>OY728145.1:737365857-740188357 GCA_963277665.1 Viscum album | reverse complement strand
TTTCATAAAGAATCATTATAGGGAGTATATAGTAAGTCATGAAAATATTAATAACATCACATATACATGTATAAATGTATGATAAGGTTAATATAATAGTATATATCTAAATATCATCTTCTTCTCATCACGATGTCTTTCATCAAAAACATTCCACTGTCCTTTGGATACCCCATTTGGTATCATCTCATACATTTGTTGGATGGTCAATGAAGTATCATTGAAATCGACCCACGGTCTCAATTTGAAGTCTTTCCATTTCATACAATTATTTTTCAATTTCCACTTTTGTGATATCACATCAACATGTGTAATGTAGAAAACATCTATATATAGAAATTAATTTTGACATATTAATTACATGACATTCAATTGCACTATAATCTATTAAAATTACATTTATTTGGGAATGAAAATTTTCATTTTCTTACTTGGAGGCGTATGTATCCAATAATCATAACTAATAAGAACATAATTGGGCTCTGCTACCAGCTGGCATAGAATTTGGCTAGGTAATCTGGCGGCGTCTCCATAAAGACCCCAAATGAATTAAATGGGACAACTATATTCTCTCCATCAATATTCAACAGATATGAAAAATTTATATTTTTCTCCACTGTTGAATTTTTTTCATCTTTAATGAACAAACAGTTAGCATAAAATAATTTCAATAAATTTATTTATATTTAAATTTTTACCTATAATAGAGACCCTCCAGTACGTTTGTGATGTACTAGAAGTGGTGGGTCGCTGCCCGAATGATGAGACTGGTGAAGGGGGAGTAGATGACTCAACTTCTAAAGGGACAATCACAGAGGGTTTTAGAGATGGTGTAGGGGGATATTGTGCAGGGGGGCATGAAACTGGTGGATCAGATGCCGTAGGGAGGGAGACTGATTGATCGTCATCTGTCGCAATAGAAGGATGAAACAGTGTGCTACTTCCCCCATTGTATTACTGCCATTTAATCAAATAAAATTGTGTCCAGAAAATATATTTCAAAAACATTATGTAGAAAAAAAATTTAAAATTATAATATATGCTCAGTACTAACAAAAAAATATAAAAAACAGTGATAATAAATGACAGCACAAATGAAATAAGTGGTAGCTGAATGAATAAATAACTATACATACAATCATTTTCCTATTCAATCATGTTTGTTTCCTACTCCATTACATCATCCACTTCACTCATCTGTGCTAGACCAATATTTTCAATATCATAATCGACAAATAATTATTCTTCTTATTATTGATGAGATTCTATTTCAGAGGTCAAATCTTCTACTTCATTAACCATATCATACAAATATCTTTGTATTACATGAGTAACTACACTCCACCCTTCATCCACAACATCATTCACATAATATACCATTTTCTCTTTTGATTATAAGATATATGGATCATTTAGTTCTTGATCACCAACATCCATCAAGCGATAGATGTTCATAGAAGTAAATTGCTAGGAATCTCTTTCAGCACCTCTGATAATATCAACCGAATTGCATTTGAGTAAAACAACTGAAAAATGCCTTTGGTAGATTAATTCAATAATATCAATCAGATTTCCATAGTATTCTACTTCATAAAATGTAAAATTATCACTATTATGTGTTTATAAACCATCTTCTCAATCAAATCTATGAAATCTAAATCCATTCATGTTGTAAGCATCGAAAATTCTAACTTGTTTTAGAGGACCTCGAGAAAGATAATCCAATTAGCTGACACCTCCGCTCGATTATCAGTATTCATGTTTAAAAAAAATATTTTTATAGATTTCAAAAATATATGCGTCAAACTAATATTCATAGTTATTGCAATATTTATGAACTTACACATCGTGCTAACCATTCTAAAATCTATTTATTAGCGTCTTTCGTTATATCTTTCTCATTTCATGTTTGGCCTCTTATTGGTCTCTTTTTCTATATCCTAAACTCTAAAAAATGGATCTTTAATTTCACTATTCATCAGCACATATCTATGTTCCTGTAATAATTCCAATTCTGTCAGTGTCACATTGGAGGTCCTCCCAACTGATCCACCAATAGCTGGAAATATTTTTGATTTCTGATGTATTTGAGATTAACTCAATTTGTTTTCAACATGTCCAACTCCATTAAATCTTGTCTCAATATCATCCAAGTATCTTGAAAAATAGGAAAGACACTCCTCTTCCAAATAGCCTTCAACAATAGAGCCTTCTGGATGACCTTTATTTCTCACGTATGATTTCAAATGCCCAAGATATCTGTGAAATAAAATAAACATAATTATGAATTTAATTAAGTGCAAAATTTTTTATACATAATAGAAAAACATATAAATAATGTACCTCTCAATTGGATACATCCAGCGATAATGAACATGGCCTCCTAATTCAGCTTCCCAACAAAATGCACAGTTAAATACATCATTACAATAAAAACGATGGAGGAAATATTGTTTCCATTTCACAAAGGGTTAATTAAAAACTCTACTGAAGGTTGTCAAGATGAAATGGATGTAGAGATTTCTCCCATAGTTTTCTAAAAAATGTGAAGAATTGGAGTACAACAGCAGTAATGTTTTCATGTAATAATGTACACAATGCCAATGTTAGTAACTATTGTAACAAAATATGTGATTCATTACTTTTCAATCCATGTAACTTATGATTATTCATGTCATCACAGCTTGAGATGTATCTCGAATACCCATCAGATAACATAACAATATTTCAAATTTGAAAGGATGTATTTTTGTCCTTATTTTTTATTTAAAAAAATTTCAGATGATACTATTCATTCCCATATGGCCAAAGATCGTGTTTTATGTTCTATACTTGTATGTCTTTGAGAGTATTGAGATGATCCATCGACTTTCAATTCTCATTAAGCAATGTGAAAATCAAATTTCTACATACATTCTCTTCAATATGCATCACATCAAGATTATGCCACAGAAAATTAAATTCCCAGTATGAAATTTTGAATAATAAACTTTTTTATACCATTGTTGTGTTCTGATTTCTCTTGATGTTGCACATCGAAATCGTTTCCTAGTATCATTCAAATGACGAACCTTCTCAAATTCTGTTTCAATATTTCCAAGTTGTTTAAAATTTTCAGAACCAGTTGACAACATTGGAGGTGTTCTACGATCAATGAAACCATTAAATTTTAATCTTTTCCGCCGAAATTTATTAGATGAATCAAGAAATCTTTGATGGCACAATAAGAACCATTTTCTACTATGAGGTAGCCATTTAGACTCAAAATCCATGTTATAATCAGGACAAGAAAAACCAATGTACGTGTTCTAACGAGATAAATTCCCAAGCCTAGGGAAGTAACTAATTATCCACATGAAATCATTATTCATTTTGAACATTGTTGTGGAAAAATCATAAAATGTGTCAACACTATTTCTCCACAACTCTAGTAATTATTCAATTATAGGAAGCAAGTATACATCAATATCATTTCCAGGAAATTGTTTTCTATGAATAATCATCGAAATGGTAAAAGATATTTTTTGCATACACATCCATGAACGCATATTGTATAAGATCAAAACAACTGGCCAAATGCCATAACTGAAACTCAAAGTCACAAATGGGTTGAATCCATCGGTATCCAATCCCAATTGAACATTCCTAGGATCAGCTGAGAAACTTGGATGAAATAAATCAAATTTATTCCACGATATTGAATCTCATGGATATATCATTAACCCATATTTGTTATTATCTACAGAATACCACTTCATGTGTTCGACAGTTTTCGATGACATGAATAATATTTTCAAAGGAGGATTTAAATGAATGTAATAAAAACCCATTGCATGTGTGTTCATTTTTTCATCTTCATGAATTTATGTTTATTCATACTTCCAAAATAACCCACTGACTTCTATTTGAAGAAGAAAATTTTTTACAATCCTGTCAACATGAATCCTCTCACCAATAAAGAATACATTCATTAGGACACACATGTATATTTTTATTATTCAAAAAAATCCTATTAACTACATTTTTCATATCACAAAAATACTCGGGGATGTTTTCTTTAGAAAATTCATCATGTAAAAATTCAAATATCATGTTCATTTCCTTATTTGTAATTCCACATAGACATTTGAATTGGTAATCCATCAGCATAAAATAATGTTTTGAATATTTAAAACATCTACTATACAAATAATTATTTCAATGACCAACTTAATCGTGAAACATATTTTCCTCTGTAATTTTTTCTCTTACATGAGTCTCCACATAATCAAGAGTACAATCCACTGAAATGTTACAATATGTATATGGATGTCCTACAGTCTCACAAATATCACATGGCTTGTTGGTATTTTAATCACCATCATCTCATTGTTCTAATATGTTTTGATGTTGATGGGGATCTCTTGCAGTGTCGAATGCATCATTTATAAGGTTTTTTATTTCATTTTCCATTGTGGATGAATTATGGAGGTCATTCTATGGATTGATATCAGTGCTCAACCTTTCAGTAATGTTCAATTATCCGTGTAAAATCCATCGCAAATATTGACCAAGAAATTTCTTAAATATTAAATGTTTTTAAACTTAATCTCATTTCAAGAATCTTCAAAATTTATATTTAGGAAATGGAAATGTTATTCTCCCTTCAACAGATCGATTAGAAATTGAAAAATCTAAAATTTAATTCAATCCCTTAATATTCTGAGGTGTGTTCTTCAGTAATGTGATCCATCTTTTATCCATGTATATCACAATTTTCCTACCCAATATTAAAAAAAATACTAAAACACATAACAATTACTAAATAGGGAAATATAATCATATATACTAGTTAAAAAAATATTTAAATATGTTACGTATGGTAATCCTATATAAACAAATATGCTAAACCACCCACTAGAAAAACAAAGTACATATGTGCATACATGTGTATGCTTATACACATGGGATTACAAAATCACTTGATGAAACAAAAAGATAGTGGGTATTTTCTTAGTAAATATACATTTTAACAACGTTTTTTCTTGATTGGTGATGGTTCAACATATTTAATCTTATTTAATGAATATTTTAATAAACATACACAATTTGGGTCATGTTATTTTGAATCCCCATAGTACATGAAGTTAAATTGGGACCCACAATATTGAATATGTGTGGCATAAATTTTCATAACTCCTACACAAGAAATGTACCCCTAAGAGAATTTAGAAATAATTGATGGTTTCTATATATTGAAGATAGTCGAATGTAAATGAAAAATTTTCTCCCCTTATAATTAATGATGTAGTTGGAGGCATATTGAGTACCGGTTATAACATTTTAGTATGAAACATAATTAACATGCAATGAAAATATGAATCTAATCCCTATAAAAAATAAAATTTCCAATAAAAGAGAATTATATTTGGAGGATGAAGAAAATGGGGGAATCTATCTCACCTATTAAATAAAGGAGAATTAATTTATTGGATTCACCCTATATTGAAATGGAAAAGGGTTCTTGATGGAATTTATGGAAGGATTGTAAAAAAATTCTTCAGTGGACTCATTTAAAAAACTACCAAGCATGCGAATATGATTGGTGGATTTAGAATTGAATAGAAAAATAAGTATAACAAATAGTTCATGGATGGTGTGTAGTTCATAAATGGTGGAAATATAAAAAATTCGGATTACACACACAACTGGGATGAAACCCGATGAATTGGACATAGAATAATTTAAATTTTAAATTGGTGAAGAAATTTTTACTAGTGGTGTCATCTAATGCAGTACAAACACAAATAATTAGAATTAAATTAGGAGATTAGGGTGAGTGAACAAAGTCCATCAATATTGCTCAACTTATGAATGTTGGAGGTACTCCTCTCACATTAAATTAAATAATTATAAACATTTATTGAAGTGGCCTAGTATTTTGGGGGAGATATGATCCAAGGGGTGGATGTTATAATAAAGTACACGTTATTAAGCTAAAGGAAGATCTGATTAAATCCAAAAAAGTCATGAAATAAGTGATGTAATAATTATTTCAAGTATCATTAGATATAAAATATGATCAAAACATGTCATGGATGATCCTGACTCAGTATGTGGTGTTATGAAACCATTTGTGTATCATCAAAAAATGACCTACAAGTCTCATACTGATATAAAGTCACTTTTTGAATATAGAATTACACAAAAAGGGATTATTCTAGATTAAAAAGAGGTTTCTAGGCCTTAACTAAGAGAACCAATGATTCTATTTGTTCTTTTCAAATAGAAACTCAATGTTTTAGAAAAATGTAACATATAAGATGCATGATTTTATATGATGTAGATGGTGGATATTGATATAGAGGTACAAGTATTTGATAAAGATCATGACATATCCAATTGCAAATTGAGTTACATTGGTTCTTTTCTAGAGGTTGTTCTTTTCTTACATTCATAAATTTCGGAATTCATATTTGATATTAATTTTATAAAGTATCGTAGGTTAAAACCTTATAGTTGAATGAATCGTTATTTTTTTAGCACGTAGATATTATGTAAAAGTGTTTTATAGTTTATCTTAAAATATTATTTGATTGAAAATCACATGGTATTATATATTATATGTGATAAATGGAATTAAATGATTGATTAAATAAAGTGTTTTGGAAGATATTAAAAATTATTTTCAGATATGGTTTCACCTATTATTATACATGAGACAATATAAGCGGAAACAGAAGTATGTACATGAGGCTTTAGGTAAAGTAGGAGATTGAAGGATATATTCTTTAAATACATATGCATATGATGAATTCATGGTTCTATCATATTTTTTGGTATAACAAAAACATGGAATATTATATTCTTTTTTAAGGGTTAGTCGTAAAGCATGTTTATGATTTTATATTTCTACCACCAAATAAGATATAATTAAATAAATGTAGATTAAATTTTGTTTTTATATAATAATTATCAGTACACATTCAATCAATAGGTTGATAACCGAAGTAACCACATGTTATTTACTCATGGGTTATGTAACACATGAGTAAATGTGCAGTGCATGGGGACATATGTAATAGATTATATAAAGGGACAGGGTCACAAAATTTTGTGTATGATTCTTGTGTAATATCTTTGATGAATATATCATATGCATCGGTGAACTATTTCTTCTTTTATCCTAAAACTCAGGAAATACTAGAAAATATAGGATGGACAGAGAGTACTACCTCAATGTTAGGTGACATTGTTCAACCCATGGATCTACTATATAGAGGGGAATCTTATGGATACCCTTGAGTGATATTTATCACATGTAATGAATAATGATAAAAGTTGAAACTCTTCATTATAAGGTATATAATAATTTCATTATTTTATTTAATTTTTGACTTTGGGCTTCATGCATGGTGATCATGTGTTTCTTGTTTCTTATTTAATATCACTACTTAGTTTAAGTGTTAAACATCCCAAGAAATCGTACATTACCCTCATAATCATAGAAATATAAAATAAACCACCAATAAAATTGAAGAGATAAAAAATAAAACCCAATCCATAATTCATGTAATTTCCATGCATAAAAAAAGTATGAAAAATAAATATCAAAAGTAAACTCAAATGAAAATGAATATATAAGAAACTACCAGCCTCATGCTATAAATGTGTTCCTGAGCCACAAAATATCCCTTAGAAATCCTTAAAACATATTTATATATGTGGGAGTGATTACATAAGTATACCTCATAGGATAATCCCAAAAACATCCCCATAAAATTTGAAATGAGAATAGTAGTGCCAAAATGAATAAACATATGAACTAACTCAAACCGATATTAGTTTAACTATCTCCCTCACACACTAAGTTCCACTCATCTAATATCACATTCAGACATCCAGGGAAAAAAATAAACAGTTTTCTTAAGAGTGAATGAACCAAGAAGAGTATAACACAATACAATTAATTAAAAACTCATAATCAAAACCATCACATAATTCGGCAATAAAATGAAACAGATAATATACAATCCTCCCAAGAAAAAAAACATGAAAAACCATACCTACTACTATGAAACCCACCTATGGTAGGGGAGGAGAGCCGACATAGGGTAGGAACTCGACGGGGTCGGGGGTGAAGGTGGCATGGTGGTTGTCGGGGGGATAAGGGGGGTCAGTGGCAATGGGCAGCAGGGTCACTGGTGGAAAGGGAGGGGATTAAACCTAGGGTTGGGGCTCGATGGGGTCGGGGGGAGAAGTTGCGTCGGCGGGGGGGGGGGGGGGTGAGAATGGGGTTGGCTCGGGTGTGTGTGTGGGGGGGGGGTGTCACAACTGTAAAAAAAATTAATGGGTTTGGCGGAGGTTTTTATTAAACCTCCGTAAACCCCTTTTAAGAAATGTTTTCATGGAGGTTTTGTAAACATATGCTAAATGACCACTGCTAAATGCGATTTATGTTGTAATGTTATGAGAATCAAGTGGCATCAATGAACTAACGGTCACATAGTGAAAGGTGCATCGGAAAGGAATGGAGTGGGGATTACACGTTGTTAGCGGCCCATATAGATGAAGATTGGGTCTTAATCCAAGATGGAAGCCTGAGTAGGTGACTTGATGTATGAGGAGGATATTCCCAATGTATATTAATCGTCCCATCAGAGTGTGTCATGGCTTATGTGGAGACCACCTGATGTGAACCTAGTGAAAAAACCATAAGGGAGAGCATAGTGAGAAGGATTTGTTCCCATCAACTTCATGGCCCCCTCTATACTTGTCACTTATGAGGTGATCAAAATTTAATTTCACGTGTCATGGAAGTGGGTTATTTGTATTTTAATATTCTGCAGCTTAGAAAATGATGATTTAATCCTCACCCATAAGACTTACCTAACCATCACAGTTCAACCCATAGTGAAGGGAAGGAACCAAAAATGACATTTAAATGCAATTTTGTGTAGTGTTATATTAAAGGTATCATGATATCATGAATATGAAAAGAAATAATAGTTGTTAGTGCACCTATTTGGAGAATCATGATCCAAAGTAATGCAACATGAAGCACTGATCAAGAGACCTTGAAATCACTTCATCCATACCTAGAGGGATGTATGAGATAAGTATACGCATGAAAAGGGTTTGAAACGTAAGGGGGGATCATATATGGTGACATAGGGTAAAAAGTTACATGTAGTTCACATGGAGTGTTGTGCACAAGATTTAAGGGGCACACAAATGATTAGGGTTTAGACACAAGATTTGGTGGCTACATGCAAAAAAAAGTTCTTGCACGCATGGTCCATCCTTGAGCCCAAGATGTGAAGGACACAAGGACAAAACATAAAAAACAGAGGAATATTTTATGTTCATGTTCCTTGGAGTAAAATGTAAATTTGAGAGGGTAAATCCCTAGTGGCCCCACCCGAAGGAGGACCCTTGGGAGATTTATCACGCAATATATAATACCATGTGGCCATGTCATTCGCGTGATCGTAGAAGGGATACCATTTTGTGAAGAAGATCATCTATTTTCTTATGTAATTGTCTCCCAATGTGTGGGGTAGGATTCTATATATAGCCAGAACCTTTTGAAGCAGTACGCTTGGTGAGTGGCGCACAATCCATTTTTTACATCACATTGGGCGCAGATTATCTTTCATGTGTTATTAAATGCAGTGTGCCGACCCATATTCCTTCGCACCACTTACTTGGATGGTTTTTCGATTCTATATGTGGATGAGTCCATTTAATGTCGAATTGGGAACGCAAGATATTGTGTGATGTTATCAATCTTGTGTAAAACCGTTATATCATGCGTATAACTTCCTTAGGCATATGAGGATTCTCCAATGATTAAAATTCTACCTTTGGTTTTCCCAATCATGGATTTTAATGGACATATCTAAAATTCAGTACAAAAAAAACATATAAAAAATAATTATAATAAATATATTAAGAAAATATAATTAATTTAGTTTGATAAAATAAATAACAATATTAAAAATTAAAATACCAATATAATCAACTTATTAAGAATATTATTTTATTATATTTCATAAAAATAATTTTTTTACAATAAAAAATAGATTAGTAATAAAAAAAATTAATAAGTTTAATTTAATTTTTATAATCATCACATAATTAAATTCGTGTCAATTTTTGGTAATTTTTGGAACAAATCAATTTTTATGTGGTTAGTTTAAAAAATAATTACATTGACATATTATTTTAAATATAATCATTATTATACGTAATAAATATGTAAAAATTATACAATTTATGCTTAAAAAATATTTAATATATTATAAAAGTTTTAAAAATTACTTTTCAAACCAAAAAATGCATTTTTAAAGTCCATGATATAAAATATTATATTTTTTTTCATTTTATTATATTTCTTATTTTCCTTTAATAAAATGATAAATTAAATTTATAAATGGTTCAAAATTCTGGAAAACATATATTTTTAATCAAACAAATCCAAATTTCCATAATATCACTATTACTAGGTTCACCATTTAAATTTTATTTCATTCAATATTTTATCCAAAATGTTTTCACCTCAAGTACAGTACACCCTCCACCACCCATTATAAAACCACTGACCATACACTTCTCCTATCCACACCACTTCCCAATTTTAGACTCTTAACAAAAATATAATAGATAGTTATTTTACAGAGTCATAAAACACTCTAATTTTAAGAATTTATGGATCATAGGTAAGGAAAAATGTTAAGAAAGAAGATTGTTAATGTCATCATTGTATTACAAATTTATTTTATAATTCCCTATACATTTATTCGATTATAATATGATTCTTTCTATAAAATAAACATTATGTTAACATATTATTGATATTATTAATAATTTTTAAAATATCAATTTAAAATATAAGAAATATTATATATATACCACCACATATATTCACAATATGTATTTTATAATTTTTTACTCACAAAAAAGGACATAACCAAATATTTATTATTTACAACCTTCATGGATGGTTATATTAAAAAATTTAAGGTATATAAATTTATAAATATATTTATATATAATATTTTTGAGTTTATTTTATTAATATATAACTCAAAAAATGATATACCATGAAATTGACACACTATTATATTATTAAATGATAATATAATATCCAAACATTTGAAAATTAAAATAATTAGAAAAAAAATATAATGATTATAATTGATAAAGACTGAAAAAATCATATAATTTACATATATTTTGATTCCTTAATCTAGATATGTTCTCTAGAAAAGGGGAAAATTCTGATGATATAAATTATTGTCTTTGAAAATGGGAATCTTGTACCCAATATTTCTTATATTATTTTATCAGTTATGTATATTTATTTTTCAATATAGAATATTCAAAATTTAAATAATGATTCCATTTTACACTTATTTACCATTTTTATTTCTTGGGTTTATGCATTACTCTTTTTCCTTAACATGATTTCATAGTTTCCTATTATGACATTCCAAAAAAGATCTCATTTTATGAAATATCTCATTGAGGTATTCTAAAATGTTTCAACATATAATGAGGAACTATAAAATATTATGAAATCATTTTAGTTCAAAAACTATGTTTTTATCTTGTTGTTTTAGTAACCCCAATTTTTATTCACTAATATGCACTATATAACTCCCGAAAGAACCTCATCTACTTTTTATGGGTTTATTTATCATCAATCATTGAAATATGTTTCCTCTATATCTGTAATGTGTGTTTATGATCATCTTATGATTTAACATGGGTTAGTTATTTAATATTGTCCTCTAATTCATTTATTAGTTTTATATATATTCCGAGTTAATTATTCTTATACTCTAAAATAATGATATTATTTTTTTCATAATTGTAATGTTTTTAATTTTGAAAATAAGTTATATGTGTACATGATGTACTTATTTTTCAAAAATATATGGGGTATGTGAACAATATATTATATTATTTTTTTATTATAAATATGAAAAAATCCATTCCTTTTTAAAATGGATCTCTCGTTGTTATGATAATGTTCCTATTTTATGATATGATGAATGTGATAGATATTTTTGTTCAGACTCGACCCAAGGGCTCAAGCATAATGTACCACAAGACTGAAACCATGGGTAAGGGGCTATAAATAATAACTGAAAAGAATAACTATTATGGGAGATCTTTTTCTAATGTACCTATATGCACACACCCAACCATCTCAATTCAGAAGTGGAGAGGAATAAATAAAATGATGTTACATCTAGAATAAAAACCATGAATGAGAAACCCATATCTAATAAAAAGAGTACAAAAGTTTAAAATGAAAATTAAAGGATTAAAATAAACACCTAAAAAAATCAACCCAAACTGTAATGGATGGAAAAGTTAAATACTGTGAGATACCTATTCTAGACCTCCATTCCCCGACCAATTTATGTGGTAAAATGCACCAGCAAGCCCTATTATCCACTTTAATCACCACTAACCTATCTATTATTTTCACAAGATACACCACATATAGGAAAATCCCATTATGTGTTGATTACAAACATTCCTAGTAGGACACAACAAAATATCAAGTGGTAGTAGTAAGAGACTTGATTGGAATATATATCTCAACACCACATGATTGAGTGACAAAATCCAATGACAATGATACATATATATATATATATTAAACAATATAATACCAAATTATAGTAGGGTTACCTTCATCTCATTCCTAGACCAAGAAAGTGTTCTAATACTTTAAATGGAATATCATCAATAAACAATATCTCTGGTGTCTATATATTGTGGAATCTATGTGAAGGAAACATGCCTTTCCACTATTCTAGATAGTTTATGGGGCCCAATCATAGAGATGAGGACTAATGGATAAGGGCATCAGGGGGTTCCACTATGTTTAAAGAGTCAACCAAATCAATTTGAAAGTGTTTTACCACTAATTAGATAGTTGTATAACTTCTTATAATATTAAGAGGTACCACTAAATAGATAGAGGAATCCTAGCCTATTTTTTATGTAGATTACACTGAGTAGATAGAGGATATGAAACCTTGAATATTAGTGGGGGACCACTTTGTAGACTGATGACAACAACCCAATTCTATTGGGGGAACCACTCAGTAGACGGAGTAACTGATCCCAAATTCCATGGGGAGGTAATATATAGTAGATATAGGACTAATATCCTAATTCCCTTGGGATACCACTATACTGATCAGGCCCAATCACATTCATCTTTGAGTTATATAGGTAGAAGAGACAATCTAAAAACACCCCAAATCATATTTCAAAATCCACTATAAAGGCTTTAGTCATGTTCCCCATAAAAAAGAACCCAGGATAAGCTACTCACTATCCAAAATAATATTCCCAGTGATAGAGATACAATAGGTATAAGATTACTAAAAAATAATGTTGGGGTAGACTATGTGTAAGGGGTCCCTCACGGCCTGTGGTTCCAATCATCCTCCAAGACATGTCCCTAACAATACATGGATCATTACACATGATTCTCTACATTGTGTGTAGATAGACTATATGGTATGCTACATAACCCCATGGTCATGCATGTTTTCTTATCCATGTCTATGTATGATTTATCATGTGTTTGTACTCTAGCTTTGTTTATGTACAAGCCATAGTTATATCCTTTCCAATGTTCTTGTAATCATATATTAAATGTTGTTTAAAAATAAAATGATACATGTTGTTTGGGAATCCCACATCTCCTTTAATGCTTATAATGTGATGAAATCCTATCATCATGTAATTATGAAGAACAAGATCTGTGTTCATCCAAAATACACCGCATATAGTTGAGTTTTTCCTATAAACAAATGATGTACTACTTTTCTATATAGATATTTCTTCACTACACCAAATACTTCCTCTAGGCCATCTTAAATTGATGTGTAAGACTTTGATCATTGTTATCGGCCATAGGATTGTAGAAAAATTAATATCCGATTCAATGAACTGATGTTTCACGTGCCATGACCACTCGAGGGACCTTATTCGACTTGTGAAATCCAATTTTAATTCATAAATATGTGAAAAAATAACCCAAAATCTCAAAAATCCTTTTCACCCTTTTCTAATTTATGAAACCATTCATATAATGAAAATATTCCATGAATTTGGGGGTGCAATCGATCTCTGTCCCACCCAACAACATCGAACTGAGACCACATATAATAATCGATGAAGAAGTGGGAGAATGATTGGGAAAATTGAGAATATTAAATGTGAGACAATATTATTAAAATAATTCTTTAAAAAAATTACTACTTGGTTGTAAAAACTGAATAGTAAATTTAAAATAAGAGCATAGGTGCATGAAAAGAATTTATTTAACATATATCAATAGATACACTCTGTCATGAAAATAAATTTAATCAATTGTAGGTTAACCTATAAATACATTATACCAAACTCAATTTAGATCAACCTTTTATGAAGAAAATTCTTTACAACGAATGATAGAAATATTTGTGTTCACTAGACCTCCATTCGGCAAAGTGTAGTGTATCATCGACATCCAATTCTGATTTCCCAATTGACGTAGATAATATTTCCAATAAATGATACCTGGGTTGTGCGGATATCCCTAATGATCATCTGTAATTTTATGAATAAAGGGAGAATTATTTTGTTATTTATTTAAATCAAATAAATAATTTAATTATTTTTTTAATTAAAAATAAATATCAATGGTCACACATATCAGAACGCCCCATGCCAAGAAAATGATTCCATGCATATGGTAGACCACATGTTCTAGATTCAATCGGGGTATCATATTTTTGATAAATGTATTCTTTTAAAGGTTATTCCATTTTATTTAATAAATAAATAACATTTTAAATCAAAATATAATTATTATTATTTGAAAATTATTTCATTTTAGACTAGGCCTTATATGCTTATGTCATCTCAGAATGGGACACCAAAAAATATTCTTAGATAAATTTCAATGTAATACATGAAAAACAATGTTCTCTAAATTTTCAATTACTCAATCTTTTTTTCCCAAAAACGTAAAATGTTAAAAAACCATCCGTAGATACTGTAACACATATGGATCTCCCACTCTCAAGAGCTCTCAAGCATTGACACATGCTACCATAGTACAAGAAATAACGAAATATTACATTTAAATAGGGTAATATTCTACTGATTATCAATTTCCAAAATGTTATCCAGAAAATTGGATCCATCCTATTTATCATTTCTTCCCATTTTATAACATGTGTTGGGTCATTCATATATCTCTTTACATGAGAGACATGGAAGATTTCATGCATCTACCATAACTATGGGGGTTGGTTGGGGGGTAAGCAACCTCACTAACCATCTGTATGATCTTGAACGAACTAATTAACCTCATTGATAGATTTCATCCTATGTTGAATCATTAAAATGGCCTATTATGTCAATATACATAAGATTTATTACATCTCTAAGTGGTCCTGATATGCAAAAAAATGGGGGGGTGTAGTACTTAGGCACACATCATATAAATATATACCATCATAACAACTGTTGAATGACATTATAAATATTTATACTTTTTCGATGAACTCCCAAATGGGGTGTGTAGAAACCCCTCATCACATCCTACTACATCATTACGGGGACATACTATTAACCCAAGAAATGTATTTCATGATTACCTTCTTTATAAAATCCACTAGGTGAATCTCTGGATGATATCTTGTTAGATAATACATCATAGCCAATGTCTCCCAACTGTGACCCACTAACATTTCATTGGAGTGGTGGATTCAATATCATCGAATAAAAAAAACTACACCCTAATTCTCAAATAGGGTCTGGAGTATGAAATCTAAATACTCAGAAATCTCATCCACTAAACAATCCAATAAATATATACTAAGGGAATCTTCTACAAATTTTTTATTCCAAAAAGTATAGGCTATCTTAAAGTCATAATCCTAGATGAATCAAACAAGTGAATCTGTCTAAGGTTCAATTATCTCAATGTGTGGACATACAAGAGACTATAATAGTCCGAGTAAAAAAAATATCCCATGTAGGATATAGTTCCTCCACATTCTCAATGAAAATAACACTACTTCTAGCTCTAGGTTGTGATTCCAAAAGTTTTTCTCCTGGTGTATCAACTATCTCATTCCATATTAGTCATCTTCCATACTCATCATAAACACTAAGATGAACCCATCTCTTGAGGCATCACAATACACTATATACTCCATTCCCTCCACATGAAGACTCAAAATACGAACAATCATCGGCCTCATCTTAAAATCATTGAAGGCCATATTGTATTACTCAGTGAAAGTAAATGGGTTTCCTTTCCACATCAATATGGTAAAAGGGGTTATAATAATAGATATTTCCTCCACAAACCTACTATATTACCCCCCCCCCAATGTTAAAAACATTCAACCCCTATGAAAAGATCTTAGGTTGACCCCAATAAATAAAATAATTGATCATCACCAGCTCTATATATAATCCATTACCATAAATTAAATTATATTTAATTATAACAACATGAATCAAGAACTAAAAATCTCTCAGAATAACATAAAATGATTTATTTTGAATGAAAATCGTGGACCATCATCATGTGATGTGTATTATCCTCCTATAATTTAGTGTATAAGATTATGTCATTAATTAATACCACCAAAAATAGGTCATTTTATGGTTGGAAGGTCCATTCTATCAAATCTATAAACATGTTAGGGGAATACAACACAAAAAAATGTGTCACCCAGAACTCATAGTGTCTGCGGTGACATTAAATTCGTGATATTGAGTATTAGCTTCACAAAATATTAATTATTGATGGTCGTACATGATTTTTATCATAGAAAACCACCCCAAATAACCATATTAATCATGTATATTTTATATCATATGAAATGGTTACATTATCATTGTCATGTCCATGTTCTAGTGACAATAATCAATGAAATTACATACGAACCCCTCAATATTTTTAATGAACAATGTCAAGATTTCCAGGGGAAACACCGGTTCTGAAATGGAACTAATATTGATGGAAATCCCATTGTAGCGATATATCCTAGAACTTGGAATTGGCCCTCAAATATGCTTCCAAAGACATCATAGTACTCACGAGATGAAATGTAACACCCCATCCCCATTTACCTAGAGTCAATGCATTATTACATAACATTGGCATGATACAATGAATCATGTCCCAAAAGACCTATCTGTTTATTAGCCTTGGAATTTCTATATACATTAATAAGTTTTTATATTACATCACTAAATAAATTCATCAAAAACATTTTTCCCCTTTTGAACCCATATATGTCCTTAGCCTATCCCTGCAGTCAACAATAAAATTCTTCTTCACATCCTAGGAAAAATAAAACCTATAAAGGGATGATCTCAGATGCTCCATAAGGATGACAATATAGAGGAAACATTCAAAAATAACAATAAACATTTAATGAAATTTATTAGACTAAATCAATGGACTTTTAAAATTAAACATCAACATAATATTGCAATTATAAAACAAAATAATTCCATTTTATTATTTTCATGTATATACTACTAGTCAAATTATCACATGCGATAACAATATCCAAATTCATAAGGATGGAATGCATATTTCTAGAATTCATAACTGCATAGTCAAGGCCTTGTGCCAAGAATACAAATAATACTTTTTCAAGGCCTTGTGTCAAGACACTATTTTGTCTCAAGAGACCTACCAATGCATCGATGAGCTATAGCAGGCTCCACCCGTCACATACTAAGTCCATTGCATTACTCATATGATATTTTTTAAACATAACATAAACATTCATATTAAAACTAGCATATGAGATGTCAACACATTATCCAAAAACAATGAATGGAATAAAAATAACACATCCACAGTCAAATATATCACAAAACATTCAATACAATAAGGATGATTTGTATCATAATAAATGAACCTCGATCAAGAATAATATCCCATAATGTATGTTGACATAGTTGATAATAATTAGATAAAATAATTGAGTGAAATATCCCTTTTTCATGAAATCATTTAAAAGTCATATAAATAATTTCATTTAAATGATATTTTTTAGTCAAATTGTCCCATAACAAATTGAACATTTGAAAGTAATTAACAATATAAAACATTCAAGTCTATATAAATAAATCCTTAAACCCATTTTGAAAATGTGTGCATTAATGAAAAAGGTTTTGAAAATAAATATTCAATACATTTAAATGATTTTTTAGTAAAAAGTCCCTTAAAAATAATCCCTTTGAAAACCCTTTTATGATACATGGACATGGATAATAAATATTTCTCAGTAGATACTTACGTAAAAACAACATTGGATAATAAATAGATTGTGAAATTAACCCTTACCTTGTAATTTTACTTAGTCGATGGTATGATAACCTCCTGTATAATAGTTAAAACATTTTTAATAAATTATACAAGAACTATATACATAAATATGATTTTATATATAATCTTATAATATTGTTTTGTTAATAATATTTTAGTAGTATCATCGTTTCAGGTGTTAACTGAGTCTTTTTCCTTTATATGCTTGGTTACGTAATCCATGTTTGTTATGGATAGTATGTATTTTATTCAAATATAGAACTATATTATGTTCATAAACATTATTTTTAATCATAAAATTGAACTTATTCTTGAATGATTATGATGGGGAATGAATCTCATCGCGTTAGTGGAGACAAAAATCCATAATTACGCATGAGCGAAAATATCAATATATTGATGGAGAAATCATATATAATTGGATGGAACAATAATATATACAGATTCATTAACATGTTATATTTATTATTTATCTCATTTATACTCATTATTATCCCCAACCATAAAATGAGGTGTTTTAATAACAAACTACACAATGACATGGAGACGGTAATATATATGTACACATGAATAGTGACTTTGTCATTTATAAGATGGATATAATAATCAATATAGTTGTACCATTTTTATAATAATGTCACTGTATATAGATGATACTAGAGTTATTATTTGTGAATTAACACAATAATGGAAGAGGAAATACAAGAAGAATAAACTTGAAAGAGGTGATGAAATATTTACCTCTTCTTCGGGTTCTTCCTTTTGAGTTGATCAAAAGGGCTCCGTAAGTTGGATTTCTGACCAAAGGAAGGCCTCTAGGGTGGAGGGATGGATGTTGGGAGGATATTAAGGAATGGTTTAGTTGATTCAAAAGGCTTTGTATGTGTTAAATTATGATAAGGGGAAGTTCCCTTTCATAAGAGAGGTGAGGGTCACTTTAGGAAAAGGTTGAAATATTATTTTATAATAAAAACAAATTCGTATTCTAATGGATAAAAATTGTATTATATAAATTATATGTTGGTAATGGGTCTGGAACCTCTCAACCAATAGGTTTTATACAAGTTTAGATCATCATATTAACATTATATTTTATATTTAACTCTTAATTAAACAATTTGTCATTTACCATGTCTCTTTGTATTTTTATATTATAAGGGTGATAAACATACAATAAGTAGCCCATAGAACCCCATGTGGTTAATTATTAATATATATAACCTTATATAAGTCCTACAGACGATCCTTATATTTTTATGAATATTATACCAATTAATAATATAATATTTGTTTTAAAATCTCAATTCTATCAATTTTGACACTATTTAGTATTTGAATTTTTTAAAAGCCATAAAAACATTATCACTTCGAATAAAATTTATATAAACAACCACCACATGTCATATAAACTTATAAAATTTTTGGATTTCATCCAAACACACAATATACATTTTTTCTTATATTTATAATATCAATTATTTTAATATTTCATTAATATGGTAATTATTGCATCATCATTGTGTCATAAATAAATTAAATTATATAATTTATAAAAATTATAAATAAAATATGATTATGTAGGAAATATTTTTATCTTTATAATTAATATTTATAGTCTAATTTATATTTATTGTATCCTTTTACAAAAAATGTTTTGGTTATAAAACATTCAATTTAACTCTTTTAACTCTTTTAACTCTTCTTTAAATAAATTAATAATAAATGTCCTAATCTAATCCATGTGGACCAAATAGGATCATATTTTATTACTAAGGTTGTTTCTGGTCAAATTATACATATCCAATACAATTAGGACATGAGTTAGGTAATTATGATATCATTTCTACACTTAATCACCCTATTTACTTTTAACACTGGTAAATAAAAGACAAAAGTTACTATTCAACAAAACTTATTTTCATTATATTGATCCACATTTTAATTACTGATATTAACAATGCCTCTTGGATTTTTTAAATTCAACTCATAGATGAGGTAAAATTATGTTTTATACAAATTCACAAATGCTCCAAGGAGGTGGGTAAAAGACGGTAAATGTTCCATAAAATTTTATATATCTAAACTTATTATAAAATGACATCAATGAAGTAAATTGAACATATATAGGTATTATGTATCTATTTTTCCTAAATGATTAAAATAAAATAACTAAATATTTAAATAAATAGTCGGTTTTAACCAATAACGTACTGCTTTTTCAATATTCATCAAAAATTTAAAATTTTCAGAAAAATACAAAAAAGTCACCCCATTCTAATTTCAATATTCCGAATCCAAAAATGAAGTCAATTTTTAATGATAAAATTTATAAAATTTCAAAAAGAGGGTATTACTATTCATAATGGCTAGTTTGATTGGTCACGATGTGTTTGAATCTCAAAGATGTGTACAAGGAAAGCCATTCCATTATTCAAAGGGAAACATACCAAGGATGATTGGGGTGTTACATTCTTCCCTCCTTCAAAATATTTTGAAATTGAAATTTCTATAAGTCCACCGCACAAAAATATTCTGGTGGTTCTTCATCATAAGTTCCTCTGATTCCCACATTGCCTCTTCCATCTTTTTGTTTCTCCATATAACTTTTATCAAATGAGTCATCTGGTTTCTCAACACTTGTTATCTTGTATCAAGAATTTTGATAGACTCTTCACAATAAGACAGATCAGGTTCCAGTTAAATTTCATCAAAGGTGAGTACATGTGTTGGGTCAGACATGTATTTTATCAATAGTGATACATGGAACACATCCTGAACATTGGATATACTTAGAGTATTTTCAAAATGAAAAGCTATAATTCCAATTAATTCTAGAATTTCGAAACGTCTTATGTACTTGGGACTCAATTTACCCTTCCTACAAAAATTTATAACACCCTTCCTTGAAGATATCTAAAATAAAACATAGTTTCCTATGAAAAATTCCAAATCCTTCCTTGAGTTATCGGCATAGCTCGTTTTCCTACATTGAGCTCATTTGAAGCGAGTTTGGATAACCTTCACCTTTTCCACTGTTTCCTCTACATGTTCTAGGCCTATGAGTTTCTTTCACCAACATCAGCCCGACATGTTGGTATGTGACATCTCCTTCCATATAATGCTTCAAATGGTGCCATCTGAATACTTGAATGGAAGATATTTTTATAGGAAAATTCTACCAGAGGTAAATATTGATCCCACATACCTTGATTGTCATGTGAGCGAGATCTCAACATGTATTCTATGGTTTGAATAATCCTTTTTGATTGTCCATCTGTTTGAGGGTGGTAGGAATTGCTCAAACGAAGTTCAGTATCCAAGGCATTATGAATATTTTTCCATAATCAGGATGTAAAATGGGTATCAAAAACAAGAAAATCTAATTGGGGTACTCCATGAAGTCTTACAAAATCATTAAAATATATTCCTTCCCCACGTTCAAGTGGTAGATATTCTCTTATAGCATGAAAATGTGCTGACTTGGTAAGACGATCAACAATGTCCCATATTATATCATTCTATCTTGGAGTATTTGGTAGCCCCATGACAAAGTCTACCGTAATATTATCCCACTTCCTCTCATGTATGGGAAGAGGTAGCCTGGGTCTTATGGGTTGTTGCCTTCTAACATTCACTTATTGACAAAAAATACATCTCGACACAAAATCAGCAATCTCTCTCTTCATGTAGTCCCACCAAAAAACTTATTTCAAATCTCAATACATCGTAGTGCTACTAGGGTGTATTTTGAAATTGGAGTTATGAGAATCATCCAATAATTCCCTTTTTAGATCAGGTATATCGGGAACACAACATCTCATCTCAAATTTGAAAATTCCATCTTTATATATGAAGTCTATCAATCGCCCATCATTCACAGGTTTAATTTTCTTTTGAAATTCATCATCATCTATCTGAGAACATTTTAACTATTCAAGTAAAGATGGTTTCACAACCACTTGAAAATTAATTGATGTTTCACCTTCATTGGTAATTCCCAAATCTATCTTTACTAGATCCATGAAAATATGTTCCTTTCAACTCTCATCTAGTTCAAAACTCCATGATCCTTTCTGCTCAAAGCATCGTCCACCTTATTTTCCTTCCCCAGTTGGTAGTGTATTGTTAAATCATAATGCTTGAGTCATTCAAGACATCTCCTCTGCCTCATGTTGAGTTCTTTTTTTGAGAAAATATACTTCAAACTCTTTTGATCAGTATAAATATCAAACTTTTCACCATATAGATAATTTCTCTATATCTTCAACGAAAATATTACAACAGTTAATTCAAGGTCTTTAGTGGGATAGTTTTTATCATGAATTTTTATCTATTGTGATGCATAGGCAATAACTCTATCATTTTGCACAAGGACACAACAAAATCCTTTATTTGAAGCATCACTATAAAAAAACAACCATTCGCTGATGGTAGATTAAAGATAAGATCATTAAATAATATTATCTTCAGTTATTCAAAACATTCATCACACTCTTTTTTACAAACAAATTTAACCCATTTAGGTGTGATCTTGGTTAATGGGATCGCCAATCGTGAACATTTTAGGGAAAAATTATGATAATTACCTGCTGAATCAAATAATTTCCATACCTCATTTGTACGTGTTGGTGTAGTAAATTCTTGGATTGCCTTGGTCTTACATGGATCAACAGAGATTCCATCCTTAGAGACAATATGGCTAGGAAGAGAATTCTTCTGAAGCCAGAATTCACACTTTCTAAACATCCCATATAATTCATTTCTTCTAAGAGTATTTATGATAATGTGGATGTTAATTTCATGATATTTTTAGCTTTTTGAGTATACAAATATATCATTAAAAAATACCTCTAAAATTCATCAAGATATTATTTGAAAACTCTATTAATTAGATCCATGAAAACAGAGGTTGAATTAGTCTTCCCAAAAGGCATTACTGTAAACTCGTAATGCCCATACCAGGATCAAAATGTGGTTTTCATAATGTCTTCCTTCTTCACACACAACTGATGATATCCAGATCGAAGATCAATATTTGAACAATATTGAGCTACATGATTTTGGTCGAATAAATCATCAATGCGAGGTAGGGGATACTTTTTCTTTATTTTTATTACATTTATCTCCTTGTAGTCAATGCACAACCTCATAGATCTGTCATTCCTATTAAGAAAAAGGACATGGTCTCCCCACGGAGAAACACTATGGTGAATAAATCCCTTATTACTCAATTACTATAGTTGTTTCTTTAGTTCCACTAATTCCACAGAGGTTATACTATAATGGGTCTTTGATATGGTCATTCAACAAGGAATTAAGTCAATGGAAAAATCTATTTCTCTTTGTGGAGGATGTCCCAATAAATCATATAGAAACACATCAACATATTATTTCACAATAAATATGTTCTCTATTCGAACATTATTTTCCTCACCCATAATTATTTCATTCTCTTATTCCCTAATAATTGAATTTAGTCGAGCTACTTGTGGTGGATATATATATAAATCAGGTGGTTGTGTTTCTTATATAAAGACAAGGTACTATTTATCATCGTTGAAAATAATAACCTCCTTCTTCTTACAATATATTTTTTCATCATGGTCCGAAATCCAACACATTCCGATGATTATATCAAATTCAATCACTGGTATGATAATGAGATCAGCAGATAAGGAACATTAATACCCCTTAATGGGAGTTGATTCACAACAATTTATTGCGATAATACGTCCCTAAGATGTTTTGACTAACAACTCCCTTGTTATTTCAACTTGAATATATCTAATTTTCATAGCATACTGGGAAGATATTAAACAAAGTGATGATCTAGAATAAAATAAATCATTGGCTAAACATGAGGAAACCAGTAAATTACCTACCACCATGTCTTTCGAATCATAAACCTCAGTAGTAGTGATCGCATAATCTTGGCCTTTCTCCCTTGTCCTTTTCTGAGGTTAGTTCCCTAGGTGATTTGGAAATTAATTATCACAATACCACTTTTCTCTACAATTTTATCATTCAACAGCTGCTTTCTTCCCCATGATATCATAAGGTTAGTGGCCATTTTCACCACACATTTAACAGACTGTCTTTCCCTTCAGGCATGTACTTATGGGTTTCTTAGTACATTTACTATAGGATGAATATTTAACTTTTCCCTTTTTCCCCTTATTTCTATTTCCATATTTTTTAGTATATCTCTTCTTCTCCTGCTTTACTTTAATGTCGTAATACATAGAGAATTATTTTTCTGTCTTGTTAGAACATGAGACAATATCTTCGTATGATAAGAAGGATTGTGGCACTAATTCTTGCTAAGGAAATGATTTTAACACATCAAAGAATTGATCAATAATAATTCTTGAGTTATGTATATAATCTGTTACATGCTTTTCTGACCTTGTAAAATTATCCTCATATTTTGTGACATTATCATCCTCTTTTTTCCTCAGACTCATAAATTGCATTTCCATTTACACTCGATGGTAATGAGTAAATTACGTTTCTATGAAAATATCTTTAAACTCCCTCCATTCAATATTTGATACTTCATAATCTTATTTTTTGTTTTGAATCCATGACCATAATTGATCTACATCTCTGATGAGGCGATATACTACCATGAAATCTTTTTCACTTTATATACTTCCCAAAGCGTGAAATATTTTCTCTAAAGAATATATCCCTTACTTATCTAGAAATGAAATTCTACTCACATTGAATATTGGTGGTTTTTACCTCAGGAAGCAGTCTAATATTGATCATCCGCGTTGTGGATCAGGGTGCTTTATATAGGTAAGGTTAGTATTCATAACCCGAGTGAGTTATCCCAATATGGTGATAAGCTGATCAGCACCAGATGCATCATTAACTCCACTATAATTATCTTGAGTAAGAGGTAAATATCTGCATAGATTACATGTGTTGATATAGTTTCCATTCCTTCTACTAGGTTCTATTTCTAAACAATGGAATACACTAGATTAGTTTATGAATTAATATAAATAATTCCAAACTTATAATAAATTTAACATAAATAGACTAGTTTATGGATATAATCTATAATCATAAAAATGTTTTCATTGAGGAAGTATATACTCATAAACCATATATAATGGTTTTTAATGAAAATGAAAATTATCCTTGTAATATCGCCAGAGAGTGTCGTAACCAAGAGTGCAGCGAGGCCTATCATCGTGCACCAGTTCCTGTTTAAGTCTAGATCAAAGTGGTTTTTAGGGTTTTACCCCTAGGTAAATCTTTTTCAGAGCCACCTCTACCATCTCATTTCTAGAGAGGGATGTGTTTTTGGGAAAATTCACAAAATCTCTACAGTACCAAAATTTTAGTAATTTCTTATATACTAACACTCAAATTCTATCTTAGGGAAGTGTTCCCAAATTAAAGATTTTCTAAATATAGTTTCCAAGGTTTGTACTAAACTTCCACTGATTCCAACTATAATTCCCCATCCACATTTATCTAGAGTCTGTTCATTATTACATAATATTGGCATGATACAAGGTATCATGTCACAAAATACCGATCAGTTTAGTATCTTTTAATGTACTATATAAATTCATAAGTTTTACATTACATCATGAAATAGAAACATCAAAAAAAATTCCCCTTTGAAAAAACATATATCCTTATCCTATCCTTGAAGGACCACCATTAAATACTTCTTCACATCCTGGTAAAAATAAATAAATAGAATGGGGTGAGCCTAGATTCTCAGTAAAGATAACAATAAAGTGGAGACTATCATAAATAAGAATTTACATTTAAGGAAATTTATTAGACTAAAACAAAATCCTTTTAAAAAAATTCAGCATAATATTGAAATGATAAAATCAAATAATTTCATTTACTTATTCACAAGGATATTCTACTAGTACAATAATCACATGAAATATCAATAGCCACTTTCATAAGGATGGAATGCCTAATTACAAACATCATAATCACATATTAAAGGCCTTGTTCGAAGACTACAAATAATATTTTTTCAAGGCCTTATGCCAAGAAACAGGATTGTCTTATGAGACCAACTGATGGATCATGAAGCCATAGAGGGATCCACCCATCAATTAATAAGTCCAATGAATTCCTCATATGAAAATTTTTACACATAACAAAATTATTCATATTAAATATAGAATATGAAATGTCAATACTTTTTCCACAATCCATGAATAGTAAAAAATAACACATCCATAGTCGAAAATATCACAAATCCTTCAATACAATATGGATGATTTGTATCATAAAAATCATCCTCGATCCAGAATAATATCATGTATAGTATGTTGACATAGTTGAAAATTATCAATAAATATATTTTATTGAAATATCCCTTTTTCATGAAATCACATAAAAAAATATATTGGAAATCAATTAAAATATTGTTTTGAATCAAAGCATTCCATATCACATTGAAATTTTGAAAGGATTTAACATTTTATAAAATTCATGTCCTTATAAATAAATCCCCTAAATCATTTTTAAAACATAGACATTAATTAGAAAGGATTAGAAGAATATATATTGAAAACATTTAAATGATGTTTTAGTAAAAAGTACCTTAAAAAAATCCCTTTGAAAACTCTTTTATAAGACATGGACATGGATAATAAATATTTCCCCGTAGATACTTACGTAAAAACAACCTCGGATAATAAAGAGATTGTGAAATTAACCCTTACCCGGTACATTTACATAGTCGATGGTATGTTAACCTCTTACATAATAGTTAAAACATTTTTATTAATTTGTAAAAGAAGTATATACATAAATATGATATCATATATTATCTTATTATATTGTTTTGTAAATAATATTTTAGTAGTAAAATCATTTCAGGATTTAACTGATTTGTTTTCCTTATATTCTTGGTTATATAAGCCATGTTTGTTTTGGATATGATTTATTTTATTCATATAAATAATGATATTATGTTCTTAAATATTAATTTTAATCATAATATGAAAATTATTCTTGAATAATTACGATGGGTAATGGATCTAATCGCGTTCATGGAGACGGTAATTTGTGTGTACGCACGTGCGACAATATCATTATATTAATAGAAAAATCATATCTAATTGGACGGTAAATCATATATACAAAATAATTAACATGATATATTTATTAACTACGTCAGTTATACTCATTATTATACCCATCCAAATAATGAAGTGTTTGAATAACAGACTACACCATGATGTGCAGATGGTAATCCATACGTACACATGTATGGTGGCTTTGTCATTTATAAGATGGAGAGAATAATGCATATGGTTGTAAAATTTTAAATATAAGTTCAAAAAATATAGAATATAATCAAGTTATTATTTTAGAATGGACACAACAAAGAAAGAGGAAGTGGATGAAGAAAAGAACTTGAAGGAGGTGATGAAATATTTACCACTTCTTCGGGTTCTTTCTATTGATTTGATCAAATTGGCTCTTTAAGATAGCTTTCTGACCAAAGGAAGGCCTCTAAGATGAATGGAGGGATGATGGGAGGATATTTGGGAAGTTTTTGGCTGATTCAAAAGGCTTTGGATGTGTGATATTAATTGAAGGAATGTGCTCTTTTATAAGAGAGGTGAGGGTCACTTTAAGAAAAGCTTGAAATATAATTTTATAATAAAATTATTTACGGTTTCTAATGGTGCCAAAATGTATTATTTAAATTCTATGTTATGGATCTTCCGTTAAAATCATTGTGTCATAAATAAATTAACTTTTATAATGTCTAAAATTTATAAATAAAATACTATTATGTATGAATTTTTTTTATCTTTATAATGAATTTTTATAGACAAATTTATATTTTTTGTATCCCTATATTAAAAATGGTTTAGTTATTAAACATTGAATTTAAATCTTTTAACACTTTAAAAAAAATTAATGTCTTAATCATATCCATGTGGACCAAATAGGATTCTATATTATTTCTAAGGTTGTTTTTGGTTTAATAATACTTATCCAATAGATTTAGGAAATGTGTTAGGGTAATTATGATATCATATTTACCCTCAATTAACCTATTTACTTTTAACCGTGGTAAATAAAAGTCAAAAATTACTATTCAAAAAAATTATTTTCATCTTATTGAAGCACATATTACATACTGATATTAACCGTGTATGTCTTATTTTTGAAATTCAACTCACAGAAACAGTAAAATTATGTTTTATACAAATTTGCAAATGGTCCTAGGTGGTGGGTAAAAGACTGTAAAAAGTTCGATAATATATATATATATATATATATATATATATACTTCTTATAAAATGACTTCAATTAATAACATTGAACATATATATGTATTATTTATCAATTTTTTCTGAAAATAAATTAATATAAAATAACTAATTATTTAAATAAAATATCTTTTTAAACAAATAACGTAGTGTTCTTTCAGTATTCATCAAAAATTGAATGTTTTCAGAAAAATACCAAAAATTCACCCTAAGATAATATTGAGACACCTAATCCAAAAGTGATGTGAATTTTGAATGATAAAATTTATAAAATTTCAAAAAGTGGGTGTTACTATTAATAATGCCTAGTTTGATTGGTCGCAGTGTGTTAGAATTTCGAAGTTTCTTACAAAGAAAGCTATAAAATTAATCAGAGGTAAACATACCATGGAAGATTGGGGTGTTACATTATTCCCTCCATCAAAAATTTTATCCTCGAAAATTCTATTATACTACTAAACAAAAATATTCAGGGGGTTGTTCATCATATCTTCCTCTGATTCCCATGTTGCCTCTTCCAACTTATGGTTTCTTCATAGAACGTTTACCTAATGAGTTGTCCAGTTTCTCAAATTTTTTATCTTGTATCTAGAATTTTGACAGGATAATCAAAATAATACATATCAGGTTCCAGTTCAATTTTCTCATAGGTGAGTACATGCGTTGAGTCCGACATGTATTTTCTCAACAGTGATACATAGAACACATCATGAACTTTGGAGAGACATGGTGGAATTTCAAAACAATAAACTACCACTCCAATTCGTTCTAAAATTTCAAAAGGTCTGATGTACCTGGAACTCAATTTACCCTTCGTACTGAAGTGTATAACACACTTCTATATAGATACCTTCAAGAAAACATGATGTTCTACCTCAAATTCCAAATCCTTCCTTCGTTTATTGGAATATCTCTTTTGCCTATTTTGAGATGATTTTATGTGGGTTTGGATAACATTAGCATTTTCCATTATTTTCTCAACATGTTATGGGTCTACAAGTTTTCATTCAACAACATCATCCCAACAAATTGGTATACGACAACTCTTTCCATATAATGCTTTATATGGTACCATCTAAATACTTTAATGGAAGATATTGTTATAGGAAAATTCTACAAAAGGTAAATATTGATCCCACATACCTTGAAGGTCATGTGAGAAAGATCTCAACATGTCGTCTATTGTTTGAATAGTTCGTTCTGATTTTCCATAATTTTAAGGGTGGTAGGCAGTGCTCAAATGAAGTTTAGTATTCATGGCCTTCTGAAAGATTTTCTGAAATCTTGATGTAAGATGGGTATCAAGATCAAGAAAAATCGATAGGGTTTATCCATGATGTCTTACAACTTCATTCATATATAGTCTTTTCACACGTTCAAGTGGTATATCTTCTATTATAGCAATGAAATATGTAGACATGGTAAGATGATAAAAAATGACTCATATTGCATCATTCCTTCTAGGAGTATATGGTAGCCCCATGACAATTTCCATTGTAATATTATCCCACTTCGACATCAGTATGGGTATAGGCTGAATGGATCATCCAGGTTGATGCCTTATAACTTTAACTTATTGAAAAACCATACATCTGGACACAAAAATCTACAATATCTCTCTTCATTTTGTCCCAGAAAAAATTTTATTTCAAATCACTATACATCTTAGTGCTACAAGGGTTTATATAGAAATTGGAGCTATGAGCATCATCCAACAATTCCCTTTTTAGATCATGTATATTGGGAACACAAGGTATCTTTACAAATTTCAAAACATCATCTTCATATTTAAAGCATATCAATCTCCCATCGTTCACAGCATTAATTTTCTCTTGAAATTCCTCATCATCAATCTAAGGGCATTTTATCCTTTCTAGTAAATATGGTTTCACAACCATTTTAAAAAGAATGGATGTTTCACCTTCCATGGTTATTCCCATAACCATCTTTACTAGGTCCATCAAAATATGATCCTTTTCGACTCTTATCTAGTTCAAAACACCCTGATCCTTTCTGCTCAAATCATATTCCACCTTATATTCTGTCCTTGTGTGGTAGTGTATAGTTTAATCATAGTCATTGAGTAGTTCATCCCATCTCCATTGCCTCTTGTTGTGTTCTTTTTGTGAGAAAATATACTTCAAAATCTTGTGATTAGTATAAATCTCACATTTTCACCATAGAGACAGTTTCTCCTTATCATCAATGAAAATATTACAACTTCTAACTCCAGATCATGAGTGGGATGGTTTTGATCATGAATTTTTAGTTTCCGTGATGCATAAGAAATAACTCTATCATTCTGCATAAGGACCCAACCAAGGCCTTTCTTTGAAGCACCACTATAAATAACAAACCCATCATTCCCCAATGGTAGAGTTAAGATTGGAGCATTAACTAATCTTATCATTAGTTCTTCCAAACATTCATCACACTCTTTTGTACAATCAAATTTAACCCATTTACATGTGATCTTTGTTAATGGGTTATCCAATCAGGAAATATTCAGGAAAAAATGCTGATAATAACCTACTGAAACAATAAAATTGTGTACCTCAGTTATAATAATTAGTGCAATCCATTGATGGATTTACTTTGTCGTAGAAGGATCAACATATATTCTATCAATAGAGACAATATGGCCAGGAAAAGAATTCTTCTGATGCCAGAATTCACACGTGCTAAAATTTTTATATAATTCATTTATTCTAATTGTCTTTAGGATAATGCAGATGTGATTTTCATGATATTAATAGTTTTTTGAGTATACAATGATATCATCCAAAAATACCACTACAATGTCATCATTATATTTTTTTCAAACTCTATTCATTAGATCCATGAAAACATAGGGTGCATTAGTCATCCCAAAAGGTATTACTGTAAACTCATAATTCCAACACCTAGTTCGAAATGCTATTTCTGTTATTTATTCCTTCTTCACACACAACTGATGATATCCAGATCGAAGGTTAATATTTGAGAAATATTAAGCTACATGAAGTTGGTCAAATAAATCATCAATGAGAGTTAGGGGATACTTTTTCTTTAATTTTATAGCATTGATCTGCTAGTAGTCAATGCACATCCTCATAGATCGATCTTTATTCTTATCAAAAAGGACATGGGCTCCCCATGGGGAAACACTAGGGTGAATTAATTCCCTTATTACTCAATTCCACTGGTTGTTTCTTTAGTTCCAACAATTCCATAGAGGGAATTCTATAATGGGTCTTCAATATGGTCCCTGAACTAAGAAATATGTTAATAGAAAACTATAATTCTCATTCTAGAGGATATCTAGGTAAATCCTCTAGAAACACATCAACATATTCTTGAACAATAGGTACATCGTCTATTCAAACATTATTTTCCTCACCCATAGTTATTCCCATTTTTTCTTCCCTAATAATTTAATTTACATGAGCATCTGGTGGTGGATCTAGATATGAATCTGGTGGTTATGTTTCTTCTCTAATGATAAGTTACTCTTTATCATCATAAAAAACTTCAAACTCCTTCTTCTTACAATATGTTTTTTCATCATGGTCAATAATCCAATCTATTCTACAGATTATATCAAATTCAATCATTGGAAAGATGACGATATCGACATTTAAATTACATCTATATTCCCTAATGTAAGCTGATTCACAAAACATTGGTACGATGATACTTCCCTAAGGTATTTTTCCGAAAAACTCATCTGTTATGCCAAAATGAAATCATCTAATTTACTTAGAAAATATGGATGATATTAAACAATGCGATGATCCAGAATCCAATAAATAATTGGCTAAACTTGAGGAAATCATTAAATTACCTACCACCAAATCTTTCAGAACATTGACCTCAACAGTTGTGATAGCATTGGATTGGCCTTTCTCCCTCGTCCTTTTCTGAGTTATGTTCCCTTTCCTATTAGGAAATTAATTTTCATAATGTCCCTATTCTCTACAATTGTAGCATTCAACTGTGACATTCTTCCACCTCCAATCATGAGATTTGTGGCCTTTTTTCCCCACACTTGTAACAGACTATCATTCCATTCAAGAAAGTACAGAGGGGTTTCTTCCCACATTTACTACAGTATGAATATTAAACATTTCCGTTCATTCCCTTATTTCCCTTTCCATAGTGTTTTGTAGATCTATTATTTCCTACTTTTCTTTAAAGTCGTAAGACTTAGAGAATTGTTTTTCTGTCTTGATAGAACATGAGACAATATCTTCATATGATAAGAAGGATTGTGAGATTAATTCTTGCCTGGGAAATAATTTTAATCCATCAATGAAGCAATCAATCTTACTCCTTTGGTTACATAAATAATCTGTAGCATTCCTTCCTAATCTTGTAAAGTAAGACTCATATTTTGCGATATTCTCATCCACATTTTTCCTTAGACTCAGAAATTGCATTTCCAAATTCGCTCGATAGTCATGAAGAAATTGATTTTCTATGAAAAGATCATTAAACTCCCTCTATTGAATACTTTATACTTCATCATCTTCCTTTGTGTTTTGAATCAATGACCCCCATTGATCAGAACCTCCCATGAGGTGATAAACTGCCATTACAACTTTTTCCCTTCCCCTTCTCCACAAAACAGGAAATATTTTCTCTAAGTAATTTATATATTACTCAGCTACTAATGAATTTTCCTTCCCATTAATGTTGGTGGTTGTTACCATATGAGGAGGTCTAACATTGATCCTCCTCATTGTGTATCATGTTGCTTCATACGATTAAGGTTATTTTTCATAACCTAGGAGAGTTGTCCCAAAATGTTGATAAATTGATCATCACCAGTTTCATCACCAGCTCCATAATATGTATCTTGAGTCGGAGGGAAATCCCTACATGGATTACGTGCATTGATATAGTTTCCATTCATTCCAATGGGTTCCATTTATAAATAATGGCATCCACTAGATTAGTTTATGAATCACAATACATAATTCCAAACTTATAAAATACTTAACATAAATTGAACAGTTTATAGATATAATCCATAATCATAAAAATGTTTTCATTGAGGAAGTATATACTCTTAAACCCTTCATAATGGTCTGTAAAGAAAATTATAATTATACCAAGAATATCCATTTGGAGTGTCGTAACCAAGAGTGCAGCAAGTCATGTTGTCTTGCACCAGTTCCCATTCGAGTCTAGATCAAAGTGTTGTTTTCAGTTTTTACCCCTAGGTACATATGTTCCAGAACTGCCTCTACCTGCTTGTATCCAGGAAGGGATGTGTTTCTTGGAAATCACACAAAATATCTACTATACTAAAATTTGAGGATTCTCTTCTATACTAATCCTCAAATTCAATCTTAGGTTAGTGTTCTATAATTAGAGTTTTTGTAAATCTAGTTTCCTATTATTGTACTAATCTTTCTCTGATACCAACTTCAATGCCCCGACCACATTTACCCAGTGTTAGTGCATTATTACATAACATTGGCATTATACAAGGAATCATGTCCAGAAAGACCAATCAGTTTAGTATCCTTATAAATAATATATACATTCATATGTTTTACATTACATCATGAAAGAAAAACATCAACAAAATTTGTCCCCTTTTGAACACACTTATATCCTTAGCCTATCCATACTGGTCAACCATAAAATACATCCTCACATCCTGAGAAAAATAAAACATAGAATGGGTTGAGCTCAGATGCTCAGTAAGGATAACAATATAGCGAAAACATTCATAAATAAGAATAAACATTTAAGGAAATTTATTTTACTAAAATGAAAACCTTTTAAACATAAAATTCTGCAAAATATGGAAAATATAAAATCAAAAACTTATATTTACTTATTCGCATTGATATTATATAAGTTGAATAATCACATGAAATATCAATACCCACATTCATAATGATGTAATGAATAATTCCAGACATTATAACCACATAGTCAAGGACTTCTCCCAAGACTAAAAATATTATTTTTTCAAGGGATTTTTCTAACACAATAGTTTGTCTCATGAGACCTAATGATTCCTGGAGGAGCTATAGATGTCTCTACCCATCACATACTAACTCTAATTCATTCCTCATATAAAAAGTATTAAACATAACATAAACATTCATATTAAAACTTGCATATGAAATTTCAATACTTTATCCATAATACATGAATGAAATAATAATAACACATCCATAGAAATACATATCACAAAATCTTCAATAAAATATGCATGATTTTTATCATAATAAATCAACCTCGATCAAGAATAATATCTCATAATGTGTGATGACATAGTTGAAAATGATCCGTAAAATTAATTCATAGAAATATCACTTTTTCATGAAGTAATTTTAAGTTCAAATAAAGGAAATAATTTAATAGATATTTTTCAATCAATTTTTCCCATACCACTTTTCACTTTTTAAAGGAATTAAAATTTTAATACATTCAAATCTAAATAAATAAATCCTTAAAACAATTTTGAAATCTTGGAAATTATGGAGAAATGATTAGATTTATAAATATATAAAACATTTATAATTATGATCTAGTAAATATTCCCTTAAAAATAATCCCTTTGAAACACTTTTATGAAACAAGGACATGGACACTAAATATGTCCCAGTAGATACTTACGTAAAAAAACCTTAGATAATAAAGAGATTGTGAAATTTACCCTTACCTTGTACTTTTCCTTAGTAGATGATATTTTAACCTCATTTATAATAGTTAAAACATTGTTATTAAGTTATACACAAACTATATACATAAATATGATATCTTATATTCTCTTATAATAATTTTTTTGTAATTAATATTTTAGTAGTATCATCATTTCGTGTGTTAACTGATTCATTTTTCTTTGTATGATTTGTTATGTAAGAAATTTTTTTATAGATAGGATGTATTTAATTCTTATAAATGATGATATTATGATCATAAACATTATTTTTATTCATAAAATGAAAATTATTCTTCAATGATAACGATGGGGAATGAATCTGATCGTGCTCGTAGAGACGGTAATCCATACGTACACACAAGTGACAATATCATTATATTGTTGGTGAAATCATATGTAATTGGATGGAATATCATATATAAAAAATCATTAACATTTTATACATATTATTTAAATTTTTTATACTAATTATTATAACCATCCAAGTAATGAAGTGTGTGAATAACAAATTAGACGTTGACTTAGAGACGGTAATCCGTTCATACGCCTGTATGATGAATTTGTCAATTATAGGATGGATAAAATAATGAATATGGTTTTACAATTTTCATAATAACATCAAAATATATATATTATACATTATTTGTTATTTTAGAATGGATAACACAAATATAGAGAAAGCTATATAAGAAAAGAACCTGAAAGAGGTGATGACATATTTACCTCTTCTTCGGGTTCTTCCTTTTTATTTGATCAAAAGAGCAATGTAGGTTGGATTTATACCCAATGGAAGGCCCCCAGGATGTAGTATTGAATGTTTGGAGGATAGTTTTCCATGGTTTGGATAAGAAAATAGGCTTTGGATGTGTGAAATTAAGATAATAGGAAGTGCCTTTTTATAAGAGGGGTGAGGGTCACTTTAGGAAAAGGTGAAAATATTATTTTATAATAAAATAATTTTCTGTTTCTAATGTCCCCAAAATGAATTATTTAATGGAAAAGTTGGAAATGTGTCAAAAAACTATCAACCAATAGTTTTTATATAGGTTTAGGTAATCAAATTAACCTTATCGTTTAGATTTAACTCTTTGTTAAATAGTTTGACATTTACCATGTCTCTTTGTATTTTTATATTATATGGTTAATAAACATACTATAAAAAGCCAAAAGAACCCCATGTGGATAATTATTCATATATATATCATTATATATTTTCATTGTCCGAACCTTATATTTTAATGAATATTATAATAATTAATAATATAATATTTGTTTTAAAAAATCGATTATGTCAATTTTGACACTATTTAGTATTTGATTTAATTGAAACCATGAAAACATAATATATTCAAATAAAATTTATTCAACCAACCCTATAATGTCATAGTAACCTAGAAAATTATTTTAATTCCTCAAAAGTTTCAATTTAAATTTATTTGGATATTAATAATATCTATTATTTTAATATTTGATTAATTAGGTAATTACTACATCATCATTGTGTCATAAATAAATTCAATTGTATAATGTCTAATTTTTTTAAATAATATAACATTAGGTAGGAAATAGTATTATCATTCTAATTAGTATTTATAGTCGAATTTATATTCTATGTAACCCTATATTTAAAATAATTTAGTTATTGAACTTTGAATTTAACACTTTTAACTATTCTTTGAATAAAACAATAATAAATGTCGTAATCTAATCCATGTGCATACAAGAGGGTCATATTTTTTTTATAAGGATAGTTTTTGTCGAATTATTCTTATCCAATAGAATTAATAAATGTATTATGGTAATTAAGATATAATTTATACCATTAATTAACCTATTTACCTTTAACTATGGTAAATAAAAAACAAATGTTAATATTCACCAAAAAATATTTTCATATTATTAAACCACATTTTTCTGTCTGATGTTAGTTCTGTCTCTAGGATTTTTTAAATTCATCTCACAAAACTGGTAAAATTACATTTTATTCAAATTTCCAAATTCTCCTTGAAGGTGGGTAAAAGACTGTAAAAAGATGGATAAAATTTTATATATCAAAACATATTATAAAATTACTATAATGATTTATGATGAACATATATAGATATTATGTATCAATTTTTACATAAAATAAATTAAAATAAATTAAATAATTATTTAAATAAAAAGTCGATTTTAACCAATAACATAGTGTTTTTTAACTATTCATCAAAAATTGAATGTTCTCAAAAAATACCAAAAATTCACCCTAAGCTAATTTTGATATTCCAAATACATAAATGATTTCCATTTTGAATGATAAAATTAATAAAATTAAAAAAAGTGGGTATTAATCTTCATAATGGCTAGATTAATTGGTCGTGGTGTGTTAGAATTTCAAAGTTGCATAAATTACAAGCTATTACATTATTCGAAGGGAAATTTATCGTGGATTCTTGGGGTGTTACATTCCTCCATTACTCAAAAAACATCGTCCTTGAAATTTCTATAATACTATAGCACAAAAAGATCTGGGTGGATTTTCATCATAAGTTCCTCTGGTTCTCACACTACCTATTCCATCTTATGGCTTCTCTCTAGAATATTTACCAGATGAGTCGTCCAGTTTCACAGAACATATACTCTTGTAAATAGAATTTAAGACAGGCTATTCACCATAAGAGAGATCGGGTTCCAGTTCAATTTCTCATAGGTGAGTACATGCATTGGGTCAGGAATGTCTTTTCTCATCAGTGAAATGCTGAACACATCATGAACTATAGAGATACTTGGAATAATTTCATAATGATAAGCTACAACTCACATTTGATCTAGAATTTTGAAAGTTATGATGTTCCTAGAACTCAATTTACCCTTCTTACCGAAATGTATAACACCCTTCCATGGAAACACATTCAAGAAAACATGATCTCCTACCTGAAATTCCAAATCCTTCCTTATGTTATATACATAGCATTTTTTCCTACTTTGATCTGCATTGATGTGGGTTTGGATAACCTTCACAATTTCCATTGTTTCCTCAATAGGTTTGGGGCCTACGAGTTTTCGTTCACCAACATCAACCCAACATGTTTGTTTGCGACCTCTCTTTCCATATAATGCTTCATATGGGGCCATTTGAATACATGAAATGAAGCTATTGTTATAGTAAACTTTACCATAATTAAACATTGATCCCAAATACCTTGAAAGTAAAGTGAGAAAGATCTCAATATGGCTTCAACATTTTGAATAGTCTATTCTGACTGTCCATCTGTTTGAGGGTCATAGTTAGTGCTCAAAAGAAGATATGTATTCAAGGCCTTCTAAGGGATTTTCATGAATCATGATGTGAAATAGGGTTCATGATCATAAAAAATCATTCGGGGTACTCCATGAAGTCTTATAAAATAATTAATATATTTTATTGTTATACGTTCAAGTACAAAATCTTCTCTAATAGAAAGAAAATGTGATGACTTGGTAAAATTATCAACAATGACCCATATTGCATCATTACTTCTAAGAGGATTTGGTAGCCCCATGAAAAATTATATCGTAATATTCTCCCATTTCCACTCAGGTATGGGATGAGTTTGTATGACTCCTCTGGTTTGTTGGCTTTCAACTTTCACATGTTGACAAACCATACATCTCGACACAAAATCCACAATATATCTCTTCATGTTGTCCCACCAAAAATGCTATTTCAAATCTCTAATCATCTTAGTGCTATAGGGGTGTATAGAGAAATTTTAGATATGAATAGCATCCAACAATTCCTTTTTAATATCATGTATATAGGGAACACAAAGTCATTTCACAAATTTCAAAATTCCATCTTTATATATGAAGTCAATCAATCTCCCATCATTTACAACATTAATTTTCTATTGAAATTCCTCATCAATAGTTTGAGAACTTTTTATCCGTTCTAGTAAATAAGTGTTGGAAACCATTTTGAAAAGAATTGATCTCCCACATTCGTGGATATTCCTATATCTATATTGACTAGATCCATAAAAATATTATCCTTTTCAACTATAATATTTTTCAAAACTCCATGATCCTTTATTCTCAAAGAATCTACCACCTTATTTTCTATCCCCATGTGGTACTGTATAGTGAAATAATAATCCTTGAGTTCTTCAATCCATCTCTTTTGCCTCATGTTGAGTTCATTCTGTGAGAAAATATATGTCAAACTCTTATGATTATTATAAATCTATGAATTTTCACCATAGATATAGTGTCTCCATATCATCAAACAAAATAATACAGCTGCTAACTCACGATCATTTGTGGGATAGTTTTTATCATGAATATTTAATTGTCACGATGCATAGGAAATAACTCTATCCTTCTACATATAGACACAACCAAGTCCTTTATTTAATGCATCACTATAAATAACAAACCCATCTTTCACCTTTGGTAGAGTCATGATAAGAGAATTAACAAATCTTCTCTTCAGTTATTCCAAACATTTTTCACGCTCTGTTGTCCAAACAAATTTAACCATTTTATGTGTGAGCATGGTAGAAGGGTTATCCAATCAGAAAAAATTAGGAAATATCGTCGATAATAACTCGCTAAACCAATAAAACTGCGTACATCAGTTATACTCTTTTGTGTTTCCCATTCATGTATTGTCTTTGTCTTAGACAGATCAATAGACATTCCATTCTTAGATATAATATGGTCAGGAAGATAAATCTCTTGCGGCTATAATCCACACTTTCTATACATACCATATAATTCATTTCTTATAAGAGTCTTTAGGATAATGTACATGTAATTTTCATGATCTTTGTAGGTTTTTGATTATACCATGATATCATCAATAAGTACCACTATGAAGTCATCAAGATATTATTTGAAAACTCTATTCATTAGATCCATTAAAAAATAGAGGGTGCATTAGTCGTCCCAAAAGGAATTACTATAAACTCGTAATGAACGTACCTAGTATGAAATGTTGTTTTTGGAATGCATTCATTCTTCATACATAACAGATGATATCATGAACTAAGGTTAATATTTGAAAAATATTGAGCTCCATGACGTTGGTTGAATAAATCACAATGTTAGGCAGGGGATAATTGTTCTTTATTTTTATAGTATTGACCTCCCTATAGTCAATGAAAACCCTCATAGATCCATATTTTTTCATAACAAAAAGGATAGGGGCTCCTTTTGGAGAAAATCTATTGTGAATAAATCCCTTATTTATCAATTCATCTATTTGTTTATTTAGTTCAAATAATTCAATAGTTTTCATTCTATGAGGGGTCTTCAATATGGGCCTCGAACTAGGAATTTTTTCAATGTAAAACTCAATTTCTCGTTCAAGAGGATGTCCATGTAAATCCTCTTGAAACACATCAACATATTCTCTCAAAATTGGTATGTCCTCTATTCGAACATTATTTTCCTGAACCATAGTTATTTCATTATCTTCTTCACCAATAATTGAATTTAGTTGAGAAACTAGGGGTGGATCTTGATAAGAATCTGGTGGTCACTTTTCTACTCTAAAGATAATGTAATCTTAATCAATATCAAAAATTGTAACCTCCTTATTCTTACAATAAATTTTCACATCACGGTTCGGAAAGACAATCCATTTAGAATATTTTACCAAATTAAATCTTGGGTTTGATGATGAGATCAGCAGATAAAGACCATGTGTATGCCCTAAAGGGAACAGACTCACAAAACATTGTTGTGATGATACTTCCCTTTGGTGTTTTGACCGAAAACTCCCTTGTAATGTCAAATTGAAAATATATAATTTTCATAAGAAACTGGGAATATATGAAAGAATGAGATTATCCAGAATAAAATATAACACCGGATAAACTTGAGAAAACGATTAAATTACCAACCACCACGTCTTTCGAAGATTCATCCTCAGTGGTAGTGATTGAATAATCTTGGACTTGATCCCTTGTCCATTTTTGTGGTAAGTTCTAATGGTGCATAAGACATTCATATTCATAATTCCCCTTTTCTATAAAATTTTATCTTTCAATAGCATCTTTCTTCCCCATGCAATCATGAGCTCGGTGTCCTTCTTCACCACACCTGTAACAGACTCAAATTCTTTTCATGAAAGTACTGGGGTGTTTCTCCCCACATTTAGTGAAGGATGGATATTAATCTTTTCCCTTCATCCCCTTATTTCCATTTCCATTGTGTTCAGTAGATCTCTTCTTCTCCTTCTTTTCTTTAAATTTGTAATACATAGAGAATTCATTTTCTGTCTAGATAGAACGTGAGAAAATATCTTCGTATGATAAGAAATATTATGAGAGTAATCTTCTCTAGATAAATGGTTTCAACGCAACAAATAATCGATCAATCGTACCCCTTGGGTTATGTGTATAATTTGGAGCATTCCTTGAAACCTTGTATTGTTAGTCTCATATTTTGCATCATTCTCATTCTCTTTTTTCTAGACATAGAAATTGCCTTTCCATATCCACTCAATGGTAATGAGGAAAGTATTTTTCTGAGGAAAACTCTTTAAACCCCCTCTATTACATATATTATACTTAATCGTCTTCCTTTGTGTTTTGAATAAATGACCACCATTTATCTATATCTCCTATGAGGTGATAAACTGCCAGGAGATCTTTTTCTCTTTTGCTGCTCTCCAAAGTGTGAAATATTTTTTCTAAGGAATTTTTCAATTGCTCAGCTACAAATGGATTTTTACACCCATTTAATATTACTCGTTTTTTTCTCATGAAGCGGTCTAACATTGATCCTCCACATTGTGGATCAGGATGCCCAATACGGGTATGGTTATTATTCATCACTTGAGTGAGTTGCCTCAGTATGGTGATAAGCTGATCGACACCAGTTTCATCACCAGCTACATTATAATTATATTGAGTATGAGAGAAATCCCTATATGGATTAAGTGCATTTATATGATTTTTATTCCTTATAATAGGATCCATTTCTAAACAATTACATAAACTATGTTAGTTTATGATTCGTAATACATGATTCAAAACATATAAAACACTTAACATAAATTGAACAGTTTATGGATATTATCCATAATCATAAAAATGTTTTCTTTGGGGAAGTACATACTCATAAACAATTCATAAAGGTTGTTTATGAAAATTAGAATTATCATATGCATATCCCCCGGGAGTGTTGTAACCAAGAGTGCAGAAAGGTGCATTGTCGTGCACTAGTTCCCTTTCGAGTCTAGCTCAAAGAGGCGTTTTTGTGTTTTACACCTTGATACATCTGTGACAGAGCCTCCTCAACATGTTCATATCCAGATAGGGATATATTTCTACGAAAAATTGAAAAATATCTATAGTATCGAAATTCTAGAATGTTCATCTGTATTAATCCTCAAAGTCTATATTTGGGTAGTGTTCTCTAATCAGAGTTTTTATAAATATAGTTTCCAAGGTTTGTACTAAACTTTCACTGATAAAATCTATAACGCCCCAATCCCATTTACCTAGACTTGATGCATTGTTACATAAAATTGGCATGATATAAGATGTCATGTCCCGAATGACCGATATGTTTAGTAGCCTTGGAGGTACTTGATACATTAATAAGTTTTACATTACATCATGAAATAAAAACAACAAAAACATTTTGACCCATTCTGAACAAACTTATATCCTTAGCCTATCCCTAAAGGTGAGCCATAAAATACATCTACACATCATGGAAAAAATCAAACATAGAAAGGGGTGAGATCAGATGCTCATTAAGGATAACTATATTGCAGAAACATTAATAAATAAACATAAACATTTAAGGAAATGTAATGGACTAAAACAAAATACCTTTAAACATAAACTTCAGCATACTATGGAAAAGAAAAAATCAATTAATTCCATTTAATTATTCTCAGGGATATTCTACTAGTTGAATAATCACATGCAATATTAATAGCCACTTTTATAATGATGAATTGCATAATACCACACTTCCTAAACACATATTCAAGTCCTTGTTCCAAGACTACAAATAAGATATTGTTAAGGCCTAGTTCTAAGTCGCTGGTTTTTCCCATGATACCTACCAATGCTTCGAGGATCTATAGAGGGCTCCACCCATCACTTACTATGTCCAATGTGTTCCTCATATGAAATGTTTTAAACATAACATAAACATTCGTATTAAAACTTTAATATGAAATGTAAATAAATTAACCATTAACAATTAATGGTATAAAAAACACATCCACAGTCAAACAAATCACAAAACCTTCTATAAAATATGGAATATTTTCATCATAATAAATCATCCTCGATCAATAATAATATCACGTAAAGTATGTTGACATAATTAAAAATGATCTGTAAAAATATTAGAGTGAAATATACCTTTTTCATTAAATAATTTAAAATTCTTTTAAAGGAAGTCATCTAATGGATAGTTTCTAATACAAGTGTCCCATACCACTTTAAACTTTTTAAATGAATTAACATTTTAAAACATTCATGTCCATATAAATAAATCTTTAAACCCATTTTGAAATCATGGAAATTAATGAGAAAGCTTTAATTGAATAAATATTTAAAACATTTAAAATGACGTTTTAGTAAAAATTCCACTGAATCAAATCCCTCTGAAAACTCTTTTTTGTAACATGGACATGGATAATAAATATTTCCCAGTTGATACTTACGTAAAAACAACCTTAGATAATAAAGATATTGTGAAATTAACCCTTAACATGTACTTATCCTAAGTCGATAGTATGCTGACCTCTTGTATAGTAGTTAATACATTGTTCTTAAATTATAAAAGAACTATATACATAAATACGATATCATATATGATTTTACAATATTGTTTTGTTAATAATATTTTATTAGTATCATCGTTTCATGTGTTAACTAATTCGTTTTCCATTATATGGTTGGTTATTTAAGCCATGATTGTTATGGATATGATGTATTTGATTAATATAAAAAATTATATTATGTTTATAAACATTATTTTTAATCATAAAATGAAAATTATTGTTAAATTATTTCGATGGGGAATGAATCTCCATTCGTTCATGGAGACAGTAATCTGTACGTACACACGAGTGAAAATATCATTATATTGATAGAGAAATCATATTTAATTGGATGGTATATCATATATAAACAGAATAATTAACATTTTATAGTTATCATTTATATCAGTTATACTCATTATTATACCCATCCAAATAATGAAGTCTTTGAATAACAAACTACACCACGACATGGAGACGAAAATCTGTACAGACACACATATGATGACTTTGTCATTAATTGGATGGATAGAAAAATGAATATGGTTATAAAATTTTTATAATAACATCATAATATAATGAAGATACTGTAGTAATTATTTTATAATGAAAACAACAAATAAAGTGGAAGTGAAAGAATAAAAGAACTGGAAAGAGGTGATGAAATATTTACCTTTTCTTCGGGTTCTTCTTTTTGATTTGATAAAAATGGATCCATAGGTTGGCTTTCTAACCAATGGATGGAATCTAGGATTAAGGGAGGAATGTTGGTAGGATATTTGGTTGGGTTTGGCCGAGCCAAAAGGCTTTGGATGTGTAAAATTTAGAGTAGGAGAAGTGCCATTTTATAAGAGAGGTGAGGGTCACTTTAAGAAAACCTTGATATATTATTTTATAATGAAAAACTTTTCTGTTTATAAAGGATAAAAAATTAATATTTAAAGGATAAGGTGGGGATGGGTCGAAAAACTCCCAACCAATAGGTTTAATACAGTTTTTGGTCATCATATTAATCTTATCTTTTAGATTTAACTCTTAGTTAAATAGTTTAAAATTTACAATGTCTATTTATATCTATATGTTATATGGTTTATAAACATAATATCACAATCCAAGAGAACCCAATGTTGTTCATTATTAACATATATAACCTTATCTATGTACTTTGGCCAATCCTTTGATTTTTATAAATAATAATTCAATTAATAATATAACATTTGTTTTAAAAACCCAATTATGTCAATTTTGACACTATTTAGTATTTAACTTTATTGAAATTTTTAAAAACATTATAACTTAGAATAAAATATATTTAACCTATCCAAACATGACATATTAATCTATAATATTATTTTAATTCTTTATATGTCTTAATTTACATTTGTTGGGATATTTCTAATATCAATTATTTTCATAATTCATTAATAAGGTAATTAATGCATCATCATTGTGTCATAAATAATTTAAATTATATAATGTCTAAAATTTTTAAATAAACTAACATTATTTAGAGAAATAATTTTTGATTTATAATGAAAATTTATTGTCGAATTTATATTCTTTGTAACCCTATATTAAAAATTGATTAATTTATAAACGTTAAAATTAATATTTTTTACTCTTCTTTAACTAAAGTAAAAAATAAATGTCGTAATCTAATCCATGTGGAAGAAAAATGGATCATATTATATTCCTATGGTTGTTTTTTGGTCGAATTATACTTATCCAATATAATTAGAACACGTGTTAGGGTAATTATGATATCATTTTTACCCTTAATTACCCTGTTTACTTTTAACCGTGGTAAAAAATGTCAAAAGTTACTATTTACCAAAATTTATTTTAATCTTATTCAACCAAATTTTATTTAATAATATTAACTGTGTATCTATGATTTTTGAAATTCAACTCACAGAAGTGCTAAAATTATGTTTTATATATATTTTTAAATGCTCCAAGGAGGCGGGTAAAAGATGGTAAAAAATTGGATGCAATTTTATATATCTAATATTATTATAAAATGAATCCAATTAATTATGTAGAACATATATAGTTATTTTGTATCTATTTTAAACTAAAAGAAATTAAAATAAAATAACTAATTATTTAAATAAAAAGTTGGTTTTAACCAATAACGTAGTGTTTTTTCACTATTCATCAAAAATTAAAAGTTTATAGAAAAATAATAAAAATTCACCCAAAGCTAATATCAATGTTCCGAATCCAAAAATGAATTCATTTTTGTAAGATAAAATGTATAAAATTTTAAAAATTTGGTAATACTATTAATAATGGTTAGTTTTGATTGGTCGCGGTGTGTTAGAATCTTGATGTTTCGTACAAATCAAGCAATTGAGTTTTTCAAAGGGAAACGTACCATGGAGTCATGGGGTGTTACATGTAGGTAGATGTAAAAATCCATATCCTGCATTTGAGGTATTTCAGGGACATCCATCAGGAAGTATTATATAAAATTATTCCTAAATGAAGGAATATATATTTCTAAAGAATCATAACACTAAGGTCTAGAAAATCTAACAGATGGGTCATGGATTGCAGCCTCTTTTTCAAAAAGCCGGCATATCCCTCTATTATAACTCTCTCACCCACAAATGAGCATCTCATTCCATATGTATGAATGCATGAAACTCTTCTATGGTAACAGTAAATCAAGGATTGTTCTATGAACAAAATCCATACCATGGATGCAAACAAATGGATACATTTTATGAACAAGAATTCCCATGAAAAAATATCTTTATTAATAGATATATTGCATTGCCTATAAATAAACAATATTGAAGTATAGTACCACATTAAACCTAAAGGCAATGATCATGGGATAAGGCCTCAACGTGGTTCTCCTACTCTCACACTGAGATTAAAGAGATGAATTATTTTCTCAATAATGTGTCTAATAGTACTTTTTTGATCATGTAATATAAACATATAATACCTATAATCAGGTTATGTGTCATTGGGTAATAAACATCCTTAACCAGCATCTATTGCCACCTCAACCCCTAGCTTCATGAGACTGATGTGGTCTTCTTGGTGGTTGTGAAGGAAGGTTCTCATTGTGTCATCCACTACCCATATCTCCTCCACCAAGACCTCCACCTGTACCACGTCCATATCTACCTCTCTAAGAGGTACCATGTACTTAATAGGGGGATTTGTGTTCATAGTGTCTCCTCTTCCAAGGTGGTTCATCTACAATCTTCCTGACCACCTTACATATCTGGTTGAAATATCACCCAACATGTGACCTTCCAATCAAATGAATTGATCCACACCACAATAATGTGACCTAGTATTCTACGTGGTACTTGTTCTCCTTGATATCTGTTGACCTCACCTGTTTTGATAATCTCAATCATGTATTCATATGTGTTGAAAATCCCAATTATGTTTTCATTCTCTATGATATTCTTAAGTATCATTGATCTATACTTTAATTATTTCAAATATGTGATCAAACCAATAATAATTTTTAAAATAGTCTTTGGAATATGTTAATCATCTTTTATCCATGTTCATACAAGTTATAAATTGATTCTAACTCAATCGGATGTGTTCTGTATAAAACAGATAAGTAATCTGCCTATAGCTACTGATAAAGAGCTATCGGTAACCAGTCTACCGATAGACTTAGTCTACCGACAGACAGCTACCGATAGACTCAACATAGAGCTACCGATGTACTTATAAATGTAAGCTACTGACTTACAGACAGCTACCGATACAAACATAGAGCTACCGGTGTAATTATTAATAGCTACCGATGGAATAAGAGTCACTGATGTCCAAGATACTGATGCATGGAGCTACTGATGCATGAATCTACCGACGCATGGATCTACTGACGCATGAAGCTACAGATTCATGGAGCTACTGATAAACAAATTCACCGATACAAGCATGTACCAACCGACGCATAGAGCCACCGATAGAGTCAAAGCATCTAATGAAATTGAGCTACCGATGTTCAAGCTTCCGATGTCCAAGCTACCGATGCTAATTACCTACCGATCACTCGACTCACTGTTTGAATTTGTTTATCTTTATTTAATCTATCTAAAGGTCATATCATGTACATTTTAATGATTTGTCAAATATCTGATAAAGGTTGTCGGATGTCAGGAACCCGTACCTCGTACCTGCTGAAAAGAAAAAATTTTTGTCCCCTGTTGGGAGATAAATACGAGAAGACTACGCTGCTCAAATATGAATTGAACTAGAGAAGTGCGTGGTGGATGATATATATACCAGAAACACAAGAAGAGAAAAGGTAGTTCCATCAAGAACAAAGAGAATGTCATAGACAATCAAGCATACTCGAGAAGTGTTCTGTGCATACAAGAGGAGCACTGAATAACTTCAACCACTACATTGTCACTGTCTGTGAACCTGGAGCATACGACACTCTGTTTCTCAAACAGAAACGAGAAGAGGACTCAAACTCACTTCTGATCGAATCCAAAGGAGTCCAGAGCTACACTGAAATCACCAGAACCATTTCTAAACTCTACATCTCTTGTTCTGTGATTTATTATTATACTTTTCGAGCAGTGTGTGTTATCTACTGTATCTAACACATACACTGTCTCCTGTACTTAAACTGGGGGATTTGTAAATCCTTACCAAACTCTTTCATTCTTTCTTTCCCATGAATAACAGTGGTAGAGGTCGTGTGTGACCTGGACAGCTGGTTGTTGTTGTACTGTTTCCCACGAAGAACATTGGTAGAGGTCTTGGACCTGGACAGTTGTAAACTGTTGAACCCCGATCCAGGGTGTGGATCATTTTTATATAAACTTTTGAGAGGACTAAGTCTCGGCTTGAGACTGAACCTCTTGGTTACATTGTTATGCCATCTCTTTCAAAGTTTTATTCCGCTACTAATCACTTTAAAACCAATACTGTTTTTAAAGTTACTTTGATAATTAAATTAGCAAGTGTTTATGTTAAGTGTAGATTAGTAAGTTAGTTTCAAAAGATAATCACACACTCCTGTGTTGATTAGCTAGGAATTAATCAATCCCTTGAGAATCTAACAGAACCTCTACTTTAATATAAATTCACTACAGTTTAATTTATTATTTTATTTTGGGGTCTTTAAGACACTATTTTTTAAATACAAAATTTTTTAATTGGTACTCAATTCACCCCCCCTCTTGAGTAAACCACTCCGACCAACACTTGGTATCAGAGGATTGAAAATACTTTCTAACCGTACTCTGCTTTTGAACTGTGATTTTAGTTGTATTTTAATGTTCTTAAAATTTCTGTTGTATCTAAATTTTTATCTCTTTAAAATTTTCTCATCATCGACAATAGACTTGAGGGTGCTGCTACTAACCGGCCACCTTTCTTCAATGGAACTCATTATGCTCAGTGGAAACTGAAAATGAAAATTCATCTAGAAAGCATATGTTTTGATATTTGGACTGCTATTGAATCAGAATAAAAAATTCCCACTACTGCTAGATCTACTTGGGATGAACCTACAAAGACTGCTTACAATAACAACTGTAAAGCTATGAATGCCTTGTACTGTGCTCTAGGAGATGAAGAGTTTAATAGAATTTCTTCTTGTAAAACTGCATATGAAATTTGGGACACCTTAGCTGTTTCTCATGAAGGAACAATGAATGTTAAAGAAATGAGATTGAACACTTATACTATCAATTATGATAATTTTAAAATGAAGCCTGACGAACCCATTTATGACATGTATCTCAGGTTCAATGAAATTGTCAATACAATGATCTCGCTGGGAAGGGATGTCTCATCGAAGGAACAAATTATGAGAATTTTGAGATGTCTACCTGATAGATGGAGAGGCACATCTGTCTCAATCAGAGAATCATGTGACATTGCTGCTCTACATATCAAGGAACTAATTGGAAAGCTGATGATGTATGAAGAAGAGATTAAAGTGAATAAAGAGGAAGAAAATGAACCTCCAAGAAAGTCTGTCACTTTCAAATCTTCAACTTCAAAGAATAAGGACAAAGAAAAGCTTCAAGCTGTAGTTGAAAGTTCAAGCTGTGAAGACAGTGGAAGTGATTCTGACAGTGATGCTGAGATGGCTCACATTGCTAGAAGATTTAAGAAATTTTATAGGAAAAAGAAGTTCTTCAGAAAAACAAATTATAAGGGTAAGTATGATCACCAAGGTAAATGAAAAAAGGATTGGAAGAAGAATGACAAATCAGATGATGTTGTCTGCTATGAGTGCAAGAGAAAAGGACACATTAAAGCCGAATGTCCAAAGCTGAAGTATAAAAAGAAATATGAATATAAGGACAATAAGTTTAAGAAATCCATGAAGGCTACTTGGAGTGCTTTAGAAGATAGCACAAGTGAAGCTGAATCTTCAGACTCTAAAAGGAATCGAGCCAACATGTGTTTTATGACAAACACTTCTCAGGTAACTGCTAAAACTCCTGCTTTAAATTATTATTACTCTGGAGATAATGCGGAATCTGATTCTGATTCTGGAACAATGTCTTAAAATGAATTGTTTGAGTACTGTGATATGCTGGAAGAGACATGTAATGAACTTAAGGATAAATACAAGTCATTAAAGAAACAGCATGCTCTCACCACTACACTTAAAACCGAACTCACTATTGAAAAAGAGAAAAATGCTCAACTGTTAAAAGAAAACACTGAACTGAAACTATCTAATGAGCAACTCAAGAAAGACTTAGAGAAGTTCAACAATGGCAAAAATACTCTGACATAGATGCTAGGAAATCAAATAGCACCTAAATATACTACTGGTATAGGATACCAACCTGGACAAAGGAAAATTTCCAAAACTAGATTCATTTCTAAATCTGGACAGAATGAAGGTAATTCTGGAACTTCATATGCTTCAACCAGTTATATACATAGCTATGGATCTAATAAAGTTTATCTTTCAAAGCATGTCAATTATACAAATTATATGAGACACATTAGACAAATATGGGTACCTAAAGTGTTATTGGCTAACCTGTCTGGACCCAAGAAAATCTGGGTACCAAAATCATCTCCCATCTATATCTGTTTTGTAGGGAACTTGCCTAAAGAGCTCCTGTAAAGAGACCTGGTATTTGGATAGTGGATGTTCAAGACATATGTTAGGAGACTTCTCTTGTTTCAAGAGTTTAATAAAAGTTGATGGAGGCTTTGTCACCTTTGGTGATAATTAAAGAGGAAAAATCATCGGCCTAGGCCAGATTGGTAACACTGATTCAATTTTGATTTCTAAAGTTTTATTTTTTGATGGAATTAAATACAATTTATTAAGTATTTCTCAGTTATGTGATGATGGTTTTCATGTTAAATTTGAAAATGATTCTTGCAAAGTTTTTAATTCTAAGAATGTTTTGGTATTTTCTGCCTTAAGAAATGAAAATGTTTATGCTGTTAATCTGAATTCTTTAGCTAAGAAGAATATTACTTGTTTGAATTCTTTTCATAGAGAATCTTGGCTATGGCACAGAAGATTGGGACATTGCAACATTCACTCACTTATAAAACTCTCTAAAAAACCTAGTTAGAGACCTACCTAAATTAGAATTCCCAAATAATAGAGTGTGTAACCCCTGTCAAAAGGGAAAACAACACAAAGTTTCTTTTAAATCAATGAAAGAAGTTTCGACTTCTCAACCACTTGAATTGGATCACATGGATTTGTTTGGACCATCAAGAGTTTCTAGTTTAAATGGGAAGAACTATGTTTATGTTCTTGTAGATGACTTTTCTAGATATACTTGGGTATATTTTCTAGCTCACAAAAGTGAAGCATGTTCTTCTTTTGTTAAATACTCTAAATCTGTAGAGAACCTTAGTGGACTTAAGATTAAAACCTTGAGGAGTGATCGTGGTCGTGAGTTTGAAAATCAAGATTTTGAATCTTATTGCTCACACAATGGCTATACTCATAACTTTTCTGCCCCTAGAACACCCCAACAGAATGGTGTAGTAGAAAGAAGAAATCGAACCCTTCAAGAAATTGCTAGAACCATGCTCAATGAATATGACCTGCCTATTTATTTTTGGGCTGAAGCTGAAAATACAGCTTGTTATGTCATTTATAGAGTCTTAATCAGACCTGTTATTAAGAAAACCCCTTATGAATTGTGGAACAATAGAAAGCCTAAGGTTAATTACTTTAATGTTTTTGGTTTCAAAGTATTTATTCTGAATACTAAAGATAATATGGATAAGTTTTCTTCCAAAAGTGATGAAGGAATTTTTCTGGGTTACTCTATTTCAAGTAAAGCCTATAGATTATTCAATAAGAAAACCAAATGTGTGGAAGAATCTGTTCACATAAAATTCGATGAAACTGATCCACATGAGCCTAAAACCTCTCCTGAGAATCTTGAAGAAGATTTGTCTATTCTGGACCATAATGATAAATCTAAAGAACCTGTTATAAAAGAATCCAGTTCTGGACTTTTTCCAGAATCTGCTTCTGTTGAACCCGAACCTATAGATGAACCTGAAATTTCTAGTCCAACCTTTACCAGATCAACGAGGATTCTAAAGAATCATCCTTTAGAAGCTGTTGTTGGTAATCTTGATAGAGGAACACAAACTAGAGCTTCTCTAAGAAACCAGGTTGAACATCAAGCCTTTCTTTCACAACTAGAACCCAAAAATATCAATGATGCTATCAATGATGAATTCTGGGTAAAAGCTATGCAGGAAGAATTAAATCAGTTTGAATGAAAAAATGTCTGGGAATTAGTTGACAGACCTAAGGACACTTTGACAATAGGCACAAAATGGGTTTTTAGAAATAAAGTAGATGAATCTGGAAATATAGTTAGAAACAAAGCTAGACTAGTTGCACAAGGATATAGTCAAGAAGAAGGTATAGACTATGAGGAAACTTTTTCACCTGTAGCTAGACTAGAAGCCATTAGGATCTTACTTGCATATGTTGCACATCTGGATTTCAAGTTATATCAAATGGATGTGAAAAGTGCATTTCTAAATGGTTTTATAATTGAAGATGTTTTTGTGGAAAAACCACCTGGATTTACTAACCCCCATTTTCCAAATCAAGTTTTTAAACTTTCTAATGCTTTGTATGGTTTAAAACAAGCTCCAAGAGCTTGGTATGATAGACTTAGCAATTTCCTTATTTCAAAAGGTTTTACTAAAGGGATTGCTGATCCAACTCTTTTCATTAAAAGAATTTCTAAAGATGTTTTAGTTGTACAAATATATGTTGATGATATTATTTTTGGATCTTCTAAACACTCTTTATGTACTGATTTTTTAAAAAGTATGCAAAATGAATTTGAAATGAGCTTAATGGGAGAGCTTAAGTACTTTCTTGGATTTCAAGTATTTCAAAATGAAGATGGTATTATTTTGAATCAAAGTAAATATAAAAAGGATCTTTTAAAACGTTTTGGTCTAGATAGTATCATGTAAAGTGAAACTCCTATGAGTACTACCTGTAAATTGGATGCAGATGAAACTGGGAAACCAGTTGATCAAACAAATTACAGAGGTATGATTGGTAGTTTACTTTATCTCACTGCTAGTCGACCTGATATTATGTTTAGTGTGTGTATGTGTGCTAGATTTCAAGCTAATCCAAAAGAATCTCATTTGCTTGCTGTTAAAAGAATTTTTAAATATCTCAAACACACGGTTAACTTAGGTTTGTTTTACCCAAAAGGACAATCCTTTGAGTTAATGAGTTATTCAGATGCTGACTTTGCTGGTTGTAAGTTAGATAGAAAAAGCACATCAGGAACATGTCATTTGCTTGGAAAATCCTTAGTTTCTTGGTGTAGTAAGAAACAGAACTCAGTTGCATTATCTACTGCCGAAGCAGAATATATAGCTGCTGGTAGTTGCTGTGCACAAATTCTGTGGATGAAAAACACTCTTCTGGACTATGGATATGTTTTTAAACATGTTTCAATCAAGTGTGATAACACCAGTGCAATAAACATCTCTAAGAATCCTGTATCTCACTCTAGAACCAAACACATAGATGTAAGACACCATTTCCTAAGAGATCACTATCAAAAAGGTGATATTTTTCTTGAATTTATTGGCACCGAACATCAATTGGCTGATATTTTCACTAAACCTTTATGTTCGGATAGGATAAGTTACATAAGACACGAATTGGGAATGTTTAATCACTGATGTAAAATTCTCACCGATGTGAAAATTCTCACCGATGTGAAAATCCTCACCTATGTGAAAATTCTCACCGATGTGAAAATTCTCACCGATGTGAAAATCCTCACCGATGTGAAAATTCTCACCGATGTGGAAATTCTCACCGATGTACAATTCTCACCGATGATTAACTCACACCGATGCAATGTTTTAAAACATCTGTCTTCCGCCAAGAATACGAATCGTTTTATTTTATTTTATATTACTCTTTTTTAGTCGTTTATTTGGAATTCCTAAATGATAAAACTAAGTCTAAGCCACTTCTTACCTCACCGAGCTCCAAATCTCTCACCTTCGAACCTTAGCTCCCAAATCGGCCAAGAACCCTAAACCCGCGATGGCAAAAACTAAGCATCCTATCGTCAGAGATGAAAGTGTAGAACCAAACGCTAAGAAGCAGAAGACACAGCATAAAGCCAGTGTTAGTGAAGTTAGAACTAGATCGGGAAGGCGACCAGTGAATCCTCACTTGCATAATAGAGACATAGTAATCGAGAAGGAACTGTGCGTGGAATGGCTACTGCCTAGCAAATCGTTAGTACTCGAGATTCTGGAGGACCAAAATTGGGTGGATTTCTTCTCGAATAACAATGGCCCATACTACCCGAAGTTGGTAAAACAGTTCTACGAGTTTGTAACCTTCGAGAAGTCTGAAAATGAGAATTGGGTAAGCTATTTTGTAAATGGAAAAGAGATGTCTTTTTCTTCAGTAGAATGGGTTGAGAGTTTGAAAGTGCCACATGAAGGTGTCTCTTGGTATGTATCAAGAGCAATGCCACCTAGCTGTGACATCTTTTATTATGAAACCGCCTTAAAAGAGATGACCGGTAATGGAAATCAAAGGCAAGTGGTTGCTGCTGAAATGGATGGAGAGAATCGACTGCTCTTCATGTTTGTTCAGCATGTGTTGATACCGAGGCGAGGATATTTTGCAAATCTGAGATATCAAGATATTTATCTTTTTCATTTGCTATGACATGGTGTAAAAATCAATCTGTGCAGATTTTTAATGCTTCAAATGGAAGACATGATTAGACCAAAGTCAAAGACTAATGCTTTGTTCTTTGCCAAGATGATTTCTGTAATGATAAAAGTGAAAGGAATAGCTGAGTCTCAGGATGAGATAGTTGTAGTCAAGAATAACTTCTGCATCACCTCGACTGTTTGCAAGTACATGAAAATTAACTGGAACCCATGGAAGGGACAATGGGTCAGTGATGATCAGAAGATATATGATAGGTTTAATCCTGTGGATCATCCCTCAAGACCAAAGGATGAGAGAGATCCGAGTCTGAGACCTGATGAAGAGGAACCTGTTTATAGTGATGAAACAGAAGAAGAAGAAGAAGAAGAAGAAACTCCTATGGATGTTGGAGGAGATCCAGACTTGCCCCCAAGTCCTGTTGCAGAATTGGTCTATTCTAGAGAAGGAAATGTAGAGGACATTTTGTCTAGTTATGAGGAAGACCAGTCTGTACCTCACCAAGAAGAAGAGGAAAAGGAGAATTTATCTGAATCACCTGCTTCTGGTAGATTAAGTATGAGTCCTTTGATTGGAAACTCAGCTATGCCTGCTGCTGAAGTAGAAAAAGATACAGAAGAAGTTGTACATGTATCAGAAGATCTTCTAGATGCTGCACCGATGGAACTTGTAGTAGAAGATTCTGATGAAGATAATCCAGCACTGAATGCTGTTATGATACATGAGAATGCACCCATTGAGGGGGAGCATCAATCTGTTCTTGGAAATGTTACAATAGCTATTGAGCTTGGAGACTGGGTAGAAGACCCAGGGTTTATAGTCTGTGGATTGGATTATCCGGATTCTGATAATGAGATGTCTGTGAATAGACCGAAGACCAATTATGATCTTGCTTCTGAGTTGTTGCCAGATGATGTGGTCAGATTTCATGATTTGAATAAGCTGAAAGAGGAACTCAAATCCAGTTTTGTTGAAGAAGTGAAGTTAATGGAAACCTCTCTTGCATCCTCAATTAATTCAATAACGACTGATTCTGCAGTTAGTTTAGCCTCAGCAAGGGGATCTGCTGTAGTTGTCATATATGATTTTGTCTCTAAATCCGATCTTGAATCCATGAAGAATGAGATGAAAGAATCATTCAGTGTATCAGTTGCTGAGATGAAGCAAATCTTTAATGAAGAAATGAAAATGTTGGAGAGATCCTTCGAGCTATCTTTGGCTTGTAATTTATCTTCTTTTGTGTCTGAGCTTATGGAAGAAGTGAAGGAGTGCCATACTCAGTCTTCTAGGATCGAAGCAGATCTTGAAGCTCTCAAGACAACAGTTGTTGCTTTGGATTCTTATATGAGCTCCAAGTCTCAAGATGACAAGGACCTAGCTTATGTGAAGAGTGTAGTAAGCCAGTTTCTCTCGGTGTTTGAAAGTTTAAAAACCTTAGTGAAGGATCATGTTCAATTGCAAGACTCTCAAGTTCAAAGCCTAATCAGTGGTTTGTCTAAGAGTTTCAAAGAAACTGTTTCCTTCTCTCTTGGCCCTCTCACATCCAAACTTTTAGTTGACCTGAATCAAGTTCGAGCAATGTTGAAGGAGGAGATTGGTTATATTTCAACCAGTGGCTCTGCGGACTCATCAAAGTTGAGCCGAGTGGTGCTTTCTACAAGATATTTTGCCAGAGAAATAATGAAGATTGTTCAAGATAATATGAGAGAAGCCTCTGCCTCTCAGGAAGCCATAAAGAGCAAAGTGGACTACTACTTCACCAAAATTTTCACCAAGCATCAACTCGAACACCACTTCAAGCTGATGTTGGAAAACATGTAGCTACCTCCAGTCCCTCAAGCTTTCAGAGAAAAAGTGAGAAAGCTAAGAGAACTGACTCCTGCCTTAGAGAAATTCATGGAGAACAAAGATGATTTCATCTCTACTATGGAAAGAGGAGGAGGAATTATTATGGATTTTAGAAATCTGTTGCTGCCCTTCTTGCATGTTGATGCCAGACCAGTCATCATACCTCCTGCTTTGCCTGCTTCTGCCTCAGCTGCTTCCACAGTCCAGCTGACTCCTGCTCAAGCTATTCAAAGCCTCACACCAATGATCACCCAAAGATCTTCAACCTACAGGCCTGACTCTGTGTCAGTGTCCCAGCCACCTTTGATCTTTTCTGGAATTCCAAAACCTTCACCTGCATCCTCACCACCCGAGCCTTCTTCTGATCCCAAAGGGAAATCTCACGTGGAAGATGAGGATTGATCCAGTGGCCAGGATTTTTGATAGGAATTCATTTGTATTCTGTTTTTGTACTTTTTTCCTACTTTAATACAGAAGAACTCCTTTTACTTATCATGTTTTATTTTTCCCCTATTAATGCTTTCCCACTTTTTGATTATCACAAAGGGGGAGAAACATTTTATGAGAGAATAAGGGGGAGAACAAAATGGGATAATGAGAAATATTTTCAATGGAGGAAAATAAGGAATAAGGGGAGACACATTACCTTTTTTTCATTTTTTTACCTCTGATACCTTATGTCTATTTAGTACCTTATGATTGTTTCCTCTGATAACTTCTGTCTATATCATACTATTTCTATTATCTCTGATGTTGTTTTCTCTGAGAAAATTGAATTCAATATTATACTCTTTACTATTATATTTTCACTATGTTAAATGCCCATATCATAAATTGTGATTATCAAAAAGGGGGAGATTGTTGACCTCACCTGTTTTGATAATCTCAATCATGTATTCATATGTGTTGAAAATCCCATTTATGTTTTCATTCTCTATGATATTCTTAAGTATCATTGATCTATACTTTAATTCATTAAAATCTGTGATCAAACCAATAATAATTTTTAAAATAGTCTTTGGAATATGTTAATACTCTTTTATCCATGTTCATACTAGTTATAAATTGATTCTAACTCAATCGGATGTGTTCTGCATAAAACAGATAAGTAATCTGCCTATAGCTACTGATAAAGAGCTACCGGTAACCAGTCTACCGATAGACTTAGTCTACCAACAGACAGCTACCGATAGACTCAACACAGAGCTACCGATGTGCTTATAAATGTAAGCTACTGACTTACAGACAGCTACCGATACAAACATAGAGCTACCGGTGTAAGTATAAAAATCTACCGATGGAATAAGAGTCACCGATGTCCAAGCTACCGATGCATGGAGCTACCGATGCATGAGGCTACCGACGCATGGAGCTACTGACGCATGAATCAACCGATGCATGGAGCTACCGATAAACAAAGTCACCGATAAAAGCATGTACCAACCGACGCATAGAGCCACCGATAGAGTCAAAGCATCTAATGAAATTGAGCTACCGATGTTCAAGCTACCGATGTCCAAGCTACTGATGCTGATTACCTACCGATCACTCGACTCACTGTTTGAATTTCTTTATCTTTATTTAATCTATCTAACGGTCATATCATGTACATTTTAATGATTTGTCAAATATCTGATAAAGGTTGTCGGATGTCAGGAACCCGTACCTCGTACCTGCTGAAAAGAAAACTTTTTTGTCCCCTGTTGGGAGATAAATATGAGAAGACTACGCTGCTCAAATATGAAGCGAACTAGAGAAGTGCGTGGTGGATGATATATATACCAGAAACACAAGAAGAGAAAAAGTAGTTCCATCAAGAACACAGAGAAGATCATAGACAATCAAGCATACTCGAGAAGTGTTCTGTGCATACAAGAAGATCACTGAATAACTTCAACCACTACATTGTCACTGTCTGTGAACCTGGAGCATACGACACTCTGTTTCTCAAACAGAAACGAGAAGAGGACTCAAACTCACTTCTGATCGAATCCAAAGGAGTCCAGAGCTACACTGAAATCACCAGAACCATTTCTAAACTCTACATCTCTTGTTCTGTGATTTATTATTATAATTTTCGAGCAGTGTGTGTTATCTGCTGTATCTAGCACATACACTGTCTCCTGTACTTAAATTGGAGGATTTTTAAATCCTTACCAAACTCTTTCATTCTTTATTTCCCACGAATAACAGTGGTAGAGGTCGTGTGTGACCTGGACAGCTGGTTGTTGTTGTACTGTTTCCCACGAAGAACAGTGGTAGAGGTCATGGACCTGGACAGTTGTAAACTGTTGAACCCCGATCCAGGGTGTGGATTATTTTTATATAAACTCTTGAGAGGACTAAGTCTCGGCTTGAGACTGAACCTCTTGGTTACATTGTTGTTCCATCTCTTTCAAAGTTTTATTCCGCTACTAATCACTTTAAAACCAATACTATTTTTAAAGTTACTTTGTTAATTAAATTAGCAAGTGTTTATGTTAAGTGTAGATTAGTAAGTTAGTTTCAAAAGATAATCACACACTCCTGTGTTGATTAACTGGGAATTAATCAATCCCTTGAGAATCTAACAGAACCTCTACTTTAATATAAATTCACTACAGTTTAATTTATTATTTTATTTTGGGGTCTTTAAGACACTATTTTTTAAATACAGAAATTTTTAATTGGTACTCAATTCACCACCCCTATTGAGTAAACCACTCCGACCAACAATATCATTTTTTCATCTTATCATGGGGATGAATCCTTCATTGATATCACTCCGACTAGAAAATACTAGCTATTGTAGGAAAAAACAACTCGATATTACCCATTACCACCTTTATATATCTAATTTTCCTCTAATGGGAAGATCAATATCGTCAGTTTCCACTCCAAAACCCCTCCATAGCAGGGAATACAAAAGGGTGGGACATTATCACATATATCTCAACAAATACATTTCAAACATTTCCTAGATCAAGGAATTCCATCATAGATCATTTCAATGGACTAAGTTGTAATGTTTGGAAACCTCATAGAATTCATACACACTATTATCCCTCCATTATACAGCTCCAGAATCATTTGAATCCAAATAGACATAAAGAATTAGTGGTGGTACTCCTCATGGAATACATGACCGAGGTAGGCCCATGAGAGTGTCTAATCCTCATAAATCAATGTAACTATATTCCAATAGTGCCCAAATTTTCTATGTAAAAGGATAGCGACAATAATAACCACCTGATTATATAGTGTTAGGATAAGCCTAAAAATACATATCATTGACACTATCCAATCATCCACGATATGGTAAACTATTTCACCATGTGTCCAATGTGTCCTCTGGTGTTATAAATCAAATAATTCACTAAGCCAAAATCAATAGTCAACCTTTTCTATTAGTATGATATGCCACTAGATAGGTTGGTGGACACTACCTATCCTCAAGAAAGAAGGATCTCATCAGATGGACCCTGAGGTGAGGCATCATAACTCATTATATCATAATCACAATCTTGAATCATCATCATGGAAGGATATAATCCTGAGGGGATTCTAAAAATCTAATCAATACATACCAAAATCTATTGATCATATATATATGTGGATATGAATGAAGAGGGATATTTAAATATTATATCAATTGTGATGAATTTACAAACATTCGTCATAACTAATTCCTCAGAATATCGAATCAAGAAATAGGTAGTCAGAGTCCAAATGTATGGATACATTAGCTGATAAACCAACACTCAATTACATGGAATGAAATTATCACTCATGGAACATTGAAACTATTTAAATATATCACATTAAAACCCTCAAAATGGTAATAATTCATCATTATCAAATGGATATAACAACCTTTGATTACAATCACTCATAACCAAAACAAATAGATCAAGAATAAACTACCCTACCTCGCATCCATAGGCTAGGGGATAGCGATGAGAGTCAAAAGGTATATGTAATATGGGATTCCTTTTACTATGGTACATATAATTACCCACCAAACGCCCTCAATAGGGACTTATACTGGAATAAATAAAAAATATAAAACATCTTGATTGATAACTATGAATGAAAATCCTCTAAGGAATATCTGGAGAATAATAGTGTAAATTTACAAGTAAATGGAAAAATAAACACCCATTAAGAAAGATGTCCCTACCTAAAATAATAAGAAAATTAAAATGATAATAGTTCATGAATCAATATTACCAATCCTCGACCACATTATATTGTCAAAGATGCCAAGTATCCATATCCTCCTCTTTTATTATTTTCAAGTAGCCCTTCATCTATATAAGACATGAAACATTTGGTAAAAACCTATGAAGGGGTTAAAATACTCATAAAATGTCAAAATTCTTGAAATACAAATGTGGAGAAGCAAGATAAATGATAGGAATAGACAACTCAACCCAAATAAATTGTGTAAAAAATCCAATTTAAAGGATACAAATATTTGTATTATGAGAAAAATAATAACAAATGAATGAGAAATATGATCTCCGTATCACATATATTTGTTATAAAAAACGAAAAATAGTTCCAAAGGTACATTATCAATGCATAGAATCTCACATGTCTATCGATAAGAGTATCTGTGTGGAGAGAACATGCTTATCCACTTTTCAACATAGTCGACTGGGCATAAAATACGTGTAGAAGAATGATTCTGAAGTGCATCACGGGTGTTACATCGTGTGTAAAGAGTAATAGAATCCAATCGGTAGCACCCTAGGATTTCCTTTTATGTTATTTCTTTAACAAAATTCAATAGTTTGCGCTACACGCAACATTGAGTTTGAGCGCACCACGACTTACCAAACTAGACGTTCAAAAGCGCTTATGAATAGTATTAATTGAATTATAAATTTTATATATTCCATATAATTTTAGAATCCATATAATGTGTTTCTTAGACATAATATAATAACACGTTCAATTTTTCATATAGAAGATTTATTTTTCAGAATTTGCTATTTGACTACCTTTTAATGGTGAACCCTTTTTTAAATTGAATAGTAGACACTTTTATATATTCTATTTGACAAAATAAAATTCTTTATTATAAGTGGGAAATAAATATTTAGTTTGGATAAATTTCTGGTACTTTTCTGATAACTTTCATATTTTCATAAATATTGAAAAATACTAAATTTTAATTAAAAACCATTTATTAAAAATAATTTATAGTTTAAATTTTTTATTTGAGTTGTTTTAAAATATAATTAGATTATATTTTTATCATTCAATATAATGTAGGTCATTATATGTCATATGAAATTGAAATTAGACGTAAACACGTGTCAATATTTTGATAGTTTTTACTTTTTAAAGCCCACTATTTGGTTTTGACAATGGGAAATAAATTTAAATTAATTAATGGAACATACGTGATTTGAATTTGGTAAAATTGTAACACCCGAGACTTTTATGAGAAATGATTTTTCTTTATGTTATATACATCATCAAAGGAATATTTCACTACAAACCACAATAGCTTGGCTTGCTTAACACTTAATCGAGACCTTCCTTGATAGCTTGCGTCATAAGCAATACCGAGTTTCACTAAACAACAATATGCTATTAAAATATTATTAAAACTATCCATTATGAATAGTAATACACACCTTTTGAAATTCTAAAAATTTTATCTTTCAAATGGTATTCATTTTTGGAATCAGAATATCGAAATTAGCCTAGGGTGAAATTTTGGTATTTTTCTGAAAACATTCAATTTTTTATGAATAGTGAAAACACTGGGTTACTATTTAAAAACCGAGTTTTAATTTAAATAATTTTTTTATTTAATTTTTTTAAGTCAAAATTGATACATAAAACCTATATAAGTTCAATTTAAGTAATTTGAGACATTTTATAATAATTTTAGATATATAAAAAATTTATTGAACTTTTCACCGTCTTTTACCCACCTCCAAGGAGAATTTGAAAATTTACATAAAACATAATTTTACCGCTTCTGTGAGTGGAATTTAAGAAATATGAGAGACATGGTTAATATCAAGGACTAAAATGTGGTTCAATGAGATTAAAATAATTTTTGGTGAATAGTAAATTTTTACTTTTTTACCAATGTTAAAAGTAAATAGGGTAATTAAGGGTAAAAATGATATTATTATTACCCTAACACATGTCCTAATTATGTTGGATAAGTTTAATTCGACCAAAAACAACCTTATGAATAAAATATGACCATTTAGGCCCACTTGGATTAGATTAGGACATTTATTATTATTTTATTTAAAAAAGAGTTAAAATAGTTAAAATCAAAGTTTAATAACTAAAACATTTTTAATATAGGGTTATACATAAGATAAATTGGACTATAAATATTAATTATAAATCTAAAAATATTTCCTATATAATGGTATTTTATTTATAATTTTTATACATTAAATAATTTAATGGTTTTATGACACAATGATGATGCAGTAATTATCTTATTAATGAAATATTACCATAATTGATGTTATAAATACCCAAATAAATGTAATTTGAGACTTTTTAAGAATTAAACTAATTTTCATGGTTCATATGACATATTATTATTGATTTTATTAACTTTTTTCGAACTAATAATTCTGTTATGATTTTCAAAAAAATCAAGTACCAAATAGTGTCAAAATTGACATAAAATAGTTTTTAAAAAGCTTATTATATTATTAATTGTCATTTTTTTCTAAAAAATTTAATGTTTCGGCCAAATTTCTTAATTAAGGTTATATATATTAATAATAAACAACTTGGGGTTCTTTTTTCTTGATATAGTATCTTTAATAAACTTACAGTGTAAGAAAACAAGAAGACACGGTAAAAGTAAAATTAGTTAACATAAAGTTAAATCTAAATGATAAGGTCAAAACAAAAATATAAACATGTATAAATTCTATTGGATGATATTATTTCGACCCATACCCACCTTATCTTTTAAATAAATCAATTTGGAGTTTTTAAAAACCGAATAAGTCTTTATATTAAAATAATATTTTTAGTTTTTTCAAAGGTGCCCCTCTCCTCCCTCACAAAAGGGAACCTCCTCCCTCTCTTCCTCACAGCACTTTGAGCCTTCTATCTCAGCCAAACCTGGAAAATTTCTCTTCTCCACTTCCCTATAAACATCCTAGAGGTCATAGTCTTTTTCAAAAACCGTCTTTAGTGCCCTAAGAGGAGGTTAAGAAGAGGCGCTTCAAAGAAGAGGTAATTTCTGTTACTGATTCTTTCAACTTTATATCTTCTTAAACATATTTTTCTTTAGTTGTTTCATTATTAAGTAATAACCTCAGTATAACTCATATACTTATATCTTATTATAAGTATGAAACAACCCTATTTCACAATCTATCCATCCTATGGAAAATGAAATCATCGCACGTGCATACGTACTGAATATCGTCTCCACACCGTGGTGTAATCTGTTTTCCACCACCACCTTACTTGGATGGGTAAAATGGTGTAAATAATAACTATTATGATTATTGTAAAGTTATATTGATTCTGAAATAGTATACATACAGTTCAATTAAATTCCACGATCATGGGAACAATATCATCACTCGTGTGTACATACTGCCTACCGTCTCCACGATGTGATGTGACTAGTTCTACATGATCTTCATTTCATAATGATTATATAAATGAATTTAATGAATAAATATGATATATAATACACTAATAACATTCTTTATATGATTTATCTATAAAATATAAAGAAGAATAAGTATTTATTTGACAAAACACACATAAGAACAAAAAGTAATAAACACCCGAATAATAAGTAGCAATGAAATATTACATATACGAAGCTAAGAATATGACCATATATGATATCATAACAATGATTATGATTCTTGAATAAGTCAATGACATTATTTAAATCATTATACATGAGTTTCAGACATGTACGAAGAAAATCAGACCTAAGGTAAGGGAAAATCTAGAAATCTCAATTTTTATCCAAGATTGTTTATACTTCATAATTTACTGGGGAATATTTATTATCCACATCCATGGTTAGTCAATATATAATATTATCTCTATCCTCCTACAATTTTTTAAAATCCAATTTTACCCATCGGTGAGTTTTTAGTAAAATTTATGAAAGGAATCTTTTGTCGTTTTTCTTATGAGGTACTTTTTGACTTCTCCGGCCAAGGTACGAGAAGAATGTTTTTATAACTTATACGGCATGAATGAAGTTTTAGAAAATTATTTCCATTAATCTTCCTTTATATGTTTTCAAGTTTATTTTTAATCAAATTATTTTAGTTTTAAATTTAATGACATGTCAAGAATGGAAAATGTTTTTGAAGTAGAAAGGAATTTTCCTCAAGAATGGAGTTCAAGTGTTTTATCAAAATTATTTTCCATATAAGATAATATAGGGTTCTGTTTCTATCCCTATTATTACATTGTTTTGAATATGTTATGATGGAATTATTTATATTATGTCCTTTTATCTTATATGGATTGTTTTATGATGGCATGATGATTAAGAATCCCATTTTTATTACATGGGTAATGATATGATGTATGATTTATGATTTTGTGTAACACAAAAGAATGGTATCATTATCAGATGGGTGGGACCTATATCTCTCTCTAATGCATTGGGTAAATATTTATATCTCATGAGATAGACATGGATAGAATGGAAGGTTAATCCGGTTTAGAGATACAGGACTAAAACGAGGAGTGAACTCGGTTCCGAAATGGACTTTGTCTGCTAAGATAGTCTAGGCAATGAGTCTTGACTAATAAGAAATGATTCTCTATGATTATGTGTGTATGACACAAAGTTTCATGTTTTAGTTTATGATTATTGGGATTAAATTTCACTACTATTATTTATCCCATTTTATGAAATTATGATCTCTTTTGCAGGTTACGATTTCCAAAATGATATGTTCTTATGAATATGATGTGATTGATATTTCGTTGTTTTACCCTTACTAAGAATTTGAGCTCACCCTTTTGTATATTTTCCTTTCCCCAGGTCAGGATCAAAGATATTAAATAAGATATTCCAAAACAGACTCTAGATATGATAAAATAAAAGGGAGACTATATAGATGATTTATGAACCAGTTGTTTATGTTTCCCAGTTTCTAAAGAAATTATACCTATACGGTCCTTTCATGGCTTTTTTATGTGTTGTAATAAGTGTGCTTCAACTTTTAAGCGATAACAATGTATGTAATATATGGGTCGTTATAGTTGGAATCAGAGGAAAAGGAGGTAGGAATGTATCTGATCCATGGGAACTCTCACATGTGAGCGTTGGATGAAGCATGGTTCTATGCCCAAGGGCTTCATGAGGAAATGGCTGCCACTGGGGATGGTGGTGTGTCCCTCCCAGGGGTTGTAGCCTCCCATAGAGTGTCCAGATAGGTATCAATTATAGTCCAAAATAAGTAATTCCAGACCGTTATAGTTCGTATCAAATGAAAAGTATAGTCAACCTTTGGACACTAGGATGTGATAGCCTTAGTAAGAACCCTAAGGATAAGTAAAATCATAGAACACAATCATAGTGTTTTAGAAATGGCCATGAGTAACCTATGATAAGACCTTAAGTGTGATATTTTATTCTTGATTATGTGGTTTTCCTATTATAATTAGTGTTTCTCAAACTATTCTTCTTGTTTTTAGTATATGGCTAGAACCCGAAGGAACCATGTTAATGCGGAATGCGATGGGAAATGCAATGATTGTACCCCTAAGTAACCAAACATTATCGAGCTGGAATGCAAAATCTTGTAGCCATTCTAACACAACTTTCTCAAGATATGAATAATGCAAGACTTCCAAACGAGCAAATTAAAAAGAAACATTTTGTTGAATCCTTCATGAGGTAGCGTCCACCATCATTCAGCGGGTCTAATAATCCCTTAGTTGCTGAAAAATGGATCAGTACTACTGAAAATATATTTTTAGTTATTCAATGTTCTAAACATGACAAAGTCATCTTAGCAGTATATCGGTTGGAAGGTGATGTCGATCAATGCTGGAATCTTATCAAATATACGAGGACAAGAGATGAAATTGAGTCCATGGAATAGGACGAGTTCAATAACTTATTTTTCAATATGTACTTCCCTCGCATTCTTCGAACAAAGATGGTGAAAGAGTTTCTTGAACTGAAGAAAATTCATGATGAATCTATTGGTACCTATGAAGAAAATTTTACATGACTTTCCAGATACGCTTCTGGTATTATTATCCAACCTGAGAGTAATATTGATCGATTCTTTAGTGGATTGAAACCAAGTCTTCGAAGGTCATTATCCATAAAGAACATCAAAAGCTATGAATAAATCATTAGATGTGCTCTCAAGGTTGAGATGGATATTGGAGTAACCCATCAGTCATATTCGTTTTATAAGAAGAGGAAAATGGAATTCAAAGGAAAATCCAAATACCACACTTAAAAGAAGATGATTTTTCCGTTATGCTCAAAGTGTGGAATGAAACATTGAGGTAGTTGTCTTAAAGGGGAAAGTAAATGTTTCAAATGTGGAAAAGAAGGTCATCGAGCATTTGAATGCCGCAATGATGGGAAGAAAATGTCTAGTGATCTGAACAAAGAAAAGTCTAAATAGAGTGAAACTCCTACAATTCAATGTTACAAGTGAAAGTAAATGGGACATTATGCCAATAACACCCATAATCCAAGGGATTTTTCTGATGATCAACGTCAACAAACTCGTAAGGCTAAAGAAAAAGAAAAATCACATTCAATTTCTATCAGCAATGTGGAGTATGAGAACGAAGTGGTGAAAGGTACACTTACCATCCACTCTAAAGTAGAAAATGTTTTATTTCATTCTGGATCCATCCACTCTATTATTTATGAAAAATTTTCTAAGGGTGTCGTAGTATTACCTCAACAATTAGATGTTGAGTTAGTTGTGACAACCCATAATGGCAAAACAGTCGCATCAAAAGTTTACAATTTTTCTCCATTTGAAGTTTGGGGTAAAGTGCTTCCTGCAAATCTTGTGATCCTTCCTATAGTAGAATTTGATGTGATTCTTGGCATGCATTTTCTTTCTTTATATAGATCTCATATCAATTGATGAATAAGGGATGTCACATTTCATATTCCAGATCATTCTATGATTGTCTATCGATGCAAGGATGAACATAACCTTCCAGTGGAAAATTATACCATCTTATGGGTCTTGATTCCACTAAATGAAGGTTATTTATCTCAAATGGTTGGAGAGAAAATCACGATTAGGAATATGCCCATTTTATGAGAGTTTGATGATGTCTTTACGAAAGAAATTGTCGGGTCTTCCACCAAATCTTGAAGTTGATTTTTCAATAGAACTCGTACCGGGTTCTTTGCCTATTTCAAAGACACATTATAGAATGGCCCCAATTGAGTTACAGGAATTTAAGAAGAAACTCCAAGAGAATCTTGATAAGATATTAATAAGACCTTGTGTATCACCTTGAGGAGTACATGTTCTATTTCTTAAGAAGAAAGATGGATAAATGACAGTCTGCATTGATTACCAAAAACCTAAAAAATCAATATCAAGAACAAATATCCACTACCATGCATTGATGGCTTAGTTGACCAACTACGCAGAGCTCAATACTTTTCCAAGATTGATCTTTGTTCAGGGTATCATTAATTAAGGGTCAAAAGGGTGGATATACTAAAGACGACATTCCGTACAAGGTATAGACACTATGAATTTATAGTGATTCCACTTGGTCTTACTAATACCCCTGCTATCTTCATGGATCTGATGAATAGAGTATTTAGAGACTATCTTGATCAGTTTGTGGTAGTCTTTATAGATGATATTATTTTCTATTCAAAGTGCAAGGAGGAACATGAAGATCACTTGAGAATAATGTTGAAGACCCTGAGAAAGGAGATGCTTTATGTAAAATTTACCAAGTGTAAATTTTGGCTTCAAAAAGTTTCCTTTTGGGTCACATAATCTCAAAAGATGGGATATCTGTGGGTCCATCAATAACAGAGGTTATCAAAAGATGGTCGAGAACAACAATAGTAACCGAGATCCGAATTTTTCATGGTTTGGATGGATATTATAGACGTTTTGTGAAATATTTTTCAAGATTATCTAATCCACTCACTAGGTTCACTTGAAAAGGAGTTAAGTTCATGTGGATGGAGGAATGTAAAGAGTATTTCAAGGAGTTAAAAAGAAGGTTATCCATTGCACATGTTCTCACACTGCCTTGTAGTGGAGAAAGTTTTGTGATCTATAGTGATGCATCCAAGAAGGTATTGGGGTTTGTTCTCATGAAAAATGATATGGTGATAGCTTATGCCTCAAGATAGTTGAAAATCCATGAGAAAAATTTCCCAAATCATGATTTGGAGTTAGTTGCGATAATATTTTCATTAATGATTTGGAGGCATTATATTTATGGAGAAAGGTGTGATATTAATACTGATCATAAAGGGTTAAAGTATATGTTCACAAAAAAGGATATGAATATGTGCCAAAGAAGATGGTTAATGTTGATTAAGGATTACGACTGCTCAATTCATTACCACCCAGGGAAAGAAAACAAGGTGGCAGCTGCATTAAGTCGACAAGACCATGCTAGCGTATCCATGATGAGGATCGCAAAAGATCCAATATTTATGGATTTACAAAGGATAGATCTTGGAATTATAATGGATGTTGAAAAATCATATCTTTATCAAATGAATGTTCAACCATCTATACATGTGAAGATTAAAGGGGCACATAAAGAAGATGTAGAGTTACAAAAGAAGGTGAGAAATGTTCCTGAATTCAACCTTGATTGTGATGGGATAATAATGTTCAGGAATCTGGTTTGTGTTCCTCCCATCCCAGAATTAAAGAAGGATCTTCTGGATGAGGCTCATAGTTCTTCATTCTCTATTCATCCTGGAAGCACGAAGATGTATAGGGACCTGAAAGAGTACTTCTGGTGGGATGTCATGAAAAGAGATGTTGTTGAATATGTCTCTCGATTCTTGGTTTGTTAGAAATTTAAAGATGAGATACAGAAGTCTAAGGGGATGTTACAACCATTACCCATACCTGAGTGGAAATGGGAAAACATCACTATGGACTTTATCACTGGACTTCCTAAAACATCCAAATGCAATAATGTTATCTGGGTCATAGTTGATCATCTTACAATGTCTGCACACTTCATTTCTATTAGAGAGGATTTCTCTCTGGATCAGCTTACCAGGATATATGTAAATGAAGTGGTAAGATTGCATGGAGTACCACTTTCCATTATATCTGATCAGGATCCGAGGATTACCTCAACATTCTGGTTAAGTTTTCAGCATACTCTAGACACAGATTTGAGTTTCAGTACTGCTTATCATTCTTAGACAGATGATCATTCTGAGAGAACAATTCAAACTCTAGAAGATATGTTAAGATCTTCTTCTATGGATTTCAAAGGTTGTTGGGATCAACACCTACCTTTGGTGGAATTTTCTTATAATAATAGCTTTCACTCCAATATTCAAATGGCTCCTTATGAAGCTCTCTATGGAAAGAAATGTCGAACTCCAACTTGTTGGGATGAAGATGGGGAATGAAAGATATTAAGACCTGATCCGATTGATGAGATGGAAGAAAAGGTTAGATCTATTAAAAAACACATTAGAGCAGCTCAGAGTCGAAAAAAGTTATACAGATAACCGAAGAAAAGGACTATAGTTTGAAGTGTGTGAAAATTTGTTCTTACGAATACCTACTTGGAAGAGTGTAATGAGATTTGGAAAAAGGGAAAGCGGATCCCTAGGTATATATGTCCTTTCGAAATATTGGATCATGTCGGGAAGGTAGCTTACCGATTGATGCTTCTACTGAATCTCTCTCAAGTTCATGATGTGTTCCATGTATCTCTCCTGAGAAAGTACATGCCTGATCCTTCACATGTACTCAACTTAGATGTTGTACCGCTAGAGCATGATCTTTCTTATGATGAACAGCAGATAGAGATTCCGGATCATAGAAAAAATGTCCTATGGAACAAGACCAGTCGCTTGGTGAATATTTTATGGAGGATCTCCAATTAGAAGAAGCTACATGGGAGATTGAATATATGATGAGGGAGAGTTATCCACATCTGTTTGTTACAAAGTGACGAATTTAGAGGGTGGAATTAATTTAAAGGGGGTAGAATGTAACACATGAGACTTTTTTGAGAAATGTTTTCTTTTTATGTTATATACATAATCAAAGGAATCTTTAACTACACACAACACTATCTTGGCTTGATTAACACTCAATCGCGACCTTCCTCGATATCCTGTGTCGTACGCAATACCGAGTTTCACTAAACAACAATATACTATTAAAATATTATTAAAACTAGATGTTATGAATAGAAATACCCACTTTTTGAAATTTTATAAATTTTATCATTCAAAATGGACTTCATTTTTGGATTCAGTATATCGAAATTATCATAGGGTAAAATTTTGGTATTTTTCTAAAAATTTCAATTTTTGATGAATACTGAATACACCGGGTTACTATTTAAAAACCCACTTTTTTAAAATAATTATTTATTTTATTTAAATTTATTTTAGGTTAAAATTGATACATAACACCTATATATGTTCAATGTAATTCATTGGAGTCATTTTATAATAAATTTAGATATACAAAAATTTTATTGAACTTATCACCGTCTTTTACCCACCTCCTAGGAGAATTTGAAAATTTACATAAAACTTAATTTCATCGCTTATGTGAGAGGAATTTCGGAAGTCATAGAGACACGGTTAATATCAAGGACTAAAATTTGGTTCAATGAGATGAAAGTACTTTTTGGTGAATAGTAACTTTTTATTTTTTTACCACTGTTAAAAGTAAATAGGGTAATTAAGGGTAAAAATGATATTATTATTACCCCAACCCAAGTCCTAATTATATTGGATAAGTTTAATTAGACCAAAAAAATCCTTAGGAATAAAATATGACCATTTATGTCCACATGGATTAGATTAGGAGATTTATTATTATTTTATTTAAAGAATAGTTAAAATAGTTAAAATCAATGTTTAATAACTAAAACTTTTTTAATATAGGGTTATCCATAAAATAAATTAGAATATAAATATTAATTAGAACGCTAACAAGATTTCCTATATAATGGTAGTTTTTTTATAATTTTTAGACATTAAATAATTTAATTTATTTATGACACAATGATGATGCAGTAATTATCTTATTAATGAAATATTAACATAATTGATATTATAAATACCCAAATAAATGTAATTTGAGTCTTTTTATGAATTAAAATAATTTAATAGGTTAATATGAAATATTATTAGTGATATAATTAACGTTTTTAGAACTAATCATGCAGTTATAAATTTCAAAAAATCAAGTACCAAATAGTGTCAAAACTGACATAAAATAGTTTTTAAATCAAATATTATAATATTAATTGTTATTTTATTCTTAAATATTTATGGTTCAGAAACATGACATAGATAAGTTTATATATATTAATAATAAACAATTTGGGGTTCATTTGGCTTGTTATAGTCTGTTTAATAACCTTATAGTATAAGAAAATAAGAAGACACGGTAAAAGTAAAATTATTTAACTGAAAGTTAAATCTAAATTATAAGGTTAAAATAGAAACCTAAACTTTTATAAATTCTATTGTATGAAAGGATTTAGACCAATAACTACCTTATCTTATAAATAAATCAATTTGGATCTATTAAAAACCTAATAAATGTTTATAATAAAATAATATTTTTAGTTTTTCCAAAGGTTCCCCTCTCCTCCCTTATAAAAGGGAACCTCCTCCCTCTCTTCCTCACCCCACTTTGAGCCTTCAAGATCATCCAAACCCTGCCAATATAACTTCTAAAATTCCCTAGAAACATCCTAGAGGTCCTGGTCTTTTTCAAAGACCATCATTAGTGCCCTAAGAGGAGGTTAAGAAGAGGCGCTTCGAAGAATAGGTAATGTCCATTACCGATTCTTTCAACTTTATTTCTTCTTCTACTTATTCTTCTTTAGTTGTTTCATTATAAAGTAATAACATAAGTATCACTAATACACTGATATTTTATTATATGTATGAAACAACCCTATTTCTCCATCTATCCATTCTACGGAAAACGAAATCACCGCACGTGCATACGTACGGAATACCGTCTCCACGCCGTGGTGTAATCTATTTTCCACCACCTCCTTACATGGTTCGGTATAATGGTGTAAATAATAACTATATATGATTATTTTAAAGTGATATTGATTCTTAAATATTATACATACACTTTAATTAAATTCCACGATCATGGGAACAATATCATCGCTCCTGTGTACATACGGCCTACCATCTCCACGATGTGATGCGACTCGTTCTACATGATCTTCTTTGAATAATGATTATATAAATGAATTGAATAAATAAATATGATATGTATTACACTAATACCATTCTGGAAACGATGTATCTATAACCTAAAAACAATAATATGTATTTATTTGACAAAACACGCATAAGAACAAAAAGTATTAAACACCCGAATAACAAGTAGCAATGATATATTACTAATAAGAAGCTAAGAATATGACCATATATGAAATCATATCAATGAGTATGATTCGGTAATATGTCAATGACATTATTTAAATCATTATACAGGAGGTGTGGACATGTACGAAGCAAATCAGACCTATGGTAAGGGAAAATCTCAAAATCTCAATTTTTATCCGAGATTGTTTATACTTCCGAATTTACTGGGGAATATTTATCATCCACATCCATGTTTCGTCAATATGTAATATTATTTCTATCCTCCAAAAAAATTTTAAATCCAGTTTTACCCTTCGGTGAGATTTTAGTAAAATATATTTAAGGAATCTTTTTTCGTTTTTCACACGAGGTACCTTTTGACTTTTCCAGCCAAAGTACGAGAAGAATGTTTTTTTAAACATATATGACATGAATGGATTTTTAGAACATTATTTCCATGAATAATCCTTTACATGTTTTCATGTTTATTTTTAATCAACTTCTTTTAGATTATAATTATATGGCATGTTAATAATGTAATTTTTTTTAAGTTGAAAGGATATTTTCCTCAAGAATAGAGTTCAAGTGTTTTATCAAAATTATTTTCCATTTGAGATAATATAGGGTTCTGTTTCTATCCCTATTTTTACATTTTTTTGATTATGTTATGATGGAATTATTTCTATGATGTCCTTTTATCTTATATGGATTGTTTTATGATGGCATGATGATTAAGAATCCCATTTTTATTACATGTGTTATGCTATGATGTATGATTTATTTTTTTGTGGCACACATAAGAATAGTATCATTATGAGATGGGTGGGACATATATATCCCTCCAATGCATTGGGTAATGATTTATATCTCATGATATAGACATGTCTAGAATGACAGGTTAATCTGGTTCAGTGATACAGGACTGAAACGAGGAGTGAACTCGGTTCAGAAATGGACTTTTTCCGCTAAGATAGTCTTGTCAATGAGTCTTGACTAATAATAAATGATTCCTTATGATTATGTGTGTATTCCAAAAAGTTTCATGATTTATTTTATGATTATTGGGATTAAATTTCACTACTATGATTTATCCCATGTTATGAAATTATGATCTCTTTTGTAGGTTACGATTTCCAAAATGATATGTTCTTATGAATATGATGTGATTGATATTTTATTTTTTTACCCTTACTGAAAATTTGAGCTCACCCTTTTGTATGTTTTCCTTTCCCCAGGTCAGGAAGAAGGATATTAAGTAAGATATGCCAAAACAGACTCTAGATATGATAAAATAAAAGGGATACTGTGTAGATGATTTATGAACAAGTTGTTTATGTTTCCCATTTTCTAAAGACACTATACCTATACGGTCCTTTCTTGGATTTGTTATATGTTGTAATAAGTGTGCTTCAATTTTGAAGCAATAAAAATGTATGTAAAGTATTGGTCATTATAAAAATAGTATTCATTATTTATTTTTTATTATCAGAATAAGCTTAGGGTTTTGTTTTGGTAATTTTTTGAAAACATTTAATTTTTTATGAATAGTTAAAAACACTCCGTTATTGATTAAAACAGAATTTTTATTCAAATAATTATTAATTGGAGTAATTTTTGAATAAGTTTAGATATATAAAATGTTACTGAAATTTTTACCGTCTTTTACCCACTTTCTAGGCACTTTTGTAAATTTGCATAAAATGTAATTTTACCACTTGTTTCAATTGAATTTCCATTATATAAGAGACATGGTTGACATCAATAAGTAAAATTTTGTTCAATTAGATGAATTTTTTTTTGATGAATAGTAACCGTTGACTTTAATTTACCGCTATTAAAAGTAAATACGGTAATTAAGGGTAAATATTAAAATATAATTACCATAAGACATGTATCAATTATATTATATAACTATATATCGACCAAAAACAACTTTAAGAATAAAATATGATCCTTTTGGTCCACTTGGATTAGATTAAGACATTTATTATTATTTTATTTAAGGAATGGTTAAAAGTGTTAAATTCAATGTTTAATAACTAAATTTTTTTTAATATATGTTTATACATACGATAAATTAGACTATAATTATTAATTAGAAAGATAAAAATATTTACTACTTAATTATATTTTATTTATAATTTTTACATATTATATAATTAATTTTATTTATAACAGAATGATTATGCAATAATTACTTTATCAATGAAAGAATAAAATAAATGATTTTATAAATATAAAAAATATTTAAATTGAGTCTTGTGATGCCATAATCAAATTTTTTAGATTAATATGACATTTTAGGGTTGATTAAATGATTTTTTTCCGATGTAATCATGTTGTTATGACTTTAACAAAAACCAAATACTAAATAGTATCAAAATTGACATAAATGAGTTTTTAATACAAATACTACATTATTAAATGATATAATATTCTAAAAAATATATGGTTCTCCGAAAATAGTAGTATAATGATTAATATTTAATTAATGATCCACTTTGAGTTATCTTGGATTTTTATTGTATGTTTATTTACAATTTATAATAATAATAATAGAGGACATGGTAAAAGTTATACAATTTACCTAAGGGTCAAATCATATAGATATGGTTAATATGGTGAACTAAACTTGACTAAAACCTATTGGTTGAAATAATTTCTACACATCTCAATCATAGATTCGAAATAAATAAATTTGGATACTTTAGAAACTGAAAATAAGTTTATAATAAAATAATATTGTTAACTTTTCCTAAAGGGAACCTCACCTATCTTTTAAAAGGGTACTTCCACCTCTATTCAAATCACACCTCCAAATCCATTTTCCTCGGCTATCCCCTGCCAACATATCCTCCCAAATTCCCTAAATTCATCCTAGAGGCATTCAAATGAGCATAAGGCCGACCTAATGATCCCTTCTATTCATATACAAAGGAAGCACCCGAAGAAGAGGTAATAATTTCATCACCTCTTTCAAAGTTATATTCTTCTTCCACATTCCCCATTCTTTATTATTTCTATACCAATATAATAAATATAGTTCATTATACATATTGTATGGTATTATAAATATTGTACATCATTAATCATTATTCTATCAATCATATGAATAACAAAGTCATCATACGTGCGTACTAATGACTTATCATCTCTATGTTGTGGTGTAGTTTTTTTATTCAACACATCATTTTTTGGATGAAACTAATAATGTGTATAATTTTTTTTAAAAATAAAAATAAAATCTTAATGATTATTTGTATATAATATACCATCCAATTATATATGATTTCACCAAAAATATAATGATATCATTGCTCGTCCGTACATACGTCTTACCGTCTCCACGATGTGATAAGATTCATTTCCACGTTCACCATTCAATGCTGATTATAAAAATCTATATTATTAAAAGTTTGATATATATGAAATTATAACGCTACTGGATACACACACACAAACAAATATATATATATATATATATATATTTACATATATCTCAATAAGTTCCCTTCAAAACGATATGAAAACGAAAATATCATTTATTCATATGTACGGCCTACTGTCTCCATAAACGGTGTTTTCCATTTTATATATCTATTATAAATTTTTATATTATAAATATATATTATATATGAATCATGTCTTACATTATGTAAGTATTTAAATCACGATCTATGTGATACTATCAAGAATAACAAGTTAAACCATTTAGGATAATGAAAGCGATTATTCACCCGAAATGTTAATTTAACATGGAAATTGTTATTAAATGGGTAGTTCAAATTAATAAATGAATCATGTTTGATATTATAAATATAAATATTTGTTCTGGTATAATTTAATAACATACTATGGTCATTATACAGGAAGTTAAACGTACCCTCAACTGAAGGAATGTACAAGGTAAGGGTTAATTCTTCAACCACATTATTATCCGAGATTTTTTATTTGTATGTTTTTACTGGGACATATTTGTTATACATGTCCACGTGTTATAAAATAGATTTCAAAAGGATTATTTTTAAGGTACTCTTTAAATAAAACATCATATTAAATTTTTTAAATAATTATTCTTCAAAATACTTCTCATTTATGTCCATGTTTTCAAAATGATTTTAATGATTTATTTATATAGACATGAATGTTTTAAAATATTAATTCCCTTAAAAATCATCAAAGTGGTCTGGTAAACTATGATTCAAGAATATCATTTAAATATCTTCCATTTTAATGTGTAACTTTTACATGATTTAACAAAAAGTGACATTTCACTCAAAAAGTTCCACTAATCATTTTCAACAATGTCAACATCCATTAATAGATATTATTTTTTATTAAGGTGGATTTATAATAATAAAATATTTTATATTTTTTTGAATGAGTTATGATATGTTTTACTATGGATGTTATATTTTTGTACCCTTCATGGTTTATGGTTGAAGTATTAACATTTTTTCTGCTACTCATAATACGAATGTTTATGTAATGTTTCAATATTTTCATATGAGGATTTCTGTGGACATAGTAAGTGACATGTGGGGCCCACTTTATCCACTTGATGCATTAGTAGGTCTCATTAACGAAGTTACTGTCTTCATGTAAGTCCGTGAAAAAATATTTATTTTTAGTCTTGGCACAAGGCCTTGACTATGTGGTAATACTGTTTGGTGTTAGGCATTTCCTTATTATGAAATTAATTATTACATATGATTATTTGACTAGTAGAATATCCACGTGCATGTTTATATGGATATGTTTGAATTATTTTTTCCATTTTATGTTCATGTAAAGGTTTAAAATGGATTTTTTTTGTATTACACATCTTCTATTAATAACTTATAGCTTCCCCTAAATTATTTACCCTTACTGAGCATCTGAGCTCACCTTTTTCTTATGTTTTATTTTCCCTGGATGACAAGAAGTGTAAAATTATTTATATGAAGGTTAAAGGTAAATGAATAATTTAATTTTCAATGGTTTTTTATTTTTAATTTTATGTTAGAAATTGTAATTTAAATTTCATGTATGTAATCTGTTTCCCAAGATATCTAAACTGATCAGTCCTTCGTGGCATGATTCCTTTTAATTTTTCCAAATTATTAAAATAATTCACTGGCCTTGATATTCTGGGGTTGGGGATTTACAGATTGTATTATAAGAATTTTAGTTCAAATCATGGAAACTAGATTACGAAAAATTCAGATTAGGGACCATTACTACAAGATAGACTTTGGTAATTAATATAGAATAATTTTCTATTATTTTGGTAATGTAGAGATTTTTTGTTTTTTTGGAGGAATACGTCGATATCTTGATAAGAGATCGTAGAGGTGGATCTAGCATAGATTTACCTAGGAGTGAAATCTCCGACAAGGTGTTTCGGGCATGACCTGGGGTATCCTGGAATACATCAACAGGCCTTGCTGCACTTTTGGTTATGACATTCCAGGTGGATATGCTTAGAATAATTCACATTTTCATCACAACCCATTATAATGTATTTAAAATTAAATAAATCATCAATTAAAACATTTTTATGATTATGGATTATATGCATAATATATTCAACTTACTTTAGGTATTTTACATGTTTTGAAATATGTGTTGCATGCCATAAACTATCCCCGTGTATGACCTTATTTATAAAAGGAACCTAGTAGAATGAATGAAAACTCCAATAATATGTACGATCAAAAGAGTAAGAAGGATGATATCTATCATGGTCATACACAAGCATTGAGAAGGTAAATATTCTCCCATGTATACTCATTATCTGAGGAAATAGTATCATGTGTTAACAAGATAAGTAAATAATTCTATGAGTCCTATGGATTTGATGGAAATCCAGAGAATAAAAGGATGGTAGAGAGAAAGATGGATTAAGGTAAGAAGGGAATGTAGGATTTTCCCATGTATGATATGTATGGAAATAATCACCTTGGTAAACTATTGAAGGTAATGGGATATTGTTATAAGTGTGGAGGAAAAGGACACCAAATACGCGATTGCAATTATAAGAAAAATGATTTGAATGTAGAATGCTTCCTCTAAAAGGAGTTTGGAAACTATGCAAATCAATGTCACAAGAATTAGAGTATACCCCAAATGATACTATTGGATAATAATCAAGTTATGATACAACCGCAGATGAAGCAAAATAATTAGTGTTCTTATATTTTGCCATTTGAGTTTTGTATAAACGAAGTACTTGTTATAATAATTGATGAAATAAATAAGGATTGTACTGGAATACTATTTCATTGAGGATTTGAGATTATATAGTTCTATGAAATGTGAATCAATATCTAGTTAATTTTTTGGAAAATACCTGGTTGAGGTAATGATAAACATTAATAAGGTACTGATACTGAGGTAGTTGTTTTGGAATAAGATATGATTGATTTGGTTAATTTATATTAGATATTCTTGAATACTTTGAAACTAATTAATTTTTTTATTATTCCATTATTTGTTCAGCCTATAATATTTTTAGATATAAGGAGTATATATATAATTCTATAAGTAATAAGGGAGCATTAATGTAATAAATATGGTTTTATGGTAATTCAGGGTGTTACTGTGTTTTAAAATTAACACGATGAAGGTATTAAAATGTTATCACATGGAAAAAAAGACCTTCATTGTGTTTACCATCCTTATAAATTTTGGACTATGAGTTTGGAAAATAGTATTCTGGATAAGTCTAAATGTTAGAATGGAGTAATTTTGACATTGGATACTATTTTCAAGGTTAAATCATTTCTTAAGATTATTATGGGATTTTCAAAAAAAGGAAAACCTGGAGGTTGGTATATGACCATTCTCATTTAACAAGGACGCGAGACTTGAACCTTATATTGAAAGGAGATAAGGGTAAATCACCTAACACTAGCCTACATGATGTCCCAGTTTGTATAATGTAATTTTAAATTTTATGACAGATGAACTATAAATTCATTTTTTTGAATCCATATATGATTAGATTTAATAGAATATTTTTGAGTTCTATTATCTTTGGGAGACAAAGATGAGTTTGTGGTAGAAATTAGTTAATGGATGGAACTATACTAGTCATGTATTTTTTTCTATGAAGAAATTTATTATTAAACATTAGGGAATGGATATCAAAACAACTGTTATTCTAATACATTATGTTATGTTGAACCGATGGTATTTAAATAATCATAGATTTATGGCTTTGAGGCCCTTAATATTCTATTTATTGTTCACTTGTTTGTGATTGATGACCTCAATCACTCACTATAAGTATTTAAATTTTTTCATCAAATATAGGTCTCTAATTTCCAACAATGTTCTTCTATTCGAGATCAAAATTTTTTGGTTACTTTTTCCTTTCCATTTCCCTCTTATTAAGACTAAATTTTATTTACCCTATATCCAATGTGGGGTTTCCACCATGGTATTTTATATTTTAAACCTTATATTTTTGAAAAACAATTTCAAATTGAGAGGAAAACATTTATTGAAGGAGGGGAGAATATAACACCCCGAGATTTCATAGTATGACATTCCATTATTGTAATTCAATAGTTTGTGCTACATGAGACACCGTGTTTGAGCGCACCACGACTTACCAAACTAGCCATTCAAAAGCGGGTTTGAATAGTGTTAAATAAATTTTTAATTTTATGTATTCCATATAACATTAACATCCATATTATTTGTTTTTTAGACTTAATATAAGAACAAATTCAAATTTTCATCTAAATGAAGTATTTTTTAGAAAATGCAATTTTACAGCCTTTTAATGTTGAACCGTTTTTAAATCCAACATATAAACTTTTATATTTTCTATTTTAAAAAAAAAATCTTCTTTATAAGAAGGACATAAAAATTTAGTTTGGATAAGTTTTTTATATTTGTTTGATAAGTTTAATATTTTGAAGAATTGTGAAAATAATAAATTTTAATTGAAAACAACTTTTTTAATCGAAACAATTTGTAGTGTTAAATTATGAATTTTTGCACATTTAAAGTATAATTAGACTATATTTTTATCATTTAATATAATTTATGTCATTATATGCAATTTTACATATAAATTTTACTAAAATACATGTCAATATTTTGATAGATTTACTTTTTCAAAACCCGCTTTTTGTTTTGTCAATGAGAATTAATTTTAAATTAATTAATTCAACATATATTTTTTTAATTTTATAAATTATAAATAATTTTTTAATTAGGATTATTACAATTATCTTAGGGTGAATTTTTTTGTATTTTTTAGAAAACATTCAATTTTTTATGAATATTTAAAAATAATGTGATATTGTTTAAAACATAAATTTTATTTAAATAAATATTTATTTTAATTTAATTTTTTTTAGTCATAATAGATATATAATACAGAAAGGAGTTATATTTAATTCAATGGAGTCATTTTATACTTAGTTTATATATATATAATGTATTTGAAATTTTTACCTTCTTTTACCCACCCTCTTAAAACATTTGCAAATTTGAATAAAACATAATTTTACCTCTTATATAAATGAATGTAAAAAATCCGAGAGACATGGTTACCATTAGTATGTAAAATTAGGTTCAATAAAATGAAAATTGGTTTTATTGAATAGTAAATTTTGTCTTTTATTTACCCCTTTTAAATGTATATATGGTAATAAAAGGTTCAAATGATATTATAATTACCGTAACACAAGTACTGATTCTATTAGATAAGTGTATTTCGATCAGAACCAACCATATAAATAAAATATGATTCTTTGGGTCCACTTGTATTAGATTAAAACATTTATTATTATTTTAATTAAAGAAGACTTAAAATGTTAAATTCAAATTTTAATAACAAAACCATTTTTAAAATAGGGTTATATATAAGATAAATTAGATAATAAATATTCATTATAAAGTTAAAATTATTTCCTTCTTAATAATATTATATTTATAAATTTTAGAGATTATATAATTAACATTATTTATGACACAATGATGAGATAATAATTAATTAATCAATGATAGATTAAAATAATTGATTTTATAAATATGAAAATAATTGTAAATTCAATATTTTGATTCCATCCACTAATTTAATAGTTTAATATGAAATTTTGGGGTTGATTCAATGATTTTTTCCAAAATAATTACGCTAATATGACTTTCACAAAAACCAAATACAAAATTGTGTCAAAATTAACATAAATGAGTTTTTAAAACAAATACCTCATTATTAAATGATATAATATTTTTAAATGTATTTGGTTTGGAAAAAAGGGATAATATAATGATAATTGACTCATTAATAAACCACCTGGACTTTTATTTTCTTTTAATATTATGTTTTTAACCATTTATTATAATAATACAAGAGGACCTGGTAAAAGTTATACTATTTATCTTAGAGTTAAATCTAAAAGAGAGGGATAATATAGTTACCTAAACATGTCTAAACCGATTGGATGATAGGATTTTGACCCATACCCACATAAACATGGAAATAAATAAATTTGTAACCATTATAAAAAGAAAATGATTTTATAATAAAAAGATATTTCAAACATTTCCCAAAGTGACCCTCACCTCTCTTATAAAAGGGTACTTCCACTTATCATAAAATCACACATCTAAAGCCATTTTCATGGAAAAACCCTACCCAAATCTCCTCCCAACATTTGTGACTTCAACCTAGAGGCCTTACCTTGAGTAGAAATCCATCCTATGGAGCCATTTTATTAAAATCAAAAGGAAGCACCCGGAGAAGGGATAATAATTTCATCATCTCTTTCAAAGTTATATTCATATTCCACATTATATTTCATTATTGTTTCCATATAAAAATAATAACTCCATAATTTTCTACATAATTTTATGTTATTATAAATATGGTACAACCATATTTATTATTATATCCATCATGTGAATAAAAAATCCACCATACGTGCGTATATACGACTTACCGTCTCCACGTTGTAGTGTAGTTTGTTAATCAACACTTCATTATTTGGATCAGTATAATAATGAGTATAATTTTTTATTATAAAAAATATAACCTGTTAATATTTATTTATATATAATACACCATCCAATTATATAATATTTCACTATCAATAATATGATATTGTCGCTTGTGTGTACATACGGCTTACCGTCTCCACGATGCGATGAGATTTATTTCCACGTTCACCATTCAACGTTGATTTTAAAAATGAATATTATTAATAATTATGTAATATATTACATAATAATTCTACTGCATATATTTACATACATACATATATACATACATATAATTCACTTACTTCCCTTCAATACAATATGAAAACAGAAACAACGTTTATTCTTACATACGGCCTACCATCTCCATAAACGGTGTTTTCCATTTAATATATCTGATATAAATATTTAAATTATAAATATATATGATATATAAATCATGTTTTATATTACAGATGTATTTAAATCCTGATCTATGTGATGTGATCATGAATAACTAGTTAAAGCATGTATGATAATGAAAGCGATTGTTACCCAAAATGTTGATTTAACAAGAAAATTATTATTAAAGGGGTTGTATAAATTAATAAATAAATCATGTATGATATCATAAATACTAATACAGTAATGGTATAATTTAATAACCAACTATGGTCATTATACAAGATGTTAAATGTACCATGAACTAAAGGAAAGCACAATTAAAGGGTTAATTCCTCAATCTCATTATTATCTGAGATTGTTTATGTGTATGTTTTTGCTGGGATATATTTGTTATCGATGTCCATGTTTCATAATAATGATTTCAAAAGGATTATTTTTAAGTTACTCTTTATCTTATACATCATTTTAAAAAATTTAAATACTTATTCATCTAAATGATTCTATTTAATGTCCCTTTTTTCAAAATGGTTTTAATAATTTATTTATATGGATATGAATGTTTTAAAAAGCTAATTACATTAAAATGTCTTAAATTGGAATGGGAAACATTGATTCAAAAATACCTTTTAAATATATTCCTTTATAAATGTGCAACTTTGAAATGATTTCCGTAAAGGGATATTTCTGTCAAAATGTTTCACTAGTCATTTTCATCTATGTCAATAAAATTTTATAGATATTATTCTTGATTAAGGTTGATTTTTTAGATTAAAAAAATCCATATTTAAGGGAATGAGTTATGATATGTCTGACTATGGATGTGCTATTTTTATACCCTTCATGGTTTATGGTTGAATTATTGACATTTTTTATTCCAGTATTAATACTAATGTTGATGTTATGTTTCAAAATTTTCATATGAGGATTTCAGTACACATAGTAAATGATAGGTGGGGCCCTCTATAGCCCCTAAATGAATCGGTATGTAACATGAGTCAAATTAGTGTCTTGGTACATGCCCTTGAAAAAATATTTATTTGTATTCATGGAGCGAGACCTTGACTATATGGTAATGATGATCGATGTTATGGATTCCCTCATTATGAAATTAATTTTTACATGTTATTATTCGACTAGAGAAAATACATGTGCCTATTTATATGGTAATGTGGGATTTATTTTTTCCATATTATGATAATGATTATGTTTAAAAATGCTATTGTTTTTATTACACATCTTTCCTCAAAATTTTGTAGCTTTTACTAAATTATTTACCCTTACTAAGAATTTGAGATCATCTATTTCTTATAATTTATTTTCATAGGATACCAAGCAGTATAATCTAAATTATATCCAGGTTTAAGGTAAAATAATAATGGAATAATAAAATGATTATCAATGTTGTATTTTTTATTAGAAATACTAATTTAATTGTCATGTATGTAATCTGTTTTCCAAACCTATTAAATTGATCTGTCCTTCCGGACATTATTCCTTGTAATCATGCCAATGTATTAAAATAATTCCATGGAACTGGGCTTCTTTGTTCAGGTCGTTACACAATCTAACAATGTATACCCCTTTGTATATAGATGAACTGAACCATTTTCAATTAGGTGGTACCACAATGATTATATAGGACTCATTATATAGTATGTCAAGTGGAACCACTCAGTGAAAAGAGAAACTGCACCCAATTTCATCTTAGGGGTACAATTATTTATATAGATTAGCCAAAACACAATTATATATAGAAAAACTATTCAATATATAGATGACCTGTACTCTAATTCTATTTGGGGATACCACACTATATATATATGACCCACACAATAATTCTATAAGGATACCACTCTAATGATAGTACAAAACAACTATAGTAATTGAGCATGTCCTAAATAAGAGACATGGTTGTAATACCACCCAAAATATATAAAAATCCACTATGAAGGTTTGAATTTCTTTCTACAGGGTAAAATACTTAGGATATGATAATTGTGGACCAAAATATTTTTTTAAAAGAATGATACATGAGAGGTAGATGTTTCTACAATATTAAAGCAGGGGTACATGTAGTATAATGGGACCCACAAAATATTTTGTCCCACTCCAAAATTTTCAATGCCCCTTCTGGTAGATGGTTCACTACCCATGTAGCATTAAACATTTTATAGAGATACTACATATAATAACACAACCAACTACTGTCTTACCCATGATGTTAGAAAAGTCAGTTTATTCATGACCATGTAATTGGATGTCATCCATGTTCTTGTAGAAAACATGGGCCTGGATGTTTATATGTCCATGTAATCCTATATTACTCACCAGGTCACTAACACCCGATCACACATCATGTGTGGTCCTATATAAAATGTGATACTTACAAACTCATGAAACCCTATTCCTAAAGGTTTTGTAGGAACACTCTGTGTATTACTTATAATCTATATATAGTATATTTGATTTATTCAAATGAAGTCATATCCATTACTTACTATTAAAGATCAATCACATTCTCTTCAAATTGTTCCTATATGCCATCAGATTCATTTTTACGACGTCATAGAATCCACTACCTATTATAGATCCTCTAGTGCCATTCCATGTACCTATCAAAATATCATATCCAATAATTAATCATCCACAAACCGAAGATCATATGAATCCATCCAAAATTAAAATACACAATCCATGAATGAAAATCCACTGTGAATATGGGGGTCAAATCATGCTCGGTGCATCCCAGAAATGCCAAACCAATACCTTGTAGGAAAATCGACGATCAAATGGAAGGATTATTGGTGTAAAATTCCTAATATTTTTTTTTGAAATTATATTTATCCAAGAATTCTTGACCAATTAAAAACAATTGGGATTCCCAGGTGTGGTATAATAGTGTTAAAATTTTAAACTTGTTCATAGGAACATGAAAAATATTTATATAACATTTATCAAGAGATAGATTTGTTCATAATGAATATATATAGTCAGTTTTGGTTGGATACACAAATTTTTGATTCCTACATCAATTTAGATAATACATCAATGAATAATGCACTCACCAATGAATTAGGTAAGGGGTTACATTCATTATGCCTCGGCTCCCAAGGGTACAAAGATTAGTCATAGTCTGAATCAAATTCGAAAATGGAGGTGCAATAAGTCTCATCTAAATGATCCCAAGGTTTTGAATGTAACCCTAGATATCTTCCATAACATGTATTTTCAAGTGGACATTTGGATTTTAGTGATTTAATTCCAATATATAATTTAATTATTTATTAACTAAAAACACCTGCAAACTTCTATTTTTTATAAAATTATTTATGTGTACACTAGGCCATAGAATCATATGTCGTCTCAGTTCATGGATCAAAAAATATTATTAAATGTATTTAAAATAATGAAATGTAAAATATGGATATACACAAATCGCATAAATGTATTTATTATTTGTGTGTATATTTCAATCCATTTTATGCCTCCAATTACCAGTCTTTTATAGAACCCTTTCCTTTAATGTTGATCTGCAGTGTAATACATGTACCTAAGAGAATGTGAAAAGTTACTGGAGTACTATGATGATGGATTTAAATATATATTTTTTAATTTTGTAAAATTCATATATGATCCTAAATTTTCCCATGACCCTAAACATTTTGATTCTATAATGTATTATAAATATAACATTTAACTTCAAATAGATGTAATAGCCATGTATGAAAATTTGGGTCACCATAATTAACTCATCTTCTTTTATCCCAATGACACGAGATGTCCAAAAATCAAAAGAACTCAATACATGGTATTGTAGTATGTGTAGACCCATGAATAATGGGACATTATTTAGTTTTATGTGTTGACAGCACACACAGGATCCCATACAAAATGGTAAAATATTCAAATAATACCACAAATATAAATGGTTTCATATTTAAATAAAGTGAAATTTTTTTGAACGAATCGTTACAATTTTATATACATATATATGTGAATAGTTACCATATCATAAAAAATCCAGAAAATTGATCATTTAATATCAACTATATGATGAATATAAAAACCTATTTGTTTCAAAAAATCAATTATTGTAATTACACTAGATTGATACAACAATATAGAAGTACATATATAGGATTTGATAAGCTACCAAAACCTATAATAGATTACCTATATAGAAAGAGTATACTATAATACCTCTAAAAGAAATTCCTAACAAAACTAAGACCTTCCCTATATGAAACATTATACTCTTACCCTAGTCTTAAACAAATGCGTGTGTACCCCTATATAAAAACATGATTACTCAAGAGACCAATAATGATTGATAAATATTTTGATCCCCAAAAACCTCCATCTATGAGGACATGGGTTGATGACTAGATATTTGGGTATATATATCAAGAATGGATGGAACATCGTTAAATATAGAGAAGTGAATTACTAAAAAAAGAAAGAGCACAAATCCATTGAAAATAATTTTTCCATTATCCATCCGGACATAAAACATTTATAGTGAATAGAAATATATATATACCCTAGGATTGTTTTAAAAATGGATAGGAAAAAAAATCTCTTCAATAATGGATATATTTGAAATATAGAAATTGGGGACATAAGAGATTATTTTTGGTTCATCCATACAGGGATACAACATAGATTTATACACTTGATTATGTGATTGTGTACACAAATACACTAATGTAAAGCACATTTTTATTAATTTATATTATACTCACCATACCACATAACGTATTAATGCACAGAGGAATATAAACTCACTTATCACTAAGCTAATAAGAACTCACTTCTCAATCAAGTGAAAAATAATTGGCTCCAAAAATCAAAAATAATATATCACACATTTATTTGTATTTTAATATGATTTTTATATATTAACACTATGAGAATATATAATATTACAATAGAAATATTAGTTCTCATACATTCTAATTATTCTGTACTAATCTTTTTTTATTTTTATCCTTCTTTATATAAGAAATTCATTCCATAAATTAATATAAATTCATGATGTTATGTGTCAATAAATTATTAATTCCACTTAGTAAACCAAAGAAAAAATATACATACAAATATTAAAAATAATAGTGAAACCCATCCAATTATAATATCAAATCATCCAAATAATAAATATAATTTTATTCATATAGAAATATCATAAACAAAAAAGTTCCATATTACTACAATCACCGGGTAATAATTCCTCAAACCTAATTAAAATTTCATAAACCCCATATTTAACTAATTGGTACACTAGATGAACAATATATATGACGTTTTAAAAATTTGGTCTCACAAAATTTAATGTCATGACCATAATAATAATCGAAAATATAAATTTCATGAACTCCCTTTAAAACAAAACATTTTACACATTATACACAATACTAATCACTATATTTTACTTTTTGTATATTATAATGGTGCAATATTCTATTTTAGTGTGATTTTATCTTTCCCATTTATCTAAAATATATATTAGAACAATAATTTCATAATATTAATAATAATACAACATTTTAAGTACAATGTTCAAACCTACGATAAAAAATATTAAACATAAATTTACTTGTAATTATTAAAGTTAATTTCATAGTGAATTAAAATATCATGATATTCCTCTAAAGTTATATTGATTCGGAAGAAATAATTTTATATGGTTTATTGAATTTTTATGGGGAAAGTTTTAATAATAACAACCTAGAATATCCATAAGTATATTTCCTAAAAATCTATCCTTTTGGATATGTTATTAACACACATCCTCAAAATAACTCATACTTCATCAATCATTGATAAAAATTAACTAATAATTCACCATTTAGAGAAACAATATAATTCATCCAATTAATTAAAAATTGATTGACAATAAGACAACATGAAACATTATCATAATTAAAACCATTATTAAATAAATTTTATTTCCATATAATCCTTTTGATCTTTGAAAACAGTCATTATAACAATCATCATCTATTATATAGAAATCCAAAATCTAATTAACCCCACAATTAATCTTTTATATAATGATGTATAATTTTTATTAACATATGACTCTTAGCCATGAAAAATACTAGATAACCAATACCCTACTCCATTTAAAAAAAAGTGTGTCACACTTTTTCATGATGAAAATCTCCTTCTAAATAAAACTAATCAAAACTTATAATTTTATAAATAATAAAAAATATGAATTTTTTGAAGGTTACAATGGATAATTATTATTATATCTAATTAGTTCATAAGATAAAAATAAATATATTTAGATACAACTCATTACGTACCTGATGTGGAATGACTTTCATAGTAGGGATGTTGGAGTCACTGATCCAAAATAATATAGTGTATAGAGATGATTTTCCTTCATTATCTAACAAAATCCTCACAATATCTTGTGTTGAAAGAATATACAAGTTCTATTACACTATAACCAATCAAACTAGTCATTTAAAAAGTAGTTATGAATTGTAATACACACTTTTTTGAAATTTTATATTTTTTTTCAAAATGGCCTCCATTTTTTGATTTGTAATATCAAAATTTGATTACGGTGATTTTTTAGTGTTTCTCTGAAAACATTCAATTTTGATTAAAAGTGAAAAACAATGTGTTAATCATTAGAACCAAATTTTTATAAAAATAATTAGTTTTATTTAAATTTATTTTAATTTCAAAATAGGCAAATAATTACTATATTAGCCCAATTTAAATCAATGGAGTCATTTTATAATAATATTATATATATAAATTTTTTTGAACTTTTTACAGCCTTTTACCCACCTTCTTGGCTAATTTTCAAATTTTCATAAAACATAATTTTACTGCTTCAGTGAATTGAATTAAAAGAATCCTAAAGACAAGGATGTCTTTAGTACATAAAATATGGTTCAATTGGATGAAAATATTTTTTGGTGAATTGTTACTATTGCATTTTATTTACCATGGTTAAAAGTAAATAGGGTAATTAAATTTAAATATAATATTATAATAATATAAAATTACCCCAACACAAGTCCTATTTCTATTGGACACGTTTATTTTGACCACGTTCAACCTTAGGACACAAATATTATCATTTTTTATTCATGTGTATTGGATTAGGAAATTTTTTATATTTTAATTGAAGAAGAGTTAAAAGTATTAAATTCAAATTTTAATAACTTCCCAATTTTTATAATTGGATAAATCTGTTAAATTATATTATAAATATTCATTTGAAAGATAAAAATAGTCCTCACATCAAATATTTTATTTATAATTTTATGACATTATATAATTTAATTTATTTATGAAACAATGATGATTCATTAATTAACATATTAATGAAATATCAAAATAATTGATATAATATATTTTAAAATACATGTAAATTGATACATTTTATGCAATACACCAAATATCATGGAAAATATCACATTTTATGGTTTATTAAATGTATTTTTTTACGGAATTAAGTTGTTATGACTTTAACAAAAACCAAATACTAAATGGAGTCATAATTTACATAAAGGAGTTTTTAAAACTAATAAAGTTTTATTAAATTACATAATAGTCCTAAAAATCAACGATTAATCTCATTGACTTAGATAATGTTAAAAATTTAATTAAATAACCATTTGAGGTTTTCTTGTAATTTTATAGTAACTATATTAACAAATTAGTTTATGAATACAAAAGTCATGGTAACCGTTGAACTATTTAAATTATAGATAAATATAGAGGATAAGGTTAATATTGTGATCTAAACGTGTCTATAAGATATTTGTGGAGTGGATTTAGACCCATACTCATTTTATCCTCAAAATAAATCCATTTGGAGCTATTAAAATCCGAAAATACTTTTATTATAAATTAATACTCTTAGCTTTTCCTAAAGTGCCCCTCACCTATCTTATCAATGGGTACATCCCATTATATCTACTTCACACATCCAAATCCATTTGTATCAGCCAAAACCTACCAAAATCACCTCCCAAATACCATTATTTAAACATAGAGTCTTTACATTGGTCACAATTCCATCCTAAGCAGCTCTTTTTTCAAATCAAAATGCAGAACTTGAAGAATAGGTTATTATTTTATCAGCTCATTCAATGTTTTTTCTTCTTCTACTTCCTATTTCGTTGTTGTCACTATACTAAAAAAATAATTCCTTTAACTTCTACATATTAATATTTTATTATAAATATGTTTCATGCGTATTCATTATTCTATATATCCTATGAATGAAAATTTCACCATGCATGCATAGGTACAGGTTATCGTCTCCACGTCGTGGTGTAGTTTTTTCTTCAACACTAAATTATTTAAATGGATTTAATAATGAGTATAATAGATGTAAATAATAAATATAACATGTTTATAATTCAGTATATATAATATACAATCCAATTACATACGATTTCACAACCAATCGAATGATATTGTTGCTCGTGCGTATGTACGGCTTACCTTCGCCACGACACGATGAGATTTCATTCCCCGTCTTAAAAATTCATGAATAATTTTAATTTGATGATTAAAAATAATTTTTAACAAATTAATATAATTCTTTAAAAGAATCGAATACATCCAATCCATTACAAACATGACATTCATAACAAAACCTATGAAGGAAAACGAATCAAATAACACTCGAAACAACGATAATACTTAAATATTATTAACAAAGAAATATTAGAGAATAAAAAAGGATATCATATTTATGTATGTGTTTCATTTATTATTTAATAATAATGATTTAAATATTGTAAAATATGTTGACGCACCCTCGAATAAAGAAAAATTACATGGTATGGGTTAATTTTATAATCTATTTTTTATCTGATATTGTTTATACGTAAGTATCTACTAGGACTTCTTTATCATCAATAGCCATGTGAAATAAATATTTTTTTCAAAACAATTTAACTGTTTCAGATAAAATGGTAAAAATTCAATTATACCCTTTTTTGACTTTTTATAAAATGTTTTCAAAGGAATGATTCTGTTGTTTCCCAAACAAGACCCTTTAAGACCTTTTTTGACCAATTAAAGAAAGAATATTTTTTTAACGTATACCTTGGGTGTTGATAAATTCCACCATTATAACACATTTGATGATTCAATTACAAATTATAAGAAAATTTTAAAAATAATTGTTTTCATTTATAATTATGTGATATTCATATGATTTAAAAGTAGAAAGAGATATTTATCTGAAATAGTATTTGGATTGATTTCCTCGGTTTCTACATATATTGATGGATTATATGTTTAATTGTTGTTGATTTAAAATGATACAATATTCCATATTTTATTGATAGTTTTACGATATGTCTAACTGTGGATGTGCTATTTTAATTTTATTCTCAGTTTATAGTTAAAGTATTAACATTTGATATTCTTGTTTAATATCTATTTTTATATAATGTTTCACCCTTTTCATATGAGGAATTCATTAGACGTAGTAAGTGATGGGCGGGGCCCGCTATATCCCCTCGATGCATCGGTAGGTTTCATGAGAGAAACTAGTGTCCTGGCACAAAGCCTTGACAATATTATTTTTCAATTGGCATGGGTTATTGGCAATGTGGTTATGATGTCCAAAATTATTCAATACATCATTATGATATTAGATATTTATATGAAATGACATTATTCTAAAAGTATAATATTTATATGAATATGTAAATTGAATTATTCGATTTATCATTTCCATATTATACTAATGATTATGTTTCATAGGCTTTTTTAATAGAATACAATTTCTTAAATGTTTATGATTATTTATGATAGTTTATGATTTATTGTTTTCCTTACTAATCATCTAAGATCACCCTTTATTATATTTTATCTTTCCCAGGATGAAAAAAGTATTTTATGATTGTCATGTAGGGATATGCTAAGGGATATGAGTTTTTTCAAAGGAGACAAAATTTTATTTTATTCAATTTCCAAATCTAATGTAAAATTTATGTATGTATCTAGTACATTCAATGATACTAAACTGATCAGTCATTTTGAAATTATAATCCTGGGATCCTTCCAATGTTGTTTTATAATGTGTCGACTCTGGGTAACTGGGGTAAGGGCGTTATAGTTGGTATCATAGAAGTTTAGTACAATCCTTGGAAACTAGATTTAAAAAAACTCTAATTGGAGGACACTACCCTAAGATATATATAAATAATTAGAATATAATAACATCCAAAAATATTGTAAATGTAGATATTATGTGATTTTTACTAGAAATAAATCCATGTCTGGATACTACAAGAAGACATGGTTTTGGCACAGATGTACCCAGGAGTGAAAAATCAAACATGGATTTTCAAGCTTGACCCAGGGAATCCCGGTACACGACAACGTGCCTTACTGTGCACCTGGTTTGAAACTCTCATGGGTCATGTTTAGGATAATTAACATTTTCTTTACAGGCGATTATGACGGATTTATGAGTATATACTTCCCACATGAAAACATTTTTATGAGTATGTATTATATACAAGAACATTTCTATTTATGTAATTTAGTTTAGAATTTTGGAATTATGCATTGGGATTCATAATCTAATCCATCTTATTCAATTGAATATAAATGGTACCTAGTGGAGGGAATGAAAACCATATCGACACACGTAATCCATGTATGGATTTCCCTAATATTCAAGATATTCATAGTGGATGTAGAGATGCAACTAGTGTTGAATATTATATAACCAGATAGGGAAAACTCAAACACCATATGAATAATAGCCTTACCCATATAGAGCACCCTGATCCACAATTCAGAGGATAATTATTGAATTGTTTCATGATTCAACAACCATAAAAATTCAATGGGCCTAAAAACCCATTTTTAGTTATTCAATAGATATGTTACATATAAAAAATATATCATTATTTAGAGAGTAGTGAAAGGGAAACAAATTTCATGGCATTCTATTCCCTCTCATGAGATACAGATCAATGTTGTTCATTAATTCAAAACACAATAGAGGATGAAGAAGTATCAAATATGAAATTAAGGGAGATTAAATATATTTTTATTGTAAAATTTATTTCCTCATGAACATTGAGAGGATATAAAAAAAATTGAGTCTAAGTCAAAATGAGGATGTGAAAGACACAAAGTAAGAGTCTATCTCTACACTATATTCAAGGCATAATTCAGATTATATATGTAAAATAGGAAGTTAGATCGATCAATTATTTATGGGTTACAACAATTTGTCTAAATATAATTAGTATCGCAATCCTTCTTGTCATATAAAGATATAGTCTCATGTTCTATCAAGACAGAAAAGGAATTCACTATGTCTTCTGACTTTAAAGAGAATCAAGGGAAGAATAGATATGTTGAACACTTTAGAAAAAGAAATATGGGGAACAATTGACATGTTTAATTTCCACTGTTCAGTAAATGTGGAAATAATTACAATGGTACTTGTCAAAATAGAATGTGATTTTGTTCAGTGTGGAGAAAATTCCACCAGGCTTATGAATGCAATGGGAATAAATAATCATCCAATCCTCAATGATATAGTTTTAAAGATATGGGACATTATTCAACGGAATGTCCTAGGAGTCAAGGAATGTTTTCCTAGAAAATTAAAATGGAAAAGGGTTAATCGTATGTGATCACTACTGGTGAGGTTGGTGTTTCTAATGACATGGTTAGAGGTAATTTAATAGTTTATTAAAGAACTTTCCAATGATTTATTTGATTTTGATCATTTCATTATTTCATATCATCCATGTTTTTTATGAAAATTAGATATTTCCAATTCGATATTACAAGGGAGTTGTCAGGAAAAACTCTTAAGGGAAGCACCATTCACAAAATGGGTTTTCAAAGCGTTACCATTATGTCATAAAATATTCACTATCTACTTATTTTATTGTAATATAGATGATTTAATTGTATATAATTCTTAGTATGGATTGGATTTCAGATGATGACATGAATATTTATTATAAGAAGGAAGTGGTTGCAATTTTCTATAATGATAAAGAACACCTTATCTTTAGAGCAGAAATATCACCATCGAATTCTCATCTAGTTCCACCCCAATATCTCTACTAAATTAAATTATTGGGGAGGAAGTGAGTGACATAACTATGTGTGAGGAAAGGAATGTTCAAATATAGGATTTACATATTGTGGATGAAATTTTGTGTGTTTCCAAATAATTTTCTGAGACATCCTCTAAAATGGGAAATTGTGTTCTCCATTGACTAAATTCATAGTTTAATTCCCATATTAAACACCTCTTATAGAATGTCCACTATGGAATTATTGTAACTAAATAAAAAATTGGAGGAAATTAGTAATAAAGTATATATTCATCCTATTTATTCTCTATGGGGACCCCAATTCGGTTTGTCTAGGGGAAAGATGGACCTATTTGGTTTTGCATTGACTACTTGGTGATCAATGCTATGAAAATAAAGAATAAGTTTTCCCTACCTCTCATTGATGATTTATTTGATCAACATAATGGATCTCAATATTTTTCAATCATTTACCTTCAATCTAGATATCATTTGTTATTCATGAGGAAGAAAGAAATTACAAAGGCGGCATTTTGAACTAGGTCCAGGCATTAAGAGTTTACAGTAATTTCTTCTTGATGGACTAATTAACCCTAGGTTTTCATGGATCTAATTAATATAGTTTGAAGTAATATCATAAAGAATTTTTAGTTTTATTTATTAATTATATATTTATATACTGAAAAATCTATGAAGATCATAAAAATCAAATGGGCACTATTCTAAATACTCTTAGAACATAAGAATTATATTGGATGTTTTGCATGTGTGAATTTGGAATTCTATAAATTTCATTTCCTGGCCATATTTTCTATATGGATGGAATCTATATTGATCATTTTAAGATAATGGATATCCAATATTGGCTAACACCGATGACTATAATTGAGGTACAGAGTTTCATTGTTTTATCCTATTACTATCACCATTTCGTCCTGAATATTGCCCATTTGGCTAACCCATTAACCAAGATAACATGAAATAGTGATATTTTTTTTCAAAACATAAAGTGAACAATGATTTTAATAATTGAACAGAATATTAGTCAATTATCCATTCCGGACTCTACCATTTGGTAATAATGGGTTTGTTATTTATAGTGATGCTTTGAAGAAAGGAATCGGTTGTTTCCTTATGAATAATGACAGTTTTATTTCCTATGCATCACAAATGATAAAAAATTCAATAACAAAACTATCCTAGTAATTATCTTGAGTTAGAAGATCTAATCCTTTCTCTGATGATATGGATACACTATCTCTATGGAGAAAATGTGAGATATACTGTGATCACCAGAGTTTGAATTATATTTCCTAACAGAAAAAACTCAATATGAGGAAAAGGCGATGGCTAGAACTACTCATTTATTATGATCGCTCAACACACTACCACTCGGGGAAGGAAAATAATGTGCAAGATTAGTTGAGCATAATGGATCATGGAGTTCTAAACATTTTGAATGATGAAAGAGATCCTATGATTATGGATATTATTATTATGGATATGATAATAATCATGGAAGGTGAAACCTAAATACATTTCCAAAAAAATGTGAAACCATATTTACTAGAAACGATAAAATGTTCTCAGAATGATGATGAGGAGTTTCAAAAGAAAATTAAATCTTTGAATGATGGTAGATTGATTGAATTCATATATGAAGGTGTAATTTTGAAAATTTGGAAGAGGATTTGTGTTCCCGATATAGCAGAACTAAAAAGGGAATTGTTTTATGATGCTCATATCTCTAATTTATCTATAAACCCTCACAGCACAATGATTTATAGAGATTTGAAGAAACATTTTTTTCAGGGAAAACATGAAGAGTGAGATTACTGATTATGTTTCAAGATGTATGGTTTGTCAACAAGTGAAATCTAGAGGGAAACATCCTAGAGGAATCATGAAACCTCTTCCCATAATGGAGTGGAAATGGTATGACAATACGATTGATGTTGTCATGGGGCTACTAAAGACTCCTAGAAGGAATGATGCAGTGTGGGTAATCGTTGATCTTATACAAAGTAAGCACATATTATTGCTATAAGTGATGATTTACCACTTGAACATTTAGAAATACTATATAGTAATGACATTGTATGATTTCAAGGTGTACCCCTATCGATTGATTCTGATTTTGATACCTGTTTTACATTATGATTCTAGAAAAGTCATCATAAATCCATAGGTATTGATCATCAGTTGAGCACAACCTACAACCCTCAAACTGATAGAAAATCACAACAAAATTCAAAATATAGAAGACATTTTGAGATCATTCTCACATGACTTTCACTGTATATAGGATACGTATTTACCTCTGGTAAAAGTTTATTATAATAACAATTTCTATTAATGTATTCAGATGGAACCATATGAATCGTTATATAGAAAGAGATATCACACACCAACATGATGTGATAATGTTAGTGAAAGAATACTTGTAGGCCCCAGACTTGTTGAGGAAACAATTGAAAAGGTAAAGATTATCTGAACCCACTACAAGGCAACTCAATGTAGGAAAAATATCTGTGTCGATAACCAAAGGGGTGATTTGGAATTTTATGTACGAGATCTTGTTATCTTGAAGGTATCTCCATGGAATGGTGTTGTAAGATTCAGTAATAAGGGTAAATTTATTCCCAGGTACATCGAACCTAGTGAAATTATAGAACTAATTGAAGTTATATCTTACTGTTTTGAAAAGCTGCCAAGTCTCTGCAAAGTTCATGATGTGTTCCATATGTCAATGTTGAGAAAATTCATCCATGACCCAACAATTGTACTCACCTATGATGAAATATAAATGGAACCCAATCTATCTAATTGTGATGAGCCTATTAATATTTATAATACTAGAGAAAAAGTGTTGAGAAATTGGACGAATCATCTCTTAAAATTTCTTTTGAAAAACCAAAACATGGAAGTGGTAATGTGGGAACTTGAGGAACTTATGATGAAGAAAAACCCAAATATTTTTATGTAGTAATATTATAGAAAATTAAAGGATGAAATTATTTCAATGAGGGATGAATGTAACACTACAAGAATCTACGGTACACTTCTCTTTAAATAATGAAATAGTTTGCTCGATAGGTTGCTCCGAGTTCTATCACACCATGACTAATCAAACTAGCTATTATAAATGCAGTTATGAATAGTAATACCCACTTTTTTGAAATTTTATAAATTTTTAATCAAAATTGGAAATATTTATTGATTTACAATATCAAAATTATCTTAGGCTGATTTTGTTTTGTATTTTTAGGAATTCTTTTGATTTTTGATGAATATTGATAACACTATGTTATTGATTAAAATTGACTTTTTATTTAAATAATTTATTTTTAAAAATTTATTTTAAAGTAAAAAATAGATATTTAATTTCAATATTAGTCCAATTAAATTAATTGGGGTCAATTTATAATAATATTAGATATATATGATTTTATTGAATTTTTAAAGTCTTTTACCCACCTTCTAGGCACATTTTCATATTCTCAAAAAACATAATTCTACCACTTCTGAGAAATGAATTTCAAAAATCTAATAGACATGATTGTCTTAAATATGTAAAAGTTTTTTCAATAGGATGAAAGTATTTTTTTGCTGAGTAGTAACTTTTGAATTTATTTACCACAGTTAAAAGAAAATAGGTTAATTAAAAGTAAAAAAAATATTATAATAATATAAAATTACCCAACACATGTCTTAATACTGTTGGATATGTTTATTTCAACCTAAATCAAACATAGGAAAAAAATATGATCCTTTTTAATCCTTTTGGATTAGATTAGGACATTAATTATATTTTATTTAAGGAAGAGTTAAAAGTGTTAAATTCAAATTTTAATAATTAACAATTTTTAATATAGGGTTATACATAAGATAAATTAAACTATAAATATTCACTAAAAAGATAAAAAATATTTCCTACGTCATATTTTTGTATTTAAATTTTTTTACATTAAATAATTAAATTTATTTATGAAAAATTATAATATAGTAATTGCCTTATTAATGAATGATTAAAATAATTGATACTATAAATATTAAAAGAAATGTAAATTGAAAATTGTGATGCCAACCACTAAATTTATAACTGCATATGACATGTTAGGGTTGATTTAATGTATTTTTGTGATGGAATAATGTTCTGATGACATTAAAAAAATTAATACCAAATAGTCTCAAAATTGTCATAAATTATTTTTTAAAAACAAATACTATTTTATTAAATAAAATAATATTACAAAAAATCCATGATTTAGTAAAATGACATGTATGATGATAAAAATACCATTCATGAACCAATATATATTTTCAATTCATTTTAGAGTAAATATATTAACCATGTAGTATAAAATAAAATAATACATTGTAAAAGATAAACTATTTACATAGAGTTAAATCTAAACGATTAAGTTAATATGGAGACATAATCAAATTTAAAAACAATTGGTTGAGTGTATTTAGAAACATACCCATGTTATCTTATAAGTAAACCTATTTTGATCTATTATAAATTGAATAGAATTTTATAACTTATTAATATTTCAAGCTTTTCCAAATGATCCCATCACCGCTCTTATAAAAGGGTACATCCTCTTCTCTTAAATTGACACCTCCAATGACATTTGGGTCAGCCATACACTTACATAATCTCCATCCAAAAACACTAAATTCAACCTAAAGGCCTTAAATTGATAAATAATGCAACCTAGAGAGCCATTTTGTTAAAATCTAAAGGAATCCCCCAAAGAAGAGGTAATTATATTCTAACCTCATTCACAGTTATTTTCTTCTTATACCAGCTCTCTCATTGATGATTCCATACTTATATAATGAATCATGTTCCTTCTACATACTGATATTATTTTATAAATATTTTACTACCATATTAAAAATTCTATACATCATATTAAAGACAATTTTACCATGCATGTGTGCGTATGGCTAACCATCTCCATATCGTTGTGTAGTTTTTTATTCAACAAAAAATTATATATAATTGTATAAAAATGAGTATAATTAATTTAAATAACAAATATAAAATTTTATTAATTATGAATATATAATATACCATCCAATTACAAACAATTTCACCATTAATAGAATGATATTGTGGCTCGGGTGTACGTACAACTTACCTTATCTATGATGCGATGAGATTTCATTCTCTATCATAACCATTCATGAATAATTTTCATTTTATGATCATAAATAATGTTTAATAACATAATATAATTATTTATATGAATCAATTAAATCCCATACATTAGAAACATGACCTATATAAAAAACTATTATGGAAACAATTCCTTAACACCCAAAAAAATGATAATGCTAAAATATTATAAACATATAAATATTTGAGGATAATATATGATAAATTATTTATGTATTTGGTTCCTGTATTATTTAATATCAATGATTTAATAATTATAAAAGATTTTAACAAACCCTCTATGAAGGAAAGGCACAAGGTAAGTGTTAATTTTATAATATCTTTTTTATCCGGGGTTGTTTATACGAAAGTATCAGCTGAGACTTATTTATCATCCACAACTATGTTTCATAAAAAAAGATTTCAAATTTTTTTAACTATTTCCTAGAATATGGGTTATATTACTTTAATTCCATATTTTTAATTCTATGAAATATTTTGGAACTAATTTTTATGTCATTTTCAAAAAAAATCATTATGATTATTTATAAAAATTAAGGAAATACTGTTTTTTAATTTATATAGAGGGTGCGGCTATTTTCTAACATTATAACACCTTCCATTATTCACCTACAAGATTATAAAAATATATTCAAAATATATTTTTTCTATTATAATTATAAGACTTTTAAATTATTTCAAATTATTAAGAGATATTTTTCAAAAATATTTTTTGGATTGATAAAATCTATGTCAACATCCATTGATTGATTTAATGATTAGTTGATGTGGATTTATTATGATACATTATTCCATATTTTATTGATAGTTTTATGATATGTTTGACTGTGGATGTGCAATTTTTATGTCATTCAGGATTTATGGTTAAAGTATTAACATTTATTATTCTAGTATAATACGAATGTTTATGTAATGTCTTACCCATTTCATATATCGAACACATTTGACATAATAAGTGACGGGTGGGGCCCGCTATAACCCCTCGATGCATCAGTAGGTGTCATGAGACAAACTAGTTTCATGGAATATTTCCTTGGAATTATTTTTATTTTTATTCTTGAAACTAGGCCATGACTATGTGGTTATGATGACCGGAATTACACATTCCATCATTATGAGATTTGATATTTATATTACATTTGATTATTCTACTAGTTGAAAATCTATATGAATAAGTACTTATAATTATTTGATTCATCATTTCCATATTATGCTAATGGATATGTTTAAAAGTCTTCGGGTTTAGTTTTGTAGATTTCCTTAAATGTTTATGCATATTTATGATAGTTTCTACTATATTTTTATCCTTACTGAGCATCTTAACTCACCCATTTTTTTTTTCAGGGTGCGTAGAAGTATTTTATTATTTAACTGATTTGATAGGCTAAGGGTAATGAGTTTGTTAAAATGAGACACAATGTTGATTTTTTTTCATTTGATAATGTAATGTAAAACTTATGTATATATCTAGTACTTCTAAGGCTACTAAACTGTTTGGTTTTTTGGGACCTGATCTATTTTGATCATGAAAATTATATTTAATAATTTTCTAAATCTTTGTAACTTTGGTCTATGCCTTACAATTATAGATAGAAATTGTGAATTTAAGAATTAACAGAACATGGGAATCAAACTCACATAATTTTATTAGGGAAATATTTCATAATAACCAAGTTCTCCTAAATTGATATTTCAATAATTTAATAATGGTAATATTATTAGTGAATAAATTGTTGGAATATAATGAAGATGTATAAATATAGGAAGTTATTATAGATGATAAGAACCTAAAATAAATATCTTCTTATGATACAACATTTTGAATGAAAATAATGAGTGGGTGGTTATGATGATATTCCTAAAATAGGGTCATGTAAATCAATAATAATTATATTGTGAGGGTGACTAAAGTCCCTATCATACCAATATAAAAAATAGAATAAATAGTGTAATGATTAATAAGGATGAATAAAAAAATATAGAAGGATAAAATATTTATTCCTATTCATAGGATATGTTTATATGATCATGAAATATAAGTAGTAGAATATTGAAGACCAAATCAATATTTTGGTAATGATATTGATTATTTTCAATCAATTTATTATCTTATACAAAAGATAAATAAGTAATCATGATTCAACCTTCGTATTATATTCTTTAAAAAAAATTTGGACTGAGCTGAGATTATGAGGCTGATGTATGTGGTATATTAGAAGATACATATTAATAGTCAAATATATTTATTCATGAAGTTGATATTAACAGTTAATGTGGTGAAATATATTATTTGAGAGTATGATATTCTATATTAGAGAGATTGGGGGATCCATTTTAGATGGATATTGGTTAGTTATATATTAAATGTACTAGGGAAGAGTATTGTAGCTTCACTACACGGAAACCATTCAAGTGATTTATCTAAAAATGCTAATAATTCCAGTAAAAATTTATAATTTGGTAGATCCCAAATTCCCAATCATATTAGTTTATCAAAAATTGTTTTCCAAAATCAATTTTTACATAAGAGGGTCTAATTTCATATATATCAAAAAGAATTACAAGTTCCAAGATTCCAATTTTTTCATTTTTCTTTATGTGAATTATATTATATCTTATTTTTAATAAATTTATTAGATAAGATTTTAAAACCATTGGTTTCTCATAAATTTATTTGGGAATTATAGATTATTGGTATATTTTAATTTGGTTTTTCTTAGTGGATAAATTCTCAACACATTTACAGTGGGGTAATTTTCTATCTTGTGGTTTTGGGAATATAATTAAATAACCTCTTAAACATGATCTAATGTAAGGGACCTCCAATTTTTATACGTTGTTTTGAATATTAACAATTACTAGTTTACCTCTTTATTCTAGCTTCTCTTTTATATTTTCAAAGCTCATTAGATTACCTATAAAGAGTTATATGTGTGCTTATAGACTATTATGAAACTATGTTGTAAGGATTTGTTAAGATTCTGATGTAACTAATACAATTATATACATATTATGAATAGAAAAATGGGAAAATATTATTAAATAAAAAATATAATTTGAATATTTTATGGATTACTACTCAACCTGTCAAAAAAAGGTATATTGTTTTGAATAATGTACAAAGGAAAACTCTATAAATAAAACAACTATTTCTTATTATAGTCTCATGAATAACACCATGAGGACTAAGAATGAAAATTATTTATCTTAAGGTTTTTAATATTAAATCATATTCCAAGGGAAATGGGATATATGATAATAATGAAAAATATAAAATGTGGTCCAAGAAGCATACCTACAAGGCTATGGATTTTGACATGACCCTTTAATGGGTTGTGGGAAAATAAAATATAAACTATGTTCAAATGTATTGTACTGTTTAATTAGGTTTCCTCTAGAGACCAGTGCTCATCAATAGTGTTTTTCACATAAAATAATAGAATGAATTGAAGTTGTTTTTGAAATTATTTGATTTGGAAAATAGAAGAAATAAACTAAATAATGTAATTTAATTAAGTAAATTTTTTAAAACAAATTGAATAATTATGTGATTTAAATTAGTGACATGAAATAGTGATCACTTTAGGATCGGTTTTCCAATTGTAATTCTATCACAGTTCAGTTTACCGAATTCTTTTCTGCTAACTCGTTAAGAGTGAGAATCCAAAATTGATTATTCTCACTCCCTTGGTCAAATAATAATGTGATAATAAACCTTACTAAAACCTTAAATTTGTCTACTCTCCTTCCAATGTGTCATAGAGTTGTAGTGAATACCCCCAATTATCTTAGGTAATTCCCAATCAGGTCTTGTTTATCCCAAGAAATATAAACATTCACTACTCCTCACACACGTACTAGTGATCACCGAGCACATCACTACTAAGTCCTAGTCTATTCCATCGTTTATAAACCAGAACCTAGTAGATAGAGATATTGATCATTTACCAAATATAATTAAACAACAGAATCTAAAATCAGATACAATCATATATGATAATAAATATTGTTATAAGATATTGAAACTGATTCATAAAAGAGAAAAATGTATTTTAAAACATTAATAGAAAGAAATCATGAAAATAAAAATAGAAAAACCTCTCTTTACCCTATCACATACATGTTTACCCCACCTCGGTATGGTTAATTTTGTATAAGTGGATAGATTAATTCATTACAAATCTATGAAGAAAAAAATAATGAAAAGAAAGAACATAAATTTTGATCCTCTAGAATCAGTCCTCCAGAATTTTTACTCTGTTCTTCACAACACCCAGCTGAAACACACTATTGTCTCTCCTTATAGAATTTTGGAAATGATGTTTTCTATAGACCTAAAACATTTGTGTTTCATTGGACTTTTGTAAAGAAAGATATGTCTGAATCAATGATCATTACTCTTCCTGGGTGTAAAAAACAGTTTTACCCACTGCACTTGGACATACCAAAAAGATACCGTGATGAGCTTCATATTTTATCAAATTGATTGTTAACCGTCCACAGAATGTCCTTTGTCGATACCAGCTAGAAGAACCTAATTATATGGTCAGAATTGGGTTTTGAATTAGTTCTTGGTAGAGTATACAAATTTTAATCCCACAAGTATATTAAGCCAACAAATAAGGATTCACTTCAATTAGACCAATATTTTAAATGTTATTCCTGAAAAACAGAAGCATTATAAAATTTTCAATTTTATAGCATTACCTCATTTTCACATTTACGACCAAAATACACCAATAACACATAAATGATGAAAATATACTCAAACTGAATAATTGAGATGGATTAAATCATTGAAAAGATATTAATAATATTGAAAATATTTACTCTATCAATTCCCCTACACATATCACATGGACTCCTGGTCAAGTCAGAATCAATATAAAATCAATGAAAATTCAAAACACATATCCATGACATCCACCAATTTTTAAAAAAAAGAAACAAAATATATCTTGACTCCTCAAACTATATTATTTCATGTTCATAATTTAATATATTTCAATAAATTAACTCTTAATATATCCTCCCATGAACACAAAACACTTACTTGACATTCATTATCTCACATCACACAAATTTTAATATTTTTTTCAATGTCTTTCTCGTCCAAACTCATACATGGGTCACCATATGTTTGATATATTCTTACATCTCCACCATATGTGACTCAAATACATATGTTTATCATGAGGAAATTTCTAAGTTGTTATGTGGCTTTAGGTTGTCTGGATTTAGATGTGAAAATTAAGAGGATGAATGAAGAGGTATTGGCTCTTTTTGAAGACAACATGCAGTACTCTAATTCTCACACAAGTATGGTCTTCTCTTCACTCCCTTTAGAAGAAAATAAGCTCCTTATTTGAGGAATATCATGGAATGTTCACACAGTTCATAATTTTAGTAGAAAACACTTCAATATTCTCAAATATAATAATTCTTGAAAGCTCTAGAAATGGAACAACTTTATTTCTTCATTAGAAGCTACCGAAATGGACAACTTCTCTCTTCGTGAAAACCCCGGAAAAGGAACAACAATCAACAGAATGATTTTTTTCCGTTGCAATAACATCTCTTCAACATTTCATTTTCCACCCAAAGTTTTATAAAATGAGCTATCACAACAGAATACATCACCCCCCCACACTTAAGTACAACTAAATCATGCAATTTCACTTCAAGATAATGTTGGATTGAGAAAATTAGATTGTAATGTGGCTAACCTAAAAGGATGGTCATGGATTATATGGGATAAAAGGATTAAATTTACAAGGTAGGCCATAATGAAATGGTTTATCTTGAAATGAATAATTTCAAACAAAAGAAATTCCTCAATCATTTAAAACACAAGTACCCCAAACCCACATGTTATTAATGGAATAAATCAAATTCTGGTTTAAAAAATCATTGTTTACTTCTCTCATGAAGTGAGGTGAATGTAATGAATATGAAAATAATAGGTTTAGAAGCCTCATGTGAATGTGATTTAAAATATAAAGATTGTGATATGTGGCATGGGATTCAAAAAACAGAATGTTTTTCATGATATTCCCAAATAATTGAACTTGAAACAATGTCATTTTCAATATTCATTTAAGCTTCGTTTCATGGAATAAATTATTTCTCCCATGTACATGGGTTTCAAAAATTTCAAAGGGAATCATTTCGGCGCAAATATTTCAAAAACACTGAAAAAATGAAAAATAAGCACACAAAATTTGAAACAAAAACATGTTTTCATAATAAATAGGAAAAAAATTCATCACATAAAAATCCAAAACTACACAATGAACACATAAAATTCCAAAAAATGGTCCCCCAATGCATAAATGATGCAGTGTCCACAATTAATTCATATGGATTTAACACATAAGAACATTTGAAATTGAATCATTGAAATCAAGAATATATAATGGAGTTGTATGACCTGATGTAGTTTATTGATAAACTGGTTGGAGGAGTGTGATCTCCTCCATTGGCTCATATGGAATGGTCCCAAGGAATTTATTCATCCTGTGCCCATTAATATTGAATGGATACTTTGCTCTATCCTTAACAATATTCACAACACCAAAAGGATATACATGAATAACTATAAATGGACCATCCCGCCAAGAAAAAAGTTTACCTGACATCAACATGAGTCTAGAATTGAATAACAAAACATTGTCTCCAAGCTGATAGTATTTTGGTTGTATCAGATTGTCATGAACCACTATTGTTAACTCTTTTTAAATCCTATAATTTTCAAATTCTTTCGTTCTATTCTCCTCCAGCTCTTGTAACTACAATCTCCTCTCTTTCTTGGCTCTATCCAGATCCAGATTCATCTTCCCCACAGCCTAGTATGCCTTGTGTTCTAATTCAACATGTAGATGACATCATTTCCCATAAATAAACCTATAGGGACTCAATCCAATAGGGGTTTTGTAGGAAATCATGTAATCCCATAATGTGTCTTCTATCCTTTGGCTCCAATCCTTCCTATTTGGATTAATGGTCTCTTCCAAAATTATGTTGACTTCCCTATTAGACACTTCAGCTTGCCCATTAGTCTATGGATGATAGGGAGTTGATGTTTTACGATGTACCCCATACATTTTCAACAAAGCATCTATTATCCTATTGAAAACGTGAGTCCCTAGATCACTAATGATGGCTCCCAAAACTCCAAACCAACAAAATATGTTAGCCCTGACAAAATCACAAACAACATTGGCCTCGTCAGTCCTGGTGGATTTGGCTTCCATCCATTTGGAAAAAAATTCAATAGCAAGAAGAATAAAATGATTTTCAAAAGAAATTTGGAATGGTCCCATAAAATCAATCCCCCAAATATAAACAAATTCCCAAAAACTATGTGGCATTTGGGCAATTTCTTGTCACTTTGAAATATTTCTTATAAACTGACATTTTTCACAGCGTTTGAAAAGTTTATGAGAGTCATTGAAAAGTGTTGGCCAAAAAAGTCCAGATTCTATAACATTCCATGTTGTCCATTGAGGTCCAAAGATTCCTCTACATGCTAATGTGTGACAAAACAGAAAGACTTATTCATTTTAATTTTTAGGCAAACATATTCTATTCACTTGATCACTGCAAATCATCAAATGAAACAGAGCATCCCAGATGTAATATCTAGATTCAGCTTTCAATTTGTGAATTTGGTGAGAAATTAAATGTGATGGGACCTGAGATGTTACCAGATTGTTTTCCATGTCAGCATACAAAGGTACTTCTCCTCTAATCAAGTTCAAATTCTCTCCAAGAAGGCGATCATTTTGTGGTTCAGTGTCGGGAATTTTAACTTCAACGGTGTTGGGTAGTATACTTAAGTGATAATCCACTTGGTTATCAGATCCCTTCTTGTCATTAATTTCAATGTTGGACTCCTGTAGTAGTAGAATCCATCCCCCTAGCCTCAGTTTTGCTTCATCCTTCTTCATCATGTACCTAAGAGCTACATGATCATAAAACACAATGAATTTAGTTCCAATATGATATGATCTAAATCTTTCTAAAGAAAAGAAAACTGGTAAAAACTCATTTTATATTGTTGTGTAGATGAATTGGTCTGTATATAAGGTTTTCAAGGAATATGAAATGACTTGTGGCCTGACCTCAACTCTCTGATAAATTACTGCTCCAACTACTAGGTTTTAAGCGTCACCAAGTAGCTCAAATGGTTCATCCCAATTGGGTGGCTACATTACTGGTGGTGTAATCAATCGCATTTTCAACTCATCAAATGATTCTCGAAATGAACCCTTGAAATTGAAATTAGCATCTTTCAAAAGTAATCTAGAGAGAGGGATAGAAATCATTCTGAAAATTTTGATAAACCTCGTGTGGAATCATGCATGTCCTAAAAATGATCTATCACATTTCACACAAGTTGGGTAACGAAAAGTATTTATTTTTTCAATTTTTGATTTATCAACTTCAATGACATTCTAAGAAATGACATGAACATGGGCAATTCCTCTCCCAACCATAAAATGTCAATTTTTAAAATTCAAAACATGGTTTTTTTCAATGCATGTTTTCAAAACATTTTCTAGATTTTTCAAACAATGGTCAAAAGAACTTCAAAAACTGTGATATCATCCAAGAAATCCCCCAAGAAATATTCAATGTGATCAAAAAATATATGTACCATAATCTTCTAAAATGTAGAATGGTCCTTACACAATTCAAATGGAATAATTTTGTATAAAAATTACTGAATTGACATGTAAAGGTAGTATTCTATTGATCCGCAAGAGTAATGGGTACTTAGAAATAACCTGAAAATCAATCTAAAAAGAAATAATGAGTTCTATATGCTGATCTCTCAAACATCTGGTCAATGAAATGGGTAGGGAAATGATCTTTTTGAGTGACCTGATTCAACTTCCTGTAATCTATGGACACATTTCCGCTATTCTGAATTATCACATGGATTAATTAATTCCTTTCATTCCTCACAATGGTTTGGACAGTTTTCTTTGGGACTATATGGATGGGGCTAACCCATTGTGAATCTGATATTGGATGGATGATCCCATCTTCTAGAATTTTCTCAATCTCATTTTTCACAACCTCTATTAGGGTGGGGTTCAGTCTCCATTGGGGTTGTCTGACAGGTTTGGAATCTCCCTTCAGAAAAATTCAATGTGATAAAATTTTGGGGTTTATTCCAGGGATATCACTTAAGATCCACCTTATTGTTTGGACATTCTCTCTCAAAAGCTCAATCAATGATTTTTCTTTAGTTTCAAATAGATTATTAGAAATTATTAATTGTAATTTCTCTCACTCTATAAGGTAAACATATTTCAAATCAATGGGGATTATTTTAAATTATATATCAGGTGGATGCTCAAGGGATGGAACTGAATTTACATTATCCACTTCCAATGGTTTGACATCCTGCACACAAGAAATCATATCACCTTCCTCATCATTTAATAAGTTATCAAAAAAATCATATTTTACCTCTACATCCAATAGGAAATCAGAATCTCCATGATTTTGGGCATCCATTTGATTAGTGATATTTTTCATGGAAAAATTCTTTCCCAATGATAAAAATTCTATAAACATACATGATTCTTCAATTTCTTTTATGCCATCTTCATGGGAGAGTGAGAAGAGTGAATGATCATCTGATGGGTGCCTCAAGGAATAAAAATATTTTTTGGATAGTTCTGTCTCCTAACTCCATGGTAAGTGTCCCTTCATGGACATTGATGATGGTTTTGAACGTCTTCAAGAATGGTAACCCCAAAATGTTGGGTGAGTGTGATGGGATCTTATCATCTTCTTTATTCGACACATAAAAGTCAAGAAGGAATAAAAAATCTTTGAAATTTACCAAGTCATCCTCAAAAACCTTTTCTTGGTAAATTGTGGAACTATTTTCAAGCCGGACCATGAATCTTGTGGGATTTAAGTCTCTCATATGAAAAGAAATATATAATGAGTGAGGAAATACATTAATATATTCACCTATACTGCACAAACCATTTGAGAAATTTAATTAACCAACGGTGCAAGGAATAGAAAACGTCCTTGGATCATGACATTGGATTAGAAGTTGTGGTTTGACAAGGGTTGAGACACTTATTCTCAAACTAATCCTCTCATTCCCTTGAATTCACCTCTTCTTGGTGAAATGAACCTTAAAAATTTAGCATACATTGCAATTTGTTTTAGTGCTTCAGGCAGAGGTATATTGATTTCCACTTTCTAGAAGGTGTCTAGAATTTCATTTTGTAGTGTTTCTTCTTACGACCTCTAAGATTCAATCATCCAAAATGGAAATTGTGTTGGTATATCTTTCATCTCCCTTAGTTTCCTTTTAAATTGTGTTTCTTGTTTCTTCTTCCTTGGAATATCCTTATATTCCTCCTCTTTCTTATATTATTCTCAATGCATTTTCATATAATTTTCATCATTTATATATTCATTCTCTCCAAGATCAGGTATTCTTGTTTCAGGTTCAGTAGTGGATGGTGGGGGGAGTTTTTTTCCACTTCTTTTAGTTATAATACTAACATTAATTTTTTGTTTTGGGATTATTTGGGAAAGGAGTTTACCTAGATTTTTGGTCAGAAAGACCATGAGAATTTCAAAAGAATTGGACAAATCATTAACAGTGTATTTCAATCCATCAAACTCAGATTTTTGTTGGTTATAAATTGGAGGTTGTGCACTGGTGGATGGATACTCATAGTGTCTTTGGAGAGTGGTTGGGTTTTCATAAGAAGGTTGGTTATAGTATTGTTTCTGTTGAAATGGTGGTGGATTCTGGAATTGATTCTGGAATGGTGGTTGGTTTTGAAACTGGTTTTTGTATGGGGGTCTACCTTGATTCTGCTAATTTCCAAACCCATATTGGACTTGGTTAGGATCACTAAATCCTTGATTTTGTTGGAACTATCATGGATGAAAGTTTTCTGCACATGTTTCTATTACCTATATTTCAGAACATTAGTCAGTGAAATGATCAGGTGATGATCATAATCCACATACCTTCGCCGGTGCTTGTTGGTCAATAACTTGCTTCCAAGCCGTCTATCTAACCAAACTACTAAGCTCTTAAATCCTAGTTTATTATAAGGTTGATGGATGAGAAGAGTGTACCTCATGAATACCTCTTGTTTCAATACCTCTTGTTTAAAATAACTGTGAGTTCTTGTAAATCTTCTCAATCAAGACCTTGGGTTCTTCTGGTGACATGTCAATCAATGCACCTCTAGATAAAGCATCAAGAAGGATTCTGTCATTTTCCAGAAGTCCTTGATAAAAGAAGACAATAAAGTGATGTTCCTCAATGTCTTGATGCGGAAAGAAGGCACATAGCTTCTTAAATCTCTCACAATACTAATAAAGGGTTTCTCTAGATGATTGTCGTATGGTGTAGATGTCCTTTCGAATGGCTGTGCTTTTAGAGGTGGGGGAGAATATTTGCATAAAACATCTTACCAGGACATTACAGTAATGGACATCTATGGATGGTAGTCCATATAACCATTCTTTTGTAGCCCCATCCAATGAAAACAGAAATGTCTTCCACTTAACTTTCTCCTTAGTAACTCCACAGGGTTTGAAAGTTGAAAAAACATGTGTGAACTCTATAATGTGTTTGTTTGGATCATCTGCTGCCACACCATGAAAATTTTGAATCAAAGGAATCATATTATGTTTTATTTCAGAATAATTTTGTAATACTGGCATGACCAGTTGATTGTTTTGATAATGGAATTGTGTTTAACGGAGGTCTTTAACAGTTAGGTTTTGATTTTCCGCCATGATGACAGGATCAAAGTGAACACTCGAAGTATCACATGATTATGAAAGGATAATTTAAACAAATTCAGATTGAAAATAAATTTTTTTATGTCTATTCAAAATGGTTCTTTCAATTTCGGGATATATGGGTAAAGGTTCAGTTTTTGAGGTTCTATTCCAACAATTTTGAAAAGAAAAGATTAGAATAGATAAATGAAATGAAAATAAATAATGGCGCTACCTCCCCAGGAACAATGCCATGTTTTGACACATGCCTATCATGGGGTGTGGAAAAAACAAATATATCCTTTGTTGAAATTTATTATAGTGGTTACCTAGTTTTTCTCTAGAGAGGAGTTCTCAACAATAGTGTTTGTCACATAAAATTAGAGAAATAAGTGAAGCTATTTTTTGAATTGTTTGATTTGATAAAAACAAGAATGAAACTAAATAATGTAAAATAATAAATAAAATTTTTATAAAAAAATTGAAAAATGATTTGATTTAAATCCGTGATATGAAATTGTGATCAGGTTAGGGTTTGTTATACAATTGTAATTCTATCACAGTTCACTTTACCCAATTCTCTTCTTCTAACTCATTAAGAGTGGTAATCCACAATCGTTTCTCCTTACTCCCTTGGTCAAATAAAAATTTCAGAATCAACCTTACTAAAACCACAGATTGTTCTACTATCCTTCAATTGTCTAATATATTAGTAGTGAATTACCCCAATTATCAAAGGTAATTAATAATTGGGTCTTGTTTATCCCAAGAAATAAGAACATTCACTACCTCTCACACATGTACCAGTGATCACTGAGCTCTTTACCACTAACTACCGGTCTATTCCATGGTTTTTAAACTAGAAACTAGTGGAGGTAGATACTGATCATAAAGAAAATATAAATAAACAATATAATCTAAAATCAGATACAATCAAATATGATAATAAAAACGGTTATAAGAAATTGAAACTGATTCGCAGAAGAGAAAAGTGGATTTTAGAACATTAAGAGAAAAACTCATGCAATACAAATTATAAAACCTCTACTTCACCAATCACACAAAATTTTACCCGAACATGGTAAGGGTTATTGTGAATAAGGGTCAATAATATGTCATTAAAAATATAAGAAGAACAATTGAAATAAAATAAAGAAAATAAAATTTGATCCTCCAGAATATGTCCTATAGATGTTTTCCTCTATTCTTCCCAACAGAAGGCAGAAACGCAGTAAGGTCCATTCTTTTGAAATGTTGGAAATGGCGTTGGCTATTGACCCTCAAAAATTGAGTGTCATTAGACAGGTGTAAAGAATTATATGTCCTAATCAATGACAACTACATTTCCTGGCCGCCAAAAAATCTTTCACCCACTCAACTTGGATGCAAAAAAAGATTCCTTGATGAGATTTATATTTTATCAAATTTTCTGTGAAATGTCCTTTTAATGTACTATGTTGATTCCATCTAGAATAACCTCATTATATGGTCATCATTGGGTTTCGAATTGGGTCTTGTTCCAGATAAAAAATTGAATCCCATGAGCATATTAAGCCTACAAAAAAGGATTCACATCAATTGGACCAGTATTTTAAATGTAATGCCAGAAAAACAGAATCTATATGAAACTGTAAATTATACACAATTACCCCATTTTCACATTTAAGCCATAAATACACCAAAAACACCAAAATGGTTCAAATACAGTCAAATTGAATAATTAAGAGGGTTTAAATCATTGAAAACATAATAATAATATTGAAAAAATTAACTCTATCAAATTTCTATGATTTAATGCATGTTATTGAAAATTATTTTATTTTAATTGATGGAGACCCTAGAATAATCCCTATTAAAATATCATTTGGAATGACATTAAGAGTGTATTATATCCATCCATATTTAAAAATTGGTGATTATAGTGATTTTTATGATCCACTAGATGCTCCAATAAAATATCACATAACTAAATATTACTATTTTCATTCTGGTGCTAAAAATTGAATAATTTATTTTTTCAATTTTAGTACATTATTTAAACCCATATTAATAATTACATGAAACATTAAGACAAATTTAATATGTATAAAAATATTATCATTAGATATTTGGGGTTATGTCAAATGAAAAAAGAAACACCTTTTCAACATGAGTTGACAGTTATTTTCACTACATCCACTGATACAAAATTGTTGAAGTTATCCATAATCTTCTGAACAACATGAATATTTTTAAAGAGGAACTTAAGGATGAAATATATGAATTGGTTGGGGAACAAGATCTGTTATCTTAAAATGTGATATCATGATGAGGTGATAAATTGGATGAATTAGAAAATATGTGTGTTTTTTATTTCTATAATTTAATAGGTTTTCAATATGATTTTATATTTATTGATTAATATAATATGAATGTAGGTGATTATTTTATCATATACTATATGTTTCATTACATTTATAGGTTATCTTGTTGGGTACTTATCATATATAATTATTATTTTTTCTATTTCACTGTGTTCTGTTGGCTAATTCTATATCTTTTGGAAACATAGAATTGGTCTTCTTTAAATTTAGTTAATATTATTATTGCTAATAATCATGTTTCACAACATCGATTATATACATTTTGATTGATTCAATGATATTTTATATTTATCAATTCTAAATTATGCCCTTTTGGGTGTTCTGACATATAGGTTAACTAGGGATAATATTTATGGGCATTCCATTTGGAAATGAACATAAATTCAATAGTGGTAAATATTTCCTATGACATCAATGGGAGTTATTGAGTACCACTTTTAGATTTTAGTTATTTTGTATCATTTTATATATAATATATACTATTAAAACTATCAGTTTTCATCAAGATTGTTCACATTCCCAATGTGTGTTTTTACTTCCCTCGAGTCAAAAAAAAAATAAAAAATTATAAATCTCATATCAATGATATATAATAAATTTAAATTAATATATCAGAATTATCAAGATTGATCCCATAGATATGGTGAAATTAGTTTAATTAGTTTTTTATAAGTATGTATTTAATTAAAATAACTATAACACTGAGGAATCAGATTAGGGTTTTGAAATGGTTTGAAGAAGGAAGAATTATAAAATAAGTAGATTTATTGGTTTGACATAATGCTTTGAAATAATTTTGGGGATTTTTAGTTTCCCTGTTAATGTAAAAAAAATATTTTATTCGGTTATATGATTAATCCATTATGGGCATAGAATTCCATAATAGGTGAATCCAATGGTTATTATATACCTCTTCAAAGATAAAATCCCCTATATCATGTGGTTCATCAATTTAGTGATATTTTAAATCAAGTATTTTTTGATAAAATTTATAAAACATGTTTCCTTGAAAGTGACAATGATCATGCATAAAGTTTGGGTAACTAGTTGTTCAATTAAATTTTCCGTTTATATTCAAAACACAATTATCAAGATAAATGAAAAATAAATCAATTGGGAATTTATTTATTCATCTGTGGAAAAACAAGTACATTGAAAAAATATATAAATATCCATTGACAAATTATCCCTTTTTCTATGTTACATCAATATATGGTTGGTTTACCCACTCAATCTAGTTATGATATAATAATAAAGAAGGAATAAATTAATTGAAATGATAATGATAAATGGTGATGAAACTAGTGAGGAACACAAAAAGGGAATCATTGAACTCAAAGATATCGTATTCGGCGATCCATGACACTAGAAACATGGTCATCGAATTATAGGACTCTAGTGGGGGTCATGATTACTTCAACATCTTCATAATGGTACAAAATATGATCCTAGGAGGTCCAAAATTAAAAAAAAATCCTCCGTATAGAATATGGTCGTTTTCGGTTGTCCCATCACATTTTCTATGTGTAAAATTGTCACCACCTATATGATGTTCACCACATGTAAATTGTAATCCTAGTGTAAAATTTCACAGCATCTAAATATACACATATTTTATTTTTCAACATCACTTATTTCCTTCTATTTTGATCTTTGGAAGCTTCCCATTTACATCATTCATTGTTGAAATACATCATTTTGTGTAAATTATTGTCTCCTTTTGATTATATCCCATATTTCCCAAAAAATATAGAATCCTTCCCAATATGAGAAATTATATTTAATATCCATGAATGAATTAATCATTTATAAATAAAAATTTATTCTTTTATATATAAAATATCTTGAATGAAATAGTGTTATAAAAATCTCTCAAATTTGAAACCATAGATGTCATTTTGGATGTAATATCAATAAACTAAAAATGATTTTCAAACTATAATAGTATATATTTAATGTAAATATTAGAATTTTATCATGTGGGGATCATATTTTCATGCATAAAATATGGAAAATTACAAAATTCATCACTTTTAAAAGAAAATAAAACAACTCTGTATTTAATTTTATCCAATGAATTAGATATGCCTTTCCATTAATCCATTTTATTTTTTAGCTCATTGTGGATAAGAATTACATTTGAAATTTACCTAAAGATAATTTGTTTGGATCATAATTAGGAACTAATTATAAATAATGCTCCAAAAACACCTCAAGAATTTTTCATATACCATTGGATGAAAAGCCATCTAGAATATCCACCACATTAAGATAGAATCAAAAATAATCATAGGTGTTCATCATTCGGTTTGGATGAATATGATGCTTTAAGGTATGTGGGTAAATGAAGTAAAAGAACATTTCTAAAATTAAGATTAACTCTAATGAATAATTCATGATATAAAATTATAATATAAGTAAAAAATTACTTTACAAATGTTATCTCATTCTTCTCCCAAAAAACTAATCATATGCTTTTAAAAAAATTTAGAACAATGAATGAATTGTCCATTCATTCTCCATTTATTTTAATATTTGCCCATTATTTTTTTGAAAATTGTTTCGAATTAAAACGTCACACACACCACCTAACCACATAAAATCATAAGATCATAAGTATATTTTATTTGAATATTAATTCTCCTGACACAAGCCCTAAATTTTTAATAAATAAATTTTAATTTTTTACAATTTTGTTAGAGAGGGAGGTGAATAATGATAAATTGAAAGGAAAATTATCATCAACTATCCCTAAAATGGTAATGAATAACTCCATGAATTGCCTGCTAAATATATTAAATCTCAATTGAACATATAAAATATATCCCCCCATAATTATTGATTATATTATTATGAAATGTATTTATTAGAAGGTATTGATTGATAATATTTTCTTGTATCATATATCATTTTCTAACAAGTCTATTCATGGATTCTATGGTCTTTAAAAAGGAATATTTTTATGTTTGTATTGGTATTCATTTTTAATAAATAATGGATTAATTATATTATAAGTGTTTCTATGTAGTAAAATCATTGATAAGATGAAAATATTTTTCTAGATAATAACATTCCAAGGATTTACATTATAAATATTCTGTATAAATAATTGGAAATATTTGACACATATGATATATTAGGAATGATTATGAAGGGTAAAGGAAATTACTCATTGAAGTAAATATAAATAATTAAATCAAATAAAAAAGGTATTAAAATTCCAATGCAGTAAAAATATAAGAAAAAATTCCATTTACAACAATCATCACATTTTAATTTCTTTTTTATGATTCCACAAGATGTGTCCTCCATGTGTGTGTTTTTCATTGATGATGTTCCACATTCCACTATTCCAAATTTGGGTGACAATCATCATATTATCATTGATTCCTGGTCCTTGATCAAGATGGGATGACATGATTTCAGTTCTTCCTCCCATTGATTTCTACATTAAACTCATTGACTTGTACGGTTATTCTTAACAGATTAAGATGTGGTTTTTGAAATTAATTATCAATTATATTTCATTATATAAAACGGTAAATTATTATTCCACTATATGGAAATTCCAAATGGTCATGATGGGGCACCATCCATTGGTCCCAGTATTAGTCAATTTGGCCATCATAGGCTATTATGTACTTTGGTAAATTAGTCACTTGTATTATTCCTCATAAGAGGTATTCTCAAGGGTGTGGAACCCAAGGCATCCTATGTAAATTCTGAGGCATCTCATTCCAAAGGCATATATTCTAAGTGTTTCATTAGGAATCACGTGATGAACATGGGGTAGTCCATGAGGATAATGTATTTTGTTTATAGAGTGTGAAATGGTTAGAATTGACAATAGAAGAGGATTAGGAAGGCACATACCAAGGAGGGAATACATAGAATCTTTTCTGGATGGATGAGTTAGAATTATGAAGTGGTGGACCTGGGGATGGTGCATCTCTGATGAGAAGATTCTACACCTTAATGGATTATATATAAAATGTTGGAGGTTGATCATGGAGGTGCACCCATAGGAGGACGACACCAAGGTTTACCATTATTTTTTATTGAACCTTAGGGACACATCCTACATACCATTTTTATATGAAAGTTATAAAAAAAATGTATTTCAAGAGGGTGTGGTGTGGGGATTAAACATGGTTATATACACTTCATAATTGGATTTCTCTGGGTTTGATGTTGGTTGATGTGGGGATTATGTGTGGATAGTTTCTTGGGTGATATTAGAAGTAATGATGTGGATTTGTCTTCTGTGCATGGGTGGCCTGGATTTCTGACATGATTTTACTATTATATGGAGGCCCGAGTAAAATCAATATTGATATGGTTGAGGGGTTGGAGTGGAATTGGTGGAGTGGATGGATTGTTGTTGGATTTGGGTATAAACCACATTGATATTTTTTATGTATCCATGTTGTTTTGGAATCTAATTCCACATAGTTTTGAATAGTGGTATTAGGTCTTACACCTAATGATTATGACCATGGATCATATGTTTGGGGGATTATTCATGAATTTTTCAATGTTTTTCTAGAAAATATAAGGTATTCTAGGTGATGAGCTAGATCACACTAGGGATATGATCCGGATAAGAACATGATGAATGGGAATGAATTGATTGAACCTCAAGGAAGATTCCTACGTATCCTATTTGGTTGGAAATCATATTCCAAATTGTCTAGAATAATCTAGGGATTACACATATAAGTGAACCATGAATTTCGAATCTATTGATTAATCTAATTTTGATGCCCATTGGGCAGAATAAATTATTTTTGGTTGCAACTAACCATTAAGACAATGTGAGTCATGGTCTGTGTGATGAACAAGTGGAATCAAAAGACCATGTGACCATTACATAAATGATGTGTTATCGAGATATGGAGGTGGGATTATGGATGGAATCTTAATAGTGAGGATCTAATTCAATTTTATTATCATTTAATTTGATTTGATGATGATCTAACTCCAATGGAGATGAGTGGGCTTGGAATATAACTGAGGTGTGGCACCCTCTAGAAATACAAAGGGTGAGGACACAGTTTTACGTAATGTTGTTAGGATGATAGTGCTTGTATTTTTTACGTTTTACGGCATGGATGAGGGGGTCTCACTCCTCACCCCATGGAATTACATAACTATTACCTGTCAACCCATGGGTAATGAATGGAATCTACAATGTTGTGACACAACTGTTCAGAGGAGGGTTTGATATTGTGGTCTGTGTTAGATTCCCTATGCCAATAATAATGGGTGATATGCATAGATTTTCTGATATTCAAGAGGTAGGTAGCCACATCAATGGAAACATCATGAGTGACCATGAATTCACTACATAAAAAACTAGAGGATCGTGCAAATGTGTTTCATGAAATACATACATGATGCATGAAAGAGGGGTTCGAACATAGTGGATTGGAGTAATGGAACACAAGGATATTGAATGACGGGGTGCTTGGAATATTTTAGACTATCATGCAAGAGGAAATGTTCATTTCAATAGGAAAGGTGTTACCTAGGCTAGGGGTTGTTCTCAATAGATAAATTTTATGTGCATTTGACTTGGAATAAAAATAAAAGGGATAGGCTCAAGACATTGTGGTCCTAAAATAAGGAGACCACCTAGGGGACCTTTTTCATAAGATTCAATAATATAATGGGTCAATAGATTGCATAATTTCATGGAAGAGTATTTATTTGTATATAAAGGGATTACATCACCTTCCATGAGATCACCTTAAACAAGAGGGAATCCCTTAAATTTATTGGAAAAATATGTAATGGTATAGAATAAGATTTGTATTGTGGAAGAGTTTTTCCAAGTAGGAGAGAATCATGGAGAGAATAAAGACTCATTTGAGGTCACATTGGGTCCATAAGGGTCTTACACACATGACCAGATCATGTGCAAAAATTCACAGAGTCCGTCACACCTTCCATGGCTGATTTTCCAAGCCACTGTGAAAAAGTAGATACATACATTTCCTTGGTAATGAAAGACACATGAATACCAATATTGATATGGAGTGCACAACTTTTATCATGTTCACACCTTCCTTGGTATACACAACATGTTTCCATGAATTGTATGGTTCCATCTATTTACATAAAAATGATATTTGTGGTCTTGTGTGGATTTTATCACATAAAATTACTCCCATAGAATCTGAGTTAAAATGGGGCGGGAAGGTCTAATTTTGAAAGACATGCCAAAAAAATTGCACATCTAGGGAGGTGAATAGAAAATCCATGTTTTTTCATGGAATACATCTTGAGATACCATGTAAGAACAAGTAAAAAATAATAAATATATGCATCCCCCTATAAATAGTACATTGAATTTTCATTTGATAAGAGATTTCAAATTCTTGTGTGCAAGTCTTTCAATCCATTATAGATTACCGAAACATATTTCTATATGTGCAACCTCTAAATTAATGAATTATTCATACATGTACATGAATTTTGAACACATCCATGAATAATGTATAATCCTATATATGGGGAATCCTTTTTCTTTCAATCCTTTATCATTCATGATTTATTGTTGAAATTCCAAACTCGATCGACATGATAGATTAAAAAGGAGATCCTGAGAAGGTATCTTCCAATCCCTCATGGAGAGTAGAGATTACTAAGAACCCTGAAATACATTATTCATGGAGTTTCATTTTAGGAAATAAGATTCTATTGGGAATGTTCATGAAATTACAATGGGATTATCTCCTAAGAGGTAGTCTCTCATTATGTAATTTTAGGATACCTGATGAAGAGTATAGTCTTGGCTTTGAAACCGATTCACCAAAATCATGGTTCACTAGAGAAGAAAACCTCAATTGAATAAATATCATGGTTACTAGCCATGTTGTAAGATATCCCCAGGAAATGGATGTATATATTTTTATGCAATGACTAGAACAATCATGGGAGACAAGTCGGTGGATGAGATGTACCACAAAAACTTTAAAAGAATATTCCAAAGCAGTATAAGGGATGATTGTGTGGGCGGGTATAATGACTAAGACCTGTGGTCTTGGAGAAAATTACAAGTTAATGTGAATGGGTGTTTTTTATATGTTACCCATGCAAGGAATCTGGGGAAGTGTAGCACAACATTGCATTGTAAGAAGATATGGATATGTTATAATTCAACATCTATCATCAATAGGAAATGGTCCCATATATCATCAACTGATGGACACAAGACACGAACTAATTCCAACATTGCTAGGGGAAGTTAGAATTAACCAAAGGAAAGTTAACTATATCCTAGGAATTCCTTTAGCGGGTATCCAATACGATGATATCCTACCTTTAGTAAATACTTAGTCGAATAGATCACAAACACCCATCCAGACATTAAATATCCTAGGTGTACTGAAGGAGAGGCTATATATCAAATACATCATGATGGAAATCCCTTTCCCACTATGGTTTATTATATTCATTAATAACGATATGAATGTGAGTGTGAGAGATCGAGGGTATCAGTGCCTGAATATGTAACATTGGGAATAGGTCAGATCGTATTTGGTGATGCTAAAAGTTATAAAATATCAAACATTGCAGTACTTCACAAATGAAATATGGGACTCATGAGTTTGGTATTCTCATTAACTTGTTTCCTTCTAGAGTGTGTGACTAATTCTGGTGATGGAAATTAGAAATGGGTCCTCTTGGGGACTTTAGTGATGGTGGGAATTATGGAAACTCATAATAGTGTGAAACCTACAGTTTGTTTCTAGTTGAGGATTTATACAATTCATGGATATAACTCAAGGGGAATCATGCCCATGGAAATTTAAAAGTCATTAATGATATTACATTACTAGATTTCAGCTTATCTTGGAATTTATGACATTCCAAATTATATCCTTCCTCCAGGAAATATCTTATGTCTATCCCTAATGAAAATATATAGAGTTAGCTCACTAACCCACCATAATGATGGAATCATCCTTGATTTAATAATGCTTGAAAATTTCAATTTCTACCCATTCAAAACTTTTCTCATTCATATGGTGAAATACCTGCATGGGAAACTAGAGGTGTGAGAATACATACAGAGCCTCTGAGGTGGTCTACTACTGGATCAAATTGATGGAAAGATCCCTCGTGAAATATATTTTACATCTTACTTCTCCAATTAGTTTGGATTACTTTATAATTTGTTGATGAAAATATATAAAATGGTTTGTGAAGTGAAACACTCATACCACCTATGCTAGATGTGGTAAATGATAAAGACTGTGGGATTCAGTGATACTGTCTTACTACTACCTAAAAATTTCTATGTTTTCCTATCAGTAGAAGATGACCACGAATAGGTGGTGGAAAATTTAGATGAAATCATGTTAAGACACATTTGGTATATTGATGTAATTACTGTTTGGATATTGTAGGAGAATGTAGCTGAGTTTCCTCCAAGGAGGCAATCCAAGTAGAATGATATGAATGAAGAGTGGAAAGAGATGGAACCATGGAGGATTAGATATCGCAGGGTGTTGTCTCACCTCCTTCTATGGAAGGGATGTGGTCTTGAATGAGACCTCAGGGCCATAAGAAGAGGCCCCTGTGAATAAATTGAGATATCTTCATTCAACCTGCCTCCAATTAAAATATACCATTGCTTTTGTTAGCCTAGAGAAAACAATGAAAATAAATATCTTCAGAAGAAATGTGGCGGAAATAGAATTATTATGGGGTCATGATTTCCTCCCTCAAGCAAATAATGGTTTTGAATTATGTTTCTTTAAATTATAAGAATTCATATTTATTGTCCATGAATCTATATGTGTTCCAACGTGGGAAATATGAAGAATCTCATTCCCTAGTGACAGAAATGTTCAATGAATAAAATGATATGAAATAAATGATTTCTAAGGATGATAGAAACTATAAATTAGATGTGGAAGAGATAGAGTAATATGATCCTGGTTGTTCTGAATCCCAGTGGAAAACTACTCACCTAGGGGGTCCCCTTGTGAATGGAGATATTGTGGGCTCTGACGAGGGGCTCACTATGTATCACTCAGTATTTAATAAAAATACTTCAAGTTGGTCCCTTCCTCGTTAAAAGCTAATATCCCCTAACCAAAACAGTCCTTGTGTAAGATTTCATTAGTTTTTATAAAGTATAACTCACTATAGGGGTTAGAATGTGCCAATAGACTCAAAGGGACATGTCACATGACCTTCACATGGGGATGAGACAAGTGGAGAGCTTGTATATACTGAGGTATCTAGTTTTATGTTATCTATGGGTCAAGGTGAACAACTTTGGATCTTAATATATTTCCATTTTACATGAATATACATTACGGATCATTGATGTAACATGATATAAATGGTCTCAAGTGTTTGATTTTATTTCAGGAACTCATCAAAGTGATATTGTAATGCTCAACTCAATTAAGTATCTTCTGTCAATGAACAATACATATCCCTACAAGATAAGGTAATCATGAGTCACAATAAAATTAAGTTTTCAAAAGAATACTTGCCCATAAAATAGTCATGGATGAGACATCCATAGGAAATCTTTTTAGGTTCGCACCAACCCCCAATGATTCAGTCATCCAAGATGATGCGTCCTTGAAAATAGATAAGTTGGAGGTTGTAGCTTCATATGATGGCACTTAAAATGAAGAATTCTAAAGTGGTGGAGATGATGTTTTTTATGAGTAAATATGTGAAGGTGTATGTCCCCATGTCATAGATTTTAGTCCCTCAAAAAGGATTCCATAAAAATACCATTCTTCTGTACTACTAGATGATTTCTCGGAATACAATCTTATAGATATTGAGTGGATAGATGACGTTGATACATTGGTAGTTGAAGAAAATTGTGTCATTCAGTGCTAGTCATGGAAGTTCATCTATAGTTTCTTTAAAAATACACCAAAATCACAGTGGGTTTGCATGACGGGGTCACATTTCCATTTGCATCATTTTATGTGTGTTGAAGGGGTAGAAACCTGTAATCTGGATATGATGGTTTGTGATTATCATAATGAGAATATATGGGAAATTTGTCAACAAATAGATTATTATGATCTCGATGATATGATTTATAAAAACAGAAACCTTAAGGATTCCAAAAAAGTGATATAATTCTTAGATGCATATATGAATGACTGTTCATCATTCATCACAAATCAATCAGAAGTTTTCATAAGATTGACTATCCAGCTAGTGGAGGCCTAAGAGAATAACAAATAGGCATGTGTCCATGTGGTTAATATTTAATATGAAGAGTACCTGATATAGATTATAGAAATTGATCTCCTATCAGTATCCATTTATTTTTAAATGGATTTAATGCTATGTAATTACACTATGGAGGCCACATGCCAAAATGTGACGGGGCCAATGCACTCTGTTGAAGGTGTGGATACATTTCGCCTATCTTTTTTTTTCAATCACCTGATATGTAATTTTACTATTTTATCTCCTTGAAATTTGTTCATTTAAGAATTCTTTCATTGTTATGTTATTTCATCTCAATCATATCTATTACGCAACTAAAGTTCAATCCCTAAACTCAGATGAGTCAAGTCAGGAATGAAAAACAATAGAGGTCTGCATAATTATTCCCTTTATTTAAGACTATAAAATAATAATCATATAGTGTGGGTTTAATGTTATTGAATAACTACAATGATTGTTTAGAAAAATATTTGATATGCTTATTGAATAGGTATCCCAAATAATTAAACATTTCTATCCTAGATTACCAGTGCAAAAATTGGATAAATTCTAGGGAGATGAAATCTATTTGAATTAAATGGAATATGAACTGTCAATCATGATACCCAAAATTTGAAATATAATCGTAGAAGCATCAAAATATTGTAATACTATTAAATGTAATAGAATGATGGTATCTATATTTCTTATCCTGAAATGGGGAAAAATATGGGTCAACTACTAATAATGCTCAAAAAAGAGAACCTATTTTGAGTTTTCATCCAATGCCATTTTGAATTTTAGACTAGCATGGTAGGTGAGACTTGGAGTGACACTATTACTTAATGGGGTTCCGTAAAACATAGAAGTGGATAAGGATCCAAATAATGTTTCAAATAAAGATTCAAAATAGTGTGTTTTAATTTTGAAATGGCATTAAATACTCTCAGAATTATGAAACCATGACTTAAAACACACTGGTGTCAACATAATGGTCATAAAATTATCTATCCTATCTTCCATGAGAGATTTTTCTCCACTTACAAGTGACCACTGAGGATGTGAACAATGTAGTAGATGACTAGAATTGAGGAATAAATAAAACTCAACCAAATATTGGGGTCTTTCTATTTTTTTGTTATGAAATAGAGGATTATGAAGTCATATTTTAACATCATACTGTGAGAAAAATGCATGATATTGTTAAATGTCAGGTGATCAAGACACCTCCCACTGTTTAACATCATTTAATTGGGACATTGCACATAGTTTAAGGTCATATGGCCAGGAACCTATACAATAGATTAATTTCATGTCACATAGGCTATGATATTCCTCAATGTATTTTTGTGGTATCGAGGAAATACATCCTTTGTGTATGAGAAAAAATAGTCCCACATACCACACAATTAGACAGAAACATATGACAAGAATGATTCCCAAAAACATGTATATGTGGTGTGACAATGTGGAAAACCCAACACACCACTAATTACCTATGAAGATTTTGGTTTAAATTCATTGACATCGGACCCATTGAGATTTTGTGTTACTCGGCTACATCAATATACATCTTAGAAGATCTTATAATCCCACATGAGAAATGATTCATGTGGGAATCAAGAAATAGTATAGGGTTCTATCCGAAATGCGGGAGTGTGCATTTGGGGGTGACACAAATGATGATATCCCACCATGATATATGGTTGTAAAATTGATATATGTTTAGAATTCCATGTCCTGGGTGAATGGTGGACTGATAAGATTGAATAGAATGTTCTGTATGTTTTAATCATAGGGATCATAACCATACCATATGAGAATGGGGAGAAAAAATGTGAAATTAACTATTGACCAAGTTCAAAACATAGGATTCATAATTGTTTTTTTCAAATATCCATTTTTGAGTTGACCCATGATAGGAGGTAAGACAAATAGGAATGAGACCAACACTATAATGGTGTTTGTCAAGTTTTGAAGGATGATAGAATACCCAAACTTAAGAGTACTCTAGGTGTGGAATGAATATATCTTAGTGTTGATTCTGACGTAGGTGTGAAAATATTTTAATATCATATTACACGTAAAAATATAAAATGTTCATTAGTATGGTATTCACAAGCCACATTGGAGGTAATACCCAACGTGAATGTGGCCATGGAGCCTCACATGTTTTTGACACGCCTTTAGAAAAATTGAATAAATATTAATGTAAAAATACTTGGACCGTAATTGAGCCAAAAGGGAATGTAAAATATAATTAAACTATGGATGTGGTTGAATAAAAAATGAATTATTTTAACTAAAAATCTCATATGGTAGTTAATTAGGAAATACATAGTTCTCAAAACACAGCGTCATGGGAGACCAACACTGGTGGGGGAAATCCACTCTAGCTAAGAAGCTGAAGCATCCCATAATTGTCATGGGGGATCCTAAACTCATTCTAGTTAGGATCATAATTTTATTTCATGTGTTGAGGATGTGAAATATTTTTTATGTTCACTGGTTTTTCTCTATAAGGTAAGAAATCCATGAGGAATATGCGTAATGTGGTGTAATAAAAAACCAAGTGCAAATAATTCCAAGAAGATCACACACACTACATGTGGCTTCCAATAGAATATATCATATAGTATAAAGTCTTGTGTCTTGAACTATGCTACAAAAATATGGTATAGGTATCCGGTAATCGTGCAGTTTGTCCAAAATGAAAACTATCTGGAAATTACTACATATCCCATGAGGTTGGGAATCAATCCACATATAGATCTATAGTTCCATGCTGTTTTACATCATGAAATAAGGAAGATGATAAACCAACCTGAAATTGAGATGTGAGGTGGCATGGGACAAGGATAAAAATTTGAGGGCCACATCAAATCATATATGGATAATAATATATTCCCACATAATTCTTGAATTCTCTTTAGTTTATGTTCATGCGTTAAGGATGTAGGTGGTCTAATGTGGAAAAGAGAAAATGTTTTGGATAGACACTAAATTGATGATTTGGTCATTACTATGTGTCCCTTGAGGGAAAGAATCATGCCATGTGTAGTTCTTAAAAGTATATATATGTCCGAATGTCTGACCCATACATAGAGGGGAGGGTATTAAATTTCAATTTTTTCATTGTATTTTTTATTATTATATATATATCGAGGGTGGATAGACCAGTTTAGAAAATATTAGTGTCGCTTTATATCTTGTATGGATAGAAACAATTCATACATATTTATTCAAATATGTCATGGTTGATGACCAATTATAAATTTTAGGTACTTCCATGAATGAACTATAAAATATTGTGCCCTTTCCCATCATGCAGATTGGATGATGATTCCGTAGTTTACAGTTGCGTGACAAGACCGGTCGGTTCATTTTTAAATAATGTTTTAAGGCTGTTGGTTGTATGTTGTTTATTATAAAGCTGCTATGGTATTGGGGAGGGCATCTTAGAGTTAATTGTTATTGTGTGAAAATTTAACCTGATGTGAATAAGTACCATGGAGGCCCACACAACTTAATAGAATCCCAATCGGAAACTCTTGATAATGGGACGAGAGGTTGAAATTATGTCTGGGACCAAAGTTGAAATATGTAGGTGTTACTACATATCATATAAGGTTGGAAATAAATATATATGTAATTCTTGATCACGATGTGGATGATGACCAAAGCCCGATGTGATTTACTCTCAGATGATAGAATCATGGTGGCGCTATATAGTTTAGGGTCCTAGAACATTGACTGTATGGTTCTTAGTTTATGGTCATATAATTTTGGCTATGGTGTATTCTTCTTGTTTCGATATACATGGAATTTAGAGGTAATGAATCCAAAGTTAATGAGATCCATTAATGCCCATTTCCACAACACATATTATGAGGAGACTTGCATACAGCTTAGGGTCATGATGGTTCAACTCTATGGGTTGAGAATTTTTTAAGGTCATAATCATTTGATATGCTTAAAATAGTTTGAGTTCCTGTTTCCTAAAACATATTCTCTTAGTTTAATGTTAATTTGTTTGGACCATGGGAAAAGTGGTTCATAAGGATATGTATATTGTAGTGGTGTGAAAAACCCGATGAGAATGAGGGACTTGGGGGGCATCAACACCACACGACAAAAAAAAGATAATCATGTATTATGTTTAATATTATAAAACATGGTATCTGTAGCCTAAATTAACTTTATTTGGGTGGTATGGAAAATTTTATGTAGTATATCATTCATTAATTGATAAGATTCAAGGGGATATGTATATAAGGTAAGTATATGGTATATCTATTATAACCTAATGTGAATGAGAATTGGGGAGGCACTACACCAAACCATGTACTCCTGAGTGAAACTCAGTCGATGTGGACATAATTTTTAATTTGTCATTGGGACCAAAGACAAGGTGTTTGGTAGTCACAACGTATCCAATGAGGATTTGAAAAAATCCATAGGTAATTATCAATCCTGGAAGGCTATATGACCAATGTCAGAACTGATTTCCTATCAGATGAGAACATAATGGTTGTACATCATAGTTAATAGATGTATATATTGGATTGTATAGTCATTATTTTATGGTCTTATAATTCAAACTAGGGGGTTGTGGTTCTCCACTATATAGTTATGATCCATACCAATACTCCTATGGACACATGAGCCAATCTCATTGTGAAAAAAAAGAGTGGCATGGGGATTTCTCCATCATACGTAGAATCATACAACAAGTTTAATGAATTTTTGGGTTTAGAATGTCCCAAAGATATTGACATTCCATATCAATGTGTGCACATGTATGGAGGGGTGGCACTGAGGGTTTTAGAGTCCCACTAAATGAAATGGGGTGTAAAGTATGGTAATTTAAAATTTTGAGATATGAATTATGGAATGGGTGACTAATGGGTTGGGCCCCTCTTGACATGTGGAAAACATTTTATCCACAACTTCATCAGTCATGGATGGTGTGTGAAAACACATAATAGACTACTGATGATATTTAAAACCCAAAATCCATTATTTATTTCCATAGATCCATTAATTCTTTCTTCTAGAATGGAAGATGATCTACAAATAGATTTTTACCATCATCATTACGGTGTCTATTTGGATGTGAGATATGGTGGAAATTGAAATGGATAAATACTCTATGTATGGATACATGTTAGGAATGTGTTCATGTACAACTCAAAACATTGGGTTTCTCTGCGTAGCACATTAGAGAATGTCATTAGTAGGACCAAACTGACTCTGGGAAAAATACCATGGTATTTCAAATAGATTAAAGTCACATTTCTTAGACCAAAGACTATATGTTTATGGTCATAGTGTTTGAACCATTGGCACCATGTTTTACTTCATGTTCACGGTACATGTTCGTGTAGTTTATAACCATGATGTAAGGATGTTACAGTATGGTTTACCATCGTGTAGTTGGGACATAAGGTGTAAAGGTATTCTGAGAGGAATGTGTATTATGTGGTAGTTATAACCTAAAGTTAATGAGAAACCATGGTTTCCACACCACACAATACAATTACAAGGACATCCCATATATATTTTAAGGTCATGATTTATGTACTTGGTTTCTTAGTTTAACATCATGTTCCTAAGATGTTAAATGTTATATTGTCTACATTCATGTAACTATGATGATGTATCATGGTTTAGCGTCATGATGAAGGGATTTCAAATGTTATAAATTTTACCATAATGAAACTAGGATGATGTAACACAGTTTAACAACATGTTATATGGATGTAAAAATGATATATAGTATACCATCATGAATCTAAAACGATGCAGCATAGTTTGTCGTCGTATTGTAGGATCATAAATTTGTTATTAATTTTAACTTCATTCAACCAATATGATATGAGACTATTTAACATCATGTTGTAGGGATATAAAAATGATATTTAACATTCCACCATACAACTAAGATAAAGCAGTACAATTTATCTTCGTGTCTCATGGAAGTAAAAATATTATGCATTTTATAGTTGTACAACTACGAAGAATAAGAATGCTATAATTATTATTATAAAGATGTAAAAATGTTGTGTAGTTAACCATTAAGAACCAATGATAATGAATAACAGTTTAATGAATTGTTTTATGGATGTAATATTATATTCAATTTACCATCATGAAACAAATACGATAAAAAAATTCTATCATCGTGTTTTAGGGATGTAATTTTTTCTGGATTCTTCAAACAACGCACAATTTGAGGAACAAGGAATTGTGAAGATTACTGATGTGATCTCCAACCATAGTGACCAAATAATACCGACCATTGTCATACATCATTTGAATAATGTAAGCCCTTTCACATTTGTTCACTATCATTTGTGGATTACTTCTAGGTATCATCGGAATGCATAGATCCAATAACATGACACCTGAAAGGAAAGATTAATGATGGTCTTTATAATTGAATGTTATATCTATATTATTGATATTTATACATATATTACTCAATGTCTAGATAATTTTATCATCAATCGAATCTATTTTATATAGACGGAAATTAGTTGTACTGTCTAATGTATCCTAATCATAGAGAATGGTTTGGAGCAAAGGTATCTCAATATTTATGGCCAAGACTTATTCTATTTCATACACTAGAGAATATGTGGTCACCTAGGTGGAATTTTGGGTCATCCATTTATAATTAAATAGATCATTATGGATCCATTACACTAAAAATTTCTTATAATGAACTACCATTTTTTCACAATACTAGGGATGGTTTAGTTTATGGACATGATATTTCCATTTTTCTATTCATAGTAGCGTAAAGTGTGGTTCAATATGATTTTGTGCAAGGCATAAAAATTCATTATCTCATCAGCTTAGAAGATGGTGTTACCATTAGTCGAAGTAGTCTGATGGAATTAAAGTTGATAAATGATGTGAAATCACTTGAATTCAACAACTGATTTGGCTTTGACTTCTTTGAGAGGACCCTCTTCTTTCCATGTACAGAAAAACATTTTCTTGGTCATAATGAACATGAAATGGGGATCCGTTGCTGGTGGATATGGACCAATGACATCAATTCCCTATAATTTTATGGGAAAATAGTACATTATACTATGACGAGCCTTGGGTTGTTGATAAATGATGTTGTAATAGATCTCACAAGCATGAAACCTCTTAGAAAAGTCAATATAGCCATAGAACACATTGGTCCAGAAATAACTCATCCTTCTAATATGGATTGATATCATCGACCATGGATTATTAGAATCATAGTAACTGGAATTAACATCTTGTATTACAAAGGGAATACAATCTCATTGAATGGAATAGAGGATAACACCATCGATACCATGTTTGTAGTGAGTCTTCTCAAGGATGGGACTACATTGGAAGGTCAATTGGGCTGGTCGCAGATGGATTAGTTCAAGTCCAATGTCATATTTAGGGAGATTATTTTTAGGGAGGTACTCAATGAGTGGTAATGTCTAATAAATTTTCTCTACAACTATAAGAAAATATGGAGGTCCTAATGTGGAAGCACTATAGGAAAACTAATTTAGCAGCTGGTCATCATCCTCCTCTAGGATAATGGCAGTGATGACCATTTAATGTGCTTACTGGATGAATAGATCATCTGGATCAGGCTCTAAACTAGATATGATTAAACTAGTCAGGGCATTGGCTTGAACATTCTATGATCAATAAACCTATGATATCTCTAGTCTAGAATGTAGCAATGATATTATCTAGATAGATCATTCCAATAAGTTCACGATATACAACATGCTAATTATGTAGTCACCTTTGATCTACATGAGAACTAAGTTGGTGTCTCACATTTTTTGAAAGTGTTGAAATCCAATCATTTGGGATATATTAAGATAAATAATGAGATAATGATACTCTTCATCATAATTGGTGAAGCCTTCTAACATCAAGAATAAAGATGGCAGGATAGCTTATGTCGGTGTGATGAAGACAATCCCCAGGCAAACTCTATTGAGTATTGTATAATTGATACTTCTACCGGTTGAAATATAGGATAAACCATAGAAAATAATATTTCAATATGGAACAACATAATTTACTATAATGATCCCTTCATTGGGAAAATCAAGATTTACGGACTAATTTATGGGGGTCTGATGGGCGGAAAAAATTACCACTAGAGTTTGAACCATGATTGGATTCTATGGAGAAAATATAACGTCAAACCGATGAAGAATCTATTCCCACCATGCTAGATAGCTTGTCACCATGGGTATGTTTAGGATATATTTTAGAGGGTCCACACCAGAGTCTAGTTGTATGTCAGGGTTTTAAACAAGGTTCTAAAACATCTCCACTATGAAACAAGTGCAAGGAAACTCTTCTTGATAGTGGAAAATCTAGAATAAATTTCGGTGAGCATGAAATTCAAATAGTACAAACTATAATATAAAACATTATTGTTATTATGGGTGATCCGGGTGCTGAAGGAATGTTCTAGGGTGGTCACATAGAGAAAATGTTGATTCCTAGATATAGAAGGCATTAGAAGCATAGGTTGTATATGGTATTTCTTGATATCCCCAAACTGTGGTCTGGAAATATTCATCCCACTGGTAGACTGGGTATTTCATCATAAGTCTACAGATGTTCATACCCTTATTATTCATATTTGGGTTGAATCAGAGTATATAGTCGTACCGGTCATGAAGGCCTCTAAGCTTCTAGAGGATGCTCGTTAGAGGCATCTGGTTGATGGACATTGTCTTCACTAGGTCAATCTCAATTCCTATGAACCTAATAAAATTATTTTAAAAAAATTTATAGGTAACCCAAAAGGAACACATTTAGAGGTTCACCTTACAATTTCTAGAGCAGAGAAAGCCAAATGCATTCTAATGATCTCTAAGATGGTCTTGTCATTGGAAGACTTTGACCACTAAATCATCCACATAGCATTGAACTAGCATCCTGATATTGTTTTGAATATGTGGTGCAGGATACATTAATTGGTGGCTACTAAATTCATTAAATTGACATGAAATAATTAATATAAAAAGGTTACTTATTGTGCTCTAAAGTAAGTGGACTCTCTATCTCTAAGGGGCTATAAAAAAAGATTGTATTCAGATTAACCTCCTTGAAGGAGAGATCATGGAATCTAGATGTATAATCCATCAAATGTTTTTTCATGTGTAGGATATAATCATCAATAAAATAGTAGATATTGTCTTCCAATAAGTAAATAAAAAATATGATTTTTCTATTCTTATTCAGTAAGGGAATATTATTCTCCAACCACCTTGGGTTCAAGAATTCCTTGTTGAAGTTGGATTCGATGATTGGACCAACATTGTTCCCAACAATAGAATATGATAAGAGTTTATTTTTCTAGGAGGCTTCATGGACCCATAAATATTCACTAGAACATCAAGATGGTTTATGGTGACCTTAGCATTTATTGATGTCCCCTCTCCACATCACCATGTTAATAAATCACCATGTTGCTTATAGAATCTATTTACTCTCATTATTACCGTTTTGGAATGGATTCACTGATCATGGTTGGTCTGAGATCTTTCTCAATGACCACATTCAATTGAACTAACTCATCAATAGTGGTGAATATTCATTCTTTAAATGAAATAGTAGAATCTTCTAGATCCTCTCAGTCATCTGAGAATCGGTAGTTTGTGGGAGTAGAGGGCTCATCAATGGCTAGATATTCTAGAGGACCAATAGTACTCACTTTGGATGATGTGGAGTGCCCAAAGGGGAACTCATGATATGCCAAAATAATGGTGATAATAATAGTCGATCCTATTCCATCAAGCCTCCAATTAAGAGTTACATGATTTATTTCGATGTAGTGGTGACAGTTCATTCTTTGTTGAATCATGCCTTCATGGAAAACATGAATGTGAAGAATAAAGTTTATCTAAGGTATGAACATCCTGATATGTCACTCGAGTATGGGGTTTTAGTATCATCGAGACTTTAATTTTTAGGATTATGAGGTAATCATCATTTGTTCCTTGTACTAAGGAATGTATCATCCACTCTTCTCATAAATGATGAATTAGTGTCCCAAGTATAGCATTATGGCCTTTAACTAATGAATCATGTTGCCGGAAGCATCGTCTATGCTCATCCATGGGTTGATCACAATGGTAGTGTTCTCAACGGTATTGTTATAAACCAATTTTCCATTATCTTGTAGTAATTTTCATGTAGATAGTGGGATTCCAAAGTATTGAAGGGGGATTTATCACCTTGGGGAAATCCCACTCTACCACTCAGGGAGTATGCGAGGTATTGGTGATTTTAGGAAGGAACCACTACATCAGATGAATCATGGGTCAACACATCATCGCAATGTAAAATTCATCTTTTGAGTACACCGTGAATTAAGTGTTTTCAAACAAGCCAATAAACTAGGTATTCATGCATATTTTTTCACATGAACTATGTTTGTCTTACCATATCCTTATATTTTGAGGCCAGAGAGTCTTAGATCAACTTCAGTCAATCCTAGAATCTAGAGTGTCTAGGTAGGGAAAGGATAGATCATAGAACCAATTTTAGTTATATTAATGAATATTTCCATTTTATTGGTCCTGACCGTTATGTACAATGGGCGTATGTGTTCTTGTACGAGATAACATTAATCATCTACTAAAAATGAGATGACGTCATAACATTCTTCTCACTTGACATCTTCATAACGAATGAACTCTTCATCCACTACATTGCATTGAAGCTAGTGTTTGATCCATAATGATTCTATGATATCATAACACTAGTATTGTTGTATACCTAAGAAATATAGGGTATAGAGCATTAGATAAAACCTAGTGAGGTGCTTCATCACATTGGTATTTTTTGTTTTTCCCTACTTTCACCCTATGAGGGGCTTCTGCGTGGCAGGAGGAATAGTAGGCATTGCTGTTCAATCTGGTATATTCTAACCAGTTCTAGAAATGTCATAATTTTTGTAATAAAATCCACTAAGAGTAACCAATGGTTTACTATCATATTTATAAGGACTAGCCATAACATGAAATGACTAATTTATATTTGGTCATAAATGTTCTTTTTGGTTGAAAAAGATGATTTAAGACAGCTGTATGTATGGTTGGAAGAGATGAGATGATTTTTCTTGTTGGTTCCTGTGTAGAGGCTACTCCCTACTCTTAGTAGCATGATCAACTAGGGCCAAAGCACTGGCCTTGTCATTCTTGTCATCCTCATATCTTTGAATCCTCCAATGATGGTGTCATTTATGGATAAATGGTGGAAATTCCTATTACTCTTCATCCTTGAGAACCATATTTGGATACACCAAGTCAACGATATTCACATAGGAGTGTTCGGAATCATCATTATTGGAATTATTAAATATAGGTTTGACTCATAGTGTGATTCTCATCAATTAAGGAATGGAATGGAAAAGATTGTGGGATGGAATAACTGTCAGTGGGGAAATTATTATTACATTGTGTCATCAGAGCAAACTCTTCTAATTGGTGGAAGGTTATGTTGTTGGTGTTGTTGATGTATATATGGATGTTGTAGGAGGTTCAAGGAATACATGAGTTTTTTAAAATTCAAATGGGCATGGATGAAACCGTGGGTGTGAGAAACTACATAGAGAACCCACATGGCATCATACATTTGATTCCCATTTCTAGATACATATCTCCAATCAACATCAGTATCACTATAATGGTTTTCAAAAATGCATGGAACATGCACTAGGGTAGGCTCAATAAAAATACATTATTACTTACCATGTATTGGAGGCAGTCCTTTCAAACATTGAATAGTATTATGGAATTTCCCAAGTTCCTATGATAATGGTAGTACTCAGGGAGATCACTCAGATTGTCCTCATAGGGCTTCCTACATTATGGAAGATTTAGAATTCTTTCATCCATGTAACATCAGAAATACTAGTAATGTAATACAAATGTAATTTGGAGGTTTTGTATCTAATTTCTAGAAAGATATGTCTAGGATATTGGTCCTAATGAGGGGCTACAGCCTAATGATGGGTTGGATCCAGATTAGGGGTTGGAGCCCGATTCTCTCTCCATTGCGGTGATAGATCATTATGGGTAGTGCCTATCGAATCAATGTGGGATATTTCAAATCATACTGCTGGGAATTACTATATTTTAATTAGTGGGGATATGGATGAGGATCTACCAGAAACAACTATATCATCCTCGGGCCTCCATCTGGGTGACAATAGAAGTATCTTGATTGGAGTATCTTCTTTTAGGAGCTGGAGGAGGTAATGGATGTTCCTAAATGGACTACTATGAAGCTTCCTAAAACTGCTAATCCTTGTTACAAAAATCTTTAATTCCACCTAGGAGATTTTTAGTGATGATGTAGGGAAACTATCACTCTTTATCTGCACCACACACATCTTTAACAACTACTCTTGAGTCACTGACATGTTGAGTGAATTCGTGTGTTGCTTACATCAGATGACAAAGTCTCAGATGTTCTCACATGGTCTTTTCACTCTCTTTAGGATGTATGTAATACTTTTCAGGAATGTTTTGGATCTAATTTAATTAAAATAATACCCAAAAATATCTTCCCAACTAGAAATATCCCATATAGGTAGTTGGATGCACCAGGAGAAAATTTCAGCTTTCAATGTATGAATGAATCATCAATGCTTAGAATCCTCTTACTGTTCTGGAGTTCTCTAAATGGTCTTACAACTTAAAATGAAGTTGTAAGAATGTTTTAGTGGTTATCTAATCAAATATTTTGTATAATGGATGGATTATTGAATTATGGGGGTTCTCACATGTCATCCACCCATAGTGGAGAGAGCTTCCCATCTTGTAGTATTTCAATGGGCCGCGTCTCTAGGACCACATGGTTATTTTATAGAGGGGATATAAGATATTCTTATCACTGACTCTAGTCATGGAGAGGATTATTTAACACTAGTTTGTTGACAGCAACATCAACATGATATATGGAATAACATCTCATGGTGTGATAGGTAGAACAGCTGGTGGAACTGCCATTGGAGCAGTAGGATCTATTACTCGAATTTTGTTATCGGGGTGCATGGGTAGATTCAATGAAATGACACATTCTATCATTACATAGACACTAATCTATACACTTTCTGGATTCACATGATCATCTAGATCTATTAGTGGAAAGTAGTTATGAATGACCTATTGTTACCTCTGATGTCCTAGTAGTGGAGGACAAGAATGGTTCAAGGATCACCGTTGTCTAAATTACTCACATCATTTAATTATGAATGTTTCTCATCAATAACTCTACTATTATCAATAATATGATAGTAAATTTTATTTTGGTTATATAATCCTCAATATCTTGTGCCACATCAGACAGGTCAGGTGTCTTGGAGGACTTGATCTGTCATTTACCCTTGATGTTTTTCTTACTGATGGGAAATGATGAAAATGGTTCCCCATTTCTAGGGGCCTTCTTTTTCATGTGAGTAGGAACACCTAATGTGTCCCCCATATTCAGTTTTTCCGCATGTAGTGGGTTATCACTATCATATTCCACATATGTTCCTCTATATTTGTTATCTCAGGGACAACCATGTTTACTATGAAAGTGCACTGTGTGATATCCTCAATGTTTCATGGAATGTTAGGCTGTCATAGGATAAGAATGAACTGGAGTGTAGTGTAATGCACCACCCATGAATCATCACATGATGGGACACCATGTCAATTATTTCTAGGAACACCATGAAGCTTTTGAAGAATCTTTGTTGAAGGGTCTAGTGATATATAGGTGATGAAGGGTGATGGGATAATGTAATAACATCCAACACAACTTTTAGAACTTCCATTCGATGTCATCAAAATGATCATGGATATTTAGGTAGACTATTTGATAGCTATATAGGTGAAGATACATCTCCAAGATTGTTCATCGAATGAACATAACATCATATTCGGTGAGGGCCACCAAAATTTGGAATTTAAGACTTCATGTAGGCCAGAACATCTCATAACATTGATATATAGTGAGGATGAACCAAATAATTTGCTTCTCAAATGTCGTACCCCACTTTTTGATCCCCATAAATATGATTGATGAGGGTTGGGATAATGGAAATTAAAAAGATATGGACTGTTGTGGCAGTGGACTGGCTGCTGGAGGGACTATTTCATGCAATGACAGATCATTATACACTTGGTCATCTATTGGAGGCAGTTTAGACTACATCATCACATCCATATAGGATGGGGTACTTAATACTCCTTCATGATCAAGGGTGATGATAGTCATATGTGTTTGTATAAGGTTATCATAGCCTATCATGTCCAAATAATAATTTCCATGACATCATGTAGAGGATGATAATGAGGCTTGTGATGAAATGCATGACTGCACCATGAGACCCTATAAGGGATCTAAATATTATTCCAACTATATATAATTGAAATGGGAATTGGGTATTTGGTGCATATGAACTTATGATATAATGAATCCCACCCATGGGGATCATCCCCTATACTCCGATGTACATGATTGTGGTGAATGATCCCATAATTAAATTTAATTCATCTTTATAATCTGAGATGAAAATGATATTTATAATGACATTTTGCTTCCAAGAGTTTCTTATCTTGTGGAAAAAATTCTTCCTTCTTCCCAAGGACACACCTCCAGGTAATTAAGTGCCTCATAATGAGGATGATGCTCATGATGTCAGTAGTCTATGGATTGGGGAGGATCTCCTATTGATCTGATTGGGATAAGGGGATTACCTTCATGTTTCTTAACATCAGAGTAGGTAGGACCTCCAATGAGGCTGTTGTGAGAATGGGGAGGAACTCTTAATGGGGTGGTTATGTAGTAGGGATTATCTCTACATGATTCACTGGGAACATGGGGAGGGCCTCCATATTGTTTGTTAGTGGAGTGGGTAGGACCTACTCATTAGTGAGTTGAGGAAAAAGGATGGATCACACATATGTAAAACAGGACATGATGAGGACCGACGTGCGTGGAGACATTAGTATGGGGATGACCTCCGTACAGGTTTCAGGATTCCTAGGGAGGACCTCCAAGGTAGGGAATTTTCGAGTGGGGATAACCTCCAATCGATCTGATGAAATATGGGGAGGAACACCTTATTGGCTCTTAGTGGCATGGTGTGGAACTACATGTTCATTTTAAGTGATAACATGGTGAGTATGTTGGTACTTATTATTAATGAAGTGAGGAGGGCCTTCGCTTTGGTTAGATCTGATGGTAGGAGGTCCTCTACATGATAAGTGAATTAATGGAGTGGGGACTTCCTGTTTATGGTCGGTGACACATATAGGGACCCCATATCAGGAACTATAAGAAAGGGTAAGACCATAACACTAATAGATGCTGGGAACATGGGGAGGGTTGTCATGATGGGTGTGAGATTGGGGAGTACCTAGACTCTTGCTGGTGATGGTATGGGGAGGTCCTCCCTATAGGATCTATCCATCCTGGGTCATCCCGTGATAGATGTAAATGGTGTCGCAATCAAAATAGTCATCGCATACCTGCCTATGATATGAATGAGGTCTCAATCCTAATTGGGCGCTGATGGGGACCTTTTCTATTGTGGAAGTAGTCTAGTTGGATGAACCACTGATGGCTTGGGCCACTTGATCTATGGAATTCGATTCCCCCAAATGGGAATCCTCTTTATCCTTATCCCGATATTGGTGTCAGGTCATCTGGACCGGGGCTGGTGGAGTAAGGGTGTGGACCACCTATTCGTTAGCCCAAGGGACTGTTCGTGGAAGCCGTTGACAAGGATTGGTTGGAGGGAGTCCTAATAATTCTATAGGGGGTGTCTCTGGATGAATTTGTAAGTCTAAGTGGGGAGATGTGGCACTATTTGTGGTCCATTAATTTCATGGTGTTAGGGTGGCACAAAATCCTCCAGGTCCTGGTTGTCCACATCGCTTGTGGGAAAGACCCCCTCCTTCTCATTCCATCATAAAAGGGTTTCCATCACCTTCATTTGAACAATATATGAGGACGATATTGGTCATGGGGGCCAAATATCCACATTCATGGATGAATTTCTGGCACATGAAGAGTCGTGAAATGTGATTTCATTGTTGATTATCGTTCCCTAGAATCTTTGAGAGGGGAGATTTATTTCTTTTTATCTTGGGTCGGGAAAAGAATAATGATTCATATTTAATTATTGATTTCATGAATGATATTCCCATTTCCAAATAATTTCCTAATTTTCCAGGGCTAGAGATAGTGATCTGCCCTGATGATGTCATGGACTAGAATTCCCATTGATTAACAACAACAAATTCCGGTGAGTTTCATGCCTGGCCCACAATTATCATAGAAATAACTACCACAAGTAGTCTCGATTTTGTAAGATTCTTATCTATGGATTTCTCAAACACTACAAATCCCCATGGGGATGATAATAGTTTTCATAATGTTCACTATTTATGTTTTTTATTCTTCCTCCATGGTGTGTCCCCATTGTGTGTTATTATTCCCTAATGTCTGGTTATGTCCCCATAATCCCACTTTCCAATATCGGTTGGAATTAATCAATTATTTGAAAAAAAAATATTTATTATTACGGAATGATGGAATGTTGGTTTCGCCTTCTATGGATTTCTGGACGAAACATGTCACCTAGTTCGGGTCTCCGTCATTGATTAAGATCTGCTTCTTGAAACAATTTCTAGGTTCCATATATTAATGGCCACCAATTAATTAAGATAATTATATTTGTACACTCATAGGGGTCTAGATAAGGAATAAAACATTGGTCGTGGGACTATTCGTGTAAGTTATTATTGGCACGTCTTGACATTGAACATTGTTAACTGTATTGTTACTCGTTAGAGGGGTTCAAAATGGCATGAAACCGAAGGCATCCTACATCGATCCTGGTGTACCATATGACAAAGGCATGTCTTATGAGGTTTCCCTATAGAATCCCATATATAACATGGGGTTGTACATTAAATTAATGTATTGTGGAGGCTATGTGATAACTTTTCAGAACTACCCATTGAGGTGGATGAAGATGGTATATCCATAGGAGGAAATATCATTAAAGTTTACAAGAAGGATGGGTCTGGAAACTATTAGTGGTAGACTTGTGGATGATGTGTTTAATAAATATAAGGTTTTACACAATGAATGTTGATATAGACACCACTGGAGGTGGATCAAAGAGTTGTAGCTGTAGGAGGGGAACACAATGTTTTATCACTAGTCATGATTGATCATTATTAATAATTATGATGTAATCTTTTTTGTTGATAGAAAAAAAACCAATTTAGATCAATGGGTACAATGTGGGGATTACACATGATTTATAACCCTACTCAAGATTATTTATCTTGGTTGGATGATATTTGATGTGGTGATTACAGATCGTTATCAACATGTGTGCTTCGAGGAGTAATAATGACCCAAATGGAATATGTATGAAAGTACATCCCAGATTAATTAAATGATTATTCCGATATGTGGAGGCCCAAGTAATATCAATATGGATATAGATGAAGTTTTGTGCATGAATGGGTGGAGTGGATGGTGTTTAGGGGTGTTGGGATTAAAAATCTATGATGATTCATACAAATCCTAGTTGGTTTAGAATCAATGTCCAAATAGTTTTTAATGGGTGCATTTTTGGTGTACACCTAGGGAAGAGGCCTATGAAGAATATGGCGTGGGGCTTATGCATGAATTCTTTTGAATGGCCCGAGAAGAGATAAGGCCCCCAGGTAAGGGGAATGATCATACTAGCCAAATGACATAGATGAGAACTAGATGGATGTGAATAAAGGGCTTGAACCTTAGGGAGGCATTCTACATATCTCAGTTGGTTGGTAATCAATATCATTGTAGTTCAAAATATTGTGGGTATTAAAAATAGATGTGGACCATGAAGGATGAAACTGAGGATTACTCTAGGAGGTATATCCATGGGGTATGAATAATGGTTTTACTGTTGCTAATGACATCTAAGAAAATGTGATTCATTCTCATTGTGATAGATAAGAGACGAATTAGACAATAATATCATGTTGTGAATGATTCATCAGCTAAAGATAGTGTGGGGATTATTAATAACAGTTCCCTAGTTAGACTATCATTCTACATGAGGAGGATCTTATTCCATATGAGGAATATCTCACTCTCATGGAGATGAACGGGTGTGTAAAATAGCTAAGGTGGGGACCCCCGTTGGAATTGTATGGAGTGAGGCTACGGTTTATCAGAATGTTATGTGGATGAGGTGTTTTGAATTTTTACATCCTATAGCACAGACAGGGAGCACACTCCTCACCCCTTACACACAAATTTCCTTTTACTCTCAACCCTTGGGGAAGGTAAGACATCAACAAAAACATGATTCATTCTGGATGAGGAGTGGTCAATAGTGGGGTCCATGATAACTTTTTTATGAAAAAAAACAAGGATGATTAGCATACATATGTCATAAAAAAGGATTTCAGGATTATTAATAAGGGAAATATCATAAGGGACCATGAAATCCCTATGCGGAAGCCTAAAAAGACGTGCAAAGGAGGTAATCGTCAAACATGGGAGAAATTTGAAAGAGGGGATCATACATGATGCTTTGGTGTAATGGAATCCCACAAGTATTGAATGATGGGGAAATGTAGATCTGAATACATGTGGGAAAGAGGATAGGTTGAGCACTAGTGGTAGGGTACGCCAAAGGATAGAGTTTTTATTCAAGAGGATACTTTTGTGAACAAATGACATGGTATTTTGAAAATATGGTCATTTATAAATTATTGTATATAATAATGTGACACCATTTTTTTGTAAGTTAAATCGTGCATTCATTCAATAGAGACATAAGTTGAATTTTTGTTATCATTTGAGCATGTGATGAGTATAAATTTCATATAATTTTGAGAAGTTATATTTATTTTCCATAAGTGGGAGAAATAATACATAGAGTTTATTGAAATTTTCTAGACTAGAATTTGAAATGTATATTGATAAAAAATATAAATTGGGAGAATTATGTACATAGTGGAAATAAAATGATTTATTAGTTCACAATATTGTATAAATATTATAATATTATGGTAAAATTTATTTAGTTTGACTGAGAGTGAAGGAAACGAAATATGGGTAGTCTGAAAATAAGGATTTATTATATATTGTAGGAGAACCATCCATAAAATGGAAAAGGTGAATGAGTGGAAGCTAAGAATAGATGAACAATGAAATTGATATGGTGGTTGAATAGATTATTAAGACATAAAAAATTAACTAATATATAATAATATATAATAGTTATAGAGATAGAATTTACGAGAAATAATAAAAATGATCATAGTTTTAGAAAACACGGTCTACTACATCTTGTTGTTGAGTATGATCTGATGAATGTTGTTGATGTTTTTTAAAGAATAATAATAGATTCCACAAAATAGTTAATATTCATCCTTATGATATAAACAATTTTGGTTGTACATGTTTTTACAAAACATAATTACTATGATAACATAATTATGAGTTTTAATATGAAAAAGTTGTGATATTTTTTTAGTAATTAATTATTACAATATTTTTTAGGATAATGTTTTAGAAAATATGATGAATTATTTGTGGTAGTGAATTATCATCAAATAATCAAAATATTATTAATATAATAAGTATCATTAAGAATTTTATTTAAGATATTAATAATGGTTTCATAAATTTCTAAATTCATTTATGTGGTTTTGATATGGTTTGTGTTGGTTGGAGATTCCCTAAGAATATTTCATGAAGTTTGGAGTTCATTTTTATAAGTTATAAATCATTTAGCGTAACATTTGGAATAAAAAAAACAAAATTGATAATTTTTCAAAACTATATATATGAAATGAACTACTTTCAACTATGATAAAAAAAAATCTCCGGAAGAAACATAATGAATTATAGGAATCACATAGGGATACGTAAAATATTCCGAATGGTATATAATATATTTGTACTGATAGGTCGTATCTCCTAGTAAATATAATTAATACATGATAATGTTCAATATGAATTGTGGAAATATAATTTTTTTAATTATAATATCTATGAAGATGTGTATTATATATAACATTTTTAATGTGATACATAAAATTTCATAGATGGAACACAATATATAATATACTATTATTTATATGTAATATATTCCACATCACAAATAATTTGAAAATTTGAATATATGATATTAACTCCAAATATTTAGAGGTTATGCAATTTTTAAATAAAAAACATCATAATATTCATAATAATTTTCAATAAATATAATTGATTTTTTGACTATGTAATTTAAGAATATTGTCTCTGAAAGGGTATTTAAAACTGACAATGATTACAGAGAGATGATATTTTGGGATTTAAATATCACAATTCATAAAGGGCTAGTTCATTATTCAATTTCTGTTATGAGATTAGAAATTATGCACTAGGGTGATTAAACTCATGAGATAATGGATTATTGTATGTGATAATGTAGGAAATTCAATGTATAATAAATTTTATTATTGTTTCAAATTTTTACGGACAACTAAATGATAATTATTTGAGAATATTTGGGAATTCTATTTTTATGATTATAAATAAGCAGATTAAAAATCAATTATGAAGAAATAAATTGAATTTTTTACCAAGGTAATAATTTTATTAGTTTAACGTAGAACTAATTGAGTATCACATGTATTTATGGAAAATCAGGTAATATATTCTTTTAGAAAAATTATATTTATTATTATTGAATGAAATTATAAAATAAGGATGCTAAAGACATATCAAATGAATCCCACAAAATTCTATTGGGAAAATATTTAGGATTCAAGTGGTTCACAAAAATTTGGATTTCAATAATTTATTTATGGAAACCATTATGATTGAAATTTGTTTTTCAATATAAATTTTAATAATTTGAAGAAGTAGAGACCTTGAGTGAGATGAACCTGATACTACTATTTTATTATGATCATGTGTATGAATGAAAATTAGAGAGTTGCTGAGGGAAGCTATAAATATTCTAAAAAGAATATCTTATACATACAGTATAAATAGGAAGTGGGAGTGAATAATTTCCCTATGATACATTTATATAAGAAAAATATAAAATGACACAAAAGGGGAGAATAAAGAAAAATTATAAAAAATCATACATTTTTTTCATACTTATAATATGTGTGCAGGGGGTAATGATGAAGAAAATGAATATTGATGTATAAAATAACATTACACAACATTAATTTATTATAATCTATTTTATAAATATTTCATGTGAAATAGGATGAAGAAAACAAGAAGGAAGATAAATATTATGTTTTTTTATCACTATTATGATTAAGTTGATTTGGAGAAAATGAAATTATAGGTAACATATTATAATACATATAAGAGGCATGGATTATATTGGACAGAAAATATTATCAATTTATTTTTCCAAATCCTATAGTATAGAGAATGATCTTTTTCATCTATGAGTTTTCCATGTAATTCATTTAAATTAGGGGGAGAATGTATAATCATCTTGTTAGGAGACTATATAATTTTTTTTTGATAAAAAATAATACACATTGGATGTTAACATCCCCACCTATATTACCATGATTATATTACTTGATATGTGTGTTTCATACATGAACTTATCTTAATAATGATTTAGTCAAACATATCATGGAAAAAACCTGTAAAATCAATGTATTTTTGTGCTTTTTTATCTGTTAATTTATAAGTGTTTTAGTATTATTAGAATTTATTTGACGATCCAATAACCCTATATGGTGTGAAGTATAAAATAATAATTCGGATAATTGAAATTCATTTTTTATTTCACCACCCCTCCTAATGTCTTTTTATAGTTTACCATGAATTATACCTATCGCCATCCCACTCATTGTTCACCACCATCATATATTCACTCACCACCACATCAATTTTTATCCAATTAATATAATTAAATATACTCATGTAGGATTAAATAAAAAATGGAGAAATTTGACTGGAACCACCACCATAATCCATTATTTAGACACCTTTCACAATGGGGTCACCAACCACTAGGTTTTAATAATGAAATTTCTAATCTATCAATTTGGACATAAATTATTAGCACAAAAACTTGACATGATAATGATGGAGCTCCCCATATTGCTCTGTAAAATCCAAATCCAATCAATGTATGAAAAAATATAATATTTTATAAAATGAATGTATTTTTTAGTTTTATAGTGGTTGTATTATTGCATGTAACTTGGAAATAAGTTTCTTAAAATCAAATGATGTTATACACATGATATTCATCATCTAGGTGGCAGTCATCTTGTCAAACCTAAGAAATATAATTTGATTCTTTTAATTTGGTAGCCTCTAATAAAGATGAAAATGTGTGTGTTGTGTTGGATCCTGGGATGTAGTGTGAGCCTTAGAATGGATAATGTGTTGTTGTGGCCCATAGGGGTTACACTGTGGATATATCTGCGAGAAGGAGATGGACTCATCTTATAAAATGTCGATCTCAAAAAATTATATTCATTCCATGACACAATGGAATGAATTTTTTTTTGAGTTTGTGATTAATTAAATTTCTTTAAAATTAAATAAATTGGATAATGGGATCCATAAGAATGAGAATTAGGTGTTCAAAAATACCTTATTATCATTTTTTGTATAATTACTACAGGGAAATCTATTTCTTATAAATTGATATTGGATTCATTCATCATAAAAGGAAGCCAAGGGAGAGACTAGTAGTATATAAGAATACATCTTCTATATTTCTCATCTTTTCTTTTCATTTTCCTTGAAATTTATTTTTTTGTTCTATATTGACATATGTTACAATTAGTATTAACTCAATCAGTTTTTCATAGCATTAAGTGTCATAAAAACTCATGGTAGGTGGTTTTTATATTATTCACGTATTATACATGATTTATGTGATTTTTGTTATGTGATGGGTGAGGGCTAGTCAATGTGAGATTAGTTATGAATTTCATGGGTTTTTAATGTTCCTAAGATATGATGGATAAGAGTTTCATGGGAAAAATATTGTGGTTAAGCCTATCATGGAATAAAGGTGTGACATGTGATTCTATGGATGGATACGCATGATGGTGATAATAATGTATGTTATTCTTATAATTCAATTACAAGTATATACTCATGGGAATTTTTTTAGTCTAAATTTAATAATTATACATGATTACTATCATCGAATGTGGGACTACAAGGTTCTACAGGGTGATGCTTACACTGTAGACAATTTTTCAGGGTGAGGGACATGATTCCAACCGAGCATCCTAGGTTCTCTATTCATGTATCCTATTACGTAGGGGACTTCTCTCATCATGGGTGGCTAATGGGGATGTTTGGGTCATGTGTACATAGGCTAAATCAATTGAGATGGTCTAAGACAATTATATCTCTAGATTTATACAAAGATTTAATCACATATGGGTTCTTGATGGAAGTTGGTATAGAATAAGTTATCACAATTTAAGTACATGTTTCGTGGTATGTGAGACCATGTGTTAAATCTTGAGGACCACTATTTAGGGTTTGAATTTTAGGCTAGGGTTATAAAAGTATTGGAATCTTCATTCTATGGGATTTTTCAGATATTATGTATTAATATCGTAAAGGAATGCGGATGTACATGGTTCTTGAGATGTGGTGGTTGGATTTACCTTTGGTAATCAATATGACCCGGATGGGTTATGTGGTTATGTTTTAATGTGTTTCCATGTAGTATGGATTTGTTTTAAAGTAAAGTGGTTTTTCTGTTATAAATGAGTGTGGATGTGTTGTTCCACTATGTCACAAACCACAAAAGTTAACTACTCACATGATTATAGATAACCCTGAATGGGGTGGGATGTGATTATATTTTATTTCTTTTTATTGTTTTTTACGATATAATGGTATATATGTAGATATATGTTAACAACACATTTCTTAGTGACATATAGAGTTTTTATTCACCCTATGCACGAGATATTTTCTACACCTATAGAATATATTTATCATAGAGAAATAATAGAAAAACCATTGATGTTTGAACCCTATGAGGGCTATGACAACATTTGGTGCATGACTATGTTGAATGTACTTTGTTGGTTGTATTGGTGGGTCAATGGTATTGGATTTTTTCATTAAATTTGTTATTTTTTACATGTTCACATGTGATCATACCAAAATAAATCTTTGTATTTTTTAATGAAATCATGCTTCGGTAAGTATTTTTTAATGTGATCATATATTTATTTTTGGGGTTTTTTATTTTGATTAAAATTTCATCCAATCAATTAGTTTTATTTCATCAATAGTATTACTATTAATATGATAATTAGGTGGTATGTTTTCATCATTGTCACTCAATAATCTTCAACTACTAGTTAGTGAAATTTTGTATACTAGGATATGTGACTATGGTCATGCAGATCAAACCAATATAGGAACCACTCTAGAAGATTGTGTTAATTTGTAATTAAAAAATCGGTATAAGAAATTATGTGTTAAAAAGAAGTACATGGGAATATTGGTTACAATGCGGTATGACCATGTATAATTAAATATGGTTAAATATAAACAGAATATCATAAAGTTTTATGGTTGAATGGTGTCTGGGAATGTATTGGGAATTGGTTCAGTTGTTGTACACTTTCTTTGGTTATCATGTAAAGGATAAGTAATCCATGTCGGTAGGGGAAATTGGGTTTTTTGGTTTCCAGATTAAATATGTGTTATTTTATTTGAATGTAATATTATTTTTATTTATTTATTTATTGTTTCATATTATTGGTACAATAAGAATTATAGGAATTTCTAATTAGTTATATTACTATTGAAGTGGAGACATGACTTATGTTAGTTAAATGTGATAAATATTCAGTTCTAAAACAATAATTTAAATGATTAGCAACTTAAATTTTCAGAAACATGATGAAAAATGTTACCTAAATATTCTATTTGTCTTATTATAATAATATATCTAGTGAATGGTAATGGTTCAATAAAAAAAGGATAGCGTTCTTTTATGTTTCATTAGAACCAATATATTGTGTTCCTATATAGATTCATGGTGAAATTTTAATCAACAAATTGAATATATGATTCCTAGTGTGATGTGTATGAGAAACCAATATGGTAATGATGAATGTGGTATATGACCTTGATATGTTTATGATGGGTACCATGAGATTTGATGATATATTACTTTTGTTTGGTATGGTTGTTTTAGAGTAGTGAGATACAATACCATTTTTATATTTCCAAATCGTTAGTATTTAGACTATTATATATCTTTTGATGATATTTTTTTTTGATTCTAGTGAGTTGAAACGTAGAGGGAAAACATTAGCATGTTTTGAAAATGCCAATGTGGTCCCACTAGAGTATGCTTGGGAAGAGGTTTGTGAGGCTATGGGTGATATTGAGTCTTATGTGAAGGCGTAATGTTATGATGGAATACCACAATGAGAAGTAGAGTTGTCATAGTGGTTGGATGAACATATAAAGGTTATAATTGTATATGATATTTGGAATTTTAACTGTGGATATTATGTTTCTTGAATTATGTGTCATATTTACTTTTATATGTCACATCCCAAAATAGTCACATTTTTAGGCTATAGGTGGACCATAAATTATGGAATATTTTATAGAGTTTGTGTAGAAGATATTTGAAAATAATTATAATCCTTGGGGAGGATAGTTAAGTTGGAAAATATATTAATAGTGAAAAATAAAAACATAATAAGGTTATAAATGTATAGGTAATAATGATAAAAGAGTTTATGTGGAAGGATTTCAATTCAATGTCTTATAATTTATTTTCTACAATACACAAGAGGATGATAGATCACATGGGTTCTGGAACATACACCTATGAGGGGACTCATTTATATATTATGTTTGAAGGGTCACTAATGTTCATCACCTATTAATGGTAGGAAATATTGTCTCAATTTTGAAATGGTTTCTGGACAGTTTTGGAAACACTATTACACTATTGATGAAAATCTATTTTAGAAACAATTTTTTTAGGTATTGAACCATCTATTAGTATTTGAGTGGATTTTCAAGATGGGACTATATTGATTCATATTTTTGCTTCAGTTTATACATGTAGTGGAACTTTATTAAGACAAAATAAGTGATTTTTGGACACCAAGTTTGTTATCCAATGTGAAGGTGTGATGATTACAATATAGAGTGTATATTTTAGGATTTATTTTTATAATGTATTGTTATGGTATATCCATTCATGGTATAATAAATGAATTAAATGAGAATATAAATTTTTTCTTGAATGAGAATTTATAATGGTTTTTGTTGGAGGGGTTCACTGAATGAAGGGAGTTGCAGACCAGATTAGATTTAAGAATTTGATGTCGGACCAGAAATATGGATGAAATATTATTAATAGCATATGAATACACATGAAGGATGTGACCATGTGGTAGGAACCCATAAGTGAGGGTAGTTTCTGGTGAGTATTGTATCACTTCATAGAACACATGTAGTTATCAATTATTCAGTCTATCTACATAATGTTTAGGTAACATATTTGGAGTAGGACATAGATCCAATGATAGTTATAGGTATTCCATGAGACATTGATTATGGTTTTAGATTCTATATGTGGATATTAGTGCTTGAAATTCATGTAGAATATGTAAATTAAACAGGTGATGGTTAATATGTGAGAGACTAGTATGATGTATAGTAAATGACAGAATAATTTTTATCGATTATATAGTGGGGACCAATTATAATGTAATAAAAATATAGAATCAATTAGAATTAAATATAAATGTGGATGCATGGTATGATGTAGGATAAATTGGGAACCATGTATAATTTGGGATGAAAGAGGCATCATGTATGATATTGGATGGTGTGGTAATTGGATATGATATATGCAAAAAAGTGGTATTGAGATGAAAACTGTGATGATGGGTGATGATCATTCACTATACATGGATTTCCATTTTTTGATGTATTTATGGGTTTGATACCTGTAATGGTATATAATATTTAGTCGAGATGACACTCGATGAGTCATTTGTACTATGGGGAGTTCCCATGAATGGAATCAACATAATTGACTTTATGACTATGGTACATAAATATATTTATATAGATATGGTTGTGTTTGAAATGATAGAATTATTTTTGGAATATTTATATAATGTTTCTCTATTTTCATGTAATTTTTTTGGTGTGTGGCTAGGATAAATCCAGGATGGGAAATTTTATGATGGAGAGGTTTTAATACCCTATAACACTATGAAGAATGAACCTAATTAAAATGTTCATAATCCAATTTACATTTTCATTTATAAAAGTTTGTTGGGTTAAAGGAGGCATGAGAATAGTATTTCTAATGTGAGAGGGGGAAATGTAGTTGATATTCATTAATCGGCACCATGTAATAGTGTTATAGTTTTTGGGAAATGTTGCAAAAACTACTTAATGAGAGGCTAGTGGTAAGGTAAAAATGGTTCATTCCATGATTGTTCCTATGATTATTTGATTCCCTTATCCTGTTTGATTTATCACCATGACCTATAGGGTTTGTGCTCTAATTTTATTATGACAGAAATGATCCCACAACATAGGCTTGGTTGCAATATTATCTAAACCTTCACTCGATGTAGAATTAGATGAAATGATTTTTTATTTAGGATAAATTAATTAAATTTTATTATTATAATATAATAGGGGCTGTGTGAGTCAATTCATTAGTGTGCTAAAGATACCCTTTTTCCCCATTTTCATAAACTTGTTTCCTCTATGCGAGGGATCTCTCACTTTTCTGAATATATACTTACATTATTCATCACATGACATAGACATGGAGAAGAATAAAATTATATAATTTCAAATCATCTTTATTTTTCACCTTTTTTAATTTATTATAACATTGTGATTTAAATTTTGGAATATTCTCAATTTTTTGGAATCTTCCTATTAGAGCCTAATCAGCCAGAGTTTCATGATTTATAGAGTACTAAAAATTAAAAGTAGTTGGTTCCTATTATCATAATACGTAATACATGTTTTATATGATGTTTTTTAATAAGGATTATGTTGGGTATTGTATTTGAGAATAAATATGAAATATTTAGTGGTTTTATTAATCATAGAAGCTATAAGAGGGTTGTATCATGTGATAAAAGGTGTGGTTGAGGAACGTGTGATAGAGAAGATGAGATATCTATTTATATATGTATCTATGGATGAAAAATCTAATTACGAATTTCATTACTGTGATCAAGTGACTGATTTAATGTTTTGATAAAGTGTTGTGTATAGATCGTTTGATTATGGGTGATTTAGAGTAATGGAAATGGGTCAACATGGTTCTTTAGTATAACATAGATGATGGTAACTTTATACATTGTTTTGGGAAATGTTTTTCTATATGTAATAGTGAATTATCATTTGTAAATAATGGGGAAATTGGGGTCATGATCACATACTATAATAATCATGATGTGTTTATGAACACTCATTATGTGTTGAGGCATCAATCGACTAATCACCAAAGGGGATAGTGCATACTATTTGTATGGTAGAGGATCCCACTATATAATTCCACCATCCATAAATCATTGACAATTGATTAGGGGATTGTGGATTGATATTTATTTTTGGTTTATTTAGAAGATATTATATTAGGACCGGTTCCCTCATTCATGGGGTTCGTCGTTGTTATTATACATTGTTTAGATAACAATGTCAATGTTCTTAGGATTTATGAAGTTTTATTTGATTAACCATTAGGATAATATGGTGACTCAAACATTTTATGAGTTTGTGTTTAAATGTTTTGTTATATTTTATGGATTTGTTTATATTGTATAGATATATTTTAGTATGTATTATTTTGGATGCATATTTATACAGCAGCATTGGAAGAGGTGAGTAAAGACACACTGAATGCTAAATGAGACTCAGTGGATAGGGTTTTGAAGTATGTTTAGTTATTGTTTGTTATTATTTTTCATACAATTTTATTTTATATGGATATAAATGAAGAAACAATTAGTGGTGGAATATGAATATTATGATCACACCTCACATAGACTATAAATGATTCATGAAGGCGTTAGGATTTGTTGGATATATAATATAAAATATTTAAAATTGAAAACATAGTGGATTTGAGAGACAATGTGAAATTTGTCCATGTTGGTAGGATATTGAAGATCTAGTTCCTCGTTTTTGGAAGTTCATTACATTGTTTCTTCTGCATAAGTTAATTTTTTATACTAACACAATAGATTTTGGTTGTCTTCTATTACTATAATGGGATGGTAAATATTTTTTATAGTATTCGTATGTTTATTTAGGCTTGTTTTAGTATTTTATTAAAATCACTTTAGTTTTTTTGAGTTATTATTCTATTGTTTTATTATTATTATTATCATTATCAAACATATTATCTCCAAAAAATCACCTAATACACACTTAAAATATTTTTTTTGAATTTGGAACTTCTAAAGGTTGTCCTAGGTAGACATAGAGAACCATTGGTTGACTGATCAGTTTATTGGTTTTGGGTAGTTGGGAATTACACGTTCTACGTAAAAATATAGAAATCATCACTTGTCTATATTTGATAGGATGGTTGGTGGAAGTAGGATATTGGAAAAAAAATATTTTGTTTGAAATAAATAAAAATAATCTAAATAATCTAAATAATAATAATAACAATACTTATTTTTATCATCAGTTTAAATTTGAAAAAAAAATTGATTCTAATTAACTAAAATACATGAATGACACCAACATGTTGTTTTTGGTACATCATTGTAGAAATACTATATCATTTTTCTAATCATTAATTCTAGAAGGTCATTCAAAAAATAATTTTTATTAATTTTGAAATATATCATTATAAAAAGGACTACAAATTTCACTTGAGTGAAGATAAAAGGTCGTGTTAGAGCCACATCGTATAAAAGGAAACATTTTCCCTAAACAACATCACACTGAATAAATTTATTTTCAATATAATAATTATTGGAATTTTATTTTAATAAATCATGTTGGATATATTTTATTAAATTATTTTATAATTTAACATTTATATAATGTTCAAGGTTTTTAAATGAAATAAAATACTATTATGGGAAATAATTTCTTCTGGGATAGATGGTTAATTCTAATATTTTTAGAATATTATTTTAAAAAATGTAACTATTTTTCCAATATATAAGAAATATGTGATATTTTTAACTATATATAATTATTTTATTATACTATAAGAAATAATTTAAAATAATTCTAATTCATGTAGAGGAACAACTTTTGAGTAAAATTCCAATTTCCATGTAAAAAAATTATTTTTAAAATTATTTTTATTTTCTGAAATATTACAATTTCCATTTTTTCTGGTACAAAATTATCTAATTTTTTTTAAAATCCTTAAATCAATGTAGTTACAACTTTTAGAGATTTATATGAATTAATATTAGATTATTGGTTTACCCTTAAGGATATTATATTTTAATCTATTCCCTATGTATTACTCTTTTGAAAGAATTATTATAGAGGTCTTGAATTTTGTAAATAATAATGATATTCTAATCTTAGATTGAAAATCATTTCATCTATATAAGGATATAATGGTTAAACACCTAGTTTCATTATAAATAGATATTATTTACAACACATATAATGGTTTTTACCTAACAATAGTGAAATTGAATTATAAATCATGTGATTTAATGAATATTTAAAACGATATAAGAGATCATATTGTTTTAAATTGATTATTCTCGTTAAATGGACATATGAGGGTGATGGGTTATAATTATAAAAAATAAGGGACAACATACATTATATTCATGAGGGTGTACTAGAATGTTGGAGTGTTAGTACATTAAATATTTTATAATTTATTTGGAGATATATGTAGGTATTAATATGAATAATAAGAAAAATATATTATACTGATAAACCAAATTCGAATAACTAATTTTATTTGTTTATAAACACATGTTTATTTCCACACATTTAATTAGTGGACTATATTGTTACCAGATATATTTCATTTATAAATGTCTACTATGAAGGATATAAAATTAAAAAAATAAACAATTCAATTATGATAATATAAATTTATAGAATAAAATTATATATTAATATTTTAATAAATATTATGCTAAATTAATTAATAAGAATTTAATTACAAATAGTATCAATTAATTTTTAATCTTTTAACGTTTTAAATAAATTGGTTACGTATTATTATATATTTAATTTATATGTCATATAGTAGACTTTTATTTAGAAAAATATTTTTTACTTGTGATATTATATAATTTATTTATTAAATATATTAACATAATAATTAAATAAAATATTTTTATATTTTTTTTATTTATAATAAATTATTCCACAATTAAAATATAATTTCTAACTAATTGTTAATTTTTAATGATTTTTTTTGGGGAATAATTTTATACAAGAAATGTTGATCCAGAGCATTATTGAGTGTCTCATTAGTACATTAATTTTGTAAAACACATGATGTTTTGGTAGTTATTATAGTGTATTAAATTATTCAAAATTTGTAAATGTGGTCATTATTTTGATATATTGGGTTTTTCTTCAAATGCTTTAATATTTTCCTATATTATAAATATACTTAAATGCTCATTTCCTTATGGTTTTTATTACATTATGCAATAAACATTCATTGATTCAATGATTTGATATGGTTTCTTAAAGAAATAAATACTTTTATTGAAAAATATTTGTTGGTACTAGAATAATTTTAATATTCACATGATTTATTTTGATATGATCTGTTTTATGGTCATTGCACTTTACATTATCCTAATCTAATTCTCATAGGGTATCTCAGTTACATTGGTAATATCTTCAGTCAGGTTCAATTATATATTTTAGTGGGTCATTTTTTGTATTAGTCTCAGAGATGATTCATTATACATGATCATTCATTGTGTTATTCATATCCTCAATATATGACAATCGTTGTGATTCAATTGTGGTTTTCGTTGACAATCAATGTAACACCCCGATATTTTATGAAAAATATTCTTTTAATTTTATTAATGTCTTGTGTTGTATGCTACACCAATATTACCTTGCGCTATACGCAACACCGTATTAGCTTGCAGTATACGCAACACTATTCTTGGATCGTGTTACACACAATTTTGATAATAGTTATTCTACGCAACATTGAATATATATATATATATATATATTCAATGTATAAATGAAATATGGTTGGATTTTGTTATACGAAACAACGAAGTATTCTTTCACAACACGCAACCCTGACTTGTCTTGCATTACACGCAATCACGACCTTCCTCAATAACATGTGTTGTACGCAATACCGGGTTTTACTAAACAACGATATATTATTATCATATTATTATGAACTAGCCGTTATGAATAGTATTAACTAAATTTTGAATTTTATAAAATTATTATTCATCTTACACATTTTCTAGAACATGGTATAAGAACAAAATAAATTTTTCGGGTAAAATTGGTATTTTTAAAAAAATGCAGTTTTGCCACCTTTTGATGGGGCACCCACATTATATCTTGTTTTTGACATGTTTATAAGTTAAATTTGATAAAATAAAATTCTTCTTTGGAATAAAGAAATAAAAATTTACTTTGGATAAATTTTTCGTATTACTCTGGTAACTTTCATATTTTGATGAATAGTAAAAACACGCTATATTTTAATGAAAAAAAACTTTTTTCATCGTAACATTTATATGGGTAAATTATAATATTGAATGGTTTTAAAGTATAAATAGAATATATTTTTACCATTTAATATAATGTATGTCATTAGCATTGATTTTACATTTAATTCGTAGGTTAAATCAATTCAATCTTTTGCAATGTTTGAAACAAAAAACTCGTTTTCATTCAACAACGGGATTAATTTCAATTTAATTTATGCAACTTCTGTGTATTGAATTTGAAAAAATGGATTCCATATTTGGAATCAGTGGGTCCAAATTATGTTAATAGGCTACTTTTTATTTTTGGGAATTATGAATAATAACTACGGTAAATTTTATTTACCATAGTTAAAGGTAAATCGAGTAATAAAGGGTAAATATAATATTATAAAATTACCCTAACACATGCCAAAATTTATTGGATGGCTAAAAGTAAACCCATATCAACTAAGGGTCGGATTAGATTCATTTTATGGACTTTTGACCATGAAAATAATTTAATTATTATTAAAACCAAAGAAAGTGACAACATGTCACTCTCTTAAATCTTATAAGTATAATAATTTTAATTTAGTGATAACCATAATAAAACGTCTAACATGAATAGTCTCCAGAAATATAATAAAATTATCTACATCATGATAATTTATTTAGAATTTTTAGGGATTAAATAATTGTCATTAATGGTGATACATTAATGGTACAGAAATTATTTATTAAGTGGAAAATAAGTAATATAGTTTTTATTGAAATACTAATATCCAGTAAAAGGCCCACAAACCTGACCAAAAATTATTGGTAGTGTATATATACACCTTAATCATCCAATGACATAATATATAACCGTTTGGATCCTTATAAAAGTGATTATGACACTTATATTATTTTATTTTCAATGATGCCAAAATTGTCACCTTCCTAATTTAATAAATATAACAATTTAAATATTGTAATTTTAAGATGCTAAATTCGAGTAAAAGTATTATTGTTAAAGGTAATAGATTTATCTTTATCATAGGATTTTAATTTAATTTTTTTTGCAAAAAATCAGTATATTAAATAGTTATAAAAAATGTTGTAGTAATTATTTTATTAAGAGATAAAGCAACTAAATGGTTTTAAAAATAATTAAATAAATATTATATGAACTATTTAATGTGATCCACTTTTTTTATAGATACATATGACCTTTTATGAATCTATTAAACCTTTTAGTTTGAAAATATATTCTATATATAATTTATTTAAATTTAAATAAATGAATAGTGTCAAAATTGACACTATTGTTATTTGATAAAAATATCATATTATAAAATTGATTAAAAATCACAAAAATATTTAAAAATTATAAATTTATATTTATATTGTCTATAATGTTATAAAGTAAACAATTATGGATAATTCACAACATATAAGTAATTATTTGTTATAATTTAAAATATAGAATTTTATTACCACAAATAAACTTAAATGGATTAAATAAGGATAAATCAAAATGATAAGGTTTAAAATAATATCCAAACATGTCTAAATTTGATTTTTTGATGCGATTACAACCCTATATCATCTAAACTTAGAATATGAGTCATTTTTCAGGTTTTTATGTGGGGTTATATTTATTATAAATTAATTTTTTTAAAAATTCCAAAGGTGCCCCTCTCCTCCCTTATAAAAGGGGACCTCCTCCCTCTCCTCCTCACACCAGTTTGAGCCTTCAAGATCGGCCAAAACCTGACAAATTATCTTCTCCACTTCCCTAGAAACATCCTAGAGGTTCTGGTCTACTTTAAAGACCAATCTTAGTGCCCTAAGAGGAGGTTTCAAAGAGGCGTATCGAAGAAGAGGTAATTTCTTCTCCCGATTCTTTCAAGCTTATTTCTTCTTCAACTTCTTCTTATTTAGTTGTTTCATTATAATGTAATAACATCAGTATCACTAATATACTTATTTGTTATTATAAATATTAAACAACCCCATTTCACCTTCTATCCATCCTACGGAAAACAAAATCACCGCGCGTGCGTACGTACGGAATACCGTCTCCACGTCGTGGTTTAATCTGTTTTTCCACCAACACCTTACATGGATGGGTATAATGGTGTAAAGAATAACTATAAATATTTATTATAACATCATACTGATTCTGATATATTGTATCATCCACTCCAATTCAATTCAATAAATATGGAAACGATATCATCCCTCGTGCGTACGTACGGACTACCGTCTCCACGACGCGATGTGATTCATTCTCCATGTTAACCATTTAAGAATAATTATAAAGTATATATAAGAAATAATAATGAAATATATGACATTATAAGGATACTGGATTTATGTATATATGTATGTCATCTACTTAATTCCATTCAACTCAATAAGGAAATGAAAATAGCGTTCATGCGTACGTACGTCCTACCGTCTCCATGAACGGTGTATTTCTTTCCATTTATCGATCTATTATATATATGTATATTCTGAATATATATTATATATAAATCATTTTTTATATTATGGAATTATGAAATCGTGATCTAAGTAATCATATGAATAATTACAAGACAAAACACGGACGAAAAATGGAATGATTTTACCCAAAACACTCATTAACATGGAATTTACAAACGAACGGGTAATATAAAGTCATAAATGAACCATATATGATATCATAACAATGAATAAGATTCTGTAATAAGTCAATGACATTATTTAAATCATTATACAGGAGGTTCGGATACATACGAAGCATATCGGATATAAGGTAAGGGATAATTGTGGAAATCTAATTGTTATCTGAGATTGCTTATTCATAAGTATTTACTGGTGTTATTTCTATCATCCATGTCCATGTTTTATAAAAGCGTTTTCATGTATTATTAAAGTCTTTTTTACCCATTTTTTACTTTTACTACATGTTATGTAAGGAATCTTTCTTTTGTTTACATTACGAGGTACTTTTTTCCTTTTCCGGCAAAAGTACGAAAAGAATGTTTTTTTAACTTATACGGCACGAACGGATTTTTACGGTTTTATAAATCCTTATTTTCATGAAGCTTCCTCCAAAATATTTCATTACTATTTTAAAAAAAAGCTCTTTCTTTTAAAATGGCATGATGTTTTGTGAAAAGAAATTGCTTTTGAAGAAGCAAGGATATTTTCCTCAAGAATTCATTTCAAGTGTTTTATCAAAACCATTTTCCATCAAAGATGAAATTATTTCATATGTGTATGTTTCAAGTGTAATTTATCTATGATTTACATGGTTTCACTTTTCTTTTTATGAAATGATATCCATTTCTTTTATATGTATTATGTGATGATGGGATGATGTTTATGAAACCTATTTTATTCATTGGGTTATTATGAATGATGTATGTTTATTTTGTGGCACAAGTAAGAATGATTTCATTATGAGATGGGTGGGACCTATATATCCCTCCAATGAATTGGGTAAAAATTTTATATCTCATGAGATAGACATGGCTGGAATGGTAAGTTAATCTGGTTCAGTGTTATAGGACTGAAACGAGGAGTGAACTCGATTCAGAATGGGACTTTGTCCACTAAGATGTTCTTGGAAGCAATGCCTTGGATACTATGGAAATCATTACATGTGATTAATGGATTCCAAAATTACATGTTTTATTCCCATGCTATTTTATCATGGTTTATGTTCCATTATTATCTATGCCTTATGTACTTCCATGTTTTATGTCGTTGCTAAAGAATTTAAATGTTTAATCATTATGTTCATGTTTTTATGTTCTAATGTATATGGTATGTTTTATTTTATCCATGCTTACCCTTACTGAGCATTTGAGCTCACCCTTTTTATGTTTTATTTTCCCCCAGGATCAAAAGAAAGGTTTTAGGTCAGGAAACATAAAGTGGAAGATCTTTATGGGAGATGTTGAAGATCTTTCACCACTATTAGAAGATTACGTTCCAAGTTTCCAAAGACACTAAACTATTACGATCCTTGTGTGTATGTTATTGTTATGTATTAAATATTCCGCTAAAGTGATGTAATATCCATGTATGCGAAGCTTAGGGTCTCTAATGTTTGTATTAGAGGAAAGGTTTATTCATCCTTTGGAAACTAGGATGCGAAAACATTAGTGAGATCCCTAGAGATATTTCTAAGGTATGTCTAGGGATATACCTTTGGATAAGAATATGTATAGGATATAGTCCCAAAACTACGGTAACGATCTTAAAATTTAACCTATGATGTTAGATATTGAGGGTGATCCCCCTTTACTATGTTGTCTCCCTAGCATGATTTTTGCCTCTCAAACTATTCTTTTTGGGTTTTAGAAAATGGCTGGAAACAAAAAAGATTCAAGATAATGGAAGATATGACGGACAATGGAATAATTTTATTCATGAGAAACCAAATAAAATGGGATTTGGAAGTCCAAACATCGTTATTATGCCTAATCAGTAATCTCATAATATGATCAATAATATCACCTTTGGTATGTTTCCCAACTCAGATAATAAGATAAAGATGTAGTTTCATGATGATAATAGAGGAAAGAAGTTCAATTTCCCTCATGTAAATCATGGGGAAGTGGAATCAAGGAGATTGTTTCAAAGGAACTAGAAGAAGCTTTGGGTGTGGAAAAGAAGGACACAAAGCTAGTAAGTGCAAAGGAAAAGGTTCAGTTAACACCATGGACAATGATAATGGTATTTCTACGACATCAACAATGATTATATGTTTTAAATTTGGAATGTATGGGAATTATGAAAACCAATTCCCTAATGGAAAATCTCATGAAGAGAATACGCATGGTCATATGGGTAGTATTTATGTGGATGATGATGAGGAGACTACAAATGATTTATGAGCTGAAAGAAGTGTTGAAGCTCAGTCGGTTGTTTTAGAAGGTAGTGGAATGATTTTATGTTTATCGAGAGTTATATTGTATAGTTAATGGTACTATGGAATAAAGAATAATCAAAGGATTGTTACACTATTATTTTTTCTTAAAAGTATCTGAATGTATATGTTGAATGGTACGAGTAACCAGGGAATGTTATTCAGATATATTTGTAAAGTAGATGATATGCGCATAATGAAGGAATAAGAAGATAATGAGATGTTTGATTTTATTCATGAGCTCATGATTGATATAAGGACTAAGTGATATCATGGTTTGAGTATATAGAATTTTGAGGATTTTGGTATGTGGAAAGTGTTAACTTTTAACTACATTCATGTTTTCACTAAGGTTCAATGGGTATTCATTTTTCAAGAGAATACATGATTAAGGCCTTCGAACGTTTGTAATGTGACCAACAAGACATAACTTATGATATATGGGGATCAAAGATGGTATTAACATGCTTCTTATATGAAATCTCTGGTAATCATTTTCACTATAATATGATAATGGACTGCAATATTATGGATAAGCCTAAAGATTGGAATGGATTATGTTGAACATAAGTTAGTATTTTTTAAGGATAGAACCTTTTTTCGATATTATTGATTGGATGATATAGTAATGTAGTTTTAGAAAAAGGACAACCTGCAGGACGGGCGATAGCCCATCGCATCAGACAAGGCTGTGGGAATCGAACCCACAACCGAAGTGTGACTGGCATTTATCGCCTACCACTGGCCTACAGGAAGACCTTGGTTAGTAGAAACTAGTTTGATTTTATTAAACGGTATGATATATGAAGTATAAGTTCATTTTTGGAACCATATACGATTAATCTAACCATTAGATGGACTTATAACTTTTGCTAACCTTTTGTCTGAAAGAGATGGAATGACCCATCATTCTATCACATGATCTGCTAACACATCAAGAATAACAAATTCAACATCATTTCTTTATGGGATGAAGTGGAAATTGTTCAATTCATGAATAACAGTGATATTGTACCAAAATCATGCTTGTATTTCATTCAACTCATCAACTTTAGGGAATTGATCTTGAAAACCAGAAATTTTGTCCTAGTTCCCTTATATCTAATGAATCATATGGTACCTTAGATCATCACAAATCAATAGCTTTGTGATTGTTGGATTTTTCATAGCCATGTTCTCTAACACTCTCCATCAGAACATGATGGTTAGATTTTTCTTCCATATCCATATTTTCCACATATGTTCTCCTACATGGAATCCCATTGATGAGTTAATTTGGGTAACCGTTACATTTCAAACTTTAGTTTTTAAAGCTATGTTTTGGTATTCCATTTTACGATGTTGGATTCTATTAAACAAACTTTCGAGTAGTAATCCATTTATAACCCCGATAAATTCGAGGGCTAAATTCATTTTAAGGAGGATAGAATGTAACACCCCGAGATTTTATGAAAAATATTATTTTAATTTCTTTAATGTCTTGTGTTGTATGCTACACCAAGATTACCTTGCGCTATACGCAACACCGTATTAGCTTGCAGTACACGCAACACTATTCTTGGATCGTGTTACACACAATTTTGATAATAGTTATTCTACGTAACATTAAGTATATATATATATATATAGTTGATGTATAAATGAAATATGGTTGGATTATGTTATATGAAACAATGAAGGATTCTTTCACAACACGCAACCCTGACTTGGCTTGCATTACACGCAATCGCGACCTTCGTCGATAGCGTGTGTTGTATGCAATACCGGGTTTTACTAAACAACAATATATTATTATAATATTATTATGAGCTAGCCTTTATGAATAGTATTTACTAAATTTTTAATTTTATAACATTATTATTCATCTTACACATTTTCTAGATCATGGTATAAGAACAAAATAATGTTTTCGGGTAAAATAGGTATTTTTCATAAAATGTAGTTTTGTCACCTTTTGATGGAGCACCCACATTAAATCTAGTATTTGACATGTTTATAAGTTCAATTTGACAAAATAAAATTCTTCTTTGGAATCATGAAATAAAAATTTACTTTGGATAAATGTTTCGTATTATTCTGGTAACTTTCATATTTTGATGAATAGTAAAAACACGCTATATTTTAATGAAAAATAACTTTTTCCATCGTAATAATTTATATGGTTAAATTATAATATTTAGTAGTTTTAAAGTATAAATAGAATATATTTTTACCATTTAATATAATTTATGTCATTAGCATTGATTTTACATTGAATTCGTAGGTTAAACCAATTCAATCTTTTGTAATGTTTTAAACAAAAACCCGTTTTCCTTCGACAACAGGATTAATTTTAATTTAATTTCTGAAACATCTGTGGATTGAATTTGAAAAAATGGATTCCATATTTGGAATCATTGGGTCCAAATTATGTTAATAGGCTACTTTTTTATCTTTGGTAATTATGAATAGTAACTACGGTAAATTTTATTTACCATAGTTAAAGGTAAATCGGGTAATTAAGGGTAAATATAATATTATAAAATTACCCTAACACATGAAAAAATTATATTGTATGGCTAAAAGTAAACCCATAGCAACTAAGGGTCGGATTAGATTCATTTTATGGACTTTTGACCATGATAAAAATTTAATTATTATTAAAACCAAAGAAAGTGGCAACATGTCACTATCTTAAATCTTATAAGTATAATAAATTTAATTTAGTGATAAACATCATAAAACATAGAACATGAATAGTATCCAAAAATATACATAATTTATCTACATAATGATAATTTATTTATAATTTTTAGGGATTAAATAGTTGCCATTAATGGTGATAAATTAATCATACAGAAATTATTTATTAAGTGGAAAATTAGTAATATAGTTTTTATTGAAATAATAATACCAATTAAAAATCCCACAAACCTGACCAAAACATATTGGTAGTGTATATATACACCTTAATCATACAATGAAATAATATATAACCATTTGGATCCTTATAAAAGTGATTATAACACTTATATTATTTAATTTTAAATGATGCCAAAGATGCCACCTTCATAATTTAATAAATATAACAATTTAAATATTGTGATTTTAAGATGATAAATTAGAGTAAAAGTATTATTGTGAATGTTAATAGATTTATCTTCATCATTGGATTTTATTTTAATTTTTATGAAAAAATAAGTATATTAAATAATTATACAAAAATGTTGTAGTAATTATTTTATTAAGAGATAAACCAAATAAATGGTTTTAAATATAATAAAATAAATACTATATGAACTATTTAATGTGATCCACTAATTTTATAGATACATATGAAATTTAATTAATCTATTAAAGCTTTTATTTTGAACATATATTCTGTATATATTTTATTTAAATTCAAATAAATGAATATTGTCAAAATTGACGCTATTGTTATTTTATAAAAATAACATATTATGAAATTGTTTAAAAATCACAAAAATATTTAAAAATAATAAATTTTAATCTATATGGTCTATAATTATATAAAGGAAATAATTATGGAAAATTCACAACAAATAAGTAATTATTTGTTATAATTTAAAATTTAGAATTTTATTACCCCAAATAAACTTAAATTGATTAAATAAGGATAAATAAAAATGATAAGGTTTAAAATAAGATCCAAACATGTCTAAATTTGATTTATTGATGATATTACAACCCTATATCATCTAATCTTTGAATATGATTCATTTTTTGAGGTTTTTAAGTGGGTCTAGATTTATTATAAATTGATATTTTTAAGAATTCCAAAGGTGCCCCTCTCCTCCCTTATAAAAGGGAAGCTCCTACCACTCCTACTCACACCAATTTGAGCCTTCAATATCGTCCAACCCCTGCCAAATTTTCTTCTCCACTTCCCTAGAAACATCCTAGAGGTTCTGGTCTACTTTAAAGACCAATCTTAGTGCTTTAAGAGGATGTTTCAAAGAGGCGTATCGAAGAAGAGGTAATTTCTTCTCCCGATTCTTTCAAGATTATTTCTTCTTCAACTTATTATTAATTAGTTGTTTAATTATAAAGTAATAACATCAGTATCACTAATATACTGATTTGCTATTATAAATATGAAACAACCCCATTTCACCTTCTATCCATCCTACGGAAAACAAAATCACCGCGCGTGTGTACGTACGGAATACCGTCTCCACGCCGTGGTGTAATCTGTTTTTCCACCAACACCTTACATGGATGGGTATAATGGTGTAAAGAATAACTATACATAGTTATTATATCATCATAATGATTATTATATATTGTATCATCCACTCCAATTCAATTCAATAATTATGGAAACGATATCATCGCTCGTGCGTACGTAAGGACTACCGTCTCCACAACGCGATGAGATTCATTCTCCATGTTAACCATTTACGAATGATTATAAAGTATATATAAGAAATAATAATGAAATATATGACATTATAAAGCTACTGTATTTATGTATATATGTATTTCATCTAATTAATTCCATTCTACTCAATAAGGAAACGAAAACAGCGTTCATGCGTACGTACGACCTATCGTCTCCATGAACGGTGTATTTCTATCCATTTATCTATCTCTTATATATGTATATTATGAATATATATTATATATAAATCATTTTTTATATTCTGGATTTATGAAATCTTTATCTAAGTATTCATATGAATAATTACAAGTCAAAACACAGACGACAAATGAAACGATTTTACCGAAAAAACACTTTAACATGGAATTTACAAAAGAACGGGTAATATAAAGTCATAAGTGAACGATATATGATATCATAACAATGAATATGATTATGTAATAAGTCAATGAAATTATTTAAATCATTATATAGGAGGTTCGGATACATATGAATCATATTAGATATAAGGTAAGGGATAATTTTGCAAATCTCATTTTTATCCGAGATTGCTTATTCGAAACTATTTACTGGGGTTATTTCTATCATCAATTTCCATGTTTTATAAAAGTGTTTTCATGTATGTTTAAATTCCTTTTACCCATTTTTTACTTTTACTACATGGTAGGTAAGGAATATTTCTTTTTATTACGTTATGAGGTACTTTTTGACTTTTCCGGCAAAAGTATGAAAAGAATGTTTTTTTAACATATACGACACGAACGAATTTTTACGGTTTTATAAAGCCTTATTTTCATGAAGAGTCCTCTAGAAGATTTAATGACTATTTTCAACAAAATCTATTTCTTTTAAAATTTCATGACGTTTTGTGAAAAGAAATTTATTTTGAATAAGAAAGGATATTTTCCTCAAGAATTCATTTCATGTGTTTTATCAAAACCATTTTCCATCTAAGATGAAATTATTTTATATGTGTATGTTTCAAGTGTAATGTCTCTATTATTTAAATGGTTTAACTTTTCTTTTTATGAAATGATATCAATTTATTTTATATGGATTATGTGATGATGGGATGATGTTTATGAAACTCGTTTTATTTGTTGGGTTATTATGAATGATGTATGTTTATTTTGTGGCACAAGTAAGAATGATTTCATTATGAGATGGGTGGGACCTATATCTCCATCCAATGCATTTGGTAAAGATTTTATATCTAATGAGATAGACATGGCTGGAACAATAAGTTAATCCGGTTCAGTGTTACAGGACTGAAACGAGGAGTGAACTCGATTCAGAATGGGACTTTGTCCACTAAGATGGTCTTGGAAGAAATTCCTTGGATACTATGGAAATAATTACATGTGCTTAATTGATGCCACAATTAAATGTTTATTCCCATGCTATTTTATCATGGTTTATGTTCCATTATGATCTATGCCTTATTTACTTCCATGTATTATGTCGTTTCTCATGATTTTAAATGTTTAAACATTATGTTAATGTTTTTAAGTTACAATGTATATGGTATGTTTTATTTGATCCATTCTTACCCTTACTGAGAATTTTAGCTCACCCTTTTTATGTTTTATTTTCCCCCAGGATCAAAAGAAAGGTTTTATGTCAGGAAACAAAAAGTGGAAGATCTTTATTAGAGATGTTGAATATCTTTCACCACGATTAGAAGATTACGTTCCAAGTTTCCAAAGAAACTAAACTATTATGATCCTTGTGTGTCTGTTATTGTTTGTACTAAGTATTCCACTAAAGTGATGTAATATCCATGTACGTCAAGCTTAGGGTCTCTACAATCAATCTATCTATAAGGACAGATATTATTACATTACATAATCGGGATTTTTGGTCAAATACTCACTTCATTTCCTATTTAAGATCTTTTTGAGTGTAGATATTTATATAATTGGGACATAATGAATTCATAAAATTACACATTAATACAGTGTTGATACTATAAAAATAGTATTCATTTCTTCCAAAATATAAATCTTTTCAAATAAAACATGATTTCATTGACAATTTTTCATACATTTAACTTGGATTAATTGTTTGTATTAAACATCCTTATAAAAATTTAAAATCATTTAAAAACATAGTATAAGAAAAATAAACTCAGAAACAGATATAAAATAATGGATTTACACATTAGTCCATGAATACTTGTAACTTGTGAAATCATTATAAAAAATACATACTTGTCATCCATATAAACATACCATGTGAAACATGGGATTTCCTTGAGATTTCCCCAAAACACATATAACATAAATAGAACCATAAACTATCATGGGGAATTACATAAAAACTCTTTTAACCCTAATGGATACCAAATAATTTGTAACCCTCGTGACTACCTTACAATTTGTGTAACCAGCGCAGTTACATGTGGAGTAACCAAATAGTCATCCAACTAATTATACATACCCAATGAATTGGATGGACATATAGGTCCCACTATTCATCATAAAAATTACCCAAATACTAGGAAACAATCATAAAACATGAAAAATTTCACCAAAACTTTGCTTTGAAATTTTCTAAAATAGAATTTTAAAAGGAGATTTTGAAAGAAAATCCCCTGACAAATATCCAGTAATTGATGTGGGACATAATAGAGTTGATGGAATATATCTATATAAACTATATAAACACATAATTAAACATAATATTATCAAAATTCATCACAAAAAACAATTTTAATACAACATAATTAATGAAGTAGAATGTTAACCAAAATAATGGAAATTGGGGTATGAATTCTCATCCCTTGGTTTTTTATAACATCAAACTCCATTAAAAATAATTTTCAATAATTAAAATTGGGTTATTAATAACTTATAGAATAATATTAAACTTTATAATACCTTATATTATCATTTCATTACTACATTCCACCCTTTAATTGTTAGTATTTAGATCCTTGAATTGTATTTGTGCATCCTTTACATGATTTCCATGATCGGTTTATGATGTTTATTCTTGACAATTAGAAATGAAACTAAATAATTAAAATAGAGTGGTATTTAAATATTCCTAGAACTATATATTCTACAATTTATCATTTATAATTCTGACATTAGGAAGATTCATAGGTTAAACCATAACTGTTATTTTTAGGATATTTGGGCGATTCTTCGATCAGAATGATATCATTTTGTTTCTTTAATTAATATCATGTCTCCAATATTACCCTTGAACCTTATTTATGATATAATACATAGATTATAATCTGTTTAAACCCTAAAAATGGATTCATGACTAGTCTTGAAGGATGTAAATGGAATTGAAATCATATCACCCACAATGTCGTTAAATCAACACAATATAGACGATGTTTTAGTTTCTTGAATAAGTGGGATAAGAGATGTACTATAATGGTTAGTCATCCTAAAACATGATTAAAATCAAAATATATAAGATATATTATCATTCATTCCTCTTAGATAATTGTATGTGATGATAGAATAATAATAGAAATGAAATGAAAACAAAAGAAAGAAAGAAAAAGGGGATGTTTACCTCTTCATCTCTTCTCCTTGAGATCTTTTTCACAACCTTTCATTTTTTTTATTTTTGTTGAGACTATATACTCTAGGATATGGTTAAGATTCTTGGAATGATTATTGGGTAGATCCTTGGAATGGGTCAAGGATTGAGAGTTGTGGGAATAATAGGGTAATAAGGGCGGTATTTATATCAGTGGATAGGACATATTTTATAAAATTTAAATCATTATTATAATATTATTCTCAAGACTATGAAGAATTTTAATTCTGGTGACCCCAAATAGTAATAATGGCTTCTGAATTATAACCAAGTTGTCTTAATTAAATTATGTTGTCATAAATAGTGCATTTAACTGATAATTTTAGTGGAAATTATTTTACCATATTTCACTATTCAACAAAAATTTGATAATTTTAGAAAAATCTAAAAAATTACGCATTACTATATATTAAATAGTATAATTCCAAAATGAAATCCATTTTTGAAAACAATTTTTTAAATATTATAAATTTGTTTTTAAAAAACAATTGTAATTTATTAAAAAATAACAATTTTAAATCAATAACTCATTGTTAACACATTGAAAAATTAATCAAGTTGTAATTGTATTAAATAATTAATAAGATAAAATAATAATACAATATACTTTTCATTAGGGTCATAATAGTATTCATATTACTATTCATAAGGGTATGATACTATTCAACAAAAACATGTTTGTGTTATCAGACTTGAAAAGACATACATATACCCATTGTAGATAACTGTTTTATGAAATTCAGAACATAAATGTTGAAAATTCATATTTAAAGTGTAGTTATAAATATATACTTAATCAATGTTTCATTCATTTCAATTTTTTTTTTAAAACCATTGGGAGTTGTATTATCCCAAAAATCTGTAAATTACTTCCTCAAAATTTTATTTACATAATAATAAATTGAGGGTACCTTTCTGTCATATTGTTTTCAGACTCCCATGTTGCATCTACAACCATATTTTTTCTCCAAAAAATCGATACCTGGTGGATTACCTAATTCCACAATTTTTTTACCTTTGATCAAGAATCTTAACTGGTTTCTCTTCATAAAAATACTTCTCTTTTAGAATAAATTTTTCTGGGATCAAGGAATGAGATGAATCTGGATAATAATTTCTCAACATTGAAATATGGAAAAAATTATGTATGTGAGATAAAATCATAGGTAATGCTTCTTGATTAAATACTGGTCCAACTTTCTAGAGAATTTCATTATTTCTATTGAACTGTTGAAAAAATATTTCTTTTCTTACCAAAACACATAATAATTTTCCATGGTTAGATTCTACGAAAAGCATGACCACCTACCTCAAAAAAAAATTCATTCCTCCGATTGTATGCATAAATGTTTGGCCTACTTTGAACGGTCCTCATGTTTTGCTAGAACATCATCACTTTCTTAGCCATATCCTCTACAAATTCTAGTCCCATCAACTTTCATTCCATAACTACATCCCAAAACGTTGTAATTCTACATTGTATCCTATACAATGCCTAAAAAGGTTCCATCATTATATTGGAATGAAAATTGTTTTTATATGAAAAATATAAAAAAATTATTATCAGGTTGCCCACTTCCCTCTTAATTTATTTACCATGATCGACACATATCTTCCCATTTCTGAATCATTCGTTGTAACTGCCCATCTAATTGAGGAGGAAAACATGGGCTGAAATTTAATTCTGTTCCCAATGACATTTGGAGGTCCTTCAAAATATTAGAAGGGATCATGGGATGGTTGTTAGATACAATGGAAATAGTAACTACATTTAACATGAAAATACCATTGAGGTTCATTCGAGAAAGATGATCAAAAGGCATTGTATCTCTAATAGAAATAAAATATAAATATTTGGTCAGTCTATTAATAACAACACAAATTGAATTGTTTCCTATAGATTTCATAGGTTTTCTAACTAAAATGTTAATAGATACATTTTCCAATTTCCACTTTGGCACATGAAATGGATGAAACACACCGTTCGATAAATGTGGTTCTGATTTAACCTGCTGACATGTCCAAGATTTCTAGGTAAAATACGAAATATCACTTTTCATTCCATCCCACCAGTAATACTCCTGAAGGTCTCTGTACAACTTAGTACATCCAGGATGGACTGAAAATGGAGATATATTAGCTTCACAAATCAATTCATTATTCAACTAGGTATCATAAGGAACAGACAACCTTTTATGACATCATTAAAAACATTCTTTAACAAGGTTAAATTCTGGAAACTTACCCATTTTAAACAATTTTGCCATTTTCTGGAGCTTACAGTCTTCCTTTTACGCTTTCTTAATTCTGTCTAATAACGATGAATACAATGAAACCATAAAAAATAGTGGTATTTCCTACACCAATAACTTCTAAGCCAAAATTCATCAAATCATTAATCAAGAGATCATTTTTCAAATGTAACATGGTTTAAGATGCATAATGTTATTGACTCAAGGAATCTGTCACTCTGATAGATTTTTATAGATGGTAATTGATTATGAAATCATAATCCTTTATTAGTTCATGTAAGGACCCGACCCCTATTTCCTGGAGTCGGTGACTTATTTTATTACGTTGGAATACATACAGGGAATACAAATCTCGGAGGACCAAGTAGTTTAGTATTATTGGAAACAAGATACATACATAAGTTTAACATTACATATGGAAATGAAAAACAACACTACTTTATTCCACTAGAGTCATTATCTCACCAAGATTATTCTTTAAAGTCATTTATAAATTACTTCTTCATTTCCTAAGAAAATGAAACATAAGAATGGGGTGATCTCAAACACTTATTAAGTGTAAGAAATATAGTGGAAGATAATATAAACAATATACATGGTGAATAATTGAAAACACATGCCTTTAATAATAAACGTGAACACATTATGGCAGGAATATGAGTAAAGTAAATAATTCCATAATAAAACATAACCAGGGGTATTATACTAGTCTAATAGCCACATAAACTTTCAAATAGTCTCTTTACAATGAGTTATGTTCATATTTTGGACATTCTGAAACTTTTTTTCGTTGCCTCAGCCAATATGTCTAGTGATTAAGGCCCCAACCAAAATCCATATCACATTGGGAAAGGCCTCGGCCAATTCCACGTCTAGTTGTCTAATGAGACCTATCGATGCATAGAGGGGATATAGCATGCCCCACCCATATCATAATAAGTCCAATTAATTCCTCATATGAGTAGGGATAAACATAAAAAATAAATACATTAATATTGAAACTATCATATTAAATGTAACTATCTTTCCCCAATCATTAAACATAAAACACTAACCATTCAGAATAATATGGTGAATGGTTTTAGGATAGATCATACACAATAGAGTTAGTAATAAACCATTAAATAAAATCTGGTAGATTACTTCATAATTTATTAAACCTATAATACCATGTAATCAACAATAGTGTTTAATTAGATGAAAACACTCTTATAAAATCCTTAAGCAATTCGGGAGATAAATATTATTTTATTTTGAAAAGAAGAGTTATTTTGTAAAATTCATTGTATAAAACCATAATTGATGTAATATAGTATTTTCATAATAAAATGAGTGATTTAATAAAGATAATCGTTTCCAAAAATAGATTATAGAGTGCCCTTGAAATTCGGTAAGAATTTGAGAAATTCCCTTGAATCGGGCTTGTATTTTTTAAACAATTCTGAAAGTTCCTTTTAGAACATGTAACTATTTCTAAAACAAGGAAGGATTGTGGTTTTTAAACATATATATAATACTTACATAGAACATATAATGAGTAAATAACAATACATGAGAATTACTTCAAGTTCATTAGACAATGAATGTATCCCGAATGAAAGTGGAAGTGTGTGTGGAAAACCCTTACTTTGACTCCAATCATGCTCCGCTCTTGTACTTAAGATCCTAGAATATGAATTTATACTTGTTAATAATATATTTTAGAACCTATTAGACATATATTTAGTGTACCATAATTCTTGTTAGTTTATTTATTTCTTTATTGATATGTTATTGTATTGAGTTTCGTCGTTCTTGAGTGTTCATTTACTTTATTTTCATATTCGGTTTACCTATTTTTATGTAATGAAGTTCATGTGGAATGGTTATAAATTTCCATGATTGGAATTATATATTATTAATGAACATAATAAATTGATAATGTTAATTTCTAACCTTTTGTTATATGTAATGTGGATGAATCATTAGATGACAACCACTTTGATTATTCGGCGGTATTTGGAATATTATGAACTAGTTTTGTCATATAACATAATTATATGTACATATTCTGTTTAATTAATATTAATTAGGTTATAAAACATATTTTATAGTCTAGTTCCACCATGAATATTGTTTCATGTCCAGTAATGAAGAATAAATTGAAGAACAAATCTTGGTCGTCCACGAAGTTTATAAATCGGAACCTCATGAACGTCGATTTCATTTATAAAAATAAAAGGGAGGGAGTAAGAATATTTATGATTGTTATTCCATTCACAAGATATAGATACATTATATATATGTCAGTAGGTTTATCATGTTCATTTGGATAGAGGAGGTGAGGAGAGGATAGAAAAAGAATATAAATTGAAATGAAACCATATGAAAAAGAAGGGTGCTTTACCTCTTGAAATAACCTCCTTGAAAAAATCTATAAGAGAAGAGGTTTTGGACTTTTTGGAAGACCAGAAGCTTCTTGGAAGTGGGGAGAGACTCGGGAAGGGTAATTGGGGGAAACATTGAAGAGCATAAAGTCTTATAGGACTGAAGAGAAGAGGGAGTGGTGAGGGGTTTTTATAGTGGAGGAGAAGAGTAAGTGTTGAATATTTAATTCATTAATTAATTATTTCCCTCAAGACAACCAATAGTGTGGTTTCATGTTACCCCTAAAAGTAATAAGGGAATTTTCATTCGAACCATGTGGCCCTAAATCACTTGTGATGTCATAAATAGTGTATTTAACTGATAATTTGTATATACGGTATTTTATTATATTTCACAATTCATAAAAAATTCAAGAAATTTAGAACAATCCCAAAAATTCACCCCTACCATTTTTCGATGTGTAGAATTAAAAAGTGAAATAAAATTTTCAATAAAAAAGTTTCTAAATATTATTACTTTTATTTTTAAATAAGGTCATAGTAAATTCGAGAAATAACAATCTTGAAGTGCAATTAGTTTTATGTGACATTGAAAAATTAATTAAGATCCTATTATCATATTTCCTTATAAAAATAAAATAACAATATTATTTACTATTAATAATGGTCATATTACTATTCATATTACTATTCATAATGGTATGTTACTGTTAACCTAAAATTAACTTTGTTCTATCAGACTCCAAATGACTTACTGAACACAATTCTAGATGAACAGTTTTCGAAATTCAAAACATAGAAGATGAAATGTTGTGTTTAATGGTTAGATTATAAAATTGAACTATATATATATTTTTAAAACCTTGGGGTGTTACTGTTCATGCATATTCTCTGCCTCATGTTTAATTTATTCTGGGTGAATATATACTTCAATCATTTATCGTAAGTATATATATTATATTTGGCTTCGTATAAAAGATGCCTCGAAATTTTCAAAGCCAAAACCATAGATTCCAATTCAAATTCATGTGTGGAATAATTTATCTCATGAGGTTGAAGTTGTCTTGAATCACAAGAAATTACCTGATCATTCTGCATTAGAACACAATCAAGTCCCTATAATGAAGCATCCCTATAGATGGTAATCTCACCATTTCAGGAAGCCAAAGAAAAAACCAAGGCATTCCACAATCTCTACATCAGTTCATGAAATGAAATATCACATTATTAATTAGAAATAAATTTAACCCATTTTATAGATGAAATATTAAACATGCTAGAAAAAAATGCAATGTTTTTAAAACACCAACAGAAATAACATGTTAATTAAATAAATCAACAATTCTCTATTGAATTTTTTGGTCTTGGACATTCATCAACCACTTTTGATTTGGCAGGATCAACTACTATTCCATCTTTATTTACAATTTTCCCAGGAAAGGAAATCAATTGCAACCAAAAATCAATGTTTCCAAATTTTCTATATAGTATCTTTTACATTAAGGTTTTCAAAATAACCCTTAAATATATTTCAAGTTCTTATTAACTCTTATAAAATAAGAGAATATCATAAATAAACACAACCACAATCATATCCAAGAACTCATGAAATATACTATTAATAAGATTTATGAATACATTAGGTGCATTAGTTAACCCAAACAGAATAAAAACAAACTAATAATGACCATATATAGTACAAAAAAGCTATTTTCGGGATTTCATCCTCCTTCACCTTCAGCTGATTCTATACTGATCTCATGTTAATAATAGAAATATATTGAGCTCTATAGAGATGATCAATGAAATCATCGATATGAGGAAAATGACAATTTTTAATAGTGATGTTATTAAATTCACTATAATCAATGCAAAGTCTCATGGACCCATATTTATTTTCAACGAAAAAAAATAAGAGCACTACATGGTGATGTTATAGGATGAATGAATCCTTTATCATGAAAATACAATATGTTTTCTTAACTCAAGAAGTTCCATTTCAGTTGTACAATATGGGGGTTTTGAATTTTACTTTGCTTCTGTAACTATGTTAATTCTGAATTCGACTTCCTGATTATGTATGAAAATGGATAACTCATCATGAAAAACATCAATGTATTCATTTACCACATGCATATCTTGTTTCTGAATAGTTCCTTTATTTTCAACAATATGAGAAAGATAACATTCATTTCCATTTTTCAATAGTTTCTCGTCCCCCTAATATGTCAGCAATTATATGTGTTCTTTCTAGAATACAAATTGAAACTATTTATAAAAAACCACTTCTTTAGCTCTACAAACAATCTTAGCATGATAAACCGAATGTCAATCCATTCCCCGAATGACATAAAACTCTACAAAGAGAAAAACAACAATATTTTCAGGTAAATTGTTTCCACATAAAAGAATATAATGATTCTTATAATTCCCCATTTCTATAATATTTCACCTATTTGTTTTAAAAATATTTTTTTGTCTCATTTTTTGAGGTGATATTTTCAATTTTCCTGAAAATATATCCAAAATAAAGGAATGTTTAGACCTCATATGAAACAAAACATTAGAAAAATCGGATTAAACATACAAATTACATGATTCAAATTCATTGGATAGCCAGACACCTGCTGAAATAGTTGCAAAGGAGATCATATCTCCTTTCTTCTTTTAGTATGGCATATCTACATCATTCAGATCACTCTATGAAAAAGAATTTGAATAATGATCCATCTCTCCAAAATTAACACACATACCTATTTTCTTATCAGGATTATTATTAGGATCATTTTCATTACAATCTCGGGCCATATGCCCAACCATTATACATCAAAACAATTCCCAATTTAGGTATGGCATTCCCCAGGGTTTTTCTTGCCTCACATTTCCCAAACTTGAAACAACATTTTCATACAATCATATTTCAATGGTTGATTATTACCCATCATATTCCATCTGGAGAACTTATTCTCATTATTGTCAAAATACATGTGATCATCAGCAAATGCCATCTCGAACCTCTCATCACATTGTTCAAGATTCTAATAACTTTTGATTTCCAGAGAGGTAAAATCCCATTGATACCTTGTCTTCAATACTGATTAATGTGTTTGATTTTTTATCAATGATATAGAAAAAGATATGTAGTTTTCCTCGCTAGTTGGGTGAAATTTTCTTCATACACATCCACTAAATAATCCTCCCATTGCTTCAGTTCAAGTAATTTATTCTTCATCTTATGTTGCACCACCTTAGGAAAATAATTTTTCAAGGAAAATACCTAAATTTATCCCATGATAAGGCAACCATATCCTCTCTATCCATGATATTATTTCCCACTGAACATCACTCATTAGATTCACCATCAAAATGATAAAATGATAAAATTTCTTTTTGATTATCTGAACATCCAAGAACGCCAAATATCTTTTAAAGGGCTTTAATCCATTCTTCAGCCATTATTGGGACTGAAGATCCATTTGAAGAAGGAGGGTGGTGTATCATAAAATGATCCACTATTTTCATCTTCTGTCATTTTACCTATGGTTTTTCTCTTTCATGGATTCGAAAGCAATTTATTTCTAGTGTTAGTTGATAAAATACTATCAAAACCTTCTTGGTCCCCATCCCTACAATTCTGAGTAGCACATTCAAATGGATTTCATTTTGTTGGTGCATCTCCTCTTCAACTGTATTGTTTCTTCTGTGAATGACCATTATGAAGAAACATATCTTAGTCGATGAAGCATGGCAATATTTAAATCCTATAAAATTAAAATAAACCATAGAGTAAAAATTATTTTTGTTATTCTATTATCATCAACCAAACCTATAATGTTATTTAATCCATCCTCTGATACCAACTATATGGACCCTACCATATTATATTACATAACCGTTAATTATAGTAAAAAAATCATTTCTTTTCATATTTAAGATCTTTTTGAGTAAAATTATTTAGGGAATTGGACATAATAAATTCATTACATTACACATTAATATATTGTGGATACCATACAAATAGTATTCATTTCATAAACAATTTTACACTTTTGAAAGATCTGGTATTTCCTTAGTATGAATAATATTTCAAGAATTTTCATTATCAAGTTTTTTCATGAGTTTTGAATTCTCATTATCAAGAAGTTTGGTAAACCTAGAAGCTTCTTCATAGGTAGGTAAATCTATAGCTTCATCAGAAGAAGATTCTTCATCAAAAGTGTTATATTATTTTCTATCATTAGAATTCAAAGAAACATTGGTCATTGATTCTGCATTGTGTACCTTAGCCATCTTGCATTGATTATCAATAGGTAGCATGGCTATAAGACACATATTATTCTATCTAGAAGATTCATAATCTGAAGATTCATATAAAGAGTCTCCACCACTAGCACTCCATGTGTCATTAGCTTTCAACACTTTCTAATCTTTGGACATGTAATACTTATTTTTATTTTTCTCAGAATTCCTTTATTTTATTTCTTTTCTCTTGAGAAAAGGGAACTCAGGTCTTATATGTCCATCTCTCTTGCATTCATAGCATGTAACTTCAGAATCTTTATTATCTTTTCTATCCTTCTTTTTGTGTTTTGATTGAATGTTCCTCTGTCCAGCTATCTTGTTCATCCTTCGAGAAAGATTTTCATATTCATTTTTTGAGGATTCACATCCACTAGATTCGGAATGGATAACAACTTTCATATATCTAGATCTAGTAACTCTACAAGGAGTCTTGGATTTAATATGATTGGGAGTAGTAGTAAAATCTACACAGACTTTTCCATTCATCTTCTTTACTATATCAGCATCTCTCTTCATTCTAGTCTCATTCTAAGGACACTACTACAAATACGGCCTTTATCACTGCTAAAAATGGCCTTTATCAGCGCTAGAAAAAGCGCTGACATAGCCGGCAAAGATAAAAGGGGGGGTCCCCTTTATCAGCGCCTTGAAAAGCGCTGATAATGACCCCTTTTATCATCGCTGAAAAAAGCACTGATAAAAGGGGTCGTTTATCAGCGCTTTTTTAGCGCTGATAAAGGGGTCCAATATCAGCGCTTACATTATTAGTTCTTTCGTTTTAGCACTGATAAAGGACCCTTTTATCATCACTTTTAAAAAAGCGCTGATAAAAGTTAAAAAAAATTAATGCCAATCGGGAGGGGGGGTTTTATAGCGCTTGAGCTCCCCCTTTTACAGCGCTTTTCTACCCCTGTACATCACCCCACGCACCCCACGCAACCCCTTCACCCTTTAACAGCGCTTTCTTCTATATTACCCCACACGTGTGTGCCCCTGCCTCCAACAAGATTTGAACTCGAGACCTCCCCCCTGCGCGCCTAAGCCTTTACCACTACTATATTTTGATTTGTCTTCCAATTCATGATATATATATATATATAGTTATATTTATTCTTATAGTAATTGTAACAGCCCGAGATTTTATGAAAAATATTCTTTTTTATTTCACTAATGTCTTGTGTTGTACGCTACACCAAAAGGAGCTTGAAAAACACGCATCCTTGACTTGCCTTGCATTACACGCAATCGCGACCTTCCTCGATAGCGTGTGTAATACGCAATACCGAGTTTCACTAAACAACGATATGCTATTAAAATATTATTAAAACTACCCGTTATGAATAGTAATAACCACTTTTTAAAATTCTATAAATCTTATTTTTCAAAATGAACTTCATTTTTGGATTCGGAATATCGAAATTAGCTTAGGTTGAAATTTTGGTGATTTTCCGATAACTTTCATATTTTGATGAATAGTGAAAATTACTAAATTATAATTAAAAACAACTTTTTTAATCGAAATAATTAATAGTGATAAATCATTAATTTGAGTGGTTTTAAAGTATATTTAGAATATATTTTTACAATTTAATACAATGTTGGTCATTGGATGTAATTTCACATTTAAACTAGACATAAACAAGTGTCAATCTTTTGATAGATATTGTTTCTTAAAAAACATGCTATTTGTTTTAACAGCGGGATTTAATTATAAAATTAATTAATGCAACTTTTATGTTATGAATTTGGTAAAATAGACTTCATTTTTGAATTCGGAATATGAAATATAGCTTGGGATGAAATTTTGGCATTGTTCTGAAAAACATCAATTTTTGATGAATAGTAAAACTACTAAGTGGTAGGTTAAAAACTGAATTTTGCATAAATCTTAATTTTACCGCTTCTGTGAATGGAATTTCGAAAATCCGAGAGACACGGTTAATATCAAGGACTAAAATGTGGTTCAATGAGATGAAAATAATTTTTTGGTGAATAGTAACTTTTTACTTTTTTTACCACGGTTAATAGTAAATAGGGTAACTAAGGGTAAATATGATATTAATATTACCCTAACACATGGTCTAATTCTATTGATATAATTGATAATATAAATACCAAAATAAATGTAATTTAAGACTTTTTATGAATTCCACTAATTTTCTAGGTTACTATGATATATTAGTGTTGATTTAATCAACTTGGTTCGAACATATAATTCTGATATGACTTTCACAAAAATCATATATCAAATAGTGTCAAAATTGACACAAAATAGTTTTTAAATAAAATATTATATTATTAATTGTTATTTTATTCCTAAAAATCTAAGGTTCGGCCAAATGACTTAGATAAGGATATATATATTAATAATAAACAATTTGGGGTTCGTTTGGCATGTTATAGTAAGTGTATTAACCATATAGTGAAAGAAAAACAAAAAGACACGGTAAAAGTTAAATTAATTAACTTAGAGTTAAATCTAATTGATAAGGTTAAAATAATACCCCAAACTTGTCTAAATCCTATTGGTTGATAGGATTTCGACCCATCCCCACTTTAGCTTAGAAATAATACCCTTTGGAACCATTATAAACCGATTTTGACTTTAATATAAAATAATATTTTGAGGTATTCCTAAGGTGCCCCTCTCCTCCCTTATAAAAGGACACCTCCTCCCCCTCCTCCTCACACCAATTTGAGTACTCAAGCTCGGCCAACCCCTGCCAAAATCTCTTCTCCACTTCCCTAGCAACATCCTAGAGGTTCTGGTCTTCCTCAAAGACCAATTCTAGTGCCCTAAGAGGAGGTCTCAAAGAGGCACTTCAAAGAAGAGGTAATTACCGTTACCAATTCTTTCATCTTTATTTCTTCTTCCACTTCTTCTTCTTAGGTTGTTTCATTATGAAGTAATAACATCAGTATCACTCATATACTGATATGTTATTATAAGTATGAAACAACCCTATTTCACCATCTATCCATCCTACGGAAAAAGAAATCACCGCGCGTGCGTACGTACGGAATACCGTCTCCACGCCGTGGTGTAATCTATTTTCCACCACCACCTTACATGGATGGGTATAATGGTGTAAAGAATAACTATACATAGTTATTACAACATCATATTGATTCTGATATATTGTATAATTCACTCAAATTCAATTCAATACTTATAGAAATGATATCATCGCTCGTGCGTACGTACGGACTACCGTCTCCACGACGCGATGAGATTCATTCTCCATATTAACCATTTAAGAATGATTATAAAGTATATATAAGAAATAATAATGAAATATATGACATTATAAAGCTACTGGATTTATGTATATATATACATATGTATGTCATCTACTTACTTCCATTTCAAGACAATAAGGAAATGAAAACAACGTTCATGCGTACGTACGGACTACCGTCTCCATGAACGGTGTTTTTCATTTTATTTATCTACCTATTATATATATATATATACTGAATATATATGATATATAAATCATATTTTATATTCTGGAAGTAAGTAAATCATGATATAAGTAATAATGATGTCAAGAACAACAAGTCAAAACACCTACGATAAATGAAATGATTTTACCCAAAACGCTTCTTTAACATGGAATTTACAAAAGAACGGGTAATATAATGTCATAAGTGAACCATATATGATATCATAAAAATGAATATGATTCTGTAATAAGTCAATGACATTATTTAAATCATTATACAGGAGGTTCGGACACATACGATGCAAATCGGACCTAAGGTAAGGGAAATATAACAATCTCATTTTTATCCGAGATTGTTTGTACTTTACTGGGGTATATTTTATCATCCACATCCATGTTTCCTCAATATGTAATGTTATTTACAACAACCTACAATTGTTTAAATCCAATTTTACCCTTCGGTGAGTTTTTAGTAAAAGATATGAAAGGAATCTTTTGTCGTTTTTCGTACGAGGTACTTTTTGACTTTTCCGACAAAAGTACGAAGAATGTTTTTTAAACTTAAACGGCACGAACGGATTTTTTCGGTTTTATAAAGCCTTATTTTCATGAAGCTTCCTACAAAAGATTTCATGACTATTTTTAATAAAATCTCTTTCTTTTAAAATTTCATGATGTTTTGTGAAAAGAAATTGATTTTGAAGAAGAAAGGATATTTTCCTCAAGAATTCATTTCAAGTGTTTTATCAAAATTATTTTCCATCTAAGATAATAAAGGGTTCTGTTTCTATCCATATTTTTACATTGATTTGACTATGTTGTGATGGAATTATGTTTATGAATTCCTTTATCTTATATGAATGGTTTTATGATGTCATGTTGTTTAAGAATCCCATTTTTTTTATTACATGGGTTATGAAATGATGTATGATTTATGATTTTGTGGCACACATAAGAATGGTATCATTATGAGATGGGTGGGACCTATATCTCCCTCCAATGCATTGGGTAAAGATTTTATATCTCATGAGATAGACATGGCTGGAATGGTAGGTTATACCTGTTCAGTGAAACAGGACTGAAACGAGGATTACTCGATTCAGAAAGGGACTTTGTCCACTAAGATAGTCTTGGAAATGAGTCTTGACTAACAAGAAATGATTCTCTATGATTATGTGTGTATGCCACAATGAGTAATGTTTTAAGTTATGATTTCATTTCAATACTATGGTTTATCCCATGTTATGAAATTATGCTCTCTTTTGCAGGTTAAGATTTCCAAAAAAGTTATGTTCTTATGAAAATTATGTGATTGATATTTCTTTTGTTTACCCTTACTGAGCATTTGAGCTCACCCTTTTATGTTTTCTTTTCCCCAGGATATAAAGAAAGGTTTTAGGTAAAAAAAAGGGATGACCTTTATGGGAGATATTGAAGAACTTTCACCACGATTAGAAGATTACGTTCCGAGTTTCCAAAGACACTAAACTATTACGATCCTTTAGTGTGTGTTTTTGTTATGTACTAAGTATTCCGCAAATGTAATGTAATGTCCATGTACATCAGGCTACAGGTCTCTACAGTTGGTATCAGAGGAAAGGTTTAGTCAACCTTTGGAAACTAGGATGCGAAAACGTTAGTGAGATCCCTAGAGATATTTCTAAGGTATGTCTAGGGATGCCCCTAAGGATAAGTATACGTATAGGATATAGTTCTAGAACTATGGTAACGATATTATATTAAACCAAAGATGATAGATATTTAAGTTACTCCCCCTTTATTATGATTTTTGCCTCTCACACTATTCTTTTTTGGGTTTTAGAATATGGCTGGAAACAAGATGATTCACGATAATGGAGGATATGATGGACAATGGAATGATATTCTTCATGAGCAACCAAATGAAATGGGATTTGGATGCCCAAACATCATTATTATGCCGAATCAGCAATCTCACAACATGATCAATAAAGTAAAATTTGGTAAGTTTCCTGACTCGACTAATAAGAGAAAGATGGAGTTCCATGATGATCATAGAGGAAAGAAAGTTCAATTTCCCCTATGTAAATCATGTGGGAAGAGGCATCAAGGAGAATGTTTCAAGGTAACTGGAAGATGCTTTGGGTGTGGAAAAGAAGGACACAAAGCAAGTAAGTGCAAAGGAAAAGGGTCGGTTAACACCATGGATGAGGATAATGGTATTGCTACGACATCAAAAATGGTTAAGTGTTTTAAATGTGGAATGTATGGGCATTATGCAAACAAATGCCCTAAGGGAAAGACTCATGAAGAGAATCAGTATGGTCATATGGGTAGTATTTATGTGGATGATGATGAAGAGACTACAAATGATATGTGAGATTAAAGAATTTTTGAAGCTCGGTCAATGGTTTGAGAATGTAGTGGAATGATTACATGTTTATCATGTGTAATTTTTGAATAAAGAGACATCTATGGATTGTTACACTGTTGTCTTTCCTTGTGTTTTGAAAGTGTATGATTAATGTTACTAGTATCCATGAAAGGTTATTCAGATATTTTTGGAATTTAGATGATATGCGCATAATAAAGGGATAAGGAGAAAATTAAATGTTTGATAGTATTCATGAGCTCATGATTGATATAAGGACTAAGTGATATCATGGTTTGAGTATAAATAATTTTGAGGATTTTGGTATTGGAATGTGTTAACTTTTAACTGCACTCATGTTTTCACTAAGGTATTCAAGAGAATACACGATTAAGGACTTTGAATGTTTGGAATGTGACCAACAAGACATATCTTATGAGATGTGGGGATCAACGACAGTATTAAATCTCTGGTAATCGATGTCACTATATTATGAGAGTGGACTACAGTATTATGTATAAGCCTAAAGATTAGACTGGATTATGTTGGACATAAGTTAGTATTTTTTAAGGATATAAGATTTTCGATATTATTGATGGGATGTTATAGTAACGTAGTTTTAGAAAAAGGGACAACCTGCAGGACGGGCGACAGCCCATCGCTCGGACAAGGCTGTAGGAATCGAACCCACAACCGAAGTGCGACTGGCCTTTATCGCCTACCACTGAACTACAGGAAGTCCCTATTTAGTAGAAACTAGTTTTATTATATTAAGCAGTATGATATATGAAGTATAAGTCCATTTTAGGAACCACATATGATTAATCTCACTATAGATCGACTTATGCATATAATTTTTACTAATCTTTTGTTTGAGACAGATGGAATGACCCGTCATTCTATCACATGATCTGCTAACACTTCATGAATGACAAATTCAACTTCATTTATTTAAGAGATGAAGTGGAAATTGTTCAAGGCACGAACAACAGTGAGATTGTACCAAAATAAAGTAAGTATTTATTCTAATTCACATTTTCAACTTTAGGGAAATGATCTTGAAAACCAAAAATGTCGTCCTAGTGATCTTATACCTGATGAATAAGATGGTACCTTATATCATCACAAATCTATGGATTTGTGATTACTGCCTTTTCCACAGTCATGTTCTCTACCACTCTTCATCAGAACATGATGGTTAAATTTCTCTTCCATATCCATATTTTCACCTATGTGGAAACCCATTGATTAGTTTATTTGGGTAATCGTTACATTTCATACTTTAGTTTTTAAAGCCAAGTTTTGGTATTCCCTTTTACGATGTGGGTTTCTATTAAAGAAACTTTCGAATAGTAAACCATTTATAACCCCGACGAATTTCGAGGGCGAAATTCATTTTAAGGGGGGTAGAATGTAACAGCCCGAGATTTTATGAAAAATATTCTTTTTTATTTCACTAATGTCTTGTGTTGTACGCTACACCAAAAGGAGCTTTCAAAACACGCATCCTTGACTTGCCTTGCATTACACGCAATCGCGACCTTCCTCGATAGCGTGTGTAATACGCAATACCGAGTTTCACTAAACAACGATATGCTATTAAAATATTATTAAAACTACCCGTTATGAATAGTAATAACCACTTTTTAAAATTCTATAAATCTTATTTTTCAAAATGAACTTCATTTTTGGATTCGGAATATCGAAATTAGCTTAGGTTGAAATTTTGGTGATTTTCCGATAACTTTCATATTTTGATGAATAGTGAAAATTACTAAATTATAATTAAAAACAACTTTTTTAATCGAAATAATTAATAGTGATAAATCATTAATTTGAGTGGTATTAAAGTATATTTAGAATATATTTTTACAATTTAATACAATGTTGGTCATTGGATGTAATTTCACATTTAAACTAGACATAAACAAGTGTCAATCTTTTGATAGATATTGTTTCTTAAAAAACACGCTATTTGTTTTAACAGCGGGATTTAATTATAAAATTAATTAATGAAACTTTTATGTTATGAATTTGGTAAAATAGACTTCATTTTTGAATTCGGAATATGAAATATAGCTTGGGATGAAATTTTGGCATTGTTCTGAAAAACATCAATTTTTGATGAATAGTGAAACTACTAAGTGGTAGGTTAAAAACTGAATTTTGCATAAATCTTAATTTTACCGCTTCTGTGAATGGAATTTCGAAAATCCGAGAGACACGGTTAATATCAAGGACTAAAATGTGGTTCAATGAGATGAAAATAATTTTTTGGTGAATAGTAACTTTTTACTTTTTTTACCACGGTTAATAGTAAATAGGGTAACTAAGGGTAAATATGATATTAATATTACCCTAACACATGTCCTAATTCTATTGGACAAGTGTAATTCGACCAAAAACAAACTTAGGAATAAAATATGACCATTTAGGCCCACTTGGATTAGATTAGGACATTTATTATTAATTTATTTAAAGAAGGGTTAAAATAGTTAAAATCAAAGTTTAATAAGTAAATCATTTTTAATATGGGGTTATACATAAGATAAATATTCATTAGAAAGCTAACACGATTTCCTACATGATGATATTTTATTTGTAATTTTTAGACATCAAATAATATAATTTATTTATGACACAAAGATGATGCAGTAATTATCTTATTAATGAAATATTGATATAATTGATAATATAAATACCAAAATAAATGTAATTTAAGACTTTTTATGAATTCCACTAATTTTCTAGGTTACTATGATATATTAGTGTTGATTTAATCAACTTGGTTCGAACATATAATTCTGATATGACTTTCACAAAAATCATATATCAAATAGTGTCAAAATTGACACAAAATAGTTTTTAAATCAAATATTATATTATTAATTGTTATTTTATTCCTAAAAATCTAAGGTTCGGCCAAATGACTTAGATAAGGATATATATATTAATAATAAACAATTTGGGGTTCGTTTGGCATGTTATAGTAAGTGTATTAACCATATAGTGAAAGAAAAACAAAAAGACACGGTAAAAGTTAAATTAATTAACTTAGAGTTAAATCTAATTGATAAGGTTAAAATAATACCCCAAACTTGTCTAAATCCTATTGGTTGATAGGATTTCGACCCATCCCCACTTTAGCTTAGAAATAAGACCCTTTGGAACCATTATAAACCGATTTTGACTTTAATATAAAATAATATTTTGAGGTATTCCTAAGGTGCCCCTCTCCTCCCTTATAAAAGGACACCTCCTCCCCCTCCTCCTCACACCAATTTGAGCACTCAAGCTCGGCCAACCCCTGCCAAAATCTCTTCTCCACTTCCCTAGAAACATCCTAGAGGTTCTGGTCTTCCTCAAAGACCAATTCTAGTGCCCTAAGAGGAGGTCTCAAAGAGGCACTTCAAAGAAGAGGTAATTACCGTTACCAATTCTTTCATCTTTATTTCTTCTTCCACTTCTTCTTCTTAGGTTGTTTCATTATGAAGTAATAACATCAGTATCACTCATATACTGATATGTTATTATAAGTATGAAACAACCCTATTTCACCATCTATCCATCCTACGGAAAAAGAAATCACCGCGCGTGCGTACGTACGGAATACCGTCTCCACGCCGTGGTGTAATCTATTTTCCACCACCACCTTACATGGATGGGTATAATGGTGTAAAGAATAACTATACATAGTTATTACAACATCATATTGATTCTGATATATTGTATAATTCACTCAAATTCAATTCAATACTTATAGAAATGATATCATCGCTCGTGCGTACGTACGGACTACCGTCTCCACGACGCGATGAGATTCATTCTCCATATTAACCATTTAAGAATGATTATAAAGTATATATAAGAAATAATAATGAAATATATGACATTATAAAGCTACTGGATTTATGTATATATATACATATGTATGTCATCTACTTACTTCCATTTCAAGACAATAAGGAAAGGAAAACAACGTTCATGCGTACGTACGGACTACCGTCTCCATGAACGGTGTTTTTCATTTTATTTATCTACCTATTATATATATATATATACTGAATATATATGATATATAAATCATATTTTATATTCTGGAAGTAAGTAAATCATGATATAAGTAATAATGATGTCAAGAACAACAAGTCAAAACACCTACGATAAATGAAATGATTTTACCCAAAACGCTTCTTTAACATGGAATTTACAAAAGAACGGGTAATATAATGTCATAAGTGAACCATATATGATATCATAAAAATGAATATGATTCTGTAATAAGTCAATGACATTATTTAAATCATTATACAGGAGGTTCGGACACATACGAAGCAAATCGGACCTAAGGTAAGGGAAATATAACAATCTCATTTTTATCCGAGATTGTTTGTACTTTACTGGGATATATTTTATCATCCACATCCATGTTTCCTCAATGTGTAATGTTATTTACAACAACCTACAATTGTTTAAATCCAATTTTACCCTTCGGTGAGTTTTTAGTAAAAGATATGAAAGGAATCTTTTGTCGTTTTTCGTACGAGGTACTTTTTGACTTTTCCGACAAAAGTACGAAGAATGTTTTTTAAACTTAAACGGCACGAACGGATTTTTTCGGTTTTATAAAGCCTTATTTTCATGAAGCTTCCTACAAAAGGTTTCATGACTATTTTTAATAAAATCTCTTTCTTTTAAAATTTCATGATGTTTTGTGAAAAGAAATTGATTTTGAAGAAGAAAGGATATTTTCCTCAAGAATTCATTTCAAGTGTTTTATCAAAATTATTTTCCATCTAAGATAATAAAGGGTTCTGTTTCTATCCATATTTTTACATTGATTTGACTATGTTGTGATGGAATTATGTTTATGAATTCCTTTATCTTATATGAATGCTTTTATGATGTCATGTTGTTTAAGAATCCCATTTTTTTTATTACATGGGTTATGAAATGATGTATGATTTATGATTTTGTGGCACACATAATAATGGTATCATTATGAGATGGGTGGGACCTATATCTCCCTCCAATGCATTGGGTAAAGATTTTATATCTCATGAGATAGACATGGCTGGAATGGTAGGTTATACCGGTTCAGTGAAACAGGACTGAAATGAGGATTACTCGATTCAGAAAGGGACTTTGTCCACTAAGATAGTCTTGGCAATGAGTCTTGACTAACAAGAAATGATTCTCTATGATTATGTGTGTATGCCACAATGAGTAATGTTTTAAGTTATGATTTCATTTCAATACTATGGTTTATCCCATGTTATGAAATTATGCTCTCTTTTGCAGGTTAAGATTTCCAAAAAAGTTATGTTCTTATGAAAATTATGTGATTGATGTTTCTTTTGTTTACCCTTACTGAGCATTTGAGCTCACCCTTTTATGTTTTCTTTTCCCCAGGATATAAAGAAAGGTTTTAGGTAAAAAAAAAGGGATGACCTTTATGGGAGATATTGAAGAACTTTCACCACGATTAGAAGATTACGTTCCGAGTTTCCAAAGACACTAAACTATTACGATCCTTTAGTGTGTGTTTTTGTTATGTACTAAGTATTCCGCAAATGTAATGTAATGTCCATGTACATCAGGCTACGGGTCTCTACAGTAATATATATTTATATTAATATATATTGTTATATTATAATATATATATATATAATAATATATATATATATATATAGTTATATTAATATATATATAGTTATATTAATATATATCTATATAGTTATATTAATATATATCTATATAGTTATATTAATATATATCTATATAGTTATAGTAATATATATCTATATCTATATATATTTAGTTATATTTATTAGTATAGTAATATATATTTATATTAATATATATATAGTTATATTAACATATATATATTTATATTAACATATATATAGTTATATGAATATATATAGTTATATTAATATATATATAGTGATATTAATGTATATATTTATAGTTATATTAATATATATATTTATAGTAATACTAATATATATATATGTTGTTATATTAATATATATATAGTTATTAGATTAATATATATAGAGTTAGATTAATATATATATATATAGTTAGATTAACATATATATATATAGTTAGATTAATATATAGGTATATAAATATTCATAAATTTTTATTTTAAATAAAATGGATGTTATTTATTATTTAGATAATGATAATATATTTTATATGTAAATATATATTATTATTTATATTTATAATTAAAGTTTTAGGTTTGAATATATAAACAAATATGTACATATAGATATATATTTGATTATAAATAACATTTCATTATAAAAAATGATAAAATTACAAATACATAATATCAATATGAATGTAATACCTTGGAATAAATTCATACCCCACCAAAAAAATCCAATAATACCCACTTAAACGAGGCTGATAATCCACAAAATGCTAAAAAATCGGGGTACCCCGACAAAAAATTCAGTTTTGGAGGACTATTGGGCCTTTTTGGCCTCGAAAATCCCCTGACCGAGGTTTAAATCTATAATATTGATGTAGAGCTCATCGCAGGCTTCGATTTGATATGTGGTAGAGCTGAAACGGACACCGGAATCAAAAGTTATGGCCGTTTGAAGTTTGAGTTGCGTTTTCAACATATTTTGGATATTTTTTTTAGTTTTTTTAATTTTTTTAGTCTTCAAATTGTTATTAAATAACTATTACTCCATAATGATTACAAAATTATTAATTAAAAATATTTTTTAATTTTTTTAAGAAGCCATTTTAACTAAATATCTTATATATTAAGTATAATAAGTGTAAATGTACATTTATACTTATAAAAAATATATTTAAATATTATTATTATATATTTTATATCAATATAACTATATTTATATATTAATATATTAATATATTTTTTTAATTTTTTTTAATCCGACCCTTTATCAGCGCTTTTTTTACAAGTGATGATAAACGCCCCCCCTTTATCAGCGCTACTAAACAAGCGATGATAAAGGGGGCCCCTTTATCAGCACTTTTTCGTTAGCGTTGATAAAGGGGGGGTGCTACGAAAAACTGTTTTTGAGGTAGTGGGAAGAGTTCCAAACATCTCATCAATAGTAATAAGAGTAACCTTTATATTCTCATCAATTGCAGTCCTTCTAGATTCCCACTCATTCGGCATGATGTCAATAATCTTGTCAACAAGAGCTTCGACATTCAAACATTTTTCACCCATTGATTGTAAACTATAAACTATAGTCACGAATCCCTATTGTACTTTGCATAAGAGTTCACCATAAGGAAAACTGAAACCATTATATTAGGTTCTAAGAATTGATCTTCTAGTCTTAATTTCTTTTGATGTTCCAAAGTGAGTAACTTCAAGATTCTTCCATATAGAATTTTCTACATCACAAGATGAAATTTGGCAATGTGTATTTCTAGTCATTGAACAAAGTAATGTATTGCGTGCCTTATAGTTCAGTTGGTAATCCTGATTTTCATGATTTATAAATCCACTCACTTCATTATCAGGGATCTTGTATCCACCAGCATGCATAACAAAAATTTCAACCCCAGTGTTGATAATGAAAGTCTTCATGTGATCTCTCCAATATTTGTAATTATTACAATAAATGATTGGTTGTATGGTTGGATTAAGATTGTCTATAGATAGAACATTGATTCCTGTCATCATTAATGAAATTCTTTCCAGAAAAACTTTTTAGTAGAAAAATATTTTAAAAAAAGAAAATATTATAAGAATGAAAGTGTTGAGAAAAGGTATCTCTAAGAATAACTGAATATAAATCTAAATATATGAATATGAGAAACAGATTCCGAAAAATATGAATCCGGAAAATGTAATTCCAATCATTCCCTTCTGAATATAATCATGAGGTTAATTCAGATTGAACCAAATCCTATTATACCAATTGTTAGGATGGTATGTGACTGAGTATGTTATACTCTATAATACCAAATGTAGGATCGAAAAAATGAGATTCTTAGATACAAGAGGGGGTGTGAATTGTACTTTTAAAAATTCCCGTAGGAAATTTTTAGGATGGTTTTTTTTAATAAGGTTAAACAGGATAATTCACAAGACCTCTATGAGTTCAAATATCTTTCTTGATTCTGTAAAAGTAATTATGAAAATGGAACTTAACTAAAGTTACAAAGATTAAGATTCTACCTTAAAGCATATAGAATCTAACTATATCAGAGTACAAGGATGAGGAAGTATAAGAAATTATACTTTCCTCAATAATACAAAATGTAGAGAAAAATCTTGTAACAAAAACAAGAAACAAGTAATAAGTCTGTTAACCCAAAGAGATGGGTATCCAACAAGCTTGGATAAAGGTCCCTTGATTTATACTTTCAAAAAAGTCTGTCTTACCCACACCAGGGAAAGCCTTCGATACGAAGACTGGAGTCTGTCTAGTTATCCCGGCAAGACCTCAACTATCAGGTAGTTGGCACCTCTTTCTTCCTCAGCAAGGAAGCCCTCAACTTCAAGGTGTCGGAACCTCTATCATCCTATCCCCACAATCCCTTGATTGTACACAACAACAATAGGAGTCGCACAAATCAAATCCACACAAGGAAAAGTTTTAACAAGCTATTCAAACTTTCTACACGATGCTTGAGAGTTGATAAGAGCATCTCTCTCTAGAAATCACTTCAATAGCATGTAAGCACAGATGTCAGAGTTGTGTCAATGTTTTCGTCAACTTTCAAATGAGCTCCTATTTATAGGTGAAGCTACAATGGTCAACTATCTCCTCCAATGGTCATATTCTTAATTGAATTTCAGAGGGACCTGTACACATGTCACTCAAACAATGGTTAGTCAATAAATTAAAGCATGAAATCATTTTGAAATAAAACAAGTATAAGAATATGTAAAACTGAAGTTCAGAATGAAAGTAAATAAAAGTTAGGAATTTAAGAGATGTATGAATGTTCGTAGTCTAACTAAAAAATAGAAATCAAGATTTATAGTAAAGAGATATTCTGATTCTATTTTGTAAGAATTCGTAACATGAATACTATAGAATTCCAGAATCTGAATTTCAAGGAAATTTGGTGTTTGGATTCTAATAAATTAGGAACCTAAACTTAAATATTTCAAAGTTGATTTCATAGATGTTCGGATTCAAACTATTAGAATTTCATAGTCGAACTCATAGAAGTTTGGAGTAAAACTAGTAGAATTTCGGAGTTGAACTCATCAATGTTCAATGTCGAACTAGTAGAAGTATGGAGTCAAACTCATAGAAGTTCAGAGTCGAACTAATATAATTTCGGAGTCGAACTCCTATATGTTCGGAGTCAAACTAGTAGATTTTCAGAGTCGAACTCATAGATGTAAAGAGTCAAACATGTAGATGATCGGAGTCAAACTCATAGAATTTCGGAGTCGAACTAGTTGAAGTTTGGAGTTGGAATTCAGAGACTTAAATAGAATGCTTCATATCTAAGCATTATACATTTATGTGGTTTTTATTCACAATCTGAATTTTACACATAGATAAGAAATGTGATTGAACAATGAAAAACACTTTAAGGATAAATTCCTTTGGGGATGAAATTTTTCCTTAAGAAAATGCAACAAGAGGTAAAATTAGATTTGCCTTAAGATAAGGTGTTTGTGATTTTCAAAACATGATGGAATGGAAAAGTTATATGGAAAACCTTATTGACTCAAAAAACTATACATCCCCAAAATATTAGTTTAGAGACAAGGAGAGGCCAGCGAAATCCTGTGAATTGTGTCATTTTCTAGATCGAGTTGAAAATTTCTAGTGTTGTGAACCGCAGCCCAAAAAATCCTTATTAACCGAGTCATCATCGGGAGGGGTTATTTCATCATGGGACTCTCCATATGCTGTCACATGACCCATAGATACACCCTCCTCATCACTCTATAAAATTAACCAAATGGGAGCTGATAAAAAATGAGATTGAATTTTTGGAGTGCTTAGATTGTAGGGAGGAATGAATTCGATGAAAAACGATCAATGATGTACAGAATGACAAATGATATCCAAAAATTATAAACCAACCGTGAAAACTAAAATGAAGGAAACATTAAAATATTGGAAAACCATGATCCTAATTGGAATAATATGAATCAAACACCATTAGAGGATAAACATCTTGTGAACTACAGGAACAATGCCCCTCCATCAACCCAGTGCACTTCCTAGAACATCATGATGCAAATAAAACCCTACCCTGCTTAGCGTTCCTCCACATGGATAGAATATAGCATTGCATACCACCATGGTATGTAGAATAAATCTCAGGTCATGTACCACTACAATACACAGACCACACTTAGGTCTGCATACCACTTCATTATGTGTATGACCCCACTACCCCATAGTAGTATGATATCCGAGGGGATCCCCATATGACATGAGGAAAAATTACACATAATTGGGTTCCTTCGGGTGTACCTCTTTCTGGTCCCTATCATATTCTTTTATACTAATCATTCTCTCTATGGATCCTCCAAAACCCAACCAAATTCATCAGGGTAAAGCCTCCTCCAAAGCCACCAGACTCGTATTAATTGGACATCGGGAACATCCGCACAACCATATTAGTCTATATACCTATGTAAAGTGGTGAAATGTTCATAATCCCCACAACATTACAGGCCCATGGAGTGTCCATAAGTGTAAATTATATAGGTGACCTGGGGTCCTACTAAGGGATACTCGCATGTACCTCCCTGTTCTCGAGATTTTGGGTAATCACTAGGTTTTTTCATTCACTAAGGGATAATGAAAAGTTATTATAATAATACATTACATACCCATTTATGAGGAATAATGATCATCCCAATCCAAGAACCCCTTTCAGGGCACTCCCATATTGGTAAGTCCTTATCCATTTTGTGAGTTGAGGGTACACTTTCTCCTCTTTTCATCATCCTCAGATGTGTCGATATGGATCACTAGATGTGACTATCATTGAAATATACACTTGTGATAGTTGGTACATTCAAAGACCCCCTCTACCTTTGGCCTAGAAGTTGTGACCTCTTCCACCATCTTCTTCCTCTTCCATTAGAGGAGAATGGAATGTGTGTAGTTTTTCGAATCTATAGCTTCCTCTTGTTTCTCACATTGAGCATGACTCATGTAGGAGTAGAGGTTAATGATGATCGCTACATCCACCCCATATTTCTTTGAACTACGATAACTCTAATTCATATTCGAACCATTATACATAGGATGCATACCTAAGACCTAATCTGAATATTATTTCTTGTTATAATGTTTGTATCCATATTTATTCCCCCCCCCCTCACTTGGGAATTTTCATCAAGAATATGCCCTTATGTGACTCTTTCAAGAATTTCCACCTCAACTGTGTAATCCCCAACCATTTCTTCTGAAATGGGTAACTCCAGTGTGTAATCCCCAATCATGTCCCCTCATAAAAATGCATCATATTAATGAGTAATACCTTATTGAATTCCCACAAATGGCCCTCCTCTACGATATAAGCCCCAACATTACCCAAATTATGAGGGATTTAATTCATAATTAATTGGGATATGTAGAAAGCCTCCCTGAGGTCAAAACACACCACCCAATGAAACCCAATGTTCACTGGGAAACATACTTATTAAGGACATGTCAACCTAGGATGTCATGCCTCTTCTGAGCATCTTGGGATGCTTTGGTGTATTTCCCAAATGAAGTCATTACTAGGAATCTTTCCAAAAAAATCCCTTACCATGTGATGTTAAATAGAATGGATGGGTCCTCATCGCATTACCTTAAAAGGTGATGTGTCTAGTTAAACCACACAAAAAAATACATGGGTTTTAATTCCTCCTAAGAGGATATGTAGGAATCCCATCATAGGAGTTCATTCATGAGAGAGAAACAACTTCCGGGCCCTCTGGATGATGATAAACTCTAGGGCACCTCATTATAAGGATTAACTAGAATTGTATTTTTTATTCACAACCCATGCATAAATATGGTTAATCTTTCATCCCAGGGGAAACTCAGAGACACATTCCTAGGAAAGACCCAAGGATCCAGAAACATATAAACCTTGAATAAATCAATAAAAGATTCCCATAGTGGGAAATTATTCCCCCAAAAAATGGTGTGATGAGACCTACATCCCATCAACTTGACCAATGTAATCCTTAAATGTCATTAGTTAAATCACCATCCAATGAGCTCCTACCATTGGAATTTATGTTCATAAATCATCTGTACAAATTCTGTTGGGTGTTTCTAGATCTATGAATACACATGTTGGAGACCATCCAAGGACATTGTACCCAACATGTAACCCTTCATAATAATGGACTATTGCTTACTTTCTATTAGTTCATATCATCATGCTCTGGTAAAAGGTGAATCAGGTCAAAAATAAATGATGAACTCGATGGGAATCAATACCTATGATGGCAGTGTTATCTGGCCGAAAACCCATTTCAATCCTGAAAGAATAGGGACAAGAATTATTTTCAATAACAGATGTGATCATAATATAATACTGTTATAGAGTTTTCATATTTTTATATGTCATATATATTCATGAGATATTTAACAAAGCTATGTACAATCCATATGGAATCTTTTTAAATTGATCAGATCTGCATGTTTGTATATGTAATGGTGGCTGGATCCTAGAGGAATGGGAACCCTCCCCCATACCATCATCATTGATGAAGTGTTTCAAAAACACTGATCAAATAGTACAACAAAAAAATGTATGCTCCCCATTGTGAAGGATAAAAGGGAGGCCCTCAAATCTGTGAAATCTCTGTACCCACCTATTCAGGTATGGCAACAAACACAGAACAAGATGGCCCCAATGAACTTATCCAACCATTTTGGGAGTCCTTCCTTGGAGTGCGACAATTATTAACTCCCTTATCTTAGAGAGAGAGATGAAGTCATCACCAATGACTTCATCCCAGATGCACATGAAACCCACTCGAGGGCTCCAACCAGACGATGCCACCAAAAGTGATTTAAAACTCAATATCCTCATTATAAAAAGGATATCAGGCCTAGGGAACATGTTGATGTCCAATGTAATTGGGACCTTGATGTTCCCACTAGGGTGTAAAATGGTCCTTTGGGATATGTTTATCACTCTGGTTATTGAGGATGATATCCACCACACAGATACAATGTCATACAAAAGGTAGATATAAAACATCCCCCTTGTCCATATCATTCCACAGAAATATGTCAACAACCTATGAGAGGGGTTATATTCCTCCTCAATCTTATGAATCCCAGAAGGGATTCATGGTGGAACTTCATGATATGGTGAAAATTCCTTCCAATGCTCTCATTTCATGCCACAAAAACAGAGGGAAAAATTATTTGAATATGCAAATCTACACCAATGCGCAGGAACCAAATCATCCAAATAGGACAACACCCAATTATATGAAAGTAGAAATACCTACTGATGCACACTATTCCCACCACAAAAATTTGGAGAAACCCAATGGACAATTTGATAACTCTATCACTGCAAAAGAATATCACCAGTCAATTTTGGCAGAAAGAAAATAAGAGAAGAGTCAAATTCCTACTGATGCATTAAAATACCACCACCCAAATATAATGGAAACCATAGAAGGATGTTGATGAAAGACATATCCCTCTGTCCCAGAATAGGAAAAACTCTAGTACCCGATAGAAAAAAATGGAGGACTAGAGTAGGCTTGAACTCCTGCTCTGATATCAAAATAGGTATCTATACACATTTCATCCAAAGATTTATCTCAACCCCTATAGTCTATAATGGAGGATCAGATGCAGATACAAAAATATATCCTCCAGATATCTCAATATGTCATTTATATGGAGGAAAATGTGAGGTGTTCATCAAATATACCAGTATCCTTGGGTAGGGTGATTCGTTAACAAAATCAGAGAGTCACCCCAGATCATACCTGCATCCCTAATCTAGTTTAGGAGGGTTGACGACCATATTCCATGATATAAGGAAAACCAGATCATGAACAAATTCTCATTCCTACATGGGGACACCAGTTCAATGTGGTGGCCACTACAGGGAAGGAATATATCCATGTTATAATACAAGATGTGTATTTACGTATCCCGATGGAATACAAATGGAACACAAACATGTAAATGAAAGTTGTTACCAATAGAAGGTGGCCCAAGTATCCCACAAGAATGATTATGAAAATGTGTAATTGAAAAGGCCACCATAAAATTAAGAGCATACTCATGACTCTACTCTAGTAGATGTTGGATTTCTTGATTCCATAAAACATCTATAAAGAGTGGCTCAAAATCATAGAGATAAATGATAAAATTATGGAAGTTATCGTAGTAGTTGCAAAGGTCCTCCCTATAATGTCGCTACCAACTGCCCGGATGGTCCCCCTCAAATAACCTACAAGGGATTACACTGTGGGCCAACAAAAATAAATCATGAGAGATTATATCCTGATTTGTGTTAACCTATCCATCCCCTTGACTAGAATATTGAACAAAAAAAATTTTATCCCTTACTATCATCATTCATGATAGTCCTCCTCATGGAATACACTACAAATATGTTTTTCCATGTAGTCAGATGTCATGTTATGATGGTAGTCCTTTCCATGATGTATGATTCTACAATGACCTTCCATACAGTGAAATTAATAAACTATATGGTCCTCCTCTCATTTCAGTACTTCTTGAAGGCCCTCTCTATAATTAAAACCACATAAAATATCCCTGCATCCAGAACTATGAAGGTTGTGATCTCCATGATGTCAATCATTTTGAAATCCATGCCCTCAATAATTCCAAGTATCAAGATGTCCCTCCCCTTACAGCAGCCCATCCATAAGGTCCTCCCCATGGTATACACTGTAGATGTTATCTCTACGACTAGACATTAAGCAGCGATAGTTTTCCTCTCCATCATGGCACCAACTATGAAGGTCCTCCATATATTTGAAATTCTCATTTTTGAGAAGTTCCTCCCCTCATCAAGTCAAATGTGAGAAAGCCTTCAAATTCCGAGGTGTATGAAAAAAATGGAGTATAACATCCTAGATAATATATCCATGTGAAGTTACATCATTTCTCATCCATAGTATGTCTAGGGTCCACACTCATCTTTTAGGCCATGCACATTTTGTTCTCATGGTAATATGTCTCCCGCTAGCCCCGCTATATAGAATGAATCCTTTATGGAGTAGTCAAACTGTGAGGATCAACCCAAAGAATACCTTGTGGAATAAAAGACATGAAATATTTATTAAGATAAGAATACTATCTATGGATGACGTACTGGTGATGTGTTGGCCCACTACCAATATTTAATTCAACATACCAAATGAGTTGTTATAATAATATCAAATCATCATAGAATCCCATCCATTTTCACGACATCAAAAATATAAAATAAAAGTGAAATTCCTTGAGATGCCCCACCTCCATGATTATCGAACGTTGATCAGCATTATCAGTATCACCCCATCTGGTGTTTATATACAGGGATGGGTATAATGTGGAGGTATACAGTATTCCCCACATACAATCAAGACGAACCCACTGGAATTGACATCCTACAATTTCATCATCCCCAAATAGATTTTAAATGTTGTCCTTTCTATGGAAGTTTGGAATTCTAAACTAGAAATTTCCCTTAGTAAGTATTAGATGGGATTGGCCTGAAGAGAGAATTCTATCGATATGCTCTTAAACATGAAAACATAAAACATCTAGTAGGACTCCCATCTACGGGTAGACAATAAATTAGCAATGATCATGACCATGGAAGAAAATAATCTTCATAAATACTCGGCACAATATACAACACACACCCACATTGGAATGATTGAGACCAGTCTGGTGTAAATTCCAGCAGAAAAAAAGATAATATAGGACAATCCCTAATACAATTGTCTAGGGGAATTATTAACACAAAATTCACCTGGATAACCCGAAAATATGGGCCATGTACCTTCAACAGAAGAACATGAGAAACCACATCCCATAAAGATGGGGGAATTTTTTACCACAAATTCGTGCCCAACATATGTGTTCCTTCTCTTATATGAGGATAACAACGAATATAGGGGTCAACTATTTCATTCCGTCCAATGACTCACAATCCCCATAATAGAGAAATAATTCTAGGTTATATTGGGATCCCTTCAAAATACTCTTCACCAAGAAACCCTAAGAGTATCACAAAATGGATTGAGAAGATCCAAAAAAGGGTGAATTAATCTATCCTACCATTAATCACATAGTACTCAACACATAATGTTGTATGCATCAGTGAACATCATGTAAATCATCCCATTAGAACTCACTGAAAATGATACTAATAAAGAGGAAATAACAAAAGAGGGTTCCCTCCCAGAGATGTTCCACATAGATATTGGTGGAATGAGCACCCAAAATGAAAAATATTTACTAATATAGGGTTCCCCTTCAGTTAATAAGCCATTACATCATATGCGAATCAACATAAAGGTGAAGAATAAAATATTGTTCTATGAACCCCCTCCTCCTCCCTATTTAGATGATTCCATTGTTCATGATGATAGATTCTCTCGATAATAGGATGAATTGAAAGAGATATTTATAATCAATACGGAGTTACTAAGAGAAAATCATCCACTTGGGTATGCTCCCAAGGTGGAGAATAATGAAACACTTTCATTAGATGTACCTATTCAACAAAAAATCATCTCGATGGATGAAGAAATGATGGAAATCTAAATCAATGAGGAAACAAGGATATCATTATACCCAAACCTAATCCCATCAATATATAAATATTTCAATCAATTTGGGAAGCAACTGGAATGTATTCATGAAAATACACTAATAATTCCCCTTGGCGGGTATCTGCCTCAAGTCCGAATAGTATTGAAACACCTAATATTTTCCCCTACTACACCTGCTCATACTCAGGTACATCAAGACAACTGAAAAAGGATATTTAATACCATCTTGTTATTGAATACTCGAATGGAAGAAATGGATGGGGTGTTTTCTCCAATACACAAGAATGAAAACCTTACCCTAACTGAGTGTGGAATGTCCTGCCTCCCCTAAATATTGGGAATCCCTTATTCCAGCTATCTACTGGCTTAGGGGACTTAGAGAAACATCTAATGTACTATTCTTCATATTATGATCCCATGATGGGATCCTCAGAGTAACTAGAAGCAGTGAACTCACATTCTTCATCTAGACTCTACAAGGATCATCCATTTCCTAGTATACCATTGTACCAGCCAATTTGTTCATATGATAGGAATAACTCCAATGTTAATTACTCTTCCAGTTTAGTTTTACATTTCCAACAGTAATAGATAGTAATCTCATGAACACCATATAGTGGGGGAATTAGAGTGTAATAGATTTCATTTTCATGATGGATGGTTCTAACATACTCTTACAACCAAACACTGTCCCAAGATGAGATACATTCCATATGCATTAATAATATCCATGTTGATTTACAAACACCACTCAATTCTATGAAATATTCATGTGGCTACTGATATTTCTCTTAGGTTTCTCATAGTATATATGATTCCATGAAATGGAATAACATAAAGTCTCTGGAATTCCCTCTAGCCCTATGAAAATGTGTTGGGAGAGGTGATGAGGGTTCTATAATGCTTATGCCTCCCCCTCCACTTGCTGAATCTCTAAGACCCACAGTAAACATTTAATGTTCCTTTGAACACCTACATCCTCCCTCGACTAAATAATATAATTGAATGTGGGGGGGGAATCAATTCTATGTATGGATATTTAAATTATACTCATAATTATATAATCAAGTCTATGGTTACATCATAGTTTGCATGAAATGAAACATCCTAGGACTTACAAAGTGAAAGTGGACCGATGAAGTAGGTTCTGACAACCATCCAGAATATTTCCCCTACCACTAAATATAGGGAAACACCATATAAGAGTGTTTTTTTATTCAATTATATCATAAAATGAATGATATATTCTAGACAATATAAGTTGGGACAACATCTAGCCTAATTAGAATATGTTCCCACCACTAACCAGGATGAATAAGAGGAGAGGAAAAAGGTCATTATCATGAAAAAGAAGAATTTTTACAATTGTATGTCCTGGAATAAAGTCATCCGAGATCATGAAATACTATCGGCATAGTTGAAGTAACTAATTAGGCCTCCAATAGCTCTTGATACAATGCAATTGACATCCTTAGCCCCACAATCCACAAAAGGCTATGATGGTAGTTAAAATGTGCAAGAAGACAAGCCCTCACCAATTCCAAAACATGGATTTGAATCTCTCAGATTTCATGCTAATGGATCTAAAGAAACCTACACTACCCAAACAAATGGAACAATTAGCCCCTTCCAACCATGTGGTATCATCGGAAGAAGTCAATCTAGTAGTGTTGTTATCTGATGAGGAACTAAATTTTGCCTTATTCAATGTCATCTTCTTAGTGGATCCCTTATATAATGGTGAATATGGGTTTGAACCTGAGTTCCCCCACCTAATTGGGTAACCATAGGAAGAGGCCATAGAACCATAGGTTAACCAAAAAGATTATGTCATGAAAGACACCAAATACTTATCCGCACACCCACTCAAACTGTCAACATTGTAGAGACTCGTGGAATATACCATCAGCAGACCCAACGAGATTTGGAATGTTTCTTAACCCCTGTTAGAAGAGACTTTGGTTTGATCATCCAGGAGTAACCATAATAAGAGGAACACATGTCATACCTACCCCGGAATACTAATAGGTATGCTAGGACATGTTTACAATTACCAAAAGAACCACTAAATCTTATTTTTTGGGGGCGTACCATCTACATTTAAGGCACAAGATCTTGAAGTGACTATGAAAGAGAACCCCCAAGAATGAAATCATTGTAAATTACACAAAAAATATGATATCATTTAAAATATATCTTCTATACTATCCATTTTGTAAATAATGGATGTATTAAACCTATTATTGGTTCTTCAAGAGGCACTCATAGAATAAATATTGAGACCCTAGGAATATGAAACTGAAGTACCCACTACTGTAGCCTATCGACCATAGAGTGGTCCTATAAAAATAAATGAAGTCATTTAAATTATGGATAAAGATAATAGAGACATTATTCAAGGGCCCATCAAGCCACTATATTTATCTGGAAGGATAAATGGTGTCGATATTTGAAAATTACCCATCAATAATGGCTCCAGAATTAATCTCATCCCACTTCGGAAAATTAACCGGATGGGTTGTGATGAAAAAGTCTAAAAACTAGTACCAAAACCTTGTTGGTGTCTGATAAATGATAGAATATTCATTTCACCAAATCAAGATCAAGACCTTGTTAGGTGACCATGTGGATGACATAGAATTTTTGGTCATCCGGAAAAATATATCCATTAATTTCCTACTAGGAATGACTTAGCTATATCAACAAACTGAATTTCTCTTAACATACCATAAATTCATCAAATATATAATTGATGGGGAATATGGGAATATTTATTCTTATAAAATATCATTTTATTCTTCTGAATTACAGGACATCTATGTATGATTCTATGGTCAGGAAGGAAAGTAGTCTTTACCCGATGACATTGATTGGGTATCTACCCTGAATGGAATGGATGTAACCCCTCAGAACCCTCTAATTCATCCCAGAGAATAATATGTACTCCCCATCAATCAGCTAGAGTGGACGAGTCTAAACTCAACCCTGATGAAACCATCTTCATGAACTCAGTCATGGATACTGAGATTGATATTGTTGAAAAGTGAATTGCCCCTTGGGATGGTAGTGACTACTCAAATAAAAATTCCTCAACTCATCTTAAAGGCTCCCTAAAAATTATTCCATTCCCACCACGACAGATGATGATGTCTCACCACTAATACACAACATGGAAACTCCTCCTCCACTAACTCTATTACCCCCATAAAATTCCATGTAGTCAGCTGAGATATAAAAAGATGTTTATGACTCCAAATTCTGTAATTGGGATTCCATTCCCAATTATGAAGATCCCAACTCAATAATGTTATACCCATCAGAAGAGGGAGAGGTGGAAGTAGTGAAATCATATTGAGAAGAATACGATGATCATAGGGACACCACTCCCTCATTAGAGGAAGGTGTCTATACCACCATTACTAAACTCAGAAAAACAAACCTAAGTACAGAATATGACCCACATGCCACTTGTATTATTGTGTCCTTGTATTCTGAGGAGAAAGAGTTTTAAAACTCCTTAATAAAGTAAAATTGAGTCATTTTTGAGGAAAAATAAAAAATTCTAGGCCTTAATACCAAGGTGGCCGCTCTGTACTTGGGCCAGCTGGAGGACTATCATAGTTAATAGCATGACACTAGAAGGGCTCACATGATTCATGCTTCCAAGATTGAGGCTGAATTTGTCAAGATAAACATAGTTATATTCATTCTAGAAGTCCAATATCCCATGTTTATGGAAAATAATTTCCCTGTTAAAAAGAATAATGGACAGAAGGGGGTCTTTATCAAATATAGGTACCTCACCTAGCACTACCAAAAAGATTATTTCCTAGTCCCAATCATATAATTGTTGGTTGGTGAACCTACTGGATATGAGGATCTATCAATTATTATTAGTTATTTAGAGTATAACCATATCAAATAGAGTAATAAGTTGATGAAGCCACCACATTTAGGTCCCCCTAGTGAATGTTTTTCTACATGGTAATGCCTTTTATCATAAAAAATTTCGGCACCACATATTAGCATTCCATGCATCGAATTTTCGAACCCTTTTTTGGAATGTTCATTGATTGATATGAAGATAATATGGTGGTCAGGTCAAGATAATGCTCTTATCAACTGTTATATACTAAAACTATTTTCCCCAAATTAAGAAAAAAAACTTGAAACTGAACCCCTTAAAATTTCCATTCAATGTAACATCATTGAAATTACTTGACATCATAATACTCTAGTATGGAATCAATGTCGACCCCTAAGAGACAATTTCTATCCGTGTAATGTCACAGCCTTACAATTCCACTAATTTGTGAGGGCTTTAAGGATATATGGCCACCATTCTGCACTTCTTCAACAATGTTGATGGAATGTTTTTTCCCTTCACTAGGTTAATGATGAAAGGGGTTACATATCACTGGACTGTTGATTTTGAAGAAGCATTAAACAATATCAAGATATATATCTTATTCTCACAGGTGATAATGATTCCTATAAATGGATGAAAACTCATTCTTTATGTAACAGCCATTGAGAAATCCATATATGCCTTCCTCACTAAGAATGATGTCGGCAGTGAGAAAAGTCTATCTTACCTTAGCTGAACCATGATTGATGCTAAGACTATATATTCAAACATTTAGAAGAGCTATCTATCGTTAGTATTTACTATTTAGAAACTATGGAATTACCTACAGAACCATGAGGTATACCTTGCCCCTCATACAAATCCCCTCACATATATTCTCAATTGTCCAATGTTGACTAGATGCATATCTTTTTGGGTAGTGACACTGCATCAGTTTAGTATATAGTTCATACCTCAGATGAATATCAATGGTTAGGAATTAAAAGAATTCCTAGAATGACACCCTTAAATAGAAGTGACTCCATTAGATTTCAAATTTCCTGATGAATATAAGTTCTCTATTCAAGAAGATCCCCAGATATGGGATATGTGTTTCAATGGCGCGTCCAGATGCCCGATAGGAAAACAATTGGATGACCCCAAACTCAAAAAGTGTGTTTTGGGGTCATATGAATATCTCTAGAAAAATACCACATGTTCTATTCCTATATAATTTCATAAGGATGAATAAATACTAATGAAGAATAATAAGCCCTCATCGAAGGCCTAGAGAAATCAGTCCATGAATAGGTAGAAGACCATAATGTAAAATGGGACTCTGATCTAGTAATCAAGAAAGTTAGTGGTGAATATGATATCAATAATGAGGAGATGAACCTGTTGATGAACATTGTATGATATTTTGTGGATGAATTACCATCAGACCAGACACAAACTTATGCCCCTCAGTCATAGAATACACCATCCGATGCATTAGAGAAAGCATCCACAACCCTGGATGATCTGTATCATGATGAAATGGTCAGCAGCATTTCCCACCTTTAGATGGGTTTTTCATATATTCCAGATGAGATGGGAGAAATAAATACTATTAGTCCCATCTATGAGCCATACGGTAATACCATCAGTTGGATGGCCCCCATTAGGGACTATATTCAAAAGGGGGAACTCCAACCATTTTGGGATGGAATTGAACATATCCAAAGATGAGAAGTCAATTTTATATTATATGTCGACACTTATCAATGAATGTTTCTCTAAAAGTATGGCCCTGATGGTTTCACTATCGTCTTCATTGATCAATAAGGCACCCCTACCTCCATTAAATGTGTGCATGTTGGAACTTGGGGGGGGACACTAATCAGCATCCAAAGTCTCTCATACAATTCAATGTAGTAGGTAATATTGGCACACCATGATGGTGGATTGTACCAATTTCACCAAAAAGTGTCATTCATGCCCAGTCCATTCCAATTTAATCTCTCAATATCTAGAGTTTCTTCACATAGCGAAGTACTCCTATAAATTCCTCATATGGGGAATGTACATCATGGGACTATATACTCCAAACACCTCCTAGTAATTCATGTTTATTATCATAGATTCTGACTTATTTTTTAGATGGGAAGAATCCGTATACCTAAAAAAAGTCAGTGCAAAAATCATTTCCATGTTTTTGAAAAAATATATCAGCACAAGGTTTGGTTTCCCTCCCAAAATACTGAAGGGCAATGACCCCAATTTTGTGTCTATTGAATTTGACAAACTCTTCCAAGAGAATAGAATCATGGCCACCCATTTATCCCACAATCATATAGGGATCAATAGATAGATTGAGGCTATCAACATGACCATATCTAACATATTCCAAAAGATGGTTGACTTGGATAAGAAATCATGGTTTGAAAATCTTCTCTATTCTCTTTTGGTTTATGGAACCAAAACCCGCATTACAACTCAATCATCCCCATAATCATTAGTATATGGGACTGAGGCCGTTATTTCAATTTAATTTCAATTTTTTCATTCAACGTCTCTCTCTATGATAATAAATTTGTAGTTGAGAAATACCAAAAATGGTTTGATGAGATAGAGTTGTTAGATGATAAATTAGTTCACACATTGTACCATTTGGATGTCTACTAAAATTGAATTTTCCAATCCTTCTATAAAAATATTCACCTCTGGTCTTTCCTAGAAGTAGAAACGATGTTGGTCCATAGAACACTGATGATATTCAAGAAGAAACCTCCAATGATTGTTCCTAAATGGGTAGAATAATATGAAAATAAAAAATCTTATGTCAATGGGGGCATATTATCTAATTTCAATAGATTATAAACTCACCATATCTCCCACCAATGTAAGGTTTCTAAATAAATTAACATGTTTCCAAAATTAAGGAAGGAGTCTAGATTGTCTGACGTAAAACTACATGATGATGTAATCCATGATGCTCTATGTTGAAATACTATCATGTTATTCCTTAACACAGGATGTTAAATTATTAAAATCTTTATCCATGATTCATGTTGTTAAAATATTATCATATTCATCCATGATGCATGATGTTAAAATATTAGCATTTATATCCTTACTTCTATACGTTAGGCTATGAAGCATTTTCTTCCTTAGTTCATAATGTTAATCTTCATGGCCCCAAAAATATTCTCATCTGAGAGGATGTTTCCCATGGAATCATTCACCAAGAATTTCACTCATCAAAACAATATATGGATTGATTCTGGTATGCCAATGGGATTCGTAGTGACACCCGAATATTTCATCCTGGTCCAGCTGCCATCAAAACCAATTTCCCCTTCCATGTTCAAGGATTGGGTCAGTACACGAAACATATTGTCTTATAACTATGTACGACTTGATTACCATTTTCTAATGGGATATGTGGAGACACATTGACCATAGATCTTGGTCCAGACACCACATGGCAGTAAAATTCATTTATTTTACTCTCCACTACCTTTATATCACGATAGGAGACCCCAAATATTTTGTGTATCTTACACCGAGCATAGACTATGAGAGATTAGGAATGGTTTTAATGGTTCCCCCCAAAAATAACATAGGGTACATTCACACTATAAGTCCATTAAAACAAAATATTGTAAAACATTCCCCCACCCTAGGTATGACCCAAGCCTATTGAAGGAAGTAAATCGAGATGTGTTTGTGGATTCATTCCTTCCCATATAGGATTTGTAGTGATTCTTGGATCTTACCTCTTGGTCTATTCAAAATTCATCCAAGTTTAATGTAAATAATCCCTCTATGTGAATTGATCCAAATAACATAGAGAGTTTCAATAGCTATATGTATATTGATTCCTGCCCTCGTAGGAAATGTAGTGATTCCTAGGTTCTTTACCCTAGTCCATCCCCAACCCAAAAAATGCATCCTTTACCTATGAAAGGATCTGACCTATGTACGAAGTTTCTTCCTAGTTCCATAGATTTAATGATTCCTACCCCTACAGTATATTCAATCTACACCCAGATCTTGAAACTGCAATCAGAATATTGAAAAGTAAGTAATGAAAATTCCCATGTCCTTCTTCATGATCCACCTGTGTCTTAGAGTAATCCCTTTCTGAACCACGTTTCTCTCACTAAGTATTGCTTGCGTGGGCCTATGAGTCTTTTTTGGGGATTCCTAATAGGAATACCAACTCACTATTGGACAAAGTCTATACCCTAATACGTTAAACTGCAGGATATATCTAGAACTACATATGGCTTGACTATTGTCCTTTCAAGATACATAGTGATGCCCTGATCTTAAATCGTAGTCCCGCCACCACCCCAAAAATTATGTCCTCTTTGTGTACGGATCAAACCTATGTAGGTAATTTTATTCCAAGGACTACATATGGATTTATTCCTGCTCTCACATGATACCCAGTAATGCCTGAGTTGATTATACTAGTGTCAAACTATGAAAAATGGGGAAATAGAAATTCCCCAAATTCCCATTGAATAATAAAAAGATGGGAAAGAGCATCCAAATATTCATTCCTATGACAAGGGTTTGAAAAAGGATCGTGCTCGACCTTACAAATAGAACACGCCTATGGGAGGGATTAATACTTCTTGGATACTCACCTTCTTACCATTACTTATGTAACCAAACATATCATTTTCATCTATCAAACTCTATAACTCAGGCAGATTCAGATCCCCATTATCATCCATGACCATCAAAAATAGCCAGTTAGTGTCATGCAGACTCCCTTGTTTGACTATACACACAATGACCTGATGTCTCTGCATATGATTCCCACAAAATTGGTCGTTCATCCAAAGTAAAATTATTCCTCATGAAATACATTTCCTACATTCGTATTACTAATGGATTCTAATCCCCCACATCATTCCTTTTAATTATAGGGTCCTCAAGATCTTGGTTTACTGCTTATCCCCTACACCCTCACATTCACGGCATGATATAATATCCCATCATGATTATACATTACATATAAATTATTCTGATGATCATTCATCCATGCAACTGGATTTTAAAATGTGATGCCAATTTCCGTACCACATGATGTTAAACTGAATGTACCAACAATGTTCTCATCTGAGAGGAAATTTCCTCTATCCATGGTCACTTACTATTCCATCCATGAAGGGTACTACTAGCCTGATTCCTACCATTGTAATATACATGGATATTTTGTACATTCATCCCGGAACAACCACTCCAATGTAAGGAAACAAAAATTACTTCCCTTATGAATGGACATGATTTTCATAGGGGGTATTCTATAGTGTTTTTTAAAAGGATTGAATCCCACTCCATGGGTTACATAGTTTCATCATGATCATATGACCCAGAACCCACCATGTAACACTAGAAGTTTCCCCTCCACTTCATGAGATCTAGGTCAATTCCATGTACTGCAAGATAGGTCCTATTTGTAGGTCCATCATAGGAATAATTTCATGTTCCATATTTCACATATGTCCACCTACGTCCCTTCCATGAGATATTCAACTTTATAGGATTGATACTAATAACGTGATATTAGTATTTTTGATTGAGGATTTTAATTTCATGACAATAAACAACCTAATAAGATACATTTAGTGAATGACAATAAACTACATGGATTGGTACTCGTCGCACGTCATTAAAATGTGATGTGTCCAATATAGAGGCACTAAACTATGGGCATTCTAATTCCACTAACAAGGATACAAAAGACACCCATCTTATGTGATCAATCAAAAAAGGGAAAAAATTTCCTCCCCATTGGATGTAGATAAAATTTACATTGAGTCAAAATATATCATAAACTAAAAATACCTCTGTAATTCTTGACACATGCATATATATGGTTAATCATGAAACATAGGGAAAATCCATAGAAACATTCTTAGGAAATAACCATGGATTCATGAAATATTGAAATTTATTTAAATTAATTGTGCTTCATAGATTTGGAAATAATTCCACCCAAAAGGTTGTGATGATCCCAACCACACATCCTCTTGACCCATGGAGTAATTTATTGTCATTGGAAAGATCCTCATCCAATGAACCACAACCATTAGAGTGATGGTCAATAAGGCATTGATACAAGGGTAATTGGTTTTTCTGTCTCTATAAATATACACATTGGATACCATTTGGGGAATCATACCTATCATGGAACCCCTCATAATAATATATAATTGGTTACTTTTCATCAGGCTTGATTCGACCTGATTTGTTTCATACCATGTGATGATGAGATTACCCAACAATCATTAACCAATTTTTTGTTAGTATGAAGGGTTCCACATTAGGTACAATGTCCTAATATGGAATTCAAAGTGTTTATTTGCAGATCTAGAAACACCTAATAGCCTGTGTATCAATGATTCATTGTGCTCCTTTAAAAAGGAAGGTGCTCATTGGATGACAATTTATATAATGAAACTCAAGGACACCATTGGTCGAGAGGATGGGTGGTCGATCCCATTACACCATTTTGGGGGGAATTATTTATTTCCTTTGGAATCTATTATATCATTAAGAAATGTTCACATGTCCTTTAATCCTTAGTTCATTCTCAATTATGTGTTCACAGGTTTCCCTGGGGATGCATGATTACCTATATATAAGCATGGGTCATAAATTACTAATAAAGTGTTAGTTTAAGGAATATGATATGAATTTCTAGAGTTTATTATCATCTAGGGGATATGGAATTCGTTTCTTTATCATGATTAACAACATAATATGGGATTCCATCATGTCCTCATGAGAGGGATCATAGGCCATGTAGTTTAGTGTTTCTTAACTGGATACATCACCATTCAAAGTCATGCAAGGAGGACCCATCCATTAAGGATAATTTCATGTGGTAAGGATGTTTAGGAAAATATTCCTAGTCAATATTTCATGTGGAAACTACAAAGAATAATCAAAATGTGCTCATGAGAGGTACATTTTCTTAGGTGTATATGGGCCTACTGTGGATATGGAAAGATCAACACTAGGGTAGTCTGGTTGTTGGATTTTGACCACATGGTGGCTTCCTACATATCCTAGTTGGTTGGGAATCAAATCCCCAGATGTTTTGTTCATTTTTGGCCTTATACTATAGAGGAGGCCCATTTTTGAGAATTCAATGAGGTCATAATCCAGTAGAGGATTCCATTTTATGAGGGGAACAGATTGGGGCTTACACATTGGAGCTGCCCAATTGAAAAGACATGGATGTGGCCTACACCTTAGAGGAAGAATTTCTTGAACAAGTCACATTCGGGCATATTCATTATAAGTATTCTCTAGTGAGTGGAGGATAATTCATATTATGGATGAATTTTTAAAGGTAATGTCTGTTGAGCACATTCCATTGGTATGTGTCCTATGTTTCCTTGTTTGAAAAGTAATATATGTTATCATAGTTCAATGTTGTATGGTGTGGATTTTGTGATCATAATTAACCTCTAATACCATGTGATTCAAGCATGTTGTAAAAAACAAATAAAATCTGTAGAACAAAAAATCTATACACTTTCGCAACTCATCTGATGGAAAAGGATTATAAAGAAGAAAGATACTACAACTGCTAGCCCAAAGTTATAGATGAGGGGATTTGAATATACCAACTCTCACCAATGTTGAAAACCAATTTGGTCACATATGATGATCTATCCATAAACAACCTAGACCAAGATGAAGAGGATAAATATTATCCTCCTCTCATTAAAAGTATTGGATGATACCTTAGGTGGAGTTCCCTCAAATGGGTTCTGGGAAAGAGGATGAGCATTATTCCTTGTCATTGGGGAAGGAATGTTTGATTCCTCTGACTTGTAACTATACCATAATAAATGAAAAATTTAGTGAATCCACTTAATCCAAAGATTGGGGAGATAAATTTTCGCATCCCAAGGATGGTCCTTAAGTTATCATAGAAATGAAAACATATGAATATTCCTGGGGATCATAACTTTTCAGGGATTACCACATGTATCCACTTACCATGAATACGTTGACTCAGAGGGGCATGCTGACATCCCTGATGGTATATTCATACTTGTCCATTGTATTTGTAGGAGGCATTGGACTAATTCCATTGGGCTAGTTTTCAGAGGATCCATCGAGGTCATTACAGATATCGAAAGATATGATCAGAACCAGAAAGTGTAATTTCTTGATGTAAACCCATTCCATGTAATTTTTGCATTCAGTGGGATGGGGATCCCTCCACATGGCGTACTGCTATGGGGGAATATGGTCATATATATACCGATGTAGTATGCAGTCTCAGGTGTTATTGACATGATGTAGTGGTATGAGGCCTGAGGTTGTTTCTACATACTAATGTGGTATGCAACACATGAGTCCATCTATGTGGAGGAGCACTTCATAATGCTTGGTTTCATATGTATATAAATTTTCCATGTGTTTTTCCATGTTTATAGAGGGGTAGTAGTCCTGTAGTTTCCCGGATCTGTATCCCCAATGAGGGTATGATTCATTGTATTCCAATTAGGTTCATGGTGTTCTCATGTTATGATTCTTTAAACCATTAATGGTTCATGGAAGGATTGTACCAATTATAAACCATTCATAGTTCCATACTTCTTGGATCATTTTCCTTCAAAATAATCTATATGTATTCTCCAAGATCTCTACAAAATTTAACCCATTTTTTCTTTTTCTTAGCTCCCCCCGAATGTCATTTTATAGAGTGCCAAGTAAGCTATATATATGGGTCATGTAGAACCATTCATGTGGCTATGCTTTGTGGGGGAAAATTATCCCCCTCATTTTTCCCAAGTATGTGGTCTACGTGGGATATGTTCCATTCCCCATTTTTTTTTGAAAACTACCTAGTTTTCTAGCCAATGCCTCATGAGCCAATGTTTCGTGGGCTGTCCATGTACCAATCTGTTCACGGTATATACCATCCATGTACCATTCCTAGAAATTAGTACGTGTCTCATTTCGATCCTTTCTCAAATTGGATTTCTATAATCTTCTTCTCAAATTTTAAATCAACCTACATCTTATTACTTCATCAAATTTGTGGGAATATTTTCCTTCCCTATGTGGTGTTTTCTGATCTCGAAAAATAACACCAATTAGAATGGGTTCTGATGGGGTTGGAAAGGAGTCTATTTTGATATAGAAGCTACTCCTAAACTATACTAGTTTTTGGTAAAAATGTGGACCCATTGGAAGGCCATGACTATATATAGGCGACCCATGTAATTTTTCATTTACAAAATTTCATTCCACAAAGGGATCTGAATAGTGCTCTAGGCTTTCCATGATTCTGTGCATCATCTCCTTCGCAGGGTACTTCGTCCGAAAAATGGGAATTTATTTCCTCGAACAGTGAACTATTCACAGTCATTCTCATCTATAAACAGACCTTTGAATCCGGGAAGTAAATTGTGAAACATAAAACTTATGGTTAAACTAGGGCATTGTAAGACACTACACTGTTTTAGATATCGATGAAATAAAACTAAATTCAGAGAAATGATCATTAAATTTTGATCAAAATATTTTATGTATTCACTCTGGATGATTGCATAGTGTTTCTTGGTATGTGGATCACCCCATCCATGAACTACTTAGGTCACCAGCCTCCAGTTCATGGGACAATGTCTTGCAGTGTCCTCTACAAACCGTCGATTCATAGGGAATGCATTCTGTAAACCATTCATGATTTTCAGTATGCAGATATTCCCTTCATGTATACATCTTTATTCTTTTGTAAATTTTTTTTTGTATTTATCGTAAATATGATGTATAATTGACCCTTTTGAATGGTCTTTGGATGTAGAAAATAGATATCTCTTTCACATAGCTCAATAGAAGAGACCGGTAGGAGGGTATCTATGGTTTTGATTTTAGAAGACATCCTTTTTTTTCTACATCATTCATTAAAAGGGTATCCATTGAACTCTACTCTCATGAGATCATATGGATTATCCACTATTTGTCGGATAGCCATTTTATAGCTTTGGCCTTCAAGATGATGTCCCTTTTCCAAGAGTTGACCAGAGTAGCTTCACTATTCACCTTGAGATGTATCGAGAATATGACTGGACAAATATTCATTCCATGATGGAAATCACAACTACCTCATGTCAGGATGACATATTTGTTATTAATGGATCTATGTGGATGTTGAGGACTCAATGGAATCACATTACATATTCTGAATCAGTCATTCTTGATTACCCGACTATTGTTCACTCGTTATTAATCTACACCAATGGAGGGTGGAGCTCCAAATGGGATCTTCAATCTAGGGGTTCTTTTTAGACATGTGGGAATGGGCCTTCTAGGTTCACCAAAATTTTCTAGATTTCCCAAATATATTGAATTCTTTAATTCTACGTCAAGATGTATGGATCAAAATGTTTTCCATCTAATCACACTAAGAAATGATTCTTAATTTTCAAAATCACTGGTGTTCACCCACTAACACAATTCACATGTCCCATGGTGTACTAGAGATCAGTTTATGGGATGCCTACTAGATAAGGGTACTTTCTATCCTTGGAGACATGTACGATGAGTTTCTTACTATGGCCAACAATTTAGAGAATATTGAAATAGTATATCCATTAGGGAGTGATTTATTAGTCCTAGTAGAAGGATTTCTGAGTTATCATCTTCATTCCTTTTCATCGATTTCATTTGATGATTAGATAAGATTTTTCTTGTAGGTGAGTGGGTCGATGGCAAATGCTTGCCACATCTGAACTCATCCAACACAATAGACTCAAACAATTATTGACTCATATTGTTCTTCCCATAATATGGATAGGTAAACAACATGTGGATACATTATCTAGTTAGATGTATCACCCAATCTAAAATTAGTGGGTTTCATAGCCATATTCATAGGTGGATGGATCTTCCCATATCGTGATTTAAACAACAATATTAAAACATGTGAACTATTTATGGGGGCCAAATTAAAGAAGGGGAATCTTTTAAATATATCCATCCTTACCCATACATTAATATATTAGATATTCTATTAATACAAGAAGGGAGGGTTCAAAATTATCTCAATTGGTCATTTCAATTTTTGTATGGTTGGATAACAAATCATTTTTCCTACAACGAGTATTATCTTACCACAATGGGTCATCATTCTATCTTCCACCAATCCTTTCTTAGTATTTCATCTATTCTCACCCATTATCAATGTATTGATGTAGTGGTCAAACATCTGAGTAATGTCTCTCAGTTTTCATTTACACCTTACACCGTGCCATATGGAATAATAGTAGATGATGGTTAGGGTTCTTTAGAAGGACACAAACTCTAAATCGATATTCAAGGAATAATAAAAAACATATTGTATTGATACGATATCTTTCATCGAAAATTATTCTCCCAACCAGTTTTATAGGTAGGTTGTAATTCTATAGCATGCCTCACTCTTTCTGGTTACCCCACTTAATAAGAAATCTTACCTAACAATCCTTCATTAGATACAGTTGATGATGATGTGTGAGGACTATGAAATGCTTGTCTTTATTCCTCTCAAAGAGTCATGTACTTACATGTCATTGGAGTATGAACAATAGCGGGGATCATGTTATCCTAAAAATATTATGGTCATGCCATACTGATGGGTGAAAAGACCCCTAACTCCTTGTAGCCCCATTTAACCTATGCCAGCTGCATCAGCTCCCTCCATTCCAATTTCATGAATTCACTCTATTCATATCTGCATTATTTATGATGGGAATTATTATTCCCATCCTATCATTGTGAATAGTTATTCAGACCCTTCACCTTATACTGATATATTAAATCAACCTACTAAAATGTGTTCCTAAAAAACATTATTTGATATGTCTTCCATTACGTTAGACCCCCTATGATTGGTTCCATATATCAAATCACCCATAGGGCGGGTGATCTCCCTCACATGGGAAGCCCACCTTAGGGTGGAACCAAATTTTGTTATTTGATTCCCTAAATAAATACCTATTACGGTAATGAAATAGGGCTATGGTTGCAATTATTTTAATATGCACCGAGTCAAGCAGAGATGGGATTGTATTTGAATTTGTTATATTAATGTTGAGACTCCACTACCATAGTTTTCTAACAAGGAGGACACACTTTTGTATCAATTTACCAACTTGGGATCGGTAGGCTTTGACTACCAACATCTACACCAACATACACACTAGATTTTCATAGTTATAGGGGATCTATCTACTTGTTAATATAAATTGTAACACCCAAAGCTTACAAGGTACGTTTCCCTTTGAATAATGTAGTGTCTTCCATTGTATGCAACATTGAGTTTTAAAACACCACGACTAATGAAACTAGCTATTATGTATAGTAATACCGACTTTTTGAAATTTTATAAATTTTAAATTTCAATATGGACTTCATTTTTGGATTCAAAATATTAAAATTATCTTAAGGTGAATATTAGGTATTTTTATGAGAAGTTTCAATTTTTTAGAAATAGTGAAAAACACTGCATTATTGTTTAAAACCGACTTTTTATTTAATAATTAGTTATTTTATTTTAATTTATTTAAGGTTAATAATGATACATAATACCTATATATGTTCAATGTAATTCATTGGAGTCATTTTATAATATGTTTACATATATAAAATTTTATTGAAATTTTTACCGTCTTTTACCCACTTTCTAGGAGCATTTACAAATTTTCAGAAAAATTAATTTTACCAGTTCTATTAGTTTAATTTCAAAATATTAAGAGACACGGTTGAAATCAGTAAGTAAAATGTGGTTCAGTATGATGAAAATAATTTTGGGTGAATAGTAAATTTTGACTTTTATTAAACATGGTTAAAATTAAATATGTTAATTAAGGGTAAAAATGATAATATAATAACCATAACACATGTCCCAATTCTATTGATAAGTGTAATTCTACCAGAAAACCATAGCAATAAAATATTATCCTTTTAGTCCACATGGATTAGATTAGGACATTTATAATTATTTTATTTAAAGAAGATTTAAAAGTGTTAAACTCAATGTTCAATAACAAAACCATTTTTGATATAAGGTTATACATAAGATAAATTTGACTATAAATATTCATTAGAAATATAAAATTATTTGCTACATAATGGTATATTATTTATAAATTTTATACATTATAAAACTTAATTTATTTATGACACAATGTTGATGCAATAATTACTTTATTAATGCAATATTAAAGTATATGATATTATAAAAATCCAAATAAATGTAATATTATACATTTGATGAATTCCACTAATTTTTTAGTTCAATATAACATGTTAGGGGTGATTAAATAATTCTTTTTTCAATGTAATCGTGCTATTATGTTTTCTACAAATACCAAATACTAAATAGTGTCAAAATTGACATAATAGAGTTTTTAAAACGAATACTATATTATTAATTGATATTATATTCCTAAAATTATATGGCTCAGCCAATGGAATTAGATAAAGTTATATATATTTATAATGAACAACTTGGGGTTCTTTTGGCTTGTTATATTATGTTTATTAACCATATAATATAAATATACAAAGAGGCACGGTAAATGTTAAACTATTTAACTAAGAGTTAAATCTAAAAGATAAAGTTAATTAGGTGACCTAAACCTATATAAAACCTATTGGTTGAGATGTTGTCTACCCATACCTACCATATACTCGAAAAAATCATTTTTGAGCCATTATAAACCGAAATTGATTTTATTATAATATAATATTTCAAACTTTTCTTAAAGAGACCCTCACCTCTTTTATTAAATGGTACATCCCCTTTTCTTAATTTTACTCCTCCAATGACATTTGTCTCGGCCAAACCCTACCCAAATATCCTCCAAACTTCCATCACATCAAATTAGAGTCCTTAATTTGACCAGAAATCCATCTTATGGATCCCTTTTGATCAACTCAAAAGGAAACTCCTGAAGAAGATGTAATAATTTCACCCCCTCTTTCAAAATCTTTTCTTCTTCCACTTATTCTTTCATTGTTGTTTCCATTATAAAATAATAAATCTAGTATATTCTATATATTGTGATGTTATTATATGAATTTTACAACCATATTCATTATTTTATCCATCATATTAATTACAAAGTCACAATACGTGCGTACGTACAGCTTCCATCTCCACGTCGTGGTGTAGTTTTTTATTCAAACACATAATTATTTTGATGGGTATAATAATGAGTATAAATAATGTAAATAATATGAATAATATGTTAATTATTATTTATATATGATATACCTTCCAATTACAAATGATTTCACCGTCAATATAATTATATTGTCGCTCATGTGTACGTATAGATTAATGTCTCCATGAACGTGGTGAGATTCACTCCCCGTCAGAATCATTCAAAAATAATTTTCATTTTATGATTAAAAATACTGTTTAAGAATTTAATACAATTATGGATATGAATAAAATATATCCTATCCATTACAAACATGGATTACATAATCGATCATATAAAGAAAAAGGGGCCAGTTAACACACAAAATAATGATACTACAAAAATAATATTTACAAAGCAATATTAGAGGATCACATATGATATTATATTTATGTATATAGTTATTGTATAATTTAATAAAAATGATTTAACTATTATATAGGAGGTTAACGTACCCTCAACCATGGAAAAGAACAAGGTAATGGTTAATTTCACAATCTCATTATTATCTGGGGTTGTTTTTTTGTAAGTATCTACTAGGACATCCTTATCTTACACATCCATGTTTCCTAAAAAATGAATTTACAAACATTTTATCTATTTACTATAATATGGTTTAAAATAAATTATACCTTTTTTTAATTATTATAGAATGGTTTGAAATGAATATTTCCATCATTTTCCAAACTAGGTACTTCATGACATTTTCAAGAAAATTAATTTAAGGTTGTATTTTTTTTAAATTATATGGTGGGTGTGACTAATTTCAGTCATTATAACATTGTTGAATCTTCCCATACAAGATTATAAGAATATTTTCAAAATAAAGGTTTTATTTGAAAATTATGTGACTTTTAAATGATTTCAAAATAGAAAGAGGTATTTATTTCAAATAGTTTTAATTTCATCTAGGTCATCATCCTTTGATTTATTTTAAACTTGTTTGAAGTTGATTTATTAGGATAATAATCATCCATATTTTATTGAACGTTTTTTGATATATTTGACTGTGGATGTGTTATTTTTACAACATTCATGGTTGATGGATAAAGTATTGACACTTCTTATGCTAGTTTCAATACGAATGTTTATGTTATGTTTAACCCTTTTCATATGTGGAATGCATTGGACATAGTAAGTGATGGGTGGAGCCAACGATAGCTCCTCGATGCATCAGTAGCTCTCATGAGACAAAATTGTGTCTTGGAAAAATGACTTGACAAAATCTTATTTGTAGTCTTGAAACAAGGCCTTTACTACATGGTTAATAAGTATCACATTATTCATTCCATCATTATTAAATTTGATATTGATATTTCATGTGATTATATGGCTAGTAGAATATCCATTTGAATATGTAAATGGAATTATTTGACTTTATATTTTCAATATTATGCTGAATATTATGTTTAAAAGGGTTTTTTAGTCTTACACCTTGCCTTAAATGTTTATTCTTTTTTACGAATGTTATATCTATATTGTTATCCTTACTGTGCATTTGAGCTCAACCCTTTCTATGTTTTATTTTTTCCTAGTATGTGAAGAAGTATTTTATTATTGACCTGAAGGGATAAGATAAGGATATAAGTGTTTTAAAAAGGGGACAAAATGTTGTTGATGTTTTTATTTCATGATTTAATGTAAAACTTAAGAATGTATCTAGTACATCAAAGGCTACTAAAATGATCATTCTTTCTAGACATGATTCCTTATAACATGCCAATGTTATGTAATAATGCACTGATTCTAGGTAACTGGGGTTGGGGCATTACATTTGGTATAATAGAATGTTTAACGATAACATGGATACTAGATTTAGAAAAACTCTAATTAGAGAACATTACCCCGAGATAGACATTGAGGATTAGTATTAGAAGAACTTTCTATAATTTTGGTAATGTAGAGATTTTGTATATTTTATAATCAATACAGCCATGTCTGGATATGAGCAGGTAGTGGTGTCTTTGGCACACATGTACCAAGGAGTGAAAACGCTGACAAGGTGTTTCGGGGTTTACCCGGTGTATCCTGGTACACGAGAATGGGTCTTGCTGCACACTTGGTTACGAAAATCTCAGGGTATATTCTTAGGTTATTTATCATGTTAATTACAAAACATTATGTAGGTTTTATGAGTATATACACTCTCAATGAATTTTATTTTATGATTATGTATTATATCCACAAACTGTTCAATTTTTGTTTACTGTTTTACAATTTTGGAATTATGTATTATGATTGATAAACTAATCAAGTGTATTCCATTTTTTAGAAATGGTGCATAGTTGATGGAATGGAAACCATATCAACCTAGGTAATCCATGTAAGGGTTTACCTCCTACTCAAGATAATTACAGTGGAGATGGTGATGAAACTAGTGCTTATTAGCATATTACCATTCTAGGACAACTCAATCATATTATAAATAATAACCTTACCAGTATAGAGCACCCTGATACACAACACAGAGGATCAATGTTAGAAAATATCATGAGGAAACAACCACCAAAATAAAATGTGATTAAAAATCCATTTGTAGTTGAGAAATGGATAAATTCCATAGAGAAAATATTTCATTCTTTTGGGAGTAGAAAAAGGGAAAAAAATTCATTGCAGTTTATCACCTCATGGGAGATACAAATCAATTGTGGTCATTAATAAAAAACACAAAGGAAGATTAATAAAAATAAAAAAATAGAATGGAGGGAGTATAAAGATATTTTCTTATAAAAATACTTTCCTCATGACCATCGAGTGGAAATGGAAGGAATTTTTTTGAGTCTGAAGCTAAAGGAGGATGATAATGTCACAAATTATGAGGATAACATTACAAGGTTAGGAAAGGATGCAGCATATTATATACCTAACCAAGGAGTAAGATTTATGGATTATTGGATGGGTTAAAACAATTTCTCCATCGAGTATTATTATCACAATCTCTCTTATCATGTGATGATATTGTATCATGTTCTATCAAGACAGAAAAGGAATTCTCTTAGTCTTAAGTCTTTAAAGCAAAGAAAGAGAAAAAGATATCTGTTGAACACTTTGGAAATGGAAATAAGAGGAAGAAGGGAAAAGTTGAATATCCATTCTGTAGTAAATGTGGGAAGAAATACCCCAGTACCTTCCGGAAGGGAATGAGAGTCTATTACAAGTGTGGTGAAAAAATACACCAAGATTATGATCATAAGGGTGAGAAAGAGGCTGTCAATATTGAATGAAACAACTGTAGAGAAAAGGGGAATTAAGAAAATTAATTTCCTAAGCACCAAGGAAACATACCTTAGAAAGGACCAAGGGATTAAAGACAAGATTATGTGATAACTACTGATGAGGATGAAGTTCTGAATGACATGGTGGCAGGTAATTTATGGTTTCATCAATTTTATCCAATGCTTTATTTGATTTTAGATCATCACGTTGTTCCATATCTTCCCAGTTTGCTAAGAAAATTAGATATTTCAGTTTGACTTAACCATGTAGTTGTAATTGAAAACCCCTAAGGGAAGTATCAACACAACAATGTTTTGTGAATTAGTTCCTATTGGGGTATATAAATGCTCTTTATTTGATGAACTCGACATCATACCCATGATTGAGTTTGATATAATCCTCAGAATGGATTTTATTTAGGATGACGATGTGAAAATTTATTGTAAGAAGTATAAGATTACAATTTTTGAGGATAATAAATAGTATGTTATCTTTAGAGAATAAATTTAACCACCTTATTCTTATCTAGATCCACCCCTAGTAGCTCTACTAAATTCTATTATTGGGTATGAAGATAATTAAATAACTATAGGTGGGGAAAATAATGTTCAAATAGAGGATATATCTATTGTGCTAGAATTTTTTGATGTGTTTTTAGAGGACATACCCGGACATCCTCCAGAACAATAAATTGAGTTTTCCATTTATTTAATTCCTGGTTCAAGGCCCATATCAACGACCCCCTATATAATGGCCATTGTGGATTTAGTTGAACTAAAGTAACAACAAGAGGAATTGTGTAATAAGGGATTTATTCTCCCTGATGTTTCTATATTGATAGGCCTTGTCCTTTTAGTAAAGAAAATAGAAGGATCTATGAGGTTGTGCATTGACTACAGGGAGATAAATGGTACAACTATAAATAACAAGTATCTCTTACCATGCATTGATTATTTTTTGACCAACATCATGAAGATCAATATTTTTCAAATATTTAACATCGATTAGGATATCATCAGTTGTGTGTGAAGGAGGAATACATTATGAAAATAGCATTTCAAACTTGGTATAAGCATTACGAGTTTATACTAATTCCTTTTGGATTGACTAATGCACCCTCTATCTTCGTGGATATAATGAATAGAGTTTTCAAGGAATACATTGATGAAATTTTAGTGGTATTTATTTATGATATCTTGGTATACTCAAAAACTAAGATGATCATGAAAATCACTTGTACACTATTCCAAATAACCTTAGAAGGAATGAATTATATGGGATGTTTAGCAAGTGAGAATTTTGGTTTCAAGAGATTTATTTTCTTGGCCATATTTTCTCTATGGATGGAATCTCGGTTGATCCATTAAAGACCAAGGCAATCCAAGAATGGCCAACACCAATGAGTATAACTGAGTTACGTATTTTTATTTGTTTAGTAGGTTTTTAAATACTTTTCATCCATAATTTTTCCCGGTTGGCTAACCAATTAACCATGATAACACGAAAAGGGGTTAATTTTTTTTTGGACAAAATAGTGTGAAGAATGTTTTAAAGAACTGAAGAGAATATTAGTCAATGATCCTATCTTGACTCTACCATCAGGGAATGATGGGATAGTTTTTTATAGCGATGCATCAAAGAAAGGACATGGTTGTTTCCTTAAGAATAATAAAAGAGTTATTGAATATGTTTCATGACAACTAAATCTTAATGGTTAAAAATATCCTACTCATGATCTTGAGTTAGGAGCTATAATATTTTCTCTAAAAATGTGGAGACATTATCTTTATGTTGATAAATTTGAGATTTACACTGGTCACAAGAGATTTAAATATATTTTCTCATGGAAAGAACTCAACATGAGGCAAAGACGATGATTTAAAATACTCAAGGATTGGGATTTCACTATACACTACCACCCAGGGAAGGAAAATAAGGTGGAAGATTCTTTGAGAAAAAGGATAATGTAGTTTTGAACAAGTTGAGAGTTGAAAAGGATCTTATATACATGGATCTAGTAATGATTGACATGGGAATAACCATGGAAGTTGAAACATCAATGATTTTTTAAATGGTTTCCAAAACATCTTTACTATAAATGATAAAAATTTATCAGACTGATGATGAGTAAATGTAAAAAAAAATTAAAGCTGTGAAAGATAAGAGATTTAGTGACTTCATATATGAAGATGGAATTTTGAAATTTGGGAAGATAAATTGTGTTCTTAACATACCTGATATAAAAAGGAAATTTTTGGATGATTCTTATATATCTAATTTCCTTATACTCCCTGGGAACACCATTATGTATAGATATTTGAAGGAACATTATTGGAGGGACTACATGAAGAGGGAGATTGCTGATTTTGAGTCAACAATTATGGGTTTTCAACCAGTGAAAAATGGAAGGAAACAACATGAAGGTGTAATGAAATCTCTTCCCATACCTGAATCTAAATGGGATAATATTATGATGGACTTTGTCATGGGGCTACCAAAGACTCCTAGAAGGAATGATGTAATATGGTCCATTGTTGATAATCGTACCAATTCAGCACACTTTCTTGATATAATAGAATATTTACCACTTGAAAGAATGGAAATACTATATATTAATAATGTTTTAAGACTCTATTGTGTAGCCATATCGATTGTTTCTGATCGTGATCCCTGTTTTAAATCATGTTTCTAGAAAAGGCATCAGAAGGCCCTGGATACTAAACATTGTTTGAGCACTTCCGAACACCCCAACCCAATGGACAATCAAAAAAACTATTCCAACCATATAAGACATGTTGAGATCTTTCTCACATGACTCTCACGGTATTTGGGATCAATATTCACCTCAGGATATTTTCCTATAACAATAGCTTCCATTCAAGTATTCATATGACACCTTATAAACCGTTATATGGAAAGAGATGTAACACACGAACTTGTTGGGATGATTTTGGTGAAAGAAAACTTATAGGCCCATAACATGTTGAGGAATCAAGGGAAAGGATAACGTTATCCAAAACCACATAAAAGCATCCCAATGTAGGTAAATGAGCTATGCTGATAATCAAAGGAAGGATTTGGAATTTCAAGTAGGGGACTACATTTTCTAGAAGGTATCTCCATAGAACAGTGTTATATGTTTTGGTAAGAAGGTTAAATTGATTCTCATTTACATCAGATATTTTGAAATTCTATAAATAATTGGAGATGTAGTTTATCAATTGGCAGTGCCTCCAAGTCTCTCCAACATTCAGTATGTGTTCCATGTATCACTATTGATAAAATACATGCTTGGCCCAATGCATGTAGTCATCTCTAAGGAAATTGAACTGGAACCTGATCTATCTTATTGTGAAGAGCCTATCAAGATTCTTTATATCAGAGAACAAGTGCTGAGAAACTGGGCGACTCATCTAATGAATGTTCTATGGAGAAACCATAAGATGGAAGAGGCAATATGGGAACCCGAGGAACATATGATGATGAACCACCCAAATCATCTTATGCAATAATATTTTAGAAATTTTTATAACAAAATTATTTTAATTTGTGGATAATGTAAGAGAAAAAGTTTCCACGACATGTTTCCCATTGATTAAAATAGTAGCATGCATTGTACACAACATGGCGATTTAATACACCACGACCAATGAAACACATCGTAATGAATAGTTATACCCACAATTTGAAATTTTAAAAATTTTATTTCTCAAAATGGACTTCATTTATTGATTTGGAATATCAAAATTAGTTGATGGTGAATTTTTTGTATTTTTCTGAGAAATATCAATTTTTGAGGAATTTAGAAAAACACAACGTTATTGTTTAAAATCGGCTTTTTATTTAAATAATTAGTTGTCATATTTTAATTTAATTTACTTCCAAATTGATATATAATACCTATATATGTTCAATGTAATTAATTAGAGTCGTTTTATAATATGTTTAGATATATATTTTTTTTATTGAATTTTTTACCGTCTTTTACCCACCTTTTAGGAGAATTTACACATTTTCATAAAACGTAAAATTTCCACTTTTGTGAGTTTGATTTAAAAAATACTTGAGACACGGTTTATATTGGTAAGTAATATATGGTTCAATAAGATGAAAATATTTTTTTATGAAAAGTAACTTTTGACTTTCATTTACCATGGTTCAAATTAAATATGTTAGTTAATGATAAAAATTATATTATTGTTACACTAACACATGAACTAATTCAATTGGATAAGTTTAGTTTGACCAAAAATATCGTTACAAATAAAATAAGATCCTTTTATTCACTTGGACTTGATTTGGACAGTTATTATTATTTTATGTAAAGAAGAGTTAAAAGTGTTATATTCAATGATTAATAACTAAACCATTTTTAATATAGAGTTATACATAAGATAAATTCAACTATAAAAATTCATTAGAAATATAAAAACTTATCTTACAAAATGATATTTTATTAATTATTTTTATACATTAAATAGTTTATTTTATTTATGTCACAATGATGATGCAGTAATTACCTTATTTTTAAAATATTAAAATATTTGATATTATAAATATAAAAAATAAATGTAATTTGAGACTATTGATGAATTAAACTAATTTTATAGGTTAATTTGACATGTTAGTATTGATTAAATTATTTTTTTTGAAATAATAATTTAGTTATGATTTTCCAAAAACCCAAATACTAAATAGTGTCAAAATTTACATAATTGATTTTATAAAAAAAATTCTATATTATTAATTAATGTAATATTCCTAATAATATTAGGTTGTATAAAATCACTTAGATAAGGTTATATGTATTAATAATGAACCACTTGGGGTTCGTTTGGCTTGTTATAGTAAGTTTATTAACAATATAATTTAAAAATATAAAGAGACAAGGTAAATGTCAAACTGTTTAACTAAGAGTTAAATCTAAAAGATAAGGTTAATATGGTGACCTAAACCTATCAAAAACCTATTGGTTGAGCAGTTTTTGAGCCATCCCCACATTATCCTTGAAATAAATCATTTTGGATCCATTAGAATCTGAAATTTATTTTATTATAAAATAACATTTCAATAATATCCTAAAGTGATCCCCACCTCTCTTATTAAAAGGGTACTTCCCCTTCTCTTAATTTCACACCCCCAAAGTAATTTGGCTTAGCCAAACCCTTACCAAATATCCTATCGACTTCCCTCATATCAACCTAGTGTTCATAGTTTGTTTATAAATACAACCTATGGATCCCTTTTGATCAACTCAAAAGGAAGTACCAGATGAAGAGGTAATAATTTCACCACCCTCTTTTAAGTTCTTTTCTTCTTCCACTTCCTCATTCTTTATTGTATAAATTCTAAAATATTAACTCCAATATATTATATATATTGTGATGTTATTATTAAAATGGTACTACCATCTTTATTATTCTATCCATCACATGAATGATAAAGTCACCATACATGCGTACGTACATCTTACCGTCTCCACGTCGTGGTGTATTTTGTTATTAAACACTTAATTATTTGGATGGGTTTAATAATGATTATAACTGATTTAAATAATAAATATAATATTTTATTTATTCTTTATATATGATATACCATCTAATTTCATTTTTTTCACCATAAATATAATGACAATGTCGCTCGTGCGTACGTACGGATTACCATCCCCACGAACGCGATGAGATTCATTCCCCATCGCAATCATTGAAAAATAATTTTCATTTAATTTTTAAAAATAATGTATAAGAACTTTATATCATTCTGGATTTGAATAAAATACAGCATATCCATAACAAGCATGGCTTACGTAACCGTTCATATATAGGAAAACGGACCACTTAACAACTGAAACGACGATACTACAAATATATTATTAACAAAACAATATTTGAGGATAATATATGATATCATATTTATTTATATATTTATTTTATAATTTAATAACAAAGATATAATAATTATACTAGATGTTATCGTACCGTCGACCATGGAAAAGTACATGGTAATGGTTAATTTCACAATCTATTTTTTATCCGAGGATGTTTTTACATAAATATCTACAGGGACATCATTGTCATCCCCATCCATGTTTCTTAAAAATGTATTTCAAAACATTTTTACCATTTACTAGATTATGTTTTAATTTCATTTATACCCATGTATGAATTTTTATAAATTTTTTTGAAAGAATCATTCCGTCATTTTGCAGACAAGGTACTTGATGACCTTTTCGACAAAATTAAGGTAAGAATGGTTTTTTAAATTATACGGAGAGTGTGGATATTTTCTGCCATTATATAATCGTCGATGATTCCTATACAATCTTATAAAAATATTTTTAAATAAAGGTTTTCTTTTATAATTATGTGACTTTTAAATGATTTCAAAATTGAATGAGGTATTTATTTCAAATAGTTTTCTTTTAATCTATGTCAACATCCATTGATGGATTTTAAATTTTTTTGAAGTTGATTTATTATGATACAAATAATCCATATTTAATTGAAGGTTTTGCGATACGTTAGACTGTGGATGTGTTATTTTTACACAGTTCATGATTTATGGATAATGTATTGACATTTCATATGCTTGTTTTTATACGAACGTTTATGTTATGTTTAAACCTTTTCATTTGAGGAATGCATTGGACATAGTAAGTGAAGCGTGGAGCCCATTATATATCCTTGATAAATAGGTATGTCTCTTGATTCCAACTAGTGTCTTGGAACAAGGCTTTGAAAAAATATTAATTATAGTCTTGGCACAAGGCCTTTACTATGTGGTTATGAATTTTGGCAATAGGCATTCCATCATTATAAAATTGGCAGTTGATTTTGCGCGTGATTATCGAACTAGTAGAATATCCATGTGAATAAGTAAACAGAATTATTTTATTTTATCTTTTCAATATTCTACAGAAGTTTTAGTTTAAAAGGCATTTGGTTTAGTCTTATAGACTGACTTAAATATTTATGCTTATTTGTGAATGTTTCCACTATATTGTTAGCCTAACTGAGCATCTGAGCTAACCCCCTTATATGTATTATTCTTCCTAGGATGTGAAGAAGTATTTTATGGTTGACGTGTAGGGATAGGATATAGATATAAGTGTGTTAGAAAGGGGAAAAATGTTTTTGATGTTTTAATTTCATGATGTAATGTAAAACTTATGAATGAATCTAGTACTTCCAAGGAAACTAAACTGATTAGTATTTTGGGAAATGATTCCTTGTATCATGAAAATGTTATGTAATAATTCACCGACTCTGGGTAACTGGGGTAAGGCCATTAAATATACTCACTCAGCTCAATGCTTCACAACATAATACAAAGACCATTCAGATCTCACTGATGTGACGATTCACTTAATTGATATGGGTAAGGATCCTTATGACCACGTGATTGACCAAATGGAAGTGTTATAGGAGTACATTGATTTTGTGGACAAGATAAAGGATCATCTGGAATAAAAAAGTTCCATCTTCGAATCCATTAAGATGAAATGGTGGGATCTTGGTGTCATACTAAAGCATGTTCATCCCTCAGTGGCTGATGTACACAAAGGAGTACATAAGAACAAGAACTTAATGAATCATTCAAGAAAATCATTGATATATTTGTAAGATATTGGGAGGCTTCCTCGTAATATTTTTTTATTTTCTTATGATAATGTATTATTTTTCTATTAAGAATAGGATTGAGTTTGTAGACATCGTCAAAATATTCATTTAATAGAATGAATCAATTTCTCTCTCTAGTGATTTTCCTTAAACTTTCACTTTAATGCCAATAAATCATGATAAATTGTAATTAAAACCATAATCTCTACTTGATATCAAATTGGTTCTTAATTCGGGAGAATGAAAATAATCAAATCATGTCGTAATTTTTCATGGAGTGGATGGGCTTAGAATGTATAGTTGGACTATTTCTATGGTTACCTAAAAAATCCAACACAATTTTTTTCTTTTCTTATATCATTAAAATATTCTTCCTAAACCCAATTTTTTGAAGAATTTAGATTTTATAAATTTACATTTTGTTATGCTTCCCATTGTGGTATTTTGACCATACAAGATTTGAATCTCTTGATAATTTTTGATTTCTCAATGTCTTGACTAAATTGTATGTAGTGTAGTTTTAGTGAGAGGGTACATCAATTTTGGCCTAAGATGACGTTTATGAATTTTTTCATCTTGGTGAGTCCAGTGTCTCTTTTATATTGGACGTTTATAGACTTGCAAGGTAGACTATCATTATAGGTGTTTTAGGATAAACATATTTGACCATTATTTTTAGGCAAAGGTTCCCAATATAGGATTAATTAACAGAGAATAATCTTATAATATTCCGACATTGAGGAGGGATTTTTATTAACCTTGATTTTGTGTTTTCTATTAATGGAATATGACATGGGTCATTGAAGACAATGGTTATAGAGTGTTATTAATAACCTCTCATGAGAAGGAATTTTCACTTCATTGACAATCCATTTTTGTGGGAAACATATAGCGAGGTGTTGGGGCATTGTATGCATATTCAAACAATGATGTCTACGGGAAACTAGCCATTCATTTTTTATTACCATGGAATTTTGTATATAATGCTGGATTTTTTTACTATTAACGGCCATGGTGAGTTCATGTTAATGGAATGATGCCTGAATGTTATATGGATTTCTATATCAGCTTGGGATGAGAAAAGTCTCTAATAATAATTTTACTTGTGTAATGGAGGGTTATTTCATGGGGTAGTGTAATTTTATAGAACTTGGAAGTTTGTTATTTTTTATGAAATCATTTTACTATAAATATATATGGATAAATGTTTCATCTATTTCACATTATATTTACCAGAACTATCATTTATCATCTCTCATTGAAAAGGGAAAATTTGTAAACATTAATCCAGTTGTTTTCCAAATCCATGTAATGAGGGGGAACATAAATATCATAAGGATTTATAGGGGTAGGAAAACCCTCTTGTAAGGAAACATTTACCCATGGTTAATAGGCATGTTTATAGAGAGTATATGAAGAGCCATAGTGGAACTGTTATCATAGTCATGGAAAGGTGTACATAGGACACTGGCCATCCATTTACAATGGCCATGGAGGATCATGGGGATTCATAACTTTCGAACATAGAGTATGGTTTTTGACTAGGGGGTACTTAAACCAGAACAGGGATATCTATGAATAAGTGGAGGTATTATTTTCCAATCCACAAGGGTTGATTTTTATGCAGGTTTGACCCTTGATTAGGTTGGGATGGGACAATTAATTTTCATGGATGTACTCAAAATATGATATTTTTGTGACACTAAATATCTTTTTGATGATATAAATCAAGACATATGTAGTTCTAGTAAGGATCATACCTATGTGGATCTTATTCATGCATATGGAAGAGTCATTTTTGTTTTGGATACAGATTCACCAATAAGGCATTGCAAATATTGAACAATCCTATGCAGATTCATTTCGTGGACAGGAACATGAGGGAAATACTGTTTGAAATGACCTGACCTATGGTTGAAAAATGGGTGTTGATTATCATAGACATTAAAGTTCATATGATAATAAAATTTATATTGAAGACTAAAATATCTATAATATAAACAAGATGAGATGTTCTAAAATGTCTATAATGTGATTAGGAAATAAAGTGTAGACCGTGTTATTGTGGGTTCTTGGAATAGGAAGAATGACATGGGGCATAGAAGCTGTTAGGAATAAATAGGTAGAAACCCCATATACTAAAGATGAATTTTTCTTTTGTTGATAAGGATTTTTTGGGGAAACATATGCAGATCCTCCGAGGAACTAGGTGCATATTCAATCAGAGGATTCCACAATATACTGACCCCCTATTTTTGATGGACATGGATGATTTTGAGGACCCATGATCACACGAAGAATGAAGTTTGATACATAGAAGGAGTTTTCATGGATACATTAGAAACATTTGTGTTGTGATTTACCCATAGAGTTTGAAACTCCAGTACATAGATCTAAATCATATTTAGGATGAGGAATTTTGATTCTCTTGGTGATTATGGGCCATTTTTTGGAGATCCTAGCACCATGAATTGGACATTCTACCTGGGTCTAATCCTTAGGCAAGAGGAGGGGAATTTTTCTATATTTGGGATACCTTTTAGTTTAATGTTATGCGGTTATGGTCCCCATTTTATGGGAATATAACCATATAGATACTTATATGGTTGTGTATCTAGGAATTAAATCATGTGCTAAAATACCTAAGTGCCATGATTAATTCCCTACTGATGTCACTAAGACCACATGAGCTATCCTTGGTGATAGAAACAAGGGACGACAAGGATTTCACATCACAACCTAAGAAGTACATGATGAACAGAAGGGAGCATTTTATACTCAGATGTGATGGTGTGCAGTTTTTTGTTTTTCAATGAGGATGCCTTATTGTGTTGTTCATTATCATGCAATAAAGATGTTTCATCATACAGTTTAGCATCATGTGATTGGAAATAATCCCATATGGTTTAATATCATTTAGAAAGGACTTTGGGGGATGGGCATGAATGAAGGAACATGAAGTTATACCCAACATGCTCTTGTAAATAAATTTTTTTGGGAGACCCTAGCTTAAACATATCTCTCATATAAAATAGGGTAAATTCCAACCATTCCATGGTGGGGTTTGGGTCATCGGATTCAGATGTCACATTATATCTCCCACGGTGGGATTCAAAAATTATCTGATACTCCATAGAATTCCACCTAAGAATATATCTCCCATCAGTAGGTGTGTAAGTTTTTCCATTATTAGCAGTTTTTGTTCCATGATGAATATCCTGGAATCACTATGTATCTTACAAGGGAATGTATTACGCCGTTCATAGTCTTCGTGTATAGAGTTGTTGGTGGTCAATACTGGAGGCCATGTCCTCTCAGGTTATAAAATATTTGTGCCATTATATTTATCATCATATTGTAATGACAATGGTGGCATATATTAACAACATGTTGTAGGGATGAATGATCATATGAATTGTGGATATGTATGGGATAATCATGTCAAGATATTCTATAATTCCCCATACATTTGGGGGGATAAGGTGTAAAAAGTGGACTTCAGGACACTCAAATCATGATATATGATGTGGGTCAAGGAATCTATTAGGATTATAGATGAAGGAAAATAATTTTCTAAGGAATAATTTACCATTGGTTGAAACAAAATTTTTGGGAAACATATGTAGAGACACCCGGGAATTGTGTGCATAATCAATCAATGGTGTCTGGAGGACATAGTATATCCATTTTGGATGGTCGTGGATGATTATAGGGATCCAAAATTATCCATGATAGGGAGTTTTATAGATGAGAAGGATATGTTTTGGTACCCGGGGAATGGAAATACATTTATTAGAAAAGAATCATGAAGTCCCCCACACAGATCTGATCATTTTAAGAGGTTGAACATGATCCTTGGTCAAACCATTATCATATAAAACCTAGTTTGGAATATCTTTATTGGATTTTAATTATTGCTTGGGATTTAGTGGCATATTTATTTCTGTATGTTGTGTAGTTTCACCCAGCTATGTGGAACCCAATAATTACTATGTATATTGTGAGAGTTGGAATCAATCCATTCATAGTCCATATAAGTAAAATACATGAATATATCTAATCTATTTCCTTGGAATAGGGCATTTATTTTTTTTGGTGGCTGGACTATGATGTATGATTCAGGAGTCACTACATATCACTCATGGGAAGAAACTAGGACACAAATATTTCTATAGGGTACATGCAGTTTTACTTCTAGCGGTAATGACATTAGTCATTAGTGAGTTGGTATGATAGTGAGGAAACCCATGAAGAGTCCCTTAGGCCCATGTGAGAAGTACTCACTATGATAAACAAGGAATGTAAAGGGATTAAACTTCTATATAGGGGGATAATGATGAAGAAAGGGGGAATTTTCCAAGATTGCATAGATGCAGTCAGACCTATGTGGAATATCCAAATGCTACTTTCGTATCATATAGTGGAAGGAATGAATCCATATGAATATATTCGATGAAAATACCTACATAGGATTTATCCATACGCATGTAAAGGATGAATTTTTTATGTGGAATTTGGAATAGGATAAAGAATTCATGCATCATTATATATCTCTTGGGAGAAGGAATCATGCCACACATAGCTCAAGAAACTCACTATGTTTGTCAGATCCATGCACAGAGAGGTGTAATTTTTCATTTGTCTTTATTTGAGGGTGGTTGGTCATATATGGATGATTTGGGGTAACTATATAGCCTCATTTGAAAAAATCAGGCCCCAAATAGTTCTAGAGGTGCTTCCCAATATATTTTTGGTCTATACACAGTGAGAAGGGATTTTGAAATTTTTTTTGTTTGTGTAGTTCTGTAGCATAATTGTACCCTATGTTCCTCTAGGGGGAACCTTAACCGCGATTACAAAGCTGTCATGGGATATTCTTGGTGTGAGATAAAATTAATATCCAAGGTATCCTCCTGTGAAACAGAAGTAGTTCAGAGTACTACAAAGGAATTTGGATACCATTTGGTAGCAGGACCAAGAAGTATGATCAAGGAATCTCTATGTATCCCCTTGGTAGATGGAAATCAAGCCATATGTAGTTATAAGATAACATGTTCCTACTACCAGAATGATCCTTTCATAGGGTAGGGGTCAATATTATTTTATGTTGTATGGACCATGATGAATGATCTTGGTGTCACATTGTATCCCATTAGTATATTGGTATCAATCCATACATATTTTTGCAACACTGCAATGTATACGACTAATGCTAGTGGAAATGTCCTATCAGGTGAGAATGTTGGTGAGTACATGTACTTTAACATCATACATTAAGGATGAAAATTCTAAGAAGTTTAACAACGTGAATCAATGATGAAGATGCTAACAGTTTATCTTCAAACATTGATGGATAGGAAATTATTCTTACATCTTTCAGCATAGAAGAAGATGCTAACAGTGTACCATCATTCAGCATGGATGAATAGGATAATACTCTAACAACACACATCAAGAAAAAATACATCATGCAATTTTATGCCATGTGATACGGACATCATCCTTGGTTTTGGAAACATGGATTATTTCATAAAAACCAACGCCATTATGGAATTTTAGTGAGCATTTCATCCATTGAAATCAAGGTATATGATCCATTGGAGTAAAATTTGTGTATGTAATATGCTCCCTCCCATTTATGCTCTATCATTTTGGGTTTCGTTCTGATAATATGGGGTTTCTGTGGACCAACACCATCTATCCTTCGAGGAATTAATATTGGAAAATATTTTTATTGAAGGCTCAAGAAAATTGATTTTGGAAGTCCTCTATATGGTGTAATGTTGGAAATATTTTCTCCTCCAACTACTCCAGCTGTGTAAACTATTTTGGGCTAGTTCTTCTATAGATATTGTATCAAATAAAGCGATGTAGAGTATAAAAAATTGAATTTCAATGGGTTGGACTGCCTCCGTCCCCAATAATAATGTGTACGAGGATGCTTGAGTGGTGGTGGTGGATATGGTATGGTCAATGGACATGGAGATTATTTTTTTGCAACGATTTCTTATCCTTTTCTAACATATTTTGGAGTATGTTGAATAGGGTCTTGTTAAATTCCATTATCTATCTGTTCGATACAACATGGTAGTAGGATGAACGATATTCCATGATTCCATAATCTTTGTAGAGTTTTTACAATCCAACAGAGCATAAATTTGTGTCATTGTATTTTAATATTTTATGAGGGACACTAAATCTTATGATGGTGTTGGCTTTAACAAAGTTAAAAATGATTTTTTTCTCCTACTTTTTTAAGAGGTACAACCTTTTCCCATTAGGAAACAAGTTGGTTGTCCTGATAATATATATTTTTTATCCATGGTGGAAGATATGGTCCCATGAACAACAATACCCATATAAGGATTGTCTAAGAGTACATAGATATGTAAATAATCATCCGGTGTAGATTGATAAAACTTGCATGTACTTGGAAGGAATGACACTTTTTTGTGAAATCAGAACAATCCTAATCCATGGTGGGCCGATAGTACCCAAGCCTTCAATCCTGATGTGTGATCATGGATGTTGAGTTATATGCTATACATGATATGAAATTAACTTCTTTTATGATGTAAGTGGTAGATTCTACATAAGTGCACCAAATAAGGACTCCATTAAAGCCTCCCTTATAGAGAACCTTTCCTTGATATTTGATGTCATATATCTTAGAATTTATAGCATATCTTCATATCTATTCCCTTCCATACCTATTTGGTGGGAGTTATCCCTTTTAAAGATAGCCCATAATTCGGTCCATCTAGCCGATTGTGTGACCACACAACTCAGAGATGGCACTGATATCCTTGATTTATTTGATCTCAACATGAACATATTGTAAAACCATTAAACGATGGGCAATTATGATGACTATTTAATTTAGATCCGGAATGGCGAGGGATGTGGCTGAATTGGATAATGAATCGTCCTATAATTTTTTTGATAGAGGGACATACGACAGTGTTATATATGATGGGAATCATGCCATAAATTCTCATACATGCTTTATCAAGTGGATCAGCTACTATTTCTTTATATAATTGTCACCATTGACTTTCTTAATGAACTAGTTCTGAGTTCCCTTTTACTTTTAGGTATTTTTCATATTCATGATGCTCCATTTCTAGGCCTCCAATGAGGGCCTTTTGTTTTTCTTTTTTTCAATCTTCTAACAGCATGTAGTAATACGGTATACATTACTTGCCTAGATAAATTAGTATAACTCTTAACCCACTTTGTGGAGTTTGGGATCTTCCATTCATTGTCCTATCAGGATATTGTACACATCCTCGAATGGAATATCCTATATTTAGGGATCCTCATAAGAAGATAACACTTCATCCTCAGGTAATTTGAATTCCAAAGGAGTCAATTCTTCAAAGCAGTGTTCTTAAAAGAAGTATTCTAATGTCTGACCTTTGAAATATTTCTATTGTATGAACTATATATCGAAATTCTAAATGACTAATTCCCACCATGATAGGAATAGAATCGTTATTGGACATCTAAGAATAAATTATACAGGATTTCTATATATTGTAGGTGTTCCTCATTGTGCTAAATGTAATGCCTTAGTTTCTGAACCACATTGATCAAGGCCTGTAATCTCATCACGATGATTTAATATCGAGTCTTAACATTTTCATGGTTAATATGAGGTAATTAATACTATTATCTCTGATAACATCATTCATCTATGCGAGGATGGTTCCTAGGGTTCGATCCAAAGGTGGTAACATACAGAATGATTGGTCTCCCTTTGATCAGAAGCATTATCACTCATGTAATTAAGATATATTTCTTGATATTGTAGAATGATTATGGACGATAATCAGCTTATTGATATGTAACCCCTTCTTCATGAACCTAGTGAAGGGAACACATTTTTTTGTAGGGGTGGAGATGAAGTGCATCATATAGGCCATATGTCCATTGATTCCTCTAAATGTAGTGAGATTTCAAGGAGGGACATTCTAAGGATATCCATTGAATTCTATGGGTTTACCTCAATGCCATTATAGCTTTTGAGGGAGCTGAGGAAATTTCCTTGAAGTGATTCCAAATGCACATTTCTAGGGTTTCATTTTCATAATATTTTTTCATAATTTTCTGAATACAGTACTAAGATTTGATAGGTGATCTGAGTGCACTCTTGAATTAAACACCGTACCATCAATATAACATTTTATGAACATTACAATGACTGGTTTTCAAATTCGATGCATGACACAGTAATAAGTGGTGCCAAAATATTTCAAGTAGAAAGGAATTACCATATAAGAAAATAGTCCATGGGGCCCTGAATGTGATGGATTCTTCATCTACATGGGCCATTTGGATATGGTTATACCCTAAATAACCATCAATGAATTATAGAGCCTTATATCCTACAACTTCACCAATAAACAATTCCATGACTAGGACTGGGAAATTATCTTTTGTTATGATCTTGTTGAGGTCTCTAAAATTGATGATAACCCCAATTTACCATTTATTCAATTTAACATGCACGTAATTTCAATCCATATGGTATATTGGACTTCTTGAATGATGTTTTCTTGGATAATCTTGTCAAATTCAACCTATATCTTTGTATCATATTTTGGGTGAGTCTTTTTGGAAGCTTTCTTGTAACTATGATGGTCTTTTGTCAAGCCCAGGTGGTGAGTGGACACCATAGGATTAATGCATGGAATTTATGTATTGTTCCAAGAGAAAAAAAATAAATTATTCTTTAGGATGTTTGTGCATATTTCTTTCTCCTCAGAATAGATGGCCATAAAAATCAGTGCATGCCACATGTCCTCTATAGTACCCATGTTTATTTATCTATGTTCATGAATGGTGGTATAGAAACCTTCCTCAAAAGTGGTAGGGGAATCTCTAATATCTTAATCACTTCTTCTTATACATCCCCCTCATCCTAGTCTTACTCTTCCAATGGGGATACAATTCATGAGATGAAATCTTCTTAATAGGGAATGGAATCACTATTGTGGTATTTTAATGTTGAAACAACTACATTTTTCCCAGGTGACTGTGGGAAATTTTATGGAGGGGAGTGAGTTGAGTAGGAGTTTTCTCAAATTCACTTAGTTTAGAGGAATCCTATTCTATCTTGTTGAGTAGGGTTGAAATTGTTTATAGACCAGATGATGGGTTGTGGGAATTTTTGTTTGAGTATTCACCATCATCCCGAGGGCTAATAAACTTTTCAAAACTATTGTGCTCAACAGCCATGACATAGATCATGAATATGGATGCATCAGTGACCTATTTTGGACTCATATACTCCACCTTATTGATTGGGATTATTTATTCTTCTATGAGATTCTCGATAGGGTCGGTGGTGTATATTTATAGTCTATTTGGTGAAGCATCCCAAACAATTCCATCAACTGAATACTTATTCCCATCCTAATCAAAGAATCCAATATCGATATACTATGATTCAGAAGATTAAAATGGATATTTATCGGCATAAAATGTCCCATTTTTTCATTAGATTCTATATTTTACGCATTTATTTTATGATGAGGGAATTTAAATGTGTTTTTGTAGCTACTGTCTTCCAATACGGACAATGAAGGCCGTATTTTTATGAACCACAAGAAATTCTATGTCAGCCATGTGGTCCGTGAGTTAGGTTTTGAGATTGATTTGGCACAATGGATTCTGGTTTCTTTTATCATACACCAACAAGGTTGTGGTGGAGGGTGTTATACTATCATCATCGCAACCCTACTTGTGATGTGTGTGTTGTGAGATGAGATTAACTTCAGATCCATTTTTTATTAATATTTGTCAAATATCAAAACTATTTATCTTTCTAGAAATATATAGCGTTTTTATATACCCTGGAATAATGGATTTTTATTCATCATTTTTTAAGGAAATGACCACATGAAATTTTTTGGGACAGATAGAATTTAGAAGTTACTACATTGGATATAAAATCATGGGGAATTATGAAGGCATTTATGACTACATCCATGAGATAACTGATAGGTTTAGTTTATCCACATATGAAAGCATGGATGTTTGAAAAGATAAATATTACATGATGTCATATTTCTAGTCTAATGGTGGGCACTTCCCTTGATTAGGGGGCTCTTTCATAGGTTCTTTAGAGACATGAGTCTTGATGCATATGGTATTGTAACACCCCGAGCTTCCACAATACAATTCTCATTCAATAATGCAATAGCTTGCATTGTACGCAACTTCGAGTTCTAAAACACCGCGACTAATCATAGTAGCCATTATGAATAGTAATAACCACCTTTTAAAATTATAGAAATTTTATATTTCAAAATGGACTTCATTTTTGGATTCGGAATATCAAAATTAGCCTATGTTGAATTTTGGGTATTTTTCTTAGAACTTCTAATTTTTTATGAATAGTGAAAAATACTTAAAAACAACTTTTTTAATAAAAATAATTTATAGTGATAAATTATACTATTTAGTGGTTTTAAAGTATAATTAGAATATATTTTTACCATTTTATCCAATGGTGGTGATTAGAATTATTTTTACAATGCAATTGGACATAAACAATTGTCAATATTTTGATATAAATTGTTTCTTAAAAACACGTTATTTGTTGTGACAGCGGGAATTAATTATAAAATTAAATAATGAAACTTATATTTTTGGAATGTCTTAAAATAGACATCATTTTTGAATTCGGAATATCAATTATAGCTTACGGTGAAATTTTGGCATTGTTCTGAAAAACATCAATTTTTGATGAACAGTGAAACCACTAAGTTGTAGTTAAATAACTGATTTTTCGTTTAAATGAAATATTACCACTTCTGTGATTTGATTTTCAAAAATCCGACATACATGGTTGTCATTAAGAAGTAAAATGTGGTTCAATGAGATCAAAATAATTTTTTGTTGAATAGTAACTTTTAAGTTCTTAATCGCGATTAGAGGTAATTAGTGTAGTTTAATGTAAAAACAATGTTTTAATAATATGAGATGAGCTTGAAACTTGTACTACTCCTATTGGATGAGTCATGGCAGACCAATAAAACCCATGGGTCAACTTGGGGACCCCATGGAGCCACTTTGGTTGGAAAATGACATTAATATATATTTATTTAATGTTAAAATTAAATTGACACAAACATGAGTTGTTTTACTAAAAAAGTTTTTAAGTGGGGATACACAAGTCCATATTTTGACTATAAATATTCATTAGAAAGATAAAAAGATTTACTACATCATAGTATTTTTTTAATAATTTTTAGACATTAAATAAATTAAATTATTTATGACATCATTATGATGCAGCGATGACCTCATTATTTAACGATTTTAATAAAATGAAAATATAATGTAAAATCCAAGGCTTACACTTGTCCAAAGACTATTGGATGGGTATATTTCGAACCCTTATCACCTTATACACGAATTATATAAGTGTGGGACCTTTAGAATCGGAAAAGCATTGTGTAATAATGTAACTTTTCAATCTTTCAAAAAGAGCCCCTCCTCTCCACTTATAAAATGCCTCCACCTCTCCCACCTTATTCACACCTTCAAGCCATTTGGCTCGGCCAACCTCCTCCCAACTACTCTCCCAACTTCCCCCTATTACTCATAGAAGCCTCAATTTGGGCAGAACTCTTCTCAAGGAAGCCTTTGGCTCAAATCAAAAAGAGTTACCCGATATTGAGGTAATGTCTTCTCTAATGTTGTTTTGTTTTATTTTTCTTCTCCAACCCCCTAAACTCTTTTTATTCATTTATTTTGTAACAACAACAGTATCCTCAATATACTAGGATTTTTTTATAAGAAGGATTAGAGCTACACTTACACACACCTACATCTAATGGTTAAAGAACATACGGTTTCTGTGGATGGAGAATTTCTGCCTCACGAAACGAGGATTGTTCAACACTCATATAACACCTTCAAAGGTGTCCATTAAGATGTCACTATTTTTATATATGATATATAATATGTTTATGTTTTACTTATGCTTCTGTATTTCTCATTTATGGCATACTTTATGATTTCCATTATGGGTAAAACGCGATAATTTCATTTTAGGAAGTGCGGACTACCGCCCCCTCAAAGTGATGTGAATCGTTAATGCCATATGTGGGATGTATAAAGGATGGAGTAAATGATATTATATATGATATTATACTGGAACTATATTATACCTTTATATAATTATTATTTCATTACATTAAATACGAAATAGAAATGAAAGTAGCGTTCATGCGTACGTACGGCTTACCGTCTCCATGAACGGTGCATTTCATTTCTTACCTCTAAATGATACGTAATATTATGAATGAATGTATATACTGGATATATATGATATATATGATATCTACATCATGAATATTATTCTTGGATATAATGGATATTTTACCACATGAACAACTTGTAATTATAAGAAGGTTATTGTTGACACAAGTACCAAAGATCGACAAAACGACCATTATTAACTTAAATAATTACATAACGTTCATAAAATTGTAATAAGTGATATAAAAAGGATAATGAAATTGAAAATGGTTCTTAATAGGGTAGATATTAACTCTAGTTTATTATTCAGGAGGTTAAAGAATGGTTGAGTCAAGTCGTACCCCAATTTTCACTCTTTGGGTTAATCTCCGACTTTCAAATTATGTCATGATATTATTATGTCCTATATTGTATTTGTACATTATTTATGTGTACTTATAGTGAATACACATTATAGATGTACTTTATTTAAAAAAAATGATCTTTTTAAGGACTTCGTCTCAATCCCCTTTCATTGAGGCATATTTGGTTTTATACAAAACTTTCTTTTATACGGTGTATAAAACCCTTTGACTTTTACGTTTATTCAAAAGGAATCTTTTTTTATACGAAGCGTTTTACTAAACGACAAAAAAGGAATCTTTTTCTTTCCGTACTTATGCGGCGACAACGACTTCTCCGCCGCTGTGACCATTATTTGAGTTTCGGCTTCCTCTACAAGCCATCATTTTTTTAATGAAAAATAAATACAAAGTTTTAACTTTCTTTTATTTTGGTATTGAAAATGGTTTTGAAAGTGTTTTTATTATATCAATGTGTTGTATTTATATCTTGTGATTGAAATGTGGAAATGTTATGTTTCCTTTATGCATGTTTTATGTGATATGATTATGTTATGGTTTATGATATGTTTAAACCTATTCATATGAGGAATGCATTGGACATAATAAGTGGTGGGTGGAGCCCGCTATAGCTCCTCGATGCATCGGCAGGTCTCATGAGACAAACTAGTGTCTTGGCACGAGGCCGTGACAAAAACTTATTTGTGGTCTTGGCACGAGGCCTTGACTACGTGGTTATGATAGTCTGGCATTATGCATTCCATCATTATGAAAGTGGTTATTGATATTGCATGTCATTATTCGACCAGTAGAATATACATGTGAAGAAGTAAATGGCATTATCTCATTTTACTTTTGCCATATTCTGTTGAAGTTCAAGTTTAAAAGTCTTTTGTTTTAGTTATACATTGCTTTAAATGTTAATGTTTATTTATGAATGCTTCCGCTATATTGTTAACCTTACTGAGCATCTGAGCTCACCCCTTTCAATGTTTTAATATTTTTCCAGGATGTGAAGAAGTAATTTATGAGTGACCTGCAGGGGTAGTCAGAAAGGGATATGATTGTGGACTATGAAGACCATGTTATTGTAGTTTGTTTACTTTTTGATGTAATTAAAGACTTATGAATGTATCTAGTGTTTCCAAGGCTACTAAACTAATCGGTCTTTCGAGACTTGATCTTTTGTGATCATGCCAATGTTACGAAGTAATGCACCGGCTCTGGGTAGCGGGGGTCGGGGCGTTACAGTTGGTATTAGAGGCAGTTTATACTAACCTTGGAATCTAGATTTAGATAAACACTGATTAGAGAACATAGCCCAAAGATAGACTTTGAGGATTAGTATAGAAGAACTTCCTAGAATTTTGGTATTATAGATATTTTGTCAGTTTTCTGAGCAATAAATCCCTGTCTGGATACGAGCAGGTAGAGGCGGCTCTGGCACAGATGTACCTAGGGGTAAAACCCGAAAACACCGCTTTGAGCTAGACTCGAACGGGAACTGGTGCATGACAATGGGCCTTGCTGCACTCTTGGTTACGACACTCCCGGGGGATATGCTTAGGATAATTCTCATTTTCGTTACAAACCACTATGAAGGGTTATGAGTATATACTTCCTTAATGAAATTTTTTTTATGATTATGGATTATATCCATAAATAGTTCAATTAGTGTTAAGTGTTTTACAAGTATGGAATTATGTATTTTGGTTCATAAACTAACCTAGTTTATGCCATTGTATAGAAATGGCGCCCAGTAGAAGGAATGTGAACTCCAGCAATACGTATGATCCAAAGAGTAAGAAGGATCATATCTTTCACGGTATTAAGCCAACATTTCGAAGGGAAATAGTCTCCCAGTTGTTCTCAACATATGAAGAAATAGTATCATGTGTTAATAAGATAAGTAGAGAATTCTATGAGTCCTATGGCTTTGAAGCGAAGCAAGAGACGAAAGGGATGGAAGAGAGAATGATGGATAAAGGGATGAGGGGAAAGAAGAATTTTCCAATATGTGGTAATTGTGGGAAGAAATATCATGGAACTTGCCTAAAGGGAATGGGAGTTTGTTATAAGTGTAGAGAAAAAGGACACAAAGTGCGTGACTGCAAGGGTAAGAAAATGGTTTCAAATGTACAATGCTTCTTCTGCAAGGATTGGGGACACTACGCAAACCAATGTCCAAGTCATCATAGTATGCCCCAAATAATGTTATTGGATCATAATCAAGTTATGATACTACCACAGATGAGGAGTAATGATTAGAGTTCTTATGTTGTTATTGAAGAATTTTGTAATTTGAGTGTTGTATCAATTATGTACTGGTTCTAATAATTATGGAGTATATAAGGATTGTATTGCAGTACTATTTCATCAAGGACTTGAGATTGTGTGGAACCAAGAAAAGTGACTCCATAGTAGGTTAAATTTTGGAAAATATATGGTTGAGAGAAATATAAACCATAATATGGTTCTGATTTTGAGATAGTGATTTTGGAATAAGGTGTGATTGATTTGGATAAATTATATTGGATATTCTTAACTTCCTTGAAACTGATTGATGATTTGTAAACATTTTTGGATAGAAGGAGTATATCTAGTATTCTATAAGGAATAAAGGATCATGGTAATTCAGTATGTTTAAAAATAATACATGATGAAGGTTTTCACATGTTGATACGTGGAAAAAGGACCTTCATTATGTTTACCTTCCTTATAAAATTTAGACTGTGAGTTGGACAGAAGTATTTCGGATAACTATAAAGGTTGGAATGGATTAGGTTGATCTTTGGATAGTATTGTTTAAGGTTAAAGCATTTCTGAAGATTATTTTTGGAATATTATAATAATATAGTTTTAGGAAAAGGACAACCTGCAGGGTGGGGCATAACCCGTCGCGTCGGACAAAGCTGCAGGAATCGAACCCACAACCATCGTACGACAGGCATTTATTTCCTACCACTAGCCTACAGGAAGTCCCTGGTTATTAAAATATAATTTTACTAATCTAAATTGTATGTGTTAACATTTGGAACCTTATACAATTAGAATAAGTATAATATTTTTGAGTTCTATTATCTTTTTGAGTGAAAGATTTGTTGAAGGTTGAAACTCTAATTGACAAGAATAAATATATATATACCTATCTATTATTCAATGAATAAATTAATTCTTAAACTTTAGTAAAGGGATATTAAAACCAAAAATTGTGTTATCCTAATACCTTATTTCCTGTTGAACTGATGATATTTTAAATCAACATAGATTGAAGGCTTTGAGGCCCTCAATTTGACAGTTGATTGTGATTGATGACCTCAATCACTCCCTAAAAATATTTACGTTTTTCCTCCAATTATATGTCTCTAATTGCCACCAATGTTCTCCTAATCGAGATCATAATTGGGTGGTGAATTTTTCATTTCCCTTTCCCTCATATTAAGGCTAAATTTTATTAATATTATTTCCGATGTGGGTTTTCCACAAAGGTATTTTCTATTTTCAACCTTTTATTTTCCAAGAAAAATTTCAAATTGCGAGGATGCAATTTATTGAAGGAGGGGAGAATGTAACACCCCGAGCTTCCACAATACGCTTCTCATTCAATAATGCAATAGCTTGCATTGTACGCAACTTCGAGTTCTAAAACACCACGACTAATCATAGTAGCCGTTATGAATAGTAATAACCACTTTTTAAAATTATAGAAATTTTATATTTCAAAATGGACTTCATTTTTGGATTCGGAATATCGAAATTAGCCTATGTTAAATTTTGGGTATTTTTCTGAGAACTTCTAATTTTTTATGAATAGTGAAAAATACTTAAAAACAACTTTTTTAATAAAAATAATTTATAGTGATAAATTATACTATTTATTGGTTTTAAAGTATAATTAGAATATGTTTTTACCATTTTATCCAATGTTGGTCATTAGAATTAATTTAACAATGCAATTGGACATAAACAATTGTCAATCTTTTGATATAAATTGTTTCTTAAAAACACGCTATTTGTTGTGACACCGGAAATTAATTATAAAATTAATTAATTCAACTTATATGTTTGTAATTTTGTAAAATATACATCATTTTTGAATTCGGAATATCAATTATAGCTTACGGTGAAATTTTGGCATTGTTCTGAAAAACTTCAATTTTTGATGAATAGTGAAACCACTAAGTGGTAGTTAAATAACTGATTTTTCGTTTAAATGAAATATTACCACTTTTGTGATTTGATTTTCAAAAATACAACATAAATGGTTATCATTAATAAGTAAAATGTGGTTCAATGAGATCAAAATAATTTTTTGGTGAATAGTAACTTTTAAGTTTTTAATCGCGATTAGAGATAATTAGTGTAGTTTAAGGTAAAAACAATGTTTTAATAATATGAGATGAGATTGAAACTTGTACTACTCCTATTGGATGAGTCATGGCCGACCAAGAAAACCCATGGGTAAACTTGGGGACCCCATGGAGCCACTTTGGTTGGAAAATGACATTAATATATATTTATTTAATGTTAAAATTAAATTGACACAAACATGGGTTGTTTTACTAAAACAGTTTTTAAGTGGGGTTACACAAGTCCAAATTTTGACTATAAATATTAATTAGAAAGATAAAACTATTTCATACATCATAGTATTTTTTTTATAATTTTTAGACATTAAATAAATTAAATTATTTATGACATCATTATGATGCAGCGATGACCTCATTATTTAACGATTTTAATAAAATGAAAATATAATGTAAAATCCAAGGCTTACACTTGCCCAAAGACTATTGGATGGGTATATTTAGAACCCTTATCACCTTATCCACGAATTATATATGTGTGGGACCTTTATAATCCGAAAAGCATTGTGTAATAATGTAACATTTCAATCTTTCCAAAAGAGCCCCTCCTCTCCACTTATAAAATTCCCCCACCTCTCCCACCTTATTCACACCTTCAAGACATTTGGCTCGGCCAACATCTGTCCAAATACTCTCCCAACTTCCCCCTCTTACTACTAGAAGCCTCACTTTGGGCAGAACGCCTCTCAAGGAAGCCTTTGGCTCAAATCAAAAAGAGTTACCCGATTTTGAGGTAATGTCTTCTCTAATGTTGTTTTGTTTTATTTTTCGTCCCCAACCCCCTAAACTCTTTTTATTAATTTATTTTGTAACAACACCAGTATCCTAAATATACTAGGATGTGGTTATAAGAAGGATTAGAGCTACACATACACACACCTACATCTAATGGTTAAAGAACATACGGTTTCTGTGGATGGCGAATTTCTGCCTCACGAAACGATGATTGTTCAACACTCATATAACACCTTCAAAGGTGGCCATTAAGATGTCACTATTTTTATATATGATATATATTATGTTTATGTTTTACTTATGCTTCTGTATTTCTCATTTATGGCATACTTTATGATTTCCATTATGGGTAAAATGCGATAATTTAATTTTAGGAAGTGCGGACTACCGCCCCCTCAAAGTGATGTGAATCGTTAAAGCCATATGTGGGATGTATAAAGGATGGAGTAAATGATATTATATATGATATTATACTGGAAATATATTATAACTTTACATAATTATGATTTCATTACATTAAATACTAAATAGAAATGAAAGTAGCGTTCATGCGTACGTACAGCTTACCGTCTCCATGAACGGTGCATTTCATTTCTTACCTCTAAATGATACGTAATATTATGAATGAATGTATATACTGGATATATGTGATATATATGATATCTACATCATGAATATAATTCTGGATATAATGGATATTTTACCACATGAACAACTTGTAATTATAACAAGGTTATTGTTGACATAAGTACCAAAGATCGACAAAACGACCATTATTAACATAAATAATTACATAACGTTCATAACATTGTAATAAGTTATATAAAAAGGATAATGAAATTGAAAATGGTTCTTAATAAGGTAGATATTAACTCTAGTTTATTATTCAGGAGGTTAAAGAATGGTTGAGTCAAGTCGGACATGAGGTAAGGGAATTTCTTAACCCAATTTTCACTCTTTGGGTTAATCTCCTACTTTCAAATTATATCATGATATTATTATGTCCTATATTGTATTTGTACATTATTTATGTGTACTTATAGTGAATACACATTATAGATGTACTTTTTTTAAATAAATGATCTTTTTAAGGACTTCGTCTCAATCCCCTTTCATTGAGGCATATTTGGTTTTATACAAAACATTCTTTTATACGGTGTATAAACCCCTTTGACTTTTACGTTTATTCAAAAGGAATCTTTTTTTATACGAAGCGTTTTACTAAACGACAAAAAGGGAATGTTTTTCTTTCCGTACTTATGCGGCGACAACGACTTCTCCGCCGCCGTGACCATTATTTGAGTTTCGGCTTCCTCTACAAGCCATCATTTTTTTAATGAAAAATAAATACAAAGTTTTAACATTATTTTATTTTGGTATTGAAAATGGTTTTGAAAGCATTTTTATTATATCAATGTGTTGTATTTATATCTTGTGATTGAAATGTGGAAATGTTATGTTTCCTTTATGCATGTTTTATGTGATACGATTATTTTATGGTTTATGATATGTTTAAACCTATTCATATGAGGAATGCATTGGACTTAATAAGTGACGGGTGGAGCCCGCTATAGATCCTCGATGCATCAGCAGGTCTCATGAGACAAACTAGTGTCTTGGCACGAGGCCTTGACAAAATCTTATTTGTGGTCTTGGCACGAGGCCTTGACTACGTGGTTATGATAGTCTGGCATTATGCATTCCATCATTATGAAAGTGGTTATTGATATTGCATGTGATTATTCGACCAGTAGAATATCCATGTGAAGAAGCAAATGGAATTATCTCATTTTACTTTTGCCATATTATGTTGAAGTTCAAGTTTAAAAGGCTTTTGTTTTAGTTATACATTGCCTTAAATGTTAATGTTTATTTATGAAAGCTTCCGCTATATTGTTAACCTTACTGAGCATCTGAGCTCACCCCTTTTAATGTTTTAATATTTTTCCAGGATGTGAAGAAGTAATTTATGAGTGACCTGTAGGGGTAGTCAGAAAGGGATATGATTGTGGACTATGAAGACCATGTTATTGTAGTTTGTTTACTTTTTGATGTAATGAAAGACTTATGAATATATCTAGTGTTTCCAAGGCTACTAAACTAATCGGTCTTTCGAGACTTGATCTTTTGTGATCATGACAATGTTACGAAATAATGCACTGGCTCTGGGTAGCTGGGGTTGGGGCGTTACAGGTATGACCCCTGAAAAAGTTTCTTCGGTATCTTCATGAACATTTTAGTCTTGGTCAATAATTTATATTGGCATTCCATGAGAGGTTATACAAATGTTCCCCTTTTTTGGTTACTCCACGATGATCGGGATAGAGTTTCATCAATAGGGGGTAGAGAAACATTCCAATTTCGGTGGGTTCTGCTGATGGGATCATCTATGAGTCTCTGTAACAATGATGGTTTTAGAGGGGGTGTTGGTAGGTGATTTTTTCAAACATGACTACATCTTCCTATGAATCTTACACATATAAAGACTATTCATCTAGTTCACCAATTGGATGGGGGAGAACTCGGTTCATAATCATATTCATCAACAAAGAAGGGATCCACTATGTGTATTACATTAATAGAGTAGAAAATTAGTTTCTCATCTGAAAATGACTCATCCTAACAGACTTTTTGTGATGATGTCATTTCGCAAGGCAGTTCCCATTATACCATTCGGCAGGGAAATGCCCATTTCTATAGATCCTTCTTCTTAAAATTTAATATTGTCAATGATAATGTTGTCTTGGGTGCAGGATCATCTTCCTCCACCCATTCTCTACCTTATCAGCCCTTTATGGATTGTGGGGTTGATGATGTTCTCCACATTGCATCAAGAGTTGTTGAAGGAAAATTTGGTTGATTCAAATATGAATGGAGTATTCCATGAACTTAGTTGACTATCTGCTGAGATATTTAATTATTTAAATTCTTTTCCTTCATTCTAACGTCATTTTTTCCTCCACTTCTTTATATGAGTTATTGGTGCAAGCATATGCCATTTGTGCTGGCAATGGTCCCAAAATATTATTTCCATAATCTATCAGTATTTGAAAGGTATATATATCGATGAAAAACTTCTAGAGGGTTTTTCAAAGTTTACAGTTATAGGTTCATCAATATGGATAGTCTTTAGGGACTACTTATTCATCCCTATTGGGATCTGGTAGCCGAATAAAGTTGCAATTAATGTAAGCTACTAAGTAACTAGAGACTTCATATTATCCAATTGAGAAGAATTTAGTTCTATTATCCTAGAATTGATTTCTTCCCCCACCCCCTTTGATAGACTTATAGAGGTGTAGGAGGATTCTAGAGTCTGAAGGATCCTACATGATGTAGTGGGGTTCTTGGAGTATGAGCCAGTGGATGGTGTGTCTTAAGAATAATAAAAGTAACATCAACCATACTTACCTTTTTTCTAGTGGCTGATGAGACTGCCCGTGAATTAAAAATACATATTTCATGTAGTCATATATCCTCTGAGAAATAGATGTGAAATCTCAAAATGTACTTGTATATTTCATAGGAAAAAGTGTCATTGAAATCTCATAATAAAGAATATCAATGCAAATGGAAACCACCACATCATGGTGGAGTTTCTGGTTTAAGGACTTAGTTAGACCATTCCATCATGCAATGATATGTGAAACACTCTCATTCCCGCAATGTTTTTAGTTCATGATTTCCCTGGAAGATGTCATTAGAAATTGTAAATTGAATGTGACGGGAAAAAACCATTGGAGGTATTCCTGGCTTCTGATCGAAATGGCTAGAATAATGGTATACAACTCAAATGATTAGAATTGTAGAGTCCACATGATGTATCAAAGTTCACTATTTGGTATTGATCTGGGGATCCTAACTTGGGGAAAAAATAAAAATAGTAATGTATTAAATGGTACGATGGATCTACTCAGTTGCTGACCATGAGGAATATGTGATTCCCAATTTTTGGTGGAGGGAAGACGTTGGTCATTGAATTGGGTTAAGGATTCCATTTAGGATTTATCAAAGTGAAATGCTATTTATTTCATCCATTCGAGGTATAAATATCTCGATGGTATTCAGGATCCATTGATGCATGTATTTTTGGACCAGGTCATGAGTGGATGTTGAAGTGGTTATGATTGGTTGTGCCAGTGCTGCTGGGACATAAGGTAGAAACCCAGTTGGTGGAATCATTTTTTTATTCACTTGAATCTATTCTCGTTTCTTCTCTAATAAAGGTAAATCATGATATCTTTATGATATTTGGTACGATTAGACTAATGGTCCTTTGGAATCATGGAATGATCTTTCCATCCTTTCTTCATCTGTCCAGGTGATTCCATGTGGTATAGGAACATCTGATAGAAGTGTGTGATGATGATTCACATGGAGAACATACCAAGGAGGAAAACAAGCTCGTGGTAGCTTGAAATTTATTATCCTTATATATTTAATTTCATGAACTAGTCAAGTGAATCTATCCTCAAGAGTGGGAAAATTATGTTCATAGAGAGGAGGATTCAGTTCATAGAACTTAATCTTATTCTTATCCTTTTTTGGGTTCTCATTTGGGATGTAATATTAGATTAATTTAAGGGGCACACAAATTTTGGGAAAATCATTGGCTTCTAGTGTTCTCTCTTCCAGTATCTATGTGGACCATCTCCCATAGGGAACCCTCTTCTCATGTTTCTTCATTACATTTATCATTTTGAATAAGGTATCTACGGAAGATTTCCACAATGTTCACTAATTCATTCCTCTTTGGTATTGGAGTACCAATTGTTGAATGATAGGAGATCTTCTAGAACCCTCTTTTGGATCCTATCTTGTAATTATTTTCTACCCTTATGGTTTCATGGGGAAGATTGATTTGAAGGGAGACATGATATGACATTTTATTATGCATTAATTTCATGGGATATGAGTCATGGGAAGTGATGGAACAAGTGAACCCTATATATATTTTTCTCCCCATATGGGTGAATACAGATATCCATTGGGCGAGAATTTGAGTTAAAAATTCACTCAGCCATATAATATTGGGTTTTACCCATTCATATATTGATGTGACTCGGCTTATTTTTTCTGTTATTATGGATTCATATTTTTGAAAATATTCCCCTATCCCAATTGGGTGGTCCTGGTCTAATATTTTAGCTAATTTTGATGCTATTTTTGTCTTCTAGATCTCACACATTCCCATGCGGGTGTGAGCTGGATATGGTTTCAGTTATGCATGTGAATTACTAGATTTTAACAACATGATCCATTCTCATTGATCAGATTCTATTATATGGGATTCCTACAAGAATTTATTAGTAGCCTAGTTTAGGAACTTTTCGAAGGCCTTATCTCATTAGGTCTGGCATTTTTGAGACTAAATAAATATAAGCGCCTTTTGAGCATTCCTCCTTTCCTATTATGGAACTTCATTTGAATTCTATTTAGACATGATGAAATTTCAAGACGTCACTTCTAGTTGGTTATGCTAGGTGGGAAATGGGTTAAATTATAGATATCTATGTTCTCCCCATCCCTATATATTAACAACATATGTAGTGTTGATGATAAGGCATAGAAGATTTTGCAGTGCATGAAGGAATTACAACTCAAGGTCTTTTTTTCTCCATTACAATTGTTTCCTCTGTGTAGATAGAAGGGCTTCTAAGTCGATTTTATTGTGATTTTCTCCCATGAAATTATCATGGTCAGCATACCCATCCAAGGGAAAAACATTTCTTTTAAGTGGAGGAGAGTTTCCTAGACATTGAGGAGAATTTTATTCATACATTATTCTCACAACAATCTTTTTAGGTTTAACTATTGAGTGGATATGGTACTATATATCGCTTGTATGAAATCCATAGCTATTTCTCTTCTCACAAGCAATATATTTTGTCATTGTTCTTCTATATTCACTTTTGTTTGATTCTCCCGATATGAATACACCATAATGATTTAATTCCTAGAAGTGGGATGGAGGGATGCATGATCCCTTATGAATAGTATGGTGTGTCTAAGAAGATTAGGGTGTCCCCTATCCATACTCTAGTTGGGAAATTATATTTTTTATCATGGAGAGAGTATCCTTCAGGTCATACACTATTATTACAATGGCCCCGACATTTGAGGGCTTTAACACTGTCAGCCTGATAAGGAGAGTACCCTCTCCCAGTGTGAAATTTGAATGTGGGGAGGAACATTATAGTCGGTTCCGTGATGGTAAATAATACCATCAATATTTATTTTCTATCTATAGATAGGAATTTTTCCGCATATAAACTATGGTGGACCGTCAGGGAAGATGACACCAAGGGAGGACATTCTTGCTATTTGGTGTAATTGAGGGGGGGGGGCCTTCATAATGACAACTATCATAGAGAGGAATATGATCATAGATCTATCTTTAGGGATATTATCTATTGTTTACATTCTTGGGAGGGCCTTCACGATGTGTTGGAATGAAGGGAGAACCTTCTTGTTTTTTGATATCATTGTTGGGAGGGCCTTCATAGATACATTCGTTATGGAAAAGTGTGCTATCATGGATTGACATCCACAACAAGGGGAGGAATATATATAGAATATAACATGGGATGGATCATCAGGGAAGATTACAATAGGAGGATTACCTTCATATTGTTCGTTCTTTTGGTCAAGGGGAGGGTTTCCCTAACATGCATTAGGAAAAACTATCCCATGATAGATCATTTATATCCTACAGAGTAATCCCCTGTGAGTAATCTAGGGTGGAACTTCATAGCTTCATGTAGGGAAATTGTGGGGAGGTTCTTCACCACTGATATTGAGAAATTCAAAATCTATTAATGGATCAACATAATCTTGAGCCTCTATTGATATATGTCTCATGGCCTCATGAACTCCAACTTCCAGCAGAGTAGAATCATGAGTATTCTCTTCATTTTCCTGTTTCCTTTTGAACAATTCATATTTGTGTACTCTCTTACTGGAAAATGGGGATGTCTATTATTGGTAACAAACATCATATATGGGTCAATGTTTGGTTTGTTCCTATTATTATGTCTGGATATAGTGATATACATATTGAATTATGGTAGTGATATATGTATTCATTGGAGTGACCTTCACATTGGACTGGTGTCCCCTGATGGTATGGGTATTTGTCCCTAATCATGTTGTCCTCAAACATTGAATTTGTTCATCTACCCTTTTGGACTTGATTAGGGATGCATGTATACTCTAGGGTGACTATCTAATTTTGTGGATGAACCCCCACACCCGAGAAGACCTGGTAGTGGGCTCGAATCCTCATTTTTTCCACCAACACAATGAGGTCTAGACACATCTAGAGGATATAGTCTAGATCAAAATTTGATCCACCTTCAGGGACAATATGGGTTGAGACAGGCCTCTGAATGTAATGGGTAAGAATTCACATTCTGATATCGGAGCAATAGTTTGTGCCTTCTCAGGTCCTCCATGGTTTACGCGTAGATAATAGTAGTTTTCTATTGCGGGGAATGATGAAAGAGTCATCCACTAGTTTTTTTTCTCTAATTTCCACCATATTTGGTTAGCGTGAATCATTTTCTATTGCAATAATTTGAGTCTCCTCATGTTTTCATACTACCTTATATGATAGGTGGTCTTCTTATGCATCAACAATGTTATATGACTATCAAAGGATTTTAGCCGATCTAGATTGCAGACATGGGATTCATCCTTAGGAATTTCTACCTTATTATTGTTAAAATCTATACCATTTTTATTAAAGTCTTATTGTTCATTGGAAGAGATTTTCATATGCCTATAATTTCCCACTCTATCAATGAAGCGAGAAAAAATAGAATTTGAAAAAATTTGTGATGTCTGGTGATGTTCCTGATTGTAATAATTCCGAGTTTCCTAAAAATGAGCATAAATATACATCTACTCATGGTACTCCACATCATTTCTATGGAGGGATTAAGATATGGGGGCATATTTGTATGTTTTACATTTTAATGCCACCGTGTTTGTGTGGTAGATCTCCTCCTTAGGAACCAGGGTGATAACCGTCTCACTATTTTTAATTTTCCTCTTTTAACATGAAGCCCGAGGGGCTTAGGTCCATTGGACTTCATTAGGTTCCCTCGGTATTAGATCCTCTTCATATTAAATATATTGGGATGTACATTGCTGGTGGTGGAGTCCTCTGGTAGGAGACCACATGTTGGTTTCTTGTGCAGTTGGGATGTATTCATTAGCATAAAATTCATATGTCTCCCTAATATAAGGGAGACACTCAATTTCTCTCTCTATGGAAAGACTCTAAATATGGTAGGAGATGGAATTGGGTCCATCCTGTGTAGGGATTCTATTAATGGTATAACTGGAAGTTGGCGACTGTTCAGAAAATTGGAGGGCCTCCCCTACATCCTCAAACATGGGGAGTGTACCATTTTTGGGGTAATAAATGATTATCATGTTTGAAAACTATTCTTGAGGGTGTTGGGTGGGTAATGGGGCCCTATTCATCATGGATCTGGTCACCTAAGTAGAAATTGACACGCATGATTGAAAAATTTGTTAATATTCTATTTAGATTGAAGTGAGGTATTTGAAATGAATTCTGTATATATAAATAATTAAATATATATATATATATATATATATATATATTAGATATAAAAATAAAAAACACCATCAATTTATCATCTCATGATCACATGCATTATTTAAAATAGTTCATATCCAGATTCATTCATGATTGAAAGGGGTTTGGGTTGGGAGAATACCACAACCTTGGTTAGGGAATCACATTATGTTCACAATATTTGTACATGATTTGCATCGTACCCGGGGATGATGAAATGGACCAACAGATAAAACCAATTTTCTATTATTATAAAGTCTTCCAAGTCAGCAACGATGCCCTAAGATTTTCACCAACATGTTTATTAATGGATATGGAAACCCCCAACAAACATTGTACCCATGATTTTTGGACTTCATTTCCAATGGAAGGCTCTCTTTATATGAAAATTAATCCAACGACACATAAAGACTCCATTGGTCGATAGAATTGGAGGTACCTCTCAATACACCCTTTTGGGGTTAATTATTGCCTATTTCGGAACACGCTTATTGATTTAAGAAATTTTTTGTAATAACCCAGATATTTTTTTTAGTTATTTTTTTCCTTTTCTGGTAGTTTTTGAGAAAAAGAGGAAAATCTGTAAATTTTCGAAATACACACCCTATACATTATGGGTACACACCGTGTACATCAACGCCATTGGACACTGTGTGCTGGTCGGTTCGTGGACACACACACGGTTGTCTTAGGGTGACATGGAGGGAACCTAAAGTATAGTATGGAAAAGGCATGTACATGCCATGTAATCCAGAAGTACATGTCATGTACTTTCTTTTTATTTCGTTAAATGGTTCGGGGTCACTTCTAATCCTTATTTTGATCTTCATCTTCACCTAATTCCTTCTAGAGCATCCGAGGAGGCTGAATCTTCTCTGAGCCACCGATATGTCAATGGTTATCCGAATCAATCACCATTGGTTGCAATAGAATCAAATCAGTGAGAACTTGGTACTTCTTGGGCCATGATTCCTGATTCTTTCACTTCTGAGAGTTATAGAAGGTTGATCGTTTTAGAAGTTTTTTCAGATATACTCCGTTCTAGGCCGATTCATGGGCCGAGGATCAAGTATAATGATCTCCTAGGATCGAGGTAGGTGTTTTGTTTCCTTATGTTGAATGTCTTTGAGTTTTTGTGCAAAAGTACTGGATTCCCATGTTTTGGGTATAACGGGAAGGTATTTTTGTCCTACTCTTTAATTTCTTGAGATTAATTGTCAGTTTATGGTTAATTGATAATAATATATGATTTTTTTCATTTTTTTGGATCACCCCATGGGTGTTATCCCTATTTGGGTGTTATCGTCGTTTGGCACAGTATGCATGCCAGGAAAATCCTATTTTAATTGCTAGTTGGCTTGTTATAACTAATTGCATGAGTTTCCTATTGTTTTAATGCTTTTGATGAATTGAAGCTTTTAGCCAAGTTGTTTCCAAACTTACTTATGGATACTGACAGTCGATTATGCATGACTCGACTACTCAGGGATGTGAGAACCTGGTGTAGGAGACTAAAGAGGGAATAGATGATTAAGTGCTTCCATAGGGGGTCTGTTGAAATTAGTTTTGTACACAGGAATTAGAATTTGATATTCCAAAGAATTTCCTTAGTTTACACATGTATCGAGACCACATGAGGAATTAGATGTAAGATCTTCCCCAAAGAGTCTGTAGCTATAGTTGTAAGACCAAAGGGGAATCGACGTGACTTCTTCCTAGAGTGTCTGTTCCATTGTATGTTAACATGACTATAGGGGTATACTAGTTTGATCCACCTAGAGAGTCAGTGTGAATGTGGATTGTTTGGTTGGATTAGATGAGTCTACCAAGCCAAAGGAAAAGTTTGGATCTATTTTTCTTCTTGTTTGTTTAGGCAGTCATTTAATGCTTGTTGTGTTACTTGTTTACCTTGGAATAAAGATAATTTCTTGATTCATTAGTTGATTAATTAAATGAATGAAATAATTTTTAATTAAATGTGAATGGTAATTTGTAGGACTTTTTACTTGTATACTCATATTTCATTACTACATTTACATTCATTACTTCTTCTATATTACTCACTGATTGTAGGACACAAATCTTGTGGCGGTTGCCTAATGGGATTAGTCTCACACCATGTTTGGGTCCTAATTTTCAGCCCAAACAGGTTATATGGTTGTAGGTGTGGATAAGGATTGTGGCCCTTATACTTCAGGTACATGATAACTAGTTGGAGCTGGAGAGGCTCAGACCGAGCATAGGCTTGCGATGCTGCTGGAGTTAATATTTACTTTTCGTACTTTGTTTCTTAGTTTTATTTCATCACGTTGTTGTGTTTTCTGTTATCCTTAGATACTTGTAAATGTTTCATCATTATCATCATTATTATATATTCATTGCATACGTTTTTTAGTTTCATTTATTGTATGATGTTTACTACTTCCCCTATTGACTGTTATTTTCTATCCCTTGTATACTTTACAAAATGAGGGTATTGTTTCCCCAATGACTCACCAAGGCCCTCACTGCTGGTTTCCAGCCTCCAGAGTTTGGTGAAATGCACTTGAGGTCATGTGGTGAACCAGGTATGGGGCACTAGTAGAGTAGCTCTGGTTTTGGGTTGTTACAAAATGGTATTAGAGGGGTTTATTTTATTTTCTATTGAGTTAATTATTAGCGACATTAGACAAGTATATGATAGAATAGTTAATTGGTAAATAGATTTTCCTAGGCGTTCTAGAACCCATGTACATGGAAAAATCCAGGTTACCTCGAATATTTCAGTTTTCGAGTTTTTCAAATGTTACAGTTTAATTGAAATCATGATTGGGTGGTGTACTTTTATTGTGTTGTTACTGTTTATTTGATTGTGGTTCTATTATGTTGCAACCCAATGAGATGAGGGTATTCCATCTCATGCATCATATAGGCAATTGTTAGAAAATCACATGTCATGCATTTTTCCATGCCATCTAAATTTCATTAGAATATGCATGCTGTTGTGATAGAATTTGTGATAGACTATGCATGATGTTGTGATAGCTGTTGTGATAGAATACCTGCTATGTTTTTAGGGTATCGTTTGTTTATAGATTCTTTATCATGGATTCCAATCATGGTCTTAGAGGTGTTATGGGCCCCCTATGATTGTAATGTCGTGGATCGTGAGTTTGTTACAATGTTTACATGTTATATTCCTTGTTTTGATGCCAAGCTCTAATTCACAGGGAGTCCGGGCCCCCATGGATCATAATTTGGCACATAGGTGCTTGTTTTAGTGTTTTTTTCATGGTTTTTGGGGTTCATGTATGCATACTTCCCAGAATCCCAGACAACATGGTGTGTGGTTTTATGAACACACGCCACGTGTTCATCTATTAGGGAAGAACTACTTTTCATGGGTACATGTCATGTACTTTCATGTACACATGGTGTACTTGCCTTCCTTGTGCCCTAGTCGTGTAGTTGAATACATGGGTTGGGAGATCCGCAAGACAACATGTCGTGAACCATGTAGACACTCCATGTAGTAGTGGTCTGTGTACCAGTCTGTGTGACTAACGACACAGATAGGGGTAGAAACATTATGGACACATCGTGCTGTGGACAAACACACCGTGTAGTTTCCCGCTGGGACAATCTGTGTTCCTAGACAAATAAGATTAACCGGGCCGAGAGAAAAAGGGTTAGTACACGCCATGTAGTTTGAGAACATGTCATTCCTGCTAGGACAGTCAGTGTTCCTAGCTGTGTAGGAGTGAACATGTAGGGAGTAAAAGGGTTAGTACATGTCATGTAGTTTGAGAACATGCCATGTAGCCAGGAGGATTACACAACCATGCATGGACAAGGTACACGCCCAGGGTAAAATTTTAGAAAACACACTATGTAGTGGTACAACACAACGTGTAGTCATGTTTTCCCCAAATTTTAGAGTTTTTTTCTCCTAATCCGTTTTACTCTCTTAAGTTGCAAATATGTTCATTGTTAATGAAGGTATGCTTGAAACCTTGAAGACTCATGCCACCAAGACGTCCTCTCGTTGCACGTCAGGAACCAGTTAGTGACCGTATGCCAGATACAGTAGATTAGGGACTACCAGCAGTTCCACCTATCGTTCCGCACATGACACCTATAGTGATTACAGAAACCGGTGCCGATGATCAGTTTAGAGAGGGTTTCATGAGATTCATGCAGACCTTCCAGAGAGCTCAGCATCCTGCCCCATCTATGGAAGAGCTGACGTGGTTTTTTTAGTAGCAACATCCTTCCACGTTCACAAGAGATGGAGGACAATAGGTTGCAGAGTCATGGATAGAAGACATGCTATCCATCTTCGAGCACATGCAGACGCCTACAGATAGGAGACTGAAGCTCGCGACATATATTCTACAAGATTCTGCCAAGAGATGGTGGGATTTGGTTTCGCAGGCAGGGGGCCAACAAGATATGGATTAGGATGAGTTTTATCATACATTCTATGACTACTTATACCTAGTGATGCTTAGGGATGCTTGAGACAGAGATTTAATGAACCTGCAGCAGGGTACTCACATAGTTATGGATTATTCATCCTGCATCGGAGAGTTACATTGTTTCACCCCCGTTCTAGGGAATGATGAGCTATTTTTAAGAAGGAAGTTTGAGGAAGGCCTCCAACCAGACATCAGATCACTGGTGAATGTATTTTAGTTGACTTCTATTACTCTGATAGTCAACCAAGTGATTATCATAGATAGGAACTTGAGGGAGTCTAGAGCTATGGATTAGCGTGGTTCAACATCTTGGGCCGATACATTTCAGATAGATGGTAGGAAGCGTCGCTGAGACTCTTCATGAGGTGACTCGAGGAAGCGAGGTATTCCATCTGGTAGATGAGATATTTATTCTGGCAGCCAATTGTCTCTCAATCAGTGTGGAAAAAGTGGGAATAAGAATCCCCAATGCCTGAGAGACCCAGTGGAGTGCCAATCTTGTGGCAAGATAGGTCATCTGCAGTGTTTCTGCAGGGTTTTCCTTACAGTGGCTAGTGAGGGAGGATCATTTTTGACCCCGCATACAAGAGAAGGATTACCAGTTCCATATAAGACTAGGGGATGGAGTTATTTAGGTCTTTTAGGCCATGGTAGAGGCTGTGGATGCAGTGGTCGGACTCAGGTAGAGTCAGTTGAGGGATTTATGGCTACTACACAGGGCCGCGGTGCAGACCACACTTTTGCGGTAGAGCAGATTCATCAAGAGCAGGATCCTGGAACACCTACCATTTGAGGTATGTTTTTAGTAGCCTTAGTTTTATCCTCTTAAATTTTAGATACAGCAGCTTCTCGTAGCTTTATTTCTATGCAGACTCTGGAAATCCATAGACTTACTGTTTATACTTTTGAGGATATGATGACTCAATACATTCCCTTGGGAATTAGAACTGCTAGCGTGTGTTAGTTGTTAGACTTCCCCCTTGAGGTTGGTGAGGGTCATTTTTCCTGGAATATCATTGTTTTGGAGATGACAGGCTATTATTTCTTTCCTGGGATGGACTGTTTAGATCCATTACAAACCTCTGTCTATTTCGATTACCGTTGGGTGAGTTTCACATCACCGGAGGGCATATCTTTTCTTCACAAGGGAGAATGGGATGTCCAGGTGAGTATATCTGCAACGGAACATCATGGGTTGGGTGGTGTTAATGGCCAGGATTTCTAGATTATATCTAGGTGACCATGGGAATTCTCAGATAGATTTTCCACCAGTGGTTTATCGCTTTCCAGATGTCGTTGTAGAAGGCTTTTGAAGTTTTCCTTTAGAGCGAGAGGTAGACTTCTCTATTGAGCATGTTCCAAGATAATCACCAGTATCCATACCTCCTTATAGGTTGTCTACACCTGAGTTACAGGAGTCCATGAAGCAGTTGGAGGAGGAGAAGACAAAGTGTTTTATCCGACCCATTACTTCTCCTTGGGGTTCACCTGTTCTGTTTGAAAAGAAGGAGGATGGTACCTATTGACTTTGTGTAGATTATCAGAAGCTAAACAGTTGATGGTCATGAACAAATATCCATTACAATAGATATATGAAATCTCTGTTCATCTTTGAGGAGCCAGAGTGTTCGTGAAGATCGACTAGAGTTCTGGATATCATCAGTTACATCTCAGACCATCTGATATACCTCTAACAGCCCTCTGAAGCAGGTATGGTTTGTAAGTGTAGTTGTTTATTCAGTTCAGCCTCAAAAATGTGCCTGCAGTTTTTATGGCGTTGGTGGATAGTTTTTTCCAGCCTTATTTGGATTCTTTTGTGGTGGTTTTTGTGGACGATATCTTGGTGTACTCTCACACTCGACACGACCATGCTACCCATCTTGAGATCGTTTTGAGTACACTAAGTGAAAATCAGTTATATGATAAGATCAAAAAGTGCCACTTTTGGATGGAATAGATTCACTTCTTAGGTCATGTCATCTCTGAGATAGGAGTATCAGTAGACATAGAGAAGGTGAGAGTAGTAGTTACTTGGGAGCAACTGAAGAATGTCTTGGAGGTATGATGTTTCATTAGGCTGGCTAGTTACTACAGGTAGTTTATACAGGACTTCTCACGCTTTTCAGTTTCTTTTATGGGCTTGAATAAGAAGGGGGTGATGTATTGTTGGTCAGAATCCTACGATGCATACTTTCAGAAGGTGAAGGGGAGATTGAATTCAACATCGATTCTAGTATTGTCGGAGCCGGGAAAGAGTTATACAGTTTTTTGGGATGCCTCTGGCATCAGGCTTGAAATAGTGATTATGTAGGAGGATTGTGTTGTTTCATATGGATCTCGGTAGTTATGGCCACATGAGAGGAACTATCCTACGCATGACCTGGAGTTGGCAGCAGTTGTTCATGCTTTTCATTGTTGGATACATTATCATCGGGGATAGAATTTTGTGTTATATACTGACCACAATAACCTCAAGTATATCTTCACACATCGTGACATTAATTTGAGACAGCGGAGGTGGGTTGCGAACCTACAGTCTTTCGATTTCGAAGTTTCTTATATGAATAAGAAAGGCAACATTGTGGCAGACGCACTATGCCGGAGGACACAGATACATGGATTTCGGGAGTTCAACAGTGAGTGGCAGCTTATTGCTCTGTTCTCTGAAATGCATTTGGAGGTGCACGACAGATAGTGTCATACTTTTATTTATTATTTAGTTGTTACCTCTACCCTTCATGGATGTTTTCGAATGAGGCAGCTATCAGATTCTGAAGGCTTAGTCCTACGGGAAAGCATGTCAGGAGAGGTCCCTCTTCCTAAATGGACCGTAGGCGAGGGTGAGATCTGGTGTTTCCAGGGACGCGTATGGGTTCCAACACATATACCCGAGGATCTAATGTGATACATTCATTCCTCAGTTTGGGAAGTTCATCTTGGCATCACCAAGATGTAACGTGATCTACACCGCCAATATTGTTGTCCACGTATGATGAGAGATGATGCAGGTTTTGTAATGAGGTGTTCCACCAGTCAACAAGTGAAGGCGGAGCACCAGCGACCAGTAGGTCATTTACAGCAGCAACCCATTTCCTAGTGGAAGTGTAATGATGTCATGATGGACTTCGTTACAGGGTTACTGAGATCACCTCAATGGAATGACACTGTATGGGTTGTCATTGATAGGCTCACGAAGTTTACTCACTTCTTCCCGATTAAGGAGACCTTCGGTGTTGATGAGATTGGATGGTTTTACATCCGTGAGATTTTATGCTTGTAGGGGGTTCCAAGTACTATAATTTCATATAGGTATTCCCACTTTAAGTGGCATTTCTGGCAAGGTATACAAAGGGAATTGGGTACACAGGTACTTCTGCATACAATTTACTATTCCCAAATAGATGGCCAGTCAGAGCACACGATTCAAGTTCTAGAGGACATGCTACGAGAATGAGTCTTTGATTTTAGAGGTTTTTGGGAGAGACATATACCTCTAGTAAATTTTTACTACAATAATAGTTCTCAAGAAACTATTCATATATCACCTTTTGAGGCTTTTAACGGTAGGTCGTGCCGATCACCCTTGTGTGTGCAGGAAGCAGGAGAGGTAGTAATGCTTGGACCTTTTCTAGTCAGGAGACCATAGAGCAGGTGGAGTTGATTCGGAAAAGGATGGCCACTATACAGTCTCGACAAAAATATTATGCTGATTAGTAGAGATGACCTTTGGAGTTCAAGGTCAGAGATCAGGTTTTCCTATGTGTAACCCCGAGGACGGGACATAAGAGGATTGAGAGACATGGTAAGATTTCACGGAGATACGTCAGGCCATTTGAGGTTCTAGAAGGCGTCAGGCTGCTTTCTTATAGTTTAAAAGTTCATCATATGTTCTAGGATATGCACGACATCTTCTAAGTTTCTCAGATTTGACACTATTTCTCAGACCCATCTCATGTTTTCTACCAGAAGAGGTTGAGATGGAGCAGGATGAATCATTAGAGTAACATCCTATTAGGAATGTTGATCGTAGTTCAATGGTACTCTGTGGCCGGTCTGTTCTTCTAGTACTGGTTCTATAGCAGCACGGCTGTGTACAGGGCGAGACTTGGGAGAGGGAGGCCGATATTTGATCGTAGTGGCAAGAGTTGTTTGAGGTTTCTTCTTAAACACCTTGTTAGGGAAATTTGGGAACAAAATTCTTTAAGGGAGATGTTTTTAAGAACCCGAATCCTCTTTTCAGTTATATTTTTGATTTTATGGTAGTTTTTGAGAAAAAGAGGAAATTTTGGAAATTTTCGGAGAACATCTTGAGTACTTTATGAGTACACAACCTACTACACGACCTGTACTTTGATGCCACTACAATCCTTGTACTGGCTGTGTCATGGCCACACACACGGCTATGTAAGGGTGACATGGAGGCCACCTAAAGTGGAGTACGGAAAAGGGAAGTACACGACATGTACTCCAGAAGTACATACCGTGTACTTTAATTTTATTTAGTTAAATGGATCATGGTCTTGTCTAATCCTTATTTACTCCTTCTTCTTCACCTAATTACATCTAGAGTGGATGAGGAGGCTGAATCTTCTCCAAGCTTCCAATCTTTCACTGGTTAACCAAATTGAACACCGTCCGTTGCATTCAAATTGCAGTGGTGAGTTCATGGTTCTTCTTTGGCCACATTTTATGATTCGTTCTCTTATCAAAATTATAGTAGGTTGAAACTTTTAGACGTCTTTGCAGATATACTTCATTCTAGGATGATTCACGGTCTGAGGTTCAAGTATATCTATCTCCTAGGATCACGGTAGGTGGTTTGTTGCCTTACGTTGAATGACATTGATTTTTTGTGAAAATGTGTCGGATACCCATGTTTTGGGTATCCCAGGTTAGTGATTTTGGTCCTACTATTTAATTTATTTATATTACTAGTCCACATAAGGTTAATTGATAATAATATATGATTGTTTTCATGTTTTAGGATCACCCCATGGGTGTTATCCTTGTTTGGTTGTTATCGTTGTTTGACATAGCTTTCCTGCAAGGCAAACCCCATTGTGATTGCTTGTTTGATTGTTATAACTAATTTCATGAGTTGCATGCTTTTTTAATGATTTTTATGCATTTTAGATTTTATCCATGTAGTTTCTAAATCTAAATAGGGATTTTTACAGTCGATTACGCACAACTGGACTACTCAGGGCTGTGAGAACCTAGTGCGGGAGACCAAAGAGGGAATAGACGATTCAGTTCTTCCCTAGGGAGTCTGTTGGAATTAGTTTCATACACAGGACCTACATAAATTAGACATTGTTCTTCCTAATAGTGTCCTTAGTTTACGCATGTATCAAGAACATAGGAAGAATTAGATATAAGAGATTACTTAGAGAGTCTGTAGATTTCGTTGCAAGACCACATGGGAATCGACGTGAGTGCTTCCCAGAGTGGCTATGCCTTTGTATGTTTACTTAACTATAGGGGTCTTCTAGTTTGATCCACCCAGAGAGTCAGTGTGAATGTGGATTTTTTGGTTAGTTTAGATTATTCTACTAAACCAAAGCACAAGCTTTGATCTATTAGTCATCTTGTTTGTTTAGGTAGTGTTTTTATGCCTGCTTTGTTACCTGTTTACCTTGGAATAGAGAGCTTTGCGAGATTACTTGGTTATTTAATTAAATGAATGAAGTAATTGTTAAATAAATGTGAATGGTAATTGGTAGGAAAATTTACTTTTGTACACCTAGTTCATTACTAAATTTACTTTCACTACTTCTTCGATATTACTCACTGATAGTATGACTCATATCTTGTAGTGGTAGCCAACTGGGATTAGTCTCACACCCTGTTTCAGTCCTGCTTTTTGGCCCAAACTGCTTACATGGTTGTAGGTGTGGATAGGGTTTGTGGGCCCTATAATTTAGGTACATGATTTAAAGAAGGAGTTGGAGAGCATAGGACTGAGCATAGGCTTGTGATGCTAGTGGAGTTACTATTTACTTTTTGTAATATGTTTCTTTGTTGTATTTCAGCCCGTTGTTATGTTTGCTATTTTCCATTGATACTTGTACCTCATGCATAATTATCATTATCATTATATATTAATTACATCCACTGTTTAGTTTCTATTATTGTATGATGTTTACTACTTCTTCTATTAACTTATATTTTCTTTCCATTTTATTCTTTACCAGATGAGGTCATTGTATCCCCAATAACTCAAAAAATCCCTCGCTTATAGTCGGCAGCCTATGGCATTTGGGGAAATGTGATTGAGTTCATGTGGCGAATTGGGTACGGGGCACTAATAGAGTGGATATGGATTTTGGTCATTACATTTTCATATGATCTTGAATACTTTGTTATTTCCCAATCATGTATCGGTGGTTTTACCTTATGTTGCATGATTAACCATATATTGGCATAGGTCAATAATTATTGAGACAGTTCTAGTTTATGTTGTATGATGAGGTGCAATGGAGTTTATCATCATTCAAGGTTTATGAAAGATTTTTTACAATCATAATTGAACACACATGATGGTTTTGGTATATTTCATCACGAGAGGATTCAGATCATATGTATTTCAATACCCATTAACATGTAACATCAACATTTAAGCTCTTGTGAAAAAAATCCATCCATGCAGTTTAACGTCATACAGTAAAGATGTCTAAGAGAATGAATCCTTGTAAGGATTTCTTATGATACATACATTGAAGAGGCCCAAGACACTATGGGGAGGCACGATTTACTAGGAGGATATGGACCTACTAACAATATGTCTTGGCGAAGAGTGGAAGATTTTGGGTTGAGTTCAGAACTTATGGATGCTTCTTACATATCCAAGTTCATTTGGAATCAAATCCCTCATAGTTAGGATCCATTTGGATCAGACACCATAGTGGAGACCAAATTGAGAGGATTTGATCAAGGATTAATCCTAAAGATGATGCCCTATTATTAAGGGGATGTGATCAGGGATCCCACATTGGGGCTTCCTATTTGATAAGACATGGTTGGGGTTTACACGGTATAGGAGGCCTTTGTTTAAAGTGACACATTGGGGTATATTACTAATGTGGATTCCCTATTAAGTCAAGGAGAATGTATGTTGAGAATGATTTTTTAATGATAACGTCTCTTGTGCTCATGACATAGTTTAGAATCCTACGTATCCAGGTTAGGAAAAGAGTCTTAGTTTTCATAGTTCAATGACGGATAGTGTGATTTTTTTATCATAATTAATCTCTATTCCCACGTGAGTCATGCTCGGTGTGAGAAACTAGAGGAATAAATATATATAACATGTCACAAAATTTCCCTTATCCACTAATGGAAAAACATTATGGTGGTGGGAGAGGCAAGGAAAACTAGATCAAAGGGAGAGAGTGTCTCAAAATGTTCCTACCCTCACCAATTTTGATATCCAGTATAGTATTATCTATTGATCTATCATGACACATCCTAGCCCATGGACATGAGGAGAAAGATGTCCCTCCTCCCATAAGAAGGATAGATCAATACTCATTGGGAGTGCCATTAAATATTTTTTGGGAAAGGGTAGGATCATTATTACTCATCAAAGGGGAAGGAAAGAGTGATTCAACTAACTTGTCACAATCCGTCATTGAAAGGAAAAGATAGTGATTACCCTTAATATTTATAATGGGGAGGTACATATGAGCATCCCACGGTTGGAGCCTCGGTAAAAAAAAAATTATAATTCATAACACTCTAAGGGGGTACCACTCTAGGTATTACCCACATGTACCACCTTACAATAGGTATGTATAATCAGAAGGGTTCAATGATGCACCGATGGTCTTTCCATATGGGTATGATGGCATTGGATTATGCATTGATTTGATGCCTTTGGGTTGTGTTGTGGAGGATCTATGTAGGGTGTGAAGGGTGTGGAAGTATATGATAGGAATCTGATGGAAGAACTCTCTAAGGTACACTATTCCACATAATATTTCTTCATGTGGGATTGGGATCCTTCTCCATAGCACACTGATATGGTGATAGAGGGGTTTCCGGTGTTCTAAATTTCTATTTGAAACTCAGTGAGGTCTATGTAAGGTATTTTTTTCATCTTGAGGTTCTGTCAGAATACCGTGGTGGTATGAGGTATGGAAGTCCATCGGTGTGGCGAGACACTCTATGTGGAAAGGTTTCACATGCATAGTGATGTGTTATGCGGTATACCGGGTTGAAGGATGGGAATTGGTCCAGAAATTATGAGAAATTTCATCTACGAATGGACTATGGTTCTGGGTAATTTAATTAGGTTTTCTGTTTTCCAATATTATTACTTTTCATTATTTTTAGGTTTTGTGGTGTTTTTATACTATCTATATATAGTTCTTGTTTTTGTACAGTGATGATAGTTTTCCTTCAATGTCTACCATCCATAGGCTCCATGATCTCCTAAAAAGTGAACCATTTTTCCTTTTCTCGACACCCCTTAGTGTCCTTTATAGTGTGCCATGGAGGATATATATATGGGTCCCATGACACCATTTGTGGAATCCAATGAAGACATCACTTGACATGAAGATGACTCGGTCAACAATGATTTGTGAGGTTGTGGTTCATGGAAAACAGAAACAAATTCCTCAATCGAAAGAATGACACATTTCATTGTATGCTACCATCATCACCAATTCCATGACCTAAGTTAGATGGGATGGTTTTTTGGGGAATACCTCTCCATCATGTTTTCTCAAATGATATGGATTGTGGGTTGAAAATATCAACCTCCATTATTCCAATGATGTGGTTCGCAGGGCTGCAGTTTGTGGGTGGAAGTTCTCCCACTCCATTTTTTGAAGGACGTGGTTCATACGGGATCAGGTTTATTCTGCATATATTCAGCAAACTACATGGAGGTATCACACCAAACACAACAAGAACAGATGATAGTAAAAGGGGAATTTGAACTTGTCATCCAAAAAGTCAATAGTGAATATTTTATCAAGAAGAGGATCTCTTCCCTATGATATATCATGTCTACGAATTAATGAAAGAATTCTTATTAGAGATGAAACTAGTATATTTCCCTTTGTTTTAGAATGCACATGATAATGCATTACCGAATTCAACCATATACCCAGTCGATCTGAATTAGAATAAAATTGTTATCAGCAATGGCACCACCAGATGTTTTTAGGATATGTTTAGGAAGAGATGGAAGAAATCAATGAGATCAATCCTATCTCTTTGTCGCACAGTCATACCACAAGCTGCATGACCCCCCATTATGGACTATCATCAAAACAGAGAACTCCACACCATGATAGGGATAAAAGGAAGTAGATCCAGAGACGATCAGTAAATTTCATGTTCTACTATGTCACATTTCGAAAAAGTTACTCTATAAGAGAGGCCTTGACGGTGTCCTTCTTAGGTGGATTGATGGTTAAGAGACTAATGAATTAATGAATGAATTTCATGTCAGAACCTGTGGTGAAAAACAATTTACATCAAAACAATCTAATTAAATTCAAAGTCTAGGGGTATATATTCCTACATTTATGTAGGATTGTGATGATCTCACCAAAAAGTGTCATTTATGCCTAGTATATGCCAATTTCATCCGTCCACCCTAATTGTTTCACAACAAATCTATTTACTCATGATAATTATCCATATGTGGAATTGAAATCATGGGACCATATCCTCCTGAAATGGCCAGAAAATTTAATTTTATTCTCAAAACAACCGATTCCTTTTTCAAATGGGTAGAAGTTGTACACCTTGAATATGTGGGATAAAAAAGCACCATATTCTTTGTGAAATACAATATCATCACCAATTTTGGTTTCACTCACATAATACTAAAAACAATGAAACTATTTTATTATCTACTGAATTGGTCAAACTCTACCAAGTGTATGGAATCAAGGCCAACCGTTAATCCTGCAACCATGCAGTTCCAAACTGGAAGATATATAATTTCAACAAGACCCTTTGCAATATACTCCAGGATGTGGTAGACAATGATAAGAAATAATGGAGGTACATTATTCTCCTTTCCTTTTTCATACGAGACCACAACCCACACCACCACTCAAGAAACGCCATACTCATTATTATACATGATAGAGGTGTTTCTTCCTATTAAACTCTATTAACATTACTCTAAATAAATTTATGTGATCAACTATTTGTAGATGAAAAATCCAAAAAATGGATTGATGTGATGGAGTGGTTGGATAAGGAAATATTTCACACATTACATCATTTGAATGTCCACCAATATCAGATTTCACAAGGCTTCGATAAAAAGGATCACATATGGTAATTCCATGAAAGGGAAATGGTGATCATCCTTAGAACCCTGATGATACTGGAGAAGAATCCTAAAAATATTGAGATGAAATGGGATTTACAGAACGTCAGACATAAGTTCACTCAAATGGTGCATATGCCATAATTTTAATGGAATGAAAACTCACTACAGCTCCCACCAATGTGAGGTTTCTGAAGAAATATATCATGCAACCAAAAGAATGGAATAAGTCCTGATCACATTATGTTAAATACAAAATGATGTTTTCCATGACTCATGACATTAAACTATTATCATCTTTATCCATTATTAAAGACATCCAGATATTTCTATCGTCATCCATGTTTCATGATATTAAACTGTTAGCATCTTCATCGATTCTTTATGACGTTAAACTGTTATCATATTCGTCTTTACTACTTGATGTTAAACTAATTATCATATTAATATTTACTTCCTTATGTTAAACTACACATCCCCAATAATGTTTTGACCCATGAGGTTGTTGCCTCCAACATCAGTCACCTACTATGTCATGCTGCAAAACTACATACGGATTGATTCCCATCTAACGATGGGGTACATAGTGACACTCTGTTCTTTCACCACGGTCAAGCCGACATAAAAAATATAATGACTCCCTTCCCTATAAAAGTATCAGACTATACTGGTATCATATTGTCTTAGAACTACATACATCTTGATTCCCATAAGCTGATGGGATATGTAGAGACCCCTTGATCATATATCTTTGTCCATCCACCACACGGTAGGGAAATTACACTATTGTACTATCTACTCCATCTGTATCATGAGAAGAGACCCTAGCTATTCCTTATTTCTCACACTAATAATAGTTTATTTGGGCTTACAAATGGGGGTAATGGTTCCCCCAGATGAAAATAGTGTATAAGTATGCTAAGGGCCCATTAAAAAAATAAAATAAAAAAATAGCACCTTCATGTGTATGAGACAAACCTATATAAGAGAGAATCTATAAAACTGTGTGTGTCTTGATTCCTGGCCCTGTCAGATATGCAGTGATGCCTACATTATTTTTCCTGGTCCAAACACCACACAAAAAATGACTCCTATCCCTTTGAAAGGACAAGATATATATAGGATGTTTCTTTGTAGAAGCACAAATGGATTTATTCATTACCATACAGGATATGCAAGTGGAACACAGATCATCAAACTGAGACATGGATGAAGCAAATTATGGAAAGAATATTCCCCTCTTCTTCTTCATGATCCCCCTATGTGGAAGAGAAACCCCTTTCCCTCTATTAATTATCACATAGTGTACTGTTCATGTGGGCCTATGTGTCTCATCATGGGACTCCTCACTAGAATACAAATTCACTACTAGTCAATTTATTTCTCCCAATATGTACAACTATAGGGTACCTCTAGAACCATGTTCAGCATGATTCCTACCCCTTTAGGATATGTTTTGATGCCCATATCATAAATCCTAGTCCTACCAGTACCGAAAGATATTTTGTCTTCTCTACATCTAAATCATAACTATGAATGATTTTTTTTTCATGGACAATATATGTCTTGATTCTTACTCTCACAGGATACATTGTAATTCACATGATCCACATATCTAGGTCCATCCATGAAAAACAGGGATATAAAAATTCCCCTATATCCCATGCAAGAATTAAATGTTGGGAATGTGATTCCAAACCTTGTTTTCTATAGAAATAGTTTGTAAAAACATCATGATCTCCCCTATAAATATAGTATATCTATGTGTTGGAAATCATGCTTCTTCGGAAATCACATAATAGATATTCCGCATTCACCCAAACAGATATATTTTATTCATCGAATTCCATAACCCATGCTATTTAGGATCACCATAATCATCCATGATAATCATAAATGGACGGTCAGTGTCCTATGGTAACCTGTTTGACTATTCATGCAATTCCCTTATGAGTCTACATATGTTCCCCACAAAAATAGTTTGTCTAGCAATGGAAAATTCATCTCCAGGATATTTTATTCCTAATTTTTTACACATAGGAACTTCCAAGCACTACATATTTCCTCATGATTTGATGATCATCAACATCATGGTTTACACATTCTCCCCCCTCATGTTTGTGGTATTATAGAATATCCTAACATGATTATTCCATAAAAATCTATGATTCATAGGATAATTTGTCCCATAAACAAGTCTTTAAACTGTGCAACCAATGTCCATACAAGATGATGTAAAATTTCATGGCCTTGTAATGTTCTCACAATAGTGAAAATTGCCTCTGGAATTTGATACCTACTATACCTTGCTCGAAGAATATGACTGTGATAATTCCTAACCTCACATGATACACATATATTTCAAGAAATTCATCAGGACATATCCTCCCCAAATCAAGGAAACAAAAATGCCTTCCCCTGTGAATGGGAAAAATATTCATAGGGATAATTCAATAAAATATCATAGTAGGTTTGAATACTTCTCTAGAGGATATGCAGTGACATCCAAATTTGATAAACTAGACCCCTACATGGAACACAAGATGTATCCCCAATAATACATGAGAGCTAAGTCCTTGTTAGGGACTACCAGACAAGTTCTATTTTCTAGAAAATATCAGGAATAACAATGAGTTACTTATTTAACAACTTCCCAACAACATCCTTTCCACATGACATTATATTGTTCAGGGGACATCCTAATAACATGAAATTAAACTATATGATGCAACATCATGATTTGATGATAATAATATGAAAAATAAAACTTCCTCATCATGTGGTGACAATGTTCACACCATAACTTCTATGTATAAAAGTCATATTCCCTTGAGGATTCCATACATATTCATTAATCAAATCCACATTGGGATCATCCTTAAAATAACTACATAATTCTTGATTACTATATTCTAAAGGATACATAGTGACATCTAAATCTCATATTTCAGTTAAATCTATGAAATAAAGTTGTCCAATCCTGATCTTTTAAAGGTTTATATATGTTTATGGAATCACCCTACATGGATTGGAAACAAATGCGTCCACTTATTCTCATATTCCCCTTTTAGTTTTAGCCTCCCCATGGCTCACGTGCTATAATTTTTGTTCAGAAATTCATTAATCCTCATGATCATCCATGGACATTGGAAATTGATGGGTAGTGTCGTGCATACATATTTCCTCTCCTACGAAAATAGTTCCCCAAAGGCTCTTGATATGATTCCCAAAAACTAGCCTACCAACCAAGGGATAATTATTCCTCATGAGAGAACATTCCAACATCTGTAAGCCATTATGAAATTTATGTCCCACCTCAATCCCTGTATTTGGAAAACCCATAGATTATGGTGTAGATATTTCATCTTTTTAATGACTAGAGATAATGGAATTTAGATCTAGCACTGATGTGGAAATGATGAATTATTTTCAATCCTCCATTCATAGTAAAATTATTTCCTGAAAACAAATCTCAAATTTTATGTTTGTATAATGTTAAACATCACCATTCATTAACCCTATTTTACACAATTCAAATTTGTGTGGGATAATTATCTCAAAAAAAGCCAATATAAAAATCCATATTACTTTTAGACATCGATCCCTTAATAGGAACCCACTCCGGACTTCCACAGCATAAAGAAACCAATATTCTCTACAAATTCCCAATACAAAAAAGTGGATTCCCATATTCCTATGGACACCATTGTCTAACTATCCATAAAATTCCGCATGGACTCTGCATATTTTGGACACAAAAATGGAATATCAACAAAGGGAATGTTTATCATCAAGAGAGGCCTTTCCTACCTCTGTACGCCTAATGGATTCCATTCCCCATGTTAGATCCCATTTTTAGAGAACAAAATCCAGGGCCAAGAGAAATGTTTTATCATTTTACAAAATGTTTTATTACATTCTCAGTTAATGAGCCCTAAATTGTGGCCCCTTCCATGAAAATAAGTGTCAAAGCTGTTCAACCCAAAACACCAGTAATAATATTCCATCATCCAATACTATAAATTGAATATAAAAAGAGACATGAGACTAACAAAGATGAGAACCCACAAAGGTAATTTCAAAACAAAAGATAAGTACCCACTCGCCCAAATTATAATACATACAGTTTTGAAATAACATCAAGAATTCATAAATCAACAATGTTATAAAAACATGCTAAGTCGAAAACCAACAAATGTGAGACTAAGAAAACTTGTAGTTACCCTCACTAGCCTACACAATATTTGTTTAGGAAAAAATTAGGGTGATAAATAAATGAAAAAAAAGTTTTTATGAATTTTCATGTAATCCTAGAAAATGTCAAAATATGTTCGTTGAGCCCCTCTGCTTAGGAAAAAATAATGGCATTATTTTATTACATTCATTGTCATAGATTGAAACTTAAGTTGATATATGGTTGACATTATTGATACAATTATTTTTCATCATCATTAATTGACATTAAAATAAATTATTAATGAAAATCCCTGGAGAGAAAAAATATTTCATTATATTAAATGCAGATAACGAGGAAGACCTCAACCTGAAGCCTCTCCCTAATATCAAAGTAAAATAATGTAATAAGGCAATTTAATAGAATATAACAAAGAATTATTATATACTTCCAATAGATAAATTATATTGTGGCATGAACCATTAAAATATTTATATAATGCAGTCCTCTATGTAGCATTAGATTCAATCTTTGGATTCACTTGATTCTGTATGGAACCAAGACCTTGCCTTTTCTACTTACAGAATTCTTTGATGATACTTGTTGATATTAGTTTCACATTTAGCATGGCCACCTGAGCTTCATACTCCAATTACTCTTCTATTTATGAAATTACATGGGCCTAACTGTCTATATCCATAGCCATTATATGATGCATGTCTTTAGTGATTTCACAAAAAGTATTTTTATGATGATGTGAATAATTGAACTAAGTGAAATCGTCTTCAAAAGAATCTATATCGTCTCAAACTATGAGAATTTTCTGTGGATGTTGGTGTAGATGTCATTAGTTAAAGTTGTCAGGATCAAAGACTACAAAAATCTATGGTAGAGATTCCTTATTGTCAGCTAACTTTGGAATAGTAGTCTCATCAATTACTGTACATATTTGAAGCCATACCCATATCCACATGACTCAATCTCTCCTGAAAAAATTACAATCCTAACCCTCTACTATTTCCATAGTAGTTATGTATTCTTGGAATGACACCATGGTTGCAGATACACCCTATTCTAGGTAAACCTAGTGGGAGAGATCTCCCGCACTATGGGTGGTTCGATATCCTGAACCATACTCAGGATGTCGACCAAAACTCAAGGGGAATCTGATGATGCTCTTTTCGTACTAGAAATATTATGACCAAAAAATGTATCAGCCGAAGGTGTGGGGTCTGAATCAATATCCACAAGGATAGGCTGGTCAGGTGAATCCCCCTCCAAACGAATGCATCGATGAATGGAGAAACATCATGTAAGAATAATAGAGGGAGATTCCACAACTAGAATAAACAAATGGGTCTATATGTAGTTAGGTGTCTTTGCGCCAATCATATTGGATTGGATAGAATATTATCATGATTAAACACTACCAAATATTGAGAATACATCAATTATATTTATGTATAGGCCTCATTGAGATGAATAAAATCATGTATGATAGATTCCTCCTACATCATCATCAACCATATCCGACAATGTATTTATGGGAGAGATTCCCTATTTTCCTGGGTAACTAGAAGAAGTGTGAATCACTATAGAAATCCAACCATCCTAGAAAATAGGTAGTTCAAATACGGTTAACTGATGGATATCATATCAATACAAGTGTTTTTTATTCATGCTCAAAGAGCCATGTAGTATGAACAAGATTTCGAAGAACCCTGCACATCATACACTATTATTCCATAAGGCATGAGGTAATGCATAATAGAAAACAGAGAAACATTACTTAGCTATTCGACCACTCCATCAATACATATAGGTTGGGGGTGAATGGATGAAATAGTGAGACTGGTTGGGTGGAAGTTGTAACGTGTAACCAATGAAGTATAATGATTCTCGAAGTAGGAAAAATGATTAGCTATCAGACCATTCAAAAATTGATATGGCCTACGGAGACAATGTAGAAGCCTCCCTTCCATTATCTACCCCAATAACACATAGATTTGGGAAAGGGTATGGAAAACTACAGTGATATTATTCCCCTCTACCAATATGGCTTCCATCATTAGATTTCATGTTTTGACATTGGTGTATACATTGTGATAGGAGAAGATCCATCAACTCAGAATCATGAAAATTAATCCCACTAATCTGAGGTCAAGCTATACATCTATTAGGATCATGTAGCCTCAAGTGGTGTACTGACCCACCTCGGTGTTAGCATAGACTTATCTGAGAATTTATTGAGAATTTTGAGTAGGATGAGTTTTTCTACGGTGGACTTTTTCATTCAGCCAAATCTCCTTCAAGATAAATCCAATACATTCATCAAATGAATCAATGAGTGATCATGAAGATGGTAAAAAATAAATCCCAATACTAGAACATGAATATCTCACTAAAACAAATATATTAGTTCAACATTATGTCATGTTATGGCCACTTGAATAAACATATCATACATTTCACCAAGGATAAGAAGTTCCCTTATCTAGTAAACATCCCACAAACTGATCCCTACTTCATTATGGGACATGTGAAAGGTATTAGAGATTTAACACAAGTGAAGGAGTAGCCCATGAATCATTTCACTTATTGTATATATAGAAAACTATGAGATATATATGTCTTTGAGGTGAACTGATAGACGCTAACTGATTTGGGAATTATAGGTTGTATTGCTGCACATAGAAGGCATAAACCCACATTTCAAAAAAGAACCCCCAGATTAAAGATCCCATTTGAAGCACCACCCTATATTGGGGTTTATTTGTCGCAACATAGAAATAAACAATTAATTTGAAATGGATAATTTAGATCATGTATTGCGGTGTTATTGAGAGATCATCATCTACATTGATCCATTCAAAAAAATATCTTTTCGAATATCATGGATTACATGCCTTCCAATGTGGAAATAATATTTATCATGTCATACTCTTGATACGTCTCATGATTACTGGTAAAGACACTCCTGTCAATAAGTAGAAAGTGGATGTCATCTTGAAGGCCAATGTTTTACTGTTTAAACTAGATATATAAGGTATTAGCCCCATGCTATTGTGATAGTAGATCTCTAGGGATACAATAGTGAGGGTAAATGATGGAATTAAAGTATTCTTCACATTTCTCTACCATAGCTACACTCCTCCTGGTCTCTTCTATTGTGATATGTGGACGATCCATCTCTATTTTACAGAAAAGGTCCATTTTAAAGGGTCACTCTGACAAAATGTTTAGGAAAAATTATAAAAATTGATAAAGACTAATGAAATCCACATTAAGTGAATATCATCATACTGAACACCAAGAATGGTTCATAGAATTCATTCATCGTGAACCGATGGTCCATGGTGAGCTTCAAAATATGCTAGCTCGTGTAGCGATGGCTAGAAAATATAACAGTCGACATATTAGGTACGCAATAAACCGATCCTCACAAGATAGTCATCCAATGTGAATACTTAAAATATTACGTTCATAATTTAATGTTTAGATTCCAATTTATGGTTTTTTTCATATAGATGGTAAACTACATAGTTACTTACTACTCTATTGTTCAGACATTCATTTTATTTTTCACGGTTCAGTTCGTGGATTCAATTTTAGTTCATGGATGAGAATGAAAATTAAGTGTTTTTAGTTCGTAGATTGTGAAGTACGGTTCGTGTTTGAAGGGTTTTTTGATAGAGATGGTACACAGAAGCCAAGAATGTCAAGTTCCCTATGCGGAGTGATGTTGACCGAGAAATCTAGTAAATGAAAAATTACCTAGGTCCCATATATATAGGTGTGTTCCCCCTAATGGGTCCCCCATTATACCAAAACTAGTTTATTTCATGTATTCTTTCCTAATCAGAATATCATCCTCTTCATCCCGAATGGGAACCACTCTAATGGGGGGCATTGGTTGAATCCAAAAAACTATGAATATGGAAGGAAAGTACTGCCACAAATTTAATGACTTAATAAGATGTAGGTTTTATTGAAAATTTTAAAATAATATTTAATAAATCGAATTGGTAAAATGACCAAAGTAGTCCACATAATGATTTTTGGGAATCGTGTGTAGATGGAATTTCCCGCAAACTGAATGATACGTGGACAACCCATAGAACGCTTTCTATGAGGCATTAGCCAGAGAACCTGGCATTTTGCGAAATAAATGAGGAACAAAATCGACCCCCCATGAAAAATTTCATTAGTAGAATGGATTAAATGATATTCCACTCTAGACCCACATCCACATGAACCATATCGTTGGCATAATGTAGGAAGTAAAATTACACCCACAAACCATGGCCCCCAAAACCCTGTCATTGGAGAAAAAATGATAGAAAAGTACGACCCCACAAACCATCCTCACATACTTATTTCATGGAAAAGGTGAGGATGGAAGTGTCGCACGATCTATGTCATTCATAGGTTCAAGGAGGTGAATTTCTCCACTATAAATTACATCCCCACATATCATTATTGATAGAGTTGTCCACTAGAAGGGAAATTTCTTCATGGGATTCCACAAATCGTGTCATGTGACGAATAGATCCATCCTATTTGGTACTATATAAAAGGACCCCAATGGGGGCCAAGTGAAAAAAATTTCAATTGTATAGAGAGATTTGTGCTTACTAAATGAAGGATTTGAAGGAAAATGATAAAAAATTTATAGAACTGTGAATGGTTTCAACTAGGTATAAACCTGCCACGAACTATAAAAATAAGGAAGCATTAAAATATTGTCAGACTATGAAACAAATTGGTTAACTTAAAATAATACTCCCTTGGTTGATGAACTCCCAATGAATTACAATGCCAACGCCCCACATTCAACTTGGTGTACTGCATATCACATCGCAATGCAGAGAAAACCCTGCTCCACAGAGTGTTACACCATAAGGATGGACTCCAGCACTGTATACCACCACGGTATGGTAAAAAACCTCATGTTGTATACTACTATAGTACGTGGACTACCCCTATGTCCACACACCACTCATATATGAAGTCAAGCCTCTACCCCCATAGTAGTCTGCTATGTGGAGGGATCCCCATCCCACATGAAGAAAAAGTACATGGGATGGGGTTTCTATATGTGTTCCACCATTTGGTTCCTATAATATCCTTCCATACCCACCACACCATCTATGGGTCCTATGCAAAATAGACCAAAGGCATAAGGCCAAAGCATCCTCCAAATCCACTGGACTAATATAAGTAGATCATCTAACACATCATCACACCCTTTTGAGTATACATACCCATAATAATCTTAGACTTGTGAGTAATCCCGGTTAATGTATGAGACCCTAGAGTATTCATAACTCTACATCTATTTTGAACTCGACATCTATCCTTGGGATGCTTAAATATACCTCATCGTTATCTGGATTAAGGTTATTCACCACCTTTCCCATTCAGTTAAGGACAATGACTTCTCATGGGAAACATGATTTACATCCCCTTTGACAAGAAATAACGCTCCTCCCCATTCCCAGAACCAAATTTTGGGAGCTCCAACTGAGGTATGTTCCTAGACTTAAAGTGGGATGATGGAACTCTTAGACATATTTTCCTCTACTTAGGATGTGTCTGGATAGATCACCAAAAGTGAGTATCCATGATAACAAAAAGGTTGAGAGTTGGAAACTTTAAATCCCAACACTCTCCCTTTGGGCTAGTAGCCATGACCTCTTTAGACATTTTCCTCCTTTTCCATCATAGGAGAATGTAAAGTGTGTGGTTTTTCAGTTATATGACTTCCTATTTTTTCTCACACTGAGTATGACTCACATGGTCTTAGAGTTCAACAATGATAACAACATCCACACTATCAAGCATTGAACTACGAGAAGTCTAATTCCTATTTAAAAACGGTATGTACAATTCCTACCTATGTCCCATGTTCATGATACATTGTGATTAAAAAGTAAATCTCAATAATAATTTCCCCAACTCACTAGTGTATTTTATTTAGGATTAATCCCTGATGTGAATCTTTTGCAAAAGGCCAACTCTATTGTGTACACCCCGACCACATCTTATCAAATGGGTTGCTCAAATGTGTAATCCCTAATCATGCACCCTATAAAATGGAATCCTTTTATAGAGTAATACATAATTGAATTCTCACGAATGTGCATACTCTATGGTCTATGCCCTAACATAAATCAAACCATGATGGCTTTCATTCCCATCAAACGGTGATACGTAAGAAGCCTCCTAGTTTTCCAAACCCAACAACCAAACTACCCTACTGTTCACCGATATGTATCCTCAGTAAGGTCATATCCGCATCAGATATTGTGCATCTCATGACTATTCAAGGACACTTCGGTGTATGTCTCACATGAAATCTTAATTGGGAATATTTTACCTTGATGTCCATACCACATGATGATAAACAACATGAATGGGTCCTCACCGCACAAACTTAAAAGATGATTTTTCCAGTTTAGCATCCCCGAACTGTGTGGATCCCAATTGTTCTCATGAGGATACATAGTAAGACCATATTATGGGTTTTATTCTAAAATAAAAACTACTTGTGTCCCCCTGGATGATGATAAACTCCAAAACACCTCATTATACATCATAAACTAGATTTTTCTTTTTAATTCCTGACCCATGTGTATATATGTTTAATCATTGAACTCAGGTGAAACCCTAAGAAACTTGATTGGGAAAGAAATAAGGATTCAATATTATTTGATCATTTCATAAATCTACAAGATAGTCCCGGATTGGGAAATAAATACCCCAAAAGTGGATGATGATCTTGGCCTCCCATCCTATTGAACAATGGAGTCCTTTAGTTTCATTAGCCAAAGCGTCATCTAATTACCGCCTATACATGTAATGTAGGTCCATAAATCATGGATAAAAGGGTTTTGGGGTATTTATAGATCCACAAATACAACCTTTGGATTCCATCCAAGGTCATTTTTCCATCTTTTGAATCTTTTATATTTACGGACAATTGGTTACGTTTTTTTAGACCATCTCATCATCCCTAGTCTGATGTGATTCTTCTTGAAACACAATTCCATTGGAAACATTCATAACCCCTAGATTATCCTTTCAACAAATTGATAATATTTCACATCACATCTTGTGGGAAAATAAACCATAAAAAATTATGATTACAGATTCTAATTAATGGTATGTTATATATCAGAATTTATCATATAGATAAACATCAGTTAGGGGGTGGGTAACTAAAATTTCATAACATTAAAAATAAAATTGATAATAATATGCAATCAATGAATGAAATGTAAATAATGACATATAACTCATCATAAGAAAATGATCCTTAATTATGGATATTCAAATTGACTAATATCACATCGTTTTTAAATTACTAATAATATATTAAGGGAATTAATAATTCCAGACATCTGAAACATATTGTCAAGGCCTAGGCTAAGATGTCTGAAAAATACTAGGGTAAGGTCTCATTCAAAACCCAATTCGCTTTTTCTTATGTGACCTACTAATGAATTAAGAGGCCATAGAGGGTCCCCACATCACTCAATATGTCCAAATCATTCCTCATATCAATGGGTATAATCATAAACAACATGAACATATGAAATGTATATAACATTCCCAAATTTGTTATAATAATCACTAACCAATTTGGGTAGCGTGGTGAATGGTATCAGGATTCCATATCCATAGTCAAACCAGCCAAAATAAATTTAATAAAATATGTTATATTAATATAATAATATAACAATCTCAATGAAGAATATAATTCAACAATGTTTTCAAAATAGATGAAAATACATTTGTAAATTCATCATGAAAATCATTTTGAGAAACAAACTTTTCTAATTTGCAAAAAATATTTCTTTTCAAAAAATAATTTTTTTATCATGATTTTTTGGGTTTAAAATATTAAATAATGGATATTTTCATTATAAAATTAATTATTTTATAAAAATAATGATGTTTTAAAATATTATATTTATGGTACCTAATAATGGGTATGATATATGGACTTTCCCATTAATCGGGCTAGGGTATTTGGAATAAAATAGATAGGATCCTTGTAATAAACTTATTATCCAATAAAAAATGGTTATCTGATCTGGATATATAATTTTGGAATAACTATATTTTATTTATAAGAAATATATTAATTTTATGAATATTAACAATGGTGTATATAAGAATAAATCATAACCTGAATGAAAAAATAGGCTCGAAAAGAAAACCTTTACCTTTTATCTAAACTCATCCAACAGATGACCATAACATCATTGATATTAAAAATAAATTCATTATTTAAAAATTTCATCTCCTTTTATACATGTATTAGATTTATTATAATTTTATTAATTTAAATTATGTAATTTTTTATTAGTTATAATTTTCCAAAAGAATCCAACAAAGGTGTTCTATCATTATGATTGGGATATGATTGTTTTTGTCGGTAAATCCTGATGAATAAAAATCAGTGAGGTTGTTGTTGCTGATGTTGGTTTTTAAGGTGTTGTAGTTTCCTAGTGTTGGAAAAATTTTGGGGCACTAAAATTGGAACTTTGGATTTTGGGAAAGGTGTATTTCTGCATAGAACTACACTATAAATGAGATAAAAACAATAGTTTCTGAAACACATAAGGTGGTACATGGAGTAATAAATGGGCTTCAGTAAAGGAAGGTTTCCACAAATAAATTCTATATGGGCCGTGAAGCATGGTATATGTACTCTATAGAAGAAATGTTTCAAATAACGATTATGGTTTGAGGGAAGGATAGAATTACATAGAAGGCTTGTAGTACATGAGAAGGTTTATCATTGGTGAAATTGAAATGGTTATTTTTTCTGCAGTAATGGAAGAAAGGATGTACACATACCATGTTGGGGAACAGTTTATGGAAGGATCAGTATGTGGTGAAGTAGGTACCACATTGATGATATGAGAGATACTTATTGGTGGATTTACGAATAGTTTTTCCTCTTTGAGGACCACTGATCCCCTATTAAGAGATAGATATTTTCTTTAGATAACATCTTTGATCCCGAAATATAGTGATGTTGGAAAGTGTTTTGTGATGGAGAATTCCATGAAGGGTGAAGTACATCATGAGGATAATTTTGTAAAAGTATAAGGAGTTCACGAGAATGATTCATGAAGGGGTTTTTGATGGTTCTGAAGCATTCAAAAGAACTGTGTTTGTGAAAGGGAAGTGGTTCGCAATAGAAGAAGTGTCCCACAAGGAGAGGTTGTCAACATAAGTGTAGGTGATACACATAGGTGGAATGACTAGGTAGTTCATGGAAAAAATCATTACAGGTGTTACCTGAATGAAGTGGTCCAAAAAGCATAGGTACTACACGATGTAGTAATGTCTGTGGAGGGAGTATGTTTTTTGCAAAGACACATAAATAGTTTATAGAAGCAATATTGACTAACTAACAGTATGAAAAAAATTGTATTTAATATATGGGTAGAAATGATAAAAATAGAGAATATATCTATTGTTTAGGATGAATGCTTTTATGGAAATTAAGGTACCAAAATGTCCACAAAATGTGAGTGGATACCTTTCTTGAGCAGTGAATGAAGAAAGATGAAGATAGTGATCCTGGACACTTTTTGTGAGTTAGAGAAAGAGACACAAGGGGTGGCCATTAAGAATTAATTGAGAAGACCCTAAATCTTATAATGTTATTTATCTTATCTATATAAGTGATATATATCAAACATTTTAATTGGAAGTTGTATTTAGTGGATTTGGTACATCAAAACATCTCCATTGTATCCTCATTGGATGTAGCATAGTGAGGGTGAATCATGTAAAATCACCCTGTCCTATGCCTGACTACATATCTATGCATATATTTCTTTGGGATATAAAGTGATGAGTGTTTTGTTTAAATATGAAAGAATAACTAACAGGGAAATAGTTTTAATATATCATACCTTAATTCACCCCCTATCAGGGTATTTGACCTAGTAGAACTAACAACTTGTATCATAGGAAAAGGATGAAATTTAGTGGTTACCTATTAGTAGAAGAAATAGATGTTGTTAATAATAATGGGATTCCAATAATTGATGGAATAAATTTCAATCTATGTAATAATTTGATGCAGTACTACTTCTGATCATTGGGAATGGATGTATTTACTGAAGATCCACATGGAATACTAGTAACTATCAATAGTGGTGCTTTATCAGTAGCAAAATGAAGGTAATTTGATGTTGATGATAATGGGATAAATTATTTTGGGGATTCATATCAAATGGAATTTAAATAAGGTGATTTCATGCTAGTCAACACATGATATGTGGGGAATGTTCCTAAATATTTATGAGGGTTACCAAAATCCATTGAAGAAAAACTGTAGGTTATATAGAAAAAATATGAGGAACATTGAAATCACATTAACGGGTATGTTGATACAGTCAATGATTTGGTCAATGTTGGTTTGGATGAAATGTGGGGTGTATGAGAAATCACAAAAGATATAATGACATTCATGTAGATAACTAGAAATGTTCCACTTAGATATAATACATAGTTTTCTTTATTGGAAGACAAGGATCCAAAGGAGAAGACATTGGATAAAATGAATAGTAATATCATTGCATATGAAATATGAAATGATGATAATGATACTAGGGAAAAGGTTAATTCCCAATAAGTGTAATTCAATATAGTGATGTATCGTTCTATTAAAGATATTTTGGTGGTTTAAAATTTGGTTGATGGAATTACATTTGTGTCCTCAAATATGAAAAGAATAAGTGGAATGTTAAAAATTTAACATCCACTTAGAGGCTTCTAATGTGTAAATATTAGACCTTCTTTAGTAAAGTGACCTACGAAGTATCAATATGATGAAGAAGAAATTATGAAATTCTTTATAGGATGAACTCAGCCAGTGTGAAAGGTAAGAGGAAGTCTGATGTCAAATTTCTTCATAATGATGTATATTCATTCAAAATGAAGATGATTTTTTGATGATTCTGAGGCAGAATAGTTGGAGTACTACAAAGATAATAAAGAAATTAATATATTAGTAGTTGTAGGAAATTCCCAAACAAAATAATAAAGAGGAACTGAAGAGGGAGAAGTTCAAGGAAGAGTCGATCATCAGGCATAATTTGAAGATTATTTTGAAGAGATAGATGTTTAGAGAGGCAATAGAATGTAAGGAACAATGTGCACCATGATACAAAATACTATATGAATAATTATGAAGAAAAGAAATCTAATTGTAATGAATAAAAAAAAGTCATCAATGCAGAAAATATGAAAAAATGATGTTGAGTACAAACTCAAAATTGATAAACAAAAAAGAGTGATCGATAGTATGACTAAAACTGAAAAATATCAAATAAAAGGTCTCAAAGAACATTAATATGAAGTATTCAGTTAATGAAAATTTTTTGAGGTTAAAAAACCATTAACCCATAGAAATTAATTGGGAAAATAGATAACACAAGAAAAAAAATAATGGATGTGGATCATGGTTGTATTGAAGAATAGAAGCAACAGTCATCCAAATGATAATGCTTGTGCATGACTAGATCTAAAATAGAATGTAGTTATAATTAAAGATAGAGACCATGAAATCACTCTTATATTGAATTTTAATATATATATATATATATATATTAATAATTATAATAATATTCAATGATCCCAAGGGATAACTAATGGTGTTGTATTTGCACAAAAAAATGTACCCATCATAAGAATCTATTGTTGTGGAATGATGGGTAACTGATACAAATATTCCACATCAAAGTGGTACGGATGGTAATAAGATCAATAATGACATTTCTATATAGATCAATTTTCTTGGTTGTCATTTCATGGTAACTATTTCATATGTGAATGATTCAGAAAAACAATAATAAATTTATCATCAATAACACTGATGTTTGTGCCAAAGAAAAATGATGTTGGTAAAATGAATCAGAAACCCATGTCATCAAATAATATGAAAATAAAAATAAATAAATTTTCATCTCTAAAAGATTTTTTGGTCTACTATATTCTGAGGAATTTCAAGAATATAAAACCACGCCAGGTATGAAGTCCCAAACATGGATAAAACAAAAATTATCTGAGGCAGAAGTGGTTTCCAAAATTGTGTTCAATGTATCAAATCACATTGGGGTATGATCACTCATAGTAGATGAACCTGCCATATGACAAGAAATAAGGATCTGTAATGAGAATTAGGTTTGATATAGAATGTATATTATTATTTTGTAGTGAAGAAAGGTTCAAAAATTATTGGGCAATGGGAAAAAATAGTATGGTGAAAAAGATGTGGGTGTGGAGATGTCTTGGTTGTTGAAGATCATAGTCACAACTTATTATGTTCATGTTTATTATTAAACATAAGAAATTCCATAATATTTTTCCTGAAATTATGTGTAATCAAGGAAAAATATGGTGTTATTGTATTGTAGGGAAAGTATAAAAAATGGAATCTCTATCGCATAAGTAGAGCATAGGATATGTGTGTTATATCCACGGAAAAGGAAAATATGTTGTGGCATAAATATCATCGTCAAAATGAGGAGATTTTCCTAGGAAGATCTGGTGAAATATGATACTATTCGAGATCTCCCATGTTTTGGAAAATGAACGTACACATACATGTGATGCCTGTCAAAAAGGGAAGATCATTTAAAATACATAAAGTTAAAATGTGAAAAGGTCAACAATATTTATTGAGTTAGTTCAAAATGATGTGTGGGAACCAATTTCACTAAGATCTCTTTATGGGAGTATATATTATGTTATCTTTATTGATGATTTTAGTATAATGTCTTGGGTATTAAACATTACCTCCAAAAATGAGGTGTTCATTTACATTACAAAATCTCTAAGAGAAGTTGAAAAATGATAAGTCAAAAAATCATGAAGATCTGAATAGATAATGGAATATATTTAACAATGAGCTATGTAGAGGATTATCTCAAGAAACATGGGATATGGAATCTTGTTTCGGTGGTCATAAATCCGTATTAGAATGGATTTATCAAGAAAAACAATCATATTGCCAAAAATATGGCCAAAAAAATTTCATTGAGAATGAAATTAAAGATAAATTTTAGAGAAAGAAATAATGATATAATTATATAGTTCAAATAGTGTATTGTTATGTCTGAAATAAGAGTTGACTCTATATGATCTATGGTATCAAATGAATCTATCATTGAAGTACATTAGAGTTATTGGAAGTAAATATTTCATTAAAAATTGAGGAAAAAACATAATGTTTTAATATCATGGAGATGAAATTATATTTCATGGATATGCAATGAAAATAAAAGAATACAAATGATTTAACATAATGCTAAGAAAGGTAGTTGATCTCATGATGTATATACAGTGAAAAATGAGTAGAATATTCAGGAATTAGTGACGAAGAGGAATTAAAATTAGGGGATTCTATAATTATATATTTTGATTTAAAAGATGAATAATATGATTTAAAGTATGTGAACAATTTAGTATACGTAAAAAGACAGAAGAGAAGAGAAAAAATTGATATATAGAATGTAATTGGTGATTAGACAACACCAGTGCAGACAAAAAGGGTGAAGACTGAACCAATATAATTGGTGAATCATTTTCACATATTGAAAGTCTAGAGATAGTTAGACTATTATTCACAATCTTAGTGAAAATAATGTTCAATGTTTTCTAGATTGATGTCAAGTCATCCTTTCTGAAATGTGATCTAGATGAATAAGTTTATATCATCATCCAAATGTTTTTCTCATTCATGATTATTAGAACATATTTTTTCATTGAAAAAGGATTTATATGGTTTGAATCAAGCACAAAGAGCATTGTATTCATTGCTAGACCAATTTCTTATTATTCATTGTTTCTGTTATGGTGTAGTTGATTAAAATCTGTATGTCAATAATTTCAATAATAAAATAATTATGTTTTTTGTGTTTGTACACGAAATAATATTTAGTGGATCAGATGAAGCACAATGCCCATATTTTTCAGAATTCATGAATAGTGAGTTAGAAATGTCAATGACTGGGGAACTTATTTTTTCCCTTGGATAACATATAACATAAGGAATGAATGTAACATTAATTTTTCAGTCCAAATATATCACGGTGGTCTTGAGATGATTTGTAATAGATAAATCCAAGGAAGTGAAACCCCCATTGGAATCCTAGATTTAAGTGTCAAGGTATGATGATGGAAAAGTGGTTAATTCCCTAAAATATAGGATTATCATTAGAATCCTGTTGTACCTAGTATTTACATGACCAGATATTATTTTTCCACATTTTAGGTAATGTAGTATCAAATATATCCCAAGGAAATTGACATCCGTGCAGTGAAAATAAAAATTTGATATGTAAATAGAATAGTGGTCTAGGATTTGATGTTTATTTAAAAATATCAAATATAATTATTGGTATAAACATATGTTGATTGGTCCAGATCAACCGATTACTAGAAATCTACATCATGGGGTAATTTATATACTGGGTAGTTGGAATTTCATATTAATGAAAGGAACAAGAATATATTTCATTGAGAGAAAATGTAGCTAGGTATATTGTTGCAACACAAGCATGCCACAACTATTGTGGATGTGACAACATTTTGAGGGAATGATAGTTGAAGTGAAATATCCAATCAAAATCCATTGTGATAATTTAAGTGCTATAAATATAAGAAAAAATCTATTTCATCACTCAAAGAAAAAGAACATTGAAATAAGGTATCATTTTATTAAGGATAAGGTGTGGAAAATAGATTTTGATGTTTTATTATGTGCCTACCGACCAACATGTTTCCTATATTAATCACAAATAATTAAACAAAAAAGAATTTAAAAGGAATCAACAAGATCTGGAGTCCAGTCAACTCCTCACCACTTGAAAGCGTTGGTGTAGAAACACCCTCTCTTTGAGGTATGGTGTGTTTTTACCTTAATATGTTAATCTATGTTCTTTACCCTAGGTTAGATCTCAAAGTAATGACCTTCATGTTTTTTACATAGTGCGAGATATTATGAAATTATAAGGGGAGAAAATCTAATAGTCAAGACACATGAAGATGCTGCTCAGATGGACCTATGAGATAGGGGTGGTTGATGCTGTTAAGGGGAGAAATGATGTAGGGGAGTATAAAATATCATTTTTCTAGATGTGATGGAATGATACATATCATTAAAACTGATGATCATAATGAATGTAGCAAGAATGGTTTTGGCTTGGATTGATTTGATTCATTGATGAGATTTAGATTATACTCTTGTTTCTAAAACTAATCATGTATCATGTTGGCGTATAGTTTTTATTGAGTAAATCATTGTTACCTATCTTAATTTAAAATTTCATTGATATAAGATGAAGAATGAATCTAGAATGAGATATCAAATTATTATGGTATTTCAACAAATCCAAAGGTTGATATTTTTTTGGAAAAAGAAATCATGGTGTCCTAGTGGAATGTTTTGGGGTTAATTGTGTTTGTTTATAATTCTATATGATCGTGAATGAAAGTGGTTTATATTTCTAGAAAATAATTTTTTATAGTGGAATAATTTCACAGTGTTATTAAAATATTTGGGACCAAAAATATTGTGTTTAGATTTTTCCAAAGGAATATTACCACATGGAAGTACATGAAATGTGAATTGCGAACAATTTTTTGTGGAAGACATATGTTTTTTGACATAACAACGAATGGATTTTTGAAAAGTAAGGATTCCACATAGCAGCGCTATGTGGTCGTCAGAGAAGGATATGTTGACCACACATGCAGAATCGCTCAAAAAGTGACGACGGTTCACAATAAGGAATGAAATATGTAGAAGGATTGCGGGATGAAGGATGAATATTAATTGGCATAAATGAGATTGTAATTTTCTCTACAGTGAAAGAATAAAATAAGTATGCAAACCACTTAGGGAAACAGTTCACGGATGGAGTAGTATGTAGTGAAGGTGCTACTATAGGGATGATTTAGAAGATATGGATTATTTTATTTTGAGGATCTTCTTTAATATATAATAGCATCTCATCCCCACATTAATAGAGATATATTTTCATTAGACAACACCATTGCTCTAGGAATTTGATGAAGGCCGAAAGTGATTTAGGAGGGAAAATTCAATGAAGGGTGAGGTAGTTTGCATGGTGGATTTCGTAAAAGTAGATAGATTTAGTAGTAATGGTTTGAAAAGCGTTTTTTGAGGCTCTAAAGATCAAAAATAAAAATTTTCCATGAAAAGGAAAAGGTATGAGGTAGAAGAAGAATCCTTAGTGGAGAAGCAGTCTGCGATTATGAAGGCACTATGCGGAGGTGTTACACTAATGAAGTTTAAGAAGGTACATCATAGAGGTGGTACACAGAAGAGGAGGTCTCTAAATCATACACACCATGTGATGAAGCATAGTTCGCAGAGGGTGAAGTATGTTCATGAAGTGACTTAAATAGATTAAGAGATGAATTCTTTCTACCTAACAATACTCATAAAAGTGTATTTCATCTGTATGAGAAATGAAACAAGAATAGAACATATATCTATAGAAGAGGATGTACGCTATCAAGAAAATTAATGGACATAAAAGTATATTAACAATAATTGGATCTCTTTTAAGAGGAGTGAGAAAAGGAAGAGGTGGATGGTGATTCATTCCACTAACAAAGAGAAAGAGAAAGATACACTGGGAAGGACCCTTAGGAATGTTGTGAGATCACCCTAAATCTTGTAAAGGTAGTGTGCCTTGGAATATAAGTGATCTTCTATGAACCATGTATTTTTAAGTGATCTATAGTGTATTTGGTACATCAACACATCATTATTGTATGCTCTATAAACATGGCATAGTAAGGGAAAACCATTTAAAATCACAATTTCATGTGCATGATTTCATTTTTGTTCATATATTGTTATGGTATAAAGGGAGAACTATGTTTTGATAAAAAAAGAAACAATATATAAAAGGGAAATTAGTTTTAATATTTCATAGCCTAATTCGTCCACATAAGGTATTTGACCAATTTGACCTAACATATAACATACCATTTTATTGGTCATGAGCGTTCGATTCCTTGGTTTTCATGAACAGTAAACATGTATTTGAGTATCGAAGTTCATATGGAATTAGTATTATTATATAGAATTAAATTTATATGATATTAATGGAAACCTAGAAGTTTAAAGGATTATATATAAAAAAATTATATGTTATGAGGATGAATCATTTGAGAAGACATTTAGTGACAATCAGTTGCATTATAATTGTGGTTATTTACAATACTAAACTGATTTTATTTTATCATTTATTATTATATTAATATGTTAATTACAGACATAATAAAGGTTGAAATGCATATATTATAGTTTTGGTTAACCATAAAAAAAATTTCATTACCGTCCATGGAGGATAAATTGAAAAACAAAAATCGATCGTCCACCAAGGTTGTAAATCCACACCACTAAGATGATGATTTCATTTTTAAAATAAATGAGAGAAAAAAAAGTTTTCAGCATTGATATTCCAATAACGTTATATTATTATAGTATATATACGACAATATAGTCTTCATTCTATTTTTTATAGGGGAATTGAGGAGAGAATAACAAAATAAAATATCATGAAAATAAATTAAAAGGGAAAGGGAGATATCTTTATCTCTAGAATAAGCCTCATTGAGAACCTCCTTACAGGGAATTGTTTTGGTCTTTTGTTAATAACCATAGCTCCTAGAAGTTGGGGGAAAATCTTGGGGGGGACTATCGAGTATAATGTTTACAATTCTCATGGCTTAAATAATCGAGGAGAAGTGGTGGTATTTATAGTGCAAGAGTGGGATGATTTCTGATTATATTTCAAATAATTTTATTATTATTCTCATGACTAAAATTAGTGTTTATTATTGTGGAACAATATATTAATAAGTAAATTCTAGTTTTATCCAAAGTATATTACATCATAAAAACATCGTATATGACTCAATAAATCATATATTTACCATTTATTGTAAATTATTTTATTTACTATTCACAAAAAATTCATGTATTTTAGAAAAATACCTAAAATTCTCCATAACCATTTTTAAACATATAGAATTCAATCATAGACTCCATTTTATAAAATCAATTATCCAATTATGTAAAATTTCATTTTTAAATATTCTATCATTTTTTCAAAAAATACAATATTTAAATCTATTTTAGTATTTATAACACTTTAGAAAAGCTAAGGCCTCGAAAAATTATCCTAAAATTATAATAAATTTTTTATTTATGAATAAATTTTATACAAATATATTTTCTTTTAATTCATTTAATTTATCATAGAAATTGTAATTAAATATTTATGACTTACAAAAATTGCAACACTTAATTTAGCAAATTATAAAATATTCATTTACTTATACTATTTTATAATAAAATGATTCATACATTTGTAAGGATCCAGGACTTAATACATACTTTCAAAGGGGACGATTCTATTCCATTGTCAAATTTAATTTTCACAAGGGTTGTATTACTATTCGTATGGTCATGTTACTATTTCCCCAGTATAGTTTCTTTAACATATAGAAATACCACTTCTTTTATTCATTCTTGATTTATGAAGTTTTTGTTGTGTTATATAAGTTATTTTTGGTAATATATACTATATATACCTAACAAGGGTAATTTCAATGATATAGTTCTGGTTCATTACATTACACAAAACATGAAGAAAATAAATTATTCATTATATAAAAAATTATATTGTCATATTAATTTAATTTGAATAATTAATCTTCAGTTATTTATTTTATAAAAATATTATCATCATCGTAATTAATTAAAATGTTAAAATATTATTTAACCACTTAATATGAAATTCCAAAAATATTATAAATATAATTTTATAAGTAATATTTGATCAATTCATATCAATATTATGAAATAGTTAATAATTAATCGATTTTTAAAACGAATTGTTATCCAATTATCCAGTAAGAGGAATTTATATATTTTGATCATAGGAGATTATATTGAATATATGTGCAATTTTTTGAAGAAACAAAATTCAATTCATCACATTTTGATATACACTACCCGATGATAACATCAAAATACATTAATTTCAATGATCTAATGATTAGTACTTTGATTATTCAAATCTGCCTCTCCACCCCTCCCAAATACTAGGGGTTATATGGCTCCACAGAGGGATACATATATTATTATTTTTAAATATGGGTTAATTATAGGACTAGTAATTGATTATAACAAAATTATAATCTTAATTTAAATAAATAAATTATCTATTTAAATATATCGTTAATTATTTATTCAATTAACAATAGTTTACACATGATAAATCTAATAATAATTGAGATTTAACACTCTTATGGTAAAACCCACATTTCAAATTAATCCATATTGTAATTATTCCCATATTTTTCTCTATGTAATATATAAAATAAAATTATATAATGTTCATGCACTTGGGATATAAAAACATTTTACAGACAGTTATGAAATAACCCATAGTGTCACTTTTTAGGACAGTGGTAGGTTATGTGTTCCAACCCATTCCTACATATAATATTCTATGGGTTGGATATCAACAATAGAAAGGAATAATATAATTGTGGGAGGACATATAAAATATATTATACAATAGATATAAAATTTTATCTGACAAAAATATAAAAAAACATACAAGATATTCAAATAAAATATATATATATGCATACATCTCCTTCAAAATACCGAGGAAAAAAAATTGTATTTCAAAATGGATGAAATGATAGAAATAACAACAACATTAAATATAACTAAGGTTAAAAGATGTGTAATAAATGGGATCCCTACATCTCAGAAAATCCATCCCATGAATGTGTATCTATGATCCCCACAAGGCCTTATATGATCTAGCTCAACTAGAAACCCATGATTCTATATCTCTATAAACATGTGTACATATTCACAATAATAACATGTGTGGTCACTAGACCAAATAGGGAGAGTAAAAAAATGATTTTTTATTACCTAATAAAATTAATTGAAACAATACTACTAGTCCACATTCCACTAAGGGTCAAACTGTAAAACCTCCCAACTGAAGAAAGTGGTAAAACACGAGGTATGGAAAATGTCATGGCTTAAAATACCAATATCAACATGAAATTATCATTTAGAAATTTAATACAGATAAAACTGAATTTCAAATTAATAAATAGAAGTTATAATCCTTAGAAAATAGAATTAATCATCATGAAACACAACCGTGCTCCGAAACCTCAGGAGATAATGTAACGATCTTAAAATTAATTCCACGATTAATAAAAGAAATATTTTTTTTATGATAGATATTTTACTATATTTCAAAATTAATGTTAATTGAAATACTATGAGAATTAATTTTTTATATCAACTAATAATATGAATTACTATTGCAAAGACAAGTAAAAGGACATAGAAACCAATGAATTCAAGCCTTATAATGTTATTCTACAAGGATCACATACTCCAATGAATATTAAAATGGAATTTAGAACAATTAAAAGATGAATAATTGTTATTAATATAATGTATATTATGAATGTAATTATAAAAACATATTGAAATGATGTATAAAATCCATATGCTTTGTGGTATATTTGAAGGATATAATTAGAAACTTGAAAGTTAAGATATGTCTATTACATTATAATTACTTGATCAATAATTAAAATTATTATGTTCCAATATGAATGGTTGTAATTATGGCAATAACTAATAATTTTACAATTAGAGATAATATTTATCAATATTAAGGAAAAATTAAATTTTATGTATAAGGGAGGATGAAACAATGTAATCAACCAGTAGGATCAAGCCTTTTAAAAACCACATATCATGACATGGGTTGGAGGTAGAATCAATTGGGTTTACCTCTCACCATTCCAATGATTAGAATCAACAAGTGAGGTTTGAATTAAATTTCATTCATGATATGAGCATGTTAGTAGAGATCTCCACATGGTAAATTCTAATAGATTCACCTCCTGAAACTTCCAAAATTGCACAAATATCCATTATTAGTATACTAGTGTAGTAAGGGGTTATGTGTCTTGACCTTACTATCATAAAATAGAAATTTTATTTTTTATAATTGGCATAGTAATTTCCTCAATTTAATTTTCAATCATATTTTTTTAGTAATATTAACATTAAAAAAAATATTAATCTTATAAATAAATTTTTTAAGACAAATAAATTGCCCTCTTTACTTCATAAAAATTTATACACTTTAAAAAAAATTATGATTTTATATAAAATTTATTTTTATGAAATATTCATATAAGAAACTATTTATTTAATTTTTAATGATTATAAAAAAAATATAATATCCTTATAAAATTCATTAAAAGTTTCAGAATGTTTATTATACCATAAAGACTTATTTTTCATGGAATAAGGAATATTTAATGTTAAATTTATAAACTTTATGAAATTAATTTGATTATAATAAATATATTATTAATCTACTCATTCAAATTAGGAAATGGTTAAATTTTCTTAATTTTATAAAATAAATTATTTTTAATTGAATATTACATATATTTGTTTTTTATAACTTCCTAAAAATTTAATAATGATATAATAATATATAAAATATAATCCACAAAAAAAAAATTGATGATTTCATTAATATTATTAGATTTATTTTATTTTAATCAATTTCAAAAACTATAACTGAATATTCAACTTCTAAAATATGAATTAACATTTACAATGTATATATTTTTGAAAAAATTATTTTCATGGAAAATAAATAAAAATAATATTTTGATTTCCTTTAGAATTCATTATAAATTATAAAACATTACATAAATGTTTATTCAAATGCTTAGAACCAATGGGTAATCAAATAATTTATTAATTTTCACAACAAAGATTTCTAATACCTATATTTCGAAATTATTAAACAATTCATTCAATTTTGTTATATAAACCCATTATTTCACCCACTATAAATAATGTAATCATGAAATTCTTCACATTCCCATCACTAAATTCCCACAATTTTATTTTCAAGGACCTATGGATTCCTTATCAAGACATTCAAATGTAACTTTTAAAGGGGATGGAACTATACTATACTTTTTTCTATTAAATTACACTTTTTGGTATGTATTCTAAATATTTATTTACATTATTTTGATTGGATTTTTATTATCAAATTACTAAAAAATACAGTATTATCAATGAGAGATATTTTTTCCCTCTAATTATTTTCATTTCATTATCAATGTTGTATGTATGTCTACCTCAAAGAATATTTCATTAATTTCTCTCTTTTAAATGTAAATTTTATGTTGTCAGTACCCAAGAGACACCATTATCCATTGGTATCCACCTATATATTAACATAATTTATTAATTTTTGATATCCATGTATAATTCTCATGACTCTTTTTATTGCGGTAAAAAAGGATGTAATGATCGTTTCCTTAATCAAATACAAATTTCATATCTTTTACCTCAAACCCATTTTTATTTCCCATGGGTTATTATTAAAATTATTTCTTTTCATCTATTTTTCCAAGATGAATATTAAAATTTTAATTCTTCTCCTTGAAAATTCACCTATTAATTTTTTAAAAAATTAATCATTTTTGGATTACATTTTTTATGCTACCATGGTGAATGTACTTTTTAATTTCATTAGAACAACGTTGTGATAAAAATTTGTAATATTATTAATTTTTTAACTCTTTTATGTTTTCAAAACATGTTCTTGGTATGATTCAAGATCATTATAATATTATATGAATCATTTTTATTTGGTCATTCCCTATTTTTATGCATCATGTTGATTGTTAAATATATTATTTTTTGACCCCTTACTAGGCATTATGCTCACTGTGTTTGTAACGACCCAAGAAAAACCATGTTTTGATTTTGTACAAGTTTTCTTTTCAATGTCACCCGTTAAGTGAACCAACAATCAACTTATAAGGTAAAAATAATAATAAAATAGAAAAATGCACCAAATGAATGAAAACTCATTTTATTCAAATAAGCAACATCTCTGATACAACTTCCACTGACAGAACAAGAAGATAAATTAACCAAAAATCCCAACTAAGAACCCGATTAAAATAATGGGGATACCGCATAAAACCACCAAATTCCCAAGAATGCGGTAGGGGTTTCTGGCATCCATCATAATGAACATGAGGATGGCCGAAGCCACTGCAACCATGATGAGAACCAGGGGAATCATATGAACCATCTTCTCCTTTCTCCTTCAGTCACTAGGAGTGAGGGACACCCCGAGACCAGACCCTTTATAACCACACCAATCTGACCGTTGAACCCAAACAGCTATAAATATGAACGTTGGTTTCTCTTATCCTCTAAGTTTTGTTTTTGACCGTTGGAAATAAGATGGCTTACCCCTTTAAGGTTCAGAAAATTAACTATGTAATTTTCTTTAATGACATCAATGATAACTTAATTAATTCATTTCTTGTTTTCCCAAAAATGCGAATTATGTTTTATGAAAATTAATATTATTATTCACTACACATATTTTCATAAATTGAGAAATTAAAATTTTATGTTGAATTATATTAAAGCTGAAGGGTTTTTATTTTGTCTAAATATGTGCTAACCCTTGAGTTATATATATATATATTGCATCAAATTAAATGATTCTTTTTCTCTTAATTAAATATAAGAGATAATAATAATGCGAATGTTTATAACTTGGATAAATAGTTTTGGAAACTAAGTCAAACTATGATTTCTTTTACTTTTGTGTTTTGTGGAGATGATATTTATGTCAACGCACTCTTATGTGTGATTGAATGTAGTTTAGTTAATAATAATATTTAATTAAGAAAATTAAGGTAATTATCTAATAAAGGCAAATTAAACTGTATATATATATATATGTGATATGTTTTATTTAATGAATTTTTTTAACCATTGATCTTCATAATGAAATATTAAGTAATTAATAATTATGGTTCATTAATAATAATGATAATATAATTATTAAAAATTATTGATGTTTTAAGAATAAAAAATATATATATATACCTAAATTTATATAGTAATACGTTTTGATTGAATCAATATATTTTTTTTATTGACCAATGAGTTTTATTAAATTTTTAAAAGTTAGTTTAATAATTGTATGTTAATAATAATTATATGTTATAATAAGTGTAATAAAAGAATATTGATAGGATAATAAATTATATGATAATTGTTTTTTAATCTTGTAATTTGTTAATAAGATAACATATGATAATGATATATACATATAATAATGGTAATAAAGTAAAAGAAAGAATAACAACATTGATATATTAGAGTTGATAAAAAAAGAAAAAAGAACCTGTGTGGAGCAGGTCATGCGCCGAAAAAAGGGGAAAACGGGGGAGGGATCGGGCTGGCTAGGCAATCAAACAAAATAATAATAATAATAATAAAATGGGGACAAGTCAGGGAGGAGTCCACCTCCTCGCACCACAAGCAAAACCGATGCCATTTTTTTTCCTAGTCGTCGGATCCATCCTCCTTTGATTGCAGCCGTCCAATCCTTTTAAAACGGCACCACTTCTAAGCCGCACGATCTCCCTCTTTTAATCTTAGTCGTCCGTTGTTTTCCAGCGTCCTTCTTCCTCGCGGCCTTCTTCTTCGTCGCACCGTTGTACCAGTAGGTTAGGGTGGCTTGTTTTTCTTCACGTAAGCTTGCCAGTAGACCTCGCGTTGCTCCCTCCTTTCCACGAGTTGGCACCGACGATACCCGGGCCGACGACTCCAGAGTCCTCTTCTTCTTCTTCCATTTTTTTTAAAACCCCAAGTTACACCGAAGCCCGGAGGTTGCGCACCCGAAGCTTTTGGATCTCCAACCACCGGTCCCCGTCGCTGCATCGTTTCTCCTTCTCCTCTCCGAGCTATGGTAAGGGTCGAGTTCTGTTTTGGGTTTTGTTGAGTGTCGGTTTTTATATATAAATACTTATATATATGTGTTATATATATGTATATATATTCTGTGTTTATATACAGAGTTACAACTGTCGTGCCTATTCCACCTCTCCGATCTGTTAGGAGAGAGCAAATCTTCCCTGTTTTATTTTAAGCTCCGGTATATATACACATATATATACAGGTCTATATGTATATGAACCTATGTGTATATATTTCTTATCTATACACATATGCAAGGCTTCAAAAAAAAAACTATTCTTCTTAACCCCTGTAAAGAAAACTCCCTTATTTTGTTCCCCTTCAATTTTGAGGGGTTTGCATATGTGAATATACTCTTTATATAAACCTCTATAAATATGTATACGAGACCATGTGAATAGATTCATGCCATTATTCCCTTCCTATAACCGAACACAAGAGAAGGAGCCCTTCATGTTTTAAAAACTTCTTTTGGTTTGGGAAAATACCCGGTTATATATATATAAATTCTTCATGTGTAGGTATATATATATACATAATCAAACAAAGGAATAAGACCCATCCATATCAGCTTCCCACTTACTGCAAAAACAAACCAGGGTAAAAGAAGCTCTTGGGTATTATTTTACTTTGGTTTTGGGTGTTGGCGTGTACATGAATACACTTTGTGTATATATATATATATGTATAAATGTATATATATATATATATAATGCACTTTATGCATGTATACACAACCTGTTTATATGTAATCAACTTATTCTTCACCCTGCCCTATGAAAATGGAGTTGCGGGTAAATTGTATAAACATATTGGATTATGCAAATATATAGAACATATAAATGTACATGTACACGTGGTTATATAAGATGAACATGTACATCTATGTGCATATATGAGGATAAATTTAAATCTTTTAAAGTTTATCACATTATCACATAATGGTTTTATGAAAGTCAAGTTCATTTCTTTTATAAAAAGGATCCCCACTCTGATTGTCAAACATTGTTTTTGTTTAATGTATAACGTGGGAAATATCTTTTGCGTATGGTTTATTGTGGTAAATCCATGCATATGTACTGTTATATATATATCATCATGGTGTTTTCAATTACAAGATTTTTTTATGGTGTTTACAAACCTTATAGAGAAAAGGGGTCATGTTGTTTAAGTTGCTAATAAAATTATGTACATAGTTTTCCCAAGATGGACTTGATTTCACCCATTGTATCCCTAACTGCATGTATATTTTAAACACCCACAATATCCATTTATCATCACATGTGTATGTTATGAACGACCATGCTTTAATTGGGTATTATTATGTTGTGTAATGTTAAGTGATTATGTTCTTTTCCTTAAAACCCATGTTTCAATTGTTAAAATATTTTCTTGGGAGTATGGATTTTAGCATTAATGTCTCAGTTTATTTATGATTGAATAGTATTCAAGTTATGAATATGTATGTAAAACGAGGGTTGATTAAGAATGCATGAAACCCTATGACTGAATGACCATGTCAAGATATGTGAGGGATGTATAGGACTTAAATGTGGCAGGTGCGCACAGAATTATATAGCGAAATAAGAATGATGTGACGGGTGCGCCCAGAATTATACAGTGCTCCAATGCATTGGGTAAAGCAAGAGTCTCATGAGATGTTATGTGCGACGGTCTTGGCAGTTAGCCTTGGCTTGTGCAACCATGGAAACAGGATTTGCAGTGAGCCTTGACCCGTTAAGTATGTTATACAGTCTTGACGAAAGGTCTTGAAAAAGTCCAGTATTATATATTCCCTCTGCATGTAATGATAAAGGTCAACCAGGGGTTAGTTCAACTAACAGGACTACCCCTAGTTGAAAGCCCCATGACTATGAAAATGTAATTTATGTGTCAAGAACTGTTTTTCATGTGGTAAAATATTAGATGAACTGTATATTCTTATGAACCATGTTATGAACGTTTTCCCTGCTTAGCCACATAATTCTTTTTAGGATTTAAGTAACCTTGTTTGAATATTATGCATTTTTTATTTTTATTATGTTGCAGTCTCTGATCATATTTACATTAGAGTTTATTTCAAGTCTCTGTGCAAGTGGTTTTCAAAAATGGCGGATTTCATGTTTTCAAGAAAAGATAATGTTTCGTTTTTAGAAAAGTGCTTTATTCTCTTCAAAAGGACTTCTTCGAGAAACAGTTTTATTAAAACTTTTTTAAAACCCCTTACTGGGCATTTTTTCTCACCCTAAGTTTTTGTTTTAAAATTTCAGGCATGGTTGGTACTAACGAAGTTAATCAGAAGCAGCTGGTTTCCCAGAATCCAGAGGCTCGCGATATTCTATAGTAATGGGACATGATATCTCATTTGTAAATGATGTAATGAAATTTTACATATATCATGTCTCATTATGCACCCTGGGTTTGTGGGTCGCTACAGTTGGTATAAGAGGATGGGTTCAGGAAACTCTGGAAAACTAGGTGATATAAATGTGTTGATATGACTAACTAATTAAAAATATTATAAATTTCAGATGGCTGATGTACCTACTGACCTTTTGTCACTTCCCACTAAGGCTCTAGAGAACATTGTATCTCTAGATATCCACAAGAACTTTCTGAATTATACCCAAATTCGCATGACGTGTAAGCACCTGTATGATGTGTCAAACTCACCTAGGGTGCTTAGTCTTCACCGGGGATTAGGGATTGATTATCTCCTAATGATGATGACCCAATTTCCCTCTTATGCACGTCGGGGAAGGTATCACTAAGGACTCTTCCAAGTGTTAACAATTGGAGAGGAATTTGGCACAATGCTTGATAACCCCTTTCAAGAAGTTGTTGCTGCCGGGGACCTCTGAGCGGCTTACCTGTGCCAGATTTTGCACTACGGCTTCTGGGGCTAGTTAATGGAATTTGGAGCATTGGAAAATGAGTCCACCCATTTGTCTCTTAGGAAAGCAGTGTATATCGATGTTTCACAACTTCATACCCCTCACGCTAAACTCATTAGGCGTCATAAATGTTCCCATGAGTTTAGTCTTGTATGTTCATCCTGTGTGTGGTTTGAAGAGTTAGTAAGTTTTACCACTCTTTGTGTACATCATGTAAACTCAGACTTTTCATGTAAACTTTTGCATAAATGGAAGATTATTGTTTCCCTTCATGTCTCCACCTTATCTATGTTTTTAAGATATTCCGTTCAATGTTTGTTTTCAGATCGCTGGTCAAACAAACTTCTCATCACTACCCAATGAGTTAGTAGAAGTCATCTTGATCAGGGCATGCATGGTGGATTATCCATCCTTTCACCACCTGCGAGGGTCCTGCCAGCGTTTGCTCGATCTAGCAAATGGTCCATAGATCCTTCGTTTATGTCAAGGGGATGATCATGTCTTTCACCTCGTTGCCACTGCTCAACTCACCTGCTATAGGCGAAGGGGAAGGTACCCTGAGTCCCTGTTCCAGTGTTTTACTCTGGCACAAAACTTTTCTGCCAGAGCATGCTTCCACATGGCCGCCCAAGATGGCCATCTTAGTGCAGCCTACATGTTCCAAGTCATGAAACGCAGTCTCCTCAACCGCATCATCCCTCTCGACTACCTCAAGCGTGATGTGGCTAGAAGAGTTATCAAGGAGTTTATCTACTCAGACTTTTCCGACCTTTGCACGGCATGAGCCTCCCTTTGGAAGCCTGTGTGCAGTACACATGAACAGGAGTTCAAGGAGTACTGTTCGAGGTGCATCTAGGATAGGGAAACAAAAGAGCTATGTGCCAACCTTGGTATCCCGTTAACCGAGCCAGATCCACTGTTTCGGTAGTGTTGTACGTATGGGGTTTCAGTTTTTTTTTTTATGATAGAATTGCGAGGGCGCAATTATTTGAAGGGGGAAGTAATGTAACGACCCGAGAAAAACCATGTTTTGATTTTTGAAAAGTTTGCTTTTCAATGTCACCCGTTAAGTGAACCAACAATCAACTTATAAGGTAAATATAATAATAAAATAGAAAAATGAACCAAATGAATGAAAACTCATTTTATTCAAATAAGAAACATCTCGGCTACAACTTCCACTGACCGTACAAGAAGATAAATTAACCAAAAATCCCAACTACGATCCCGATTACAATAATGGGGTGACCGCTTAGAACCACCAAGAGCCCAAGAATGCGGTAGGGGTTTCTGGCATCCATCATAATGAACATGAGGATGGCCGAATCCACTGCAACCGTGCTGAGCACCAAGGGAATCATATGAACCACCTTCTCTTTTCTTCTTCAGTCACTTGGAGTGAGGGACACCCTGAGACCAGACCCTTTATAAGCACACCAATCCGACCGTTAAACCCAAATGGCTATAAATATGACCGTTGGTTTCTCCTATCCTCTATGTTTTGTTTTTGACCGTTTGAAATAAGATGTATTACCCCTAGAAGGTTCGGAAAATTAACTATGTAATTTGCTTTAATGACATCAATGATAACTTAATTAATTCATTTCTTGTTTTCCCAAAAATGCGAATTATGTTTTATGAAAATTAATATTATTATTCACTACACTTATTTTCTTAAATTGAGCAATTAAAAATTTATGTTGAATTATATTAATGATGAAGGGTTTTTATTTTGTCTAAATATGTGCTAACACTTTAGTTATATATATATATATATTTCATCAAATTAAATGATTATTTTTCTCTAAATTAAATACAAGAGATAATAATAATGCGAATGTTTATAACTTGGATAAACAGTTTTGGAAACTACGTCAAACTATGATTTCTTTTACTTATGTGTTTTGTAGAGATGATATTTATGTCAACGCACTCTTATGTGTGATTGAATGTAGTTTTGTTAATAATAATTTTTAATTAAGAAAATTACGGTAATTAGCTAAAAAAGGAAAATTAGAATGTATATATATATATGTGATATGTTTTGTTTAATCACTGTTTTTAACCATTGGTCTTCATAATGAAATATTAAGTAATTAATAATTATGGTTCAATAATAATAATGATAATATAATTAATAAAAATTATTGATGTTTTAAGAATAAAATATATATATATACCTATATTTATATAGTAATACGTTTTGATTGAATCAATATATATATATTATTATTGACCAATGAGTTTTATTAAAATAATAAAAGTTATTTTAATAATTGTATGTTAATAATAATTATATGTTATAATAGGTGTAATAAAACAATATTGATAGGATAATAAATTATATGATAATTGTTTTGTAATCTTGTAATTTGTTAATAAGATAACATATGATAATGATATATATATAATAATGGTAATAGTATTAAAGAAAGAATAACGACATTGAGATATTAGAGTTGATAAAAAAAGAAAAAAGAACCCGCATGGAGCTGGTCATGCGCTGAAAAAAGGGGAAAAGGGGGGGAGGGATCGGGCTGGCTAGGAAATCAAACAAAAAAATAAAAAAACTAATAAAAAAATGGGGACAAGTCAAAAAGGAGTCTGCCTCCTCGCATTGCAATCCAAATCGATGCCATTTTTTTTGCCCAGTCGTCAGATCCGGCCTCCTCTGATCGCAGTCATCTGATCATTTTAAAACCACACCACTTCTAAGCCAAACGATCTCCCTCTTTTAATCTCATCCATCCGTCGTTTTCCAGCCTCTTTCTTCCTCACGACCTTCTTCTTCGTCGCACCGCTGTACCAGTAGGTTAGGGTGGCTTGTTTTTCTTCACGTAGGCCTGCCAGTAGACCCCGCGTTTCTCCCTCCGTTCCACGAGTTGGCACAAACGATACCCGGGACGATGACTCTAGAGTCCTCTTCTTCTTCTTCCATTTTTTAAACCCCAAGTTTCACCGAAGGCCGGAGGTTGCGCAGCCGAAGCTTTTAGATCTCCAACCACCGGTCCCCATCACTGCATCGTTTCTCCTTCTCTTCTCCGAGCTAAGGAAAGGGTCGAGTTATGTTTTGGGTTTTGTTGAGTTTCAATTTTTATATATAAATACTTATATATATGTGTTATATATATGTATATATATTCTGTGTTTATATACCCAGTTACATATGTCGCGCCTATTCCACCTCTCCGATCTGTTATGAGAGAAAATCCTCCCTGTTTTATATTATGCTCTGGTGTATATACACATATATATACAGGTCTATATGTATATGAACCTATGTGTATATATTTCTTATCTATACACATATGCAAGGCTTAAAAAAACTATTCTTCTTAGCCCCTGTAAAGAAAACACCCTTATTTTGTTCCCCTTCAATTTTAAAGGTTTTGCATATGTGAATATACTCTTTATATAAACATGTATAAATATGTATACGGGACCATGTGAATAGGTTCATGCCATTATTCCCTTCCTAGAACCGAACCCAAGAGAAGGAGCCCTTCATGTTTTAAAAACTTCTTTTGGTTTGGGAAAATACCCGGTTATATATATATATTCTTTATGTGTAGGTATATATATATATATATATACATAATCATACAAAGGAATAAGACCCATCCATATCAGCTTCTCACTTACTGCAAAAACAAACCAGGGTAAAGGAAGCTCTTGGGTATTATTTTACTTCGGTTTTGGGTGTTTGCGTGTACATGAATACACTTTGTATATATATATATATATGTATAAATGTATACATATATATATAATACACTTTATGCATGTATAAACAACCTATTTATATGTAATCAACTTATTCTTCACCATGCCCTATGAAAATGTAGTTGCGGGTAAATTGTATAAACATATAGGATTATGCAAATATATAGAACATATAAATGTACATGTAAATGTGGTTATATAAGATGAAAAAGTACATATATGTGCATATATGAGGATAAATTTAATTCTTTTAATGTTTATCGCATTATCACATAAGGGTTTTATGAGAGTCAAGTTCATTTTTTTAAAAAGGATCCCCACTCTGCTTGTCAAACATTGTTTTTGTTTAATTTATAACATGGGAAATATTTTTGAGTATGGTTTATTGTGGTAAATACATGCATATGTACTGGTATGTACATATAATCATGTTGTTTTCAATTACAATATTTTTTATGGTGTTTAAAACCTTATAGAGAATAGGGGTGATGTTGTTTAAGGTGCTAATAAAATTATGTACATAGTTTTCCCAAGATGGTCTTGATTTCAACCATTGTATCCCTAACTGCATATATATTTTAAACAACCACAATTTCCATTTATCAGCATATGTGTAAGTTATGAACGACCATGATATAATTGGGTATTATGATGTTGTGGAATGTTATGTGATTATGTCCTTTTCCTTAAAACCCATGTTTCAATTGTTAAAATATTTTTGTGGGAGTACGGATTTTAGCATGAATGTCTCAGTTTATTTATGATTGAACTGTCTTCAAGTTATGAATATGTATGTAAAAAGGGGGTTGATTAAGAATGCATGAATCTCTATGATTGAATGACCATGTCAAGCTATGTGAGGGATGTATAGGGCTTACATTTGACGGGTGCGCCCGGAATTATATAGCGTAATAAGAATGATGTGAAGGGTGCGCCCGGAATTATACAGCGCTCCAATGCATTGGGTAAAGCAAAAGTCTCATGATACGTTATGTGCGACGGTCTTTCCAGTTAGCCTTTGCATGTGCAACCATGGAAATGGGATTGGCAGTGAGCCTTGACCCGTTAAGTATGTTATACGGTTTTGACAAAAGGTCTTGACAAAGTCCAGTATTATATATTCCCTCTGCATGTAATGATAAAGGTCCACCAGGGGTTAGTTCAACTAATAGGACAACCCCTAGTTAAAATCCCACATGACTATGAAAATCTAATTTATGTGTCAAGAACTGTTTTTCATGTGGTAAACTATTAGATGAACTGTATATTCTCATGAACCATGTTATGAACATTTTCCCTGCTTAGCCACAGAATTCTTTTTAGGATTTATGTAACCTTTTTTGAATATTATGCATTGTTTATTGTTCTTATGTTGCGCTCTCTGATCATGTTTACTTTAGAGTTTATTTCAAGTCTCTGTGCAAGTGGTTTTAAAAAATGTCGGATTTCATGTTTTTAAGAAAAGATAAGGTTTTGTTTTTAGTAAAGTGTTTTATTCTCTTCAAAAGGGCTGATTTGAGAAAATGTTTTCTTAAAACGTTTTTAAAACCCCTTACTGGGCATTTTTTCTCACCCTATGTTTTTGTTTAAAATTTTTCAGGCATGTTTGGTACTAACGAATTTAATAAGAAGCAGCTGGTTTCCCAGAATCCCGAGCCTCGCGATCTTCTGTATTAATGGGAAATGATATCTCATTTGTAAATTTTGTAATGAAATGTTATGTATATCATGTCTCATTAAGCACCCTGGGTTTGGGGGTCGCTATAGTGTTCCTTTGATGTATGTCCAAAGGATGTGTGATGTAATAGAAGTAACCATGGATGAATATATAATGAATATCCCATGTAAGATTTGAATAATTATTATGTTTTACATATATTACATACATAGTCTCCAAGAATCAAATCCTCCAAATGTCCTTGGTTTTATTAAACATTGTTTCATATAATGAATATTTATTATATTAAAATGTTGGAACACCAATGTAATTCTCAATGGAAGGTTATACAATTTAAGGAAACAATAAATTAATTATATTATTAATAAGAAAAATGATAATACAAAATTTTTGAATTTTTTTCTTGTAAAGCATTAGTGATTTGTTTCTAAACAATAAAATCCCTTTCACAATACTATATATAAAAGTGTATCAGGAATAGTGGTACAAATGGTTAATTACCCAAAAAGTATGTATTGTTTATTAATATGATCATCACTTGGAGGATGAGAATGTGGTCGTACACACATCTTGTATTATACTCTCGAGTGATATTACTTTGTGATCAGTTTCGTTTTATTAACCATTAAGACAGATATATAGAAAATGAAATTATTATTAGAAGTTAATAAATAATAACATCCATAAATCATATAAACAATATATATATATATGTATATATATTACATAAGATTCCTCTAGAATTTGTTTATTTACAAAACCAACACATTTCCCCTTATTTTTTTATTATTTTAGAAATTGTTTGTTAATATATGAAACTATGTAAATAGATAGTAAAACAAGAAATTCACTTTATTCCTTTCAAACAAGATTTAGTGTGGATTGGAAAATTTATAAGGATAATGATTCAACTATATTGGCTAGTGGATAATAAACTAAATCATGTAGTATGACCTTATTCACCTCAATGGGGTCATCTTTTACTTGAGTATATTATTCATAAAAACCATCTTATTCTAGTATATTCTCTAATCAATTTTTTATAGAACACAGTATTTCCAAGATATAAACGTTTTTTTCTGTACATAATTATTAAAATCTAGATTATTCAATTTTTAATTATACCTAATAGAGGACAATTTGATTAATATTGGAAACCGATTAAGAACATGATGACAGTAGGGGAGAATAATAATATGGAATGGGAATTGTTCAACAGAATCATTATCAATAAGTATATATCCCATTAAATATGATCAAAAAATTTGTATTAAAGTTTTATCTGAATTTGAAATAAAACCAATTATTCAGAAGATATGAAATAAAAATTATATACATTTCTAAACACACTACCTTAATTCTAATAGACCCAATAAAAAATATGATAGGTTCACTTCGGAGGTAGGACCCCACACATAGATTAATATATAGAATAATTTCATTGAATGTTATGATGGAATATTTTTGAGTGATATAATTGTTGAAGAAGAGGTTTTATTGACTTAATTGTTTGATATTATAAATAAAATTAATAGAGTAATGGAGAAAATCTCCTTGAAAATATTTGTCATGGAAGTGATGGAATAAATCCATAACTACCCACTATAAAAAATTATATAATAAAACATTAAGGTAACTACTTCAACTTAAATTGATACTAATGCATCTGTTGATGAGAAATACATATACCATCAAATTTTTATTTTAGGGGAAGCTTCAAAATCTCAATTGAAATGAAAAAGGGATGATAACAAAATATTTTCCAAACAAATAAAAGCTTCATGAGTAAACATTTTGGTAATTATGAAAATATATGTTCAAATTAGAATATAAAAGATTTTTAACCACTATAAAAATCAATATTGACAAAGGTAGCAATTCCATTCTTTCATAATCATAATGGTTGATGTATAGTCGACTAACATATGGGCGAATATGAAATAATTCTCCTCTAAAATCTATCAAGTACACTATCTGAATCTAGTTCAATACATTATCTATTTCATATAATTTTTCAATAAATTTATAATCTAACCGTCAGCTACTGGAATAATAATTATCAATCTATACTCACTGAGTTATTATTCAATTAAAAAATGTATAAAAACACTAGTGTAATCATTAGAAAGAGTAATATCATCTAAAATATATATTTAATTACCTTGGTAGAATTAAACACTATATTAGGGATATAATGGAAATCAGGGATTAATGTTAATATCAAATTTAGAAGTGTAGAGATTTTAGTCTTCTTGAATGGAAATCCAAGATTCATTTCTATGAAGTGATATTACATCCTACTATTTATCTATAAGAACATAATATGGCCTTATTTATTGAGATGATAATGGAGGGGAAAATTAAATTAATATATATTTATAGAAAATGGACACTTTTTAAAGAATACATTTATTTTTTTCATGGATATTTACCTAGAAATACCCATGAAATATAGATATAATTCTCAGCTATAATCTTACTATGGTCCAACCAAATATGGAATATGTATTATAATATTTGATATTTACAGTAAGGGGAATTAATGATGAAACTACATAACATCACCAATTTGTTTAACCAAGTTTCTCTCAATGGTGAGAAAAAGTTCATTTTGATAATAGGAATGATAGATTGTTGAGGATGTGCATTGAAAATAGATAGCTTAATGGGTCACCATAAAGAAACAAATTTGTCCTTAAGGGATTTATTGATAATTGGACCAAATTCAAGGGTCTCTATTTTTCTACTAGAATAACATATGATTAAGGCATCATCTTCTAAAATTTCATAAGAAAATATATACCAAATTCTAGATTCTAAATAATATATGGGAATTATGAGTTTATTGTTATTCCCTTTTTATTTTCTAATGCTCCAAAAAATAATATTTAGTTGATTAAAAAAATCAATAGTAAAAACCACGATAATTGTTTTTGTTTTTATTGGTTATATCAGGACATGTTAAAAAAATATGTGGGGAGCATAAGGATTATACAAGGGTAATATTACAAACTATATATAAGGAGATGATTTTTTGAAAATTCATAAAATGTGATATCTGGATATAATAATCCATATTCAAGGGCCACAACCATTCCCGTGAAGGGGTCATAGTTGATCCAAAAATGGATAAGAACATATGGAAGAGGCCATGTTGAACAATTTTTTCTGAGATCCATATTTTCAATAGACATATAGGATACTATAGAATACAAGTGAATAAATTTCTTTATTTGTAATCAATTAATGATATTAACTCAGAAATGATATATGTGTACCTAGAAAAAGATGTTTGAACATTGTTTTCAGGAACCAGAGATGTGGATGGTTAGTGAAACTATTCTAACTATACCCCCTATTGGATCTGTATTTTTTTACCAATAATGATGAATGTTGTAAAATTCATGGATGATCCCTTATGAAAATTTACTTTCTGATCACTTATGTATATTGATTGTTGAATCCCCCAAAGAAGAATTATCCTACTAATTTAATATAGTTAGATATAGTTATATATTTTATCATGATATGGTGAAACTATACATATAATGGAAATCACAATTTATAGACAAAGAACTAAATTTTGTTGTACATGTTCACATTAAAAGAACTATACTATAGAAATAAAATATTTTTGTATATTTTTAATTCCAATGATTATTCAATGTATTATCACCCTAGAATAGATTTTTATCATATAAATTTTTATAGAATGATTTTTTTTGTTATTTGAATTGTGTGTATTAGAATAGATTAATTATTATAAGACCTGATAAGGTTATAAATTTGAATTAAAGGGGAAGGGACACCCGCAATATTATCCCAAATGATTTCTTGTTTTTCATTTCATAAGAATAAGAATAATTTTAAATGTTATGATCCATTGATGAAAAATAATATTGAGGAAGTATGAAATGGGATGATTCCTAAATTAAATATAAATAAGAAAAGTTTCAATAAAATTTCATACAAAGCCATCTAACTCATATATTCTACAGATAAAGTGGGAGATGATGGATGAATATCATGAATATAAATTATTTTTAAATCCAATATGTAATAAAATATATTAGGAAATTTCTTATCATTATTTCTATGTTAATATGGAATGATATGTTTTCAATTAACTAAACGATTCTTGGTCTATAAATAACTAAATGTGGAGAAAAAACTTATCAACTAGTTATTATAACAACTTCCCATACCTATATGGAAGTGAGGTGACATCACTATAGTCATTATCATTGGACCAACTTTGTTATCAGTGGGAGAAATGTTATATGGGAAATTGTGGTTATCATTAAAATGTATTTAAATTTTATTTATATAATAGAATATATATCTCCACTGCACCTATCTCACCTATATATTCAAGAAGTAAAGAGAAATATTCATGTGGTATATATTATTTCTTTGATAGTAACCAAATATTTATTATCGGTTTTAGAGGAACCATAAATGGGACATTAATACAGAAGTAAACATGATCACAAACTATCATCTCCAAAATGATGTAACGTTTGAGATAATAATTCCAACCTTGGAAGACATGATAACGTATTACACTCTTGAATTTAGAGGGACTGGGGACCACCGACTTCCACTTATTAAAATAGCCAACAATAATATTTTCCAGATGAGTATTCAAATTGTTCTTTTTGATGATTAATGTATAGAAATATTCATAAATCGAACATGTTTCAATGATGTCAGAAAAGTTAAACTATATGGACTATGTGACAATATAAAAGATATATGAAATTTATTGACACATCATGGATGGTAATATTTGATTGAATTTTGAAGCTATCAACTGAAAGAATCAAATAAAATATCATGTTTGGGATCATAAATTTATCATGATATCATTTTGAAATGGAGATAAGAAATCTATAAAGATGAGGAAAGTGATTTCGTGTTGCAATAGAATATTTATAAATCTAGTATGTGTTTGAGTAGATTCATATTTGTTAACAGAACAACCAAATAATTCCATCTTCTTTGAAATAATGCAAATGTATCTATTCCAAAATTATATTTCAGTCCCAACACATAGACATGATATTAATGTTCTAGAATTGGAAGATGACATAACATAAAAATGGGAACAATTTTAGATTATTGGAATAAGGAAATAAGTGTTGATGAAAGATAATCCATTTATTGTGAATGATTTATGGATAAATAATATGATTGAATAAGATAACTGGGATATTAAAGAAGAAATACTGGAATCATTTTCAATTTAAAAATATTGGAAATAAAACTAGAAGATGAAATTTCATAATGTAGAGAATATAATCACTTGAAAATCTTATCAATGATTAATAAAAGAAATCATTTTTCAAAATGACTATTTAATTATATATTAAAATTGATGTATATGAACTCAATATTAAAAAAATAATATTAAAAATCAAGTAGTATTATGAATTTAAAAATCTAAGGCAAGTATATGGATATAAAAATAAACTAATCATCACCTTGAAATAGTATACTATAAAGGTTCAATCTCTTCAAGAGAGATTACACCTTTCATGAAAAATATTAGAAGAAAAATAAATGTTAGGAATATAATAGAAATTTTTAAAGGTATTCTGAAAAGAATTGGGATTGATATAGTAAATATCAATGTTTTGTTATATATATATATATATATATATAATGTATTCAGAAATTTTAACATTAGGATGTTACCATTAAATTACTATTACATTATTTTTGGTGAATATAGAAGTTGGTAATCCTGGAATTTGGTAAAAATGTTACCATTAGAAATAGAGATTATAAAGGGAAATTAAAAAATGATATTTAGGTTGAAGGGAAAAATGATTCCCTCAACCAATATTATTATAACACCTCTATGTCTAAAAATATGACTATGTTTGATAGAATATATGACATGTAATAACAAGACAAAATGAACCACAAAATGTTATTATATAAATATGATAGTTATGACCATTAAATTTAATTAGAATGTGTAAATCGTATTAACCGAATTTTGAAATATTTATAATGGAATTAATCAATACAAAATAATTATTACGTTCTTATAAAATATATACTACATATTCAAAAAGTCATATTATATTTCAAAAATACATTTTCTACAAAAAATATTATTATTTCTATTGAATACATATTATAATTAATTAAAAAATATATTTAAATTTTTTCCTTTAAATAAAATATCATTTTATAAATATACATAATTATAAAATATTTTTGTGAAATTTTTTGTACTTTTATTAAAATATTTATTTTAAATTGAATAGGGAAAATAATATGTTTTTATTGAATATTGTATTCTATTTCCACAATTGTAAAAATTTATATTTAATTTTAGAATATTTAAATGTAAAATTATTAATCTCATTTTTTATGATGCTAATTAAGTTAATTAGAATAAATTCCATAATTGAATTTGGAATTATAAAATTTATATATAGAGAGAATGTTTTGGAATGATTAATTTAATTGCATTTTATATTTTGATATTAAATTAATTAAATCAAATTAAATGAATTAAATCCTAAAAATGTATTCGATTTATGGAATGAATATTTCAAAAAATTTATAATTTTTATATTTTAATTTTGTCCATTTTGAAAAGTAATTGTGGTGAATAATCATTACCATAGTAAGGGTTAATTGAGTGATTTAGATAAAAAAATATTTTTAGGTGAACTAGAAAATAACCATAAGAATTTCCGTATTTTATATTAACGTATTTATTTTTCTATAATATTTTATTAGTCTATTATATAATCGGATTTCCATTTGGTTGTTATTTTAACATTAATTATTTTTATTTAACGAAATTGAAGAAATGTCACAAACTTAGTTTTCTTATCTGTTAAATGATAAGATAATGATAAAAAAATATATTTATTTAAAATTAGATATTTCAAATATAAATAAATAAATTTTATATATATAAATTGTTTATAAATTTTAGTGATGATGTAGATCCATAAAATTATTACATAACACTAACACTATATTTAGTCACTTTATTAAAAAAATTTATTAAATTTAATATACAAAAAGTAATATAATTTTAATGAATTAGTGTGTCCAATTAAATTTATAGATCTATATAATAGTTTAGGTAATTTTTAATGGATTTAATGTCAAATATTTCTTTTTCTCAATATATTTAATATTATGATAATTAAATAGTGTAAAAAATGACATTAACAAAATTATATAATAAGAAATAATTTCATAAATGAGTTAAATTTACTAAAAATTTATACTCGGTCAAATTAATTTTATTTTTTAAAAACATCAACCATAGTTGATTTAAGTATATTTTTTCCATTTATGGTAATATTAATGAACCTCAAGGTGTATTAAATTTTAATATTGTGGTAATTCTCAAAAGGGTTAATGTAAGGTAAGAATTAAAATACAAAAATTAAAATATAACCAATTTGTTTTCAAATTTTATTTTATAATATTATATGGACTCAAACTCATATTATTTTATAATTATATTAAATTGATCCTTTATCACAAGTTTATTAATTTAAATTAATTTGTTACATTAAAAAATTTATGAATATCCCTCCCCTCACATATAACTAGACACACATTCCCTTTTTTATTTGCACCTCATCAAGACTTCTTGGTTGATAGAACCCTAAAATAATACCTTCTTAAAAAAATTATTTAAATTATTCAGGGTATGTGGTAGAAAAAAGACATACGGTAGTTTTTTTATGAGTATATAAAAAGTATATTTATAGAATAATGGGTAATTGTCTTTACCAACACCTTTGATTTCGTTTATTCTTCCTATATATATATATTTTTTTTTGTGCCCATTTGAAAATAAAAAATCTAGAATAATAAAAATATTGATATTTTATCATGATTATGGTATAACCATATTTAGTATCATTTAAATCTAACAATAAGTGAAGACTTTAATTTTTTACATGTATGACTTACCATCACTGGGTTTCAGTGTAATTACTCATTCATCACCACATTAATTGTATTTTCATAAACATATAACTAATGTAAATATATTATATTTATGAAATAATTAAACTTATGGAATTATAAAATCATTTATATATTCTATTATTCTATTTTGTAAAAAGAAAATAATGTTTCTCTTGTGTAACTGTGGAGTACCAAATCCATGAAGTGATGTGATTCGTTTATCATTTCCTCTTTACAAAATGGTATTATGGAATTATTTAAATGATAAATATTATATTTATTTTTAATAATTATTTTTAATGTTTACTAATTATTTACCTTTATTTTTTATGATTTTGGAAAAATAATAATATTATTCATGCATACATATAACGAATTATCACCATGAACAGTGTAATTTATTTTCATATTTATAAGTTTTCATTGATGACACAAATTATTTATATAATTAATTTATATGATATATATATATATAATTTTTAAACTATGGATATGTTCTATCTATGATAAATTAACATGTATAAAAAATATACATGAAAATTAAAGTATTTATTACGTAAAACAGTGATTCTATTGTAAAAATATTAATGAATGGGTGATAAAAGAGTATAACATAATGATATATATGATGATATATATTATTATGGATATTTAATATACTTTTAATATATATTTTCATTACTTAATATGATATTTAGATACATAAGGTGGAATTTAAACCAGATTCAAGTGTTTTTTCTCAATATCATGGTTATTTTTGAATTTTGTATTTTAATGTCTATATAGAATCAATATATTTTATTATTCCAATATTTATTTATGAAAATTATACAGTTTACATTTATTTTCAAATAATTATATACTCAATATATTAATAAAATGTTTTATGTAAAACACAATATGTTTTTATACTCTGTCAGAAATATTTTCCTCCCATATTCATATATCCCATTAAATGGCTTATTGATTATTTTCACTATTCTATAGTGATTTATTAAAGACATTATTATCCATTATTTTCTTTCATAAAATGGTTAATAAAGAATATTCATGTTATTTTATGAATGAGTTATTTATTAAATAATGTTATAAATGTTAGAAAGTAATTTCTTTTAAACGTATACAGAATAAAGAAATATTCTTTCCATCTTGGCTACTCAATGGTAAAAATATTCCATTAATTGATTCAATGATTTTTTAGAGTCCTTATTATATTAAAATTATTTGTTTTTATATGTAATTATCATTGGGAAAATTATATATTCCTCAATAATTTTTTAAATGATATATTAGTATATTTCTATTTATCAATTAAAAATATCCTTTATATTAATTTCGATCCACCATGGATATGTAGTAATTGTTCCAATTCTATTTTTATCTAGATTGTTACTGATATGTTTGAATGGGTGATATATTAAAAATTTTATTTATTTTTTCAATAATAAAGTTTATGTTGATTATGAATTGAATTCTTAATCTCCTAATTCATACGAAGAGAGCATTAGTCTGATTGTATGATGTTCAGGGACCACTATATCCACTTATTACATTTGTTTGTCTTGTGCGACAATCTAGTTTGGTTATTTTGATTATACATTACCCATTTATGTAGATTTATTAGAATGAATCCTTGATGGTATTTTCAGTTGTATTAGAAATTTCCTAAATTCCATGTTTTATATGTCCAACAACATGCATTCAATCATAAAAACTAAATTATTATTGACCTTGAGATTTTTTTAATATTCTTTTTATCCATTAATAATTTCAAACTGATGTGATTATTTATATGAAATTATTTGAGCATCAATTAGTCCATATGATTTATTATATATTTTCCTATGATACAAAATAAATTAAATGTGTTTTATGTTATTTAACATTCCATATTTAAAATACCCAATGCATTCACTGAAGATTCCATAATATGCATCTTCTTATAGAGAATCTAATGTCACCTATTTCTTATGTTCCTTTCCCTATGATTCTAGGCAATTATTTATTATTAGTACATATAGATATTCTTCTGGTAATAAATATGATCCAATGTAGAAAAATGTGTTATATTTTTTGTTTTAAATCAATTATGGGAATATATTATATTTTTACTTTCCATACACAAATAAAATGTTGAGTCCATTGGGATACAATTGATTTTATTTAGTTCTGATATAATAAAGTATAAACCCGCTATGTGATACATGGGTCATGATCATTACATTTTTCATGAAAGCAAGTTATGTAGAATCATTTGGATGTAAATATAATAAAATTTAGATTATGAACTGTAATTCTATGATAACATTTTATAAAATTACCAATGACACTAATTTTATGATGCACATGAAAATAAAATAAAATTTTTATGTACCCTCATGGGTAAATATTTCTATGGTTTATAATAAAGTAAAATTTATAAATAAAAATTATGATGTTTTAAGTGTTTATGAATTAACATAATTAAGGATATAGTGGGAATCATCTTTGGCAAGGATAACCATTAGTATAAGACATATTTTAGTGATATCTTTATTTGATGAATAATTCTTTTATAATTTTTAGAAATTTGTTAAATGATATTGATAACCAGTAGGGTTAATATTATCATTAATTTGAAGGTAATAATTTTAAATGGTGATTACTTTGGTTTGTGGAATTAAATAATTTGTATAGATAAAATTACCACTTAAAATGTGATTTGAGGATTCATGTCATTTTTTAGTATGATAAATAATATATTTTGGATTTTATAAGAGTTATATTAATGAAAATTTTCGAAAATTGATAACCCAATAGATGGGAGATAGTTTTTCGCATCTGGTGAGGATACATGGAATGATCACAAAACTAATGGGAAATAAGGGTACAATGTCTACTAATGAAATATGTGACTAATAATTGATTTTTTATTAGAAATGTGGGGATGACTAACCCCGCAAAAAAGAATAGTACAATAAATAATTTTAAGGGGAATTTCAAATATGATGTCCAAGTGAACCACCTTGGATGACATAATTACATTGAATTGGGAGAGAACCCAAGATGGTGTAGATGCTTAGAGGATCATTTTCTCTTCATAAATGAGATAATGCATCTGCTAAAAATTTTCCCTCTCTCCATGTGGGATTCAGAAAAACCTCCTTATTTATTTCCAAATTAAAACTTCTAATAATGTAGAACATCTCCCATGTTATTTAGAATTTACCTTGGATAATTATTTTTAGAAACTATGAGTCAGATTCTACCTTGTTATCCAACATGTGGGAACTTATGAATAACATGATTCTTGTATGCACGAATCTTATCTCTTCACACAACGAGTTACTCGGACAATAAAAATCCCTAAATTACATCAATACTAGATAGTGATGATCTCTGGTCAACCTTCCCCCTTCAGCTCCATATTCAAAAATATTCAATAAAGTAATCAAGTGGTTAATGATATTTTGGGAAATGATTTTCATATTTTGTATATTATCTGATATGGGTATATACATTTTTGGGTATATAAACATTTTATTATCTTATGTTAATTGGAAAAAATGTTAAATTCTTATGTGAAGAATATATAATAATCTTATTATATTGTTTGGATATCAATCATTGTCAAAAAATGATATTATGGATTTTATTTATAGTTATTTATTGAAATATTTTGTTTTTAATTTAGTAATTGTTTTTTATTTTTAGGGATTAACATATTATTTATTCATATGATGGATTATTAATTTTGAAAATTATAATAAATTTTGATAACTATTATGAATATCATTAATGTATAATGATTTAATGAATATACTGATAACCTTTTATGATTTATCCAAATTTAATTCCAATAGTTCAAGAGTAAAAAAACTCTTGAGTATTCATAATTTGAAGAAACAAATGATATTATAATGGAAATTGATTAATGAACACAACTCACCATGTCATGCAAGTACATTTCTTTATATTATTATTATATTTGTAAAATAATTTTTTTAATTCATTGAAACTGGTATGGAAACCAAAAATATTCCATTTCACCCTCATTTCATATGAATCAATGGAATTTTCAAATATTTTTGGTTTACAGTTTTGTGGTTGTTGTCATTTTCATGATCATTCACTTTTTTCATAAATGATATATGTCATCTCAATCATTATATAGACATTATACTTTTCTTCCATGTATGTAATTTTTCTTCCCAATATTAGTCACCTATTTGGATAGATAATTATGTGTTATTCCACTTAACCATTGTAATTACCCTTCCCTATATTCATGAGGATGTCTAATTAATCCATTTTACAATGTAGTTTTACTTTTTTTTTATTTTAAATCCATTGATTAAGAATAATATGTTAAAATTGAGCGGACAAATTTTTTTTAATTGGGAGAATATAACTCAGTAATATTTTTAAAGTGCAATATATTCTATAAGACATATAACATCAAATCGAAAGACTAAAAAAGAAAAGATATATTTAATTAAATATGAAAGTTAAATCCTAGCAATTTAATTTGTGTGAATAAATATAATTAACAAAATTATTAAATATATGTAAAGAAATTACTCAATAAAAATTTATATATTAAATATTAAAAATAAATTTGAAAATTATCTATAATGTTATTTTTTGTTTTAAAAATATGTTTTATTTAGAAATGTTTATTATTATTTTTTGTGATAAAATATTATAATTTATTTCATTAAAAACTATTATATAATTTTTATAAATAAATATCAACATTTCATGAATCCTCACATAAAACTTATCTTTGATGGAAAATGTTTTTATATTCAAAATAAATTGATTTTTCAATGAATAGTAAAAAAATTATGTTATCATTGACAACATTATTTTTATTTCAATTATTTTCAATGATAAATTTTATTTTAAATTATTTAAAATTAACATTTTTTCTCTTATACTATTAATAAAAAAATAATTTTCAATGGAATCAATTTTATGGCTATATTTTTCGTCTTAATCCATTTTTTGTCGCTTGTGTGTACATGTGGACAACCATATCCAGAAAGATATGTGATCCCTTATTCGTTAAGATTTATTGATATCCATCATGATAGCATGTGAAATTTCTGGTAGAAGATTCTGGACAACAACCTCAACGCGCAACTGTCTCCTCTTCTCCCATGGTTGATCGCACCTGAGCAACATGGCTTCGTTAAGGGGTACTCGATCTAATAGGTAACAACCCTATCACAAGAAATATTGAGGGATCTGAATAGAAGAATTCATGGCTCCAAAATAGAAATCAAGGTGGATATGAATAAATATTATGACTGTATGGAATGGGGGTACATCAATAGGGTTTTGGTGAGACTGGGATTCTCGTCTTAGGCATGCGACCTCCTGTTCAAGTGTTACAGATCTTGTTGGCTGGCTGTCACATTCATGTGGAGGAGCTGGGTCTTCTTCAAGGAAACATGTGGCATGTGTCAAGTCGACCCCATCTCACCCAACATCTTCATCATCGCTCAGGAAATTATCTATTGGATGATCAACAAAGCGATCTCTAATGGTGTCGTCCAACCTTATCACTGGAAAGGGAATATTCCTTCAGTTTCCTATATGATGTTCTTTGATGACACATTCATCTTCATTAATGATATAAAGATGTCTTTGTGTGGGATCACCCAGATCCTAGAGGCATACATTCACTGGAGTGAACAAATGATTAACAACGATACAATCTGTTTCTATATCTCAAGTAGATGTAACAATAGGAGTGGTAGTCATTTGAGTAGCACACTGGGCATGTAGTGGGGAACCATTCCAATGGATTATCTAGGCACACCAATATCTTTAGACAGGATGCCGATTCAGGATTTTGACCTGGTTGTAAGTAAGATTGCAGGGCGTGTCCTCAACTGAATAAACTACTTCATATCAATCATAGTTTGGATTGTGCTCACCAACAGTGTCCTATCATTGATACCTGTCCATGCTCTGGTTGCCTCCAATGTACCTAAAGGGGTCTTTAATAACATTGAAAACATGATATCTATATTTATCTGGGATGGGTCGCATGAGAGTGGATGGCAACCCCTATCAAAGACGGAGGTATCGGCGTATAGAGTTTGGCAGTCACCATCCAAAGCATGCTTGAAAAACTGGTGTGGGCCGTGATCGGGGAACACACATTGTTGAGAAATACCATGTCGTGTAGCCTTGATGGGAGCATAGATAGAGAACTCTTTCACGTCTCCCCCCTCAGGTCCTGAGTCAGTAGCCTCATCCCAACCCTTCGCCAGAACTCCCAATGGATCGTTGGAGAGGGGAACATCTGGTTATGGTATGACAAATAGGTCAACGACGTGATCCGCTACCCCGGCTGCCCCACTCCCAAAATCTTATTCAAGGAGGCAAGCCTCCATCCTCAGTTCATTAGGCTGGTTCTGGAAAAAAAATCAATTGGATTATGATCTAATCATCCTCAACTTGGAGGCAGACATGTTTGTGTTCACCGCTTCATTATCAGGGCTCTACACCATGAACGATTTCAGACGGTTGACCACCCCCATTCCCAAGTTAATAGGTCGAATGAGATCGTATGGTGTAAGAAAATACCCAAAAATTTTGGATTCCTAATATTGAGGATCAAGATCCATGCCATCATGTTAGATAACTAAATTATAAAATTGGGGATAAAGATGGCCTTATGATTCCATTGTTGTAGTAGTAGTCATGATGTGACCACACAACAAATATTCTTTAACGGCAGATGGGCTCATGAACATTGGAGTTTCTTCGCTGGTTTTACTGTGTATCAGGATTGGGACCTTCATGATGCTTCATTTTTTGAGGGATTGTATAGGGGAGCTGATAGTGCAGGACGAGAAGGAATGGTGAGAAACATCATCCTCAATGCAGGGCACTGAAGTTTATGGAAGGCCATGAACCGTTCAAGATACAAGGGGACTAGGTATACTAGGAGATCAATCATTATGCACACAAGGAACCCGGTAGCCGACTGGGTAACCCACATCATTAATTAGAGAGACACACCCTCACTCCAGCTCATGCATGGTGTTTCACCTACCCCACATCCCACACAGCAGGGCCATTGGGTACGCTGGATACCCCCAATAGATGGTCTCATGTTGAATATAGATATCTCTTACTCCTTAGTTGTCATACAAGAAGGCGGTGTAGTGAGGGACTACATGGGAAGTACTATCCTGGCCTTCATGCCCCACTACACGAGGTGAAACTCTTTTCCAGCTAAGGCCAATGTAGTCTAAACCAGACTCACTCTTTGCATGAGAAATCATGTTCGCCACTCTTCGTTGGTGACTAAATCAATGATCATTCCTAATGACTTTCTTGTAGGAAGATCCACCCCTGGTCGATAACTTAAATCATTAGGAGGTGCAAGACACTCATATCCAACATTATTAAAGTCACCCATACCTGGCGAGAGGGGAACAAAGTAGCAGACCACCTTGCTTCTCTAGATGGACAATATTTTGAGGTCACAAGTCTCCATAACATTTCTCATTATAAACCCGAGGGGGTGAAGCTGATTAGGGATGATTCCCTTTCCCGAAATTACTTCAGACCTCCTTAGATCCTCGTTGCTCTTTGACCTTGCAATTTCCTTTGGATTTGTCTTGTTCTTCCGAAAATAAATAATATACAATGATGATGATGATGATGATTAACATGGATGGAAATATGGTTGTTAATAATATATTAATATGATTAATATGATTAATATTTTATAATAGTTAATCAATAATGTCAAATTATTTGTTAAATTGTTTCAACCATTTTTATAAAAATAAGAACAACACTCACGCCTACATACGACCTGCTTTCAACATGACCAGTGTAATTCCATTTTATTTGTATAAATTTAATAGATTACTAAAAATATTAAAATAATTTATATATATGATATTTATATGATGATAAAAAATATATACATGATTCATCTATAATAAAAATACAATGAAAAAACTATCTAACCAAAACATTCCTGAAAATCGAATTGTTCGTTACCTAAACTTTTGATTTTAACGTACAATTATTAATAAATATGTGATCAAATATTATAACTAAATATTATGTTTTATGATATTTTTGTTTATATTTTTTTAATATAAGTATAAGAAATCTATATTAAATAAATATTATTTTCAAACACAAATGATGGTTGTCGATCCGGAGGTGAGGGTTTATTTCTTAATCACATTATTATTTTGAATTGTTTACATTAATGTTTCAATTGGTGGAATTAATTTATCTATATATTATAAAATATTTTTTTTAATTATCATCAATTTATTTAATAAAATTAAAAAATTTCAATTAATGTCCAACTCTTTATTAACCCAAGATACAAAATCCATGTTTTAAGGGAATATGACTTAGGATATCTATTATAGAAGATGTATTTTACATTATTCCACTTATTACCCTTATAATGTTTTAATAAATATATATATATATGACAATAAAATTAATTATAAAATACTTATTTACGCATTCTTTATTTTCTTTAAAATGTTTTGAAAATAATTTCCCAATTGTTTTCCAAACGAGTTATATTTTTAAATTCATTAAATTAGTCTGAAAGGGATGTATTTAAATTATATGGAATGACAATAGTTTCCCATGATAAATAAATATCAATGATTTAATCATTCCATTAAAATATTCCATGATTATTTTCAATGAATGTATTTTTAGAATATAATGTATTTTTTAAAAATAAAATTTCAATGTGAAAATTGTATTTTCTACAAGAGTGTTTTAAAAATTTAATTATATTACTATTCATTACTGTTAAAAGTCAATTATTTTACGTATGATGTAGTTTGGATATATTTACATGATATCGTCCTTATTAATTTTATGTTTTTTTAATGTCATTATTTATTTGGTGAAATATTAACATCTCATATTCCAATTTTATCAATGAAAATATTTTTTTGATTAGGTATTAAATTCTTATTGCATCCCTTAATATAATGAATTAATTGGAATAAGTATGTGATGGTTGAGGCCCAATATTTCCCCTTAGTTCATCAATATATATATATATATATATATATATATATAATGAGACAGACTATGTGTAACACCACAAGCTTCCACACTATGCTTCTCATTGAATAATATAGTTGTGTGTGTTTTACGCAACTTCAAGTTTTAACACACACCGCAACCAATAAAACTAGCCGTTATGAATAGTAATACCCACTATATGAAATTTTATAAATTTTACCATTCAAAATGGACTTCATTTTCGGATTCTGAACATCGGAATTTGCTTAGGGTGAATTTTTGGTATTTTTTTGAAAACAATCACTTTTTAATGAATTGTGAAAAAACACTAAGTTATAGTTTAAAACCGATTTTTTATTTAAATATTTATTTATTTTATTTAAATTTAATTAAGGTCAAAATAGATATATATAATACCTACATAAGTTCAATGTAGTTCATTGATGTTAGTTTAGAATAATTTTAGATATATAAAAATTTTATGGATCTCTTCACCGTCTTTTACCCACCTCTTAGGATAATTTGCAAATTCACATAAAACATAATTTTACCACTACTGTGAGTGAAATTTCAAAAATCTTAAAGGCATGGTTTTTATCAAGGAATAAAATGTGGTTCAATAAGATAAAAATATTTTTTGGTGAATAGTTACTTTTTACTTTTATTTACCACGGTTAAAAGTAAATACGGTAATTAAGGGTAAAAATGATATTAATATTACCCTAACACATGTACAAATTTATTGGACAAGTGTATCTCAATCAATAACAACATTAGGAATAAAATATTATCATTTAGGTCCTCATGGATTAGATTAGTACATTTATTATTATTTAATTCAAAGAAGAGTTAAAAGAGTTAAAATAAAAGTTTAATAAGTAAAACATTTTTAATATAGGGTTATTCATAAGATAAATTAGATTATAAATATTTTTTAGAAATCTAAAAAACTATTTCATACATAATTATATTTTATTTATAATTTTTGGACATTAAATAAATTAATTTATTTATAACACAATGGTGATGCAGTAATTACCTAATTAATGAAATATTAAAACAACTGATATTATAAATATCCAAATAAATGTAATTTGAGACTTTTTGTGAATTAAACTAATTTTATAGGTTAATATGACATGTGAGTATTGATGTTATTATGTTTTTTCGATGTAATAATGATGTTATGATTTTCACACAAATAAAATACCAAATAGTGTCAATATTGACATAAAAGGGTTTTGAAAACAAATATTATATTATTAATTTATATTATATTCCTAAAAATATAAGGTTCGGCCAATAGACATAAATAATGGTAGGTGTATCATTAATGGACCACATGGTGGTCTCTTGGAGGTTTATAGTATGTTTATTGAAAATATAATATAAAAATAAAAAGAGACATGGTAAGTGTCAAACGAATTAACTAAGAGTTAAAACTATAATATAAGGTTAATAAAGTGACTCAAACCTATCTAAAACCTATTGGATGAGTGGTTTTAGACCTATACCCACCTTAATGGTTAAATAATCTACTTTGGATCCACATGAAACCGAATATGAAATTATTAAAAAAATAATATTTCTAGCTTTTCCAAAGGTGCCCCTCACCCCTCTTATAAAAGGGAACTCAACCTTCACTCAATTTCACACCTTCAAATTCATTGTGCTCGGAAAAACTCTGCCCAAATACCCTCTAAAATATCCTCCTTTCATCCTAGAGGACTTCCTTTAGTCATAAATCTATCTAAAGGAGCCCTTTTGATCAAATCAAAAGGAAGAACCCTAAGAAGAGGTAATGTTTTCACCACCCTCTTTTAAGTTCCTTTCTTCTTAAACTTCTTATTTCATTGTTATTTCCATTCTAAAATATTAACTCTAGTATCTTCTATATAATTTGATGTTATTATAAATATGGTACAACCATATTCAGTATTCTATCCATCCTTTGAATGTAATGTCACCATACGTGTGCACGTACGGCTTACCGTCTCCACGTCGTGCAGTAGTTGTTATTCAAAATATTATTATTTGGATGGGTATAAGAATGATTTGTAAATCTTGGAAATAATAAATATAACATGATAATCATTCTGTATATATGATATACCATTCAATTATATTGTATTTTAATATCAAAAAAATGATATTGTCACTCGTGTGTACGTACAGACTACTGTCTCCACGAACGCGATGAGATTCATTCCCCATCGTATCAATCCAAAACTAATTCTAATTTGATGAATAAATGTATTTTTTAAGAACTTTATATAATTATGGATATGAATAAGATAAAATCTATCCATAACAAACATGCCTTATGTAACAAAACATATAAAAGAAAACGAGTAAGTTAACACCAGAAACGATGATAATACTAAAATATTATTAACAAACCATTATTAGAAGATCATATATTATATAATAATAATGTATATGGTTATTTTATAATTTAATAACAATTTTATAACTATTATAAAAGAGGTTAAAAAACCATAGACTACGTAAAAGTAAAAGTTAAGGGTTTATTTCACAATCTCCTCATTATCTAAGGTTGTTTATACGTGATTATCAACTGGGACCTCTTTAACATCCACATCCATGATTTTTTAAAAATGTATTCAAAAACATTTTAACTATGTACTAGAAAATGGTTTAAATTCATTTATACCCTTTTCTGACTTTTACAAAATGGTTTTAAAGGAATATTTCCATCTTTTTCTAAACAAGGTCCTTATTTACCTTTCGACAAAATTAATGTAAGAATGTTTTTTTAACTTATACGGCGGGTGAGGCTATTATCCACTGTTGTAAAATCATCGAAGGATCCCTTCCAATATTATAAGAATATTTTCAAAGTAAATGTTTTATTTTATAATTATGTGACTTTTAAATGATTTCATAAAAAATAGATATTTCTCTAAAATAGTTTTTATTTCATCTATATCAACTTCCTTTGATGGATTTTAAGCTTATTTAGAGTTGATTTATTATGATACGAAACTTCCATATTTTATTGAAGGTTTTGTGATATGTTTGAATGTGTAGGTGTTATTTTTATACCATTCATGGTTTATGGAGAATGTATTGACATTTTTTATGCTAGTTTTAATATGAATGTTTATGTTATGTTTAAACCAGTTCATATGAAAAATGAATTGGACTTAATAAGCGACGGGTGGAGCCCGCTATAGTTGCTTGATGCATTGGTAGGTCTCATGAGACAAAATATTGTCTTGGCACAAGCCCTTGACCAAATCTTATTTGTAGTCTTGGAACGAGGCCTTGGCTATGTTGTTATGATAGTCTAGTATTATGCATTCCAGCATTATGAAAGTGGTTATTGATATTGTATGTGATTATTCGACTAGTAGAATATCCATGTGAATAAGTAAATATAATTATTTCATTTTATCTTTGCCATATTATGTTGAAGTTCAATTTTAAAAGGCTTTTGTTTTAGTTATACATTTCCTTAAATTTTTATGCTTATTTATGAATGTTTCCACTATATTGTTATCCTTACTGTGCATATGAGCTCACCCCTCTCAATGTTTTATTTTTATGAGGATGTGAAGAAGTAATTTATGAATGACCTATAGGGATAATATGAGGGGATATGAAGACAATAAGTAGTAGTAGTAGTTTTGAATTTATGATGAAATGTTAAGTTTATGAATGTATCTAGTTATTCCAAGGCTACTAAACTAATCGGTCGTCCGAGACTTGATCTTTTCTGATCATGAAAAAATGATGTAATAATGTACTGTCTCTGGGTAATAGGGTTCGGGGCATTACAGTTGGTATTATAGGATGTTTAGTACAAATCATTGAAGCTATATTGAGATAAACTCTGATTAGAGCATGTAGCCATAATATAGAATTTGAGGATTAGTATAGGAGGAATTCCTAGAATTTTGGTATTGTATAGATTTTGTGATTTTTCTAACCAATACATCTCTGCTTGGATATGAGAAGGTAGAGGCAGCTCTGGCGCAGATGTACCTAGGCGTAAAACCCGAAAACACCACTTTGAGCTAGACTCGAATGAGAATTGGTGCACGACAATGGGCCTTGCTACACTCTTGGTTACGACACTCCCAGGGGATATGCATAGGATAATTCTCAATTTCATTACAAGCCTTTATGAAGGGTTTATGAGTATATACTTCCTCAAAGAATTTTCTTTATGATTATGGATTATATCCATAAATAGTTCAATTTATGTTAAGTGTTTTAAAAGTATGGAATTATGTATTTTGATTCAAAAAGTGATCTATTTTATGCCATTGTTTTGAAATGGTGCCTAGTGGAAGAAATGGAAACTGTATCAATTCAAGAACTCCATGTAGGGAGTTCCCTTCATCTCAAGATAACTATAGTGGAGCTGGTGATGTAACTGGTGTTGATCAGCTAATCACCATATTGGGACAACTCACCAAGGTTATGAATAATAACCTTACCCATATAGAGCACCCTGATCCACATCATGGAGGATCAATGTTAGATCGCTTCATTAGGAAACAACCACCAATGTTCAATGGGAGTACAAATCCTTTAGTAGCTGAGCAATGGATAAATTCCCCAGAGAAAATATTTGAGGCTTTGTGGAGTAGTGAAAGGGAAAAAGTTATCATGGCAGTTTACCGCCTCAATGGAGATACTGATCAATGGTGGTCCTTTATTCAAAACACAAAGGATGATGAAAAAGTATCAAATATGGAATGGAGGGAGTTCAAATGAACTTTTCTTAGAAAAATACTTTTCTCGTGACCATTTAGTAGATATGGAAAGGCAATTTCTATGTCTGAGACAAAAGGAGGATGATAATGTCACAAAGTATGAGACTAACAATACAAGGTTAGCAAGGTATGCTGGAGATTATATACACATCCCAAGAAGTAATATTAATCATTTTTTGATGGGATAAAACCATTTCTCCATTGAGAATTAGTCTCACAAACCTTCTTGTTGTACCAAGATATTGTCTCTTGTGCTAACAAGTCAGAAAAAAAATTCTCTATGTCTTATGACTTTAAATCAAATAAGGAGAAGAAGATATCTGCTGGTCAATCTGGGAATGGAAATAAGTAGAAGAAGGAAAAAGTAGAAGATCCATCCTGCAGTAAATGTGGGAAGAAACACCCCGGTACATGTGTAAAAGGAATGTGAGTATGCTAAAACTGTGGTGAAAAGGCCACCAAGCTCGTGATTTCAAGGGGAATAAGGAAGCTACCGATGTCAAATGCTACAATTTCAGGGTGATGGGACATTATGAAAATGAATGTCCAAAGCGTCAGGGGAACATACCTCCAAAAAGGCAAAGGAATCAAGGCCACGCTTATGCTATCACTACTGGTAAGGTAGAAGCTCTGAAAGACGTGGTGGCATGTAATTTAATGGCTTCCTCAAGTTTAGAAAATGAATTATTTGATTCTGGATCATCACATTGTTTCATATCTTCCTAGTTTTCTAAAAAATTAGATATTTCCAATTTTATTTAACAAGGGAGTTTTCAGTTAAAACTACTAAAGGAAGTATCATTGAAACAATGTTTTATGAATCAGTCCTCATTAGAGCACATAAATGTTCTTTATCCATTGATCTCATCATCATAACTTTGATTGAATTTGATATAATCCTTGGGCTGGATTTTCTTTCTGACCATGATGAAAAAATTTATTCTAAAAAGAAGGAGGTCACTATTTTTGATGATAATGATAAGGAACAACTTATCTTTAGATCGGAATCACCACCACCTCTTTCTATCCTAGATCCACCACTAGTAGCTCAACTAAATTAAATTATTGTATAGGAAGCGAATTAAATGACTGTGGGTGAGGTAAATAATGTTTAAATAGATGATGTTCCTATTGTGAAAGAATATATAGATGTGTTTCCATAATATTTACCTGGATATCCTCCAGAACGAGAAGTTGATTTTTCCATTAATTTAATTCATGGATCAAGGCCTATATCAAAGACCCCTTATAGAATGGCCACTGTGGAATTAATTGAACTAAAGAAACAACTAGAAGAATTGAGTAATATGGGATTTATTCGCTCTTGTGTTTCTATATGGGGATCCACTGTTCATTTTGTTAAAAAGAAAGATGGATCTATAAGGCTATGTATTGAATATAGGGAGATCAATGCTATAATAATAAAGAACAAGTATCCCCTACCTCGCATTGATGATTTATTTGACCAACTGCATGGAGATCAATACTTTTCAAATATTGACCTTTGATCTGGATATCATTAGTTGTGTGTGAAGAATGGAGACATTCTGAAGACAACATTTCGAACCAGGTACGGGCATTACGAGTTTACAGTAATGCCTATTGGATTGACTAATGCACACTATGTATTCCTGGATCTAATGAATAGAGATTTCAAGGAATATCTTGATAAATTTGTGGTGGTATTTATTGATGATATTTTGGTATACTCCAAAAGCTACGAAGATCATGAAAATCACTTGTGAATTATCCTAAAGACTATGAGAAGACTTGAATTATATAGGATGTTTAGCAAGTGTGAATTCTAGCTTCATGAGATTTCTTTTTTTTTTTCATCTTGTCTCTAAAGATGGAATCTCTGTTGATCCTTCTAAGACCAATGAAATCCAATAATGGCCTAAACCAATGATTATAACTGAGGTACGATGTTTTATTTTTTTTAGAAGGTTATTATCGATGTTTCACCCATATTTATTCCCGGTTGACTAACCCATTAAAAAAGATCACACGTAAAGGGGTTATATTTGTTTGGACAAAAGAGTGTAATGAATGTTTTGAAGTACTGAAGAGAATATTTGTCAATCCTCCTATATTTACTCTATCATCTAGGAATGATGGATTTATTATTTATAGTTATGCATCGAATAAAGTATTTGGTAGTGTCCTTATGAATAATAATTGGGTTATTGCATATGCATCACGATAGCTAAACATTCATGAGAAAAACTATCCTACTCATGATATTGAGTTAGTTACTGTAATCGTTTCTTTGATGATATGGAGACATTATCTCTATGGTGAAAAATGTGATATTTATACTGATCACAAGAGTTTGAAGTATATTTTCTCACAAAATGAACTCAACATGAGGCAAAGGTGATGGCTCGAAATATTCAAGGATTATGATTTCACGATACACTACCAACTGGGGAAGGCAAAAAAGGTGGCTGATGCTTTGTGAAGAAAAGATCACAGAGTTTTAAATAAGATGAGAATTTAAAGGGATCCTATTTTCATGGATCTACTGGAGATAGACATGGTAATAACCATGGAAGGTGAAACATCATTGATTTTTCAAATGGTTTCCAAACCATCATTACTATAAAGTATTAAGAGTTCTCAGACCGATGATGAAGAGTTTCAATATAAGATTAATGTTCTGAATGATGGGAGATTGAGTGAATTTGTGTATAAAGATGGAATTTTAAAATTTGGGAAGAGAATTTGTGTTCCCAATATACTTGATCTAAAAAGGGGATTCTTGGACGATGCTCATAGTTCCAATTTCTATGTACACCCTGGGAGCACCAAAATGTATAGATATTTGAAGGAACATTTTTGGTGGGACAACATTATGAGGGACATGATGATTTTGTGTCAAGATGTATGGTTTTTCAACAAGTGAATGCTGGAAGGAAACAACCTTGAGGAGTCATGAAACCTCTTACCATACCAGAGTTGAAATGGGATAATATCATGATGGACATTGTCATGGGACTACCAAATCATCCTAGAAGGAACGATGCAATATGGGTCATTGTTGATCGTCTTACCAAGTCAGCACATTTTCTTACTATAAGAGAAGATATACCACTAGAAGGTCTAGAAATACTATATATTAATGAAGTTGTGAGACTTCATTGAGTACCCCTATCGATTGTTTCAGATCTTGATCCCCACTTTACTTCAATATTATGGAAGATTCTTCAGAAGGACTTGGATACTGAACTTCGTTTGAGCACTGCCTACCACCCTCAAATAGATGGACAATTAGAACAGACTATTCAAACCTTATAAGACATGCTGGGATCATGCACACATGAATTTCAGGGTATGTGTGATCAATATTTACCTCTGGTGAAATTTTCCTATAACAATATCTTCCATTCAAGTATTTGGATGGCACCATATGAATCGATGTATAGAAAAATATGTCATGCACCAACTGGTTGGGATGATTTTGTTGAAAGAAAACTCGTAGGCCCAGAATTGGTGGAGGAAACGATGGAAAAGGTGAAGGTAATCCAAAACAACATCAAAGCAGCTCAATGTAGGTAGAAGAGCTATGCTGATAACCGAAAGAAGGATTTGGATTTTCAGGTTGGAGATCATGTTTTCTTGAAGGAATCTCCATGGAAGGGTGTTATAAGTTTTTTTAAAAAGGGTAAATTGAGTCCCAAGTACATTAGACCTTTTTTAATTATAGAATGAATTGGTGTTGTAGATTACCGTTTGGAAATGCCGCCAAATCTTTCCAAAGTTCACAATGTGTTCCACGCATCACTGTTGAGAAAATACATGCCTGACCCAACGCATGTACATACTTTCGATGACTTAGAACTAGAACATGATCTATCTTATTGCGAAGAGCCCATCAGGATTCTTGATACCAGAGAACAAGTGTTGAGAAACCAGATGACTCGCCTGGTAAAAGTTCTATGGAGAAACTATAAGATGGAAGAGGAAACGTGGGAACCCGAGGAACTTATGAGGAAGAACCACCCAAGACTTTTCGTGCAGTGGTATTCTAGAAATTTTTATGACAAAATTATTTGAAGGAGGGGAGAATGTAAGACCCCAATCTTTCACAGTACGCTTCCCTTTGAATAATACAATAGCGTGTGTTGTATGTAACTTTGAGTTCATACACACACCACAACCAATCAAACTAGCTGTTATGAATATTAATACCCACTTTTTGAAATTTTATAAATTTTATCTTTCAAAATGGACTTCAATTTTGGATTCTGAATATTTAAATTATCTTAGGGTGAATTTTTTTTTCTGAAAAAATTCAATTTTTGATGAATAGTGAAAAAACACTTAGTTATAGTTTAAAACCAAACTTTTATTTAAATATTTATTTATTTAATTAAATTTAATTAATTTAAAAGTAGATATATAATACCTATATATGTTCAATGTAATTCATTGGAGTTATTTTAGAATAATTTTAGATATATAAAAATTTTATGGAACTTTTCACCCGCTTTTACCCACCTCCTATGAGAATTTTCAAATTCACATAAAACGTAATATTACCACTTCTGTGAGTGGAATTTATAAAATCCTAGATACAAGGTTAATATCAAGGAGTAATATGTGGTTCAATAAGATAAAAATAATTTTGGTTGATTAGTAACTTTTTACTTTTATTTACCACGGTTAAAAGTAAATAGGGTAATTATGGTACAAATGATATTAATATTACCCTAACACATGCACTAATTCTTTTGGAAAAGTGTATCTAGACCAAAAACAACCTTAGGAATAAAATATTATCATTTACGTCCACTCAGATTATATTAGGATATTTATTATTATTTAATTCAAAGAGGAGTTAAAAGAGTTATAATCAATGTTTAATAACTAAAACATTTTTAATATAGGGTTATACAAAAGATAAATTAGATTATAAATGTTGATTATAAATTTAAAAATATTTCCTACATAATGGTATTTTATTTATAATATTTAGAAATTAAATAATTTTATTTATTTATGACATAATGGTGATGCATTAATTACCTAAATATTGAAATATTAAAATAATTAATATTATAAATATCCAACTAAGTGTAATTTGAAACGTTGTATGAATTAAACTAATTTTATAGGTTAATATGACATGTTAGTATTTATTTAATTTTGTTTTTTCGAAGAACTCACGCTGTAATGATTTTCAGAAATATCAAATACCAAATAGTGTCAAAATTGACATAAAAGAATTTTTAAAACAACTTTTGTACTATTAATTTTTATTCTATTCCTAATAACCTCAGGTCAGACCAATAGACTTAAATAATGATATTTGTATCATTAATGGACCACATGGTGGTCTCTTGGATGTTTATAGTATGTTTATTGACTATATAATACAAAAATACAAAGAGACATGGTAAGTGTCAAACTAATTAACTAAGAGTTAAAACTAAAAGATAAGGTTTATAAAGTGTCCCTAACCTCTATAAAACCTATTTTATTAGTATTTTTTGACATATACCCACATTAAATTTTAAATAATCCACTCTGGAGCCATTAGAAACCGAATATGAATTTATTATAAAATAATATTTCGAGCTTTTCCAAAGGTGCCCCTCACCCCTCTTATAAAAGGGAACTCTCACTTATCTCAATTTAACACCTTCAAAGTCTTTGGTCTCGGCCAACCACTGCCTATATACACTCTAACATATCCTCCATTCATCCTAGAGGCCTTCCATTAGTCTGAAAGCCATCCTATGGAGCCCTTTTGATCAAATCAAAAGGAAGCACCCGAAGAAGAGGTAATGTTTTCACCACCCACATTCAAGTTCCGTTCATCTTCAACTTCTTCTTTCATTGTTATTTCCATTAAAAAATAATAAATCTAGTATCTTCTATATATTTTTATGTTATTATTAATATGTTACAACCATATTCCATATTTTATCCATCCTTTGAATGACATGTCACCATACGTGTGTACGTAAGGATTACTGTCTCCACGTCGTGGTGTAATTGTTATTCAATATATTATTATTTGGATGGGTATAATAATGATGCCTAATTCATGTAAATAATAAATATAACATGATAAGTATTCTGTATATATGATATAGCATCCAATTATATATTATTTTAATATGAAAGAATGATAATGTCCCTCATGTGTAAGTACAGACTACTGTGTCCACGAACGTGATGAGATTCATTCCCCATCATATCCATTCAAGAATAATTATAACTTGATGATTAAAAGTAATGTTTAAGAACATTATATCATTCTGGATAATAATTATATACATCATTTCCATAACAAACATGCCTTATGTAACAAAACATATAAAATAAAATGAGTAAGTTAACACTCGAAACGACGATAATACTAAAATATTATTAACAATGAATTATTCGAAGATCATATATGATATCATAATTATGTATATGGTTCTTCTAAAATTTAATAACAATGTTTTATCAATTATACAAGAGGTTAACATACCATCTACTAAGTAAAATTACAAGGTAAGGGCTTATTCTACAATCTTTTCCTTTTCCGAGGTTGTTTATACGTGTTAATCTATTGGGACCTCTTTATCCTCCACATCCATGCTTCTTAAAAATGTATTCCAAAACATTTTTACTATTTACTAGAAAATGGGTTAAAGTCATTTATACCCTTTTTTGACTTCTATAAAATGGTTTGAAATGAATCTTTTCGTCGTTTTCCAAAAAAGGTATTTTTTAACCTTTTCGACAAAATTAAGGTAAGTATGTTTTTTAACTTATACGACGGGTGAGACTATTTTCCAGAATTTTAAAATCTTCAAAGCATCCCTTACATTCATATAAGAATATTTTCAATGTAAATGTTTTATTTTATAAAAATGTGACTTTTAAATTATTTCAGAATAAAGAGATCTTTCTCTCCAATAGTTTTCATTTCATCTATGTCAACATCATTTGTTGGATTTTAAGTTTATTTGAAGTTGATTTATTAAGATACAGAACATACATATTGTATTGAAGTTTTTGTGATTTGTTTTAATGTGGATGTGTTATTTTTATACCATTCATGGTTTATGGAGGAAGTATTGTCATTTTGTTTGCTTGTTTTAATACGAATGTTTATGTTATGTTTAAACATGTTCATATGAGGAATGAATTGGACTTAATAAGTGATGGGTGGAGCCCCCTATAGCTCCTCGATGCAACGGTAGGTCTCATGAGACAAACTAGTGTCTTGGCATAAGGCCTTGACAAAATATTATTTTTAGTCTTGGCACGAGGCCTTGGATATGTGGTTACGATAGTCTGGCATTATGCATTCCATCATTATGAAAGTGGTTATTGATATTGCATGTGATTATTCGACTAGTAGAATATCCATGTGAATAAGTAAATGGAATTATTTCATTTTATCTTTTCCATATTATGCTGATGTCAAAGTTTAAAATTATTTGTTTTAGTTATATATTCCCTTAAATGTTTATTCTTATTTTTGAATGTTTCCGCTATATTGTTATCCTTACTGAGCATCTGAGCTCACCCCTTTCAATGATTTATTTTTACCAGGATGTGAAAAAGTAATTTATGAATGACCTACAGGGTTATTATGAAGGGTTATAAAGACATGATTTTTTTGTAGTAGTTTTCACTTTATGATATAATGTAATCTTTATGAATGTATCTAGTAATTCCAAGGGTACTAAACTAATCAGTCGTTCGAGAATTGATATTTTGTGATCATGCCAATATTATGTAATAATGCACCAAATCTGAGTAACTAGGGTCGGGGCATTACACTATGTTTTTTATTTGGTTGAGGACATAATAATTTATGTATTTGACAATGTAAAATTACATGATGGAAATTTAATATTTCATGGAACAATGCTTAAAATGTAGGATTTGGATTTCGTAAATTGTCAATTCCATCATTATAACATCATTTGTCGATATCCATTATTAAATTTTAATGGTTTTTAAATAGATGTATAATTTTCTTACTAATGTAATTATTTAGAATCAATTATTTGATCATTATTTATTCTAGCTATATTATCCGTAATGCCATTGTTATTGATTGAATGGAAATTGTTTGCAGATATCTACTATTAAAAATTTATTTTTATTTTTAATTTCATGATAGCTTATATTTAATAAATTTCATTACTGATAATCAAAAGTCATTACTTTATTATATTTCATTTCACCAGGATATCAGTAAATTATTTATAAGTGATATTTGGGTATATTCTAGAGGGAATAATGATGATCTATATGCATATAATATGTTTTATTTTTTTCAAATCTAATATGGTGTTCAATTAGGTATCACGTTTACCCAAAGTACTAAATTATTCAGTTTCTTAGGAAGTGATGGTTTTTATTTAGTGTGTATGTAATAATGTAAGTACCAACTATTGGTTAATAGTGTCAGGGTCTTTATAAGGATCATGACTTATGAAGCCTATTAATCGCATCATTAGAGAATGTACCATCATTGGGATTCACCCTTGACCATTCCCATTTAGAGCATCAACATGCGAGGGTTGAATGAAATCACCTATTGGAAATGAATATGTTACTAGATAACACAAATATGTAAATATTTTGATGAACAAACACATGAAATAACCATTACCATAGACCATACCCTTTGGGAGTATATTGGTGTAATAAGGGTGTATGTATCTTGATTGTAGTATCATAAAATTGTATTTCCATTTATATACGTTAAATTGTAATTTATTCAATCCCATTTTTATATTAATTATATTTAATAAAATAAACATGTATATAATATAAATTTTCTAAATATATTATCTGATAAAAATAAATCATAATATTATTTTTAGAAAATATACACATGTATATAATATTAGTAGGTATTATAATAAATTTTCATGCATGATATGGTTTTATAAAAAAATATTTAATTAAATATAATTGATAATGCAAATTTATAATGTCTTGGGAAATTCATTATATGTGTTTCGAATGGTTTGTTATGTCATAAAATTTTTATTTTTTAAAGAATAATAATTTTGGGAAATGATAAATTCTCCCAGTCCGGATGTTATTCTTATAAGAAAAAAATTATGCTTCTATTTTTCATTCCAAAATACTATTTGGGAAACATTTTGATAATTTAATAATGAATACTCTTTTTTTAAAGTAAAACTAGTTTTTCAATTATCTATATTTTTTAAAACATCATAAATATTTAGTAACAATAAAATAATATCTATACTGAATCCAAAACCAAATGTAGATTATTTTGTATTATTATATAATTTTATGTATTTAGATATACTTTCTGACCAATAAATTACATCCCATATTATAAAATGGAAATTCATTTTTTTAAATCTATATGTTGATGAAATTTCAATTTTCCATGACAAAATAATATTAAAATATGTATTTTTGTTCAAATTCAATAAAAATTTATAAAACATGAATTAAAAATATTATACAATTATAAAATTGGATGTATTTTTCCATAGATTATAATATTCCACATCATAGAATTCCCTGATTTATATTTATAAATTATTAAACAATTACTCTTGTTTCAAAATAAATACCCACCCATCCACCCATTACTACCCACTCCAAATAACATAATAATTTAATTCTTTTCACTCCCCCAATGTAGATTCCCTCCCTAATAACTCCATGGTCCTACATTTTCTTTCTTTAAGATTTCGAATGATACATCGCATGGTAATGGAACACTCTTCTTCTTTTCCATTGAAGAACCTCTTTTATTTTGATTCTTATAAAATTTGAAATGACATTAATTTTTTAACTTTTTATCATCTAATTACTACCAAAATATTATTCTAGAAATGGTGTATATTAGTTCCCTATAATTGTTACACTCCCTAATTCCATGCTTTATACCTATCATGCTCCCAATATATTTACTAAATTAGACTCTTTTACATGAAATAAATTATTATCTGAATATCAAAAAAAGTAATTTTTCTATGGGTATTCACCAATATGAAAAAATAATCAATTTAATGATGATATCAAACCATGAAACCCACATTTCCTATTTGAGGGAAAAATAAAATATAATTCTCATGTCATTGTGAATTTTCTAATTTAATGTCTTCTAGATGAAATGCATTTACTATTAAACAAAATGTATTATAGAATTGTTTTCATATGATATATGTGGGTCACATGAATTGTGACATATGATGGTTGTTCTCGTATTTTTCTCCAATACATTGGATGAATAATTAATCTATAGAGTGGAAATGTTTTATTTTAACAGATTGAATAACATTGGTAATTATGTTTTTATGACACATAGGTGATAAATATTTATTATATATTTATGAATGTATCATTTTTATGTTTTAACCACAACCATAATTTTTATTTTTTGATCATTCTATTATGACATCATTTATTTTATTATGATCATTTTGTATTGTTATGACTTGTAATAACATGTTAAATATTCCTTCATTGAATTTATTAAATGGATCTATACTCTCCACCTACATTTTATTTCTATAAAGTTGACGTGATATGCAATAAATGTAAACCCAAATAAATCTGTAAAGAATATTTCATATTGGATATAAAGAAACATTTTGTTTAATATGTATTGTGTTCATAGTTACCAAGAAAAAATTCTTCTAAAGATCCAATATGTTATCAAATTTTGTACCATGTCGTAAATGTTTAATTTTTCCAAAATGTTTGATTCCATAGATAACACCTCCCTTCCCATCAAAGATAGATTCACTATATTTTATAATGGAAAACACCTCCTAACCCATTTGTGAAATGGAATATCACACCACATAACTCTATTTGGGGAGTACCATATCCTAAATAACAACATTGAATGATGCGGTTCTCAGTAAGAATAACTAACATGTAATGGACTCTTCAACCTTATATGACACCTCATATACTCACATTTCTGCAATCCATTAAATTTTACTGCATATGAAAACCCATAAGAAGATCATTTTTCCCATAACAATAACTATAACCATCAAGACTCACTTGATTGTCCTTTATAACAAATATACAGTCCAAAATCTATCCAAAGATAAAGATAACACCTCAAGAATTTTTACATTTTGGAGGAGGGTTACAATACCCAAATATGTTTGATTTGAACACCATCCCATGTATATGCTACTCGACTTATACCATTGTTGGGAAAAAATATAATCATCAACCTTAATATCAAAAAATGGTATCCCATGAATGTTTACCCAGATTGTGGGTAATCAACAAACCATAATGTAAACTCCCAATAAATCATCCCAACTCCAATATATCACTAAACCCATGAGGAGAAACCCATCATTCCATTTGCATCAAAAATTCATATGTACCCAAGCTATACATGTAGATCAAAAACCATTCCCATCATACAATTAATCCCCATCCATGATGTGATACTCATGAATTATCAATGATATTATATTGGATTATGATGCTTCCAACATAATATAGGTCCTCACAAATCAGAAATGTATATGATCTACAATAGAGACAATCATATCCAATCTCATTGAGTTATCCCTATTCAAATATATATATATATATATATATCTATTTACAAACATAAAGGAATAAAATTTCACATTATTGGGGGGGGGATTCAAACTCCATCAATGTAAGGGATGACTCATACCTCATGTCAACTTTCAAGACTAATGGAGTAAATAAATTAATTATTCATATTTGTTTTACAGAAATTGTCATTATAACTAGTTTTTTGTTGAAAGGTACCAATAGGAAAATCTAAATGAACATATTCAATCTCCCAATGTACCACAATTGATGTTACATTGGAGAAGTAACATTATCCTCTAACCCAGAAGAACATAGAGTAATGGGTATACACTACTAACTCTCTATAATAATATTAAAACCATTTGAACCCAGAATAACAAGTGGATGGAAATGATGGAGAATATATTTGAGTTACACATATAACAAAATGAAACATTAGGTCAGCTTACTATATTAAGAATAAAAAATTATCCTAGACTATTTTTTTCAGGATGAACTATAGATGATAGATCCATTAACACTAACAAACTATAAAATAATGATGATATTAAATACATATGTAAAGACCTGGAAATTTCAAGGAAATGTTTTTCTTAAATACTTTGGAATTTTATGAGTATGTGGCTCTTGACGGAACTTGTTCCAAGGACAGGTATGCTCAAAAACAATTTTCAAAGTTTAGCTCAGGTACGTTTAGTAAACGAACGAGCGGGTTTTTCTATCTTTTGAATCGTTCCTCGGAATTGAAATCTGAGAGCACCGATGAACTCACAACGTCAGTATTTTTATAAGAGAACTTTTACAGTAGATGTGTTTGCATGAGAGAAGGTGTTAAATTTTGGGGATTAAATAAGAAGTAAATAAAAATGTGTACAATTTTATTTTATTATCCATGGAAGTAAAACTCTCCCATGGGAAGTTGTTGGTGGGGCCCACAACCACCAACGTCCCATCCGTGGTTAAGTGGGAGGTGGGCCCACACGAGCCCCATCCTTTTCACATTCCATAACCCCTTAACACCCTTTGAACTTCTATGTTAATTACATGTCAACTCCCCATTAATTTTTTATCCTTTAATTAAGTAACTCCTCCTCTTCCCACTCTCCCACATTAATTATTGTCAAAACACACATAATTAATTAATTGAACCTCATAAATAAAATGAAATAAGTGTTTGAATTCTAATTTTTTAATTTATGGAAAAAAATAAATTAAAGAGAATCCTTATTTTATTTTGGGTTAGAATTGTTGTGTGAGGAGGAATTGAGAGAATTCTAGTTTTTTTTTGAAGAACTTCATCCGCAACAAAGAAAGATAACTCTCCGATGAAGATCATTGCTCGACGACCCTGGTTTCTCCATCATCTTCTTCCTCTGCAGCAAGGGAGGAGACAGCGATGCGGCAACTCGCTAGTGATGGTGCGTCTTCTATTCTCCTCTATGTGATAAAAGAGGAGACGTCACTTCCTCGGGTGCACATCGACAACGCCAGAAATGACGCCGTCATCCACGATGCTTGACAACCACGAAATCCTTTTTGAGGTAAGGGTTAAGTTCAATTTTTATTGATTAAATTTTTGATTTGGTTTTTCGTTGAGAATCTTTTTTACCTCGTTAATTTGTTATCGCATTACGCAGAGGGCGCGGGCCAAACGAACACGGCCCGACGACCCTCTGTTGGTCTTGTTTAATTTATTCAGAATTGGAAAGCAAAGGAAGAGGAGGCAACTCCGTCGCACCGTGCCGGGAACACGACAAAGGGGGCCGACTCCGTCATGCCGAATATACGGGAAGAAGCACGACCTACTACACGGGCCACATCAGCAGAAGAACCGGTCGGCCCGATGACCGACTGAGTGGAGTCGGACCGAGGTGCCAGGAGGGAAACCTGCTGGAGAACAGCGGCCCACCCATGAAGGCCACGTTCACAAAAGACCATCCAGTCTAGCCGGCCAGTTTGGGGAAGGGTGGCGACACAGATGTGGAAAACTGGGGGGGGGCTCCCCCCCTTGCGTCCACCAGGCGTCTGCCGAGCCCGGCCGCGGCGGGCTGGGCCGCGCCCCTTCGTGTTGGGCCACACCACATCGGGTCGGGCCGCGTCCCTTCTGGCCGAGTTACCTTTTTCTTCGGACTAGTCCGACAGCCAAGCCGGGTCAGAACTGTCAAACTGGGTTAACCCGACCCGTCGGCCCACTAGGCTAAATGTTTCGGGACCGTTATTCAATTAAACGTGAATAACATAAAGACTGCGCATCCAATCGATGCGCCGTCTGCGTCCCTAGGAATATTTCGACAAGACGGTCCATTTGTGATACTCTAAGTGAGTTTAGGACAAATTTGGTAAATTTCCGGGTTTGGAATGAGCATATTTCCAACCGGGCCCCTAGAACGGAAAGCCAATATCTCTCAGACCGGGCGTGTGTTTGACGCACCGTCTTTCTCGTTGAGTATCTTTTGATGAGACAGAACTTCGGGATACATCAACTCTGGACTTCATAACAGTTGATGTATCAACCCCTTTTTACTCGTGGATCGGACCCTCCCGAAATCGAGTACGCAGTGTGTTGGAACCCTAGAGCTGGTTGCGACTGCGACGACGATGACGATTGTACTTGGTTCCTACGTGGGTTCGACAGCAATGACATCTATACATGGATCCTACGTGTGTTCTGCAGCATTGGTTACTATAATTGGATCCTATGTGGGTTTGGAAACGACAACTTCTTTACTTGGTTCCTATGTGGGTTCGGCAGCGACGACTTCTGTACTTGGATCATACGTGGGTTCGACAGGGAAGATGATTCAGAGGCTACACCTATCATCTCCACCCCTCTTCGTGAGTAGTATACCTATGTGAGCTGAGTCTTGACTTTCAATCAATATCATCGATATGATTCACTTGATTTCCTGTGTGGATTGGGTTGTGCATTCTTGTGTGGACTGGGTTGTACTTGGGCTCGTGAGTTGGAGCTGAACTGGAATTGATTACTTAGGTATATGTATGGTAATATACATATTTAGAGTTTGTTGATACTTTGAGTTTGTATCTTTCCTTTTTTGTTTATCCTTTATGGATTTTGGGAGACCTTAAGGGGTATCGTGGTCCCTAATGAGAATTGTATACTCACCCCTACATGGGCTATGCCCGCACAATGTGGTGTTTGTTGCAGATGACAGAAATTGCTAATCATGGTTGAGGTTTGAGGAGCGGGACAGTATCCGGATGTGGACTATCAGGTGGGACGTACACAGAGCGGACGACAAGACCTGAGGAGTTAAGTAGGTCATCTATACCCACCCTTTAGGAGGGATAGCCGGAAGACGACTCAATGATTGATGGTTTACTTTACTGCAGCTCTTCTTTCATTTCTATTGTTATATACTTTCAGTTGGGTTTGTATTATGACCCATTTACTTTCCATCACTTACTCTTGTACTCAGTTTACATAGTGTTTACTTCAGCTTGCATACTCTGTTGTGTTTCATTGCATATTTAAAGGAAATTCCTTCTATTTTATCCTGATTTATGCCTTTGGAGCTAGTCGCTAGCCCTTGGCCTATGGGAGGCGGGCTTGGGGTAGTCACGACACGGGCCCCGAGGACGGGTCGTGACAAATTGCTATCATAGTAGTCGGTTCTACTGAAGAACGTAGATGTCTGAAAATTTAATTCTATGAAGCAACATTTTTAAGTATATTGAGTGTGGTTATCAGTCCAAGGAGTCTAGGGTTGGTGCGGCAGCCGACGTATCAATACACGAGGACCCTGACATATGATTTCCAAATCAGTGCTCAAAAACACTGATTGCATGTGTGTTTCAAATGTTTTCATTGTGAGTTCTTTGTGTCAGCTATCTAGGTACAGTGTATTAGCCATGGTGCACCTGTTTCTCTTCAGGATGACCCCACGACGGCAGCCAGCTAGGGTACCCAGTTACGTGCGAGATGGCATCCCATCGAGCGATGAGGTCTCTGTGGAGGGCCCCATTACAGTGGAGGCACCAGCAGTACCACTACCCGTTGGGCCACCGATATCTCCACCCCCAACAGCGGAGAGTGCACGCCGCCTGAGTGTGCTCCACGAAATTAAGCATCAGAGGCTACCCAAGATACATGGATAGACGGACCCTCAGGCAGCTAAGGATTGGCTGGAGGCTATCGTCTGAGTCTTCATATAATTAGGGACACTAGCTGACCTCATGGTGATCCTTGCAACGAGTCTCTTGAACGCAACAGCAGGTAGATGGTGGAGCTTGATGCTCTAGGTGCATGACGAGGAATCTCTACTATGGACGGACTATGAGAGTCCCTTCCACTCGGAGTTCGTTCCAGCCACCCTTTGTGCAGTGAAAATCCAGGAGTTACTACAGCTGCGGCAGGGAAGCATGACAGTAGCCTAGTACTCGGCGAGGTTTACCAACCTCTCGCGATACTCCATGAACATGGTACGAGACTCATTTTTCTGGGTGCAGACCTTTGAGCAGGGACCGAGGCATGAGATCAGGGCTTCGATGATCTCCCACAACATTCCGACGCAGGCAGGAGTACTGAAGAGAGCCCTTCTTGTAGAAAGAATCATTGATGAGCCTACGCCAGTAGCGAGGCCTACTGCAGGGTGACGCGTAGTGGAGTCTTCTGCAGCTAGTAGTACACAGATGTCGCAGAGGTCTAAGCGGACCAGGCCATCAGGTGGGCGACCTTAGGATACTGGTTCGGAGGAGCGAGGACCACGCAGTAGAGCCAGTCATACGAGAGGCATGTAGTGCTATGCATGCGGAGGGCAGGGCCACATGGCTCGTGAATACCCGACCCGCCATGCAGAGGAGCAGTAGATGGTTGAAGGACCACCCAAGAAGAGGAAGAGTTTAGACCGTGGTGGTCCGTATGGAGAAGGTGGATGAGGCAGAGTAGCTGGCCGAGCAGCAGGTGTTGGGTGATGCTTTGATGCTCTACCACCACCACCACCAGGAGGTCCACCCCGACTGTAGGGAGCTGGCGGACAGAGGTAGGCTTAACTTTTGGCAATGGAGACTTACGACCACGATGCACCTGAGATGATTCGAGGTACTATCTGTGTCTACTCCACCCTTTTTTTAGTTCTTATAGACATAGGAGCGAGTCATTCTTTTATTGTCACTTCCCTTTTTCGGAGCTCGGAGATTCCGACAGATTCGTTGCCTCTATCTTTACGGCTAGAGACTCATATGGGAGGAGACTTGACTATTACACACTGGTGATGACAGTGTGAGCTTACTCTAGGAGGATAGAGCTTTGGATGGGATCTTCTTGTAGTGGCATTGAGGCCTTACGACATCATCATGGGCATGGATTGGTTATCTACATTCCATGCTCATATCGATTTTATTAGGTGCAAAGTGCAGCGTGTCTGCACCGATGAGAGCAGGTTCACCTTCCCCGGCGAGAAGGGAGCCTTTACAGCACAAGATGGACTTACATAGAGGAGAGGGAAGCCGATCACCGATTAGTTGGCTAGTCTCGTCCTAGGAGCAATTGATATGTGGAGTCCGAGTTTTCCTATTGTGGTGGATCAGTATGCAGATGTTTTTCCAAACGACATTCCAGGACTACCTCCTCGCAGATAGGTAGACTTCTACATTGACCTATACCCCGGAACTGCCCCGATATCTACTCCAGCATATCAGATGTCTCCTGATGAGGATCAAGAGCTTCGGGTATAGCTGGAGGACTTGCAAGGGAAGGGATTCATCTGACCCAGTGTTTCACCCTGGTCATCTCCGATTTTATTCGCCAAGAAGGCGGATGGGAGCTTACGAATTTTTTTTGACTACCGTCGCCTGCATCAGGTGACCATAATGAACAAGTATTCACTCCCGAGGATTGACGACCTCTTTGATTAGCTCAAGAGAGAACAATGGTTCTCGAATATAGACCTCAGGTCAGGCTATCATCAACTCAGAGTTTGATATGAGTATGTGCATAAGATGACATTCAGGTGTCATTATGGCCACAATGAGTTCTTGGTTATGCCTTTTGGCCTAACCAATGATCCAGTAGTTTTCATGAGTCTCACGAACAGTATCATCTAGCCTTACCACGATCGATTTGTCATAGTGTTCATCGAAGACATACTGATTTACTTGACTACTAAGGAGGAGCATGCCTACCACTTAAGGGTTGTACTGGACACACTGCGAGAGCACCATATTTATGGAAATATCTCGAAGTGTTAGTTCTGGAATTGAGAGGACCACTTCATGGGGAACGTGATATATGAGGTGGGAGTTGCGGTGGATCCTGCGATGATCGAGGAAATACTTGCATGGGATCCACCCAGGAGTGTGATGGAGTGGCAGAGTTTCCTAGTTCTGGCTGGGTATTACCGGAGATTTGTGCCATAATTCTCAGAGTTGCAGCACCACATTCAGATTTGAAGAAGGAGAAACCCTTCATGTGGTCAGATAGATGTCAGCAGAGCTTCCAAGAACTGAGACAGAGATTGACCAGTGGACCCATCTTGTGACAACATGAGGAGGGAATAGGGTACGTAGTATACTAAAATTAATCAGGGAACAGAATCTTATGTGTCCTTACGTAGGAGCGGGCGGTGATCTCTTATGGTTCACGAAATTTGAGGCAGAACAAGCAGAACTATGCTACCCATGACATGGAGTTAGCTGCAGTGGTGTTCGCCTTGAAGATGTGGCGACATTATCTGATGGGAGAGTGCTTTACAGTTTACTCTGACCACCAGAGTCTCAGGTACATTTTTTCGCAGAAGGACCTGATCCTGAGACAATGGTGATGGAATGAGTTCCTCCAGGACTATGAATTTGAGATAGTCTATACTCCCAGGAAGGGGAACATGGTAGCTGATGCTCTCAGCTAGAGAACGGGCATTCGTCTACTTGGAGAGGCGACTGAGCAACTAGATGCATTGCAGATTTCCTTCGTGGATAGAGATGGAGCAGCCTTTCTTCAATCACTCATAGTAACTCCTCCACTACTTCCGCGCATCAGAGTGGAACATCATGGGGATGTTGACTATGAGACACGACATTCCCAGATATCCACAAGACATGCACCTGATTGATTTTCTATAGGAGGAGAGCATTTCATCCTATTCAAGGGATGTATCATGGTACCAGTTTCATTACAGGTGGAGGTGCTGAGAGAGATTCACACTTCACCTTTAGCAGTAAAACCTAGAGTAGAGAAGATGTACCAGAATATCAGACGACAGCACTGGTGGCCGGGTATGAAGAAGGCTCTAGTAGAGTTCGTTTCATGATGCCTCACCTGCCAGTAGGTGAAGGCGGAGCACTAGGTACCGGCAGGTTTGGTACGTCTCTTAGAGGTCCCTGAGTGGATGTGGGACGGGTTATCTATGTATTTCGTGATGGGGATCCCTCGTACATCAAGATGACACGACTCCATCTGGGTGATTTTCGACCGACTCACCATGTCGACCCACATCATACCTATCAAAGAGTATGGATTAGTGGAGTTCTTGGGACGCCAAGACATTCAAGAGATTGTACGACTTCATGGTGTGCCATCATCTATCTTCTTTGATCGAGATGCTCGCTTTACTTCCCATCTTTGGAAGGGGTTGCAGGAGGCTTTTGGGACGCAGCTATGCCTGAGCACCACCTTTCATCTTCAGACGGATGGCCAGACTGATAAGACCATTTAGACACCCGAGGAAATGCTCTGTGCATGTGTTCTTGACTTTGGTCGCAGATTTGAGGATCACTGACCATTGGTTTAGTTTGCGTAAAACAACAGCTACCACTCCAAAATTAGGATGGAACCATACGAGGCATTGTACGACCGACCATTCAGATCACCTCTGTGCTGGACTGACCCTGGGGAGTCAGCACTCATGGGACCAGAGATTGTTCAGGCTACGACAGAGAAGGTGGAGATGATCCAGGAGTGGATGAGGACTTCACAGAGTAGACAAAAGTCTTATGATGATAGAATGCAGAGACTACTAATGTTCAAAGATAGTGACAACGTTTTCTTACGGGTCTCACCTTGACATAGATTATGGAGATTTGGATAGGGTGGCAAGTTATCCCCACACTTCATCGGACCATTCCAGGTTCTCAGCATGCTAGGCGAGGTGTCATATCACTTGGCTCTTCCACCTCAGTTGCATCAGGTGCACGACATCTTCCACATATCTCAGCTGAGGAGATACGTGCACGACCCGATGCATATCATTGATCACGGGGAGCTAGACATCGATGACGGGGTGACTTTTACCGAGGACCCGATGGAGATTGATGATCAATAGGGGCGGGTCCTACGTGGATGGTCAATTCCTCTGGTGCACATTCGTTGGCAGCACGTGAACCTCAAAGAGAGCACGTTGGAGTGGGAGGATCAGATGCGTGCACAATACCCTCATTTGTTTCTTTATTTTATGATTTAGCATTACAAGGACGTAAAGACCTGAGGTTGGAGTAATGAAAAGACTAGGAAATTTCAAGGAAAATTATTTCTTAAATAAATTGAAATTTTATGAGTATGTGGATTCTGAAAAAACATGATTCGGAGGCGAGGTGTTCTCGTAATCAATTTTCAAAGTTTATCTCAGGTACGTTCAGTAAAAGAATGAGCGGGTTTTACTATCTTTTAAATCCATGCTCGGAACTGAAATCTGAGGGCACCGATGAACTCGTAGCACCAGTATTTTCTTAAGGGGACTTTTATCGTATATGTGTTTTCACGGGAGAAGATGTTAAATTTTGGTTTTTAAATAAGAAGTAAATAAAATTGTTTACAATTTTATTTTATTATCCCTGGAAGTCAAACTCTCCCATGGGATGTTGTTGGTGGGGCCCACAACCACCCAACATCCCATGTGTGGTTATGTGGGAGGAGGGGCGCACATGAGCCCCACCCTTTTCACATTCCACAAACCCTTAACCACTTTGAACTCCCATGTTAATTACATGGAAACTCCCCATTAATGTTGTATCCTTTAATTAAGTAACTCTTCCTCTCCCCACTCTCCCACTGTAATTCTTGCGAACACACACATAATTAAATAATTGAACCTCATCAATTAAATGATTTAAGTGTTTGAATTCTAAATTTTTAATGCATGGAAAAATAAAATAAAAGAAGGGGAAGCCTTATTTTATTTTTTGTAAGAATTGTTGTGTGAGAAAGAATTGGTAGAACTCTAGTTATTTTGAAGATCTTCATCCTCAGCAAAGAACACCAACTCTCCGACAACGAGCATCGCTCAACGACCCCGGTTTCTCCATTCTCTTATTCCTCCATGGCATGAAAGGAGACACTGATGTGGGAACTCTCTAGTGACGACGCATATTCTATTCTCCTCTCTGTGATAAAACATGAGAAATCACTTCCTCAGGTTCACACTGACGCCGGCGGAAATGACACCATCATCCATGACGCTTGACAACTGCGAACTCCTTTTCGAGGATGGGGTTGAGTTATATTTTTATGGATTAAAATTGTGTTGTTGTTTGTCATTGAGCATCTTTTTTACCTCATCCATTTTCTATCACATTACGCAGAGGGCTTGGCCCGAATGAACACACCCAGACGACCCACCGTTGGACTTGTTTAATTTATTTAGAATTGGAAAGCAAAGGCCGAGGAGGCAACGCCGTCGCGCCGTTCCGGGAACTCGAAAAAGGGTGCTGACCCCGTCATGCCGATTGTGTGGGAATAACTGCGGCCCGCTACACGGGCCGCTACAACAGAAGAACCGGCCGACCCGATGGCCGGCCGGGCGGAGTCGGACCACGGGTCCCGGAAGGCGCCGCGCTTGAGAACGTCGGTCCGCCCATGCGGGCTGCGTGCGTAGAAGACCGGCCAGTCTAGCTGGCTAGTTTGGGGAAGGGAGGTGCCACCTAGCACCGCCGATGCAGAAATCCAGGGGGCCGCCCCCCTAGAGCTCGCTCGGCTTCGGCTGAGCCGCTCGGCCAGCTGGGTCGCGCCACGCTGGGCCGGGCCACGCCTCGCTGGGCCGGGTCGCGCTTCTTCGGGCCGGGCCGCGCCACTTCAGTCCAGGACACATCACTTCAGGCCAAGTTATGTTTTTCTTCGGACCGGTCCGACACCCATGCCGGGTCGGACCCGTCAAATTGGGTAAACTCGACCTGTCGGCCTAATGGGCTAGACGGTCCGGGCCTGTTATTCACGTAAACGTGAATAACATAAAGATCGTGTGTCTGATCGACACGCTGTTTACGGCACTAGGACTCTTTGGATGAGACAGTCCTTTTGTGATACTCTAAGTGAGTTTTGGAAAACTTTGGTAAACTTCCGGGTTTGGAAGGAGCATATTTCCAACCGGGCCCCTAGAAAAGTAAATCTAATATCTCTCAGACCGGGTGTCCATTTGACGCGCCGTCTGTGGCGTTGAGTTCCTTTTGACAAGACAGAACATCAAGATACATCAACTCTGGACTTTGTGACATTTGATGTATCGACACCTTTTTACTCGTAAAGAAGACCCCCCGAAATCGAGTACGCTGTGTGCGGGAACCATAGAGTTGGTTGCGACTACGACGACAATGGCGACTGTACTTGGATCCTACATGGGTTCTGCGGTGATGGTTACTGTACTTGGATCCTACGTTGGTTTGGAAGCGACGACTACTGTACATGGATCATACGTGGGTTCGAAAATGAAAACTTCTGTACTTGGATCCTACTTGGGTTCGGCAGGGGATATGATTCAAGGGCTAAACATATCATCTCCACCCCTCATTGTGAGTAGTATACCTTTGTAAGAAGACTCTAGACCTTCAATCATTATCAATGATATGATTGCCTTTCTTTCCTATGTGGATTGGGTTTTTTTCCTGTGTGGACTGGGTTGTACTTGGGCTTGTGAGTTGGAGCCGAACTGGAATTGATAATATAGGTATATGTATGAGAATATACCTAAGTAGAGTTGGTTGATACTTTGTGTTTGTATCTTTCCTTTGTGGTTTATCCTTTGTGGATTCTGGAAAACCTTCGGGGGTCTCAGGGTCCCTACTGATTATTGTACACTCACGCCTACACGGGATATGCCCGCACTACGTGGTGTTGGTTACAGACGACAGACATTGCTGATCGTGGTTGAGGATTGAGGAGCGGGACGGTATCTGGAGGCAGAATATCAGGCGAGACGTACACAGAGCGGATAACTAGACCCGAGGAGCTATGGAGACCATCAGTACCCACCCTTAAGGTGGGATAGCTGGAGGACGACTCAGTGATTGCTGGTTTACTGTACTGTAGCTGTTCTTTCTTCACTATTATATTTTTCTTTCAGTTGGGTTTGTATTCTGGCCCATTTACTATCCAGCACATACTCTTGTACTCAGTTAACTTATTGTTTACTTCATCTTGTGTACTCTTTTGTGATTCTTTATATATTTAAAGTCAATTCCTTCCCTTTTATCGAGATTTACACCATTGGTTCTAGTCGCCAGCCCCTGGCCTATGGGAGGAGGACTTGGGGTAGTCACGACATGGTCCCCGAGGCTGGGTCGTGACAACATAAAAGGGTAATATTTTTTGAATTTTTATACTTATTTAGGGTCTACCAAAATTTATCCAAATCTTCTTTAACACCTAAATTCCATCACGATCACAACTAAGGAAGGATTTGAAAAAATTATTTAATTATCTCACCAATATATTTTGATCAAGAAGAGGACATCCCCACTATAATAATTAACAAAATATATCTTATTTTTGTTTACCAAATTTTACAAATCTAATTTAACAGATTGGAAACTAGAAACACCCCATATTTTTATTTACATGTAATGTACCATGGTGTACACAGTGTGTAAAATAAATAAATAAACTCTGGGTGTGTTCCTCCAATAGAATCAGTAAATATTTCACAAAAACATGGAATGTACTCTTACTAAACATTATTTTTAATCCACATAGAATACCAAGTCAGGTACTCTACTTATCCTAGGTTATTTAAAATGAAATTTTATTTACTATTATGCACCAATTACATCATAGAGAGAACCTACATGTCGACATAGCCACACCCTGAAAAATTTACCCAACAGACCTAAATGACATGTACATATGGACAAAATTTCATGCAATCACCATATTATAAAATGTTCACATCAATTGGATTTCTGAATTGTGTTTATAGGACTACACTCCATTTGAATAATAATTATAGATACAGGCACCCTAGGAAAAACCTAATTTCCTTGTTTCACGGCAAACCAACCCTAAAAAAATTATCAAACATCTATTAAAAATCTATGTTTCATAAAAAATGAAAATTTATTATAAATGGGAATGAGGTTAAAGATGAAATAAAAATCTCTACAATTTATTGAATTTCCAAAACTGTAGGATCAATTTTTTGCACCATGGTTACTTGAACCCAATCCATTTCTGATTGGCCTTTCATGATAAATTACCATATTACATCTCTATACTTCTCTATTTTTCCTATTATTGGCATTGATAAGAAATTTTTCCATCCTCTCATTAAAATTATTAGAGAAAATCATACATTTATTAAATAAAAACATTTTCTGTAAAAGGTTTAACTAGGGTTACAAACCCCATATTGATTTCATTATGAATATGTTTAAAAATAATCATTTAATACTCAACCAAAATGATATATGTTTAATGATATTTTTATTTGAAATCAATATACTGATGTGTAAACACTAATAAAATTTATTTATAAATATTAAATATCCTATAATAATATGACTAGCTAGGAATGTCACCGAATTTTGGGAAAAATGATAATATACCTTTTTAAGAATAATAATGGAATCAAGAAATATTTTTGGGGTTTTATACTAATATAAAAATATTTATACCATTTATAAGGGTTTGGAAATCTGAAACTGGTGATTCAAGTCTTAAAAATGATAAAACTAGGTTAGTATAACCTCCCCTATAACAAAACATTTCATTCTATGACATGAATAACCTCTACACCACTCTAGGAAGCCAAAACCTATCCTTTAACTAGATGATAATAAAATCATTAATAAGCTCAGCCTGATCTAATTGGACTGTAGGACCTCTAGGCCCATAGAAAAGCCACAACATAGATCCAATCACTCCTCAATCATTGATTAGGGAAACCACTAACTGGAATCTTATTCGACGACAAATTCAAAATTTTGTAAACCTGCAAAATTGGAATATCATGAAACCATAATGGCTTCACTTCTAAATTTCCTCAAGAAATTGATAATAAAATTTTTTCCTCTATCTATGTGATTCCTAAAAATTCGTCCATGAACTATTATTATGAACCATCAGTATCTCATGGATATAGTCATCATACCTAGGTATTTCTCTTATGAGGAAATTATCCTCCCCTACTTTATGAAGACAAACATGAAATATTGTCATAATAAGAAAATATAACAATATCAAACTCCATATTTAGGTACCGCAACAATAGAACTGTATTTCATTACAAACTCCCACTACTAATCCCCATTATTATCAATTAAATAATATATATTAATATTTCTATATTATGTAATGATGATAACCGAAATTTACTTGTCCATTTTATATATCATTATAGAAAAAGGCCTATATTCCTATCCTCGTTAATATTTTCTTCTACTTTAGATGGTATAATCCTCCCCATTAGGATTAAAAACTATTATATTCAAAATTACATTTATTCTACAACTAGAATCTTCTGGGGGGTAGAATTAATCAACAATATTTTGTAGAAGACATAATGGTTTTATATCTAAAATTATATCCACAAACCTTGGTGATCATTCCACCATGATGTCAAACTGTTGGACACTCTAATACCCCTAAAATATTAACTCACACAAACTATCAAACTTCGACCAAATCAAATAACTTGGCCGAGTGTTAAGGATATCAAAGATAACTACTCTCACATATCCTTCCATTATGATACACATCTATGGATTATATATCAACCCTTAATTAAGATGCTTAGAAACTCATAAAAAATGTGATCACTACAAGATCATTAACTTATTCTATGATATCAATTCATAAATCTCCTATGGTAAAGAATTATCCAATAATCTAAATCCACCATGTTTGTTCTCAATAAAACATTTACACACAATTATAACATCCAAAATTAATGACTTGGATAATTACAGCTTCCCTAGGGTGTCTTTACAACACATCACTCCAGACTGTGTTCCAAATGAATATGGTATATGGTTTATATGCCTAATACTAAAATTTCCCACAAATAAAATAACTATCTTATCATCAGAAAACAATTTTTCATCTATTACTAATGACTTTTCATTGGAATCACATACCCAATGAGAATCTAAATAAACACATATTGAAATCAGAACATAAAATAATGGTATAAATGTGTTAGATAACCATCATTAGTTAGAATGAACAGTCCCATGATGCTGTCCTAGATACCCCATTAGATAAAATCATCACATAAGTCACCATTCATTGTCTATATACCCCATGACATAATATCTTTAATAAAAAGATACCCAGTACACATGGGAAGGTACATTTCAAACAATCAATGCTCCAAAGTCTATTATTCAGATCATTACACTCATATTTCTTAGTTTGAAAGGGCTTGGTGGGATATAATATGCTTTATAGATGAATGTTCCTAATGTATCACTCTCAATTAGAAGATCATGATCATGAATAATACATTGTCTAAACATCAACCACGCAATACACAATCTTGTGGGACTGACCCATGTTTGAGTGAAATTAAATTAGTTGAGGGAGAAGCTAATATCATTACTAGGGAATCCAAAAAACATAAAAATTTATAAAAGGATAAAATATGAACTATCACATGGGGTGAGTACTCACTCCTCTATAGTAGTGGAGACCCTCACCTTATTGGAAGACATTTGATTGGAGGGAGTGTTAACCCCTATATTCCATCAATAACATGATAATGACCAATATTCAAAGAAAACAATTGCATAAAACCTATATTACCTCATGGGAACCAAATATATCCAATTTTTTCTACCCTATAATACATCAATTATATTGAAAATAAGAGTTATACAGGAGGATCTCCACCATGTATAAGATATCAGATAGTTTGAATACTAACATTACAAAATGAGGGTCACTGAATTGTGTGTATTAGTGTAATAAAAAACCTACCTATAAATTGAAACACATATATATAGGATCCTTACCCCTAATTATTCATCTGAATAGTGAACCAAATCAAAGGATGAAATAGACAGAGTTGTCCTCGAGTTTTCTAGGGGATTTCTCAACAAATCTGAAGGCAGGTGATTCTCTGGTAATCATGAATGAACCCAATCATCATCTAAATATAGATAAATCATATTTCCAACAAACCATATAGAAAATATAGATTATATCACTTTTTAATCATAAATTTCCCTGATTAGTATCATCACCCTCGATATCCATAAATGATCTAATTTTAAACATCCATTAATTAATATTGACATGAAAAATCAACAACCTCATTTTAAAATGGATTCCTAGAAAAAATGATGACATGACATGAAAACAACTATTAAATTGGCTCTATATGATGCATAGACCTACCAAATATACACAATAACTAATTCTATATGTACTCAATTTAGCCATTTTATTTTTATAACCACTCCATTGGACTAAATTGATCAGTACGCCATAGTAAGGTTCCTTTACATTCAGTGAATCCTAATCAAAATTTTGATATTTTTACTAATACATCCCAAGATGAAATCGTGAGACCCATATCTCCAAAGTCCATCCTTATAACCCCTTTAGTTGGATACAGTATAACAAATCTGATCATGTATGATACACTCCTACTCCTGATGTAGGCCATTTTTGCCACCCCATGCCAACCTATAATGGGGAAATGGCATGTGACTACTACTAATAAGGAATAATACACATTTAAGAGGCCATAATAAATACAAATATTTAATATATACATCACTGTCCACAAAAATATCTGAAATCGCATATGATATACATATCAAAATGAAAAGAAAATATGATTCTATATATATTTAAAAACATCACATTTCTATAAAATATAATCACTATCCTATGAATAGGTGAAGTGATACAAGACCCAACACCATGTAATGAAAGTTAACACATGTGACTGGTTATAATGAAAATCATTATGCCACCCATAATTCTTTCAAATAAAATCATGGTGTGAGTCACACAAACTCCATCAATATCTGGACCCACTATATCTACTAGATCCTTGCCCCATGATATAACTATCAACCCTAATGCCATCATCATATAAACTGTAATTGTGGGAACCAAGCCCGTGTAGGGGTGATTTAAAAAAATAACCAATAGGGTTTCATGAAATCATTTTGGGAAACATAAATTCATGTAATAATTCCCTCTAATGGACGAACTGTACTGCTTCTAAACTAAAATAAAATTAATAAACCCCATCCATAGTATATGTTATGACATCACCTCCCAATATGATTATAATATGATCTCTGGAGTAATAGACTAGGGATACATGTGAATGTCAAATCAATCCCTGGAATAAAGACTCAATGAATAAACACCATTCCGTATGGGAAAAACACCCTACTCCTAAACCATATTGGAAAACACCACTTTTCTTGTCTATAATAGATTCACTATTCTCTTAAGGGGTAAAATATACTAATACACATTGTATCAAAAAAGGTCAACCCACATTTTTTCCACCCAAGGGGGGAGCATAGCCCAAATAACCATATCAAATATTCATAATCTAGTAAATAATATACCATTATGAGGGAGATCATTAAATAAGTTAACTTCCTCAAACACTCACATAACCAGTCACCCATCCCATAGGGAAAAAAATCCCCCATAGATCATAGTTCCATGAAAAAAAGGATTATATCAATAAAATGATCTCCAAAACATTATGATCACCTCATATAGAGTCCTCAATCTACCCATATGTACTTATAATAACTTGAGTAAATTCAAACTCTCGATGGGTAATACTGACCACACCAATGAATGACCTGCACACCTTCCGAATTTGGGAGTTCCCTCAATAATCCCAAAAGAATGAAGCTACATACTAATAAACTCTAAAATCAAAAAATATAGTTTTCCATAATTGATATTCTTTATGATGGGATCAACCAACTTGTAGGTGAATCACCACCTTATTGTTCAATATACACTAGAGAGGCACAACTGGTCAGAAAAACATGATGCAACATATACCGAACATGTTGTAGAGAACCAAAAATATGAATATAGATTGAATTATAGTACTAAAATACTATGGATCTAATTATATAATTGGTTATCCATACCACTTTGTCGATAATAGACCATTCAAGAATGTCTCCAAATCTAGCGAGGACTTATAGCCTCACCAATGGATATGATAATACAAGATTTCTGTAATCTCCTCCCCCACATCTGGGTTATATCACACCATGATGAGGTATATTTTAGAATCCATCACTTATCATGGACGCCCTAAAACCAAAATATTTTGTTGATAAAAACAACATAAATGTTTGGGGTTTCACTAACATTATCAAAAGACTCTTTCATTATGATGTACCAAAATTAATTCATTATAATACTCAAACTACATTGTCAATAAAATAATTTTCCTAATGAATGGTGACACTAACAATAATTTTCTGGGGAATTACCTTTTATTTATAGTAAATAAAATGATGTTATTCTGGAGAGAGAAATTTTCCCTTCCATCATTGGAGTTCATCACAATGGTCATTGTGTAGTTGTAGTTTAATACTAAATCCCCATAATCCTACCAAAACCGCATGAACCCACCCAAAATAGTTCATTGCAAGGTAAAAAAGTCGCAAAGAGTTTCAAACCCCTTAAAAAGACAATGGGTAACACTAATGCACTTATAAAATTATTGAATAACAATATGGACCACTACATTCATGAAACATACTTCTTCTGATGATCTATAAAAACTAAAAAATATATTAGTGAAAAAAGATATATTAATAGATGTGAGGATATGAATCCTTGAAATAAAAAATCTTTAAATTTTTTACGGAATATACTTATACTCCACAACGAAAAATATAAATCGTTGTCATTGCAATGGTGACATGATGATAAAGTAGCATAAAATTGTCTCTCCGATGGGTTGTTAATATAAAGATGAACCCTATATAATGTTATATGTGGAATTATACTTTGAATAACAAAAATCAAATAAAATATATATTTAGTGTGATAAATAACCCAAAACCTCTAGTGGAAAAGGTACATGATTTGTACGATGGTTTATATGATGTGTACACCCAATAAACCAATATATTTATGTAAATTTACCTAAATTAGTGAATATCCTCTAAATAAATTTCACTAATACTTACTATAAAATATCTATAATCAAGAATGCTGATCTATTTTTGTACAATTCTAAAGACCTCTTATGTAATCCAACCAGACATATACTATTACATTACTAGCACCTCACATGGGTTTTCTAGAAGTATGCATGGCCAAAGCCAAATTTAATTGACCAATAAACATGCATAATGTGTCTATATTCTAAACACACTATAACATAACCATTTTCGTATTTTCTACAATGAATAATTAAATAGCTTGTTTCTCTATAATTAAATGAAATGTCACTGATATTTCCGCATGTGAGAACCCTACGAATTTATTGAATTATCTATTTCACTAAATATTAGTTATTTAAGACCCAATGAATCCAAAAAAACACATTATAGCAAAAATTAAATATGGAAAATAAATCATTTTATCAATAAATTAAAATAACTATCACTACCTCATGATAAATCACTAATGCTACGCACATTTTTCCAAACGTCATCGTTGTTTCCACAAAATTAGGATTTGATGGTCCTCCGTAGATAAATTCAATCCAATATATCTCCAATTATACATTCATTCATATGTAAATAATTATATGATGGATTTTCTTGCACTCATTTTAATGGTGGTATAGAATGTAGGATAGGTAAAAATAAAAGAATAAAATAAAACAATGATAAAAGGCGGGTATAATGACCTAGATATCTGGAAGAGTTGTAGAATTACCTATATAAAACCATCCATTCCAAACATAACTATCATATCATAAACACCATTTTTGGATCTATTTTGGAGGTATCAATTTTCATACATGAAAAATTAAATAATAAATTTTATAGAAAATATATAATATCCTTTAAAAATTGGACAATCGTGAAATCACACAAAATTCCTCCCATATAGGAAGAATAACATTCTATGATTAATGGGTCCATTAGAAAATATTACGTGAATGTATTCTAATTGAAATTACAATTTTTATTTTATTAAGTGTCTAGGGAATTTAAAATAGAAATTCATAAATTCATTCCCCTATGAAAACTAGGTCAACTATAAATAAATAAAATATTTGTTTGAAGGCCTCGACAAACCCATAATACCTCCATATAATTATCGTACAAATAAAACCCTCATACCAAAATTATTAAAACAATAATTTTTTTTTGATGTCACACACTAGGTTATATTTCAAATTTTAACCCTAGTATGTTATTTCGATTTTGAAACATAATATTTACTGATGTATCAGTATAAAAAACTCAATATCTATAAAACTAAGAGTTCATTGTTTGAAACACAACAATTAATACTCTTTTTCGGTTGAGAAAGAACCCCCTAAATGTCAACATCAGATACCTATTTTTATATTCTAAATGGGGCATCAGTCCTCTGCATTTACTCATTTGTTTGGGTAATAATTTTTTATATCAGGATTACTTATTGGTCCCCATGGATAATGATGTGGTATATTGATATCTATGTTCAGTGTTCTCGTGGATATGTTTTATATTTAACCAAAATATTATTTAGTTAAATTAGATATTTTGAGATATGGGTACCTTAAGGAATTTATAATATTGGTCTATTATAAGATAAGGATATATTAACAATGATATCCCTTATCATTCTTCATAAAATGAAAATAATATTTATATTTAAAAGTCCATATTCTAGGGAGGACTATGCTGGGAATTTTCATTTACCATTGTAATAATAACTCATGATTCCCTTATCAGGTCAATTTTTTAAGGAATTTTGTTGGTATTATTTTTTTGATATTAATGTATTTATATCATTATATATATTATATTCATGTTGATCAGGTTTATTATGGCTCTCTCGATTATCCAATTGAGTACTTTTTCACTAACTATACAATAGGGTCAATATATTCCAATGTAATTGTATTTATGAATTTTATCTCAATAATTATATCTTCTATTCCTTTCCAGATTGTTTTTGTTGAATGAGTTATCCACCCATGTTATATTACTCATACACACATCCATCTGTCTGTTTATATATTTTTTGTCATTATATTAATATTTAATTTATTTTACGGAGTTATTTATTTCACATTTATTTATGATATTTTATATATATTAAAATATTGTATCATTTTGTTTAATAAATATTTTTAGTTTATTAAAAGTTTAATTAGGTTATTGTTAATTTATATGATTTTATTTATTTTATTAAAAATATTAAAAATATTTATTTATATATTAAGGTTACATATTAATTTTAGAAAGTATTGTTATCACACATTTCCTCACTACTATGACTGAATAATTTTAATTGGTTAAAAAAAGTTAATAAATTTATTTTGTGTTAAAAATAATTAAGAAAGGGGTCCCAATATGCATAAATATCATTCACACTTCTAATTCATCATGAAAGTGTAAACGTGATTCCTACATCTAGGGTACAAAAATGGAATACTAAAATTCATCAATGCCTCATATTTCAATATTTCTAAATGAGAAGTACATGGTTTACACATCATTTTTAAATTTTATTATATATATTAAGTAACAAATTTCTTTGGGAAAAATTAAATATAAACTAAATGATTTGGAAACACATTCAATTTTAAAAATAAAAATATATCTAAAAACACCACTCTAAATTCCACCATGTAAGAGTGTTGAGATAAAAATAATAGATGGATTTTAAGCATGAGATTTTGGTTCCACTTTTACCCACAATTTATTTTTAGTAATTTATTAATATAAAAAACAATTTTTAAATGAATTAGACTATAAATAGAAATTAAAAATAAAAATAACATATTGGGTAATTACTAATATAATTAATAATATAGTAGTATATAATAAAAATATTATTTGTAAATAATTAATTAATAGAATTCATAAATAATAATATAATTAATATAAATAATTATACAAATAGAAAAAAATAAAAATAATAAGAAAAATATATAATTAATATAATTAATATATAATAATATAATCAACATAATCAATAAAAAAATTAATATTATAATTCATAATATAAAAATGTTTTGGTAAATATAGATTTATATTTTAATCGTTAATAAAAAATAAATATATCTAATTATAATAATAATTAATAATAAAATATTTGTATTTTTTATAATTAAGGATTAGTTGATGGAATTAGAAAACACTAACAACCTAGAAACCCATCTTCTCCAATGGTTTATGTTTTATCCCTCCCTTATAAAATTGATAAAAACCCACTTAGGACATTATAATTTGTTTGTATGGTGACTTTATAGACTGAAATCCTATTATAAAGCCTTTGAATATTTTTTTTAGCCTAAAGGCCCCTTTAGTTAATTTTATTGTGATACTTATTATTATAATACCGACCCTTGGTACAATGCTATGCTAAATATCCCCCCAAAGTTGAGGGTCATCGGGGATTGAACCCTCGACCACTTGAGTAAAAATAATTCACAAGTATCACTCGTGTACATGTTGGCCACATTCATCAACAATTTTATTAAATTACAATTAAATATAAAAATTTTGTTTAATTAGTAATTAGTTTAATAAATAAATGTTATTTAATTATATATTATTAATTATTAATTTTATTACTATTCATTATAGTTACATAAATTAATTTTTAAAATATTTTAAAATATTTGATATTAATATTAATATATTATATTATAAAAAATCATTAATATTATTATTAAAAACTAATTTATTTATTATTATTTTGTTCTATGAAGAATCGGGACATTGTGCCATAAACAAGGATGGCCATCAGCCTTCAAAAAAATTAGAAAGGTATAGGTGGTATGGATATCCATAGGGGGGATATTACATCTCGTCCCTCTCCTATGGATGTAGGGTTTTTGGGATTTATTGTATTGAAACACAAATAAATATATGGTTTTCAATTTATTAATTATATATTTAAAATAAATTTTCTTATTAAATATTAATTGTACTATTAAATATTTATTAAATAATTTACAACAGACAAAAGATGAGGAAAAAAAATTATATAAGAGAAATAATGAAATATCAGGATGAATCTAACTAGAGATATTATCATGAATTCAATGGGGACACTATAACTAAGATTGTAACATTCCAACCAGGATCACCCATGAGCCGCTGGCCGAACCAGTCGCCATGTTTCCTCAAGCGCTTCTCCACGTACGCCAGAGGCTGCTGACGAGAAGCGAGGGTATATGGATAGTTCATGGGGAGATTGTACCATCATTTCAGTGTTAAATAATAGTTAAATTCAATAAATAACAGAAGGAGTCTAATAAATGATAATGTTTTGGAATTAATATTTTATAAATTTTGTACAAAAAAATGGCGAATGCCAATTATATAGTAGACGCATGCATGACATGCTAATGATACAAAATATAAATTGTGAACAAACCAACATGCTTTACATTCCAATAAATAAAAATTGAATCAATGCCCTGAGGGTGGACTCCTCGAGCATCTCGAGCTTCCTCTCAGTCCTTAGCTCATATCTCCCAAGTAAACCCAAACAGCACAAACCTGCAACCAAATAGAATCTACTTGGGTACCCCAGTGCAATGGCGGTCCAAGTAGGATGTGAGATATAAATCTCAGTAGGAAGGGACCACTGGTGTATACCCCAAATCAATAAATTTAATAAATAAATTAAACTCTGTGAAGGCATGCATATATAAAGCAGAACAATGTAACTATATACCCAAGTACCTGCTTCATCCATTAGCTGGTGTCTAAACATGAATTATTCAATTTTCAGGAATACTCAACAATTATTACACACTAATTTCCATTTATCAACTATTAAAATCTCATAAATTATGATATTATTGAGATTCGACCAACTCCCAGCATCCCCCGTATAAGTCGCTCACCATTGATGTCTCTACAGACCATCAAAGTAATCCATGTAATGACCGAATCCAAGCCTCTACTTTGTCTTGGATAACACATTATAAGATATTCAATTTAATATTTCATATACTATGTCTGAGCCTATCCACTAAAATAATGATTCCCATGTAGGTCTGTCGACTAATAGTGATTCACCCAATTCGTTAATAAGACTGAACCCTTTATAATATTCAATTCTCAAATCATTATGTTAAAACAATTTTTAATTGACCATCAATTTTTTTTATGTACGACCAGTTTTAACCATAGTCCAATGCCAATTAATGGGTGTAAAATATCATGTGTAGCACCCTTGTGACTATTTGGAGCATCAGTCCTTGTCTCACAACACATTGTTATTTGGAGCATTATTCCCTATCCCATAAAAGTATATTTCCATGAAAATTGGGTGTAGAACACTGTTTCTAGCACACCATGAGTATTTGGAGAATCAGTAACTATCCCACACCCAGTTTATCAATCATACATATATACATATCATTGGTGTAGAAATGCTTGTCTAACACCCCAAAACCATCCGTTAATTAACTCATAAATCAAGTATTCCATTCCATAAATTAATTCATCGACTAAGTAACAACATAAATCGCTCATAAAATAAGTGAATTATTAATTAATCACTCTACTTATAATTTTTTATTAAGTAATTAAAAATTAATTATTCTTTTCATGAAAACTAAATAATTAAATCAACTATTAATTATCCAAATTCTTTAAAAAGAATAAACCCATACACTCAAACAGTGAATCGTCTAGGACATTAACAATTTAAATGGTTTTCATAATCATCTAAAAACATACTTAACAAAGCCAATATATTTAGAATCAATCTCACAAAACATATCATATTATAAAACAACTCTATCCAAGACATCTTTAGTCATGGAAAACTAATACGCACCAATAGGTTCCCTTGGCCAAAAGTTTTAACAAACAATAAATTCACAATCTTAATATAATTCATTAAAGTTAATTAATTAAACAATTAATTAATTAATTATTATTTTCTATTTAAACAATAATAAATTAATTAACTATTTACTCTTTAACACGTAATAATTAATCGATCCTTTAATTATAATCAGTTTACAAATTATATTCCAAACAAGTCATATATTCAATATACTCAGTAATCATTAAAAGACAAAATTTTATTCCAACACATGACTTGATAATTAATTTTACATGTTATTAACCTATTACCCATTATGGACATCCAAATCATTTAACTATTTAAAAAAATAAATTTATCCAATTTAGAAAAACATGCTTAAAATCAACACATGTTTAAGTCCTCATTTATCTCATGTGGGAAACATCATTTAACAGCATCAAAAGTGCCATTCATCGACATATCATAATCATGTAAAGTCACATTCTAAATTTATATAATGATGTTATAGTTCTTAAATAATGTTTTATGGATTTGGGACCCTACCTTGGGGTGGCACCATTTTTAATCCATAGGGCTTTAATATACTTGGTGGTAAACATTTTACAACTGGTCCACCATTACTCACACACACACACACCTTATATATATATATATATTTGTGTGCATATATATATATCTTACATACACACACACACACACACAAATATATATGTGTGTGTGTTTGTGTGTATTCACGTGCATTCCCTACAACAATATAAATTAAATTCAAAATATTAAAAGAGGTACTCAGAATCAAAGTAGTAAGGACCAACTCAGCTATACCTAGGTACTAGGGACTCAAATAAATTATCAAAAAATTAATTGAATGATTTGAAACAATACCACAGTTATATAAACATAATGGAAACATGATGGAAAAACTAAAACAAACTCATCTATCTCACCTTTGTCAGCATATGCTGGAATACGGACCAAAGGGTCTAGAGGAGACCCTTTCACATCCCTAGAAACGAAGAAACAAGGAAACCCTATAAAAACGAACCGTGGGATTTTGGCCATGAAAGTAGGCTGAGTGAGGAGCCAATCATATGATGTGAATCAAAAAATAAATGTAGATAGACTCACCTCACCACGATGAACAAGATTCAAGAAGACACTGGTAGGATTCGATCGCCTGAAGTGGAGCCGACGAGGGGAGTGTAGCCCACTTCAAAGGAGGATCCTTGTGTGTTTTTTTGTTCCTCCCATATGGTGGTGAACCACCCTCATGTTCTCTCCCATAATTATAAACTAAATCCATGATAAACTAATATTATTAATATAATAATAATAACAATATTTATTATCATTTAATATAATGATACTCCATTGACTACATTTTAACTAAATATATCACAATTACTTCTGAAAGCACAGATTAATCATCCAATAAAATTAAAACAACAATAATAATATCCTTATTATTATTATTATTAAATATTTCTTTTATTTAAAATAAAATAAAAATAAATCATTTTTAAAAACGTGTAACAACACAACTAACCCACACAATTTTACTAACCGTGCACCACCCGATATCTATATTTACAAAAGTTTAATTAAATTAATCCAAACTCCACATTTATTCCTTAGTTAATATTACCATTTAAAATTACCCTTCTTCGATAACACCATACTCCACATTTTCACATTATTAAATTAAATTCCTTTACAAAATTTAGTTTAATAATTTCCCCACTTCATGTTTTTAATTAAATTCTCTCAACAAAATTTAATTAACATTGAAAAACATCAACTCATAATTTTTTAATTAATTATCTCAACACAAATTAATTAAATAAAATCCACAACTTCGTAGTGATTAATTAAATTCTTATCGATCGTTAATTTAATTAAATGAAACCCCCCAAAAATCTATTATTGTTATTCATAATTATAATAACAACCACTCATAAAACCATAAAAATAATAATCGCATAATTATTATTATTTTTATTATTATTCAACATTAGATAAAACCAAATACATCTTATTAAATAGAAACACTTATTTAATAATTACGAAAATTATTATTTAATTAGGCGTTTCTTTGTGATGCCCAAAAGCCTCATTTATTTCACATAACTATTACACCTTTTTAAACATCCAATTAAAATATTTTAACATAAATGTTACACCCCATTTATTTAAAAACTCTTCGTCATTAATTATTCTCTTCATAAAAAATCATAATTTATTATAAAACTCGTAATTTCTTACAATATCATTAATATGAAAAAAATCAAACCCATGACTCCTAATTTAATTTCCATAATAATAATTATTATTACATTTATAAAACTAAAAAAATAATATTCTTGTTATTATTATTTTTCAATCATTTTATAAACCCAACACTAATATTTAATTACAACGCTTCATTAAATCTAAATCTCGTCATTTTATTAAATGTATCTTTGAGAAGCTCAAAATCCATATTAAATTCTCATAAATGACATAATCTATTAAATTGAAATTAAAATATCAATGCATCAAAATAATTTATGACACAATAATAATAATATTATTTTTATTATTACTATTAGAAAATTCCTATATTTAATAATAAATGGTCCTTTAATAATTAACAAACACTTAATTTAATTAAAACATCTCTTCAATACACCTATAATCCACATTAATTTTTCAATCGTCATTTAATTAATTCATTAACATTAACTTATTTAAACAACCACAACAATAATAATAATAACTTAATTATTATAATTATTAAAAATTTCAATTAATTAATAAGAAACTCTCATTTAATATTATTTAATTAAATAAAATAATTTATTAAACATGTTAAACTTCACAGGTTGGACCGCAATAGTGTTATGCCCATACAGATCCATTAAAGTTGAATTTTTTAAAATCAACGTTCCCGAGACTCATCAGGACACCTGCAAAAATTATCCGGTAATTAAGCAAGTCCTAGAACCATTCCTTTAGGTGTTACAACACTCAAAATGAAATTCTAGAGCTCTGTTAAAAAAACTGATAAATTTATAAACTGAAAACATTTCAAAAAAATCATATTTTAAACCGTTTAAAAAAACATGGGACGTTACAATATACCCACAATAAAAATATCTCTTCCCTGAAAATCCATCGGGAACCAAAACTAAATAAACTGACCTACCAATGTCATTTAATCTTGTTTGATGTGACATGGTGTGTTCGCAAGGCCAAACACACATTTAACCCTTCACAAGCCTAATGGATAAGCCTTCAATACCAGAGCCAACACTCAGTTTATCACTTAAACATTCAAATAGTTCTTATAACATAGGTCATTAGAATGACCTCATCAACAAAAATGAATAAATCTCAACAAATCAATGGAAAATATTGTTCATGATTCTCTTGATAGATGCCATGGACCCGAAACCCACATTCTCCCTTTATCTAATGACATTCCCTAAAAACTATTTCAAAACCCTCTGCATGTATAATGAAGTCCTTAACCAATCACTGGTGAAATTTCCAAGTAACCCATCACAAGGCTATTTAAAAAAACAACCATGCCCCGAAATTAATAAAGGATTCACCCAAAGATACCAAACATCTCACACACTACCCAGATAACAACCACTCATCAAACTAACAATATTTAAACTATGGCATGGTGTGAGACCAAAGCTATTTTAGTGTCTCCATGAAGATGTCAATATATAGGAAATTCTCATTGTATTTATAAGTGATCACAAATAGAAAAACCAAAGTTGTTAATAAGATTAGTTAATCTATTACTGGAAAACTCTTTTCTAAATTCTCACCATCACCTGTTGATATGTTTATTGAAAAAAAAGTGACAAAACCCACCTTAGGATTTTCCATGATGTCTCGAGAAAAGATCAACCACTCCCCAGTGTGTGTTTTCTTGAAAACATTAATGCATCCGTGTGGCATTCCTCGAACCATGATCACCACATCAAACATTGATCATAAAATCCATAGTGAAAACCTATCGGCATTCCATAACACTCGAGTTCCCATATTTCCTCCCGAGCAGTGGGACAAAAATACTTTAACGTCCTAGAACATTTTAAGGGTACTACCTACCATAGGATAGCCGTTTATGAAACATAAACATTGACCCTCTGCCTTGGTCATGCATAATTGAAATCATAATTTTCAAAAACACCATTTTGTTTTTTTGGGATTATAATTAATTCATTACAACCTTTTAAATTTTGAATAAATTTTAAGATACACACAAGTACATATACACAAAAAATCAATTGGTTTTCATAACAACTCTCTATGAAAAAAAGGCCTAATATCACAAAAATCATCTTTAATCATATAAAATTCAGTGTTATTCAAATTTAAACATGAACTTTAAAATCTAAATTCCTTTTTACTAAGAATTCAACCTCTGAGGGCCCATTTTTATTCAATCCGGGTTCTTTAAAAAGCAACCCAACAACTGTTCATTTCAATCATAACTAATATGTTTTACATTTATACCCATTGTAAAACATACTATGGATATATAATGTTGAAACACATGTGTTTCCATCTGCCAATATATACAGCGCTCACACACCTTACGAAAGGCATTTGTATCACATTTATCACAATCAACATTCATTTAACATTTTAATTTTATCTACCCTTTTACATAAGAAAACAAATCTACCATGTCATCATAAGTAGTAACACAACATCATGTTATAACACAGAATCATGAAACAACCAAGAAAACATGCCAATAATTGAGGAAGTATGGCATATAATCACTCATGTATGTTAAATCTATCACTGCAACATGCTATCTAAAAATGCATGTGATGGAAGAACAAATCATGGAATTACACCCAAGGAACACAATCCAAATTACTAGGCATCCTACTTATGAAACGACATGTCATGTTATATGCATTAAATTTGAATATATAAGTGCCTAAGATGATGTATGTATGAAACATCCTTGCCAAATTATGATAACAGAATTATTTTTCAAAATTATGAAAATCAATAAACATTAGAAAATACACCCGTCACTTAATGAGAAATCATATCAATAGTAACCTCTAATAATACAAACATCAATTCCCATCCCTGGACACTTGGTTATTTCCCATACAAGATTTGATCAGTCCCAATAATGGCTATTTACCCAAGCACTGACACATTCCTAGTCTATTTTCTACCAACCCCAAAATAGTAAGACAAATGAAAATAAACCCTTTGATACCACTTTGTAACATCCCAAACCGGATCACCCTTGAACCGGTGGCTGAACCGGTCGCCACATTACCTAAAGCGCGTCTCCCAGCATGCCAGAGGCTGTCAACTAGAAGTGAGGGTCAATGGATAGTCAGTGGGGGAGACTATACCCTCATTTTAGTGTTTAATAATAGACAATTTCAATAAATAGCGGGAGTCTAATAAATGATAAACATGGGGAATGGATATTTTATAAATTGTGTACAAAACAAATGGCTAACACTAATTATACCAAAGGTGAATGCATGACATGCTAATGATACAAAATAGAAATAGAGAATAAAACAATATTCATTAGATTCTAATATATAAATAAATAAAAATTGACCCAAATCCCTATGTTCATCTTCCTCGAGCATCTAAATATTCCCCTTTGTCCTATACTCATATCTCACAAGTAAATGCAAACATCACAATTCAGTAACCAAATAGAATCTACTCGGGTACCCCAGTGCAATGGCGGCCTGAGTAAGGTGTGAGAAATAAATCATAGTAGGCTGGGACCACCAGTGTCTACCCCAAATCCAGACATTTAATAAATAAATTAAACTGTGTGAAGGCATTCATAAATAAAGTAAACAGTATAATGTAACTGTATACCAAAGTACCTACTTCATCCCTCAGCTAGTGTCTGATCATTCATTATACATATTTCATGCATACTAAATAATCATTACATATTCATTTTCTTCTATCAATTATAAAAATATCGCTAAATTATGAATCTCTTGAGATTAGACCTACGCCTGACATCCCCCATATAAGTCACTCACCACAGTTGTCTCTGAAGACCTTCTATGTAATGAATGTAAAGACCAATACAAGTTTGTGCATTGTGTTGTATAACATGTTATAATATATTCATGTCAATCTTTCATATAATATGTCTGAGACCATCCACTAATATAGTGATTCGCTCTAGGGTCCATCCACTAACAGTGATTCACCCAATTCATTAACAAGTCTGAACCCTTTACCATATTCAATTCACAAATCATTATGTCACAACATTTTTCATTGCCGTTAATTAATTTTATTCACAAACAATTAGACCCATAGAACAATGTCAATTAAATGGTGTAGAACATCATGTCTAACACCCTTGTGATTATTTGGATAATCATTCCTTGTCTCATAACCCATTAGTATTTGGAGCATCAGTCCATATCCCATAAAAGAACATTTTCATGCAAACTATGTGTAGAACGCCATGTCTTGCACCCCATGAGTATTTGGAGCATCAGTCCCTATCTCAAAATTTTTTTATCAATCATTAATATATACCTAATGTTTGTGTAGAAATCAATGTATAACACCCCAAAATCATCCATTAGTAAATTCATAAATTAATTAATCCAATCCGTTAAATAATGCAACAACCAACTAATAAAATAAAACAATCATCAAATAAGTAAAAAATTAATTTACCATTAATCATCTCATTAATTAATAATTAGTTAATAATTAATTATTCTTTTCAAGCCAACTAAATAATTAAATCAAAATATTTTAATCCAAATTCATTAACAAGTTTGAACCCATCCACTAAAATAGTGATTCATTCAGGACTTTAACAATTTACACTCATGTCATAATTAACTCAAAACATGTTGAACAAAGCAAATATATTTAGAAACCAACTCTCACAACATATCATATTTTTTAAAAACTCCATCCAAGAAAACTTAAGGAATGGGAAACTATTATGTATCAAAAGGTATCGTTTTCCAATAGTCGTAACAAACAATCAATTCACAATCTTAATTTAATGAATGAAAATTAATTAATTCAACAATTAATTAATTAATTAATTAATTTCTATTTAACCGATAATCAATTAATTAAACATTTACCATTTAACACATTATAATTAATCCATCCGTTAATTATTAATAGTTTTTAATTTATATTACGAAGATGTCAAATATTCAATATTCTCAATAATCATTAAAAGACACAAATTTATTCCAACTCATGACTTGATACTAAATTTTAAAATTAATTAAACTATTACCCATTATGACCATATGAATCATTTAACTGTTTAATCACATCACATTAACCAAATTAGCAAAACAATATTAAAATAAACACAGGTTCATGTCCTCATTAATCTAATCTGGGTGGAATCATTTAATAACCCCAAAAGTGTCATGAATAAATATATCCTAATTAAGGAAACTCACATTCTCAAATTATTTAAAGAAGATATAATTAATAAATAAAGAGTTACGGATTTGGGACCCTACCTCAGGGTCGCATCATTTTTAATCTGAATGGCTTTTATATACTTGGTAGAGACCATTTTACAACTGGTCCGCAATCGCATGCGCAAAAACATTATCTATATAAATATATATATCTTACCTACACACACACACACACATATATATATATATATATCTGTGTGTGTGTGTGTGTGTGTATTCATGCGCGTGCCCTGCAGCTGTATAAATAAAATTCAAAATATTATGAGATGTACTAAGAATCAATGTAGTAAGGACCAACTCACCTATAAATATGTATGTGGGACTCATATAAATTATAAAACCCTTAATTGAATGATGTGAAACAATACCACTGTTAAAAAACATTACCCTAAATATGAAGGAAAACGAAAATGAACTCATATGTCTTGCCTTTGTCGGCAGTTGACGGAATATGGACCAAAGGGTCTAGAGGAGCCCCTCGCACATCCCTAGAACTGGAGAAACATGGAAACCTAATAAAACCAGAACCTAAGGATTTTGACAGAGAAAATAGGGTGAGGGAGGAGCCAAACAGCTGATGAAAATAACAATACAAATGCATATGGACTCAAATCACCTGGTCAGACAAGATTTGAGAAGACACTGGGAGGATTCAATCGCATGAAGAGGAGGCGGCGAGGGGGTGTAGCACACCTAAAATGAGGGTCCAAGTGCATTTTTCATGTACCTACCATATGGTGGTGTGCCACCCTCATGTTCTCTCTCCCAATTATCCATTACAACAAACATTAACTAATATTCATAATATAATAATAATTACATTTATTATTCTAATTTAATATAATGTTACTTTATTATCCATCCTTTAAATTAATGTTTCAAAATTATTTATGAAACCCCCACTAATCATCCAATCAAATTTATACAATAATAATAATAAAATAATTATTATAATTATTAAATATTTATTTTATATTAACTCAAATAAAAAATAATTATTTTAAAAACCGTGTAACTACATAGCTGAGCCGCACCATTTGACTAACTATGCACAACCTGATATCAATATTTAAAATAGTTTAATTAAAATAATCTCAAATCCACATTTATTCTATATTTAATATTACAATTTAAAATTACCCTTCTTCGATAACACCCAACTCCTTATTTACACATTATTTAATTATATTCATTGAAAAAATTTAGTTAAATAATTTCCCTACTTCATGTATTTAATTAAACTCTCTCAAAAAAAATTTATTTAAATTTAAAAAATCTAACTCATCATTATTTAATTTATTATATCAACACATATTAATTAAAAAAAACCTATTCTTCGTTGCGATTAATTAAATTCGTATCGACTGCTATTTAATTAAATGAAACCACCAAAAAATCAATTATTATTATTCATAATAATAATAATAACCACTCATAAAACCCAAATAATAATAATCAAAATATTATTATTTTTCAACCTTATATAAAACTCAACACCTATTATTAAATAAAAACAATTCACCATTAATTACAAAACTCCTTATTTAATTAATCGTTTCATTCTGATAACTAAAAGCCTCATTAATTTTACATAATTATAACACTTCATTAAATATCCAATTAAATTTTTTTAACATAAATGTTACACCCAATTTAAATAAAAATGCTTCTTTATTAATTATTCTCTTACTAAACATTTCATAAATAATTATAAAACTCATAATTTATTACAATATTAATAATATGATATAAAATCCAACCCATGACCCATAATTTAGTTTCCATAAAAATAATTATTATTACATTCATAAAACTAAAATAATAATAATAATAATAATAATAATAATAATAATATTTTTCAAACAGTTGATAAACACAACACCACTATTTAATAACAATGATTCATTAAATATGAAACTCATCATTTTATTAAATGATTCTTTGAGAAGCACAAAATCTATATTAAATTCACATAAATGATACACTCTGTTAACATGCATTTAAAATATCAAAGCATCAAAATGATTTATAGCACCATATTAATAATAATAACATTATTATTATTGGAACAAATCTCCATTTAATGATAAATTGTTCTTTAATATTTATTAAACTATTAATTTAAATTAAACGGTTGTTCGACAAACCCATAATATACATTAATTTCTTTAACCGTAATTTAATTAATTCTTAAAAAATCATTTATTTAAAGAACGACAACAAAAATTATAATAAAATCATTATTATTGTTAAAATTATCTTTTAATTAATCACAAACTCTTATATAATGTTATTTAATTAAATTAAATAATTCATTAAATTGGGTAAACTGCACCGGTAAGACCGAAATTGTACGTTGCCTGTGAAGATCCATTAAAGTGGAATTTTCTGCAATCGATGTTCCGGAGACTCATCCTGACACCTAAAAAATTTATAGGGTAATTACGCAAGTCCAAAAATGAGACTATTAGGTGTTCCAACACTCAGAATAAAATTCTAGATCTTGGTTAAAAAATGACCCATTAATAAACTGGAAAAAAAATTAAAAACTTTTGAATTTTAACCTGGTTGAAAAACATAGGAATTTACAATAATTCACCATAAAATAATTAGTAATATAATTAATTATATAATAAATGATTTTTTTGAGGGATTATGGGAGAATTAATCAGAGTATATATCAATAGACTCTCAAAGTGATCACGATGTTATCTCATTATTCTCATTATAAATGGCATACGTGAACAATAATTCAAAGGTTTCTCTAGTGGATGGATATTCTATATCCATCTTTGAAAGTTATCATAATTTGATTTATTTTTCTACTACTAAAAAAAGTAAAAATTATTTGATTATATATCATTGAGTTATTCTAAATATTTTATGAATGAACATGAGGCCTCTTACACTCAATCTGTGGTAGGAAACATTGATTCAACAATTATTTCATCATATGAATCAATAGTGGATGATAATTACATATATATTACAACTTCCACTCTATATCATAGGAATGTGGTGGAATAAATTTTATTATGTGGATTCCAAATGATGAATAGTGTTTTATTATTTCTACTCAACAAATTAGAGGATTTAGAAGAAGGGTGACCGAAATATCATTGATGAATATCATGATCTCAACTTCCATAGGCTAATAGAGTATGAACATTCAATAATTCCTAATTTATCATATTAAAATGAAGAAAATATATTACAGCTTCATGACCCTAACAATGTTTTTTTATGTTTAACTAGTATAAAAATTAAATATTTTAATGAACCTAAATTATTTACTAAGTTTCAACCGATTTTTAGGTATTATTGTAGGAAATATTACGTTATGGAAATATTTTAATTTTTTTAAGTATATAGTTACTATATAATAAATTGGAATCATCTATAAGACTATTAATTTTACATTTATGAAATTTTTCTAATTTTTTGATTGACTACACATTTTTGTTTATAAATAACAATAAAAATTTCCACTCATATTTCCAGATAGCTATTATTTGCTTCTATGTTATGTAAATATAACCTAAATATTTCTTAACAAAATATTACCATAAAATGACTATTTATTTATCCTTCAAAAAATTGTATGTTATATATGATCAATAAAAAGTAGGGGTCTTGAAGCCTTATGAAAAATTCAAATGACTTTATGTTATGATGTTAAAAAAAATTAATGAAACTGCGAGTGTACATTGGAATTAGATCGACCTTGACGTGTTGGATTGACCCAATAATGATTCCCACTAATATAATGATGCATTGAGCTACTAAAAATGAATCTCCATCATTTGCGACTGATTGATATAATATTTTTAATGTTCAAAACACCAATGGTTAGTATTGACCATTAATGATAACTTTTATACTAGTCTTGATGAACCAATCCAGAATGATTTTTTCATCAATTAAAAATTCTTAGGGAAAAATATTATAATATAATGATGAATATCTCCAAAAAAGTTGATTTCGTACATTTTTTACTAAAGAATATTTTCATCCACGTACACTATGATGCATTATTGTTTTGGAAATAATAAAAAATTTGATGTCTAATATTATTTCATCTTATATATCAAGTCCTATATAATATTTGTACAATGAAGAGGGATGTATTAATAAAAATAAATTTGACAAAATATTGAGCTACATAAATCTCAAATTATTTCTTATCTATCTTTGTTTTTAATTTTTTATTTAGTCATTATTATTATTTCCATTAATATTAATATATTTTTTATTATACTATTGAGATATTTAATGTAATACTCATTAATTGATTTGATTTTATTTTTAATCCCATATAATACTATGTAAAATGGCATGTATAGCCTACATATCCTTATTTGTAGATATTTGGTGTAAAAAAATATATCGAATGTGTATTTTATTTGATTTTATAAATACTTTTGTTATTGAATTTTTATCAGGTGGATTTAATTATTCTCTATATTATACATAATTTATTTTTTAAATACAAAGGTTCTTTGGATTTTATTTTCAATCCATAAAAAATGAAATAAATTATTTTTTGAAGGCGATTCTAATATTAGTGAATAATGTAACATGACAGATAGAATATTAATTATTTATATTAATAAAATTTTCTTTTTTATTATTAATGTCCATAAATCCCTATAGAGGAATGAATATCTCCCTAGTATGAAGATTCACTGTTAGGAAAGCCGTGATAGTTTCAAAAAATTTGTATTTTATTATCATTTATAAATGGATCGTTTCCCTGATATTAAATTTATGTTCCTATATTAGGAACTGTATCTAGAGTGGAATCATTTTTCCAGAGTAAATTTCAACTATTTAATGGAAAAAAATTTGTTAACTGGTTGATTATGGAGGTATTATTATCAAAGACATATTTAACTTCAATCATGACATGTAGGTAAACTATACATGGAGTCTCTTCATTAAGAAATAAGAGGATATTTATTTTCATAGAAAAAAATTAAATAATAAATCAAGGATAGAACTCAAAATTACATTGACACTTTGGTTTGGCCAGATCTTAAACCCTCATTTACATTATTATAGTGAGTTCTCTCAAGATGGTTAATATTAACACTCCTATCAATTCATGGATTATTAATTTGAAACATAATAATCACATTTACATTTTATTCTCCTAATTAATTCATTTTAAACAAAATATTCAATAAAAGGGGAGATGTAGGCCCCTAATTAAATCATACTATTGAAGTTAAATATGTTGTTACAAAATATACCTTCATCAAAAACAAGGAAATATTATTTGGGATTCATCCATTCATGAAATGTTGTCCTTCAAAATATTCACATTATTGATAGTTTAGGGAAAACCTAAATAATAGTGTATGTGACTAAATAGAATATGGTCACTTTTTTATGAGTCCTCAATTAATTAGAGAATCATTCATGTAAGGCTAAATATAGATAACTTCTTGTATTGTGGTGTAATAATTCTTTAATATTCCCTTATACTATACAAACAACATTTTTTTGACCTTAATCACTTATTCTATACCTTCTTGACTGCTTCTTCTCTAGGGTCCGCTGATTTTGATCTCCATGAGGTTAACATTCTATGGCCAACAGACATTCAAGATCTATTTTTTTTCTTTCACCAAGATTCCATGTTCTCAAAAAAATTTGTATCTTTTTGTGGAATACATCATGGAAATTATCCTTTCTTTTTGGACCTATTAGAACTAAATCTTTCACGATAGTTATCCATTATATCTTTGTTGTTACCATTTTCAATTATTCATTGTTGTAAAAAATTAAAATTATACTTAATGATGTTTTCTTCATTACAGAAGACATGATTTTATTATGATAATTATTTATGAAATTATAGTAAAATACTGTTCACCAATGGAGACCTGGGATGTCATGAAGAATCACAAAATTATATATTGGATTAAATGAAACATAGAAATATATTTTAGTGGAATTCTATGTGCATAATGATAAGGTGGCATTTTTAGAAATTTTCTAGGTAATTTAATGGCTTGACTTTATGATCCCTATGGAATCTTTAGTTCTCTAGAGGATAATATTATTCGTATAATCAATGTGGTCGATATGGAAAAGCAATGTGGCTTGTATAACTTATGGATTAAATATGATTCTAGCACTTCTATGTAGGAAAATATGAATCATATTATTTAACTTTCATAGAATCAAAAAACTATATATATAAATTCATTTGATTCTCTCTCATCTATGAATTACATCATCACTCATGCCTAACATGGATAAAACTACATAGTAGACGTTCTTTACATCAAATGAATCTTTTCTACTCTGTTGATCATTCTCAATGACATTCCAAAGGATCTCTTTTCTTTCTTGAAATGTGAATATTGTATAAAATAATAATTTTTATGTTCTAACCATGTTTATTTTTAATAAATGGGATGATTAAATTTGTGAAAGACCTCAATTTTTCTATAATTGTTTTTATAAAATTTTAGTTATTTAAATAATATTTTTATAAAACATTTGTTATTTTATATTGATGCATAATTTTATATATACCTATTTCCTTGTCTTACTGGAATAGTATTTTAAATTTATTGGATTAAATTATAGTATTAAAAAATTAAACCGTTTAATTTGAATCCCATTTCACCCCGCTCATTTTAATTTCTCACCCACCATTAGTTTGATTCAAACGGATTACATTATTTCAGGATATATATAATTACTATATTAATTAATATTTCTCCTTAATAATGTCCCCATGATAGATATATGACTTTCATTTGATGAATTATTTTTTATTCTAGATTTATAACCATGATATAATGATCAAAATATACATCCTAATCATAATTGAACAACGTATTCCTAATATAAAATAAATATTAAATTGTATATAGATTGTATTGTATTTGAAATATATGGATTTTCAGTTTATAAATACGAATAACCCAATACTACTAGAAATGAATGGGATGCTATGTATATGATTTCATTTGTTCATAACTATAAATAAATGAAATTATTATTTCAATTTTTGGTGGGAATGGTATGTTTAATAATATATCTTCTTTTGATACATATTTTGATATTTTCGGATACCTTATATATTTATCTTGAAGGGCCTTCTAGTATTGATGTAAAGAGATTGAACACAAATATCATAATGAATGATTTTTTAAATATGAAACATGGTGATTCAATTTTATTAATGTATTAAAGATTTAATGAAATCATCAATTCTCTAATGATGACCCAAAATATAATGTCTAACATAGTGAAATGTTCCTTGAATATTAACATACTTACATAATAGATTTATGAGAACTTATATCTCTATTAGAGAATCCAATGACATTAGATAGATGCATGTTAAAAAGTATATTATAACGTAGATTATTAATGTAGAAGAGATAAAAACTAATAATAATGATGAAATATTGAGAATATAACTATATCCTTTAATACATATGTTTCAAAATCAAAATTACATGTAATTATTGATAGCCCCTATTGAAATAAATAATATTTTCAAATTGACTAAATGATGGATCATTTAGCTATAATATTCCAAAATTTTCTATAAAATTGAAATTATTAATAATTCATATTATAAATGAATGTATGATAGATAAAAACATTGGATGAATAATTAGATAAATGAATGATTATCAAATCAAATTTCTTATTTAGACTGAAATATGAAAAGATAAATTAAATACATTTTTCTTAATATTATATTTAACAAGAAGTAACATTATATTAAGATGGAAACAAATTATTAAATGAATGAAACACGGAGTACATCTTATGATTTGTGGTGAGATTCAGATTCTAATAAGAATTTTGAATATAAAGGGAAACATTGGGCTTTATGATCTCTGTAACTGAGGAAAATAATAAAAATATTAACTATATTATATAATACAATGATTTTGTATATTAATCTAGAAAGAATTATAAATAAGTATTTAAATATTTCTCTATGATATATGATCACATGGATAAACATAAATTAAAATATCAAAATTTTAAACATGTGACTGATTTATATACTATTGAAAAATGTTACAATTCCATTGAAAATGAAAATAATGACAAATTAATAAAAAAGAATAATTATATAAAATATAAAAAATCATAACTTAGCAAGGTTATGGAATAAATTAAAATTTTTACTACTATCTTTAATATAATTTTATAAAGTTATCAACCATTAAAATATAATATAGAAATTAGATATATATAAAAATAATAAATTAAGTTGTATATTAATTCCTTGTTCAAAACTTATTGAATAATAATTCATACTATTAAACTACATGAACATATAGTTTTGACAAAAAACATCACTTTTATATAAAATAATTCATTTAACAATAAATATGTAAACTCTATAGTTAGCAGAATATTTAATCATATTTTTATTCAAAAATCATAAATTTCTAAATTCTTAAAAACCAAGAACACGTGTGTTCTAAAATATTTTTTTTCTGGATTTATATTAGAATACATTTTCAAGAGAGAGTTTATATTTATATAGAAAATTTAATGTTGATGTTCAAGATAGATTGAAGGATAATACACATAATTAAATAGATTAGTGAATTTTGATGGTAGAAATGCCACTCCATGTTATTGTGATAACTGAAAGATAATTTTTATTGGACAAATTCATAACCCTATAACTTTCTCAAATTTAAATTTCTTTTTAATAGTTTAAAACATAAATAGATTAGTACATATTAATTATGTGATGATGGTTAAATGAATAATTTTAAAAAAATTATTTTAAAAAAATGCATTTCATGAATTCATTAGTGTTGAATTCATTACAAATTTTTATAGTTAACATTATTAGTGAATATTCAGTATTTTATTTTAATTATTAATTTACTAGTTAAATTAAAAAGAAATCCTGGTTTTCGAATAGCATACTCAGCCACTCCAATATACAAGCTATTATTATTTAATCTAGAAAATTATTATATAATGTTCTACCTATTCTGTAATTCCCAAAAGGCAATGTGCCCAATCCCTATCAAAAATAACATTTTATATTCAAAACAAAAGAATGATGCGACAAACTCTTAACAAATAAATTGGATTAAATTAAATTCCATAGATCTTTAAATATATTATTTTCTATGTCAAAAACTATATTTTTATTTAATTGATTATAACTATTTAATATAAAAATGTGTATTTTTCAGAGCTCAAAATATTGAATCCCATTTATTTTTTGAAAAATTTACAATTTTTTCGTCAAACTATAGTGGTACGACCACAAAGATCAGGATTGGTGATATCTTTCCTTAATTTGAGATTACTGATTTTATAGATTCTTGTACACAATGTTAATATACACATAATTTGGCCTACAACTGAAATAACTGAATATAATGGGGTTATTGAAAAATAATATATAACTCTTAAATTAATTTCTAAGACATTCATTAAAAACATGAATTAATAATCCAGTTTGAGAAATAAAAATTGAGTATATCATTTAATTATGTTAATCGTGATTTTATAAGTCCTACCTCAATTGAGACTCTTAGTTAATTATGTAATTTTATAAATACAATGCTAAATTAATCTATATTTATTTTATGTAATTTAGTTATTCTAAATACAAAAGATAATTTTTTAAAACTAATAAGAAAGAGTTATGAATGAATGATATTTTGTTATTCAAAAACTCTTAAAGTATTAAATATTTATAAAAAGAATTATAACATTTTTAAAGAATCTAAAAATGTAATATTTTATGATATAGATCCCTATGAACCAAAAAACATCAATAAAACCCATGATTGTGGTATATTAAATTTGAAAATCAATAATACCTATATGTAAACTAAACATATCACCGATTTAATTACTAAATATCCTACAATATTGATGATCGGGATTTTATCTCTAAATAATTCTTTGAGGGTCCAATCACATAAATTCCATCAAGAATTAAGAGCCATAGATTTTCTCTATGAATGTTGTCCTTTGTGGCCTCGAAAATGAAACCCAACCATAACATCTCTTATAAATTAACATGAGAATACATCCTTTTATCAGTCTTTAAACCTAATAATATTAAAAAATAATATTCTGATGAACTTCAGATGATTGAAATTCACGAGTAATTGAATAAATTTAAGAGATATAGTATCTCTAAACTAGTTAGGAGAACCAAATAATACATTACAGTTGGATATAAATTTTTATAAGAAAAAATTAGGATTAATTTTTCACTATAGCTAGAGAAAAGAGGAAATTAGATTTATATGGTTATAGTCCTGAAGATATTATTGAATGAAAATAATTATTTTCTCCTAAATCACGAAATGAAAACATTAGAATAATACTTTGTTATAATGAACTTTTTTAGTAGAGAATATATTAAATAGATTTCAAGCGTAATAAATGAATTATATTACATGAGATAAGAAAAAATTTGTTTCCTAATTTTATAGTCTAGATGAAGGAATTATATATGGGTAAACCATTACCCAATAAAAACACCTGATCATTTAATTTAATAAATTATTATCAACCAAGAAGTCATTTTGGATTTTTTTTAAACAACTATTAGGATTTTTATACTATCAAATTCAAAATCATGTCTTTTTTTGAAAGCTCTTTGTTGTTTCAAATAGGGTTATAGAGATTATTATTATAGGCTCATAGTATTTATTACCTAAATTTTATTTTTCATATTTATTATTGACATTACAATGTTTATGAAATTACTAGTAATAAGTGGTTTAGATTTCAAAAAATAAGTCCACAATATCATTTTAGGTTCCACCAAAAATTTTATTATTTCTTGAGTTTTAAATAATAATGAAAAATGAAATTTAAATTTATATAATGGGTGAGTTATAATTCATCCATGGATTTTTAATTTTTCAAAAACAATGATGATGAATCAAATAAAATATAACAAATATATATTTTAATAAAAGTTTGATTAGATATAACTTAATTTAGTGAAACTACAATTAGTACAATTCGTATTTTATATTTTGATAAAAATAAGAAATTTGATGAAAAAAGTATTTACAATGGTAAGATTGGGACTTTCGTATCCTTAATTACTAGCCATTCTAATATGATTTTTATGGTATTCATGTTTTCACATTTTTACGGTATCCCAAAATAGTAACCTTTAAATGTTTTCGAATGAATTATCAAATATTTTAATAATTTAACCTATTTTGGATTTTTTATTCCATATGTCATGTATTTGAATTATAAATATATTGAATGATTAATTTGAAGGTTTTAGGTTTATTATAATTATAATATATAGTACATACCACATTTTTTGAAATCATATTGTGTCATAGTGTATTAAAAAATTTATTGTACATTCCAATAATAAAGCCGAGTAAATATTTACCTACTATTTTTGTGTACACATTTTTTATATGAAATACATATTACTATACTATGGATATAAATTTATACATATTCCTATGAATTGTGATAACATAAGTGATATTAATATTTATAATTATATGTTATCACTGTAATGGGAAAATAATAACATTATAAGGTAATACTTTTTGAAATTTTTTACAAGGGTGCTATCACTATTCATTCCATGGGTCCTCACCATTAACAAGTTGGTATATTTATGAAACCATTAAATATATTGATATTTAAATTAATCAAACATAAATGGTGGTTGATAAATTATTCTTTGTTTTTAATGTTGGAGTTATTTATTATACTTTATCATTTTTTAAACAATTAATTTTTAACATAAAAAAATTAATTGATTCTTCATATTTCTGGGATAATTATTTGATTATTGATTGTTTCATGTTTTACACATAATCCAATTTTATTATCGGAAGATAAAATGTTATTTTAAAATTATATTTTTTATATGTCTTAAACTGTGATAATATTAAATAGATATTTCATATGGTCAATCAAGATACCAAGGGAGGCTAATCGGATATTTCTTTTCATACGTTATCTAATGCAAATATATGAATTGAAGTTATTATGAAAGTTACAAAAAAGTTGGATCATTATATTGTGACATCAAAAACATCAATATGGATTATGATACAACATGATATTGTTCTATCTCTTATGAAATTAATAGAATAAGTTTTATCACATCAACTGAAAATATATATGTTTTTTTAATTATTTCAGTTTATTATTTAATTTCTTATCCAATAGAGTTTCAAATATTAAAATGATTTACAATTCCCTAGATTGTAATTTTAATGGGGGCCACTCATTATCTATTTTAAAACCAAAACCCTCTTACTCCCAACATATTACAACCTCTACAATATTATTGAATATAGAATAGTAAAGGAGATAGGTATATTTCATCTCAAATATTTATCATCTAAATTTAATGAAAAATAATGCAAGGTGTATTTTTTCATGTATACCTAAAAAATTTAATATTTCATATTATTAATTGTTAAATGAAAATATGATTGATTAATTTTGGGTGAAGTGATGAAATTCATTGAAGAAGAATACTATGCAAAATCTATTATTGACTAAGATTCTTTTGCTGAAAGATAGGACGCATTATTCAATATTATTGAAAGTTCTAAATTTTAATTTATAATTTCATGATAGAGTGAATAAGGAATTTATTAAAAAAAATTTAATTTGTAACAACTTGTATTTTCATCCAATTATTAGGATAGTTGTTTGAAATTCCACTAAAATAAATATTTTGAATATTTTTAAAGTTATTATCCTATAGGGTATGTGATATTTATTAGGAATTTTTTTAAAAGAGATTAATCATTGGGAAAAAATATCAATACAATGTTTTATATGTTATAATTATCACTCAGTGCTCTGGTCAAGTTTATTCTACATGTGATTTTCCATGGAAATGAGACATAAAAATTATTAGGCATCAAGATTTAGTCTTTTCATATATAATAAAGAGATATGAGAAGAAAAATTTGAATATATATTAGATTAGACAACTGAATTAAATTTGTTTCCAATACTCGAATTTTAACTCATTTCATTATCATAAGAGAAACAAATATTTGTTTTACAATTTTGGACTTATTTATTTTGGGGAGGATAGGTCTATAGATTCTAGAATGTTTTTCTTAAACCAAATATTTTTTAACATAATGAATATTCATTAAAATCACTAAAACATCATTTGAAGATGAAACTGAGTTGTGTTATAGAATAATTCAACATATTTATTGATTGTGTGTTATAAAATAAAGTAACATATAATGGTTTGAGAAATGACGAAATTACTATGTATTGTTATTAAGTAGAATAATCTTGGGAAAGAAACGTGGTTGTGTATGTTTCTATGGATGGTGGGAGTGGTGATTGTGATGGATATGAATCTGATTATAGAGAACATTTGATTGATTTTTATAAGGAGTCAATGTTAAATGTTTAAAATGAAATAATCCCTGAAAATCCTTAGCTTGTAGATGTATCGCCAATATCATATCATCCAAAAAATAATAATAAAATGTATATGATAGGCATCATAACACTCCTAATTATACTCCCTACAATAAAAAGTAATTTTGTTCTATTGATGAGGAAAAATAGCCTTCAAACGAATATCATATTTGTGAAACTTTCTATGAATCTAATGATCATGAATCTTGTGAGTATGTAGTTCACTCAGTTGAAGAAATTTTTTTATAGAGTAATTCATTATGAAAATTATAATAGAGACAATTAATATATAAATAAATGTGTGAATGTCACCATATTTTGATATTTATCAATCGAAAGGGATGAAGTTTGATAAAAATTAATTTTAATGGTGTATTCTAACTCTAATATGGATGATTATGATCTTCATTGAAGAATCCCACTAAAATATGATAGAATTTCTATTCTTGTTTCTCCAACGATTCCATTTTCCCCACAATCTATTGGATGTTCTATAATTGATCGAAAAAACATTGAATAGAGAATTGAGAGACCACCCAAGTGAACAAAATTATAGTTTATCATTAGATAAAAAATAGTAGAACAAGTCCTTTATGTTATGTTATGTCATACAACTATAAACAATTATGGATTTTGGAAAACTAGTTTTGTAGAAGATTAAAAAATGATAAGATCTCCATATAAGATTTATGGTGTCGAAATTAATGTGGATATTATTTCAAATTCCTCATAGAATATAAAATAAATGCCTTTAGAGGGTGAAATTTTATTTTTTTTTGTAATCCAACACCTATTTAATATGTTGTGCCATCTACCTCGACTTAATCTTCATATATCCTTACTATGGATTCTTTTTATGTATCAAATACTAATTTGGTTACTATTATAAACTATGTTTTTGGGTATTTTTAAATTCTGTTGAAACATTGACATATTCATTTAATTCATGTATATTATGGTATATTAATATATTGATATCTATGTTGAAATTATTATTCCAATAAATTTATGGTTCGTTTATCACATTATTTACGGTAGTATTAAATAAATATTTTAAAAATTAGAAAAAATGATACTTCACTTGTGAGTGAATCTCTAATATTAACTCTTGATTTTTGAGGATGATCATGAAGCACTTCTATTGCACGTAACTGAAGAAATGAGGGAAAATGAGACATTTATACTAGAAAAAATGGCACTACATGTTTTTTATTTTTTACATTACATGTACCTATTCATGTTATGAATGTAAAAAAAAATTTTAGTTTATAAAATCAACATATATTGATGAATACAAGTTTCATGGTGTTACTGATGTATGTCACACAATGATAAATGTAGTGTATGCCCATAATTTAACAATTTTTTAAAAAACACACATAGTACTATATTTACACATCTTATAACCATTACACATCATTTTATAAAGTAGATATTGGAATTGGAGAGCCAGATTTTACATATCTTAATTTTTTGGGCTCATTTGAAGACATGAGTCCCACTGGCGAACACTTTTGGACTAATCCATAATTCCCCAAAATAATACATGAGTCCATTTGAAAACTATAAATAGAGGGAATACCTAATGATATAGAGGATATCCTAGAGACCAAATCATGGAACTAGAAGTTGGTTTGTGTTATTACATTATGCATTATTCTCATCAATAATTCCATATAATCCTCTCATAAGTAGTATGGGGGGATACTAGTTTTGTGCTTGGATTTTTTAATATAAGGGGGATGGATTATTTGGATGGATTTATTTTTCTTCCTTCCAATATTTTTTGTGACTTCTTCAATCAGTTTGTAATCCATTTATTTTTATTTTATCATGTCCATTCGTATATAATTATTAAACAAATCCAAAAATTGTGCAACTATAAAACCAATAGGTTTCATGACCATTTTAGATTTTTGGATATTCAAGTTTAAAATGGTATTGAGACAAACATGATTTGGTGAAACCCTAAGTTATCAAACCAAAATAAATAGTGGATTCCACATTAAGGATGGGGATACCCAAACCATTGGTTCTCATTCTTCTTAACTCTACTAGAAATTAGTGTCATTCCAAATTAGTAAACCCATATATCATTCACCCTAGTTCATTAAATTAATCAATTAATAAAATAAAATTATAAATTTAATCAAAAAAATTAACCATTCCTCTTGGTTAAAATCTGAACATACTAGTAAAAAGTTTTTATTATTTTTTTAGATAGTATTATTTTTTTATAACTTTTATTTCTATTAGTCCTATTGAGAAATAATGAAAATACATGGGCACATAAACATTAAAAAGATGAAAAAATATCTATAATCGTTTTCATGTATTCGATTATATCCAAAAAAATGTTATTTTTATTGGTTGATCATATGAATTAGGAGATTCAATATTTATGAGGGAATGTTATAGCACTTCCATAATAAATAAATGATATAATGAAAATTATGGATCAAAGATAGTACAATGAAATTTTTAATGATTACTATTTTAAAAATCCTTATTTTTTAATTCCTTTTCCACTATAATTAGATATTCAGTATATAAAAATATTTAAAGATAGCTAATTAGATATGAGATGTTTGATTTTTGTATTTTTAATGTAATAAAATAGAAATCATTATATTTTTTTAAAATTTAAATTTAAAAATCCCTTATATATATAAAAATGAATATTCATAAAAAACATTGAATTATAAAGTTTAAAATTTGATGGTCATTGACCATATTTAAGAAATATCATTCAAATATAAGGAAAATGTTTTCAACATTGCAGTTTATAGAACAATATTCTTGATGGATCTTACTAAAATTTTAAAGCCTCATATCTCTACTCCTAAGACTTTTATTTTTTCCCTCCCTCATTTATTATACATTGCAGTGACACTACATTAAAAGACCTCACTTGGGTTCTTTTTGGATTTACATTCATACATATTATTCATTATTTTTGACTTGTTTCTAGAAGAATTTCCAGTCCCACACATTCCACATCCCTACAATGAATGAAACTATAACTACATTTTAACATCTTATAGGGTAGTAAACTATTTTGTTGATCCATATACCTTGTAAGAGTATTGTTCTTCGTATTCTGAGTTAGAAATTAGATAAGGCCCTTATAATTTTTTACTAAAAATATTATCAGTGATAATATTGTTCATAAATTTATTGTATTAATTAATATTTTTATGTTATTTATTATAATTTTTCAAAATTTTAAAATCCCAGAATTGGGTACCTAAGATATGACTGTACTAATTTATTTTTAATAAAGAAAAAAATATTTTGTATGGATAAATAATTGTTTAACCTATATCGTTTTATCATATGTTGATTTATTATAATAAAAAAATAATATTATCATCTTATTTTATCAATAATTTTTTCATAATTTTCTCAAATAAATTTTATTTTGTTTCTATTGAAGTATTTTTGTCGATAGAGTAATTTTTTCCCTAGATTTTTTTAAATATACATTGTATAATAATGACCCAACAACCTCTAAAATAAATTTTATACATTTAAATATGATTATTTATTACATTCCACAAACATATTTATATAAATGATAAGGAAATAATTCCATTTGAAAGTGGGATATATAAAAAATGTGTTCACTATTAAGCTACATTATCTGCAACCATGTCATTCATATGTAGAACTATTATTAGACATATCATACGTAAAACCAGAAATGATTAATGGGTTGTAGAATCATATGTAATGTTGATATCAGATTACCATTAAGTATAAACAAGCTAGATTTCAATATATACATATCATATGTGTATTAGAACATGAGAAGAACATTTCAAGACCATTCGCTGCATATCATAGACCATAAACATGAGTCAAGGAATAAATCATTTTATTCATAAGGCAAGAGTTATAATCAATTTAATTAATATAAACTATTATATTATAACATTAGTTTAAGTAATATATTATTGGCGTACAAATATTAATAGAATACCACCTTCTTCGTCTTCATGTATCATTTCAAAAACTATCATAGTGGTATGAGTTCACCCCCAAAATGATTATATTAGTCTTGGATCACACCCAAGACTATTGTAGTGGAAAAAGATCTTAACAAAAACCTTTTTAACCATCCATTAAATTCGAATTTATATCATGAGATATCAATATTAACTAATGAATTGGATAGATATATAGGTACTACCACTCTCATAATGAAATTGTAATACATGTGTTACAAAATATGATTAATCATTCAACTTATCATAAATCATTAACTAAAATGGGATTCATGTAAATTTCATTATAAAATACTCGATGGAAAATAAATAAGTTTTATAATAACATCATTAAATCATAACCCATGAATTTAGAAGTGTTTTTTTATAATTATTTATCATGTTATAACCAATGGATGTGATTGTTTTTCATAAAAATATTATCATAATATTTATAAATCATATCTTGTTGGAATAATTATTTGATCCTTTGATATTATAATTACTAATGTGTATGTGACATGAAACTATTTAATTATAGTTGTAAAATGATTTTCAGAGTAAAATTACATGGAATGTTTCATAAGGGAAATATCATTTCTATGAAAATGAAAATTGAAAAAAAATTTGAATTCATAATAGATTTTTTTCTTTCAATTTCATTCAAAATAAATATTTTAATTTATTACCAAATCATTAAATAAAATAATGGTCATTATTTTGTGATAATTTCATTCATTTAGTATATGTTTAAACAAGGTTTCCTTTCGAATTATCTACAAAATATAAATAGGGATTATTTTGTGAAGAACGAGAAGATTAAATTTTTTTTAAACTAATACATGGTTAAATATTTATTTAAAAATCCATCTGGAAAATATTTTTGAAAATAAATTCAGAGATAAAAAATTGTAGATGACAAATGATTTTCACTTAAGAGGGAAATATAAAGGATTATACAGAAAAATATCAGTTTGAACTGTTATATTCATTAAAAGATGAAAATAAATTGGTAGATTGAATCAATATAAATAAATATATTATACAAAATTTAATGAATTTATTGAGATATAAGTCATAAAATATCATTATTGGAAATAAATCATGGCCTATCCAGATATATAAAGAGATTGTAACATAGAACAATTTCCAATTGGGTATCATTAAATCATAATCCCAAGAACGAGTATGAAGAAATGAAGAAATTAATATAATTAATATAAACAAATTCATTATGTAATATTTCATAGGTTTATATATACACCTCATAAATTAAGATATTTGAAAAACATGACATAATTCTCAACAAAAGAAAATTGAGACGAAAATCCCTAACCATAAGCATCAAAATCCTTCACAGACAATCAAAATTAACCTATAATTAATATAATTATATTATAAATCAATTATAAATCCAAAAACATATATAACATAAAATATATAATTGATTTATGGAAATTTATTACCCGTTTGTTAACAATTTCATCTTAAATCACATTTCTGACAATAACTATTGGATTTTTCATGAATATTTTGATATTTTAATTTTTGAAATTATTAATTTGATAATTTTTATATAATTTATAGAATTTAATCCATGATATGAATATCTTGTATATTTATTATCAATTCATTTTGATTAATATATTAAAGTCAGAGTTATAAAACAAAGTACATCATTTATGGATATGTAGGTCCTTTTTTTAATGAATATTGTTTCTATTTTCTCAAATGATTGATAAAATGAAATTTAAATAATATATTACCATTAAAAAATTAGTTTTATGTTTTATATAGCATATATATGAATTAAACATATCATTATTACCTTCTATGTAAATCGTGAACAAATCATATTATTTCATGATGTTGTTGTACGTATTACACATGAGCGGCGTTATTATATTTCCACAGAATTGTATGTATGAAGGTACACATTATATAACTACTAAAAAATTATAATAACATAATAAATTTTATATATAAATATTTATTCCAACATTATATCCATTCTATATAGGTTGAAATGGAAATGTAATAATATGGGTTCACAAAGCGATTGGTCTTAGTAAACCAGAATGATGATTTTGTATCTAATATGATTGAAGTGGAGATAGTTATAGGTAATTAACAATACATATAAACATCTTATTTTTTTAATAAAAATTGTTTATTTTATATTCAATGTTTATAAATACATTATGGATTTGAATGATGAAATAAAATTAAAATGCTTGTTGAAGAATGAGACATCTTCTCCAGGTAACCTCCTTTAGTTTGCAACAAAATATTTTCAAGGATATATTAAACAATAACAAATAGATTACCAGGGTGATATGAGGTAATTAGGAAATAAATTTTGGTAGGTATTGGACTAAAAAATAGTTTTTGAATTTTGAGGAGGAGTGGAAAAAGGGTTTTATTTTATAAGTGAGGTGAGTGGAAAGCTATAATTTTTTGGAAGAAAGAAATGTTGTAACCATGTATTTCATATGATTAAAATATCATAAATCGACAATTAATTACCACTAAACAAGTTAAGGTGTATTTATGTCCATTAAATATTATTTTTATTGTTTTTGGTCAATTGTATTCCATATCCATTTAGTTTAACCCTCGATAAGTTCATTTTTACATTAACCAAGGAAAATAATTTTTGTTTTTTTCTATTTATTCTGGTAACAAAGTATTTCAAACTTATTAGCTAATATAAATTATTACGATTAAATATATAAGATCTTAAAAACATTAACTAAAATTAAATAACTTATTATAAATATTATTTAATTATATAATAATTTTATAATTAATATTTAAATTGTCGTAATTCAGTTTCTTGATTCAGTATATAATGGTTATGTAATAAAAGTATTTTTTATGTAATAATACTAACAATTTTTCCTGGATTTTTTAAAATTTGGGTTTCATGTAACACAACACATAAAATAAATTTAATTTATTCGTAAAAATAGTATTTCATAAAATATCAGGGTGTTAAATTATACCCATATTAAAATGAATTATTTCATCTATAGACCATCACTCTAATGTAAAAATATGATGATATTTCTACCTCATCATATGATGATGATCCTTTTTAGCTTCCACATACTAATGATTGTTAAATAAAACATTAACCTAATGAGTGGTCATGTTTCTTAAAAATTCATATTTATGATTCAAAATCTTCTCTGTATGTTTCTCATAAAAATGATATTTCTCTAGTGGTAAAACCATTGAGTCTTTATATGTGATGAGTTAGTTATGTTCATCATTAGGGGTGATACATAGAATATATTATGAACATAAGGGAGGTTTGGTGGAATCACCAACCGATATGATACTATTTTAATAAAACCATGAGTTTAAAAGGATCTAAAAAAGTATCTATTATTAAAACATTAATTCAAAATCACATTACCACATTCCATGAATACTTTATTTTAGAAAACATTTCACCATCATCAAATTTCATATCACGTCGATGGTTATCATTATAATTTTCCTATGGAATTTGTGCCACCCTTATGGAAAAGATCTAGCATTTTTTACTATTTCCTTAGTTATTTATTTTACTACTAGATTTAATTATCTATATAAATTATAAAATCATTGATATATACACTTCTTTCCATAGTGGTATTTATAAGGATTCCTCGTAATTCTGATGTGATATCAATTCTTGTAAGAAAACTCATCTTGATGAAGCTGTTTATCCCATCCAACCTTAAATTACATAGAATTTGATCTCAACATATCATCTAGGGTTTGAATTTTTCTGTCATAATGACCATATATTCAAGGATAATATACAGTGATGAATATTTACACTATTTCAGGATTTTATTAATTACATTTCAAAAATTTGAAGCATACCATGGATCTTCATCAAGATTAATTTATTGTCATACTGCATGAAGCCTTACCAATTCGATAAAGTATATCCTAGAAAGATGATTATGAGAGAAATAATCTTTTATTGGGATGATTTTTGATGTCTTTTTAAGGAGATCGACTCCCACTCATATAGAATCATTCATTATAGATGTTTTTTGTAGTCCAACCAAAAATTAAGAGTGATTGTTTTTCCAGTTCCATTATGTTGGTGGTAATAGAAGTTAAATCCCTTCAAACTTCACCCTCAAAACCATAACATACTGAAATACCATGAACTAAGACACAAACTACCTGATATCTATATTAATAACATCACACCTGATTTAGTCATCCAAATATTTATAAATCTATATAATTCGTTGATGAATATAGAATAATGTACTGTGAGGATACTCTACAAAATCCATCGTCAAATTTTTTTATGGACTAAACCCAAACTATGTTTTTGAAAATTTTCTTTTTATCACAATAAATATTAAAATATAGAACATTTGTAACGTTATTTTTCATTTATATATATTCCTACTCATGATCTTTAATCATCACATTAATTGACAATTGAAAATTCAATTGAGGAAGATAGAATCCCCACCCCTTCATTCAAGATTTCCAAATCCATCCTTTTCCAAATCCATATATATATGTACTTTTAGGTTCCTTGTCATGTTTTTATATCTTTGAGTCAATATGAATATTTTTGTAATAAATTTGTCGCCTATTACACTAAATCTATGGAAGAAAACCTTTCTTAAAAAATAGTTCAATATATGAATCTACAATTAATGTGATGTCCATGTGTATTACAACGTCCACTCTATATCATGGGAATATGTGGGAATATTTCATATCATGAGGAAACTATAAGATGAAAAGGGTTTTAAAATTACTACTCAACAACATAGAAGATTTAGATGAAAGGTGACACAATGATCATTGAAGAAAATAATGATCCCCACTTCTGTAGTCTAATAGTGTATTAATATTCAATAATATATAATTTTTCATAGTAACTTAAAGAAAACATTTTATATCTTCTGGAACATAATAAAATTTATTTATGTTGAATTAGTATATAAATTATATATTTTAATGAATCTAAATCATGTTTTAGGATTAAAATGATTTAGTTGTATTCTGATAATAAATATAATTTTATAGAAAAAATGTGGATTTTTTAAGTGTATAGCTACTGTATAATAACTAGGAATTATCCAAAATAGTATTAATAAAACTATTATGTATTTATTTATGTGTTTGATCAACCAACCATTTTTTGGGACAATTGTATTATTAATTTAAACTATAACTTACAAATAGAAATTTTTTTGTTTCTTTGTGATAAAAATATAACATGTATATATCTCAACCAAATAATCCTATCAGCTAACTATATATTGATCATAAAAAACAAGTTATTTATAATATATTGATAATTATTAGGGGTCAAGAGGCGTCCTGAAAAACTTGACTGACATCATGTTATGAAGGGAAAATATATTTAATGAATATTATGATCATACATTATAATATGATCGACCAAGGATGGTTGGATTGACTAAATAATTATGCCAACTATCAAAATGTTTCATTGAGCCACTAAAAATGATTCATTCTCGTTTTTGACTAATTTATATAATATTTCTACTATTAAAAATACCAATGGTTATTATTGATAATTAATGAGACCTTTTATATATGTTTTAGTGAACAGATCTGGGAATTAATTTTCCACAATTTGCATTTTTCACAGAAACTTATTATAATATGTGGAAGACTCACTCATACAAAAAGTATAGATGGAACATTTTTTTTCTAAAGTATTATTTCATCCACCTATAATATTATTGTTTTTTATTTTTTAAAAAATTCAGAAAAATATATGAATTCTAATATGATAGCGTCTTATATTTCAATTCCTATCAAATATTTAGACAACGAGAAGGTACTTACTAATAAAAATAAATTTTAGCAAATATTGAGCTACATAAACATCAGATTATTTCATAACTATCTTTAATTTATATTACATATTGATCCATTATTGTGATTTCCATTCATTTTTATATAATTTGTCTTTTACTATTGTGAGAAGTAATTTGATACTCATTCTTTGATTTGATAATATTTTTAATCCCATATAAAAGTATAGATGATTATTAGTATAACCTACACTTATTTAGGTGTAGATGTTTTTTTGTAAAACATCTTATATGATGTGTATTTCTAAAATTAGATGAATAGGTAATGTATTTTATTTTTATAAAGTGGAATGGATTATGCCACATCTTGTTGATAACATCTTATTTAAGTAAATGGTTTGTATTGATTTAATTTTCAATGTAGGAATAAAAAAATATGAAAAACATTGTATTTTTTGAATTGATTTAAACTATGAATGAATAATATAACCTGATAGGTAAAAATTTTCAATATATATATATATACATGGTTATGATTACTATATTTTGAATTTTTATAAAATCCAAGAAAGGAATGACTCCCTCACTAGTGGGAACAATTATTCCTGGGAAAGTAGTGATTGTTTCCAAATGTTTCCATTAAATTATGGTTTATAAATGGATTCTTTTCCCTCATAAAAATATATGTACCAATATTAGAAACATTTTCTAGATTGGATGCATTATTCAACAGTAAATTTCCACTCTCTCATAGAAAAAATGTTGTTAACTGGTTGACCATGGAGTAATTGTGATAAATAAACCTCTTTAAATTCGAACATTACATGTATGTGAACAATACATTGAGACATATCACCAATAAATAAGAGGATATTTCATTTCATATACTCATATTAATCAATTTGATCAAGGATTGAAGATATAATTACATGGAATCTTTTCTTTGTCCAGAATGTAAACAGTCATTACCATGATTAATGTGAGTTCTCATTAGTTGGTTATTATTAATTATTTGTTCAAATATTGGTTAGATAGTTGGAATATTAATAATATCATTAATAGTTTTTTTCTATAATAAATCATTTAAAACTAATGTTTCAATCAATTAAGAAATGTAGGCTCTATATAAAATCAATATACTGATGTCAAGGAAGTTGATAGAAAATATACCTTCATCAACAATAAGGAACTCTTCCTTGTGAGTAATCCATAAATGGTAGGTGGTCCTCTAAATTATCTAATGTTGTTATAGTTCAAGGCCAACCCAACTAATAGGGTATGTTCCAAAATATAATTCATTCACTTCATTTTCAGTCCTCACTGTCTTGGAGACTCATTCATGTATGGTTCCCCACAGATAATTTCACGGAGTGTGTTGGAGTAAACCATTACTCATGATCTATGTTATACAACTAGTATTATGTTGACCTCTATCACTTATTACATAGCTTATGGGATTCATCTTGTCCATGGATCACTAATTTTGATCTTTTTAGTATTTATATTCCATGGCTAGAAAGCATTCTAGATCAATATTTTTTCATTCATCGAGATTTCATTGTCTCAACAATTGAATTATCTTTTTGTAGAATCCATCATAGAAATTATCCATGGCATTTGTACCTATCATAATTTAGTTATGCATGATAGTTATCCTTTCTCTCTATATACATCCTTTTTTGAAATATTCATGGCTGTAAAAAAATATAAATTCTATATAAAGAAGTATTCATTATAATTCAATCATCGATTTTATTGTGTTAAATATTTTTGAAATTATAAGGAAATATTATGAACCAATGTTAAACATGGTAGTCATATAGAATCTTCCATCTTTATGTTGGATTAAATGAAATAGAAAAACAAATTTTAGAGGAATCATAGGTTCTTATATATAAGGTTCTAATATCATAAATCATATTGTAAGTGTAATCGGATAACATTATGATCGCTATGGGATCTCCACTTATCTAGAGAAAAAATTCATTTGATAATCTATGTGGCCGATATGAAAAATAAATCCGGTTGGATTAATATATATATTGAATTAGATTCTACCACCCTTTGGAAGGAAAATAAAAATCATATTATTTATTATTCTTGGAAGCGCACAACTCTATAGAGAAATTGTTCGGATCATCTCTTATCTATGAATCACGTCATCACCCATGCAAAAAATGAAGAAAACTATATTAAAGATCTTCAATCCATCAAGGAGAATTTTTATACTATGATAATAATTCTCATTAACATTCCAATGGATCACTTTTAATTCTCAAAAAGTTACTATTGTAAAAATCATACATTCATGTGTTGTAACCCTATTTCTTTTTAATAAATGAGATGTTTACTATTTGAAAAGATCTAAATTTTATCATAATTATTTTTTAAAAATATAGTTATTTAAATTTTATTTTTAAAGAAATTTTTTTTTGTATTTTGAAACATAATTTTATTTTTATTTTTTATTTTACTTATTATATTGAATTTTAAATTTATTATATTAAATTAATGTTTTCGAAAATAATGTTTTATATTTTAATCCCATTTCATCCCACAGTTTGGAAATTTTCTTCTACCAATTAAAAGTTTCAAAGGGATTATGTTATTTCAGGATCTCTATAATTACTTTATTAATTTATTTTTTCCCTCATTATGTCACCATGATAAAATCTATGTATTTTATTTAATGAATTGTATGTTATTATAGATTCATAACATTGATATAATGATAAATATATACATCCTAATTTTAATGTGACCACTATTTACCAGTAGAAAATAAATTTAAAATTCTATATCGAATATATTGAATTTGATATCTAGGTATTTTTAGAAGAGTAATATTAATAACCCTGGACTAATCAAAATAAATGCATTTATGTAAATAATATTTCATTTCATTATAACTATAAATATATTAATTAATTATTTGATTTTCTGGGGAAATGTATTTTTAGTAAAATATATTTTCTGATACGTATTTTTCTATTTGGGACACCATATATATTTTTCTTGAATCCCCTTATAATATTGAAGTAAAGAGATTAAACCCAAATATCATAATGTATTATTGTTAAAAGGTGAAATATGATTAGTCAATTTCATTAATGTATTACGGATTTAATTAAATCATCAATGACCTAAAAAAGACTCAAAAATTTAATGGATGAAGAAACAAGTTCATAGATTACTAATATACTTACATGATAAATGAATATGAACATATCTATCAATTATAGAATGAAATTACATTATAAACATTGTACGTAAAAAATATTTTAAAAGGGTGATGCTGAATAAAGAGAAGATAAAAACTGGAAATAAATTTGTAATTTTAAGAAGATAACTGTTGTCGTTAATATGTTTGTTTTAAAATAAAAATTACTTCTCCATTTTGATATCCCATATTTGAAATAATTAATTTTGGAAAATTAATGAAATTATGGATTGTTTCACTAGATGATTAAAAAAATTTATAAAGATAAAGAATTATTAAAAATTCATATTAAGAAGGAATTTATGATATATATGAAAACTGGAATAATGATTAGAGAAAGGATAGATTGTAAATGGAAATTACCAACTATGAATGAAACATTAATGAATAAATTAAATAGATTTTTCATAATATGATGTTTAATAAGATGTATGATTATATAAATATGGAAACCAATAAATAAATAACGAAAACCTAATGTAACTCTTAAGATATATCACGAGATTATGATTCTGATAGTAATTATGCATATAAATAAACAAATTAAGATTTATAATCTCTTTAACTGGGGTACATAATGGAAATATTAGTTGTAGTTTCTAGAATAATTCCATTGTATTTGAATCTAAAAGAAATAATAAATAACTATTTAAACATTTCTCTATGATAGAAGACAACATGATTAAACAAAAAATAACGAAATTTTAAATTGGTGAATGACTTATATACTATTGAAAAATGTAATCATTCCATTGAAATAAAAATAATTATAACATATTAAAGGATATTAATTAAACAATATTTAAATATGAGTAATTATGATGGGTTTTTATAAAATTATATATGGTAAAACAATCTTGAATATGGTTTTATAAATTTAGAAACAACTAAAACATAACATCAAAATCATATGTACATCAGAACAGTTAATGAAATTCTATATTAATTACATTTTCCCAAACATATAGAATAATAATTCATAATACTAAACCACACGAACATTTTGTTTTGGAAACAACACCAAAAATTTTTATAAAACAATAAATTTATCTATATATATCTTAATTTTATTGTTAATAATAAATTAAATCATGTTGTAATTCAAAAATCATAAATTTATAACTTCTTGAAACTCCAAGAATTTGTGTTTTCTAAAATCATTTCCTGATTGATTTATATTGGCATACACATTCATGATATATTGTAAATGTATATGAAATATTGATAGTAGATGTTCTAAAAATATGGAAGGATAATACTGAAGCTTCACGATTTTAGTGCATGTTGATTATAGGCTTGTCAAACTATATTATAATTTAAATAGAAAGATAATTTCTCTTGGAAAATTTCATATTCCTAAACGATTATTAAATTTAAATTAAATTTAAATAGTTTAAATCATAATTGACATAGTATATATTACTAGTCTGAAGATGGTAATAATGATAAATTTTAAAAAATTATTCTAAAAATATTCAATCTAAGAATTGTATAGGGTTTACTTCATTATAGATTTGTATAGTTAATAATACTATTTAATATTCATTATTTTATAAAAATGGTTATTTTATAAGATACATTAAAAAGGAATCCTGGTTGTGGAATAGGAGACTAAGACACATAAATTAAAAATATCCTAGGAATTAAACTATAAAATTATTAGATAATGATATACCTAATCTGTAATTACCATAAGACAAAGTGCATAATCCATATCAAAATGAAAATAGACACGAAATTTCATTCAAACAATATAAATAATTTTCAACCTCTCATCCACATAAATTGGTTGACATTGAATTCTATGGATCATTATATATATTTTATTATGTCAATAACTATACACTTATTTGAATTATTATAAATATTCAATTTACAATGGGTATTTTTTCCATTCTCACAAAAGTGAATCCACTAAATGTATGGAAGAATATACAAATATTTCCTAAAACCATATTTGAACATCCATAAAGATCACTATAATTGAAAAGTTTCCATTATTTTAGAATTTTTATTTTATAAATATATTTCCACAATGTTGATATACACATAATTTACCTACAACTAAAAAAACTCAAAAATATTGGGTTACGGAATAAAGAAACAAAACTCATAAATTATTTCATAAGACAATCATTAAAAAATATGAATTACTAATCCTAATTTAGGATAAAAATTTGAGTATAGTTTTTAATTTAGTTAGTAGGTGTTTTATAAGGTTTACCCAAAAAGAGACTCCATGTGAATTAGGTATTTTTATAAATCTAAAGGTAAATTACAATACAATTTTTTGATTTCATTTATTTTTTCTATATACCAATGAGCATTTATAAAAATTTATACGAAAGGGAAATGAATTAATATTATTTTGATATTCAACCACTATTAAAATATTATCTATTTATAAAAAGAATTATTATATTTTAAATTAATCTAAATATTTATTATTATGTGATATAGATCCACGTGAATGAAATAAAACTATAAAAAACCATGACGGTTTTATATTAAATTTGAAATTCAATAGAACCTTTAAGTCCACTGACCATTACACTAATTTGTTTAATAAATATCCTAGAATTTTGATGACAAGCCTTATACCACTAAATAAGTCTTTGAGGGTCCTATGAAAAATATTTCGTCATACATTTGGAGCCATTTTTTTCTATGTTAGTTTTTTCATTTGTGTTCTTCAAAATGAAAATTGATCCATAACTTATCATAGAAATAAAATTTAGAATAAATCCTTCTTGTCATACATTAATAATAATAATATTACATAAGGAAATAGTGATGAACATCAAATGATTGCAATGCATGACTAAATGAGTGAATTTAAGTGAAATAATATCTTAGATCTAGTTATGATAACCAAAGGCCACTTGACTATTAGAGTTGAATGTTTCTTGAGAATCGATTCTGCTGCATCATTCACTATATCTGGATACAAGTTTAAATTGGTATTATATGGTTATAGGCTATAAGAAGGTATTGAATTTAAATAATCATTTTCTATAATATTATGATATGATGCCGTTAGAATACTACTTTATTTTTAATACCATGTTAATAATAGAAGATATTAAATCGATTTCAAGTGTTATTAATAAATTATAGATCCTGTATAAAATTAAAGATCCATTTTATAATGTTATAGTCTCGAGGAAGGTAATGAATATGTGGTAACCTTTTCACCAATAGAAATACATGAGTGTTTATAGTGACAAATAATTATAAACCAAGAATTTATTTTGGAATTGATTAATCAATTCCTTTTATTTTTGGACTATCATATACCAAATCATGTTTTAAATAAATTTTAGAGCTCTTTGTTGTTTAAAATATGGTAATAGATATTAGTATTATAGGATCATATAATTTCTTATTTCAAATTTATTTTCAAATTTTAATACTGATACGACATGATTTATGAAATAACCAACAATAAATGTTTTAGATATAAAAATACATGGCTACGATATCATTTTTGGTTCCACAAATACTACAGTATATATTAAGTTATAAACATTAATGAAAAATGAAATTTATATTAGTTTAATGGGTGAATAATAATTCATCTTGGGTTTATAAATTTTCCAATACATATATTTAAGTTTATCAATCAAATAAAATATAAAAAATATATCTTTTAAAATGTTTTAGATTATATGTAACTAAATTTAGTGATAATACAGTTAGTACATGTTGTAATTTAGATTTTGATAAAAAATAGAAAACTATTTTACCAAACTATCTGCAGAGGTATCAATGTGATTTTAGCATTCTTAATTACTAGCCATCTAGATATGATATTTTTTGTATCCATGAGTTCACATGTTTATTGAAACCCAAAATAATAAAATTTAAATGTTATTAGAAGAATACTCTAATAATTCTATAATTTCACCTATTTTGGATTTTTTATTCCATATTTCATGTATTTGAATTATATAATTATTATAATTCTTAATTTGGTTTTTTTAGCTTTAATAATATAGAATATTCAGTATATGCCACATTTATTTGAAATCATGTAGAGTTTGAGGGTTGTAAATGTAAAATATTTAGTTTACATTATTCTAATAAAATTTATTAAATATTTACATGTTGTTTTTGTGTTCAAATTTTATAGCTAAAACACACATTACAAGACTATGAATATAAATTGATACATGTTGCAATGAATTTTGATAAAATAAGTGATATTAATATAAATTTATACATGTTCCCGTATAATTTTCCCCCATTCTTGAATGTCATGGTTTTATAAATCAAGCAGATCAAATTGTCTATGAAGGTTCACCGAATGGGATAATTGAAACCTAGAGAATTTATAATCATTTGATTATAGGAGATCACAAATGGATTTGATGACTGAAAAAAAGGTGGATGCCTCCTTCCAGGTTCGTATTACTATAGAGACTCCATTATAACAAGGTCCCAGTGGATGAAAATATGTGATGTGTTTTAATTTTCCTATTCTCATGAAGTGTCATATATCACCATCATCGTGAGGACATATAGAATTTGTTCATATGATGAAAAACTTCTTCCTTACTTGGGGAAATAGTCTTCATTATATTTCAAATCCTACTTTCGTAAATAGAGTCTTTTGAAATATTTTAAATATTTTTTAGAACTCATCAATCTGAATAGATGTATCCTTTATTTAGAGTATCTTGTTCCTAAATTAATATATTGTGTTTGGAGAGACTGAAAAAATTATATTCACAATAGGGATCGGTATGCTGAGTCTTCTATAGAAGAAATGATATGGGTGGAAGTGCAGACCATGAGAATCATGACCAATAGGAGTTTCAAGAATTCAGTTAGGGACTTAATGACTCTCAACCGCCTGAATATTAGAAGTGTTTTTCCTAATCCCCAAGGAATGAAGGAATTATTCTCATCTTCCCTTTTATTTGGATGGACCATGTGCAATACAGATGGGAAATCACAGGGCAAAACAGGACCCTCTAGATTTGGGGTAGTCATTAGAAATATTTATAGGGATGTAGTGGAATACATTTACAAACCATGTGTATATGAAACTGCTTTGGAAGATGAAATGTTGGGAGTCATCATAGTGGTTTATATTGTGAATCAATAGAACTGGTATATCATTTGGTTGGAATGTGACTCAACGACTATTGTTCCAGCCATAATAGTGGGTCACATACATCATTCATGGATTCTCACAATTATGTGAGTCAAATGTCTTGAGCGAATCTCTACTATGAAATATATTGTTACCCACACATCCCTGAAATCAAACAATATTTTGGATGGCCTTTAAAATAAAGGAGTCTCATAGGAAGAAGAAAAATGTTCGAACAATGTCCCTAATTTTATTTTGTGTTAATCTAAGATCCCCAGTCCTCCTTTTTCCCAAAAATATTGTTTATAAGTAGAATTTATCACTGTACTAAAAAAATTAATAATATTAAATGGTAGACCACATTGAAAAATTATTTTTAAACATGATATATCTCTATCCATTCAATTAGTAATCATTGATAGCAAGACCATATATTTACGAAACCATTTAAAATGTAGATTTTAATTTTCTCACACATCAAAGGGGGATTATAGATTATTTTTAGTTCATTTATGGTCGAGTTATTTCTTATATTTTATATTAGTTTAAACATTTAAATTTTATCATTACACATTAATTGATTATTTTTTATATCTTTATGAATTATTAGATTATTGAAGGTTTCATTTTTATCAAAAAATCTAATTTTAGTTTCTAAAGATCACATGTGATTATAAAATTATATCATTCCATCAGGTTTAAACTATGATAATATTACATTAATAATTCACATGGGTGATCAATCTAACATTGAAGGATAATTAGATTTTTTTTCATACATTATGTAGTGATAATATATGAGTTGAAATTATTATTCATTTTACTCATAAGTTCGGTCATTCTATATTGACATCTAAAACATCCATTGGGATGACGATCATACAAGTTACAGTTCCCTCTCTTATAAAATTTATTGACTCTTTATTATAAAATCATGTAAAAATATATATTTTTATTAATTAATGTATTTTATTTCTTATTTTCTTATGAATTATAGTTTCAATAGAAATAAATGAATTTCAATTCCATAGATTTTAATTTTAATGGTCACTACTCAATGTCTCTTAAAAAACACATCTTACACCTAAAATATTTCAACCTCTCTAATCATAGTGATGATTGAATGGTAAAGTAATAGTTAGATTTTTGTCCTTCCATTGATCATCTAAATTTAATGAAAATTAATTCAATGTTGATTTTATCAATTATACTTCACAACATGAATCATTGAAATCAATTAGTGTTACATAAAAATATTTATGATTCATTTAGGGTGATGACATGAAAGTTATTGATGTAGAACATTATACAAAATCTATTCTTGAAAAAGAGGATTTGGATAAATAATTGGCCATTTAATACAATATTAGTGAATTTCTATATATGAAATTATAATGTAATGTAAGAGTTAATAAGGACCTCATGTCATCCATTTTAATTACAAAATGATGTATATTTTCATTCAATTACATGGATAAGTGTTTCAGTATTCACTACAGTAGATATATTGAGAATTTTTGTGTAATTATCCCATAGGTTATGTTATAGTTGAATATGAAAATGTTTTATAAAATATTTATCATTATGGAAAAACTCACTAGACAATTTAATAGATTATAATGGTCACTATGTGCTTAGTTCAAGTTTATTCATCACTTTATTTTTCAAGGAAATGGGACATAAATATTATCCCATGATCATCCTATGGCATATAATAAAAAAAAGGATGTCATCCACAAATAATACAAAAAAATATTAATATACATGTAGAAATACTTTTAATTAAATTCATAATGACTACATAAGTTTTTGTTAAAACAAAAGGACTGAAAATTTACTTATAACGGCCATACCTTCTACCAAATTAGCTTTTCTGAATTATATATTATATTATCCTTAATATAGGTAACTATATTGATGGTAAATATTGGAGAAACAATTTCCCCTTTCAAATGTTTAAGCATATCATAATTCTTGTGGCAATAGATACGTATTCCTTACTATGGCTCTAAGGAATTTTAATTAATCAATAAAAAGGATAATATAACAATCATCTTTCTTAGAAAAGTGGACCAATCTCTTCCATTATAGATGACTATGTCTAGAACTCCTTTTTCATGAAGTATATAATTGAACTAAAATTTTAAGAGGCAGGGATTATCCCATGAAACTATTTGGAGTGGAAAATATATGGAAGAATATATACAAGTGACCTAATAAACCACATGGGATATGTATATTGGGGGAATTATTGAAATCCCACATCAAATTCCCCTTCATTCTATACTAGTAATAAACAATGGGACACTTTCAGTCACTACAAAGTCTTTATAATTACTGTGATTTTGTGATCCTCTGTGAGAATCATCACGCTTCCTTATTTTTTATGAGTAATTCACACATCCTCATGTGAAAAAGTAACCATCAAAAAACCTAACATACAAGCTAGATCAATTATTAACATCAATTCTATATCCATCACTTCATCATAAGAAGAAAACATTAGTACGAAAACCCAAGAATTAATATCATCCTAATTATCCTACTCAAACAGTTGAGTCATAATATTCTCATTTGATACTACCTATGTATGAAAATAAACTATCTCATCATAATGATTATCATACTCTCTAATAGATCTTTTATCCTAATCATGATTTAATAACTCTAATTTCGTGGATAACATCATCATGTTTGTATGGAACTGGTACATGAAAAAGGACTTTTTGTCTTTACACTCCAATCCCTTATGTTTCATAACCATCCAAATTGTGTCCCACCATATCATGTTCGATAAACCCAGTATAAAGATCGAATAATTCAACATGATTTCATCTATTGTCTCCATGAATTAAAAAACATTCCATTATTTTAACCATTTCTCATCATATTGAGGATCACATGAACCTTTAAAAATTGGTGTCTTCTGGTGAAGGAACTCTCGGGAATGAATCATTATAACAACCCTATAATGTTCCATAGCAAGAGACAAGATGAGAACTAGTGTAGGTTCCATTCCCATAGCATGGATAGTCTGGAAAATAACATCAAACACACTTCAGTCAATAAGAGGATTTTCTTAGGGAGGTATCCCAAAATCTCATTCCTATATCTAAGTCACGTCTCCTCTGGAAATAAATATTTCAGATTACATAAATATGCAATGTTAATAGAAATATATTAACAGTTAAATATAGTAATGAGGGAAAATTAATAAAAATTTATAATAACATATGACTTGTATTCCAATCTATCCAAAAAATTAAGGGAAATGACTAAAAATAATCTTCAAGAAATAATTCTTTTAAACAACCCATTTACTTAAGGATAAATTTGGTGAGATCTAGCATGGAACACAATTTCAAATAAATAGTAACTCATAATGTGATCACATAATAACATATGTACATCATGTAATTAAAAAATTACCTAAACCAGTGATGCCACATATTTATGAACCATACTGGGTAATGTGGTTAATCGATAGTCATGTTAGTCCTTAAATGGACCGAAGGGTGTTCCCTATCCCCATAGGATGGTAACATTCACCAGAAATCATGTAATATGAATGTGAGAATTATTGTTTCCAAAAAAATTGTTGTAGCAGAAAAACTAACCAATATGAATATAAGGAAAATATAATCTAGGGTAGTGTACCATAAGTAGAATAGGAAAAGAAACCAATGTATTATAACAAGGTACTATAATGTTTGATAAAAACCCATTTCCTAGTGGATGAAACTCTCTATGACCAAGGAGAAACTTCTATTACAACGACCAAGGGGCACCATACAATTTCATAAACCAGAAATAAGATAATATAAAAAACCCAATTGAACAGCTAGGGTGTGAGGAAATGTACTATAATAGTATCACCACATATTCCATAATAATATGAGAACATTTAATTAACCAAATAATTATTTCATTTTTATCTAAACAGTTATAGAATTTCATATGATATTTTAAACACTTCAAAATATAAATTTCAAATGATGTAAATTCATTAAACAAATGCATTAATATATTTTTTTATAAAATAGATTATATAAATTTAGTAGGAATGAAAAAAAAATAAAAACCTGATAACACATTATTATCTAAAATATAAACAAGTGAGAAATCTGATTATCTACCAAAAGGAATGATAATTTCTGCCTACGATATCCTTAAACACTCAATGGTGATCCTTGAAATATACATACACAAACATCATGATGACAAGGGCCAAAATTGAATCACCACCATCTCATCCTTGATGTGACTGACTAAAGGTTGTTTTTTAATCCGTATAGACTCTAAAGGGTTATATCCCAATAACTCACTAACTACCTAGTCTTGAACGTGCACTAATACAATCAATTAGTTTAAAGATATTAAAAAAAATGGTAAATAACAATTCATCCCATTGTCCCCATTCCAAATATCCAAATAATATTTTAAAAACAAATATTGGTCTTCAATCATAAATTGTTTTTTTCATGATAAAACCACATGGTGCATGAACATGACGGATGGGAAAAAATTTATGGAGAAAAAATCACATGATTCTGCCACTAATCATGAGAGATAAACTTAATAATTCTTAATAATGAAACAATTGTTAAATTTTTTCACCTATCATCTCTTTAAATTTAGTGTTAACATTTATTTGAAGGGTGCTGAAGAAGGTGAAAGTGGGTTTGAGCTGGTGTATTGAAATCATAAAGAGTTTTATAATTTTTTTTTCTATTCATAGTATTCTAATGATATATTATTCTACCTTTAACTCTTTCACATCAAATTAGTGGTAAAACATTTGAGTGATTCTGGAAGGGGGTGTTTTCCTTTGTAATGTATGATTGTTGTGAGTAATGGTATAAATATGGTTTTGTTGTTGAATAATTACTATTTTTAGTTATTTAAAAATCTATTAATGATATCATATTTTATTTTCTGGTTTCACTCATAATTTAAATCACTGGTAGAATATATTTAATCTACCTCCACCTTGTGTAGTTTTTATCTATGAAGAATAATGTATTAGGAGTTGAGTGTCATGGGATCATTAGAACCTATGTGGAATTACTGAAATTTTTCAATATTTATAAGATTCAACAATTCCAAATTAGGGCATTCATTATTTATTTTGAAATGATTTTTGAATTTTCATTTCAATAGGAGATATTTCATTTCTTCCTTGAACCAGGGTGATTGGACACTCGATTGAGGAGTCATTAATTTCCCTTTCAATAGGAAGAGATGGAGAGAAATTATTATGACCATGATGGAATTGTTATAGTTGATCCTACCCTGACCCTAATACAGTCTTCATCTATTTTTTCAATCATTATTTATATTTATTTATTTATTTTCAAAAATAAAAATATTTATATAACAATAACCACATGTTTCTCAAATTTTTAGGTGATAGATTGATTATTATAAGATCGTTTCTAGAGACTATAGAGACCCAATATTTTATTACATTACTATTAATTTATTAAAATGGAAAACAATATAATTTTATTACACCACGAGTATCAATAGGTTTAGTGTCATGGGAAAATGAGGACCAAACATAAAATTTACAACATCAAGCATAATCATTTATATAATTCCTTATTCTTTTGCTACTTTTTGGAACTTCACCTCTACTTCGTATATATAGTCACCTGAGGATATACATAAAAGATGGGTGATCTAAAATCCAAACAAGATGATAAATAGGTACAATATAGCATGGGGTGAGCTTACTTATAACATAATCATCAAAATCATTAGAGGAAACAATAATAAATGAATTAATATGTGGACATGAATAAAAAGTAAATATAATGTCTTAGTGTAAATCTGACATAAATAGTTTTGATCAATTCTAGAAACATTTTCACACATCATTTCACATTAACTCATGAGATTGATAACATTACCCAATTCATTGGAGCACTTTATAATTATATTCTCACCCATCACATCGTATCATTCTCAATATAATGCAAGAAACATAGAACATATATAAAAAATGAACATAAATAAAGCATGGAATGCATTGGGGTTCAACTCATAAGAAAACATTTATAATCTTTGGGTTCCCCATTGAAATATGGAATAACATACAATAAACTAGAACCCTCAACCTTGAGTTAGTAGTAAAAGGTGTGTTTATGAAATAAGAGTTCATTTAGAAAACATTTATTTGACATAAAATCCAGTGGAAAAAATTTATATCCCAAAAAATCTAAGATATTGATGAAAAAATTATTTTTTATGAGTTACCATAGCTAAAATGGAGTGAAATATGGGGAAAATAAAGAAAGAATGTTGGGTTTGAGAATTTTTCCTTACGCTGTATCTGAATGATTTCATCACATTAATGTCCTATATAACAACATTAGATTAATTAATTAAAAATTATACAAACTTGTGTACACAAATATGGTTCATTTATATTTCAATAAGTTATTTTATGGTTTTTTGAAGAGTTATAGAGATTAAATAAATTTTCCCTCAATGATTGTTTTTATGGTTTTCTTGAGCGGTTCACGTGTATTCAAAAATGAATGATCATGTACAAAATGGATAAACATACATAAATTATAATTAATTTTATTAATGATATTAAATTATTCTAAATGTTCTTATAATGAATTATATTATATACCATGTGGATGAATCATCTGATGAAAATTTAACGATGATTGTTTGGGTTAATTCGAGCGGGTTTTCGACCACAACGAACTTCTTTTTTTTAATCATTTTATAATATGTAAAAACTTTAGATCCCATACATTAAGTAGGTTATAATTCATAAATTATAATCTGGTTCAACCAAAAAATGGTTTTATGACTAGATCGTAAGGCTATAATTAAAATACATCGTTCTTGATGATGATAAATTAACACCTCACGAACAACATTTTATTTTCTATATTAAAAAGAAGATGATAAAGGAATTGGATGGTATATAATCCCATTAGTATCATTACATTCCAGTATATGTATGATAATGGAGTTACCACAACATTTGGATGGGGATAGGTGGGGATATATGTAGAAAAGAACAAGAAATTGAAAGGAAATTTAAGTAAGAGTGGGGGGGTTACCTCTCGAATCCTCCTCTTGAGATCCTCATTAAGAAACAAATGCTTGGTATTTTGATGATACCAGAATCTCCGTGACATGGTGGAGGGGCTATGTGGTATTCTTGAATAGATTTTTTTCAATGCTTGATGCATGGGAGGTGTGAGGAAATGGGGGTGTGAAGTGTGGTATTTATAGTGGTGGGAAGAGGGGTTTTATCAATATAATATTGATTAATTTATAATTAATCCTCAAGATAAGAAATAGTGAGTGTTACATGAGTAAATATAGTAAATATATCATGTGAATCTGATCAATATTTTCTTACATCAGAAAAAATCACCCAAGACTGTATAAATCATGAATATAACTTATTATGTAAATTATCGTATTTCACAATTCCTAAAAAAATTCATGTATTTCAGAAATATCCCAAAAATTAAAACTAAATATTTTTCAACATGTATAATCCAAAAAAACACCATTATTCAAATATAATTTTCTAAATATGATTAATTTTATTTCTAATTAAATTAATAATTTCATGAAAAATATATATTTTAAAATTATAAAAGATTTCAAAATTCAATCTAATATTAAATAAGGTCTTATAAAATTATCATAAAACAAGAAGATTTAGAATTTTTAATTTATTAAAACACTTGAAGAAAAGAAAATTTCATATAAATTGATTATATATTTATAATTAATTATTTCTGAATTAAAAAAGTAATAATTCTTTTGTAATGGTCAAATTGTGACCTATAAGATGCCTTAGATTGACTTAATAAATCATGGGTAAGGTTACTATTCATCTAGAGGATTTACTCTTCATTAGTTATATATTAATATCAATAAGTTTAGGTCAATATTCATAACTATTGTTTACTATTCACCAAATATTACTTTTTTCATATCAGACTCAAAATATCTTACTAATTGCAACCATGTATGTCAACATTTTGAAATTTAAAACACAAAAGTGGAAAATGTATGTTTAAAAGATATATAATAGTTCATTAAATAATGATGTGGAATTTTTGTTCCTATTTGACTATAATTTAAGGCATGATTATTGTTGGACTCCTCATGTATTAATCATGTTTTAATGATCACAAATCTTATTAATGTTCATTACTCTCATTAATATTCACAAATCTTATTACTGTTCATTACTCTCATGAATATTCACAAATCTTATTACTGTTCATTGCCCTCATTAATATTCACAAATCTTAGTACTGTTCATTACTCTCATTAATATTCGTAAATCTTATTATTTCTCATTACTCTCATTAATATTCACAAATCTTATTATTGTTCATTACTCTCATTAACATTCACAAATTTTATTAATGTTAATTAATATCATTATTATTTACATATCTTACCAATCCTCTATATTTATGTGTCAATTTATATACTCTTATAATGGGTAAACTTAATTCCTACTATGAATGTAACTATTTATGTTTAAATACAGTTATTTCTCTAAGTATTAAGACACCGTGATGTTTGACACAGTAAGACAGACTGTGTGCAAGACACATACACAGTGAAGTAGACAATGTAAAGACTAAGTCTCAACACACTGTGACAGTAAGCCTAGCACCGTGAAGGACACACCATAAAAGACAAACTGTGACTCAGACACCGTGAAGGAGAAATCGTGACTCAGACACTGGGAAGGACAAACCGTGACTTAGACACCGTGAAGGAAAAACCGTGACTCATACACTGTGAAGGAGAAACTGTGACTCAGACACCATAATGGATAAACCATGATTCAGACACTGTGAAGTACATACCGTGAAGAAGACACCATTTACACAACAAACTGTGACACCATTTGTTAACCTTTTTATAAATATTATTTAAATTTTTCTAATGGTCAAATTTGATGATTTTAATGTTTTTAATGTTATTTAATGATAGTTTTTGGAATGTCAGGAAACCATACCTCGTACTTATGGAAAGGGATTCATTCCTATTTCCGGTGGTCATGGAATAAAATGAAGTCTCAGCTGTAGTAAAAAATTAAAAGTCGCCTCGACATACATTCTACAACACACGCAATGTGAGCTGTACTAAACCAAAGAACAATCCTGAGAACAACTATGATGAAGACATTGAAAGATTCTCAAAGATGATCCAACACATTTAATCCTAAACTAATGGGGGAATTGAAGTCAAGAGAGCATCTTCACTCCAGTAGAACACAAGCTGAACTACGACACTGTGTTTTTCAACAGAAAAACCAAAGAAGGACTCAGAATCATTTCTGCTGAATCCAATGAGTCCAGAGCTGCATTTCTAATCACTAGAGCATTCTAAACTCTTATTTGTTCTCTCTATGTGATTTTTTTATTTACTTTCAAGTAGTGTGGTGTACTCTTTATATCTTACACACAAACACTATCTCCAGCACTGAACTAGAGGATATCAAAATCCTCACTCCAAAACTCTTAACACTTGTTTACCCATGACAACTGTGTAAGAGGTCCTTCTATGGAATGGTCTATTTTTTCCCACGAAGAACTATGGTAGAGGTCCATGCGTGGCCTGGACAGTTTTTTAAACTGTTGTTAACCCCGATCTAGTGTGTGGATCAAATTTATATAAATTTGAGAGAACTAAGTATCGGCTTGAGATTGGGCCTCTTGTTATATCCTCTATGCATTTTTTACTTTATGTTTAAAGTATACTACATATATCTTCTATATTTCACTGTTGTTACTTTGAAATACAATAACATTTTAATGTTACTATGATAGTTAAATTATCAAGTGTTTACACTTATTGTAAATCAGTAGGTTAGTTTCAAAAGTTAGTTTAATCTTGTTGTTAAATTAATTGAGACCTAATCAATCTTTGAGAAGTTAAGTGAAAATTTACAATCTGTATTAATTCACTATAGTTTAACATGTTTTATAAATTGGGGGATTTTAATAGAAAAATATTTTAACAGAAATTATAATTGGAACTCAATTCACCCCCCTCTTGAGTATCCACTCTGACCAACATTTGGTTTCAGAGGTTGTTTTTATTTATACAAGTAATCAAACCACTCTGTTTTCAACTGTAATTTTAGTTGCATCTTTAAAGGTCATAAATTTATCTTAGTTATAAATTTTATCTCTTTAATTTTAATTTATAAAATGTAGCTATGGACAATAGACTAGAGGGTGCTGCTACTAACTGGCCACCTTTCTTTATTGGTACAAACTATTCCCAGTGGAAACGTAAAATGAAAATTCATTTGGAAAGCATGTGTTTTGATATCTGGACTGCTATAGAATCTCAATATAAATTTCTAGAAACTAAAAGAACAACTCGGGATGAACCTACTAAAGTAGCTTACAATAATAACTATAAAGCTATGAATGCTTTGTATTGTGCATTAGGAGATGATGAATTTAACAGAATATGTGCAAAAAAACTGATTATGAAACTTGGGATACTTTAGGTGTTTCTCAGGAAGAAACAACCAATGATTACGAAATGAGATTGAATACATATACTATTAAATATGAAAATTTTAAAATGAATAGTGATGAAACTATTTCTGGTATGTATCCTAGGTTCAAAGAGATAGTCAATACAATGAATTCACATGGAAAAGTTGTTCCAGAAAATGAACAAATTATGATGATACTGAGATGTTTTCCAGATCGATGGAGAGGCACATATGTTTCAATAAGAGAGTCATGTGACATTGCTTCTCTACCTGTCAATGAACTCATTGGTAAGATTATGATGTATGAGCAAGAACTCAAGGTGAATAAAGAAAAAGATGGTGAACGAAAAAGGAAATCAGTGGCTTTCAAGACTAATGCTTCAATGAGAAAGGTCAAAGAAAAAGCTTAAATACAAACTAACAGTTCAAAAAGTGAGTGTTATGACTCTGATAGTGATGCTGAAATGGCTCCGATAGCCAAAAGGATTAAGAAATTTTATTGGATTAAGAATGTTTTCATAAAATCAAATTACAATGGAAAGTATGACAATAAGGGACATTGGATGAAGGACTGGAAAAAGCTAGATAAAAATGATGAAGTTGTTTTCTATGAGTGAAAAAGAAAAGGACGTATTAATAAAGACTACTGAAATCTAAAATTCAAGAAGAAATATGATTACAAGGAAAGTAATTACAAGAAAGCTATGAAGGCTACCTAGAGTGCTTCTGATGAAAGCACTAGTGAATTTGAGATGTCTAATTCTGAAAACATGACCAGTGAGGAATTATTTGAATAATGTAATATGATGGAACATACATGCAATGAACTTCAGTATAAATACGGATCATTAAGGAAACATTATGCTCTCACTAAAACTATTAAAACTGAACTTACTATTGAAAAAGAGTAAAATTCTCAACTGTTAAAGGAAAACACTGAACTGAAAAGTTCAAATGAGGAACTTAAAAAGGACTTACAGAAATTCACAAATGTAAAATACACTCTAACTAAAATTATAGGAGATCAGGTGGCACCAAAATATGCTACTTAAATAGGTTATAAACCTGGAAAAAGAGAGTTTACTAAAAATAATTTTACTCCCAAATCAGGACAAAATTCTACTAGTTCATGTTATGGAAATTCATTTTCATCAACTATTTACTCACATAGCTATATATCAAAATGATTTTATCTTTCAAAATCTATTGATTCAATATATATGAAACCCATATGAAAAATTTGGGTAAAAAAATCAATGATTTCTAACATGTCTGGACCCAAGAAGATCTGGTTACCAAAATAAATTCCTATCTAAATATGTTTTGTAAGAAACCTGCATGAAGAGTTCCCAAATAAAGATATGGTACATGGACATTGGATTTTTATGGAATATTTCTGGAGAATACTCACGCTTCAAAAGGCTAATAATGGTTAATAGAGGCTATGTCACTTTTGGTGATAATTATAAAGGAAAGATCATTGGCCTTGGCCCAATTGGTAACACTAACTCAGTTTAAATTTCTAAAGTTTTATTTTTTTGATGGACTTAAATATAATCTGTTAAGTATTTCCACATTGTGTGATGATGGTTTTAATGTCATGTTTGAAAATTATTCTTCTAATTTGTTTAATTTTAAAAATGTTTTAGTATTTTCTTCTTTGAGAAATAATAATATTTATGTTGTTGATCTGAATTCTTTAGCTAAACAAAATATTACATGTTTAAATGAGTTTCTATAATGAGTCATGGTTATGGCATAAGATATTATCACCCTTCAATATACACTCACGTAGAAAAATGACTAGGAAGAACTTTTTTAGAGACTTACCCAAACTAGAGTTCCCAAATGATAATGTGTGTAATCCCTGTGAAAAGGGAAAACAACACAAAATCTCTTTGAAATAAAAGAAAGAAGTTTCAACATCTCAATCATTCGAGTTGGTTCACATGGACTTGTTTGGACCTTTTAGAGTTTATATTTTAAATGGGATGCACAGTGTCTATGTCTTTTTAGATGAATTTTCTATACATACTTGGGTATACTTTTTAGCTCACAAAAGTGAAGCTTGTTCTTACTTTATTAAATACTAAAAGTCTGTAGAAAACCTTAGGGGACTTATGATTAAAGAACCTGAGAAGTAATCATGGACATGAGTTTGAAAATCAAGATATTGAATCTTATTCCTCACATAATGGCTATAGTCACAACTTTTCTACCCCTAGTACACCTCAACCGAATGGTGTAGTAGAAAGAAGAAATAGAACCCTTCAAGAAATTTCTAGAACCATGCTTAATGAATATGACCTGCCTATTTATTTTTGAGATGAGACTGTGAATATAGCTTGTTATATTATTAATAGAGTCTTGATAAGACATTTTCTCAAGAAGATCCCATATGAGTTATGGAACAATTGAAAACCCAAAGTTAGTTAGTTTAGAGTCTTTGGGTGCAATTTTTTTTCTTAATACAAAGGATAATCTTGACAAGTTTGCTTCAAAGAGTGATGAAGGAATTTATATTGGTTATTCTTTAACTAGAAAAGTCTATAGAGTCTTTAATAAAATAACCAAATGTGTGGAAGAATCTGTTCACATCATATTTGATGAAACTCATCCACATGAGCCCAAGTCATCTCTTGAAAATCATGAAGATGAATTTTCTGTTCTGAACCTTGATGATAAAATCAATGAACCTGCTGTAAAGACAACCTGTTCTGGAAAAATTTCATAATTTGCTCCTAATGAACCTGAACCATTAGATAAAACTGAAATTTCTAATCCTACCATTACTAGATCAACTTAAATTCTAAAGAATCCTCCTTTAGATGTTGTTGTTGGTAATCTTGATAGAGGGACACAGACTAGAGCTTCTCTTAGAAATCAGGTTGAACATCAAGCCTTCTTGTCACAGCCTGAACCTAAAAACATTGATGATGTTATTAATGATGTATTTTGGGTAATTTCTATGCCAGAAGAACTCAATCAGTTTGAATTAAATAATGTTTGGAAACTATTAGAAAACCCTAAGGACACATTCACTATATGCACTGAATGGGTTTTTAGAAATAAAGTAGATGAATCTGGAAATATAGTTAGAAACAATTCTAGATTAGTTGAACAAGGCTATAGTCAAGAAGAAGGAATTGACTATGAGGATACTTTTTCTCCAGTAGCCAGATTAGAAGCCATTAATATTTTACTTTCATTTTCTGCATATATAAATTTAAAACTATATCAAATGTATGTCAAAAGTGCATTCTTAAATTGATATATTACTGAGGATGTTTTTGTTGAACAACCACCTGGATTTTCAAACCCTCATTTTCCAAATCATATTTTCAAATTATCAAATGCTTTATATGGTTTAAAACAATCTCCAAGATCTTGGTATGATAGAATAAGTACTATCCTAATTTCCAAAAGTTTTAAAAAAGGTATAGTTGATCCTACTCTTTTTATAAAAAATATTTCTAATGATGTTTTAGTTGTAAAAATTTATGTTGATGCTACTATTTTTGGATATTCAAATACTACATTTTGTACTTATTTTTCTAAAGTGATGAAAAACGAATTTGAAATGAGTTTAATGGGTGAAATTAAATTCTTTCATGAATTTCAAATCATTAAAATGAAGATGGAATTATTTTAACTCAAAGTAAATATATTGGAGATCTTTTAAAACTTTTTGAATTGGATCGCACTAAATGTAGTGACACTCCTATGAGTACCACCTGTAAGTGGGATCTTGATGAGGATAGAAAATCTGTTGATCAAACCACTTATAGAGGAAAGATTGGATGTCTACGCTTCTTGACTTCTAGTCGTCCTAATATTTTGTATAGTGTGTGTATGTGTGCTCATTTTCAATCAAACCCTAAAGAGTCACATTTAAATGCTATAAAGAAAATTTTCCAATACCTCAAGAATTTTCCCAATTTAGGACTATTCTATCCCAGAGGACAATTATTTGAATTAGTTAGTTACTATGATGCTGATTTTTCTAGATGTATGTTAGATCGAAAAAGTAGATCTGGAACATGTCACATTTTAGGCATGTAACTAGTATCATGGTGTAGTAAGAAACAAAATTCGGTTGCATTATCTACTGCAGAAGCTGAATTCATAGCTGCTGAAAGTTGTTGTGAACAAATTTTGTGGATGAAACAAACATTACTAGACTATGGATATCATTTCAGAAATTTACCAACAAATTGCGATAACACAATTGATATTAACATTTCAAAGAATCAGGTTTCACATTCGAGGACAAAACATATTGATGTATGACATCAATTTTTTATGGATCGTTACCAAAAAGGTGATATCACTTTAGAATTCATTGGTATTGAATATAAATTTACTGATATATTCACTAAACCACTAAATTCTATGATATTATACTACATCATACATGATATTGGTATGATTAATCATAAATAGATATCTTACTGATCTGAATGTTTAATACTTTACTGTATTTTACTTTACGGTTTCATGGTCACTATATTACAGTTACTGTTTCATGCTTACGGTCTCACCATTAACACCTTGTGTTCACGGTCTGCCACTTAACTGTCTCACCATGAAAGAACCGTTCAATCACTGTCTCACCGTGACTACATAGAATGGTCATTGTCTCACTGTGATGACTGTTTTTCATCGCACCGTAACGCCTACTCACGGTCTCACCGTGAAGATTATTTATGCATTTATTTTTAACCCATATCGTGGTAATTTTTATTTCACCACTATTTGATTTCCCGAGTTTTTGTTTTTATGACGTTTGACATTCCCAAATGATAAAAGATAAAGGTTTCAATTGATATCTCACCCAAACTCTCTCCTGCTCTCTCTCTCTCTCGAACCCTATTTACCATACAAACCTTTTCTTATCTCTTGCCCTAACCTTCAGTGGATGCCAAGGATGAAGTGTCGGTATTCATCTACTCCTGAGAAGCACAGTTCAATGAAGAAGAAGATAGCTCCATGGATAGCTCCCGAAGGCCCACTAAATCCGAACCATGTTAACCATACTTTTGTACCTAAAAAAAGAGATTTTCCCTGAGTGGCTACTATCTTGTAAGTCTTTTCTCCTAAAAATCATAAGAGAATAATGATGGTTTGAATGGTTCTCTATAAAAGATAGACCAATTTATCTGAGGTTGGTATCTCAATTTTACCAATTTGTAATGTTTTCTTTTAATGATGGAAAAAGTTTCATGGTGACCAGCTGGATCAATGGTCAGAAATGTTCATTCACATCAAGGATATGGGTTGCATGCCTATGGATTCCTCATGAAGGAATTTGGGATGACTACCAGAGAGACCCTCCTTCATCATCTAACATCTTCGATCTAGAAAATTCCTTGGAAAACTTAACCAGTAATGGAAACAAGCGAAGGGATATAACTGTAGAGCATGATGGAGAAACTAGACTACTATTCGAATTTGTTCAGAATCTAATTAGTCCAAGAAAAGTAGATTTTTTAGTGATGAAGTATCAGGATGTGTTCCTGATTCTCCTATTGAAGAATGGCCATAAGATCAATCTTTGCAAGTATGTCATTAACCATATATGTGAGAAGATTAAATTCACATCCAAATCCACCTCCTTGTTTTACTCAAGGTTGATTTCATCCATGCTAGTTATAAAAGGGGTTTTTGGACTGAATGAAGAGATGCTAGAAGATTTTGAGTTCTTCCTATCCATGACTATCATCATAATGATGAAAATTAACTGTAACCCCTGAAAGAAGCAATGGGTTGGGGATAATGATCAATTTTATAGGAAGTATAATCCTATTGATTATCCAAGAAGTCTAAAAATGTTACTGATCCTGATTTGGAACCAGATGAAGTGGCTGAATACTCAGATGCTGGAGAAGAAGAGGACATGGTAGTTGATGTACCACTTAGAGAAGAAGATGAAATACCTCCAATGGAAGCAGCTCCTATTGAAAAAAGAAATGACTGTTGTCCCTGCTATTGTTCCTACTGAAATACCTCATAGAGAGGAAGTTGTTGTTGAAAGGAAATGACTTTAGATCCTTCAGTTGTTCTTAGTGAGGAAAAAGATACTGCTTCTAGAGAAGTTGTTAATCTAGATATCCAATCTGAGGATGTATTAGATTATGTAGTAAAAGAATAAGAGGAAAAATCCATGGAAGAGTCTGTTGGTGTAGAAGAACTCCATGTTTAAGAGCAAGACAATCTGGAAGCACTGCCTGTGGAATAATCAGTTCCTAAGATAATTCCCTCTGCTGAAGAGAGGATGGAACTTGCCTTCCAGTTGGCAAGGTAAGAAATTGTTGAAGAGATCAGAACTGATCATGTGGATCATGGTCATGTTGCTGAGCCTATAGTCTCTGAAATGGATGCACAATTTGAGGGGGAGGAACCTTAGAATCTTGAGACTTGTCCAGCTATGTATGATGAATCTGAATCTAAATATGAACATGGTGGTGAGTCATACTATGTGTACACTCGATATGATTTCACAAGATTTTATGATATGAATGAGTCACAACAAGTGACTAAAAATGGAATGGATCTCTCTTCGATGCTTCAACTGATGTCAGTAGCTCACCCAGAACCTGAACTAGAACCAGAGCCCCAACTTCAAGCTCAACCAAGATCGCAACTAGATCCCATACCACTTCCTCCTCCCTAACCCAATCAACAATCTTTTGTAAGTAAATATTATCTGAAAGTCTTTGGAGAGACTCTTTTTAGCTGGAGTTGAGAAGATTATATCCTCTCAACCTCGTACAGTGACTCAACTGAGTCAAGACGATGCATCTATTCTCTTGGAAAATAATATTCTTCATATTAAAAAAAGGATGATTCGAGAAATTCAAGAAGTTAGAGTTGAAAATAAGCTACTGAGTGATGATGTTGCAAACCTAAAAAGTATGGTAGTAGACTTACAGAATGAGTTGCCTTTGAGATCAGAGCCTACTCCTGTTTCTGCCCCTCCACCTGTTATTTCTTCTCCTGAACCAACTTATTCCACCCTTTCTAGAGAGATTGTGTCTTAATTGTATCCTTATCTACTATCTTTTGATGAGAATATTGGAACAAGACACACCAAGATGCTGCAATGCATGAGAGAGCTTTTGGAAAATCTGAATAGGCTCACAGATGTGTACACTAGATTCCTGCAAAAAGTTTTGAAACAGCTCAATATTCTATCCATAGCTGTAAAAGCTTCTCCAGCTTCTGTTCAACCTTCTGTTCCTCCTTTGGATGATTCTCTGCTAAGATCCATAATCGAGGAAGAACATCATAATTCCTTCAGTGTCTTGGATCTGTCTTCTTTGTCAGAATTGGTTAAGAACAGTGATTGAGCGTTGGACTTGGTTAGAATTCATTCAAATATTTCCAATGAGGCTCAACAAGAAATCAACATGAATATTGATGTCTATGTCAACCTAATTTTCTCTAAAAGTGATATGACATATCACTATAGATATTTTGGGGAGAATTTGATAATCCCTCCAGCGACTCAATCTTTTAAATCTCATGTTCAAAAGATTACAGAGTTCACAAGATTTTTGGAAAAATCCAGGGAGAATAAGAAATATTTCGAGAATCCTATGTAATATGGTGGAGAAATCATTACTGATTTTATAAATAATTTAATGTCGTCTCTTCATGTGCAGAGTACCGCTATCGTTACTCCAACTGATGCACCCCTCAGACCTAGTCTACCTACCTTAGCCTCAACTGCCATGTCAGTCAGTCAAGCTCTATCTAAAATCCGTCCAGTCATTCTTGACCATCCACAGACTAGATCTTCTACTAAACCATCTTTGGCTCCCTCCATTTTTTTGGAGGACTACCCTTACCATCATTGTCTACCAAATCTATGCCTTCTTCTACATCAGCATCTCCTCCTGCTGCTGATAAAGGAAAGTCAAAGGCCAATCCCTGAAGAGTCAAGTGACTACATTCTTTTTGATGGGGATGTTTTTGTTTTTATACTTATTTTGAATCATGTATTCTAAACATGTTTTAATGACAAATTCATTTTTTCTCTCCATTCACTGTACTTTTTGATAATCCCAAAAGGGGGAGAAAAAGTAAGTAGTTTAGAACTTATTTTATCTATTGTTAATCTATATAGTTTCATCTTATTTATCTCTTATCTATATATGATTTGTGATCATCAAAAAGGGGGAGATTGTTGGACTCCTCATGTATTAATCATGTTTTAATGATCACAAATATTATTACTTTTCTTTACACTCATTAATAATCACAAATATTATTACTGTTCATTACTCTCATTAATATTCACAATTCTTATTAATGTTCATTACTCTCATTAATATTCACAAATCTTATTACTATTCATTACTCTCATTAATATTCAGAAATCCTATTATTGTTCATTACTCTAATTAATATTCACAAATATTATTACTATTAATTACTCTCATTAACATTCACAAATCATATTACTATTAATTAATCTCCTTATTATATACATATCTTATCAATTCTATGTATTTATGTGTTACGTTATATTATTTTATAATGGTTAATCTTAATTACTACTATTCATATTGCTATTTAAGTTTAAATACAGTTATTTGGATAAGTATCAAGACACTGTGATGTTTGACACAGTAAGACGGACTGTGTGCAAGACACATACACAGTGAAGCTGACACCGTGAAGTCTAAGTCTCAACACACTATGACAGTATGCCTGACACCATGAAGAACACACCATGAAGGAAAGACCGTGACTCAGACATCGTGAAGGACAAACTGTGACATAGACACCGTGAAGGACAAACCGTGACTCAGACACCGTGAAGGACAAACTGTGACTCAGACACAGTGAAGGAAAAACCATGACTCAGACACCGTGAAGGACAAACCGTGACTCAGACACCATGAAGTACATACCGTTAAGAAGACACTATTTACATAGAAAACTATGACACTATTTCTTAAACTTTTTGTCAATATTATTTAAATATTGCTAACGGTCATATTTGAAGTTTTTAATGCAATTAATGTTATTTAATGATAGTTTTTGTCATGTAAGGAAAAAAACATCGTACTTATGGAAAGGGATTCATTCCTATTGCCAGTGCTCATGGAATAAAAATAAGTCTCAAATGAAGTAAAAAGTAGAAGTCGCCTCGACATACATTCTACAACAGATGTGAAGTGCTCTGTACTAAACCAAAGAACAATCCTGAGCACAATTGTGAAGAAGACATAGAAATATCCTCAAAGAAGATCCAACACATGAAATCCTACACTACTGGAGGAACTGAAGTCAATAGAACATATTTACTCTTGTAGAACACAAGCTAAACTACGACACTTCGTTTTTCAACAGACAAACTTGAGAAGGACTCAGAAGCATTTCTGTTCAATCCAACGAGTCCAGAGCTGCATTGATAATCACTAGAGCTTTCTAAACTTTTATTTGTTCTCTCTAAGTGATTTGTTTATTTACTTTCGAGCAGTGTGTTGTACTATGTATATCATACACACACACTATCTCTTGCACTGGTCTAGAGGATATAAAAATCCACACTCAAAAAATCATAACTCTTGTTTACCCACGACAATTATGGAAGAGGCCCCTCTGTGGCCTGGTCTTTGTTTTGCTTCCCATGATGAACTGTGGTAGAGTTACCTACGTGGCCTGGATAGTTTTGTAAACTATTGTTAACCCTGATCCTAGGTGTGGATCAAATTTATATAAATTTTAGAGGAATAAGTCTCAGCTTGATACTGAACCTCTTTTCATATCTGCTGTGCATTTTTAGTTTATGTTTAAGGTATACTATATATATATTTTATATTCCGCTGCTATTACATTTAAATACAAAACCATTTTAAAGTTACTTTTATAGTTAAATTAGAAAGTGTTTACAGATATTGTAAATCAGTAGGTTAGTTTTAAAAGTTAGTTTAATCTTATTGTTAAATTAACTGAGACCTAACAAATCTTTTAGAAGCTAAGTGAACATTTAAAATCTGTATAAATTCACTATAGTTTATCTTGTTTTATAAATTGGGGGATATAATAGAAAATATTTTAACAGAAATTTTAATTAGAACTCAATTCACCCCCCTCTTTAGTATCCACTCTGACCAACAATTTTAATAATGGAATTCCATTGATAAAACTTTGGTTTTCTACATTATTCCCCCATATGAATTTTTTCCATTGAAATTTAGTTTTATATAAATAGGTATGTGTACTTATACTTCATCACCTACTCCAGTTCCCATGTTACATAATAAAACTTATGGTTCCTCCACAACACATTGTCATGGTAGGTTTTCATGTTGTGTAGAAACTTATCTCTCTAGTCCCAAATCATCACTGGCAGCTATTTAAAATAGAGATCATCTTACAGTTACACCACCGTTGAGTTTTGTACTTGTGAGGGATCTGGTATGTACATTCTCAGAAATGATATGTGAAACACGACATGAAATTGATCTATATTCAATGGATGTTCAAGCTGATAGGCCAAATCTCCCATGTTTTCAAGGATTTCAAAGGGGAAAATGTATCTGGGGCTTAGCTGGCCTTTCATTCCAAACCTCATGAATCTCTTCCATGGTGGTATTCGAAGGAAAACATTATCTCTATTTTCGAATTCGGTGTCCCTTAAATGGTTGTATACATATCTATTTTTCCATATCTGAGCAGTATTAATGTGTTTCTAGATGACTTGACCCTTCTCTGTCGTCTCCGTCACAACATCGGGTCAAAGTATATTTCATTCTCCAACTTCAACCCAAAAATATGATGTTATACATCACATTCCTTATAAGGCTTCTTATGGAACCATCTGAATACTCGATTAGAAGCTATTATTTTATGAGAACTCAACGAATGGGAGATTCTAATCCAATCCATCAATGATTTGTAAATAGATGGATCTTAACATGTCTTTACGTGTATGAACAGTACTTCCAGAATGGCCATCATTTTATGGGTGATAGGACGTGCTAAAATATAATTTAGTAATCAAAGCATGTTGAATACTTCTCCTGAATTTATAGGTGAACATTGGATCATGGTTAGAGGCAATCGATAGTGGAACACCATGTATTCTACACTTCATTCACATATATCATTGCATGTTGTTCAAGTTAAAGATCATCCCAAATAGTGATAAAATGGGATGTCTTGGTGAGTCAGTCAAGAAAAAATCATATCACATTATTTCCCTTTGGTTTCATTGATAGACCCGTGACAAAATCTGTAGTGACATTCTCCCATTTTCATATTGGTAGAGGAAATGGATACATCATTGCTTTTTTTTGTCGCTCTTTATTAACTTTCTGTCATACTGGGCACCTTGATACGTATTCTGGAATCTCATTCTTAATGTTGTCCCACTAGAAGTTTTCTTGGAGATCACAATACATCTTGGTGATACCAGAATGGATAAAGATAGTTTTGCTATATGAATTTTACAATATATCCTTCATTATTCTGAGTGATTATGGAACACAAATCCATGTTCTAAACCAAATCACCCCATCATCATCGATATGGAACTCGTGAAGCTTTCGTTTTATTATTGTATTCACCATATTTTGTAACTCCAGATCATAACTTTGTGCATCCTGAATCATCTATTGAATTGATTATTGCACAATAATTTGTTCAAGGTTAGATGTATCTCTAACCCTTATTATTTCCAATTACATCCCTTGCATATACAATAAGATTGGGTCTTTCTCAATATGCTACATAGATAGAGTAGAAGGTTATTTTCTCTTAGATCCTCACCTACCTTATTCTCATTTCTTGGATGTTAGTTAATTGAGAAAACATACTCCTTGATTAGGTCTAACCATGTCTATTTACATATGTTGAGAACCATTTGAGTGAATATAAACTGTAATCTCTAGTAGTTGGTGTATATGTCACAGTTCTCACCATAAAGGTATTACATTTATATTTTAAAGGAGAAAATCATGACTGAAATCTCTATATCATGTTTCATGTAGTTCTTATAATAGATCATCAAATTCTGTGATGTGTAGGCTATCACATTATCATTTTCCACTAGTAAGAAACCCAAGACATTCTTTGAAGGGTCAATGTGTTTTAAATTTCATTCTCCAAATTTTTCTATTGTGTATATAGGTGTAGTGATTAGCCTTATCTTTAGCTATATAAATCATTCGTCACATTCTTCTCTCCAGACCTACTTTACCCCTTTACTTGTTAACATTTCATGCGGGCTTGACAATCGATATAAATTTCTAACAAAACATTGGTAGTACCCAGCTAATCTAAGAAATCAAAGGATTTATATAAAACTAGCGGACCTCATCCATTCCCCAGTTCCCTTTTTTTATAAGGGTCCACAAAAATTACATCATTATGATCACGTGTCCCATGAACGAAAAATTCATCATCTAAAATTCACAATGGCTAAACATTCCATATAACTTCTCCTTTATCAATGTTGCAAATAGATGTCTTAGATATTCTTCATGTTCCTTCCTGAGCTTGGATTAGATGAGAATATCATTGATAAACACTACCAAAAAAATTCGAGGTAATTTAAAAAGACTATATTCATAAATTATTGAAGATTCCAGGGTCCTTAGTAAGTTGTATGATCATAAAAAAAACATAGTGTCCATACCTCCTATGGAAGACAGCCTTTGGAATATTTTCCCTCCCCACCCTTAGCTGATGATATGTAGAATGAAAACCAATTTGAGATGTATTGATCACATTTTGACTAATCAAACAAGTATTCAATCCTTGGATGAGGATACATGTTTGTTATGGTGATCTTTTTGTGTTCCTTATAATTGATACATAGTCGCATTGTATAATCATTCTTCTTCACAAATAGAACATGCACCCCACATGGTGATGCATTATGATGTATGGACCATTTTTCCAAATTCTCTTACATCTACTTCTTTATGTGCTCTACTTAGATAGGATCCATCATATAAGGACACATCAAGATAGGTGCAGCTTTGGGTATGAGTTCTATTTGGAAACTCTACATCAAGGTAGGGGAGAAGTCTAGGCAACTCTTTAGGAAATACACCAATATATTCCCTCAGAGTGAGAATTTTTGTAGGGATTTCACTTTCCATTGATTCAACCATTTGTGTGAGGTATTCTTCTTTATAGGGTATCAAAACCCACACTGTTGAAGGATTTTTAACATAGGATTCATGATATTCATTCTATTTGTAGATGAGAATGGGATGGTTTTGAATATGAAATTATATTTCCTCTTCTAAATAGATGATATGTGCTCTATGTAACAAGAGACAATACATTACCATTATGGAATTGAATTCCACCAAGGTATGTATTATGATATTAGCGGGAATAATATTTCCACATACATCAATAAAAGATGTGTCAAACACTTGGGTTGCCATGGTTTCCCAACTTGGTGTTTCTAATGATATCTCTATAGCATGTTTTTGGGATTTTATTATATAGTTTTAGTAAACATAAAACACATAAAAATGACGTAGAACCATAATCAAATAATAAGTTTTCCATTCTTGATTTAATAGTATGTTTACCTCATAAAAATTCATTATCTTTCTCCACTTCCGCATTAGTGATGGAATAATCCTTCCCTAGCCCCTTTGGATTTCTTGGCTGCAGACACTGATTACCCTCGAGGACTAATGTTTTAGTTCACTTTCTTTCATAGTTCCCTTTTTCTATACAATTTCAACATTGATCCATGTTGAGTCAAAAATGTATCCTTATGTATTATCCATTGTTTATCTTTTTATATTTTGAAAATCACAATAACTTTTCATTAAAAATGTTTATTTTACTTAAGTTCTATTTTACTTACATTTTTTTCATTGAATTTTACTTTCAAAATTTTTGTTCAATTTTACTAAAAACATTGTCATTATGTTTTACGTTATACTTTTTCATTTTGTTTTTCATTCAACTTGGTCATTCTGATTTACTTACAACTTTTTCAGGCCATTTTACTTAAGATTATGACTTAACGTTTTACTTAAGCCTATGTCATACCAATTCAGTAATAAAGGTAAATCTATGATACTGATATTTTAGTACTATTTGAACATGAAAATATATGATATTTTTTTTCCTAGTTATGATACTTTTTTTCATAATACTAATTCCATAAAAAATTTCATACAGTTTTAATGATATCAGAACCCAAAAATAGTGATACTTTTTTTTCTCAAATCTGATTTGTATTTTCTTAAGAATCCTTTTCTTGATAATCTTAGAGTTTATTAACATATATTTCCAATATTATCAAACATAAATTTTTCATATACATAACATTTATCTTAACATTAAAATCATTTATCATTCATAAAACGATGTCATACCATCTATTATAAATATACCATTTTCTATTTGACACGAGTATCGGTCCCTCCAAAATTTATGGAAAATATGACTGTTAGTGTGGATACGAACATTGAAATGTTTTCTTATAAATAAGAGATTATTTGAATAAGTTAATGAGTGAATATGAAAAATGATTGTGATGTGATTTGATGTTGTGAATATATTTCTTGAGGGAGAGGCTCTTACAACTCATAGTGCTTCATTCGGATGTCGTGAACAACTTTTTTGGGAGGGAAAAACTTGTTCAGACTTTCATTGTGTGGACTCTGATCGTGCTGAGCGCGAGATTCCTGTTTTAGAAGTCATATTTTTTAATTTTCTTCTAAATTGGGGGTTCGCTGGGACATCAAGACATATTCTGATATTTGAATTGAGGGAATACCTAGGTTTTGGTAGGATAAACATTCTTGAATATATAAATCAAGTAACCATTATTGAAGTTTGATGAATATACTTTTATATGAGTTAAAATAATCTTATTGTTAGTTGTTTTATATTTCAAGTTGTTTTTTATTCCTCTGTGAATTTTACATTTATAGGTCAGACAATATTATTTTCATGTAATTTCTAATTATAATCCTCTGATTATATTAATGACTCTATTCACTCTTAGGTTGAATAGTTCATTTAAAAAAATATTACTTAATTTTTTATCTTAAGGATGTAATTTTTATGTTAATGATTCTCTAAGATGGTTTTTGATTTTTTTTAACTTTTATAATCTATGTTTCCTCTAATATAAAATCTAACCATATGAAACAGATTCCCTTACAGTTAAGAAACATTCCTTAATAATGTTTTATTCCAAATTTAATGGTTCCAATGGAATTATTAGAGTATACAGTTCATCCCTTCTTTTATTTGATCATCTCATTATATATAATAACTCCTACATTTGGTATTATACCGAGTAGATCTGTTATACTAATAAATTACATTTGGTACCAAAGGGGGTTTTTTAAGATACTCATACTCTAATATAGGTATTCTTGCATAAAATTTCATTATAGTTATTTAAACTTTTTCATAATGTTTTACATTATATATATTAGAAATTTACATCACTAATGTTTTGAATAATAAATTTCTTTATGAAAGGAATTATTTTTTGATCTATCTAAAATATCAATCCTAATAGACCACCAATTTTTGATGGAAATGGCTCTATGTACTAGAGAGACAGAATGAAGTGCTTCATGATAAACACAGGTGTAGATAATTACATTATGATAATTGCGGATTATAAGATTGCTGATAAGGAACATAGAACCTTCAGTAATCCAAAAAAGTTTGAATAAAAGACGAAATTTGAGTTATGAAATACTATTCCTTATTCCATGATTAGGAATATATATTTCCAAATTTCATCTTCTGAAGCTGCAAATAGCATTTCAAAGAATCTTGAAGTATCTCACTTTGGAAGATCCAAATCCATTGATACAATAAGATCCATGATTAGAGATGAGTATTATGGTTTTTTCCTTCCATATGGAGAATCCATATTTAAGGTATGAAAAAAATTCATGACTATAATCAATAGCTTACAATCAATGGATGAGAATTGTTTAGATTATGACATTCTTGTAGAAAAGATTTTATCCATCATTCCTAACGAATGATAATCCAATAGGATATATATTGATGAGAATATGAATGTTACTATGATGTCTCTTGATTAGTTGTTTGGATATCTTCCCCATCACGAAACCAGAATGAAGGGATATACTTATAATATAAATAAGAATAATCGAAATGGTGGAATTGCTTTTACAACTACATCAAATCATATAAAACACATGACTACTAAGAGAGTTATATTGTCTAAATCTATGATGTTTTTTATTCAATTTGACTCCTGATAAAGTGAAGATTCAAAATATGAGTTATACAATATTGGTTAAAGGATGAAAAAGAATATTTTGATGATGAACATTCAATATATATAGAAGAATAAGGATATAAAAGAAACGAAAGATAGATAAGTGACATTTTATGAATGAAAAATAACTAGTCAAATGAGACCTGATTGTAACCTTGATCAAGAAGAGAGATAAGAAGGAAACGAATTTTGAGAGGAAGTAGAAGATGTTATACAGATCTAGGCATACAAAATTATTGAAATCCAATTACCCTTGGAGTGCTAGTTTTGGGGTCTCTCATAATGAATCTTCAAAATATGACTCTTTAGAACAAATGAATATTGATTTACTAGCCAGAGCCCTACTTCAAAATCGTTGCCTTCTGGATAAGGAATGAACAATCAAATCCCTCACCAATATTTCTTTAGGTGGAGATTATCCTGATAAAGGGATTTCTTCAGATGAAGAAACCTCTTCATTAGACTATAGTAATGATTTACATTCCTGTGAAGATGATTCTAGATTTTCTAAGATGCTTGAAATTAGATTTTTTAATAATTCTATGAATCATGAAAAAAATTCTAGAGAATTTATTTTAACAAAAAAATCTTACCAATGTTCTTGATATGAAATGTTATGTTTTAGATTTTTTTATGAAACATGATGCAGTTAATTATGAGAAGGATAAACTTTCTATGTATATTAAAAACCCCATTTTAGAAAAAAATATTCTTCATAGGATAAACATAACTCTAAATCCTTTATTTTAGATGATAAGAATTTAGTTTTGAGATTATGTTTGAAATATTTTCCTTGAAACATCTTGTTGGGAAAATTATCTCTGGTATGGAAAACTTTGACAAGATGTATTCTCAGATCAGACCAAATGGAAACAATCAATGAGTTGGTTATTATCATGAAAATCCAATTTTTAAAACAATTATATAATCTTTCATGAGATCCCTTTTGCAATAAATTCCATTCTGGTGGGCTTTGGAAGAAGAATTGTTCTTTCAAAATAGTTCAATCCTTTGGTTTTCATAATGTTGACTTTTATAAACAAATGTGGGTAACCGATATTTTATTATCTAACATTTCTGGATCCACACATGTTTGGATTCCAAAAATTTAACTCCTTCATTTTTAGGAAGGCGAAGACAGTACCAACAACATATGCTACATTGATATTGAATGTTCCCAGCACAAGACTAGTAATGAAGACTATTTCAAATTGATTTTGTTGACTAAAGGTGGAAATGTAACGTTGGGAGATAACTCTCAAGGTGAAATTGTTGGTATAGAAAACATTAGTCTTCTTTATTAATGTATTATTTAAAATGTTCTTTTTGTAAAAGGATTTAAGAAAAAAATAATTAGCATAAGATAATAATGTGATGACGGTTACCTTGAAAAGTTTAGAAATGATAAATACTTAGTTCAAAATTCCATGGAAGAGATTATTCTCTCTGCCCTTCGGCATGAGAAAGTGTACAACATAAACGAAGAAGACCTTAGAAGTCAAGATCTAACTTTTTCATAATGAAATTGAAGATAAATATTTCATTTGTAAAGTAATATTAGGACACTATAATTTAAGGAATTTTATTAATCATTCCAGGAATGGACTTCATACAGATCTACTGGACCTTAGGTTTGATTCGTTACATGTCTGTGAACCTTGTCAACATAGAAAGAAAAATAAATCTTGATTTAAATTTATAAGTGAAGTTTTAACTATGAATTCCTTATAGTTGGTTCACATGGGCATAATTGGTCTAACACAAACATGATTTATTAGTGGAAAATACTATGAATTTGTCTTATTTGATGAATACACTATATTTACTAGGGTACATTTTCTTGCAATGAAATCTGAAGATTTATCTTATTTAAAAAACATTATATCTCCTGTTAAAAATGATAAAAAAATACCTCTGATAACTATTCATAGTGATCATGATAGAGAATTTTAAAACCCATAATTTGAATCTTTTTATAGTAAGAAACATATTACTCAAAACATGTCATCTCTAAGATCCCCACAACAAAATGGTGTTGTCTAATGAAAAAATCGTATCATTCATGAGATGACTAGAACCATGATGTGTTTATATTCTATAACTATTTTTTATTGTTTTAAGACTATATGTTCTAGTTGTTATACTATAAATATATTTTTAATAAGCCATTTTGATAATAAAGCACCTTACGAGTTATGGACTGACTGTTATCCAAAATATTATTTTGTCAATGTTTTGTTTTTGGAAATGTATTCTTCATGAATACTAATGATAACATACATAAATTTTCACCCAAAAATGATGAAGTGATTTTTTTAGGATATTAAACTTAATCCAAGTCATATAGTCCTTAATAAAAACACATGTATTGTGGATGAAATTGTACATGTTAATTTCATTGAAACTGATCCATTTGTTTTCAAACATACCAATCATATTTATGATATATTCTCTAAAACTAACCACCAACCATTGACAGAAGATCATTAAGATAAGGAAAATGTTCAAGAAAATATTTTTGAGACATTTAACTCAAAAATTGTTTTACCTTATGTGGATGACCATGTTTTATAAAACCCATGTCAATTGTTACAAGGAAATCATCAAAGTGATAATATCATTGGTAATGTTAATCAAATAGTAAGAACTGGAAGTTCAGTAAGGAATGAAGTTGAACATGTTGTTTTTCTTTCCCAATATGATCCAATGACTCTTAATGAAGCCTTAGGTTATGTATATTGGATAAAGGCTATGCAATAATAACTCAATAAATTTGTAAGGAATCATTTTTTGACCTTGATTGGAAGAACTATGGAAACTTTTGTTGCTGGAGTTAAATGGGGTTTTATATATAAATGTGATGAAAATTGAATTATTGTTACAAATGATGAATGATTTGTTACCAAAGGATATACCCAACAAGATGGCATATAGTATGAGGAAACCTATTCTCTTGTAGCAAGACATGAATATTTTCATAATTTTTATCCTTTTTAGCATTCTTTAATTTCAATCATTTTCAAATGCATGTGAAGTGTGCTTTCAATAATATTTATGTACATTATGTAGTGTACGTAGACCATACCCATGGTTTTGAAGATACACAATATCATAATCATGTTTACAATCTTTTCAATGCTTTATATAGACATAAACACGCCTCTAGAGCTTGGTATAATAGACGTACATGATTGTTTCTTGAAAATAACCATGTTAAAGGAACTGCTGATCCAACTCATTTCAAAAAGAAATTTAATAATGATGTTTTGATTGTAAAAATTTATGTTGATGACACCATTTTTTGATCATATCAGCAATTATTAACTGATTCCATTATGAATATGAATCTTCAGTTCGAGATGATTATGATGGTCAATTATGTTTTTTACTAGGTTATCAAATTTATCAAAAAACAGAAAGAACATACATATCTATACAAAATTATATAAAATATATTTTAAGAAGATTTGGTATGAAAACACAATGAGTATAACTACTCCTATTAGAAATTTAAATACTCTTGATATTGATGATGCGTGGAAACCTTTGGATCAAACATCTTATAGAGTAATGATATGAAGTTTATGTTACATAACAGCTAGTCATCCTGATATAATGTTGTTGGTGTGCTTATGTGAAAGATACCAAGAAAATCCTAACAAATTCTATTTAAATTATGTGAAAATAGTTATTCAGTACTTAAATCGATCTTTAGATTTGGGACAATTTTATTCATCTGGAATTGATTCTGAATGTAAAAAAATTTTGGATGCTGACTTCGGTGGTTGAAAAATAGATAGGAAAAGTACATCTGAAACATGTCTTTTATAAAGAGATTCCTTATATTATTGGTCTTGTATGAAACAACATTCGGTATCAATTTCCACTATTGAAGCTAAATATGTAGCAGTTGGATGTTGTCATGCTCAATTGTTGTGGATGAAACACACTGACATACTATGGTATTAGTTTTACTATAACTGAAATAATATGTGATAACACATGTTCAATTTCCGTAAGTAAAAACAATGCACATAACACTCGTGAAAAGAACATAGAAACATGACATCACATTCATAGGGACTACTCAATAGAAGGATATATTATTCTTCAATTCATAGGAATGCAAGAATAGCTTGCTGATTTTTTTACAAAACGACTACCTTCTAGTAGATTTTAATACATTAAATAGAAGAGTTTAATGATAACAAAAATGTAATTATTCATATATACTTCTTCTTTATGTCATCTCCTAACATTATGATACTCTTGAATTCAGGAGGATTATATACTATTTTTCTTTTTCTTTCTTTTTCATTTTATAAGAAAATATATATTTCATAATGAAAATATACCTTCTAATAAGAAAATATATTTTATCATATTTTCTTACATAAATATAGAAATTCATGGAATGTAAATTCACAGAATAAAAAATCACGAAATGGAAATTCAAGGAATCAAAACTTGCAATAGAGTTCATTTAATTCCGATAAATTATTCAGAGTATCCCCTAAGCAGCACTTTATTAAATAACAATTATTTTACATAAAAAACTAAATAGATTGGAATTTAAAAAATTTCATGCTCAACTATCAGATCAGAACAAGTTAATTTTATCTCTTTGATTATCTTATTGAAGTTGAAAGGTCACTTCTATGTCTTTATAAGGGGTGCCTCATTTATGAGCTCCACACCATCATCTCTGCTCTATGTTCCTTTCTTCATTGTGTTCAATGTTTTCATTCCAAATCATCTATTTCTCATACATCTAATGACTCCAAAATACTCATTAGATCCTATAATGAATAGCAAGGAAATAATTGATTGGTCGATATTTAGGGATATACTAGTTTTCCATAATTCCGTTGTAGTGTATGATTCCCTCATTTATATGGAAATAAGAATTAACAGATGGGAATGTGTATGCTTGGAAAAGGAGAATAGTCAGGATCCAGTATACCCTGACCATGTAATACAAATCTTTGAGTCTATTATTTTAATTGAAAAGGATTTAAATTATATGTTTACGTTTAAATCAAATGATAAGTCTAATATAGTTCCTTATAAGAAGGAAGAAAATATTCTCAAGATACCATTTGAACCAGAGGATATTCTTGTCTCTCATAAACATTCCATGAAGGAAGTTTAATTTGAGAAATACAAGGCTCTAGATTATCTTGGTGTCAAGAATATTAATCATCCATAGATTACTAATCTTAAAACAGATCACAAGCTAGTTTCCCTCTGGATGAAACGTTTTATTTTTCTATGTAAAGGAGATAAGGACTCATTAATGATATGTGATATCTTTTTATTAGATTTTCTTTTCAATTTATGGATGATAAACTTGATTATGTACATCTTACTCTCTTTCCATGCTATAAAACGTGGAAGCAACAGATCCCAGATACGTATTTATTCGACAATGTTCTATAGGATAATCATAATGTTACATCAAGAGATGAATAGCCCTTGTCGATCAATCCATAAATTGTTCAGGATTTTATTACTCAGTGATGATACAATAATAAGAATAAAGGTAGAGTTTTTACAGGAATCTATTATTTTAATGATATAGTTGTTCACAATAAGGATTATATTTCAGAATCTTCAAAATATTTTACTATGAAAATAAAACCTAAAGAACCAATCATACCAACATCAGTGTCTTCTAATCCAGTATCATCACATCCTCCTGTAAATAAAATAAAATCCTATTCCAATGTAACAGTTAAATAATGGAGAGAGATTGAAGAAAACATAAAGGAAGGTGGTGTTTCTTTCGGTTTACGTCCTGCATAGGATATTGCCTAAAAACTTATGCAAGATAAAATTCTTGAAAAAAATAGTACGAGAATAAGTTAAACATGAAATACATGGACGCTGAAGTGTGTCAGCCAATACTGAAATAAATAGAGAATATATCTCAGTAATTACATGGATCTCATGTTATTCTTATGAAACTAGTTTTCACACTGACAATCCAAAATGCTAATAATGTCTTTCCAATATCAGAACCTATTCTTGAAACAGAATATTAGATCAGTCAATAAGACAACAATTCTATTATAATAGTAATGGAAGAGTATAATTTTACTCCTCAGACATAAATTTCTTAATCTGATTCTAAAGAAAAAGAGATTGATGATGAATTTGACATTGAAGAGGACGTTGAAGTTGAAGATGAAATGGAAAAATAAGTGGAAGGAGAGGTTGAAAAACAAGAAGGTGAGCACAAAGAGATATAAGAATATGAATTATAGGATGGAAATCATGAAGAATATATTGAATAGGAAAAATTTGAACAGTGAGATCTTAATGATATCAAATTTTCTAATGAGTAAACCCATGTTCAAAATTCTGACAAATTATAGAGTGTTATGGTTGCCTCATACGATAAAGAAAATCCACAGAAGTATTCTAAAAGGATAGAGAAACCAGATTTGTTGACTTAATGAGAGTTTTATAAAGGAAGATATGATTCATACTCTAATTCATAAAATATTGTTGAGCATGACTTTGTAACGTTTTCATTATGAAAGTGGGTCAACAGTATTCTGGTTCTTGAAAACATAGATGCCCGAAGTCAAATGATCTAAGAGTCTATGAACCAGATGATGGAATATACTAATATGATTATGGATATGATGGTAAAGCAAGAATTATATTTCAAAAATATTTTGATTGATTATAAATCTCAAAAGGTGACTTTCAAGAAATTCTTTCACCTTACCAAAACTATTAATCAAGATCTTAGACAGTCCAGTGACTTCATGGTTTTCAAAAATAGATCATTAAAAACATGTGAGTCTGAGTTCAACAATGTTAAAGCATTCATCTTTGAGAAAGCAATCCAACTAATTTTTATTGTTCAGTCTATAAGCTATGAAAAGGAATTCAGAGATGAATTCATCAAAAAGGTGGACTCTCGTGAGGAGTTCAATAAAAATCATGATTATAGAATAAAATATTAAGAAGAAATTATTTATTCTTTATAAACGAAGAACCACAATAAGGATATTTTGTTGAAGAAGAGTCATTATGATCATAGGGAAGTGAATAAAGTTAAAGCCTTGATCATGAAAATGTTATCGGAGTAGAAGAATGATGGTAAATCCCACACTTCCCCATTAATCTTTGAAAATAAAAAAGTGGGAGAATTTATTTTAGGGAATTATTTAATATAAACTTAAAATGGTGAGATTCTATTAAGGTGAAGTATGGTAAGAATGAATAAATCCCATGTACGAGGGAGTTTCTTTTAAGAAAAAATGTTTATATTAGGGGTGATATTTCTTTAAGAATGAAAACTGGATACTAATGTTCAAAAATAAGATCAATAGGAAACACATCCTAAGGGGGATTTAGTCATATTAAACCTAAATATAATTCAATGGAGGAGATATATTTTCCTCACTTATTTATCAAAGTCAATATATTCCTTATTAGTAATGTTTTTTGTGCATTCAAAAAGGTGTGATCTTGTTGAGTCAATATGGTTTCCTTATGAAATATCAATTATTTATGTTTTTATGTTTTGAAAATCACTAACACTTTTCTTTAAAAATGTTTCTTTTGTTTATGTTCCATTTTACATACAACTTTTTCATTCCGTTTTACTTAAAAATTTATCGTTATGTTTTTCTAACAACATTGTAATTCAATTTTACATACAACATTGTCATTTGGTTTTACATAAATTTTTTTCATTCTACTTTACTATAAACCTAGTCATACCATTGTACTCATGTTTCTGACGTACCATTTTAATCGAGCCTATATCATACTGATTATGTGATACCACGGAATCTGTGATACTAATTTTGTATTACTAATTTAATATGAAAATATATGATACTATTCTTTTAATTATGATATTGTTTATCATAATACTAATCCCAAAAAAATAATTTTTTTTATGATATTGGTACCCAAAAATAGTGATATTGTTTTTCTCAAATCTGATGTTCATTTTCATAAGAATCTGTTTTCTTGATAATGTTAGAGTTTTTTAATGTATCGTTCTAAATTATCAGACTTAATATTTTCATATACCTAAATTTATGTAAAACATAACATTATTTTTCATACATGAAACAATGTTGTATAATATTTTATAAACAAACCGTTTTCTATTCGAGACATTTCCAGGTCCCTAAAAATTTTAAGGAAAATATTTCTGTTGAAGTAGAGCCTACCGTTTAGATGTTTTGTTTATCAATAAGTGTATATTTGAATGAGATAAGGAGTTAATATAAAAAACGAATTTGGGGAGTGATTTTAAGTTGTGAGGAGATTTCTAGATATAGAGTCTATTACAACTCTCAATGCTTCATCCAGATGTCATAATAAACATGTTCATGAAAGAACATCTTGTTTAGGATTTCTTTGTGCAGACACTAATCATGTTGATCATGGGATTCGAGGTTTGGAAGATAGAGGTTCTGATTTTCTTCTTAATCTAGGGATTTTGTGGAATGCAAGACAGATATCAATCTTTGGATTGAAGGCTTACCTTCGTTTCGGTAAGAAATACTTTCTTGAAATTATAAATAAAGGAAACATTATCCATGGATGTTGGATATCTATATTTTTGGGTTAAAAGGAACTTATTGCTATTTTTTTATATTTCCAGTTTTTTTATTCAACATAATTATTAAATTTTTTAAATTAGAAAGTATACATTTCTTATAATTTCAAATTCTGTTACTCAAATTATATTAAATATTATATATTCTCTAAGGAAGAATCATTCTTTCAAAAAATATTCGTTTTGGTTTTATCGTAAGGTTATAATGATTAAGAAAATATTTTTCTAAGTGGGTTTTTGAATTTTGTTTAGATTTGTTAAACTATGTTCCTTTAATGTTAAAAGTTATCCTTATGAAACATATTTCATTATGGTTATGAAATAGACATTAATAATGTTTTCTACCTACATTAAATGTTCTAAATGAATTTTTAATGTATGAAATTCACCACTCTTGTATTTGAGCATCTCATTATACATATTTGATCCTACAAACCATGGGTGATTTTCTTCTTTAATTCATCACATTATCCTTCCTTATCATGTATTTCCAACACTACTGAGCATTGTTTCCTTCTTTCCCACACATGAATCATTTCCCTATCTCTTTGTGGATGTTTTGTGATGAAACTTCCCAAATATTTGGAATGTGTTTCATTGGGTTTTATTCCCACCATTGTCATTAGATCACCCATATTAAAACACCATATTTAGTTTCTTATCAAAATAGCCATGGTACCATTCCAGAAACTCCATCTCCACTTTGAGAGAATATCTAACAACTTCTTTATAACTCCTAAAGTCTGAAACTTTTAGGATCCTTTTGAAGGTATGGATTTAATCCACTAAATAATCTATCAATTATTATATATTTGTTGGTAAAAAAATCCATAGCATACCTTTCATTCCTCATGAAATATTCTTCGATGGTTTTAACATATTGTAATCTCTTTTTCATGAGCTCAATTAATTCTATCTCCATCTTCATATTAAGAGTACATGGGAAATATATGTTAAAAAACAAGATCCTAATGTCTTCTTATTCCATCGATTCAATTTTATCTCTTGTCTTGGTATTCTTATTCAAAGTCCACCTTTGATCGGCCTATCTACCTAGATGATAATTGGCTAATTTCACATTCTCCATCTCAGAATACTAAAGCATAGAAAATATCTTCTTCGTGTTGTGACCCATTATTCTACAACTGGTGGATCAGAAGATCCACTAAACATCGGTAGTCATTGTCCCATAAAACACTCAATATACATTTTCTCCCTCTTTTGTGACAGATTAAGTACCCCATTATTTTTTTACTAGTCATAAATTGGGATAGTTGGTTAATCATCACCATGATGTTTTGAACTCCACCTCCCAATGTATTTGTGATGTCATTTGGGAAATCGTTGCATTTTACCTCACATGAGTTGGTGTCCTGTTTTCTCCTTGTTCACACTATTTTATAAATTATAAAAGGATATAACCTAGCATAAGTCAAAAATTCTTGAATAATGTATTCATAGATCTGACTTACACTAAATGCATAACTTATGGGATCTCTAGGTAAAGCTCACTGTTTGCATATTTTTACTTAGTCTCATGATGAAGGTTTTCTCACGGTTTCACTTATCCTAATTCCCAAATTAAATAAACCTTTACTTTGATACTATTTATAGTGACCCTTACTTTTATTACATTACAATTATATCAATATAAATACAAACAACAAAATAGTAATAAACCATGAGGATCTATAGGCTTAGTGTCATGTGAAAACTAGGACCAAACATAACCTTTAAAAAATCAAGCCTAAACAATATTTAATTCTTTATTCTATAGATTAGTATATATACTTGACCTATCCTTGGTACATGTAGTCACCATAGGATATAAATCAAAAAATGGGTGAGATAAAAGCCCAATAAGAGGACAGATAAGAACAATATAGAATTGGGTGAGCATAATCATTACACCATCATCAAAACCATGAGAGGAGATATTAATAAATGATATGAAATGTGGAAATAAAAAAAAGTGAGGCCTAATGTATTAGTGGTCATCTAACACAAATAGTTCTGAAATAATCTATATTCAGGATCACACATCATTTCACATTAACTCATTTGATTCATTGTATTTCCGAATGTATTGTAGTGTTGTATAATTCCAAGCGCACTGATCAGATCATAACATTCTCATTATCATGCATTCCACCTAGAACATATAAAAAATATGAACTTAATTAACCCAGGGAAAGGAATGGGTTTCATGTCATATGAACACATTCATAAACATTAATATCCCAAAATAATATGGTAATAAAATACATTATACAAAAACCATCAACATTTAGTGAGAAGTAAAAGAGGTGTTTTTGAAAGTAGATTTATTTTGTAGAAAATTTGTCTTACATATACTCAAATGGAAAACATGATTATCCTAGAAAAGGTCAGATAACAATAAAAAATTACTGGTATGGATTTCACATACAAAAAATGTTGTTAAAGAGGGACAACTCGAAGAAATAAAGGTGGGTTCAAGAATTTCCCCTTAGCTTTTAACTGAATGCTTTATTCACTTTAATGTCATGTATAACCACATTTTATTCATTAATTAACAGTTAAAGTAACTTTTATATGTAAATATTGTTCATTTGGGTTTCAATATGTTATTTTATGTGCTTTTGTAGATGTTATAGAGTTCAAATACATTGTTTGTGAATGTTCGTTTTTATGGTTTTCTTGAGTGGTTCACGTTTTCTCATTAATGGAATTTTTTGTAGAACATGGATAAACATAAATAACAATTATTTCCTTTTATTAACGATATTAAATGAATGTAAATGGACTTATAATGAAATATATTATATACCATGTTAATGAATCAATAGATAATAATTTAATTTTGATCGTTTCGGTTAATTCGAGCGGTATTTCGACCCCAACAATCTTGTTTTTGTTAAGTCATTTAGAAATATGTACATAAGATAGATTTTGAAAAATAAATATGATATAATACAAATAATAAAATATTTTCTGACCATAAAAATGGTTTTATGACCATATATGAATGATGCAATGAAAACATGTCATTCTTGAATATTATAAATTAACACCTCAAGAACGACGTTTCCTTTTCTAAAATTAAAAGAAGAGGAGAATAAGATTTGATGATATATAATCTAATTAGTATCATAAAATTATATAATATTTATGATACTATAGTAAGAATACAATTTGAATGGGGATAGGTGGGGATAGATGAAGACTATAATTTGAAATTGAAACGATGTTAAAGGAATATAGAGAGATAGAGAGGGGAATTTCCTCTTTAATCCATATCTTGAGATCAATCTTAAGAAACCTATTCATGGTATTTTTATGAATCCATAAGCTCATGGACGTGGGGGAGGGTCTATGTATGATGTTTGGTCAGAGATTATGCAATGCATGAAGCTTGATAGATGAGAGGAAATGAGGGTGTGAAGGGTGGAATATATAGTGGATGGGAGAAGGTTTTTGTCAACATAATATTCATAAATTGATTAGTTCTCCACAAGACAAGTAATATTAGGATTTTCTAGGAATAAATACACAAATTCTATCATGAGGATCTCAATCATATATTCCTTCATCTGCAGAACAGCACCCATGATTATATAACTAATGAATTTATCTTCTTCTGTAAATTATAATATTTCACTATTCATAAAAAATTCATGAATTTCCAATAAATCCCCAAAATTCACCCAAAAATAAATTTTCGACATTTTTAATCCAAAAATGAAATCTATTTTTCCAAAATAATTTTTTAAATATTATAAATTTAATTTATAATTAAAATCATAATTTTCATGAAAAATACATAATTTAAAATTAAAAATAATTTTATAATGACTTCAAAAATTACGTAAGGTCTTATAAAATTATAAGGAAACTAGATGACATATAAATGTTAAATTGTGATAAAAATTTAAGAAAAAAATTAATTTTTAAAAATTTAATTATTTATAAATATTTATGTATGACTTACGAAAATACAAATTTTTAACTATGGTCAAACATTCACTTATAAGAAGACAATTTTTTATTTATTCATTCATGGGTAAGGTAACTATTCTTTTGGTGGATTTAATATTTATAAAGGGGCATATTACTATTCATTAGGGTAAGTTACTATTCAAATGGGTAGGTTACTATTCGCCAAAAACTATATTTCTCCAATCAGACTCCAAAAATCATACTTACCCCAACTGTGTATGTCAGATTCTCAAAATTCAAAAAACAAAAGTTGAATGTATATGTGTACAGGTCACATAGTAGGTCATTTAAAATTTATGTCACATTTTTTTCCTAATTAGATTATAATTTAATCCATGATTATAATAAGGTATTTCCATTGATAAGACTTAGTGTCACTATATTTTCCCCCTTAATAAATTTTTCCCTCAAAATTATGTTTTACAATAAAATGTTTGGGTACTTAACTTCCTCACCTTGTCTAGTTATGATGTTTATTAATCAATCATATGGTTCCTTTAAAACACTTTGACAAGTTGGGATTCGTGTTTTGTATAAACTTCACTCTTTAATATATAATATTCACTTGCTTCTCCTCATAAGAGGGATCATCTTCAAGATGTAACACCTCTGAGATCAGTTCATGTGAGTGATCTGGTATTTAATTTCTAAAGAGTGATACGTGAAACACATCATGAACATGAGCCATATTCGTTGGATGTGAATGATGATAGGTCACAATTCCTATGTGTTCATGGATCTCAAAGGTTCCAATGTATCATGGGCTTAGCTTCCCCTTCTTTTCAACAAGCATGACTCTCTTAAATTGTGATATTCCAAGGAAGAATTTACCTCTAACATTGAACTCCAAGAACCTTTGATGGTTTTAAGAATATATGTTTTTCCCACACTAACCATCTTTGATGTGTTTCTGGATGAATTAATCCTTCTCTGTTATCTCTTGCACAATATCTGGTCAAATTATCATTCTTTCTCCAACTTCATCCCAACATGTTGGAGTTCTACATCACTTTGTATACATTGTTTTATATGGAGCCATCAGAATACTCGAGTGGAAGATACTTTTGTATGAGAACCAATCCAATGGGAGATTCTGATCCCATCCACATTTTAAATTTAAAGAGAAGTATCTTAGCATGTCTTCATGCATCTTAATAGTCCTTTCAGATTGGCCATCAGTTCGGGGGTGATTGTATAACGACCTATACATTACATACATGGTTATTACTTCAGAATTAAAGCATACTTATTACAACATATATGAAAACCATGATAGGACTGTATTGGTATAGTTTCTTTAGAATCTGGGAATCCTAAACAACTGGTTAATAAATAATCTACATTGTCTCCCGGTTATTTCAACATATCTAGAGTCCCTTGTGGAATATCCTACATAATACCCTTATTTATGACCTGGGGAAAATAAAACATACAAAAGGGTGATCTCAAATGCTTAGTAAGGGTAAAAAAGAAATATCAATCATATCATATTCATAAAAACATAACATTTTGAAAATCTTAACCTACAAAAGATATCATAATATCATAACATGGGATAAATCATAGTAGTGAAATGTAATCCAAATAATCATAACATAAAACATTAAACATTGTTTCATACACACATAATCATAGAAAATCATTTCATATTAGTTAAGTCTCATTTCCAAAACCATCATAGCGTGCAATGTCCATTACTTAACCGAGTTCACTCATCATTCCAGTCCTGTATCACTAAACCGTATTAACTTACCATTCCAGCCATGTCTATCTAATGAGGTATAAATCATTACCCAATGAATTTGATGAATGTATAGGTCCCACTCATGTCTTAATGAAACCATTCTTATGTGTGCCACAAAATCATAAATCATAGCATAACACATATAGTAAAAATGTGATTCATAAACATCATGTCGACATAACATAATCCATATAAGATAGAAGGACATCATAAAATTATTTCCATCATTACATAATAAAATCAATGTAAAAATAGGGATAGAAACAACACCATAAATTATATTAGATGGAAAATAATTTTGATGAAGCACTTGATCTCCATTCTTGAGATAAATATCGTTTCTACATCAAAATATTTTCCTTTATTAACATGTCATAAAATTTTAAACTAAAAGAAGATAATTAAAAATAATATTCAAAATATGTAAAGGAAGATTCATGGAAATAATGTTCTATGAAATCATAAAAATCCATTCATGCAGTATAAGTTAAAAAAACATTTTTCATGATTTCTGGCTAGATAAGTCAAAAAGTACCTCGTTCTAAAAACGACAAAAGATTACTTTCATATCCCTTACTAAAAACTCACCGATGGGTAAAATTGAATTTAAAAAATTGTAGAAGGATATAAATAATATTTCATATTGAGGAAACATGGATGTGGATGATAAATATTCCCCAGTAAATTCTGAAGTATAAACAATCTTGGATAAAAATGAGATTGCGGGATTTTCCCTTACTAAAGGTCTAATTTGCTTCGTACGTATCCTAACCTCATGTATAATGATTTAAAAAATTTCATTGACTTATTATAGAATCATATTAATTGTTATTATATCATATATGGTCATATTATCATCTTCTTATTAGTAATATTTCATTGCTACTTGTTATTCAGGTGATCATTGCTTTATGTTCTTATGCAGATTTTGTCGAATAAATACTTATTCTTCTCTTTATGTTATAGATAAATCATTTCCAGAATGGTATTATTGTAATATATATAATTTTTATTCATTCAATTAATTATATAATCATTATTCAATGAATAACATGTAGAACGAGTCGCATCACATTGTGGAGACGGTAGGCCGTACGTATACACGAGCGATGATATTGTTCCCATGATCATGGAATTTTATTTCAGTGTATGTATTCTGTTTTAGAATAAATATCATATTAAAATAATCATATATAGTTATTCTTTACACCATTATACCCATTAATGTATGGTGGTGGTGGAAAATAGATTACACCATGGCGTGGAGACGGTATTCCGTACGTACGCACGCACGGTGATTTCATTTTCTGTAGGATGTATAAAAGGTGAAATAGAGTTGTTTCATATTTATAATAACATATCATTATATTAGTGATACTGAGGTTATTACTTCATAATGAAACAACTAACGAAGATGAGGTATAAGAAGAAATAAATTTGAAAAAATAGATAACAGATATTACCTCTTCTTCGACACGCCTCTTGGAAACCTCCTCTTAGGGCACTAAAATTGGTATTTGAAGAAGACCAGAACCTATATAATGTTTATTGGTATGTTTAGAATGGAAATTGGCAGTTTTTTCTGTGCTTTAAGGCTCAAAATTGTTTTAGGATGATGGGGAGGAGGTTCCCATTTATAAGGGAGGAGAGAGGCACCTTTGGAAACCTCAAAAATATTAATTTATAAAAAATAAAACCCCACTTGAAAACATTAAATAAAGACTCTTATTCTAAGATTATATGAGATAGGGTCCTAATATCATCAAACAATAAAATTTAGTCATTTTGAAAATTTATTTTAAACATTATCAAATTGATTTATCCTTATTTATTCTATTTAGTTTTAGTTGTGGTAATAATATTCAAAATTTTAAATTGTTATAAATTATTAATTATGTGTTGTGAATTTTACATAATTGGATACTTTATGACATTTTAGACCATATAAATTTTAATTTATAATTTTTAAATATTTTTGTGATTTTTAATAAATTTTATAATATGTTATTTTTATAAAATAACAATAGTGTGAATTATGACACTATTTATTTATTTGAATTTAAATAAAATATAAACAATGGATATATTCTAAAAAAAATTTAATAGATTCCTAACATGACATACTAATTTATAAAACTCGTGTATCACATTAAATAGTTCATATAATATTTATTTTAATATTTTTAAAACCATTTTTTTGATATTTCAATCAATAAAATAATTTCAACTTCACTATTATGTCATCAATAATGAAAATTATATAATCCCTAAAAATTAAATATAAATTCACATGATTTGGATAATTTTATTATATTTCTAGAAACTATTAATGTTCGACGTTTTATGAAGTTTATCTGTAAATTAAAATTATTACACATATAGGATATAATAGAGTGACATGTTGTCACTTTCTTTGGTTTTAAATTATAATTATATCATTTCCATGGTCAATAGACCATGAAACGAATATAATATGACCCTTATGTGATATGGGTTGACTTTTATTCATCCAATCGAATTTTGGCAGGTGTTAGGGTAATTTTATAATCTTATTTTTACCCATAATTACCTGATTTACCATTAACTGTAGTAAATAAAAATTATGGTAGCTAATATTCATAACGTAAAACAAAATAAATGTAACATATTAACATAATTTGGATCCACTTAATCCAAATATCGAATACATTTTTCAAATTAAAAACACATAATTGCAGTAAATAAATTAAAATTAATCCCGTTGTTAAGAAAAATGGGTTTTAAAAGTTAAAACATTGTCAAAGATTGAACTGTTTTTAGCTATGAACTCAATGTAAAATTTCTTCTAATGACATAAATTATATTAAATGGTAAAAATTTACTCTATATATACAAAAATCCATTTAATTTTTATAATTTAACCATATAAATTATCTTGATGAAAAAGTAGTTTTTATGAAAAATTTAGCGTATTTTTACTATTCATCAAATTATGAAAGTTATCAGCAAAGAATAAAAATTTTATCCAATGATAATTTTTATATCCTGATTCAAAAGAAGAATTTTATTTTGTAAAATTGAACTTATAAACTTGTAAAAAATTATATTTAAAATGGGTGTGCCATCAGAAGCAGCTAAAATTATATTTTTTTAAAAATACCTCTTTTATCCGAAAAATACACTTTGTTCTCATACAATGTTCTAGAAAATGTATAAGATGAATAATAATGTTATAAAATTAAAAATGTAGTAAATACTATTCATAATGTCTAGTCTATAATAATATTATAACAATATATCGATGTTTCGTGAAACTCAGTATTGGGTACTACACACGCTATCGAGAAAGGTCGTGATTGCGTGTAACACAAGACAAGCTAGTGTTGTATGTAGTGAAATATTCCTTTAATTTTTCGTATAACGTAATACATAAAAAATTATACTTCTCATAAACTATCATGGTGTTACATTCTACCCCCCTTAAAATGAATTTCGCCCTCGAAATTCGTCACTTTGTAACAAACAGATGAGGATACCTCTCCCACATCATATCCTCAAACTCCCATGGAGATTCTTATAATTGGTGGTTCCTCCATAAAACTTTCACCATGCGAGTGGTCTTGTTCCATATAACATTTTCCCTATGGTCCAGAATTTTTATCGTATTTTCTTCATAAGAAAGATCTTGCTTCAGCAGTACAACTTCTAATCTTAGTACATGTGAAGGATCAGGTATGTACTCTCTCAGGAGAGAGACATGGAACACATCATGAACTTGAGAGAGATTTGGTGTAAGTTCTACTCGGTAAGCTACCTTCCCAACACGATAAAGTATTTCAAAAGGACCAAGATACCTAGGGCTCAACATTCCCTTCTTTCCAAATCTCATTACTCTCTTCCAAGGAGATATTCGTAAGTATACATTATCACCCACTTCAAACTCTTGGTCTTTTATATAGTTGTCTGCATAACTTTTTTGTCGACTCTGAGGTTCTATTATGTGTTGTTGAATAGATCGGATCTTTTCTTCCATCTCATCAACAAGATCATGTCCTAATCAATTTCTTTCCCCAACATCATCCCTTCAAGTTGGAGTCCTTCATTTCTTTCCATAGAGAGCTTTATAAGGAGCCATTTGAAAACTAGAGTGAAATCTATTATTATAAGAAAATTCCACCAAAGGTAGGTGTTGATCCCAAACACCTTTGAAATCTATAGATCAAGCGCTCAACATGTCTTCTAGAGTTTAAATTGTCCTCTCAGACTGACAGCCTGTCTGAGGATGATAAGAAGTTAGGAAACTCAACTATGTATCTAGAGTATGATGAATACTTTTCCAAAACATCGAGGTAAACCTCAGATCCCGATCAGATATAATGGAAAGTGGTAATCCATAAAATCATACCACTTCCTTCACATATATCCTGTAAAGCTGATAAAGAGGGAAATCTTCTCTACTATCATTGAAGTGTACCGACTTCATAAGACGATCAACTATAACCCAGATAGCATTATTGCCAATGGATAACATAGAAAGTCTAGTGATAATGTCCATAGTGATGTTTTACCATTTCCATTCTGGTAGGGGTAATGGTTGTAACATCCCCATAGGCTTCTGTCTCTCAACATTAACTTGCTGAACACCAAGTATCGAGTTATATATTCAGCAACATCTCTTTTCATGCCATCCCACCAGAAGTACTCTTTCAGTTCCCTATACATCTTCGTGCTTCCAAGATAAATAGAGAATGAAGAAATATGAGATTCATCCAGCAGGTCCATCTTTAATTCTTGGATGGGAGGAACAAAAACCTAATTCCTGAACCTTATTATCCAATCACAATCAAGTTTGAATTCAAGAACATTTATCACCTTTTTTTTGTAACTCTACATCATTATTTGTGTGCCCCTTTAATCTTCACATGCATATATGGTTGAACATTCATTTGATAAAGATAATATTTTTCCCCTTCCACTATAATTCCATGATCCAGCCATTATAAGTCGATAAATATTCGTTCTTTTGTGATCCTCATCATGGATAATCTAGCATAGTCGTGTCGACTAAATGCATCTTCCACCTTGTTTGCATTCCTAGGTTGGTAATGAATTGGGCAGTCGTAATCCTTAATCAGCTCCAACCATCTTCATTGGTGCATATTCATATCCTTTTGTGTGAAAATACACTTTAAACTTTTATGATCCGTATGAATATCACACCTTTCACCATAAATATAATGCCTCCAAATATTTGATGCAAATATTACCGCAGTAAATTCCAAATCATGAGTTGGGTAATTTTGCTCATGGATTTTCAACTATCGTGAGGCATAAGCTATCACAATATCGTTTTTCATGATAACACACCCCAATACCTTCATGGATGCATCACTTTAGATCAAAAACCTTTCTCCACTACAAGGCAGTATGAGCATAGGTGCACTGGCTAACCTTCTTTTTAACGCCTTGAAATTTTCTTCTCACTCCTTCGTCCAAACGAAATTTACTCCTTTTCGAGTCAACCTGGTGAGTGGATTATATAATAGTAAAAAATCGTTCACAAAACATTGATAATATCTAGAAAAAACAAGAAAACATCTAATCTCAATTATTGTTGTTTGTCTCGGCCATCTTTAGATAACCTCTATTTTTACTGGATCTACAGATATCTCCTCTTTTGAGAATATGTGACCCAAAAATAAAACATTTTGAATCCAAAATTAACACTTTGTAAATTTTCCATAAAGCTTATCCTTCCTTAGGGTCTTTAAAACAATTCTCAAGTGATCTTCATGTTCTTACTTTCTATTTGAATAGACAAGAATATCATCTATAAAGACTACCACAAACTGATCAAGATAGTCTCTAAAGACACTATTCATTAGATCCAAGAAGATAGCAGGGGCATTAGTAAGAACAAATGGCATCACTAAAAATCCACAGTGTCCATACCTTGTATGAAATGCCATCTTTGGTATATAATCCCTTTTGACCCTCAATTGATGATACCCTGAACGAAGATCAATCTTGTAAAAGTATTAAGCTCCGCATAGTTATTCAAATAATTTATCAATGTGTGGGAGATGATATTAGTTCTTGATAGTGATCTTGTTATGTTCTTGATAATCAATGCATAGTCTCATTGATCCATCTTCTTCTTAACAAACTGAACAGGTGATCCCCAAGGTGATGCAATAGGGTGTATGAATCCCTTATCAAGATTCTCTTGGATTTGATTCCTCAATTCCTGCAACTCAATTGGGTCCATTCTATATGGTGTCTTTGAAATGGGAATAACACCCGGTATGAGTTCTATTGAAAAAATCAACATCATGATTTGGTGGAAGACCTGGAAATTCCTCTGGAATGATATCATCAAACTTCTTTACAATGGACATATTCTTAATCATGAGTTTCTCTCCAACGATTTGAGATAATTAGCGTTTATTTAATGGAATCAAGACCCATAATATGGAAGAAATTTCCACTCGAAGGTTATATTCATCCTTTCATCGATAGATGATCATAGATTGATCAGGAATATTAAATGTTACTTCCCTTCTTTGGCAATCGATATGAGCTCCATAAAAGGAAATTCAATCCATGCCATGAATAACATAAAATTCCACTATATGAAGGATCATAAGACTTACAGGAAGCACTTCCCCACAAACGTCAATTGAAGAATAATTATAATCTTTTGATGAAATTGTTGTGCTATTAGGAGTTGTCACAGCTAAATCAATAGCTAATTATTGACGTAGTACGTCGATAACCTTATAAAATTCATTAGAAATAAAAGTGTGGGTGGATCCAGAATCAAATAAAAAAAATTCTACATTAGAGTGAGTGGTATGTGTACCTTTCACCGCATCGTTATCGTACTCCACATCACTGATAGAAATTGAATGTGGCGTTCCTTTGGATTTGGCCTCAAGAGTTTTTTGACGTCGATCATCATCAAAAACCCTTGGATTAGGGCATTGATTGGGATAATTCCTCATTTACTTGTATTTGAAACATTGAAGTGTTTGTGGTGTATTCTGTGTATCCCTTTCTTTATTCACATCATTATCCATCTTCTTCCCATTATTTCGAAAATCAACAGTCTGATGACCTTCTTTTCCACACTTAAAACATTTACTTATCCCTTTAAGACAATTCCCTCCATGTTTTTCCACTCTGTGAGCATAAGGGAAAACTCATCTTCTATTCATTGTGCTATTTATATTTTCCATTGAATTCCATATTCATCTTCTAATCAAACCTATATGATTGCTGGGTTACTCCAATCTCCATCTCAACCTTGAGATAACATCAAACAATTTCCATGTAGTTATGGAAGTCCCTTATGGATAACTCCCTTCGAAGACTTGGTTTTAGGCCTCTAAAGTATCGATTGATTTTACTCTAAGGTTGGATAATAATTCCGGAAACATACCTTGCAAGTCTTGTTAAAGTTTCTTCGTCGGTACCAACAGATTCATCATCCTTTTGCTTCAGTTCAAGAATCTCCTTCTCTTTCTTTGTTCGAAGAATATGAGGGAAGTACTTATTGAAAAATAAGTTCTTGAACTCGTCCCATTCCATGGAATCAATTTCGTCTCTTTGCCTCATATTCTTGATAAGATTCCACCATTAACTAGCTTCACCTTCTAGACGATATACTGCTAAGATTACTTTATCATGTTCAGAACAATGCAAGACATAAAATATCTTTTCAGTGGTACTAAGACGTTGTTCAGCCACTAATGGATTAGAAGACCTATTGAATGAAGGTGGACGCTGTCTCATGAAGGATTCAAAGAATGTTTCTCATTAATTTGCTTGTTTGGATGTTCTACATGATTCATAGCTTGAGAATGTTGTGTGAGAATGGCTGCAAGATTTTTCATTCTATCTCCCATAACGTTTGGTTGCTCAGGGGGGAAATCATTGCATTGACCATCGCATTAAGCATTAAAACTGTTCATTCGGGTTCTATCCATTGACTAAAACCAATAATCATAGTGGGAGAAACACTAATCATAATAGGAAAACTAGATAATAAAGAATGAAATTTCACACTTAAGGGCTTATCATAGGTTATTCATGGCCATTTATAAAACACTAATATTGTGTTCTACACTTATACATATCCGTAGGGTTCTTACCAAGGCATTCACATCCTAGTTTCCAAATGTTGACTATACCTTTCCTCTGATACCAACTATAACGACCCATACGTTACATACATGGTTATTACTACTTAATTGAATCATACTTATTAAAACATATAACAAAACCCTGATAGGACCTTATATGTATGTTGTCTATAGAAACTGGGAAGCATAATCAACTGGTTAATAAATCATCTACATTGTACCCTGTTTATTTCATCATATCTAGAGTCCCTTTTGGCGTATCCTACTTAATAACCTTATTCCTGACCTAGGGAAAAGAAAACATACAAAAGGGTGAGCTCAAATGCTCAGTAAGGGTAATCAAAAGAAATATAAATCATATGATATTTATAAGAACATGTCATTTTTTAAATATTAACCTGCAAAAGAGATCATAATATCATAATATGGGATAAATTGTAGTAGCGAAATGTAATCCCAATAATCATAACATAAAACAAGAAACATTGTGTCATACACACATAATAATAGAAATCATTTCATATTAGCCAAGGATCATTTCCAAGACCATCATAGCACACAAAGTCTATTACTGAACCGAGTTCACTCCTCGTTCTAGTCCTGTATCACTGAATTGGATTAACTTGTCCTTCCATTCATGTCTATCTCATGAGATATAAATATTTACCCAATGCATTGGAGGTAGATGTAGGTCCCACACATCTCATAATTAAACCATTCATATTTGTGCCACAAAATCATAAATAATAGAATAATCCATGTAAAAAAAATGGGATTCTTAAACATCATGCAATCATAACATAATCCATATAAGATAAAAGGACATCATAAAATTAATTCCATCATAACATAATCAAATCAATGTAAAAATTTTGATATAAAAATAACCTTATATTATCATAGATGGAAAATAATTTTGAATAAACACTTGAACTCCCTTCTTAAGGAAAATTTCCTTTCTATTTCAAAAATATTTTTCCTTTCTTAACATGTCATATAATTTTAAAATAAAATAATTTGAATAAAAATAAACATGAAAACTTGTAAAGTATTCTTCATGGAAATAATTTTCTATGAAATCATAAAAATACCTTCATGTCGTATAAGTTAAAAAACATTTTTCTCATATTTTAGCCAGAAAAGTCAAAAAGTACCTCATACTAAAAACAAAAAAATATTTCGTTCATATCTTTTAATAAATACACAAAAATGGGTAAAACTGGATTTAAACAATTTTAGGAGGATATAAATAATATTACATGTTGAGGAAACATGGATGTGGATGATAAATATTCCCCAGTAAATTCTGAAGTATAAACAATCTCTGATAAAAATGAGATTGCAATATTTTCCCTTACCTTAGGTCCAATTTGCTTCATATGTATCTGAAACTCTTAAATAATTATTTGAATAATGATATTGACTTATTAAAGAATAATATTATATGTTATGATATCATATATGGTCATATTCTTATCTTCTTATTAGTAATATTTCATTGCTACTTGTTATTCGGGTGTTCATTGCTTTATGTTCTTGTGCATGTTTTGTCAAATAAATTCTTATTATTCTTTTTATGTTATAGATACCTCATTTAAAGAATGTTATTATTGTAATATATATCATGTTTATTCATTAAATTATTTTATATAATCATTATTCAATGATGATCATGTCGAACGAGTCACACCACATCGTGGAGACGGTAGGCCGTACGTACGCACGAGCGATGATATCATTCCCATGATAGTGGAATTGTATTGAAGTGTAGGTATAATATTTTATAATCAATATCAATTTAAAATAATCATATATATTTATTATTTACATCATTATACCCATCCAAGTAATGTGGTGGTGGAAAACTGATTACAACATGGCGTGGAGACGATATTCCGTACGTATGCACGGGCGGTGATTTCATTTTCCGTAGGATGGATAGAAGGTGAAATAGGTTTGTTTCATATTATAATAATATATAAATATATGTGTGATTCTGATGGTATTACTTCATAATTAAACAACTAAATAGGAGGAAGTAGAAGAAGAAATAAATTTGAATGAATCCGTAACAGATATTACCTCTTCTTCGACACGCCTCTTTGAAACCTCCTCTTAGGGAACTAAAATTGGTATTTGAAGAAGAAAATGAAATCTAGAATGTTTCTATGGAAGTTTATAAGGGAAATTGGCAGGTATTTTCTGAGCTTTAAGGCTCAAAATTGTGTGAGGAGGAGAGGTAGGAGGTTCCCTTTTATAAGGGAGGAGAGGGGGACCTTTGGAAACCTCAAAAATATTCATTTATAATAAATAAAACACCACTTGGAAACTACCAAAAATGACTCACATTCTAATATTATATGAGAAAGGGTTGTAATATCATCAACCAATAAAATTTATACATGTTTAATATTTAATTAAAACTTTATCAACTTGATTTATCCTTATTTAATCTCTTTAATTTTATTTGTGGTAAAACGATTCTAAATTTTAAAATGATATAACTAATTACTTATGTGTTATTAATTGTCCTTAATTGGATAATACATGACATTATAGACTGTATAGATTTTAATTTATAATTTTTAAATATTTTTTTTTATTTTTATTCATTTTTATAATATGTTATTTTTATAAAATAACAATAGTGTAAATTTTGACACTGTTCAATTAAATTAATTTAAATAAAATCTACACAGAGAATATATTAGAAAAAAATGTTTAATAGATTCCTAACATGTCATAGTCATCAATAAAATTAGTGTATCACATTAAATAGTTCATATCATATTTATTTTAATATTTTTAAAACTATTTATTTGATATTTCAATCAATAAAATAATTTCAACTTCACTATTGTGTCACCATTAATTATAATTATATAATCCATAAAAATAATAAATAAGTTCACATGATGTATATAATTTTATTATCTTTCTGGAGACTATTCATTTTTGATTTTTTATGAAGTTTATCACTAAATTAAAATTGTTACACTTATAATATATAAGAGTGTGACATGTTGTCTCTTTCATTGGTTTTAATTATAATTATTTTATTTTCATGGTCAATAGTCCGTGAGATGAATCCAATATGACCCTTAGGAGATATGGTTCTACTTTTATTCATCCAATTGAATTTTGATTTGTGTTTGGGTAATTTTATAATCTTATTTGTACCATTAATTACTCAATTTACCTTTAACTGTATTAAATAAAAATTACCGTAGTTAGTATTCATAATGTAAAAAAATAAAAGTAACCTATTCACACAATATGGACCCACTAAATCCAAATATTGAAACCATTTTTCAAAATTAAAAGCACAAAATTTGCAATAATTAATTTAAAATTAATCTCGTTGTTAAGAAAAATGGGTTTTAAAAGTTAAAACACTGTCAAAGATTGAAATTTTTTTACCTATAAAATCAATGTAAAATTTATGCTAATGATGTAAATTATATTAAATAGTAAAAATATATTCTATTTATACATTAAAACCATTAATGTTTTCTAACTAAACCATATAAAGTATCTAGATGAAAAAGATGTTTTTAATAAAAATTTAGCATATTTTTACTATTAAACAAAATTTGAAAGTTATCAGAAAAGTGTAAAAAATATTATCCATTGTTAATTTTTATATCCTAATTCAAAATAAGAACTTTATTTTGAAAAATTTTACTTATAAACATGTCAACAATTATATTTAAAATGGGTGTGCCATCAAAAGGCTGTAAAAGTGTTTTTTAAAATACTTCTTTTATCCGAAAACTTTATTTTGTTCTCATACCATGTTCTAGAAAATGTGTAACATGAATAATAATGTTATAAAATTCAAAACATAGTTAATACTATTCATAATGTCTTTCTATAATAATATTATTACAATATATCGATATTTCGTGAAACACGGTATTGCGTACTTCACACTCTATCGAGGAAGGTCACGATTGCGTGTAATGCAAGCCAAGATAGTGTTGTGTGTAGTGAAAGATTACTTTGATGTTTTATATAACATAAGACATAAAAAAATATAATTCTCATAAACTAATAGGGTTTTACGGATAGTCCATGCTAAAATTTAATTCTGTACACAAAGCATGTTGATGACTCCACCAGAATTTAGATGTGAACCTTGGATCATGGTCAGAGACAATCGAGAGTGGAACCCCATGTAGTCTAACCACTTCCATCACATATATATTTTTATGTTTATCAAGTGATAGATATTCCCAAATAGCATTAAAATGGGAAGTCTTGGTGAGTTGGTCAACCACAACCCATATCGTATTATTTCCCTTAGACGTCTTCGGGAGACCCAATTCAACGTCCATAGTGACATTCTCCCATTTACACATGTTTATTAAGTATGGATGCATCATCCCTTTGGAAATTTTTCAATTTACTATAACATACTGAATTTCTAATCACCTTGATATATATTTCTTAATATCCTTATTCTTGTGGTCCCACCAGAAGTGTTCTCAGGGATCTTGATACATGTTGGTGAAACTAGGATGGATATAGAATGTTGGGGAACTCAGATGAACCATTTAAATTCAGTGTATATCAAAAGGACTCACCCTCTAGTAATTATACCCTGATATCATGTTAATATTTGGGAACATAGATGAACCATTTATCTGGTCAAAAATATCATCGATTAATGTAAGAGGGTATATATTCATACCTTCATCGGATTCAGCTTCCTATACTCCTCTAAAAAAATATTTGTTTCTATTTTCCCAATTAGAAAATAAAATTTTAGATCCACATTATTTTGTACTAACAAGAATAAATACCTTATTACCTCATTCCTCAAAATATGTTTTATGCTCTTGGAGTGTTTTCAGTTCTATTCAGTTTGGACCATGCTGGTGAGGAAGGTGATCATATTCATATATCTTTTATTTCAAGGATATTTAAGATGAAAGGAAAATCACATCACTTCTTATTAGTTGAAAATTGGTCTGACCATTGTATTTGAGGAATTACAGTAGAAATTCATGAAATGATGAATCATATTGAGGAATAATATTGATGGATGTAATGGGCCATCTTAATTGTCTTGAATATAGTGTGAATGGTTTGATCGTAATGGTGGAGAATTTGAGTCTGTATGCATATCAATTAAATGTGATGCTTCTTTTCAAATATTAGAGTACCCAAAAATCAAAATTATTGGATAAAATTTCATGATATCTTAATGGAATAAATGGGGAGTAAATGAGATGTTTCCAATTATATTTTCATGGATCGTATCTAGATATAATGTGGGAGAAATATGGGATAGAAATAATATTCATTCTGATGGTAATCATGCCAACTGTATTTAAGAAAATTTTATACATGCTGAGCAGGATATATATAAGTTACTATTGGAATGGGAAGTTACATTACATTCCATTGTATGTGATCTGATGTTAAGGATGATCTCAAATGTAGTCAAAGTCATGAATTATGTCATGATACAAGATGATTTTTGTGAATGAATAATGTTGGTGAATTCGATGTTTTCCAATATCAAGGTCATCATAATATGTTTATCAGATTCGTATTTATATAAATGCTAAGAACAATTATTGTAAGGAAAAAATGAGACAATCCTCTAAAGTCAGAGAAGCTGACACCAGTCCATCGTATTCAAAATACCATCATATATATTACTCAAATAAGGAATTGTTTACATTAAGATTGACAGTAAAGGAATTGAAACAATTAAATAAAAATAAAATCTAATAATAAATAATGATAAAAAAAATACATTGAACCAATTATCAGATGTTACATACTTCATAGTGAGATATATCATAATTTAAATTAGAAATTAACTTCTATTTGGTAATATTATTAAATACACTGTTGAATGTATTGTCGAAGAATGATCTTGAAAAATGAAGGATGGTCAGATTTAGGACTAATGTGAGAAACTATAGGTACATGTATTTAGTTAGAAGAAACAGTAAATTATAAAAATCATTAGAGAATTCAGATGATTCATATTGTATTCAAAATATAAAATATGAAAACTTATGTGTTTTGAAATTATTTTTTCAGTTGGGTCAAAGAAAATCATATAGTAGTTGATACTAATGCATCCGACTAATAATAATGAAAAAATGTCAGTGGTGAAATAAAATCAAATTGAAGTATGAAGAGAAGATAAATAATGTCAATTTATTAATATGTTTAACAGTTATGGAGAATTATAATGAAGAAATTCTATTGAAAAAATTAGAATCACTACTAAAATTACAGCTTTTATCAGTGAAAAAAATGGCCATTAACAGCACAAAAAAAGAGCTGTTAATGCCTGCAAAGATAAAGAGGTGGGTCCCATTTATTAGTGCTCCAAAAAGCATTGGGAAAAATTGTTTTTGTGGTAGTAAATGGGAATTGGAATCATATTTGTGTTCAAAAAGAGATGATGTGGTTAAAAATTTTAAAATGATTGAGAATAATTTGGATGAAATTAATAGGTCTTAGATAAACCCAAAATTCAATGATACATGAAAATATGGGTAATTTGGTTTAGTGGGAATGCTTTCTTGTTTCCCACCCAAACCTCAATTTGGGGAGTATAAAAGAGATAATTCATCATACTTTTCTAATGATGATTGTACTATTGACAAGAATAGAGACAAAATATGATGTTATAAGGAGATAATGTGGGTTTCCTGATTTAATATTTTGTGAAAATGTGTTTTCAGATAGATAATAAAAGAGAAGGGACTAGGGTGCTACATATTTAGCTAATCATCGCATTCAACTGAGTATCATATTCTATTTTCCTTTAAATATGGTTTCCTATTATATCATTCTAGATAGATGGATCATGATTTCTATGTTGGGATTTCAAGATTTATAAGGATTTATTTTAAATGGTCTCAATCATATTCTGATAGATATATATTTTCTGTATTGACAAATCAGAATGTATGAACCGATCTGTAGAGATATGACTAGGTATATTGGACTGGGAAGACTATATTGGATAGTTGAAAACTATTGTATATTAACGAAAATGATGATAATAGAAACATCTTGGAAAGAAAGTGAATAATTTGTGTTAAAAAAATATTTTTGGATGTTGATAATGAATCAAAGGTAACATTTGTTGGTAAAAAATGTTTGTATTACATCATGTGTGCCAATTAGAGAACACATACAATTGTATTGTTTTCCAATTTATATACGTGTCTAGGGGAATATCATACTCATTTTATTCCACAAAAAGGATAATTTTCAAATGGATTGGGTTGTATTATATTATTTACAAATCATACCATCCACATGGAAATTTTTACTGAATAATTAACCTTGTACATTCTTCTATTTTGGTGGATGTGTGTTTGATTTGTTTTTAGTAGGGATTGCAATCTACAACAGGCGGTGAAGGTTGATTCCTTTTCAAGGAAACATTATAGAAAAATTATCACTAATTAACCCCTAAAAATCTCATTGATACATTTATCTTGACATGGAACTTTATATTGGTAACATTATAAAGGTTCCCTCCACTTATTCATTGTTGAGGCTTTGAAGAGATGTTTATAGAGAGTATGGATTTTTGATGAATAATTGAATTTTTGTTTATTTGTATGAATTATTAGATCTATAATGATATAATGTTTCCCAAACGTATATATATTGGATATGATTTCATTGATGTTACCATATATGGGTTTTACCTATTAATGATAATGTTACTCTTATATGTATTGATTATATGAATCTAATGACTGATAGAAGGGACAATAATACTTTTATATACTTAATTTATGAAATTGAGTTCCTAATGGTGAATGATGTTTCCACAACCAATGATATGTGGGATAAATTTAAAAAATATTACAAAGGAAATATACAATTCAAGTAGGAAAATTAAAAATATAGATATTAAGTTATGATGATTTGCAAATGGGTAAATATGAATCTATTTTTGATTTCATTAATAGGGTAAAATAAATTTTTAGAAATATTTGACGATTTAGTGAAATTCTAGAAGATTACATAGTTGTTGAAAAGAGTATAATAATATTTTATAACATGATTGATGAAAATGTTTCTAAATTGGATGATAGTGATCATAAAACATCACCTATTGATGATTTTTATAGCACTCTCATCTGTTATTAAATGAGCAGGGACAAATATATGAAAAGAAAACAAAAGGTGATCAGGAAATGACTTTCAATGATTCATATAAATAAAATTCCTAGATAAATCTTATTGAAGATGAAGCTAATGAATACGATTATGAAAATGATGTTTGTAATTTTTTTGATGAAATTTTAACCTTGTTTTTAATAATGTGGGATGTGGAATAGGTAAATAAAAATGGAAGCATTGCTCGAAATGTTTTTAATGTCGATCTTGTCATGACCCGACCCTACCAGTCTCGAGCCGCAACTACCCCAGGCCTGCCTCCATAGGCCAGGGGATAGCTACAAGCTCCGAGGGAGTAACGATCTCAGGGAGACCTTCTCCAATGGACCTACAAACACACACACACAACCCGATTGATGAAGAAGTGCATAGTAAAAAATAAAATCAAAGGAGAACAAACATAACCCAACCACTTTCATGCCTCAACCTCTAAAGTAGAACAAGTAATGTGATGAAAAGTAATCTGAAGAGTAAAAAGGGAAAAACATGCACCCAACTAGAAAAGTGCTACAACTTGTAGATAGGTAAAGTAAAGTCCAACTAGTGAGTTTCACACCTAAAAGTCCTACTACGATTGTAGAATATAGACCAAGCTCTTGTATCCTCTATGGCCCTATGCTGTCTTGATCAACATGATCGTTGTCTTCAATGGAACAACAAGTGTCGGTAAAGCCCAATAATGGGTGAGTATAATGATACTTAGTAGGATGCCCTGAAAGCTTGAGAGAGAAACAAAGGTGGTAGCAAAACAGCGACCAGTAGACTGTACAAGGAACCATGAAAGAGTACAGTAAATATAGTGTAGCTCAACCCAACAAGAGAAAGGAAGTAGACTCGTCCGACCAAGTGGAGCTAGACATGGAAAGCATATGGAATACCCTGTGTGTCTTCACCCATCCTAGAAAGAGAGTAATTTAACACAAGGAGCGAGAATGAAAATAGGGTGTGTATATATATATGCTCAACAAGAATCCCGAACTAGGGCGTTGGTGGATCTCCATTTCTATGCTCAGCCCCGGATAAGTCGCCAACAGTTCTAAGTGTGGCCATCACTGATGCCCAAACGTTTTTCACGTCAAATTTATCTCATCACTAAATCACGGAACACAGGATCCCGCTCTAGTAATATTGGAGTGAAGTCACTAACTAGCCTCATACAAAGGGTTGAGTCTGAATGAAGTCATCAGGTAACCCACTGCATAGTCTAACTGGAGGCTAAACCCTAAAAGTTAATCTGGTGACCCACTACCCGGCCCAGCAAGAGGATAAACCCTAATGTCAATGGGTAACCCACTGCCCAGCCCTGTAGGAGGGTAAACCCTAAAACCCATGGGTAACCCACTGCCCAGCCCTGCTGAAGGGTAAACCCTAAATGTTAATGGGTAACCCACTGCCCATCTTCACTGGAGTGTAAACCCAGATACCCCAGAGGGTAACCCACTGCCCATCCCCACAGGAGGGTGAACCCGGAACTGGTCTGATAACTCCGAAATGCTCATTCCATCACTAGATTTCACTAACATTGTGACCATGCGTTGGGTATGAGTGCATCAATAGAACATCCAAAAAATTCCCTTTTATGTTTCCACATTTAATGAGATCCAGAAATAGGATCTGAACGCCCAAACGGATTACACCATTGTACTCCTCTTGGGAAAACACATGAGATATACTACTTACTTCCATGAAACGGACTCCCAACCAAAATGTTACTCAACACTACTTTATTCATATACGATGCCTCGTGAGGCGCACACCTCGGTCCCAAAAAGGCCAACAAAATCGTTCCATCACATTTCCATTGAAAACAAATGCCGAAATGACTACTCATTTTCTCCAAACAGACATCTGATGAAAAAGGGGAAAAACACTGCTAACAGCTTATAGGACGGCATGTGGGGCCCACGTCTCAACTTCGGCTTCAATACCTGAACCCACCTTGGACCAATTTTTCTCGGAGCTAGGGCCAAAATGCCGCTAACAGTGCCTTAAATAGACTATATATTAGTTTGTGCCATCCGAATGAATAATCACAGCGAGGTACTTAACGAGCGTGTAGCACCACCGAGACCCTATCTTAGAAATTTAAAATCACCGAGACCATCTCAAAATCTCTGTCTCGATCCAAGAATCGCATCGCCGTAGACAGCACACGAATCCTACACTCAGGTTGCGAGTAATGGAATTTGTAACTTCATCAGACGGAACACGGTAGGCCTGGGTCATCCCACCCCTTCAGACTAGAGGTCCGCGTCTAGGCCGCCCGGACTGCCTGGTCCACTGCGGCCCACAGTTCACCGTGCTTACTGCCCCTCGTCACCCAGACCAGCTCAGCCGGTCCGGCGGTATCCCCATGATACCCGCGAAGCATGGGTCTCTGTCAGCTGGTCGAGGTCGCGACAACCCTGGTTTTCTCGGCCTCTCACTAACTGGCGAAGCCGGCCAGTCTGACCCCTGTATCGCCCTGCATACGCCACCATCCATGGCCTCCTAAATCTACTACGGTGTACAGCCACCACTGCCACTTGGATCCTGCCGCACCGGCCTCCGTCCTGGACCACCTAAAGCTGCAGCTGGGCGAAGCCACTACCGCCGCCTGGAGCCTGCCGAACCGATACGATGAGCCGCCAGAAGCCCCTAGAATCACTTGAAAACAAGGAAAATGGGTGGAAAAAATACTGGGGTCACCCCAGATATCCCAAGACTCAACAATATGATCCGAAAAGACATTTTGGAAGCTTAAATCGAGACCTACACAAATATGTTCTTTTCTCGATGATTGGACAACATTTCGACGCATGAAATTCAATTCAAGGAAGATGAGGAAATAAAAAACGCAAATGAAACTCCTACCTCGCTGGGCATAGCCCATCAGTTCGTCAACAATCTATCGAAGCCGCTGCATCTTGGAGATGTTGAGGAGAGTATATTGGATTTTTTTGGGAGTAATACACTAGCGAGAGGATCTAGGGGGAATATTGTGGAGGCGTAGAAGTGTTTAAATAGAAAAACACTTAAAAGACTGCTAGTAGGCCCCATTCTCGAACTTTTAGTGGGGTCATGTTTAAGTCTCCCCTAGGGTAAGATCCACATTCTGAGTGCAACAAAGGTGTCTGAATTTTAATTTGAACCTCCGTTCAAAATTTGTAAAGCCCACGTCTCATGCCGCTAAATTACGAAAATTCCCCTGGTGGCGTTTTCCACAGAAGGGTCATGCATGCGGACATTACACCCCTCATAGGGTAAACAACACTCTCCAGACTCAACGGTGCCCTCGTTTTTCCAATTTGATCAACCATTTAGGAGTTATTCTGTTTATTTGGTGTATCTAATGTGAACACACTTAAAATTTAATTCCGGCTACACTGGGGATCAGAATCACAAGCCGTCTGAACACCATTCTATGGAATAACATCAAAAAAAATTCAAAGCATTACATGATCGAAACCTGAGTTCTTACATCATTCCATCCTTCATGTTTTTTTTCCTGAGAAACAAAAATACAAAAATAACTCAGGATACTGAGTCTACATCTGTCTATCTTGTTCCCATGTGCTCTCCTGCACCCTCCCATGATGCCGCAACACATGAACCAAAGGGATTGTCCATACACACAATTTCTACTCCTAATGGTCCCCAATCACCACCGGGTTCTCTACAAAGGTGGCCTCAACCTCGATTTCCAGCTCTCCCCAGTCGATAACATGTGTGGGGTCGTGCATGTATTTTCTCAGCTGTGACATGTGGAAGATGTCATGCACCCTCTCCAGCTATGGGGTTGAAAAAGATGGTAGGACAACTCACTGACCCTGCGCATGATCTCAAGGGGCCCGTGGTACCTCGAGGATAGCTTGCCTCCCCAGCAGAACCTTCGAGTTCAATTCCATGGGGAGACCCTAACTAAAACTTGGTCCCCCTGCTCAAATTTGAAAGGCCTATGATGACGATCTACATAGGACTTATGTCTTCCCTGAGCCATCCTCATCCGCTCCCGAATGACATGCACCTTCTCTATCGTCACCCGAACCAACTCTGGGCCTAAGAGGGAGGTATTTCGAACCTCCATCTAGCAAAATGGTGACCTGTAGGGTCTCCCGTAGAGGGCCTAAAAAGGTTTCATGCCAATAGTATAGTGGAAAATGTTGTTGTACGCGAATTTACCTAGGGCATGTGATCCTCCCAACTTAGGCCAAAGTCTAACATGCATGCCCTGAGCTTATCCTCTAACACCTAGATAGTGCTCTCGGTCTGCCCATCCTTCGGGGGGTGAAAAGTTGTACTCATCCACTTCTGATTCCCGAATGGATCTTGCACGCCTCTTCACAATCGCGATGTAAACTGTGCTTTACGGTCAGAGACGATCGTCAAGAGTACTCCATGAAGGCAGACGATCTCTCGAACATATCGTTAACCCAAAATCTCCACAAAGATATTCTCCCTGATAATAATAAAGTGTGCCAACATTGTGAGTCAGTCCAATATCAACTAAATGGAATAATGACCCTTCGCTCAGCGTGGAATACCTATGATGATGTCCATAGATTTTCCATCCCACTTCCACTCTGGGATATGAAGGGGCTGCAACAACCCTGTTGGAACCTGGTGCTCTGCCTTCACCGGCTGACAGGTAAGACACTGAGAAAGTAACTCATCTACACTCCTCTTTATGTTGGACCACCAAAACTGCCATTGAAGGTATCTATATATCTTCCCCACACTGGGATGTATAGCCAAGGGAGAAGTGTGAAGCTCCCGCATAACCTCCTCCCACATCTCCACTAGTACTATAATGTTCCCCTGTAATAGGATATCATTGTTCCCTCATTTAGAATACCCATTGGGTGCATCGCCCGTGGATATCTGATCACGCAGTGCCTCGCTGTCGACATCCCCCAGCTGTGATTCTCTCACATGCTCACAGAGAAAAGGAGTCAACATTATCGACTGTAGAAAACATGTACCCTCCTGCTCCACCAATTTCATGGGTAGGGAAACCAACTTCTCTAAAGCCTCTCACACAAAACGAGCCTAGGAAATTCTGCTAAGGGCTTTTTCTACTACGTTTCCCTTTCCTGGAGTGTAGACTATCTCGAAATCATAGTCTTGTAGAATCTCCAGCCAGCGCCTCTGCCTCAGAATCAGATCCCTCTGAGTGATGATGTACTTGATGATCTGGTGGTCTGAGTAGGCCACAAAACACTCACCTAGAAGGTAGTTTATCCATAACCTCATGGCGAAGACCAACACTACCAGCTCCAAATCATGTGTTGCATAATTCTTCTCATGGGGCCCCAACTACCTCGACCCATATGCAATCAATGCCTGTTGCTGCATCATCATGCACCCGAGCCCAACTCCTAAAGCATTGCAGTTCACCACAAACTCGATGCCCTCCTCTGGCTGCCTCAACACTGTAGCACGAGTTAGCCTCTGCCTCAACTCCTCGAAGGAATTCTGGCACTGATCAATCTAGGTTAATGGTCATCCCTTCTATGTCAATGCGGTCAAAGGGGCATCAATCCTGGAGAAATTTTCCACAAACCGATTTTTGTACCCTACAAAACCAAGGAACCTCCGCACCACTGACGCATTCTTGGATGCCTACCAAGAAAGCATTGCTTATATCGTTGAGGGATCTACCGCCAAACCCTGTTCTGAAATGACATGCCCCAGAACGTGATACTCATGAATCTAGAACTGGAACATCTATAGCTTCCCATACAGCTAGTGCTCTTGGAGAAAGTCTAGGACCATCCTCAAATGCACTGCATGCTCCTCTTCTATCACATAGTAGATGATTATGTCATCAATAAAGAAAATAAAGAAAACCAAAAACCGGTCCATGTACAGCTGGAAGATATGGTTCATCAAGGCCCGGAAAATGGTGTGTAAATTAATCACAGCAAAGGTCATCACCAGAAACTAGTAATGTCTATATCGACAACAGAAATCCATATTTTGTATGGTAGCCTCACGAACCCGCAACTGGTGGTAGCCGGATCGAAGATCAATCTTGTAGAACCACTTCACATCTCTCAACTGGTCAAAGTGGTCATCGATCCCAAGAAAAGGGTACTTGTTCTTTATCGTGGCCTGATTCATGTGATAATAATCCACACAGATTCGTAGACTCTCATCTTCCTTTTTTAAAAACAAAACTAGAGCAGCCTAGGGGGATACACTAGGCCGAATAAATCCCTTCTCACAAAGGTCCTCCAACTAATGTCGCAGCTCCCAAAGGTATGTGGTATCCATATGATAATCCGCACATGATATTGGATAATTTCCCTACTGCAAGTCAATGCAGAACTCCATATCTCTCTTCGGAGGTTGTTTTGGGACATCCTCGGGAAAGACATCCAAGTATTCCTCTACAACAGTATGGATCTTGGTGTCTGTTGAGTCTACTGGTCTGAGATCCATGCTCGCGAACTGATGAGAAAAAGTTCATGGTATCCTACTCAGAGTAACCGTCTACTCTGCCAGGAGGACTTGTTCACCAAGGATGGAAATCCTCATCCCATCAGAAAACACGCCTCTGACTCGTCTGTGCCAACAGTAAATCTGGGCTTGAAACATGGAAAGACAATTCATTCCCATGATTACATCATAAGGTTCCATATTGATGAAGATTTGGTCCCACATGAAACACCCTCCTCTCAATGACATTTCAATATTTCTGCTGATAAAGGTCACCAACGAGGAACTTCCCATAGGATCCTCAAGGCTAAGTACATGTGTCAATGCCTCTACGGGGAGCTCCAAATCCCATACCAAAAGCAGCTCTATAAAGGAGTGGATGGAACCTGTGTATACTAGTACCAAATAAAGAGTATAGTCAATACAATGCATACCCCGAGGTATCTCGTGTGGTGGGGGGTCACGAACACCCATACCCTAAAGTTGCCTATAGCCCCTACTGCCAGCTCCCTCAGCCTGTCGTGGGCCAACCGATGGTGGTGGTGTAAGGACCTCGAAACGTTGTACCAGACCTAAGGTCCTACCACCCTACCTACATCGCCTCCCTAAAGACCACCCTATCCCCACATGGGGGATCCTTGGTCACGTTGCTTCCTCTAACGTTGCGGTGTGCCCACTACCTTCCAAGGCTACTCGGTATGCGTGGTCGGCAGTCCTGTGCTATGTGACCTCGTCCGTCAAAGGCATAGCACCAGATCTCTCATGCCTTCCTCGATGCTCCATGGAACCGCTGCGGTGTATGACCCTGCCCCTGTGTTTTCTCACAGAAGGGCTTCTTCGACCGAGGCTCTGCTCTCTACTGCCTTCCTGTCACCGAAGTCTCTCCTCGGAAGAGGCCACTACTAGGCCATGTTAGCTGGTGTCCCTCAACCATGAAACTATATGTCACGACCACCGCTCTAGAAACCCCTCATAAGTAGGGATTCATATGGGTACTACACTAGTACGAATCTCCCTGTGAAGACCCTGCTCAAACTTTTGTGCATAGAAGTAACTGTTGTGGATCATATCCTATGAGTAACGTGTCAGATCAGTAAATCCATCCAAGTACTGTGCAATAGTCATCCCCCCTTCTTCAGCTCCAGAAGCTCATGAATCCAAATGAAGTGTAAATAAGAGGGGGAGTACTCCTCCCGGAAGAGATGCTAGATTCTAACCCACATGAGAGACGACTCGTCTTGGGTCTTCATAACCAACACCCACAAATGCCCGGATGTCCCAAGGAATTGGCATACAACTATAGCTACCATCTGGTCCGCTGGTGTTCGTATATTCCTAAAAATTCAGTCCACAAACTCTAACTAGTCTACCACTGCATGGGGATCTAGGTCCCCATGAAACTTCTGCAGCCGTTGACACTGTAAGTCATGGAGAGCACTTATCCTGCGCTCTACCTCAGCCTATGCTGCAGGTATTAATAGTCACTCTCCAGGTGGAGGGGCTACTGCTGAATCACTTGGTTCAAGGGGATCACGTGAGGGTCTCTAAACTAACACCTTGTCGCTCACCAGGTCGTTGTTACGAACTGGAGAGGTTAACCTGGATGGATGCTATCATGGGGCATCTGAAAATTATCAAGGATTACCGCGATCAGATGAGAACATATATATAACATTAATAAAAAAGGTGGATCTAACTCAAAAAAGGACAGTCAAAGTCTCAATCCTACTAGATTCATGTTACAGTGTTCCCTAGAACAAGCGTCCCACGGTGCCAAGTCGAAAAGCGGGTTATCTGGGTCCTAGTGAATGGATATGTCGGCCACCCATACCATCACTGGACTCCCTAGCATGATAGCCACTCTTGAGACACATCGACACTAGTTCCCTAAATCCAAAAAAATCATTTTTAGGGACGTCCGAACAAGGCCCCATGGAATGAACCACCTCTGATACCACTTTGTCATGACCCAACCCTTCCGGTCTCGAGCTGATACTTCCCCAGGCCTGCCTCCATACGCCAGGGGCTGGTGACAAGCGCTGAAAGATTAATGATCTTGGGGAGGCCTTCGTCTAAGTACCTATACACACAGACACACAACCCACTCGATTCAGAAGTGCAGAGTAAAAAAATCCAAAGGAAAACAACCATAACCAAGCCAAAGTCATCCATCAACCTCTAAAGCGGAACAAGTAAAGTGCTGAAAAGTATTCTGAATAGTAAAAAGGGTAAAACAAGCGCCCAACTATATAAGTTCCACTACCTGAGGATAGGTAAAAGATGTACAACTGGTGAGTCTAACACATGAAAGTCTTACTATGACCACTGAACACAGCCCAAGAACTTGTATCCTCTACGCCCCTTCGTAGTCTTGATCAACCTGTCCATCGTCTGCAAGGAAACACCATGTGCGGGAACAGACCAGGCAGGGGTGAGTATAAAGATACTTAATAGGATTCCCCGAAAGATCAAGGGGAATATAAAGGAGGTACCAAAATGGTGACCAGTAGACCGGAAAAGGAACAGTGAAATAGTATAGTAAATAGAGTGCAGCTCAACCCAACAAGAGAAAGGAAGTAGACTCGTCCGACCAAGAAGATCTTGACACATAAATCAGGTGGCATATCGGGCGTTTCTTCACCCCTCCTATAAGGAGAGTAACTAAACCCATGGAGTGGGGATGAAAATAGGGTGTACGTAGATATATTTTCAACAGAAAATCTAAACGAGTGCATAAGGGGATCTTCATTTCCATGCTCATCATAGGATAAGTCGCCAACAGTTCTAAGGGTAGCCATCACTGATGCCCAAACGTCACGCACGTCAAAGCTTCCCCATCACTGAATCACGCAACCTAGGATCCTGCTCAAGTAATCACAGAGAGAAGTCACTGACAAGCCTCATAGAAAGTGCTGAGTCTGAATGAAGTCATTGGGTATCCCACTGCCCAACCCAACTGGAGGGTAAACCATAAAAAGTCTTTGGTTAATCTAGTGTCCGGCCTTACTAGAGGGTAAACCCTAAAGTCAATGGGTAACCCACTGGCTAGCCCCAGTGAACGGTAAACCCTAGGGTCAACGGTAAACCCACTACCCAGCCCTGCTAGGGCGTAAAACCTAAAAGTCAAGGGGTAACCCACTGCCTATCCTCGCTGGAGGGTAATCCTTGATATTCCAGAGGGTAACCCACAGCCCAGCCCTACTGGAGGGTAAACCTGGAACTGTTCCGATAACTGCAAACTGCTCATGCCATCAATGGGTGTCACTAACATTGCGAACATGCGTTGGGTCGGAGTTTGTCAAAGGAACCTCTAAAAAATTCCCTTTCTGGTTTCCACATTTAATGTGATTTCTAAATAAGCATTGCACTCCCAAACAGATTACACCATTTTAATCCTTGGGAAATAAAAAACAAACATTGTCGGCCGAGAGCTCCCTGGCTCTCCTAGGTTTTCGCCCATCCTAGGCGGCCCTATGGATTCGGTTCTCGGCGCGATGGTGGCTCCCAGATATCGAAGGCACGGGTCTAGCAGCGGGGGATCTCTGGCGATCTGGACGGGGTCTCGTCGATGGTGGTCTTTCCAGCACGACTCATCTCCGGTGGTCAATGGTGGTTCAGCTCGGTGCGACTTGGCTTGGCGACGTCATGTTGGCTTCGATGGTGGCGGATCGTCCGGAGTCGGGGAGTTGGATTTCGGCTCTTCTGCGTCAATCTGAATCCACTGAAGCCAGATGGATCGAAGCTGCCATGTTTCGCGAAGCTGAGGGCGCCTTTGGTTTTGCCGCTTGATGTAGATACTGATCCAGTCGAGCTTTCTCAATCTTGTTGATTGCATACCCTTAGGTCGGTGATTCCAATCAGCTGTTGAAGGACAGTTCTTGGAAGAGTTGAGCTCGCGTTGAGATGGGGGTGCCGTCTTTCCTGGTTCTGCCAGGTCGTGATTCATGAAGATGTGCCTTTGTTGGAATTGGATCTCATTTTTATCTGCTTTCGTGGTCGTGGTCGCTACTGGCATGGGAGTGTTCGTGAAATTATGAAGGCTTTTGCCTGCTTCTTCTTCCTGATGAGACTTATGTGTGTTCGTACCTGCTGGGGGTGGAGGTTCGAGTTTTGTCTTTCCTCCCTGCTAGGGTTCTATTTTCTATGGTTCCATTTTCTCACTGGCAACGGCTATTTTTGGTGTGATTTTGGCTGGTGTTTCTCGAATGAAGTTGTGGCTGGATCCTAGATTTTATGTTGGTGGATTTGAAGTCTAAATTTCAGGCTTCAGTGCTGATCGCAGGCGTTTTACTTAATGTTTGAGGGGATGGTTTGATTCTGCTCTTGCTTCAGGATTCCGCCGCTCTTTCCGAGGCAGATCTGAGTGGTGGTCTTCGTGGTTCTTTGGGATGTGAGGGCGAGTAACCGCTGGCGTCTTGTGGTTGCTCCGTCTCTATTGGCTCTTGGTGATGTTCTTCAATGGATTGAAGGTTCCGATGAGGTTGATGTGTGGCTCAAGGATGAAAATGGCAGCCTTGATTTTGAATTTTTCATTTAATGCTTGCCTGTGCAAGGGTCTTCATGGTTTGCATCAGCATGATTGGTCTTCAGTGATTTTGTGATTTTGGTATGTGAAAGCTCCTAGACAAGCTACAAGGATCCGCTTCATATGAGCTTTCAGAGCAGGAAGCATTCACCATAGCTTGGTCATTTGAATTTGGAAGAATGAGAGGGTATGGTTTTTTCCATCGGTACCAGGCCCGTGCAACCCTGCACGGGACAGCTAGACGAGCGGTCATGCGATGGTGAAGGCTTGACATAATGACGTAATAGTTGGAGAGGGGCATTTCTTGTAGTCTTTCTGAGATGTTTTTCCTTTTAATGGGTTTTATTGGGTGAATTTTTTAGGGTTCACACTTAGCCTTTAAAAGTGTTATTTGAAAATACAAAAAAAAATGGATTCTGCCATTGTAATCCTTGCGAAAAAACACGTGAGAAAAACTACTTATTTTCTAGAAAGAGACTACCGATTAAAAATATTTTAAAACCCATGTATTTTCCATACCATGACCTGTGGGGCCCACAACTTGGTCCCTAAAGAGGCCTGGCGAATTGCACCATAGAATTTCCCTCGAAAAAACATGCCGAAACGATTACTCGTTCACCCCGAACGGACGTCTGATGAAAAAGGCGCAAAATGGTGCTCACAGCTTAAAAGATGGACTATGGGTCCCACATCTCATCTCCAACATCAATTCCTAAAACCATGCTGGACCAATTTGTCTTAGTTCCAGGGTCACAAAGCCACTGATGTTGCCTAAAACGGACTCCAGATGTGTTATCGCCATACGAATGAAGAATCTCAGCGATGTACTTAACGAGCATGTCGAGCCACAGAACTCCTTTATCGGGAATTGAAAATCCCCGAGACCATCTTAAAATATCCATCTCGAAAAAATCACATCTCCATAGATGTCCTACGAATCCGATGCTCGGGATGCGATTTATGACTTTTTAACATCATCCACTACGGGAAAAATGAGCATTTGCGACGGGTTATTTGTGACGGGGATAAATCCCGTCGCCAATAGGCCTGTTAGAAACTTATTTGCGACGGGTTAGCTTTCCCCATCTCAAAAGGACTGGCGCGCTTTGCGCGCCAAATCGCAGGAATGTTATTTGCGACGGGCGGTTACCGCCCGTCGCAAATAACCGGCGGCGGTAAAAGATATTTGCGACGGGAATATACCCCCGTCGCAAATATTATGTCAGCAGGTTATTATTTGCGATGGGTCCCGTCGCAAATAACTATTTAACCGTTTACCGTATTAAATGCGGGCTAAGGTATTTACGACGGGTACCGTCGCAAATAATCTAACCTATAAATACCCCCCCATCCGTTTTTTTCATTCATTCTCAAAATCGATCTTCTACTTCTCTCAAAACTCTATTTTTAGAGTTCAGCGTTTCTTGAGTTTAATTTTTTTTTCCCGGAGTTGATATTGAAGTTTTCAACAACGATCAGAGATCAATCTCAGATCAATTTTAAAGGTATTTATGTTCATATTAATTTAATATTTATTTTAAAATTTTTATTAGTTTCAATTATTCTTAATTAGTTGTAATTTAATTATGTTTACATTGTTTTGTTACTTATTAAATTTAAATTATTAGTATTCATTGTTCATTGTTAAATGGTAATTATGAATAATTAGTAATAATTACCAATAAATAATAATCAATACTAATAATTAGTAATAAATACCAATAATTAGGAATAATTAGTAATAATTATTAATAATTACCAATAATTAGGAATAATTAGTAATAATTGCAAATAATTACCAATAATTACCAATAATTACCAATAATTAGTAATAAATTGAAATAATTACCAATAATTAGTAATAATTACAAATAATTAGTAATAATTACCAATAATTAGTAATAATTACCAATAATTCGTAATAATTACCAATAATTACCAATAATTACCAATAATTACCAATAATTACCAATAATTAGTAATAATTACCAATAATTCGTAATAATTACAAATAATTAATAATAATTACCAATAATTGGTAATAATTCATAATAATTGGTAATAATTAGTAACAATTAGTAATAATTACCAATAATTAGTAATAATTACCAATAATTTGTAATAATTACCAATAATTTGTAATAATTACCAATAATTAGTAATAATTACCAATAATTAGTAATAATTACCAATAATTAATAATAATTAGTAATAATTAGTAATAATTAGTAATAATTACCAATAATTAGTAATAATAAGTAATAATTCGTAATAATTAGTAATAATTGGTAATAATTAACAATAATTAGTAATAATTACCAATAATTAACAATAATTACCAATAATTACCAATAATTAGTAATAATTAGTAATAATTACCAATAATTAGTAATAATTACCAATAATTAGTAATAATTACCAATAATTAGTAATAATTACCAATAATTAGTAATAATTACCAATAATTAGTAATAATTACCAATAATTCGTAATAATTACCAATAATTAGTAATAATTACCAATAATTAGTAATTATTACCAATAATTACTAATAATTACCAATAAATCGTAATATTTATCAATAATTAGTAATAATTACAAATAATTAGTAATAATTACCAATAATTACCAATAATTAGTAATAATTAGTAATAATTACCAATAATTATCCATAATTAGTAATAATTACCAATTATTACCCATAATTAGTAATAATTAACAATAATTAGTAATAATTACCAATAGTTAGAAATAATTGGTAATAATTAGTAATAATTACCAATAATTAGTAATAAATAGAAATAATTACCATTAATTACCATTAATTAGTATTAATTAATAATAATTACCAATAATTAGTAATAATTAGTAATAATTACCAATAATTAGTAATAATTAGTAATAATTGGTAATAATTAGTAATAATTAGTAATAATTAGTACTAATTACCAATAATAATTAAAAATTACCAATAATTAGTAATAATCACCAATTATTTGTAATAATTACTAATAATTAGTAACAATTACCAATAATTACATATAATTAGTAATAATTACCAATAATTAGTAATAATTACCAATAATTAGTAATAATTACCAATAATTAGTAATAATTACCAATAATTAGTAATAATTGGTAATAATTAGTAATAATTAGTAATAATTAGTAATAATTAGTAATAATTAGTAATAATTACCAATAATTCGTAATAATTACCAATAATTAGTAATAATTACCAATAATTAGTAATAATTACCAATAATTAATAATAATTACCAATAATTAGTAATAATTACCAATAATTAGTAATAATTACCAATAATTAGTAATAATTACCAATAATTAGTAATAATTACCAATAATTAGTAACAATTACCAATAATTAATAATAATTACCAATAATTAGTAATAATTACCACGAATTAGTAATAATTACCTATAATTAGTAATAATTACCAATAATTAGTAATAATTACCAATAATTAGGAATAATTACCAATAATTAGTAACAATTACCAATAATTAGTAATAATTACAAATAATTAGTAATAATTGCCAATAATTACCAATAATTACCAATAATTAGTAATAATTACCTATAATTACCAATAATTAGTAATAATTAGTAATAATTACCATTAATTAGTAATAATTACCAATAATTAGTAATAATTACCAATAATTATTAATTATTATCAATAATTATCCATAATTATTAATAATTACCAATAATTACCCATAATTAGCAATAATTAACAATAATTAGTAATAATTACCAATAATTACCAATAATTAGTAATAATTACCAATAATTACCAATAATTAGTAATAATTACCAATAATTAGTAATTATTATCAATAATTAGTAATAATTAGTAATAATTAGTAATAATTAGTAATAATTAGTAATAATTAGTAATAATTACCAATAATTAGTAATAATTACCAATAATTAGTAATAATTACCAATAATTAGTAATAATTATCAATAATTAGTAATAATTACCAATAATTAGTAATAATTACAAATAATTAGTAGTAATTACCAATAATTAGTAATAATTAACAATAATTACCAATATTTTCCAATAATTACCCATATTTACCGATATTTACCAATATTTTCCAATATTTTCCTATATTTACCAATATTTTCCAATATTTACCAATATTTTCCAATATTTTCCAATATTTTCCAATATTTACCAATATTTTCTAATATTTACCAATATTTACCAATATTTACCAATATTTCCCAATATTTCCCAATATTTACCAATAATTACCAATATTTACCAATAATTAGGAATAATTACCAATAATTTGTAATAATTACCAATAATTTGGAATAATTACCAATAATTTGGAATAATTACCAATAATTAAGAATAATTACCAATAATTAGGAATAATAACATTATTAAATTATTTTTATATTTTATTATTAATATTAAAATAATATAATTTTCTATATTATATACAATTCTCTTTTCATCTGTGTGTTTTTTGTCTCCACATGTAATATTTGCATTCTTTTTCAAAATTATCTACCTACTCGCAAATGGAGAGGTGAAAGTGAATGCAAATATTACATGTGTTGACAGAATGTTAAACACACAGATGAAAAAAGAATTGTATATAATATTAAAAATTATATTATTTTTAAGATTAATAATAATATATAATAATAATATAATAATGTTATTACTATATAATTAATATTTATGAAAAATTTATATTAGTATTATTAAAAAAATAAAAAATCAATAAAATATTAAAATTATCAATATTTGTAATAGGTTTTGCTTTATTCTCAACATATTCAATCCTTTCTTGAGTGTTTTTTCTAAAAAATTATTCAAAACTAGTAATGCTTTTATATTTTATAGAAAAACATGGAACAACGAGGTCGTCAACAGTCATTATTAGATGACTGCATAAGGATAAATCAATGTAGAAATCCAAACGGTTCTGGTTTAAATCCAGTATATATAGAGGGTGTGGAGACTTTTTTATCATTTGCAGCATCAAATCCTGAATTTGTTTCAGAAGGCAAAATAAAATGCCCATGTAGAAAATGTGCATTGAGAAAGTTTGACACGTTTGACAAAGTGGGGGGACATCTCTTTCATATTGGTTTTCAACCAGATTATGTTTTTTGGTATCAATATGATGAATGAAGTTCCAGAGTAGGTGATACCAACTTGATTCTGGATCCATCCTGGTTTCAAGATTTAGTACATGATGTTGCAGGTTCATCTGTTCAACATACAGATACTCCGGCTGATATAGATTCAAATCCTGAGTTGGCACCGTCTGAATTTTATGAGTTGTTGAGGTTTGATGAGGATGCATTATATCATGGCTGCAAGATGAGAAAATTAGAAGTAGTTTCAAAATTTATGGCTATCAAATCAGATAACAGAATGTCAAACAACTGTTTTGACCAGATATTTTCTTTGCTTAAAACACTGTTACCCGAAGGAAATTTTTTGCCTGCAAATTACTATGAGAGTAAGAGGCTGGTTCGAAATTTGGGACATACTTTTCAGAAGATTCATGCATGTTCAAATGACTGCATTTTATATTCTAGGGAAAATGAGTCGTTGGATAGTTGTCCCACATGTGGGAAATTGAGATATAAAGAAGAGAAACATGGGAAGTCTGGTTTGATTCCTGTAAAACAGTTGAGATATTTTCCACTTACATCCAGACTTCAGCGTTTATTCATGTCTAAGAATACAGCGACCATGATGTCATGGCATAAATCAAATATTTCAACCGATAAAAGATTGAATCATCCAGCCTATGGTGATTTATGGAATAATTTTGACAGAGGGCATCCATCCTTTTCTTTGGAAGCTAGAAATGATTGAATTGTCCTTTCCACTGATGGTTTCTGTCCGTTCGGATCTTATGGTAGTCAATATTCATGTTGAACTATTTTTTTAACTCCGTACAATTTACCTCCATGGATGTTGATGAAGGAGACATATATCTTTTTGACTTTACTAAATCCATGACATCCGAAGAAAAATATTGATGTTTATTTGAAACCATTGATTGATAAATTAAGTTTATTGTCGAGTATTGGTGTCAGTACATATGATGTTGCTATGAAACAGAATTTCAAACTGAGAGCAACATTGATGTGGAAAATTAGTGACTTCCCGGCTTAAGGGATGTTATCTGGCTGGAGTACACATGGTCAGAAATCATGTCCTTACTGTATGGGAGAGAACAAAGCATTTATTCTCATTCAGGGAAAGAAGCCTTGTTATTTTGACTGTCATCGTAGATTTCTTCCAGCTGATCATCCTTTTCGCAGAAACAGATCTCATTTCAGAAAAGGAACAATTGAAAGGGATGGACCTCCAAAAATGCTATCAGGTTCGAAGTTAAAATCAGTGGTATTTTCATTACCTCCCATAACTTTTGGTCCCTCAATAAACAAATAGAAAATTTATGGTTTTGGGAAAGAACACAATTGGATTAAATGTAGCATATTTTGGGATTTTCCATATTGGTCTGATTTTTTGTTCCGCCACATGTTGGATGTCATGCATATTGAGAAGAACTATTTTGATAATTTGTTTCATACAGTTTTGGATACGCCAGGAAAGAGAAAAGACAATGTAAATTCACATTTATATCTTGCCCAAATTTGTAGGCATCCAGAACTGGAAATGTTTGAGAATGTCAGAACAGAAAGGTTACTGAAACCAAAAGCAGCTTATACACTGTCTAAAGAAAACCGTTTATTATTTTGTCAGTGGATTGCAGATTTGAGACTTCCAGATGGTTGTGCTACCAATTTGGGTAGATGTGTAAAGAATGGTCATTTTTCTGGATTAAAAAGTCATGATTTTCATGTTATAATGGAAAGTCTTCTACCCATTGGATTAAGAGGTCTGTTGAATTCTGTGATTTGGGATTCCATAAGAGACATGTCTCATTTTTTTCGGAAAATTTGTGCGGCTACAGCAGATTATGATGCTCTATGCAAACTTGAAGAAGATGTTGTTGTAATTATTTGTAAACTGGAAAAAATATTTATGCCTTCTTTCTTCGACTCAATGGAACATTTGATGTTACATTTTCCATATGATTCCAAATGTGGAGGTCCAGTACAGTGTCGATGGATGTACCCATTTGAAATATGCATGAAAAATTGAAAAGAAAAGTATGTAACAAAGCATCTGTTGAAGGATCTATTACATAAGCTTATTTGCAAGAGGAAATATCTTTTTTCTGCTCCAATTATTTTGAATCTGAGTATCCTTCAAAACAAAACCGAATGGGATGGAACGAGAGGAATATTGATGAAATCGATAATCAATTATCTGTTTTCAACCAGCCAGAGCTTGGTTTTGGTGGAGTTTATGAACACAGGCTTTCGGATGATGAACATCACAGAGCTCATATGTATGTTCTGATCAACTATGAAGAGATGCCATCAGTTGCATTATAAGTGTTTATATCACTTATTCTATCATTTATGTTACAGTAAATAACTTTGTTTTTTATAGGTTGTATGATAATCATATCAAGAAACAAAATCCACAAATTACAGCAGCTTCTCTCGAAGAACGCCGACAGAAAAATTTCTCTCAGTGGTTTCAAAAACTGGTAACATAAATTCTTTATCTTTTAGAAACTCATTCGATGTATATTTTACTATATTGATAATTATTTCACAAATTTTTAGGTGTCTCGACATGCTGATAAAATTGGCAAACGGCTGTGTATATTGAGTAACCCACCTTCCAAACTTGTTAAAACTTATAATGCATATGTGGTGAATGGATTTCGATTTCACACACATGCATATGGGGAATCAAAAAAAAACAAAGAACAATGGAGTTAGCTTGAGAGGATCTCATCATCGAGAAAATGAAGTTTACTTTTATGGAATACATGATTAAATCATTGAACTCTGTTATCTTGGACAACATTACATAACCATGTTCAAATGTCGGTGGTTGGATACAGAGAGAGGCGTGTGTGTTCATCCGACTCATGGAATCATCGATATTAAATGTAAAAGTGTTCTCGCAGTAAATGAACCATTCTTATTGGCTCAAAAGGCACATCAAGTTTATTACGCAAAGTACTGTGCTACATCAAGAGACTTGGCTGATTGGTGGAGTGTAATAAAAATCAAAATTCGAGACAATCATTTTAGTCGAAGTGAATGTGCTTTTACTGATGTGCAAAGAATTGAAGTTTTTCAAGAGAGTACTCAAAATCAATCTTTTTTACAAAGAGACATGAGTATCGATGACGACACCCCAAATTTAAGAGTCGGGGATGACGATGATGTTAATGATGTCACATATGAATTTGAAATGGTAAGAGATGAAGAAACTGAAACTCAAATGGATATCGATGATGTTGACGAGGAATATGAATATGACATTGAAATATATGAAGATGATGATGAAGACGAACACTGATATAATTCTATGGTAGTTATATACAATCATAATATATATATATATATAATAGTAATTATCAATTATTTGCTAACAACATTAACATTTTCTGTTTCAGATGGACGACGACACATTTCGTGAGTTGGCGGATGCTGACCTGTCTTTCGATGTGGATGAGTTGCTGGAAGATGACCCTCAGCCTGTAGGTGCTCCAGGGAGTACACGGAGGGGGCGCGTTCTTGCACGATTGATGATTCCTAACCCCGTCCCCGAGCGACGTCCACGTCTTTGGTTTGATCCATGCACATGGAGGTGTGATAACTTGTGTGATAACCTGTGGATTTGACTAAGATTTCATTAATCTATTCACATAATAAATGTTTATTATTTTTACAGTTTTCCGCATATAGCAGTCGGACAGGGCAGCGCTATTTTGCGCAACTATTTCTCTCAGCTATGGACCACATGGGAGCAGATTCCAATTGATGTGCAGCAGGCCATGTTCGGCCATTGGTTGGTGCGTACGTAAATAAATAATTTCTATTTTGAAAATTATTTCATTTCTAACTTGATATTTTGATTTATTTGTAGGGTTTATGGTATCCGATCGAGGATACCATGTGTGACGCCATCCACGAGGCATGGGAGGTGTCCATGAGTGATCGCTTTCGTCAGTTTTTGCACAATTTAAGAAAAGTTTCCATGAAGAAAGCAGGAGTGTAAGATTTTGACGAGTCATGTAGAGCACACTGACCAGAGTACATTTCATCCCATTTATGGGATGGATTATGTGCACACTGGTTGAGTGGTGCCTTTCAAAGGAGATCATCTGTGGGGAGGAAAAATCGGGGGAGACAGGAGGTGACTCATCGAGCTGGGAGTCGTTCTTTCAGTACACATAGACAACATCTGGTACGTACATTATTTTTAAATATTTTATATAACTATAAATATTAATAGTTTATTTTTTATTCTTATAGGCTGTCGAACTCCCCGATATTATGGAGTACGACGTATATCAGAGGATGTATAGTGATCCTGCTGCTGGGGAGCTCGGAGGTGATCGTCAGCATCACATCGTTGTCAGTATTATTTGTTTTCAAGTTTAAAAATTAACTGCATATAATATATTCACAATTTTAATTTTAAATTGCAACTACAGGAGTCATATGAGGTCGTAACGTCACAGACTCGGCCTAAGAGTCAGGCCGAGTCATCAGATCAGACCACTGGTCGTCAGTTTAATGAGGCGGCATGGATGCAGGCCACCCAGTATGCCTTCGAGAAGGGCCGGGTAGATAGTATCAGCTCTCGACTGACTCCTGGAGATTATTATGGTAGTGCTGCGATGTCGGCGTCCAGCTCGAGAGGAGCTCGTGCATCTTCTTCTGCTACACAGTATGAGGATCAGTTGCGATCTCAGACTGCACTGATAGAGAGTTTCCGACAGGAGCAGGAGCAGATGCGTTAGCATCAGCAGTAGCATGAGGAGGAGCTTCGATGCCAGCAACAGCTGTACGAGGAGCAGATGAGTCGGTGGCAGCAGCAGCAACAGGAGAAGATGGAGTACATGCGCCGACTCACTCATGCTTTAGGGATGGAGTTTCATCCACCAGTTTCTGCAGATCCCCCCTCCCCCTCCCCCCCTCCTTCAGATTAGAGTTTGTTTTTATGATATAATGTTTGCTAAATCAAAATATGATTTTTTTTTCTATTCGTAGTTTCTGTCTCATTATAAAATATTAATAATATTATATTTTTAAATAACAATATTAATATGAATAATAATATTATTTATATTTTATAATATTAAATTTTATATATATATTAAAATTTTATAATATTATAATGTAATTATATTTTTTTTAATATTTGAATTATTTTAATATTTGAATGTAAAATAATTCTATTATTTTTTATATTAATTAAAATAACTTATTAATATTTTTTTTCTTTATGAATTATAATTCTAATATTATTATATTAATTAAATCATTTATTAATATTCTATTATATTTTATTTTTGAATTATAATTATTTTATTATTATATTAATTAAAATACTTTATTAATAATTTATTATTTTTATTTGTGAATTATAAATCTATTATTATATTAATTTAAATCATTTATTAATACTTTATTATTTTTTATTTTTGAATTATAATTGGATTATTATTATATTAATTAAAATAATTTATTAATAATTTTTTTATAGTATTTGCGACGGGATACTATGCCCTTCGCAAATAGTATTAGTTTTTTTTAAAACAAATAGTATTTGTGATGGGGCCCGTCGCAAATACTATTTGTGGTGGGCCCATCGCAATTACTATTTTAAAAGTTTTTTTACAAATATACATAGTAATATTTGCGACGGGAAGGATCCCCGTCGCCAAAAATGTCTTTAGCGATGGGCCCGTCGCAAATAATTTTTGTTGACACGCCATTTTCCACAACGGGCCATTTGCGACGGGATCCCGTCGCAAATGGCCCTTCGCAAATACCTGTTTTTCTAGTAGTGATCGGATGGAACAAGGTGGGCCTGGGCCGGCCCACCCCTTCTGACCGGTGGTCCGTGGCTGGGCCCGCCCAGTCCCTCGTGGCCCTCTGTTCACCGCGCGGGCCACCCCGCGTCTCCTGGACTAGCTCAGCCGGTCTGGCCTAGGTCAGGATGACCCAGGTTTTCTCACCCTCCCGCTAACCGGTGATGCCAGCCAGTAAGGCCCCCGCGTCGCCCCGCGTACGCTGCAGTCCCGGACCGCCTGGAGCTACCGCCATGAGATTCCGCCACCACCGCCTGGAGTCCATCACGCTGGCCGACGTTCTGGACCTCATGAAGCCGCCGCTACGCAAATCCGTCGTTTCCTCCTGCAGCCTGCCGGACTGCCGCACCGAGCCACCGAAAGCCCCTAGATTCACCAGAAAACGGGGAAAACGGCCGGAAAACATCCCAGGATCATTACAGACACCTTGTAACTCAAACATTCGATCCAAAAAAACCATTGGAAAGAAAAAATTGAACCCTATTTAAATATGGGATTTTCCTGACGATTGGATGGTATTTCGATGCAAGAAAATTAATTCAGTGCTGATGCAAAAAAATGAAAATGCAGCTCCTACCTCGCTGGGTGTAGCCCGTCACTTCACTAATGATCCCACGGAGCCACCACGCCTTGGAGAAGTGTAGAAGAGGATATTGGATCTTATTGATTGGAATCTTCCAGTGAGAGGATAAATGGGAAAGAAGATGGAGGGGTGGATGTGTTTAAATAGAAAAACACTTAAACCCCTGCCAGTAGGCCCCATACCCGAACATTCAGTGGGGTCAAGGTTAAGCAGCCCCTTGAGTAAAATCCATGTTCTGAGTGGAAGAGCGGTCTCGGAATTTTAATTCGAGATTCCATTCTAAAGTGGTAATGTCCATGCCCAAGGCCACTAATTCATGAAAATGCCCTAGATGGATTTTTCCACCGAAGTGTTGCGCCCGCGAAAGTTACACCCCTACTAGGGTAAACGACACACCTCGGACTGAACGGTGCCCTTAGTTTTCCCATCTGAGCTATTATTTATGAGTTATTATATTTATATGGCATGTCCAGTGTGAACGCAATTTAAAATTTAATTTAGGACACACCCGAGCTCGATATCACACGCCATCTGAACGCCCTACTCTAGAATAACATCAAGAAAATTTCAAAGTCTTACAGGCTCAAAACCCGTGTCATTATATATCTCTTGGACTATTTTTTGATAACATTTTTTCAAATAGAGAAATATATAGATTTTGATGAATTAAAATGGAGTCCATGAATTTCTTTAAAGAAACAGTGAAATAGAGATAAAAAATTTTTATAGGGAAAGATAAAAATTCCATCAAATCAAAAATTATAATACATTTATATAATGACGAAGAAGAAGTATAAAGTAAAAACTAATTGGAAAATTGTTTTGTTAAGAAAAATAGAGAGAATACATTTATTGAAACTGTGAACGATGAAGAATTTATAAGCATATGTTCTTTATGATGAAGAAACTAAAATTTAATTTCCTACTAAAGGGTAGTGGAATGAATTTAGATTTATAATTAGTAGGGTTGAAAAGAAAAAATATAAAAAGAGGACTCATCATAAAAAAAATACAATAATCTTTTCAAACAAAAAGAAAATGATACTTGTAGAGACTGAATAATTGAATAAATATCATGTTGAATAATAGAATTGTAATGATCATTTGGAAGTGAAGACGAAATAAAAAAGAAGGATAGTTGGAAATTATCCAACAATAACATACAAAAGATGAACAAAAATGAAAAATTTCAAAAACACTATATATAAAATTGTTGTAATTTCATGAAATGAAAAAACTAGAGAAGGGCCAATAAAATATACCATCAATGTTTGAGAATAAAGATATAATTGTTCGTGAAAAGATGAAAGATGGAAATGTTTTTTTATGGACTATAGTAACAAAATGTGGAGTTTAAACGTTTTTAAAATCCACATGTTCAAAAATTATGAATATAGATTATTTTATATTAATTGTTTTTATATGGTATAAAAGAAAGTGAAGATCCATATTAACAATAAAACATTTGGTTCTTATGAACAGAAATATAAGACAGTTTTTTAGAAACAAGTCCATAACTCCATCCAACCTAGATGATTTATAGTAATATACTCTTTCTGTATATACTTTTGGTACTCCGATGGATTTGGGAATCTAGAAAATTTGTGTTGGTTAAGACAACAATATTACGATTAATCCATAGTATATGAAATTCATTGTTTTAGGGGTTTCCATGTTTCTAAAAGAAGAAAAATTCTGAGAACGATGTTAAAAAAATCCTAAGAAGGATTGTTCGAAAATAGAAAATAGGTTTCAATATTTGGAAACTATTTGTGAATGGTTTGAAAAACACGGACAGCTACAACATTATGTATTTATTTCATACCAACACAACATAATATTCTTAACAATTCATATTATTCTATGGTGAGGAATGAAATAATAGAAGAGAAATTTTTTTTTTTAAAATACTTTTAATGCAATAAAAGGACAAAGACCTTGGATTCATGATAGTGGGTATTTTTCTCATATGAAATAAGATCTAATATTTTTGGATAATGTAAAATATTTTGAAGATGGAACTGTGAAATTATTAAATGATGAATCAATAAAAATCAATGTTGTTTGATAAGCTATCAATGGAAAATAAAAATTGGAATGAGAGTAACATTTATATGTTGATATATAGAAACATAATGTGTATAATGTTTTGGAATTTTCTAATGATAGTAAAAAATTTAATTTCATGAAATATGGAATTTTTGAGATTATACAGATATATGGAATTTTTTTAAAATATTCCAATGTGTAAAGGGAAAAATATTTCAATATAGTGAGATAAAAAACACTTTTTACTTTTTCTTGGAATAAGTGAATAAATCATGGCATAAAGCAATGGGACTTATGATTCAATAAAATATGATCAAATTATCTAAATGAAAATGTGACCAATACATTCAGGATTTTTCATGAGGAAGATATTAGTGTTGAATTTTTTTAAAGTATTTATTACAAATTATGTACATTAGAAAGTTGATATTTGTTCAAAAAACCCTAGTGAATATTCATTATAATATTTCTGAAAAAATATGACAATATTCAATAAATGGATATAATTTTTCATTAAATTAATTGATAATTAAACTCGCATTACTTTTGTTATGTTTCTGAAACCTATGTCAGATGCATTAAAATGTGTCAAAGTTTCATATGGAAAGCTAATAAGGAAAGTGAGTGTTTAGTGAATAAGTCAGTAACTGATAACGGTGAAGAATACAGTAGTGTTAAATTTGAAATATATCTTCGAAATAATGGAATTATCCTTGAGAATACTTCTACATATACACCATTAAAAAATGGGGTTACTAAAATAATGAATAAAATTTTGGTGGATATGGGAAGAACAATGTCACTTAAACACTTCTATTCTCATTAATATTAGAGGAAAGCCACGAGTGTTGCTGTTTATATTCAAAATCAATGTTTCTAAAACACTGGTAAGTATATGAAACCATATAAATTATATAAAAAAATAAATCCCTCTTTTAAATACATTAGAGTATTTTGGAGTCCATGTATTATAAATATGAAAGGTATAAACTAGGGATGTTTGAGCAGAAAGGTGATGAGGGAATATTTCATGGATATGCTCCACAAGGAAGAGGATACAAATGTTTCAAAAAAATATTGGAATAATTTTTTATTAAATTGAAGTGTAATTAATTTAACAATAGAGGAATGAAAACTTATTCCGGATAATAATGATGTTGTGTATTATAAGTAATGTCTTGATAACAATCAATAAATGTTATTATTGATATTTCTTTTTATTCAGAAGTTGAGCAGAATTGTCTACAAAAATGATTTAGGATCCAGAATTGGTTTAATGCATGAACTAAGAGATGAAATATATTAAAATATTGATACATGGGATCTTGTATCCATTCTATAAAACAACAATATTATTGGTACAATGTGAGTTTTTTGAAACAAGCCGAATAGAAAATGTGAATTGATAATGAACAAGGATTTAGTTGACTACAAATGGTGGTAGAAAATTGGTGGAATTGATTTTGATGAATCCATTGAAATGAAGTAATGATTATAAAATATAATAATATTTCTCAATATTGTTACAAAAAGAGGTTATGAGATCTTTCAAATGGGAGTTGAGTCTACATTCTTGAATGGTGATCTTGATGAGGAGGTTTACATTGAAAAATCGTGTGGATTTGTTTTTTGGAAATGATGAAAATTATGAATGTAGTTTGAAGAAGGATTTTTAGGGGACGAAACAAGTTCCTAGACACTGTTATTCCAAATTAGTTACATTCTAAAGGAATATAATTTTTATGAAAAGAATTATCAACAACTATCTTTATATCAAATAATTATAATAGTGTTCCCTCATTATAATTGTTTATTTTGATGGAATTTTATTTCCAAGTGATGATGATAACACTTGTGATATTGTTTCTAATGAAATGAAAGAGATATTTAAAATTTTCATGCTATGGGAAATGAAATACATTCATAGGATAAAAATTCTTCAAAAGAGGAACAATGGTTTTTTCTTATGAAACGTATGCTAAGTAAATTTTTAAGAGGTTTGGTATGGAAATATAAAAACGTGTTTTCACATTAATATTAGTGGGAATAATGTTTTGAAATAATTTTTAATGGAAAGAAGTTGATCAGAAAGAATTTTAAAAGCTGATTTAATCTTTGTTGTATTTGACTACAATAAGACCTGACAATATAAATGGTGTTACCTTATAATAAATATTTAACAGTGCACCAAGAAAAATCATGATGGAATTAATAATTCTAATATAGATAAACAGAACAAATAAATAATAATAAGTAATTAATGCACACAAATCATTGACTTTTTTTGTATTCAAATTCCAATTCGGTATGAAATATTGATTATAGGATACCCACATGTGGCGTAATATTCATTATGGTAAATGGTTGTGTTAGTTGGAATAAAACTAATTTGAATCCAATAAATCTAATGATGGATAATGTTGGGTATTTTGCAACTACTCATGCCTCTACCCAACTAATGTGGATGAAGATTGAATTAGAAGATTTAGATTGTGAAGTGAAGCTACTCTTTCTCTTGGGTTTTGATAATCAAAGTATAATCAATATCACTAGGAAAACAGTTTAATATTCATGTTCAAAAAAATTTGATATCAATATCATTTTATCATATAGAATGTGGATAAGATTGAATTTAAATTGGAGTATGTTTCCACATTGTAAAATGATGCCATTATATTCACAAACCCTTTACTGATGGAATCCTTTTCTTGACTGTGCTTGAACATGGGCGTTAACTCTATCTCTCATCAATGTTGAGATATTTGTTTTCCCCTCTCTCATATTACATTTTGATATTGTATTCAAGTATGATATATAATGTTTTTCATAAATATTATATTATGCGATATTATATAAAGTGAGAGCTGATGGTAAGGTGTTAATTTAGAATTGTATGTATGTGAATAATTCAAATTGGTTATTAGACATGTTGTAGGAAACAATTTTTTTTCATATCACGAATGGTTATAATTTGATAAAGATATGGTGAAGAAATGAAAAGGTGTGGATTTTTTCATAATCACATCAATTTGTACAACAAGGTTTTATTGTAAATAATACATATTTTCGACAATATATTTGTAAACATAGGATTCGAATTATTGATATGTAATCCATATCATGAGTATTCAATGTTTAGTTATTTATAAACCTTGATTGAAAATCAAATCCAAAGGGTGAGATTGTTAGGAGAAGGATGAAAGGTAGGTGATCATATTCAAGGATTTTTATTTATTTTCAAGGATTTTTAAGAAGAACAGAAAATAACCACATGGTGTATTGGATTAAAAATAGACTAAAAATCATATTTTAGGAATCAGAATAACATTTCATGAAAGGGTCATTCATATTGAGGATTAATCTTTATGGAAGTAAAGGGTCATAAGATTCTTCTGGAATTCAGTGTTAATGGTTTGATTATAATACTGGAGAATCTGAATCTTTATTACTGTTATGTAAATGTGATGATTATTTACTGATATTGGTATTCTCATAAATCATAATTCTTTAGTAAGTAGGTGATGATTTTTTGATGTAATAAAGGGGGAGTGAGTGAGATGATACCAATAAAACTGTGGATCATATCTAGATGGAATGGGAGCAAAATGTGTGTTATAAATATTATTCAGTCTAATCATAATCATGAAAACTGTATTCGGGACAATCCTATTCCTATTGATGTGGAAAGAAATATGATACTGTAGGAATGAAATGCTTCCATAATATCCTTTATATGAATGAAGATGTTGAAACTGCTCTCAAATGTAATCAAATTCAAGAAGGATGTTATGACACAATATGACATTTATGAAAGACGAGTTTGGGAGAGGCTATATTATTCCAGTGTCATTATCATCATAAGAAGTATTCCACATGAATATTTGATTAAAAGACAAGAAGGTTGACCGTAATGATGAAATAAGAGAATCTACTAAAATCAGATCTGCTAAAATTGGTTCCTCATAATAACCAAAACATCATAATCATTGAAGGAATAATTACTTACATCAAGACAAATATTTATGGAATTCATGCCCATGAAGCTAATTCAAATGTAATGTCAGAGAATGATCGATGATTTATTCCACCGTTTATCATATGTCAAATACATCGTAATGAGATAGATCGTAATTGAAATTAGAATCATACATGATTTTGGTAAGTGTATAAAGGTGATAGTTTAATTTGTTTTCCATTGTAGAGCACGAAATTTGAAGGATTCGATGATTTGTGACAAATGCGAGAAAATAAAGGTACTGGTATTCACTCTTACCAAACTCCATACGATTTAAATATTTAGATAATGAAATTGATGGGTATTTTATTCATAATAGAAGAGAAGAACCCTAATTTATTATGAAATTATTTTTTCAATTGGGTCAAAGTCTATTATATTCAAGTTGATACGAATTCATTTTATTGATCATAGTGAAAAAACTATAGTGGAGAAACAGAATTAGATTGTGCTATGATAAGAAGATAAAAGAGGTATTTTTATTCATATGATTAAATAATTCAGTGCATTGCAATGAATATACTATATTGAAAAAATTTCATTGATAATTAGAATTATATTTAAAATTTATAAGAGATAAAGTGTTTAGAAGATTAGAGAATGATTGATAAGAGTTTAATAGTGTTGATGAAGTCATAATTGCGAATGAAATTCAAGGATACATGTAAAATTGGATATTTTTTTAATCGATAATGTTTTCAGGGTTCTCACCCAAACCACCATTTGGGAGAGTATAAAAGGTGAGAAGTACATTGTAAAACTCTGATGATGAGTGTATTATTCACAAGAAGACAAAGAAGCTCAGAATTTATTAAGAGATAAGAACAGATTCTATATTTATTATTTCATAACGATGTGTTTCTAGACTGATGTAAATAAAAAAGATACAAGATATAAATGTATCCATCTAATCATTGTATTAAATTGAGTATTATATTCTTATTTTCAATATATCTGTCTAGTCATCATAATGGGCGAGATATTAAGACATGGATTTTGGTATTGGGTTTTTTGGGCTAAGAAAGAATTGTTCAAAATTTTATCAAACATGTTTTGATAGAGATAAATTTTCTATATTGAGAAATCATATTTGAATAATTGGATTATAAATATCGGATAAGGAAGATCAAACTGGACAATTAGACTGAGTTCTATACAAAATAATTTTAATTTTTACCATATTCTGAAAAAGAAATTAAAGTATTTATTATTTCATAGAGTAATTTTTTTGAAGTTGATAAATAAGTTCAAGTAACATGTGTTGTTACACAAATGTTTTATTATATAATTTCTTGATAATTGTATCGCAAACTATTTTATTGTATTTAATGTGGTAAAATAGTGTATGGGCATGTACTACTCAAATTATTACACAGAAAAAAAAAATTTCCAGAAGATTGTTTGATATTGGATTTTTTTCAAAACAATACCAAGGACAATGTTTTTCATATTTAATAATGAACATTGTATTTTATTGTTTTTATGTGGAAGAGTGTTTGATTTTTTTCAGTAGGGAATGAAATCCTTAACAAGTGATGAAGGAATTTTCTTATTAAAGGAAACATAAAAGAAAAGGTATCAATTACTCAACCACCCATCATAGTGATACATTTATCTTTACTAGGAACTACATCATTTTATATTAATGAATAGAAAATGGATCTACTCCTTATAGAAACTCTATTATGAACTCAACATCCCTCTTGGGTAGACCTGGGAGATATTCATTAAATACATCCATAAACCTTTCCACCATTGGATGAATGAAAACAAAATAAACTTCATAATAATCTTTTATAATAAAATCCACTGGTTATGTGAGTTCAATCAATGGTGGATTGAATTTTCCAATATGACATTCTTGTTTATACTATTCCCCCACTATGAACAAAAGTATTCTCCTACAGGGATGTAAATGAAACCCTATGTCGGTAATAATTCATATTAGGCCAGTAAAAAACTATCCAATCTATCCCAAGCATATGGTTAAAACCATACATTTCAAGCATGATCAAGTACCATTAGAAATGTTACCCAAAAACTTTAAGAAAAAACTTTTTAAATTGCCAAATATTTTATTCGTTCGTCACTAATGGTGTTTCAATCAACATAACAACACACATTAGTTCCCCCGCTAGGCCCAACACACTCACAATGTGAATAAATATAAAATAATATGAGTCACTTGTGTCAAATAATGTACATGAAATAACGGAATCTATAAGATTCATTCTTGGAACTATTGATGGTTTGGCGTCAGCATGAAGGAGTTCTGTCTGAACTACCTGAAGTTGGCTTACCCCACTACTCTAAGCTCCAACCTGAGTCCCCGGCATAGAAATACACTACTGATAAGGATTCTCTCACCCATGAGTACCATTTTTACCTCCTCAACTAGTATGAGAAAAATAACCCTTACTTCCCACATGGTATGGGGAAACCAACCCCTACCTATAGTCTACCTCAACCCAAATCATCCATCAATGAACAAAAATTCAAGGGTTCCGGTAGAACCACTTCATATACCACCACCTTCTACATGATTGATAATCTGCTGGTGTTGTTGGAATTGAACATTCATGTGTCTTGACGTACCACGCTAATAGAAAAACAATTAGTCACCACATTGACAGACTGGTCATCTTCATTGACTACTCTATACAACACTACACTGGGGAATATTCTCAAAAAGATTCATCCTGCACCCAAAATTCTCACTACTAGATCATAAAACCAAAATCACATGTCCACTACCAAAATCCTCCTTTTTTATCTCTTCTGAAATAATGGACAGGTTGAACACATTAGTAAACCTATTTAAATGAATGATATTCACCTAGGACATGATATAATGTTTAATACCATCCTAAAACATGTTATAATAGCAACATAATACCATTTCAAATATGAAGCAATGATTTACAAGATGGTGAAGCATCCAACATATTCCCTCACAAAAATAGTTACTTGGATAAACCTCATTATATTTATAGAATTATTTTATATTAGGGTATCTTGATAGAAGTGTTCTATAAAGATTTCCTGAATGTATTTCCATAACATACCATCCATCTCTTGAGTATAAAATATAATATCCTACCATGGCTTTGTCATTCCCCATAACATATTGGATACTGGCTAAACAATTCCCTCATGAGGATATTCGAGGTGATAAAAAATAATCTAGAGGAAATCATCAATAACATAGTCTCTTGAGGTCCACCCTCTCTATTAAATATGATAGTTTACTACAATGAAATATCTTTTATCAGATCCAATATACATGGCATGACCCACCATGGGTCTCAATCCATCATCTATATAAAATTACAAAGGTTATACTATAACTACTCATCCCCCAGCAACCATGAACTAATGTGTTTTATTTCTACACTTTTGATGGAGTATTTTTGATGGAATCTTTTGATAAGCCAAGCTTCACACGTCATCATTGTGTAATCACTCTAAAATTACAATCACACCACTAAGAACACATAACACTAAACATTTAAATTTTTAAAAAAATAATCACCTCTAGTATAGATAACATCTCATTTCAAATTCCATATCCCAAAATATATTTTTACCTCTATCACTATAATTTTCAATCCCTTCCATTGTTCATTGTATACATGGGGTGAACTAATTCACATATTAATAATAGCAATGTGAATTATTCCCATTTAGGCACGTTTCCATCTTTAAAACTTATTCCAACAAAAATACTCATCCCATTGATAACCATTTATTAGGAGATATTATATGAATGTTATTTATTATTTTTAACATTTACCCATTATCAGAATATTTATTAGACACAAATTATGCAAAATGTTTATGAAAAAATGTATTCACTCCCCCAGGTCTCGCACTTCTCCCCATGTGTGTGCCGACCATGTTGCATTCAACCTATATTCCTAGGTGCAAAAAATGATGCTTGTATAATCTTCAACATTCCATTCAATACAAGATAAAAATATAATAAAATAGTCACATCCCACAATAAGTGCATCACCCAAGGGTAAATATCATTCAATTGTAAAAGAATACATAAAGAACAACAAACACACACTATGTTACACTGGTTTTCCCTCTAAATTGGTAAACAACAACCATGGATGATATTGTTATTGAGGGAAAAAAATTATATTCCAACATTTAAAATTCATAAATAGTAAGGCAAATAAAATAAATCTTATATGACATAAATTTGTTACATCCTAAAACAAGATGCCCCTAAAATGGTGTGCCGATTCGGGACACCACATGGCCTTAGGTGTGCCTCCCCATACACCAGAGGCTTCCTACTACCAGTGATGGACTGTTAGATTACATGACAATATTATTCTCTCTTTATTAGAGTAATCCATAGTTCATAAAATAAAACATGAAACAAAAAATTGACAAGAAATAATAAACATGCATTACCTATAATTTTCCAAAACTGTAGAAAATCCCACAAAAACAAAAACAACATTTCATGTCATAAAGTTCAAAGAGAAGGAAGTAAAAAATGATAAATCAATAAATACAATAATGGGTCATAACTCCAATTACAGATCCCAATTCCATGCACATATCATGTCCAAATTAACATTCTTGTATTGTGAATTTTACCTTGTCTTGACTTGAATCCAAGAAATCCTGTCATTTACCAAACTGCATCCTAAAAATGGTGTGAGTGTAAATCTTTCAGCCACCACAAAGAGTGTCTAAAAATTATCTAGTCTTAATAAATTTTGTATAAATGTAGTAAATAATTAATATGATAATCCAAAATTTATATTGCGCATCATTAGTTAACAATGTTCTCTTAATCCACTTTCATTAGTTATCTCATTGGTTATGTATTTTCATCAAGTTCAGTTATTCTAATGTAGATAAACTAGTCTACATAAGGGAATAAATCAGGTTCTATATATAACTAGGATAGATTTTTTTTTTCAAATGATTAAATCAAAATCACCTTGGAGCCTCGGTCCAAGTTGTTTCATTAAATGCAATTGTTATGATCACAGAGCCTGAATCTGACTTCCCTAAAGCATACAATAAAGGATGAATTATTTAGAGACTCATTCTAACCCAACCCTTGGGTTATGATTCCCAAGTCCATTTCCAGACACATATCACTAATCCAGGTGAACATGCATCATTAATCACTAACCACACATTCCAATTCACAAAGCATACACATTGAACACATATAGAAATTTAATATTTATAGTGTGATCATGACATAAATCACCTCCATTCTATAACCCATAAAAATATAAATAATTTAATATTTTCGAATCATTAACCCATTAACATTACCTAACACCCCTAATATAGTGTTATCAATTAATCACAATTACATCAATTTTAACTGACAATTCATGTTAAAAAACACAAATATCATAGATATTGATTCATAAACCTGTGTAAACATGTGAAAAATAGTTAGAGTATGTATTATCTCATAGACCATTCCAATATACATTCACATACACAAATCCAAGTTCAATAATAAGTCACACCTTAGGGGTGGCCTCTTTTCTTTTATAAGAACCTCATGGAATACCCATGGGATAAAAACTGGTTCAATTGATAATTTAACCAATAAATGTATCATTTATCAATACATGATTCAAAACAAAAATAATAAAGAACCAATATCACAACAACAAATACATAAAACAACATCAAGACTATGGAATATAATTTTTTTAAAATCAACATTTATTATAATTAAGAAATATCACATACCCCCTATCCATTTCTTCATATTCCAACACCTTTAAAATCCATAAAGTATGATTTAAGGATAATAGATGTTTTTTGGTATTTAGAAGAAGTAAAACAACTATACAATACCATATAAAAAAAATATGGGAGATGACTGTTAGAATCACCGAAAACATTAATTCACAATCAACATAACCCCAAATGGTTTAGAAATGAGGTATATTTACCCTTGTAATGTTTGGGGGTGATTTGGAACATTACTAGGGAAGCTGGAGTAAGAATAAAGGGAAATTGATTTTTAATACATAATGTATGAGATGGAAAAATGGATAAATCACACTTTTTATGGGGTTATTGTTTTGGCTTCATCGATTTCCAAATGATGATCCAACCAAGTGGAACTTTCTATAAAAAAGGGGGATAGGCTGCAATGTTTCAAGGGGATCCCAGAATGTTTGAAGACCCATGTGATGGATGTGTGGTATCACCCTTCCAAAGACCACACTGTTTTTTCATTACCATTGCACGATTTTGTTAAATAATTAACTCCACCTCTATGAAATCCTGGTTACAGGGCATTGTTAATACTCACTAAGCTCCAAAAATGAAAATTTACTCTATAAATCTATTATCACTATATACATGACCTAAACCAGAATAACACCCATGAGCTTCTCATGGAATCTAAGAAAATATTTGGATATATTAAATGTTTTAAAACAAAATTTATAATAGAACATAAATCAAATATTTATATCATTACACACATTATTACATAAAAAAATCTACATACAAAAATATTATAAAAGGGAAAATTAAAAAATAACTAGAACCCGACAATTTAACCCAGTAAACTGTTGGTCACCACCATCCATAAAAACAAACCACTCCATATACTGACCTAAACAAAATTTGATCCTTCAAAATATCCCAGGTCCACCAACTCCATGTAGAACAATAATATTGAGAGAATGAAATAGATAAGATGTTAAGAACCATGGAATTTATATGTGTCCTTTTTCGAAGGATTTTATAAATTCTAGTTTGAAATATATTAAAGAAATATAATTCTCTTACCATTTAATGAGCCAAAGAATCAATTTTTTGAAACCATGTTTTGAAAATATATTAAGAAACAAATCTCATGAAAATGAAAAGTGAATAAAATTTAACAACAAATTTTAAACAGTATGATATATTAACAAAATACATCTATGAAGGAAGAGACACAAGTACATGAATAAAACTACTAATAGATATTATAACCAATGTTCTAGAAAATAATTACAGGAGTATAAATTTATGTAACCAATTAATGTGCTAAAAACCCAATCAGAAACTGTGGATGTACTCAGATAAGGCCCACCGACTAGATAATGGTGAATCCTGAGAGGAAATAACCAACCTGAATTTAATAAAATAGCCTCACTATTTGAAAAGAACACTGAGATAATACCATTTATATGGGTTTATCATGTGCATAAAAAAAAGATAAATCCTCAATCAAACATCTATATGAAATTTATTAATCTAATAATAATTGAAAAAAGGATCATATAATGTCATCAGACACATGGAAATTAAGAAAACATGCTGATTATATTGTAAGTTCCTTTCCCACTCCATAACACCGTATATGTGAAGGTCCTCTGAATGTAAGGGAAACTACATAGGCTCCATTTATATATAAAACTTTTCCCAATTTCAATATGGGCCTACACACGATATTAGATCAATTCTAATTTCAAACACCTCACCTGGTACCCATTTTGCCTTAAAAGTCAAATATCCATAAACATTTCCAATGAGGATAACATTTTTCACTAAACCATTTACAATGGCAATGTGAATGCATCATTCACGATTAAATGATTCCCAACACCAATTTCCTTTTTCCGGGTGACCAAATCATACATATAGGATCCAAATTAGAAATGTTTTAGAAAAAATATTGATACCCACATTTTTTATGTCATTTATAGGATTAAATTTTTTTTACAAGACACTAGTATTTTTTAGAATATTATTACCAAATAAAAGGAAAAATAAATTTGGAGGGAGGAGATTATTTATTACAACCAAACTAACCAAGGTATTCATTTTATGAGATCATTGAATTATATGTGTGTTACATTCTATTTGTGTATATCATCCACATACACATATTCCTATTTACACCATCACATACATGGATAACAATAATAATTTTTGAGGTTCTAATTATAGAATACCACGAAGCATTTTTATTAATCCCAACAATCCACACACAAGAACCAAACCATAAAGAGGCATCAAAAGCCACAAAAAAGTAAAATTCCACATGTAACCAAATTAAAAAAAATCCCAACCAAGGAAAAACCCATTTTTAAAACCCCAAAATATAAATAATTTCTTATTGAAATTTTATTGGACCAATTGAAAACATTTACATTTGATACCTATAGGTACAACTATAAAAATCCATGGAAAATAAATTTTCATAAAAATATTATATTGGAATGGGAAAAATAAATAATATCATTACGTCACATACATGAATAGATCAATTATTAATTAATTTTGAAATATCTTTTATTTGAATGCAATCTCAACAATGGAAATTGGATGAAACACCTACCTCAATGATGTGAGAATATGATGAAACTACAAAAGAAGGAAGATAAAGAACCACAAAGAAACCTACACACCTATATATCAAAAGATTCAATAAAAATTATCCAACCATCACCCAATGATTTAATATAATAAGTATCCAAATTAAAAATAATAAATAATAAGAAAATATAGATTATTAAAGGAAAAATATTCCAAAAAACCCAACAAAACATTCCATGGAACCTGGGAGGAGCGTCAATATAGGTAGGGAATCCAAGGGAAAGAGTGATTTTAGACCCATTTCATGTTACAAAATCAACCATTAGGGGATGGGGTTTTAGTGAGATTATGATATATGTTGAGAAAGAGTGGAATTTCATGTTTTTTAGAATTTCGGTAAGTCACATGGATTGGCCACATGGTTTACCAAACCATTATCTAATTTTTTTATCTCTAAAAGACGGAGGATTAAACATCATTGGTTTGTAATTATTTTTTTGGAAAAATTATCTATCCTAGGAAATATGATTATGATACATGATAGACTACCTATCACACTTGATAAATTATTTATTCTATCAGTGTGCAAGTTGTGAACCATGTACAAGACACCACCAATAGTCCAGACAATTACTCCTTTTTCTGTCACAGTTTCATCCAACCAAAGTGAAAACCATGTTATAAAACCTATTCAAAAAATATACTAGAAACCCCATTTTCATCTTCCTATTATAAGATTTATCCACACACCAAAGCCTTTAATCTTTCATAGGTTTTAAAACAACTTTAATCTTCCAAAACATATCACAAGAAAAAAAACATAGAACTCCAAATAAATACCACATTCATTGATGAAAATTAAAATAAATGTGAGAAATTAAAATATGGGTAATATTGTGAAATTATCTATATCCTCTTCCATATAATGGAAAAAAATTCAATATTTGGTGTATGGAATACTACCACCCGTAAACCAATTTAACTATTCTTCCAACAACACATCTCATGATTTTATATAATGATGAATTTCATGTATATAAATATATAATTACTCATATTATTATACATATTGAAATATAATATCCTATATTCTTTCTTACATTAAATATCATTTAAAGTATGATACATTAACTTCTGTGTAGAGAGGACTATTGCCTCCTCAATGGATGTGATCCGTTTTTAACATATGAATTACATGAAAGGTAACATATATAACATTAATGAGTATATTTGATATTTATTATGGGATATTTAGTTTTTAACACCAATATATCGCCTAATTTATTATACATTTACCTATTAATGAAATTAAAATGTAATTTATGTGTACATAAATCCAACCATCTTGGTGAAGTGATGTAATCTATTCCCCATGTTAAAATTTCATATTTGATTATAAATATGTATCTCAAAAAATTATATTTATAACATTAAAAAACTATTTATATGATGTAACTAATTATGATACTAATGAACCTTGGTATTCATGTTAACACATAGATGAGAAAGAAAGTAAGTATAGAACCAAAACAATAGTATTAATGAAAGCTTATTAACAAACATGTGACAAAATATTTTAAAATGATCTTTTTTAGTATTATAAATATTAATATATTTCTTTTAAAACATAATAAAATGTCTAAATCTATTATAAAATAGTTTTAATCTTGTTCATATAAAAATATTATTGATGTAATAGACTTCTCAATTTCCCTTAATTATGAAATATTTTAATGTTATGCTCCTAATTTCATTTATATGGTGTATATAAATCCTCATTGAAATTAAATATATTGATACATTAATAATTCATGGTATTTTATGATTTTATTATATTAATTTAATCAAATGGGATTTTACATGGATATTACCCTGCAGAACATAATTTTTAAATAAATAACATTTAATTAGATTATATTACATCAACAATGTGTAAGATATTATATGATTATATGTGAAAAAATTTTATATATAGTATGTTATATATTGATTGATTAATTTTTAGTATACTGATATGATCGTTACGATGGTTTATTTCACAATCTAATTTTTTTCGGGGATGAAAATTATTGAAATTCCATTGATGGAAATCATTTTTTTATCAGATATTTGAGATCGATAATTTTTTTTAATTTGATTAGTTTTTATATTTTCAAATAATTGTTCCATTTTTAGACTCTTAGGTACATAAAATGATTGAAAAATTAATTTTTTTATAAAATATAACTATATTTCTCTATTTGGTCGAAAATCCTTTGTCTTCTAAAACCATGTTTTCATAAAAAAATTAATTAATTTTTTTAAAATTTACAAATTATTTATTAATGAATGTTTTACTCACGTTTGAATTTATTGCAAAATCGTTAGAATGGAATATTCTTGTTAATTTTTGAACAAGGTTATATTTATCATTTTTACAATAGTGTAAAAGGAATTAAATTTTTTGACATATACATCTTGTACATATTATTATTCTGTCATGGACTATAATTTTAATTATTCATCCATTGCAACCATAAACAGATATTTTAAATAAAAAATCCCCTAATATTATAGAAAATATTTCATTTTAAAAGTGATTTTCAATGTTAAATGACTAATTTCATCATTAATGTTTTTTACATATACTATTTCAATTCATAATTGTTGACTACCTTTTATGTTACATATACTATAAATGGGATATATTTAGTTCATATAATCATTATTCTTCATTTAGAAGGATTTTGATTTGTTTCAAAAAATATAGTATTAATATTCACTTCCATGAGTCATTTTTGTATTCATTAACATTCCCTTTAATTATCACCATTATTGTGATTATTACACATAAAAATATCTCAGATTTTGCATATTATTTTTCATGGATAAGCATATTTCATAAACCAAATATTTTATATACATAGATTCTTTTAATTTTAATGTTATTTTTATAACTATGGTAATATTGATTATCTCTATTCTCTATTCAATATAGATATTTAATAGTAACTAAAACATCTCTTGATTTAATTTTTGTATATGATATATGAATAATTATTAGGTTATTTAGTTATGGGGGTGAATTATTGATAACCCCTAGATACATTGGTATTCTGATGGAGAAAAGTGTGTTGTATAACCTTATTTATGTATGTTTTTTGTATACCTACACATAAATTTAATAATATCATGTGAATTATGATATAATTATAGGTTTCATGAGTTCTACGTTCATAAGATCCAATAATTTATATGTTATTCATTAAGAATTATTTTATTATCATCCATGAGATTTTATCAATGGCATTTTCATTAGATTAATTCCATTCTATGTTAATTGATTAAGTGTAATATGTGTTGTTTAATTAACTATTTGAAGTTGATTATTCATATTGATTCATAATATCTTCCATTATACTTAACTCTTATTGAGAATTTGAGAAAACCCTTATTTTTTCATTCATAAGAATTGAGGAAGCGTACATTATAGTAATATTAATAGATATTCTAGATGTAATAATTATATTCAAAAAATATATATAGTAATTTCAGTACTAACATATATTGTGATAATCATGTATTTATCTATTCTACCACTACTAACAATCTATACAATCATTTGGGATCAAATCACTAATATATTTTTTCTTTATAATAAAGTAAAAAATGGATCTATGAAAATAGGGTTGGGGTCATCACATCAAATGTTCTAAAAATATCAATAACAATATAACCATATTTATTATTCCACATCCAACCAATCACATAGTCACACTTAAAACTCAATCCACCCAAAATCACAAGGTTTATCCACTAATAAGAAACATGAATAAATCTCAAAACTTGTCTGGAATCCCAAAATATGACAAACATAACTCACCATATCTTCATCTAGTTTAACCACTTAAGCACATATCTAAGAGACAATTATGACACATCCACATCCACAAACAATTCACCTCACATCCAGTATATAGTAATCCAGAAAATCCCCAAACCATGTTACCCTCGGTAATCTTTTTTTGACAACACATTTATGTCAAATAGAAGATTTAAAATGAATGAAATATTATGCATATTATCAATATCCGGACAATTAGATAATTATAAATTTCTCTCCTTGAATGATGAATTTCATTTTAAATTAATGGATCAATATGATGCTTTTTATTTTTAGATTACAATCCTACTCCAATGACTATTTAAAAAAATTTATGGTTATTTATAAAACACAATCATAGTTTTTGTAATAATTGTTTTAATATGATAATTTGGGAAACTAACATATACAGTATGATATGTTAGAAAAGTGGAAAATTTATTATGTGTAACTATTTTACTTTTTTTATATTTTTTATTTATGAAATAAAATTATTTAACTCTATATTTAGTGTTGTTTATAAAATTAAATTTAAAATTTTGATTACTTCAAAAATTTGTATAATTTTTAATTATGTTACTTATTTAAACATGAATTAAATTTTTTATATTAAGAAATGCACCATTATAGGTTATGTTGGAACTATTCAAGGATCCAAAAATTGAAGCAGAGGGTTGGGAATCATAATTAAGGGTAAGGTAATTTGAGAAGTATTTTAGAGTGCTTGATTCATTAACACTATATAAACATTATATCATCATCATTTTCATATTATCTAGTTTTTATTATATTAGGGATTCAAATATTCAATTATATTTTATTCATGTTATGATATAAATTTCCATTATAGTCATCCTTATATTTAATCCCTAAAGAAAAAAATGATTTTATGATACTTGGTCCATTTTTATCATTCCTCATCCATGTTAAATTGTATCACTCTTTCGTAAATTTTCATGGAACCTTCCATAATGACTGGGATGTGTAAAGTCTCATCATTCATCTCTTCATTATATTAGGGAAATAATTATATTTTCATTGATAGAATGAAACCCACATATTTAGTGATCTAGGCCTTGGTTATTGAATACATAACGTCATATATTTTATTTTCCTCCAATCCAATATTAACATCGATAACTTGTTGTTTAGTTGAGACCTATTTTCTTCAATTACTGCTCATATTATTAATGTTATATTATTATTTAATCACACTATAACTTATCAATCCATCAAAAAATAATTGCATGGCTTATGAAATGGGAGAAAATTCATATACCTCTTGTACTATAGAATCTTTTACATCTATAGAATCATGTGATATACTTTTTAACCCTTGTCTTTTCTCACTATATGGTTAAATAGAAACACATTTAATATCATTCCCAACATATAATTTTTTCATTGTTTCTATGCGTAGGAATAATATTCTCTTGTATAGTCATTTTACAATAACAAACTATATACACTCCTAAATAAAAAACACCCTTATTCCATTCCATTGATCTTGATTAATGGAAACCATCCACATAGTGATATTTCTGAAAATACTATGAATTATGGTAACTATTTACTACTTCTTCAACTTAATAATTATTTTCTTATGATTTATACTGGACCATTAGCTATATTACACAAATTTGTTATTCATTTTCATTGGGATAATGATTTTCCTCATGAAATAATTCTTCCTCTCTAAATCCTTTGAATCTATGATCTTTAATGGGTTCTATAACTTGGGTTGACATATAAATTTTTCTTATTTACATATGGAATGAAATAATATTCCCAAGTCATTTATCCCCAATGAAATAAATTAGTTTTATATTCATCATTTCCTATCTCAGACATTGATTATCCATAAATGTATCATTTATATACCTTGAAGCATATGAAGGAACACGATGATGTTTAGGAAGGTTGATATATATATATATATATATATATTTTATATAAAGGTGAATGAAAATTATAAATGGGAATTTGATGGAACAATTTTTTACCCACATCATCTCTGTGAAAGTAAGAACCAAATAATTGAATTTATAATTCATATATACCCACTAATGATCTAGATTTTAACATTGATTTTATAGGGTAAATTGTGAACAAATTATTCAAGGTAGGAAAAATTGAACTAGAAGATAAAATATTTTATAATCCATCAGAATATTTCCTTAAAGGAATCAAATAAATTAGATCTACTAAGTTTATAGGGTCACAAAAACACCTCCTCTAGTAGTAACCATACGTATGATAATATGTACATAAATTACACCAATATTTAAAATAGACCAATTTTGTTCTCCTAAATTTATCTACAAAATTAATACAAATGGATTCTATATGATGTTGGAAATAACCTTACAAACAAATATATGGTACAAGAAAACATGGAGGAGTAATGCATTGGATCATTATTCAAAACTAAGGATATTGGTAGTTAGGTCTACACACATTTGAAAGAACAAGGGATTTTGAAAGGTAATAATTTGGGCTTGGAATCATACCCAAATAATTAATATTAGAGGGTTGTAATGAATATCTATGTTGAAATAATCACATGCCATCAATAATATATTTAAATTAAAAGAATGAGGAGGCAAAGGCTTCTCCCTGGTGAAATTTATTAGGATGTGGTTTTAATCGAAATGGACCAAAAATATGGTATGCTTCAAACCCCATGAATAATCAACGAACCTATCAAAACTATCCACTAATGGACACCTCCATAAAGAACCATAGTCAATAGGAAATGATGTATAAAAGCATTAGAGAATTACTATATGAGTAGAGAATGGAACATAATATCATAATTAAAAGAGGTAATTGTATTAATAAGGGAGATGAATAGAAAATAGTGGAGGGATTATGGATTGTTGGGTGGTGTGAAATCCCTATCACATTCCATGTCTAAACATTATTATGTTTATTAAATAAATTAATCAAATTATAAAAGGAATAAATAATGAATATCTGAAAGAGGTTGTTGGATATTTGGACTTCTAAATTATAGGTCAATGAATGGTGTCAATTTCCAAGAATACTCAAATGATATACCTTATTTCGGTAATGATGATTCATTTTGTTCACATCCATCCCCACCTAGAAACATCATAACATTATTACATTCATTGGTGCATATAGAATTTTTTCATACGATCGATTAAATTTTTTCTATTATTTTATAAGTAGAACAATGATGGGATCTTGTTTATATATATTGGGAAAATGAGAGAGTTTCTCACAAAATTACTCATCCCCTCAGCTACCCTAAACTAATGGGGTTTATTTGACCACTTTTGAAGGAATATTCTTGATGGAATCCTTAGGTCACCCTATCAGCACATGTTATCATTGTATAATGTCTCTACCATTCCAAACACACTACGAAGAACGCATAACATAAAACAATTCAATTTTACAAGAAATAATCCTCTACAGTATCCATAACATCTCTTTTCTCATTCAATATCCGAACATATATTATCATGCCTCTATCACTACCATCCTCAATCCCTACAATTTATCATGGTCAATAAGGGGTTAACTAACCTATAAAATGACTATCACAACGCTATCCTTTCCCTTTTAGGCTCCTTTCCATCTTTTAGATGTATTCCAACAAAAAATTCAACCCATAGATCACTATTTCTTAGGATTTATTCTATTTCCATTATTTCAATTTTTTTCATTTACCCACTTTAATCATCTTTATTATACACCACTTAATCATATTTTTAATGAAAAAATGTATTCTCCCCCCCATGTCTTACACAACTCCCCATGTTGTGTTCCTACCATGTTGTAAGAATCCTTTATCCCTATGAACCAAAAATAATGTGTGTGTAACCATCTTAATACAATTCTATACAAGAAAAAAAATAGTCACATCACCCAAAAAGCGCATCAAACATTTGTGAAGTATCATTCAATTGTAAAAAGAATACATCAAGAACTAAAATCGCAACATATGTTACATTGGATTTACCTCTACATGTGTTAATGAAACCCATGAATGGGATTATTATTGAGGACCATCACATTATTGTCCACCATTTATCATTAATAAATACTAATTCATAGAAAACAAATCTACTTTGATATAAATTGGTAACATCCCTAGAGTAGAAGCAACTAAACTGGTGCGTTGAGTCCAGAAGCCACATGGCATCAAGTGTGTTTCCCTATATGCCAGAGGCTTCCTACTACCAGTGATGGTCTGTTATATTACAAGGGGATATTATTCTTTCATTATTTGAGTAATGCACATCAGATATAATATAAATCAAAGGAAACAATAGAAAAAAAAACCATAAACACTCATTACTAATAATTTTCAAAAACAACTGGCAATCCCAAAAACAAATAATAAATATCATATTTCATGTCATAATTTTTCATGTTATGGAAACAAAAAAACAAATATAATACATTGAATCAAACAACTATTCCTAACTCCATCTCTCTAAAACTCATACATGCACATATCATGACCAAATTAACCCTCTAGTATAGTTCTCTAGCCCTTGTCCAGACCTACAACCATTAAATCTAGTCATTTACCAAACTACGGCCTAAAAATGGTGTGATTGTAATTATGTACGCCACCACCAATAGAGTCTAAAAATTATGTAGTAAAAATTATTCATATATTAACGTAACAAATAAAGTGTATGATAATCAAAAAATGTATATTGGGTGTCATTAGTTAACGAAGATCACATAAAGAATATTCATCAGTTATCTCATATGTTATGAATTTTTATAAATTTAACTTCTTCCTACTTTAATAAACTAGTATACATATGGGAATAAATCAAGTTCCCTATATCACTAGGGGAATTGTTTTTACAAATGATTTAATCACCCATACCTTGGAACCACAATCCGGGTTATTTCATAAAATGCAACTGTTATGATCATAGAGCCTTGGTCTGATATCCCTAACATATGAATTAAATATGTTGAGATTTAGAGACACATTCTAACCCAAACCATGTGTGTAGATTCTAAATTATGTTACCCAACACATATCAGTAAGCCATGTGAACATGATTCTTTGACCACATACCACACACTACAATTCACGAATCATACACATTAAAAAAACATACAATATAAAAACTTATAGATTGATCATCATATACATCATATTTATTCCATAAACCAGTTACATATTAACTAATCAGTGTTGATGACTCATTAACACATTAAAATTACCTAACTCCCATTATGTAATGTTATAATTTAAACACAATTACATCAATTTCCTCAAACCATTCAAGATAAAAAACACAAATATCATAGATTTTCATTCATATACATTTTTAAACATGTGAAATGAAAATTGAGTATGTCTTATCTCATAGACCCTTCAAATTTAAATTCACATACACACAACCATATTCAAAAATAAATCACACCTAATGGGTGTAATATTATCTATTATAGGAACCTCATGGCATACCAAAATTATAAAGAGTGGTTCAATTGATAATTTAACCAACCTATTTTTCATTTATCAATATAGGAATAAAAACGAATATTGGAATGGAAAAATATAACAACCACATATTAATAAAACAACATCAAGACTATGCAATATAACTTTTTAAAATCATTCTTGATTCCAATGATTAAATCTCACTTGCCCCTGTCCATTTCTTCAGATTCCAACCCCTTTCAAATCCATATCCTATGATTTATGGGAAATAGAGGTTTTTTTGGGATTTAGATGAAGTACAATAGCTATTCAATCCCATGTAATAAAATAGTTGGAAGAGGTGTGTTTTAATATTCCAAAACATCGATTCACAATCCCCATATCCTCAAATTGATTATAATTGATGGAGATTGACCATTGCAATGTTTGCGGTTATTTTTCTCATCACTAGGTATGATGGAAGAAGAATAATGATAATTATTTATTTTTAATACTTATGGTCTATGAGGGGAAAATTGTAAAATACCTATTTTTATGTGGTGTATGGTTTGGCTACATAGTTTTCCAAACACTTCTCTAACCATGATCCATACTATATCAGAGAGGGTTCTAGGCTATATGGTTACCAAGGGATCCCACAATGATTAAAAACCATGCGATGGCCATGTGGGATTCCCCTTCCGAAGACCGCAATGTCTTTCCTTCACCATTGCATGGTTTGGTTAACCATTTCACTCCTACTTCTAGTATGGTAAGGGTTCTATGTTAATACTCACGATGCTCCAATAATGAAACATTCACTATATGGATATATTCTCCCTTATTTCATGTCTTGAACTAGTTTAACATCCATGAGCATCCTAATGAATGCTAAAAAACTCAATGACCATATTAATGGTATTTAAACCAAAATTTTAAAATATAACATAAGTCAAATATTTATATGATCAAAAAAATGAAAAAATAATCAAGTCTACATAAAACCATAGTAGATAAAAATAAAACTAAAAAATTACTAAAACCTAAAACTTTAACCAAGAAAAAATTTGATCACCACCATCCATAAAACCATCCCACTCAGTATTCACACCTACCAACTCCATATATATCAATATAAGTGTGAGAATGAAATATATCAGTTTGTAAGAACAATAGAATTCATACATGTCCTTTTCCAAATAAGTTCATAAATTCTAGTTTGAAATAAATTTATGAAATATAAGGTTTTTACAATTTAATGAGCCAAAGAATCAATCCGTTTTAAACCAAGTTAATAAAATATATTAAGATAAATATCTCCTAAAAATGAAAAGTGAACAAAAAGTAAAAATTAATTTCAAACATCATGATATATTAATGAAATTAAACAATGAAGGGGCCTTCACAAGTACATGAAGATAAATATTAATTGATCTTTAAAGAATTGTTCTAAAAATAAATATAGGAGAATAAATTAATGTAATCATATAAAATTTCTAAAAAAACTCATTGAGAATCATTTGATGTTTGTGGATAGGACCCATTGACCTACATATGGTGCATAAATATAAAAAATAACTAACATGGATTCTATAAAATATCCACACTTGGGGAAAAGAACACCCATATAATCCACTTTATATGGTTTTATAATCTTTCTAACCAAGAAAATAGATAAATCATCACTCAAAAATCTATATGACTTCTAGTAATATAATAATAATAGAAAAAAGAATATATATGATGTCATCACGACATAGAATTTAACATAATCTGCAGACTGTGTTGTGAGTTCCTTTCCCGCTCCCATACACCATTTATGTTAATGGCCACTAAATGGAATGAAAACTATATGGTTTCCTGTTATGTATAAAACTATTCTCAAATTCGATCTAGGCCGACACATGATATTTGATCAAATATTACTTCCAAAAGACCACATGGTGCACATAGTTCCTTAAAATTTTAATATCCTTAAACATTTGAAATATGGATATATTTATTTAAAAGACCACTTACAAAGCAAAGGTGAGTGCATCATTCATTCATAGATGATTCCAAACACCCTACATCTATTACATGGTGAATAAGTCACTCATAGAGGATCCAAATGGGGAATGTTATGGGAAAAAAGATTGAAACCCACATTTTGGTGTTGTTAAGAGGATAAAACCCCATTTAGGAAACAATTTTATTATTTAGAGTATTATTTGAAATGAAAGAAAAAAAGGAGGGGTGAGCGTATTTTTTAGATCTAGAGTAACAAAGGTGTTCATTTTATTATATATACCAATTATATTTGTGTGACGTTCTATATATACACCTAATAAATATTCAAATATTTCCATCTACAGAATAATATACATGGATAAATATAATAATTTTTCAGTTTCTAATTATAGAATATAAAGAACCACTATAATTAATCCCAAGGAACCACCCATACAAACAAAATCATAAATTGGAATAAAAAACCCACACAAAAAGATCAATTAAACATGTAACCAAATAAAAAAATCTCAACCAAGTCTAAACACCATCTTTTAAACCCCAAAAAATAATTAAAGTCTAGTTGATATTTTATTAGAAAAATTGACCAAATTTACATTTTATACCTATATGTACAACAATGGATTCCCATTGAAAAATCCATTTGAATAAAAATACTATCATGTAATTGGAAAAATAAATAATATCATTACATAACATGCATGAATAAATCAGTTTTTAATTAATTTTGAAATATTTTCATTTAAATAAATTTGAAATAATGTAAATAGGCAGAAACACCTACCTCAATAATGTAAGAATGGGATGAAACTAAAAGTTAAGGATGATAAAGATACATGAATAAAATGGAACACTTATATATCAAAATAATCAAACAAAATTATCCAACCATCACCCAAGGCATTCATAAAAGATATATCCAAGATAAAAAATAATAAGAATAGGGAAATATAATAAGAGAAAAATACCCAAAAATCCCGAGAAACATGCTATAGAACCTGGGTGGAGCATAAATATAGGTTGGGCATCAAAAGTATGACGGTTTTATGACCCATTTAATATTCCAGCATCTATCATTAGGGTAGAATATACTAATGGGTTTGTTATATAAGTGGAGAAAGTGTTGAATTTTAGTTATGTCACATAGATTGGCCACAAGGTTTACCAAAATATTCTAAATTTATGTGAACTCTAAAATAATGTGGATACACATTATTTGGATTATATTATTGTTTCAGAAATCATGTTACAACAATTAAAATATGATTATGAAAAATCATAGACCACCTCCCAGACTTGATAAAGTATTTCTTCTAACAATTTGAAGTCATGCGACATGTATAAGACACCATCAATAGTCTATACCGTTAATCCTTTTTCTCTCATGGTTTCATCCAAACCAAGTGAATACCATGTAATAAAAACAATTCCATGAAAGAAAAAATACCCTTTTCATCAACCTATCATAGATTTTCTCCCCATTCTATGCACACTAATAAAGGATAGGTTTGAAAACAACCTGAACCTTCAAAAGAATATCAGAAGAAACAGATAACAAAAAACAAAAAAGTCCAAATTCAAAGAAGAAAATTAAAATAAATGAAATAAATGAAAATATGGTTCTTATTGTGAAATAACCCATATCTTCCTAAATCAAATGTTATACAAAATCCACAATCGTGTGTATTGAAGATTACCACACATGGACCAATTTAACTATTCTTCCAACAACACATATCATGATTTTATATAATGATTTATTTAATGTGTAGTTCTATATAATTACTCATATTAGTATACTTTTTGACATATAATATCATGAATTATTTTTTACATTCCATATCATTTAAAGAATTATAACTTCCCTTATGTGTTGGGATGACTATCACTGTGTGTAGTGATGTGATCTGTTCTAAATGGACACATTAAATTTAATGTAATGTATAAAACATTAATGAGTATATTTTCATTATATTATGGATATAGGCATTTAAAAAACATATCACCTATATTATTACATATTCACCTATTGATGAAATTATAATGCAATTGGTGTCTACATACATCCTACCACCTCCGTGAAGTGATGTGATCTAGTCCCCATGTTAAAATTTCATTAATTATTTAAAATATATATGTAAAAAAGTTATATTAATAATATTATTACAATTAATTATACGATGGAACTATATATGATACTCATGAACTCAAATATTCATGTTAAAACATAAATGAGAAAGAAAGTAGTTAAGACCCAAAATAATAGTAGTATGAAAGATTATTAACAAACATGTGAATTTTTTTAAAGGATCATATATGGTATTGTAAATATTAATATTGATCATTTAAAAGTTATTATCATGTTGAAAACAACTATAATAGAGTTTTTATATTGTCCATATATAAATAATCAGGATGTAATAGACTTCTCAATTTCCATTCATTTTTCCATATTGTAATTTGATGATACTTATTTCATTTATTGGGTGTATATAAATACTTATTTAAATTAAATACAATGATACATTATTAATTTATGGTAATTTATGTTTTCATTTTATTTATTAAATAAAAGGGTCTTTTACATGAAAATTAAGCTGAAAAAAGAATTTTTTAAATTAATTACTTTTCATTATGATATAATAAATCATCAGTGTTATTGATCTTCTATAATTATCTATGTTCAAAAATATTAATATAGTGCTCTAAATATAATCTTTTTTTAATGTGTATTATGATTTTATACATATTTATTGAGGAAATTTTACTATAATTTGATGATCGTTTTTAGGGTTTATTTAATAGACATATTTTTATCATGATTGATTGTCTTTGTATTTCAATTGATGAAATTTTTTTCTCATTAGATAATAGACCTTTAATTTTATTATTATTATTATTATTATTATTCAACATAATAGTTAAAGTTTTCCACTCTTTGTTACATAAAATGACTAAAAAATATTTTTTAAAAAATATGACTACGTTTCTCTCTTCGGTTAAAAACCATTTATCTTCAAAAACCATGTTTTTCACAAACATTTTTAAAAAAAGTTTTAAGTTTTAAAAATTTAAATAATGATTATTTTACACACTTGTGACTTTATTAAAATTGTTTTAATGGAATATTCTAGTAATTTTTAATGATGTTAAATTTAACATATTTAATATAGATAATATGTAATGTATTTTTTTACATATACAGCTTGTTCAGATTCTCATTCTATCATGGACTATAATTTTAATTATGCTTCCACTGCAAGCATAAATGGGTATTTGTGACCAATTTTTTCTCCTTAATATTCTTAAAAATATTAATTTTTCCAAAGTTATTTTCAATGGGAAACATCTAATTTCCTCAAAAAAAATTTAAAATTTGATATACTTGTATATCAATTAATCTATAGTTAAAACCATGTATTGTACATATACATTACTGGGGATGTATTTAATTAATACATACTTTATTCATCATTTAGAAGGATTTTTATTATTTTAATAATATTTAGTATTAAAATTAACTTCCTGGAATTATTTATATAGCCATTAATATACCCATGAATTATTACCACTACTATGATTATTACCCAAAAACATTCCCCTAATTAAGCACGTTATTTATCATTGATATGCATATTTTATAAACCATATATCATTTATACATACTTTATTTTAAGTTTAATTTTATTTCACTAACTATGGTAATATTTATTATCTATATTCTCTATTCAATATAGATATTTAATATTAACACATATTTTTCAGGATTTAAATTATGGATTTGATATACGAAGAATGATTTTTTTTTCAGTTTTGAGGGGGAAAACTATTGATAACCCCTCGATGCATTATTATTCTCATGGGTAAAGAATGTTGGATAACTATTTTTATCTATGTTTATTTTTAATACCTAGACATTAAATTTAGAAAATCATTTGAATGATGTTATAGGTGTTGGTGTAATAATTTAAAATATCTTAATATCCAATAATTAATATTCTATTTATTAATATTTTTTTTATTATTATACAAGATATTTTAACAATTTTATTTTATTTGTATTAAATTAATTCATAGTTTATTGATTAAATGGAATGTTTGTTTAGTAATTTACCTTTTCATGTGGATTATTCTTATTGATTCCTAATAGATTCCATTATATAGAACCCTTACTGAAAATTTGAGTACACACTTATTTTTCTTTCTTTCCTAGGAATCCAGGTTGTTTACATTGATTTTATATTAATGGATATTATAGATGGAATAATTATATTCTTAAAAATATAGTAACTTGTGTATAAAATGCAGTATGATAATCCGGTTTGTATCTATTTTACCACTACTAATATATTATACATTCATTTGGGAACTTATCCCGAATATCGTATTTTATTTTAATAATGTAACTAATGACTCTCAGAAACTAGGGTCGGGGACATTACATCAAAAGTTCTTAAAACATCAGTAACCCTATAAAACTATTTATTTTGTCACATCCAACATATCTCTTAATCACACATTCATCTCAAACCACCCCAATTCACATGGTTCATCCACTAAGAAGCATCAAAAATTATGTTCAAAACTGGGAAAAAATCCACAAATATGAAAAACATCACTCACCATATATTCATCCAGTTTAACTAGTTAAACACATCTCTCAGAGACATATATTACACCTAAACCTTCATTATAAATTCCCCTCACATCCAGTCTACAGTAAGATATAAAATCCTCTAATTGTGTTACACTCATTAATCATTTTTTGATGACACATTCAAGTCACATCATGGATTTAAAAATAATGGAATATTAATTATGTTTTCAATATCCAAATATGTATATTATTATATATTTATACACTTGAATTATTAATTTACATTTTTATGTAATGGTTAAATATGATGGGTTTTTTACATAGCTTACACGCCTACTTCATTGACTAATTTAATATTTTTATGGTGATTTATAAACACAATCATTGTTTACATTATAATTATTTAATATGATATTTTTGAAAAATACTTATATTTTTTATAGGATGAAAAAGTTGAAAAATTATTATCTATATCACTTTCACTATTTTTATAATATTTCTTATTTGTAAAATAATTTATTCAATTTGGTTTTCAATGTAGTTTATTAAATTTGAATTACATTTTTTTATTACTTAATAAATTTTTATAATTTTTAATTATGTTACATATTTACCATGAATTAAAAATTTTATATTATGAAATAATGATTTATATGTTATGTGTGAACTATTCAAGGAATAAAAAAATTAAAGTAGAGGGGTTTTTATCATTATTAAGGTAGATAATTTGAAAATTATTTCTGACTATTTGATTTATTCACTCTATATAAACTCATTTTCGTGATCATTTTCATATTATCTAGCTTTTATTCTACTGAGGATTAAATTAAGAAATTACATTTTCCTTATGTTTTAATATAATTTTTTTATTCTAGTCATCCTCATATAAAATCCATGAAGAAAAAAATGTTTTTGGATAATTGTTCCATTTTTTTCAATCCTCATCCATGTTAGCGTGTATCACTTCTCTATAAAGTTTCATGGAACCTTCCATTGTTCCCAAGGTGTCTAACAGCTCATAATTAGTTTCTTCATTCGATTGGATAAATAGTAATATTTTCAATGATGTACAACAACCCATATCTAGAGTGAGCTAGCCATTGGTTATTGAAGACCTAGTTTCCTATATTTTATCCTTCTCCCTTCAAAAATTAACAAATGTAACAGGGTTTCAGCTGATAAGGCTTTTCTTCAATTAGTGGACATATTTTTTAATGGGATATTATTCATTAATCTCACTATAACTTATATATACATCAAAACATAATTGGAGATGTTATAAAATTGGAGCTTATTCATCTATATCTTTTACTATATGCTCTTACACATATATAGGATCAAGTAACAAACATTGTATCCCTTGCCTTTTCTCACCCTCTGATTAAATATAAACACATTTAAAAACATTACCAACATAACCTTTTCTTCACTGTCTCTATGAATACAATTAATAATTTTTTGTATAGTAATTTAACATTAAAAAACATGATAATCTCCAAAATAAAAACATCCCTTATTCCATTCCACTGATCTGGAGTCATGGAAATCATCCAATTAGTGCTCTATCTGATAATACAATAAATTATGGTAATTATTTCACACATTATCAACATCAAAAAATTTATTACATGATTTATACCAGGCCATCATCTATATTCCACCAACTAGATTCTATTTTTCCATAGAGATAAAAACATTCCTCTTGAAATAATTCTTCTTCCCAAAAACTATTGGATATATGATCTTGAATGGGTTTTATAACATTGGATGACCATTAATTATTTTCCATTACATATGGAATGAATGAAAATTTCCTAGTTTTTCCCCAAAAAAACAATATTTTTTTAGTCATAACAATATAAATCTTTCCTTTACTTTCTTTCACACTATCATAAATATACCTTTAAGCCTAAGAAGGAACCCGAAGAAGTTTAAGAATGTGAATAGATATAAAATTTTCATACTAAGGTGAAGGAAAATTATAAATGGAAACGTGATGGAATGGTTTTTCCCCATCATCTATGTTAATGTGTGCTCCAAAGACTAGGATTGATGGTTGATTTATGTCTATCGATGCACTAGATTTTGACATCGATTCCATAGGGTAAATTATGATCATATTATTTCATGTAGGAAAATTAGAACTAGAAGATATAAAATTGTAGACTCCATCAGAAGAATAACTCAAAGGAGTTAAAACCATTATATCTACTGACTTTATAGTTTCACATCAACAAATCCTTTTGTAGATACCCTATATATGTTAATATATACATAAATTATACAAATAATAAAAAAAAAACCAATTTTGTACCCCTATCTTTATCTACACAATTGATAAAAATAATGTCTATATGTTGTTGGAAACATCTTTCCAAACACAATTGTGGGAGGGGAAACCATGGAGGGGTAAATCCTTTGATCTTTATTCAATAATAAAGTATTGGCTAGTTAGGCTTCCTCGCATTTGAATGATCTATATATTTTCGATGGTATGTGTTTGGTCTATGAATCAAACCCAGATCATGAATACTATTGAGTGGTAATGAATATAAAAAACAAACGAGTATCTAAATAAAGAAAATAAAATTCCTTCAATATTATGTGTGGATTTATACTAGGAGAAGGCTAAGGCTTCACACCTAGTGGAATGTATTAGGATGTGGTGTGAATCTTGATGGAAAAAGTCAAAGATCTCCCTCAACCCCGCTGAATAATTGAAAACCCTATGAAAAAAATACTTTAATGGACAACTCTATAAAGAACCACAGTCGATAAGTGATGATGTATGAAACCCATAGAGAATTCCTATAGATGTATAGAATGTGATATAATCTCATAATTGAAATATTTAATCATATGGATTACAGAGATGAATAAAAAATTGTGGAGGGATACTGGGTTATTTGGAGTTGTGATATCCGTATCATATTACAATTCTAATCATCATTTAGTTATATAAATAAAAAGATAAAATGATAAAAATTATAAATGATGAAAATATGAAAGAGGTGGATAGATATTGAGAGTTCTAATGTATAGGTTAATAAAAGCTGTGATTTCCCAAGAATAGTCACTGGATGTACCTTATTTCAGTAATGATGATGCCTTTTGTTCTCATCCATCCCACATGTGACAACCCGTCCCCTAGGGCATGTGTCGTGACAACCCCAATCCCTCTTTCCATAGGCTTTGGGCTGGCGACTCGCACCGAAGGTGTTTCCCATAAAACTGGGAAGTCATGGAATTTATAAATTGTAAGAACACACATCCAAGTACACAACATGATACGAAAAACAAGTAAACTGTATAACAAAGTGTGTAAAACAGATAAAAGGGGCCAGAATAAAAGCCTAACTAGAAAGTACAATATCTAAATGTAAATGTAAATTGGAACAACTTCTGTGAACACCAGCCAAGGATCCTACCTTAAGGCTTGGCACATCTCTCAATCTGTCGTCTCTGTAGTATGTCTCATCTAACATCTACCTCCGAGCTACGTCCAGTCATGGTACTCACATCCTCAGTCAGTAATGTCCGTCGTCTGTACCAAACACAATGAGGTGCGGGCATATCCTGTGTAGGGGTGAGTATAACGATACTCAGAAGGGACGCCGAGACCCTCAGGGTCTCACAAAATCCACAAATGGTAATTAGAAAAGAATGAAATCAACTAACAACCCAACATAGTTATATTCTATACATATACGTATGTTATCAAGAATACCCATCTCAATCATGAGGAAAACACAGAATCCAACTCAAACCCCAATGATTGAATGTTCTAGAAAGGAAGGAATACAATTAAGGAAAGTACCATATAGGTACGCCACATAGGAGAATACTACCATGGGGTTACCACAAAGGAAAGTCCCCCTCAGGTATGAACTTAACTCACAATAGGTATAATGTACGTACAATAGTATAGATAATTAAATGTTACTATTGAATCATATTACTCTATTAAAAGGTAGACTCACATAGGATCACTCGGTGCTAACCCACTCAGGATCGCTCGGTGCTGGCCCACACAGGATTGCTAGGTGCTGACCCACACAGGATTTCTCGGTGCTGACCACATAAGATAGCTAGGTGTTGACACACATAGTATCACTCGGTGTTGAACCACACAGGATCGCTAGGTGCAAACCCACATTGGATCGCTATGTGCTGACCCATACAGGATCGTTAGGTGCTGACCCACACATGATCTCTCGTCATTCGTCACGTCACTGCCAACTACATGGTCCCTGCGCTAAGCTTGTTCGTCTCCGAGAGGGTCCACTTCTCCATCCATTGTTCATTAATCCAACTGCAACAAAGTCCCACGACTATTTATCCCAAAGTATATCCATGTCATTGGGGTCTCAACTAAACAAATGGTACGTCAATCGGACGCCCGGTCTGTGAGTTATTATCCTTTTGGTCCCGAGGGCCCGATTGTATTCGTGCATGATCCATCCTGACTGTATTCCAACATTATACAAATCTCCAGTAGGGTAAAATCAATGGGACTATCTCTCTACATTGTTTGCAACGTTGCAGACGTTTCGTAAAACGGACACCTCATGCCAAATAAATGGACGAAAATGTGTAAATGGGTCAAAGTGGGTCTCGGTCCGGTCTGACCCGGTCGGACCCATCCGGCCCAACCTTGCCTGGGCCGACCCGATTTGGGTAAACCTAGAATAACCCACTAGGTATGAAACGTTCTACTGGGTCCGGCCCGACCCACGCTCAGCGACCCGGCCTGGCAGTGGTGTAGTGGGCATGGGGGACTGCGGAGGGCCACTGGACGGCAAGGAGGGCCGCGGGGTGGCGAGGCCACGATGCAGCGTGACATGAATCCGTATAATGCGGCATGGTCGTGGGCAGATGAGCGCCACGAAGCACGCAGCTTCCACGGGGCTTGAGGTCATCGTGGGTGGTGGAGCGCCATGGTGCGCTATGGTGTCGTGCCATCCCCGACAACCGGCTTGACCTGCGGCCTTTTGTCCGTCGCCTTCATCGAAATTCTTGAGTTCCACCAGTTCTAACCATCGGCACTGGTCACCATCACCATCTCGAAGAACACAAAAATAATGAAGAACGGCGGAGGGGTCGGGCCATGTTTTTTTGGCCCACACCCTCCACGTTAAGGTGTTAGCAAGTAGCTCAACAAGATCATGAATAATGAATCATCAAACATTTCAATTTCATACGAATCGTGTATCAACAAGTCTAGGTTCATTAGTGTTCTTCGTGCTTTCCAAGAACGTGGAATTTCATGAATTCAATAACACCCCTACATCTTTCATTTGATTCGTCTAAGATTTTCTGCCTGAAACTAGATGATGTAATTGGGTATAGACGGACGTCAGTTATTTCTGTGTTTCCTCAATCATAAGTTCGTTGACGTTGAAGATGTTCCTCATCACCAAATGTCACAAAGAAGAAGTTGTAGTCGAAGTCAGTGTTCTTTATTGGTGTTCATCGTTGGAGAGTTTTCTCCCAATGGCCCTTCCTCCCAATTCTAGAAAAATGAACAAGTAGCTCAAATAATAGATTATGTTATCTATTATGTTGTTGGAATAATTTTCAAATTTGTTTAATTAATTAATTGAGTTTATAAAATTAATTAAAGGGGGTGGAACCATTAAATTGGGGAAGGTCAAGAGGTTTCTCCCAATTAAGAGGGGTGTTCAATTGGGGTTTAAGTCTCATGTGGTCCCCACCACCATAACCCACATGTGAGGTTACTTATAGGTGGTCCCCACCACCATATCCTAAGTAGAGAGGTTTTAGATCAGGTGGTCCCCACCTCTCAACATCCACATGGGAGTTCCAATGAAAAATAAAATAAAATATGGAAAAATTTTATTTAATTTTTTTATTTCATGAAAAACACAAAAAAAATTAAAATTCATATTCAACCAACAGTCATCAAGGTGAAATTATTCTAATGTGAATATCAGTGTTGCAAGTGCAACGGTACCCTTAAAGTTCAATTCTAAGCACCAGTTCAAATGTTACAAAAACCATCTCCCACATTTACTAAACGTACTTGAAAAAAAAGTTCAGAAATTCATTCCGGGCACACCGGGCGTCGGAATCACATGACGTAAATTTTTGTGGACTCGTAATATTCCCATATATAAAAACTTTACATAGAGATTCTAGGTCATTCCCTTCTCCCCACCTCATGGCTTTACATCTCTGTAATCCACAACTCAAAACTAGGAAAACAATTGTGGGTACTGAGCACAAATCCGAGCCTCCCACTCCCATGTGCTCACATAGAGGTTACCATGATACCAAAGAACGGGTTCCAAAGGTATCAACTAACCACGAATGACCCACTCCTATCAATCCTAAATCATTATTGGAACCTCCGTAAAAGTCGCTCAATCATCGACATCATGCACATCGTGGTCGATGATGTTAGAAGGGTCGTGCACGTATCTCCTCAGTTGGGATACGTGGAAGATGTCAGGAACTCGGTGCAACTGAGGTGGAAGAGCTAGGTGGTAATCCACCTCGGGAACTCTGCTGAGGACCTGGTAAGTTCTGATGAACCTCAGCGATAACATTATGCCCTAGCCAAATCTCCACAATCCTCATTGTGGTGAGACTCGTAGAATGACGTGTTCACCATCCTTGAACTCCAGTGGACTCCGTATCTTGTCGGAATACAACATGTGCCTTCTCTGTGCAGTCTTCATTAGCTATTAGATAATCTGAACCTTATATGTGGTAGTCCATACCATCTCTTGTCCCACGAGTGTTGACTCCCCCAGGTCAGTCCAGCACAAAAGAGATCTGCAGGGTCCCCCGCAAAATGCCTCAAAAGGTGTCATCCCAATGGTGGAGTGATAGTTGTTGTTTAATGCAAACTCCACAAATTCCAAGTGATCCTCCCAACTATGACTGAGTCGAGGATGGATGCACGTAGCATGTCCTCGGGGGTTTGAATAGTCCACTCAGTCTGGCCATCTGTCTGAGGATGGAAGGCGATGATCAAATGAAGCTATGTCTCGAAAGCCTCATGCAACTCTTTCCATAGCCGGGAAGTAAAACATGCATCACAATCAGAGATAATAGTCGAGGCTACTCCATGTAACCGCACAATATTCCATACATAGAGGCATCCCCAACTCTCTATCGGGCCCTTCTATCCGAATGGTAGGAAGTGGGACGACTTGGGGAGTCGGTCGACGATCACCCATATAGAGTCATGGCCCTTGGATGTACATGGAATTCTAGTCACGATGTCCATGGATATCCAATCCCACATTCACTCTAGGACCGCTAAAGGCTGAACCAAGCCTACTGTTACCTGATGCTCTGCCTTCACTTGCTGACAAGTGTGGCACTGAGAGATGAACTCTGCTACTGCTTTCTTCATTCCCAGATACCGATACTGTCTTCAGTGATCCTGGTACATCTTCACCACTCATGGATGTACTGCTTGAGGGGATGATGTGTTCCCCACCTTCATAAAATCCATCATGTTCTAGTCCAATGGATCTCTGAGCACATCGCTTCTAACAATCATCGTCACCATGTTGCGCCTCCCTGACTCGCTGAATATGTAGGGGAGGGACTATAAGATACTGAATAAAAGCTGCTCCATCTCTATCCACAAAGGATATCTACAAAGAGGACAGCTTCTCTGAAGCCTTTCCTAGAAGTTTTATACCAGGACACCTGCTGAGTGCATCATCTACAATGTTCCCCTTCCCATGAGTATAGACTATCTCAGAGTCATATTCCTAGAAGATCTCAAGCCAACATCGTTGTCTCAGGTTCATGTCGTTGTGAGAAAAGATTTAACTGAGACTCTTCTGATCAGAGTAGAGTGTAAAATGTTCTCCCATTAGATAGTGTCACCACAACTTCAAGGAAAATTCCACTACTACTAACTCGACATCATGGGTAGCATAGTTCTACTCATGTTTTCTTAGCTTTTGAGAACCATATGCAATCACTTCTTGCTACTGCATTAGGACCCATGTGAGCCTAATACCTTATGTGTCATAGTACACTACGTACCATACAAACTTCTCTAGAGGCCCCAAGATGGGGGAACTAGTCAACCTATTCCTCATCTCTTGAAAACTCTGTTGGAATATCTACGACAACACGATGGGTTTTCCCTTCTTCGTCAAGTCTGATAATGATGATTCAACTCTGATGAAATGTGGTACAGGTATCCTGTATTATCCAGCCAAACCCAAGAAACTTCTTACCTCCTTCACACTACTAGGTGGATCCCAATCTATTACCATCTCAATCTTTACAAAATCAACTATAACTCCAACCACCAAAATGACATGTCTCAGAATATGAACCTCTGAGATCTAGAACTGGAACTTCGAGAGCTTACCAAAAAGATGGAGCTCATGGAGTTTGTCAAGTACTACCCCCAAATCATAGGCCTACTCTTCCTGAGTGTCTGAGTAGATCATAATGTTGTTGATGAAGACTACTACAAAGAAATCAAGGTGTGGTAGAAATGTCCTATTCATGAGTCCCATGAACACTGCTAGAGTAATGGCTACACAGAATGGCATAAACAAGAACTCGTAATGGTCGTACAACTATCTGAAAGATGTCTTCTGCACATAATCATCTCGTACTCTGAGTTGGTGATAGCCTGACCTGACGTCTAACTTCGAGAACCATCCTGATCCATTCAGCTGATCAAAGAGGTCATCAATCATCACAAGTTGGTACTTGTTCTTCACTATCAACTGGTTCAGGCGCCGAGAGTCAACACACAACCTCAAGCTCCCATCCGTCTTCTTGGCAAACAAAATCGGGGCTACACAGGGTGAAACACTAGGCCGAATGAATCTCTTCCCCTACATGTCCTCTAACAATACTTGTAGCTCACGAAGCTCCAAGGGAGCCATGTGATTTGGTGGTGTAGATATTAGTGTCATCCTGGGGTAAAAGTCAATGTAAAAGTCCACCTCTTTGTGAGTATGTAGACCCAGAACATCATCTGGGAAGACATATGCATACTGGTCCACCACTACAAGATAACTCGGACTCTCCACATTAGCCACTCCGAAGGTAAGGCTAGCAAATAGATGATTGATCAGATGAACTCTTCTCCAAGTAAGACCATCATATGCTACAAGGGACCCCTTATCTCCTGTGAAGGTAAACCTAGTCTCATCGGTGTGGACACATTGCACATTCCACCTAATATAGTAAATCTAAGCATGGACTGTTGATAACTAGTCTATACCCAAGATAATGTCGTATGTCCTTGACGCCGCTAATTGGTGATCCTAGCAGAAGCTATCATCTCCTAGAGTAAGCTTTCACTGCCAAAACTAGTGTGTAATCATCAAATATGATATCGTAGGAGTCTCTAACTATAAGGATCGAGCCAAAAACTCCATAATAATCTCCGAGCTCTGAACGATGGCAGTGGAAATAAAAGAATGACTGGAACCTGTGTCTATAAGCACTGAAACTAAGGTGGAGTATACAAATATTTTACCTCATATCATCTCTGGAGTCTGGTTATCATATGCCTCAGCTGCCTAGAGCTTATCTTTCCCCTTTTATCCTGCCCAAAGTGGTTGTGAAGGACCACCTAGTGGTGGTTGTGGTAACATCTCGAATCATCTCCCACCACCAGCTGCATGACAAGATCCTACGCCACATCTTCCAGCTCCCTACGGATGTCCTCGGTCAGATCTTTGTCTCTACCTTGTATGTCCTTCGACCGTCTCCCGATCGTCCATACGGTGGTTCGGAAATTTATGATCCATGTGACCCTACCTGTCGCATGCATAACATTGACCGCTCTTTGCATGATTGGCTCTGCCTCGGCTGCCCCTCACAAAAAAATATGAATCATGTGGTGGTGTACCTATAGGTCTGGTCCTCTTGGACCTTTGTGTCACCTATCTGCTTCCAGCTATATAATACTTCGCTACGTGATGACTGGTAGTGGTTCTTATTACTGTTGACTACACAACAAGGAAAATATCTAGTAAAATCGCTCTCTCTAACATCCCCGCTTGCATCGAGATGCTGAGTGAGATCATCGAAACCCTGATCTCCCACCTGAGTCCCAGCTCGAAGGACCTGACCCTGATGAATGGGTCCCGCACCATATTTGTGGAGTAGCGTGATAGGTTAGTGAACCTCACTGAGTACTGATCCACATTCATTCTTCCCTACTACAGATGAAGTAGCTCCTGAATGTGCATTGCACAATTATTTTCAAGAAAACACTCTACCCTAAACAGGCTATCGAAGACTGCTAGAGAAGTGTCATCTCGTCGTGAGTCTCGAGCATCAATCTCCAAAATCTGCCTGCTGCTACCTGTAGAAGAATAGCGGCAAGAATCACCATGAGATCAACTGGTGTCCATACCAGTTGAATGATTCTCACCATAGCCTCCATCCAATCCTCAACCACCTATGGGTCCATCTCTCCCCTTATCCTGGGTGACCTCTAGCACTGGGGCTCGTGCAACGTGATGAAGTAGCATGCACCCTCTACTGCTGGGGCTGGTGACATTAGTGGACCAATGGGTATTGGTAAAGTTGGTGCCTCCTCTAGTGACTCTACTATAAAAGGTCTTTAGATCAAGGCCTCATCGCTCGGTAGGCTATTACTGCATACTACACTCGGAACCCTAGCTGGCTATCTTCATGGTGGAATCCTAAATAGAAATTGGTGCACCACATTCAATTAATTATACTCGGAGAGCTGACTCAAAGAGTTCCCAAGGAAGACTCTTGAAAACACACACACACAATCAATGTTTTCGTGCACTGAGTCAGAAATCAGATGTTAGGGCCCAAGGGTATGGATATGTCAGCCATCGCACCAACACTGCATTCCCTAAACTGATAACCACACTCACTACACATAACACTATTTCCATTATAAATATCAATGTCCTACGTTCTATGGTACAACCAAATCCTATGATACCAATTTGTGATGAAACGTCCCATGGGACTCATGTCGTGACTACCCCAAGCCCGACTTCCATAGTCTAGGGGCTGGAGATTAGCACTGAAGGCATTTCCCATAAAACCGGGAAGGCATTGCCTTTATAACCTATAAGCACACGCAACCAAGTGCACAAAAAGATATGAAAAACAAGTAAACTATTTAGAAATGTGTGTACACTATGTAAAAGGGGCTGGAATAAAAACCCAACTGGAAATTACATGATGTGAATGTAAAAGTAAACTTGAACATCACCTCTGAACACCCGCCAAGGATCCTACCTGAAGGGTAGGTACATCTCTTGGTCAGTCATCTGTGCGGTACGCCTTGTCTAAGGTCTAGCTATAAGCTACCAAAAGTCCTGGTACTCACGTTCTCAGTCAGTGTTGTCCGTTTTCTGCACCAAACACAACAAGGTGAAGGCATAACACATGCAGGGGAGAGTATAATGATACTATGTAGGGACCCTAAGTCCCTCAAGGTATCAAAAAATCTACAGAGGGTAATAAACATAACATGAAATCAGTAGACAACCCAACTTAGGTGTATGCCCATACCTATACCTATGTTATCATGAATACCCATCTCAATCATTAGGAAAACATAGAATCCAACTCAATGCCCAATGATCGAATGTTCTATAAAGGAATGAATGCCATGAATTAAAGTAATACACAGGTTCTCCAAAAAGGAGAATACCACCAATGTATTACCACAATGGAAAGTACCACTCAGGTATGAACTCAGCACACACCGGGTATAACTTAAGTACAGTAGTAGAGATGATTAGAAGTAACAACTGAATCACCTTACTCTGTTAAGTGGCAGTCCCACATCGGATTGCTCAGTGCTAACCCACACTGCATCACTCGGTGCTAACCCACACATGATCGCTTGGTGCGGACCCACATAGGATTGCTCAATGCTGACCCACATAGGATCACTATGTGATGACCGACATAGGATTGCTTAGGGCTGGGGCACACATGATTTCTTTGTGCTGAACCACAGAGGATCGCTCAGTGCTGAACCACAGTGGATTGCTTGGTGTTGACCGACACAGGATCGCTCGGTGTTGACCAAAAGATGATCACTAGGTGATGACCCACACAAGATATCTCGGTGCTGACGAACACATGATCTCTAGGTACAAATCCACACATGATCACTTAGTTCTGGCTCAAACATGATTTCTAAGTGCTAAACCACACTAGATATCACTTCATTCTTAACATCAAATCCAACTATAGGGTCCCTAGGACAAGCTTGATTGTCTTTAGGAGGGTCCACTCCTAAAGCCACTGGTCGATATTCCAACTTCCTTGAAATCCCACAAAAAAGAATCCCAAAGTACCACCCTGTCATAAAGGTCTCAACGCAATAGACGATGTGTCAATCGGAAGCCCGGTCTATGAGTTATTAGCCTTGTAGTCTTGAGGGACCGATCAGATTCGTGCTCGATCAAACCCGAATGCATTCCATCATTATCCAAATATCCATTAGTTTAATCTCAAAGTTATCATCTCTCTCCATGGTTTCCAATGATGTATATGGATCATCAAACAGATGCTGGTTGCCAATGATTTGGCCGAAAATGCCTAAATTGGTCGAAGTGGGTTTGTTGGGTCCGGCCCGACCCTCACTGGGTGGCCCTACTTGGCATCAGTGCGGTGGTTGCGAGGGCTGCGAGGGGGGCATGGAGTTCCACTAGATGGTGTGTAGTTTTATAGGAAGCACGAAGGGCCACAGGGTGGTGCGGCGAGGGCGCGGGTGGTGGAGCGCCACAGGATGCACGGGAGTCACGGGCGGCAGAGCACCGTAGGGCACAGAGGACACGGGGCAGTGGGGGTCACGGGTGGTGGAGTGATGTGGGTAGGCATGGTGCCAGGCCTTCTCTAGAAGCTGGATTGACCGACCACCCTTCGTTCATTTCCTTCGTCGCAATTCTCGAGTTCCAACGGTGCTAACCACCGACACCAGTTTCTGTCACCATCTCTAGGAGTAGAACAATAAATATGTACATCGGAGTGGTCGAGCCATGTTTGTTTGGCCTTCACCCTCCACGTTAGGGAGGTAGAAAGAATCTCAACCAGATGATGAATCAAGAATCGTTAAACATTACAATTTCATATGAATCGTGGATCAACTCGTCTATGTTGATCCGCGTTCACCATGCCTTCCATGAAAGAGGAAATACATGAATTAAATAACAACCCCTACCTAGTTTGTTTGATTCATTAAATATTGTCAGCGGGGAAGGAGTCTATGTAATTGTGAATAGACAAATGTCATTGATATCAGTGTTTCCTCAATTGTACGTTCGTTGATGATGAAGAAATTCCTCATCAACGAATGTCTTGAGGATGAAGTCAGAGTCGAAGACAGCATTCATTGCTGGTATTCTTCATTGGAGTGCATTCTACCAAGGCTCCTTCCACCCAATTCTAGAAAATTGAATAGGTATCTGAAATAATAGATTAGGTTTTCTATTAACTTGTTGGCATAATTTTTAAATTCGTTAAATCAATTAGTTGAGTTGATAAAATTAATTAAATGGGGTGACACCATTATAGTGGAGAAGCTCAAGTAGTTTATCCCCATTAAGAGGGAAGTTCAATGGGGATTAAGTCTTGGGTGGTCCCCACCAACATGACCAACATGGGATGTTAGGCTTGGGTTGTCCCAAAAACTATAACCTAGGCTGAGAGGTTTTATTTCAGGTGGACCCCACCTCTTAACATCCTTATTGGAGGTCAAAATAAAAATAAAACAAAATGTTACACAGTTTTATTTTATTTTTTTCTTTCACAAAAAACCCCAAAAAATTAACTTTCACCCCCATCCAACTACCATCAAGGTGAATGCCTTCTTAAGTAAATACGGGCACTGCGAGTTCAATGGTGCCACTAGATTTCAATTCAATGAACCATTTCAAAAGTTATAAAAACCCGCACGCACGTTTAATGAACGTTCTAGAAAAATAGTTAAGAAATTCATTATAGGAACACCAGGACTCAGAATCACGTGTCCTATATTTTCATGGACTTGTTAAATTCCCATATATTAAAAAAAATACAAGGAAATTCTGGGTCTATACATCCCACCTGAAAACCTCATAACATAATTACAGTAATTGGGGTATATAAATTTTTTTCATATGATCAATTAAATTTTTTATATTATTATAGAAGTAGAACAATGATGTGATCATGTTTATATGTATTGATATAGGAACATGGATTGTGTTTCATAACTATTATTATTTTTAATAAATTCATTAAAATCTTAAGGTAATAGATCTCGAATTACTAAATTTGGTGTATTGATATTAAGAGTCAAAAGGAGGAATAATCATTTTATTAGAATTATTGATGGAGTGAATAATTAAATAGTTTGTTTAGAGATAGTAAATAAAATATTATTATTATATTATAAATATAAGGAATGAAAGGATATTTTTTCATCATTCACACATGATGAGTAGCTCATAATTAGTGTATGGTTTTCATAGAATTTGACAAACATGATGATCTCATGTATGAAAAAGTTTAGTAATTTTTTAATATAGAATTATATCCAACTAAATAGTTTATAATAATACATTAGGAATAATTTAATTTGATAAATTTATTATTATGGTGTTTGGTTAAGGTATTCATTTATTCAATATTGGTTGATATAAATTCTAACTAGTAAATAGTAAAAATGTCATGGAATATCTTCATGGCCTTTCATTTAAGAGATATATAAATATAGGTTATTGTATTATATTATCCTAATAAATAAATAGTGGATGATAAATAACTACAGGAGAATATGTAGTGATGTATTACTTGAGTTATAGTGTTTATTCTTTAAATTATTGGGGAGGAATTTTTTATTATATATTTAAAAAGAATTAAAAATATCTATAAGGTGGTTGTTTTAATAGAACTATTGGTAATAATTAGATTCTAGGGAGTTGATAGATTGGATGTTTACAATGTAGTAAAAGATGATCTGATACAGAATTGAGCTAATAAACCTATGTCATGTCATTATTATGGAAAAAATGTGAATTTAAATAATTAGTACATTTTCATGTTTAAGAGTATAGAATTTGTGTATTTGACATTTTATATGGACTATGTAGAAATATATACAAATTTTAAAAAATATAGGGTGGAATAATATGTAAGGGTTTTAAAAATCCTAAGTAATTTCAAACTCAAATGAGAAGTGGATAATTATTTTATATTGTGTAAATATTTTATTAGTAAAAATTTATTAATATGGTTGAACGAGGTAAATTCATTATTTCATCTATAATAGAATATTATACCATTTATAAGGGTGAAATTAATTTTATACCGTCAATAAATAGTAGATCTATTGAATTTATATTGGGAATTGATGACATATTCCATAAATGTGATGGAATCCTATTAGGGAAAGGTTATAATAAGGGTTAATTTGTCCATATTGTTTTATTGTGATATGATATGTTAAATAACTATTGGTATTATTGATTATTGATATAAATAGATTATATAAACAAATAAAAATAGATTTTAGGGTGATGCTTAAGGGTTATATTAAATACTATGGTCATATAATTTATTTTACATTACCAGATGGAAGTATTGAAAAATTTAAGGGATGATGGTATAATATTTCAAGATTGAGTAGACATATTATTTAAATACATTTAATTCAAAAATATATTAAGTTATTTTCATTATTGTACTGTTTGAATTAAAAAAGAATTTATTTACAAATAGTTGAAGAAGATTCTAATTATGATTCATTGAAAAAAAGTGTCTAAAATGCTACTTGGGAGCGATGAAATGTTCCTTAAAAAAATAATATATATAATATAAATTATTTCATTTTATCCATGTAATATATTTCATGAATAAATATTAGTCTAAATTTCTATGATGTATGATCTATAATGGAATGTATTTTTTTGATTGACTGTTTTTCCTTGGGAGACACTAGTTTTTTCTTCCAAGAATGTTGATGGGTGGTTACTGTTATTCCTTGACTAATATAATTATTATTTTCCTAAAACATTTACAGTAAAAAACTATTTCTTGTGATTAGTGATATATTCAATTATATTAAATGATAAAATTGGTTTTAGGGATCTATATAAAATAAATGCATCAATATATAATACTAATGGTGGAATAACATTTGAATATGATAATTATGATCATCTAACAATATTATTAGTATTTGATAAAGTTATTTTGTGTTAAAAAAATTCATTATTTTTTATATTTGTTTTCAATTATATCTTCCATAATTAATGATTTTTTTCAAACTATTTATAATATAAATTATGGATTAATTGTGAATTAAATAAGATTAGTATGTATTCTTTAAATCCATTTATAAACCTCAGAAGAGATATTATGTTATTCGAATACGCTAAATTGACATTTTGGGATTGAATAAATAATTTTCATGGGAAATTTAATAATTGTTAATACTGACATATAATATTTTATTAATTTTTAATAAATTATATCTTGGGGGAAACCAAATTAATTTTTCATGATTTGAAACATTATCAGAATGGTAGAATATCATATTTGTTTTATCATGTATTTTTAAATGTTCATATCATTGATGATGTTTTTGACCGATAAGGGAGTGTAGTTTTCATGGGATGATAAGTAATTAGGATTTATTTATTATATGATTAAGAAGTTATGAAATAATCTTAACAAGGATTCCCATTTAGTATACGAATAGGGTTATTAAAATGAAAAGGGAATTATTCAATACCTAAGGGTTTGTTACCAGTTAATTGGGGATAATTTTAAAATTAAAAGATGATTTAACTATTTTTGATATTATAATATTCTATGAGAATATTTTTTACTATGAACAAAAATGAATTTTTAAAATAGTTTATATTTTTGAGAAAAATAAACATAGCCACATGACTAAATTGAAAATGAAATCTAGGAATAGAGATATTTCCATATCAATGAAATAAAATATATATACTTGAATAGTCGTATCCCAATTTTCAAGTCACAAAGAAATAAATTAACATGATACCATATACCATAATAAATTTTATGTAATAACCATACTTACTAACTATGACCATCAGATTCAATTCCACACAGAGTCTGAAAGAAGAAACCTATATGGATATCTATCTAGTTAGTGATGCATCCAATATCTGTCATAAAAATTTTATACCTAAATGTTATTAACTATTTTTGTTTATAAATATGTATTTAATTTTAGTGTGTGATAATAAATTCTCAATTGGGATCCGAAAATGATGTATTAATATAGATATGATGTGATAAGAATATCTATGATCATGTCCAATAATATATATAAAATTAAAATAATTTCAATACTAATATATATCAATCAAATCATGTAAATGTTATATAGGTAATATACACATTTTACATTATATTATATATTTAGAAACACCTTATACTGGGAGGATATATACCTCTTATATGTATATTTAGAATATTTCTCATGATTTAAGATGACCCTATTATGGAAACAATGATTCCTCTAATAGAAAACCTTTCATAATTTAGTTAGGGTATAGAACCCAACCCATAGTACGTGGAAAATATATATTAGATTTATTTATTTATACCATTATTTTGAAAAAGGAATGTGGTTTACTTCTTCAGTGTATGAAAACCCATCCTTAGCCATATACCTCATTAATACATTTTATAAAAATTCAAAATAAAAACATAATAGCATTAAATTAATCAATATCTATTCCCAACACATTATAAAAATAATATTATCATCATTATTAAATTTTTTATATAAATAACATTTCAAATTACTATAATAAAATATAAAAACTCTTCCTAGATCATAAATTAACAAATATATTAATTCCATTTAATTTAATATTCTATAAAAATAGTTTTATGTTATGAGTAATTTTTTTTAACTATTTTAAGAAATAAATTTTATAATTAAAAAACTCAATTAATACATGGAACCATGTAAGGAATAAGTAATTAATAGTTTTTATTAATGAAAAAACATTTGAATAATGAAATTTGAATTGGTTTTAAAAATTTAAAATTATAATTGTTCAGACAATATAATTAAAATTGCATAAATAAATGATAATGTCACATGGGTATATATATTAGAGTTTTTAGTCTAATAATTACATCTCATTAATTAGAATTTATAAAATTATTTTATGAAATATATGTGTTTTTATTTGAATATATATATGAAAATAAAAAATATTGATTTAATTTTTAAGAAAAACTATTATTAAAAATAGAAACATTTATGTTTTTAATAATATACCAGTATTTGAAATAAATAATTTTATTCCCTAAAGAGAGTTATTTAAAATAGAGTAATTTTAAAAGTAATAGTGTTATCATAAGTTATCGCATACATTACCTTTTAAAAATAAATTCAATTTCGGTATAAATCATTATTCATGAAAAATAAATAATACTATCTTCGAAAAAAATTATTCACAGTTTTCTCACCCCACAATTATCAATCATTTATTTATTCACGTAACTAAAAGTTTATCAAAGATTAGTAATTTAGTATATTCATTCAATAATAATAAAAAATGATAAATTTTTAATTCATTCACCCAATTTATTCCATATCAGTATCTGGTTCAAAACTTACAAGAAGCCCTTAAGTAAATGAATTATAAGGATATAAGTATCATTATGGGATAAAATATCAAGCATCGATTTTATTAATGATTATATTCATCTCAAAAATTCAATCTATACATACATTACAAATAGAAATAACTATGATATTTCATATGTATCATGTTAGGAATGATTATTAAAAAGCATTACAAACATCAAACCAGCTTGATTAAAAATCCACCTTCTAGTTACAGACTAATATGAATAACCAATAAAGAATAAAAATTGATTTATAAATAAATATATATATATATATTTAAATATTTTTTAATGATTAGTTTATTTATTTTAATTGATAAAAAGTCATAGATAATTGGTTGTCATTCACTATCAACATACAAGTTAAAATACATTAAATTATTATTATTTAAAAATTAACCATAGTAATATTACAAAATAATGTTGTGGTAATATTCCTAGTATAATGTATAAATTCTTTTAATGGGTTGAAACCACATACCATAATACATATAAATCAATAAAAAATTACAATAATTCAAAATTTATACTATAAGTATTATCCCTAGCACCTAAAAATCATTAAACATTATGAGAGAACTAAGAAATAATAAATAACAACGAACCATAATTAATTTTTACTAAATATCAATGACAATAATCACAAAAAAATCATTAAATGGATAAAAAACTAAATCAAATCAAGTTTATTTAAAAAACTACCTCATAACAGTTTCATTTCTCCCTAAAATCAGGAAACCAAAAAATAAATCCCCCTTAATCCATTATAGTTAACATAGTGATAGTATATTGCAAATTATCCCTATAGAGACTCATATTATCATATTAATGAGAATAAATAGGTTATGATGTGATTTTACCATACCATTGTAATATCACAGCAAAAATTACATAAAATTGAATGAAAATGATGTATAAAATAGTAGGAAAGAAGTAAAAAAGATGTGGAAAGGTTACCTGTCATGGGTAGAAAAACAAATTTTATTCATGGGACTAAAATTTGAATAAATTGTAGTGGGAAATTATTTTTTTTCATCATTTGAAGGATATTATGAATAGGTAGAAAAAAATAAACACTAAGCATAAAAAAAGTGGATACAAGGGTTTCTAGAATGCCGATTTAATAATTTATTTCTTAGAACTAATGGAAATTAATTTTTGAGATACAGGAACCCATTATCATTTTAGAAATACTTCGACACTAAATATTTTAATTAGGTTCCCATAACACTATGCCACATTTAGTTTTAAAACGAAGGTTCTCCTTTCATTGGACAACTCATGATCTTCATAACATCTGTAAAATAAAAAAACATTTACTAAAACATTTAATATTCAGTAAAATAACATAATATCATAAGATATAATCCTAATAAATAAAACAAACACCCTCTATAGAACCACATATTCGGGAAAACCATATTTACATAACTTAAAATTCTAGTAAAACCAAATACACTCGTTTATTTTAACACGATCAAATTATTCAATTATATGTTAAACTCATCTAAAATGTTTATATTATCATATTTTTAAAAAAATTATTCATTACATTAAAATTCATTTTTAGATTTTTTACCATGTATTAATATCAAAATGGAAAATTTTGTAGAATTTGTGTCCACATAATTATGACTGAAAAGGAAGAATTATCACATAAATTATGTAAAGTATATGAATGTTTTTCATAAAATGATAAAATAAAGGAATTTCCAATAATGTATTTGGTTTAATATGTCATTTAATTAAACATAATTGTATTATATTTTATAAAAACTTGTTTTAAGGTTGATTCTAAGAATATGGGATGATTAACTATTTATTTTTCACTTTGAGTTACCTATAAACATGATATATATAATTCTTTGTTGAATACCTTGAGTGGGAAAAATAAATAAATTAATGATTTTAAATTTTTCAGAACATTGATTGTTATGATTGAATATTTATATTTAGTGTCCCTATAGTGGTTATATTTCATCGTAATATATTGTTTTAACATCAATTACTTACTTATGTATTTGATATGTGAGAGAAAAAATCCCAATAAAAATTTTAATTGATTGGTTTTTTGAAAAAATTTTGGGTTAAAAATTAACTTTTAATAATTAATAAATATATAGAATCCCTAATTAAAGAGTCAAATAATAGTTTAGTATATTTTGATTTATGATCTCATTGATTCATATCCTAATTCTCGTGATGAATTTCATCTAGAAGAGATATTGTTTTACCAAAATAATATATTGTAGTTACTCTAGAGTGGAATAACCGTAGTGATTTATAACTATGTACCTCCATAAATTATAATTCAATAAGTGAACTATAAAAATTTGTGAAATACACGAATTTCATAAAATTTATATAGAAATATATGTAAATGAATGTTATTATAATTGATAGATAATATTTTCTAATGAAATTCAATATGGAAAAATATAAACTATTACCATAGATTAGAAAAAGAGATCAAAAGATAAGGGGAGAGGTTTTTTTCTTATCCCATAGTAGATAATTATAACATTTAAGATATAATTAATTTTTTTGGAAAAAATAAGATAAAATTATCTATGAGTGAGTGAAACCATGTATTGTGGGATACCCAACACAACTACTATAACATGGATGGTATGTCATTCTGAGTCCATTGGTCATGGTAGTTGTGGATTGACCCTTCCTATATCACATGGATTCTATTTCCAATCCACAAACCCCATGTTTAGAGTGGTATATATCTATCATTTTAGGTAAATTTATCAAAAACAACTATGGTTTTTTTATTTAACATTCAACTAGATTAATGGGTGGTTTTTTACAGCTTATTTTTTCTACTGTCTTCATAAATTATTTATCCCATACAGTTTGGGATAATGATATTCAAAAGTTGATGTACTATTCCTTTATTTATTATATATATATTATTATATTTATTATATCTATGAATTTTTATAAATATGATACGAGTTAATGTAGTATATCACAACAGGATGGTGAAATTATTCCAAAATGAAGGGGTTTTTTTCAATTAAAGTATATATATGGTAGAGAATAAAATGATACATTCTATTCATTATTATTTATGAAAAATAATTTCACTAGAAGAATTATTTATTTAGGTTCTTAATATGGGCAATATTAATTGTTGGTTTACAATTGTAAATTATGTATTTTTCTAATTAGAGTGTTTGGATCATTCCATGAGGTTTTTAAATGCCATTGCATGATTTTCTATGTTTTGAATAATTTGACAGAGTTTTTATCCATTGAGGATAATCACAATAATAATTGAAAAATAAAAAAATTTAAAGAGGTATATAGTTAGGCTATATCATCTTCAATGAATTTATATATGATCCTTATAATGAAATGATATTTTTGTATATTTTTCCACTAATTATGTCAAACTTGTACAATAGGTTGCTCAACATGAAAAACTGTTCTAAAAAGAAATCATTATATGTTTTTACCATTAAAACATAACTATTTAACTAATATATATGAATATGAGTAACCTAATTATGAAATATATTAATTTATATATTTTTATATAAAAGTAATTTTAAAAAAATTAATCTTTAATTATTGTGTTTTATAATTTCTCGTTTGATGTTATAAACATTTGAATAAATAATTATATGATCATTATTTTTAAATAGATATTATAATATTAATATAATAAATATTTATTAATATCTTATTTATTAGTGTTTTTTTAAATTAAAATTGAGATATTATACTATTTTAAAAAATAATTTTCTTATCAAATATTTTCTCATTATATCATTTGATATTATATTCAACCAAAATAGAAAAATATTTAATTTTAATTTGAAATAATAAACTTCATTTGAGTATAAATAATTAAAATACTATTTAACTAATATTTCTGGGATATTTTTGAAAACAAATTTGAGATTTTTAAGGGAATAATGAAAAATAATTTTTTTCATAATTAATATAAATGTTATTACATAGATACTATAAATTTATGAATTATTAATTATTTACATCTTTTCAAATACCAAATTTATATTTAATTTGTTACGTTGAAGTATTTAAAATGTTGGTTTTAATTTATAACCCAATATTTGAAACTTTAGAACACATGTTTTATTTAAAAAAATATATTACTTTAAAAAAATTATATATTTATTTCATTTAAATTAATTTTTTCCCAAATTATAAGTAGACTATAATAAAATTACTTCTATTTAATAATTAATCCTATGAAGACAAGATTAGTATTATTTTTTATTATTTTATTAAAATGATTGATTTCCATTGAATTGTAAAATATACTTTTTTTTAAAACAATAAAATTTTAACATTATCTAAGAATATCATATAATTTTATAAAAACATTAAATTTGATGATATACTTAGTTATGGAATAATTTAATGCATTTTATTTCTATTTTTTTCAATTTTAAATCCAATGTTTAACCATATAGAAAAAGTAATATATTAATAATAAATATTTAATTATTTTGAATAGCCTGGTATTTTCTATTCTAAAAATATATGAATTCCAAGTAACATGTATTAAATTCATAACAAAAGAATTATTTCATGAAAATCATAAAATTTGATAATCTTATTCCATTATACAATATTGATGATGAAATATTCTTTTTGTATGAAATAGTCTTCACATATTATGCTCTATAATAATAAAACGATCTTTTATGAGTCCATGAAATTTTATTTTATATAATTATTTGAATATTTCAAATCATGATTGTAAAATTATAAAATTATTTCTATTATACATATACTAATAAAAATATATTACTAATGGTAAACAAGGATTTACCAAGGAAATTGAAAACTTGGTTAAAATTCTTCAAACGTAGTGTAAAATTATAAAACATATAAAATGATGTTTTATATTGGATTGCGGAGGGGTATTCAATTGATCTCTTTACCCACAGAATTATAGTCCATTTATTGATGACTTTTAATAAAATAATTGTTTTAATTTATTGAGAAATAATGTTGTTTTAAAAAAGTGTCCATTTTCTACACTTATAAATGAATACCACATCCTCCCAAATTCTGCACAAATTCCATGTATTTGGCACAAAACAATATACCCTAATATCTTTTTGGAAACCCATACTTGACTCTGAATCCTTTTTTTAACAAAAATAACATTTTATGGAGTCTTATGTAATAAACAATGTTAGGGCTTCCGTGGGCGAGGGAGTACCCTCAACCCCACATCTAAAGTTCTCTTCTTATTATAAATCCCTAAAATCACCTCTATATGTGATGTTAAGATAACAAGGAATCATTACTATACTGACATGTTATTATTCTAATAGAATGTTCATTTTTTATTTTCTTCCAAAACGATTATGACAAATTGACAAATAATCATTTGTTAGAGAGGACCACTGCATCTATGATTGATATGTTCAATTTTCCAGCAAAAACACATATGGTAGGTTAAAAAGGTTATTTAATTATCTCATACAATATTTTTCCCACTGTTTATCTTATTTAAGAATAGTATTTGTTGTTCTAAATATGTGATTAATAATTAATGGTCATAATATATTTAACAACATTAGATAGAATTATTATTGTACCATTATTAACAGTCTTCTATTTTTAGATATCCTTTCAAACTATATTGGTATTTTTCAAGAGAAAATAATATTTATAAAACTACACAAAAAAGGTTATTTAATTATTTTTTGGATCCTTTGACCATAATCAGCAAACCGAATGTGTTATAATGTAATTTACTAAATAACATTCGATAACGGAAAAAAGAATAGTATATAACAAGAATAAATAAACATGGAACATATAAGAATTTTATAATAGTAAATATAAATGAATATGGTTCCCAGATATATATATTGAACATTATTTAATTATTTATGAAGATAATTTCATGTTTAGTTCAGTCTAAGACACGAGTTAAGGGTTTCATCTAAAAATTTACATCATTGAGATACATTTTAAAATAGGAAAATAATATATATTTAATAATTTATAATGTATAATTTTAATATATAATATCATATATCATATTTATTTATGGTTTTTAGTCATGAAATTCTTGATATATCTCTTTTAATGGGGTTTTATTACTCTGTTTCTTTTTTGTAATGGTTTATTCCTTCAGCACCCATACATCAAGCCATTATTTGATATTGTTACCAAATATTCATTTTTATAGTGAAAATAATTCCCAAATGAATTATACTATTATATTTGAGTATTTAATATTTAAAAATCACTTCAATTGATGTATTTCTTAAAATATAGGGGACATTTAGAACTCAATCTGATTTCTCATGTAATAATGTTTCTCCTTCAACAACATCATCAATTTTACAGGGGATACCTAATTCATGTGTTAGGATATAAATTTTTATTCAATCCTTCTTCACTGGATATTTTAATCCTTTTGGAAAATAAAATGATGGTAAAAATAATCCCCCCATTTAAATGACAATTTTTCCTCTATTGAAATAATTTCCCTTCCCCCCAATGTCATTCTTCTCAAATGAATCCAATTTTTTTAAAAAAAATTAAAAATATATTTAACATATACTGCATTCAAATAACTTTTTATCACACTCTTTTATGATGTTTTACTTCATCAATGTAGTTCTATAACATTTAAAAATGATATTCTATACATCACTTGTTAAGGTTAACTTATACACTCTTTATTTTTTTTCCATTTTATACTATTTTAATAAAAATTAAATTTATCTATTTTCATATATTTTTTCTATACATATATGAATAATTGAAGACAATTTTAATTTAAGGTATGATATATTATTTCCATTACAAATTCTAACATTAATGGAAACTGGATTTGTTGGTACTTTCTTATTTATTGAATGAAGATATGTTTCACCCAAATCTAATGAATTTATACCATAAATATATTTTAAAATCTATTTTTATTTTATGGAGAAGCCTCTTCATTAAATTAATATTTTATAAAAATATATATATTATATTTCATCGATTAAAAATATCCATTATTTATTTCCTAATCTATAACTAAATTTGTTCATTTTTTTTCTTTCTTCTCATATTTAATTCCACTTATTCATTTAACATGGAACTCTATAATCATGAACTATTTTCCATTAAAAATTAATTTGTTTAAAAATAATCAAATTTATTCTTCTCTTAGGTACTCTTTTTTTATTATTCATCTATCACTTGAATGTGAATTAAGAAACCCACATCCTTTTAATGATTTTTATCATTCTTGTGGGTTATATATGTTTCCTTTCCTTCATGTGGAATACTCATTTGTTATTTTAATTATTTATTGGGTGTTTTTAGAAATATATACCATTTGTAAAGACCTCGATACTAGTTTCCCAAATCCAATGGTTTACTTTACTAAATTGGTATAACATATAAAGAATTTGTATACCAAAGGACTAAACAGATTTCCAGTTTTGGAAAAAATATAGCAACATAGGATTCAAATTAAAACACGGGCGAAAAACATAGAAACTCCATTGGAAACAAACATAAATCTTATATTATCCATTTCAAGTGATTTATTATATAAATCATCTCATATTGGGGAAAAATAAATCATAAGAATGGGGTGAGCTCTAATGTTTTGTAAGAATATGTAATATAGTGGATGATAGTATAAAAAAATATGCTTGGTGATTGATTAAAAATTATTATATTATAATATAATGATAATCATAAAATTGAAGGAATAAAATATGAATTAAAAAGTTATTATAAATAGTATCATGATAATGTCGTTTATTTTTGGATATTCAACAGTTTGAATAATCACATCGAATTTCAATTACTAATATTATAATGACGGAACATATAATTATAAAAATCATGAATGTATCCTAAATGAGTAATCTTTTAATTCATCATAAATAGTAATGCAAACGAATAAAACATGGTCATATATGTTTCATGAGAGATATAGAAGAATCAAGGGGCTATAGTGGGTCTCACCCATCATTTAGTAAGTCCAATAAATTATTCATATGTAAAATAATAATATTAATATATATATATTTAAATAGAAGAGTCACATAACATATTTAAAAATATAATCATTGTTAAATATTAAAATACACTAATAAAATCATTGATAAATTCATGAGGGAAATACATATTTTACATTGTAAAGATGATATTTTTTGGAAAAATCTATTGTATTTTTCATAATTTTTTATATAAAAAAATAAATGAAAAATATTCTCATGATAAAATAATTTTTTATAAAATTAATGGTTTAGTATAATATATTTTGTGTATTTCATTAAAAATGGAATGAAATTATGAAATTCCCTTTAATAGGTCTAGCTTATAGTATCAAATTAAGAAATTATAACTTATAAAATATAAATTTCCCCAACTGAGAAAGATTTAATGTTACAGATACATTATTTTTTAACATATACATAGAATTTAGAATACCTATTTTTTATAAATGAAAATTAAACTAGGGTAATGTGGTGAAGAGGTGACCTAAATAAAAATCGTTTTTCAGGGTGAAACCCTTACCATTTGTCTAAAATGGTTCTTCACATGTACACAATGTCATGGACAGTGAAATTAAATACACTAATTAAATAATTCATAAACCTACTTATAATTATTTAATTTTTTATAATTTAAATATTTATAGTTGTGGTTTTTTATTTGTTATAAGTTTTAATTACATCATTCTGGAGTTTGTTTCAATTGTTTACATGATTACATTACTTGTATATGAGTATGGATGTTCATTTAAAATGAGAATAATAATCCATATCTAAAATTATTAGTTATTAATTGTCATGCATAATATAAAATATTTATATAGGTATTATCCTTATATGGGGTGTTGATAAACTATTTGATAGGAGAATAGTGTTAGTCATTTTGATTATTTTGTCTCTTCTGCGATCATCATAGACTAGTATTTTTAATTTATTATCCTATATGTATATTATTTCGAGAACCCCAAATGTCATATATTAAGATTAATAACATAAAATTTATAAACAATAATGATCATATGTCCATTATTTAACGAGATAGTGAAAAATGAAAAAGAAACATCAATAATGGCGGTAAAACGACACACAACTGATGATGTTTTCATTTTTTAAATAAAAGAGAGATATAAGATGATGGATGAATAATTTTTCCGTTATCAAAATAAAATTAACATAAATATTAGATAACTCATATTTCATTACACTTGGATAGGTTGAGGTGAGGAGAGGATACAAAAATAAATGAAAATGAAATGAAACTAAATGAAAAGAAAGATGAATTTAGCTCTTGAATTTCACTTCCTTGAGAAACTCCTTAGTGAAGAGATTATTTCTTTTTCTTGAGAACAAGGGATACTGAAAGTGGGGTATATTATTGGTATTTTTATATGCGTAGATATTGAAAAATCATCAATTATTAAGAGATTTGACGAGATGAGGTGGTGCGAGGTGGTATATATAGTAGAGGAGACATGTGTCATTTGATTATATTATTCATTTGTTTATTAGTTTAGATTAAGGCTACGAGTAGATTAATAATATTCATTAATTATATTAAAATAAAAAGGATGACTTTGATATTATGGACTTACCTCTGGTATAAATAATATACTACCCAATAATTAATGTCTTTATTAAATACCTTAAATTATATTATTTATTTATTCAACAAATATTTGAGTATTTTAGAAAAATACTTAAAATTCAGCCAAACAATTATTTCTTGGGTATATTTCAAAAATGAACTCCATTTCAAGAAAATAATTATCCAATACATTTATATTTAATTTATAAATAATGACACTTATTTCTCAAAAAAATATAGATTTTAATATTATAACTATTTTATGACACATGAAAAAATAATTTATGGTCTCATAAAATTATATTATAATAAAAAGACAAAAAATTGTGAATTATTTAAAATATTTTATAAAAAAATCTTCTAAATCATTTTATTAATTATAAAATTATAATTTAATATTTATGAATTAAAAAATTTAAAACACATAATTTAAATTTTTTATAACATTTAGTTATATATATACATATAAATATAAGATATTTTCATTTATAATATTCCTAAATTTATTATATACATTCATAGGAAATGTTAATAATATATTGGTCATATTACTATTCATAATGTCCACATTACTATTACAAAGGTCTTATTACTAATCCATTGGTATAGGTTCCTTAACTTCTAGAAATACTTATGATTTCATTTAAACAACTTTTATAAATATTTTTTAATATTAACTATGTATATTTATGTGATTTAGAGAATATAAAAATAAATATATGAAGGTAAATTTCATTGGTATAATTCTCAGTGTTTACATTATCCCCTCTTACAAAAAAAGTTTCCTCAAAATTTCCTGAATGTCCCTTCATAAAAAGATCTTGGTAGTACTGCTTTAGTACATCATCTGGATCCCACATCACATATTAAATTTTATTATTTTTTCATCGTACCATTACAATTAAACTATCTGGTTAATCTACACTCATTCTCTTATGTCTATAGTCTTGATAAGCTCATCGATGTAAGATAAATCGTGTTCCAGTTCTATTTCATCATAAGTAAGAAAATGGGTTGAGTCATGAATGAAATTACATAACAATGTGACATTGAACAAATTATAATCTTTCAAAAATATTGGTGGAATTACCAAAAAATAAAACATAGCTTTAATTTTCTCAAGAACATCAAAAGACATACATATTTGTGGCATAGTTTCCATTTTTTTACCAAACCCTGTTACTCTATTCCAAGGAGAAATTTTTTGGAAAACATGATCTCCAACATGAAAATCCATATATTTCCTCTAGTTTTCAATATAGATATTATTCATACATTGCACTAATTTGATATGTTTTTAGTATTCTTTACTATTATTATTGTTTCCTCTATAATCATTGGTACTATAACCTTCCTTTATCCCGCTTCATCCCAATATTTTGGTGTATGAAATCTCTTTTTGTATATTTCTTCATATCTTTTAATTTGTATTGACGAATGGAAGATATTTTTATAAGAAAATTATACAAAATTAAAATACTGATACCATATTCCATGAATACCAGGTGATCATGATCTCCAAATTTCTCTTAATGTTTTAATGGTCCTTTTACCTTGGTTATCAATTTGAGGGTGATAAGTAGTACTCAAATGAAACTTAGTATCAAACTATTTCTATAGAATTATCCATAAAATTGACGTAAATCATAAATCAAAATCATTAAAAATTAAAAGTAGGGTACCATGAGATCTTAATAATTCATTAATATATAGTCATGCAAGTCGATCTAGTGGAAAATATTCCATTAAATTGAGGAGAGGTGATGATTTGTAAATAGATGAACAATTAACCACATTGAATAACTTTTTACTGGGGTCCTTGTTAAAGGGGTAACAAAATCCATAGTAATTTCATCCCATTTCCATGTTGGAAGATGTAGAGAATGAATGAATCCTTTAGGATTTTGTCTTTAATACAACTCCTCTTAATAAACTAATCATCTTGGAAAATAGTAATTTCCCACTTCATATTGTCCCACCATAAATTACCCATCAAATATTTATACATCATAGTGATACCATGTTGTATAGAGAATGTACTGCTATTAGAATTATCCAATAACAAACAAATTTCCTCGGGTACAGATGGAACCCAATGTATCTACCCAATTATCATAATTCCATCCTTATACACAAATCATTCCAACATCCCATTATTCACACCATTAATTTTATGTCGAAAATTTTCATCTTCTAACTGAGAAATTTTAATCCATTCTTAAAATTATAGTTGGGAAAATAATTCAACATGTATATATGGTTAATAATTATTTTTAATTCCCTAATCCATATTCACTATATCCATGAACACATGAACCCTTTCAATCATTATTTTGTATAGAATTACAAGATCATCATTATTCAATATATCTACTAAGTTATTTTCCTTCCCAATGTGATTATGTATTGAAAAATAACAATCCTTGAATAGTTGAAGTCAACGCCTGTTCCTCATGTTGAGTTATTTCTATGATAAGATATCTTTCAAACACTTATAATATTTATATATTTACAATAATTTAACATTGGGATAATATATCCATATTTTTAGGGAAATTATTACAGTTTCTAAAACAAGATCATGAGTTGAATAGTTATGTTCGTTAGTTTTAATTTCCTTGATGTATAAAAATAACTCTATAATTCTGAATAAGGACACAATAATATAATTTAATTTATGATCCAATATAAATCACAAATCCACCATTTAATTATGGTATAGTAATTATCGGATCACTCACAAGTCTCCACATCAATTCATCATATCAATTTTCACATCTTTTTCTTATGAACATAACCTCTATACAAGTAATGCATGTTAATATATTAGTTAATCATAAAAAACATTAAAAAAAACATCAAATATAACGTGATAATATATTGAAATTATATACCTTCGATATGTTCATTGGTGTAGGACGTTCATAGACAATATTTATTATCAAAAGATAAACTGAAATTATATACTTATACAAAATATGGAAAAAATGAAACTATTTTATGTAGGAATTAATTGATTATAAATATCACATATAAATATTTTCTTATAAGAGTCTCTAGAAAAACCATCAAGTGGATCCCATGGTCCTATTAAATTTTGGAATATATCATGATTTAAACAATAAATACTATAACAAAATCATCAAAATATTCCTTCAACACTCTTTTCATTATATACATAAAAATGGATACTGCATTGTTTATTTTAAAATACATTACTATAAAGTCATAATATTTATACCTTGTTTTATATGATTTCATTATAATATCTTCCTCTCTAATAAAACAATGATGATATCATGATTAAGGAACAATATTAAAAACTATTTAGATCCGTGAAGTAGATCATTTAAATCCTCAATGAGGGGAAGAAATATATTGTTCATTATTGTAATATCATTTATTTCATTATAATAATGTAACAAAACCATGGATCTATATTTCATCATGAAAAAGAAAAAAGGGACTCTCTATAGAGAAAAAATAGGGGTGATACTTACCTCATCCCATAATTCCTCATGTTATATCCCTAGATATACTAATTCCATCATGGAAATTCTATATGGAGACTTTCATATATCATTCATAAGGAATTAAATAAATAGAGCTCTCAACTTCCTGCACTTGGGGATTTATAGGAAAATAATCTAAAAATAAGTCAATGTATTCTTTTATAATAGGTTCATATTTTCATTTAAGGATCTATATAATATTTTATCATTTAATTAAATAGAATAATATTTAGAAGAGATACCGGAGGAGGATATTTATGACAACTAAATGATGATGTTTCTATTCTCAAAAGATCGGATTCCACATCATCCTCACAAATTATGACATTCTTATTCTTGCAATCGATTATTGAATCATTTTTTAAAAACCAATATATACTAATGATTATATTAAAATCAACCACAGGTAAAACGATATGGTTTCTAACTAAACATGATTATGTAATATAATCAAGATTAACCGGCACATATTTATAGAAATGATACTTACCATAGGTGTTTTGAATGAAAACTCCTTCATTAAATCACAAGGGAAATGCCTAATTTTCTAGGACAACTATAAAGATATAAATGGAAATGATTTTCCATAATAAAAAAAATCATTTTCTATGTTTGAGTAAATGATTAATGTACCTGCCACCATATCCTTAGAAACATCAACCTTCATATTTGTGATCTCATAATCGTATCCTTTCTCCATTTTCATTTCCTAGGGTATATTCCCTCGACACATAAGAAGATCATTTTAATATTGTACCATCTCCCAATAATTGTAGTATTCATCATTGGCATATTATTTCATTCCCAAGCAATTATGGGATTATTGTCCTTTTTAAACACAATGGTAATATACTATTTTTTCTGTTTAGTATGCACCATGGTGTTTCTATCCACAAGTATCCCACATTGGAAAATTTCCTTTTTTATTCTTCCAATTATCCAATTTTCCTCGACCACCCAATTATTCTCTTAGAATACATTAATTTCATAAGACATTGATAATTTATTCTCTATATTGATATCACATGAGACTACATATTGGTATAAAGAGATCTTTTAGGAGACCAGATCCCATTGTAGGAATTTTTTTAAAACCTAAATGTATTGATTAATCTTGTTCCATAGATTATGTATATATATGGTTTCATGCCTTTATTTCCATTTAATGACGGCTTCATACTTCTCATCGTATTCATCGCCTATTTTTTTCAAACTCTGGAATTTCCAATCCATATCTAGTATTTTTTCACGATGAATTTTTTTTACTATAAAATACCCCAAAAATAATTCTATTACATTCGCCCATGTTCTTCCTCTACCTTATATTTTTTAATCTATGACCACCATTGATCAAAATCTCATGAGATTCAATAAACATCCATGATACCATTCATTACTTCCCAAAGAAAGAAAAATATTTTCTAAGGAAATTTTCCACTGCACTTCTAAAAATAGGATTATAGTATCATTGAATGTCGAATGATGTTGTTGCATAATGTTTAATAACCTTACTCTTCTATGTTGTGGATCAGGATGCACCACACGGGTATGGTAATTTTTCATAACCTGATTCACATGTGCTTGTATATATTTATGCTTCATAGACCAATCACATACCATGTACCGACATCATTATCCTACACTAGAGGGAAATAAGTACATTAGATATGAGATTTGATATGATTTTAATTCCTTCCACTAGGAAAAATTTATAAATAATGGAATATACTAAATTATATTATGAATAATGTGTCATTATTTTCAAACTAGAAAAATATGTTATAAAATTTGACATTTATGCATCCCATATATCCTAATCATAATAATTGCTTATTTAGGGTCATGATTACATTTAAATACCTTATAATGGTTTGTAATTAAAATTTAAATGTTCCTAGAAATATCTCATAGTAGTTTCAATACAGGTGCACAGTAAGAACTATTTTCATGTCTCATGTTACCCCCAAGTAAGGCCCGGGACACCTTGTCCGATTTTTCATACCAAAGTACATTAATTCCTAAGTCATTTCCACATGTAGTATCTAGACAAGAATGTATTTGTATGAATACACACATGATATCTACCATTACTAAATTGGTGGATGTTATTCAATGTTTATTCGTAATTTCTATAATAGGAATTAAATCAATAATCCAAGTCTTCAAAATCCAATTTCAATTTTTTTTACTAAACATTCTATGATACCATAATTAAAGTCCCTGATCCTAGTTTCCCAGAGCTAGTTCCATATATTATTACATTGGTATGATAAATAAGGATGTCTTATACCAAAGATAAAAATAAAATAGTAGTTTTAGAAAACTAAACGTAAACATTTTTTTACGTTACAACTTTAATGGAAAAAACATATAAAATACATTTGAAACATATATATCTCCTATATTATCCATGAATTTCATCCAAAACATACATCCTTATATTATGGGTATAAAAAAAGGCATATGTGAGATTTGATGATCAATATGGTTATGTAGTATAGAATAATCTAATAGAAAAAACAAGGCAAAGTGAATGAATAAAAATATATGCCAATAGAACAAAATCCTATAAAAAATTTAGAATTACTAAAATATAAATAAATAATTCCACCTAAAAAAATCAATGAGAATGAATCATAAACATGAATATTATTTTAGTAAAATGATCTCAAAGACTATCAAATAATAATATGATAATGATGAAATACATATTAACTTACATCATAAATATAACCTCATGAAATTATCCAAGATGTATTCATGAATGGGATAGGGATTAGCCAAAACCAGATATTGTTTGTATCATGAGACCAACGGATGCATCATTGAGCTATAACAAAAATCACCCATCATATAATATGTCCAATGCATTATTCATATTTTGAATATTCATATTAAATGGTATCGTTAAATAAATTAGTTCCATATCACTCGAAAATATTTTAATTATAATCATATATAATAATAAACTAATAAAATATTTGATTATTTCTATAGTGAAATACCCTTTATACATTCCAAAGAATAGTTCTTTTGGAAAAATCATTTGTATTTTTCATATTAATTTTTATAAAAACAGAAAAGTAAAAATAATGTTTTTTAATAAACAAATAGTTTTTATATAAAAAATATGTATTTATAAATTAGATTATTGAGAGTACGTTAAAATCATTAAAAAATACATAAGTACCCTTTAATCTGTTTTCTTATCAAGAAGAGTTGAAAATGAAAACTTATAAAATATGTTTTTCCCCATAATAAATTGTTTAACTGATCCCTATACATGTGTTTGGAACATATGAAAGGAATTTATAATAATTATATAAAAAATTTATATTAGTGTTAAGTGGGAGAAAACATAACCTGAACTAAAATGGAGTTTTGGTAACAAACACATACCTTATATCTAAATGTTTTCTGCACTTTTACATAAAGTCCTATATAATGAAATTAACTCCATTAATTGAGTAAATCATAATATTTACTCAGTAATTTTATGTAGTATTATTTTAATATATTCTTCTATTTCCTTTTTATTAGTTATAATATTTAATTCTTTCATTCAATGGTGTTTTTATTTTGTTTTCATGATTGGTTTACCGGTATAAGTGTATCAAGTTTCATGTAAAATTTTATTAATTATCCAGAATAGAAATTATATGTTATTAATGATCATCCATTATAAAAAATGGTCATATAATACTTTTGGTTATAAGGGTGAGGTTGAAACAATTGATATGTCAATTTTGATAATCATTTATATTATTATGGTGGTTCTCCATTCATCAAAATAAATTTCAATTTCATTATTTAATATAATTTATATATTCATGGGAAAAACATTAAATTAATTATAATATGTATAAAAAAGTTATTTATCCATAATTATTTTTTTAGTAGCCTTTAAGGTGTTAGTGAAAAATTAAAATCAATCGTCCATAATGGTGGTAAATCGTCACACCAAAGACATTATTTTATTTCTCTTAGCAAAAGGGAGAGGGAAGATATTTGAAGACTTATTATTCCATTAACATAATAAATTAATATTATATAAAATATAAAATAGTTATCATGCCTCTTGGATAAGAGGAGGTGAAGATAGGATAATGAAAAATTAAAAAGAAAATAAAGGGAAAGAAAGAGGATTATCCACATTAAGAAACTCCTTGTTGAAAAGGGTTTTATTTTTTATGAGACAAAGGGAACATAGAGGTGTGGGAGGGGATAGGGAATGGTATTGGGTAGAAATATGACATGCATCTAGGCTTAATATGTGAGAGGAAATGATGTGGAATGGGGTGGTATTTATAATGGAGGAGAAGGGTGTTTTTTGAATATTTTATTCATTTGTTTAACATTTTTTATCAATATGTGTATGGTTTGAGAATCATCACCAAATAAAATAATTTAACAAAGGATATTTCTAAATTAATAGACAACATTATCCGTAAATCATCAAATAATATATAATTAGCCGATTTATTAAATATCACAAATTACTATATGTTAATTTTCCCAAAAAAATAATTTATTTTAGACAAATACAAAAAAAACCAATATAACCTAGACATGACATGTATAATTAAAAAAATAAACTCCATTTATGAAAAAAATTATTTATATTTTATAAATTTATTGATTATAAACAAATCATTATTTAAACAGAAAATATGGATTTTAATAGTATAATTTTTTTTTGAATCCTTGAAAAAATTAATTAAGGTAACCTAAAATTATATTATACTCTTAAGTACACAAGTTATTAATTTATTTAACAATTTTATTAAAATAAAAATTATTTTTATTTATTAAATTAATTATAAAATTTTTATTAAAAATTTAATGAGTTACAAAAATACAAGAAATTAATTTATTTGAAAATTTTATATATAATTTGATATGTAATGTTACTATTTTATTGGTCATATTACTATTCCAAATGGACACATTACTATTCCAAAGGATGCATTACTAATCTATTGGTAAAATTTTGTTTACTAATATAAATAACTCTTTTTTAATTAATTATTCTTATGTAACGTTTTTATTGTATTATCTAGGAGTTTATGTAGGATTTAAACTATTTATGAATATTTATATGGTGGGAAATGACAATGATAAAATTTTGGACATTACAGCCCTGAAATTAATTGGAGAAATATGTATAAGTCATGATATGTTATATATGGAATTTAGGAGTGAATTTAATCAACATTTAGTATTTCTCCATTTGTTTTTTGGAAATGAGGATTAAACCCAATCAAACACTACAATGTTTTCACATTTGGATTACATTATTAATAGTGACCCTTGATGTATCTTTATTTTTTCATGTCTTATGTTGTTTCTATGTACTCCATAATTTTAACAAATTTTTATTTCATTTACTTATTTCAAGTTTTAATGAATATAATATTTCTCTTCATAGTAACACGATATACCTTTTTACTCTCATGTTGTGATTTATTTCTTTGTTAATTCACCTATTGGGATTTATATCTGAATATTTTTGTTATTATTATCCAATAGTCACCCAATGTGATATTATATTTCCTAATGTACATTGGATAACTATATATAAATTTAAATAATGATATTTTATTTAAATTTATGATGTTATGTTTATGTTTATATTCATCCAAATGAATATAGAATTAATTTCTTTTAAAACTATGAAAATAATTAGGAAATGATTTCGGTCTATGGTGTATATCACAATTTTAGTTACAAGTTGAAGCAATGGTTATTTTTTAGGATTATGATGGTAGTACCTTCTTCAATACAAAATAGATAATTATATATATAAGACACCATTATTAAATTTTATAATATTCATAGTAAGAGTATTTTCAAAAAGATGGAATCGACGTCTAGGTATTACATGTGTAGGTATTCATTTGGAATAGATATTTTAGGTTAAAATCACATTGAAGAGTGATAGTGGGTGTACCTAACATTATTTTGTATTTTAACAATGATAAATAAGATATCCTTCACAATAATAAAATTCCAGATCATCGGAATAGAACAAATAATAAAAGAAATAAAGGGAGTCCTGGAACCATAGAGAGGATCACCATATGTTGATTATAATTTATTTAATTAAAAAATAATTACCTTAATGGAAGTCTCTAACCATTGATTATTCTATTCATGATCTTAGGTGATATGCCATTGCGTCATAGAATCCAAGTGTAGGATCCCTCTAGCGGTGATCCACACGTGAACCAAAAATATCTGGACGTATTTTAAGGGATCTTCGGGTGATAGCACGGAAGTGCCTTCGCATGCGATGTCCACATTAGATCTCCTTAAGAGCCACTTGAAAAGCTCCCTCCTTGATCTAGTGGAGTAAGATCTCTCTCGTACCTTGAAGGCATTCTTGGATTAAAATAATTCTCTCTAGGGTTGAGGGAATTCTCTAGATCTGTTGTGCTTAACCACAAAAATGGATCATCTAATGAGTAATATATAATTGGGATTTTAGTTACATAGAATAATAAAATGAATTAATTACCTGAAATCATTTATACATTTCATTTAATTCTTAGTAATACCCCTTGTCTAATAATAAAAGTTGACTATTATTATTACATGTCATTCACCCAGTGAATTATACCTCATATTATTTAATTAAATAAGTAATATATTTTTTCAAAAATCATCAGAAAAACTACATGGTGTGTATATTAATATTCATGGGTTGTACATTTATTTTTACATTTTTCATTATTTCCTCCACCGCATATATTAGACCTTGAATAAGGGATACTTATTTGTCAAATAAATTTCCCCGAATTACTCACTAATAAATATATTATTTCTTTAACAATATATTCTCATGAATTACTAGTGTCGAAATAAATAAAACCATGCATCCTTTAATTATTATTAAACTACAGTTGAGAATAATATATATTCAACGTGATAAATTAATATCTAGTTGAGATACTTGGACACACTTTGTGTGTGACCTTATAGGACTCTTTCTCAGTTGCATTAGGAAGAGCTTTCCTAAAGTACATGGTTATCATCTAGAAACATGCCCAGGCACCCATCAGGAATAAAGATAACACCGCAATGATGTGTCAACTCCTATAAAACCATACTGTGTAATGTAATACCTTTGTCTTGATATATCGAATCCAGCATGTTGCATTCTAGTTCCATCAACCTATATGCTCGATTATTCTTTCTTTAACTATTCAGAATTGTACTCACCCATTCATTACCACTTCCGTTGATTTATTTAGGCAATATAAATTTCATCAATGGTCATGTGATATCTATTTACATTATGTAATAGAAGGGAAAAATCCTTTCTTTCATTATATTTAATGTAGTATTACTCATGACGCACCCAACAGATCCTACCTCACTACGAACAGTGTGGCATCAAAGATTTCATCAATACATCAAATTTCATTAGTTTTAATACCAATTAATAATAATAATAAAGTCCAAAGTCCAATAAACACATCTGTAGAAAAGAACATCCAATGAAACAATGAAATGTGGATTTCCAACTAGAGGGTATCGTTCTCATAATATCCTCATAGATACTACCATCGTTTCACACTATGGTAAGGTGCCTCAATGATTAATGACTCCTCACTCGTAATGGCCTATATTATTCATGTCCATCTAATAAAATCATCCGGATAGTGAACATAGATTCAAGAAAAGTGTTATGGCAGTTATGGGTACTCATCATAGCAGAGATCTGTTATGACCATTTAGTTCAACAACTATCCTGAGAAAATTATCACATTCATTGTAATGTAGAAGAAAAATCATGATGTGTTCAGGTAATTATTAATGAATAAAGTAAAAAAAATTGTGTTCAACAACACCAACTAAAAAAACTCCCACTTGGAATACATGAAAATTTTAATATCCTTCAACCTACTAGCTCTCACAGGACATTCATGTTTTTTCTGAGATAGGCCTTTAGTGTTGGGGTATTCCACTTTCTCTACCTTGGGCACTCTGCTCACTGCAACTTCACCCCATTGATAGAAATATTTCAATAGGTAATAATTCTAGACCAAGTGTATTGTCCATTGATTTTCCCTTTGATCTTTTGCAAGTGCCTTTTCTGTAGTATTATTACAACACAACATGATAGGATATTTATTGCTAGGAACCGCATCAAGCACCTGGACAATGTTCGGAATCTAGACGCCTTTCATTGATGCATCAAAATCCAATATATATTCAGAATCCGTGGTAGAATCAGTGACAACATGTTCCTTCAATCTCTTCCAGCTCATAGCTCCTCCCTGGAGATAAAAAACATATCCAAATTGTGAATTTAGATCATTCTGATCTGTCTTAAAACCATAATCAACATACCCTCTGATGAAAAGCTCATTGTCTCCTCTATACTCTAGGAATATATCCTTAGTTCTTCCCAAATAATTATGGACAATCTTAACATCATTCCAATACTTTTCTCCTGAATTTTCATGATATCTTCTAACCATGATCGGTGCATAGGGAACATCAAGCATGTTACATAACATGTCATACATTAAGGATCATATAGCCGATGTTTAAGGGATCTTACTCATTCTATATTTCTCGTGTTATATCTGGGGACACATTTTCATAGAATAATATAGGCCATGTGACATAGGAATCAATCACCTGTTGGATTTTTCTATACAAAATAGCTTTAGTATCTGGTCAATGTATGTACCCACACATAGTCCAAGCAGCCTCTTCGATATATCATGAATGATCTTGATCCCTAGAATGTAGGTTGATTCCACCAAGTCATTCACAGAGAAAAACATGTTCAACCAGTCCTTAACTAACTATAAGACTGAATCATCATTTCCAATTCGTAAAATGTCTTCAACAAATACTACTAGGATATCCACCGCTTTCCCCTTAAACCTCTAATAAACACATGAATCACATGATTTATTAATGAAACCTAATACGTTTATGGATTCATCAAATCAAATGACCCATGATTTTGATAATAACATTAATCCATAAATGGATTTTGGAAACTTTATAACCTATTTGGCTTCACATGGTGTCACAAACCCTTCTGGTTGTATCATATAGACATTTTCTTTAAGGATCACTTTTAGGAATGCTGTTTTGACATCTATCTACAAAATCTCAGTGTCATGGTAAGATACAATGGAATGTATGATTCTTATGGTTTTAAACATGTAAATTGTAGAGATGGATTCATCATATCCAATACCTAGATGTTGTATGAATCCTCTATCAACTAGCCTTTCATTATGGGTGCTAACTTCACCATTCATGTCCAGAATTCACTTCAATACCCATTTTTATCCAACATGATTTACATCAACTGGATCATCGACCAGAACCCAGACTTGGTTCTGATAAATGGAATCCATCTTAGAATTCAAAGCAACTAACCACCTTCTAGCTTCTGATAATTCTATTTCTTCATTTTATGATAGAGTTTCGTCATTATCCATCAATAATGATTCAGTTTCTATATTGACTAGGAAACATAATTTCTCTGGATCCCTTACCTCTCTTGATCTGATGTGGTAAATGTGTTTCTAGAAGCTCTTCCATGAGGACATGTGGATCTTGTTCCTATACCAATAACTATTTATCTTGATCATTAACTTCCTTTAAGTCAATCGTTCTCACACTATCCTTTTTGAGGATGTCCTCCCTCTCAATAAATATGGCATCTCTAGAGACAATCAACTTAATGAATGAAGGGTTATAAAGGTAATATCCTTCCATTTTGATGGGATATCTTATAAAGATACACCTCATACCCTGGGCTTCTAGTTTGTTTCCTGAGAAGGCATTAAAAACTCCTTGCATCCCCATAATTGTGTGTGAAAAAATGGGTTTCTTTTCATTCCACAACATGGACATGAATTCCATTTTCCACCTTAGTTTGTACTCAGTTTAATGCGTATGCTGCAGCATGTAATTCATATACACAAAAGAATAATATAAGATCTCAATGAATCATCATTTACCTCAACATGTCCAATAAGGTGTTGTTTCTCCTTTCATTAAAACCATTCCACATTGGTGTATAAGGAGGAGTGAGAAGAGATAGAATCACAGACTCCCGTAGAAGATCGATAAAAACTTGGATCATATTTTCTTCACATCAATCTGATCGAAGTTTCTTTATCATCTTACCATGCTAATTCTCTAATTCATTATTGAATTCCATAAATTTACCTAAAGAAATTTACTTAAACCTCATTATATAGAAACAGACATATATAATCAAATCATCAGTAAAATTAATGAAGTAAGAATATCTACATCTTGCTTCTACTGGAAATGTTCCACAGACATCTGTGCACACCAATCCTTGATGCTTTATGGCATTTTCACCCTGTCCAATGAAAGGGGGCTGGGTTAATTTACCTTGTAAACAATAATGAAATCAATCATAAAGTTTTAACATAGTATACTCTAAATAACCAACATGGAAGAGCTTTTTAAAGTGCTTCTCATTTACATGATTAATATGGTGATTCCACAAATGGGAGATGGTTGAGTCGTGTGAAATTTTCTCATTATTTGTTTCCCACACATGGTATTTGTAATTTAATACATAAAAATCATTATTTAAATGATACTTACCATAACATATATTGTTCTTATAATAGAAACAACAATTATTTCCAAACATAAAAATTAATCCATCCATATCCAAACAAGATACAAAATTTTTATTAATGGTTACACTAGGCACATAATAAAAGTTATGTAAAAACAAAATCATTCCATTTAGAAATGAGAGATGGTAATCTTTAATGGCCAGTGCAGCCAGCCTCGCAACCATTGGTAGCTCGAAGATCCACATCTCCTCAGGAAATCATTTCTAAATCTCCATGGTTCCTACATTATAATATAGATGTGATACCCACAATCTATATCTAATAACCAATGCGTAGAAATGGAAATATTACACTCGATAACGAACACACCTTTAGCATCACTATGCTTTTGAGTGTAGTTCCACTTCTAGTGGCCTGGCATGCCTCATGCAAAAACATACAACATAATGTTCATTTTCCAGCATCTAGATCATCCCCTTCTTAGAGTGACGATGATCTAGGGATTTTGATAATTTATGAAACCATGGCCCTTTTATGTTCCCTACCATTTATTATTCACTATAAGTATTGTGGGTTTGTCACAACCCATGTCATTATCTTCCTTGATAATTACTAATAGAAGTACCAATAGACTCTTCTCATTTTTAGTCAGGTTGTAGTTGACAATAAACAAGAGAATGTCTTGGGCAGTGATGATATGATGATATCTATATGCAACTCATCTGAGAATATAATCCCTAAGATGTCCAGGAATTCAATGTATCCAATAAGCTTTACTCCATGAGGCCCAGAAAGCATAGACTCTCTAATATTAGTTGTGAACAAATCATTAGAGATCTCATATCTCTCATATCTCACCTTCTATTTATATAGATCCTTAAGAGGATAAATCATGCTATACACATCCATGTTTTCATGATACTTCAAGAGATTATTTGGCATGGAAGATAGCATGAAACATTGGAAATATGTGGAATCATCCATTTGTTTAATATAGATAGATAGTTTCAAATAATTGGCCACTTTTCAAGGTGCAACTGGATGAGGCACTTCCCACACATACAATTTCATTTCGCGGTGAATGACAACGTGTAAACACCAATTCCATTCCTAGAAATTGGTTTTGATGTAAAGGTTTTATTTCGAGAGTATGGTTCTCATTGATATTTTTTATGTAAGTTTTCTTTTCGCATCTAAAAAAAAGATGATAAATGGGTTAGTAATTTATCATGGTGAAACATAGACAAATATAAAATTAATACTTATTAGTCTCCAAAAATGTTATCGAAAACTAATAGCCCTCGCCATTAACATCAGAATATTCAGTTGCCTAAATATTCCAGTTGAAAGGATCCATATATTCCTTCAAATTTCCACAAATATAGTTGTTCAAGAAACATGAAGTGTTTTAGTTAGAAATTCCAAATTCCAACTGCCTTAATATATAGATCCATGATCTGTTGATTGGACTCCCCATTCCTGAAATACTTTTATTTAGGACTTTGTCAACCTTTTCCTCTTGGTCGTACCATGTCCAATGGATGAAGTCAAACCTTGATGTGAACCAAGTCATGTCAACCCAAAAACGTGAATTATAATTCCAAGATAATTTAATACACCCCCACTAGGTTTTTTCAAGCACTTTGAACTGTGGTATATTCTAACCAAGATTATGGAAGGCTATACCTACTTAATATTTAATTTGAGGGATTTTATCCTTATACATAAATTGTCTATTTGTTATCTTTTATTAAAAAAATTTAATTGTTATATACTTAAGTGATTAAACATGTCAATGATAATATTTATGCATAATACGATCTTATTTTAGTTCCATATTGCTTTATTGTTTAATTCATTAACTATGTGATCATGAAAACACAACCACAATAAATAAACCATGTAAATAACATAAATAATAGAAATGGTATGATCATGAGATTGTTATATTGGTTAGATTATATAGCAGTTGATAAACAACCATAAGACCTAGGGGAAAAGACCTTGAACCTTCGGGAATCATGCTTACATATTTCCACCTATTCACCTTGGTATCTCCTTTGATTTCTTTCACCTTGGCTCAAAAATTGAGTCACCTCCAATATCGTGGAAGTTCCATCACTTATATATGTTTTTATCTCACTTTTACGTGAGGGGTAAAATGGTGTTTTACATAAAAGAAACATCAGAAACACATGTCATACATATTAATGAAGATAAGGCTCACATGCCAACAAATTTAAATTAAATAAATACATTAAAATAAACCATTCACATACAAAGGTTTTGGACTAGCTCACGATCATCTATACATGAAATGACATTTACATATATAAAAAATTGCATTCAATTCTTTAATAGTTCTTGTTTAATATAATTCAAGCATGAATAAATTAATTATTTTAAATTAATCAATCCTTTTTTATTAAACTATTTATTAAAATTTCCTTGAGATTCCCATCTATACTAATTTAAAAAAAATCATTTAAAAATATCTATATAGGAAACTTGTACCTTGGTGGATACCTTGTGATTTCCCATTCATAACTACCCAATGAGTAGAAATGGACATTGAGAAGAAGCTAAATTATACACACACATATAAAACATATATAATGGGTTTTTTCTCTACTTTACGCCTACACTATGGTACAAGTATCAAGGGATTGTATAATATAATAATAAATTTTAATACATCTTCATAATTTGATGAGTACACGACCGATAGTTCTGAATACATGATGTGAACTTTTGTTCACTATCCACCTGAAGTACACACCCAGGGATACGTCGTGTAGATGTAATTCAGAAATCATCGGAGTACACAAGATGTTTAGTGGGACCCATGCTGTGTAGTATCCGTGTTACACAATTTCTAGCTCGGAAATTCGTGTACATGGTACACTGTCCTACCCAAACCCAAAGGGACTACACACCATGTTCAATGGGCCACATGGAGTGTAAACTGGAAACATTCTTCCACCTATTCATGGTCAACACACAGAGTCTAAAAGGCTTTTGTAGGATCTATTACCATGACCTGGTTTGGAGGGTCGTCTCGGTGCATGTAATTTGTGCTACACAAAGTGTACTTCTGAATAAATGCCATGTGTTCTTGTGTTGTATGTCCAGGACACTTTGGCACCTCTAGATGAGCACTTATGTTTTATACTAATCAAAATTAAAAGAAAAAATTATTTAATTAAGGTGAATGAGATATTAAATAGGAGGAAAATATCCCCAAATTCTAATTTATAGAAAGATTAACATGAATTGAAACAACTAAATTATTAAATTTTTAAATCTCCAACAAGAAACTAAAAATTTATAATCAAATATATGAACCCACTAATACCACTTGTAGGTTATGGGAATAGCAGAATCACATTATTGGGTGTACCCAACATTAATTTTTCTATTAACAACTACCAATCATAGGTCTGTCATGATAATAAAACATCAAATATTCAAAATAGAAGGAAGAATGAATGAAAGGAAGGGATTCCCATAACCATAAAGAGTATAATTATATATTGGTTATAATTAATTTATTTAAATGTCAAAAAATATCTTTATTGAATTATCTCTCTCTCTTGATGTTTCTGTTCGTGATCTGGTGTGATCTGTTGTTGTGTTGTAGAATTCAAGTGTAGGATTCCTATAGTGGTGATTCACATGTGCTCCACATATCTCTAGACATCACAGAAGCGATATGTGGGTGCTTTCACAGATTATCCTTCACTTTCAATTTCTTCCATTGATCACCTTGAGAATCTCTTGAAAGCACCCTCCTTGATCCGGTGGAGGAGGATCTATATCGTACTTTACGAGCGTTCTTAGAAGAAAATAATTTTCTCTTACCTTGATAGATTTCCCTAGATCCATTATGGATGGCCAAAATAATGTCTATGATAATAAGAATTATATAATTGGGATTCTAATTACATAGAATAATAAAAGGAATTAATTACTTAAAAAAATGTATTAATATCATTTAATTCTTAGTAAGTCCCCATGTCTAAAAATAACAGTTGACTATTCTTATTACATGACACGTGACTTGTGAATTATTTATAATATTATTTAAATAAATAAATATTATTATTTCACAATAATACCCTAAAAACTACACGGCATGTATATAAATATAAATATCATGTACTTTTTTGTTTCCATTTTTATTTATATCCTCCACTACATTTATTTGACCATGAATAATGGCTATTTATTTCTCTAATAAATGTCATTACATTACTCACTAATAAATATATTTTTTCTCCCAGAATATATTCTATCGAATTACTAGTGTCGAATTAAATATAATCAGGAATCCTTGAATAATTATTAAACAAAAATTGGGAAAAATCTTTACTCGACTTGTTAAATTAAAATTTAAATGATATGCTTGGACACACTTAGTGTGTGACCCTCTAGGCCACTATCTCATTGCCATTAGGCGGAGCCACCCTAAATTCCAATGTTAACATCTAGTAACATGCCAAGCCACCCATAGTTAAAGAATTTAATGATGTAATGAAGTGTCATTTCTTACAAAAACTTATCGTGTAATGTAATCCATTTTATTCGATATCTTGAATCAAGAAGGATGCATGCTAGTTCCATCAACCCATGTACATGATTATTTTTTATTTGACTTTTTGTAATTCAAATCATTTATTACTTAACACTAACATGGAATTATTTAAGATATATAAAATCCATCAACTAGCATGATATATCTACTTCTGTTATGGAACATATGGGACATATTATTTTGTTCATTATCTACTAATGTTGTATTACCCATGACGCACCCCACAAATCCTACCTCATTGCGAAAAGTGTTTCATTAATTTTTTCACCAGAAAATCTATGTGTGTGTTGTAGTACCCATTAATAATAATCCTATTTTATAAGGAACAATACACACGTCTACAGATAGGAACATCCAATGTCACTATGAAATATGGATTTCCTACTAGCGGGTCACGTTCTCATAATATTATCCTGTATATTACCAAGGGTGCACACAATGTGAATATGCCTCAAATTTTTATGATTCCTCACCTACAATGGAATGTATTATATGTGTCCCTCAAATAACATCATATGGCCATAGAACATTTATTTAAGAACAACTTTATGTCACTTCCGGGTTCTCATCATAGAAAGGATTCTCTATGAAATTTTATTGCAACACGTATCCTTATGAAATTATCACCTGCATTGTCATGTATAAGAACAATCAAGATGTGAAAAGGTATTTATTAATTAATTAAGTAAAAAGTAATTTAAACTATACCACAAACTCCAACATATTTACCATTGTTAATAACCCCAAAAATGATATTTGGGTATTAACTTTAATATAACATGGTTAAAAGATGTTCCTAACTATAACAATTGTTTTAATATAGAAGGCAATGTGATTTGATTAATCTTATGATCTTTATAAAAATCCATAAAGCATTGATTTTAATGATAAATTGATGGAGTATATTGAGAATTATAGGATTTCCTAACATAAGGTAACCTTGAGTAAACATATATTGATATATGTGTAACTAATGAAATTATGGGAAAATAGGATTAAATAAAATCGTAGAAGGATTTATGGTTGAAACTTTTTTAGGGTATTGATTATGATTATTCCCCTATGATGTTAATTTATTATCACTCAGATAACTCATTATTGTTTATTATGATCAATGGAATTGAATGGATCAAATTTAACAACCGGTATAAGGGAAACTCAATTGATAACATCAACAATAAACCAATTATAATGGGGAATGGACTAAGAAATATATTAAATACCCCAAATGAGGAATCAAAAAAAATTATTAGTAATGAAACCACTATTGTTGTACTACATTTGCAATAAAAGAGGAGGACATATACTCATTAAAATCCAAAAAAATTTAGATATTGATAGAATTTATATTAAATCCAAAATATTTCAAAAATAAACGAATAATAATAAAATAGTTTTTCCTTATGGGATCTAGAATATTTTTTTAACATATGTAAAATGAGTAAGTAAAGAAAAAAAGCGGAGGGAAAATCAAGAACACAATAATAGACGAAAATATTTATCCTAATTATTAGTTAAAGATTAAATGTTTTTAACATGTGGAAATTTTCAACTATATAGCCCAATGAGCCAATCCAAGGGTTACAATATAAAACAAATACTAATATTAAATTATATCATATGAATAATAGAATGTCTATGCAATAACTATTATTCAAGAATATGTTCTATTATTTTTAAACTATAATGTTTTGAGAAATTAATAAAAATGTTTAGTTAGATAATTGTTATATCCATTTTATATAAATCATATTCAAAGTTCAGGAAATGTAACTCCAAATTAAATTTTTTCTTCTTCACTTATTAGTAATCAATTATTAATAAACATTGAATTTTTTTAAATATCACAATAAAATTCCATTTAGGGAAATATTATTTCATATCATATTTCATCCCATGGTCATCTAATTTTTTTCATTAGGATCACTGGAAAAAAATATAATCACATCATATGAGTTTTAAAATTTTGATGATGTAATTTCCTTCTAGGGGAGATGATGTAACATCCCATGATTTAAATAATTATTTAATTTAATTAAGAAATACTTGAATGGTTGAATTATCTATATGAAAAACCAAACAAAAATGGATTTGTAATATGATAATACCATTGAAACAATGAAATTGAATTAATTGGTATGAATTTTAGTAACCAAATTATGGTATTTAATATATATATATATATATATATAGATATATTAATTTATAAAATAATCCTCTTATTTTGTTTTGTTTAAGAATCTATCATTTTATGTGTTGTAATTTATATTAAAAAATGACGATGATTATTATTATTTTCCAATTTTAATAAAATTTTATATTGATTTTATATTGAATATTTAATTAGTGATAAATTGAAAATAATAATATGAAAAAGTAGTATATTTGAAAAAAACTTATAAAAATTTCATCTGATTAAATTTTATGATTTTTTTTTTTAAAATGAATAATTAAATAATTAAAATTTAAGTAAATAAAAATATTTTTTTGATTTCTAATGTCAATGTAATTTTATGATGTAATTATCGATTTTTTTTTTCTAGAAATGACATATTTTTTCACTAATAATGAAAAATACACATTTTTAAAATAGAATGGAATTTATTAATTTTTTTGTATTAAATTAATAAATTTTAAATAATGGTAACATTATCTTTGTAAAAATATTTATTATATATGTGATTTTGAAATGTTAAATATGTTTCATTCTGTTTAAAACCCAATATTTGAAATTTAAAAACAGAATATATATTTTTAACAATAGTTTTATGTACATTATATATTTAGTATTTTAAAATTAATTTTGTAACATATATAATATGTTTATAAATATATTAATTATATTTTATTTATTCATCATGTAAAATCATTACTAGAATCATTTTTGGTATTTTTAGAATAATATTTTGGTAGAAAAATTGTTAAAATATAATATTTTTCAAAAATTGTGGCAGTTAAAATAATATAAATGTGATATTATGAATTTTATATGTCCAATTAATTTATGAATTCTATATTAAATGAAAATTTTACCTGATTCTAAACAAACCTTTTTAATACTATAAATCATGTGTTTTACCTTATGAAAATTCATTATTCTAATCCTAATAAAAACATTATATTTTAATATTTTTGTAATTCTAGTTTTGGTATTATTTTAATTCCATATAACATTTATTTTTTATAGTATATAAATTTATGTCTTGAAAATCCTATCCGTTGAAAATATTATCTGAAACATAAATGTTAACAAAAAATGTAATTTTTCTTTGAAATGATAATTATGCGATATATGAGTTAAAATCAAAATTAATTTTGATAAATCATAAAAATATTATTATAAATTAATTTTTTACCTGTTTTAAATTAGAATATTAAAATTAATAATGAATTTCCATTTTAATTTTTTCTATTATATTTGTTTATTGTGGATGAATTTAGTGTTACCACTATAAGGGAAAAGTTGGGTAAAGTGGGTAAACATAAAAAAAATATCAAAACAGGTGAACAAAAAGATTAATATTGGTTAATGGAGGTTGTATATAGATTATCTTTTTACCAACTCTATTTTATGAAATTTATGATTCATTTAAACTTGAATAATATATTGATATTAAAAAGAAATGATGAGTTTTTACAAAATTACCACTTTTATATAACTTATAAATATATGCCACATCATAACCATTTATATTCATATTCTAATGTTAAGATTTAGAGAAGTATATATCCTTAACTATCATAAATCAAATTACCTAGGACATTTACACCTTATTCTCATAAAAATATCTTGATAAGAATCCTAATGTGTTATATAAGGGATAAATTTCAAGTGAGAGGAAATATTATTTGCCAATCTTATATTGATATTTTCTTATTTAGACTCCATAAATACACTCTATCAATAATGGTATTATAATGATAGAATTATTAAAATTATATAGTGTTATTAAATTAATGGAATATAAATTTTATTATTTCCACCAAAATATCAAAGAAAAGAGAAAATATTATCATTTATGTGTGTGTGCATCCAAATCAATGAATGATGTGTTCAATTATCCATCGTGCCATTAAATTTTACTGTAAAATGATATTATTTAGTTAGCTATTTTGATATTTTTTGTATAATTAATATTGTTTATGACTAATATTTTTCATTTCATACATGTTATTAACAGTATATAGTTGCAATAAATTTTACTGTATTAAATGTATTACTCAGGTACCCTTTTTAATTGTGATATATTTTCAGATATTATTTCAAATTGTATAAGTATTTTACTAAAATAATTAAAATGGAATAAATTTTCCAAATTTAAAGAGATCATGTGGTTTTTTTCACACAATTGACAATAGTTGAAAAATTTAATGTGTTAAAATGAAATTAAGTAAATATTTCCGAGTAAAAAATATAATTGGAAACTATATAAAAAATAAAAACAAAATTATAAGATATAAACCTAATATAATTGAATATATAGTAATTTTCTCAGTTATATATCTGAAGAATATATTTAAATTTTCTATCACCTTAATTGTATTTGAATACTATTTTCACTCCCAAGGTAAGCGTTGTGTCTCAAAATTTCTTTCATTCAGGTGAATTTTTTTTATGCACCTAATTTACATTAAATTGCATGTATACTAAAAATTTGATATATAATATATTGTATTATCATAATTCTTGGTATTTAATGAAAAAAAAATATCATTCATTTTAAAAGGGTTTTAATTAGAATATTTCATAATCTATAAGGTTTTCTATCTCAATAACTCTTCATTGAAAAATTAATTAATATAATGAACTAATAATATTTTTTACAGTTGGACTCCTAAAAAAGGTCATATAATTATATATATTATTACAGAACATGGATAATTACTTCTATTCAGTATATTCTTTGCATTAGGATACAACTAATGTCTTCACCATAAGATATTTCTCTTTCATACCCCAATTTTATTTTATTATTTATAATTTTTCTACTTGAGTTTCATATTTCATTTCACAAAGTATACCCAATTCCATTATCAAGGGATATTTCTTGATTCCTATTTTATTCAATTGTCAAATATGGTCATTTTTTAAAAGGAAATTATGTTATGAATAATTTTCATTCATTTAAAAGAAGGTTTCCCCTCTAAATTTGTTATTTCCCTTGAACAAATGAACTCCATTTTTAATTTAAAACTATAGATTTTGTATCTCTTTTAAAAATCATATTTAACTACATTTTTAAAAATAAATTTGTTTTATTATTATATTTTACAATGTTTTATTTCAACAATGTTTTTTTGAAACATAAATGGGCATCCTTTATACCACCCTTGTTACATTTTAGTTACATATTCTCTTAATGTTTACCCTTTTATTCACCACCCATCTCATTAATTTTTTAATTTTGATATATATGTATCTAAAATATATACCGAGTTAAATATTTTTTACATCACTATATTTTTACATGTTTTTAGTTCCCTATGAAATTTGGATGATTAATTAAATCGGATTTCATAGAACTATCATTTTTCTTCTTGCAACTATAGAATCTCCATCATAAAATGACAAGAATTCAAGAATATATAATGAAAACATTATTTTTATGGATAAATTAGTTGGTTTAATTTTTACACTATGGAATACTATATTCTTCTTACATTATTAAAAACATCCTCTAGTTTTTTCATTAAGAAACACCAATGTTGTTCATTTTTATTCTTTCCTCTCATAAATACCATTCATAATTTTTTACCTTGTAACTCCATTTTCAAGATATGTAAAAATTTATCAATTATTTATTTTAAAAATGGATTAATTTATTCTTCTATTGTGTAACATTATTAATTATCCACCGAGTATTCCTTAAATCCAAATTATGAAACACATTCCATCATCACAAGTTTGGACATGATATTGATTTATGTATTTTTTATATCTATCATATGGAAAACATATTGATGATTTTAATAATGAGATGAGTTGTATAATAATTATATATCCCAATTATTCTTTGTCTAATGCATTATATATCCTGACATGATAGGTAAGATATTATGGGTTGAAAATAATACACCACGAGACTGTTATCATTATATTTTTGGGAATGATGTGTGTACCTAGTCCCCATGGTAATTTTGAAGTTCCCAGTTTGGATCCAAGTATCACTGAGAGGGGTAGGGGTGAATCAGTAATATCTTTTTCTTTTTATGTTTCCCCTTTTTGAAACAACCATTGCATCCTGTTAAAGAGTTTCATTTCTACTAAACACATACAACCACAAGAACCCAAGATTTACAAGGATAACAACTCGACAAGAGTAGCTACGTCCTTATTATCGTACAGAAACAATCCAGAACCACACAATACATAAGAAAACAATCCTTTTATGTGGAATACAAAGAGTAGGATATACCCTTACACTCGTGTAGAACATTGAAAATAATACAATAGTGCGTGTGCTCCCTCTTAGCACAAATAGGGTAATATAATGATTCTGTGATTTTTATTGAACTTTCATAGATCAAATATTTCAAAACAAGTCTTTAAATTTATACCCAAAAGCCAGTAAAACCTCCTTGTGCAGACAGCATGAGCGCCACTCCCTACGTGCGTGCCTCCCTGCTTGCGCGCCACCTTCTTGTGCGTCTCACTGCTTGCGCACCACCTACATGCACGCCTACTCACTACTTGCACGCCACCATTGAGAACATATCACAACTCGTGCACCACCTTTGGCTAATACACATGATACTTCATGAAATCACCTCCCTGCTTCCACACCTCTGGCAGCTTTCAGGCCAAAACATGCACGACAAATGTAAAGACCCTAAGCTTATCGTACATGGACATTAAATTACTTTTGCGGAATACTTAGTACATAACAAAAACACACACACAAGTATCGTAATACTTTAGTGTCTTTGGAAACTCGGAACGTAATCTTCTAATCGTGGTGAAAGATCTTCAATATCTCCCATAAAGATGTTCCCTTTTTTTTACATAAAACCTTTCTTTATATCCTGGGGAAAAGAAAACAGAAAAGGGTGAGCTCAAATGCTCATTAAGGGTAAGAAAAAGAAAAATCAATCACATCATATTCATAATAACATAACTTTTGGAAATATTTACCTGCAAAAGAGAGCATAATTTCATATCATGGGACAAATCATAGTAGTGAAATGAAATCCCAATAAGCATAACTTTAAACATGAAACTTTGTGGCATACACACATAATCATAGAGAATCATTTCTTGTTAGTCAAGACTCATTGCCAAGACTATCTTAGTGGACAAAGTCCCTTTCTGAACTGAGTCACCCTCGTTTCAGTCCTGTTTCACTGAACCGGTATAACCTACCATTCCAGCCATGTCTATCTCGTGAGATATAAAATCTTTACCCAATGCATTGGAGGGAGATATAGGGCCCACCCATATTATAATGAATCCTTTCTTATGTGTGCCACATAATCATAAATCATACATCATCGCATAACACATGTAACAAAAATGGGATTCTTAAAACATCATGACATCATAAAAAAAATCATATAAGGTTAATGACTTCATAAAAATTATTCCCTCAAAATATAATCAAATCAATGTAATAATAGGGATAAAAACAGAACCCTATGTTATCTTAGATGGAAAATAATTTTGATAAAACAGATGAACTCCATTCTTGAGGAAAATATCCTTTCTTCTTCAAAAACACATTTCTTTTCTTAACATGTCATACAATTATAAACTAAAAAAGGTTGATTAAAAATAAACATGAAAACTTGTAAAGGAAGCTTCTTGGAAATAATGTTTTAAAAATCCATCCATGCCGTATAAGTTAAAAAAAACATTCTTCGTACTTTTGTCGGAAAAGTAAAAAAGTACCTCGTACGAAAAAACGAAAAAAAATTCCTTTCATATTCTTTACTAAAAACTCACCGAAGGGTAAAATTGGATTTAAACTACTGTAAGTGGATGGAAACAATATTACATATTGAGGGAACATGGATGTGGATGATAAAATACACCCCATTAAATACCAAAGTATAAACAATCTCGGATAAAAAATGAGATTGTGATATTTTCTTTACCTTAGGTCCGATTTGCTTTGTACGTGTCCAAAGCTCCTGTATAATGGTTTAAATAATGTTATTGAATTATTCTAGAAACATACATATTGATATGATATCATATATGGTCATATTCTTAGCTTCTTGTTAGTAATATTTCATTGTTACTTGTTACTCGGGTCTTTATTGCCTTTTGTTCTTATGCGTGTTTTGCCGAATAAATTCTTATTCTTCTTTTAAGGTTATAGATACCTTATATACAGAATGGTATTAGTTTAACATATATCATATTTATTCATTAAATTCATTTATATAATTACTATGTAATGATGATCATGTAGAACGAGTCGCATCACATCGTGGAGACGGTATTCCGTACGTACGCACGAGTGATGATATCATTCCTATGATCGTGGAATTGTATTGGAGTATATATATATTATTTCAGTATCAATATTACATTATAATAATCTTAAATATTTACTCATTACACCATTATACCCATCCTTGTAAGGTGATGGTGGAAAATAGATTACACCACGGCATGGAGACGGTATTCCGTACGTACGCACACGCGGTGATTTCATTTTTCCGTAGGATGGATAGAAGGTGAATTAGGATTGTTTCATACATATAATAACATATAATTATATTAGTTATACTGATGTTATTACTTCATAATGAAACAACCTAAGAAGACGAAGTGGAAGAAAAAATAAAGGTGAAAGAATCGGTAACGGAAATTACCTCTTCTTTGAAGCGCCTTTTTGAGACCTCCTCTTAGGGCACTAAAATTGGTCTTTGAGGAAGACCAGAACCTCTAGGATTTTTCTAGGGAAGTGTAGAAGAGAATTTTGCATGGGTTGGCCGAGAATGAAGGCTCAAAGTTGTGTGAGGAAGAGAGGGAGGAGGTGCCCTTTTATAAGGGAGGAGAGGGGCACTTTTGGAATTCTCAAAAATATTAATTTATAATAAATCTAACCCCACTTAAAAACCTCCAAAAATGACTCATATTCAAAGATTAGATGAGATAGAGTTGTAATATCATCAACCAATCAAATTTAGACATTTTTGGATCTTATTTTAAACCTTATCATTTTGATTTATCCTTATTTAATCTATTTAAGTTTATTTGTGTTAATAAAATTCTAAATTTTAAATTATAACAAATAATTAGTTATTTGTTGTTAATTTTCCATAATTGTTTACTTTATAACATTATAGACTATATAAATTTAAATTTATAATTTTTAAATATTTTTGTGATTTGTAAACAATTTTATAATATGTTATTTTTATAAAATAACAATAGTGTCAATTTTGACACTATTCATTTATGTGAATTTAAATAAACCATATACAGAAGATATGATCAAAATAAAATCTTTAATATATTAATAAAAGGTCATATGTATCTATAAAATTAGTGGATCACATTAAATAGTTCATATAATATTTATTTTATTATTTTTAAAACCATTTATTTGGTTTATCTCTTAATAAAATAATTACTACATCATTTTTGTATAATTATTTAATATACTTATTTGTTGCATAAAAATTTAAAATAAAATCCTATGATTAAGATAAATATATTACCTTTCACAATAATACTTTTAATCTAATTTATCATCTTAAAATAGAAATATTTAAATTTTTATATTTATTAAATTATGAAGGTGACAACTTTGGCATCATTTAAAATAAAATAATATAAGTGTCATAATTGCTTATATAAGACTCAAAATAGTCAAATATTCGTCCATTGGATGATTATAGTTTCAATGTACATGACCAATAAGTTTTGGTCAGGGTTTTGTGCCTTTTATGGTCACTATTAGTTTAATAAAAACTATATTCTTGATTTTTAACTAGATAAATAATTTCCGCATCACTATTGTGTCACAATTAATGAATCTATTTAATCCCAAAAAATTCTAAATAAATTCTAATTATGTAGATAATTTTTTTATCTTTCTAGATACTATTCATGTTCTATATTTTATGATATTTATCACTAAGTTAAAATTATTATACATATAAGATTTAAAGAAGTGACATGTTGTCACTTTCTTTGGTTTTAATAATAATTAAATTATTTTCATAGTCAAAAGTCCATAAAATGAATCTAATTTGACCCTTAGTTAATATGGGTTTACTTTTATCCATCAAATAGAATTTTGGCATGTGTTAGGGTAATTTTATAATATTATATTTACCCCTAATTACCCGATTTACCTTTAACTATGGTAAATAAAATTTACCGTACTTACTATTCATAATTCCCAAAAATAAAAAGTAGCCTATTAACATAATTTGGACCCACTGATTCCAAATATGGAATCCATTTTTGAAAATTCAATACACAGAAGTGGCAGAAATTAAATTAAAATTAATCCCGTTGTCGAATAAAAACGGGTTTTTGTTTAAAACATTGCAAAAGATTGAATTGATTTAACCTATGAATTCAAGGTAAAATCAATGCTAATGACATAAATTATATTAAATAGTAAAAATAAATTCAATTTATACTTAAAAAACATTCAATATTATAATTTAACCACATAAGATATTATGATGAAAAAAGTTGTTTTTAATTAAAATATAGCGTGTTTTTACTATTCATTAAAATATGAAAGTTATCGGAAATATATCAAAACATTATCTAATGTAAATTTTTACATCTTGATTCAAAAGAAGAATTTTATTTCTTCAAATTGAACATATAAAAATGTCGAAAACTAGATTTAAAGTGGGTGCGCCATCAAAAGGCGGCAAAACTGCATTTTTTGAAAAATACTTATTTTTCCCGAAAGATTTATTTTGTTCTTATACCATGTTCTAAAAAATGTGTAAGATGAATAGTAATGTTATAAAATTCAAAATTTAGTTAATACTATTCATAACGGCTTGTTCATGACAATAATAGAATAATATATCATTGTTTATTAAAACCCGGTATTGCGTACAACACACGCTATCGAGGAAGGTCGCGATTGCGTGTAATGCAAGCCAAGTCAGGGTTGCGTATTATGAAAGAATCCTTAGTTGTTTTGTATAACAGAATCCAACCACATTTCATTTATACATTTAATATATATATATATATATGTATACTCAATGTTGCGTAGAATAACTATTATCAAAATTGTGTGTAACACGGTCCAAGACTAGTGTTGCGTATACTGCAAGCTAATACGGTGTTGCATATAGTGCAAGGTAATCTTGGTGTAGAATACAACACAATAAATTAATGAAATTAAAATAATATTTTTTATAAAATCTCGGGGTGTTACATTATACCCCCCTTAAAATGAATTTCGCCCTCGAAATTCGTCAGGGTTATAAATGGTTTACTATTTGAAAGTTTCTTTGATTGAAACCCACATCGTAAAAAGGAATACCAAAACTTATCTTTAAAAACTAATGTATAAAACGTAATGGTTACCCAAGATAACTAATCACTAGGTATCCACATAAGAGAACATAGGTGAAAATATGGACATGGAAGAGAAATATAACCATCATGTTCTGATGGAGAGTGGTAGAGAACATGGCTATGGGAAAGCTAGAAATCACAAATCCATAAATTTGTGACGATCTAAGGTACCATCTGATTAATCAGATATAAGAGCACTAGGACAAAATTTTTGGTTTTCAAGATCGTTTCCCTAAAGTTGAAGAATTTGAATTAGAATAAATACTTACTTTATTTTGGTACAATCTCACTGTTTTTCGTGCCTTGAACAATTTCCACTTCATCTCTCAAATAAATGAAGTTGAATTTGTTATTCGTGAAGTGTTAGTATGACAGGTCACTCCTAGTCTCAAACAAAAGGTTAGCAAAAGTTATCAAATATACATAAGTCATTCTTTAGTGAGATTAATCATATATGATTCCTAAAATGGACTTATACTTCATATATCATACCTCTTAATAAAATAAAACTAGTTTCTACTAACGAGGGACTTCTTGTAGGCTAGTGGTAGGCGATAAATGCCAGTCGCACTTTGGTTGTGGGTTCGATTCCCACAGCCTTGTCCGACGCAATGGGTTGTCGCCCGTCCTGCAGGTTGTCCTTTTTCTAAAACTATATTACTATAACATCCCGTCAATAATATCGAAAAGCAAACAATACTAACTTATGTCCAACATAATCCATTCCAATCTTTAGGCTTATCCATAATACTATAGTCCACTCTCAGAGATTTAATACTATCGTTGATCCCAATATATCATAAGATATATCTTGTTGGTCACATTCCAAACATTCAAAGGCCTTAATCATGTATTCTCTTGAATACCCATTGAACCTTTGTGAAAACATGAATGCAGTTAAAAGTTAACACCTTCCACATACCAAAATCCTCAAAATTCTATATACCCAAACCATGATATCACTTAGTCCTTATATCAATCACGAGCTCATGAATACTATTAAACATTTCATTTTCTCGTTTTCCCTTCATTATGCGCATATCATCTTATTTCCAAAAATATCTCAATCACTTTGAATAACACATTAGACCAATACATAAATATTCCAATACTCCATGATACAACATTATTTTGGAATCCCATTACATAAACACTTAATCATTCCACCACATCGTTGTCATATTCAACATCGCCAGTAGTGATATCATGTGACTTCCCTTTGTCCTTTGCCTTAAGCTGTTTCTCATGTAGATCATCACTAACCCTTGGATTAGGGCATTTATTAGCATAATTCCCAATTTCCATGCACTTGAATCATTGAAGTGTTGGTGGTGCGTTCTCTGCAGTGTTTTCATTATTCACATCATTAGAAACCCTTTTTCCATTACTTCGACACTCAGCTGCTCGATGACCTTCTTTTCCACACTTAAAACATTTTCTAGTCCCATTAAGACAATCTCCACCATGCTTATTTCCACACTTTGTGCATAAGGAAACATTCATCTTCTTTTAACCATTATTCTGAGATTTCTCCTTGAACTCCATCTTTCGTTTCTTGTCAAAACCATGAGATGGATATGTAACACCAACTTCCATTTCTACCTTGATAGCACAACACAAAATTTCTTCATAGCTATTGAAGTCTCTTATAGCTAATTCCCTTCTAAGACTTGGTTTTAAGCCACTGAAAAATCGATCAACTTTACTTTCAGGTTGGATGATAATTCCAGATGCATACCTTGCAAGTCTTGTAAAATTCACTTCGTATATACCAACAGATTCATCATCCTTCTGCTTCAGCTCAAGACTCTCCTTTTCCATCTTTGTTCGAAGAATACGAGGGAAGTACTTACTGAAAAACAAGTTCTTGAAATCGTCCCATTCCATGGACTCAATTTCATCTCTTGGCCTCGTATTCTTGATAAGATTCCACCATTGATCAGCTTCACCTTCCAAACGATATACTGCTAAGATGACTTTATCATGTTCAGAACATTGATGAACTGAAAATATCTTTTCAGTGGTACTGATCCATTGTTCAGCAACAGGTGGATCGGAAGTCCCACTGAAAGAAGGTGGATGTTGCCTCATGAAGGACTCAATAGAATATTGTTCCCTTATCTGCTAATTTGGAAGTCCAGAATGATTCATAGCTTGTGTAGGTATAGCAATAAGATTTTTCACTCCATCTCCCATAACATTTGTTTGTTCAGGAGGGCAATCATTGCTTTGTCCATTGCATTGATCAACACGGTTCCTTCGGGTTCCAGCCATCGTCTAAAACCCAAAAAGAATAGTGTGAGAGGCAAAAATCATAACAAAGGGGTAGTAACATAAATATCTAACTTCTTAGGTTAAATTCTATGATCGTTACCGTAGTTATAGGACTATATCCTATACGTATACTTATCCTTAGGGACATCCCTAGACATACATTATAAATATCTCTAGGGATCTCACTAAAGTTCTCGCATCCTAGTTTTCGAAGGTTGACTAAACCATTCCTCTGATACCAACTGTAAAGACCCTAAGCTTATCGTACATGTACATTACATTACTTTTTCGGAATACTTAGTACATAACAAAAACACACACACAAGGATCGTAATAGTTTAGTGTCTTTGGAAACTCGGAACGTAATCTTCTAATAGTGGTGAAAGATCTTCAATATCTCCCATAAAGATCTTCCCTTTTTTTACCTAAAACCTTTCTTTATATCCTGGGGAAAAGAAAACATAAAAGGGTGAGCTCAAATTCTCAGTAAGGGTAAGCAAAATAAAAATCAATCACATCATATTCATAAGAACATATCTTTTGGAAATCTTAACCTGCAAAATAGAGCATAATTTCATATCATGGGATAAATCATAGTAGTGAAATGAAATCCCAATAAGCATAACTTAAATCATGAAACTTTGTGGCATATACACATAATCATAGGGAATCATTTCTTGTTAGTCAAGACTCATTTCCAAGACTATCTTAGTGGACAAAGTCCCTTTCTGAACCGATTCACCCTCGTTTCAGTCCTGTTTCACTGAACCGGTATAACCTACCATTCCAGCCATGTCTATATCATGAGATATAAAATCTTTACCCAATGAATTGGAGGTAGATATAGGTCCCACCCATCTTATAATGAATCCTTTCTTATGTGTGCCACATAATAATAAATCATACATCATCGCATAACACATGTAACAAAAATGGGATTCTTGAAACATCATGACATCTTAAAACAAATCATATAAGGTAAATGACTTCATAAAAATAATTCCCTCAAAACATAATCAAATCAATGTAATAATAGGGATAAAAACAGAACCCTATATTATCTTAGATGGAAAATAATTTTGATAAAACACTTGAACTCCATTCTTGAGGAAAATATCCTTTCTTCTTCAAAAACACTTTTATTTTATTAAAATGTCATACAATTATAAACTAAAAGAGGTTGATTAAAAATAAAATTGAAAACTTGTAAAGTAATCTTCTTGGAAATAATGTTTTAAAAATCCATTCATGCCGTATAAGTTAAAAAAAACATTCTTCGTACTTTTGTCGGAAAAGTCAAAAAGTACCTCGTACGAAAAAACGACAAAAGATTCCTTTCATATTCTTTACTAAAAACTCACCTAAGGGTAAAATTGGATATAAACTATTGTAAGTGGATTTAAACAATATTACATATTGAGGGAACATGGATTTGGATGATAAAATACACCCCAATAAATACCAAAGTATAAACAATCTCGGATAAAAAATGAGATTGTGATATTTTCCTTACCTTAGGTCCGATTTGCTTTGTATGTATCCGAAGATCCTTTATAATGGTTTAAATAATGTTATTGACTTATTCCAGAATCATACATATTGATATGATATCATATATTGTCATATTCTTAGCTTCTTGTTAGTAATATTTCATTGGTACTTGTTACTCGAGTCTTTATTGCCTTTTGTTCTTATGCGTGTTTTGCCGAATAAATTCTTATTCTTCTTTTAAGGTTATAGATACCTTATATCCAGAATGGTATTAGTGTAACATATATCATATTTATTCATTCAATTCATTTATATAATTACTATGTAATGATGATCATGTAGAACGAGTCGCATCACATCGTGGAGACGGTATTCCGTACGTACGCACGAGTGATGATATCGTTCCTATGATCGTGGAATTGTATTGGAGTATATATATATTATTTCAGTATCAATATTACTTTATAATAATCATAAATATTTACTCATTAAACCATTATACCCATCCTTGTAAGTTGATGGTGGAAAATAGATTACACCATGGCGTGGAGACGGTATTCCGTACGTACGCACGCGCGGTGATTTCATTTTTCCGTAGGATGGATAGAAGGTGAATTAGGATTGTTTCATACATATAATAACATATCAGTATATGAGTGATACTGATGTTATTACTTCATAATGAAACAACCTAAGAAGAATAAGTGGAAGAAGAAATAAAGGTGAAAGAATTAGTAACGGAAATTACCTCTTCTTTGAAGCGCCTTTTTGAGACCTCCTCTTAGGGAACTAAAATTGGTCTTTTATGAAGACCAGAACCTCTAGGATGTTTCTAGGGAAGTGGAGAAGATAATTTGGCAGGTATTGGCCGAGCTTGAAGGCTCAAAGTTGTGTGAGGAAGAGAGGGATGAGGTGCCCTTTTATAAGGGAGGAGAGGGGCACCTTTGGAATTCTTAAAAATATTAATTTATAATAAATCTAACCCCACTTAAAAACCTCCAAAAATGACTCATATTCGAATATTAGATGAGATAGCGTTGTAATATAATCACCAAATCAAATTTAGACATGTTTGGATCTTATTTTAAACCTTATCATTTTGATTTATCCTTATTTAATCTATTTAAGTTTATTTGTGGTAATAAAATTCTAAATTTTAAATTATAACAAATAATTACTTATTTGTTGTGAATGTTCCATAATTGTTTACTTTATAACATTATAGACTATATAAATTTAAATTTATAATTTTTAAATATTTTTGTGATTTTTAAACAATTTTATAATATGTTATTTTTATAAAATAACAATAGTGTCAATTTTGACACTATTCATTTATTTGAATTTAAATAAACTATATACAGAATATATGTTCAAACTAAAAGCTTTAATATATTAATAAAAGGTCATATGTATCTATAAAATTAGTGGATCACATTAAATAGTTCATATAATATTTATTTTATTATTTTTAAAACCATTTATTTGTTTTATCTCTTAATAAAATAATTACTACATAATTTTTGTATAATTATTTAATATACGTATTTGTTGCATAAAAATTTAAAATAAAATCCTATGATTAAGATAAATATAATACCTTTAACAATAATACTTTTACTCGAATTTATCATCTTAAAATCGAAATATTTAAATTGTTATATTTATTAAATTATGAAGGTGACAACTTTTGCATCATTTAAAATAAAATAATATAAGTGTCATAATTGCTTATATAAGACTCCAAATGGTCAAATATTAGACCATTGTATGATTATAGTTTCAATGTACATGACCAATAAGTTTTGGTCTGGGTTTTGTGCCTTTTATGGTCACTATTAGTTTAATAAAAACTATATTCTTGATTTTTAACTAGATAAATAATTTCTGCATCACTATTGTGTCACAATTAATGATAACTATTTAATACCAAAAAATTCTAAATAAATTCTAATGATGTAGATAATTTTTTTATCTTTCTGGATATTATTCATGTTCGAAGTTTTATGATATTTATCACTAAGTTAAAATTATTATACATATAAGATTTAAGAAAGTGACATGTTGTCACTTTCTTTGGTTTTAATAATAATTAAATTATTTTCATACTCAAAAGTCCATAAAATGAATCTAATCCAACCCTTAGTTGATATGGGTTTACTTTTATCCATCAAATAGAATTTTTGCATGTGTTAGGGTAATTTTATAATATTATATTTACCCTTAATTACCCGATTTATCTTTAACTATGGTAAATAAAATTTACCGTACATACTATTCATAATTCCCAAAAATAAAAAGTAGCCTATTAACATAATTTAGACCCAATGATTCCAAATATGGAATCCATTTTTTAAAATTCAATACACAGAAGTTGCAGAAATTAAATTAAAATTAATCCCGTTGTCGAATAAAAACGGGTTTTTGTTTAAAACATTGCAAAAGATTGAATTGATTTAACCTACGAATTCAAGGTAAAATCAATGATAATGACATACATTATATTAAATGGTCAAAATATATTCAATTTATACTTTAAAAACATTAAATATTATAATTTAACCACATAAGATATTATGATGAAAAAAGTTGTTTTTAATTAAAATATAGCGTGTTTTTACTATTCATTAAAATATGAAAGTTATCGGAAAAATATCAAAACTTTATCTAATGTAAATTTTTACATTCTGATTCAAAAGAATAATTTTATTTTGTCAAATTGAACATATAAAAATGTCGAAAACTATATTTAAAGTGGGTGCGCCATCAAAAGGCGGCAAAACAGCATTTTTTAAAAAATACTTATTTTACCCGAAAAATTTATTTTGTTCTTATACCATGTTCTAGAAAATGTGTAAGATGAATAGTAATGTTATAAAATTCAAAATTTAGTTAATACTATTCATAACGGCTAGTTCGTGACAATATTATAATAATATATCATTGTCTATTAAAACCCGGTATTGCGTACAACACACGCTATCGAGGAAGGTCGCGATTGCGTGTAATGCAAGCCAAGTCAGGGTTGCGTATTGTGAAAAAATCCTTCGTTGTTTCGTTTAACAGAATCCAACCACATTTCATTTATACATTTAATATATATATATATATATATACTCAATGTTGCGTAGAATAACTATTATCAAAATTGTGTGTAACACGGTCCAAGACTAGTGTTGCGTATACTGCAAGCTAATACGGTGTTGCGTATAGCGCAAGGTAATAATGGTGTAGAATACAACACAATACATTAATGAAATTAAAATAATATTTTTCATAAAATCTCAGGGTGTTACAACAAAACATGCGTGAAACCCTACTAGATCACCTTATAAACAACCCTCAGCTTTCACGTCACTTCAGCTTGCGCACCCCCCTTAGCTACTGTCATGATCAGAGCACCCTCCACTACTTGTGCGATCAGAGCTCTAATTTTCTCTTATGTGTGAAGAATTAGAAAAACTATTGTGCTGTTTGGGTAAAATATTGGGTTTCTAATACACCACTAAATTCAACACTTCACAATTTAATTTATTATATATATATTTAGGTAAATCCTTATCATTCTCTGATTTATCCTCCTTCCCAACTACACCCACTATCTTCTATTTTATATTATCTAAAAAATATTGTGCTATTAGGGTAAAATATTGGGTTTATAATGTTTCCAATTCTGGTTTTAGCCATTTATGGTTTCTGTGGTTGTCTTCTTCCTTGTTTGTGAGTTCTCCATCGATGGTGACACATTTTATAATATTTTTATGGATTAATTATTCACTCCTATAAGGTTATTCATATTTCCTTATAATTGGTCATCACATTGTGGGACTAATACATTTAAATTTTTTCCGTTTCATGTTATAATTTTATTTGATAGTTTTGAGGAATCTAAAAAATGGAATCAATTGAGTTCTAGTTTTATATCATGGAAATTTATTGTTTTTTACTTGCTTCTCCTTGATTATTGAATTCTATATATCATTACAATATTTTAATGTTTTTTCTTAAATATTATAGTGATTTTATATAGTATTCAACCTTATTTATTTCTTGGAAATTTTTATACATTATGGTTTTGTAATTTTTTGGGATTTGAGGAATATAGAATTGATCCTTAAAATGATTTGAAGTGTTATTTCAAGTGTAATATTTTATAATTTATTTTTTTATTTCTTATAAAGGACTCAGAATTTTGATTGAATATATTATATGTCACGTTTATATGTTAACAATTATTTTTGAAAGGTGAGGGTGAGTAAGACCCAGGTGGTGAACCATTTATCACTTCCCTTATGGGTGGCTGTTGATGTATGCTATGATCATGTGATGTGTCTAAGTTTTTGGTTATTTGAGATGTAATTTAACTTAATTGTGATATTAGTGTTTATTCTTTATGATGATTTTATTAATTAATTTTTTTTTCTCACACATACTTTTTCTTGGTCATGGGATAACATGGAGTTATGTGGGAAGCCTTTATTTACACTAATGTACATAGTATAACACTAATATTATCCCAAATAGTGTGATATCCAACGATATATAGATTTAAACTGATTATGATACAATTTGTGCTTGTTTGGTGGATAGTGTATTGGATGCAACATCTGTTGGTTGATGTTTTATGTTATAAATATTCAAGTACTGTCTTAGAATGGTACTTTGGTTTATCCCCATGAATGATATTACATTATTAGTATCTTAATGATAGGATTTAAATTGATTTTTTATTATATGTTTTTGATCATGTATAACCAATTTTTTTATCTTTTTCTCATTAATGGAGTGAAGGTTTTTTATTAATGATTTCTTTTGTTTGAATTGTTATTTGATTTTATAAATCAATTGGGAAATGTTTTTAATAATGTTAATTTAATAATAAAAGAGTTATATTGTAGTCTATGTTCAGTTTTAAATAATATCAATCAATATTATTTTTCAATTTAGCAAAAAAAATATGTGGTTATTAAAAAAGAATTTCATTACCTAGGTTTTCATTAAAGGAAATGAATAATTCAATGAAAAATAGAATTCATATTATTATTTAGTTAAATAATTTCTATTTTTGTCCCATTTATTTAGACTAGTCAATATGAACATTCTTTTTAATGTAATTCAAAAATAAATTTAGTGGAATCTCCCATTAAATCATTTCCTCACATCCTATTTATACTATTTAGTATATTCAGTTCATATGTTTCTCTTTCATGTATCATTAAATATGATTCCATTCATATTTTAGGTTCTAGTAGGGATATAATTAGTTTGTCTTATATATGATGATTGAACAATGGAAGCTTCTATATTAAATTTCTTTTTTTATATTTATTTAGGGTTTTAAGTAACAAATTTTATTATTATGATTGTGTGACAGATTACATTATGAGATGTTTTATAAATTATTATAATATATAAATTTATTATATATTTCATTTTCATTTATTTGTGATAAAATAATCAAATTTGTTTTTATCTTAATCCCATGCACAAGTTTCCGGGACATGTGGTTTTGGAATTACATTTATCCTATGTCGTGAGTTTTGTTAGGTTGTTAGATTATGGGTGTTGTAGATTGGATCATGAAAAACTCTACCATAACCAAAGACATATAAATGACTCGTAGGATCTTTATTTTCTCATTTTTTTACATTGTATTATATTTTGATAAGCTAGAGAGAGACAAATATTGTCATCAAAACTCAATTGGTGGATGTTGGATGGGATTTTGATCAACCCCATTCGAGATGAAATTTTGTTGTCATGTGAATCCATGTTTTTAATATTTATTTTCATTCAAATTTATTTTATTTTATTATTTTTAATTCATGTAGATATCATATATTTTTTTGATGGCCACATTTATGTTCATTTATAAAAATGTTGATGTAATTAGGTTAACATGGTTACTATGAAAATGTTGGAGAATCAGGTATATCACATGTAGTCTGTTCAAGAATCCATTCTACTAGATATTTATTTTTGAAATATGTATTTTAAAATAGTGGATCAAAATAATTTCATATATTGTTTCACCTTATATTAGTTTTGTTTTATTTCATATTATTCATATTGACATTCATGTTGTTTAGTAGTTGTGTGAGTGGAATTAAAGCGATTTTAATCATACTGATTTCTATGAGATTTATTTTTTTAAGTTTTAATTCTATTTTGTGGATTCTATTTAAACATATCTGTACTAAATTGGGAAATTTTGGGGATGGGAAATGACTATAATGGAATTCAATAGCAATGTTGTGGGATATATAAACTTGTTTCAAATGGTTGTTCTGTGTCTTAAAGTGGGAAATTATATTATAAAAGATGTATTTTTAAGAAGAAATAAATGGATGAAGAGTTCTTATTTTAAAATTGGTTTCATGAGACATTGTAATAAGAAGTTTTTAAAACATATTTTTTATTTATTTTCATAGTGGATAAAATTTTATTTGAAATGGGCGTGAAATTTTGAATTTATAATGATATTACTATAATGGAATTTAGTGTATATGAAATGGTTCATGGATATTCTATATAATTCAATTATGGGTTTTCATAATGGCTTGTTATTTTAGTGGGATTTTTTTGTGAATTTTTCTATCGGTCTCTTCATTGTAAATGTTTACATTTTTATTTAATTAATTGTATTTTGTATTATGGTTTGATTTAAGTTTATTTTATATTATATATAGTATTCTCACCTGAGATTCATTGATATGAAACATAATGTTTTTTATGTAGGATATCATTATATGATATTACCAACACGTTTTTTCTATCACTCTAAAAAACAATTTTAGATCATTTATTTTATTTCTATATGAATTCTCCTAATATTTGTAATCCATAATGGACTTCATCAATCATATTAGACTCACATAGGATCATGGAATAACAATGTTTTAGTTATCAGAGTTTATTTTTTGGAATTATTCACTTCATCTCAAAATCATTTAGTATCTATCGTTAGATTCGAAACATGGTTCATCCATATATGTTTAGTTAACTGATGTGTCAGAAGATGAGACATTATAAGTGATTTGTTTATGATCGTCATTTTCCAGAGTTCTATTTTTTGCAGATTTATTTTTATTATTTTAGATTAATAGGCATTACAGGTCAAAAGGTCATTTAATAGAAGATATTTTTGATATTTTTATCTTGATTATTTGTAAGGGGGTTTAATGTATTTCATATTTCAGGTGGTGTATGTCTTAATTTTTTCTTTTAATTTCATTCCCATATGGTTGTGTTCTCTCAGAGATTCTTGATTTTCTTTCTATGAGATAGTTTTTATTTTAGTGTAATGCATGAATTTATGATCAATGTTATTTTACCTTTAGTTCACTTGTTTTCCCTAGATTAACAACTGTAATATTGGGATTATGTTATGATGTTCATCAGAAAAATCCCTATATGTACCTTTTGGGTACCTTGTAAATTTGTTTCCTTTGGGAGATAGAGAACTAGATAATATTATTCTAACATATTTTATTCATCAAAATATGTTACACCATATTTAGGATTATAGGATTAATTATTCATCCTATAATAGGATAGATCCAATTACATTATTTGGATAATTTTTGTTTGGATATTAATTTTTTCATTCAGATATTCCATTGGTGTGATTATTATTAGGGTCTAAATTAGTTTTTCCTGGTTGGTCATTCATGGTTGGTAGACAATTTGTTTCATTAAAATTGGACGATGTTTTATTGTTATTTTTTATATATGAGTCTATATTCTAAATTAATTCTAAATGGGTGGAGACCCATTATAGGTCTATGTATTCCCTCATATTCATTCTTAGTGTTATTTTGTTTTTTGGTTTGGTTAATATATTATTGGGGATGAATATTTTATTTTTTGTAGCTAATAAATGTTTCTATGGGAAATGGTTGTTATTGGTAGTGTTGGTCATTTGACCATCCATGATTCCTACCCTACCATCCCACCACTCATAGTGAGGAGAAGTTTTTTTTCTAAAAAAGGTTATCATCATTACCAAGGACATTCTATAGTATTAATGTTTAAGGCTTCAAATAATTTTTAATTCTTGATACGTAATTTCATTAATTTTTTTATTTTTTTTATTTTATATTTGACATGTTCTATAGTGTTGAGCTCAGAATTCACATGTTTTTAAGTGTATTAAGTGTTGAACAATAGTTCTTTATAAGCCAAACAATATGGGTGTCTTGTGAGTATGGTTGTAACAAGAAATAAGTATTGGCATGTTTGGAACATTATTTTAATAATATATGATACAAAATTGTGTATGTGTTGTGTATTTATGTAGTAGAAATATAATGGATGATATATGGTATAAAAATGTTGTGTAAATCTTTTGAGAATCCAATATATAAATTATAGTTTTAAAAAAAATTCCATTTTTTATTCTGAGTGGATTTCCTCGACATTATTCCCCCCTCCATCATTTAAATATCCATTGGCACACTATGGGTGAGAATTACCTCCTCTTATCATTAACACAAATATTACATTATTCAATTTCATGAGGAGATCATTTCCTCATATATCCTTCTCACATACCCTTCTCTATGACTACCACTAGATATTTTTTTTGCATCCTCCCAAAACATTATATGGATTTTCTGAAATTGTGTGTTTAAAAATTCATTTAGTTGGATTTTTTTTCCTGTCGGTGATTGTGGGGGTTATCATCATCCTTGTATGGGTGTCATAAATCCAAGGTGATGCATTCTAACCTATTTTTTGGGATTAATAATTTATTCAATGAATTTATTTTTTATGAATTCATTTTAATTAACCATTTTATTTTGTGATTGAGAGTTTTATTTTATTTTATTATTATATTTATTATTTTTAAATAATCCATAAAATTGATTTAATAGAATTATCAATTTAAATCATGGTAATTTATTTATTTTTATAGTTTTCAAAGATTATTTTGTTCATGATTCATATAAATTTTTACGTTACTTTTTTTAATTAGTTCATCTACAATTGATGTGTATTTTAACACGATTTTTTTTTTAAAAAAATTAATGAGTATTTTTTATGGTTTCAAGAGATTATATGTAATAAGGATTTATTTTAAAATTCTTATTATGGGTGGTTTAAAATGATTTATTTTATGTAGCCTATAATTTTTTTTGAATTATTATAATATACTCAATATTTATATTGGATATTATATAGGGTATAATTGACACATTAAAATAGTTTTCGAAAGGATTGGGTTTGTGATTGCCATATAGTACACCTTTTCCTTGATTCCCTTTTGTGTGTTGGTTAATATGTTTGGAGATCTAGTGAAATATAAAAATGGTATGTCTCTTATGAGGGGTAAAATAATGGGGAAAGATTATAGTATGCACATTTATGATGGCTATATTGATTACTAGTTCTCTCACTATAACAACCCTTCTCTTTATTAAACACAAAAACCAACATTATTACATAAAGTCTACTCAATACAACTTAGAATATCGAGAGGTATAGTGTCTTGGTGTTATAATAAAATTAAATAACAACATGGAACAAAAAAACAAACAATATATTTATTTAAAACACCTTTCACATGACTACTACATTTCCTTATACAGAGCATTGCATGTGATAACTTGAGGACATTCATAAGAAAAGGTTGCTATAAAGCCCAAAAATGGAGAAAAAATGGAATAACATAAAAAATACAAAAAATTTAAGGAAAAAAGAAAATAAATTATCAATAAGGAAATCATGAACATAATGTCATGATTAATCAAGATTATCGCAACATGGAAATGTGGCAATAACACATAACAAGGTATTAGCATGATCCGTGTCTCATTGAACATTGAACATGGGTAAACACTCATTTCCCTTGAATTAACATGATTAAATCCTAATTTCACATGAATTAACATTAGTAAACCCTTATTTCACATTATGTATCGTGATACTAATCCTTATCCAATGCATTGGAGAACTATTAGGGTGCACCCTTCTTAATCATTTCATTTAATGCATAAGTGTGCCACATGGAACATAAAATACGAAATCATTAAAGACCATAACTAATTCAATGATAAATGAATGTCTAATACATACATGAAACTCTATAATCAATAATTAAATGTTCATAAAGATGAATACCCATAATAGATAAATGTGCATGGTATTCACTAAACAATGACTTTGGCATGGAAAATCACGGTGCAATTTCGTCAACATAACGACATGATATAATAGTTCATAAAAATTATTTATGAGGGTGAAAGGGGTGTCTCATCATATTTACATGAAATGGAAGTTAATGGGGTCATATAGAAACATTTCCCAAAATAATGAATAGAATTTTAGATTCATAATACAAAATAATTTCATGAATGAAAATGAGGAGAGGGAAATTTTTTACGAAATTTTGGCATTGAAACGGGTGTACATGGGAGGAATTAATGAGAGAAAATGTGGGTATCTATTCATTCAAATATAAATAGGGTAGTATGGGGGACTTGATAAATCATACCCCCAATATTTTTAATTGAAATTTAAAGGGGATAACAACATAATGAATGTTGGACAAAAAGGAGAATGGAAGGAAATCCCATATTAGGAAGTGTGATACCAATTGTTTTGGAGGGTCTTGAGAGATGATTCTTGAGATCATCAGGTACCTCAAGGATAATTATATAGATATAAGGGAAGGTTTTGGTTGAAATCTAATGGATTTGACTGAATAGAAATTTGGAGATTTTGTGGGTTTATAGAGGAAATGAGAGGGAATTATTTATTATTTAGGTTTCGGACACCACACATTAAACTAATAAAAACCATAAACCAACCCATGATTTTTGCACATGGTTTATTACAAAGAGGATTGGAAATAAATATTTTATAGTTTCAATGTCCAATACTCTCATAATAATAGGTTTTCTTACGTGGAGGTGACTCGCACTCTCATGGAAATCAATTTAAAATGATAAAATGTTTTATATGTCTTGGAGGGTCCATTAGGGCTTTGTAAAATAAATAAATAAAACCTAAAATAAAATTAATTTAATGGTTAACAATATATTGGATGAACATAATGTTTAAATTAATTTTTTATATCACTAATTGTTCATTATGATGTCCTAAAACACATTATATTTTTAAAGGATATTTACGTTTTACCCATAATTTTGAATGTCTCGGAAAATTATGAAAAATTAACCATTTGATAATTTTGAAATATTGATTCAAAAAATAACATAAATTTTTCCCAAATAATTTTATAAATATGTGAATTTTCACATTTAAAATAAAAAATGGTATTTATAAAAAATTCACGTGTTTTATCAAAAATATATTTAAAACAGAATAAAAATTAAAGTTGTATTAATAAAAATTATATAATAATATATAATTTATAAAATAAATATCATAATAATACTTTTTTATTAAATTTTTATTGAATTCAAAAATCCATTAATTTACCAAAATATATTTTTTAGTTGAATATTAACTAAAAATACGATTTGTGCTTTAAAACCTATTTACAAAGTAACCATACAAAAATGAATGTTTATACTTTATTATATAAAAATCAATGCACATAATCATAGTGATATGGTCCGGTTACATAACATCTTATAACACCCACATAAGACCTAAGGTCAAGGTGTGATATGGTGATTGACTCTTGTGGTTGCTTAGATAACATCGCTCATGTGGTAATATCTATCAACTTACACTTCTCTCGTAGGAAGTTCCATTCAATATTAACATGTTGTATCTCATCATGGGCTTCATCAAGTGTAAAGACCAATGACGCCACCTCATTTCTAATCTCCAACAAATGGGCTTCATATGGTGAAACTTAATTGGATGAGGAAATCTCTTCCATTGTCTGAGTAAATTGTATTTGTCAAAGCCTTTTATTTATACTAATCTTGTTATCATTGTTCAATGGTTATATTAACAACAGTTACAATTCATAACTATATTATCAAATCCAAATACATAAAACTAAGTATGTGCTTTTTTATATATACATTCTTCATAGATCAAGATGAATTTTAATTGATAAATGTTTGGGTCGTTACAATCATCCCATATTGAAAAATCTATCCCTTTAAATTTCCTTTTCCAACACTAAAATAGATGGGGATAACTATGATTCATCACTTCCTCAGATTCCCAAGTTTCCTCTTCAAACATGTGGTTTCTCTACAATACATTCATGAGGGGCATTGTCTTATTTTGCAGAACTTTTCCCATGTGATCTAATATCATCACTAGTTCCTCCTCGAAAGAGAGATCATCCTTTAACTGTACTACCTCTGAATAGAGTTCTGGTGAATGGTCTGGGATGTATTTCTTTAAGAGGGATACATGAAAGACATCATGTACTTTGGAAAAGTTGGGTGTAAGTGCTAGTCGATAGGCCACAACCTGGACACGATCTAGAATCTCGAAGGGTCCAATGTACCTAGGACTTAACATCCCTTTATTTCCAAATCTCAAGACCTTCTTCCATAGAGATATTCATAGAAATACCAGGACTTCGTCACTGAAGACATTTTCTCATCGATTGTTATTTACGTAACTATTCTGTCAATGTTGGGATTCCTTGATATGATATTGAATGGTTTTCACCTTCTCCACCATTTCCTCGATCATTTCAGGTCCTAGTATATTACTCTCATAGACTTCATCCCAAAACAGAGGTGTTCGTCACATTTTGTCATAAATTGCTACAAATGGTGACATTTTCATGCTCAAGTGGAAACTATTATTGTAGGAGAATTCAACTAGTGGATTTTATTGGTCTCATATTCCTTTGATGTCCATAGAACATCATCTTAACATATCTTCTAGTGTATAAATAGTTTTCATTGATTGGCCATCAGTTTGAGGATTATAGGTCGTAATAAAATCAGTTCTATGCTTAGAGCCTGTTGGGGACTTTTCCTAAACATCTTGGTGAATCATGTATCATGATCAAATAATATAGATAGTGGTACTCTATACAACCTTACATTCTTCATTGATGTAAATTCATGCAGGTTGATCCAATAAGAGTTCCTATCAAATTGGGAAAAAGTGATTTGTCATCGTATGATGATCCACAACGCCCCATATAGAATTGTAACATCTATATGTCCTTGGATGTCCAGTGAAAAAGTTAATTGTAATGTTATCCCACTTCCATGTTGGTATGGGTAGTGGTTGAAACATCCCATTAGACTTAGTCCTCCCAGCATGCACTTGGTGACATACCAATAAAATTGATGTATATTCAGTATTCTCCCTTTTCATATTGTCCCAAAAAAATATTTCTCAGATATCATGATCCATATTTTTGCTACCTATGTGAATAGAGAAGGTTGAGCTATGTACGTCATCTAAAATCCCTTTTTTTACTCTTGACCAGATGGTACACTTAATCGTGACCCAAATCTCACAATTCCATCCTTCGCAATGAAAGAATCTTAGGATTTTCCATTTCTGATAGGTTCTACCCTTTCAGAATTTACACATCCTTTCTTTGAGCATCCTTTATTATCTCCATGAGGGATGGTTGTGAAATCATTTGAGAAAGGATTGATTATGTTCATCCCTTAATGATTCTATTTTCCATCCATTGCAAATCTAAAAAGATGGAATCCTTTTCAATTCTCATCATTGATGATGTTTCATGTTCCTTTCTACTTTGAGCATCCACCTCTTTGTTTGTCGTACCGGGGTGACAGTGGATTAAGAAGTCATAATCCATAAAGGGTTATATCTATCATCATTGGTGCATATTAAGAACTTTTTGTGTGAATATATATTTGAGTCTCTTGTAATCAGTATATATATCACACTTCTCCCCAAAGAGATAATACCGCTAGATTTTAAATGTAATGATCACTGCTGTCTACTCCATATCATGGGTTGGATAGTTTGGCCTATGGATTTTCAGAAGCCATGATTCGTAGTCTATCACTTTATCCTTATGCAGAAACACACAACATAGGCCATTCTTTGAAGCAAAACTAAATACCATAAATGATCTCCACTCGTGTGTAATGTGAGCACGAGCATAGTGACAAGCAACCTTTTCAACACCCCGAAGATTTTTCACATTCATCACTCCAAAAAAATATTACACTCTTCCAAGTTATCATGGTAAGATGGTTGGAAAATCATTATATATTTCTCACAAATCGATGATAATATGCCAGTAACCCCAAAATCTAATGATATCCATTACAGATGTTTTCATTAAACATTCTTCTATTGATGTTGTCATAGATAGATCCATAGATATCCCACTACTCGTGATTATATGGCCCTATATAGAGACCTCCTTCCACAAGAACTCACACATGTTGTACTTTTCATACAATGTCTCCTTCCGCAAGGTTTCCAGTATATTTATTAGATGCTCATCATGACCCCCTTGGTTTTGAAGTATAAAATAATATCATCTATAAATAATACTACAAAATTTTCAACGTAATATTTAAAAGCTCTATTAATCTAGTCCATGAAGATTACTGGAGAACTAGTGAGACTAAAATGCATAACATTGAATTTATATTGCCCGTATCTTGTAAAAAAATCACTCTTGGGGATGTATTTTTTCTTCACCCTAACTTGATAATATCACAACCACAAATCCAACATAGTGATGTATTGTCCTCCATGAATCTGATCGAATAAGTCATCAATTCATGGGTGAGGTTACTTGTTCTTTATATTTTTTTTGTTAAGCTCTCGTTAGTCGATGCCAAGGTGCTTAAAGCCATCCTTATTCATGATTATGTTGACTGGTGCAACCCATGGTGAAGCACATAGGCATATAAACACTTTATGCAGATTCTATTGTAGTTGTTTCTTCAGTTCCTTATGCTCCACAACAACCATTCTATACAGAGTGTTGGATATTTCAAATGCCCCAGGTATGTGATAAATTTATAATTCAACATCTATTCTAGGAGGAAGACCAAGAAATTCCTTAGAAAACACCTCAGAAAATTCCCTCACAATAGGCATTTCATTAAGGATGGTTGCTTCTTCAAAAATCAATCATTTGAGCTAGATATACAAGCCCATAAGGGATTAATATCCACTCTTGAGATTATGTTGATAATTAAGATTAACCTTCCTCTATCAACATATATAGAATGGGGGTCGATTATCTATATAGAGAGTGATTTCCCTCTAATGGAAATTTATATTGTCTAAATATAAGGAAAGAAAATTCATTCCATGATTTTTATAAACTCCACCATTGGGAGAATGACGAGGTTCTCCAGGATGTTAAATCCAGATATTATGACAGGGTGGGGGTTATATTCATGGGGTACAATGATTGCTCTATTTTCCATACACACTGACATCATTACTTCCATGATTTTTGGTGTTGTTGGGATTGTCCTACTAAACTTTTAGGATATAAAATAATGCCTAAAACATGAATCAAAATGTACATTCTCAAATCTGGAATGAATAACTAGTGTACTTGCTACGATATCATTGTTGGGGATCACTTCGATGGTAGAGATGGAAAATGCTCGCCCTGCTGCATTGGATGTTATTGGTTGCCACTAGAAACCCAGGGAATAGTGTACTGATTTGAAAGGTTCCCTAGTTCATTTTAGTTGAATCAATGAACAATGCATTGAGAGTTGAATAGAGCATTCCTCTCCACTTTCGCAGAAGTATGTTTTTCATGTAGGAATTTAATGGCTAGGTTCACTTCTCTTCCACACCAAAAGCATTTCCTCATCCCCTTTAGGAATGTTATGGGATTCTTCCGTCCGCACCATTGGTAGGTAGGTTTCTAGATTTTCATAGCATCATTTCATTTATCTATCATACTACCTGAATTGAAGTCCATATTTTGATTTTTATCCCCAATATACCCCTATGATTATCCGATTTTCATATCTACCTTATGAGAAAATAGGGCAATTTCCTCATAGCTGTCGAAGTCACAGATCACTAAGGATTTCCACAGGATAGGTTTCTGTCCACAAATGAAGGGGTAAACCTTGTTTTGGGGGGTAACCACAAAGCTGGAGGCATGTTGGGAATGACTTGTGATGTTTTCCTCATATTATTCGATGGATTCATCATCTTCTTTCATGAGGGTGATGAATTCCCATTACATCTTAAGTAGGATGGTGCATGGAAAATATTTATCAAAAAACATTTTATAGAAATCCTACCATTCCAAATCCTCAATCTCCTCCTCATGCTTCATATTTTTTTATCAATTTCCACCATTGATCAGTTTCACCGTCTATACAATAGGCATCCAAAAGAACCCTCTCTTGTTTGGAACATTGACAGATGGGGAAGATCTTTTCAATGGAGTTAATCCATTGTTCGATAATTGAGGGATCATATGATCCATTAAAAGTATGATGTATTTGTCTAATGAAGCTATAGATTGTGACTTGTTCTTTCTTATGGGGGTTTGAACATTCCCTTATACCCACGATTTTATTCAATACTTGATTTAACTGAGAGAGTATTGTGACAATGTTAGTGATTCATGCTCCCATCGGATTGGGAATCTCAATATAACAATCTTCACATTGATCATCGCATCAGTTGATATCCCAAGTCCTCCTATTACATGACATTGGATAGAATAATAAGAAATTAGGGGAAACACATAAAGGGTAATCGAAGGGAAAAAACGAACAACTTATAAATAACTTTCATTAACTTGACATATGAATCTGTATGCTTCAATCTTTTTCGTCCCTGATCTAATTTATAACATATATTCTTAGGGGACTTTTTTTTAAAATTCCCTATGTAATGGTTCATACTAATCTTGTGAATTTACCGAATCATATCCCCTAGAGTGCCATAACCTAGAGTGTAACAAGGCCTATTGTCATGTACTAGGATACCATGGGTCACGCTTGAAACACCTTGTTAGAGTTTTCACTCCAAGGTACATATTTTCCAGAGCTACCACTACCTGCACCTATCCAGTCAGGGATGTATTGGCTTGATAAACCACTTACTCAATTCTCACCAAATTTATGTATTTTTTTATACTTAGTTTTGTATATAATTATTCACTCGGGTATTCTATTCCAAATCCATTAAATAACTCAACATATCCTCTGATACCAACTATAAAAAATGTGATCTTTATGACACACATAAACATGATTTATTACATAAATTTCACTTGATACAACATAGATGATGTAGAAGTCTAGTAAATCTGAGGATTTGGAACATTACATAAAAACATATAACATAAAACACAAAAAATATTTGTTGAAAACATCCTTTACATGTCTACTACATTCCATCATACATAGCATTGCAGAGGATAACCTTATGATATGAATAAAAAATAGTGAGATATAAAGCCTAGTAAGGGAGTAAACCTGAATAAAATGAATAATACAATAAATTTAAGTTAATAGGTAAATAAATGGGGAATAATAGAAACATGAACATAAATTCATGATAAAGAATGATAATCACAACATGGAAATCTGGCCACAACACTTAACATGATATTAGCATGTGCCAAGGACTATTTCACATGGAGAATGAGTAAACCTTCATTGCCATTGAATTAGAATTAGTAAATCCTAATTGAACTTGAATAAGCATGAGTGAGCCCTCATTTAAAATGACATATCATGATACTAATCTTTACCTAATTAATTTGAGCGCTATAACGGTGCACCCTTCTTATTCATTTCATTTCATGCATAAGTATTCCATATGGATCATACAACATGGAATCATTAAAGATCATAATTTATTAAATTATAAAGGATTTTGGAATACATAAATGAAACTCTATAATCAATAATTAAATGATCATAAAAGTGAATACCTGTTATTGATAAATGGGTATTGTATGCACTATACAATTTCTTTGGCATTGAAAATGGTGGTGCAATTTTGGCTGCATAATAGCATGACATAATAGTTCACAAAAATTGATGATGATAGGAAAAGGGGAGTCTCATAATATTTACATGAAATGGATAGAAATGGGGTCATATAGATACATGTACAAACATATGTAATGGTATTTTAGATTCATAATACAAAAAGATTGCTTGAATGTTAATGAGAAGATAGAAATTCCTTATTGAAATTCAGCATGGTAATGAGTGTACATGAGAGGCATTAATATGAGAGAAAATTTATCTCTCATTATTCAAGAATAAATATGTAATTATTGGTGGTGTTATATCATACCCAAAAATTTTAAATTGAAATTAAATTGGCACAACAACATAAATAAAGTCGGACAAAATTAGAATGGAAGAAAATACCTTACGTAGAAGCGTGATTCCAAATTCTTGGGAGAGGATTGATATAGGGTTATTGGGAGCTTGTGGATCCCTATGAGGACTATAGAGAGACAATGGAAGGGTTTGGTCTAACTCCAAAGGCTTTGACTGATGATGAAGGGGGATCTTGGGGGGTATTATATTTGAAAGGAGAGGGAATTCTTTATTATATATGTTTAGGAAACCCAACATTAAACTAATCCAATCCACAAACCAGCCAATGGTTTTTTCCCATGGTTTTTACAAAGGGGATTGGAAAACATTATTTTATAATTTCAATGGCTGAATGTTTTAAAATAACATGGTTTCTTATGTGGAGGTCAGTCACACTGTCAAGGAAATCAATTTAAAAATCTCAAATTTTTTATAATTCTTGGAGGGTCCTCTAAGGCTTTGTAAAATAATTAAAACAAACCTAAAATCACATTATATTATTTTTAAAACATATATTGGCTTTAACTAATATTTATATTATTTTATTACAACACTATTGGGTTATTATTATGTCATAAAACACATTATTTGGTAAAACAGTATTTAATTTTTAAAAAAAATTCTAATATATCATAAAATTCTGAAAAATTCACTATTGGATAATTTCAACATCCAGATTCCAAAAATAATATGAAATTTATCTAATTCGTTATGTCAATATGTTAATTTTTACATTTAACATAAAAAACAACATTTATCAAAAATTATTGGGTTTTATCAAAATAGTTTTCAAACCATAATAAAAATTAAAATTGTATTCATTAAAAATATATGATCATTTATAATTAATAAAATGTAATTTAATAATAATAATATTTTATTTCAATATTATTTAATAAAATTATAAATTAATTTATCAAAATAAATTTTGTAGTTGAATATAAACTAAAAATATTATTTCTTCTTTAAAAACTATTTACAATGTAAAAATAATAAAATTAATGTATAATATTATTTTATATACTAAATTAATAGTCAAAATCATAGTAATATGGTGTTTTTACATAACACCTTATAAAAATTTAATAATACTATAGAGTATGGTTTTAAATGGTGATAGACTCTTGGGGTGGCTCAGATAACATCTCTTTGGGGATAATCTCTATCAGCTACCACTTCTCACATAGGCGGTTCCGTTTGAGATTAACATGTTGATGCTCAGCTTGAACATGGTCAAGTGTGAATCACAATAACACCACCTCCTTTAAAATCTGAAAAAATGGGCATTATACGGGGAAATTCTACTGTATGAAGCCTTCTCTTTCTTTTTCTGTGTAAATTGGATTTTTTAAATCCCTTTATTTATACAAATCATGCGATCACAGTTGAATGAATATATTAGACATGGTAAAAATTCATAATGGTATTTTGAAATCAAAAAAACATAAAACTAAGGAATTTCATGTTTCATATAAGCATTTTTAATAATAAGACATTTGATTAGATCATGTGGAATTTTCATTGATAAAATTTTCGGTCATTACACTCACCCTCTAATTATCTTAGTTGTGGGAGCCTTGGTAGATTAATTGGATTTATAAATTTTTTCTACACAATATAGTTCCCCTATAATAGTTTCCCCTAGAGTAGAAATATTATTCTAGGTGAGGAGTTTCAGGGTGATGGTATGGAGCCAGATATATATGGTGATTATGCATAAGAGTCGAAGTTGGATGACAGTAAGTTTATGTTTCACATTTTCTATTAATGTATCACCATAGGATATAGGGTATGGTCCATTACCCCTATTCTATTATTCATGGTTTTATATAGGTAGTAACAAAATTTTCCTATATATCATATGTTGTTTTATATTGTCTCCTTTATTATTTATATATTTGATTATCATTGATGGAATGGTTCATTTAGATTGTTCATTAATTGTTTTTGTGTGAGAAATTTTTTTTAAAAAAATGAAATATTTTTATGAATCAGATTTTGAATAAAAATATGATTTAATTTAAAAGTTGTCTTGTTTTTTAGAAATAACATCAAATTTGTAGATTCTAATTAAACAAATTAATTTACCATTGTTGTAATGTAGGAATCACAACACCAAGGTTTTTATTTAATATAACTGATTTTTTAATAAAAATAGATTATTTATTATTTGGTAGGGTAAATCTATTATAAATAATAATAACTTATTATTTAATTTTAAATAATCACAAATGAATATTTTTTAAATGTACCTCACTAACTCATTGGTAAAAAATCATATGGAATATTTTTCTCACACCATGTATACTATGTTTGGTGTTTGTAGTTCTTATGGTTATCATTCTTGTTTCTCATTGGATTATACCACTCGTAAATGATATTCATGTAGTATCAAAGTCAGTAGGTACAAGATATAGTTAGGGGCTAGGGTAAGATAGGGATGTGTGGTATCACTTTGGTTTGGGTTTAATACTTTGAATAATTTTTTATATTCTTGTATTCAGTTGAATTTTTTATTTTTTGAATTAATGTTTGTTCATTTTTTATTTAGATTATATGAAGGTTTTCATTATGATTTTTTCTTACTTCTATTTCATTATTATTTGATTTAATGTTTCCTTTTATTTGATCAAGGTAAAATTATTTCCATGTCTGTTTCTCTAATTCATATTCCCTACTTTCTAGCCTATGGAGATTGGTAAATCCCTTTAGGACATGTTAAAGTCTAGGCCTACTATATGGTTCATGGGTATCCTTGGATGGTTTATGAAATGATGTCCCATTTATATCCTTCTATATTTTTCATAATGATATTGTTAATTTTGATCATGGTGTAAAAACTACTAAATGTAGAATACACTAATTTGATATAATGTCAATTTACGTATAATATTACCAATGTGTTTAAGGATTAATAATAAGAATAATAATATAAAAATCAATTTTTTTTTGAATTTCTAGAGATATTAATGAATGATAGATCCTGATGAATATTCAATGATGAAAATCCATTGGTTGGCCTAATATAGGTCTCCTTGGGATAGATTATGTGATTCTATAGTATAGATCATTAAAATTAAATTTATCATCATGTGACTAATGATTTAATGGTAGTAACATAAAATAAATATCCTTTGTCCATAATTATACATACCTATCTCTTGGTGGATTTGTCAATATAGATACATATTAAGTGATTTCATTGTAGAGGATTGAACCCTGAATGGGGGTATCAGGATAATATTTTTTGTTGTTATCTTTTATCAGATTTGATTAAAATCATTCTTATCATATTTGGACAAAAATGAATAAAAATACCAAATGTTTTGGTGGATGGGTCACCATAACTCCTTTTAATATTATAATTCCTTAATGTATGGATGATTTTCTTCCCATATATTAGGATTTGATTTCATTATTTTATAAAATAATAATTCATGATTAACTTATTTCATAAAATTATGGGTTTTTATATATGAATTGTAACACCTCAAGCTTCTACGGTACACTTCACTTTGAATAATACAGTAGGGTGTGTTGTATGCAACTTCGAGTTCTAACACACACCACGACCAATCAAAATTGCCGTTATGAATAGTAATACTGAATTTTTGACATTTTATAAATTTTATCTCTCAAAATGGACTTCATTTTTGGATTCGGAATATCGAAGTTATCCTAGGGTGAAGTTTTGGTACTTTTCAGATAACTCTCATATTTTGATGAATAGTGAAAATTACTACCAGGAAAGCTCAGTCAGGGACAAAGGCCCTGGCCATTTATTAAAGAAAAGGAAAAGTACTGTGAAAGCAGGTTTAGGAGAACCGGAAACCTTACAACCATACACCTGATCCCCCAAGCACAAACGACATCCGAAATTCAAAAATCAAAAACCACGAACCCTGAGCCTTCCTCGAGCCGCGCGAAACCTCGAGAAGCGTTTCACGTGAACCCAAGAATTACAATCCAAAATACAAAATTATCTAACACACAAAACGAGAAAAGTCATATCCGCTCCTCGGGCCATGCAACGCCGCACGTCACGCGTCTCCTCGGGACGCACAGCCACGAGACGGGAACTCATCATCACGCGCCTCCATCATCACTCGCCGGCGACACCGTCCATCGGAAAGCTTGACGACAAGGTCACCAGAAACATCAACGCAGGACCACTCCCAGAATCAACAGCATCCGCAACGATCTTCAGCAGGTCACATAACACCAAAACTCCCCCAAAGAGGAGACGGAGCTTCATCCAAACCTTCCAAGGCAACTCCGCCACCAAAACCATTTCCATAACAAAGAAACCAAAACTCACAGAAACCATTACTAAATTTTAATTAAAAAAACTTTTTTAATCGAAATAATTAATAGTAATAAATTATGAATTTTAGTGGTTTTAAAGTATATTTAAAATTTATTTTTATCATTTAATACAATTTTGGTCATTGGACATAATTTCCTAATTAAACCGGACATAAACAAATATCAATCTTTTGATAGTTATTATATCTTAAAAACACGCTTTTTGTTTTGACAGTGGGAATTAAATTTAAATTAATTTCTTCCACTTATGTGTTTTTAATTTGGAAAAATTATTCGATATTTTGAATCAGGATATCCAAATTGTGTAAATCGGTAACTTTTCTTTTTAGACATTTTGAATAATTACATCGGTAAATATTTTATTTACCATGGTTAAAGGGTAAAATCTAGTAAATAAGGGATAAAAAATAATATTATAATAATACTAAATTACCCTAAAACGTGTCCTAACCTTATTGGTGGATATAGTTCCGACCATGGGCATCTTTGGGTTTATTTTGGGACCCCATGGATCCACTTGTAGGTGATAGAGACACTTTATTTTAATTAAGTTAAAATAAATATAAAAATGACATAAGCATATATCTTTTAGAAAAACAATTTTTACATAGGGTTATATATGTTGGATTTTCGACTATAAATATTCATTAGAAATATAAAAAGATTTCATACATAATTGTGTTTTATTCATAATTTTTAGACATTATATAATTTAATTTATTTATGACACAATGGTGGTCCATTAATTACATAATTAATGAAAAATTAGAATAATTGATATTATAAATACCCAAATAAATGTAATTTGAGACTTTTCAAAAATAACAATACTTTTATAAGATAGTATGACATGTTAGTCGTGATTTTATTAACTTTCTTCAAAGTAATCATTCTGTTATGAGTTTTACAAAAATCAATTTTTAAATAGTGTCAAAATTGACATAAAAGAGTTTTTAAAACAATTATTATATTATTAATTGATATTAAATTCCAAAAAATATAAGGGTCGTCCAAGAGACTTATATCATGATATGTGTATCATTAATGGACCCCTTGGGAGTCTCTTGGATGTATATAGTATGTTTATTAACCATATAATATATAATATCCAAAAAGACATTGTAAATGTGAAACTAATTAACTTACAGTTAATACTTAAAGATAAGGTTAATATAGTAACCCAAACCTGTCTAAATCCAATTGGTTGAGTGGTTTTATACCTATCACCAACTTAACCTTTAAATAATCCACTTTGGAGCCATTATAAACAGGTTATGAATTTATTATAAAATAATATTTCAAGTTTTTCCAAAGGAGCCCCTCACCCCTCTTATAAAAGGGCACACCCCCTTATCATTAATTCACACATTCAAAGCCTTTTGGATCGGAAAAACCCGGCCCAAATACTCTATAAACTTCCCTCCCTACAACCTAGAGGACTTAGTTTGATCCTAAAGCCAACCTAGGTGGACATTTTGATCAAATCAAAAGGAAGAACCCGGAGAAGAGGTAATGTTTTCACCACCCTTTTTCAAGTTCATTTCTTCTTTAACTTCTTCTTTCATTGATATTACCATTATAAAATAGTAAATCCAATATATCCTATATAATGTGATATTATTATAAATATGTTACAACCAAATTCAGTATTCTATCCATATTTTGAATGACATGTCACCATGCGTGCGTATGTACGACTTACCGTCTCCACATCATGGTGTAATTGTTATTAAATATATTATTGTTTGGATGGGTATAATAATGATATGAAATTCATATAAATAATAAATATAACATGATAATGATTTTGTATATATGATATATCTTCCAATTATATATTATATTAATATCAAAAGAATGATAGTTTCGCTCGTGCGTCCGTACGGATTACCGTCTCCACGATACGATGAGATTAATTTCCATGTTCACCATTCATCGACGATTATAAAAATATATATTACTAATAAGTATGTACTATATGAAATAATAATGCTACATTAAATATATATATATATTTATATATATAAGTATTTATGTACTTATATATATCTTATTCAATAATATGTAAGAACGGAAACAACATTTATGCATACGTACGGACTACCGTCTCCATAAGCTGTGTTTTCCATTTCATATATACGTCTATTATAAATTTTTATATTATAAATATATATGATAAATAAATCATGTTTTATATTATGGAAGTATTTAAATCATCATCTATGTGATACAATCAAGAGTAAAAAGTTAAATCATGTACGATAAGGAAAGAGATTATTACCCGAAATATTAATATAACATGGAAATTATTATTAAATGTGTAGTATAAAGTCATAAATGAATAATGTATGATATCATAAATATTAATATGGTTCTGTTATAATTTAATAACGTACTATAGTCTTCATCCAAAAGGCTAAACATACCCTCAACTAAAGTAAAGTGCAAGGTAAGGGGTTTTCATCTCACTCCTTATTCCCATGTGATTCATGCCATATTGCCACTATTACCTTTTGTGTGGTGTATTTACTGCCCATAATTATATTATTTGTGTAATAAACTTTAATTTCTTTCTATTTACATATTCATTGTATGATACCTCTTTCATGGGTTGTATGTTTCGTAAGTTACCAAACTGGTAAGGGTTAATTTCACAATCTCTTTATTATCTGAGGTTGTTTTTACATTAGTATCTACTGGGAAATATTTATTATCCATATCCATGTTTTATGAAAGAGGTTTCAAATGTATTATTTTAACGGACTTTTTACTAAAACATCATTTCAAACATTTTAAATATTTTTTCTTCTAAATATTTCTCATTAATGTCCATGACTTCAAAAGGGTATTTAAGGAAATATTTATATGGAAATGAATGTTTTTAAAATATTAATTCCATTGAAATGTTTCAAAGTGTTATGGGACACTTTGATTCAAAAATTTATTTAAATGAATTCTTTTCCAAATTGTGTGGCATTTAAATGTTATCATGAAAAAGAGATATTTCTCTCAAATAGTTTTGGTTTCATCTATGTCAAAATCCTTTGATAAATTTTATACTTGTTTGAAGTTGATTTATTATGATACAAATCTTCCATATTGTATTTAAGGTTTTGTAATATGTTTGACTATGGATGAGTTATATTTATTCCATTAATGGATTATGATTAATGTTTTTTCATTTCTTAGGATAGTTTTAATATGAATTTTTATGTTATATTTCATCCTCTTTTTAAGATGAATGTGTTAGACTAGTATGTTCTGGGTTGGGGACTGGTAAAAGTAAGCCCTCCGGGTTGGGGTCCGGTTACAGAAGACCCTCCAGGTTGGTGTTCGGTTATTAGAGGCACTCCATGATGGTGTCCGGTTATTAGAGGCACTCTGGGTTGGTGTCCGGTTATTAGAGGCACTCCAGGTTGGAGTCCGGTTACAGAGGCTCTCCGGGTTGGGTTCCGGTTACAGTTATCCCTTAGGTCTTGGCACAAGGCCTTAACACAGAAATTAATGTTTGGCATTATGCATTCCATAATTATGAAAGTGGTTAGTGATGTTACTTGTGATTATTAGACTAGTAGAATATCCATGTGAATAAATAAATGGAATTACTTCATTTTATTTTTTCCATATTATGCTGAAGTTTAAGTTTAAAAGGCTTTTGTTTTAGTTATACATTTCCTTAAATGTTTATGCTTATTTATGAAAGTTTCTGCTGTATTGTAATCCTTACAGATCATCTGAGCTCACCACTTTCTGTGTTTTATTTTTCCTAGAATTACAACAAGTGTATAGTGATTGATATGCAGGGTTAAGCCAAGGGAATAATGGCATTCGTGAAGGATTACTTATGTTGTTTTGTATGTTATGAAAATTAATGTAACATTCATGTATGTAATCTATTTTCCAAGACTGCTAAACTGATCAGTCCTTTGGGACTTGATTCTTTGTAATAATGCCAATGTATTAAAATAATGCACCGACATGGGGTAACTAGGGTCGGGGCATTACAGTTGGTATTAGAGGAAGTTTAGTAATAACCTTGGAAACTTGATTTAGATAAACTCTAATTAGAGCACATAGCCCTAAGATAGAATTTGAGGATTAGTAGAGAAAAACTTCCTAGAATTTTGGTATTGTAGAGATTTTTTGAGTTTTCTGAGCAATACATCTATGTCCAGATACGAGCAGGTAGAGGCGGCTCTGGCACAGATGTACCTAGGGGAAAAACCCAAAAACACTACTTTGAGCTAGACTCGAATGAGAACTGGTGCACGAAAACGGGTCATGCTGCACTCTTGGTTACGACACTCCCGGGGGATATGCTTAGGATAATTCTCATTTTCATTACAAACCATTGTGAAGTGTTTATGAGTATATACTTACTCAATGAAAACATTTTTATGATTATGGATTATATCCATAAACTATTTAATTTATGTTATTTGTTTTACAAGTTCAGGATCAGGTATTGATATTCATAAACCTATCTAGTGAATTTCATTGTTTAGAAATGGTGCCCAGTATAATGAATGAGAACTCCAACAATACACATGATCCAAAGAGTAAGTAGGATCATATCTTTCATTGTCCAAAGCAAGAATTTAGAAGGGAAATAGTCTCCCACGTATTATCATCATATGAAGATATAGTATCGTGTGTTGATAAGATAAGTAAATAATTCTCGAAGTCCTATGGCTTTGAAGGGAATCCAAATAAGGAAAGTATGGTAGAGAGAAGAACAGATAAAGGGAATAATGTAAAGAAGGATTTTCCCATATGTGATAACTGTAGAAAGAATCACCTTGGAATATGCTTGAAGGGAATGAGATTATGTTATAAGTGTGGAGAAAAAGGACACCAAGTAAGTGACTACAAGGGTCAGAAAAAGGTTTCAAATGTACAATGCTTCATCTGCAAGGAGTTTGGACACTACGCGAACCATTGTCCCAGTCATCATACTATGCCGCAAATGATTCTATTGGATAATAATCAAGTTGTGAAACTACCACAAATGAAGAGGAATGACTAGTGTTATTATGTTGTTTTTTTGGAATTATTTCATTTAAGTGTTGTATCAATGATGTTCTAGAAATAAATAAGGATTGTACTACAGTACTATTTCATTGAGGATTTGAGATTTTATAGTACTAAGAAAAGTGACTCTACAGCGAATTAAACGTTTTGGAAATTACATGGAAAAAAGGATCTTCATTGTGTTTAACTTAATTATAAATTTTGGACTATGAGTTTGGATATTAGTATTTTGGATAAGTCTATAGGTTGGAATGGATTAAGTTTGAAAGGTTATTTTTGGATTTTTATAAAAGGACAACATGCAGACCGTGTGACAACCCGTCACGTTGGAGAAAGCTGTGGGAATTGAACCCGTAACTATAGTGCGATTGGGATTTATCACCTACCAAAAGAATTTGTGAATTACATAGATTGTATAATGTAGTTTCTTTTTTAATGGGTCTTATATGTGAATTATACATTCATTATATTTGGAACCCTATATGATTAGGATAAATATAGTATATTTGAGTTGTCTTATGTTTTATAGTGAAAGATGAGTTTGTGGTAGAAATTTATTAATGGATAAAATTTTAATTATAAATTAAGTATATATGCTTATGATCTTATCCAATATCATAACTAAATTACTCAACATTAATAAATGGAACTCTGAATAAAAATGTTGTCTTAGATGGTACCTTAGATAATCACAAATTTATGGCTTTGGGATTGTTGGCCTTTTCATAGCCATGTTCTCTACCACTCCCCATCAAATATTAATGGTTATAATTCTCTTCCATATACATATTTTCCTACATGGAACCCTAGTATGTGTTATTTTCGGTAACCATCATACTTACCACTCTTTATTTTCAATAGAGGCCTCATTAATCCATTTTTCCAATGTGGGATTTCAACTAAGATATTTTGAAATGTCAACCCCAAATTTCCAATATCGAGTATAAATTGCAAGCACACAATTTATTAAAGGGCGGAGAATGTAACACTCCAAGATTCTATGGTACGCTTCTCTTTGAATAAAACAGTTGTGTGTGTTGTACGCAACTTCGAGTTCTAACACACACAACGACCAATCAAAATAGCAGTTATGAATAGTAATACCCACTTTTTAAAATTTTATATATTTTATCTCTCAAAACGGACTTCATTTTTGGATTCTGAATGTCTAAATTATCATAGGGTGAAGTTTTGGTACTTTTCTGATAAATCTCATATTTTGATGAATAATGAAAATTACTAAATTTTAATTAAAAACAACTTTTTTAATCAAAATAATTAATAGTGATAGATTATGAATTTGAGTGGTTTTAAAGTATATTTAGAATATATTTTTACCATTTAATAAAATTTTGGTCATTGGACATAATTTCACAATTAAACCAGACATAAATAAGTAACAATATTTTGATAGTTATTATATCTTAAAAACACGCTTTTTGTTTTGACAGCGGGAATTAATTTTAAATTAATTTCTTCCAATTCTGTGTTTTGAATTTGGAAAAATTTATTCCATATTTGGAATCAGGATGTCCAAATTGTGTAAATAGGTAACTTTTATTTTTATACATTTTGAATAATTACTTCGGTAAATATTTTATTTACCATGGTTAAAGGGTAAATCTGGTAAATAAGGGCTAAAAAATAATATTATAATAATACTAAATTAACCTAAAACGTGTCCTGACCTTATTTTTGGATACATTTCCAACCATGGGCATCTTTTGGTCGATTTTGGGACCCCATGGAGCCACATGTTGGTGATAAGGACACTTTATTTTAATTAAGTTAAAATAAATACAAAAATGACATAAGCATATATCTTTTAGAAAAAAAATTTTACATAGGGTTATATATGATGGATTTTAGACTATAAATATTAATTATAAATATAAAAAACTTTCCTACATAATGGTAGTTTATTTAGAATTTTTAGACATTATATAATTTAATTTATTTATGACATAATGGTGATGCCATAATTACCTAATTAATGAAAAATTAAAATAAATTGTATTATAAATACCCAATTAAATGTAATTTGAAACTTTTTATAAATAAAAATAATTTTCTAGGATAATATGTCATGTTATTATTTAATTAATTAACTTTTTTCGAAGTAATAATTCTGTTATGAGTTTTACAAAAATCAATTATTGAATAGTGTCAAAATTGACATAAAAGAGTTATTAAAACAAATATTATATTATTAATTGATATTAAATTCCTAAAAATATAAGGTTACACCAAGAGACTAATATCAATATTGTTGTATCATTAATGGACCACTTGGGGGTCTCTTGGATGTATATTTTATGTTTATTAAACATATAATATAAAAATACAAAGAGACATTGTAAATGTGAAACTAATTAACTAAGAGTTAATACTTAAAGATAAGGTTAATATAGTAACCCAAATCTATCTAAATCCTATTTTTAGAGTGGCTTTCAACATACCCCCACCTTAACCTATAAATAATACACTTTGGAGCCATTATAAATTGATTATTAATTTATTATAAAATAATATTTCTAGCTTTTCCAAAGGAGCCCCTCACCCCTCTTATAAAAGGTCACTCCCCCTTCTCATTAATTCACACCTTCAAAGCCTTTTGGCTCGGACAACCGCTTCCCAAATACTCTCTAAACTTACCTCATTAAAACCTATCAGGCTTAGTTTGATCATAAAGCCATCCTAAGGAGCCCTTTTGATCAAATCAAAAGGAAGAACCCGAAGAAGAGGTAATGTTTTCACCACCCTTTTTCATGTTCATTTTTTCTTCAACTTCTTCTTTATTTTTTAGTCCCATTCTAAAATAACAAATCCACTATCTCCTATATAATGTGATATTATTATATATATGGTACAACCATATTCAGTATTCTATCCATCATTTGAATGAAATGTTACCATACGTGCGTACGTACGGCTTACCGTCTCCAAGTCGTGGTGTAATTGTTATTCAATATATTATTATTTGGATGGGTATAATAATGATGTGTAATTCATATAAATAATAAATATAACATGATAATTATTCTGTATATATGATATATCATCCAATTATATATTATATTAATATCAAAAGAATGATATTTTTGTTCGTGCGTACGTACGGATTACCGTCTCCACGACGCGATGAGATTCATTTCCAAGTTCACCATTCATCAACGATTATAAAAATATATATTACTAATAAGTATGTAATATATGAAATAATAATGCTACAGTAAATATATATATTTGTATTTATAAGTATTTATGTACTTACATATATCTTATTCAATACTATGTAAAAACAGAAACAACGTTTATGCGTACGTACGGACTACCGTCTCCATAAGCGGTGTTTTCCATTTCATTTATACGTCTATTATAAATTTTTATATTATAAATATATATGATAAATAAATCATGTTTTATATTATGGAAGTATTTAAATCATGATCTATGTGATACAATCAAGAGTAACAAGTTAAAACACGTATAATAAAGAAAGCGATTATTATCCGAAATATTAATATAGCATGGAAATTATTATTAAATGGTTAGTATAAAGTCATAAATGAATAATTTATGATATTATAAATATGGTTATGGTTATGGTATAATTTAATAACATACTATAGTCTTCATAAAGGAGGCTAAATGTACCCTCGACTAATGGAAAGTGCAAGGTAAGGGGTTTTCATCTCACTCCTTATTTCCGTGAGATTCATGCCATATTTACACTATTACCTTTTGTGTGGTGTATGTACTGCCCATAATTATATTATTTGTGTAATACACTTTAATTTATTTGTATTTACATATTCATTTTATGATACCTCTTTCATGGGTTGTATGTTTCATAAGTTACCAAACTGGTATGGCTTAATTTCACAATCTCTTTATTATCCGAGGTTGTTTTTACATAAGTATCTACTGGGACATATTTATTATCCATATCCATGTTTTATGAAAGAGTTTTCAAAGGGATTATTTTAAGATACTTTTTACTAAAACATTATTTCAGAAAATTTAAATATTTATTCTTCTAAATCTTTCTCATTAATTTCCATGTATTCAAAATGGTTTTTTAGGATTTATTTATATGGACATGAATGTTTTTAAAATGTTAATTCCATTCAAAAGTTTCAAAGTGGTATGGGACACTTTGATTCAGAAATTCCATTAAATTAATTATTTTCCAAATTGTGTGACATTTAAATGTTTTCATGAAAAAAAAATATTTTTGTCAAATAGTTTTGATTTCATCTATTTCAACATCCTTTGATAAATTTTACACTTGTTTGAAGTTGATTTATTATGATACAAATCTTCCATATTTTATTTAAGGTTTTATGATATATTTGAATATGTATGAGTTATCTTTACTCCATTAATGGTTTATGATTAATGTTTTGGAATTTCTTATGATAGTGTTAATACAAATGTTTATGTTATATTTTATACTCTTTTTAAGATGAATGTGTTGGACTAGTATGTTCCGGGTTAGGGACCCGTAAAGTAAGCCCTCCGGGTTGGGGTCTGGTTACAACAGACCCTTCGGGTTGGTGTCTAGTTATTAGAGGCACTCCAGGTTGGTGTCCATTTATTATAGGCACTCTTGGTTAGTGTCTGGTTATTAGAGGTACTTTGGGTTGGAGTCCGGTTACAGAGGCTCTCCGGGTTGGGTTCTAGATACAGTTATCCCTTAGGTCTTGGCACAAGGCCTTGACACAGAAATTAATGTTCGGTATTATACATTAAATCATTATGAAAGTGGTTAGTGATATTTCTTGTTATTTTTAGAGTAGTATCATATCCATGTGAATAAGTAAATGGCATTAATTCATTTTATTTTTTCCATATTATGCTGAAGTTCAAGTTTAAAAGGATTTTGTTTTAGTTATACATTTTGTCAAATGTTTATGCTTATTTATAAAAGTTTCTATGGTATTATTATCCTTACTGAGCATATGAGCTCACCCCTTTCTATGTTTTATTTTTCCCAGGATTCCAAGAAGTGTATAGTGATTGATATGAAGGGTTTAGCCAAGGTAATAATGGCATTCGTGAATGATTACTTATGTTTTTTTGTATGTTATGAAGTGTAATATAGCATTCACGTATGTAAACGATTTTCCAAAACTTCTAAACTGATCGGTCCTTCGGGACATGATTCCTTGTAATCTTTCCAATGTATTAAAATAAGGCACCGACTCTGGGTAACTATGGTAGGGGTGTTACATGAATAATATAAATATATTTTTATTATTATTAATGTTTATGAGACCTTAAAAATAATTTTATTTGACTTCAAAATTTTATTTATTATTATATTCATATTTCTATAATAATAAATAGTTTATCATATATGATTTTTAAATCTAATATATTTAAATGTTTCATATTTTTTATTGTTATATGATTCTCTTTGAAATATAATTTTAAGCATAAATAGTGATAGATAAAAATAATTGAAAAATTTTATAGGAATTGAATGATGGGGTTGTGTGATGATGAAAATTAGAAAAATATGATGTCTATGGAAAAATATGTGGTGTGTGATATGGATAGATGATGGAAATAAATAGAAAATATTTGGATGTATATAAATTGATGATAATTGATGTTATGATCCTAGAAAATCAATGTTATAGAATTATTAAATTAATATTTTTCATAATTATTGAAATTTCCATTATTAACAAACTCTATTGATTTGTATGTTAATTGTGAAGGGTTATTTTTTAAGAAATCTATCAGGCAATATTTTTTTCCATGTTACATACGATTATGAGAATTATTTGGAAAATATATATTATATTGTAACGTATTAAATGTTTTTCATGTTGAATACAACATATTTATTCATATACACCATACATATGTATTAATGGAAGTGAATCTTGGATATACGATGAAATGTCATTTTACCCATACCTACCCACACATTATAGTGTCTATATAATTATTATATATCACTATATATGATCTTTTAAATCCATCATGTTCGTTGGTGATGGATAATAATACCCATTTTGGATGAGGTTTGTTATTGTTTTATTACACATAATTTGAGGATTTGGACTACACGTGATGAGTGAGTAATAATTATATTATTTTGTTTGGTTTGTCCAGTCTTGGCCATGTCATTTTATTTTAACTATTTTTTAGAAAATCTATTTAAATTTAAATATATTTTAAATATTATTATTGGTTTTTATTAGAAACTACATATTAATTTCAAATATTTTATGAATACAATGAGAGATAATCATTCACAAATAATTGTCTAACCATTCCTTGAAACTAGTAATTTTCTTTAGAAATCCTGAAACACACATGAGTAACGGTGGAATCCTCCACTCAAATAAATTGAATTGGTTCTCTAGTTTAGTTTATTATAATTTTAATTTAGAGGTGATGCTTAAAATTTATTCTAAAATCTATATGTCTAAATACAAGAGATCATTTTAATATTATAATAACTTCGATAATTAGTGTTTTTCAATTTCAAATAGTATTTTTTTGATATAATAATGAGGCTTATTCTAATTCAAAAATAACAATAGTCTCATTCCCCATGTTAATAATGATCACTTGACATTGAGGATATTATAATAGATCAATAATCAAAGTATCATCATGGAATTTTTGGGGATGATACCATTTATGCAGGAACCGTTAATATACTTATTTTTTTGTTATCAAAAAATATCAATTTGGATAATTAATTTTAACTAATTATTAAAAGTAATGCTTGTTATGTGTTGATCTTTAGTCGATTTCCAAAAAGGTAATGCAATTTTATTGTGTCAGGGTAGTGGAAAAAATATAATATCCTAAAACCCATGAAAGAAACATGAAATAGGTGATTCTAAATATTAATAAATTATCAGATAACTTGTTAAATTATTTTTTGGTGCTACATGGGATATGGGTTTAATGTTAAATGTTTTGATGAAAATTTAAATGAATTATTTTAAAAATTATAAATTTAAATTTCTAAAATTATAAATATAGATGATGATTAACTAAATTATTTTATGAATTTTAGGTGGTTATTAATATAGTTTATATTTTTTGTAATAGCGTAATATCATTGGGTATCTTGTGGAATGTTATTCTGTACCTTTTGGGCGAGGAAATTGGGTTGAATGTCCTCCACTAGCTCTCCATATCTGAGGAATTGTATCAGCTTCCTGATGAGTTCATAAGAACCTAGTTTTAATTCATTTGTAACTCAGTATCCTACTAAAGATTTTAATATTATTAATATTATTAATATTCTTATTACTATTATCAATAATATTATTAATTTAATTATAACTATTTTTGTGTAATATATCATTGATTATGTATATTTTGTTGTTAGTTTAGTTTTTTTACTAATAAAACATATACATACTAGTTATTATTCGAATGTTTAAATAAAACTAAAAGGTTTCTATTATTAAATAATTATTAATATCGGGGATTTTAGTTTTGGAAGATTGATATGGGAAGATTGATTGGTGGGATTTTCAAGGAGTAAATCATGACTAAATATTTTTTGAGTAGATGAATAAAATCCAATTTGGTTTGATTCATAAGAAATTCAAGTGTTAATTTTAGTTTTGGGGAAATCATGGAGTATGAGTTGTATTAATAAACAAGCATGATTATGTAACACATATTGGATTGATATGGAATGCTCCATGATTACGTAATGAAACACTAGTCAACAAAGGTTTTATAGAAAAAAAGGAAATATTTCATATAGATCAGGTGGTATGCATGTTATTCATATAGAAATAAATGCCGATGATAAATAACATGAGAGGATTAAATATATGTGGTAATATTGTTTCAAATATAGAAATGTAACAAAAATTTGTTTTGAAACATTTATAATGATTTTAGGAGAATTTCATGATAGTTTTGGACTTGATAAATATGTGTCGGGTTTTATTATTTTAAATGAGAATTCTATAGGGTGGGTTTTATCTCACACAAATGGTCTCCTTCAATTTTTTTGTTTTTTAATTTAATGAAATCACTAAATAGATGAATATTCTTTTTTATAGAATGATAAATTGTATTTTAAATAATATTTTTTCTCTTTATCTATCAAAACATAATACATTCTTCTCTTCCCCGGTTTCCCATTACTTTGGTAAATGTTTACAATATATTATATCATAGCTTCTTCTAGTAATCAGATCAAATTCTAACCGATAACAATTTTTCGTTATATTACCGATTTCATGTAATTCCAATGATTTTTTTGAATAAAAAAACCAGACACACTATGATTCAACAATTAAATCCCATTATGTCAATAAAACTCCAAATAGTTCATAGATATAATAATTTCTCCATGTGGACACCTCTATAATTTTATTTTTGAAACAACACATTTAAAATGAGGAATGGAAACTATTTTTTACTTCATAATGTTAAACCTTTTCAAAAAAAATATACACATTAAAAATTTATAAGAGATTAAAGATTTCAACAATATGACCTCATGTTACCATCACCATAATAATCTTGGTTGACACTCTAAGATCATTATTTTCAAATCCATCATATAAATATTTATTTATATTATTTATTCTCCATTCAAGAGATCATATAATGAGGTTATCATCCCAATATAATAAATGCATGATATAATTGTTAACAAATTATTTGAAACAGAAAAATTGATCATTATTTCATCACATTTAATTATTCTTTCTGATGAATGCATTTAATTTTTGATTCCACTACATTCTAATCTATTTTTGTTTAATACATACTTTTGAAATTTTTAAAAATATGTATTCTCTTTTGAACTATGTAAACCCTACTATGCACATTATGTAGATATTACCCTATAATAATCCATGATAAAATGTGTATTCAATAATTTTTTAACTATAATCTATCTATAGATAGAAGTCCTAAAATAATATTTGATAATGTTAAAAATAATAATAGAAGAAATTATTTTAGTAAAATAAGAACCCAATTTTAAAATATTTTCACAATTAGTATATTTTAATAACTTATACTTCCACTAATATTCTCTTATAGCTACTGCCCCCATTTTTTAATAACATCAGTCATTCCTATGTGTAAATATGTCATATTATATTTTTTATTTTCATAAAACTATTCAATTTATTCATTATTTCCTTCTAAAAAATTCAATAATCTCAAAAATATATTTTCTCTTTATAGAACATGGATTCTGCCGCATTATTATATATCAAATAATGAAATTTCCACTTATATTATTTGTGTAAATTTTGTACCCTAGCTATTCTTCAAATAAGTATGATATTTTATAACTGGATATTCTTCTATACAAGAATTTCGTCTAATGTACCTTTATGCAAAACTTTTAGATGAATAATTACATCCCAAAAAATCCCTTTAAGATCAAAATATTCATAAAAATGTATATTTTCTCCTAATATATGACTAATTTTAATTTCTGAAATTATAAAAAACATGTCTTTGAAAAATAATATTTTTCAATATTTATTTTCTTATTTTATTTATCATATATATGAAAACATCAATAATTATTTTCATAGTAATTAAAGAATCATATATTTATTTAAGATTAAAATTATCCCTAAAATCAAAATCATAATGAATATAAGATTAATAATGAATAAAATATTAATGTATAAATTTTCCTCTTTTTTATTCCATGAAACCTCATTAAATTTATCTCATTGATTAATAAATGGATAATGATTTATCTTGTATGGTAATATACTTGTACTTTTAAATTCAATTCCTTATGTAATATAAATAGCAAGATTATGTTTTTTCCAACATATTTTTTTTATCACAATGTTCTGTTATAGTGTCCTGTGATATATGTACTTCATTAAAATTTTGTTTGAGACAAAAAATTCATGATATCATTACTTGTAAACATAAAACCATTATTAAATCTCAAAAATATCACCTTAAACCCTATTTCATTCACATAGAGTATATACTATTTCATAAATGTAGACATTATTAATTTTTTAGAAAATAAATATACACATTTACATTGATTCATCAATGAATTTCCTTTAATATATTTATATAAAAAGATTATATATTGGTGTATGTACTCAAAAATCATAACTGATAATCTCTAATATTATTACATTTTGTATTCTACCTCCATTATTTAATATATTACTCTTTCTTCCATGTATGAAATCACAACATAATATTACATCAACAGATTTGGGATCTTGTAGAATAATTTTTTTCCATAAAAGAATCATAATGTTTTCACTGAAATGACCCCCCTCTACAATAATATCTTTTCAAATTTTCCATCGAATTTAAGAATGCCTCTATATCATTTAAAAAAAAATCATGTAATTTTATCCATTATTAACATCATGTAAAATAAATGTATAACCCATTTTTCCTATTATATCACAATATACATGTCACAATATCAGTTATCATATTCTTTCTGATGTATATTAAATTTTATTCAAGATTTGAAATATAGGAAACATTATTTAAAAAAAATCCGACAGTATTTTTAAATGATCAAATCACATTTCCTAATAATATGAAGATTCTCATTATTAAAATGTTATACCATTCAATAATAACCTCAATAAAAATTAAATGAAATTCCTTCACTAAAATTCAATTGTATGTATTTAAAAAGTATAAATATTCAAGACTTAGTATAAATATCGACACAAATTACCATTTAACATTCATAGCTTATCGAAAAACTATTCTTAGACTGGTTACTTGATGACTTCATTCATTCCTTATAGAATTTTTTAAAATATCATTTTTCCAAATTTATGAAATTTTTGATTCTCTATATTGAATATAGGTAGCCATATCTTCAAGATTCTGACCTCAATTTAGAGTTACCTCGATGCATTGATCATCCTACTAGAAGATGAAATGATGATCATTTTGTGATTTTAATTTTAGTTATATAATAACAACCGAATTTTTTTATTAATATTTATAAAATTGTATAATTTATAATACCCATTAATATTTGTTTAAAATTAGTTAATAATAATTCAATATAAACATAGTTTATAACACCATTTAAAACAAATTTTTGAAAATTATTCTTAATAATTTATTTGATATGATTCACAAATTTTAAATAATTTTTTCAGAAATATTTTCTAAACGTTATAACTTATCCAAATCATCTAGTAAAATTTCATATTCATCCCACTAATATAGTTATTCCCCATTTAAATGTTATTAACTTTTATTCATTTAAAAACTTCTATGTTATGAGGCAAGAATAATTTCTCTAGTAAATAATTCTTTAACCAATATAATTTATAAATACGCTTTGTTATTATCATTTTTTATAATTATTTCCATAATAATTTTATTTTTTATAACATTTTTTATGATGAAGATATCTTATTATAGTAAGAAAAAGATCCATAATTAACATTAGTTATACTTGTGAGATGAGATAAAAAGGATACAAATGATCCATGAGATTTATTAGAAGATGTTAATATTCAAATATAAATTTTTCCTTATAAAAAAACTGAAAAATATAAACATCAATAAACTATCATAAAATTTATGGGAGGAAACCATATATATGGAAAGTATGTGGGTGTGTTTTTATTATTTTCAAAAATTTATTTATTATAAAATTTCATTCATCTTCTATAATTCTATAATCTTGTAAATTTTATGGGAAATGAATTACTTTTTTAATTTTTTATGACATATTATATATTAGTTAATTTTATTAACTTATCTAGGAAGGAAATTATAATGTAATTTATTTAAATAATCGAACATATAATTTTATTTTCACACCATTTATTACATTAATAAATATAGAATGTATTTATAGATTCTTTAAAAATGGATTTAAATTTTGGTTTTATAAACAAAGATAAAAATTTATTTAAAAAGTTTATCCCATTAAATAACTATTAAAATCATTATTTAAAAAACTGACTTTTAAAGTGTATTATTCAGCTAGTGTCCCCTACCATAAATATCCATAGATTTTCTGGATAATTTTCACAATTCTATTATCCCAATATATTTATATAATATTGTCTAAAAACCCACATTTGACATTGGTTTAAATGTTTCATGACAACTATTAACCATTCTATTTAGCACATCCCAACTCTCAATAAATGATGACATGTTATAAAATTCATTTATTTCATCGATGATGTTATTTTTTACCAAAATCAACTAGTTTATAGAAATATATAAAAAAAAATTATGATCTTTTATAAACAAACCTTTCAACATCTTCATGTTGAATAGTTTTCTCATGTGGTTCACCCTATTGGTTATAAAAAATTTACACATATTTTTTGATTCTATTATCATTAATATAGATGTATTCTATATACTATTTTGGAATATGATATTATTACTAAATATTCATGGATTTTCTATTTTAATAATCACAATCTATAGTTGAATTACGTTTCCACCCAAGAAGTTGACCTTTAATATATCCTCTTTGATATCGGTTTTTTAGGAACAATTTTTGTCCTTCATACCTTAACTAGGACACGATACCACTTATTAGGATCATTTTACAATGTTGGATTTCTAAGTCGAATAGATAATAATAACTAACGATCTATCATATAACCAATTGGTGAAATTAGAGTAACATATAATATATTATATATTATCAAAAATGTATCTAGAATACTAACATTGAAGTTGGATGAGTTATTTCATTCAATATATATAGGACATTTCATCATCTCATTACCAAATACTATAAATTTATTATACTATTATATTAAAAAACATGAATGAATATGAATAAGAGTTCAATATAATCTAGAAATATTAAATAAAAAGGTGATGATATATTTCACTACATCATGAAATATACAAGACTAATCACCAGATATAATAGTGATCATAATGTTTTTATTCAATTATGGGACATGAAAGGGATGTCCTAATGATGTAATAATAATATTAGGATAAAATAGTGTAATTTTTTTTTAAAAAAAATGATACTAAATGTAGAAGTTCCAAAATATTATTGGTGGTCAAAAATTGAGTAAAAATAAGTTTCTCACTATGGGAAAATGGATGTAAATAAAATATCTCACTATTGTATAGAGAAAACAATTAAAAGCATATTATAGAATATGTTTTTAAAACACATCCAATACAATAAACACTCAAAACTAGGAGAACTAATGATAATTAAGATAATTCTTATACAACATAATATTTCTACAATTATAAATAATTTTTAAATAGCCATACAACTATACATTGATGGAGGTTTTGTGGATTTTTGAAACCCAACATAATATACCATGCTTTCCCCTTTGACAAATCATGGGGGTGACATCAATACATATATAAAATAGTTGGTATAAAAATATTCATCAAAAATCTATTTCATATATATATATCCCAGTTATAGATTTCATTGGGAACTGATTATATCACCATTGATCATTTTTTATGTACAAATAATACTTATAACATCCCTATATTGATACTTGAGGATTTTCATTATCATGACATATTTGAGTTAATTATCATCATCAAATTTTTTTCCAAATTTATATTACTTTAAAAACATTTTAATTCCATATTTAATCATTCAATTATAGTAAGAGTGATAATATATTCCAATTTTATTAATCATCAAATGAAAAACAAATATTCCTTGAAATATGTAAAGTGATCTTTCTTTTAGAAAATAAAATAATATTCTCCAATCTATTCCTGAGATCCAACAATAATATTATCATCTATATTTTAATTATCTTATCCTATGAATTTTCCATTTATTTTATCAAAATGTTTGATGATGATAAAAAACTAAATCATTTAAATCAATATCATTATTCTACATATAAACGTAAAAACATAACACAAAACATATATATTTTTGTTATAATTACATTAAAATTATGAATCAACAAAGGCACTAATAGTAATGTCTTGAGCCACTACAACATATTAAAAAATATAATATCTTCATGATGTAACTTTGTATCATATTCACTGTGTTATAATTCTACAGTTCGAGATTCAGTATTTAATGATGGACTACTCCCATTGTATGTTCAATTATTATTCTAGTAGATACCATAGAGAATATGACACTATACATTACATATACCAATAAAACACATAAAATATAATTCCATTGAGTTTCACTACTAGTAATAATTTATGTGGATAACTTGCAATTAATATTAAATGATGTATGGTTTGTCCATTAGTCAATAAAATTATAGAAATAAAATAATTTCATTATGTAATATTTGTGTGATAGTAAATTATATCTATTGTGTCCTTTCCACATTTTTAAATTTTGATGGCTAAAAAATCAGGAACAACACTATTTATTATTATTTATTATTTTTATACAAGATATTATTTTTCGATTTTTATACACTGTTATTATTTATTATTTATTACTAATTATTATTCTATATCCTAGTTATTTAATATAATTATTCATTAGTTATTATTCTATTCTTGAATTAATATTTTATTACTCTCACATATTAGGATTGAAAAAATTTTCAATGTCTATTATGTATTTTAAACATTACTTGATTTTTTAGTATTCGCTATATCCAAATATTACATATCTTATTTTCATTTTATATATGTCTAGATTAATTTTTTTAATATGTCTAATATCTAATATATAGAAGAATATATTGTAGTCTAGGAAGAAACATATAATGCATGAGGATTCAAGAAATTTCAAAAATTTCATCATAATACATATTATTAAAAACATATTACATATTATAGTGATTGTAAAAATATAGACATCTTAAATACATTACATAACACATTTTTTATTGAATATATAGAAAAGGTGAATGTATTGGACATCATATTTTTGGGAAATGGAAATTATTTTTTATATTATAGAAACTTATATTATTATTACATTATTTAGATAAATTACATTACATATTGTTTTAATTTAATAAATATAGTGATGAAATTAATGTGATTCATATATAGTGAGTCAATAAATTTTCATATTTATCACATTCTATAGATAAATCATGTGTACCCTCTTATTTTTATGACATAGCGACAAGATAGCGTTAATAAAAAATGAGAATAATGCATTCCATGATATTAGGAGGATATTATCAAGGGATATATATAGATCATTTCATGAACACAATGTTTGTAAATAATAATATTGAATATAAAACACTACAACTCAACATATACAAGGTATGAATTAGGTAGAACAAAATGAATTCAAAAAATATTTTCAAATCATAAATATTAAAGCTCAATTATTATGTATACATTCATATGCATAATATCATATAGAATTCATTATACATATAGATGAATAATTAAATAATAATTTTAAATATTGACACTATAATCTCTACGTTATGATTAGATATTCTATTTCTTTATAGACTGAAGACTTATAATAGCTATAAATTTATCTAGTTTATTCATTCTTATTTTTTTGTTCTAATTAAATTAAATATTTCTAGTATAGTTTAAAAAAAGGTTTCAAGAGTTTACTATATAATTAATATATCAATAGAAACACATACTGTAATGACATTTTATAATGCATAATTTCCAAATAACTATCATTAAAATTTATGAAATGACAAAATCTAGAAAGAGTATTATGATTATTATTTTACAGAATATGTTCTTTAATTTTCATTATATCAGTGGTTTTTATTTAAATGATATATAAGTTATGCTTTAGGCATATGAAGATAGTGTTTTAAATATTTTGGTAATATTTTATTGATGTGTTTAATGTACAGAAGTAGTGGTGATCTTTTTTAAAGTTTTTATTCAAAATATTTTGAATTTTTATATATATTATAATATAAGTAAACATATATTTAACTAATTTTATCGAGTTTAGATTAATGAAATGTACAAAACTACTATTTAAAAAAATTATAGTAATAGAAGATGAGATTAATCATTTATATAATAATTATAAAATATTTATTAGGTAATATATATATTTATTTTCTATATATTTAATTATTTTGGAAGAAAAAGTATGAGGAAATGTACATAATATATATAAATAGAAAATAGAAGAAAATATATTTATTCTATAAATTCTATTATGTTTAGAATAATATTGTTATGGAACTTTTATAAATTGAATATAAAAATAAAATAAATGGTAATATAATTGAAAGAATATTTTTCCATACTGAAAAATGCTTAATTCTATTATTTTCCCAATTTATGATTATCTACCTATAAGTATTATTCAAAAACAAATATTTCACCTGTGATTTTCTTTTTCTATAAATTGAATATAAACTATTAATTGATGTGGTATATGTGTGATGATGATGTTATGTATTTCTCACCTCACATAGTTATTTTCTATGTGTAATTTTTTTTAAACCAATGTGGAAGTGGAAAATAGTTGTATTATGTTATATAGGTCTAGGATAAAATGAGCATATTGAATAGAAAAAGGTTTTTTTAATTTTAGCTGATAGATTCTAATTAAATTTATGATAACTTTGAAAAGGGATAAAATAAAAATCACCAATATAATGTCAATTTTTTTTATTTTGTATCCTAGAACAATAGTATAAATAAAGTGTGTCCATTATCATTATTTTATTTTATTCCATTACATTACTCAATTATAAAAGTCGGTTATAATAGAAATATTTTAAGTGGAATATTTAAATAAGTGATATTTATTTATTTTATACTATTTCCCCACTCTTTTGTCTTTGAATATATTTTCCTTGGTAAAAAGGATGTATTGAAAAATGTTCTTTAAATTATTATCTTCTAAACCATAAAACTCTTGAGAAAATGATTTATCTAAAAAATATGATTTCAATTGATGATTTATGTACATAATTACAAATCATTATTTTATGACTGAAAAATTACGTCTAAATTATAAAGTGTTTATGTATTTGAAGAAATTTGGATTAAAAGTTCATTTTAAAGTTGCTAAACACTATGAAATTCCTACTTGTGAATTATAATATTGTAATCATCTCTAAGAACCTAATTATGATTTAAAGTCAAATTCTATGATTTATATAAAACATGGATCAAGGATTATTGAATTAAACAACGATTTTAGTGTGATGTAGCCTACATTATATAGAAACCCATTGTATTTTTCCATGAAGGATCTAGAAAGGTTATATATTTATTGTATAATACTACAATACCGAAGTATGAAACTATTATTTTTTTAGAATAAAAAGTCAAAAAATAAAATGGAAGTCTCATATAGATGGAAAATAATGTTGATGTATTTGAAACTACTATACTTTGGCGTGATAAAAAATTAAATTTTGATATCTTTCAATCTACTAAATGGATTGGAATAACTTATTGATTTTGAATGGGAAAAAGAATAATGATTTTATGATAAAGAATTAAATTAATAAACCCATTATTTAGGATTAAGTGATAAATGAAAAAAATAATGATCATGTTTTATTTGCTAAATTAAATGAATCTACTTAGGTTTTTTCTTCAAAATATTAGTAAATATATTTAGAATCATATTTTATTATTATAGTATTATTGATTCTAGTTTTCATCTTCAAAAAACATTTAAATGGTCTATAAAGTTGTATTCATAGGGAAAATAACAAATAAGGGAAGATCAAAATTCAGAGGAGTTATGAATATATTAATGATATAAGAGTGTAAATATTAGAGTTTAAAATAGTAATTTAAATATAAAATTATTTTTAAATATTCATATTATAAATATATTTAAATAAAATCTATTAATGTTATATGTTCTGGATCAAATTATATATGTAGTGAGTTATGTACTTACTCTGATGGAGATGTTGAAAATAAATTGAAAAGTTTATATATTATGGATGATGTTGAACATGTATACGATTTATTCACTTGTATGTATAAATATGAATGAAATTAATTTATAGTGATAAATGAATATTGTATTATTTCTGAAGATAAATTTTATAGTTTTAAAATTGTACATAATTTGGTATAGAAATACTAGGATATTGTTCCTATTTAAAATTATGAATCATTAAAACAATTTTTTATTCAGTGTATACATTTTAAAATTTTAATATTTCGTCAAAAATTAAGGATAATATAATTAACGAATTTTTAGGTGTGGATTATTTTCTTAGATTCATTGGTTATAGTTTTTATTGAAGGATAATATTATATAAATAAAATCCTTCATAATAATTAATGAACTACTGACAAAATTAGACATGTTTATAATTTTAAAATTACTAAATTGTATAGATATTATTTGTTTCCTTATATTAATTTTAAAATTAATCCTAGAATTAAATGTTTTAATTTTTGAAATTAGTTAAAATTATTTAAATAATATCTATATGAAATTACATCAATTTTTTTTAAAATCATTTAATGTTTTCTAAAAAATTAACTATATAGAAAACTAATGTTTCATCTTGATGTTATAATAATTGGGATTCTATGTCATTAATAATAATTATTACTTGATCCAAAAGCACATGTGTGACAAATAGACTTTTTGATTGATATTTTTTTTAGTATGAACACGTGGGTAAATAAATGATTTTTATTGATAGTGTATTCTATTTTTGTGGATTATTCATAAATTTATTATCCATTTTATTGTTTGATAATAATTAACGAATTTTTAACTAATACATAGATGTGTATAACTCTTTACATGAAAATGAAAAGTTTATATGAGGCAGAAATCAGTTAAGTGTTTTTTTTACTTCTATTTTAGTTATGATAACCAAACTATATACAGAAACTAAAATATATAGGGGTAAAAATATTATAATTGATTTACAATTTTCTCTTAATTTTTTAAATGTTTATTTCTTTTATAAGACAAAATGACTACTAAACATATTTTTCTAACTCTTATCCAACATGAATATTGATTAATGTCTTTATTAGTGGAATGTTTTCATGGGCTGATTTGAAAAATGATTTATATTTTAAATTAAATAATCATGTCTTCAATGAGTTATTATATGATTTTAATGCCTACAATATTATTTTTTTAATTATTTAATATACTGGAAATAATATTTTTTTTAATATTTTTATCATGTATTATGAATTAATTCATATTTTTTGTAACTCCTTAACCTGAACCACTGGGTTTGATCTGGGAGTCAAATGAACTCAAATATATCACCCTATAAGCAAGAGGCTTCCCACTATTGGAAATGGTTTGGATTCCATTTGTTGGTATACTAAACAATATGCATCATATACACTAAAATATGTTATAAATAATAAAATGGCAAGTCATATAAAAAAGGCGAATAAGATAATATCAATTTTACAAATCTCAATCAATAAAAAAATTGGATCATAATGCGGTAGATGAAAATAGATTAATCTAAACACATATAAAAATAAACAATTTGTGGAATGCTACATTTTTTTCAAAAGTTGGGGCCGAAGAATTAATTTATTGTTAAATCAAAGACCTCTGATTTGTCTGGGTAGCCCAAATGCTACATTATATGTTCTAATATTACTCCCAACCTGATGCTCTAGGGATCCTCTAGCTACCACATTACCCTATTCACTTTTGGGATCCCTATTTATTTTTTCCACATGTGTATCAATATTCTTGTAAGGGTTGTGAGTAATATAACATATTAGGACACAACCAATATTTCGTTAAAAAAAATTCACAAGTATAACATGTGTATTTCATAATAATATAATATTTGACATCAAGAATATCAGTCATGAGCCAGGATCTTCTGTGATACCCAATACACTATAACCCCCAACAATACCAACATGATATCAATGGAAGAAGTGTAAATATATATTAAATAAATGATCAGAACTAGACACAAGGATATCCACATAACAATCAGAATAACTAATGAATTGAGTGATATTTATATTTATAATATACAGGTCATGAAGCTCAAACATATTCTTCTATATTCTCATTGAATAATATTTCATCAGGAAAAAATAAATAAAACACTCATGTTCAATATAGGGGCTCAACACCATCATTGATTCATCTCATGTGTACACCCCCAAGAATGTCTAATCACACAATGGTGGTATGAAATAAAATACACCAAGAATGAACTTTAATTTCATGTTAAATCACATAATATGATAGAATATAATAAATAAATCATAGAATGTTACCATGTGAAAATATTAGTAAACATAATGAAAATTCTGTCTCCATCAAACATAGTAAAAAACTAATTTCAAAAACTCCTGAAAGAAAACATGTTTTTTAGGCTAGATAAACCCACAAGTGAGAAAAATGAATCATGGAAAAAATAAATCCAACTCATGTTTTATACCATGGAAAAAAGTGTATACAATATCCAAAAAATCAATGAACATTGTACCATATGATTTTCAATGTTATCATCATGGTTAAAACATTACAATAAAGTAAAATCATATAATCATTTTTTGGAATGCAAACTAGAATTTAAATTACAAAATATAATTATATTTTTTATATGAATCATGAATGTGTAGCATTTAAAAGATTCCATAAAATAGTTAAAAACATTAAATGATTCTTGGAATTCACTTCCCCCATTTTGATTATTTTAAAATACACTAAATAAATGATACATTTCAAAAATTGGAATAAATAAACAAAAATTCATATTAAAAAACTACCATTAAATATAAATGGGATATAAATAAATATATCATTTTTACCCTTATATATGCCAATAAACCATATATACACTTACATAGATTAAATTTATCCACATGTGAACATAGAAATCATGGAGTTATCATTATATTATGATGGGAATACCGAGACACAATAAATGGATTTATCTAGTACCATACATAGCCACATAATATCCCTTTCAAAAGAAGTGAATTCCTTGTGTTACCTTTACATAGGTATGGAATTTAACTTCTAAGAAGGGGGATCTAGTATTATCTAATTAATGGAAAACTCATCTCAACCATATATAAGAATTTTAAATAATGAGTTCCCATTACATAATGAATTTGAAGCAAATAATGATAAATTAACATTAAGAATTTATTAATTATTGACTAAAATTATTACAAGAAAAACATAATCGGTTTTATTTATTACTAAAAAATGGATATATTACAATTCCTCCTATAAATACTTAATATACACGAGAATTTACATAGTGTTCATGATAGAAATTTCAAGAGAATTAGGAAAATTATCAATTGATATCTCCCAATAATCCTCATGGATCATTCTATGATGATATAGAACAAAAAATGTCTAATTTACATCCTTTAAATAAATTCATCCCTATATTCTATAAAATAAAATGAGATCTCCATGTATAATGTGTCAAAATCCATTTAAATATCATCGCAGTTGATTACATGCATGGTATCAGGTATGTGCCACTATAACATGGAAAAATTAGAAAACACTATGCATACCATGGTAACAAAAAAGAAGATCCCTAGGTAATTACACTATATCCACCTACATTGTAGTATCAAAGGGTCTAACAAAACATTTGAAAATATTACCTTTCTTCTTAAAACATTGATATCCTAATCAATGATTCACTGTATAGAAGAATAATTTATTAGTTTAAAACTCCCTAGGACTTATCCTATTTTAGGTAAAAGATCATTTAACACTCTGACCAATGAGAAACATCTTAAATATTTTTCTCACACATTCATAGGAATCATAGACCATAAATGGACCCACAATAGCTACCTCACTAACCATGGTCCAATAATGTGAGGAATGGCATGTAAAACCATGAAAAGAATCTTATGTTGATATCAGAATCGAAGAATGGTAAAAACTATTTTATGAAAAATAAATCATGTCTTGATGATTATACAATGATCCATCTAAATCTATAATGTATGTTCAAAACATATCATTTGGTGTAAAGATCATTAGCGATAACTGACTGTCTGTTCGGGGATAATAAATTTTTTACAATCATAGTTTTTTTAACATGGATTTATAAATTCTCTTCTAAAATAGTGATATAAAACATTTGTATCTATTGAAATTATTATCAAGGGATCTCTATGAAATTTTAATATATCAAAAATCAAAATATATCCTATAATCTCTATTATGTGAGTGTCATATATCTGTAATAAAGGAGAATCATTCAAAATATAATCAATAATAAAATAGATAGTGTTATTACTCTACATGGCCATGGGAACCCCCATCCTAAAGTATATTTTGATATAATTCTACTCTCACTTATTCACATGATATTTCTGGAGAAAACCATAATGACAGTGGTGTTATTCCATTATTCTTTTGTATCTAAGGAATCAAGAAACAAAATCATCAATGTCCCTCTTCATCATTTTACGTATGAACTATCACCCAAATTCAAGATACATATTTATTTATCCATTAAAAACACCCAGTTAAATGTATATTATTCTATCATCATATATCCCCCAATGGAAGGGGGGAATATAACCCTACATTATACTAGGATCACATTATTATCATTCAATACCCACCCAGGTATTATGACAATTTTTTCTAGAATTCCCCTATGAATGAAACAATATAATTAAATCTCCTCTATATAATTTAAATAATTGATAAAATAAAATGTGGAAACCAATAGATATCATGACATTTTTTCATTGTTACTTAGAATCATCCATCCTTTAATCAACATAAAAATCCATCGGGCACTACAGCTCCACTGAGGAGAATTTACCTTGCTCCTAAGCTACCAAAACTACATGATTTAGAGTATCATTAATGATGTTACAATTACATGGTTAATATTTAATATCAATGAATAACACATTCATAAGAAATAAAATTTACATAGACTGAAAAATTAAGGTCCCATTTTGTAATGATATTATTAAGGATCTTGTGGTCCATGTAGACAATAAACCTATCACAACCTGACCATACCCGGGCTCGAGCCGCAATAACCCCCAGCCCGCCTCCATAGGCCAGGGGCTGGCGACCAGCGGTGAAGGCACAATAACTCAGTGAGGCCTTTGCCTAAGTACTTGTACACACACATTAAGCACATTCTATGCAAAAGTGCAGAGTGAAAGAAAAGACATGCAGAGTAAAAGAGAAACTGCTATATAAAACCCACAAATGTGCATCGACCTGTAAATAATACAAAGTACAAGCTGAATTTAAACTAAAAAGAGTAGGGGAAAAACATGCGCCCAACCAAAAAAAAACTTCCACAACCCATCAACAGGTGGACAAAAGAAAAACAGGTTGAAGGGTCCCCCACCTGAAACCCGACTACGACCACCGCACGCGGTCCAAGCTCCCAAAATTCATGTGCTCCACTGAAGTCACGACCAACCTGTATGTCGTCTGCAAGGGAACACCAAGTCCGGTCAAAGCCCAAGCAAGGGTGAGTAAAAAAATACTCAGTAGGATATCCCGAAGGCTTGAGGAAATAACAAATGAGGTACCAATGGGTGAGTAGTAGAGCGAATAAGAAAAGTAAAGGAGTAAAACAGAGAGTGCAGTAAAGAGTCCAGCTCAACCCAACAAGAGGAAAGATGGTAGACTCGCCCAGAAAAAAGGAGATGGAAACGGTGAGAATATGAACTTCCCATCGAGTATTTTCTACCTATATAAAGAGATTAGAATCGTCCAACCATGAGATGATAGACACGGAAATCATGTGGCATACCCCGCACATCTTTGCCTCTCCTGGAAGGAGAGTAACCAAACCCATGAATTGGGTTTTGGAAAAAGGTATATACATATCCTTATGCTCAGAAAGAATCCCGAACAATGTTGTAAGGGGATCTCCATTCCGTAGCTCAGCCTAGGAAAACGTGTTGCCAAAAGTCCCATAAGTAGACCCATTGATGCCCAGCATCCCGCACATCTTCCCCAAACCGCAATCCAAGGGGCTCAATCACCGCACCTCAACACTATCCGCTTTGGGCGGCACTGACTCTCCCACACAGTTTTAGATCGTGTCACAAGAATGCGTCTCAGTGGGGAAAGTGCCCCTCGTACTTGAGAGTTCTAGGGAATGTCAAATCACACCTCGTCACTGCCCTGTAGTCAAGAGTTACTCTCAAAGTCAAATTCGTCACAGCACTGACCCGTATAACCAAGGGTCCCGCTCTAGTAATCACAGAGGAAATCCATAGACTAGAATAAAAGAAAGGTTTGAGCCTGGAATGCCAACAGGTGTCCCACTGCCCAGCCCTGCTGGAGGGTAATTCATAATCAGATATCGGTGACCCACATCCCAGCCCTGCTAGAGGGTAAACACTAATACATCATCAGGAGACCCACTTCCCAGCCCCGCTGGAGGGTAGACCTTAATACATCATCAGGCGACCCACTGCCCAGCCACTCTGGAGGGTAGACATTAATACATCATCATGAGACCCACTGCCCAGCCCCGCTGGAGGGTAGACCTAGAATAAGTTAACAGGCGACCCACTTCCCAGCCTTTCTGGAGAGTAGACCAGGAACTAGACGATGGGCGACCCACTGCCCAGCCCTGCTGGAGGGTAGATCCTAAGAGGTCGCCAGGTGAGCCACTGACCATTCTCTGCTGGATGGTAGACCCTAAGTGCATCGGGTGACCCACTTACCAGTCTCTACTGGAGGGTAGTCCCAAAGAGTGTCAGGTGACCCACTGCCCAGTCTATGCTAGAGGGTAAAACCTAGAAGTCCATGAGAAACCCACTACCCAGCCCTGCTGGAGGGTAAACCCGAAGAAGTCGATGATTAACCCACTGCCCAGCCCCGCTGGAGGGTAAAACTCAGAACTGCTCTAGCCATCTCTACTGGAGGGTACAACACTGGCCAACCGAACATGGAGTGGGTATCGTGCAACCACCCAACTCCAGAACAACTCACCCAAACGAGGTCCAGTGCATGTTCCATCACTATGTGTCACTAGAACCGCTACCGGCTGATCCATCGATAATGAAACCATGGGGAGACCACTCAACCCTACTGGTCAAACAGACAAGTACAGAGCCAGGGGAAAACTCCACCTTGTTGGTCAAACAAACGAGCATAGAGGTACCCTCTATGTCGCGAGAGGTCAAAGTACACAAAGCTGAACACGACACGCACTTAGGGCCCACACGACATGTGGCCCCATGTCAACCCCAACCAAGTGCACAAGCGGCCTCAGGTACAAACCACACCTACCACCAAGCGCTCTCATATACTCACAGACTATATCTCATTTTCATCCCAAGGGATATCGTGCACACGGTACCCAACATCAACACGAAGGAGTGATATAATAACTCCACCTCAAAGGCCCAGGCACGACCAACCACATCTCATGAATCATTTAAATCACCCTCCCAAGATTGTTCGATCACACGCCAAGGGTCCGCTACAAACAATGTAAGATGAACCACCACCAGAGAACCTTCACATTTCCACATTTAATATGATCGCAGAAGAGGATCTGCACAACCAAACAGATCATATTATTGTAATACTCGCAGAAAAACTCGTGAGATAGACTACTTACTCGCCTCAAACCGATATCTGAAGGAAAAGTCACCAACACCGCCTCACGCCCGAACGGTGTCCCGTGATCCCGAGCGTCGACCCCGAATACAGTCAGGCGCATTGCACCATTGCAATCCCCTCAGGAAAACACGTTAAAAATACTTCTCACTTGAGTGGAATGGATATTTGGAGAAAAAGTTTCATTCCGACGCACCACACACAAGCGGTGCTTCATGGGACCCACATCCCGGTTTCAAAACATAAAGAACAGATTTTACCATTGGGATCCTCTTCAAAAAATACACAAGTTTGACTATTCACTTGTCCAAAACGGTCACCCGGTGATGGAGATAGAAAAATCACAATCAACACCCAAACGGCCCCCATGGGGTCTGCACCATCATGCGGAATTAGGGCGGGCAGTTTGCACCATTGAAATCCCCTCGAAAAAACATCCAAAAACGACTACCCCCTCGCCCCGAACGGACGTCCGATGAGAAAGTCGCTAAATGCTGCTCGCAGCTCAGAAGACGGGACATGGGGCCCACACCTCAACTCTGGCCTCAACACCTGAAACCACACTAGAAAGATCTGCCTCGGTGCCAGGATCCCAATGCCACTGACAGTTCTCAAAACAGACGTCGGATGCGTCCGCGCCTCCCAAAACAAGAATCCTCGGGATAACGTCAACCCCCTTGACGTACATGTCGTGCCACCGAGGTCCCAAATTTTGGGAATTAAAAATTCCCAAAACCATCTCAAAAAGTCTTTACTAACACGAGTTTTGTGCTGCCGTAGACGGCGCGCCAAACGGACGCCCGTAACAAATGTTACGGGCATCAGAAATTCAAAACGGAATCCCCTTGGGCCGGACCGGCTCGGTTCGAGCGGTCTGCCCTGGTGGGATCGGCCCGTGGCCCAGCCGTGGGTCTGGTTCACTCTGCTATGGCCAACTGGCCCCATCCTGCCACCACCGACCGGCCGACACGGCCGGTCTTTTTTTCCGCAACGACCTGCATTACGCGGGTCGCGGTCGCGCCGCAGGGGGTCGCGTGCCTCCCGCCCCCTCCCCCTTGTTACCTACACCAGGGCCGCCGCCTGGGACCCCAGACCGCCACCGGGATGCTGCACCGCCGCCGCACTCAGCCGTGCCGCCATGCCAACTGGGAAGCGGCCGCCACCGCCGCCATCCTGGACCGCCAGATTCTGCCGCTTGGAGCCACTCTGCCGCCGGAGCTCGCCGGAAAACACCCAAAAACACCTAAATTCCCGCAAACTTCGATGAACGATTGCGAACACATCAGAACTTGGATTTCAAATTTGAATCCAGTATTTGAAAGCTCAAAAGTTTACAATGCAAACATGGTATTTTCTTGAAGAAATAGAAACAATTCGACACTATAGTTGGGGTTCAAAGAAGGCTCAGGAATTAAAAATGAAACAACAACCGCCTACCTCGCAGGGCACAGCTCGAAGCATCGTTGCGACCCATCTAAGATGCCTCGCCGGAGCCGCCTCACCAGAGATCACCTCGCCGGATCTGGAGGAGAGGGGAGGGTTTGATGAAGAAGAAGAATAAGTAGAAGAAGGCGTGAGGGTGTTTAAGTACAAATCACTTAAACGCCTGCCCGATAGCCCCGGACCCAATATTTTGGCAGGGACGGGGTTAAGCCTCCCCTAGGCTAAAAATTACTCTCCGAGCCCAAGGGAGGTCCCAGAATTTTAATCTGAGGCCCCGTTCAAAAGATACAATGCCCACGCCTAAGGCTTCCAAATTATTAAAACGCCCCCAAGGCCATGTTTCACAGATGACCCGCTCCTGCGAAACATATACCCCTCCTAGGGAAAACGACATTCTATAAACTCAATAGTGCCCTCTGTTTAACAATATGAGCCACTGTTTAAGAGATACAAGAGTTTAACCATTAAATTAATTAATTAATTAATTAATTTTTCCGTTTAACTTTCCGGGAGAAGGCAAGGGGTCCAAACATCCCGCGCCGACATGTTTTATGTCGTTCCTAGGGTAAACACCTCATTCCTGACCCATACGTACACTCAGATCACTGATCTGAAGCACCGTTTAGGAGTTATCACATTTATTTGTCGTTTCCAATGTGAACTCAATAAAAATTTAATTCCGACCACTCTAGGGCTCGGAATCGCACGCCGTCTGAAGGTGCTACTCTGGATTAATATCAAGGATATTCCAAAGTCTTTCACAGAAAAAACCAGGTTCTTACATCATTCCCTCCTTCAAGATTTTCTTCCCCGAAAAGAAAAACCTGGGAAAAACTCAGGGTACTAAGCCCACACCTGGCTCTCCCGTACCCAAAAGAACTCTCGCATAGTTCTACTCCACCGCACTCAGACCAAAGGATTTGATCTGTTCACGCGAGGTTTACCCTCGCCGATGGCGTGCATAGGGGCACACACACCTCTTCTCGGGTGAGTCATATGGGAGATTCTATGCACCCAAACAAGCTTTTCGGGTTAGGGCAAGGTGGTAGGGAACCTCACCATACCTTGGCATGGTCTCAAACGGCCCGAAGGCTCTTGTGGGTAGCTCACCTCCCCAACTGAACCCCTACATCGCACGCCGCGACTGGAATCAATGCTCGCACCTGGAACAAGGCCCGGTGATTCCCCCTTCAAAATATCCATATGGTGAAACACCCAAGGATATCTGGTCAAACAAGTTTTCACAGTCGATGTCTCTCAACCAAGACTCTCTTACACGCTCGGAGAGTGATGGAGTCATCACCATCGACTAAAGAAAAAGGTCCTACACCGTTTACCTTACCAACACAGTGTTACACCGACGCCCCATGCCACCCTGGTAACACCTCAAACAAGGAGTAGGGAGAAAATAATTTCACAGACATAGCCGAAAAATTCTACTGCAAAAAGCAAAGGAGTCACAAGGTGTACCTCTCATCACCTCATGCTCTGCAAGATCGTAGACATCCAATGTTCACGGCTGTCCGTGGTCCCAAATTTCAGCTCCCGAAGCCTGACATGGACCGCCTAGTGCTGATGGGAAGACCTCTTAAGGTCGTCTCCCACAACCAGCTCCTCCCGCTCCCCTGCTAGCACCACCCCTCTGGGTACTACTCCAATCACGGCGCTGCCTCCGTCTTGTTGGTGCACCTGCTTCCTACCCGAGGCTCTCTGCATGCCTAGTCAGGCAGTCCCGTGCCAAGTGACCTCGCCCGTCAGAAGCATATCATCAACTTTTTCTGGGTTGCACTGGTACCCTCTGGCGCCACCGTGGTGTAAAACCACGCCCCTAAGTCAGGTTTTCAGAAATCCACCTGCGTTGAGGTTCTACTTGCTGACTCCCACTAGTTACTTCAGACGTCTCGGCTCCAATGTGCCTGCTTCCACCACCAACTCTAGAATGTGACAAGAAGCTCTCTGTCACCAGTGCCTGCTCTAGAACCTCGGCATATGTGGGAATTCCTAAGGGTACTATGACAGCACGAATCTCTCGGTGGAGACCCTACTCAAACTTCCTTCCTTGGATGTTGTCTTCATTAACCATGTCTGGGTAAAAGCGTGCACGGTCTGCGAAACTAGTCGCGTACTCGGCCACTGTCATCCCTCCCTGATGAAACTGGAGGAACTCCTGAATCTGAATGGAGCGCAAGCAAGAGGGGAAAAACTCCTCATGGAACAACAACTGAAAGTCGTCCCACGAAAGCAACGGCTTGTCAAGAAACTGAGTCACCAGACTGCACCAACGCTGAGCTTCTCCACAAAAAAGGTTGGCTACCAAAGCCACTCTCTGATCTGTCGGTATCTGCACAAGCCTGAAAAGGCGAACCACTATCTCTAGCCAATCCTCAGCTGCCTGAGGGTCTGGATCACCACTGAACCTCAGTGGTCTCTGCTGCTGGAACTCACAGAGCGCACCCAACCTATGCTCAAGCCCCACCTACACTACTGAAGCTGTCTGCTGCTCAATAGGTGGGGGTGCTACTACCAGACCGCCCGGAGAAAGGGGCTTGCATGATGGGTCCTAGACTGTGGGCTCGTAGCTCACAGGGTCGTCGTTACGAACAAAATCTGGTATCCTGGCTGGCTATCTTTGCGGAGACATCCTGAATATTATCATGGAGTGTCGCAGTTAGATGAGAATATATGTATATACCAATAACAACAACGATAGGGATCTCACTCAAAGATGGACAGTCAAAGACTCAATCCTATGTGTTGCAAAAACCAATTTTTCCCTGCAACAAGTGTCGCAGCATGCTGAGTCAACAAGTGGGTTATCAGGGTCCTGTTGAATGGATACGTCGGCCACCGCACCATCACTAGACTCCCTGGCCTGAGAGCCGCTCTCGAGACACGTTAACACTATTGGATTAAATCCCAACTAATTCCTTTTTAGAGACGTCATAACAATGTCCCAAGGAATGAACCACCTCTGATACCACTTTTTCACGACCCGAACCTACTCGGGCTCGAGCCGAAACTACCCCAAGCCCGCCTCCATAGGCCAGGGGCTAGCGACCAGTGCCGAAGGCACAATAACTTAGGGAGGCCTTTGCCTAAGTACCTGTACACACACAAGCAGCACACTCTATGCAAAAGTGCAGAGTAAATGAAAAGACAAGAAGAGTAAAAGAGCAAATGCTATATAAAAACCACAAATGTGCATTGACATCTAAACAGTACAAAGTACAAGCTGAAAGTAAACTGATAAGAGTTGGGGAAAAACACACACCCAACCAAAAAAAAGTGCCACAACCTGGAAACAATTGAACAGAAGAAAAAAATCTGGAAGGGTCCCCCACCTAGAACCTGACTACGACCACCGCACGCGGTCCATGATCCCGAACTCTTGTGTTCTACTGAAGTCACGAACAACCTGTCTGTCGTCTATAAGGGCACACCAAGTGTGGACAAAGCCCATGTAGGGGTGAGTATAAAAAGACTTAGTAGGATACCCCGAAGGCTCGAGGAAGCAACAAATGAGGTACTGATGGGTGAGTAGTAGAGTGAATAGGAAAAGTAAAGGAGTACAACAGAGAGTGCAGTAAAGAGTCCAGCTCAACCCAACAAGAGGAAAGAAGGTAGACTTGTCCAGACACAAGGAGCTTGAAACGATGAGAAGATGAACTTCTCGTCGAGTCTTCTCTACCTATAACAGGAGAGTATACTCTTCCAACCAAGAGAAGCTAGACACAGAAAGCACATGGCATACCCCGCATGTCTTCGCCTCTCCTGGAAGGAGAGTAACCAAACCCGAGAAGAGGGTTCTGGAACAAGGTATATACATATCTTTATGCTCAGCAAGAGTCATGAACAATGTCATAAGGGGATCTACATCCCGAAGCTCAGCACAAGAAAACGAGTATCCAAAACTCCCAGAAGTAAACCCATTGATGCCCAGCATCACGCACGTCTGCCCCAAACCGCAAGCCAAGGGGATCAATCACCGCACCTCAACACTATCTGCTTTGGGCAGCACTGACTTGCCTGCACGGTTTTAGATCGCGCCACAAGAACGTGTCTCAGTGGGGAATGTGCCCATCGTACTTGAGAGTTCTAGGGAAAGTCAAACCACACATCGTCATTGCCCTGCAGTCGAGAGGTCTTCTCAAAGTCAAAGTTGTCACAGCACTGACCCGTATAACCAAGGGTCCCTCTCCGGTAATCATAGAGGAAAGCCACAGACTAGCCTAAAAGAAAGGACTGAGCCTGGAATGCCAATAGGTGTCCCACTACTCAGCCCTACTGGAGGGTAATTCATAACCAGGTATCGGGGGACCCACTTCCCAGCCCTGCAGGGGGGTAAACCCTAATACATCATCCGGTGACCCACTGACAAGCCCCACTAGAGGGTAGACCTTAATAAATCATCAGGCGATGCACTACCCATCCCCGCTGGAGGGTAGAACTTAATACATCATTAGGCGACCCACTGCCCAGCCCCACTGGAGGGTAGACCTGGAATAAGTCGACAAGCAACCCACTGCCCAGTCATGTTGGAGGGTAGACTTGGAACTAGATGTCTGGCGACCCACTGCCCATCCCTGTTGGTGGGTACACCCTAAGAGGTCGTTGGGTGACCCACTGCCCAGTCTCTACTGGAGGGTAGACCCTAAGTGCGTCGAGTGACCCACTACCCAGTCTCTGCTGGAGGGTAGACCCTAAGAGTGTCGGGTGACCCACTGCCCAGTCTCTACTGGAGGGTAAACCCTAGAATTCAGTGAGCAACCCACTGCCCAGCCCTGATGGAGGGTAAACCTGAAGAAGTCGATGAGTAACCCACTGCCCAGCCCCGCTGGAGGGTCTAACTAGGAACTGCTCTGGCCATCTCTACTAGAGGGTACAACACTAGACAACCGAACACGAAGTCGGTATCGCGCAACCACCCAACTCAAGAACAACTCACCCAAAAGAGGTTCAGCGCCAGTTCCATCACTAGGTGTCACTAGCACTGCTACCGGCCGATCCATCGAGAATGAAACCAATGGGAGACCACTCAAACCTGCTGGTCAAACAAACAAGCACATATCATGGGGGAAAACTCCACCCTACTGGTCAAACAAACGAGCACATAGGGACCCTCTACATCGCGAGAGGTAAAAGTACGCAAAGCAGAACACGACATGCACCTGGGGCCAACACGACGTGTGGCCCCAAGTCAACCCCAACCATGCACACAAATGGACTCAGGAACAAACCACACCTACCTCCAAGCGGTCGCGTATACTCCCAGAGTATATCTTATTTTCAGCCCAAGGGCTATCATGCACACGACACCGAACATCAACGTGAAGGCGTGATATAACAACTCCACCTCAAAGGCCCATGCTCGGCCAACCACATCTCATGAATAATTTATATCACTCTCCCAAGAGTGCATGATCACACGCCAAGGGTCCGCTACAAACATGGTAGGACGAACCACCACCAGAGCACCTTCAAATTTCCACATTTAATAAGATTTCGCAAGAGGCTCCACACAACCAAACGGATCATACCATTTTACTCCTCACAAAAAAACATGTGAGATATACTACTTACTCACCTCAAATGGATTTCTGATGGGAAAGTCACCAACACCGCCTCACTCCCGAGCTATGTCCCATGATCCCGAGCCTCGGCCCCGAATAAAGTCAGGCGCATCTCACCATTGTGATCCCCCTGGGAAAACATGTCAAAAAGACTGCTCACTTGAGTGGAACGGATAACCGGAGAAAATGATGCATTCTGACGCACCGCTCACGATCTGTGCTTCGTGGGACTGGCATCCCAGTCCCGACACACAAAGAACAGATCTCACCATTGCGATCCTCTCGAAAACGTAAACAAGTTGGTCTATTCATTTGTCCAAAACGGTCGCCCGGTGATGGAGATGGAAAAATCATTCTCAACGCCCAAATGACCCTCGTGGGGATCGCACCATCATGTATAATTAGGGTGGGTGGATTGCACCATTGCAATCCCCTCGGAAAAACATCCAGAAACGATTGCCCGCACACCCCGAATGAACGCCCGATGAGAAAGTCGCTAAACGATGCTCGTAGCTCAAAAGACGGGCCGTGGGGCCCACATATCAACTTTGACCTCAATGCCTCAAACCACATTGGAAATCTCGGACTCTGTTCCAGGGTCCCAAGGTTGCTTACAGTGCTCAAAATGGACGTCGGATGCGTCCGTGCCGCCCAAAAGAAGAATCCCTGGGATAACGTCATCCACCTCGACCTACGTGTCGCGCCACCGAGGCCCCTAATTTCAGGAATTAAAAATTCCTGAATCCATCTCAAAAATTCAGGCTTGACACGAACTATGCACTTCCATAGACGGCGTGCAAAATGGACACCTGTAGAAAAGGTTACGGGCGTCGAAAATTCAAAGGGGAACCCCCTTGGGCCGGACCAGCCTAGTCAGGCCGGCCCGCACCGGCCGGCCCGGTCCGCACAGCCGGCCCGCGGCCTAGCCGCGGGTCCGGTTCACTCCAAAGCGGCCAGCTGGCCATGACCCGCCACCACCGACCGGCCGAAACAGCCATTCATTTTTTCCCACAGCCACATGCATTACGCGGGACGCGGTCACACCGCACGAGGTCGCGCGCCTCGCGGCCCCCTCCCCTTGTGCCCTACACCGGCGCCGCCGCCTGGGACCCCGGACCGCCGCCGGGATGCCATGCTGTAGCCGCGGCCAACCGAGCCTCCGCGCCGACCGGGAAGCCGCCGACGCCGCCTCCATCCTGGAACGCCGGATTCCGCCGCCTGGAGTCGCTCCGCCGCCTGATCTCGCCGGAAAACACCCAAATTTCCGCAACCTTCGGCGAACGATTGCGAACACATCCGAACTCGGATTTCAAATCCAAAACCAGTGTTTGAAATATAAAAATGTTTAATATGAAAAAATGAAATTTACATGAATAAATATAAACAATTAGACAATATAGTTGGGGTTCAAAGGAGCCTGTAGAATTAAAAACGAAACAACAACCGCCTACCTCGCAAGGCGCAGCCCGAAGCTTCGCCGCGACCCGTCGGAGCTGCCTCACCGGAGCCGCCTCATCCGTAATCACCTCGCTAGAGCTAAAGGAGAGGGGATGGTTTGAGGAAGAATAAGTAGAAGAAGAAGAACTGGTGGGGGTGTTTAAGTACAAATCACTTAAATGCCCGCCCGATAGCCCCGAACCCAAAATTTTGGCGGGGTCGGGGTTAAGCCTCCCCTAGGCTAAAAACCACGCTCCGAGCGCAATAGAGGTCTCATAATTTTAATCTAATTCCCCGTTAGAATGTTACAACGCCCACGCCTGAGGCTTCCAAATTACGAAAACGCCCCTGGGGCCATTTTTCAAAGACGGCCCACTCCCGCGAAAATTATACCCCTCCTAGGGTAAACGACATGATCTGAACTCAATAGTGCCCTCTATTTTCCAATCCGAGCCACCGTTTATGAGATACTAGAGTTTAAACATTAAACGCATTAATTAATTAATTAATTTTTCCGTTTAACGTTCCAGGAGTGGGTGAAGGGTCCAAACATCCCACACCGACATGTTTTATGTCATTCCTACGGTAAAAACCTCATTCCGGACCCATCTGTACACTCGGATCTATGATCTGAAGCACATTTTAGGATTTATCTCATTTATTTGGTGTTTCCAGTGTGAATGTACTGAAAATTTAATTCCAGCCACTCCGGGTGTAACACCCCAAGCTTCCACGGTATGCTTCTCTTTGAATAATGTGATAGTGTGTGTTGTACGCAACACCGAGTTCTATCACACCATAACCAATCAAACTATAAGTTATAAATAGTAATACCTACATTTTGAAATTATATATATATTATTTTTTAAAATGGACTTCATTTTTGGATTCGAAATATCGAATTTAGCCTAAGGTGAAATTTTGGTCCTTTTCGGATAACTTTAATATTTTGATGAATAGTGAAAATTACTATATTTTAATTAAAAACAACATTTTTAATCAAAATAAATAATAGTGATAAATTATGAATTTGAGTGGTTTTAAAGTATATTTAGAATATATTTTTACCATTTAATATAATGTTGGTCATTGGACATAATTTTACAATTAAACCGGAAATAAACAAGTGTCACTTTTTTGATAGTTATTATCTCTTAAAAACACGCTTTTTGTTTTAACAACGGGAGTTAATTTTAAATTAATTTCATCCACTTCTATGCTTTGAATTTGGAAAAATTGATTCCATATTTGGAATCAGGATGTTCAAATTGTGTAAATAGGTAACATTTATTTTTAGACATTTTGAATAATTACTTCGGTAAATATTTTATTTACCATTGTTAAGGGTAAATCCGGTAAATAAGGGTTAAAAAATAATATTATAATAATACTAAATTACCCTAAAACGTGTCCTAGACTTATTGGTTGATACATGTTCGTCCATAGACATCTTTGGGTCGATTTTGGGACCCCATGGAGCCACTTGTATGTGATAGGGACACTTTATTTTAATTAAGTTAAAATGAATACAAAAATGTCACAAGCATATATCTTTTAGAAAAAAAAAATTTACATAGGGTTATATATGTGGGAGTTTAGACTATAAATATTAATTATAAATATAAAAGTATTTCCTACATAATTATATTTTATTTATATTTTTTAGAGATTACATAATATAATTTATTTATGACACAATGATGATGAATTAATTACCATAATAGTGAAAATTTATAATAATTGATAATATAAATACCCAAATAAATATAATTTGAGACTTTTAATTAATTAAAATAATTTTCTAGGATAATATGACATATTAAGATTGATTTAATTAACTTTTATCGAAGTAATCATTCTGTTATGAGTTTCACAAAAATCAACTATTGAATAGTGTCAAAATTGACATAAAAGTGTTTTTAAAACAAATATTATATTAATAATTGATATTAAATTTCTAAAAATCTATGGATAAGTAAAGAGAATTATATCATGATATTTTTATCATAAATGGATCACTTTTGGGTTTCTTGGATGTATATAGTAAGTTTATTAACTATATAATATAAAAATACAAAGTGACATGGTAAATGTCAAACTAATTAACTAAGAGTTAATACTTAAATTTAAAGTTAATATAGTAACCCAAACCTATCTAAATTCTATTGGTTTAATGGTTTGAGACCTATCCACACCTTAAAATTTAAATAATCAACTTTGGAGCCATTAGAAACCGAGTATGAATTTATTATAAATTAATATTTCTAGCTTTTCCAAAGGTACCCCTCACATCTCTTATAAAAGGGCAGTCCTCCTTCTCATTTCTTCACATATTCAAATCCTTTTGGTTCAGCCAAACTCTGCCCACATACTCTCCCAAATTCCCTAACTACAACCTAGAGGCCTTATTTTGATCATAAAGCCAACCTAAGGAGCCCTTTTGATCAAATCAAATGGAAGAACCCGAAGAAGAGGTAATGATTTCACCACCCTTTTCCAAGTTCCTTTCTTCTTCCACTTCTTCTTCCTTTTCTATTACCATTCTAAAATAATAACTCCAGTATCATATATATACCTTTATGTTATTATAAATATGGTACAACCATATTCAGTATTCTATCCACCCTTTGAATAACATGTCACCATACGTGCGTACGTACGACTTACCGTCTCCACGTCGTGGTGTAATTGTTATTCAATATATTATTATTTGGATGGGTATAATAATGATATGTAACTAATGTAAATAATAAATATAAAATTTTAATGATTCTGTATATATGATATACCATCCATTTATATATTATTTTAATATCAAAAAAATGATATTGTCGCTCGTGTGTACGTACGGACTACCGTCTCCACGAACGCGATTAGATTCATTCTCCATAGTATCCATTCAAGTATAATTATCATTTGATGATTTAAAAATAATGTTTAAGGACTTTATATCATTCTATATATGAATAATATACAACCTATCCATGACAAACATGGCTTATGTAACAAGACATATAAAAGAAAACGAGTAAGTTAACACCCGAAACGACCATAATACTACGATATTATTAACAAAGAAATGTTAAAAGGTCATATATGATATCATATGAATGTATATGATTCTTGTATAATTTAATAACAATTATTTCACTATTATACAGGAGGTTAACCTACCCCAACGAAGGAAAAGTTCAAGGTAAGGGTTATTTCACAATCTCTTCATTATCAGAGGTTGTTTATACGTAATAATCTACTGGGATCTCTTTATCATCCACATCCATGTTTCTTAAAAATGAATTTCAAAACATTTTTACTATTTACTAGAATATGGTTTAAAGTCATTTATACCCTTGTTTTACTTTTTATAAGAGGTTTATAAAGGAATCTTTCCGTTGTTTTCCAAACAAGATGCTTTTTAACCTTTTCGACAAAATTAAGGTAAGAATGTTTTTTTTAACTTATACGGTGGGTGCGGCTATTTTCCGCCGTTATAAAATCGTCAAAGCTTCCCTTACAAGATTATAAGAATATTTTCAAAGAAAATGTTTTATTTCATAAATATAAGACTCATAAATGATTTCAAAATAGAAAGAGATATTTCTCTAAAAAGAGTTTTGATTTCATCTATGTCAACATCCTTTGATGGATTTTACGCTTATTTGAAGTTGATTTATTTTGATACAAAACTTCTATATTGTATTGAAAGTTTTGTGATATGTTTGACTATGGATGTGCTATTTTTATACCGTTCATAGTTTATGGTGAAAGTATTGAAATTTCGTATGCTATTCTTAATACGAATGTTTATGTTATGTATAAACCTTTTCATATAGGAATGAATTGGACTTAATATGTGATGGGTGGAGCCCGCTGTAGCTCCTCGATGCATCGGTAGGTCTCATAAGACAAACTAGTGTCTTGGCATAAGGCCTTGGAAAAATATTAATTGTAGTCTTGGCACGAGGCCTTGTCTATGTGGTTATGATAGTATGCCATTACGCATTCCATCATTACGAAAGTGGTTATTGATATTGCATGTGATTATTCGATTAGTAGAATATACATGTGAATAAGTAAATGGAATTGTTTCATTTTACTTTTGCCATACTATGTTGAAGTTCAAGTTTAAAAGGCTTTTGTTTTAGTTATACATTGCCTTAAATGTTTATTCTTATTTATGAAAGTTTCCACTATATTTTTATCCTTACTGGGCATTTGAGCTCACCCCTTTTCTATGTTTTATTTTTCCCAGGGTATGAAGAAGTAAATTATGAATGACCTGCAGGGATATTATGTGGGGATATGAGTGTGGAATATGGAGACAATATGTTTTTGTAGTAGTTTTTTACTTTATTATGTAATGTAAGACTTATGAATATATCTAGTGTTTCCAAGGCTACTAAACCAATCGGTCATTCGAGATTTGATCATTCTTGTGATCATGACAATGTTATGTAATAACGCACTGACTCTAGGTAAATGGGGTCGGGGCGTTATAGTTGGTATCATAGGAAGTTTAGTATAAACCTTGGAAGTTAGATTTAGATAAACTCTGATTAGAGCACGTCGACCTAAGATGAACATTGAGGATTAGTATAGAATAACTTTCTAGAATTTTGGTGTTGTAGAGATTTTGTGAGTTTTCCGAGAAATACATCCCTGTATGGATACGAGCAGGTAGAGGCGGCTCTGGCACAAATGTACATAAGGGTAAAACCTAAAAACACCGCTTTGAGATAGACTCGAACGGGAACTAGTGCACGACAACGGGCCTTGTTGCACTCTTGGTTACGACAGTCCCGGGGGATATGCTTAGGATAACTCTCATTTTCTTTTCAAATCAATATGAATGGTTTATGAGTATATACATCCTCTAAGAAAACATTCATATGATTATGGATTATATCCATAAATAGTTCAATTTATGTTAAGTGTTTTATAAGTATGGGATTATGTATTTTGATTCATAAACTGATATAGTTTATGCCATTTTTTAGAAATGGAGCCTAGTTGAAGAAATGGAAACTGTATCAATGCATGCACTCCATGTAGGGATTTCCCTCCTGCTCAAGATAATTATAGTGGATATGGTGATGCAACTAGTGCTAATCAGCTAATCTCCATACTGGGACAACTCACTCAGGTTATGAATAATATCCTTACCCGAATGGAGCACCCTGATCTGCAGTGTGGAGGATCAATGTTAGATCTATTAATGAGGCAACAACCAGCAACATTCAATGGGAGTACAAATCCCTTAGTATCTGAGAAATGGATAAATTCCCTAGTGAAAATATTTCAGGCTTTGGGGAGTAGGGAAAGGGAAAAAGTTATAATGGCAGTTTACCACCTCACTAGAGATTCTGATCAATGGTGGTCATTGTTTCAAAACACAAAGGAAGATGATGAAGTATCAAATATGGAATGGTGGGAGTTCAAAGATCTGTTTTTTGAAAAATACTTTCCTCACGACCATCGAGTAGATCTGGATAGACAATTTCTGAGTCTGAGACAGAAGGAGGATGAGAATGTCGCAAAGTATGAGGCTAACTTTAAAAGGTCAGCAAGGTATGCTGGAGATTATATATGTAACCCAATAAGTAATATTGATCGTTTCTTTGATGGGTTAAAACCATTTTTCCATTGAGCATTAGTCTCACAATCCTTTTCATCGTATGAAGACATTGTCTCGTGTACTATCAAGACCGAAAAGGAATTCACTAAGTCATATGACTTTAAAGAAAAGCAAGAGAAGGAGAGACCTTCTGATCAATCTGGGAATGGAAATAAGGGGAAGAAGGGAAAGGTTGAATATCCATCATGTGGTAAATGTGGGACGAAACAACCTGGTACTTGCTTGAAGGGAATGGGAGTCAGTTACAAGTGTGGTGAAAAAGGAAACCAAGCTCGTGATTGCAAGGGGAAGAAGGAAGCTACAAATGTTCAGTGCTACAATTGCAGGGAGATGGGGAATTATGGAAATGAATGTCCTATGCGTCAGGAGAACATACCTCATAAAAGGCCAAGGGATCAAGGACAATCTTATGCTATCACTACTGCTGAGGTAGAATCTCCGAAAGACATGGTGGCAGGTAATTTAATGGTTTCCTCAAGTTTAGAAAATGCATTATTTGATTCTAGATCATCACATTGTTTCATATCTTCCCAATTTGCTAAGAAAAATAGATATTTCCAATTTGATTTAATAAGGGAGTTGTCAGTTAAAACTCCTAAGGGAAGTATCATTGCAACAAAGTTTTGTGAATTAGTCCCCATTAGAGCACATGAATGTTATTTATCTGCTGATCTCATTGTCATACCTATGATTGAGTTTGATATAATCCTCGGTATGGATTGGCTTTCAGACTATGATGCGAAAATTTATTGTAAGAAGAAAGAGGTTACGATTCATGATGATGGTGATAAGGAACACCTTATCTTTAGAGCAGAGTCGTCACGACCTAATTCTTATCTAGATCCACCCCCAGTAGCTCAACTAAATTCAATTATTGGGGAGTAATAGAATAAAATAACTGTGGGTGAGGAAAGGAATGTTCAAATAGAGGATGTACCTGTTGTGAAAGAATTTGTAGATGTATTTCCGGAAGATTTACCTGGACATCCTCCTAAATTAGAAGTTGAGTTTTCCATTGATTTAATTCCTGGATCAAGGCCTATATCGAATACCCCTTATAGAATGGCCACTGTAGAATTAGTCGAACTAAAGAATAAACTAGAGGAATTGAGTAATAAAGGATTTATTCGCCCTAGTGTTTCTCCATGGGGAGCCCATGTTCATTTTGTTAAAAATAAAGATGGATCTATGAGTTTATGTATTGACTACAGGGAGATGAATGCTATAAAGATAAAGAACAAGTATCTCATATCTCGCATTGATGATTTATTTGACCAACAACATGGAGCTCAATACTTTTCAAAGATTGACCATCGATCTGGATACCATCAGTTGTGTGTGAAGAAGGAAGACATTCTGAAGATAGTATTTCGAACCAGGTATAGGCATTATGATTTTACAGTAATGCCTTTTGGATTGACTAATGCACCCTCTCTATTCATGGATATAATTAATAGATTTTTCAAGGAATATCTCGATGAAATTGTGGTGGTATTTATTGATGATATCTTGGTATACTCAAAAATCTACGAAGATCATGAAAATCACATGCGCATTATATTGAAGACTATGAGAAGACATGAATTATATGGCAAGTTTAGCAAGTGTGAATTCTGGCTTCAGGAGATTTCATTTCTTGGCCATATTGTATCAAAAGATGGAATCTCTGTTGATCCTTCTAAGACCAAGGCAATCCAAGAATGGCCAGCACCGACGAGTATAACTGAGGTACGTAGTTTTATTGGTTTAGCAGGTTATTATCAAAGTTTCGTCCAGAATTTTTCCCGATTGGCTAACCCATTAACGAAGCTCACACGTAAAGGGGTTAAATTTGTTTGGACAAAAGAGTGTGAAGAATTTTTTGAAGAACTGAAGATAAGATTAGTCAATACTCCTATATTGAATTTACCATAAAGGAATGACGGGTTCGTTATTTATAGTGATGCATCGAAGAAAGGACTTGGTTGTGTCCTTATGCAGAATGATAGGGTTATTGCCTATGGATCACGACAGTTGAAAATTAATGAACAAAACTATCCTACTCATGATCTCGAGTTAGCAGCTATGATATTTGCTTTGAAGATATGGAGGCACTTCCTCTATTGTGAAAAATGTGAGATTTATACTGATCACAAGAGTTTGAAGTATATTTTCTCACAAAAAGAACTCAACATGAGGCAAAGGATATGGCTTGAATTAGTCAAGTATTATGATAGCACGATACACTACCACCCGGGGAAGGCAAACAAGGTGGCAGATGCTTTGAGCATAAAAGATCATGGAGTTTTGAACAATATGAGAATTGAAAGGGATCCAATTTTCATGGATCTAGTGATGATGGGAATGGGAATAACTCGGGAAGGAGAAACATCAATGATTTTTCAAATGGTTGCCAAACCATCTTTACTAGAAAGTATTAAGAGTTCTCAGACTAATGATGGAGAATTTCAAAAGAAGATTAAAGCTGTGAATGATGGGAGATTGAGAGATTTTGTGTATGAAAATGGAATTTTGAAATTCGGGAAGAGGCTTTGTGTTCCCGATATACCTGATATAAAAAGGGAATTATTGGATGATTCTCATAGTTCCAATTTCTCTATACACCATGGGAGCACCAAAATGTATAGATATTTGAAGGAACATTTTTTGTGGGACAATATGAAGAGGGAGATTTCTGATTTTGTGTCAAGATGTATGGTTTTTCAACAAGTGAAAGCTGGAAGGCAACACCCTGGAGGAGTCATGCAACCTCTTCCCATACCGGAGTGGAAATGAGACAATATTACAATGGAATTTTTCATGGGGCTACCAAAGACTCCTAGAAGGAACGATGCAATATGGGTTATTGTTGATCGTCTTACCAAGCCATCACATTTTCTTGCTATAAGAGAAGATCTACCACTAGAACTTCTAGCAAGACTATATATTAATGAGGTTGTGAGACTTCATGGAGTACCCCTATCGATTGTTTCTGATCGTGATCCTCGTTTTACTTCAAGATTCTTGAAGATTCTTCAGAAATCCCTGGATACTGAACTTCATTTGAGCACTGCCAACCACCCTCTAACAGATGGACAATCAGAACGGACTATTCAAACATTAGAAGACATGTTGAGATCCTACTCACTTGACTTTCAGGGTATGTGGGATCAGTATTTACCTCTAGTAGAATTTTCCTATAACAATTGCTTCCATTCGAGTATTCAGATGGCACCATATGAAGCGTTATACGGAAAGAGATGTCGCACACCAACTTGTTGAGATGACGTTGGTGAAAGAAAACTTGTAGGTCTAGAACTGGTTGAGGAAACGATAGAAAATGTGAAGGTAATCCAAAATCACATCAAAGCAGCTCAAAGCGGGCAGAAGAGCTATGCCGATAATCGAAGGAAGGATTTAGAATTTCAAGTCGGTGATCATGTTTTCCTAAAGGTATCTCCATGGAAGGGAGTCATATGTTTTGGTATGAAAGGTAAATTGAGTCCCAGGTACATCTGACCTTTCGAAATTCTAGAACGAATTGGTGTTGTAACTTACCGATTGGCAATGCCGCCAAGTATCTCCAAAGTTCACGATGTGTTCCATGTATCTCTGTTGAGTAAATACATGCTTGACCCAACACATGTACTCACCTATGAGGAGTTAGAACTGGAACCTGGTCTGTCTTATTGTGATGAGCCAATCAGGATTTTTGATACGAGAGAACAAGTACTGAGAAACCGGACGACGCGTCTGGTAATAGTTTTGTGGAGAAACCATAAGATGGAAGAGGCAACGTGGGAACCCGAGGAACTTATGATGAAGAACCATCCAAGACTTTTCATGCAATAATATTCTAGAAATTTCGAGAATGAAATTATTTTAAGGAGGGGAGAATGTAACACCCCAAGAATCCACGGTACGCTTCTCTTTGAATAATGTGATAGTGTGTGTTGTATGCAACACCGAGTTCTAACACACCATAACCAATCAAACTAGCCGTTATGAATAGTAATAACTACTTTTTGAAATTATATATATTTTATTTTTTAAAATGGACTTCATTTTTGGATTCGGAATATTAATTTTAGCCTAAGGTGAAATTTTGGTACTTTTCAGATAACTTTAATATTTTGATGAATAGTGAAAATTACTTAATTTTAATTAAAAACAAGTTTTTTAATCAAAATAATTAATAGTGATAAATTATGAATTTGAGTGGTTTTAAAGTATATTTAGAATATATTTTTACCATTTAATATAATTTTGGTCATTGGATATAATTTTACAATTAAACCGATCATAAACAAGTGTCAATCTTTTAAAAGTTATTATCTCTTAAAAACACGCTTTTTGTTTTAACAACGGGAATTAATTTTCAATTAATTTCTGCCACTTATGTGTTAGGAATTTGGAAAAATGGATTCCATATTTGGAATCAGGATTTTCAAATTTTGTAAATAGGTAACTTTTATTTTTAGACATTTTGAATAATTACTTCAGTAAATATTTTATTTACCATGGTTAAGGGTAAATCCGGTAAATAAGGGTTAAAAAATAATATTATAATAATACTAAATTACCCTAAAACGAGTCCTAGACTTATTGGTTGATACATGTTCGACCATAGGCATCTTTGGGTCGATTTTGGGACCCCATGGAGCCACTTGTAGGTGACTTTATTTTAATTAAGTTAAAATGAATACAAAAATGTCACAAGCATATATCTTTGAGAAAAAAAAATTTACATAGGGTTATATATGTGGGAGTTTCGACTATAAATATTAATTATAAATATAAAAATATTTCCTACATAATGATATTTTATTTATATTTTTTAGAGATTAATAATTTAATTTATGTATAACACAATGATGATGCAGTAATTACCATAATAGTGAAAATTTAAAATAATTGATATTATAAATACCGAAATAAATATAATTTGAGACTTTTAATGAATTAAAAAACATTCCTAGGATAATATGACATATTGATATTGATTCAATTAACTTTGTTCTAAGTTATCATTCTGTTATGAGTTTCACAAAAATCAACTATTGAATAGTGTCAAAATTGACATAAAAGAGTTTTAAAAAAAATATTATGTTATTAATTAATATTAAATTCTTATAAATCTAAGGATTGGTCAATAGACTTATATCATGATATTTATATCATTAATGAACCACTTTGGGGTCGATTGGATGTATATAGTATGTTTATTAACTATATAATATAAAAATAAAAAGTGACATTGTAAATGTCAAACTAATTAACTAAGAGTTAATACTTAAAGATAAGGTTAATATAGTAACCCAAACCTGTATAAATTATATTGGTTGAATTTTTCTCTAACTATCCCCACCTTAACATTTAAATAATCAACTTTGGAGCCATTAGAAACTGAATATGAATTTATTGTAAATTAATATGTCTAGTTTTTCCAAAGGTGCCCCTCACACCTCTTATAAAAGGGAACTCATACATCTCATTTCTTCACACCTTAAAAGCCTTTTGGTTCGGTAAAAATCTTCCCAAATACACTCCCAACATCCCTCACTACAACCTAGATGCCTTAGTTTGATCAGAAATCCATCCTAAGGAGCCCTTTTGATCAAATCAAAAGGAAGAACCCGAAGAAGATGTAATGATTTCACCACTCTTCTCCAAGTTCCTTTCTTCTTCCACTTATTCTTCCTTTGTTATTACCAATATAAAATAATAAATCCAGTATCATATGTATACATTGATGTTATTATAAATATGGTACAACCATATTCAGTATTCTATCCACCCTTTGAATAACATGTCACTATACGTGTGTACGTACGGCTTACCGTCTCCACGTCATGGTGTAATTGTTATTCAATATATTATTATTTGGATGGGAATAGTAATGATGTGTAACTCATGTAAATAATAAATATAACATGTTAATTATTCTTTACATATGATATAACATCCATTTATATATTATTTTAATATCAAAAAAATTGATATTGCCGCTCGTGCGTACGTACGGACTACCGTCTCCACGAACGCGGTGAGATTCATTCTCCATCGTATCCATTCAAGTATAATTATAATTTTATGATTTAAAAATAATGTTTAAGGACTTTATATCATTCTTTATATGAAAAATATAAAACCTATCCATTAAAAACATGGCTTATGTAACAAAATATATAAAATAAAACGAGTAAGTTAACTCCCGAAATGACGATAATACTAAGATATTATTAAAAAATCAATGTTAAAAGATCATATTTGATATCATATGAATGTATATGATTCTTGTATAATTTAATAAAAATTATTTCACTATTATAGATGAGGTTAACCTTCCCCAACCAATGAAAAGTACAAGGTAAGGGTTATTTCACAATCTCTTCGTTATCCGAGGTTGTTTATACGTAATAATATACTGGGATCTCTTTATCATCCACATCCAGGTTTCTTAAAAATGAATTTCAAAACATTTTAACTATTTACTAGAATATGGGTTAAAGTCATGTATACCCTTTTTTGACTTTTTATAAGTGGTTTATAAAGGAATCTTTCCGTTGTTTTCCAAACAAGGTTCTTTTTAACCTTTTTGACAAAATTAAGGTAAGAATGTTTTTTTAACTTATACGGTGGGTGCGGCTATTTTCCGCCATTATAAAATCGTCAAAGCTTCCCTTATAAGATTATAAGAATATTTTCAAAGAAAATGTTTTATTTCATAAATATAAGACTCTTGAATGATTTCAAAACAGAATGAGATATTTCTCTAAAAAGAGTTTTGATTTTATCTATGTCAACATCCTTTGATGGATTTTACGCTTATTTGAAGTTGATTTATTATGATACAAAACTTCTATATTGTATTGAAGGTTTTTTGATATGTTTGACTATGGATGTGCTATTTTTATACCATTCATAGTTTATGGTGAAAGTATTGACATTTCGTATGCTAGTTTTAATATGAATGTTTATGTTATGTTTAAAACTTTTCATATGGGAATGCATTGAACATAATATGTGATGGGTGGAGCCCGATATAGCTCCCTGATGCATCGGTAGGTCTCATGAGACAAACTAGTGTCTTGGAACAAGGCCTTGGGAAAATCTTATTTGTAGTATTGGCACGAGGCCTTGACTATGTGGTTATGATTGTATGGCATTATGCATTCCATCATTATGAAAGTGGTTATTGATATTGGATGTGATTATTTGATTAGTAGAATATCCATGTGAATAAGTAAATGGCATTATTTCATTTTACTTTTTCCATAATATGTTGATGTTTGAGTTTAAAAGGCTTCTGTTTTAGTTATACATTGCCTTAAATGTTTATTCTTATTTATGAAAGTTTCATCTATATTGTTATCTTTACTGTGCATTTGAGCTCACCCCTTTTCTATGATTTATTTTTCCGAGGGTATGAAGAAGTAAATTATGAATGACCTGAAGGGATATTATGAGGGGATATGAGTGTGGAATATGGTGACAATATTTTGTTGTAGTAGTTTTTCACTTTATGATGTAATGCAAGACTTATGAATATATCTAGTGTTTCCAAGGATACTAAACCAATCGGTCTTTCGAGATTTGATCATTCTTGTGATCATGCCAGTGTTATGTAATAAAGCACCGACTCTAGGTAACTGGGGTCGGGGCGTTACACAAGGTCTCGAAATCGCACACCGTCTGAAGGCGCTGCTCTGGAATAATATCAAGGATATTCCAAATTCTTTCTTAGAAAAAACCAGGTTCTTACAGAACCACATTCCCCTGATATATTATATGTGAAACTTCATAATGAGAACCATGAATACAAGATAAAATTCATGGGTATGATAGTTTTTATCTTGGGGTTATAGATAATGTTTCCTATAAGCTACAATCAAATCCCTACGCTTTAGTACTTCACTTAAACCAGAACCTTATGTATCTTAGTATCTAGTATATTTAATACCAAACAAATAATAATAAACACTAGTGATATATTAAATCTACTCTTCATACTAATAAAAACTTCATCAAATTTTTTTAAAAATGATAACATTACTCTATTCGTTTTTAGCATATTCATGGGTATTTTTGAAAAAATAATTCAAATGTAAAACATTAAAAGTTTCTCAATAACCCCCAAAATATTATTTTTCATCAACATGTTCCTTGGGGGATATTAATGATATTACTTCCTTAACATCCTATAGGACCATAGATAAACATATCTTAAACACTATGTTCCCAAATATTTCACCTCTTAAATGGAAATTTCATTCTTTTGAATGTTATCTTAATGATTAACTTCTCGGTGTATACATAGAGCTATCTCGAGATATCTGACATACTACATCATGCATGATGAGTCGATGTAGATTTCATTGACGTACCCCATGATGAATGAATCATGATATGAGTGAATTACTTTATTTGTTAGATCCATGAACTCTGTTGGTGAATTCTACATTCAAAACCAAACTATCTAGTATGCATATGTCACGTAGCCTCTCTGAAACACCATATTCATTTTTCCCTCAACTCCATCCTCCAAACGGTGATATTCAGATCAATGTTAAATCTAGGAGAACCATTAAACATCAAGTAAGTGATCTAAGAGATCATCAATCAGTAGTAAAGGATATGTATTTTTTTCATCAATATCATTTAATTAATATTGTTTTAATATTTGGAGATCCTAAGAAGACAATATTTGTTCTGGGTGAACAACATAGGTTCACACTATAGTGACATACATGTCCTCATAAATAACATATAATTAATTTCATAGATCTCTACCTTTAAGACATTTAAATCGAATAATTCAATATGATATATGGGTATTCAAATGGGAATAACACTTAACAAGATATCTATTTTGATATTAGCTATTATATTAGGGAGACATCCATTAATGTCATCTCAGAAGACATCCAGATATAGATCTACAACTATACTAAATGAATTGGGGGATACCACGGTTCATACTGAATAATACGATCCTTCAATCTATTACTTAGTTATAGAAATCTGATAGAAATATTATTTAATTTTTTTAAACAAAAAAAATTATTAATTTTGTATTGATTTTTATTCTCACAAATACCAACATTTTTGTTATTTATTAATTCAATTAATGTTAATAAAAAGATTATGACTATTTTAATAATAATGATTTTCTATATGTATTATCTTTTAACATCATGGTAGTTTATTTGATTTTTTCAGTCTTTTAGTCATTTTAATGTACTCTAGACACACAATTTATACACTACATTTTATACAAAGCTTAAGGTTTTTGAACACTAATTTTTGTAAGGATATGAACTTTTAGAACTGTATGTTTAGATTAAATAAATGGATTGTCAAATTTATGTTCATAATCAAAACTATATTTATATAATTAAAAAATGGTTCATTACACTTTATTCGGGATTAATTTGTACTTTGTCATCCTCACTATAGAATTTTATCATAATAAAGAACTATCCAACATTTATCATTGGGAAGTACATGTTTTAAATTTTAGATTATTTAGAAGATTTTACAAATTGATTCCTTGAGATTAATTATATCATTAAATCAAATTAAATATCAAATGACAGGATATTTCTACTCAATAAAAAAATAATTCCTATATATAAGGGATGTTTTCATTTCATTTGAGTGTTTAGATTCTAGTGATCATGATTTATCAAGGATATTTTTTGGGATCCCATTTGAAAAGAATAGATTCATGTTTGATGCAAAATAATTAGATCTCCTTCCTATCAATTTATAAATCTTTTTATTTTCAAATAATATTTGTATGTTGATTAAACATATTTAAAGAGATAAACATTATTGGAATTCGTGTTTATAACTTTTGAAAATTTATATAAATAATACTACTAAAACTATATTTATTTATTAACATTATACTATAGCTCAAAAAAATATTTATAAGAATTAAACATTATATACATACATTTTTATAATAGTCTAATTGTTTTTTCTACTTTTATTTCAATAACTTTTACATGTTATTGAGGATTATTTTACTACTAATGATTTTTATTTTTGAACATATCATCTCTATGTTATCATAAAAACAATATTCCGAAGGAGTATTCAACATCTACATCTACATTAGTGATTTTTTTCATATGTGATGGCTTCCCATAGTTTGTCATTGTAACATCATTTTATGTTTCTAGGTATTTGTGATGTTTCTATATACCTTCTTTTTAGAGTAATGTATTGGGAATTTTTTGGGAGAATTTTCAAGAAAAGTTAAAGCTTGGTGTGTAGTGCATGGTTTACACATGGTTTGACAAACCATACGACCAAATTGTGCTAGCCTTGAAACATGGATAGAAGATTATGCATGGGTGGTGCATGGTTTATCTAACCGTGCGGCCAAGCCGTGCGAGAAGGGTGGCCGAAGAAGTAGCTCATGCATGGTTAGAGCATGGTTTATCAAACTGTGCGGCGAAACCGTGCCGTCACTTAAAGAAGATCCTTAAATTATGGATCTCGCTCGGTTTTTTCGTCTATGTGCCTCATTTTTCCTCCTAAGGGGCCTTAACTCGGGATTTGTCTTATCCTAAGGTTAGAGAGGGTTCTCCAATCATTCCAAATGTGATCCAAATGCTCCTCTTGGTGAATCGATGCCGGTTTCTTGAGGTATGTGATCGTTCTTCATCGTTCTTGATTGGTTTCTTAGATCTACTTATATTTACTTCTCCTCTTCTCTCAGTTTCTTAGATCTATTCCCGTTATGGGTAGATCTAAGTATGTGGTATGAAGTTTGATAAGATTTGTTCTTGATCATTCTAGGAGAAGAAATCTAAGGTGGGTTCTTGAAAAAGCAATCTGGTTTTCTTGAGTGTTCTCGACTGTTGTGGTCTTGGTCAAGACCTTCAAGGTATGTGGTTCCGTCCTGACCTTCCAAATTGATTAACAATGTATTTTCTTAATTTATTTCAATTATTGATTTAAACTAAATTTCTCATGTTTCATTCAACTACATTGATAAATACTCGATTCCATTGAATTGAGATATTTGAAATGGTTTTAGCATAGAGATGTTGGAAAACCCCAATTCCTTTGAATTGGGTGTGTTTATTGAAATTGGGCTGATTTAAATTGTTGGATTTAAATTATGGATTTGATGGAAATATTTTCAATTAAATTTTTTAATTTAATTGTGAAAATTAAATGTGTAATGATGTAATTGGTTTTGAATGGATTTCAAACTTATGAAAATGGCTTAAAATGATTTGATAGAAACCCATTGGTTTTACCTTGTGAAAGAGGCATGTTTTGAATAAAACCTATTTTTGTTTTAAATGGAATGAAATTGGATCATTTGAAATGGAATAATGGGATTGATCATATTTTAATCACTCTTAAAATAGTTCTACCATCATGTAAGAGTGCATGAAAGCCTTAGGTTGTTAGTAAGTTATTTGGATACACTCTAAACTACGACAATGTTCCATAACATACATGCAGTGGGTCACATCCCCGACGGGGTGGTGATGAGTATCCTTTGGCCAGTGTCATAGGGACATGTGTAGACACATTTTTCTAAGTTCACATAGAGAGTGCAGAATGCTATAACTCATTAATACTATCGTACCATTTGGAAGATGACCATAATGCTCGCATGAATGTTTATATTTGAGTTATAAATGTATGCGAATGCTTTTGAACTAAGTACATGCCTGCTGAATTTATATAAACTATTTTATATGAATGTTTTACTAAAGCAATTATTTCAGAAATATTCCATAATTTTAAATCCTTTCTTGATGAATTTTCCATCATTTGAAAATGTATAGCATGATTTGTTAAAACATTCTTTTGAATTTCCAAAACTGTTTATTTAAAAATTGAATGTTTTTACATGGATAATCTATTTTTGGAATCTGTTTTGGAATCTTTGGAGATATCCAACTAGGATTAAGTTCACACCTTACTTTTTCCTTTGGGTGTTTGTAGACTTTTGTCTTCCATGATCGAGCAAAGGGAAGGGACCTCTTGGAGGTGGATCCAGTTGTTGATCTCTGGTCTTGGTGAGTTGTGTCCTTAGGGACTTTTGGAATGTTTTTTTTCCTTTTCAGTACATGGGTTGTAGTACTTTAGAATTTCAGGACTCATTGTATTCTAGTACATCACTCTCAGTGGAGTTTCTTCTTTTATGCATACTGTTCGTTTTACTCTTGCTTCTGCATTCTTGTGGAAAAATCATTCCAACATGTATGTTGTACGATGCCAGGTGCTAGTCATCGACCAATGGGGATTGGGAATGCCCTTCAGGCTATGTTAGGGCTGGCTTGGTTATCGGGTTACCAGGGTACCCGGGCAGGTTCTTGACAAATTGGTACCAGAAGGAGGTTGAAACATCTTGCCGTGAGGAAAGTATGCCTTTGAGTATTATTGTCGGGACTTAGGAGGTAGTTTTCTTTAAGTTCATTGCTATCTCTCACCACAAATAACCTTAAGTCACCAGGGGTGGTTAGGTAAAGGAGACTTGTGGATTAATTCTAGTATTTTCCCCTATTTTTATTTGGATAAAGAGGAATCCAAATCTTGTAATCCCATCTTTTGAGAGTATTTTTCCTTATTACTCAGATTGAGTGTTAATATAATGTCTTTTTTATTGTCTGCTGATGTTATGTAGCATCATGCCTCCCAGAAGACATGGAAATCGAATCCAAAAAAAGCTACTACTGAATCTTAGCAAGCAAGTCCTATTGTGGATCCTAGTCTGGTAGAGGTGATTGTTTGCACTATTCAAGCTCTGGGATAGGCACCACCTCTAGTTCATGTTCAGGATCTAGCTATAGATCTCCATAGTGATATTCTCCAAAGTCATTCACAAGAGTTAATACGCCAGAATCCACTAGTATTCAAAGGTTCTAGTGATCCTCAACATGATGAGGAATGGTTGAGTAAGATCGAACGTATGTTTGGGTTTTTGGAGACACCTGATGCGATCAAGGTGAAGTGTACCACCTTCGTGCAGGAGGGACCAAGTAGGAGACAGTGGGACATGATGGTAACGGCTGAGAAACATGAGGGTTTGGACTGGAAGTACTTTAGGGTTCTTTTCACTGATTAGTTCTATCCAGAATCTATGGTGTTGGCCAAGGCTATTGAGTTTTTCAAACTTGAGCAGGACAAAAACACTATGACTGAGTACTCAAATCGCTTTGCTGATTTGGTACGGTTTTCTCATGAAATATTATCTAATAAATGGATTTAGGCTTGAATATTTGATTTGGGGTTTCAACCAGATATTTGTTCTCAGGTTTTCTTACTTATGCAACCCACTTATGCCAATGTGTTGGATAGGGAAATGATGGTTGAGATGGATTTGGCAGGAAAGTCAGGGTTATAGGAAGTTCCTTTTTTTCTAGTGGCAGTGTTTGTTCCTTTAAAGGAAAATAGAAGCGTGATGTTTCTCATGGTGGTTCTGGAAAACAGTCACTCCAGACCACCAGTAGCACCATGAGGGGCTTCATTGACTTTCTATCAGTGTGGGAAGCCAGGACATTCTAAGAGGTTTTTCAATGAGGCACCCAAGAACTGTAGCTCTTGTGGATGTTTAGGGCTCCTACAGAGATTCTTCCATCACTTATCTACTTCGCGTAGTAGAACATGATGATCATCACCTCCAAATACTGCAGGGAAATCAAATGATTCATGTAAAATAGGGTTCCACCCACAGGCATCATGAATGGTACTTCTTCACGCGGTGTAAGAGTCGCCAGAGGTAGATGATACATGTCCTGCAACTGTGAGAGGTACCATTACTATAGCATCATCTTTAGGGGAATATCTTTTTGATCCATGTGCATCTCACTCTTTTATTTTTAACCATCTTGTTAATCTTCTTAATCTGCCTATGGAGCTTTTATCTTGTACAACAGATATTACTACACCCCTTTCTGTAATGAGAGAGAAGGGTGTATGTAGTCCTGCTTGTGTCTTCTCTCTATCAAATGTTGTTCATTCATAGAATTTCTTGGTTCTCTACATGAAATCATTTGACGTAATTTTTGGGATGGATTGGCTCATTTACAATAAATCCTGAATTGATTGTTATCTTTGACGGGTCTAGCTTACTACACGCAGTGGTGTGTCTCTCGTTTTCCAAGGAGAATGAGACCCAAGGTCAAGTAGAGACGAATCCTTTTTCACAGAGTTGGGGAAAGTTATATCATTGTTTGCTTTTGATTTAGAGAGAGATTCATTGTGTGGTGATCTCCCTCCAATCGTCACTGTGTTTTCCGACGTGTTTCCTTCAGATATCTCTGGTTTTCCACTAGTAAGAGAGGTTGATTATACTATTGACTTAATGCCTAGTACTCAACCAGTTTCTATTCCCTCTTACCAAATGGATCCAGTAGATCTAAAAGAACTCAAGACTCAGTTAGAAGATCTTCTTGAGAAAGGTTTTATATGCCCGAGTGTGTCACCTTGGGCATCACAAGTTCCCTTTTCCAAGAAGGCTTATGGTTCTCTTCGCTTATGTGTTGATTATCGAAAGCTCAATCGAGTTACGATACAAAACAAATATATTCTACCACGAATTGATGATTTGTTTGATCAAGTGAAAGGGGTGAAGTGCTTTTCAAAAATTGATCTTCGATCTAGTTACCATCTGTTGAGGATAAAATAATCTGACATTCATAAGACCACATTCCGGATTAGGTATGTACATTATGAGTACATTGTTGTTCCCTTCAGCATAACAAATTCTCCGACAGTTTTCATGGAACTGATGAACAAGGTTTTCCGTGAGTATCTTGATACTTTTTTGGTTGTCTTTTTGGATGAAATTCTTGTCTACTCCAAGTCTGAGGAGGGTCATGTGCATCATTTGAGAACAGTTCTGAGTATTCTAAGGAATCACTGATTTTATGCCAAGCTTTCAAAGTGTGATTTCTGGATTAAGGAAGTAAAATTATTGGGACATGTCATGTCAGAACAAGGAATATCAGTTGATCCTGAAACGGTGAAGGCTGTTATGACTTGGGAACAACCACAAAATGTTTTCGAGATTCAGAGCTTCTTGGGATTAGCGGGATATTATCGTCGGTTTGTTAAAGACTTCTCAAAGGTAGCTTCTCCAATGACTTCTCTGACTCAAAAGGGAGTGAAAATTTCTTAGAATGAAAAATTTCAGAGTTATTTTGTTTAGATAAATCATCTTTTGACTACTGTGCCAGTGTTAAATCTTCTTGAAGCTGGGATAGGTTATGTGGTCTTCTGTGATGCATCGGGTTTAGGTTTGGGATGTGTCCTCATGTAGGGTTATCATGTAGTTGCCTATGGATCTCGTTAGCTTAAGACTCATGAGAAGAACTATCCTACCCATGACCTTGAACATGCATCTGTAATGAACACACTTATGTGTTGGAGACATTAACTTTATGGAGAAATGTTTATTGTGTATTCAGACCACACGAGCTTGAGTTATATCTTCTCTCAAAAAGATTTGAATCTTCTCTAAAGGCGTTGGGTGGAGTTCCTGCAATCTTTGGACTTTGACATTGCCAATACCCCATGGAAAGGGTATTTCATTGTAGATGTGTTAAGTAGGAAACTTGAAACTCTGTCTGTGAATGAATATTCAGAAGAGTGGAGTTTGATGGATCTTTTTTCTCAGTTGCATATTGGAATTCAATGGAAGGGGAATTATGTTTCTTTATCCAGTGTTCAGTTGACTTCTACTCCCCTAGAATTGATTCTTCAGGAAAAACAACTGAATGATGAATTCCATAGCAATATGGACTCTCTTTATGGTGTGTAGACTGACACCCAGTGGTATTTCTCCAAAGAGGTTGTTCCGTGTTATTGAAAATGTTACGTTGTTCCGTTATCGGCAAGTAAAGATGTGATGGGTGTTTGACATAACTCTCAGTGTGTTGTGCACCCAAGAACCACAAAAATGTTATATGACATGCGACGACGGTTCTGGTGGCCAGGTATGAGACGAGACATTGCTGAGTTTGTATCTCGTTGCTATACATGCCAGCAGGTGAATGTTGAGCACCAAAAACCTTCGGGTTTGCTTCAACCACTTCCAGTCCCAACAAGGATGTGGGATGAAATATCGATGGACATTGTGGTTGGGTTACCTCAAACCCAGAGGAAGAAGAACGTGATATGGGTTGTGATTGATAGGCTGACCATGTCGTCTCACCTTATACCTATTCTAGATACAAACAAAGTTGAGGAGTTGGGAAATATCTATGTGAAAAAAGTTGTTCGTTTTCACCGAGTTTTGTCTGCTATAGTCTCTGACAGGGATCCTCAGTTTACTTCTCTCTTTTGGAGAGGCCTTAATGGGGCACTGGGATCTCAGGTTCATTTGAGCACGGTCTACCATCCACAGTCAGATGGCCAGAAATAAAGAGCAATTTAGATCCTTGAGGATATGCTCCGCACTTGTGTTCTTGACTTTGGTGGGTCTTGGGATGATCATCTAGGGCTAGTTGAGTTCTCTTATAATAACAGTTACCAATCTGTGATCAAAATGGGTCCTTTTGAGGCATTGTATGGCCATCATTTTAAATATTCTTTATGTTGGTCAGAGATTGGTGAACGTTCTTTGGTAAGACCAAGTTTGGTATAAAAGACGACAGCTGAGATCCAGTTGATTCGTCAAATAATGTTGACAGCTCAAAGTCAGTACAAGTCTTATGCTGATCATCGCTGTAAACCTTTAGAGTTCTCATTTGGTGACCATGTGTTCTTGAAAATTTCACCCCGATTAGGAAATCAACGTATTGGGGGGAAATGGAAGATTTATCCTCGTTTTGTGGGACCTTTTGAGGTTATTGTTTTTATGGGGAAAGTTTCTTACCGTTTAGCTCTACCACCACAACTGTCGTCGATACATAATGTCTTCCATGTATTGAAGCTGCAAGAGTATCTCTCTAATCCATCCCATGTTTTGAGGTGGAGTGATCTTGAGATTAAACCAGATTTAACTATTACTGAATGACCACTGAGGGTTGTTGATTCTGAGCCCAATGTACTTCGTGGGAGAACGATACATCTGGTCTGTGTACATTGGAAACATGGTTCTGATCTTCATGAGATGTGGGAATGGGAGGCACGAATGAGGGAGTAGTGGCCTCATCTTTTAGGAGTGGAGGTTTCTTCTTTGGATTTCTGGATTCAGAAAGATCTTATGGTGGGGTGGTTGTAACATCACATTACGTTCCTAGGTATATTTTATGTTCCTACATACCTTCATTTTGGAGTAATGTCTTGGGAAGCGTTTGGGAGAATTTTCGGGAAAAGTTAAATCCCACTGTGATTTGCACGGTTTGCGCACGGTTTGACGAACCGTGCGACCAAACTGTGCCATCCTTGAAACCTGGACAGAAGCTTCCACATGGGTGGCGCACAGTTTGTCTAACCGTGCGGCCAAGACATTCGAGAAGGGTGTCTGAGGCATTATCCCACAAACTTTTAGCCCAAGGTTTCTCAAACTGTGCGACCAGACCATGTTTTCACTTAATGGAGATCCTTAAATTGCAGATCTCTCTCAGTTTTTCCTCTAAGTGTCTCGTTTTTCCTCCTAAGATGCCCTAACTCGGGATTTGTCTTCTTCTAAGGTTAGAGAGAGTTCTCCCATCATTCCAAAGGTGATCCAAAGGGTCCTCTTGTTTAATCGAAGATGGATTCTTGAGGTATGTTATCGTTCTTCATCGTTCTTTATTGGTTTCTTATATCTACTTAGATCTACTTCTCTTCTTCTCTTGGTTTCTTAGATCTACACCCGTTATGGGTAGATCTAAGTGTATGTTACCATGATTGATAAGATATGGTCATGATATTTCTAGGAGAAGAGATCTAAGGTGGGTTCTTGAAGAAGCAATATGGTTTTCTTGAGCGTTCTCAACCATTGAGGTCTTGGTCAAAACCATCAAGGTAGGTGGTTCCGTCAAGACTTTCCAAATTGATTATAAATGTATTTTCTTAATTTATTTCAATTATTGATTTAAATTCAATTCCTCAAGTTTCTTTCAAATATGTAGATAAAAACACGATTCCATTGAATTGAGATATTTGAAATGGTTTTGGAATAGAGATGTGGGGAAACCACAATTCCATAGAATTAGTTGTGTTTATGGAAAATTGGCCAATTTAAATTGTTGGATTTAAATTGTGGATTTGATGGAAATGTTTTCAATTAAGTTGCTGAATTTAATTGTGAAAATTAAATGTGTAAATATTGAATTGGTTAGGAATGGATTTCTAACTTATGAAAATGGCTTAAAATGATTTGATAGAATCTCATTGGTTTTACCTTGTGAAAGAGGCATGTTTTGAATAAAACAAGTTTTGGTTTTAAATGGAATGAAATTGGAACTTCTGAAACGGAAGAATGGGATTGATCATATTTTAAACATTCTTAAAATAGTTCGCCCATCATGTAAGAGCTCATGCAAGCCTTAGGTAGTTAGTGAGTTATTTGGATAAAATCTACACTACGACAACGTTCTATAACATACATGCAGCAGGTCACATCCCCAACGGGTTGGTGATGAGTCTCCTTTGGCCAATGTCATAGGGACGTGTCTATACACATTTTTCTGAGTTCACATAGAGAGTGTGGAATCCTATAACTGATTAATACTATCAATATTTTTCGCAGAAGACCATGTTGCTCACTTGTTTGTTTATATTTGAGATATAAATTTATGCCAATGCTTTTGAACTGCTTACATGCCTGCTGAATTTATATAATACGTTTTATATAAATGTTGAACTTAAGTCATTGTTTTCGAAGTATTCCATCATTTTAATGCCTTTCTTGATGGATTTTCCATCATTTGAAAATGTATAGCATGATTTGTTAAAATATGCTTTTGAATTGTCAAAACTTTTTATTAGAAAATTTAATGTTTTTACTTCGTTAATCTATTTTTGGAATCTATTGTGGAATCATTGTTGATATCCAACTGGGCTTAGGCTCACACCCTACTTTTTCCTTCAGGTGTTTACAGACTTTTTTCTTCTAGGATCGAGCAAAGGGAAGGGACCTCTTGGAGGTGGATCCAGTTTTTGATCTCTGGTCTTGGTGAGTTGTGTCCTTAAGGAATTTGGGATTGTTTTTTTCACTTTTCAGTACATGGCTTGTAGTACAATAGAATTCCATGCCTCTTTGTATTCTAGAACATCACTCCTAGTGGAGTTTCTTCTGTTATCCATACTGTTCGTTTTACACTTTCTTCCACATTCTTGTGGAAATTTTTTTCCCACTTCTATGTTGTATGATTCCAGGTGCTAGTCGCTGACCCGTGGGGATCGGGAATGCCCTTCGAGCTATGTCAGGGGCCGGCTCGGTTATCAGGTTACCAGGGTACCCAGGCTGGTTTGTGACAATCATGGCGGGGTTTCATCATCCTTGACTATGTTTTTTATATATCAATATTATTAAAAGTACCACATGTCCTTATAACAACCATATTGTAAGGTGTGAAATGTCTGCACTAGGTTGTATAGGTCCCATAGGAAATATGAAAACTAGTAAAATATATCAATCTCATTTTGTCTTATATGTGGAGTAAACTATTGTTTTTCTATACCCCAAAAAACTGTACATCTTTATAAAATGTTATTTTTTTATACTTATAACATATTTTCTAAATTGAACGTAGGAATTAAATTATATTTGTAAATTCCATTTTATTTTTTCATGTTTGTAAAAGGACACTATTAACCCTCTTCTTGAATCTTCATCATCATCATTCAATTACAACAAGTTTAATCAATAGATGGTATCGATTAGATATAATTATTATTATAAATCATTATAGTCTTTACCATTTCTTTAATAAACAAATAATTACTATCAAAACATGGAATCAAATTAAAACATATTGTTTCTACATGATGGAATAAATTTGAATCAAAAGGTATATATTAGTTGTATAATTATTTTTTAATTAAAAAATAAGTTAAATCTCTATATTATGAAAAAAAATATCCATGTATGATCTTATATATTTTATGTCGATGATATGTGATCATTAATTTAATGGTGATGATTATGGATTTCAAGAAAGCACACATGATTATTTAGTAAAATAATAATGCAATAAGTGTTTATTTAAAATTATTCAATCCCTATGATATTCATAATTATGAACCAGATAATTTGAATGATTATCATGAGAAATATTCTGATCATAATTCAAGAGATGGAATATTCTATTATTTTCTTATTGGGATGTGACGAATTCTAAAAAAATGAAATATGATAGAGAATATGATACATTGAAAAAATAGAAGATTCATATAAAATAATCGAAAATGAAATACACTTAAGGTATAACACTAAAACAATAGTCTGTATACTTTAAAGGTAATGATTTTGAAATCATCAATTAGATTAATATAATTTTAAATCAATCTGCCAATGGCATTGCTTCTTTGGGAATTCCAATTTTTGAATCATTTATGGTGTAAAATATACTCAAACATTTACCTTAAAAGTTGAATGTAATATCTATATATATCCATCAAACAACTCAAATTTTAGAGCTTCATATATAGTAAATAAAATTAATCACGATGATGTATGAATATGAGATGTAATAATAATTTTAATTCATATTATTTAAAAATGTTAAAAATTATACTAATAGTTTCACAGGAATATGATTCTAATTTTGATACTTGTAATTTGGGTTTAACTGTTGTTCTATTAGACCATGCTAAAAAATTGGAAATTATTATAAAAGGAGAAAATAAAAATTAATGAAAAATGACTAAAATGAGTATGATGATTGAATGTAAGAAGAAAGGTCATATGAGATATAACTGTCTTTGGCTTATAGATTAATAGGAAGGAAATGTTATGTGGAAAATTCATAAATTTATAAAATCAATGCGAATAACTTTTGATTCATCTAATGAATCTATTAAAACACTTATGTTGATCATCAAAATAAAAATGTAAATCTAGATCATAAAGATCACGGTGATGAGGTACAATATTCTTACTCTCAATGTTCAAATTATAAAAAAAATCCTTCTATTGAACTATATAAATAAATTTTTATGCATCAAGATTTATTTTTTATTATTAGGAAGATAACCTAAATTACTCTTGAAATCATGTGATATTATTTTTATGCATAAAGGAATCTATGACAGTCCAATTTCAAAATTCATATCTAATCACTCTAAATATTATTTTAAATTGTATGAAAATAATATTAAAAACTTTATAGATGATATTAAAACATTAAATGAATTCATTATCATGCATATCAAGGGGAAAACTATTTGAATCAAATTATTTTAAAAATAAATAATAATAATAATTGTGTTGAGCATGTGATTGGTAGTAATGGAGAAAAACAAAAATATATTTGAATTATTTTTTTTTATAATTAAAAATGTAAAATATTTTATACTATAAAATGTTTTCACATTTTTATAAATGGAAATTAGACTAATTAAAATTATTTTATGTATCATTAATCATATTTGGTTTCACATATTAATTATTTAACTTTTTTTTCAAAATCTATTAATGAAAAATATTATCAAAAAATAAATTGTTACCATAAATTAGAAGTTTCTAGAACCCTCAACCCCATATTTATATTGATCCTAAAAGACACATGTGTTATAATATATATATATATATATATATATTCCACAAAAATCTATCATTATATTGATGATTATATTGTTTAATAAAATTCCCTAATTTATGTAAAACATAATAATTATTTTATAAGGATTTATTAACTCGGAATTAGATCATTATCAAAAAGGTAATATCCTTAAATATATAATTATTAATATTTAATATATAACTATTTCATTTTTATAATATTAATTTATTTTTTTAAAAGATAGAGAAAATATTTTACATGTTTTTTTTATTTTCCACAACATTAATTCACTAATATGCTTGAATAGTTAAAATATTTCGCACTCTATTATTTTAGATGTTAAATATTTTTTTAAAATTATTTCATACTCATTAAGAATTTATAGTAATTTTCTCTAGAAGCCATGTAATTTACCAACATATAAAAAAATAATATATTTTTTGAAATAACTAAAATTCATTAATATGTAAAATCTATTATAAAATTTTCATTTGTTTTAAAAAAATGTTATATCATTGAATAAGTTTTTATATATCTATAGGAATATATCTCTATAATAATATATAATTAAGGGGGGTTTATAAGGTTTTTAGTTTGAGGAAAGTTATCATTATTCTATTTCAATGTTAAACTTTTTTTCTTTTAATTTTAACATTTTTCATTAAACCTGACCAATTTCATTATTGTTTTTTTAATTATAATTATATTATTTAAAAATAGAATTATTTAATATTTTTTGATAGAAAAAATTATTTTCAAAAGAAAATTACGAATGGTTTTGAAGATATTTTAGCCCTAGAAACTAAAACATCACCTGAAAATCAATAAAATAAAACCATTCATTATTCCTCCTTTGATATATAATTTTTTCTACAACCCTATCAAAACATATAATATTCATTCCTTTTAATGGAAAATTATATTCCGTCAATGAAAATATTCTATAATGCATTAATTGGTTATACCTCTCATGTTCATATATAATGTGTCCCCAAATACGAAACATTCATTGTTTGGAATAATTTTTTATAATAATTACCAATATTGTTATGATAAGGATAAATTTAATGAAATTTGTACATAGAATAGTTTCATTCATGGAACATTAAATGATCTATTTAGATATAAAACATTATATGTTAAAAATGTATATCTAGAAAAATAAATTATCACAGTCTACCAGATGTTTTAATCTCATAAAAGCTATATTGATGCATTTAAAATAGATGTGGTATGTCATATATAGTATATCATAAATGAAGATATTTCTAAATAAAATTCTCTTAATATGATAGAATAATTAGTAAAATTGTTTTCTTCTTCATCCAAGATCAATGATCTTAAAATATTAAAATAATAATTGAAACATTTTATGTATTTTAAGCTGATGTGAGTAAAAGTGTTCAATGTATGGAGTGTGAAGATAAGTACATTAACCTTCCAAAAAATTACTAATCTCGTTTCTCATCCCCTAAAATAGCCTATCAAAATCTAATCCATAATATCTCTACAAGTCATAAATGTTTAAACTAATAAAAATGTATTTTTTATTTGATTTATTTTCTTTATATGTTTAATATCATTCTTTAAATTATTAAATATGAATTATTACATTTCTAGAAAATAATTTTCTTCTGAAAAAATTCAATAAAATTTAGATAAAAAAATTAGTTACATTTTTATTTCATTATAAAATTATTTTTAGTTAAAAATATTGGAAGATATTTGTTTGAAATGTTTTGGATTATTAGAGATTTTTTTTATAAAAATATTTCGATGATATCTTTTCCCTTTCTCGAAATCATTTACATCTATTTTTTTCTAATTGAAATCTAAAATTTCATATTCAGGTATATATGTGTTTTGTGATCATCAAAAGGTGGATGTTGAAGGGAATATGTTGATCTAATAATTTCATTAATTTATTTTTCAATTTGATGCTTAGAAACACAAATATTTATTAGTGAAGTAACATTATCCGCATTATAAGATAATTATTTTTTGAATAAATATTTTTATTCTGTAATAATTTTACTTTTTAGTCATATAGAAAATTTTAAATTTATTATGTATTCAAGTCATTTAAATGGACTCTACAAACACTATTTATACACAACATTTTATGTAGAATATAGAATTGTGAACTCTACTTTTGGTAAGGAACCATAGTTTTTTAACTCTATAGTTGGAGGAAATTTAATGTTCATAAATGGTACTTTCATAGTTACCATAATTTTTAAGTAATTAGATATGGTTTATTGTCCCTAATTCTGGAATCATCAGTATATTTTCTACCATAATTTTGATGTTTTTATGTACCTATAGAAAACATAAAATTAGATTTTTCAAACAATGAGTATTATATTATGTGTCATTTTCATGATTTCAATACATATTGTCATCTGATTAAACATTTATTAAAATATTTTCGAATGAGGACTAAAATTATATTTCTAAATATAATAATTTTTTTACATTATTATATTAAGAATGAATTTGACTTTATTTATTTAATTTAAATGATCACAATTTTTCCAAAAATGTTTATAGGATTTATTTTAATGGGACATATCCAAGCTTCTTTTTATGTACATAGAGTTTTCCATTTTTGAAATATATATAAAACTATTTAAAAATAATATATTGATGCTGACAATGGTTATATGATATTATAAATTTTAAAGACAAACATGTTTTGATATTTTTCAAGATGATCGTCCTACTATCATAACTGCTGAATTTATTTGTTAATCATTTAATATTGCTCAAAAATTTGTCTATTAGATCTATAAATTAGAGGAAAACATGTCAATCATATGAAAATTACATTATCTATTAGTATTTTTGAAAAACCATGATCTACTAGTCATTGAATATTATTTTACTAATGTTGAGTTTTATTGGTGATAATTTAAGATTTTTGTTTCTACTGCAACTCAATGCCAAAGTAGTATTCATAAAAAATAACTAAAACAATCATTTTCTCAGATGTGTTGACTTACCATACTCAATCATAGTGGAGGGTTAGATTGTCATAGTATGTTTTGGATATCTTTATTCCTTGTATAATTTTATAAAGGAACTATAAAGGCCATTTTTTTAGTGAGAACAACCTACAACCATGTTTAGAGGTCTGCATGAAAAATGTACTTTTAGTCAAAAATCAATATGCGCCTAGATAGATAATTGGTGGATTATAATTAACAATTTTTATCTCTTTAACCCCTATAAACCATAGAGTGATATTCTTTTCATAATTATTTTTACAATTCTTACTCATACATAGGTTAGATTGAAATAAATTTTTTAATTGAATAGGTATATTAATAATTTTCCATGACTTCAATATGACATAGTTAACCCCACTTGTGACTTCATCATCATCATTCTATCCTGAAAATTTATGCAGCAACACTTCCTTATCTGAGTTCCCATTCATGGATCATCATGAAAATCTCTACCTATTTTGATGTAACAACTATCAATCTCTGGTAGTAATCAATGTGAGCTTAGAAACCTATCATCCAGTCCATGTTGAAAATTAGATCAATGTTTTCTATCAAATAAATCATTAAGAACCAGATATTACAAGAAATGAAAATTTTTATAGGATATATTTGGTATAACTAGGGACAATGGAATTTCATCTCCAATGGTGAATTATGGGAGTTTAATTCAGTAGAAAAAGTAACCATCAAGTGCAGTATATCAAAAAAATTTCAAATATAATGTAAAGGGAAATATGGGTATCTTGAATGCCTTTATTTTTACCTCATGATACATCAAATTATTTAATAGTTTATGTTTCAGGACAATAATTTCATCACATTCCTCTGCATCTTAACAATGTCTTGTTCCACAAAAATATGGATAATGATGGATTAAAAATTAACATAAAATTTTAATATATATATGAACTACTAAACATTAGATATATTCTAAACAAAATTATTTTGTATAAAGTTACCATGATTCCTGAAATCCATATTAAGATTAGGATAATACCCAACTACATTCTATTACATATCTAGTTATATATTAGGATCAACACCACCCCACGACCCCTTGTATTAGTATTTGGGCTTTTTTTTATTTCGTTCACCAAGTATCACATCATCTATGAGGATTTACTGATTGTTTCCCCATGTTCCCACTTTCTAATAGTGGTAGAAATTAATCCCTTCTTTAGAGATGTTTTCTCTTTGATTGATACATGATGATGGGATGTTAGGTTCTCTTTCCGAAGATTCCTCCTCATATTTTTTTCTCTAGTCTCAGTCTCCATTAAAAATTAAGATTTTTTTCATTAATTTTCGTCCTAGTTACAAATATTCTTGGATGCTGGTTAATTACATTACTTCTGTTAGGACATCCCATGGTGGTCATGTTAGGGAAACAACTGTCGGTCTGGAGAGAATTCAGGTTTAGGCATCACTGGCATGTTGGGATGTTGAAACACTGGTATACCTATATTTTTCATTATCAAAAAAAAAATTATTGAGGTTACAGAATCCCAAATAACCCCTCATCAAATGAATGGAATGATATAATCAAGGCATGTCTCTGGGAAATTCCTCGACTTCCCATGTTTGACATGATATATGCCACAATTTTATCATCTAGTTAAGATGGACCAAACTTATCATAGAACTGGAGGGTGTGGATCAGATGGGTACATCCCTAGGAAGTATTACCATGAAATATTATCATATAGATGGATTAGGACACACAATTAGGATAGCCCAAGGATTGCGTGTCCGACAAAAGAGAAATTTCCACTCTATAATGGTGGATCTAAACACTGCAAATTGGTGGATCATATAATGGTGGGTCCTAGAAAAGGGGACAACAATGTTTACCATCACCTGGGATTGAAACATGAATAGGCTTACTTTGTACCCTAGTTATATAATAGAGTACAAAACCGATATATTTTTAATGGTTTGGGGCGTTGAATCAGTGTGTACCCAGAGAACAACAACCTAGGATCATGTTGTGTCTTATGGATGGTTAGTAGCCCATATGGATGCCATGATTTTGGTGTAAGTGTTGAACAATATGATTTTTTTTAGCATCTAATATAGGGTCATTAATTATTTAAAGGTAGTTCAGGTAGTTTCAGTCTGTCAACATCATTTCGGTGTATGTATTGAACAATATGATTGGTTTTTAGCATCTAATATTGGGTAATTAATTGTTTAAAGGTCTCCAGTAATTAAAGTGTAGTGTGTTGGACATTGTTATGTAGTTTTGGGTTACTTCCAACTTTCGAGGTCAGTTTTAAATCCAATATTTCTTACACCATACTAATTTTGGGTCAATTAATGCTTTAGGATGCATAGATATTATTTTTGGGGGTTTTGATCAATCATGATGGTTTACACTTACATATATATGTGCTTTTGAGCATAAATTTATATAACCCACCATGTAGATAATCTTTCATGGTTTAGGGAATATATGGATTGGGTTAAGGATGTATATATACTTATATAAATGTATGATTATGTGAGTGTGGGGTTGTCCCAGGGGGTCATTGCCAAATATTTCAAGAGTTTTAGTGTTCGTATTGGTACCATCTTGAGGTAGGGTTCCATTCCATGTCCTCAAATTTTATTAATGAATTAATTGATTGGTTACTAAAATATTGTTAGATTTTAATTACTGTAATGATTCCATTAGATTAAATTCCTTTTAAATGTTAATTTATAACATTTTATCATTTAAATTCTGAATTCAAAAAATCATTTGTGTGATAAGAAATATCATTATTTTATAACATGTCCCCTAAAATGAAGGTGAACTATTATAAAGATAAAATGTTGTGATTAGACATTTTTGTATGGTGTAACATCCTGGTTCTGGGAGCCACTCAATGGTTTCCCCGAACCTGATTCACAACAATACCTCAAGCGCATTTCCCCAAACTCCAGAGGCTGCCGACTAGCAGCAAGGGCCCAGGTTTGATAGTGGGGAAACTATGCCCTCATTTGTCAAAGTGTAGCGCAACGGAATACGGAAAATAAACATACATAGATAGCGGAAGAAATAACCAATACACAACTGAAATAAACAAAAGTAGTGGATACAACCAACAGTATATAAATAATGATGCCACATGTCTCATGTTCTAAGAAAATAGCCAGAACATGTTATACATCAATACAATACAACAAAAGCAGAGTACAACAATACAAAGAAAAATTGCTGGCATCAGCATCGCGAGCATAGGCTCAGTCCCATGCCCTCATACTCCTCATAAAATGTCAAGTACCTGTATAAGGAATCTTTCCCCTATCCCCACCTGTAGAAACATAATCTGTTTGGGCCGAAAAGCATGACCCAAACAGGGTGTGAGAAATATATAACAGTAGGCACCCACCAAAGGCCCGTGCTCAACTGTGTGTAAAACATGAAACATGTGTGTTATAGTAAAAATAAATAAACTACATAGTACAAAAAAGTAACTAACTTACCATTTATATTGCCATTTATTTATTCATTTAACCATTAAATTTAGTAACATTCTGTGCTCAACAGCACTAAGACCTCAGATCAACCAGAACCTTGCCCTCAAGCTATACAGAATATTTCCCTTAGGCATATAGTAAAACCACGCCCTCAGGCTATATAGATTCTCACCCTCAGGCATTTCCCTCAGGCGTATCATAATATCGCCCTCAGGTATATGAAGTGTCTCCCCCAGTCACAAAAGTCAATCCCTCAGGCACGAATGGTTGCCCTTAGGCAAAATAGAATGTCACCCTCAGGCTAATACAGTCACGCCCTAAGGATATAGTAAACACCACCCTCGGGCATAAGTAATCCGGCCATGACCAAAATATAAACAAGTAGTAAACAAGAAATCCCTCTCAAGGATATTCTATAATTACTACTTTAAAGGCATGCCCTCGGTTATCCTGGCCAAACAGCTAAATAGTGGAATACACCCCCGGGGTGGTTTCGGGACCATGTAACGATCCCAACCAACATTTTATTATCATAATTAATAAGCTATTCAATTATAGGTGTTTAATATATCAATGGACTCAGCCACACAACACCCCAACATGGGTTCGTGGCACGAAAATGCACAAAACACACGACAGTTGGAAAACAAACACCAAGACAGCTACCTTATACGCCAATGAGTGCTATACACGAACGTCGGTTCCACGAACGCCCAAGAATGATGTAGATCTGACGAAGAAATAAACTTTCATAAACTCAAATAAAATCCGTTAGAGGAATAATTGGTAAGCAACATGCTAGGAGAAGAGAATTCTTACCCTCGCGGTTCCAACGTGATCGACAGAAGTGGGATCAGATTCCCAGTGCTCAATCGGCGGATCTCCCAAGGTTCGTCCACCATCTTTCTCTCCTCTCGTCCGGTTCTAAGCCTTCCCTGTGAATATGGGAGGCTACTTCCCATTTAAGTGAAATAAACAAATTACACGGTGTGTACTTCAAAGTACACGGCGTGTACTTCCTTCATTTAACTATTCCTCTGGTGGCACCGCCACACTGTTCATCTGTCGACATGAGTACATGCCATGTAATCCCGACTACACTGTGTGTAATTTCACCCAGTTGGCGCTTGCTCCACCGCCTTTTTGGGTCGGAAGAAAACCACGGGGAAAAGATGGCAAGAGGGGGGGTGAATTGCCTTTTAAAAAATTGATTAACAAATTAAAAATCAAAGTGAAAGTGCAGCGGAAATAAGAGGCAAGACACACAAAATTGATAACGGAGTTCGGCCAAAACCCGGCCTACGTCTCCGCTCCCAACTCAACCGTTGAGAGATTCCTACCGCTTTCTTTTCAATGGTTTTAGCAAGAAACCCACTAGGCTTTGAGGTAGCACTAGGACCTATTACAGCTTGCTTTTGTGGTTTAGCAAGAACCCACTTACTTTTGATGGTTTAGCAAGAACCCACTAGCCTTTTTAACGGGTGAAGGCTAGCTCACCGAAACACAAGCCTTTTAAAAGGAAAGGCTTGAAGAAACCTCTTCACACCTTAATGGTGATGTGAAACCCAAAAGAAAGGGGGATGAAGAAAGAGTTTGGGGTTTTTAGGCACAAACCCAATTTTAAAGCTCAAAATGAATAAACAAGAAAAACCGTAGTTGAGGAAGACTTGGGCGCCAATTGGATAGATGGAGTTGATGTAGCGTGCTCTCCCAAGCTTCTTGAGGTGCTCCTTGGATTGGAATTTGGTTGGAGCACTTGAGGATCCTTGAAGGAGGAGCGCCGGAGGTTCGCCAAATGTGCAACAATGTGTCCGGGCGCTTGTTATATGATCCGGTTAGGTTCCGGGGCTTCCTTGGCCTTTATTTATAGGCCTGGAACCCATTGGGGGCCTTCGGAGCCGTTGGAGAAGTCCTCGGAGCCGTTGGAGGCCAAAAGATGGTTGACTGGTCAAACCCAACGGCTAGTTTGACTGGGACACCGGCTGGCCGGTGTAGGGCCACCGGCTGGCCGGTGCCTTGGCATAGGCTGATCCTTCTTTTCCAGGCACCACCGGCTGACCGGTGCCAGAGCCACCGGCTGGCCGGTGGTGAGACAGTAGCTGGCACTGTTGGGGCTGGATGCCACCGGCTGGCCGGTGGTCAAGCTACCGGCTGACCGGTGGAGCCTGGCAGTGGGCAATGCCTCTGCCAGGTCCACCGGCTGGCCGGTGCTATCACACCGGTTGGCCGGTGGACTGAATTTCAGTCCACTTGAAGTCCATTCATGGGCCAACTTCTTGGCAACCTTGTTCCTATCATCCACAACACTTAAAAACAATGTTAAACACATATTAAAGTGATTGTGATCATGAAAATCAAAGAGTGTGGGGTACAACAATCTCCCCCTATTTTGATGATCACAATCACTTATCTAAGCAATGTAAAAACTTAAATGTAAGGCATGCTTTTAATGAATAAAGTGAAAATAAGCAATGCATGATCAAAAAGGTTTCTCCCCCAATCAATCAAGAAATTTCTCCCCCTTTGTGATTATCAAAATAGAATGGGGCATAAAACTTGATTGAGGGAATACAGATTTCAAAAACAAGATAGAGATTTTTAAACCAAATGAAATTTTGAAAATTGAATTGAAAGTTTTGAATCAAGAATTGAAATGAAAATTTGAATAACAGTTTGAATTGAAAGTTTTGAATCAAAAACCAATTGAGATTTGAAATTTGAAACCAAATGAAATTTTTGAAATTGAGAGTTTTGAATCAAAAATGAATTGAAAATTTAAATTGAAAAATGAATCGAAAATTTGATACCAAGAGTTGAAATTGAAGGTTTGAATTGAAAATTTTGAAAAAGAAATCAAAAGGGCTTAATTTGAAATTGAAAGTTTGAATTGAAACAAAAAGCTTAAACAGACCTAACTCCCCCTAAATAAAAACAAAAAGTCACCGGGAAGAGGAAATAAATTTTGGCCCGGAGAGACTCGCAAGAAGGGATTTTTCAATCCAAACTTGTCTCATAGCGGGTCTTCTCCTATAAAATTCGTCCGAAAAGTAAAAAGATTTGGGTTGACCGTACCGGGCATTTTTACAATTACATTCATAAATAAGGTGCCCGGTCTTCTTGCAATAATTACAAAATTTGTAAGCGGAGCTCCCCCTTACTAAAACAGTTGGTGCATGGGAGGAGGAAGCTACATTGGTATATCCTAGCCCTTGGGTGGTTCTAGATATACGTTGGGAACCTAGGAGATTGTTCAAATTTTGTTCCCCTTGGGTGAACTTAGCTAGGGTCTCCCTTAGGTCTTTGATGGTTGATTCCATGGAATCAACATTTGGGAAATTTTGGATTTTTAGGGAGAGTTCCTCCTTCTCTTTGAGAAGTTGGTCTTTTTCGGAGGAAAGTTTTTTGAAAGATTTTTTTAAAGCAACAAATTTTGAAGAAAGCTCATGAAAACCATTTTCTAATTGGTCTCTAGCATGTGAGAGTTCTTCATAGGATAGATGATTTAAAGAATTGGAATTTGAAGAACAAGAGGAGGAGTCGGAAGAAGTTACCTTATGGAATGCCATTAGGCATTTTGTACCTTGGTCGCTTGAGGAGGAGGAGGAGGATGATGAGGTGTCACTCCATGTCGCCTTGAGGACCTTTTTCTTTCCTTTTTCCTTAGCCCGTTTCTTGTTGAGTGGGAAATCGGGCTTGTAATGGCCCTTTTCACCGCACCCGTAGCATTTCACCTTGGGCTCGACTTTTTCGGTGGGTTCTTGCTTTCGATGCTTGCGGGATTTCTTCTTCTTGTGCTTCTTCATGAATTTGTGCATTTGGCGGGCGAGATTCTCCATTTCCGAGTCGCCGCTTGATGATGAAGAAGATGAAGATGATGATGATGAGGATGAGGAGGAGCTTACTTCTTTTTGAACCTTGAGGGCAATGTTCTTTGGTGTCTTGATTGGTGTGCCCTCCTTTTGATCTTGCCTCCTCATCGTGATCTCATAAGTCATGAGAGATCCGATGAGCTCCTCTACCGGCATATTTTTGACGTCCTTAGCTTCTTGGATCGCCGTCACCTTTGGTGCCCATGAGCTCGGAAGGACCCATAAGATCTTCTTGACCATCGTCTCGGCTGAAACATTATCACCAAGAGATTTCCTTCCATTGCAAACGTCAGTGAAGCGAGTAAACATTTCAGAAATAGACTCATTTGGATGCATTGAAAATGACTCAAAATCTTGTCTATACATGTCTAACCGAGTATCCTTAACTTTGTTAGTGCCTTCATGGGTCACTTCTAAAAGCTTCCAAATTTCATGTGAAGTGGTGCAAGTGGATACACGATTAAATTCATTTCTATCTAAGCCGCAATGGAGAGCGTTCATGGCTTTGCCATCAAGCTCAAAATTTCTAATATCGGCGGGGGTCCATTTGGATTCGTCGGGGGAAGTCAAAGTATAACCTTGCATGACTATTTTGTAAATGGGATATCCTATACTTCTAAGAAAAGTGGCCATGCGGGTTTTCCAATAATTATAGTCGGTCCCATCAAAAAATGGAGCTCGACCCAAAGAAAAGCCTTCGGGGGCGAAAGAGGTTGATGCCATCTTAATGGATCTTAAATTTGAAACCGGGTTAGGGTATTACTCAAAGTTCCCTCTGATACCAATTGTTGGGTCGGAAGAAAACCACGGGGAAAAGATGGCAAGAGGGGGGGTGAATTGCCTTTTAAAAAATTGATTAACAAATTAAAAATCAAAGTGAAAGTGCAGTGGAAATAAGAGGCAAGACACACAAAATTGATAACGGAGTTCGGCCAAAACCCGGCCTACGTCTCCGCTCCCAACTCAACCGTTGAGAGATTCCTACCGCTTGCTTTTCAATGGTTTTAGCAAGAAACCCACTAGGCTTTGAGGTAGCACTAGGACCTATTACAGCTTGCTTTTGTGGTTTAGCAAGAACCCACTTGCTTTTGATGGTTTAGCAAGAACCCACTAGCCTTTTTAACGGGTGAAGGCTAGCTCACCGAAACACAAGCCTTTTAAAAGGAAAGGCTTGAAGAAACCTCTTCACACCTTAATGGTGATTTGAAACCCAAAAGAAAGGGGGATGAAGAAAGAGTTTGGGGTTTGTAGGCACAAACCCAATTTTAAAGCTCAAAATGAATAAACAAGAAAAACCGTAGTTGAGGAAGACTTGGGCGCCAATTGGATAGATGGAGTTGATGTAGCGTGCTCTCCCAAGCTTCTTGAGGTGCTCCTTGGATTGGAATTTGGTTGGAGCACTTGAGGATCCTTGAAGGTGGAGCGCCGGAGGTTCGCCAAATGTGCAACAATGTGTCCGGGCGCTTGGTATATGATCCGGTTAGGTTCCGGGGCTTCCTTGGCCTTTATTTATAGGCCTGGAACCCATTGGGGGCCTTCGGAGCCGTTGGAGAAGTCCTCGGAGCCGTTGGAGGCCAAAAGATGGTTGACTGGTCAAACCCAACGGCTAGTTTGACTGGGACACCGGCTGGCCAGTGCAGGGCCACCGGCTGGCCGGTGCCTTGGCAGAGGCTGATCCTTCTTTTCCAGGCACCACCGGCTGACCGGTGCCAGAGCCACCGGCTGGCCGGTGGTGAGATAGTAGTTGGCACTGTTGGGGCTGGATGCCACCGGCTGGCCGGTGGTCAAGCTACCGGCTGACCGGTGGAGCCTGGCAGTGGGCAATGCCTCTGCCAGGTCCACCGGCTGGCCGGTGCTATCACACCGGTTGGCCGATGGACTGAATTTCAGTCCACTTGAAGTCCATTCTTGGGCCAACTTCTTGGCAACCTTGTGCCTATCATCCACAACACTTAAAAACAATGTTAAACACATATTAAAGTGATTGTGATCATGAAAATCAAAGAGTGTGGGGTACAACACGCCTGACTGTTTTTCCCTACCGACTGACTACACGGCGTGTAGTTCGTTCCTACACCCTTCGTCACCGACAAGTCTACACACCCAATGTACTCATCCCACATAGCCAAAAGTACACGGTGTGTGAAAAAAGTACACGACATATACTTTACAAAATTTAGGATTTTAACCCTTTTCTATACTTTCTCAAAAACACTTAAGGAAAAGAGTAAAAAAGAAACTTGTACCTCAAAATAAGAACCGGGTTCTTACAAACATCACCCCTTGTAGTAATTCGTCCCCAAATTTCCCTTCCAAGTGTGGTGAAGATATAGCCGGGAACAACTCTGGCCACTGAGCACGTACATCATTCTCCCGCTCCCAGGTTTCATCCTGTACTTGGCCATGCCGCCATAGCACCCATACGAGTGGAACTGACCGGCCTCGGAGAACCTTCGTGCTCCTGTCAACGATACGAGTCAGATGCTCCTCAAAGGACGCATCCATCTGCAGCTCAACCTCCTCAGGCTGAAAGGTGTGAGATGGGTCTGAATGATAGAGACCCAACTGAGATACGTGGAAGATGTCGTTCATGGCTTGGTATCGCTGTGGGAACCTCAACCGATAGGCAACCAGCCCGACTCTTTCAAAAATATCAAATGGACCCACATACCTCGGTGAATTTTTACCCTATCTCCTGGTCTGCTTTTGTCCCAGCCTCGGCGAAACATGCAAGAAAACCAGATCCCCAACCACGACCTCCAAATGTCATCTGTGGCGGTCGATATATGACATCTGACAAGACTGCACGGTATCCATCCACTTCTGAATCCACTAGACCTACTCCGATGTCTCTTGTACGAGATGTGGCCCCACTAAAGTTGTCTCACCTACCTCTATCCAGTATAGAGGTGAACGTTATGGACTACTATATAATGCCTTGTATGGTGCCATCTCAATAGTCTCTTGAATGATATTGTTATAGGAAATCTCGACTAATGGTATATTCTACTCCCAAGAGCCCCCAATGTCTAGGATGCATGCACGCATCATGTCCTCTAGAACTTGTATCGTATGCTCTGACTGGCCATCGGTCTGAGGATGGTATGTTGTGCTCAGAATCACCTGTGTACCCAGTGCCCTCTAAAAACTCTACCAGAAACAAGATGTAAAACGGGCGTCCCTATCTAAAACGATAGAATTAGGGACCCCATGAAGACATACGATCTCTCGGATATACATCCTTTTGAGCTCATCAAAATCGAAGGTATCCTTGATCATCAAGACGTGGGAGACCTTTGTGTGTCTGTCCACAACAACCCACATGACATCATTTCCACAAGGTGACCTTGGAAATCCAGTCACGAAATCCATCGCGACATCATCCAATTTCTACTCTGGAATGGGTAACTGCTGCAACAGTCCATCTAGTCTCTGATTCTCTGCCTTCACCTACTGATAGGTGGAACATCTCGTAATATAACCAGCTTCATCTCTCTTCATAAGTGGCCACCTGTACTGACGTCTCAGGTTATGTTAAATCTTGGTAACCCCGAGATGAACTGTCCAATCTGAAGCATGAAACTCTCTCATCAGCTCCTTGCGTATATCCCCTGGAACCCATAATCATCTAGGGAAACACAATACCTCATAATCACCTATCATCCACCCAGGATAAGTGTCCCCACTTTCCACCGACTCCCGTAGAACTAGACCTTCTGAATCAGATAACTGTCTCATCCTCACTCTATCCAGAAGAGTAGAAGTCATGGCTAATGAGGATAGATAAGTCTGCCTCTGACTGTCGTCCACCTCTAGATGCATCTCAGAGAACAAATCCATGAGCTTCCACTCACCGCTCGCCTCTTGCACTGCCTGTATCTGAGTCTTCCTGCTCAGTGCATCAGCTAGTGCATTACCTTTACCAGGTGTATAGGCATGCTCAAAATCGAAGGATTGTAGGTACTCGACCCACCATCTATTCCTCAGATTCAGGTCATGCTGAGTAAAGATATACTTGAGGATTTTGTGTTCGGTGAAAACCACAAACTACTCTCTCAAATGATAATGCCTCCAACAGCGTAATTCATGAACAACTGCAGCCAACTCGAGATCATGTGTCGGGTAATTCCTCTCATGTGGCCTTAACTGGCGAGACTCGTACGCCACAACTCGGTCGCCCTACATCAACACTGCTCCTAGCCCAATATCTGATGCATCACAGTAAACAGTATATCTCTTCCCCTACTCTAGGAGTATCAGGATTGGTGCTAATGTCAACCTTCCCTTAAGGTCCTAAAAGGCTGTCTCGCAAAGTTCCGAACAAACTAACTTCATGCCCTTCTTAGTCAGACCCGTCAGCGGTGTTGCTAAGCGGGAGAAGTCCTATATGAAGCGTCTATAGTAACCGGCCAACCCCAAAAAACTCCTTATCTCAAAAACGTTCTTAGGCTGCTCCCAAGAAACTATTGCTCTCACCTTCTCTGGTTCCATGTCAACTCCTGCCTCTGAGATGATATGACCCATGATGTGAATCTAGTCCATCCAAAAGTGGCACTTTGAGAGCTTAGCATATAGTCGATTATCTCTCAATGTAATCAATATGATCTCAAGATGGGTGGCATGGTCGTGTCGATTGTGAGAGTAAATCAAGATTTCATCCACGAATACTACCACAAAATAATCTAGATACGGATGGAACACACGATTCATCAGAGCCATGAAAACCACTGGCGCATTCGTGAGTCCGAACGGCATAACTGTATACTCGTATAGACCATACATACTCCTGAAAACTGTGAGAGGTATATCAGATGGTCTAACACGCAACTGATGATATCCTAACCTCAAGTCATTCTTCGGGAACACTCATTCTCCATGAAGTTGATCAAAAATATCATCAATCCTTGGTAAGGGATATCGGTTCTTTACCGTAAACTGGTTCTTCTTTCGATAATCCACGAAAAGTCTGAGGGTACCATCCGCCTTCTTCGCAAAAATGACCGGAGAACCCCAAGGAGAAGTACTGGGTCGGATTAAACCATTTTCATGTAATTCCTTTAACTATCTCTTGTGCTCCTTCAACTCGGGTCTAGCCATCCAATAAGGAGGAATGAACACTGGTGTTACTCCTGGAACAAGATCAATAGGGAAATCCACCTCTCACTCTGGAGGTAGACCTGAAAAGTCTTCTGGGAAGACATCCCTGAAATGATCAAACACTGAAGGGAAATCCTTATGACAAGTCCACTGATCATCCAGAAATAAACTCGCAATGTGTGTTGTGACTCCACCTCGCTCATGATACTCGGGTCCTGCTCGACTCGCCTAAATATCCTGTTGGATTTGGTGGCCTAGAACCAACTAAATTTTACATTATTCATTAATAAATTCCTTATAACATCTTGATTGTTCAACTGTGTGACAATTAATGTGATAATGTCTTAAGGACAGCTGTTGCATTAATGGGTCATAGCGGATCCCTGCTATGATGAGAACCCGGAAGTGTCATAACACTGTTATTGAATATTTGTTTTTTGGATGGATGATATTACTTTAGGGACACAAATAATACAGTTCATTAGGGGTGAGGACTCATAAAACATTGAGGCACCTTCTCATGGTGTGTGCCGTTGGTAATATCCAGGAGGATATTATGAGAACGAGACCCGCCAATAGGAAATCCACATTTCATAGTGTCATTGGATGTTCCTATCTTCGGACATGTGTATTGGTCCTTAGACTTTAAGATTATTATTAATGGGTATTACAACTCACACACTTAGATGTATTGACGAAATCTATGATGACAAACTGTTCGCAGCGAGGTAGGATATGTTGGGTGCGTCACGAGTAATACTACATTAATAGATAATGTGAGAAAGGATTTGTCCCTTCTGTTCCATAAAAGAAGTAGATATCTTAGGACCATTGATGTAATTGATATAGCCTAAATAAATCCATGTTCATGGTAAGTTATGGGCTTGTTCAATTCCGGGAATTCAAAGAAATAATAATCGAGCAGATGGGTTGATGTAACTAGAATGAAACCCTCATGATTGGAGATATCGAGACCGATGGATTATATTACACGGTAAGCATTCATAGGAGGTGAAACTTCATTTTAGTGTTAACTTCTTTCTCTATGGGTGCCTCGGCGTGTTGCTAGACGTTAACCTTGGACTTTAGGCAGGCTCCGCCTAATACCACTGAGAAAGAGGCTTAGAGGGTCACACATTAAGTGTGTCCATGTATCTCATTTAAATATTAATTTAACAAGTTAAATAAATATTACTCCAGAATGTGGTTTAATAATTATTTAAGAATGCCTAATCGCATTTATTTTGACACTAGTTATTCGAGAGAATATGTTGAGGGAGAAATAATATATATATTTATTAAATACTAATGCAGTTATATTTATTTTAGAAATAAATAGCCATTACTCAAGGTCTAATAAATATGGTGGAGGAAATAAATAAAATAGAAAAATAAAAGTACACGTCATGTATATTTATATACACGCCGTGTAGTCTGTTTTTTCGGGATTCATGAGAAAATATTGTTTATTTAATTAAATGAAATTAAATGTAATATTTTGGGTGCATGTCAAGTAATAATGATGTTCAACTATCATTATTATGACATGGGGTATTACTAAGAATTAAATGAAATGATTAAATGCTTTCGGGAAATTTATTCATTTTATTATTCTAAGTATTATAATCCCATATTACATTATTCTCATTTATAGGAGATCCATTGTTGTGAACTACAGATTGGGAAATACTCTCAAGAAAAGAGAGAATTATTTTTCCTACCAAGAATTCATTCAAGTTACGAAAGCGAGATCCTCCACCAGATCAAGGCGGTTGAAGGTGGACATCGCATGCAAAGGCTCTTCCACGCTACCACCCGGAGATCCCTTCGGCAACGTCTAGAGATACATTGAGAACGGGTGGATCACCACTAGAGGAATCCTGTACTTGGATTCTACAATGCAATGACGGATCACAGGATCGTGACCGGAGACTCCAATGAAGAAAGAATTACATCGAGGTAATTCGTATGAATTAATTAAATTAATTATAAACAACATATGATGATCATATCGCATGGGTTTCAGGACTCTTCTTTTCTTTTTCGTTCTTCGTTCTATTCTGAAGATTCGGCATTTTAAATCGTGATGAATCTTGGATTGAACATTGTTTAACGTTAAAATTAAAGTTTGGAAAACCCACCAACATGCTTCCACTGCGCCCAGAACCTACAAGTGGTATCAGAGCAGTCATTATCGTTGATTATAATTATTTAGTTTTGCGTTGGTAATTTACTCATTTAATAATTTAGTTATTTAAATTCAAGTTTAATCATTCTGGAAATCTGAATATCGAGATCCGTTCCTCCTCCCTCGTTTCTCTTTCACCTTAGAGAAGAAAATTTTTGTTTTAATTTTGATTAAAATAAAATAGAGGAACTCATCCGGAGGAGCCAAATGTTTCTGGACGTACAACACCAGAGTACATGGTGTGTATTCAAAAGTACACGTCATGTAGTCTAGGTTCAATGCATTGACTAATCCGCCAAATAAGGCGATTTATTGGATCCTTTCTAAGAAATTAAGACACCGTGTGTTGACTAGAAGCATGTGGCACACGGTTTCTGGATTACACACTGTATGGTCCAATGAACACAGTGTGTAGTCCCTTTGGGTTAGGGTTGGGTCGTGTACCCCGTACATGGCTTGCCCAGATGGAAACTGTGTAATGCGTAAACTACACGGCGTGTGTCCCACAGAACATGCCGTGTAGTCTGAAAATTTCCGAAGTACATAAACACGCCATGTCCCCGGGCATGTACTTCAGATGGATGGTGAAGAAAAGTACATGTTGTGTAGTCGGAACTACATGTCGTGTACTCACCCAAATTACGCAGATTTATTAAAATTTATTATTATATTGTACAAACCCTTGAGACGTGTACCATGGTGAAGGCATAAAGCTGAGGCACAACATATGATAGTTGTTTTATATATGTGTGTTTAATTTAACATCTGTGTAATAAATGGGAAATCATCGGGTTTCCTCTAAGGTAAAATTTACGTAAAAGGATAATTTTAAATGAATTTTTTTATTTCAAATTATTATGGATGTGAATCTCAAGGAAATTCAGAAAAGGGTTTAAGATAAAATGATTTATTAATTAAAGATAATTAATTGATTCGAGCATGATTTATCTTAAACAGGAACGATTAAAGAATTGAATGCTAGTTTTATTTATGCGTAAATATAGTTTTATGTATGGATGATCATGAGATAGACCAAGCCCTTTGTATGTGAATGGTTTCTTTTAATTTATTTATTTAAATTAAATTGGTCGGCATGCGAGCCATATCCTCATTAATATGTAGGGCATGCCTGTCCACAGGTTATTTTATGTAAAAATATCTTTTACCCCTCACCTGTGTGTGAGATAAATGAATATGTAATGGATGGAGCTCCCAAGCTAGTAGAGGCAGCTCAAGTCAGAAGCCAAGGTGAAACCAATCCAAGGAGATACAAAGGTGGACAAGTGGAAAGCTGTAAACACGAATCCCAAAGGTTCAAGGTATTTCTCCCCTAGATCATGGGTTAGTTTATCGACCTCTAGATAAACTAACAAATAGAAAATCTCATGATCATACCATTGATTTTATTTCTGTCAGTTTCATGGTTTATTTATTGTGGGGATGTTATCACGATCACACAATTAATGAATTAAACGAGCATGCAAGATGGAACTAATATAAAACCAGCTTATACGTAAATATTATCTTAGACAAGGATATCAATTAAGTATATCCCACTTAATATTAACAAGAATGTAATCAAAGATAATAAAATAGAAATTTACATATAAGGATAAAATCCCTCAAAAGAAATATTAAGTCGGCATAGCCTTCCATAATGTTGGTTAGAATCGAACAATAGTTCAATTTGTTTGACCAACCCTAGTTGGGGTGCATTCAATTATCGGGGAATTCTAATTCAAGGTTTTGGGTTGACTTGACTTGGTTCACATCAAGGGTTGACTCCCATAGCAGGACTTGGTGTGACCAAGAGGCAAAGGTTGAGGAAATCCAAAAGGATTTCAGGATTGGGGAGTCCACTCAGCGGATCAAGGAGTTTCAAGTTAATGCAGTTGGAATTTAGAAGGCCAACCTAAAACCCTTCAAGTTTCATGACCAACCCTAGTTAGGGTAATGCGAAGGGAAATTTGGATCCTTGCCACTAGAATATTCACGCAACAGAATATTCCAAAGTCAATGTTGACGACTATTGGATTTCGATAAAATAGTGGGAGACTAATAAGTATTAATTTATTTATTTGTATCATTTTTTGTAATAAAGTACTAAACCTTTTCTCATCTTAATTTGTAGAAACGAAAATAAAATGAATTCAAACATATAATTGTTCACCATACTCGAAAAGGAAAACCTTTTCACCTGCACCAATTTCCAAGAGTGGAAGAGTCATTTACGCATCATCCTTCGCCACGAAAGGAAATTGTATGTGCTGGAAGAGCCTATTCTAGTTATGCATGGGAAAGAGGCTAGTGATGAGGAATTTTCTCTCTATATGAAACACATGGATGATGCCACATATGTCTAGTGTTTCATGCTATCATCCATGTCTAATGAGATCTTCAAGCAACATGAAAACATGGACGCGTATAGCATGATGTCTCACATAAAGATCTCTACCAAGAGAAGGCGAGACATGTGAGGAATGAGATATCCAATTCTTTTTTTACCATGAATCTTGGAGAGTCTGCGCTAGATGGGCCTCATGTAGTCATGCTTATTGGCTACATTGAATGCCTGGACATCTTAGGGATTAAATTCTCGGATGAGTTGCATACAGATCTTATCCTATCATCACTGCCCAAGACCTTCTATAACTTTATTGTCAACTATAACATGAGAGGCAATGAGAAGAGTCTATCAGAGATTCTGACCTTGATTTTCCAGGTAGATAAAGACATGGGGCATGACAAACCCACGGTCCTTATGGTGAACAAGAAAAGGAAGGACAAGACAAAGAGGCCAAAGACTTATAAACGGTCTGAAGCCCCCGAGCACCATCCCTCCAAGAAGGGGAAGATCCAGAGCAAGGGAAAGGAATGGGAGGAAGTGTGTTTTTCATGTGGAAAGAAGGGCCACTGGAAGAGGAACTGCACCCAGAAGCATGGGGATGATAAAGGTGTGTTTGTTATCGAGTGAAATCTTTCAATTTCTACACATTGGGTATTAGATACAGCTTGTGGGGCTCACATCTGTATTCAAATGCAAGAACCAAGTAGATTTATAAAGATATCCAGAGGAGAGGTGGATCTTCGAGCTTCCAATGGCACAAGGTTGGCTTCATTGGATATTGGTGAATACCAACACTCATTGCCGACTGGGATGATTTTTTTTACATAACTGTTATTAAGTTCCTAGTGTTACCAAGAACATAATTTATGTATCTTGTTTGGATATGGATGGATTTGTTTTCAAATTTGGAAATAAGGGTTGTCTCTTTTATAAGAACAACATATGTTATGGTATGGAACATTTAAATAATGGTTTTTATGTATTGATTTTTGAAAACCAAGTGTTGGCAATTGATGACGAAACAAACTCACATGACTCATACATCACCCAGTTATGGCATCACTGCATTGGTCATGTGAACGAGAAGCACTTGACAAAGCTCTTCCAAGATGGCTATTTAGACTCTACTGAGCTAAAACCACTTGATAGATGACACTCTTGTTTACAAGAAAAAAGTACCAAGGTGACTTTTGGTGGACAAGGTGAAAAGACCATAGAGCCTCTAGGATAGGTACACACGGATGCATGTGGACCATTTCCAGTAGAAGCTAGAGGTGGATATTCTTACTTCATTACTTTTACTGATGATTTGAGTAGATATGGATATGTCTACTTAATGAGGTATAAGTCAGAGTCCTTAGTAAAATTTATGGAATTAAATAATGAAGTAGATAATCATCTTGGTAAGAAGATAAAGAAGCTTCGATCTGATTTAGGTGCAGAATATCTGAACCATGAGTTCATCGATCTTCTATGGGAGTCTGGGATTCTATCTCAGCTCACACCTCCTTATACACCACAGTGGAATGGTGTTAGTGAAAGGAGGAACCGCACCTTGTTGGATATGGTGTGGTCTATGATGAGTCATGCAGATCTTCCATTATCCTTTTGGGGATATACATTACAAAATGCAGCATACACATTAAACCGAGTACCAACTAAGGAGGAAAATGGAATTCCATCCGAGTTATGGAATAGAAAGAAATCCACATTGTCGCACACATGTGTATGGGGATGCAAGGCATTTGTTAAGGCCTTATCAGGAAACAAAATAGCACCCCAGGGCACGAAGTGTACCTTTATAGGATATCCCAAGGAAACGAAAGGATATTACCTATATAACCTTAATGAAAAGAATGTGATTGTCGCCAGACAAGACGTATTACTTGAGAGGGAGCACATCCTCAGGAAGGATAGTGGGATCAAGATTGAATTAGATGAAGGTGATGCTCAAGATACACATGAGTTGTTACAGGAACAAGTTCCATAGGTCCCCGTGGAAGAGGTTCCAGAAACACAAGTACTATGTAGGAGCACAAGAGAGGTAAGGGAACCAGAGAGATTTGGTTTCCTAGTCACCGAGGATGGTGAATCATTATTATTGGACAATGATGAACCTCTATCCTACAAGACATTAGTAGAATGCTCAAAAGATACAAGATGACTAGAAGCTATGAATTCTGAGATGGATTCCATGTATCCGAACCCAGTTTGGGTTCTGGTCGATGAGCCAGTTGATGTAAATCCTGTTGGATGCAAATGGGTATTTATAAGAAATCTAGACATGGAAGGACATGTTACCACCTATAAACTAAGGCTAGTGGCTATAGAATTAAGACAACATCAAGGAATTGACTATGATGAAACCTTCTCGCCAGTTTCCATGTTTAAATCCATAAGAATCATACTTCCTATAGCATCTTACCTTGACTAAGAGATTTGGGAAATGGATTTCAAAACAACATTCCTTAAGGGGAACCATCCGGAAGATGTCTATATGACACAAACAGAAGGGTTTGTGACACCAGGTAAAGCCAAACGGGATTGCAAGTTGCAGAAATCCATTTATGGATTGAATCAAGCATTCAGGTCATGGAACATTCGATTTGATGAATCAATAATGGATTTTTGTTTCATTAAGAATGAATGTGATCCATGTGTTTATAAGAGGTTTAATGGGAATGCGGTCATCATCCTAATGGTATATTTTAATGATATATTGCTTATTGGAAATGTCGTACCAGCCTTACAGTCAGTTAAGGACTAGATGAACAAGTGTTTCTCCATGAAGGAATTAGGAGAAGCAGCCTACATTCTAGGGATCAAGTTCATTCGTGATAGATCCAAGAGGCTGGTTGGACTAATTCAGGGTACATACATTGAACAGATACTAAAGAGATTTAGTATGGAAAAATCCAAGAGGGGATTGCTTCCAGTGTCACATGGCATACATCTTTCTAAGAAAATGTGTCCCCAGACATAACAGGAGAATGATAGGATGAGTAAGATCCCATACGCTTCAGCTATAGGATCCATCATGTATTCCTTGTTATGTATCAGGCTTGATGTTTCCTACGCACTAAGCATGGTAGGAAGATATCAAACAGATCCAGGACAATAGCATTGGACTGCTGTTAAGACTATCTTTAAGTATCCAAGAAGAACTAAGGATATGTTCCTGGTGTATGGAGAAGACGAGGAGCTTGTCATCGAGGGTATGCTGATGCTGGTTTTCAGGCATATCAAACTTATCTAAAGTCGCAATCTGGATATGTTTTCTGTCTCAATGGAGGAGCTATGAGCTGGAAGAGTTCAAAGCAGCCAGTTGTCACCGATTCTACAGTGGAGTCCGAGTATATAGAATCTTTTGATGTAGCCAAGGAATCCATCTGGATTCGGAACTTTTTCCAAGATCTTGATGTGGTGCCTAGCATTAAAGATCTCATAACACTGTATTGTGATAATACTACAGCGTTGGCTCTTGCAAAAGAACCAAGGTCACATCAATGGAAAAATCACATACTATGGAAGTATAACCTTTTGAGGGATTTCTATCAAAGGGTTGAAGTTGCAGTGAGAAGAGTGTCCACAGAAGAAAACGTGGTGGACCCCATGACTAAAGGCATATCTCAGCAGAAGAATGGATATCATGTGATAGCTAGCGTGTTAAAGGTTGTTAGCGGTTGGCTCTAGTCCAAGTGGGATTCGGTTGGAGTTGGTGGCCTAGAACCAACTAATTGTACTTTATTCATTAATAAATTCCTTATCACATCTTGATTGTTCTTTTTCATGACAATGCATGTGATAATGTCCTAAGGTCGCTGGTTGAATTAATGGGTCATAGAGGATCCCTACTATGATGAGAACCCATAAGTGACATAACACTGTTCTTGAATATATGTTCTATGGTCGGATGATAATATTTGAGGGACACAAATAATACAGGTCATTAGGGGCGAGGACTCATAAAACTTTGAGGCACCTTCTCATGGTGTTCACCCTTGGTAATATCTAGGAGGATATTATGAAAACGATACCCGCCAGTAGGAAATCCACATTTCATAGTGTCATTGGATGTTCCTATCTGCGGATGTGTGTATTTTTCCTTAGTCTTTAAGATTATTATTAATGCGTATTACAACTCGGGCACATAGATGTATTGACAAAAACTGTGACGATGCTCTATTCGCAGCGAGGTAGGATATGTTGGGGGAGTCACGAGTAATACTGAATTAATAGATAATGTGAGAAAGGAATTTTTCCTTCTGTTCCATAACGAAAGTAGATATCACAGGCCCTTTGAGGGAATTGATCTAGCCTAAGTAAATCAATGGCCATGGTAAGGTATGGGCGAGTTCAACTCCAGGAAGTCAAATAAAGAATAATCGAGCACATGGGTTGATGGAACTAGCATGCAACCCGCTTGATTGGAGATATCGAGACAAAGGGATTATATTAAATGGTAAGCGTTCGTAGGAGGTGGCACGTCATTTCAGTGTTAACTTCTTTCTCTATGGGTGCCTTGGCGTGTTGCTAGACGCTAACGTTGGACTTTAGGCAGGCTCCGCCTAATGCCACTGAGAAAGAGGCCTAGAGGGTCCCACACTAAGTGTGTCCATATATCTCAGTTAAATATTAATTTAACAAGTTAAATAAAAATTACTCCCGACTATGGTTTAATAATTATTTAAGGATGCCTGATCGCATTTATTTCGACAGTAGTTATTCGAGAAAATATATTGTGGGAGAAATAATATATATATTTATTAGTGAGTAATGCAGTCACATTTATTTAAGAAATAAATATCCATTACTCAACGTCTGATAAATACGGTGGAGGAAATAAATAAAATGGAAAAATAAAAGTACACGCCATGTATATTTATATACACGCAGTGTAGTTTGTTTTCTCGAAATTCTTGATAAAATATTGTTTATTTAATTAAATGATATTAAATGTAATATGTTGGGCGCATGTCAAGTAATAATGATGGTCAAATGTCATTATTAAGACATGGGATATTACTAAGAATTAAATGAAATGATTAAATGATTTCAGGCAATTAATTAATTTTATTATTCTACGTATTATAATCCCAAATTACATTATTTTCATTTAAAGGAGATCCATTGTTGTGCACAACAGATTGGGAAATACTCTCCAGTGAAGAGAGAATTCTTTTTCCCCCCAAGAACTCTTTCATGTTACGAAAGTGAGATCCTCCACCGGATCAAGGCAGTTGAAGGTGGACATTGCAAGCGAAGGCTCTTTCGTGCTAGCACACGATGATCCCTTCGGTGATGTCCAGAGATACGTGGAGCACGTGTGGATCACCGCTAGAGGAATCCTGTACTTGGATTCTACAACGCAACGACGGATCCCAAGATCATGACCGGAGACTCCAACGAAGAAAGAATTACATCGAGGTAATTCTTATGGATTAATTAAATTAATTATAAATAACATATGATGATCCTATCTCAAGGGTTTCGGGACTCTTCTATTATTTTTCATTCATCATTCTATTCCGAAGATTCAGTATTTTAAATCCTGATGGATCTCGGATTGAACGTTGTTTAACATTAAAATTAAAGTTGGGCAAACCCACCAACACGCTTCTGCTGCTCCCAGAACCTTCACATCCCAGTCAACCTTGTATAGAAACTCTCTGCCCTCTGGTGACGTGAAACGCACCCTGAGACTATACCAGTCTAAAAAGGCTCGAATGGGAACCAACCAGTCTATTCCGAGAATGACGTCATAAGCTGTCATCTCTAAGACATAGAGGTCCCAAAGAAAGTGACACCCAGCAACTTCAAGGGGGAATTCCTTTCACTGACGCACACCAGCCGTTCTAGTTCCCAACCATGTGTCTAGTGTCATGATATTAGAAGAAGTATAAACGCAGAGCCCATGGCTTTCCACAACGTGTACAGATATGAAACTATGAGTAGCACCCATATCGAAAAATACTAAATATAAGAGATAAGCTATTAGAATAGTACCTTTGACTGTAGAAGGTCTGGGATCCTGCTCCTACTGGGTCTGTTGTATTGCATATGCCTGCCCAGTGTCGCGGCCCTAAGACACAGCCTGGATACCCTGCAGTGTCCCACCCTACTGCCTCTGAGATCCTGGTGTCTAGCTACCATGACCACGGCCACCCTCTCTGCCTGCACGCCCTGACATATTCCAGTTCCCCGATTGGTAAGAAGCCATTGGCCCTACTCCCGTACGCGGAGTCTGCATAGAACCCCTCTCAATATCCATCGGTGGATACACCCTGCAAACGCGCTGCAGATAACCCATCTTGCCTCAATCTCAGCACTCCACTGGGTCCCGTGGACCCTATGGCCTCTTATGCCCCTCTCTACCACACTGGTAGCACCTGATCGGGACACCTGAAGAAACTACCTGGCTGGTACTGCCAACTTGAGAGAAATCTATCTATCTCATCCTCATACTAGCAGAAATATAACCAGTAACTGGTGTTGAACCGCCCTGCCCACACCACTAGCTTCCCACAGGTTCCTCTCTGAAATCTGCACCTGATTCATAATAGCGTGTACTGATGGCAACCTAAAAACATTCACCAGCGCTCGGATGTCATACCAAATACCATCCTCAGAATGTCTGGATCTCAACTTCTCATCAACCAGTAGAACGGTTGAAAAACGCTGAAGCGCGGTAAAATGAGTAGAATAGTCCATCACCGACATAGTGCCCTGCTGCTGATTCATGAACTCTCGAGCTCTATCTTCCCTTAGCATCTCTGGGAAGAAGAAATCATAGAAGACTGCCTGGAAATCCTCCCACGCCATTTCCCTGTGATGATCTGACTAGGTGGTAACATCCCACCACCTCTTGGTGGAATCACGCATCCTGTATGTCGTGAGCTTGACCCTCCATCCTGGAGGCATCTCAAGATGCTCGAAAATAGTCTGCATCGACCCCAACCACGACTCCACAGCATGTGGTCTACCATCCCTTGAAAAATTAGGCGGATGCTGCTGCTGAAAGATATGAGTAAGCTCATCCCTAGATGTGGCAGCCGGCGGTGCTCCGTGAAAGGTGTGCATGAACTGCATAAAGCCTTCACGAAACTGCGCGTCCGTGCCTGCGTCCGGTATAATGGCTGGCGCTGCATCTGGCTCTGCTGGAGGATCAAGTGGTAGCCCCTAGCCCACCATTTATGGAGTATACTCGTTGCCTCTCTCTTGGAGAACAACACGTGGTCGTCTAGGATGCATGACACTACAAGGTCAAAAACACACCTTAGAACAAGATTATCAAGGACCGGAAACGAAGAAACCCAAAAAGGGAACACGAGAAGAATGCATTCAAAATTTTCAAAACAAGACTACATGGACTGTATACTGTCTACACGGTGTGTACTTAACTTCCCGTCCCCTGCCATGGTCCTTCTTCGTAGCTAATCCACACGGATTCTGTTGAACAAAATCTACATTGTGTGTATATTATCTACACGGTGTTTATGGTGTTATTTTCCAACTGCCCGTGTCACTTGTGACATGACCGACTCCTTGGCTTGACACTACAATGCGTGTTACACCTGCACATGGCATGTCAACAACCCCATTTCCCAGCCACACGGTTATGTATACACAGTCTGTCCTCAGACAAGACTACATGGAATGTCACCCAGGTACACGCAATGTTCAAGGAGAGGTGATCCCGACCCGTGTTGTTATTTACATGGCCGAGTCCCCAGGTCACACTACACAGCATGTTCATCATTGACATGGCGTGTTCTGTACAGGAGTTCACCGACCCGTGTTGCTAGTTACACGGCCGGAATCCAGGTCAAAACTACATGGCATGTACAAAATCTACATGGCGTGTTTTCCCCAAGATTTTCCCTTCCCCGTGTCTCAACCAACATGGTTTATGACATCGGAAGAGACTACACGGCGTGTACTCGGGGTACACGGCATGTACTCAAAAACTTAATTTTTCTTCCCGAACAGAAGTCCATACACATTGTGTTTGAAGTCCTACACAGCGTGTATACTAGGTTTATAGACAGTATGCCTCAGAAACTTCTCCGTAGCCTAGAAAATACCGAAAACAACACCTAAGTGTCAAATTCCGACCCGTGAGGGCCCATACTCCCCACGAATTGAAGTTTGACATCTTATCTGTGTTATAAACAAAATAAATAGTTAATGATCCTCCATATTTTGGTAAATGAGGGACCATACTCCTCAAAAACCAAATTTTGGCATCTATTCTATAAACAGGCTCCCATAAGAAAATACCCTATCACAAAACAGGTATTTATAAAGAAGCTATCACAACAGCATGCTTTACTAGCACAAAAACTATCACAACAACATGGAATTTCTAATGCACCAACATGGCATGAAACTATGCATGGAATGTGTTATCAAGCATGTGCCTATATGATGTAGGAGATGGCATACCCTCATCTCAACAGGTTGCAACTATAGAAAACCCATCAATAAAATATAACAGCACAATCACAAGTGCAGCACCAAACGGTGAAAACAAATCAACTGTAAATTGAAAAATCAGTAAAATTGCAATACGAGGTAAACTATATTTTCCCTGTACATGGGTTAGCTATGCCTGGGCATAGCTTATTACCAACTACCGTTTGTCCTATCCCTCACTACGGCTCATAATAGAAATTCAATGAAAAGAACTCCTTTGATACCTCTTTGTAACGTCCCGGTTATGGGTGCCATTCAACAGGTGCCCCGAACCCAGTTAGCCACAAGACCTCAAACGCATTTCCCCAAATGCCAGATGCTGCAGACTAGTAGTGAGGGCCCAGGTCTGATAGTGGGGAAACTATGCCCTCATTTGTCAAAGTGTAGCACAGCGGAATACAAAAAATAAACATACATAGAGAGCGGAAGCAATAAACCATACAAAACTGAAATAAACAACATCAGTGTATACAACCAACAGTATAAAAATAATGAATCAACATGTCTCAAGTTATAAAAAACATACAAAACATCTTATACATCAATACAATACAACAAAAGCAGAGTACAACAATACATAGCAAAACAGCTGGCAGCGACATTGCGAGCATAGGCTTGGTCCCATGCCCTCCTACTCCTCAGCAACTGTCATGTACCAGTATAGGGACTCTGGACCCTATCCCCACCTACTAAAATGTAATCTGTTTGGGCCGAAAATCATTACCCAATAGGGTGTGAGAAATATATCTCAATAGGAACCCACCAAAGGACCGTTCTCAACTATGTGTAAGACATGCACCAAGTGTGCTGTAGTAAAAAAGAAATAAACTAAGTAGTACTAAAAATTAACTATATTACTAGTTATATTTCCATTTATTTATTCATTTAACCATTCAAGTTAGTAACATTATGTACTCAACAGCCCCAAGACCTCAGGCCAACCAGAACCTTGTCCTCAGGCTATACAGAATCTCGCCCTCAGGTATATAGTAAAACCACACCGTCATGCTATATTGAATCTCGCCCTCAAGAATTTCCCTTAGGCATAACAGAATCATTCCCTCAGGCATAGGAAGTGTCTCCCTCAGGCACATAATTCAATCCCTTAGGGACGAAAGGTTACCCTCAGGCGAAATAGAACATCGCCCTCAAGCTAATACAGTCACACCCTCAGGCTATAGTAAACACCGCCCTCAAGATTATGTAATCGGTCCCTTCCAAACATATAGACAAGAAGTAATCAAGAAATCCCTCTCGATGAAATTCTACTATTACTAATTTAAATAAATATCCTCGGGTATCCTGGACAAACGGCTAAACAGTGGAACACACCCCCGGGGTGGTTCTGGATCCAGGCAACGATCCCAACCAACATTTTAATATCATAATGAATCACCTATTGAATTATAGGTGTTTAATATAGCAATTTACTCATCCACATGACACCCCAACATGGGTTCGTGGCACAAAAACACACAAAACACACGACAGTTGGAAAACAAACAACAAGCCACCTACCTTTTACGACAACGAGCGCTATACATGAACGTCGGTTCCAGGAACGCCCAAGAACGACGTAGATATGACGAAGAAATAAACATTATTAACCTCAAATAACATCCATTAGTGGAATAATTGGTATGCAACATGCTAGGAGAAGAGAGGGATTACTCATGCAGTTCCAACGTGATCGACAGAAGCTGGATCAGATTCCCGGTGCTCGATCAGTGGATCACCCAAGGTTTGGCCTCCCTATTTCGCTCCTCTTGTCTAGTTCTAAGCCTTCCCTGTGAATATGGGAGGCTAATGCCCATTTTAGAGAAAACAAAATAGTACACGGTGTGTACTTATAAGTACATGATGGGAAATTATTTCATTTAACTGTTCTCTAGTGGCACCACCACACTGTTCATCCGTCGACATGAGTACACGACATGTACTCCTGACTACACGGTGTGTACTGTCGCTCAGTTGGCGGATGCTCCACCGTCTAACTGTTTTGGCCTGCTGACTGACTATATGGCATGTAGAGGACCACTAAACACCGTGTAGTTCATTCCTACACCCTTCGTCACCGACAAGGCTACACGCCCCATGTACTCATCCCACACGACCAAAAGTACACATCGTGTGGACAAAGTACACGACGTGTACTTTCCAAACATTAGGATTTTTCCCCCTTTTCCATATTTTCTCAAAAAAACTTAAGTAAAAGAGAAAAAATAAACCCGTACTTCAAAATAAGAACCATGTTCGTACATATGGTTGGCTGATTATACTAATTTTTCATAATGTGTTGATGTTATATTTGAAAAATGTCATGTTCAGGACATAAAAAATAATGGAATTAGGAAAATTTTATTTTTTTTATATGATTAAATCCCAATGATACACTCTATATTCTTTGATGAGTTTTTATATTCGAATATATCATATAGGATAATTTCAATAATTGTTATTTTAGTGTTTTAACATGTTTGATCCATTGGTTGGGTGTGCCTTGGCTTGACCATTCTAGGGTTAAGGAATACTACGTTAAATGGTTTCAAAAATATCTTTTGTTTTCAATAATGGAATATACCATGTATTCTCATAACATGACTCACCAATGGTAAGTTATTCAATGTGATAATTAAATGTTAAATGGAATTAGGAAAGTGTACTAAGTATATGACTTGGTTGTATTAAATGTAATTGGATAATAGGATGTATGATTATATCACCCCATAAGATGTTAATAGATGTTAGTGGAGTGATCCAATATTATGGAAAATTCTATAAATGGAATAAATTCATGTTTTAAGCTATATGGACTTGTCACACTAATGAATGTAGAGGCCTAAAACAAAAAGGGAATGTAGATTAATTATAATATGATTAAATTGTTTCATTCTTGATTGGAATTGTCATAGTAATGAAGGGTAATGTATTAAAAATTAGGAATTAAATGTGACTTTATTATCAAAATATGAGTGCTCTGACTCAAGTTTTCCAAGAATTCCCAAGGGAATTCTTTGAGCACTCGAGGACCAGATTCCAAATTCAAGGATAAGGATTTCTTAGGATGAGACACATATAGAACCTAATACATATCTAACATTGGAGGCTAGTATGAAACTGTAGCATACCTAATTTAGTAAGAGATGATGCCTTGTATATAATTCTTTGATGTGGAATTAACAACTAGGTTCCATGGTTGAATCCCATTGGGCCTAGTCATTCTATAGGCATTTTTTTACCATTGATGAACTCATTGAGCTCGGTAGGCATATTATTATAAAATAATTTTGACTATGATAAATGTATATCACCATTTCCCCTTAATAGGATTCATTGGATACACTCCTTAAATCAATCACTAAAATTTATGTTCCATGGTTAAATCTCATTGGGCCCAGTCGCTTCTTAGGCCCATTTTACATTGGATGAACTCATTGGACTTTGTACGCATCTAATTTTTGATTTCATTGGACAATTATCCTTTGATAAGACTCTTACCCTTATCATGGATCCAAATATTACTGAGTTGTAGACCCTTGAGGTATATGTTTCCTTCGTTATTACAATGGAACTTCATTATTATATTTCATAGCAGGTTTCTTGATAACATCGTGGAACATTTATTATTGTAAACAAGTGACTTATTTATAAACCTGTAAAATTAAATTAATGAACTAGTTACATTTTCAAACATGATCCAAGGTCCAAAGTGGGTATATCTACTATGTTCCCCAAAGAAACATGGATGAGTAATGTTTATATATTCTGTTTACCCTTATTCTTTATACCTAAAATCTATTAAATTTTTTACAATATTAGTATTGGTATTGTTATCATGGCTGTCAAACTATTGAGATTCATATCTCACACCCTTCATAGGTAACCTTGGTAGCAGATTAGACCATATATTTCTACAATCTAGGGTGTTTGTTGTATTTCTTATAACAAGGGGATATAAGCAAAGGATGAAGATAGAGCTCAAGAAGATCATAGAGAGCTCTTGTGAGGCTTTATTGTATTTTCATTATTATTTTACTATATTATAAAGCATGGATTATTATTTAATAATTTATATCTTGTATCACTACCATTTCAGGATGTCTTCTATGGTATAAACTTCTTCTAGCCACATATTTATTGTTATATAAGAATCTCTCTTCAACTGATTTGTCATTTATATATTACTACATCAATTGTTGTATATTATTTATTGTTTTATAACACTATCAATAATTAATAAGAGGGTATAGTCTACCCACTATCAACACATGAGACCCTCCTGGCTAGTCGGTAGCTTATGGCATACACAGAGGCATGTTTGAGGCTATGTGACTCACCGGGTCAGCTTCTAGTTTAATGGTGACCTGGATCAAAATGTTATAATGTTCTATCAAAGGAAATAAAATTATTCATTATATTATTCAATTTTATATTTTTAGATTGGATACTAGAAATAGGTAGTCCCATAGTTAATATTTATTCTTGGGAATGATCACCCAAGGTATAGGAAATGACCAAGTGACTGGGGTTGGGACGGATGTTCATGTTGTTTGATATTACAGTTGATTTGATATTACTTTGAGTGATTGGGGTATTTTTCTATTTCAAAAATGATTTATGGAATATCTTCATTTTCACCCATGGACTTATATAGAATGGAAGATGAATTTTATTTATCATACTAGTTATTTAGAAATTCACAAACCATTCGTAGTGATAGGCCATGTAGTTTCATTTTATTTTTCTTGATGATTAGAATTGTGTGATTTGAATGTATTCCATGAAATGTATTTACAAGCATGCCTATTAAGATGTAATACTTCAATAATATATCTATAATTCTTTATATTTATTCAATTATTAGATTTATATTTTTTGAGGCAATTCATTCTCATGCCTTCTAGGTTTACCTCTCATTATAGCATGCTTTTGCCTTTACATTCCATGTATATCTGATTTCACTATAGTGCTCAGTGTTTTCTAAATATAGTGACTTTATATCTTGATTTTATATATAATTTATTTTTAATGTCAAAATTAAATAGTTTTGATTCTAACAGGAGATAGGCTTTTGTTGTAAGGTCAATGGGAGCCTTATAGCTAGGAAAATATAGCTCGTGTATTCGAACCATGGTAAAAGGGTGATAAAAATTAAATGAAATGTATATTTTTTCAATTAAATGGGAAAAAATACCATGATATAAAGTGTATAGGAGCTTAATAGGTAGTTATTTGGCCACCCATATAACAAGAAGTTATATGTAATAATGGTAAATTTTTAATTGAGATTTTTTGATTAATGGGTTCTAATTTTCAATCAATCAAGAATATAAGTAATTCATGAATTGTGAAATTAAAACATAGTTTGAATTTAATGATTATATTATGTTTGAAATGGTTATAAATGTAAGATCTCTTTAGTTTTAAACTACGATGAATTGGTTAAGCCAGAAATGTAACTAGACCCAAGTAGGTTAGTTGGGAAATGTTTTTCTTATATGATTTTTCTTGGGTGATTGACATTTTAATGGTTTTTAAACAGATATTGGGTTTCATTTTTTTGAACACAGGATTGTTAAAATGGGAGTCATATAGGTCACCATATTTATTTAAAATAAATTCTTTTGTTCAATTCCCAAATAAATATTGTATTTATTTGAATGTTTAATGTGGAAAAGGATGTTTAATATACATTCTTTTTTCCAGTGGTGCATTGGTTAAAATCAAGTACATTGGGTTTGGTTTTAAAATAATATATGAAGTACTTATTACATTTTTTATTGATTAAATATTAAATTTGATTTAATATAATAGGCTTGTTAAGGAATTTCTAGTGGTATTCTCCATTTAACACCCTCGAGTAAGAATATTTTGAGTTTCTCTTTTATTTTCCTTATAATTGAAGCATGAGTTCTTTCCATCAATGTTATTTTACTTTTATCAATGTTTATGATGGTTTATTTTGAGCGTGGTGATTTTTTTACATGACCTATAGCTAAGGATGACATTTGGGAATCATAGGGGCCTTTCCCATGTTGTTATCACCCTTATAATTAAAATGCATTCCTAGTACCATGATATTTCTAATGTTTTATATCATCCTGGTGGTGTTTCCACTAGTGTACCTTTTAATTTAAAATTATGGCCTTGTTTGGATGGGTGGTCGTCATTTCTTTGACCTTGATATGGGTGTGAGTGGAGATTGATGCTCGTCTTCTGTAGGTTACACATTCCCTGGGCATGTTCGTTCATTTCCTAGGATATTTGACCCTTGAATATCCTTTGTACTAAACGACTTATCATTGATTCATCAATTTTAATTGTCGTATGAGGTAATGTGACTCTAAAATAAATCTATAGTGGTCTTGACAATGTTATCAGGTCATCAATAAGTATATTGACTTGATAAATAAGGTATCGAGTTCGTCCCCATTCGTAATATGGAGTTTCTTAAGACTATGGAGTTTTGAAAAAGCAATTTCATTGGAATGGCTTTCTATGTATGCTTTGACATGGTTTTTGTGGCTCAGAGGATCATCACAAATTCGTTTACGTTGTTTTGATCTAGTGTGTTTTTAATGATTAGTTTTCCTTTTTCCACTAGTTAACTCTAATTATGTGGAGTATTATATAGGTTCTAGTAAATGTGTTCCATCCAAGTAGATGGAATATGATCCAAGAGGACCATAAAAAATGGCCGCTTCTACTTAAAATCCATTAGGACTATTCTGACTTGAGAAAGATGTTTCTTTCTCACAAACATGCCTTTGAGGCAGTTAAATGTGTATAAATACTCTAGAAAATATTATTGGTCAGGGATGACTATAGTGGTTATGTCTTGAGCAATAACAAAAATCCTTTATGGGGAGTAAATTGTTGTGATCTGTTTTAATGAGGAATCAGCTGGTGAAAATGTGTTTCTTATAAGAAGTTGACAAGTTGTGGTCTAACTGATCAACTTTCTATTAGTTGAGTATGTTTGACTAGAAGCCATAAAAATCTTCATAGTGTATTATGCTAAGTGGAATGAATTCTCTCTGTCATGACGTTATCCTCAATTAACTATGATAGTGTCGGTCTTACACAATGCTAAAGAATTAAAATCTTTTAAGATTTTTGAGCGATCTTTATCAGTATTGCACACTAGAGCATGGTTCTTATTATGGATTGATAAGAACTATGTGATTCTTGTGATCTTGTATAGTAATTTAATTGTCAAACTCAAAGACTCCAACCATTTCTTTTTAATTGTTTCAAATGCCTAAGTCAAGCATCTTCAAGATAAGTAGGCTGAGTGGGTTGACTCATTCTCTCCTATTTTTTCAATGTTTATAATAATAAGGAATAGTTTTGAAGTACATTCTAGGTTATGGAGAGTGTGGTTTTATGATGAATAGTGTCATATGAGAGATCATACGTGGAAAGATTCTTTTTGTTCGATAGGGATTGGAACACTCATTTTTAACAAAATCATGCTAGGAGGATTTTTAGGACACTTACACGCATTATTTATATGACAGTTACAACAATGGAGGTACCTTGGATTGGAATTGTTCTTTTTCAGGTAAATGAACAATGGTTGGGGGAACCATTGTCCTGGTTTATAAAGTGAAAATGACATGATCATTTCCCTATCTTATCGGGATCATGTATGCTCAGTTTCAGTTATCTTGTTGGAAAGAAAGATTAGATCAGAATATAAATACTTAAGTTTTGAATTAATAACAAGTGCATAAAGGTGTATTGGGTGTTTGAAACATAAAATAAACCCTCATTATCACTCTTTACCATATTTTTTATGTGTGACACCATAAGGAGGTTCCCCTTCGATGGATGATCCCTCCTCTATAGTTCTCCCTTGTTCATCGATTTCATCCTCCGTTTCATCTGATTTCATCCTCAAACCTTCATGGTATTGCCCTCAATCTCATTTCCTCCCTATTTTTGGTCATTATTTTATATCGTTGTCATCCTATAAATCCATCAAACCTCTATGTATGGTTTCATACATTTTTTCATTTTTTATTCTTTTGATAGGGTGTGTGAATGGCCTCTCGAGTAATGTATAGGCAAGTTCAGGTATCTTCCACCGAATAAGAGGTGGTTCGGGTAGTTTTGGTCAACCGACATCATTTTTGGGTAAGTATTAAACACATTACTTGTTTTCACACAGTCTAATCTTGGGTATTTAATTTTTTATATTTCCCTGTAATTAATGTGTAGTTATTAGACTATTCTGACTGGTTCTGTGTTTCCACTTCATTCTGATATGTGTTTACAATCCACGATTTGATTCCACCTTTCTTATGTTGGGTCCATTGTCGATTAAGGATTCATATATTATGATTTAGCGAGTTTTGATCAATATTTATGGCCCAATCTCACGTACATAAATATATATAAATATAAATATATATAATCTTCCATGTATGTAATCACTTATGGATTGGGGAATCTGTTTTTTTATAAATTATGTATATATATTTATAAAACAATATCTATATTCCAGTTCATGGTAGTTCTAGGTGGTCTCCGCAAAATTCTTCATGAGATAAAGTGATCATCATTTTTCCAACTGGAGGTAGGTTCACTTTCCATGACCTCAAATTATATTAATCTATTAATTCATTTTTTGCATCACTTTTTTTAGTTTATAATTAATTCTGTGATGTTTCCAAATGAAATGCCTATAAAATGTTATTTTATTATGTTTTTGACTTAAATGCTAATTGTAATAATTTTTTTTGATAATAAATATCCTAGTTTTATAATAAAACTCCTCTAACAGAGCTATGTTATATATACGTTAAAAAATAATGATCAAACATTTATGATTGGTTAGCTTGTTGTATTGATTATTCTTTATTCCATGATGTTACATTTGAAATATGTCATGTCCAAGAAATGGACACAAATGGTATTTGAAAAAAATAAATTCTATTTTTAAATTATTAATGGAACAAGGAATCATCTATGTGATTTTCCCAGTTTTTAGATTATGGATTTCAAATATAGGATGTTTTCCATAGTTGTCATTTGAGTATTTTGACATGTTCGAGCACTATTTAGGTGTTCCTTTTCTTGACCTTTTGAAGGGTATGATTTTATAAATTAAATGGTTTGACATTACATTTTATTTTCATAATGGAATTTACCATGTATTCTCACCACTTCACCTACCTAATGTAAGTGCTTATATGTGATAATTAAATGTGAAATTGAATATTGAAAGTGTACTATGTATATGAATTGGCCATATTAAATGTAATTGTGTAGTATGTAGCATTTCTATAGCACAAATTTCCATGTTAATGGATGGTTTCATAGGGAAGTTTGATTATGGTAAATGCATTAAATGGATTGAATCAATTTCTGTAAGATAATTGGCCTTATCACACTAATGAAAGACATCCATGAACCAAAAGGACATGTTGATTAATTATAACTTGATTAAATGGTTTCAAGCCCGATTCGCCATGTCACAGTAATTAAAGGTAATGGATTGAACCTAATGAATTATATATGATCCTATTATAAAAATTTGAGTTGCATGACTTGTGTTTTCATTAGTTTACTATGATAATGCCTTGAGGACTCTAGGACCCCATTATAAAGATATGGCTTGCATAGGTTGATACAAATAGAACCTGATCCTGGTATAACTTTGGTTTCATAGTATGAAATTATAGGATCCCTCAATTATTAATAGAGGATTCATTGGATAACCTCCTTGGATCCATCATTGACATGTTGGATCAGTGGTTAAAGACCATTGGGCCCAGTTATTGCATAACCCTATTTTACAATAGATGAACTCGTTGACTCGGTTTGAATATTATTGTAGAATGCATTGGATTATCCACTGTGTATTTAACTCTTAACCCTCTATTGTATTCCTTGTATACACTCCTTGGATCCAGCATGGATATGTAGGTTCCATGGTTAAATTCCATCATGCCCACTCATTTCATAGCCCCGTTTTACCTTGGATGAACTCCATGGAGTTGGTAAGTGTCTTATTATGGAATGAAATGGACTATGATCCATGGATTACACTGTTAGTCATAGCCAAGCTTTAGTTATTGTATATTGAGATACCCTTTATGTGTATGATTCATTGTTTATTACCTTCAAATATCATTATTATATATCACCACAGGATGCCTTGTTACATATTGGAACCTTCATTATTATAATCATGTGACTTTATATAAACAGATAATAGTTAATTAATGAACTGGTTACATGTTTGGACATAACAAAATGGAAAAAAGGTATAGCCATCAGGTGTCCTATTGGAACATGAATGAGTGATTTTTATTTAATCTGTTTTTCATTATTTGTTATAGATTCACACAATTTAATTTATATTACACTGTTAGGATTGTGCTATACACAATGATTTTTGTCCTACTAAGATTTATATCTCACCCCATACTAGGGTATCCATGGAATCTGAGTAATCCTTATATTTATAAATCTATGTTGTTATTGTATTGTTTGTACTTGGGCGTTAGGAGAAAATTGTCGAGTTAGAGCTCTGGATTATCTTGGAGATCACAAGTAATGATTTTATATATTTTCTTTAGTATTGTACTACATTATAAAGCATGCTATATTTTTTACATATTTATATCATATATCATTACAATGTCATGAATCTTCTTATAGTGAAATCTAGAGCTGGCCACTTTTCTTCTGTTATATAAGAATATGCCTTCTGCATCTCTGTCATTAATGTATTAATTCATTTGATATTGATTATTATTTATTTTGTTATATTTATTTGAATCTCTTTTAAGAAGATATAGGCTCCCTACTATCATCTCACATCACTATCACTGCAACTAAAAAGCCTCCAGTGTGCGATGAGGTGCGCTTGAGGCCATGTATCTCACCATACCAACTACCAATTTAATGGTAATTTGGTTTCAGATGTTTCAATTAACCCATGATACAATTATTTACAAAGTGTGTTAAATATAAATGTATATTTTTACCTTTTTGTCTTACTAATTCCCCTTAATTCTTTTGGGATTTTATGAATAATTAATTTAGATATGACCTCAATCAGTTTTTGGTAGAACTTATATAGGATATAATTATATATTCAAAGAGAGATGTAGATAACGAATACCACTTTATTATTGTAATAAATATACTATGAAAGTATAAACTATATGAAAAATTTATAAAGTGTGAATTTTTTCTGAAAATGTTTCATTAATGGGTCGCATATTCTCAATATATGGTATAGAAATATATCCATCAATGATTAAGGCTATTGAATGATGCCTAGACAAACCATGGTGACTGATATCTATAACATATTTGGTTTAGTTTGATATTATCGAATTCTTGTGGATAATGTCTCATGAAAATCATATCCTTTAACCAATTTAACTTGAAAATGTGTCATGTTTTTCTAGAAAGATGAATGTTAGGAAAATTTAAAGGAACTTATGAAAAGGTTGGTCTGTACATGTGTGCTTACATCACCCTATAGTGGAGAAGGGATGATAATATATAGTAATTAATCCATGAATGGATTGGGATGTTTTCTTATGTAGAATAAAATGGCCTTTTCATATTCCTCACAACAGTTTATAATTCATGAGAAAAATTACCCCACTAATGATTTTGAGTTAGTTGTGTTTATTTCTCATTAAAGATATGGAGAAATTATCTTTGGGGAAAATTTTGTTATTTATATAATATTCATAAAATTATGTAATATAAATTCTTAGAGAAGTATTTGAATATGTGTTTCTGAATATGGTTATAGAGAATAATGGATGATGACTACTCAATACATTACCACCCATAGAAAGTAAACAAGTTGGTGAATGCTTTGTATTGAAATGATAATTCTATCTTATACATGATGTGTACCAAAGAAGATCCAATATTTCTAGATTTCAAATGTATGGATCTATAAATCCATATAGAAGGTGAAAAATATTATTTTTCCCAAATAAATGTTCTACCCTATATCAATGTGAAGATTAAGGAGGCATAGATTGAAGGTGCAGATCTAGAATAGAAATTTAAAAATTTGTTATGATTATCCTTGATCGTGATGGAATGATATGGTTTATGAACTATTTATGTGTTCTTTCCATACAATAATTGAAGTAGGATATATTAGTGGATGCTCATAGTTATTCATCCTCCATTAATCATGGTTGTATGAAGATGTATTGAGATTTGAAAGAATATTTTTGGGTGTATGGAATGAACAATGATATTTCAGAGTTTTTATCTTAGAGCTTGGTATTCCATAAATTTAAGACTGAAATAAGAAAATTATAAATATTTGTTCCATAAATTACACATACCATAATTGAAATGGGATAACATCACGATGAATATCGTGATTTGACTACCCAAAAACTATAAAATGATTTACTTCTATATGGGTAGTAGTCAGTCGCCTTACTATGTCATCACATTGTTTTCTATTATAGAAGAGTTATATTTAGATATACTTATCATAATATATATTAAGGGAGTGGTAATGGTACATGGAGTACCACATTCCATTATATTTGATTAGGACCTGAGGGTTACCTCAAAATTCTAGTGATGTCCTCCAGAAGCACCTGATACAGAATTGACATTCATCACTACTTCTCATCCTCATACAGATGGTCAATTTGAATAAAAAATTCTTACCCTAGAGGATATGTTAAGATCATGTTCGTTAGATTTAATAGATGTTTGGGATCAAAACATTCTTCTAGTCGTGTTTTTTTAAAATAATAACATTCACTCAAGAATTCAGATGGAACATTACAAAGACCTATATGTGAAAAACTTTTGATCTCTAAAATGTTGTGATGATGTGTCAGAAATAAAATTATTGGGAACTCATATTACTGAAGAAATATTATAGAATTTTAGAAACATTCATCCACATATCAAGGAAACTCAAAGTCTATAGAAATGTTATGCTGATAAAAATTAGTGTGATCTAGAATATAAAGTCATTGAAAATTTGTTTCTATGAATCTCTCTTTAGAATATGGTTATGAGATTTGATAGTATAGGTAAACTATGCCCTAGTTATATCATTACCATTATTTTCATTTTTTTATTTGGATTATGGACTATCTCTAGGAACAACCTCCAAATCACAATCAAATCTATGATGTGTTCCATATATCTCCCATGATGAAGTACGTACCTAACACTTCAAATTTAATGAACTCAAAAGTCATCCCATCAGAGTAGGGGCATTCTTATGGGGAGAAACCTGTTTAAATTCAATATCACAGAGATAATGTTCTACAAATCAAGACCACTCACCTGGTAAATGTTTTTTGGGAGAAAAAAACTATTAGATAATGTTACATGGGAACATGTGGTTATGATGAAGGAGAAGTATCATCCGTTTTTTACCACATTGATGAATTATGAGGGTGAAATTCATTTTAAGGGGGTTGAACTTAACAATATGAATTTTTTATCCAGATTTTTTCTGAATGAATTAATTCTTATTGATGTTTTTCAATCCAAAAAGCCAAAAATTTCTTCCACAAGACACCAACATGGAATACATTATATGCGACACTATGTTTTACCAAAAAAATATATAATTAAAATATTTTATACTGAGATATAAACTATAATTTATGTTATCATTTATGAACAGTACTAACTAACATATTAAAATTTATGGTTTAAAATAATATAAAATGAATTCATTATTTACAATGATCCAATTGAATATAAAGGGAATATTTGTATATAATTTTTTTTCTCATGAAGCCATTATATCCAAATAAAAAAATAATTAAATTTTTTTACTGACACTAATATAATATAAAAAATATTTTATATATATAATATATTTGTTATTTGTTCAATATATATGATAGTCATAAGATAAGATCAAACCCATTTTTACACATAAAAACATATATTTTTATTAAGGGACTTTTACCCACTTTTGATGATGAACCTATATAATATAATAATTTTGGAACATTAATAATTTTTTTGGGAAAATAGACGTCATTTTTTAAAATAGAAACATAAAAATTAGAAAAGGGTAATTTTTTGTAATTTTATGAGTGGTTTCATTTTTTAATGAATAGTTCAAAATACTAAATGTTAACTCAAATCAAATTTTTCATATAGTTTATTAATATTTTTAAATTATATTTTATGTCAGTTTTAATATTTAATTACATTAACTTTTTAATAATAAATTTAATGTAAGTCATTTGAATCTATTTCATTTTAAAATTTACTATAAAAACATCACAATTTTTTATGTATTTAAAATAAAACCAGCATTGTCATCACATTTCAGGATTATATTTAAATTAATTTATGATAGTTATGTGTTTGGATTTGAAAAAATGGATTCCATATTTATAAAAAAAATTATTTATAATTTATACTATGTTCATATTAGTTTTCGATAAAAAGTATTCATGAAAGTAATTAAAATTAATTATAATGATTAAGATTAAATTAAACATAATATAGGAATAAACCATAACCTTAACGACCATAAATACATATAATCATTCCAAAAATCAATTTTATGTACATATTTCTAGAATATCCTATCTTTTCGCGACTTTGGACCATCATAGTCTCCATATGAAATAAGGAGAACTGGGTGGGGTTTCCCTATTCCATAATATTATAGAGTGGTACTCCTCATATATTGTAAAATGCCTCATCTCCTCTCACTCCTTCAATCCTCTATAGAATCATTTATTTGACAAAAACCTTCCAAAAGTGGTCTCGAAAGTCCCTAACATAATCCTTGATTCCATCATTTTAAAGACTTCCACTTAGTTTCCCAGATCTGATGCCTTAATTCATTACATTTCCATGATTACAAGAAATTTGAATCCTGAATTGATTAATATTTTAGTAGATTTTGCAAACCATATATATTAATAATTTCAACATTAGAACTTCAAATTAAATACAATATATAAATTCCTTTTACAATAACCATAAGTCCTTGGTGATCTATGTGTGTCATTCATAATATAACTCTTCATGTCCTGGGAAAATGAAACATAAGAACGAGGTGAGCCCAAATACTAATTATTTGTATAAATATAGTGGAATATATCATAAACATAAACATTAAGCATGGTGAATAACTTAAAACACATGTCTTTAAAAATAAACATGAACACATTATGGGAGGAATAAAAGGTAAATAAATAATGACATACTAATGCATCATCATGGGTATCGTACTAGTCCAATAACCACATGAACATTAAATTATTAGTTTCATAATAAAGGAATGTATAATTCTAGATATCATATCCACATTGTCAAGGCCTCATGTCGGGATCATAAATAAATATTTTTTACAGGACTCATGCCAGGACTATAGAGTGCCTCAGTAGACATACTGATGAATCATGGGCTATAGTAGGCCCCACCCATCACCTAATAAGACCAATTCATTTATTATATGAATGCGGATAAACATAAACAACCTATACATTAATATTGAAACATACATATGAAATGTAAATAACATTCCACATACATTGAGTGTAAACACTAACCATTTGGAGTAAGTTGGTAAATGTTTTTAAGATAGGACATCCACAATCAAACTAATCCAAAACCATTAAATTTAATAAATTATTTTATATCATTAAATAATAATCCCAAAAATACATAAATATAAACAATATTCTTTAAATAGATGAACATACTATTATAAAATCATTGAGTAAATCTTTAGATAAATACTCCTTTACATTAAAAGGAATAGTTGTTTTGGAAATTTCATTGTATAAAATAAGAAGTTAATTAATAAATTATTTTCATAATAAAATGAGTGATTTTATAAAGGTTGTTTTTTGAAAAAACATATTATATATTACCCTTGAAAATAGGTAAGAATTTGACAAATTCCATAGAATCAGGATTGTATATGAGGATGTTTTTTTGAAATGACCTTCTAAAACATATAACTAACCATAAATGAAAGACGCGTTCTAGTTAGTGAAAATATATAGGAAATTTTAATTTAATATTTTCTATGGACATATGAATGAATACCTTTTTAATTGAGGTACTTAGAGAATAATAGTAAGCCGAATGGAAACACAGGTTCAGGTAGAAAACCCATACCATAAGTCCAATTATGTTATTCACATGATCTAGTGTCCTGGATAACCAAATTAAATTCATTCACTAATATTTACAAAACCTTATAATTATTTAATTTATTTTTTATGGACTTATTTATTTCATTCCCATTCTTCTTGATAGTTATAAGCGGTTCAGTGTGTTTGATTGGGAGTGTTTTCTTCCTCGGTTTTCATACCTTGTTTACTTATATATATCTTGGGATAAACATGTAAGATGACAATGTTCATCCACAATATATGTTTAATTTTTTTAAAAATAATAATATTAAATGGCTATAAAATTAATTTTTTTATTAGGAGTGATGATTAATCATTATATATATCATTAATGTTAATTTTTTGTGTTAATTGTTGTTTTTTATCACAACGAACTGGTTTGGATTTATAAATTAATTTCACTAATAAAAATAGTCTTCGACCTGAAATAAGTTATAATAAATATATTATAGAATTATTAAACCATTAAAATGGTTTGTGACCATAATTGAATCTGGTAATTGAAATTGAAAACTGGTGGTCCTTGAATGTGATAAATTAAAATATCTCACATAGAGTTTTCATTTCTAGTATAAATGAGGGGAAAAGAGAGATGGCGATGAATTATTCTATTATTATAAAAAATTTCAACTACATGTTTGGTATTTGAGTTTTCCATAAGTTTTGGTTATTTTTGGTGAGAATGGAAAAATTAAATAAAGGAACTCGAAATAAAAGAAATGAAAGGAGGAATTTACCTCTTGATGTTATCTTCCTTGTAAGCCCCTTTAGGGGAGATGATTTGGTATATATATGATACCAAGGGATTTTGGTCGTGGAAGATGATATTAGGAAGATATTTGAGTATTATTTAATCAAGAAACATGGATTTAGAGGAGTTAATAAAATAGGGAGTGATTGGGGTATTATAGTACAATAGTGGGGTGATTCTTGAGTATCTTATTCATTATTTTATTATTTTCTTCTAGATAACCAATAATGTTAATTGAAGTGACAAATATAATTATTAATTTTATGTGAGTTCGAAACAAGAGTTATTACATCAGAAATGGTACTTGTATTGGTGAATTTAAATGATAACGTATTGATACCTTAAATTTATCTATTTTACTATTCCAAAAAAAATTCGAGTATTTCATAAAAATCCCAAAATATCACTCAAACTATTTTTTTGACATTGAGATTTCCAAAATAATGTCCATTTTTTGAAAATAATTTTACAAATATGATTAATTAAAATTTAAAATTAAATCATAATTTATTCGAAAACATCAATTTTAAGAGTATATTCCCTTTTATATAACATTGAAAAATTAATCAAAATCTCATTATCATATATCCTTAGTAAAATAAAATAATAATATGATTTAATACTCAAAAGGGTTATATTACTATTCATATAGGTATGTTTCTATTCACCAATAATTACATTTTCTTATCAGACCAAAAATGTCTTACTGAACAAAACATTGTTTCTCAGTTTTTCAAAATTCAAATCACAGAGGTGGGAAAATATTGATTATAGTCTAAGTTATAACAAATGGTATTTTGTAGAGAATTATTTTATCATACATTAAATATTAAATCTATATATAAATAATTTAGGTGTTTGATTCTCCCCCCTTACAAAATTTTCTTCATCAAAATTACCAGAATGATACCTCACAAAAACAATTTGTGTAGTTCTTCATCATGAGATCGTCCGACTCTCATGTTGATTATTCCCTGGATATACTTTTATGAAATAATTATATCCCACAAGAAATTAAAAATCCTTCATTCTAATATCAATATTAATTTTCTTTCTTCTTTGAGATACCCTGATATGGGTTTGAATAGTATTAACATCACTGTTGTTTTCTCCATAACCTCTGAACCCACAAGCCTCCTTTCACCGATATCTTCCTTATAGGATGGTGTACGACAACTGTATCCATTCAATGCTTCATATGGTTCCATTTGAATTCTTGAATGGAAACTATTATTGAATGAAAACTCCACCAAATGTAAAAACTAATTCCACCTACCTCCAAAATAAAATAAGTATTATATCAACATGTCTTCTAATGATTGGATCATCCTTTCTGATTTCCTATCGGGTTGAGAGTGAAAATAAGTATTCAATCAATGCTCAGTATCCAAGGATTTCTATTTAATTTTCTATAATTTTTATGTAAATTGGGGATCACGGACATATACTATTAAAATAGGTTCTCTATGAAGTCTTAGAAATTCATTTATATAGAGTTTTACAAGGCACTCCAATAGAAAATCCTCCCTTATATCGAGTTAAAGAACAGATTTCAATCATCAATTAACAATTACCCACATTGCGTCATTTTTTCTTAGAGTTTTAGGAAATCCTGTTACAAAATTCATTATGATTTCATCCCATTTCCATGTTGGAATATGTAGATGTTGAATGACTCCTATAGAATTTTTTCATTCAGCCTTCACCTATTGAAATACTAAACATCTTGATACATAGTTAGAAAATTCCCAATTCATGTTCTCCCACCAGAGATGTTCCTTAAAATCATTATACATTTTAGTTCTACCAGGGTGTATAGGGAAATTTTTGATATGTTCATAATCGAATTACTCCCATTTATGTTTAGGTATAGAGGGAACACAAAGCCTCTTCACAAATCTGAAACCTGAATCTTCATAAATTAAGTCATCTAACTTCTCCTCTTTCACATTATTAATTTTTTGATGGTTTTAATCATCAGTGTGGGATCATTTAATCCATTATAATAAATATAGTTGGGAATCCAATTGAAAATGAATCAATGTATCACTTTATTTGATAATTCAAACATCCAGTATTACTAGATTCATAATTATAGGATCCCTTTCACTCCTAATTTTGTATAGGGCTCTAGGATAATTCCATATTAATGCATCTTCTATTTGATTCGCCTTCCCTGGGGGGTAGTGTGTTGAACAGTCATAATCCTTGAGTAGTTCGAGCCATCTCAAATACCTCATGTTCTGTTCATTCTATGAGAAGATATACTTTAAACAGATTTCATCCATATATATCTCACACCTATCACCATAGAGATCATGAATCCATATTCTTCAATCGGTGATCACATCAGTTATCTCAGGATCATGAGTAGGATAGTTTAAATAAATAATTTTTAACTGCCTTGATGCCTAGGTAATAACCATATAATTCCACATAAGGTCATAACCAAGTACATTCCTTGATGCATCAATATATATCACAACCCCATAATTCCCTGATAGTAAAGTTAGGATCAGAACATTGTCTAATAACCTATATTATTTTTCAAAACCATTTGAAACATTCATTTTTCCATACGAATAAGACCCTGTTATGGGTAATATTGTTTAACGGGTTGGATAAATGGGATTTTTTTTGAATGAAATGATAATAATAACATGATGAACCAATAAAATTAAGTACCTAAAATATGTTGGTTGGTGTATTCCTTTCCAGAATAGACTTTTTCTTCACACGATCAATGGATATTAAATCCTTAGAGAAAATATGACAATGAAAATAATCTGATTGAAGCCACAATTCACACTTGCTAAACATTCTATATAATTAATTTCTTTAACAGATTTCAGAATAATGCACAAGTGATTTTGATGATATTTTTTAATTTTGTAGTACACCAAGATATCTTCAATAAATATTACAAAATAATTCTTCATGTTATTCCTTTAAAAACATATTCATTTGATCCATAAAGAAAGAGGGTTGATTATTCAATCCTAATGGAATTACAATGAACTCATAATGCTCGTACCATGTTAGAAATATTGCCTTTGGAATATTTTCATACCTCACATGAAAATGAACATATCCAGATCTAAGGTCAATATTAAAAAAAATTGGCTCTATGATGTTGAGGAAAGAAATCATCACTACGAGGTAGGGGATAATTTTACTTTATTATTATAGCATTGATCTCGCTATAGTCAACACACATCCTCATAGACCGTTTTTAAAAAAAAATTAGTGGATCCCAATGGATAAGCACTAATTTCAGTAATTATTTTATCACTCAATTCATCTTGTTGTTTCATCAGTTTTACTTATTCTATAGTGGAAATTATATAAGGATTCATTGATATATTTCTTGGACTAGGAATTAAATCTATTTAGAACTCAACTTCATTCTATATATTATGTGGATGTAAATCCAATCAAAAAACTGACTATATTGTATCAAAATATGTGTATCCTAGATTTTAAAATTCTTTTACTCAGTCACAATTATCGAGTTCTCATCGTCACTAAGATTTGAGTTCAGTAGAGATTTTGAGGGTGGATCTAGATGAGAATCATATTGCGATGTTTCTTCTCTAAAGTTAATGTAATCCACATCCCACACAAAAATTGTAACTTCTTTATTCTTCCAATATATTTTTGCTTCATATTTTAATATATAATTAATAAAAAGGATTATATCCCATTCAGAAATTAGTATGATGATAAAATTAGATGATAAAGCCTTCTTATATTCTATAACGGGGTCCTCCTGCAAAATCATGGTTGCAATAATAATTCCCTTATGATTTTTGAATGAGAACTCATTTTTTAAATAAAATTTTAATTCTCTAATTTTCTTGTAAAAATGGGAAGATTTGAAAGAATGGGATAATCCAGAATCAGATAAATCATTTTATAAGTTCAAGGAAACAATTAATGTACCTCACACCACATCTTTAAGGACTTCAATATCCGCAGTTCTGATCACATAATCCTGCCCTTGCTCCCTATGAAATATTTGGGGAACGTTTCCTTAACACCTAGGGAAATCATTTTATAATTTACCATCTCTTTGAAAATGTATCATTAAACATTGGTACATTCTTTCTTCCCCTTATAATCCCATGATATGTGACCTTTTTCACACTTGTAACAAACACCCAAAACCTTCATGAAAGTACCAAGGTGTCTCTTCCCCAAATTATCATAGAGAGGAATGTGAAATATTCCCTTCATCCCCATTTCCTTATATCATTTACCAGTGTTATCAGTATAACTATTCAACTCATTATTTCTATTAAAATAACAATACTATGAGAAGTTTTTTTCCATACTGACATCACATTAGACTATATAATCATATGATGAGAAACAGTGGGAGATTATTTCCCTTCAATGAAATAGTTTTAAATCATCAAATAATCAATCAATATTACTCCCCAGATTATGTATTTAGTATGCAGCTTGTCCTTCCATCCTTGTGATGTTATCATTGCACAATGTAACATTTTCATATTCATTATGCCTCATATTTAGAAACAGAAGTTCCATATATACAATTTGTTCATGAAGAAAGTATGTTTCTATGATGAATTCCTTAAAATCCATCTATTAAATTTATTATACTTCATTTCCTTTCATTGTGATATTATTTAAATACGACTATTGATCTGCATCTCTCATTACACGATAAATCACAATGACAAAATTCAATTTGTTGATACATTCAAAATCATAAAATATCATTTCGAATGAACTTATCCCCTACTCTGCTACAAATGGTTTTGTAGTATTGTTAAATTATGGAGGTTATTGTCTCAGATAGTGGTATAACATTTCTCCTCAACATTGGGCTTCTAGATGATATATATTGTTAAGTTTGTTTTATATAACCAGATTCAATTGTCCCAATATAGTTCTAAATTTCACAGCACCAGTCGAAAACCCGTTCCAGACATCATTATCTTTTATCGTAGGTAATTCACTATATGGGACATGCACATTCTTACAAATTCCATTCCTTCCACTAGGTTTCATATATAAACAATGGAATAAAAATGATTATTTTATTAATCATAATGTATAATCTCAACATAGAAAAATAATAGGATAAATTTAAATCATATATTAGAGAATATCATAATAATAATCATGGTTTATTTAAATATAAATTTACATTCAATTCCACCGTAATGGTATATAACAAAAATGAGAATTATCCTAAGAATATTCCCTAGGAGTGTCAAACCAGGTTCTCAATAAGGAACGTTGTCATGTAACAGGATACTCCGTGTCAAACCTGAAACTCCTTGTTAGAGTTGTTACTCCTTGGTATATCTGTTCTAGAAAGAAATCCACTTATAGTGTCAAGACCAGGATGTATTTTATAGAAATATCCACATAATAGAATCCTTACAAACATACTAGGATGTTCTTGTTTATTTATCCTCAATGTCTATCTTATAGTTTTCAACTAATTTACATTTTATAAATCTAGTTTCTATGTTCTCTACTAAACATCCTCATGTAAAAAAAATTAATAGTTGACCCTATTTTCCTTGAGTCAGTGCCTTAATTCATTACATTGACATGATGACAAGAAAGTCATATCCCAAAGGAACTAATAGATTACTATATTTGTAAAACTAGATATAAACATAAGATATAAATTACAACATGAATGGAAAAACAATATATAAATTTCTTTGAAGACATCCATAACTCTTAGGTTGTCCCTGCAGTTCTTTCATAATATACCTTTTCATGTCCTGAAAAAATTAAACCTAAAAAAGTGCTGATATGAAATTCTTGGTAAGGGTAATAAATAAAGTATAATATGTCATAAACATAAGCACTAGGCATTAGTAATATTAAAAATCACATTCCTTTTAAAATAAACTAGAATACATTATGACATGAATAAGAACTGACTAAATAACTTTAGAATAATGAATAATAATGGGTATTCTTCTAGTTGAATAACTATATGAACATTAAATTAATAGTTTCATAATGAGGGTATGCATAATTATATACATCATAACCATACCATAAAGACCTCAGGACAAGGCCATAAATAACCATTTTTTCAAGGACTCGTGTCAAGACTATAGTTTGTCTCATGATGCCTACAATGCATCGAGGGGATATAGATCGACCCATACATAACATACTAATTCCAGTGCATTCCTCATATTAATGGGGATAATCATAAACAACATAAACATTAATATTGAAACTAGTATATGAAATGTAAATAATTTTCCCCGAACATTATTCATAAACACTAACCATTAGGTGTAAATTGGTTAATGGTTTTATGATAGAACATCCCCAATAAAACTAATAATAAATCATTAACTTACATATGGAATATGATATCATAAAATATTAATCCAAATAATACCCAATAATCAACAAGTGTTTTGAAATAGTTGTATATATTCTTATAAAATCATCGACTAATTGTTGAGATAAATACTCTTTTACTTTGAAAGGAAGCTTTATTTTTAAAAGATCATTTTAAAACATATAACTATACATAAATTAAATTTTTATTATTGTCGGAACCAATATGTATAAAAATATAATAAAATATATGATGATTATATTTGAATAAATACATAATTAATTCAAGAATATAGATAATAAGAGTAACCAGAATGAAAATGGATGTCCGGGTAGAAAACTCATACCTTAAGGCTGATGGTGTTCTTACCTTTATCTAATATCTTGGATAGTTGATGTTAATTAATTAATTAATATGTATATAACCTATTATTTATGTAATTTAGTTATTATATCCTTATTATTTTCATTTTTGGCCTTCTTCATGGGTTGAAGAAGTCAGTTTTATTGTATGGGAGCATTTTCTTCCTTGGTATTCATGACCGGTTTAATTATAAATATGTATGGATAGAAATGAAATATGATAATAATTTTCTATAATATAAGTAATATTATATTATTTATCATCCATTATACTACATGGTTATAGAATTCATTTGTTTATTGCGAGTGATGATGAATCATTATATAAAACATTAATGATAATTGTTTCGGTTAATTTGTGATTTTTTATGACAACAAACTCATTTTTATTTATGAATTAATATCATGTAAATAAAAATATTTCAGAAACATAAATATGTTATAAAAAATATATTATAATCTGGTTAATCCATTAAAATGGTTTCATGACAATAATTGAAGACAATAATGGAAATTGAAAACTCGCCATCCATTAATGTTATACATTAACACATCTCGGATAGTGTTTTAATTTCTAGTCTAAAATATGGTTAAAGTATAGAGGGTGAGGAATTATTACATTATCATAACAATATTATATTGTGTGTATGTTTCTACAGTTATCATATGATTTTTATGTAAGGAGTTGAATAATGAAAAAACGGAAGGAACTCAAAATAACTGAAATGAAAAGAGGAATTTACCTCCTGTGGTTAACTTTTTTCAGATCCTCTTAAGGGTATAGATTTTGGTATTTTATTAAGACCAAGGGTTTATAGATGAGAGGTGTATCTTTGGAGGCGATTTTATTAGAATATATGCATGGAAAGATTCTTGAGAGGTGTTAAGAGAAGAGGGGGTGAGTGGGGTTTTTATTGTAGATGAAAGGGTGATTTTTTAATATATAATTCCTTATTTTATAAATTACCTAAAGAAAACCAATTTTTGTATTCATGTTACACCTAATAGTAATAATTTCATGTGATATTAACCATGTGTTCTTACATTAGCTATGGTTTATGTAATACATAATTAAACAGATAATGTATATAGATGTTAAATTATCGTATTTTAATATTCATCCTAAATTTCTGTATTTCAGAAAAATTCAAAAAATCACCAAAACCATTTTATGACACATAGAATTCAAAAATTAAGCGATTTATTGAATATAATTTTATAAATATTAATAATTTAATTTTTTGGTAAAATAATTATTTAATCAAAAAAATAACAATTTTAAAACTATAATTCATTTAATATCACCATGAAAAATTAATCAAGATATCATTACAATATAACATTATGATAATAAAATTATAAATATTATTTTATAAAAATAAGTTTTATATCACTATTCCTTTTAATATTCATATGGGTATATTACAATTCACCAAATATTATGTTAGTATTATCATACTTTAAATATCGTACAGAACTCAACACTGTATGTTCGTTTTGAAAAATTCATATCACAGAGGTGGAAAAATTGTGTTTACTATCTAGGTTATAAAAAAGTGGTGTTTTTATGTACATAGTGATTCATTCATTCAATACTAAATTTATTTATAAATCCTTCTGGGGTTACAACCATTGAGCATAAATCCTTCCAAGGAATCCCTTTTGTGAAAAGAAAAAGGAGTTAGTTGATTAAGAGATAACACCCTCTCTCCAAGTCCTTTATTTTATTTTCATTATACAATACCTCAATATTATTATTTAATTCTTATTTAACAATAAAAATATCCTAAATATACTAATATATTTTTATACTAATGTTTCAACCACCACTTATACACAGTTTCATCTAATGGGTAACAAACAGACTCTTTACATGTATTGTGAACTACCGCCTCACTAAACGATGATTGTTCACTTTTCTTTTACATTATATCATTGTAGAAATTTGACGAAAACCATTTTTATATTTGTTATAAGTTATATTTAATATTTATTAAATCTTAATTAATTCTATTACAATACTTATATTTATAATTATTATTTTCTGTTAAAACAATATTTTAATTTGAGATTGTCTAGACTACTACCACTCAAATTGATGATATTCATTCATACAATAAGTGGATGTATTAAGAATGATTTTAGTGAATATATATCATATATATCATATATATAATCTACTATAACATCCATATGAATATATATATTAAATTATTTCTTTTAAATTATTTATTTCAACATGAAAATTAAACAGAAATATCATCATGTGTATGTACGACCAACCATCTCCATGAATGGTGTATTATGTTTCACAATTCTAAAATATGTGGTTTATTATAGTACACATATTGTGAATATAATTTATTTTTAAATAATTTCATAAATTATAGAAATAATAATTTTAGTATAAGAAAAAAATTATATAAAAAATTAAGACACATGTGAAAAACAAAGCATATATTACCCGAAGTGAAACCTTAAGACATAATTTTTCAAAAGAAGGTATTATAAATCCATTTTCAAAAACAAATATCATATTAGAAGTAATAATATTGTTTTTTTACATATTTTTTTAAAATTTATAATTAATATACATTAGCATTGAATTATTATGATGAGAGTTGCGTCACAATGAAATGGAATTTCACGTCATGTTTTATACTCGTGATATATATGTTAGGTTCATCATTATTATCTTTTGTGTGGGGTATATACAACTCATGAATGTATTATTTTATTTTTATTTTTATTAAATTTTACTATATTTACATATCCATTCTATCTTCTTTCATTAATGTGTTTTATGTATCAAAACTTTTATATTAATCTATTGCAATTTTTCAATGAAAATACATTTGAAATGGTATTGATTCCTCCTCATAAGTTTCAAGGAAAAATGTTTTCAAGAATAAATTATAACTTTTATATTTACTTTCAATTAATATACTCTTCAAAATATTTTAGGTTTTAAAAATAGTTTTTCAGAGAAGAAGGATATTATCCCCAAGAAATGTTTTAAATGATCATTCAAAATTATTTCCTATCTACAATGACATCTATTGGAGTTACCCATTCCATTTTGGGTAAATGATCAAATTATTACATTCATATTATTTCTTTGAATGGTTTATTTTTTTCTGTAATTATGTTTATGAATGTTATATCTATTTATAGGGTTATATACTACTGAAACCCTCTACTTTTCAGGAGTTATGATTTTGATGAATTGATTATAAAAATTGTATACTTTTCAATAGGTTATGATATGAATTGAGGTTTATGAAATAAATTTCATTTGAAAGATTAATATATAATTTTTTGTGATTTTGTGTCACATGTATGTCTGATTTCACTCTAAAATAGGAGGTTCTTATATCCCCATCCAATTTTTCTAAAAGGATGGGGCTGAAGCCTTATTTTTATTAATAAATCAAAGCAAAGAACACGGTTAACTAGTTAGAGGTAGACCCATTGCATATCCTGAAGGCCCAGTGGGCTTGTAGCCCATTACATAGCCCGTAGGCCCAAATTTTTGGCCTAATTCCTATTATGTGAATAGTATAATTATATTTCATCCATAAAGCCACATATTATTCCTATGTGATGCTTTAATTTATTATGTTCATTATTTCATTATTATTCATTTCATATAAAATTCCATGATTTATGAAATTATTTTGGTTCATGTTCTTTAATATGTAGGCTATTCTATTATATTTTCATGATCATGTTCTCGTACTATGATGCTCAAAATTATGTTTACATATCTCGCTGGATTATCCTTACTGAGCATCTAACCTAAACCATTTTTATTTTACATTTCCCCGTAGCAATTAATATACTTATTATGATTCATGTATCTAATAAGGGTTCTATTCATGAAGAAACTAGTGGGAGATAATGTATCTCATTTAATCACCGGTGTTTATGTTAACATGTATCAAATGGAACTTCAGTAATACGATATTTGTGCACTTTTTGTGTATTTTATTAAATATTGTGACAAACTAGTGTAATTTTAATTTATGAAAGGACTTTTCAGTTGTACACAGGCCATTTTCTGACAATTATCTCAAATGAGGTTGTGGGAGCACAACCATGAAAGTATAGAACATCATATGGGGGTGGGGGATAATCATCAAAAATTATAGGGTTGTGAAAAGGATAAAAATCCATAGACATTAGTGTCTCATGAAGAATGGGGCTTCATGGAGTTATCGGTGTCATGATGTATAGGGATTTATGGAGCTTAGGTTCTCTTTAAAGGAAGAGATTCGTGGAGCTTAGAGCCTGGAGAATGATGTCATGGTTCCCTAGGATAGTTATTCAAGATGGAAGAATGTTTTATGATGAATCATGTTCCATAGAGGGATTTATTCCTCTATGAAGGGTGTCAGAATTAATTAAATTAATGTAAAAATTGTGTGGATGTTTTGATTAATACAGGAGGGGAATTGTTTGATGCCTTTGGGTTTCACAGATGAGTGTCTCCTAATTTCTAGGAGCTTCTCTAATTGAGAGCATGATGCTCCAATCTTTCCATGTATCCTCATTCAAATAAATTATTGGGGGAATTTATATAAATGTTTATTCTAAAATATTTTTATTTTTTCATGATGATTTTATCATCTTGTTGAATTTGATCAACTCCAATGGAATCATGAATAAACACTTTCAAGCATTCTCATGGTTGCGAAGTGATGTTGGATTTCTAGAGGAACAACTTTATGGTTTTTCATATTTAAAAGGGGAGTTCCAAAAATCCAGAATTATGCTACGCGATGGTTACCTACAATTATTTGTGTGTTCATGAATGGATCTCATAGAATCCTACCTCTGCAAACAGGCTTCACAGGTAGGCTTTGTGAATCATCTTTAATAACCTTTCTCCAAATGACTATAACTTCTATTCCATTACTATATTTTGGCTTCATGAATAGTAAAATTGAATCCTAAGAAATTGGATACACTCCTAGTTCAATATATTAAAAGTTTTATCCATTCATGAATGTGTTTTCTCTAGTTCCAAAATTTATGTTGATATATCCATATGTTCATATCTACACCACACAGTGTTAAATAAATGGTCAATACTAAATAAATCTCATTTAAATAAATACGAGAAGAGAAACCTTTACCTATAGAACTAAAATTCCATTAATGATCTATATAAAACATAATTTAATATATAACCATATAAGTAACTTAATTAAAAAAAATATAATATCTATTTTTTATATTCTTTAATATTTTAATCACATATTTTTTATTTTTTATCCAATAATGTTTATTTTTATAATTTAGTTTCGAGATTTTTTATAATTTAGTGAATTCTTGTTGTGGTGAGGTCAACCCCCATTACATGGACACTTGTTAATCATTACAAGATTATAAAATTTACTATAATTGATTATAAAAATTATTTATACTGTCATAAATTCATTCCAGGATAATGGTTTTTCATGTTTCCTGAAAATATAATTGATAATGATCATATTTAGTGTAATTTTATGTTATCAACTTCTTTGTTTATAATGATCAAAAATTTAATGGTATCTATAAAAAATCATTATCATGAAATATATTACTATTTAATATGAAATAAATTTTTCAAGTATATTTTCAAAATCAACCTTCAATGGTGATGACCGGAATTGAAACATTCAATCAATTGAGAGGGTAGTTCACACATATTATTTGGTGGAATTATAATTTTCCATATAATGAAATGAAATTAGATATTGAGTTATAAATTATTGAAAATAACCATATTATATATATCATTATTCTTCATTAATCATAATGTTAGTGGTGAAAAATGAAGTGTGTCATTCATGGAGGCGATAGTCTTCACATATTCATTTTTGATGTTTTCATTTTTTCAAGGAGAAATTAGGTAGGTAGATACCAATCTATACATAAATATAATTACATTTAGGTATTATAATGATAAATAGGTTATTTTTAAATATCTTATATTATAACATGAATGTATATGAAGAATACCCAATGAAATATAAAAAATATAATATGGGATTGTTTACATTAATCCATAGAATAAATACATTAAAACGGTATTATGAATTTTATTGGTAGTATATTGAGTTTAGAATTAACACTAGGGAATTTCATAGGGTGTTGAGGATAAATGTTTTAGTATTATATTGAAATAAATTGGATCAATATATGAGGAACTTTTTGATGCATAGGGCCCTTTTATACGTGGGAGAAGTGGATCTTCTGTAAATAATCATAATTTATTATTAATGTCACATAACTATATAAAGAAATTGTATTAAAAAGTAGAAAATAATGGATTGGAGAAGCTATTTCATCGATAAATCCACCCACAAAACATTTTTTCACCTATTTTTAAAATTATTTAACATAGTTACCCTCTACATAAACATTTTACCATTTTTAGTTTTTCCACTACACACAAATATTAAAATAAGTAAATTTTTTCTCTATCTGGAAATATTGTGTATCCTTTTATACAATTGGTACCATATATGTTTCAAATTTTTAAATCCATGTTATCATAATAAAACTTCCAATTTTATAAAAAATATTCAAAAATGATTAAATTAATGATAGAATAAGAACAATTTTAGATAAAAAAACAAAATATCAAAAATATTATGTCTTTCCCTATAAATTAAAAATAATATTTCAAATTTATATATAATTTATCGAATATAAATTTTGAATATAAATAGGATTCATAAATTTTATTTTATTATTATATACTTATTATTTCATTAAATTATAGTAATTATAAAACAAAATTATTTTTCCCTATTGACCTATAATCAATCTCTCTAGAGAAAATTAAAATAAATTGTCATAAAATAATATTATTACAATGAATTACAGTATTTCATAATTTATATCTATTGAAAATGTTGGCATTTATACTTTTATCTTCTATAAATAAATATTATCTCATACTATCATTATTTAATGTGCAGTATGTAGTAGTTTGGGTGTGTAGTGTTTACCAGCAATTGTAGAGTGTCATGTATTACATTCACCCCCAAATAATCTCATTTTAAAATTTTGATATATGGAATCACATAAAAAGTTTTAGTTTATTATTATTCATTGATTCAATAGGTTCACATATTTATTCATATATCTTATTATTACTGCAGAGTTATTTTAGTAGTTGATTTGTATGATTTAGTAACACTAGATAACATTTTTCAACAAAAATATATATAATCTTATTTATGAAAAATTTATAATTATATATATACATTATCATTGGGTGTATATGAGTTTATACATTTAATTACATCCTCTATAATGAAAAAAAATTGAATCATACAATTTAGATTGATAGGGCATAAACTCTAGACACTAGTCCCTAACTATAATTATTTAATAAATTTAAAAAGAATGATCTACTTATATCATAGTTTCACATTACTTATAATCCTTATAAATCATTTACATGGAAGTACCATTGTGATTAAACAATCATCCACATGAAATATAGATTCCGTCATTTTTAATCTATAATGATCATTTATATTGTTTGAGCCATCCTAATATGAATTTGAATATTTTTAACAATCACTTCATTCTCCTCAACAAGTTTTAGTCATATTAGATTATTCTCTATAATCACTTCCCACCATGATGATATATGAATTATGTTCCAATTCAATTCTTTACATGGAGTTATTTGAATCATTTAATTAAATATATAATTATATGAAAATTAAATATATTTTAGAATTTAGTCCCACACACCGTGAAATTGAAGGTAACATGACTTCACGATATAAAATATTGTTGAGTTGTTCCTTTAATGTTATAATTAGTTTAATAGATAGTTCTCAATTGCATCTCAAATTTATGAGCCTCCAAATGACACCATAAAATATTTTATATGAACAGAGACTCATTATCAGATAAAATTGATAGATTTGAAAGGATACATATCACTACATCATTGATATAGATTCATGAATGATATTCATGGTGAATCTCCTTACATATTTATTTTAAATTTGAATACGATTTATGAAGATCTATAATAACAAATATGTCATCATTCCTCTAAGGAGTCATCATATGTCCAAAGAAAAGGTATATTTTAATATTTTTCCACATTCATGTTACTCTAAGAAGAGGATCCCTGAATCATTTAGGGTTTATTCTTCATAATTTACATTCTAGTTTACCATTCCTCTTGACACATCATATGATATTTTAATATTGATACCATATCACAAGAACAACCACTAAAACCTGATAAAATATTTGTTCTTACTAGTTATATAGATAATTTTTTTCTAGAACTTTCATTTTAATCTATATTATGGATTTAACACAATGTATCATTCCAATCATTAAGAAGCCATCATTATAGGTAGCGTTTTTCAATCTTCATCATTTATTGATTCATTTTTTATGAACACCTATATTCATGATGGGACATCCTTATCATCTATATTAATGGTGATTTTCAAATCATTTATAGATGGAGTGTTATTTCCCCTTCAATTATAATTTTTATATTTACCATAACTAACTGTGTGAATAATGGAACCCTATATATCACCATTTACATCATAATTCTATGATCTTTCTTACCTAATTTACCATCCAACTTATTCTCATTACAAAGGTTTTAGTGTATCGAGAATTCATATTCTTTGAGTTGTTACAATGATATTATTTTTCTCAGGTTGAGTTATTTATAATATAAAATATATTTCAAACATTATGGATTGATAGAAATATCACCATAGAGAATATGACACCATATCATCATGTACATTATTATAGTCGAAAACATTAGATCATGATTTTGTTAGTTATTTTTCACATACCATCAATGTCGGAATCCTCTTATTTTAATCATGTTTTAAAGATTACAATTCCTATACGTCCTGTAAATCTGGTTAATACTGTCTAAGATATTTCTTATCATGTTAAAAGGTGGTTGGTTTCTTTGTACATTAAATAAATTTTCTCACGATCTTGATTCCTATAAATCCTGATCAGTTTTTGTAAACTATATTTAATTTTAGATATAATTAATTTCATTTAAGAATTATTATTTCTAATTCATTTTTTTGAATATTTCATCTTAAGTATATATACAGATAATTAGCTATGTCTGAGAAATTGTGACCCGATACCATTACCAGACACCGTGACTAGACACCGTGACTGGACACCGCGACCCAGACTTCATGACACAGACACCATGACTAAGACACAATGAACAGACACAATGGCCAGACATCATTCCCAAACACCATGACCGAGACACCATGACCAAACACCATAACTAGTTTCTGATATGTTGAAGTTTGTGACACCAGTTCCTTGCTAAGACAATATTTTAGGTTTGGAAAAGAACCATACACCATGATCCTAACAGCATATTTATGTTACCAATTCCTGATATCTATAAAACTTTTCCATTCTAACTATCCTGTGGCTCAAATAAATAATTAGAAACTGTTTCATGGTGACACTATTTCCAATTGACAGCATTTACAGTGAGAATGTGACACTGTTCTTTAATCTATTTTTTCAATTTCATTTTAATTTCTAATGGTCATATTTGAGTCTTTTAAATGCACTGACATAATCAATATTTTTTTTCTTGACATTTCACCTAACAATACGAGGTACGAGGTGTAGAATAAATTCTTCATGTTGGCTTCAACACATGAAATCCCAGAATAAAAAGAAATGTGTGGACTGAAAAAATGTAGTAGAGCCACAGAAGCACGTGCATTCTTGACAAAAGAATAGACACATGCAACAGGATTCAAATGATGAAATCAAGAAACATACATGAATCCAAAAGATGGGATATCATAGATCATATTCATTAAAAACTTATCAATACAAACTGCATGAAGAACATGAGAAAAATCTAACTGGAAACTAGAGCACGAGACTTGTAATACTTAATTTCTCGCAAGAGGACTTGTTAATTTCATCTGATTTATCCAAGAAGTCCAGATCTATATTGAATAACACTCAATGCACTTCTAACCTTATCTCATCAACTATTCTCTGTTGTGGGTTGTTTTTATAATTTTAGGAGTATGTGTGTGTATATTAAAACACACACGGTCTCCTATATTATACTGAAGGATACAATATATCCTTTCTCCCATAACATTTTACATTTGTTTACTCCCACAGATAAATGAGGAAGGGGTCACTATGTGACCTGGAAGATTATACCCAGTATGCACTATGGAAGAGGTCATGTGACCTGGATAGTGTTGTTCACTGTTGTGTAACCTGATCCAAGGGTGTGGATCGTGTTTGTTAATATAAAAGGCCTGGTGGCATGTTATTATCAAGTGGATTGAATTACGTCCCATCATGAGACTGAACCACTTGTTTTATTTCTAATGTGTTTTTTAATTTAGTTTTCTCTATTTTACTGTATAATTCTGACATCACTAGATTTACTTTGATAGTTAATCTCGGACATAAGTTATTATTGGTTTTACTTATTAGAATAGCTTCAAAAGTAATATCAATAACTGATATTGGTATTATTGAGAATTAATTAATCTTATGAGCAGTTATTTAAATAATAAAACATTCATAACCATATTACCTTGATTAACTGTTATGTATTTATTTTTATATGGGAAGCTTTTAAGAGAACTTTTCAAACCGAAAATTTTGATGATAATCAATTCACCCCCTACTTGAGTACTCTACTCCAACCAACATTTTATATCGGGTGAGTTTTTTTATTCTTATTAAGACTATATTTTTAAACTATTCAACTGTGATTTTAGTTGTACATTAATGAGCTGTAAAATTCTTGTTAATTTTAAATTTATACCTTTTTCATTGTATTTCAGTATTATGGATTATAGACTTGATGGAGCTACGACAAACAGACCACCATTCTTTAATGGAACCAATTATACCCAATGGAAAATTAAAATGTAAATGTATTAATAATGTATGGGTTACGAAATTTGGTCTTCAATTATAGATGAGTATAAGATTCTTTCTACTAATAATATCACATGGGATGGCCCAACCAAGACTGCCTACAATAAAAATTTCAAAACCATGAATGCATTATATTTCCCTTTATGATATGAGTATTCTTATATAATTGCTGCATGTAAAAATTCCCATTAAATTTGGGATACTTTTCTTGTTCCACATAAAGAATCTTCTAGTGTGAAATAAATTAGACTTGATATTTATACTATCAATTATCATAACATTTAAAAGAAACATGATGATCCTATTTTTGACATGTATCCTAGGTTCAAAGATATTTTCAACACAAAGATTTCTATTAGAAGTGAAGTTTCTGTAAAATAAAAAACAATGAGGATTCTATGATTATTACATGATAGAAGGAGACGAACCAATGTCTCTATTAGAGAGTCATGTGACAATTGAAAGTTACCTGTAAAAGAACTAATTGGGAAACTAATGGTGTATGAGGTGGAGTTAAAAGTCAATAAGGAAGAGAAGGATGAACCCAGAAGAAAATCTATTGGATTTAATACCCTTACCTCTATCCAAAAAGAAAAAAGAAAATTAGATGTCTATATTGAAACATCCAGTAGGGAATAATAATCACCTATCAGTAACGTGGAGATGGCTCCATTATCCATATGGATTATGAGATTTTACAAGAGGAATATTTTTTTTAGAATGCCTAACATCAATGGAAGATATGATCAAAAGGGAAGATGGATGAAACATTAGAAAAGAAGTGAAAATTTTGAAAAAATAGTATGTTGTGAATGTAAGCGAAGGGACATGTAATGGATGACTCTACCAAGATTATGTATAAAAAGAAATATGGGGATAAGGATAGAAAGTATACATAGGAAATGTAATCAATGTGGAGTTCTTATGAGGACAGTTCAAGTGACACATAATCCTCACATGATGAACATTTTATCAAATCCAATACTTGTTTTATGTAAAACACGTCAGAGATAACACTGGAATGTCTTCGACAAAATTCCTATTATTCTAGAGATGAAACTAATTCAGAGGATATTTCTAAAGAAGAGATGTTTGAGTATTGCAATAATCTTGAAGAGATATGTAATAAACTAAAATTTAAATACAAGTCTTCAATGAAACAATATTGTCTTACCTCAACTATTAAATCTGAACTTAATGTTGAAAGAGATAAAATGGTTGAATTACTAAAAAAAATGAATTAATTCCATATAATAATAAATTGAAAAAGGACCTTGAAATGTTTACTAATGATTAAGATATGTTGGTATAAATTCTAGGTAAACATATTTCTCCAAAATATATTGCTGTTATTGTCTATCAACCAGATAAAATAAATATTGGAAGAACCAATTTTGTTTCTAACTCAAGGACATACATCTTTTCTCCTACCTCTGAAAAATGTTTAGTTAGTTCAAATTATTATACACTATCTACTATTTCAAGATATTCAATACCAAATATAGTATATTTTTCAAGAATTTATCATAATTCTAATATGAAACTTATGAAGAAGGTGTGGGTTCTTAGATCACTTGTCACTAATATTACTGGACCCAAACAAATATGGGTACCAATGAATGTTTTTATTAGATTATTTTGTAGGAAATTTCATAACGAGATTGTGTAAAATATTATGGTACTTGTATGGTTTTTATTCAAGACAGATGATATTATATTATTCAATGTTCAAGAAAAAAATAAAATTTACAGTGGACTTGTCAAATTTGGTCACAATTCCAAAAAATATATCATTAGGCTTCGCCAAATTAGTAAATCTAAATCAGTTTTAATTTCCAATGTACTTTTTGTTGATTTATTCAAATATAATCTTCTCAGTACTTCACAACTATTTGTTGATGGAATGCATGTTAAATTTAAAAATTATTCTTGTAATGTTTTTTAATTATAAAAATTAATTAGTGTTTTCGTCATGTAGAAATAAAAATGTCTACTCTATTAAAATAGATCCTTTATTTTATCAAAATGATTACTGTTTAAGTTTATTCCTCACAGAATCTTTGCTTTGGCATATGATACTAGATTACTGTAATATTCACTCATTAGAAATCAAACTAAAAAATTCATTGTCAATAACCAAACCAAACATGAGTTAAGAAATTATAAAGTGTGTTATCCTTGGTAAAAGGGAAGGACCCAAAATTTCCTTCAAACCAATGAAAGAAGTGTCAACTTATCAACCCCTCTAATTGGTTCACATGGATATTTTTGGACCATCTAGAGTTTCTAGTTTAAATGGGAAGCACTATGCTTATGTTCTTGTAGATCAAATTTTTAGATATACTTGGAATTTTTTTGGCTCAATTATGTGAAACCTGCTATTATTTCCTCAAATATTCTAAAAATGTATAATATCTTAGAAGACATTGAATTAATTCCATAATATGTGATCATGTTCATGAGTTTTAAAGTCAAGAGATTGAATCTTTTTGCTCAAAAATTTGTATAGTCATAATTTTCATGCCACTAGAAGACCAAAAAAATGGAGTTGTAAAATGATGTAATTTAACCTTGCAAGATATTAAAAGAACTATGCATAGTGAATATGACATCCCTATTTATATATGGTATGAAGATATAAATACAACATGTTGTATTATTAATAGACGGCTGATTACACACATTCTTAAAAGAACTCCATTTGTGTTATGGAACAATATTAAATCTAAACCAAGCTACTTCAATGTTGTGGGTTGAAAAGTATACATCTTTAATAATAAGGACAATCATGACCAATTTTCATCCAACAGTGATGAAGGAATCATTCTAGGATATTCAATATCTAATAAAGCCTATAGCATGTTTAAAAAAATAACTAAATGTGTGGAAGAGGCTGTCCATATCAAATATGATGAGATAGATCCATGTGAGCCTAAGACCACTCGAGGGAACATGGATGTTGATGTGTCAAATCTGTACATCAATTCAAAATCCACTAACCATCATGTAATGAAATATTTTAAAACTTATAGATATGAAACAATATTCAGATTAAATTCTTAATGAACCCAAACCTATTGAAGAACCTGAAATCAATCATCCTTCTTTTTTTAGAGCTGTTAGAACACTTAAGAACCATCCTTTAGATGCTTTTGTAGTATATTTAGATAAAGGAACTCAAACTAGTGCTCCTCTTAGAAATCAAGAAGAACATCAAGAATTCTTGTCACAACATGATCCCAAAACCATTTATTATCTTATAAATGATGAATTTTGGGTGATGTGTATGCATTAAGAACATAATCATTTTGAAAGTAAAAATGTCTGGAAACTTTTTGATAGACCCAAAGACACATATACCATATCCATTATGTGGGTTTTTAGAAATAAGATATATGAAACTGGTAACATAGTTAGAAACAAGGATAGATTGGTTTCCTACTGCAATAGTCAATAAGTGGGAATTGAATATGAAGAGAACATTGCACAATTACATAGACTTGAAGCCATCAGAATCTTGCATGCTTATGATTAAAAGGTTAATTTCAAACTAGATCAAATAGATGTTAAGAGGGAATTCATAAATCAGTATATAACTGAGGATGTATTTGTAGAGAAACCCCCTTGTTTTACATATCCTCCCTTTCCAAATGTTTTTTTTAAATTATCAAAAGGAATATATGTTTTAAAAAAAGATCTAAGATCTTGGTATGATAGATTAAGTACTTTTCTTTTTTTTCCACTTATTTTACATAATGTAAAGTTGATCCTACAGTTTTTATAAAACAAATTTCCAATGATTCTTTAGTATTTCAAATTTATGTAGATGATGTTTTATTTAGATCTAAAAAATAATAATTTGGTATTGAATTTTATAAAATGATGCAAAACAAATTTAAATTCTGTTTAATGGGTGAAAAAAAATTCATTCATGTACTTCAAATCATTCAAAATAATGATGGTATTATTTTAAATCAAAGAAAATATACTAGAGATCTTCTAAAACGTTTTGGATTGGATAAAAAGAAAAGTATTGACACTCCAGTGAGTACAGCATGTATGTTGGATCTTAATGAAGATGGAATATCTATTGATCAACCCACGTATAGAGGAATTATTGGAATATTACTCTATATAACTACTGGTCGACCTGACATTATTTTTATTGTATGTATGTGTGCTCATTTATATGAAAACCGGAAGTTATCTCATGTAAATGTTGTTAAAAGGATATTCAAATGCATAAAACATACATCCAATCTTGGAATATTCTATCCTAGTGGACAATCATTTGAGTAAGTTAGTTATTTTGACTCTGATATATTTGGTTGTATGTAAGATAGAAAAAGTACCTCTAGAAGATGTCACTTTTTAGGAAAGTCAATAGTATCCTAGTGTAGAATGAAACAAAAATCCTTAGCATTATCTACTGCAGAAGCTGAGTACATAGTTACTACTAGTTTTTATGCCCAATGTTTGTGGATGAAACAGATATTACATGATTATGTATACCAATTCAGGCATGTACCTATAAATTTTGACAATTCAAGTGCTATTAACATCTCAAAAAATCTTGTTTCTCAATCTATGAAAAAACATATTGATGTCATAAATCAATTGTTTAGTTACCATTATAAAAAATGTGATATCACATTGGGATTAATTAGAACTAAATATAATCTTGCTGATATATTCACCAAACCATTAAAATCTGAATAAATAGATTATATCACACCTGAATTAGGAATAATAAATATTATGTAGAAAATGTACTGATTAAAAAACATTCTGTTTTACAGTTTACGTTTTCACAAGATTATATCTGAATATTAATGTCTAACTCTTACAATTCTATAATTTACTATCAAAAAATTAGTTGTCTCCTGTTTACAGTCTCACATTTACTATCTCTCAAATACTGTCTGGAATATACATTTTCAAACAATTTTTCACAACATTTTGATGTCACATAGTAGAGATAAAACTATGACAACCTGGTATGGTCTCACAATGAAAGTGTGTTCCGATCTCACAGTAGAGACACATTTTCCTTATATTTACATATTATAACCCGTATCGCCGTGATTGATTATTTTATTCTTTTACATTCACGTGGTTTGGAATTTGTGATGCTTGATATCCCTAAATTATAAAAATGAAAGAGGTTTCACTCTATTCATCACCTAATATCTCTTTTTTCAAACTATAATCCCTCCTTAAACACATTATTTCTCTCTCCCTCTCTCTCTATCTCCCACAAACCGTCATTGAATGCCATGGGTGAAGAACCCATCTTTTTCGACTACTGAGAATCATAGATCTTAGAATAAATTTAAAAGAGAACCGAAGATAGCACCCGAAGGTCCTCTTAATCAGAACCATGTTGAATGAATAGTGGAACCTGAAAATGATATCATATCTATGTGTTTTTTAGATGCCTAATGAAACTAAAGGCTTTAAGATGGTATTTGGTAGATAAATAAAAGATAGAGTTCAACGAGACAATCAATACTGGGAAGACTGGAAGGGCCCTGTGAATAATACAATACGTGCATGAGAAAATCATATCTCGTATGTGAAAAACCACGGGATCCAAGGGAGGTTTCTATGTAGGTGCGTAAAATTTCACGCCACTGACACTGAGCATGGAAAATTAGACACCACTGACGTTGGGCACAAAATCATGTGCGCCACCGACCCTGGGAGCTGAATCTTGTGTGCCACCGACCTGGGCGCACAATCTTTCACCCAGGCCGACCATCATGTGGACCCGATGACCCCGATATCCTATAAATAGAAGGTCTCCCTTAAACATCTGATGGCTGAAAAATCCAAATTGTCTCATCAGCACAAAATTCCTCTCGCCCATGTGAAAAATATGTCTTTCTGGTATGGTATTTTTCGGGACAGGTCTCTCCAGGGTCTGCCTACGCGTAAGACCACTCAGTTTTAACACTCTATCAAATCCTTTTATGTCATGAGCCTTGTGCGCAATACATTCACATTTAGTGGAAAAATTCAACCGGTTGAAGCGGAGAACTATTCATACTTGCACACCCAACCATGCGTGAAATCCCTTCAATTTGTGAGCAAAACCTCAGCTCCCCTTTGGATGCAATTCTCTCCAATTACACGCACACAAGGTCTCTTACGTGCAACTGTTCCACTTTCATGCCAAATTCGTTCAAACCTCTCCAAATAAATTCACATTAGGTCTTATCTACATAAATATTACAATTGCATGCTAATTTCACGCACACCTCCCCAATTGTGTGAAATCCTCCGGGGCCACTCACCCTGGCCTTTTTCCATGCACCTTCTCTATTTGTGCGTGAGCCTCCATCCTTGTGCATACTTTTTCACATGTGTTAGATGTACCTCTTCTGCAAATTGTCTCCAGGAACCTCTTACACCCAAAACATCTGCAACATACAACCTTCTCTCGTACGACCCTCTAGGCTCGTAGAAAGTAACTTTAAAGTCCATTGGGTGGCATCTTTTGTTATGTTTCTTCGCCTCATGCTTCTTTACATAGGCACGCTAATGGATATTTCTTTTTAGCATAGACACGATAACATGGAACCCACAATGGATCACTCTGTAACACACCTACACTACAAAATTGTTGATGCCTTACTTCCCCCATGGGTGGGCGGGTATCAGTTATGTATGTCCTAGGGATGTGGAGTGCACCCACCTTGTCCAAGCAACAGGATGTTAAAATACCAATCACCATCATCCTTGGCACATGAAGTTAAACTATGAACCTGCCCTGTGCATCTTAAATGGGGTTCCCCATCTTGGAAATTCCTTATGCTCACTGGTCTCCACAAGAGTTAAATCCTCCCTCCCATGGAATGAGATCCTCTTTGTTAGAGCGTAGTTTGTATGTGGGTATTGGGAAACCTCCTTGGTGTAAGCCCCTACCTCTTATTACAGGTGGTGGAAACCCTACTCCTCCTATCTTCTTCTTTTCCAAAGACTATATGAGATATGGTAATCATGACTTTTTTTCCCATCCATCTCCCGTTGGACTATGTCTACATTCGGGCCTCCATCCTAGAGTAAGTCCCAATCTCCATCACCCTGGGCTGCTAACCACGCATAATCCATTTTTTCCTTTTTGGGATGATGACCATGCATAAGACCCTATTACCTCATTGGGATGTGAACCATGCATAAGCCCCTATTTCCTTTTTGGGGTGCTATCCATGTGTAATCCCCCATTCCACTTACCACCGAAACACCTTCGGCGATGTGATCGTGAGGTCTTTGCTGCCTCTTGTTTCTCACACCGATGAAGACTCAAGTAGTCTTAGAGAAATCACCTACCATGACATCCTCTCCGGGCATCCTAGAGTGTAAGCCCCACATTCCCTCCCGAAATATGTGTATTTTGATCATTTCCATGGAAAGGTACGTCGGAAGCCTTCAGAAGGTTCATTCTCAACACCCATTCATCCCGAACATCATCACGTCGGTTCCCACTCCTCTCGAACTACATGGACTATGATCCTTGCCAAGGAAAGGTACGCAGGAATCCTTCCTAATGATCAATCCCAACAACCATTGGTCCCGACCATCTTCACATCGGTTCCCACTCCTCCTGAACTATGTTGACTTAGATCCTTGACAAGGCATTGTATATAGAAAGACTCCTTGAGGTTCAAACACAAAAACCACGAGTTCTAACCCCCTTCATGTCAGACCACCCTCATCCCGAATGATGAAAAACTGCATTCCCCCTTTTCATCATACATGACGTTAAACTGCATCCACCATCCCGAAATATGTGGGATTTGATTCTTTTCTCCAAGATAGGGTATGTAGGAATCCTCCATGATGGTCAACCCCATCCAATGGTAAGCCGTTGTGATCCCCATCGAGTGGTAATCCTTGTGATCCCCATCCATTAGTATTCCATTGTGATCCCATACAGTGGTAAGCCATTGTGCCCCCATCCAGTGGTAAGCCGTTGTGACCCCATTGAGTAATAACCCATTGTTACCCCATCCAGTGGTATTCCATTGTGACCCCATCCAGTGGTATGTTGTTGTGACCCAATCTAGTCGTAAGATATTGTGCCGTCATCCAGTGGTAAGCAGTTGTGACCCCATCTAGTGGTAAGTTGTTTTGTCCCCATCTAGTTGTAAGAAATTTTAGTCCCCTCAATTGGGAACCACATTAATGGTCTTCCACTCTAGAATCAGACCAACTCTTAGGCCGCTAACCACACATAATCCCCTTCATGTCATCAGGTCGCTTTCCTCTACACACAAAATAATTTCATGCCCCAACCTGGAGGTTCCACATCCTCTGGGTCCCCTTCATACGGGTCACCTCCATAGGTGTCCCATCACATCATGAACTATGCAGACTTTGATTCCCTGCCACAATGATACGTTGGAGGTCTCTTCGAGGATCAATACCAATATCAATGTCTCCCTCAAGTCTAATCCATATCATTATCCATCCACTTAACACAACAAAATGTTATCCATATTTATTCTTACATGGGTAACCACATCCCGATGGGATCATGCCAATTCATCATGTCAGTGCTCCTACTAGTAACCAGGTAACTAACAAATTGTTATCCCTAGCATCAGTGTTCCCACCAGGGGTTTCACCCTTCTGATGCACTCTAGTCTGTGTTCTGATAAGTCTTTACCATATCCTCTGGATGTTAAACTTACGGCATAACCTGTCTTAAACATAGGAAGCTAAGAAAAACCTCAGATACAGGCCTATGGCATGTAATTCCCCACATTCGACGTGGGATTGCTTGGGCTTTAGCACCCTCGAGAATCCCTATAAAATGGGAAGTAATACAGATGCGCCAGTGTCCCAGTGTCCAGACATGCTAGTGATGTCCAAAGTGACTAATTACCACACCGAAGGTTACTACCCGGACCGGACCCCATGGGATGTCCCGACAAAAATAGTGTAATTAGATTGTTTCAATGACAATATGCCACTGGGAAGAGTTTCATGAAAAATACTTAGGTCTATAAGGGAGACCGAGACTAGGTAACAAGTTCTGAGGAGGAATCTGTGGAATTAAGAACCGAAATCCCACCATATTGTTTCAATCACGGTGAAAACTTCCTTGAATAAGGAATGGATGCCACTGGCCTTCGGAATGTGGGAATGCAGGGTAACAAAAATCATTGTCATCCTTAAACAATCGGATGTGTGTGCCCCGATGAAGGCATCGGGAATAGAAATGGTGAACAAGATGTGAATGGTCTTCTACTCAATATGGAGATTAGTAGTGATTGACACATCGGTGGATTATCTTGTCACCGGATCCAACTATCCGGTGTTGGGTCCCGCCAAGAAAAATGCATGCCTGGCGTGAAACTCACTAGAAGTTGGGGCAGTCAAAATGTTTGGCATCCCAGTCTATGATGTTGTCAGCATGGATCTATCTAATGATCCATGGAATATGGAATGGAATTGGGTCACTGGTTGTTGATTCCATTCCTTTTAGCATAGATGGGTCAATCAATCTTCTCTTTAGGAACCAACCTGCTGTAGGAAATTAATCATTTTTGGCCCACCGACGCTGGGTTAGGGGAAATGACGATGCGTTAGTCTCACAGGACTCCACTGCTTTTGTGGAAATATCCACATCTACCAATGTCGAGTGCCCATGCCCTGAGTTGTTTTGGCTAGTTGTAGTGCCGAATGTTTGTGGACCGGAATCCCTCACCTTAGAGGAAGCCAAGTGTTTCCTCTAGACCCACTAGGTGACTCATTTCTATATTCATCATCTGTGAGAGGATTACCCTAATATCCGAGCACATTTCGAGTACAATGGCATGCAATTTCATATGGTTGATTTGGCCACACCGCCATGGATCGACGCCCGATGTCGCCAGGTCGATGTAGGGCCCTCCAACAAAGGTGCGTTCAGAGTTTCAGGGTTCTCCACAGGATTATCAAAGAGGTTTCTCCCCACTAACAGTTCTGTGGATGGGGGTAGTATGTTGTCCTCTTGTTCTGTCCTATATGGCGACAACCTGACTTTCTAGGCAACATAGAGGATATACCTCCACTTATAGTCATGGTTAACATGGTTGACCTACTGGAGGGCGAGAATGAGATAGAGTTTTTTGGATAAGACCTACACCCTGAGGGAGTTTGACACATTTTGGATTCTTCATGTATGATTACTCGCCAATAGATGAATCTGCGGGGTCTTCTCGGGCCCACCGAGGCACTAGTCCTCATCCAGAATTCCAACAACGGAAAGGAGTACCTATGAGGCGCGAAACCCTCTAACACATCTGGATCAGTGTAGAAGGCATAATATGACCCTGAAAAATCTACATTACATCATCAACTCACCAAGCAAATTAATGTGGTTGATGACCTCCTTTTTGAACACACTATAGAGGGATGGCCAGACTACAATGATCCTAAGCCGGGGTAGTAGGGGCATGCACAACTTCTCCTCAGAGAATTCCCTCCAGGTGACCCTAACCATCCTTCCCACACAGATATGGTTGAGGTCAGAACTTACGACAAGAGGGCGTTGTATGCCTCATCCAATCCTCTTGAATGGTGTGACAATCCTTTCTACCCAAATCAGCTTCCCCCAGATACCCCATAGATCAGTCAACTAGCCACTCCAGAAGTCATCGATCCGCCTTATCATGTTGAAGAACTTGTCAATGCATTGGTAGTTAGGGTTCCTCTCAAGACAGGAACCCCTGCCCAGATGATCCAATGGTGGAACTCATTTCCCATCTCAAGGCATTTGAAACATGAGAGGTGGTGCTCCCGTCTAATAGAAAGCCATATCTAGCATGATTGGATGATATGAAATAACCTTCCGGGATTCGGGAATCCCACCTTTTTCCATTTTAATGGGACGAGGGACCCACCACAGCACCTGATGCACTTTATCTCAAGGTCTGGTCCCTTGTTTGGAACTCCAGCACAACAGGATTCCACAAAACTCTGGTGTTTTTTGCGGACATTGGATGGGTCTGCATTTGTCTGGTATAGCCAGCTCCACATCAGATTAGTACCTAGCTAGGAAGACCTCCATAGGTGATTGCTCTACCAATTCAGTTTTACCACTCGAAAGACGTGTATCGCTAACCTCTTCAAGTTAAAGCAGAGGCCTGATGAGCGCATTGCCAACTTTTCCACCTAGAGGAAATGGCCAACATACTCTCTTGACATGCCACTAACTCAGGATAAACTACTAAAAATGTTCATACAGACTGTTATGACCAAAATGGTCCTCTCTCTGAATAACCAGAACTAACCTAGGGGATTCAGAGACTTCTTTGATATGGAATAGCGCCTATAAGATGCCTTACAACAAACAAAGTAGGCACATCTGTTGCCTCCTACAATCCCCATGACAAGGGCTAATAGGTTTGATCCTGCCTTAGTGGTCCAAATAGAGGCCCCCAGGAGACTAGAGATATTGTCAGTGGAGTTTCCTCCACATCCTTATAGAGGTCCTCGACCTTAGGTGTAGCCAACGGCCCTACAATTCCCAACTCAGAATCAGCATGTGACCCCATAAAATGTGTCTCCACCTCCCAGGCAAGATAAGAAAGCTCCACATTCTCGATAAGATCCTCCAAATCTTCATCAGGGTCAATCTCCAAGGGCCCCCTTTCAGGACCATAGAATCCTGACCTATTAGTTCAATGAGGTAGAGGTCCTCGATTACTTCCACAGTTCCATTGAGTAGGGTATTCTACATTTTTCATAGTGTAGAAGGCCAATAGTGAAGAACCTCACTGATCACCCTAATTAAATAAATTATCACATGATCCGGGGGAACACTATCAAGCAGTTCTATGTGTTCAATCACTGGATTCTAGACTAGGTAGATAACTACATAGTCTGTTCAGGCCCAATTTCGACACATGCGGCATGCGTATTCATGAGGATAGACAGCAGCAACGACAATGAGGGAGAGTGGAATTAGGTATCTAGTCACTAGATCCAGATCTATGAAGACTAGATGGATCATAAAATAGTCACTCATTCCCATGGTGTCATCCGTTCATGCATAAATCATCCAGATCCTTCAGAAGCTGCAGCCACTACATTTGCATCGTCTTCTCAACCGTCCTCTTCCTAGAAGAGCAAACACTGGCAGCGTAAATGAAAGCAATGTCACCCGTTTATTACATCATCGTCCTGTACTCTAGGTGACTTCACTCTCATGGATATGGTGATCCCTCCCAAGATCCATATATTAGTGAATGAATATTCGATTCACTGTCAAAGGTACGCCTCAGTTAATACTATAGAGTTGGTAAATCCATACATAATTCCGGATGATGAGTAGCACGAGGAGGATCCTACCAACCTTCCTAGTTGTCATCAATGTCGATGGAGATGTGGATATTTGGGCTGTCGGAGTGCCTTGATTGGCACTTCCAACTAGGATGTGTCTCCTACTGAAACTAGGAATCAAGCTTAGTGCGGAGCTCAACACGCGTAGCCTTCTCATCTGGTGTCATCATGTCCGCCTTTTCCACCGTTTGTGTTGTTGGATCAGGAAGAGCCATCCTGAACTCTCATTGACCAACCACACCCTAATATATTCTGATCATAGCTGTAAGTCACTCAACAATCTTCTTCTATTGAGATGTGGGATATTTCTAGTACCATTTCGCCGCCAGTCCTATCGGTATGGCCCACCATACCTCAGGTCATAGAGAAACCTCCTCTAAACAGAAAATCATGCCTCACACAGAATAATGATGCTCTCAATAACCTTTCTAGCATTCAATAATGTCTCTCCATCCTTGAGACCCTTCACCTATCATCATATACGCCTGAGGCCCTCGCTAAGGCTTTATGAATACCCCTCAAGTTTGATACGGAGGTAGCAACCGTATAATCATTTCATGTTGAGGTGGTGGGGAATGCTGAATGGAAGTCCATATACTCATTATCTGGAGAAGATGAAGGCTCACCCATACATGGCCATATTCACCCACTTTACATCATCGTCCAGTTCAACAACCTGGATATTCGTCACTGTCTTGTCGACACGGGCTCTAGAATCAAGCTAATCCTAACTCAAAAAATGCAAAAATTGGGATTGTCCAAAGATGATATGAGTCCCTATGACCTAATAATCCAAGGCAATGATAGGATAGAATAGACACTATTCAACAAGATCCGCTTGAAGACTCGTTTAAGTGGCCTACATTCCAGCACTGAATTTTCCGTTCTCTCCTAGGACACCACCTATAACATGTTGATGCGAAGTCCTTTCCTCCACCTTCATGTGCAATTCCCTCATTATACCACAAGTACCTCAAATAATTTCTTAATGGTTGAGTGGGCATGCTTCAAGGCGATGTGTCTCCCTTTTCCTCTTGTGAAGCCCTCTACCTGGATGTCGACTACTACAAGAGTGAACACAAGTAGATTCAGGCTAACGAGGTTGAGTAAGCCACAAATACAAGAAACTCTTGGATAGATCTAGATGACACCTACATATTTCCAATCCACCGATAGTAGGCTATGAACATGGACAAAGGAAAGTTGTTTTTTGTTTCTAGAATGATGGGGGAACACATTTCTAGGCTTAAGCAACGCAATAAGATCGCCTCGTAGTCCTATAAAAATCAGGAACAAGTGATCTCGGAGACTCCTACTCCCATAATATATAGTGATGTCTGCCCCATAGAGAAAACAATATTTCATACATTCTTGATACGCTGGGCCTGAATTGACCCACTAAAGACAAAATTCCACTATTGGTTTTAAATAATAATGCGTGGCCCCTTGGGCCATAGTACAGATGGGATCAGATCGACAGCCTTCATCACTATGGTTGTGACAACACATGACTCCTCTGATGCAGTATTTGCTACCACTCAGGCTGGTACTAGCTTCCCGTCAGGATCTTCCGACTCAAAAGCGACTCATCCGGCCGAGGATTCCCCCTCCATAAGTGTGGAAGAGGATTTAGAGGATGCCCTCATCGCCTTTGAGGAGGGAATCTCTACCACAGTCAACGAGTTGGTACAGGTGATCCTCGGTAGCGAGGAAGACTCGAGACCAACATTTATCAGTGCCTCCATGAACCTCTAGTTGCAACATCAGTACATAGACATCCTGAAACAACAATCTAATGTGTTCGCCTGGAGTTATTATGATATTCTAGGACTAGATCCTCAGGTAGACATCCACCGCCTTGGTCACTCGAAAAATCATCGCTGGTTCAAGAAGCCTCCCAGAAAGATGCCCCCTTCTCACGGTGCCTGGTTTAGGATGATGTTGATAAGCTCATCAGATCCAATTTCGTTATAGAGGTCCATTACCCCAAATGGATATCCAACATTATTCCATTCTGGAAGAAGAACAGACAGATCCGAGTCTGTAATGACTACCAAGATCTCAACTATCACTGTATGAAGGATGAATTTCCCATTCCTGTGAAAGAATTGTTAAACTACAAAACATATCGATTCCAACCCCTCTCCTTCGGGGATGGGTACTCTGGGTATAACCAGCTCTAAATGGCCCCCGAGGATGACTATTCTACAATATTCAAGGATCACATGGTACATTCTATTACCAAGTCATGCCATTTGTTTTAAAGTATTCAGGTGCCACCTACTAGCGGGCTATGCATCGCATATTTAATCCAATCCTCGTAACGTTGGTGGAATTCTATGTGGATGATCTGGTGGTCAAATCTCCCCAGCGTCAGGACCATATCAAAGACATTGAGAAAGTGTTTTTCTTCCTCCGTTATCATCACCTGAGGATGAACCAATTTAAGTGTGCCTTCAGTGTCACCTATGGAATATTTCTTGGATTCATTGTCATATACCGGTCCATTGAGATTGTCCAGAGAAGATCAAGGCCATTAGCCAGATTCCTCCACCGAGCAATATTCAGAATCATCAAGGATTCCAAGGCCACATTGCCAACATATGCAAATTCATCGCAAATTTGGCTGGAAAATATAAGCCCTTTTCTCGTCTCTTGAAGAAAGGAACACTCTATGAGTGGGATGAAAAATGTTAGACTATGATTAAGGAAATCAAGAAGTATCTACTCTAGACTCGAGTCTTAATGACACATATCTCTGGAAAGCCGCTGGTCCTTTTTGTGACCACCCTGGAATGAGCTCTTGGCAACCTCCTTGCCCAGAAAAACAATGAGGGGAAAGATAACCACATTTACTAACTCAGCAACATGCTCCTCGATACTGAGACAAGACACTCCTCTATTGAAAAGATATACCTTACGCGGGTATTAAAAATACCAATTTTGTGACATTACATGCAGCGTCATGAGGTACAACTAGCATCCCAAGTAGATCCCGTGAAGTACATCCTGATCCAACCCTTATTGACAGGCCGTCTAGCTACGTGTGCAGTGATTCTCTAGCCGTTCGACATCAGTTTTGTCCCATAAAAGTCTATTAAGGGGAAAGCGTTAGAAGACTTACTTTCTGCCCATCCAGCTCCTGCAGTTCAGTCCCTTGACCATGATTTTCCTGATGTGGCAATACTCTCGGTGGAATAAGACATCCTGTGTTGGAAAATGAACATCGATGGTTCTTCCCAGAGCCCCACCAGCAGAAGGCTCAATGACCCCTGGCTCAAGAGAGTAGGCCCGGGTATTCTTTTCATTACCCCGACACATGTAGTTCTGCCATACTCATTCCTTTTGTCAGAAGGCTACACCAACAATGCAGGAGAGTATCAGTCTCTCATCTCCGACCTCAATTTGGCCCTCAAGATTGATGTTCCCCATTTTCATGTGAATGGGGATTCTGAAATAGTCATCATGCAGATAAACAGTGACTATGTAGTTAGAAAGCTAGATCTCGTACCATTGTTGGAACACATTCTCCAGCTAATGACCCAATTCCCATATCGGCCATAAGTTAATCATGTTCCCTTATCACAGAATGGTCTAGCTGAGGCCCTGACCGATATAGTTGCATCACTTGCGGAGCCCGAGTAGGATGATATGATTATACACATGGAACACCAAAGAGTCCTTGCACCTATCACCCCAGATGATGACGATGGCCTGAAGGGGAGTCACCTTACCACCAGAGCCTCCACATCAGGACCCCCAGGTCCCCCATATGCAGTTATTGAAGTGACTCTGGAGTGGAGAACCTCCTTTGTCTAGTATTCCCAAAATGGTTATCTCCTAGTTGATCGGGCCGAGCCCGAGCGAATCTGATGTCACGCACTACAGTTCATCCTCCAGGACGGCCCTATCTATAAGAAAATTCATTACAAGCATGGGTTTGATGTTTTTCTCCTCCATTACATTCAAAGTGTCATGATTTATTAGGTCATGCAAGAGGTTCACGCTAGTTCCTATGGGTCTCATACAACCAAGACAAAACTACCCTACAAGATCTAGAGACTGGGGTACTTTTGGACCTCCGTGATACATGAATGCATCGAGTTCTCTAAGGGATTCCATGCATTCCAAATTAATGCAATCGTTATGCATCGACATCCATATCCTCTCCAGTCCACCAAGTAATCATGGCCATTTGCAGTATGGGGTCTTGATGTCGTGGGACCATATCCACCGACAACAGCTCACCAGTACAGATTCATCTGGACTTCTATATATTTCTTCTCCAAGTGAGTAGAGGAAATTATGCTCAAGGAGTTGAAGGCTCGTTCCATAATTAACTTTTTGATCTCCAAGTCCATTTACCGATTCGGAGTCCCTCACGTTATCCTCACTGATAATGGTACAAACTTTTGATCAGCTGAGGTGAATAAATTTTACACTGTGTAAAACATCAGTTCTAACCATACCTCCCACTATAATTCTCTAGAAAATGGACAGATTGAGGAGTTCAACAAATCACTCTCTAACATTCTACAGAAAATGGTGTGTTAGAATAAGAAGAGTTGGCCGAACATGCTCCCCAATGCACATTGGGATTACCGGATGATGACTCATAATTCTACCCAGCTGACCCCATATTCCTTGGTATATGTGACAGAGGCCATCCTACCCATCTAGATTCAATTTCCCTCATTGAGTACAAGTGTCTATGATCAGAAAGCGCCACATAAAGTAGCTGAAATCCATCTGGCAGACTTGGAAGCGCTAGACAAGAACTAGTTGCATGCCCTGCACAATCTTGAAAGGCATTAGAACAAGATAGATAGAGATTTTAAGTAGAAAGTTTTCCTCCACTCCATATTAAAAGGTGACTTAGTATTGTCCCTGAGAGAACCAATGATACCGAGAAGGAAACCACAAAAGTGGTTACCCAAATGGGAATGACCTTACATAATTCATAAGTTTTACTCCATCAATGCGTACTCGCTGGTTACATTGGATGGTGAGCATATAACTCCTCCCACAAATGCAAAGTTCCTCAATAAATACATTGATTGAGTCACAATAGTCCTGCACGACCATAAACTATATCGTCTTACATGGGCCCAAACTGCATGATAGTCCCACATGACCCTAAACTGCATTACAGTCCTGCATAACCTTAAACTGTATAGTCCTCCATGACCTTAAACTGTGTTTCCTTCTACAAGAAATTAAATTAAATACTGAGAACTATGTATGGCTTGATTCCCATCATCATGGTATATATAGGAATGCTCAGATGCCTCATCTTGAGTCCAACCCTAGTTTCTTCATTGACTATCACCTCCTAGGCATAGTTCTTTTGGAGGATCCCACATGAAGTCATATAGGATTCTATGGCCCCAAATGTGTCAGGGGTATGATGATTGCACCATGTTCCATCCTTCATTATTATAATCCTCCCACGTCCAATCTACATGACGTTAAACTATGTGGACTTTCTAGAACATTGGGTTCCTCGATTCCCATACTCATGGGATACGTAGGACCACCCAATGAATTATTTTGTATTCCCAACCTCAATCTTCGATACCTCCCATTGGGATGAAATACATAGTGTGGTGGGGGATTTGGCCCTCATTCATGTCAACTTCATTATGACCATACCTTGTATCCCTCTCCCATGAATATCTCTATATCTTCTACTATGTAACAATATTTGAAGTTGCACGGGCGCATTTATGCCCCACAGACCCTATCATTTGGTTCCCATTATCTTTGTCATCTGAAGGGGCCCCCTAAATGATAATGATACATAGCTTCTGATTATTTCAGTCCATCACCTTCAAGGATTTTAGACCACAAATAGATACGAGTACCGCATTACGAATATGGTCAGCAGTCGATGCTTATTTGTTGTTCCCATTTCAGGTTTAATGATATTGATGTTACGTTTCAAATCTGGTCCACGGCTAACCTTTTTCATTTCCACCACCCCCATATGTCCCAAACATGGAGTGTAGTGGTTCATTATTCCCCATCGTCTCTCCTAATCTCAGTCATCCTTGAGTAGGAGTGTAATTCCATCTTACGTACCCCCTTGTGATGGGGGGATCCTAGTCCTACTCATTGATTCCCACACTGAGCATTGATCACGAAGGATTAGGAGCTTTTAAGGCAATGCATGCATGTGAGGTCATATGGCTATAGTTGGCTCGAATGCCCAGCCCCAACTCATTTCACCCCTTAGTCCCCCTAGTCCATGTTCTCATTTAGGATTGTGTGGTGCGGTATGGACTCACGTCCTTTTTCACATTAGGATATTTCCTTATGCCACACATATCCTGTTGAGAAATCTCTCCCTTCATTTATCGGCTGCCGCACATACATAGCCCCCATCATGGTTCATGATCCCCATCATTTGGGTTTATATCAACATCAATATCCAAAAGGGCCCCCGAATGGTATGGATGCTCGGATCAAAGGTCCTCCTACCATTAGGGGCTTACATCCTTGAGGATTGTTGGCGGAAAACTGATATAAGTCTTCTGTTTTGAGTATGGTCAATAGTCGATGCTCAATTTTTTTCCCAAAATTATGTTTAGAAAAGGGTGGATACTGTGTTGCAAGTCTGGTCAATAGTCATCCTCTATCATCATTTTAATTTTGTGTTCTTCCATAGGCACGATGATTCACCCTCTATGTCCCATGCATATGAAATTAAACTAGTCATGTACGTTTCGATCCCTGTGACCCCAAACCAAGATCCCCATCATCCTCACTGCAATAAATTAAACTACAAGACATCCGTGGAAATCTATCTCTGGCCCATCCTCATGCCCCTCGGCCTTCTTGGACCCCTGTCTCAAGTTCTCACTTGTGGTTTTACAGTTTCGTGCATGATTTTTCCCTCATTCATGTCAGTTTACTCGTCATTCCTTACACATCCTTGGATGAGATACATTTCCCCTATCTTTGTCCTTACCGTCATGACGTTAAAATACAAGGAATCCCCAAAACTATGTATGGCTTGATTCTCTTCCTCATGGGATACATAGGAACACCCAGACATTTTGTCTTCGGGTCTAGTCACAAATCATAGAATCCTCCCTATCATTTTGGCCCCTTGTCCTGCATTTTTTCAGAAGAGGGGTATACGGTGCATTATGGTCTCACGTCCTCATTCATGTCAGGTTTATAAAAACCATTCTGCATACCTATCTCTCTAGAGTGGCCTCTATGCCATTTCCCTACTCTCATCTATTTGAGTCGGCTTCTCTTAAGTAGGGTCCCCCATCACTCTTCGGTGATTCACCAATTGACCCATGAGTACTCTGGTCTAGAACCCGGTGTGTCAGATTCTACATGGACATGCTTTCACCCATTTTTCAGGTTTCAGGTCCACCTTAATCCGGGATTTCATTATCTTTCACATGCTATGGGACCCTATAATGGCATAGATGCTATGAATAAGGTCTCTCCTACCATTAGAGGCCAACGTCCTCGAGAGTTTCAGAAACAAATTGATACAAGTCCTGCATTGCGAATATGGTCAGTGGTCGATGCTCATTTTATCCCCATTTCAGGCCATATGATATGAATGTTGTGTTTTGTACATGGTAAATAGTTATCCTCCATCGTTACGCCAACCCCATAGTGTCTTAAATGTTGTTTACATGATTTATAATATTTTTCCACCCCATCATGTTGAAATAGAATTTAGACACTCCTGGAACTATCCCTCATTGTGCATTTGCACATTAGGGGAACAAAGACACTGTAAGGTATTATCTGGGTCTCTACACCAACATCCTTTTGGAATGTGTTCAAGGTATTGCAAAAACATCTATCACCCATGTTTCCCACACTGAGATTTACTCTCTTGGGTCTAGGAGTTGGATTGAGGTTTGCAACTACCTGGAAGGATTCCACCTCTCCATGGTCCGAGCTCTAAGAACATAAACTAATATCTATTTTATAACTTCATACGGCTTGATTCCAATTCCCATGGGATACATAGGAATTCTACACATCTCGTCTTTCGGTAAAACTCGAGTTCCATTAATTTATGTATTCTGTTCTACCTTTTAGGCCCCATCTCTTATAGGGCCGCAAAATTTGGCGTGTGTGGGATTATTCTTTCATTCACATCAGACTTACAAATTCTGCATCACTTACTCCCCTTCCAAGGATCTATTACCTCCTATCTCCTTCCTCATATTCATTGACCTTCTCTGGCCTCCTTGGCCCGAGGATTATTTCTTTTAATTACGCACGTCGTGATGTGGTATTATGTCCTCATTCACATCATGTATGCTTTAGCACGCCCTGAAAATTCCCTCTCGAACCTCACCTCTCCTGTATATGTCTGAGCCACATGACTCTAGACTAGGATTCCTAGTCCCACATTACTTTAAACCGTTACGTCTATACCACTCGATGCTAAAATTCATGGTTGGTCTCATCACATGACCTTTTACGGTGACATTATTTTCATTGCTGCATGATGAAAAATGGAATTACATAGTGGTGTCCTCACTCGAGGGGACATCATGTTTTGTGTCAGTCACACACCATACCATTTTTCAATTCTTTCAAATGGATTTATTCTTATAGTGATCCATAGACTCTCTTTCCTAGGTCCACCGCTTCAAAAAAAACAACACTCATTCATCCTAAAGGACAAACATGATCTATCAAATACCAATTCTTTTAGAGAAATGGGTAATCCTACAAAACCTTATTATCTATGGAAGTGGTATCCTAACGTGTCACTCCTAAAACTAAATTTTTCATGATTTTCATCCTTATGAGATACGTAGTGATGCCTAGACATTTCTCCTTGGGCCCAAACCTATTGTCATTGAACTTCCTGGCCCATCGGCTCCAATCACGGTCTATTATCTATGACTTTAAAATAGGTTGATATAGTCCATGTAACATAAATTTAAATCGTTAAACTTCGTCCAGGATGTATGACCTCTAAAATATGTGCATCATCCTCAATTGTATGATGTAAAACTACGTGTCATTCCAAGTCCTTGACACGAAGGTCCTGTTCAAAAGTAGTTATGATCCTTAATAGACCAATGTGCCCACCTAATGTATTTCCACTTGGGTGAAATGATTTCTAGAGTATTGTACCCCATTCTATCTACCCATCACTCCACCATCCTTACTTTACATTCCATCTATTCGGACCCCATCCTCTTTCATGTCTGAAAGAACCCCCTAGTAGTGTGGATGCTTGACCTATGGATAACCTACTCTCCTAGGAAAACATTCTAGAAGACTAATGGATGCCATTTTGAGTCAGGCCCCATTTTTTGAACATGGTCATTGGTCAAACCTCAGTTTTTATTCCCATTCTATTCTAACACAATAAGGATACATTTTTTTGAACATGATTAATAGTCATCCTTTATTGTCACACCACCCTAACAATGTTCCAATCATTGGGTATCACGATTCACACCTTCCATTATCCTATGTTCAGATTAAGTCAAATTCCCCTGGAGTTACCCCTCCCATGAACTTGAGCACATGGGAATGATGGAGCATCGATCGCTCTGAGGTCATTGTCCTCTAGTCGGGCCTCTTCTACTTCTTCTCGGAAATCTGGTTTGTTTGGTAAAAACTCATATTCTCAAATCATGATTGGAACTCCTGCATTCAAATGAAGTAATAGTGTGAGCACCCCCTGTTTCTCACATCGAGCATGAACCATGTGATCTTAGGAATGTATTGCTATTTCTTTTAGTATTTTGGTTGGAATTCATTAAACCAAACGAACAAGTAAATAATATATTCACACATGAAGTTATGAACAAGAAGAAGTAAAGAGAAACAATTTTATGAGTTTGTCAAAGATATGACTATTAAAGAACAATGTTTGGGAAGGATCCCTCCAATGCCGCCAACTATTGGTTCGTAGCCTCCAGCATCGATGTTATTTCTCTTAGAACCCTTTCTTCATTAGTGACCGTGAAGCGCAACTCATTGGACCTAGCCTATTCTCGTGCCTGTTTAACTTGAAGTTTTGTCATTTGGTGACTCGCATTCACTATCATCTCTTGGGAATATGCTAGCTGGGTCCTCAGTTGCTCGAAGATCTCAGAAAATTCTATGATAAATACATCCATTTCTTTCATTTTCCCCTCAAGGCGTTGGACTTCCAACTACACCTTCAGGAATGACTGGGTATTCCTTGACTCTGTTTGGTATCCGGAAAAGATGGAGAATTTGTTTTCCTCCTGTATCTTCTCTACCATGTAGTCACTAATTGATAGATGAAGGTAGTGGGAATCAACCCCCCCCCCCCCCCAGCGTAGAGGAATCACAATGAGGTGTAGAGTGATTTCATCCGCTTCATCCATTCTGCTTATGGTTGACTGATGAAGCGTTTGATGCACTTCCACCCCTTACACCGCATCATCTGGCTTTCATCAGCTACTTCTGATTCTGAAGCATCCATATCCTCAGGTACTATAGGTCGATAGTGGGGAAAAGTATCCAGAGATCATATCTTCGGTCTTCTTCTAGTACCCCTGAGAGATTAGGCTCCTCAACATGTGGGAGGGCTTCCACTCTCACATCAGCCTCGGCATCTTCGAACCTACCATATTTAAACCTTGCCCAGACATTGACATCTCCAGTATCCAAAACTTCGTTCTCATCATGTGCTTAGGCCGACTTGTCCTTAGGTGTTGGCACTGAGCTGGTTGATGTGCTCGCCGCCATGGCATCCATGGAAGGCCTAGATTCGGCGGCCTGATGAGCCTCTAAAGCTGTTATTACTACATGAATAATGAATGCCCTAATCAGCTGATCTCTACGAATATAAATACTAGTGTCTATGTGATGAAATTACATTAACACAAATCATTTTCCTCCGGTGATTTAGTTGCTACATGAGCCATCATTGTAGGGGATCCATCAGCGCCCATTAGCTAAATTTTGGGAATCGGCTCCCCACCTTGTCCTATTGGCACCAACTCCCCCCCCCCCTAAGGATGGAGCTTCATAGTCAGCGCCAATATTCACATGAACAGGATAAAGAAATATGATTGAGGATTATGAGCAAAAAGGAGAGGGACGGGTGGATAAGGGATGAGGCAAACCTCAAGTACTTCAGTTATGTCTGCATTAGATCCAACAATCTCGCCACTCTCCCAAAGACTCGCTTGGTGGGCCATCCCGTGAGACCCTCCACCTCCAAAATCCTTGGCAGCTTCCCCCATTTCTTCACATTCTCCATCACCCTCTTCTTATCACTCATCATCTTCTAATTCATTTCCCTCCATATCCTCATCGATGTTGTCATCCTCAGACAACATCTTTTCTCGATTAGGATCCTGGCCGAGCATTACCTTCACCAGGAGAGGTGGTTCCCCATGCTGACCCTAATAGAATGAATATGCATCCATGACCATCAGGTATTTATGATGATAATGGATGTCTACCGTGTCCTCAATCCAAATGAGTCTGAACTCTGGTAGCTGGATTCCATCTCGTACAATCTTTTTCCAGATATCTTTGGTGCCCATCGACTGCCATTGGGTCAACCAGGCCGACCACAATGTGGAGTAGATTGCATCATCGGAAGGCTGAATCATGTACCTTATCTGATTCCTAGGAAGCTCTCTGATATCTCTATGAGGCATTTCATGATCCCCTCTTCACTCATACGTCGAAGGCACAACCACACCATGTGACTTCCTCGCTGTTGTAGCTCATGCACTCCTTGTCTCGGTTTCCCGACTTTCCCCATACCTTTCCTCCCCAACAGCTCCTTGTCTACTCTCCCGCTACCAATGTTCTACACTAGCCACTTTGATCTGTTGTACTAGATTTTGTAGAATCCCTTAAGTGTTTTCCACAACTCAATGTTCGGTGTATTTCATTGAAAGGCCAACATCCACTCCGGTGGGGGGGAAAGTAGTGACTTCACTAGAGCCAAAAGCTATAAGCATCAACCACATTTGGAAAAGAAGATAAGGTTTCCTATCCTCCATTACTATGTATAAAATTTATTTGGCATCCACTGGAGGCATTCGAACTTCCTAGAAAATCATGATGGAATGTAGGGGTCACAAAAGATCTTCCCATCAACCCGGTCAACAAGCACCCCACCTACGATTATATAGAAGTATTACGTTTTCTCTAGAGAGCGTTGACGTTGTCTATCATTTGACTTGTCAGGGTAGGTAACGAACTAAAGGTAAAAATGGTTTGATTTTTGATCTTGATCTATACCCCCTCTTCATTAAGCGTCAGTGGCATGACACTGACAATATTCAACAAGGAGGGTCGCAGACATTACCCGATGGAAGAATGGATTTTGGAATGGTATACCCACCATAATGAGCTACAATCCAGCCATGACGGATTTGGAAATGCTGAATATTCTACTCGATGACCCCCCTCTTGAAATGATCCAATGAATGGAATTCAAACGGGATAACACAGGGATTCCCAGATTGGACCTCTGATAAGCAACCATAATTCTAGCCATCACCAATGTCGCTGGTCAAACTCCCATCCCTATGTCCCTCACTAGAAGGATCCACCCAATCAAGAAGGTGGCCAAAAATCTAGCATACCTGATGTTCAGATCCCAGAATTAATTCACACAGATACCCCATTATTAATATTACCCCGCCTCCATGATCCCCCAGTATGAGCCAATTTTTCTCTCCTATTCCACAGTCTGACACTGTCTTCCTCTCCTTAGAATTGTGACATCTAGGTCATTATTTAGAAACTGTCTGAACCACTTTCTCTATGTGATGTGCTTTAGAACGTCCTTGACCGCCAGGCTCTCCTTGGACAGTTCCAATAGATGCCATGTCAAGACGAGAGTTTGGGATCGATCTCCGCAGATATTCCCCATCGTGAGGAATTCATCATATTGGTGCCCATACAAAGTGATCCCCCCGATTCACTGAATGTACCAAAGGAAGATTCCAACCTCTAAATGGTGGATTTGGAATGTGTTTGTATTAGGGGACCACCGGGTAAACAACTCCCACCTGAGTTCATGATGGCGGTAGAAATGGAACTGTAACATCCACACTACCTCAAATAACCCAATATGCTGCAGCTTAGCCCCAAACAGGTCACATGTTTGTTGTACCCAATATGCTAGATCCCAATCACATGTAAAGTTGCCTCTACACCATAGGTATCAATCCTACAGCTAGCCTTTAGTCTCTTCAGTACCACTCTTTCGGAAATTACTTGCATAATGGTCCAAAGAATCCTCCACAACCGCATCACTTCTTGAAATTGTCCTGGTCCTGGGGTTCAGGAGGTAAACATCCATATGTCTGGTTTCTCTAACAGGATGACCATTATTTGTGATATTATAATGACAGAGGTAATCCTTGTGCATCTCTCATGACCGCGGTGTGTCAACATCAAATATTGGTATAGGTACCTCCTCAAAAATACCAATGTCCCATATTAATAAGTTATGAGACATTCCATACACTTTCTGCGCAAGGGTCAACATGTCTAAGAGAGTTTGGTTACTAGATACAATATTTCGAGAACCACAAACCTTAGGTTTTGCAACCATCTCATCCATTTGAGCAAAAAACACAACTTCTCTCTCCTCTTTGATCTAATTACTGGCCAGCTTCTTCTTACAAGATCAAAAGGAGTCAGCGCGAAAAGACTGCTACGACGCGAAAAATGAAGAGGAAGCGTGAAAAATTTGAAGGCAGCATGAAAATTCTTAAGGTGGCGTGAAAACAGTGGCAGTGGCATAAAAAACCCCGATCATGCACTTAAAATGACGACCGAACTCTGGGAATTACGTGAAAATACAATATTTTTTTCTCAGAGAAAGGAAGATTTTTCATGAGTTAGAGTTGAGGACTTATCACCATATCAAATATGTTTGGAATGAGGGGAACGTGAGTTTTTTTATAGGCATGGGGCGGGGTTTTCACATGCTTGAAAAATGGTTTACGCGCCTATGTGATTTTTAATGTGCTGAGAAAAATGTTTACGCGCACCGACCCATGGAGGATATACAGCTCTACATTTCAATAGAATCAGACTTTTGTATCCCCTCACCGATCTGATTCCAAAGGGGGAAATTATAGATGTGGAAAAATGCACACATCCTAATGAGTGTATTTTTCATATAATGAGAAGACAGAGTTAAACCGGAGCGATCAATTCTGAGAGGACCGGAAGGGCCGCATGAAAAATCCAAGATGTGTGTGAAAAAACATCTCACACACGCCGGAAACCTTGGGATCCGAGGGAGTTTTTCATTCAGGGACATAAAATATCACACCGCTAACCCTGGGCACAAGAAATTACACACTGCTGATGTCGGCTGTAGAATCTTGCACACCATCGACCCCTGGAACTAAATCTAATGTTCCACCAACTCGAGCACTAAATCATTCACACGGGCCGACCTCCGTGCGAACCCAAAGGCCCCAAGTTCCTATAAATAGAAGATTTCCCCTTCATTTATTGACGGCTAAAGAATCTGAATAATATCATCCATGCATAATTCCTCTCTCACGCGTGAAAAATATGTCGTTTAGGTATGGGATTTTTTGCGACAGGTCTCCCAAGAATCTGCCTTCCCGCATGACCACTCGTTTTAACCCTCACCCAAATCCCATTAAGTCCCGACCCAGGCATGCAATTCATTCCCACTATGTCCAAAACATCGACTGGTTTTTTCACGCATCTATTCAGACTTGCTCACCCAACCTTGCATGAAATCCCTTTAATTTGTGTGCAAAACCCTTTCCAATTGCGTGCACAACTATTATCTTCCATGAAATTGTTGCAATTGCATGCCAAATGTTCACAAACCTCTCCAATTGCATGCACACTAGGTATTTTCAATTCAACTATTCCAACTATGCACCAATTTCACACAATCCTCCCCAATTTCATGAAATACTCCAGAACTACTCACCCTAGCATTTTCCATGCAACTACTCCATTTTGTATCGGAGCCTCCCTCCATGTGCGTACTTCTTCACATGTGTTCGATGTCCCACTTTTGGAAATCATCTTCAGGAAGATCTTACTCCCAAAACATCTACAACACACACCCTTCTCTCATATGACCTTCTAGGCTCGCATGTAGTAACTTCAATGTACCTTGGGTGACAATATTCATTATGTTGCTTCGCCTCATGCTTATTCTCATAGGCATGATAACGTCTAGTTATTCTTCGCATAGCCACAATAACATAGACGCATCAATGGATTGGTCCATAACACCCCCACACTACAGAATTGTGGATGCATTACTTCCCTCAATGGTGGGCAGGTATCAGTTATGTATGTCCTTGGGGTACAGAGTGCACCCACCTCGTCTAAGATGAAGGGCGTTGAAATACCAAGCACCATCGTCCTCAGGACATGACGTTAAATTGTAACCCTGCCCCATGAATCATACGCGGGGTGCCCCGTCTCAGACATTCTTTACACCCAATGGTTGCTATGGGAGTGAAATCCTCAATCACATGGAATGAGATCCTTTTTATTGGAGCGACGTTTGTCTGCTGGGAAAGGGCATCCACCTTGGTGTAAGCCCCTGATTTTTCTTACAGAAGGAAGCACTTGTGCTCCTCTGATCTTCTTCCTTGACAAAGACCAGAGGAGAGACGGGAATCAAGACCTCTGTTATCCAATTCATCTCCCTCTTTGTAACGCCCCGACCCTAGTTACCCAGAGTCGGTGCATTATTACATAATATTGGCATGATCACAAGAAAGATCAAATCTCGAAAGACCGATTGGTTTAGTAGCCTTGGAAAATGTCAGATATATTCATAAGTTTTACATTACATTATAAAATGAAAAAAAACTACTACAACAACATAATGTCTCAATAGACCACACTATTATCCCCTCATAAAATCCCTGCAGGTCATTCATAATTTACCTCTTCACTTCCTAGGAAAAATAAAACATAGAAAAGGGGTGAGCTCAAATGCCCAGTAAGGATAACAATATAGAGGAAACTTTCATAAATAAAAATAAACATTTAAGGCAATGTATAACTAAAACAAAATCCTTTTAAACTTGAACATTTAACATAGTATGGCATAAATAAAATGAAATAATTCCATTTACTTATTCACATGGATATTCTACTAATCGAATAATCACATGCAAAAATCAATAACCACTTTCATAATGTTGGAATGCATAATGCCAGACTATCATAACCACATAGCCAAGGCCTCGTGCCAAGACTACAAATAAGATTTTGTCAAGGCCTTGTGCCAAGACACTAGTTTGTCTCATGAGACCTACCGATGCATCGAGGAGCTACAGCGGGCTCCACCCGTCACTTATTAAGTCCAATGCATTCCCATATGAAAAGGTTTAAACATAACATAAACATTCGTATTAAAACTAGCATACGAAATGTCAATAATTTCACCATAAACTATGAATGGTATTAAAATAGCACATCCACAGTCAAACATATCACAAAACCTTCAATACAATATAGAAGTTTTGTATCATAATAAATCAACTTCAAATAATCTTAAAATCCATCAAAGGATGTTGACATAGATGAAATCAAAATTCTTTTTAAAGAAGTATCTCCTTTTATTTTGAAATCATTTAAGATCCATATAAAATAAAACATTTTCTTTGAAAATATTCTTATAAGCTTGTAAGGAAAGCATTGAAGATTTTATAACGGCGTAAAATAACCGCACCCGCCGTATAAGTTAAAAAAAACATTCTTACCTCAATTCTGTCGAAAAGGTTAAAAAGGACCTTGTTTTGAAAACGACGGAAAGATTCCATTATAAACCTCTTATAAAAAGTAAAAAAAGGGTATAAATGACTTTAAACCATATTCTTGTAAATAGTAAAAATGTTTTGAAATACATTTTTAAGAAACATGGATGTGGATGATAAAGAGATCCCAGTAGATTTTTACATATAAACAACCTCGGATAATGAAGAGATTGTGAAATAACCCTTACCTTGTACTTTTCCTTGGTTGGGGTAGGTTAACCTCCTGTATAATGGTGAAATAATTGTTATTAAATTATACAAGAATCATATATATTAATATGATATCATATATGATCTTTTAACATTGATTTATTAATAATATCTTAGAATTATCATCGTTTCGGGTGTTAACTTACTCATTTTCTTTTATATGTTTTGTTACATAAGCCATGTTTGTTGTATCTTATTCATATCCAGAATGATATCAAGTCCTTAAACATCATTTTTAAATCATAAAATGATAATTATACTTGAATGGATACGATGGAGAATGAATCTCATCGCGTTCGTGGAGACGGTAGTCCGTACGTACGCACGAGCGACAATATCATTCTTTTGATATTAAAATAATATATAAATGAATGGTATATCATATATACAGAATCATTTAATGTTATATTTATTATTTACATGAGTTACACATCATTATTATACCCATCCAAATAATATTATATTGAATAACAATTACACCACGACGTGGAGACGGTAAGCCGTACGTACGCACGTATGGTGACATGTTATTCAAAGGGTGGATAGAATACTGAATATGGTTGTACCATACTTATAATAAAATCACAGTATATGTGAGATACTGGAGTTATTATTTTAGAATGGTAAGAACAAAGGAAGAAGAAGTGGAAGAAGAAATGAACTTAGAAAAGGGTGGTGAAATCATTACCTCCTCTTCGGGTTCTTCCTTTTGATTTGATCAAAAGGGCTCCTTAGGTTGGCTTTCTGATCAAACTAAGGCCTCTAGGTTGTATTGAGGGATGTTGGTAGAGTATTTGGGAAGAGTTTGGCCGAACCAAAAGGCTTTGAAGGTGTGAAGAAATGAGAAGGAGGAGTGCCCTTTTATAAGAGGGGTGAGGGGCACCTTTGGAAAAGCTAGAAATATTAATTTATAATAAATTCATATTCGGTTTCTAAAGGCTCCAAAGTTGACTATTCAAAGTATGAGGTGGGGATAGGTCGAAAAAAACTCATCCAATAGAATTTAGACAGGTTTGGGTACTTATATTAATCTTATCTTTAAGTATTAACTCTAAGTTAATTAGTTTCACTTTTACAATGTCTCTTTGTATTTTTATATATTTAGGTTAATAAACTTACTATATACATCCAAGCGACCCCCAAGTGGTCCATTAATGATTAACCTATCATAATATAAGTCTCTTGGCCGAACCTTAGATTTTTAGGAATTTAATATCAATTAATAATATAATATTTGTTTTAAGAACTCTTTTATGTCAATTTTGACACTATTCAATAGTTGATTTTTGTGAAACTCATAACAGATTGATTACTTCGAACAAAGTCAATTAAATCAATAATAATATATCATACTATCTTAGAAAATTAGTTTAATTCATTAAAAGTTTCATATTATATTTTTTTGGGTATTTATAATATCAATTATTTTAATTTTTCACTATTATAGTAATTACTGCATCATCATTGTGTCATAAATAAAATAAATTATTTAATGTCTAAAAATTATAAATAAAATATCATTATGTAGGAAATCTTTTTATCTTTCTAAAGAATATTTATAATCTAAAATCAAACTTATATAACTCTATGTAACAATTGTTTTGCTAAAAGATATATGCTTGTGTCATTTTTGTATTCATTTTGACTTAATTAAAATAAAGTGTCATTATCACTTACAAGTGGATCCATGGGGTCCCAAAATTGACACAAAGATGCCCATGGTCGACCATGTATCAACCAATATGGTTAAGACACGTTTTAGGGTAATTTAGTATTATTATAATATTATTTTTTAACCCTTATTTACCGGATTTACCCTTAACCATGGTAAATAAAATATTTACCGCAGTAATTATTCAAAATGTCTAAAAATAAAAGTTACCTATTTACACAATTTGAACATCCTGATTCCAAATATGGAATCCATTTTCCTAAATTCAAAACACAGAAGTGGCAGAAATTAATTTAAAATTAATTCCCGCTGTCAAAACAAAAAGCGTGTTTTTAAGAGATAATAACTATCAAAAGATTGACACTTGTTTATGTTCGGTTTAATTGTATAATTATGTCCAATGACCAAAAATATATTAAATGGTAAAAATATATTCTAAATATACTTTAAAACTACTAAAATTCATAGTTTATCACTATTAATTATTTTGATTAAAAAAGTTGTTTTTAATTAAAATTTAGTAATTTTCACTATTCATCAAAATGTGAAAGTTATCCGAAAAGTACCAAAATTTCACCTTAGGCTAAATTAGATATTCCGAATCCAAAAATGAAGTCCATTTTGAAATATAAAATATATATAATTTCAAAAAGTAGGTATTACTATTCATAACGGCTAGTTTGATTGGTTACGGTGTGTTAGAACTCGGTGTTGCGTACAACACACGCTACTGTTTTATTCAAAGGAAAGCGTACCGTGGAAGCTTGGGATGTTTCATTTTAAATTTTTTGATGTCTCCATTTAGTCAAAAAGTTTAAAATATTGTATTTAAAAAGGTTTCACTATCGAAAGTTGATAAAAGTGCAATACGGAAAATGAATATGTTCTTGCATTATGACTAAGAAACTCATAATATGGATTCTAAAATTATAAGGATTATATAAAGTTTAAAATTTAGTTAATACTATTCATGACCTCTTTTAATGGCTTTTTTTTTGTAAGACATGGTGCAATTGAACTCAGTGTTGCGTGTAGTGCAAGTTATTGAATTATTTTGAAGAAATTACACACTATGAAATCTTGGGGTGTTACATTCTCCCCTCCTTCAATAAATTGCGTCCTCGCAATTTGAAATTGTTCTTCAAAAATAAAAGGTTGAAAATAAAAAATATCTTTGTGGGAAAACCCACATCGGAAATTGGGTTACTAAAATTTATTCTTAATATGAGGAAAAGAGAAATGAAAGGGTCACCACCAAATTATGATCTCGATTAGGAGAACATTGGTGGCAATTAGAGACATATAATTGGAGGAAAAACGTAAATATTTATAGGTAGTGATTGAGGTCATCAATCACAAACAAGTATAAAACTGAGGTCCTTAAACTCATCAATCTATGGTGATTTGAAATACCATCGGTTCAACAAAACATAGGGTATTAGGATAACACATTTTTGACGTTTCAAAATATCTTAGTTGAAATCCCACATCGAAAAATGAATTAATGAGGCCTATATTTAAAATAAAGAGTGGAAAGTATGAAGATTACCGAAAATAACACATACTAGGGTTCCATGTAGGAAAATATGGATATGGAGGAGAAATCTAACCATCAATTATCTGATGGAGAGTGGTAGAGAACATGGCTATGAAAAGGCCAAAAATCCCAAAGCCATAAATTAGTGATGATTTAAGGTACCATCTAGGACAACATTTTTGTTCTAAGTTCCTTTTATTAATGTTGAGGAATTTATTTATGAGATTGGATAAGATCATAAGGAGATATACTTAATTTATAATTAGAGTTTTGTCCATTAATAAATTTCTACCATAAACTCATCTTTCACTCGTAAAAAAAATTATATTTATACTATTCGTACAGGGTTCCAAAATAAACGAATTTATAATTCATCTACCAGATCTTTTAAAAAAACTACATTATTTAATCCAGGACATCTCTTGGTCCAGTGGTAGGTGATACACCCTTGTCTCCCTTCGGTTGTGGGTTCACGTCTCGCAGCCTTGCCGGACGCAACAGGTTGCTGCCCGACCTCCGGGTTGTCCTTTTATGGAAATCCAAAATAATCCAAACTAGAACTATCCAAAATACTTCTATCCAAACTCACAGTCCAACATTTATAAGGAAGTTAAACATAATATAGATCCTTTTTACCCCGTAATAGCATATGAATACCTTCATCATGTATTACCATATTCCTTATTGATTACATTCATGTTCCCTTATTCCATATAGAATGCTGGATATACTTCATTAATCCAAAAATGTTTTAAAACCCAACAATGATGGAATATAAAAATCATTAATCAGCTTCAAGGTAGTCAATAATATCCAATATAATTTATCCAAATCAATCATGTATTATTCTAAAATAACTTCCTCAGTATCAGAACTATATTCTCTCAACCATATATTTTCCAAAAGTTTATCCTGCTATTGAGTCACTTTTCTTTGTTCCACACAATCTCAAGTCCTTAATGAAATAGTACTGCAGTACAATCCTTATATACTCCATGATTATTGTAACAAGTACATTGTTGATACAACACTCAATTGACATAATCAACATAAGAACTCTAATCATTCCTCTTCATCTGTGGTAGTATCATAACTTGATTATTATCCAATAACATCATTTGCGGCATAGTCTGATGACTGGGACATAGGTTCGCGTAGTGTCCAAACTCCTTGCAAATGAAGCATTGTACATTTGAAACCATTTTCTTACCTTTGTAGTCACGTACTTTGTGCCCTTTTCCTCCACACTTATAACAAACTCCCATTCCTTTCAGGCAAGTTCCAGGGTGTTTCTTTCCACAGTTACCACATATGGGAAAATTCTTCTTTTCCCTTTTCCCTTTATCCATCTTTCTTTCTTCCATCCTTTTCTTCTCTTGATTCCCTTCAAAGCCATAGGACTCAGTAAACTATTTACTTATCTTATCAACACATGATATTATTTCTTCATATGATGATAATACATGGGAGACTATTTCTCTTATAAATTCTAGCTTAAGACCATGAAAGATATGATCCTTCCTTCTCTTTGGATCATGTGCATTTCTGGAGTTCTCATTCCTTCTACTGGGCGCCATTTCTAAACAATGGAATACACTAGATCAGTTTATGAATCAAAATACATAATCCCATACTTATAATACACTTAACATAAATTGAACTATTTATGGATATAATCCATAATCATAAAAATGTTTTCTTTGAGGAAGTATATACTCATAATCCCTTCAAAATGATTTGTAAAGAAAATGAGCGTTATCCTAAGCATATCCCCCGGGAGTGTCGTAACCAAGAGTGCAGCAAGGCCCGTTGTCGTGCACCAGTTCCCGTTCGAGTCTAGCTCAAAGCGGTGTTTTCGGGTTTTACCCCTAGGTACATCTGTGCCAGAGCCGCCTCTACCTGCTCGTATCCAGACAGGGATGTATTGCTCGGAAAACTCACAAAATATCTACAATACCAAAATTCTAGGAAGTTCTTCTATACTAATCCTCAAAGTTCATCTTAGGTCTACGTGCTCTAATCAGAGTTTTTATAAATCTAGCTTCCAAGGTTTGTACTAAACTTCCTCTGATACCAACTGTAACGCCCCGACCCTAGTTACCCAGAGTTGGTGCATTATTACATAACATTGGCATGATCACAAGAAAGATCAAATCTCTAAAGACCGATTGGTTTAGTAGCCTTGGAAAATGCCAGATATATTCATAAGTTTTACATTACATTATAAAATGAAAAAAAACTACTACAACAACATAATGTCTCAATAGACCACACTATTATCCCCTCATAAAATCCCTGCAGGTCATTCATAATTTACCTCTTCACTTCCTAGGAAAAATAAAACATAGAAAAGGGGTGAGCTCAAATGCCCAGTAAGGATAACAATATAGAGGAAACTTTCATAAATAAAAATAAACATTTAAGGCAATGTATAACTAAAACAAAAGCCTTTTAAACTTGAACATTTAACATAGTATGGCATAAATAAAATGAAATAATGCCATTTACTTATTCACATGGATATTCTACTAATCGAATAATCACATGCAAAAATCAATAACCACTTTCATAATGATGGAATGCATAATGCCAGACTATCATAACCACATAGACAAGGCCTCGTGCCAAGACTACAAATAAGATTTTGTCAAGGCCTTGTGCCAAGACACTAGTTTGTCTCATGAGACCTACCGATGCATCGAGGAGCTATAGTGGGCTCCACCCGTCACTTATTAAGTCCAATGCATTCCCATATGAAAAGGTTTAAACATAACATAAACATTCGTATTAAAACTAGCATACGAAATGTCAATAATTTCACCATAAACTATGAATGGTATTAAAATAGCACATCCACAGTCAAACATATCACAAAACCTTCAACACAATATAGAAGTTTTGTATCATAATAAATCAACTTCAAATAATCTTAAAATCCATCAAAGGATGTTGACATAGATGAAATCAAAATTCTTTTTAAAGAAGTATCTCCTTTTATTTTGAAATCATTTAAGATCCATATAAAATAAAACATTTTCTTTGAAAATATTCTTATAAGCTTGTAAGGAAAGCTTTGAAGATTTTATAACGGCGTAAAATAACCGCACCCACCGTATAAGTTAAAAAAAACATTCTTACCTCAATTCTGTCGAAAAGGTTAAAAAGGACCTTGTTTTGAAAACGACGGAAAGATTCCTTTATAAACCTCTTATAAAAAGTAAAAAAAGGGTATAAATGACTTTAAACCATATTCTTGTAAATAGTAAAAATGTTTTGAAATACATTTTTAAGAAACATGGATGTGGATGATAAAGAGATCCCAGTAGATTTTTACATATAAACAACCTCGGATAATGAAGAGATTGTGAAATAACCCTTACCTTGTACTTTTCCTTGGTTGGGGTAGGTTAACCTCCTGTATAATGGTGAAATAATTGTTATTAAATTATACAAGAATCATATATATTAATATGATATCATATATGATCTTTTAACATTGATTTATTAATAATATCTTAGAATTATCATCGTTTCGGGTGTTAACTTACTCATTTTCTTTTATATGTTTTGTTACATAAGCCATGTTTGTTGTATCTTATTCATATCCAGAATGATATCAAGTCCTTAAACATCATTTTTAAATCATAAAATGATAATTATACTTGAATGGATACGATGGAGAATGAATCTCATCGCGTTCGTGGAGACGGTAGTCCGTACGTACGCACGAGCGACAATATCATTCTTTTGATATTAAAATAATATATAAATGAATGGTATATCATATATACAGAATCATTTAATGTTATATTTATTATTTACATGAGTTACACATCATTATTATACCCATCCAAATAATATTATATTGAATAACAATTACACCACGACGTGGAGACGGTAAGCCGTACGTACGCACGTATGGTGACATGTTATTCAAAGGGTGGATAGAATACTGAATATGGTTGTACCATACTTATAATAACATCACAGTATATGTGAGATACTGGAGTTATTATTTTAGAATGGTAAGAACAAAGGAAGAAGAAGTGGAAGAAGAAATGAACTTAGAAAAGGGTGGTGAAATCATTACCTCCTCTTCGGGTTCTTCCTTTTGATTTGATCAAAAGGGCTCCTTAGGTTGGCTTTCTGATCAAACTAAGGCCTCTAGGTTGTATTGAGGGATGTTGGTAGAGTATTTGGGCAGAGTTTGGCCGAACCAAAAGGCTTTGAAGGTGTGAAGAAATGAGAAGGAGGAGTGCCCTTTTATAAGAGGGGTGAGGGGCACCTTTGGAAAAGCTAGAAATATTAATTTATAATAAATTCATATTCGGTTTCTAAAGGCTCCAAAGTTGACTATTCAAAGTATGAGGTGGGGATAGGTCGAAAACAACTCATCCAATAGAATTTAGACAGGTTTGGGTACTTATATTAACCTTATCTTTAAGTATTAACTCTAAGTTAATTAGTTTCACTTTTACAATGTCTCTTTGTATTTTTATATATTATGGTTAATAAACTTACTATATACATCCAAGCGACCCCCAAGTGGTCCATTAATGATTAACCTATCATAATATAAGTCTCTTGGCCGAACCTTAGATTTTTATGAATTTAATATCAATTAATAATATAATATTTGTTTTAAGAACTCTTTTATGTCAATTTTGACACTATTCAATAGTTGATTTTTGTGAAACTCATAACAGATTGATTACTTCTAACAAAGTCAATTAAATCAATACTAATATATCATACTATCTTAGAAAATTAGTTTAATTCATTAAAAGTTTCATATTATATTTTTTTGGGTATTTATAATATCAATTATTTTAATTTTTCACTATTATAGTAATTACTGCATCATCATTGTGTCATAAATAAAATAAATTATTTAATGTCTAAAAATTATAAATAAAATATCATTATGTAGGAAATCTTTTTATCTTTCTAAAGAATATTTATAATCTAAAATCAAACTTATATAACTCTATGTAACAATTGTTTTGCTAAAATATATATGCTTGTGTCATTTTTGTATTCATTTTGACTTAATTAAAATAAAGTGTCATTATCACTTACAAGTGGATCCATGGGGTCCCAAAATTGACACAAAGATGCCCATGGTCGACCCTGTATCAACCAATAGGGTTAAGACACGTTTTAGGGTAATTTAGTATTATTATAATATTATTTTTTAACCCTTCTTTACTGGATTTATCCTTAACCATGGTAAATAAAATATTTACCGCAGTAATTATTCAAAATGTATAAAAATAAAAGTTACCTATTTACACAATTTAAACATCCTGATTCCAAATATGGAATCCATTTTCCTAAATTCAAAACACAGAAGTGGCAGAAATTAATTTAAAATTAATTCCCGCTGTCAAAACAAAAAGCGTGTTTTTAAGAGATAATAACTATCAAAAGTTTGACACTTGTTTATGTTCGGTTTAATTGTATAATTATGTCCAATGACCAAAATTATATTAAATGGTAAAAATATATTCTAAATATACTTTAAAACTACTAAAATTCATAGTTTATCACTATTAATTATTTTGATTAAAAAAGTTGTTTTTAATTAAAATTTAGTAATTTTCACTATTCATCAAAATGTGAAAGTTATCCGAAAAGTACCAAAATTTCACCTTAGGCTAAATTAGATATTCCGAATCCAAAAATGAAGTCCATTTTGAAATATAAAATATATATAATTTCAAAAAGTAGGTATTACTATTCATAACGGCTAGTTTGATTGGTTACGGTGTGTTAGAACTCGGTGTTGCGTACAACACACGCTACTGTTTTATTCAAAGGAAAGTGTACCGTGGAAGCTTGGGATGTTTCATTTTAAATTTTTTGATGTCTCCATTTAGTCAAAAAGTTTAAAATATTGTATTTAAAAAGGTTTCACTATCAAAAGTTGATAAAAGTGCAATACGGAAAATGAATATGTTCTTGCATTATGACTAAGAAACTCATAATATGGATTCTAAAATTATAAGGATTATATAAAGTTTAAAATTTAGTTAATACTATTCATGACCTCTTTTAATGGCTTTTTTTTTGGTAAGACATGGTGCAATTGAACTCAGTGTTGCGTGTAGTGCAAGTTATTGATTTATTTTGAAGAAATTACACACTATGAAATCTTGGGGTGTTACACTCTTGGCTTTTTCGCCACCCGGTCCTCCATCCTAGAGTATGTCCCATTCTCCATCACCCTGTGCTGTTAACCATGTGTAAGCCCCTGTTTCCTCTTTGAGATTCTAACCACGTGTAATCCCCTGTTTCCTCATTGGGATGATAAACACACATAAGCCCTTGTTTTCCCATGGGGCTATGAACCACACTTAAGCACCTGTATCCTTTTTGGAATGCTAACCAAATGTAATCCCCCATTCCACATCCCACAGATGCAACTTCGGCGATGTGATCATCAGGTCCTTTCTCCCACTATTTTCTCACTTAAATCATGACTCACATGCGTATAGAGCAATCACAGACCATGAAATCCTATCTAAAAAGACTAATGTGTAAGCCCCACACTCCCTCCCAAACTATGTGGATTTTGATCCATGCCAAGGCAATGTACGTACGAACCCTCCCTGAGGTTCAAGCCCAACACCCATTGGTCCCGACCATATTTACGTATGTTCCCACTCCTCCCTACCTATATTGAATTTGATCATTCCCAAATCAAGGTACATAGAAAGCCTCCATGAGGTTCAAGCCCAACAAAGACTAGTCCTGACCATCTTCACATTAGTTCCCACTCCTCCCAAACTATGTGGACTTTGATCATTTCCATGGAAAGTTACATAGGAAGCCTCCCTGAGGATCAATACTAACAGCCACTAGTTATGACATCCTTCATGTCAGACTTCCTTCGTTCGACAATATGTTAAACTGTATGCCCCCTTCTCATTCTGCACGACATTAAACTGCATCCACCATCTTGAAATACATGGGATTTTATAAATTTCTCCTAGAAAGGGTACATAGGATACCTCTATTAGGTTCAATCCCATCCAGTAGTAAGTTGTTGTGATCCAAATCTAGCAGTATGTAGTTGTGAACCACATCCAGCGGTAAGACGTTGTGACCCCATATAGTGGTAAGTTGTTGTGCCCCCATCCAGCGGTAAGCCACTATGAACCCATTCCATGGAAATCCGTTGTGACTCCATACAGCGGTAAGCAGCTATGACCCCATCCAGCGGTAAATCATTGTGACCCCATCTAATGGAAATTTGTTGAGCCCCCATCCAGTAGTAAGACATTGTGACCCCATCCAATAGTAAGTCGTTTTGAACCCATCCAATGGTGTGTCATTGTAGTCCCCTTAATTGGGACCCACATTTCTGGTCTACCCCTCAGGCGTTAGACCAAATTTCAGGCCACTAATCATGTGTAAGCCCCAACATATCATCAGGATGATTTCCTACGCATTCACCCTAATATCATGCCCAACCTGGAGGTTCAAATTCTTCTGGGTTTTCTTTATATGGGTCGCCTCCTAATGTGTCCCATTAATTCATGAACTGCGCAGACTTTGATTCCCTGCCATGGAGATAAGTGGAATTTCTCTTCGAGTCTCAATCCAAACATCATCATCACCCTCAAGTCAAATGCATCTCATTATCCATAAAAATCACATAACCATCAGTAATCCATCTAGATTCTTACCCAGGATTCCACATCTCAATGATATCGTGGAAATTCATCCCTTCACTGCTCATATAATTAACCGGATCACTAACTACATGTTTTCCCTGACAATAGTGGTCCATATAGGGGTTTCACCCATCTAATCTTCTCTAGTTAGTGTTCTGATCACTCTAGTCTATCTCTGGTAAATGTTATACATCTGGCATACCCTGTGTTAAACATAAGAAGAAGAGGAAAGCCTCAGATAAATGCATTTGAAATGTAATTCCCCGTATTTGATGTAGTATGCCTTGTGATTCCACGCACTCAAGAATCCCCATAATAAGGGGAAGAATCCCGGACGCTCTAGTGTCCCAGTGTCCATAAATTCCAGTGATATCCAACATGACTACTCCCATGACCGAAGGATACTATCCGGCAAGACCCCCTTGGGATATCTCAACTGATGTAGTGTAATTAACTGGAGTACATGATGAAATGGCACTAGGAAGAGCTTTATGAACATTGTCTTACATCAATAAGGGAGACCCAGACTAGGTAACGAGTTCCGAGGTGGAATCCAAGAAGGAAGAACTGATATCCCATCATCCCATTTTGATCAAATAGAAAATCTCCCTGAACATGGAATGGATGTCACCTGCCTTTGGAAAGTGTGAATGTGGGGAAAAATAGTGTCGTCATCCTCAAATATGCGGATGCGTGCGCCCCTACGAAAGCATCAAAAACTTGGTTACTGTCAAGTAAGTCTCTACTGATGAATGTACTGAAATAGTAGTGATGGTTAGATTCGTTCACAAAGGAGACAAGACTGATTTACCCAAATATAGTTTCTCCGTTTTATCAGTTTGTTCAATTCTCATATGGAATATAATATGGTTGTATTGTGAGAAGCTATATCAATAGCCAATGATGTACCTTTTATTTTAGGATATGGGATGCTTTTTAAGGATACTTCATGAGGGAATTTTTGAGGACTACCAGAGAAGTACTCCTTCTCCAAGCGAGGTATTTGTTTTAGAGGAAGCCTTTGGAAGCTTGACTGAAAATAAAACAAATCGAGAAGATATTGCTGCTGAGCTAGATGGTGGAACTATATTTCTATTTCTGTTTGTTCAGAATCTAATTAGTCCACAAAAGGATATTTTTCTACACTCAAGGATCATGATGTATTTTTTTAAACATCTTTTAATGAATGGACACAATATTAACCTATGTATGTATGTTATACTTCCTTTGTGTGAGTTGATAAAGACATCCTCATAGTAAACATCTTTGTTTTACTCATAGTTAGTCTATAATATGATTCTTTCTAAAGGATTGGTTGATCTAGATGATGAATTAATTAAGGAATATAAATTTTGTATCTCAAATTTTACAATCAAAATGATTAAAATCAGTTGGAATCCATGGGTAAAAGCATGGGTGGAACATAATGACAGGGTTTATGAAACTTTCAACTCGATTGATCATTCTTCAAGACCTAAAATCATTTCTTATCGTGTTATAGAACTGGATGAAATTGTTGAATATCTTATTAAAGTGGAAGAAGAAGAGGTTACTGCACCTACAGGGAAAATGGTCTTGGACATGGAAGCTAGTGTACATTATCCTCATGTCGTAGCTGAGATAGAAGTACATGTTCCTAAAAGAACTATTTTTTTAGAAGAATAACCTACTTATAGAGATATTTCAATTGTTGATGTAAATGAAAATTTTGTTCTTGAATAGCATATATAAGAAGATCTTTCTATTAAGAAAGAATCTTCTTTTGTGGAACACTTAGAGGAACAAGATGTTCCTAAAATTTTCCCATCTTCTGAGGAAATAATGGAGAAAGCCTTTCAGTTGGCTAGAAAAAACATCTGTGAATCTATTGGGGATGGAATTTTGTAAATATATCAAATAACTAAATCTATTAGTCCTGTGAGAGATGCACTTGTTAAGGGGGAGCACCACCCTAATCTGAAAAGTGTTTAACTTACTGATCTAGTTTATCAATGCACTATGGATACATGGTATAAATTCCGTAGGTAGTTTGATGTGAATGATTCCTAGGAATCCTCAGTTAAAGGCATAGACATGTCTTTCCTATTTCAATGGAAACTAGTCTCAGCCTGTATTAGCTTCTATTCGAGACCCTTCACATGAACCTTATACCATAGTGAGTAAGGATGATTTGAAAGAATTTGGATTTACATTATTGGATGGAGATAAAAATTTCATGAACAATCAATATTCTCATATTAAAACCTATTTGAAAGAGATAATGAAATATTTTTAAAAAATATCATAAGATAGATTCATCCAAAAAATTCTTCATAAAATTCAAGATGTCAGAATTCAGAAAAAAATGCTGAATGATGAGGTGATGTCTCTTAGATCTATGGTTGATGACATGAAGAGAGTGTTGAAGTCATGACGAAATCCTATTTCTCATCCTATTGAAGAAGTCAGTGGTCAGATAAATAGGAATGTTTGACTCCAATTCAACATAACCTTACATCCTTAGCTACAAGGTCACTGAATGAAACAATAAAATTGTTAAATAAATTTGTGACCGTGTTATTGGTCTCATTAAATTAACTGATGTGTATAACGGATATCTACAGAATATTCTAAATCACTAAAGTCCATTACATCAGCTGTTACAGCTTCATGTACCTCTAGACAGTAATCTCAACCCTCTCTTGACAGTGATCTGTTCAGAATGGTTATTAATGAATAACTTCAATCAATGCTAAGTGGCTTTGAAAAATAATATCTATCGTTGGTTGTCAATAATAGTGATAGAGTTATTCATTTTGTAATAATTCATTCAAAGATTATAAATTATTCTTAATATTAAATTACTATGATGGTGGATTTCTACTTCAATAGGATTTTTCCTAAGCATGATATGACAAACCATTTCATGTTCCTTTTATGGAATATGAGAATCCCTCCAATAACACAAGGTTTTAAAACTCAAGTTCAAAAGATGAAATATTTCACTCCATTGTTAGACAAGATCATGGAAAACAAAGGTGACTTCAAGAATGCGATGAAGTATGGTGGTGAGATTATTTCTGACTTCATCAAGTTATTGAAGCATTAACATTATGTTCAGAGCACTGTAATTATGGCTCCAGCAGGTACTCCCTTATGGAATGGTTTTCCTCATTCCTCATTCACTTCCTTGGCATCTACCTCTATGTATTTCTCTCTGGATTTGAGTCAGATCAGTCCTATTATCCTTGACCAACAATTCCCTCAGACTTCCACCAATCCTACCTTAGCCCCATATGTTTTTAAAGGACTCCCTCTTCCTTCTCATGCAGTTCGTTCACTCCCCTTTTCAACCTCTACCTCTACTTATGTGTCTACTATTGATGCTACTGCCAAGAGAAAATAGAAGACATCTAGTGCTGATGAACAGTGAACACTGTAATTTGATAGGGATATTATTGTATTTTTTTATAGTATTTGTAATGAAACATCTTTCTCCATCTAATGTATTGTAACCTATTATTGTCTATTCTATTATTGTCAATTGTGCTGTTTTTGATAATCCCAAAAGGGGGAATGAGACATACACTAAGGGAGATCAACAGAACACTAAGAACAAATGTCTCACTCCTATGATTTGTGATCATGAAAAAGGGGGATATTGTTGGAATCCTCTTATTTTAATCAAGTTATAATGAACCCAAATCATATACAACCTACAAATTTTATTAATCATGTATAATATATTTCCAGTCATGTGTATAGATGGTTGGTTTATTTATGGTTTAAAAAACATTTCTCATGACCTTCATTCCTATAAATGACGACTAAACTATATTTATTTTGTTTTATAATAAATTTATTTTATGGTTTATTATGTCGAATTAATTCTATTAATATTACAACTTATGTCTACATAAATATATTTGGCTATGCTTGAGAAACCATGACAATACACCCTGGCCATACACTGTTACTAGATAACATGACCCAGACACTATGAGACTGACACACGTGACCTAGACACCACGACCAGGGAACATGACCAAAAACCATCCCCAGAACCCATGACCCAGACACCCCGACTAGACACCGTAACCAGTTTCAGATCTGTGGAAGTCTGTGACACTAGTTCCTTGCGAAGACACCGATCAATGTTTGGAAATGTACTAGACATTGTGATACTAACACCACATCTATGCTACCAGTTCCGGATCTCTATACAAATATGCCATTATTACTGTCTCACCGCTTATAACTGAAGATGAAGACATCATTTTGTGGTGACAATGTTTCCATGTGACACCATTTCCAGACAGACTGTGACAAATTTATTTAATTTGTTTTTTCATTTTCAATTTAATTTCAAAAGTTCATATTCTTAGTCATTTAAATACACTAACATAATAATTATTATTTTATAGACATGGAATCTAATTTTATGATGTACAAGGTGAAGAATACATAAAACCTATTAGATCCAACACATGAACTCCATGAATTAAAAGAAAAGTGTATCCCTGAATCAAAAGGTGGTAGACCAGGAGAACTACAAAAATTTTAGAGAAAAGAACAGACACATGCATCAAGATACAACTGAAGAACATATGAATAATTCACTAATCCAAAAGATAGGATAACATAAATTAGAGTAAGGAACATCTTTATAAAACAATATTCATGAAGAACACGAGCCCGATATAACTGGAATACAGAGCACCGGACCTGCGATACTCTGTTTCTCACAAGAGGACTCAATACATGCATCTTCATCATCCGAGAAGTCCATATGAACATTTAATAACACTCAGATCACTTCTAACCTTATCTCTATTGATTCAATAATGTTTAATTTTTACAATTCCATTGCTCTATGTTTTGTAAATAACAAACAAATTATCTTAAAGTAGATATATTTTTCATAAATATTATTCTCATAAGGAAACTTTCTATTCCCTAAAACAAATTCTCATTATCTAAGAGAAATTTACATTCTCTATGTAAATTTTATTCACACATTGGTCTTCTTCTTTCATATTATAATCTCTCTTAATCTACAACATTCTATTACAATGGAAAAATTTTCTTTCTAATTTAAAACCTCAGAATCCTACATTACTTGGATATAATGTATATTATTTTTAGTTTCCTAATTTTCTGGAATTCACTTTCTGAATTCACTGAAATTAAGTCTACGAATTCCTCAGAATTTGGAATATGAATACCGCAAAATTTAGAAACCTAATTACTCTGAATTCAAACTCCTAATTCCCCAAAATTTGGACTTGTAATTCTTTATAATTCCGACCCTTAGTTCCTCATAATTAAAACTCTGAATTCCTCAAAATTCAGACTCTGAATTCCTAATAATTTAGAACCCGATATTTTCAGAATTCTGATTCCATATTCATTGGAATTCAGACTCCAAAATCTATATAATTCAGGATATGAATTCATTGGAAAACAGAATCATAATATCCATGATTTAATGTATCTGATCGTTTATTTGTTTAGACTCGGAGATTTATTTTTTACATAGACTCCAAAAATAATATTTGGTTAAGAAACCTTATTTATTTACAGTTGTTATAGTCATGAAATGATGTTATACAATATATTTCAAACTAACCTTTTCATGAGTGACACATGTACATGTACATTTGAGATTCACGGAATAATATGACCATTAAAGGATGGAACAAACAATTGGAAAAGATCTTATAAAACATAGCTCATTTGAATGAGCTCACAACTGAGAAAAAATGTTCCATCACTCTATAGAATATAATCTTTTGAAGTTATTTATAGAGAGGAATGATCTCATGCATTGTGCGGTTCTGAGAATCTTGTTCAAATGGATTCATGAAAGTCCAATTGTTGCTAAGTACAACAAGGGGCATCCAGGGATATGAATATAGAAGTTCCAACTACCATAATGTTTGAGGACTTCCGGGGATAGGAAGACAGAGGTTCCAACTACCTAAATGTTTGAGGTCTTGCGTGGAAACCAAGACAGAATCTGATATTCTTATCGAGGTCTTACCTTGGTGTGGGTATGATAGACATTCATGAAAGTATAAATCAACCGACCATTATCCACGATTGTTGGATACCATACACGTTGTCTTAAAAGATCTTATAGTTGTAACTTGTTTTGTTTCAGGTTTATTTCTGTAGTATTTTGATAAAGTAAAAAGTGTATCCCTGTTATACTTTCTTTTAAATTTGTATACTCTGATAAGTATGATTCTATAAGATTTATGATATAATCCTTTTCATATAATATTTAGTTATTTTTTATTTCCGGAACCATATTTCCCAAACCTTGTAAACATTTTTTATGTTTTATATCCTGAACCATATTTCTAGATCCTTGTAAACATTCCTTAAGTTTCATTTCTAGAACAATATTTCTATAACCTAGCATGTATGTTTAGTATAACTAAAAGAGGTCTTGTGAATTTACCTTGTTTTTCTTTGTTAAAAATATCCTTAAGGTTAAAAACGACATTTTTTTAAACTTACAATTCACCACCACTTATAATTGAGCATCTATATTTATATTTCGATCCTACAAATGGTATCAGAATAGTTGTCTGAAATACGTATTTTCACATATATGTTTTCTTCCTCAAATTTTCATTATTCCAAAAATTTCATTTCTTAGGAATTTCTATATTTGCTTAAAAACTATTCTATTAACATGTTTTTGTGGGAAGACAATATTTTTAAAGATGGTAGGAATCAATGTTGGTTCGATTGATAATCTAAATCCATATTGACCACCTATATTTGATGGAAATGATTATTAGTATTAGGGAGATATCATGAAAACTTTATTCATAAATAATTGAGTAGAAAACATTGTCATGCTTACTGGAGAATACATGATTCCTGTTAAGGAATTCAAAACCATCACCTTCCAAGAAAATTTAGAATATCAACTAATCTAAAATGTACGTAAAACTTTTCCGTGTTCCATGAAAAAGAATATATATACTCATATTTCCTCTTTTGAGGATGAAAATTGAATCTGGAAGAATCTAGATGTTACACATTTTGGTATATCTAAAGCAATTGAGGAAATAAGAGATATGCTTAGAGAAGAGCATCAAGGATCTCTATATACCTAAGGAGAACCTATTTTTAATGGTCAAGAAATTTTTCTGATTATTTTCAAATTTTAACAAAGTATGGGCTAGAAAGGTTTAGATGATGAATCTCTTGTGAACATGATTATATAAATCATGCCAAATGAGTGGGAATCTAAGAGAATAACTATCTATGAGAACAGAAAGGTGTCTAAAATTACTCATGATGATATTTTTGGAACTCTTCTGCAACATGAGTCAAGAATGAAATTAGTTGCTGAGATGAATAAGAAGAATAATGGAAATGGAACTGTAGCCTTTAATACTATTGAAGCTAAGAATCTGTAAAGGGTTAGAAGATAAAATTCGAAGAAATTCACTATTTTATCAAAATCCAGTTAATGTGAACGTAGTGAGACTGAAGTATCTAATCATTATTTAAGGATGAACATTATAGTTTGAAAGAAATTCATTCATTATAGATATAATAACAAAGAATTAAAGGACAAGAATGAATTAGAAATCAGTTGGTATGAATTGAAATGGGCAGGGCATATAAGTCCATATTGTCCATTTCTTATGAAAAAGGATAGAAAGGAAAATCATTCTCAGAGGAATAGAAAGGAATATTAAAGGCTAATGATAATAATGTTTTGAAATCCAATGACACCTGGAGTGCCAGTGGTGGAGACTCTTCTGATGAATCCTCAGAGTATGAATCTTTTGATCAGAAAAATCTTGGTCTACTAACCAGATTACCCAATGAAAATCATTTTCTAATGGCCATGTTACACAATAAAGAACCTATAATTAATGTATCATTAAATAAAAATTATACTGATGATAAATATTATAAATATTCAGAATATGATTCTTCCTCATCAGAAGATAATATATTACCTTATTATGAAGAAGTGTCTTGGTTTTCTAAACTTCTTGAGAATAAAAATTCTAATCTCAAGAAAAATATTGATAAGGAAAAATAAAACATTAAAATTTTAACCATAGAAGTATTATATCATTCTAAATATCATGATATGAAAATTTTATATTTTAAAAGTATTTGACAAAATCATGAGGATGTTAATTCTGAGAAGGATAAACTATATAAGAATCTTGAAAATGAAATATCTATGAGAAATATTTTAGAGACTAACTCTAGTTATAAAAATAATGTTTTGAGGATAAAAACATGGTTATAAAACTGAAGTCATTAATATTTTCCATGAGGAAGTGTTTGTCAATATTTAAATCTAGTAATGAAAATTTTGACAATATGAATTACCAAATTCTTCCTTTATGGAATCGTTCTATTTTTTTTATAACCATTCTAAACCAGTTTTCAATAATAACTAGTTTGTTCCTCAAAGTTCACTATTTTGCACTATGTCTCTGTGTGGTGGAAATTAGGAAAAAAAATTCCATTAAATAAAACCCAGTCTTTATGTTTTTATAAATATTATTTCCCTAAGAACATGATCATACCTAAAATATTTATTTTTAAAATTTTCAAAACTAGGAATGTTTGGATTCAAAAAGTCTAACACTCATATTTTCTTGAAAATAATGAATGTAACTACATAAATACAAGTTACATTGATAGTGGAAGTTCCCAGCATATGACGGGTATAATAATTTGTTTTTGAAAATATTATATACATGAAAGGATGAAAAGTAACTTTCAGAGATAATGCTCAGGGAGAAATTATTTGGTAAATATAACATTGTTCTTTTTGAAAAAACATTGATTTGAATTTTATTCATTGTTAAAAGTCTTAAGAAAAACCTCATTAACATAAGTAAATTATGTGATGATTGTTACCTTTTGAATTTTAGGAATTACAATTTCTTAGTGCATAATTCTAAGGATGAGATTATTATTTCAACCTGTAGGCAATAGAATGTATACAAACTAAACATAGAAGACCATATGAGCCAAGAATGACCTTTCCATAGTGCAATGTAAGAACTATCATGGTTATGTAATAGTGTTTTTTGACACCGTAACTTTAGGAACCTATGAAAACAGTCAAAAAATACCTATTAAGGATCTAACAGAGAATAGACTTGATTCTTCAATAGTTCACGATCCTTGTCAAATTGGAAAGAAACATAATAAATGTTTTAAATCAACAGGTTATGTCTCAACCTCTAGTTCAATATAGTTAGTGCATATGGATCTTTTTGATCCAACAAAACCTGGAAGTATTGGAGGCCAATATTATGTATTTGTATTAGTTGATAATTACACTATATTCATATGGGTATATTTTCTAGAAATGAAATCTAAAGCTAATTTTTATTTAATATTTTTTAGATCCCGAGTTAATAATAAGAAAAATAGTCAATTTATAACTATTAATAGTGATCATAGAGGATAATTTCATAATTCATATTTTGAATCTTTTTTGTTGTCAAAAACGAATTACGCATAACATTTCAACACCAAGAACCTCACAACAGAATGATGTTGTTTAAAGAATAAAACGAATTCGTCAAGAGATAACAAGAACCTTGTTGAGTGAATATTCTATTGAATTTTTTTTGGGATGATGCAATAAGTAATTATTCTTATACTATATATCAACTTTTTATTAGATATTTTCTTTACAAAACCCCTTAAGAGTTATAGAATGGTAGAAAACCTAGACTTTCCTAATTCATGGTATTTTTTTGAAAAGTATTCATTCTGAATACTAAAGATGATTTATTTAAATTATCACCCAAATATGATGAAGGAATTTTTTTTGGGATTCTCCATAACTTCTAAGGCTTATAGTGTATTTAAAAAAAATACTAGTACTGTTGATGAAACATTGGGTGTTAAATTTGATGAAATAAATCCTTTTTTTAGACAACCTCAACATACATCTTTATATGAATTCAAAAAACTGATTATCATCCCTTTATAGAAAATCCATATGATAAGGAAAATGTTCATGAAAATATTTTTGAATAATTTAGCTCATAATATTTCCTACCATATGTCGATGAACAACTTTTATAAAACCCAAAACAGTTGTTTCTTAAGAATCATCCCCACTGATAGTATGATTGTTGTTGTAAATCAACGAATGAGGACTATGATATCCTTATTAAATGAAGTAGAACATCTAGCATTCCTTTATCAATTAGAACAACAAAGCACCGATAAATATTTTGGTGATGATGATTTGATTAAAGCCATGCAAGATGAGGTAAATTGGTTCAAAATGAATTATGTTTGGACCTTGGTTGAATGAAATAAGGAAACATATGTTATTAGAGTTAAATGGGTCTTCTAAAATAAGTGTGAAGATAATGGAATCATTGTAACAAATAAGGCTAGATTAGATTATAAAGGCTATAATCAACAAAAATGAATAGGCTATGATGAAATCTATTCTCCAGTATCTTGAATTTATTCTATTCATATTTTACTTCCCATTGCTGAATTCTTCAATTTCAAAAAATTTTATATGGATATAAATTGTTTTTTCTTTAATGTATATGTTCAAGAGGAAGTTTTTTTGAACATCGTCCACCTTTAGAAGACAAAAAACATCCTGAACATGTTTTTAATCTTACGAAATATTTATATGGACATAAACATGCCCCTAGAGTCTTGTATGATAGATTTACATTATTTTTGATAATAAATAGTTATATTATGGGAACTGCTTATCCAAACATTTTTATGAAGAAAGATACAAATTTTTTTTAATGTTCAAATTTATGTTGATGAAATTTTATTTGGTTCAACTCAACAGTCCTTAACTGATTCATTTTCCAATCAAAATAAATCTGAGTTTGAAATGTGTATGATCGGTAAGTTAAATATTTATTTTAGGATTTCATATTTCTCTAAAAACGGAAATAATTTATATATCTCAATATTAGTATATTAAATATATTCTTAAAATGTATGGATATTAAAACACTTATATTATAAGTACCCCCATTGGTACCTCAAAATCTCTTGATCTTAATGAAGATGGGAAACCAGTAAATCAAACATCCTTTAGAGGTATGAAATTATATTTACTATACATGACAGCTAGTCGTCCAGAAATATGGTTTTCAATTTTATTATGTGCAACATATCAATCCAATCTTGAGTAATATCATTTAAATACTATGAAAATAATTTTTTGCTATTTAAATAGAACAATGGATTTATAACTCTTTTATACTTCTGGAGATGAATCTGTTTTAAAAAGTTTATCAGATACTGAATTTGGTGGATGTGAAATGGATAGAAAAAATACATCTGGATCTTGTCATTTCTTAGGAGAGTCATTAATTTCATGGTCATGAAAAAAGCAACACTCGATAGCACTTTCCACTGTTGAAGCTGAATAAGTAGTAGCTGGAAGTTTATGTGCCTAAGAGTTATGGATGCAACACACACTCACATGTTATGGTATGCGTTTTACCAAAATAAAAATCTTGTTTGATCATAGTAAGTGACATTTCTCTACAAAAAAACCCTAAAAATCACACTAGTTCAAAAAACATAGATATAAGGCATGACATTCTTAGAGATCACGCACAATACCTAGATATCATTCTTCAATTTATCAGAATGAAAGATCAGTTTTTGATATTTTCTAATAATCAATAACTACTAAAAGATTTGAATACATTAAAAAAAATTATAGTAATGATATCCATAAAATAATCTTTAATATTTACTTTATGTTCAATCCAATATTCGTACATTATGAAAGTCTTTTTTTAGGGGGAGTAAATTTTGTTTTTAGTAAAAATATTTTGTAGTCTAAATTTTTTTTTGTATTAAAAAATATATTGTAGTAAAATTATTTGATTCCAAAATTTTTAGTAGTCCAAAATTTTGTAATCATTTTGTTTCTAATAAAAATATTTATTAATCATTTATTATGCTTTCTGTATTTTAACCAAATTCGATTTCAGAATATTTATTTCTAGAATCTATTTTTGTTATTTTCTATATTTTCCGGATTCAAAATTTTTCTTTCATTAAAAATATTTTCCAGAATCTAATGTTCATCAAGAAGAAATTTCTTCATTACTGATAATTTTCCTTGCAATCTAGAATGTATGATTCCACACATATAATTTCATAATAAATTTTTAACATGATGTTACTTTACTCATGTTTTTAGTAATTGTTTTGGGATTAAATTTCCTTAAATCTGTATATTTTACCTTAAAACCCTCAAAAGATGAGAACCTACCAAAATATTTATTTATATTTTAACTAAACCATTAGATCAAATCAAGAATATTTCAACCATGGAATCTTTTTTGGAATATGAATCATCACCTGAAACGCCTATATAAAGCCCCCCCCTGATGGTTGTCCCACATCAATTAATATGCTTTGGAGTGTTTAAACTATGCTTCTTTACATAAGGCTCATTGCAAATTTCCTTTTTTTCCAAATTATGATTGTCTTTGGAAGCTTCTCCTCAGAAAAAAATGTCGGCAGTTATGATAATTTATGAATGGATGATCTATATAATAAATTTTGTAGATCCAAAGTTATTTTCTAAATATGCCTCTATTATTTCGAAGAATATCAAGTAGAATGGTTGGGAGAGATTATGTGTATCCAATCTAATGTCATAAAATCATGTTTTTTCGGAGTTACTAGTAGAATTCTATGAGTCTATAAGTTTATTTAATGAAGTTTGAAGAGACATGTTTCCATTTAAGAGTTATGGAAAAACATATTCCCTTTACAATAGTAAGGATTCCAACTTAATTGGAATCTCATATGAAGGTGAATATGAGTTATGTACCCCCAAGCTACCATATGTATCAGGATCGTTTGAGAAGGAGATAGATTTTGAGTGTCTTAGTTTGAAATAAGTGAAGACTCAAAATAATTTTCATCTCTCTACAAATAACTGGATCCTTGAGTTATGGGTCCAGGGTTTTCTCATTCCATGAAAAGGAGATAAGGACTCCATAAAGAAGAGAGTTATCTATATTCTAGATTTTCTTGTGATCCTTAGGATGATTAATTTGGTGAAGTATGTATTGAATAAAATCATTAATATCATGAATGGGACTCTCAAATCTCAATTTTATAATGTATCCGGTTATGGTTTCCAAGATCATTGTGCTTTTCCTAGAATCGTTCAAAATCCCGTGTAGTTCTATTATAAGGAATTTCAATGTTATGTTATTGAGTGATGATACCCTGAGAAGAATGATGGATGGTTTCTCTAGTGAATTCAGAGAATTAAATGAATAATATGAATCCAAAATCAAAACATTATCAAATAAACTAGACATGGATTAGACATACAAGAAAGGTGGGATGTAGATAAAGGAAAAGGAACCAGAACTGAAAGAAAAAAATCAAGAAGTTCAGGAATCCCAATTCGCTCCTCCAAAACCAAAGAAGAAAAATACTTATCTAGATGAAGTGGATTCCGAGTGGATAAGAGATAATAAAATTATGAAGGGGAAGATAAATTTTTCTTGGAACCTTCTAGATATAAATCCATTAATATTAATGTTGCTGAGGAATTTGTGAAGAAATAAAAATGGAATAAGAAAAAGAAGAACTTGTTTGAAGCTGCGATCATTCAATATCTTTTGAAGGATACTAAGAATGCCTCTGAACAAGTCCGGATACCGGAATTGTTTCGGCCAGAATCATTTCTAGTGACTCTAGGAATGAAGATGGTGATTCTAGAATATAATGAAGAAGATCAAATTGTACAAGAAGAGTAAGTGGAAGGAGATGAAGAGGAATGAAGTGATGATACATATGATCTAATAAGACAAGTTTTGTAATATCATTATAAGGAGGGTCCTTCAACAAAATTGTCAACCCGTACTTCTCAGGATTAATCTACCAAAAATATTTCACAAGGAAAATTGGATGAGTATATTGAATATGTGAATAATCCATCATGTGATGAAAGAGGAAATCATTATTTTGATCAACCATATGATCTAGTGGAAGATACTGAAAATGAAAATTTTGAGGATGATAAAATAGTTAAACTTTAATATAGTGAACACGAGTCGCCAAATTCAGTAGAGATCATTATGAGAGATGATTAGGGAAAACAGAATTAGGTTTATACAATGAGGAAATTTGTTGTGGCAATGAAAGATGATGGTGGATTACCAAACAGAAATTATGAAGAGATAGGGAAAGAATCATCACCATCAAAAGAATCAGATTCAGAATAATCCACACTGGGACACGACTTTGTTGTTCAATCATTGATGAAGTTGGTTGATACCATTCCCTTTTTATATTATAGACTCGAGATGCATGATACTTCAGAAATTTATTAATAAAAAATCAGATTCTATTACCATGCTTATGTATATGTTTTTCAGGCATGAGGCTGATTTGAAATCCTTCTTTATTGGGTATGAAGCTCACAAGAGGCCATGTAAGGATACTGCAATGTGCCCAAGGAAAACATTGAAGATATGAGTGTTTTTTTGACTTTAAATACAATTTAAAGGATGTTTTTGATACCGAATATGTCCAGATAAAAGTCGATACAAAATGTTATGAGGTGAATCTCAATCATGGAAAAACAACTAGGAAGTAGGAAGTCAATGACCTGAATGGGAAGCTTATCTCAGTCACTCTAAATTGTAATAGGGTTAGAGATCTCAGAATTGAGTTTGGAGAAAAGATTTGTAATTGTTTCCGACGCTTTCGCCGGGGCGCGCGCGCATCCGTCCGCGGAGGAGGGGGACGCACGGCTTTGTTGCCCCGCATTCCCGCTTTCCAAAGGCGGGCGGCATTCATTCCTTATTCAGGGACGTCTGCTCCTTGATCGAAACGGGATGATGGGATGTCGGTTCTTCCTCCTGTGGATTCCTCCTCAGAACTCGTCACCTAGTCCGGGTCTCCCTTATAGATTTAATACGTAGTTCGTGAAACTCTTCCCAGTGTCATGTTTCCATGGACGCCGGTTAATTACACTGCTTCTGTCAGGACATTCCAAAGGGTCCGGTCAGGGAAGCAACCTTCGGTCAGGGGAGTAATCACGTTTGAGGCATCAGTAGCGTGTCTGGACGCTGGGGTACCTGGCATGTCTGTCTGTTATCCTCGATCACAAGGCTTCTCGAGGGCGTGGAAGCCCGAGGCATCCCACATCGAGCGCAGGGAATTGCATGTCATAGACACGTATCTGAGGTTTTCCTCAGCTTCCCATGTTCAACACTGGGTATGTTGCAAGATTAACGTCTAGCAGAGACGGTTACACCAAGGGCGTTCCATCTGAGGTTTTCCTCAGGCATCTCATGTTTATCACGAGGTAGGCCGCGGGTTTAACGTCTTGCAGAGACGGTTGAGAATGAAATGGGACCATCGTAGGGAGGGGCGACAGCGAAGTTGGGCTTGAGCCTTGAAGAGACTTCCTACGTATCCCCGTGGCAGGGAATCAAAGTCCTCGTAGCTCAAATGATACAGTTTAACGTCATGCAGGATGATAATGAACCCTAACGTGAATAAACGACGGGTGGTGGGTGTCGGTGAGCCGACGTAAGCGAGGGACCTTGATCCACTATTGATGGGCTTGAACCTCGTGGAGGCTTCCTACGTACCATGCCTTGACATAGATCAAAGACCTCGTAGTTCAAATGGGGCTGGGTCACAATGGCTTACCACTGGACCAGGATGTAGTTTAACGTCATACTGGACGTAGGTAGAACACGACGTGAATTGGGTGATGGGTGGGCTTGAACCTCGTGGGGGCTTCCTACGTACCATGCCTTGACATGGATCAAAGACCTCGTAGTTCGGAGAATACAGTTTAACGTCATGCGGGACGATAGTGAACCCTGACGTGAAAGAACGACGGGTGAGCTTGAACCTCGTGGAGGCTTCCTACGTACCATGCCTTAACACGGATCAAAGACCTCGTAGTTCAAGAGGTCACAACGGCTTACCGCTGGACTGGAATGGGACCCGACGTGAATGAGCGACGGGTGGGCTTGAACCTCATGGAGGCTTCCTACGTACCATGCCTTGACATGGATCAAAGACCTCGTAGTTCAGGTGGAAGTTGACCTTGGTCCACTGATGGTGGGCTTGAACCTCGTGGAGGCTTCCTACGTACCATGCCTTGACATGGATCAAAGACCTCGTAGTTCAGGTGGGTTTCGCCGGTAAACCGACGAGAAAGTAGACCTTAGTCCACTATTGGTGGGCTTGAACCTCATGGAGGCTTCCTACGTACCATGCCTTGACATGGATCAAAGACCTCGTAGTTCAGGAGGGTTTCGCCGGTAAACCGACGAGAAAGTAGACCTCAGTCCACTATTGGCGGGCTTGAACCTCGTGGAGGCTTCCTACGTACCATGCCTTGACATGGATCAAAGACCTCGTAGTTCAGGTGGGTTTCGCCGGTAAACCGACGAGAAAGTAGACCTTAGTCCACTATTGGTGGGCTTGAACCACGTGGAGGCTTCCTACGTACCATGCCTTGACATGGATCAAAGACCTCGTAGTTCAGGAGGGTTTCGCCGGTAAACCGACGAGAAAGTATACCTTAGTCCACTATTGGAGGGCTTGAACCTCATGGAGGCTTCCTACGTACCATGCCTTGACATGGATCAAAGACCTCGTAGTTCAGGAGGGGTGGGTTGCAATGGCTTACCACTGGACCGGAATTGCAGTTTAACGTCGTGTTGGACGGGGGTGAAACCCGACGTGAAAGACGGGCAGTCTTGAACCTCGTAGAGGCTTCCTACGTACCATGCCTTGACATGGATCAAAGACCTCGTAGTTCAGAAGGGGTTTGTCAGGGTCGGTGCTCACTCTAAGCCCATGTGAGTCATGCTCGGTGTGAGAAACAAGAGATTGCATGGACCTGACGATCACGTCACGAAGGGTGCATCCGTGAGAAGCGAAGAGGGGCTTACGCGTTGGGCGGCCCATGGTGTTGGGACTTACTCCAGGATGGAGGCCCATGGCGCGACAAAGCGCGGGAAAGATGGACCTTGGTCCGACAATGGGAGGTGCCTCGTTCCATATCACGTCCTCCACTGACCTTGGTAGTGGGGAAGTACCGAGATGCACGGGTGCAATCATCCGTACCAAAGGTTAGGGATTTACGCTCTGAGGCGACCCTTCCCCTGCGAACGTACACCACTCTGACAAGGAGGATCTCATTCCATGTGCGGAAGAGTTACCATTCCCGTGGAGACGAGCGGTGTAATGAATGCTCGAGCTGGGGGGGACCCTTCGTGAGGGAGACGAGGTTGGGTCACAGTTTAACGTCATGTGTTGAGGACGTGGTGCTTGGCAGTTTAACGTCCTGCAGCTCGGATGAGGTGGGTTTACTCCACACCCCTAGGGCTTACATAACCGGTACCCTCTGGTCCTTGGGGAAGGGAAGGTACCAGTAAGGCCATGGTAAAGGGGGGTCGAGGGAGGAACCATCGAGGGGTCCACGTTAGCGTGGCTATGCGAAGAAGCAATAGCCGTTAGCGTGCCTATGCGAAGAAGCATTGGGCGAAGCAACGCTACGGGAGGTGTTGTCCATGGGACTTTGAAATCACATCGTGCAAACCTGGAGGGTCGCACGGAAAGAGGAATCGCTAAGCAGAGGGGTGTGATTTGTGAAGTGGGGTGCCTTGGCCTTTGCATCGGGCATAGGTGGGAGTGGGAGGTGCTTCGCGAAGCGGAACAGTGTTCGCGGAGCACTGCCTCGCGAAGAAGGAGTGGTTCGCGAAGCAGGGTCCTGCCAAGCAATGTGCTTCGCGATGCATAGTTATCCTGCCTTGGCATAGGGATTACTAGCATGGGTTGGGTGTTTCGCGAAGCACGAGTGCTCCGCGGCTGCCCGGGTTCCCTTGGGAATCCCCTTCCTCTGTGAACGCCCTTGAGCTTCGCGAAGGGCATCCCTCTCGGAAGAGGGGCTCAAAACGAAACAAATCAGAGTCGTCTCGCGAAGTAGAAATACCTCGCGGAGCTCATGATTCCCGGGGCAAAGCGTGCTTCGCGATTCGGGAGAGGAGAAGCCGAAGGGTCGGATTGTCTGTCCTCGGGACTCAGGGGGAGTCGAGTATTTATACGGAAGGCGCGCCGCGATGCAGGGCTCGCGCGCCACCTTCGGAGCTTCGCGGCGGCTCGCGAACGTCAAACGGGTTCGCGGAGGATTACCGCCTCCGGAGCTTCGCGGCGGCTCGCGAACGTCAAACCGGTTCGCGGAGGATTACCGCCTCCGGAGCGTCGCGGAGGCTCGCGAACATCAAACCGGTTCGCGGAGGATTACCGCCTCCGGCGCTTCGTGGCGGCTCGCGAACGTCAAACCGGTTCACGGAGGATTACCGCCTCCGGCGCTTCGCAGGGCTGCCAGGGTTGGGACGCTTCGCGGCGGGGCTCCGCGGCCGGGCTTCGCGGCTGAGCTTCGTGAGGCAGGGCGCCGGCTGTCTTTTTCGTTCCTTCCTTTCGGGCCATATTTTTGGCGCCAACAAATGCCCCCCCTTAGACTTGGAGCCGCGGAGGGCGAAGGGTCGAAGTCTGAGGGACAATCGCCAAAAACTGTCGGTGGTTCGCGACGTAGCATCGCGAAGGAGGCCCGCGATGCTCGCCGGGGCCGCAGATCCGGACGCGCCGCGATGCTTCGCGCGGATAAGGCGCGCCGCGATGCTCCAGGGTCGTCGCCTATAAATAGGGGGTCCGCCCTCTTTTATCTTTACGTGCCTTCCTTGTCTTTTTTTGCGCTCTCGATTTCGCGAAGCTCCACGTACTCCGCGACAGCCCTCCGCGAATCGAGCTTCGCGGCGAACCGCGGGTCTCTGACTCCGCGTCCGCGCCAAGCGAACCTTTGCGTGCCAGCCTTGGCCGGACTTCGCGGTTTTGATCTTGCGACCGACCTTCGCGATCCGTCTTCGCGATCCTTCTTCGCGATCGAGCTTCGCGATCGAGCTTCGCGACCCATCCGGAAGAATCCTTTTCTGAGGGCCAGAGTCAAAATGGCCCATCAAGAAGCTGTGTGGGAAGTGCTTGCAGATGCTGCTCGCCGGGATGAGATGGCCAACCGTCCGGGCTTGGGGGAAATGGTTCGGAGCCACTCGGACCACACTTCCTTGACAGACCTGCTGTCGGAAGGTCAGAGGGATTACCCGCAGTGCAAGAAACTGCCGTTGTACGGCTTCGGACTGAGGGATGACGTCTTCATCCCTGAGGCGAGAAGGGATGAACCAGCTTGCTGGTTCAGGAGCACGCCATGCCAGCACCAATGGTTCAGGGCGGCCGATGGTCATGCACGGGAGGATTTCACACCCGTTACCACTGATTGCCTCTACAATCATGTAAATGACATTGACGGGAGGCCACTGCAACCGGAGACGTCCCCTCCTCTCTACCGTACTATGCTGAAGGCGGCTCTACAGGATCCGAAGAAGGGATGGTCCGATGAGTGGGACCTGCGCCAGGGTGGCAATTTCACCGACGACTGGGCCTGGGCCTACTGGGTAGGCGCCTCGTGCGAGGAGTTCGAGGCCGAGCTGAGGAGAGTGGGATGTATGAGGCAGCATGGGCCTCCCAGTTCCACATTTACCAACCCAACCAGCTGATGCCGGAACTGTTGAGTAGATGGTCGTCTCGAACCAACACCTTCCACCTGCATCATGGGGAGGTGGGCATCAGCCTGTGGGATGTCCACCAGATTTCCGGGGTCCCGATCTTGGGGGCCATGTATGACGAATTCCTCCCCGTTGTCAGCGTGTGGGGAGATGCAGAGCAAATGCCACGGCTGGCGTCAACGCTGATGGCGCTTGTCCCTAGAGAGGACAAGGAGGCTGTGAGGGACGTCCACTTCAAGAGGTGGTTCAAGTGTTTCCTGAACATTCCAGAGAATCGAGAGTTCCCTCCAAGGCCTCGAACTTGCCCGAGGGCAGCCCAGCGGGGTAAGGGGCACTCGTATTGGCGGGTTTTGGAGGACAGCCAATGGAAGACTTGGGGTTTCAGCGTCAGCACCGAACAACAGCCAATAGTTAGGCTGGCGGCGTTCATCGCGACTCTCATATGTGGGTGGATCCTACCAGTGAGAGATACAAGCATGGGGGTACGGCCCAGCTCGTTCATCATGGCATCGATGTTGGCCATGGGGCAGCGGATCAACCTGGGGATCCCGATGCTCGCCAAGCTATACAGGATGATGCGGCGTATTAGCGAGGGCAAGAAGACGCCAAGAATATGTGGGCCCTTCCACCTCCTGTATGGGTGGATCGCGGCGCATATCAGGGGGATTTACGAGTATCCAAACCCCATTTCTCCGCCTGGATCAGACTTTCGCCCTTCCATTCTGAACGCAGTTGGGAGCTTCCCATTCAAACTGGCCGTTCCGATGGTGCTGAATAGGGTGTGGAGGGCGGACGAGTTCAACTTTCATCCCTTTCCACTGCCGACGGGGAGGCTTACTGATGATGGACGGGGAACGGAAGAGTATCGGGCTTACCTCCTGGCCTTCCGAGGTGGAGTTTTGGTGGCTCGGATAGATCGTGAGCCGATCTGTGAACCGTACACCCCACACCGTTATGCGAGGCAGTTTCGATGCCTCCAGCGGTTGACCCCGCAGATATACTGGGAGGTGCGTCACGAGGAGCACCCGTGTGTGATGAGGCAGCTGTGGCTCATGTTCAGACGTGAGGATGGAAAGATGCAGATCACATTGCCTCCATCCACCGCCACCTTCGGCTTAGTGAAGGAGTACGCCATCAGCTGGGAGGCCGCTTATCCCGGGGAAATGCTGAAGCAGCCAACGATCCGGGTTGGTGACGGTGGGCCTCCTTTATCTCGAGGTCGGGGTCGGAGGGCAGCTAGGGCCGCCCGCGGCAGCGGGGCTGCCATGGCAGAGAGACCCGCACCGGCCGGGGGTATGGCAGCAGCGGCGGATCCGATGGTTCCGGGAGAGCAGGGTTATCCGGAGGTGCGGCCACCGAGGGGATTCCGTCGGATATCCGCTCAGGCTCCGGGGAAGCGGCTGCGTCACATTGACATGGCAGAAGATGCTGTCTTTCCGGAAGCTTGGGACGTCTGGGATGTCAACCGGAAATTCCTCAGCCCATCTGAGATGTGGGCCCACCTGAATCGCCTCGGGATGAGACTGCCGGGCATAGGCCCAGTCCGGGCTGGATTCATGGTGTCTCCGGCGGAGGCGGAGCAATACTTGAACGAGCTGGAGGATTACATCCACTCCAGTGGTGTCCCTCGCCCAATGACAGACCGGGTGAGGGTACTGTTGAATCAGACGGTCCCTCCACAGCTATCGGCTGCCGATCTGAGGGAGCGCTTCCCCTTGCCGGAGGAATAAGGGGATTCTTCTCGGGAGGATGAGGCTGGAGGGGGGGACCCGCTGGAGGAGGGCGAGGTCGGAGACCGAAGCTCGGAATCCGACGACTTCGCGGAGGCTCTCGAGGTAACATTCTGAACTTCTCTTCCTACGATCTGTTCTCGAATCCCTACGGACCTCTCACCGATGTTTGGGTCATGCAGGAGGAACTTGTTCGTAGGCCTCGTTCTCGCTCCTTGGCGGGTGACGATGCGGGACCTTCAGAACCCGCGCCTATGGCTGCGTCCAGTTCTGCGTCTGGTGGGACCAGGGGGTCTGAGGTGGCTCCTCTGAAATCTCCAGACCTTCCAACAGTATACGGGGGGCCTCGCCTCGGAGTCCCATCAGTACCGGCCCAAGAGAAGCGCTCAGAAGTCGATCTTCGTAAGTCTCCTCCACCGGTCTCTTCGTTGCCACACGTAGGCCATGTCGACTAACGTTTATGTCTCTTTCTGTCATACAGTTCTCCGACTGGCGTGGGCTGCTGTAGCGAGGCTGGTTGGGATGTCTGGCGGCATCCCTCCCAGGGGCATGTCCGTGATGGTGACGATAGTCCATTCACCTCCTCCAGCTGCGGCGCACACCATCACTGGCAGGACCACCAGCAGGGTCATACCTGAAATCATCGAGGTGGACTCCGAGGAAGAGGATCAATCGGTCAGTCCCAGTCCTGTCGTGCCTGTGCCGGCGTCAGGTGTCGTACCAGACTCAACACCAGATGCGGATCCTGCTGAGGAATTCCTGCAGGCATATCCTGTGTACGAGCCTGCCGACCGCGCGGATTGGGACGAAACAGCCTCTGATGAGGAAGACAACAGCATAGTCCGTCGCTGGTCGTGGAAGCTGATCACGCGCTTTATCAGGGACACTCCCCAAGCGCAATGGCTGGCCGAAATGGATAGGCTCCGCTCGCGGTTGCGCGAACTGTGTGTCGGGGGAGTGGATGCCCAACGCCCTCACGCGCTCATCCGAGACCTCATGGCTGATAAGATCCGGGAGCATGATCGTGGGCTGAGCGTGGGATGGCAGCGGAGGAAGGCGACCAGCACCAGGAAGCTCCAGGAGGCTGAAGGCGAGGTCCAACAGATGCGGATCCGGGCCAACGAGCTTTCGGCCACTCTCGATGCACAGTCTGAGCTGGTCTTACGATTGAAGGCCCAGCTGGCAGAGGCTGAGGAGCATATGGAGCAGACCTCTGGAAGGATGGCTGTCGTCCAGGCTGAGGTGGAAAGGGCCCGGGCCAGGGTTGACGGATTACGCCCCGCCGCTGCTGAAGAGGAGCGGGAGTTAAATAAGCGGAAACAGGCTCTGGACGCCGCAAGTCAACGGGTGGCGGAGCTGCAACGCTCTTTTGACGGAGTCAACCCGTCCATGGGGGAAGTCAACCCCCGACTATTGTAACGAACTCGAAAGAAGCTTTTATTAATACTTTTGTGCTCCAACTCTTTCTTTCTCCTTTGTTTTGGGTTCCGTAGTACACACGATTTCCACTGTTGAATTGCCTTGTTGCATCCCTGCAATGTTTACGGGACGTTTGACGACAATTCCCTCAAACCAGTCCAGATTCCCGAATGATGGGGAAGGCTTGATCGGAGGAGGAACTTCCAGGATAGCCGAATTATCGTTTCTCCAACGTGCACTTATGCACGATCGGGGCAACGCCAGAGGCGCTGAAACCGGTTCAAACAGATGAAAATGGGAAGTGTGAATCACGATGCCCAAATTCGGAACACTGTGGGGATGGCGTGACAATAAAGGACAACCGCTAACTGTGGCGGACAAACGGTATCCTTACTGCGTTAGCCTGAAATGGGGACAACAAGTGAGGGTCGACCGTTGACCATGTTCGAAACACGGGACCATGTCACAAATGTTGTCGATAAATCTCTCAGGGCGTTGGCCCAGGACAGTTGGTGGACCATAGGTCAGACATCCATACTGTTAGGGGGTCCTTCCAGACATGAAAGAGGACGAGAGTCCGAAAAAGGGACACGCAAAGCGTGGAACATGGAGTGGTGGTTTGTCCAAACAGAATCCAACACCTCGGTAGTTGCACCACCGCGGAGGGAGTACGCCAGATGGGCGCATCGACCTGATCACGGATCATTCCTTTTTGGGACAGGGCCTCTCTGGCGAGGGGATCTATCGCTTCCCAATGGTATCTTGGGGCATCATGAACTTGTTCAGGGTAAAATTGTAGCTACATAGTTCTCCCCGGAGGGTCAGGCCAGAGGGCTGGAAATGGGGAGGAACATGATTTTGTGATTCCTGGGGCTGAACCCTAGGCGAAATGCCTGGGCGTCTCTACGTATCCCACGTGATGATGGGAATCAAGCCTCACGTAGTTCTGGAAGCGCAGTTTAACGTCATACTGGACGAGGAGCAGCCTAACCGTGTTGGTACACATCCAGCCAAAACTACTAAGCCCACGTGAGTCGTGCTCGGTGTGGGAAACAAGTAGTAGTGGTGGGAATTTCCCGACGCAGAGAGGGGCAGGTTGGGGCAAAGGGATGCTCGGTGACTACCGGCCCAATGACACTAACACGATCATTCAGCGCACCTAGATGCGCGAAGAGAAAGAGCCGAGTATGGTGTAGTTCCACTTGAACATGAGGGAGTGGAAATGTGTGAATCATGACGCTCGAGATTCGGATCATGATGGTGGCGGCGTGGCGATGAAGGACTACTACTGACCATATTCGCAACACAGCATCCTATCGCGTTAGCCTGAAATGGGGACAAACAAATGAGGGTCGACCGTTGACCATGTTCTAAACACGGGACCGTGTCACAAATGTTGTCAAATATCCACAGGGACGTTGGCCCGAAACGATTGTAGGGCCCTTAGGTCCAGCATTCATGGAGAGCCCTTAAGCTTAATGTCCACGTCGTCCGAGGGTCCTTTTGGATGTGGAAGAGGATGAGGATCCAAATAGCGAGCTCACGAAGCTTGGTCATGGGATGAGGGGAATGTCCCTGTGAAAATCCCATGCTTCGGGCTTTTTGTCAAAACACATCTGAATACGTCAACGAAACGTATTAGAGAGAGGGAGCAGATTCCTTTCCCTTGGGGAAATCTTAGTTTATGGTCATAGAATTCGGACCATGGATCGGAAAAGGGGATCAGGGGACGCATGACATCACAACCTGACGTGAATGAGCTCGAGTCGAGGGACCGAACACCAGGGTTAGGCTGGGCCCGCGGGGAAGTACCCGGGCACTCCTACGTATCTCATGAGGATGAGAATCAAGCCATACGTAGTTCTGGAAGGTGGCAGGGTAAGGTACCAGTGCCAGGGGAAAGGGGAAGTGCGGACGTGGCCCTTGCACTAAAAGAAGCGGAATTTGATGTATCTTGTTTGTTCTTTGAGGTGAATGGGTTTTTTTTTTGTGAAGCGACAGGCCTAGAACTGTAGGTCATGATGTCGCCACAAGAATAAAGCCGTGATGGGCGTTGACAAATGGCATGGCGCATGGCCAGTACCCAATGTGATGTCCTCTACAGCGAGGTCACCACAATGCGGTGCCGTTTTTCGTCGTGCGGCCAGGACGATAATGTCACAGTTTAGGGTCGTATGATAGGACCAAGCATGCATTTTATCATCATGCAGCGCAGACGTAGCAGAGACGATGCTAAGCGGGAAATGTGCGCAGTGTTATAAAACACAATTGACGGAGACATGATCCCACATCAGATTGTACGCCATTTGGAGGGGGAAACCTTAGGCCGAGGGGCCTATACAGAGGTGAAACAGGGAGAGAGACTGGCTTCCTGAATGGGTTGTACCCGGAGACAGGGCGTCTGGGCGGTCCTACGTATCCCATGAGGATGGGAATCAAGTTAAACGTAGTCCCAAATGGATCTTAGTTTATGGTCTTAGAGCTCGGACCAGGGGAGCCCCAAAGGGCGCCAGATTGTAGCTTTGTCCCCCTAGAATGCAAAGGTGCACTGAGGGACAGCGCCAAAAGTGTCGAGATTCCACCCGGACATGATGGGGTGGAAAATGATGTGAATCATACAACCAACATTCAAGGACTGAAGGGGTTGGCGTGACGACAGGGGATTACTGCTGACCATGTTCGCAACACACCATCCTGTCGCGTTAGCCTGAGATGAGGACTAACAAAACGAGCATCGACCGCTGACCATATTCGCAATGCGGGATTTTATCGATTTGTCGTCCGTAACCCTGGAGGGCATTGGCCCGTATCGGTAGGAGAGCCCTTGGGCGTAGTATCCAGGCCGTTCTTGGGGGTCCCTCTGGGTGTAAAAGAGGATGGAAGTCCGAATAGAGGAGAACACGAAGCTTGACAAGTGGAAGGAACTTGACCAAGTTGAATCTGACACTCTTGGTGCTAGACTAGAGTTCTCTTAAACATGGGTGAACCACTATAGGGAGCCAAGGGACTCGGCCTTGAGGGTGATCGAGAGATGGCAGATCCCTAGGGGAAGGGGGGCATGGTGCCCAACACCTTGTATTATACCTGCACACCCCCCGCTGGAGAGGGATGGACCAAGTGGCCTAGGTGACCGGGAAATCAGGAGATCTCCCAGAGGTGGGGCTGGACCCGAATCTTAGACATTCAGGTGGTCCTACGTATCCCATTAGGATGGGAATCAAGCCATATGTAGTTCTGAATGGTGCCTTTTAACGTCATGCAGGACATGGGATAGGAGGACTGAACCTCATAATGGGGGCGTGCGTGGTGCAGTTGTTGCAAACCCGACGTGAATGAGGGAATAGCCCTACACTGCGCCACGCAGTCCTGTGATCAGGGTCCTGAAGAGAGGATTAGAGAGGTAAATTTGCTGAACTCAAGCTGGGTCCAAAGACAAGGGGTCTTGAACGTAGTTCCAGATGAGAGTCTTAGTTTATGGTCATAGAGCTCGGACCGTGGATGGTGAGAACTCCCGAGTAAGCACAGATGTCAGCCCAATCCCTAAGCCCACGTGAGATAAACACGGTGTGGGAAACAAGGGGGGAATCCTCATTGCAATACTTGGGGAATCCATTAAAGGGGAGTCAGCAGAAAGTTCCGAAGGACACCTTTGATGTAGCTTGTTCCTCAAATGCGCAGACGTGCACGGAGGAAAAGTACCAAGAATCCCGAGACTCTACTTGGACACGATGAAGTTTCGAAGGGTGTGAATTGTGTAACCGGAATTTGGGCTTAACGGGTTGGCGTGACGACAGAGGAAAAATGTTATCCGTGACAGAAACACAGCGTCTGTATCGCGTTAGCCTGAAGTGGGAACAACAAACGAGCATCGACCGCTGACCATATTCGCAACGCGGGATTTTATCGATTTGTTGTCCGAAACCCTGGGGGGCGTTGGCCCGTATCGGTAGGAGAGCCCTTGGGCATTGTATCCAGGCCATTCTTAGGGGTCCCTCCGGGTGTGAAAGATGGTGAAAGCCCTAATGCGGGGATGCGCAAAGCCTGGAAAGCGGGTGCGGACGTGTCCGAGTAAAGCTTGGCATTCCAGGTAATGAACCAGAGTACTCTTAAGCACATTGGAGAACCGCCGAAAAAGAGGGATCGACGAAACAACTCAGCAGGGGGTGGGAGCATGGCGTGGTCATCACGAGACCGTCGGGAATGAGGACATAGTCCCACACCGCACCATATGATCCCCTCTTGGAGGAAGGATGGGCCAAGGGGCCAAGATGGGATGAGGATTCCCGAGGGATGGGGCTGGACCCGGATCTTGGACATCCAGGTGGTCCTACGTATCCCATCAGGATGGGAATCAAGCCACACGTAGTTCTTGAAATGTAGTTTAACGTCATACCGGACGAGGAGGGGAGTAACATACCCCTAAGAAAGGTGTACAGTATGGCGAAAAACCGACGTTAATGAGGACACAGCCCTACGCCATGCCGTACAATCCTATAAGATAGGTCCTGGGCCGCGGCCTGGAAAGGCCGAGGGGCCTGGGGAGAGCCTAGGTCAGGAAGAACTGACTGGTTTGTAGTTTAACATCTTACATGAGGATGGGGGGCCAGGGGCCCAAGGAGGCCAAGGGGCCTGAGGCTGAGCCTCGGAAGGGGAGTCGTACGACATGGTACCTGATCCCGACGTGAACGAGGACATAGTCCTACACCACACCGTACGCTCCGGGTGAGGAATCCTGGGCTGTGGGCCCGATCACTAGCACCACCTGGGGGAAGTTTGTCACCTCAGGATGGGGAAGAATGAATCACTGTTGACCATATTCGAAACATAGCGTTCCCATGGTGACCCACATGGGGGCAACAAATGAGCGTCGACCGCTGACCAAATTCGCAATGCGGGACTTGTATCGATTTGTTGCTTGAGGAAAACCCTCGGGGCGTTGGCCCGGATTGGTAGGAGAGCCCTTGGGATTTGTATCCAGGCCGTTCTTGGGGGCCCCTCTGGGTGTGAATCCATCCACGAAAGGGGCAAACACCTCCAGGGGGGAATGTGCAGCCGGGTCGAGGCTTGCTCGACGTGGGTCGGGGCAAACCTGCCGTGTCTTGACCCGAGGGGAAGATTCTGGCTTTTGGGCTGGGCCGACGGACGAAATGTCCGGGCGTTCCTACGTATCTCATAAGGATGAGAATCAAGCCATACGTAGTTTTTGAAGGCCATGCAGTTTAGCGTCATACGGTGAGGACGTGGGAGGGTAGAAGAATGGGAGTGGGCGCATGGTGCGACCCCCACAATCTTTGCGTGAGTGGGATTGCATGAGCGGGGCCAAGAAAGCCGACGCCCTGCTACACAAAGATCCTCCAAGGAGACTATCCCAGGGGGAATAGCGGAAGAGAAAAGCTTGGGGCTGGACTCAAGACGAGGCGTCTGAGCGTTCCTACGTATCCCATGAAGATGGGAATCAAGCCATACGTAGTTCTTGGCATGCAGTTTAACGTCATGCGGGACGAGGGGCATCTCATTCGGGGATGTGCGCGGCATGGTACATGATCCCAACATGAGAACGAAGTCCTACACTGTACCGTACGATCCCGTAAGAGGGTAAGTCGGAGAGAAACGAGGGGGGCCTGGGGCCAGACCTCGGTGGAGACGGGGCCAGGGGCCCAAAGAGGCCGAGGGGCCTGAGGCTGAGCCTCGGTCAGGAAGAACTGACTGACTTGCAGTTTAACGTCTTGCAGTGAGGACGGAGATACAGTTTAAGGTCATGCGGGACCAGGTCGCAGTTTAGGGTCATGCAGGACCAATGCAGTTTAATGTCGTGCAGGACCCTCTCGCAGTTTAGGGTCATGCAGGACCATTTTTGCCCTAGGCAAAGTATCGCTTGAGGAATCTGGCATTGGTGGGAGGGGTTACACGCTCTCCATCTATGGTCACCAAGGAGTATGCTCCATTGGGGTACACCTTATGGATGATATAAGGCCCTTCTCATTTGGGTTCTAACTTGGGCGGTTTCCTTCCGAGAATCGTTGGTGCTCATAGGGCTAGCACAAGGTCACCTTGTAGAAAAGAGCGTAGACGAACCTTCTTGTCAAAAGCTCTTGCTATCTTGTCCTGATGCCTTTCCAGATTGTGCAGGGCACGAAGCCGGTTCTCGTCCAGTGCCTCTAACTCAGCTAGGCGGATCTCGGCTACCTCATCTGATGTCTGGTGATCATAGACTGCTGTGCGTAGCGACGGCAGCTGGATCTCAATGGGTAGGACGGCCTCAGCTCCATACACCAGGGAATATGGGGTCACCTGGGTAGAGTTGCGAGTCGTCGTCTGGTAAGCCCAAAGGGCGTTGGGGAGCTTGTCCGGCCAACTCTTCTTGTTCTGACCAACCATCTTCTGCAGAATGTTAGAGAGGGTCTTGTTGAACGCCTCGATCTGCCCATTCGCCTGTGCGTGGTAGCGGGAGGTATGGTTCGACCGGATGTCGTACTTAGCGTACAATTTCTTCAATTCAGCTGCTCGGAAGTTGGTGCCGTTGTCAGTGAGGACGGCGTGAGGGACTCCAAACCGGTGGATAATGTTGGAGCTCACAAAGTCAACGACGGAACGGGCCTTGACCTCTTTGAGCGGAACTGCTTTTGCCCACTTGGAGAAGAAATCTGTAGCAGTCAGGATGAACCTACACTGGCGGGCTGTTGCCGGCGGATACGGTCCCACTACATCGAGTCCCCATACCGCAAATGGCCAAGAGTACTTGGTGGGGTGGAGGGGTTCTGGCGGCCGATGCAAGAAGTTGGCGTGCACTTGGCACGCGTGGCATCTCTTGGCGTATCCAATACAATTGTGGATCATGGAGGGCCAGAAGTACCCTAGCCTCCGGATTTGATGGGACAGCTTCGGCCCGGCTTGATGGGCGCCACAGGAACCGGCGTGAACCTCTTGCATAACTTGAGGTATCTCTACTCCTTGGATGCAACGGAGGAGGACACCATCAAAACTCTGTTTATAGAGGGTCTTCTCAAGACTGGGGCCGCTCTGGAGGGTAAATTGAAGTGCACGGCGTCGGATTCGCTCGCGCTCGGCCCGGTTGTCCGGGAACTGACCATTTTGGAGATACTCGACAAAAGGTGCTCTCCAATCGGGGGTCGTTTCAACCACTGCGTCTGACGAACCCGGGACCCCCGATACGGAGGGTTCGGCGGTGAGATGACTTACCCGCAGGCTATCACGGTCCTCTTGGGTGACGGGAGCAATGACTCTCCGGTGGGCCACGTGTATGACCAAATCATCTTGCTCGGGTTCTGCGAGCGATGCGGCTAAGCCAGCTAGGGCGTCCGCTTGGCCGTTCTGCGACCGCGGGACATGGGTAACCTTTGGCCGAGAAGAGAACTGGGCCATTAGGAGGAGGGTGTACTCCAGCAACGGTGCAAGCTCTGGCTTCCTGACGACGTAGTCGCCATTAACCTATTTGATTACCAGCTCGGAATCTCCCTTCACATGTAGATGGGGTACACGGATCTCAAGGGCCAACTCGAGGCCGGTAATGAGAGCTTGGTACTCTGCCTCGTTGTTTGTACAACCTTCTGACAACAGGAAGGAGTACGGCAGGACGGCTTGCACCGGGGTAATGAAAACAATACCCAGACCCACTCTGTTGAGCTTGGGGTCGTTGAGCCTTCTACCGGTGGGGCTCCGGGAGGCGCCATCGAAATGCATTTGCCAACATGGGGCGGCATGATCGACTGAGAGGATCATCTCGTCTGGAAAATCCAGGTTCAAGGATTGATCCGCGGAGGTTGGGTGGGAAGCTAAAAAGTCTGCCAGCGCTTGTCCCTTAACGGCCTTCTGAGGCACGAACCTGATGTCAAATTGCTGAAGAATCACCGCCCACCGTGCTAGTCGGCCAGTCAGCATGGGGCGGTTCAGGATGTACTTCAGCGGATCTACCCGAGAGATCAATTGTACCTCGTGGTGTTGCAGGTAGTGCCGCAACTTCTGCACAGCGAAGACGAGCGCAAGGCAGCTCTTTTCGATGGGGGAGTATCTGACCTCCGTATCGAGAAGCATGCGGCTGAGATAGTAGAGACTATTCTCAGTGCCCTCGTTATTCTTCTGGGCGCGCAGCGCACCGAGGGATCTCTCCAGGGCGGTCACATAAAGGACCAGTGGCTTTCCGGAGACGGGTGGCATCAAGACCGGAGGTTGGAGCAGATACTGCTTGATTTCCTCGAAGGCGGCCCGACACTCCTCATCCCATTCGTAGGCAGCGTCTTTCTTCATGAGCCGGGAAAAGGGCTTACACTTGCCGGCCAGATTCGCAATGAATCGGCGTATATAGGCTAAGTGGCCTTGCAGGCCTCGTAGCTCTCGAATGTTGCTCGGGGGAGGCATTTGGCTGATGGCCTTGATCTTCTCCGGGTCGATCTCGATACCTCGGTATCTGACAACAAAACCCAGAAACTTCCCGGAGGTGACCCCGAAGGCACACTTCAGCGGGTTCGTCTTCAGGTGACGGGAACGGAGGAAACCGAACACTTTCTCAAGGTCTTTGAGATGGTCCTGGCGCTGGCACGATTTGACTACAAGGTCATCCACGTAGCATTCCACCAATGTCCCGAGGATCGGTTTGAATATGCGATGCATGGCCCTCTGATAAGTGGCACCTGCATTTTTCAAACCGAATGGCATTACCCGGTAGCAAAAGGTACCCTGGGGATCCCTGAAGGCAGTGGACTCCTCATCTTCGGGGGCCATCCGGATCTGGTTATACCCGGAATACCCATCCATGAAAGAGAGGGCTTGGAACCTGGCCGTTGCGTCAATCAACATCTCCGTCACTGGGAGTGGGAAGTCATCCTTTGGGCAGTGGCGATTGAGATCGCGGAAGTCGATGCAGACTCTAATCTGCCCATTCTTCTTCCTGACTGGCACAATGTTGGCGAGCCATTTGGGATACTGGACCTCTTTGACGAAGTTGGCCTTGATTAGCTTATCAACTTCGGCCTCAACCATAGCGCCATGGGAAGGGTGCATTTTCCTGGGAGGCTGCTTGAACCCACGATGTTTTACTGGGAGGCCCAGATGGTGGACGGCCACTTGGGGATCCAGCCCTGGCATCTCATCGTAACTCCAGGCAAACACATCGCGGTGCTGTTTGAGGAAGTCTACATACTGCTGCCGCTCCTCGAGGGACATGGCCGCACTGATCAATGTGGGTCTTGGATCTGCCTCGCTACCACGGTTCACCTGCACCAGCTCATCGACCGTGGTAGAGACGCCTTCTTCAAAGGCTGGGGGAGCATCCTCCAAGTCTTCCTCCCCAGCCGTGGGGGAACTTCCCAGGACGGAAGATACTTATGGGCTTTCAAAACCCGAGGGGCGGCTGGTGCCGGCTTGGGCAGCAGCGGTCATCACATCAGGAGACTCACCTGTCGTCGAGACCATAGCAATGAATGCATTTGATCCTATCCCATCCGGCCTTCGGCCTAAGGGGCCACGCTTGATGATATCAAAGCAGTGGTGACGTGTCGTCCTGAGTCGGTTAATTCCAGCCCGGCGAAATAGACACGTATGGCGCACCGCCGTTGTCATGAGCTTGACGTCCCTGTACCGTACAGGGGTAGGAGATTCCGGGATGACCCGAGCCTGGTTGATGTAGGAGTACGAGGTGATTTTCCGCCGTCGCTTGGACGCGGGAACATGCCTTCCTTGCGTACCCGAAACAACGAAACATTGTCCCATGTCGGGGGTCGTGGCCTCCAACCGGTGGATCGGGAGGATGTAGGCGTCGTCCATGCTTGCCCAAGGATCACTTGTGATCGGGGCGGGCTCATCCTCGCTTACCAGGATTTGCTTGTCCTTACTTTTGTAATAACCCGCATCCAGATAGCGGGCCTCACAAGAAGTGAAAGGGGACGCGTCTCCTTGGAGCACGCCTACTCGACCGTTGAGAGAGTACTTAAGGCACTGGTGATACGACGAGGGAACCGCTGCATGCAGATGGATCCATGGCCTGCCCATCAATGCGTTGTCGGCGGTGTCCTGAGAAACAACCATGAACTCGGTGCTGGCAATTAAGCCACCGAACTGGGTCTTCAGACGGATCTTGCCGACCGGGGTTTGCTCTGTCCTGTCGTACCCCTGAATCCTGAGGTCAGAGGGAGTCAAATAACCTTCGGACAAACCCAGCTTTCGCAGCGTCCGGGTCGGAATTAGATTGATTCCAGAACCCGTGTCAACGAGGCAGCGACGGACTTCCACACCGTTAAAGTGGCCAGTGATATACAGTGGGCGAATGTGCCCCTGTATAGGAGGGTCTTCATCTTCACCAGAGAACGAGATAACCGCCTGACATTCGGCGTTTTCAATCGTCTCGGTATGGAAGGCCTCCGCGGCTGCCACTTCCGTCTCGAACTGGAGGGGGCTCTTTAGGGCCTCGGCAAGTGCCTCGCGCATCTCGGATGACAAGCGCAGGGCCTCAGGGATGGAAAGCCTTGCCGGAATGCCGGCTAGGTGCTTTAGGACATCGTACTTGCGTGCCAAACGCGAACCTCTGCTTACAGGGGGTTTTTCGGCATTTGGGGGAATAGCGGGTCCTGCTGGTTGAACTGGCGGTCGGCTAGCACTGGGCACATCCTGCTGCCTGCTAGTAGAAGCCTGGAGAGTAGTCGCCGGGCTAAGATCGAACAGCGGGGGCTGGCCCGTCGCCGAGCGAGGCTGGCTGTGATACGAACGAGGCGGCTCTCCCTGATCCAGCAACACGAACGGCGGTGGAGGTAGAGCCAAGGGTGCTGGATGGGTCTGCGCGTGCTGAGATCTGCACTGAGCCTGCTGCCTGGTCTCAGTAGCGTGCACGGCTTGGTCACAAGTGCCTGCTGACATACCTCGGTGACCGGCGTGATTGCGATTCCGCTGACGTTGGCGTCAGCTGGAAATGTTGGGGCGGTCTGCCTGGGGTTCCCCCTCGTCGGGGGTCATATAGGGCTTTACCAGCTCCACGGTGTTAACCGAAGCGTACCCTTGACTGTCACTTGAAGAGTCATCCACCGCTGGGTGGATTCTGGGGGGAATGCCCATTTCGGGAGGCATAAAGTCGCCGAGAGTGCGGGATGACGACGGCACTGGCGGTGCACGTTGCTTCTTCTTGCGTCGCCGCTGCTTGCCTTTTTGGGCAGAGGTCGACTGTGAAGACGATGTTGAGGCGCCAACTACTTCTTCTGAAGGTTCCGACTGCTTCAGTCATGCCCGGATGATACCCTGGGCACGGACGACAGTTTTTCGAGCCATCCAGTTGTCATATTTCTGGGACCCGCGGCTAGGGACCTGCTGCCACTCACCCTCGCTGTCACTACCGATTTCTGATCCCGCAAAGACGCCTGCCACCTGCGCTGGCGCTGGGCCCAACTTGACTATGTTGTTGTTGACCTAGTCCTGAAGCCAGTCTTTAAACACATAGCATCGCTTGAGGGTGTGCCCCAGGATCCGATGATAAGGGCAGTAGTTGGGGTGATCAGTGAGATGCGCCTCTGCCGGCCTCCTGCACTCAGGAAGACGCACGATCCCTTGCTCTAGAGCACTTCGGAAGTAACCAGGGACCTGATTTTCGTTAAACGAATAGGTATGGTACTTTCTTTCCGGGTAAGGAGCCCTGGGGGCCTGGTCCTGTCGAGGGACCGGAGGGACCTGCCGAGGGGGCGGCGCCTGGTTGTCTCGCCTAGGTGGCGGTGGCGCGTTGCGCGGGGGAACCTGTCGGTTCTGAGGCGGTCGCTGCTGGGCAGGAGCCTGTGCTTGAGGTGGAGGACCTCTGCGGGGTTGCGGGGGTGGTGCCGCCGGTAACAATTCCAGCTACCTCGGGGCTTCTATTTGAGCCACTACGGCGGGTTCGGCCCTGGAGGCCCTCCTGGCTGGGATCATAGGGGGCAGCAAACGTGCCTGACTAGCCTGTTGCAGGGCCTCCTCGAGGCGCTGGGCCTTATCCGAGAAATCTCTGAACCCTCCAGGGTAGTTCTGGGTAATCAAGGAGGGTACCAGCTCTGTCTTGACGTTCCCCACACACATCGTCAGTAATTGCTCCTGAGTCAGTGGCATATCGAGGGAATACGTAAGTCCTTTCCATCGGGCGATGAAGTCTGAAACCCGCTCATCAGGCCTCTGTTTGCACTTAAAGAGGTCCGCGATGCTGGTCTTCCGCGTGGTGGAGCTGAACTGGTACAAGAACTGCCGGCGAAGATCCTCCCAACCGGTCACTGATCCGATGGGGAGCTGGCTGTACCAGACGAATGCCGGACCTTCCAACGTCTGTACAAATCATCGGAGCTTAGCGGCTTCTTGCTGAGCCGGGGTCCCCAGCATGGGGCCACACCTGGAAGAGAAATGGGCCAAGTGCTGGGGTGGGTCCCCTGTCCCGTTAAAAGGCGAGAAAGTGGGGTTCCCAAAACCCGGAGGCGCTGGCATATCATCCACCCACGCGGGATAAGGCTTGCCATCCGGTGGGACCGCCACCTGCAGTGTCTCCAACGCCTCGAGGCGGGCTGTGAGTGCCGCAATAAGGTCCTCCGGGTGGGGGTCCCTATCTTGATGGGGATCCCTAACCACAAGCGCATTGCCAGGTTCTTCAACACGGTAGACGGCTTCGGCTGCTCGCGGGTCAACTGGCTGGATGACCTGTTGGGCGACTGGGGGAACCCGGGTTGGGTTCTTCAGATTGCCCCGTCGCTCCGGGGGGTTTGGCGAGACGTATCGCGCCCTCTTGCCGTATGTTCCGGCTTCCGCCCTGTCCGCGACAGTAGCATGATCAGGGTTGCCCGGAGGCATCTCACCGGGGGGAAATTGTTCCTGCCCCTGCTGCCCCGGCCTGGGATTACCATAGTCGGGTTGTCGCTCTGCGGCGCGTTCAGCCAAGAGTTCGTCGACCAGCCTCTTCTGCTCAGCAAGCTGCTGGCGCAACGTGGCCTTCTCAGGGTCTTCATCCGTTTTCTGCACAGAGGTGGACAGGTCGGAGTGCTTGAGTATTCCGACGTGCTCCTTATCCTTGCCAGTGCTCCGACCGAGTGCCAGTGACTCGGTGGGTACAGGGAGGCCTAGCAGGTTCCTCTGATGACGGGTAACTCTCCCCGACGGGTCAAGAAGCGGCGGTACGCCCTCGGATGGTAAGTCCCCATCAAGGAACTCAAGCTCATCTTCCTTATCCACAATGTCGGCCATGTGGACTGTGACCCCTCTTGAGGGCATATCCTCAATGCCGCATAGCGAATCGGGCTGTCGTCGGATAGGGTCGAAGAGGAGAGCGGCATAGCGTCCCCAACCACTCACTTGCACATGGGGGGTGGCTTCCCTGACGATCTTGCGGAGTGCCTTGAAACTCTGAACGCATTTTCGTTGGAGGGCACTCTGATGACCGGGCGACTCGGGGTGCTGGGCCGCAAGGAGCGCCGCTGCATCAATCAGGCGGCACTGTCTGCCAATCTCCTCGAAGTGCTATCGACTCCTGGGGTACACTACCCGTTCCCAACGGAGGCGGAAGTGCGTCGCCCACAGGGTCCGACAAAAGCATCCCACTTCTTCAGGGGTAAGCGACTCGGGTACGCGAAAATTCAGCGCCACCGTGGGCCAGAACTTCTCTGGGAAGTAGTCCGCTGCAAGAATACTCCAGAAGCTCCTGGGTTCGTCCTCGGGGTTCGGCCCTACATTTCCCCACTCATCAACCGGGGGTGGCTGAGGGACCGGTAGCAGTACCGAGGCGGACCTTTGGGATAGCAAACTCGGCGGTGGAGAATACGGCGAGCGAGCAGACTGGCCACCGTACTCTGGGCCTTCCTCTGAAGAGCGAGGTGACCTGACCACAATGTCACGATAGGACGGGCTAACAGCCACTGCTTCGGGTACGGGAATTACCATTACCGGTGTCCGGTCATGTCGTGGCTCTACCACCGTTGACCCCCAAAACAGCTCCTCGTGATCCCGAGTAGAGGTAGAGGGCGCTTCGGGTGACGGTGGCGGTGACTGCGCGGTCGAAACCTGCAGAATTCCCAGGATTTCTTCCTCCTGGATGTACCTGCGGAGAGAGACGGGAATCCGGTGGACCTCAAATTCCGGGAGAACGAGGCTGACACGTCTGGTTCCTGCCCCAGTCCTTGATACGGAGGAGCTGGGAGAAGGTTCCATCGCTGAATCACATTCCGCTTCCGAATCGGAGAAGCGGGCAGGTTTGATCTCCCCCTGGGCCTTCCCAGGATTCTTCTTGTGGTGGCGACGACCCGCTCTTCTGCCCCTGGGTGGCTTTTCGGGACAGGGTTGACCCCTTTCAGGTGGCCCTGGGGTGGCGCTAGCGCCGTGGCGGAGAGGGCCCCCACTTGAGACAGCCGGGGTGCGAGGGGCACCAGGGAAAATGTCGAAGGGTACATGGGGAGGACCTCCATGGTCGATGCGAGTGGAGCGAGGCTGACCTTTACTCCTTGAGTTGCTGGGGAGAGGAGGACCTTCGCCAGTCGCAGAGAGGACGTAGGGGGGTCCCACGTCGAAGGACCGGATGGACGGTGCCTTCAGAAGGATGGACTTCATACCCTGTACAGCGGGCGCGGGAAATGTTTCCGCACTGAGCATCACTGCCCCGGGGCAGGTCTTCCTGCAAGATGGGGGCAGCACGAGGCATGCCTCCATGACGAACCTCAGAGCGGGGAAGGCCCACGCTCTGTGGAGTAGTGGTACGGGGAGGACCTCCGTACGGGGTGGCATCACCGCGGGTTAGCTCGCGACGATCATCACTGGGGCCTGCAACCCGGAGAGTCAACCCGGCCTGCCCATGGGGCGGCTGGGGTCTCAATCTTGGTTGGGCGAGGGGTTGCCCCTGCTCAATGTACGCGGGGGCTTTGTAATGTACGCCGGTGGTGGCTCGGGCCACTGTAACTGTCAACGTGGACGCGCCTAGGCGAACGTCCTCAGCCCGGGCCCAGCGCTGACGTCGGGTCAGGAGGGCCGGTGCAGGTGGTGCAGGGACGTATTCTGCCTGCTCTTCCTGTGGGGCCGGACGGCGGTGTTGACGTGGCCGGACGGGAGCTCTCGCCTGGGGGCCCTGGGTCGGGGTCCTGAGCGGGCTGAGCCGGACCGCGCCTGCCTCTTCGGCGTAAGGCAAAGAGTCGTCAAGGCGTTCTGGGGATAGGCTCCCGAAACGGTTGAATGTCGAGGTGGGGAGCGGGGGCTCCCTGCGCGGCCTGTTAGGGCGGCGTTGACGGCGGGGCCTGGAAGCCTCCAGGTACAAACGGGCCATATCCCTGGTCGGGATGACCCCTTGTTCCTCATACCTGCGCACGAGGCTGTTGATCACCCTTCGTTGGATGACCTCTGATGGGGAAAGGGGACGCGGAAGTCCCGCATCCCGTGACGTGGCAGCCGTCGTGGCGGTAGTGGCGCCATGTGGAGTGTCCGTAGTGGTGTTTCCCCTACCCCTGCGCGGGCGAGGAGCGGATGGTGACCGCATCTCTGAAATAGCAACCTGGTTCCTCACAAACGAAGGGATCAACTCATCAGTACTGAGAGGAAAAGGATTGACAGCCAGTGCCCCAGCGTTCTTCCATCCTCCATGTCTGTGAGAAGGATCCACGCCAACACGCTGCAGAGCGGAGCGCCCCACGTTCTACTACCCCGACTTCCGGTGAGTTCCACGACAGGCCCGCCATTTGCTTGGCGGGACCAGGCACCGGATATCTGGATCCGGTGACACGTCAATCTACTGGTGTCTTGAATGCTACTAATCCCCATGCTGAGGAGAATAATTTCACGTCGGGTTCACCATTTCTGTTTCCGACGCTTTCGCCGGGGCGCGCGCGCATCTGTCCGCGGAGGAGGGGGACGCGCGGCTTTGTTGCCCCGCATTCCCGCTTTCCAAAGGCGGGCGGCATTCGTTCCTTATTCAGGGACGTCTGCTCCTTGATCGAAACGGGATGATTGGATGTCGGTTCTTCCTCCTATGGATTCCTCCTCAGAACTCGTCACCTAGTCCGGGTCTCCCTTATAGATTTAATATGTAGTTCGTGAAACTCTTCCCAGTGTCATGTTTCCATGGACGCCGGTTAATTACACTGCTTCTGTCGGGACATTCCAAAGGGTCCGGTCAGGGAAGCAACCTTCGGTCAGGGGAGTAATCACGTTTGAGGCATCAGTAGCGTGTCTGGATGCTGGGGTACCTGGCATGTCTGTCTGTTATCCTCGATCACAAGGCTTCTCGAGGGCGTGGAAGCCCGAGGCATCCCACATCGAGCGCAGGGAATTACATGTCATAGACATGTATCTGAGGTTTTCCTCAGCTTCCCATGTTCAACACAGGGTATGTTGCAAGATTAACGTCTAGCAGAGACAGTTACACCAAGGGCGTTCCATCTGAGGTTTTCCTCAGGCATCTCATGTTTATCACGAGGTAGGCCGCGAGTTTAACGTCTTGCGGAGACGGTTGAGAATGAAATGGGACCATCGTAGGGAGGGCCGACAGCGAAGTTGGGCTTGAGCCTTGAAGAGACTTCCTACGTATCCCCGTGGAAGGGAATCAAAGTCCTCGTAGCTAAAATGATACAGTTTAACGTCATGCGGGACGATAATGAACCCTGACGTGAATAAACGACGGGTGGTGGGTGTCGGTGAGCCGACGTAAGCGAGGGACCTTGATCCACTATTGATGGGCTTGAACCTCGTGGAGGCTTCATACGTACCATGCCTTGACATGGATCAAAGACCTCGTAGTTCAAATGGGGCTGGGTCACAATGTCTTACCACTGGACCAGGATGTAGTTTAACGTCATACTGGACGTAGGTAGAACACAACGTGAATTGGGTGATGGGTGGGCTTGAACCTCGTGGGGGCTTCCTACATACCATGCCTTGACATGGATCAAAGACCTCATAGTTCGGAGAATACAGTTTAACGTCATGCGGGACGATAGTGAACCCTGACGTGAAAGAACGACGGGTGAGCTTGAACCTCGCGGAGGCTTCCTACGTACCATGCCTTAACACGGATCAAAGACCTCGTAGTTCAAGAGGTCACAACGGCTTACCGCTGGACTGGAATGGGACCCGACGTGAATGAGCGACGGGTGGGCTTGAACCTCGTGGAGGCTTCCTACGTACCATGCCTTGACATGGATCAAAGACCTCGTAGTTCAGGTGGAAGTTGACCTTGGTCCACTGATGGTGGGCTTGAACCTCGTGGAGGCTTCCTACGTACCATGCCTTGACATGGATCAAAGACCTCGTAGTTCAGGTGGGTTTCGCCGGTAAACAGACGAGAAAGTAGACCTTAGTCCACTATTGGTGGGATTGAACCTCGTGGAGGCTTCCTACGTACCATGCCTTGACATGGATCAAAGACCTCGTAGTTCAGGAGTGTTTCGCCGGTAAACCGACGAGAAAGTAGACCTTAGTCCACTATTGGCGGGCTTGAACCTCGTGGAGGCTTCCTACGTACCATGCCTTGACATGGATCAAAGACCTTGTAGTTCAGGTGGGTTTCGCCGGTAAACCGACGAGAAAGTAGACCTTAGTCCACTATTGGTGGGCTTGAACCTCGTGGAGGCTTCCTACGTACCATGCCTTGACATGGATCAAAGACCTCGTAGTTCAGGAGGGTTTCGCCGGTAAACCGACGAGAAAGTAGACCTTAGTCCACTATTGGCGGGCTTGAACCTCGTGGAGGCTTCCTACGTACCATGCCTTGACATGGATCAAAGACCTCGTAGTTCAGGAGGGGTGGGTTGAAATGGCTTACCACTGGACCGGAATTGCAGTTTAACGTCGTGCTGGACGGGGGTGAAACCCGACGTGAAAGACGGGCGGGCTTGAACCTCGTAGAGGCTTCCTACGTACCATGCCTTGACATGGATCAAAGACCTCGTAGTTCAGAAGGGGTTTGTCAGGGTCGGTGCTCACTCTAAGCCCACGTGAGTCATGCTCGGTGTGAGAAACAAGAGATTGCATGGACCTGACGATCACGTCGCGAAGGGTGAATCCGTGAGAAGCGAAGAGGGGCTTACGCGTTGGGCGGCCCATGGTGTTGGGACTTACTCCAGGATGGAGGCCCATGGCGCGACAAAGCGCAGGAAAGATGGACCTTGGTCCAACAATGGGAGGTGCCTCGTTCCCTATCACGTCCTCCACTGACCTTGGTAGTGGGGAAGTACCGAGATGCACGGGTGCAATCATCCGTACCAAAGGTTAGGGATTTACGCTCTGAGGCGACCCTTCCCATGCAAACGTACACCACTCCGACAAGGAGGATCTCATTCCATGTGCGGGAGAGTTACCATTCCCGTGGAGACGAGCAGTGTAATGAATGCTCGAGCTGGGGGGGACCCTTCGTGAGGGAGACGAGGTTGGGTCACAGTTTAACGTCATGTGTTGAGGACGTGGTGCTTGGCAGTTTAACGTCCTGCAGCTCGGACGAGGTGGGTTCACTCCACACCCCTAGGGCTTACATAACCGGTACCCTCTGGTCCTTGGGGAAGGGAAGGTACCAGTAAGGCCATGGTAATGGGGGGTCGAGGGAGGAACCATCGAGGGGTCCACGTTAGCGTGGCTATGCGAAGAAGCAATAGCCGTTAGCGTGCCTATGCGAAGAAGCATTGGGCGAAGCAACGCTACGGGAGGTGTTGTCCATGGGACTTTGAAATCACATCGTGCAAACCTGGAGGGTCGCACAGAAAGAGGAATCGCTAAGCAGAGGGGTGTGCTTTGCGAAGTGGGGTGCCTTGGCCTTAGCATGGGGCATAGGTGGGAGTGGGAGGTGCTTCGCGAAGTGGAACAGTGTTCGCGGAGCACTGCCTCGCGAAGAAGGAGTGGTTCGTGAAGCAGGGTCCTGCCAAGCAATGTGCTTCGCGATGCATAGTTATCCTGCCTTGGCATAGGGATTACTAGCATGGGTTGGGTGTTTCGCGAAGCACGAGTGCTCCGCGGCTGCCCGGGTTCCCTTGGGAATCCCCTTCCTCTGCGAACGCCCTTGAGCTTCGCGAAGGGCATCCCTCTCGGAAGAGGGGCTCAAAACGAAACAAATCAGAGTCGTCTCGCGAAGTAGAAATACCTCGCGGAGCTCATGATTCCCGGGGCAAAGCGTGCTTCACGATTCGGGAGAGGAGAAGCCGAAGGGTCGGATTGTCCGTCCTCGGGACTCAGGGGGAGTCGAGTATTTATAGGGAAGGCGTGCCGCGATGCAGGGCTCGCGCGCCGCCTTCGGAGCTTCGCGGCGGCTCGCGAACGTCAAACGGGTTCGCGGAGGATTACCGCCTCCGGAGCTTCGCGGCGGCTCGCGAACGTCAAACCGGTTCGCGGAGGATTACCGCCTCCAGAGCTTCGTGGCGGCTCGCGAACGTCAAACCGGTTCGCGGAGGATTACCGCCTCCGGCGCTTCGCGGCGGCTCGCGAACGTCAAACCGGTTCGCGGAGGATTACCGCCTCCGGCGCTTCGCGGGGCTTCCAGGGTTGGGACGCTTCGCGGCGGGGCTCCGCGGCCGGGCTTCGCGGCTGAGCTTCGCGAGGCAGGGCGCCGGCTGTCTTTTTCGTTCCTTCCTTTCGGGCCATATTTTTGGCACCAATAGTAATCAAGAAGATGTTTGAAGATTCAATCAGAAATTCATATGGCCCCATAAGAAAAGATTTAATCCTAGGATAAGTAAAATGAAGATTAGGATTAGCTGATCAAGCATTTTGACGAATATCATAAGGAGTATAAGAAGTTGATGACCATTGTAACGAATATTCTTCCAAAGGAAAAAAGAAATATGATTTTTTTTCCTATATCTGAACTTTTTTTTACCGTCCCTGTACAAATTCTTTCAATAGTAATGAAATTTTGTTTGTTCATCATTTTTTTTTGATTGGTACTAATATTTCTGGTACTATATTGTTTTACATTACCATTATTACAATTTTAAAATTTCAAAGGGGGAGAAAGGAATATTAAGAATAATACTAACTAAAGAAGAGATTTCCCTAATTAAGGGAGTGCCTATTTTAAGGCGGTGTTTTTTCGAAGAATATTTCTTTATGCATGAAAAATTGGAATCTCATTAAGGATTTCATGAATATGATCCATAAGGATTTAAAAACATAAGGGTCGGGGGGGTATGTCGTATTCACCTTGATTCATATGTAAATGGAGTTATTTTTTTCTTTTATGCTCATTAAGAAAAATCTTAGTCCTTGTATTCTTTTTCGTAAGGATGTTTGTGATTACCAAAAAGGGGGAATATTTTGAGTCAATATGGATTCCTTATAACTTTTCCTTTCTTCCCTGTTTTGAAAATCACAAACACATTATATTAAAGAAAATTTATTTTTCATAAGGATTATTCTCCTACGGAAACATTCCATTCTCTTGGGAAAATTCCCATTCACTAAGGAAAATTTCTATTCTTTAGGAAAATTTTATTCTTACCTTTATTTTATTATTAATATTATAATCTCAAAAAATATAACTCATTAAATTAATAAGGAAAAATTTGTTTTCAAATATAAAAAATCGGAATCCTACATTTCCTCTAATATAGAGTATTCTGTTTTTAGGTTCCCAATCCATTGATATTCAGGTTCCGAATTCCATGAAATTATAGTTCTAAATTTTCTGAAATATAGACTCCAAATTCCACAGAATTATGAGTCTCAATTCCTTAAAATTCATACTACGAATTCATCATAATTCATAGTTTTAATTCCATAGTATCGAGACTCTGAATTCAATAGAATTTAGATAACGAATTCTTCAAAATTCATATTCTGAATACATTGGAATTCAAACTCCAAAAATATATAGAATTCTATTATGGAATTCATTGGAAAACAAAATCTAAATATCCATGATTTATATTTTCTAAATTTTTATTTGATTATACTACAATCTGTATTTTTTTCATAGGTACTGGAAAATAGATTTGGTTAAGCATCATTATTTTTGGTATAGTTCTTATAGTAATAAATCAATGGCATATAGTCTATTTCTAACTAACTTTTGTTTGAGTTAAATGTGTATAGGTCCCTCGAAGATTCATGGAATAAATTAACCACTTAATGTGGGAGTCGACTATTAGAAAAAGTACCTATAAATAGAAGATTCTTTCAACGAGCTTCCAACTTTGAAAAATGATTCCATTACTCTAGAGACTTCATGTTGTTGAAGTTATTTCAATTGAGATAAAAAATCATGATTTGTGTGGTTCTGAAAATATTATTCATATAGCTTCGTATAACTAAAATTGTTGATGATTACAATTGAGGGCTTTCTGGGAAAAAAAGATAGAGGTGTCGACTACCTTAATGTTTGAGGGCTTCCGGGGATAGGAAGACAGAGGTTATGAATACATTAAAGTTTGAGGGCTTGTGGGGATATCAAGATAGATTCCAATATTCATATCGAGGGATTTAACTTGTGTGGGTAAGACAGAAATTCTTGAATGTATAATTAAAGGAATCTTTATCAAAGGTTGTTGGATACCCTATTATTTGTGTTAAAAGTATTCATACATGTTACTTTTTTGTTTCATGTTTAGTTTGATTGTATTTTGATAAAGGAATAAAAAATAACATTCTTATACTTTGTTATAATTTTTGATAGTCTGATAAATAAGATTCTATATATTTTAAGATATAATATTTTCCTCATAAACTTTCTTTAAGTATAATTTCCGAAACCATATTTACGGAACCCTATAAACTTTCGTTAAGTGTCATTTCTGGAACCATATTTCTGTAACATAGTAATTTTGTTTATTAGTAATAAAATGTTTCATGTGAATTTACCTTGTTTAATACTGTTAAACATATTAGTAAGGTTAAGAAAAGAAATTTTTTAAACATTCAATTAACCCCCCTCTTGTAATTAAGTATCTATATTCATATTTCGATCCTACAATCTCATCATCTATGTTATGTTTTGTATTTTTTAGCTTTTGAGTAGCATGTGTGTGTCTATATTAAAACAAAAATTGTCTCCTGCACTAAATAGATGGATATAAGATATCCTTCCACTCATACCATTTTACACTTTTTTACACCCATAGAAAAGTGTGTAAGATATCCCTATGTGACCTAGTATTTTATACCCATGAAGAACTATGGAAGAGTTCGTGTGACTTGGAATGTCTTATTCAATGTTGTTTCCCCCAATCAAGGGTGTTGATCAAGTTTATTAATATAAAATTATCTTTCGAAGGTTATCACCATGTGGAATGGAATAGGTCTCATATTGAGACGTAACCAATTGTTTTATTTCTACTATGTTGTCTAATTTAGTTTTAACTATTTTACTGTATAATTCAGACATCACTAGATTATATTTTATATTTAATATCGGTCAGATGTTAAAATTGTTTTTCCTTATTAAAATAGCTTAAAATTTAATCTCAATAACTGATATTGAGATTACTATGAGTTGATCAATCTTCTGATAAGTTATTTGAATAGTCAAACGTTCATAATCGTATTACCTAGATTTACTGGGCTATATTTATTTTTATTAGGGACCCATTAAAAAAACCTTTTCAAACCAAAATTTTTTTAGATACTCAATTCTCTCCCTCTTGAGTATTCTACTCAGAACAATAATCAATTTACCAAAATCACAAGATTCCACTATATCATTAAAATAAGAACACAACCAATCCCCATATGTGATGCACTTCTATAATACAAAAATCCTCTATAAATGGTAAAATAAAAAAGTATTCATTAGATAATCCTTTATTTATCTCCACTACACATTCCTCACAATAATTAAAACATGTGAATTTAATTCCGTTTTTATAAATTTTGTTAATAGGTTGGATAAATGAGAGAATTCATTAGAAAACTATCTATAGTAACCCGTTAAAAAAATTAAAATATTTATATTATTTATATTCAATATTTTAGAAAATATATTTATATAATTTTTCATTCATGATTTAATATATATCCCATCCACGGAGACAATATGGCTTTGAAACAAAATATCCTTGATACAGAATTCACACGTACTAAATTTATGATACAACTTCCTTTCTTGGAGAGTCTCAATAACGTTTCATATGTGATTCCAATTCATCAAATAGCTTTTATTTTACATCAAGATAGAATTAATGAATATTAATGTAAAATCATTAAAATAAAAAAATAATTCTCTATTTATTGTATCTATAAACACATATAGTGTTTTATTTAATCCAAATGGAATAACTTTAAAATCATAATTCTTATATCTTGTAAGATATTTCTACTTAGGTATATCATCCATATTTAACCTTAAGATTCTATAAAAAGTTAAAATATATATTTTAAAAAACATAATTCCCTCCACGAAGTTGATCAAATAAGTCGTCAATTTATTAAATATGATACATAATAATTATTGTAATGGAATTTATCCCCCAAGAAATGATAAATAACATCATAGTATAATAATTATTCATATTATAAATAATGATAGATCCATTTGTGGAAACAGAAGGCTTAATTAATCCCTTATCACAAAAATCATGGAGTTATTTATTTATCTCCATGAATTCTACTGGGTCCATTATATAACATATTTAGAATACATGTTTTGAATCATAGAATATTTAAATATGAAACTAAACAATAAAATCATGTGTTTGGAAATGTAATTATATAGGGAACATATCAATGTAGTCATATAAAATAGGGGCATCATCCAATCTGAGGTTTTCACTACCAACCATGAGTTACATCTTTTATTTTTGACCAATAATTTCCTTATAGTCGAATATTTGAGGTGGATCATATTATGATTCATATATTAAAGTCTCCCATATAAATATGAAAAAATTTAATCATCCTTTTTTAATTTTAATATTATCCTATTAGAAATAAATATCATTTAACAATTTCAATACTAATACATAGAAAGGAATATATCAGAGTCAACTGAAAGTATGAAAATCATGTTTTAATGAATGGACTGTTTATGTAGCAAAATGGGGAAAGACTGATATATGATCATAACAATAATATTTCCACATAGAATCATGATTTTAAAAACATTTCATAGGGTTCTACATGTGGTTTTATGAAACCTAATAAATATGCAAGATATTGAAGAGAGTTAAGATCCAAAATTGAATAAAGAAATGTTATATTCAGTTTACAATCAATATTCCAAGTATCACATCATTAAAAATGTTTACATTATCTATGGTTGTCCCATAATATCATCATTTTTTATTTTACTTATTTTAAGGGGGATTTCCCTGATATCCAGGGAATTGGATTGAATAAAAATTAATATTCTTATAGATTAATCATTTGATGTTGTAATATTTTTTCTTCCCCTTGCATTCATGATCAAAATAAAAAATTAATCTATACTTGTAAAATAATTACTATCATTAATAATGAACTATAATAATTCATATTGATGTTATGTCATGATGGAGGACCCATAAATTATTTATTCATCTCCAATTATTTAATCTACTGTTCTTAACCATCCTATTCAGATTTAGATTAAATTGAAAATATAATACATTGGATATTATTTCATTGGCATTATAGAACATAGAAATAAATCATAATAAGAAGAAAACAGATGAGAAATAAGATCTCTATGGATCATGGACTTACCGCCTCAAAGAAATGGTTGATCCCACATTCCAGTTTACATATAAGATCTAAATCTTATATTTATAATCATATAATATTATCTTCATGCTATGAAACAATTTCCATCATCCATCTACTGCAAATTAATATATTTCTATTCCATATAAAATCAATCCTATTTGGGAAAGTATTTCTTAAATATTATCACATTTTGTATCATCCATTTTATGCATTTTATCTCTTCCTCTTTAATAATATTATAAATTGATTAACTACATTGATAAATATTTATCCTTGTATGAAATAATTATATGAAATTTTTCTCTGAATCGATACTTCTAAAAGAGAGAAATATCCTCCCATAAAGTTAAAAAACTATTAATCATTCAATTCTCAAGGTTAACCATTGAATATTATATGTTTCTATGACATTTTGTATTCAATCATTATTGAACACTGTTTTGGTTTAGATGGTTTCCCAAGATAGTTAGGGATATTTTTTATAACTTATGTCAAATCCTCAAATATATCCACATTCCACTTACAACCAAAAATTTCCATGTTGACTAGTCTTTAATAGAAATCCATGAAATGATTATTAGTGTAGATATCATTTCCCTTAATCTGGTTATGCAACATTTTTAAAAAATATTATATAAATAAATACTTCATATCATTAGGAATATCGAGCTATAGAAATACCTATGAACGATTTTTTTGACCATTTATTGGGGTTATTTTAATTATTGTGATAGATATGTTCTTCAAAATTCATATTATCATATTTCCTAAGAAATTAATTTGTTAACAATTATAATGAACTATAATTAGTAATCTAGAGTTTTTGGTACATTAATTACACCTAAAAAATTATAAATGAGAATAAATCAGCAAATATCAAACATATTTGAAACCATGTTATAAAATATTCATACATGATTTATATATTTTATTATAAAAAAATTAAAATCCTTATAGGATAATTCTTATTCTCTATAAAATCTATTACCGGTATCTTATAGGAACCCTGGGGAAATGATACAAATTAATTTTGAGATCATTCCCCTAATAATGGTTTCTTCTAATTGATCTATCATGGGTACAATAGAATACACATAGCAACAATTTAATTATCAATAAAACTAAATTAGAATAAAGATATTATATAATAAATATATTAACAGATAACATGTTAGTTTAAATAATATAAATTGTATAAATAATTTAATTAATGTAGATGGAATTCAATATTATAAACACACTAATCCAATCATTGGGGCCTTTTTCTAAGATGCCATGCTTTTATTCAAGGTAAAAACCAGGTTGTATGTTTTTTAAAATGGGTCATAGCCAATAGATTAGTGTTTTTATCAAGGTTTCATACAATATAGAATCTTTTCATTGGGTAGTAAATAAATAAACATGAAAACATTTTTCTCATGAGACAAAACATTTATCATGTGGTTCTAGAATATTGAGTTTCTTCTATGAATCCCTTATTTCTATTTAATTCACTATATAAAAGATAGATTAAAAATTAAATTCAAAATAACATAAAAATTTTCAAAAATTAACTTCCATATATTAATAATAAAATTATTTCCCTAATTTCACTAATCGATAAATATTATAAAATTATTTTATTATATCCATGGAAGGATGATGGACACATAAAGAATGCATATCATAATATTCACAACAGAACAACATGCATACTCAGGACTAATTAAGAAATAATAATCCATATAAAACTAGAAGATATATAGACTCTCTTCATTTCAACATTCAATAGAATAATGTCACTATAGTGGAGAAAATTCAATAATAATAAAATTACTAATATAATGCAATTTTCTCTTATCAAGGTAATGATAACAAGTTAGTAATAAGGAGTAATTTCATGGGGTGGGGTAATCAATAGGAACCGATCTACAATTAATGTTATCAATGATTATTATTAAATTAAAAAATGATATACCCATGGATTTTAAAACGAGGTATACTATTGGTCCAAATTCCCATTAATCAAGTGAATATAGAGTTAACACCCAACTAACCTTTTCCACGGTTAATACACAATGGTGTATATGTTTCACAACTCTCAAAGACATGTTTATATGAATAAATAGTTTTTATTTCTATGAAATTGATATAATTTAGGTTATAAAATTATAGAATTTTTTCTTGAGGATTAAAGAAAAACATAATGGAATGAAAATATCCTAGTAGATAATGATCCCAACTGAATAAAAGGTATTTGATTTAACGACTCTATTACAGCTTTGGTAATATTAGAATCTTGTTCTCTCTAATGTCATACATTTAAATAGAACCTCAAATATCATGAATTTGAATTATATTACTTATAAAATTTTAATGATATATTATATAAACCATATAAATTTATAATTGTATATAATAAAAAACAAAACCCAATAAATAAAAATTTTATATTATTGAATTTTTATGGTCTTGTAAACCCAGAAATAAAAATCCATTGAATGATATATCCTGAAATGGATAAGAAAATACCATGAATTAAATAAAAAATTATAATAAAATAATTTTGTGACTTCTCATATAAAAAAAAGAAATTATAGGGTTGGAATTAAACATATATCAATTGAAGTAAAATCGATATATAGAAACCTATCAAAAAAATTTATATCTTATAAAAAAATACCGTGAAATATATAATATCTTATTAATATATAAATCCACTAAACATCAATAAAATATTTTAAAAATGTGTAATGGTTTGTATACATACTACAAAATGTATAACAAATGGTGAATATGGAATATAACTCAATGTTATAAGTGTGAGATGAAAACCCCGTACCTTTTTCTCTCATCATTCAGAAAAGAAATTTATATATTTTATAATAAACATAACCATATGATTAATTTCTTTTTAATATTATTTATATATATTTCATTATATAAAATTTTATTATATTCGTTTTTTTAATTCAGCAGCGAGTTATATTAGTTTTCCTCATTGGAGGCATCAAATTTTAATTGTATCACACATGTTTTATATTGGAGATATGATAAACCATTACATGAATAAAATTTCATTCATTGAATATGTTCCAATTTACTAAATTATATTCAATATAATTATTTAGTAACATAAAATTTCACACTATGGTAATGATATTAATGATTCCAGAAAATATAATTGGGTTTGATCATGTTGCATGTAATTAAAAAATATGAATAGATTTTTATATAATGAAATATAAATATTATGGTATCCTCCCAGTATTATATTAAGGACATATTTTAATCCATAATCACATATTAATTCATCAAATATATCTTTAGAGTAAGAAATTTGGTTACCATATGAAGAATAGATCCCTTATTTTTGTGTTTGAATGTTTAACTATAGCCGAATTTAATTTCCCATTTCTATAATCGAGCAGTCGGGGGTGTCCAGGGCTCGTTCAGAGTCCAAACCCCATGATTTGGGTTGGGTATGGAATTGTGTGTGGTTAGTAAAAAAGGTACCTAGTAGACCGTACAATATGATAAATAGAGGAAGGTGCGGGTAACAGGTAGGGGAGGACACATGGTTAGAGAAAACCTGACAACCTGGGATATATGACCATGTGGATGCTTCATTTAATTTTTCAGAGGATATTTTCGTAGTTTCTACACAGTTATTCTATCCATTCAAGGTAATCAAGGGCATTACCCTTTCTAATAGGTAGTCATTCATGGTTGGTTCTTGGTCTGTCAAACCGTCATCCTCAATCATATGACCCCATATTAAGTGAAAAATTATATATTTTCTATGTTTTATCATCTAAATGAAATACCATCTTTCTTCACCTTCTGCACAGTGGCTCACCGCCCTTATAATCTTTCATTTGGTGTCAATTCATTGAATTGGTGGTGCTCCTCCATTCGATCTCGGATTCAAGCATTCTTTATCTCATTGGATCTGTATTGATATGTTATCAAATAATTTTTAATATTAAATAATTCTTTATGAGACCATCAATTTTAATTCGGTGAATTCTAATATTACCGATTAATATGTTCTTCATCCCTTCTTTAATTTTCTCATGAAATGAGTAAAATGAGGAGTTGATACTGGATGAGAACTCTAATATAGAGAGACTATATGTGGTTTATACATTTTCCTTTGGTTTGGGTTATTTAGATACCTAACATCGATTTTATATCCCTCCAAAAATTCTAGCACAACCCTAAAATTATTCCGATTAATTTAATTAAATAAAGTTGAAATGATTATGGATTATATTAGGTTCCGTTGAGATTCAATAACTATTATTTACACAACCACATGTACCCATGGGTTTCTTCATTTGAATTTTCAATGTTTATACGAGGTTAAAACACCCATGGGGGATTTGAAGATTCCCTAGATACTCTATTCACTACTATTAAATAATTGAATTAAATGGTATGGTTATGTAAATGGATGCCTCCATTACCATGTTATAACATGATAACAGTTAATTTCTAAATTGTTAAATTGTAATTGGATTAGTTAAACTAGTGGGTATACACATTTTTATCTCTTTAATGGGAATTTTTATTTTTTAGTCCATATACACATGATTTTTTATTGAATGTTAAATTGCTACATGATTTAGTATACTCATGGAATGAAATAATAAATTATTATTTAGATCCCATGGAAAATTCTCCTTGGAATTTGATTTGATTGATGATTCCTTGGATTGATTATGCTCATTTTTTGTTGACTATGTGAGAATTACATGGTACTTGCTACCCCTTTGATCCACCTTTCATTGACACACATAGGACATGTTCTATATTACAGGCTCTAAGGACTCCAACTACTACCTCACTGAAATTCCATTGAGATCCTCCTAGGACTCGATGATGATTAACTAATTTTATAAACCTTGGATACATCTCATTATGGTCAGAAACATAAATTATAGAGAAAAACCTTTAGAAATATGATATGCTTGGTTTAATGGCTTGGTCATGTTTTCTTTAACATAGTAGGTTGTATGGAATGGTCATAAAAGATATGATTATATAGTTTATATGGTGGGGATATAGTGTTTAATATATTTATTGATTGAATAATCCTTGATAGGGGAGATTTGATATCTTCAATAGATACCCTTGAGAGTCTATTTCAATGTACCCAATTTAGTAGTTACATTCCATGGGCATCTACACTTTTATTCACATTTTACCTATTTACGTGCACACTATATAGATTTTTATATTTCCAATTTTGGAAATATATTGATCTTTGGGTGGTTACCTACTTGAATTGATCCTCACACCCTTTTTCCGTGCACCATTGGGTACACAAATAGACTATTTGAATGCGGGTAATTATAGTGGAACGTTACCATAGTTCATGAGTTGATTTTGTGCTATGCTTATGAGAGGGGGAGCATGGGACTGAGCTAAAGATCATGATGATATGAGGATGTTTCATATTTTTTTCTTTTAGATATGTGTGACATGTAGTTTAATGTATTACATTATACCTATTTCACCTACCATCTAGATACATTTCATGATAATCATTGTGTACAAGATATTTTCTTGCATTGATATATATTCCAGCTCTTTGTTAATTTTTTAATGTATTTATTCCTCTAGTTTTATGTTATTTCCATTATGATTTATTACACTCTTGTATTGTTGGAATATTTTCCCCACAGAAAAACCCTAGGCCCTCACTACACATTGGTAGCCTCTGGTGTTTGAGGAGATATGCTTCCGGCCATGTGACAGACCTGGTTCAGGGCACCTTTTAATGGCATCCAGTTTTGAGATGTTACAAAGTTGTATCAAAGAATTGTTTTCTATTTTTAATTAATTATTTCTATCAATATGATGGGATATGAGGAAATTTTAATATTCAAGGAGATATTTCTGGGAGTATCTCCCTCGTGTACACGAAAGGGAAAATTTCCACAAATTTATTTGTATTGTCAGAATTGTTACTATGGTAGTTGATTTGATTCCACGAATTTGTGATGTAGTTGAATTATTATGTAATTATTTATATTATTATTTTTCATATTTTGTCCTTACAAGATTATATGAGGGAATTCAATCTCATACATGATTTTTTATGCACTTGTCATAAATCACATGCCATGAATTTTTCCATTCTATTTTGGATGCAATACTTATTGAATACTCTTGTGAAAATTTTTGGGATATATGAATGTGATGTTTTGATACTTATTCAACATTTTTTTTATGTTGTGAATTAGGTGGATTATGGAATTTGGTTTCTAATTATTCTGGGCCTTCATTGATTAGAATTTGGTAAACCATTCGGTTCAACATAATTATATTGAATGTGAATTCAAATGAAAATAAACTTGTGAATTTAATTGAATATGATTTGGAATATGAAACAATTTATTTTATGTAACATGACTAGAAAAAAAAAATATTGGTTAGTTGGTAGGATGTTTTTTCTAAATATAATGTATATGTTCCTAGACTAGACTACTGGAGTAGAAAAAGGGGTGTGTCATGCTTCTGTGCTTATTATAAAGCTTTCTATGTTTACAACAACTGATAAAATACATAGTTATTCTTTAAATATAAAATTGTTTGTAATTAAAAGGTATCCAATATTATTTTTTATGTTTCATAGGTGATTTATAATTGCAAATAGGTTACCCATGTACTTGATCTATCTCTTAATATTTACATATATCTATTGACTCATGTTAAAATTTAAACGATTCTAAAGGTCAAATTTTAATGTGATTTAGATACAATTAAAAGCGAGCTATTTGAAAAATTTCAATTTTTATGGGATCATTATAAATTGGATACATAAACCCATATATTTTATCATTGATTTAGGAGCATGATATTCCTTGAATTGGTAAATAATTATAAAAGATATTTAATTATGGTCTTAAATTAGTTAGATGACTTTTAAAAGAATATACCTCTATCACACATGAATGAAGATCATGTGATTGGCTTCAAAAATTAACAAATGGACCATGTAGGTCTATTTGGGCATTTCAATATTGAGAAGAAATGTTATGGGTATTTACAAAAATAATAATTAAATAACAAATATTGGGAATATAGATGAATCCAAATTGCATTAACAGTCCCTCTTAGGACATCATATCTATTTAAATATATTTTATTGTTTAAAATTTCTTAATGATTAATGGATGTTAATAAATTGTTAGTGTTTAAAAGTAATTTCTATAAGAATTTATTGTTTTCCCTTTAACTATAAATAAAACTTGGTATCAAATTAATTTTTGTTTTTGACTGGGGTTTTATGCATAGTTTTAAATATTTTAGATGTTTAATTTATAAATGTAAATATGTGAATTAAATTTTTGTGGAACATAAAGTGGATTCCTTTTTTTAAATGGTCGTTCAAGGTTGGATTAAATCTTCTTTGAGTTTCCTTGGAATGGAAACATCAGCATCTTCTGTATAAATTTTTCATTTTCAAAATATATAAAATTTTATGCTGTTAAGCCTACTGAATATCCTATTATCAAGGCCTAGTGATAAGGACATTGTTTATTCATTTTTATTGGAAAACCCTTGGTAGGTAGCACCATAATATCATAAATTACTTGCTAAATTATGAGAGTTTTTAATGATTGGTATTTTTCAAGTTCCATTGTCCCTTGTAGGATACATAGTTTATAAATGACATGTTTTTTTGGATGGGTGGTCATGTTTTCATTGACCTTTTTTATTGGTGTGGTCATTGAGGAATTTCCAATTTTAGTAGGTTTGACATTCCTAGGGAATGGACAGCCACATTGTAGGTTGTTTGACCCACTATTTTTCTCAGTGATGGAAAACATGGAATGTCATCATCCCTGATAATGGTATTATAGTTCAATACAACTCCAGGTTAAATTTATTTTACAGAACACATGATATTTTAATTCCTATAGAAGAAAACCTATGGGTATTATCAAGGATGTGACTTTCATCCTCTATAATCTAGAGGTAGTATTCATTGTTATACGTAGTAATCATGGAAATTATAAATTGTGTAAAAAATTGGTTGAGTTTGGTGGAATCATTGGGCCTTGTTCTTTTGATAACATTTGTGGGACATCTCCAGAGTAGACTACCCAGGGATTAAATTAAACATGTTTTACCCAAGACACGAGAGGAAATTATAGAGACTAGATTGCATTGACCCACCAGTTAGTTTGGATTGAATTTGATTCCAAATGTTTTTATGTTGTTATTAAGAATTAGGGGAGTGACACATGTATGTTTAATGCGAATCTAATATAGCATGCTTTTGAGTGGAAATTTTGTCTCAAATCTCAATGATAAGGACACACATTAGGTGGGGAATGTCACGTTCGACCAACCTTTTCATTTCATTGATTTCTTGGTATAATGATGTTTTTGTGGTTGGATTTTTATATAACCCATGATAAAAACCCTTGGACTTTTATATAAAATAGTGGAAAATCATGAAAGATCGCAAAATGTATCATTTTGTGAAGGCATCATGGATTGGTTGATGATGTTTCCCCATGTAAATTATATATTTATTAAAGAAATTTAATAGTAGTGGTAATATTCTTTATTACCATTGAATCCTCTTTGTGTATTATACTATGTGCCTAGAATGTCCCCTATTGTGACATTGTCATTGATGAACTAATAGTGTGTCGATTATTATTCCTTATAATATATTAAATGTTGTTGGGATATATAATTGCTTTATATAAGATTAACCCCTTGGACGAATTGTTCATATCCAGTCTTGGATATTCTTGAGTGATTCCTCATATCCCATATAGGATATCATTAGATGTCCGTTTGGACACCTATCATTTTCCAATGACTATGACACTATGTTGAGGCCACTCAATGCTCATTTGAAAATATGATATAGAAATATTGACTTTTATCAATGTCTATCATTTAATAATTTTGTATGTACTAAATTAGGATAGTTACGTATACACAATATTGATGAATATATTGTAATCCCATAAATTTAGATATGATCATAGGTAATTTTAAATTTTAAATGATTCTGGTGGGATACAACTAGACTACACATTTTCTCGTGAAATGGAACATCTATTTAAATGACCATGTGGTTTTTTAACTAAGAACATCAGCAGAAGTCAGGTAGGAACTTTGTTGATTGTGTGGTTCTTTAGAAGAATAATATTTTTTTTCTTCTAGTAATAGACTGAACATCTAAGATGATCATTTTCATGAAATGTGATACCAATGGGCTGATTATTTTTCTTTTTAGTTCATGATTATTATTTATAGGATCCTATTTAAAAAAATTAAATATGTTAAAGAGGTTTTCATGTATTGGTTGTAAGTTTATTCATGGAAATCATGCATTACCATGTTTAGTTTGGTCAATTTTTATTCAACTATCCCTTTACAGAGAGGTCTATGATATGAACTAGGGTGTTTTCAGGATCTCTAGTACTAGTGACTGTGTATGAAAATGGATGCAGCTAGTTTTATTAAGAGGTATTCCACATATCAGCTGGTGACTGTAGAACACCAGGGACTATCCATGATTTTACAATAGTTACATATCCCTTATTGGAAATATAATGGATTAATTATGAATTCTGTTATAGTCATACCAATGTTTCCTAGAGGTAAAGATTCCATATGGGTAATGTTGAAAAACTGACAAGGTTCAAACAAATTTTACCTACTATGGATTCCCTTTTACTCGATGAGCTTGGATGGTTGTACATCTGTGAGATAGTATGAATTCACGAGGTCCCACAAACTATCTTTTCCGATAAGGATGATAGGTTTTCTTCGTAGTTATGTAAAAAGATACTAACAACATTGGGTACATAAGAGATTTTGGGAATTTAATACCACCCCAAACAGAAGGTTAGTTATTGTGATCCATTTAGGATCTTGATGACATGTTGTGATCATGCATCCTAGATTTTAGTGGATTATGTGAGGTAAACCCACCCATGGTTGAATTTTCTAATAAAAAATATATTTGGTAATCATACAGATGGTGAATGGTGAGTATTTTTATGGCATTCCTTAACAATTAAACTAGAACTAGATAGAGTTAAGAGAGGCATGTAAGAATGGAATTTTTATTGTTCATGAGACCAAAGAGCATGTTTAATTGATTCATATACTAATGAATACTATTAATTCTCATCAAAAATATTTTGTTGATCTCTAGGTATGAACTATAGAGTTTATGGTTGGGGATCATTTTTTTACGTGTTTCATCGATACTAGAACATTGACAGCTTAGTATATAGGGTAATATTTATCAATGACATTTTGAGTCATTTGAGATTTTTGAGAGTCAGGTCAGTGGGATATTAGTTGTAGTTACTTTACTAGTATTGATCCATGCATGACTTCATAAATGTATCCCATATACTCCATTATCATTTTCACCCATTTCATTATTTTATACTAAAAGAGGTTGAGTGATAGGTATATGGGTCCTTTGAGGTGCATTTTATTCATATCATTGACAAGGGAGTGATGGTTCTCCATGGCTAGCTAGTTCCTCATATACGACTTTTGTGATTAAATGATTGTTTGTAGGAAGAAACATGGTGGTGGGAGGCGTACATAAATGATTAGTGGTCAGATATAGATTCAATTTAATATTGAAAACCCTTGATAGGGATGTTCAGGGATAAATTGATTTATTGGGTGGAGGTTGTATGAACCTGAGTTATCTTATGTGGTATAGATCTATGATTATTTTATTTTAATGTTTTATTATAGCTTAATGTGACTTCCCTTTTAGTTCATGTATGTATTGGGGTGGTGGGGGTTGTTTATTGCATGAAAACAATATTATTATGTGGAAATGATCTGACACATGGTTAGTTGAAGCCAGGTGGGGTGGCCCATGCGGTCTGAAAAACCATGCAAGGCATGTGCAGTGATCAAGGAGAGGAAGCACTGTAAGAGAAAACTATGGCATTTTTTCCAGATGGTTGTGCACCATAATTTTCAATTTCAATAAAGTATGTTTTAGACAGTTTCTCATGGTTAGTCAAACAGTGCAAGGTAACCCTGTATGTTCCCCTTTCCTATAGCTGATCATTCATGGTTATCGATTTTTTTAAATCTTATCCTTCAACCATGATACCCCATATTTATTGTAAAATTACAATTTTTTACACTGTTTATTCAATTGAATTAGGACTTTTTTTCGTTCTCCTCCCGCACAGTTACTCACCCCCTTAAATTCCCCCTTTGGTGTTTATCATGGAATTAAAGGAGCTCCTTCCTCCAATATTCGATTTAAGAAACAATCATCACTTTGGATTCATTTTAGGGAGATTCCAATTTTATTTTAATCATAATTAATTCTTATAGAAATAAGGTGCACTATTTATGAGAAATATAATATGGAAAATAAAATTTTCTTCATCATTTCCTTGATTTTCTATCAATCTGAGTCGAATCAGGAGTTGATATTGTACGATAACTCTATTATTGAGATACGGTAGGTGGTCTATTCATTTTCATTAGTTTTCATGATTTATAGACCAAAATTCAATTTTTCCACCCACCAAATGTTCCGGCACGATCTAAATATTAAAATTATAAGTTAATGTAAATGAAATTGAATCTATTAGGGATTATTTTAGGTTCATGTGAGATTCATTGTTTGTTATACCCAAAACCAAGTCCACCTATAGTCAGATACATATGAATTTATCCTATTTTTTCTATTTTAATCAACCCATGTGTTGATTTAAATCATTCCTGGATAAAGGAATCCATTTAATGAATTAATTGAATTAAATGATATGTTAAATAGATATGTTGCCTCATTTTCTATGTGAGAACCTGTTGATATTGAATTTTTTAATGTTATAATAGTAATTGGACTGTCTAATGGTGTTGGAATATTAATTTTTTTCTAATGAATGTGAATTATGATATGTGAGTGGGTTTACTCATAAGTTGTAATTGAATGTCAAATGGATACCTTAGTGGGTATATTCATGAAACGATTGATGAATGATTGTTTATATTCAATGTATGATGCTCTATGGATCATGATACGGTATTGGATACCTGGATTGAGTGTGATACATGTTTATCGATTCAATGGGATTCCATCTGACTTTCTACCCCTGGGATTTGGCTTTCTTGTACTCGAGTATGACATGTCCGATATGACATGCTCCTAGGACTCCGACCAATGCAAAACCGAGTTTTCATTGAGATGATCGTGGGAGACAATAATGATTCTTTTTTCTTTCTATTTCATTGATCCATCCCTCTATGTTCTAAAAATTGTATTATATGGAATGACTTCAGGGAAAAATAATATTCTTGGTTAAACAGATCATCCATGTTTTCATTGACTGATTAGTTTGTATGAATAGTTCATGGATTATATGGATTTATGATTTACATAGAGAGGAATTAGTTTTCATTTACACTTTAGGTTGTATCAATTTTTTTGGAATATTATTTTAATACAATATCATGATATTTGAGAAATCTCATTATAACATTTATTGCATTAATTAATCATTTTTTATTTTCATCAATAATTTGAAAAACAATAAATTTATCCTTAAATTATAATATTAATTATACTTACTGAAAATATGGAAAAATTATATTAAATTAAACTCATCATATTTTTACATTGTAATTAAGAAATAATTTTGTATGCTTGATGATAAAACAATTTTCCAAATGAATAAATAACCACATTATAAATTTTTTTTATATGAATACTCAATATGAATTCAATTACCATGGAATAGATTGTATATATTATTATATAATTTTACTAATAATTATTTTAAAATAATTTTAAAGTAAAATAGAACATTATATTTATTTAAATGAAAATTAGATTTCAAACAAAACTAAGTTTTTCCATTTTAAGAAGAGAATTATAATTTTGTGAAAGTTTTAAAATTTCACTAAAATAAAATTTTGAAATGATATTTTCATAAAAATTATTTTTAAAAAACTAAAATTTATAAAATTAGACAAAAAAATTAATTAATGTGCACAAAGTGAAAAAAAAATCACTTTTAGAAAATAATATTTCATAGAATATTTCATCATTAAAATGTTTTTTAATATATTTATAAGAATTATATATCAATTGAATTTATTTTATACATTAGTAACCAATATAATTTTCATAAATTATATATAACTACTCATAACCACCAATTTAATGTCTTTGTTATGATGATATTATATTTTATGGCTCTCTTATACTCAGGGATGCACGTATCAAAAGATATAAAAGATATTATAAATATTTAAAATGAAATGTATTTCAAAATCATGGTGTTCTATATTATTCTCCCAAAAAAAATTTCCTCAAAATTTAATGGATACTAACTTTTAAACAAATGAGAGTAGTGTTTCTACATATCGCCATCTATTTCATACATTTCTTCCACTAATCAATGGTTTCTACCATGTACCTTTACCAATCATGTCGTTCGACATTTTTATACATTATCTTTGGCACCAATAATTCAGAAATGATCTTTTTGGAGGGATTGGTCTAGTTCTGATTCTATTTCATCATAGGTGAGAACATGTTTTGGTAATTGCTTGTACTTATATTGAGATAATATATAGAAACATCATGTTATTTAGAGAGGCTATGAGGCATTGAAAAGATATAAACAAAAAATAAAATCCACAATAATTTTTAAATGGGTTAGTTATGCCTTGTAATCATCCTTCATATCTTATCAAATAATATAACACCCCTCCATGGATACACTATCTAGAAATCCTGAACCACTATAGAAACTAAAATCGTTCAATTGATTATTTTCATAAATAACTTTCCAACTTTGAACATCTTTAACATAATCCAAAATACAATTTTACATTTTTGTTTTCTCTTCACCAATTTTTGGGCCAACATGCTTACATTCCAAAATATTATACCAAATATTTGGAGTGTGATATCTCTTTTCATGTTCTTCTTTGTATGACAACATTTGAGTATATCCATGGTAAAATATATTATAATAAAACCATATATATGGTAAATAATTATCCCAAATACCTTGAAAGTAATGTTGTAATGACCTAAACAAGACATAAATTATTTCTAATTTCCTTTCATATTTTCCATGAGTTTGAGGATGGTAGGTGGTGCTCAAATGATTCTTAGTTTCATGTTCATTATATAGACTCATCCATAACATTTATATAAATCAGAGATCATGATAAAACATAATCTAAATTATTTTTCCATGTAGTTATAAAATTTGATTAATATTGTTCCTTATGAGGAACTCAAGATAGAATTATTCACCTATAGACATGATGTGTGTATATTTTGTATGGTGATTGAAGATAACAGATTTTGTATCATTTTTTATGAGTCCTTAGTAAAAAAATTATGAAGTCTTTATTAATTTCATCCCATTTCCATTGAGGAATATGAAGAGGTTTCATGAATCAACTAGGATATTGTCTCTCATCTATAACATGTTTGGAAACCAATCATTTGGAAACATTATATGAACTAAGATGATCTTTCTAGGTATGTTTTCCTTTTCTAATCATTTCTGAAAGAAAGTGGAATTTTTGGAGGTCGTTCAGGGGTGCACAGTTGGCACACGGTTGGCGCATGACCTGAACAAACCGTGCGGCTAGCCCATGAAACTGTGAAACCTAGATAGTGGGATCTGAAGTGGTTGCACACAGTTTTTCAAACCATGTGGGCAAGACGTGTGAAACTCCCTGGGTGAGAAAGTGGCAACCACATGGTTGGCACACGGTTTGACAAATCGTGTGGAGAAACCGTGCAGCCACATAAAATTAGGGTTTTAATGTCACATACAACTCAGGATTTCCCTTTCCTCCACCATTCTTCCTCCTACACTTGGATAACGTAGGAGTTACAATTTTCAGAGGTTTGGGGAGCTCCTTGGATCATTTTTGAGGCAAATAGAAGGGGTTTCTGGGTGGATCAAAGGCAGTTCTTCTCGGGTAATTCCCTTCTCTTGGTATCTCCTTGGTTTTCCCTAGATATTCTATTCCTTCTCTCATTGTTTTCTAGATCCACATCTGTTTCATGTAGATCTATTATTGGGTTTTCCTTGAGTATTGATTCTAAGGCTCGTGGATGAATGGGAAATAGTTTTAGAGAAGTCTTCCGTGAAGTGGTTTCCTGGATTTTTGGATGCGGTTGATTGTGGATCGCTTTTTCCAGAACCCTAAAGGTATGTGGTTTGTGCCTTTCTGTTTATGGTCCATGAATATTATGTGCAATTGATACCATACCCTTTAATGGGGTATTTTGCGTTTACCATATTACACCTGTGTTTTTCCTGCAAGGATTGTATGCTCTTGTAGAGGTTAATTGTATGTAAATAGAATTGATATCAATGAGTTGGACATTTTTTCATGCATGTTCTGTTTACGACCATTTTGTCATGTATTGATTTTTTTTCCTTTCCTAGTGATTGTAGGATGGAGTGTTGTATTCTGACATGTTGCAATGCTATAGACTGTTTATCCATGTAGTTCTGTATGTTTACTTAGGCCTTATAGCATTACTATGCATTGATTTACATAGGGTTGTGAGAACCTGGTGTAGTAGACTATAAGGGGATTGACCGATTGAGCATCCGCATAGATTCTTTGGACATTATATACAATAAGGGGATATACCGAGTGAGCTTCCTCAAAGAGTCTTTGGACATTATAGACTATAAGGGGATAGACCGAGTGAGATTCCTCAGAGAGTCTTTGGAAATTATAGACTATAAGGGGATACACCACGTGAGCTTCCTCAGAGAGTCTTTTTTTCACTTTGAATTTACCTTGAACCATTCACGGCTATAAAGGGAATTAACTTGGTGAACATCCTCAGAGAGTCTGTGAACGACATGGGGAAATAAGAAGAATTGACTAGGTGAGCTTCCTCAAAGAGTCTCTTGACCTTGGGGCTATAAGGGGAATTGACCTTGTGTGCTTCCTCAGAGAGACCTTTACTACCTTAGACTACAAGTGGAATTGACCGAGAGCTCTTCCTCATAGAGTCTTTGAGAATTATAGACTATGAGTGGATAGACAGAGAGTTCTTCCTTAGAGAGTCTTTATGAATACTTAAGCTGAACCAGAGGGGTTATACTGAGTGTGATTCCTAGAGGGTTTCTTGTACATGATAGGTAGGACCAGAGAGGATAGGGTGTGTGTAATTACTTTAGGGTTACTTGATTTGATTATTAGTTTCTTGATAATTGTTACTGTGGATTTTTTACTGTTGAGTACCTTACTGTTTGGTGTTTTCTGTATTTTAACCTGCCATATATATTCACAAACTGTTAGACACTGATCTTGTGGTGGTAGTCTACTAGGATTTGTCTCCCAACTTGTTTGGGCCATGCTTTTGGGCCCAAACAGACTACGTTGTTTAATGTATATATAAGGGAAAGAACCCTTCTACTTAAGGTACTTGACTACAACCGATCGGGAGAGCATGGGACCAAGATATGGCTTTCGATGCTGAGGAGTTTATATACTTTCTTTTTCACTTTGTTTAGTGCTATTGTATTCCATTATGGTGACTTGTTTGGATTTTTTCCTAGACATATATGTGCAATGAATGATTTTATATATTTGTGCTATGGTTGTTTATCATTTTAGTTTTATTTTTTTATTTTTGTTTGATATTATTGCTTCTGTTACTGTATATTTGTTGGACTTCCACTGTGTTACTCTGCCAATGAGGGCATATTTTTCCCACTATCACACCCAAGGCCCTTACTGCTAGTCAGCATCCTTGGGCTTTCAGGGAAATTCGCTTGAGGCCATGCGACCAACAGGGTACGGGGTGCCTCTAGGTGGCTTCCGGATCCCGGACGTTACAAAGTGCTATCATAGGGTTTCTTTTCTTTTCTTATTTGAATTACTATTTGGAACCTTTATCCAAGTATAGGATGGAATAAGTACTTGGTAATAAGTTGTTCCTGGGAGTAGCTAACCCATGTACATGGAAAATCCAAACTACCTCATTTATTGCAATTTTACAGGTTTGAAATTTTATAGTTGATTCGATTTCACCGTTGGGTTATTCAAATGATTTGTGTTGTTACTGTTGTTGTTATTGTGGTTCTATTTCTGTCACCACCCGATGAGATGAGGGTCTTCCATCTCCTGAATCATATAGGAACTTCTTAGAAACCACATGCCATGCATTCATTCTATGTCATCTTGGATGCATTAGGGATTGCATGTTTTTGTGATAGACATTGTGTATATTATGCATGTTGTTGTCATAGATTCTTTTACGGAATTTATGCTGTTAGATTGTGAATCTGTTTGTATAGTGCTTTGCTTAAATGGATTCCAACTCTGGTTCTTGAGGATTTATGGGACCTCATGGACCGTATTTTGGTAGATCATTTCTTGTTTGCCTTGTTATGAATTGTGTAAGATGCCACTATTTTATTTGTGGACAGTATGGGCCCTCACATATTGAAATTTGGAACTTTTAATGTTCTTTTCAGTGTTCTATGGGTTCTGGAGTAGTTTTTGAGCTTACTGTATGGAAAAAACCTAGAATGCATCCCATGTACTTTTTACTACATGACATGTGTTCTTATGTTCATGAAGAAAAAGTGTTTCTTAAATACATGTCATGTACTCCTATGTTTCTATCCCTGTTAATATTGATCTGAGATGTGGATATGACCTTGCAGAGTCATTCCACCGAGAGGTCCTCCGATTGTACTCCAGCCACAAGACGGTGATCAAACACCAGATACTGCTGATTAGGGACTCCCAGCTGATCCTTCTACTGTGCCAGTCTTGGCACCAGCAGTTATACCTGACTCAGTTGCTGATGCATAGTTTATGGAGGGTTTTCCGAGGATGATTCAGACCTTCTAGGGAGCGCAGACTCCAACCCCATCAATGGATGATTTGACATGGGTTTCCCAGCAGCAGCAGCATCCCACCTTCTCAGGGGAACGAGGACCTCATGCTTCATATTCAGGCCTTGAAGCCCCACTGAAGATCTTAAATAATCATGAGGTACCATAAGAGAGGAGGTTGAAACTTGCGTCCTATATGTTATGAGACTCCAAAAAAGAGGTGATGGGATGTCATCTCTCAGGTGGGACGCCATCAGAATATGTCTTGGGAGGAGTTTCTATATATTTTCTACAATTACTTCTACCCAGAGACCCTGAGGGCCGACCGAGCCTGAGATATCACGAGCATAGAGTAGGTTACACTTTCATTGATGGAATATTCATATTGTTTTCATGGACCTATAGTGTTTCACTCCTATCCCAGCAGTTGATGAGTTCTTCCTAGAAAGAATGTTTGAAGATGGTCTTAGGAAGGAGATCCTTTCCCAAGTGATCATCTTTAGGTTGACTTCGATATCCTATATCTTTAACCAAGAGCAAATCACCGAGCATAATCTGAGGGATTTTGGAGCAGTGAGCTAGGGTGTTTCGACATCCAAAGTTGGTGTTCCTTATTCTTATAGTAGAATGTGCCGCAGGGAGCTATCTCGAGGAAACCATAGTAGGAAAAATGAATCTTCTGATAGTCAGGGGTGTGCTACTAGTGTGGAAGAAGCATTCATACTAGGGCATAGTTCCAGAGAGCCCCGATAGAGTTCCTATCTTATGGAAATATGGTCCACCTGCAGTGTTTCTGTCAGATCTTCTCACCAACATCTAGTGACAGGGGTCCGACTATGACTCCTCATTCAGGAGCATCCCCGCCAGTTTCTCACAAGTTTGGAAACTGGAGTTCTTACGTCTGTTCAAGCCAAGGTGGAGGTCGCGACCTTGACGGTCAGTCACCAGGCTACCAACGACATCCGTGAGGATCCTATTAGAGTAATCAGACAGGGTCAGAGGGCTGTGGGGCTGGCCATACATTTTTAGTGGAGCATACCCATCAGGAGCAGGATCTCATCCCGACTACGGTTCTAAGTACGATCCTAGTATCCTCAATTATATCTTCCGCTCTTTTTGATACTGTTTCTACACATAGGTATATATTTATTTATATCATGGAGATCCTTGGGATTAGTATCCTTTCTTCTGCTGATGTTATGACTCTGGACACTCCATTGGGGACTAGAATGGCTAGTGTACGCCAGTGCAAGGAGTTCCCTCTCGAGGTTAGTGGGTATCACTTCCTTTGGAATCATTATGTTCTGTAGATGACCAGATATGATGTCCTTCTTGGAATGGACTGGCTAGGTCTCTTCTAGGCATTCGTTTACTACTACTGCCTGAGGGTGAGTTTTATATCAACGGATGGTGGATCTTTTCTCCATAAGGTGAGTGGGATGTCCAGGCGAGTAGAGTGGGACCCGAGCATCATGTGTTAGGAGTAGTTACAACCCAGATTTCTAGTCCTTATATAGATGACCAGGGGACTTCACAGTTTGACTTTCCTCCTGGGGTGGATCATTTCAGGGATTTATTTCATAAGGACTCTTCATGTTTTCCTCTAGAGTATGAGGTATACTTTTCTATTGAGCTTGTTCCAGGAGCAGCACAGGTGTCCATTTCTCTTTATAGGATGGCTACACCTGACTTGCAGGAGCTCAAGAAGCATTTGGAGGAGTTACAGGCAAAGGGTTTCATCTTACCCATTACTTCTCCATGGGGTTCGACTTTCCTATTTCCAAAGATGGGAGATGGTACTCTAAGGATTTGAGTGGATTATCATAATTTGAACCAATTTATGGTCAAGAACCGATATCCCTTGTCGAGGATTGATGAAATATTTGATCATCTTCAAGGAGCCTGGGTGTTCTAGAAGATCGACATGAGGTCTGGTTACCATTAGTTGTTCGTTATACCATCTAATATACCTCTCACAGTATTTATGAGAAGGTATGTTCTATACGAGTATATGTTATGATGTTCGGTCTCACAAATGAACCTGTAGTTTTCGTGGCACTGATGAACCGAGTGTTCCATCTGTAAGAACCTGGACCTTCTTATCAGGTATGTTTTTTTTCTTGATTTTTTCAGAAAAAGAGGAGAATCAAGAAAATTTTCAAAATACACACTATGTACTTTTTAAGTACACGCCGTGTACATTGATGCCACGCGAGGCAGTGTGCTGGCCGTGTCCGGGCCACACACATAGTGTGTAGGGGCGATGTGGAGGCCGCTTAAAGCAGAGTTTGGAAAACTAGGTACACGCCGTGTACTTAAAAAGTACACACCATGTATTTCCATTTTATTTTCAATAAACGGGTTAGGGTCGCGTCTAATCGACAGAATTGTCTTCTTCTCCAACTTCTTCGACCGAGAGTGTCCTCTATGGCCACTAACGTCCTATAATACCTAGAGCCTCTGTCCGTTCTCCGAATCGACCGTCGTCGATTGCATTGGAACCACAGAGGTGAGTGCTTCTTTATTCTTGAGTTTCATTCTATGTTATCCCCTATTTCTCAAGATATCATAGGTTGATATTTTTGGAAAGTTTCTTATGATATTTGACATTCTGAGGAGAATAAATCATCATGGTTCAAGTATATTGATCTACTAGAATCAAGGTAGGTGTTTTGTGACTTTCCGTTCGATGTATTTGATTTTATGTGAAAATTCCACCAATCCCCTTGAACGAGGAATTGTTTGATTACTGTTTTACCCCTATTGTGTTCCTTCCTTGATTGTATGCTTGTGTAGAAGTAAATATTGGTTATATATGAGGATAATTTCTATGCCTAGATGTTTTTACCATGATTATTCTGTTTAAGACCATTGGGCTTGTTCTGCCCTTGGATGTTGTACCTACATTCCATGCATTGTGATCGTAGGATGGAGCCCTATTTCCAGACATGCTTTTTATGCTATACACTGGTTATCCAAGTAGCTCTCTATGTTTACATTAGCCACATGGAATTAGTATGAACTGATTGCCATGGGACCGTAATAAACTAGTGCTATATACTATAAGGGATATATCGAGTGAGCTTCCCAGAGAGTCTTAGATGTAATAAACTATAGAAGGATAGACCGAGTGAGCTTTCCAGAGAGTCTTGGATGTTATAGACCACAGGAAGATAGACAGAGTGAGCTTCCTAGAAGGGTCTATGATTTGTTTGATTTTTTCAAAAACCATTCCAGGCAATAGAAGTAATTGACTGAGTGAGCTTCCTTAGAGAGTCTGTGATCGACCTAAGGCTATAGGAGGAATTGACCGAGTGAGATTCATCAGAGAGTCTCTAGAACTTGGGGCTATAACAGGATTCGACCACATGAACTTCTTCAGAGTGTCCCTGACAACCATAGACTATAAGGGGAATTCACTGAGTGTGCTTACTCAGAGAGTCTTATAATTTTATGTGACCAAACCAAAGGGGTTAGGCTGAGTGTACTGCCCAGAGGGTTGTTGGTACTTTTTGGATAGGACCAGAGGGGATGACTGTGAGTACATACTAGAGGGTTTCTTTTTGTGGTTAGCTATTTTCTTCACTGCTGCTTGTTGATTTTTTGGATTGTTTTAGCTGTGTATTTCTGGTTACTACTTACTGTTTACTGTAGTCTACCTTCCATATTCTCACTGACTATGAGGCACATATTTTCAGGTGTTTTCCTACTGGTATTTACTCTCACACCATATTTGGGTCATGATTTTGGGCCCAAATAGATTATATTGTTGTAGGTATAGACAAGGGAATGTACCCTTCGACTTCAGGTACTTGATTTCATTGGAGTTGGAGAGTATGGGACCAAGCTAAGGCTTGCGATGATGAGGAGTTTATATGTTTTCATATTTACTTGGTTAAGTATTTTATTCATCATTGTGACTTGTTTGGATGATTTATTAGACATATGTATCATAGATCATATATATATGTGCTCACACTCTTTATCATATTCAGTCTTCCTCTGTTCACTTATGTATGGATTATTTACTGCTTCCTCTATGGATTTTGATTATTTTTCGCTATGTATTATGCCAATGAGGGAATAGTTTCCCCACCATCACACTCAAGGCCCTAACTACTAGTCTGCATCCTCTGGAATTTGGGAAAATGCGCTTGAGGCCATGTGACCAACCGGGTACGGGGAACCTCTGGTTGGCTTCCGGAACCAGGATGTTGCAAAGTGGTATCAAGGGGGTTTATTTTCTCTTTAAATACCGTTTTGAGCCACTATCTAGGGATAGGACAGATTGGGTACTTGGTAATAAACTGTACCCGAGAGTAGCTAGCTCATGTATTGGGAAAAGACAATCTACCTCGCTTATTGAATTTTCTTGTTTTGCAATGTTACAGTTGATTTGATTTCACCAATAGTGATTCACGTGCTTTGTGCTATTACCTTTGTTTTTTTACGGGTCTATTTATATCGCAACCTGATGAGATGAGGGTATGACATCTCATGCATCATATAGACACTTGTTATAAATCACATGCGACGCATTCTTGCCATGCCAACTAGAATGCATTAGCAATTTCATGTTGTTGTGATAGACGTTGTGTAGGTTATGCATGTTGTTGTGATAGATTCTTGATAGAATCTCTGCTGTCTGATAGAGAAATTGTTTGTATAGTACCGTTCTTAAATGAACACCAAATTTTCATTCATGAGGTGTTATGGTCCCACATGAATTAGAAAATGGTGGATCATTGATTTTCCCCTTGTATATGATATTTAGGAGATACCAAGATTTGATTCGCAGGGATTATGGGCCCTCACTGATCAGAATTTGGTACCTTCATGCATGTTTTCTTGTGTTTTCTGTGCTACGGTTCAGTTTCTAAGCTACTGCCTTGAAAAACCAAGAATACACAGTGTGTACTTTATAAGAACACGCCATGTAGTTTTCAAACTGTGTCACTGACTATATATGCAGAAACATGGGGATGTGAATAAAAAATCTGCAGGAACATGCCGTGTACGTTAGGTACACACCATGTGGTAGATATAGAGTGTCTACCTATGTGACAAACAACATGGATGGATGAAACTTTGACATTACATGTCTTGTGTGGGGATGACACACTGTGTGGGTTGGGCATTACAGGACCAGTGGATGCAGATGTACATGCCCATGGGAATGGATTAAGAGAACATATAGTGTAGTTTTTATACACACTGTGTAATCTTGCTTTGTAAAACGTGAATGTTTATTTCTCATGTTTTCCTCCTATACAATTGTGTTCTGTCTTAGATAATCCTGATCTAAGGTATGCTTTTGACCAATCAAAGTTATGCCACCGATATGCCCTCTGGTTATATGTCAGCTACCAGATGGTGATCAGAAACCTGATATGGCCGATCAGGGACCTCCTACAGATCCTCCTATTGTTCCAGCCATGGCACCAGCAGTTATACCAGTTATGGGTGCCGATGCACATTTCAGGGAGGATTTTCTTAGAATGATGCAGACCTTCCATGGAGCTCCGTCTGTTGCCCCATCGATGGCTGTGTTGACATGGGTTTTCCAGCAGCAGAATCTTCCTATGTTCTCAAGGGATGGGGGACTTCAAGCTGTAGAGTCATGGCTCGAAGCCACACTAAGGATCTTCTATAATCTCGAGGTTCCTCCAGAGAAGAGGGTAAAGATTGCGACCCATATTCTTTGATACTCTATCAAGAGGTGGTGGGAGTTTATCTCACAGTCAGGACTCTAGAAAGGTATGACTTGGGATGAGTTTCATCATATCTTCTACGATTACATGTACCTGGAGACCTTGATGTCTGATCGAGCCCGAGAGCTTATGAGCCTGGAGTAGGGTACTTTTTCTGTTATGGATTACTCGTCTTTCTTTACTGAGCTGCAGCATTTCAAGCCAAATTCCAGGAGGTGATGAGTTTTTCCCTGCACAGATGTTCGAGGATCGTCTGAGGCACAACATCCTCTCATTGGTGAACATCTTCAGGTTGACTTTGATATCATCTATCGTCAACCAGGCGCTGATCATAGAGCATAATCTGAGAGATTCTGCGGCAGTGATCCAGGGTGGATTGACCTCCAGAGCTAGTGTTCCTCCTTCTGATAGCAGGAAGCACCGTAGGGAGATGTCTCGAGGAGATCAGAGTCAGTAGAGTGTATCTTTTGGTAGCCATGTATTATGCTACTTGTGCGGGAGGAGTGGGAATACTAGGCCTCAATTCCAGAGAGACTCGATGGAGTGCCAATATTGTGACATGATATGACATCTACAACATTTTTGTCAGATATTCCCAGCTACGGATGGTAGTAGAGGCTATTCTATGACTCAGCGTTTAGGAGAAACAACTCCTGTTTCTCACCAGTATTGGAACTGGAGTTCATCTGGCCATTCAGGCTGAGGTGGAGGTCGCGACCGTGGTGGTCAGTCACCTGGTTACTAGCGACAGTAGAGTGGATCATCTCAGGGTAGTCAGCTAGGGTCACAAGGCCGTATTATAGGCCAGACAATCTTTGTGGAGAAAACCCATCAAGAGCAAGATTCCAGACCTTCTACAGTTCGAGTTACGATCTTAGTAGCCTCTATTTTATCTTCATCTCTTTTCTATACTGAATCTACACATATCTTTATATATGTTGTTGTTGTGGAGATCCTTGGGCTCTATATCGTTTCCTCTTATGGTACATTGACTCTATACACACCGTTGGGTACCAGAGCGGTTGGCATATGTTAGTGGAGAGAGTGTCCTCTTGAGGTTACATGGTGTCACTTTTTATGGGACCTCTATGTCCTAGAGATGAAAAGCTATGATTTACTTCATGGAATGGACTATATTGTTCCCTTCCAAGCCATTGTTGACTATTATTACCGCAGAGTGTGGTTCGTATCACCAGAGGGTGGATCCTTTCTTTATAGAGTTGAGTGGTATGTCTACGCAAATCGAGAAGGACCCGAGAATCATGGGCTAGGAGTAGTTACAACAGAAATTTCTAGTCTATATCTGGATGACCAGGGGACATCACAATAAGACTTTCCTTCAATGGTAGATCGTTTCAGTGATATCTTTCCAGAGGACTTTTCAGATTTTCCTCCGGAGCGTGAGGTAGACTTCTTGATTGATCTCATTCCAGGAGTGAAACCAGTGTCAATTCCTCCTTATAGGATGGCTACACCTAAGTTCACAAGATCATGAAGAAGTTGGAGAAGTTGTAGGAAAAGGGTTTCATCTGACCCATCACTTCTCCTTGGGGTTCTCCGGTCCTTTTTGCAAGGAAGTAAAATGGTACCCTTCGGAATTTTGTGGATTATCAGATTTTGGACCAGTTAACGGTCAAGAACTGATATCCCTTACTGAGGATGGATGACATATTTGATCAGCTTCAAGGAGCCAGAGTGTTCTCAAAGATTGACTTGATATCCGACTATAATTAGTTGCGCATTATACCATTATATATACCTCTTATGGCCTTTAGGAGACGGTATGGTCTCTACGAGTATACGGTTATGCAGTTCGGTCTCACAAACACGCCAGCAGTTTTCATGGCACTGATGAACCATGTTTTCCATCCACACTTGGATTCATTCGTTGTGCTTTCATGGACGACATCTAGGTGTACTCTCACACTAGACATGAAAATGCTAACCATCATGAGATCGTTTTGTGTACACTGAGAGAGCATCATCTTTATTATAAACTCTCAAAGTGCATCTTTTGGATGGATCAGATTCACTTCTTGGGACACGTCATCATGGTGCCAGAGGTATCAGTGGACCTAGAGAAAGTGAGAGTTGTAGTTTCTTGGGAGCAGCCGAAGAACCTCATTGAGCTGAAGAGTTTTCTAGGGATAGTTGGATTCAATATGCGCTTTATTTATAAATTTTCATGCCTAGAAGAACCATTAACAGGTCTGACCATGAAAGGGACGATGTACTTATGGTCAGATTATTGTGAGTCAGCCTTTCATGAGATGAAAGTGAGGTTGACGTCAGCACCGATACTAGTCTTTCTAGAGTCGGGCAAGAGCTATACATTTTACTATTATTTTTTGGGTATCATAAAGAGATTTTTGCTTATGCAGGGAGACGAAGTTGTTGCGTATGGGTCATGGAATTTGAGGCCACATGATAGGAACTACCCGACACATGATCTAGAGTTAGCTACTGTTGTTCATGCCTTACGCTAATGGAGACACTATCTTCTAAGAGATCATTTGGTGGTTTTCACTGACCAAAAGAGTCTCAAATACAACTTCACTCAGCGTTACCTGAATCTGAGACAGTGTAGGTGGGTTGAGTATCTTTAGTCCTTCGACATTGAGCTTAACTATACACCTGGGATGGGAAATGCATTTACTGATGCACTGAGCAGAAGAACTTAGATACATGCAGTTCAGGAGGCCATCAGGGAGTGGAAGCTTATGGATCTATTATCTGAGATTCATTTGGTGGTGCACGATAGACAGGGATAGACATTCCTATCTTCTGTAGTTGTTACCTCTACACTTCCTGATTGGGTATGGATGAGGCAGCTATCAGACTCAGAAGGCCTAGTCCTACGAGAGAGTGGGTCAGGAGAGGATCCTCCTCCTGTATGGACAGTGGGCGAGGATGAGATCTTACATTTACAGGGATGTGTATGGGTGCTAGTAGTTATATGTGAGGAGATGATGCGGGATTTTCATTCCTCCGTTTGGGCAGTTCATCCTGGTGTCACCAAGATGTATCGGGATCTTCATTGCCAGTATTGGGGGCCAGGTATGAAGAGAGATGTTTCTGGTTTTGTTATGAGATGTTCTACTTGTCAGCAAGTGAAAGATGATCATCAGGGAACAACATCTCTTTTACAGAAGTAACCCATTCTTGAGTGGAAATGGAATGATGTCACGATGGACTTCATCACTATGTTTCCGAGGTCACCTCAAGGGAATGATGTTGTTTGGGTAGTCATCAAAAAACTTAAGAAGGTTGATCAATTATTTCTGATCAAGGAGATCTTTAGTGTTGATGATCTGGGAATGTTGTACATCTGTGATATTGTACGTCTACCAGGAGTTCCACACTCCATTGTTTCAGAAAGGGATGCAAATTTTACTTCCCGATTCTGGCAGCATCTTTAGAAGGTTTTAGGTACAGAGGTACATTTATGTACAACATTCCATCCCTAGATAGATGGCCAGTCCAAGCACACGATTCAGGTGCTTGAGGATATTCTTAGAGCATTCATTATGTACATTGCAGGTTCCAGGGAGAAGCATATACTTCTTGTTGAGGTTTCATATAACAACAGTTTCATGCGACTATTCAGATGGCTCCATACAAGGCCTTGTATGGTAGGCCATTCCGACCACCCTTATGCTTTCTTGAGGTAGGAGAGGTAGCTTTGCTGGGACCTCATCTTGTTCAGGAGACCTCAGAGCATATATAGTTGATTCAGAAGATGATGGATACAACACAATCTCAAAAAAAGTCTTATGCTGATCAGCAGATATGACCTCTGGAGTTCGAGGCCGTGGATCATGTTTTCTTGCGTGTCACAATGAGGCTGGGACACAAGAGGATTCAGAGACAGGGTAAGCTTTCACCTAGGTATTTCGGGACGTTTGAGGTGTTGGAGAGAGTTCAACCGGTTGGATATAGGTTATAGATACATCAGAGGTACCAAGCTATGCATGACATCTTTCACGTTTCTCAGCTCCTACGTTACTTTTTAGACCCGTCTCATGACTTTAAACCTGAGGAGGTTGAGTTCGAGGCGGATGGATTGTTTGAGGATAATCCTATCTGGATTTTCGATCTTAGTATGAAGGTTCTCAATGGAATGTCTGTTCCTCTGGTATGGGTGCTATGGCAGCACGGGCGAGTACAGGATAAGACTGGGGAGAGGGAGGCTAGTGTATGATCGCAGTGGCCAGAGCTGTTTGGGGTTTCTTCATCTACACCACACTAGGGAAATTCAGGGACAAATTTCATTATGGGGGAAGCTTGTAAGAACCTAGACCATCCTATCAGGTATGTTTTTCCTTTTTCTGGATTTTTTAAGAAAAATAGGAGAATCTTGAAATTTTCAAAATACACACTGTGTATTTTGATGTCGCATGAGGCCATTTGTTGCCTTGTCCAGGACACACAAATTGTGTGTAGGGGTGATGTGGAGGCCACATAATGTAGAGTACATAAAATCCAGGTACACGCCGTGTACTTCAAAAGTACATGCCGTGTATTTTCATTTTTTTTCATTAAATGGGCCGGGTTCGTGACTAATCGATATTATTTTCTTCTTATCTAGATTCTTCAACCAACAGCATCCCGAACGTCCGTGAACATCCTTCGATCCCTAGAGACTCCTTACATTCTCTGAATCGACCGTTGTTGATTTTTTTGGAACTGCAGTTGTGAGCTCTTCGTTCTTATTGAGATTCATTCCATGTTTTCCCTCTTTATCAAGATATCGTAGGCTGAGAGTTTTTTATGCTTTCATAGATCTTAGAAATTTTAAGGAGAGTCAACAATTTTTGTTCAAGTATATAGATCTCTTAGCATCAAGGTTGGTGGTTTGTGCCTTTCCATTCAATGTATTTGTGTTTATGTGCAAATTCAATAAATCCCCTTGAACGGGGCATTGTGTGATTACTGTTTTAGCCCTATTGTGTTCCTGCCTTTCATGTATGCTTGTGTAGATGTATATATTGGTTATATATGAGGATAATAGTTGTTCTTGGATGTTTTTCCCATGCTTGTTCTGTTTACGACATTTGGTCTTGTTCTGCCTTTGGCTGTTGTACCAACTTTACATGCCTTGGTACCGTAGGATGGAGCCCTGTTTCCTGACATTCATGTTTTTCTATAGACTGGTTATCCAAGTAGCTCTGTCGGTTTACATTGGCAATATAAAATTATTATGCACTAATTGGAAAGGGACCGTGAGAACCTAGTGCTATAGACTATACGGGATAGACCGAGTGAGCTTCCTAGAGAGTGTTAGATGTTATAGACTACAGGAGGATAGACCGAGTGAGCTTCCTCAAGATTCTTGGATATTATAGACCACAGGAGGATAGACCGAGTGATAATCCTCAGAGGGTATTTTGTTTGTTTGATTTTTCCTTAAACCATTCTAGGATATAGAAGGAATTGACCGAGTGATCTTCCTTAGAGAGTCTGTGATGAACCTGAGGCTATAGGAGGAATTGACCAAGTGAGCTTCCTCAGGGAGTTTCTAGACCCTGTGGATATAAGGGGATTTGACCGCGTGATCTTCATAAGAGAGTCCCTAACTACCTTATACAATAATGGGAATATACTGAGAGTTCTTCCTCTGAGATTCATATAATTTCGTATGACCAAACTAGAGTGGTTAGGCTGAGTGTAATCCTCAGAGGGTTGTTGGTACTTTTTGGATCAGACCAGGGGGATTGCTGTGAGTACATCCCAGAGGGTTTAATGTTGTGGTTAGCTATTTTATTCACTGCTACTTGTTGATTTTGTGTATTGTTTACTACTTTGTATTACTGGTTACTACTTAATGTTTACTGTTAAATGTAATTTATCTTCCATATACTCAATGTCTGTGATGCATAGATCTTCGGGTGGTTTCCCATTGGGATTTAGTCTCACACCCTGTTTCGGTCATGCTTTTGGGCCCAAACAGATTATATTGTTGTAGGAATATACAAGGTCAAGAGAACTTTGACTTTAGCTACTTGATTGCATTAGAGCAGGAGAGCATGGGACCATGCTATGTCTTGTGATGCTGAGGAGTTTATCTGTTTTCATTTTTACTTGTTTTAGTATTGTATTAAACATTGTGACTTGTTTGGTTTCTATCATAGAAATATATATCATGCATCATATATATATGTGCTCATGCTGTTTATCATATTCAGTCTTCCGTTGTTCACTTGTGTATGGATTATTTACCGATTCTTCTATGGCTTTTGTTTATTTCCCTCTGTGAACTCTTCCAATGAGGAAATAGTTTCCCCACTATCTCACTCAAGGCCCTCGCTACTAGTTGGCAGCATCTAGCGTTTGAGGAAATGAGCTTGAGGCCATGTGACCAACCGAGTACTGGGCACCTCTAGGTGGCATCTGGAACCGGACTCTACAAAGTGGTATCAAATTGGGTTATTTTCTCTTGACATATAATTTGGAACCTTTATCCAGGGATATGACGGTTTGGGTACTTGGTAATAAACTATTCCTGGGAGAAGCAAACCCGTGTACAGGGAAAATCCAATCTACCTTGCTTATTTCATTTTCTGGTTTTCCTATGTTATAGTTGATTTTACTTCACCTAGAGTTATTCACATTCTTTGTTCTATTACCTTTGTTGTTATTGCGGTTCTATTTCTGTCGCAACCTGATGAGATGAGGTAATACGATCTCATGATTCATATAGACAGTTGTTATAAATCACATTCCATGCATTCAAGCCATGCCGTCTAGGATGAATTATAAATTTCATGTTGTTGTGATAGAATATGTGTAGGTTACGCATGCTGTTGTGATAGATGGTTGATAGAATCTTTGTTGTGTGATAAAGAAATTGTTTGTATAGTACTATGCTTAAATGAAAGTCAAATTTTGATTCTTAACGTGTTATGGGCCCACATGAATTGGAACATGGTGGATCATTGACTTCCTTCCCTTGTATATGATATATAAGAGAATCCAAGATTTGATTCGTGGGGAGTATGGGCCCTCACAGATCATAATTTGGCACCTTTATGCTTGTTTCCTGTGTTTTCTAGGCTTCGGTGCAATTTCTGATCTACTACCCGGAATAACACAGAATACAGGGCGTGTACTTTATAAAAACACATCATGTAGTTTTCAAACCATTTCACTTACTATTTGGGAAGAAATAAGGGGTTGTTAAAAAAAATCTTCAGGATCACGTAGTGTATGGTAGGTACATGTCGTGTGGTAGAGGCCGTGTGTCGACCCATGTGACTAACGACATGGATGGATAAAACATTGGCTTTACATGCCGTGTGTGGGGACGACACGTCGTGTGGTTTGGGGATTACACGACCTGTGGAGGCAGAAGTACACGCCCATCGGAACGGCTTAAGAGAACAAGCCATGTAATTTTTATACACGCCGTGTAGTCATTATTTGTAAAACATGAATGTTTCTTTCTCTTGTTTCCCTCCTGTAATCTTTTTTTCTGTCTTGGATAATCCTAATCTAAGGTATTCTTTTTACCTTTCATAGCTATGACACCGAGATGCCCTTGGGTTATACGACAGCTCCCAGATGGAGATCAGACATCAGATATGGCCGATCAGGGACCTCCGACAGATCCTCCTGCTGTGCCAACCTTGGCACTAGCACTTATACCAATTACAGGCGCCGATGCGTAGTTCGGGGAGGGTTTCCTTAGGATGATCTAGACCATATATGGATTAACATCTACTAAACTATCTATGGATGAGTTGACGTGGGTTTTCCAGTAGCAGCATCCTCCTACGTTCTCAGGGGATGGGTGACCTCAGGCAGTAGAGACGTGGCCCAAAGCCACCCTGACAATCTTTGAGCATCTTGAGGTAACTCCAGAGAAGAGGGTAAATCTTGCGACCTATATGCTTCGAGACTCTGCCAAGAGGTGGTGGGAGGTGATCTCACAATCATGATGCTAGCATGGTATGACTTTGGATGAGTTTCTGCACATCTTCTACGATAACTTCTACCCAGAGACCTTGAGGGCCAATCAAGCCCAGGAGTTTATGATCCTGGAGCAGGGTACTCTTTCTGTTATATAGTACTCATCTACCTTAACTGAGCTACAACATTTCACACATATTCCTGGATGATAGGACCAATAGGGGCCTATATACCCTGAGAGGGTGGGGGGGGGGGTGTGAATCAGGGTATGTATATTCTTTTCAAAATTCTTCCTGCCCCACTGGATCATGACCTCTTTATTACAAGGGTCACATTGTTTTCACTTGTATGTTTATTATGATCACTTATTTTCTTATTTGTCTGATGATGATGCTTCAAATTCAATACAGGGAAGTATGAAAGCAGACATAAAGATTTTTACTTGGTTCAACCTCACTGGGCTAGGTCCAAGGAGCATACGCCGACAAGTTGTCGTGTGTACCAAATCTCACTAATCTTTATAAGACGTGTATACAAAATTTGGGCTAGATCACTTCTATGCCCAGGCTCACTGCCTTTACAATGTTTAGGGTCAGCACAATGCTTTCCCAAGGTTAACTCCCTGTTTCTCTCTCTTTGGCTCACTGCCGGTGGAGAGGATCACTTTTTTCCTCTTCCTATGCTCACTGCACTTGGAAGGGATCCACTCACAGTTTATAGACCTGTAGGTCTCTTCATTTGCATGAAATAATGCTTCTTCAACTGTTGATAGATGCACTATTGAAGTCTAACTTTCATCCACTGATGAATACCTTTTTGCCTCTGAACACTGGGCAATTCCTTTTAGAAACACCTTCACAAAGCACCTTACTTCGCGAAGCTCCCAATTTCGCGATGCTCAAACAAGCCTTCGCGAAGCTCATGCCTTTTCACAAAGCACTTTCGTGAAGCTCAATCCGTCGCAAAGAAACATCCCTCGCGAAGCTTACTAAGCCAACGCAGAGCTCTCAGGTTTCACGGAGCTACAATAGCCACCGCGAAGCTCCTCTTTCGCGAAGAACACTGGCTCCGTGAACCACCTTCGCAAATTGAGAGAAAATTATCTTCTCTGAAAATTCTCTCTACTTCTCTCGAGGGGGTCAGTCTCTATTTATAGGCGATTCCACTGACCCTCGGACCTTCCGCGCGAAGTCAATGACACGTCATCGACAATCGCGATGCTCCAAAGTTTCTGCCGGAATTCTGTCCAAATAGCGAAGCACCACGACAATATTCCTTTCATGGAGCTCTTCCTAATTGCGGAGCATTGTTGTCAACATTCCTTTGCAACTTTTCTGAGAAGCTCCCTCGCAAATCCCTTCATCGCCGCGATGCGCTTCAAGTCTTCCGTTCACAACGATTTGATGTAATCGCGAAGCATCACCACCTCCATTTTTTTGGTCTTCGTGATTTCCAAACCATGCATCCTATCTTCGCGAAATTCATTCCTTTGCCATATTAAATTAATCTATTCATGGAAATCCTATTTTTTCGAATCTCACTAAACTCCAAATTTTGGACTCCAAAATTTTGGCAAACACTGGGAAACGGTACCACATTGTACTGCTCTTTTGTACCACCTCCAGATCGTCCTTTCCTTTGAATCGTTCTTTGTCCACAAGGATTGTCAACAAATTATCAGGAACACGACAATTCTCTATGGAAACCTGCTTTGTCAACAAACACAATCAACCCAAAAATACTGCAATGTTACCTTGAGGGATTTTTTCCCAAAAATATCCCCCTTTGGGTTTGTTGATAATTCTTCATAACTCTTATAAGAAATATTTTCTGCACATTCATACCTCACTGAGTCTTCTTCCTATCGCTACCACCATTCGCCTCTTGCGATTCTGATAGAGTTCAAGGATTCACTTAACACGTACTCTAAGCCCACATGAGCAATTCTCAACGTGAGAAACAAGAGTAGTATGAAAAGTTTATCAATGAATCACTTCATGTCAAACACCAATTGTCGATTCCAACATGATACCAATTCTAAAATTGATACCAATTGTTGAACCACACTGATCCCAATTGGTGACAGCTGACACCTTTTCACACCATTCCAACATCACTGGTCTGCTTTTATCACGATCCTCAGTTGTCGTGATTTTTATGCTTTGATGGATCACTTCTAGCATCATCAGATTTAATACTCTCCCCCTTTCTCATTTCTCCCCCTATCTGGCTGCTCCACTGGTCAGTTTCTCCCCGTATCAATCATGATTTATCAAATTGCCACACTGTCTCCCACTTGAACAATCACTATTTTCTCCCCCTTTGTCAACAAACACAAAGATCATGTCTTTGCAGTCTGTAACAGAGTAGAGAACACATATCAGCACATTAGGGAAAACACATCATACCTCGGGGAGAGGGGGGGTATTCCATATCCACATGATTCCCTGCTCAACTTTCTCCTTGATAAAATGATACTTTATCTCAATGTGATTTTTCCTTGAGTAAGGGACGTGATTTTTTCTGAGATTTATAGCACTTGAGTTATCGCACTGGATTCCGATCGGATACTTCACTTCAAATCCCATATCTTCAAGTTGCTGCTTCATCCATAATAGTTGGTTGCATACTTGAGTGGCCGCAATATACTCAGCTTCCGCAGTGCTCAATGAAATGAAATCTTTCTTCTTGCTTAGCCAAGAAATACACAATCCACCAAGATAGAAAGCACCACCTGACGTTGATTTCCTATCATCCGCTGAACCAGCCCAGTCTGCATCAGTATATCCCAATAACTCTGTCAGAGATTTATTAGTATATGTCAAGCCAAAATCCACTGTGCCTTGGATATAAAGAAGTATTCTTTTCACTGCAAGCATGTGGCTTTCCTTGGGGTTAATCTGATATCTTCCCACTTGGCATGTGGCGAATACAATGTCAAGCCTTGTTGCAGTCAAGTATAACAAACTTCCAATAAACTGCCTGTATTCTGTGATATTAACTGCCTTTCCATCCTCATCTTTGGACAACATCATCCGGGTAGCTTTCAAAGTCTTCATCTCCTTTCAATTTTCCATTAAAATTCTTTAAAAAACCTCCTTGACATATTTGGATTGAGAAATGAATGTTCAATTCTTTCCATGTTTCACCAACATCCTTTGATTACTGTTGTCGTTGAGATAGATATTGTAAGAAGCTCCACCACGCTGAAAACCAATCTTCTTCAAGTACTGATCAAGCCTTGAGTACCATGCTCTTGGTTCTTGTTTCAGCCCATACAATGCCTTCTTCAGCCTGAAAACTTTGTTCTCATCTTCATGAATGAGAAAACCATATGGCTGCTCAATGTAAACCTCTTATTCCAGAACCCCATTTAGAGATGCAGTCTTGAAATACATCTGGAACACTTTTAACTTTCTTTGCACTGCAATGGCTAGGAATAATCTGATTGTCTCCTACCTTGAAATCGGTGAAAATTTCCCATCACCATCTATTCCCTCTATCTGGGAGTCTCTTTTACACATCAGTCGTGCTTTGTTCCGAATGATTGTGCCATATTCATTCATCATGTCTTAATAGACGCATTTAGTCCTGATGACATTTTTATCATCTCGCCTCGAAACAGACTCCCACATCTGATTCTTCTAAATTCGGATCTATCTCTTCATTCAGGGAATGATCCCAGTTTTCATCTTTAGCTGCATCAGCAAATCATTTCGGCTCATCCTGGGATATAAAAGATGTTTTCTTCAGTGATTACATTCTCATTGTCTGAGCTAGAGCTGACTAAGCACCAATGATATTCTGCATCTCAATTTCATCTCAACTCATTGACTATTATGCAGATGAGTATTTTTAATTTCTAAATCAGCATTAGTCACTTATGCTCCCCTTTGATGCTTTCCTCCTCATGACGTATATCAGAAAATTTCTAACTGTTTCATTGATCAGTGTAATCATTCCTTTCAACTACTTCTCGCAGTTTCTTGGTATCCTGAAAACTGTCAGCTGATACCAAAATGTTAGATCAAAATAAATAAGCATGAAATCCTTGATCATTGCTGCTTCTCCGAAAGTATGTATTCTCTCGGTAGACAACACCTGAGCTGGGTCATCCAATTATTTCTTTGATGGATCTGACATCTGATTTTGTTATTGAAAGCTCCCCCTATGTTATGCAACACTTCCTGGGGTTAGACCCACTGTTTAGACCCATAAACGTCATTCCTCTCCTGCATCATTTATTCTCATCTTCCACCTGTATGACTTATGCCAATATAGCACTCATCATTGAGCCATTAACCAAATCTATAAGCCTACTAAGTTTGAACTCGATGTAGGAAACAATAGATAAAGATAATAACACAATCACTTCTAATTGTGATAAGTTTCTCCCTTTCATTTTCAATTCTGCTACATGATTTGAATCAATTGAAACTCTAGAGAATATCACTTCTCCACTTCGCATCCTTAGATTCCACTACCCCTTGGATCGTATCTCCCTAGAACCTGAAACACATGAATCATCAATTAATAGCATTTATAAACATAAGGAGAGGGGATTGTTTCCCGAATCCTCAAGATGAGGATAGTGGTTGATCCTGATGGGTCAAACCTTTGATTCATTATTGGAGGGAATCACACTCCTTTCTTGCATCCTCCAGCTGCCTAGACAACTTCAATTGTTCTGGCCATATGACTAGGCATTTATTTCCCACATTTTGATCCTTTTTCTGATATGTAGATTTGGTAGGCTCGGCCTTTCTCACCACTTGGGGTATAAACCCACTGGTACACAATTCCTTCATTGAGGTTCTACCAAAATTCCATTTTCCTTGATTATTTCTTGGATTATGAATATCTTTTCTTTCCATCTTCCCTTGCTTCTTCCACCATTGCAAGGATCTTGCATCTTCTTCCAGTTTTCGCTGTGGAATACGACCTGCAAATTTTCCATCACATTCTTTGTTCATCTTCCTTTTATCACATATCTGATTCACCACACTCTTTTTCACCAGTGGTGAGTCTTCCATTGAATTTTCATTCTTCTTTCTCACAACAGTAGATTATCCACCATTTTTCATCCATATTTTTTCATGTTACCTCTGAGAGATATGTTCCGAGTGTGACAGAGGAGGTGACTGATTCACCTTTTCCTAGCTCATTTTGATTCCCTAGAGGATCTAGGCCTATTATTTACCTTACCACTTTGTCTACTAGTGTATAATTTCTCATTATGAATCACTGGAGTTAGTAATCTCTTTCTGTGTTCCTTTTCCTTCCCTGCTTTCTTCTTGATGCACTCTCTGGCCAAATGCCCATGATCAGAACATATGAAACATTTTCTATTAAAGGCAAACCTCATTTCATCACTTCACTACTGAGATGTTGATGAAACTTGTTTTATTCTTCCAGAATCGATATCCTGAGCTTCCTGACATATACTTATGGTGTGTCCCATCCTTCAACAGTAATAGCTTCTAATGAATGTTCTCCTCTGAGAAACTCTTCTCTCTGATTTATCATGATGCTTCTTCTTATTCTCAGATTTAGCAATACATCTATTAAAACAGCCTGAAATGTATTCCTGGGCCTCTAAATAGAAGCTTGATGTGTGTCCATGAATCCCACAGAAATAGAACATGTTTTCACTACTTCTTGGAACTGTCCTCTTAGGCCTGTCTCCAGCACGTATAGGATTCCTTTCACATCTGGAACTGTTCACAGCTCTCTTAACACTTGAGATTTTCAATGTGTTTTTCTTATTCTGTTTAGGAGTGGGATCATCATATCCAATTCCAGATTCTCCCAAAAAGGATGGACTTTGGAAAGATACAACCATTTCATGCTTCTCCACTGATGTAGTATATTTGGCTTTCATTTTATCATCACCTTCCAACGGATGGTGAAATAATAAGTGTAGTGCATCCTTCAACTTGGGATTATCTTCATATTTAGTTTTCTCCATTTCCTTCTTCACTGATTCTATCTCTTCTTTAAGCTTCTGAATCTTTACTTTACTTCATTCAAGTTGAGCATCAAGTTCTCTCTTGAGGTACTTTCCTCTACTCATCTCAACTTCCAATTCTCGTGTAAGATTTTCCACCACTTCACTTTTCTCCTTTACCTTCAATTTTTCTTGACCTACAGAGTCTGAGAAACATGCATTCTCTTGTTGTAGCCTTTGATTCTTCTGAACTAGTTCAGAAAGCTGTGTCACAAGATCGTCATTTTTAGATTTCAGATTCTAAACTTCATCTGACTATTGACTCTCTTCATAATCATCAGCGTTTTGTTTTCCTTTCTTTTTAGCCATCTTCTGTAGTTCATCAACATGTGAATCATTCTTCTCTGTTAGGTCAGTAACTATATCAATAAGCCTTTTATTTAAGACTCTTTGCTTGTTGACCTCAATCTACAATACATTGATCCAGATTTATTTAGATTTGACTTCTTCATTCGATTTCCATTTCATTTCCTTTGTCATGTTAATGACATCAACTGGTTTCCTCCTTGAAACTTATTCATCATCAGTGGTTTCAGCATCAATTTGAATTTTAAGTACTTCACTCGTTCCAACATCATTTTTGAGTGAATCTATCTTTTCCCTATCTGATTCATCCAAGCCTTCCTTCAGCAAGCTGTTTGATTCCATTAGTTGAATCACACTTCTTCCATAAACACTTCCGCACTAAGGAATACCACCTGACTTCTGATTCTTATTTGATGTTTTTCTCTTTTCCATGGCACACCGAGATAATAGAATACTGATTTATCAACAAAAATCAACTACAAAAAGTCTGAGCAAACAAATCTGATAAAAGCAACCTATCCCTATGATACCAATTGTTAGGACCAATAGGGGCCTATATACCCTGAGAGGGGGGGTGAATCAGGGTATGGATATTATTTTCAAAATTATTCCTGCCCCACTGGATCTTGACCTCTTTATAACAAGGGTCACCTTTTTTGCACTTGTATGTTTATTATGATCACTTATTTTCTTCTTTGTCTGATGACGATGCTTCAAATGCAATGTAGGGAAGTAAGCAGGAAGACACAAAGATTTTTACTTGGTTCACCCTCACTAGGCTACGTCCAAGGATCATACGCTGACAAGTTTTCGTGCGTACCAAATCCAACTAATATTCATAAGATGTGGATACAAAATTCTGGCTAGATCACTTCTATGCCCAGGATCACTGCCTTTAAAATGTTTAGCATCAACCCACTTCTTTCCCAAGGGTCACTCTCTATTTCTCTCTCTCTGGCTCATTGCCGGTGGAGAGGATCACCTTTTCCCTCTTCCTATGCTCACTACACTTGGAAGGGATCCACTCACAGTTTATAGACCTGTAGGTCTCTTCATTTGCATGAAATAATGCATCTTCAACTGTTGATATATTCTCTATTGAAGTCCAACTTTCATCCACTGATTAATACCTCTATTCCCTTGAACACTGGGCAATTTCTTTTGGAAACACCTTCACAAAGCACCGTACTTAGTGAAGCTCCCAATTTCGTGAAGCTCAAACAAGCCTTCGTGAAGCTCCTGCCTTTTCGCGAAGCACTTTCACAAAGAACTTTCGCGAATCTCAAGCCATTGCAAAGCAACATCCCTCACGAAGCTTACTAAGACAACGCGGAGCTCGTAGGTTTCGCGGAGCTACAATAGCCACCGCGAAGCACCTCTTTCACGAAGCACACTGGATTCGCGAACCACCTTCACAAATCGAGAGAAAATGAGCTTCTCTGAAAATTATCTCTACTTCTATCGAGGAGGTCGGCCTCTATTTATAGGAGACTCCATTGACCCTTGGCCCTTCCGCGTGAAGTCAACTCCATGTCATCTCCAATCGAGAAGCTCCAAAGTTTCTGCGGGTATTCTGTCCAAATCGTGAAGCACCACAGAAATTTTCCGTTCGCGGAGCCCTTTGTAATCACGGAGCATTACCATCAACATTCTTTCATACCTTCGCCGCGAAGCTCCCTCGCGAAGCCCTTCATCACCGCAATGCGCTTCAACTCTGCTGTTCGCGAAGCTTTGACGTAATCATAAAGCATCACCGCCTCCATTTTTCTGGTCTTCACAATTTCCAAATTATTCATCTTATATTCGTGAAATTCTTGCCTTTTCCATATTAAATTATTCTCTTCATGGAAATCCTATTTTCGCGATGCTCTCTAAACACCAAATTTTGGACACCAACAATTTGGAAAACACTGGGAAATGGAGTAACCTTGTACGGCTCTTTTGGACCACCTCCAGATCGCCCTTTCCTATGTCATCGTTCTTTATCAACAAGGATTGTCAAAAAATTATCAGGAACTCGACAATTCTCTATGGAAACCTGCTTTGTCAACAAACACAATCAACCCAAAAATACTGCAATGTTACCTTGAGGGATTTTTTTCCAACACAAGAGGTGATGAGTTATTCCTTGCATAGAATTTCGAGGATGGTCTCAGGCACGACATCTTCTCATAGGTGAACATATTTAGGTTGACTTTGATATCATCTATCGTCATCCAGGTGCTGATCACATAGTGCAATATGAGGTATTTGGGGGGTAGTGAGCCAGGGCAGTTCGACCTCCATAGCTAGTGTTCCTCCATCCAATAGCTGGAAGTGTCGTAGGGAGCTGTCTTGAGGAGATTAGAGTGGGAGGAGTGTATCTTCTGGTAGCTAGGTATTTTGCTACCTGTTCTGGAGGAGTGGGAATACTAGGCCTCAGTGCCAGAGAGACCCGATGGAGTGCCGATCTTATAGAAAGATGGGCCATCTACAACATTTTTTTCAGATCTTCTAACCTACTTCTGGTGGTATGGGATCTTCTATGAATATGCGTTCATGAGATGCATCTCATGTTTCTCACCAGTCTGGGAACTGGAGTTCTTATGGCCATTCGTGCCGAGGTGGAGGTCACGACCTAGGTGATATGTCACCAAGTTACTATTGACAACAGTGTGGATCAGCTCAGGGTAGTAAGCCAGGGTCACCGAGCCTCAGTAGAAGCTAGACCTTCGCTGTGGAGTAGACCCATTAAGAGATGGATCCTGCACCATCTACAATTCATTGTACGATATTAGTAGCATATGTTTTTTCTTCATCTATTTTCATTACTGGTGATACACATAGATTTTTCTTTTTTTCTATTGTGGAGAGCCTTGGGATCTGTTTCTGTTCCCCCACCAGTACTTTGACTCTAGACACACCGTTGGGGACCAGATCGATTGGCGTACGTTAGTGCAGAGAGTTTCCTCTTGAGGTAGCGTGGTGTCACTTTTTTGGGGACCTCTATGTCCTAGAGATGAAGAGCTATAAATCCATTCTCAGAATGGACTGGCTAGTTACCTTCCACGAAGTCATTTATTTTTATCATCGTAGAGTGAGTTTCGTGTCACCAGAGGTTGGGTCCTATCTTCATACTGTAGAGTGGGATGTCTAGGCATGTCGAGAAGGACCAGAGCATCCTAGACTAGGAGGAGTTACAGCCCAGATTACCAGTCTATATCTGGATGACCAGGGGACTTCATAGATAGACATTCCCTTAGTGGTGGATGGTTTCAGAGTTGTCTTTATAGAGGGATTTTCAGGTTTTCCTCTAGAGCGTGAGGTATACTTATCGATTGATCTTGTTCCAGGAGTGGCACTGGTGTCAATTCCTCCTTATAGGATGGCTACACCTGAGTTGTAGGATCTCAAGAAGCAGTTGGAGGAGTTTCTTGCAAAGGGTTTCATCTAACCTAGCACTTCTCCTTGGGGTTCGCCTGTCCTTTTTGCGAAGAAGGTAGATGGTACCCTTCGGCATTGTGTGGATTATCGGAAGTTGAACCAGTTGACAATCAGGAACCGATATCCATTGCCAAGGATAGATGACCTCTTTGGTCAGCTTCGAGGATCCCAATTGTTCTCGAATATTGACTTGAGATTCAGCTATAATCAGTTGCTCATTATACCATCAGATATACCTCTGATGGCCTTCAGGAAGAGGTGTGGTCTCTACGAGTATATGGTTATGACGTTTGGTCCCACGAACGCGCCTATAGTTTTCATGGTCCTGATGAACCAAGTTTTCCATCCATACATGGATTCCTTTATCATGGTCTTCATGGACGTTATCTTAGTGTACTATCACACTCGACAAGACCATGCTACCCATCTTGAGATATTTTTGAGTACACTGAGAGAGTATCAACTTTATGCTAATCTCTCGAAGTGACACTTTTGGAAGGATCAGATTCACTTCTTGGGTCACGTCTTCTCGGAGGCCGGAATATTAGTGGACCAAGAGAACATGAGAGCTATAGTTTCTTGGGAGTAGCCGTAGAATGTCTTTGAGGTGAGGAGCTTTCTAGTGTTGGATGGATACTACATTTGCTTTATTCAAGACTTTTCATGCCTAGTAGAACCATTGACAGGTCTGACCAAGAAATAGAAAAATTTCTTATGGTCAGATTCTTGTGAGTCTGTCTTTCATGAGCTGAAAGGGAGGTTGATGTAAGCACCAATACTAGTATTGCCAGATCCAGGAAAGATCTATACTATTTACTATGATGCTTCAGGTATCGGACTGGGAGCTATGTTTATGCAGGGAGATGGAGTTGTTGCATATGAGTCTCGGTAGTTAAGGACACATGAGAGGAACTACCCGACACCCAATCTAGAGTTAGCTGCTTTTGTTCATGCCTTACACTATTGGAGACAATATCTTCTGGGAGATAACATTGTGGTTTTCACCAACCACAAGAGTCTCAAATATATCTTCACTCAGCGGGACCTGAATCTGAGACAACGTAGGTGGGTCGAGTATCTTTAGTCCTTTGACTTTGAGCATGCCTATTTTCATGGGAAGGGAAATGCAGTTGCTGATGCACTGAGCATGAGAACTCAGATACAGGCAGTTCAAGAGGCCAGTAGTGAGTGTAATCTTATGTCTCTGTTCTTTGATATTCATTTAGAAGAGAATGATAGATAGGGATAGAAATTAATATCTTTTGTAGTTGTTACCTCTACACTTCTTGATCGGGTACGGATGAGGTTGCTATCAGACTCCGAAGGCCTAGTATGGCGGGATATTGTGTCAGAAGAGGACCCTCCTCCTAGATGGATAGTGGGTGAGGATGAGATCTTGCAGTTACAAGGACACATATGGGTGCTAGTAGTTATACGCAAAGAGATGATACAAGATTTTCATTCCTCAGTTTGGAAAGTTCATCCTGGTGTCACCAAGATTTATCGGGATATTCATCACTAGTATTGGTGGCCAGGTATAAAGAGAGATGTTTCTGGTTTCGTTATGGGATGTTCTACTTGTCAGAAGGTGAAAGCGGAGCATTAGTTACTGGTATGGATTTTACAGCAGTTACACATTCCTTAGTGGAAATGGAATAATGTCGCGAAGGAAGTTATCACCGGGTTCATGAGGTCACCTTGTGGGAACGATTTTGTTTGGGTAGTCATCGGCAGACTTACGAAGTTTTATAACTTCTTGCAGATAAATTAGACCATCAGTGTTGATGATATGGGATTATTGTACATTGGTGAAATTTTACATCTACATGGAGTTCCACACTACATTGTTTCAAACAGGGATGCACATTTTACTTCCTGATTCATGAAGGGGATTCAGAAGGATTTGGGTACACATGTATATTTAAGTACATCATACCATCCCCAAACAAGTGGCCAGTCTAAGCACACGATTCATGTTCTTTGGGATAAGATCATATCTTGCATTGTAGTCTTTTTAGGTTCTTGGGAGAAACATATACCTCTCGCAGAGTTCTCCTACAACAACAGTTTTCAGGATACTATTCAGATGGCACATTATGAGGCCTTGTATGGTAGGGCATGCTGATCACCCTAATGTTGTATGGAGGTAGGAGAGGCAGCTTTGTTGGTGCCTCATATTGTTCAGGAGACCTTAGAGCAAGTATAGTTGATTCAGAATAGGATGACTATAACACAGTCTCAACATAATTCTTATGATAATCACCAGAGACGACCTCTAGAGTTCGAGGTCGGGGATCTTGTTTTCCTACATGTCACGCTGAGTGTAGGAAACAAGAGGATACAGAGATAGTGTAAACTTTCACCGAGGTACGTCGGGCCATTTTTGGTGTTGGAGAGAGTTGGTACAGTTGCCTATCGATTAAGGTTACCTAATAGGTATCGGGATATGTACGACGTCTTCCACATTTCTCTGCTTCAACGTTATTTTTCAGACCCGTCTCATGTCTTTCATCCTGATGAGGTTGAGCACGAGGCTGATACATCATTTGAGGATCATCCTATCTGGATTTTTGATCATATTATGAAGGTTCTCCGGGGCCAGTCTGTTACTCTGGTACAGGTTTTATGGCTGCACAGAAAAGTACAGGACGAGACATGGGATAGGGAGGCTGATGTACAATCGTAGTGGCCAGAGTTGTTCAGGGTTTCTTCGTCCATGTTGCACTAGGGAAATTTGTGGATGAATTTCATTAAGGAGGGATGTTTGTAAGAAACCGGACCATCTTATCAGTTATTTTTTTCCTTTTTATGGAGTTTTTGAGATAAAGTGGAGAATCTGTAAATTTTCATAATACACGCCATGTACTTAATAAGTACACGCTGTGTACTTTGATGTCATGTGAGACCATGTGTTGGCCGCGTCTGGGGCACACACACGGTGTGTAGGGGTGATGTAGAGGCCGTTTAAATAAGAGTACATAAAATCTAGTTACAAGACATGTACTTCAATAGTACACGCCGTGTATTATCTTTTTTTCATTAAACGGCCTGGGGTCGCGTCTAATCGATAGAATTTTTTTCTTTCTTAAACTTCTTCGTCCGAGAGCATCCTGTATGGCCGAGAACATACTTTGAGCCCTAGAGCCTCCGTCCATTCTCCGAATCGACCGCCATCGATTGCGTCGGAACCACAGTGGTGAGCTCTTCCATCTTCTTGAGTTTCATTATAGGTTTTTCTTCATTCTCAATATATCATTGGTTGAGTGTTTTCAACGTTTTCTCAGATCTTTGACGTTCTATGGAGAATAAATCATCTTGGTTCAAGTATATCGATCTCCTTGCATCAAGGCATGTGGTTTGTGCCTTTCTGTTCGATGTCTTTGAGTTTATGTGTAAATTCCAACTATCCCTTTGAACGGGGCATGTTGTGATTACTCTTTTACCCCTTTTGTGTTCCTTCCATGCTTGTAAAATTTTGTAGAGGTAAATTTTGGTTATATATGGGGATAATTGTTGTGCATGGATGTTTTTCCCATGCTTGTTCTGTTTACGACCTTTGATATTGTTCTACCATTAGATATTGTATCAAATTTCCATGCCAAGTGACCGTAGGATGGAGCCTCATTTCCTAACATTCTGGTTATGCTATAGACTAGTTTGCCAAGTAGCTCTACAGGATTACTTTGTCCATATAGAATTATTATTCACTGATTGGCACGGGATTGTGAGAACCTATTGCTATAGACTATAAGGGATAGACTGAGTGAGAATACCAGAGAGTCATAGATGTTATAGACAATAGGAGAATAGACCTATTGAGATTCCAAGATAGTCTTGGATATTATAGACCACAGGAAGATAGACCGAGTGTATAGCAACCCGGCCTTTTATTACAATACTATTACATCATTTCTAAGTTAAACAACATAATATTATTACACATAGAGGATCCAAGGTTTATAGTCTTGGGAAAACTAGGACCATACATAACAAATAAAACATCAAGCATAAACATTCATTTAATTTCTTATTTTATAACTTCTTATTGGAACTTTTCCTCTCCTTAGTACATGTAGCCACAGAAGATATACGTCAAAATGGGTGAGCTAAAATACCAGTAAGAGGCTAGATAAGAACAATATATCATGGGGTGAGCATAATCATAACATAGGAAAAAGATCATGAACATGAGAGGAGCATAAATATGAGACTTGAAATATGGAAATGCATAAAAATGTAACATCATGTATTAGTGGTTAACTACCAAACATACTTGTGAACCAAGCTAGCATCTTTTTTCACACAAAATTTCACATTTACTCATGATATTCATCACTTTACCTAATGCATTGGAGCGCTATATAATTCCGGGCGCACCCTTCACATTTAAACATTCATATTGCGCTATATAATTCCAGGTGCACCCGTCACATCATAACATTATCATTTATCAAGCATTCCATAATGAACATATAACATAAATGAACATAAAAAACCCTGAAATGGAATGGTTTTCATCTCATAATAACACATTCATAAACTTTGGGTTCCCAAAATAAAGAGGGAACAACATACTTGATACAAGAACCATCATCCTTGAATGAGAGGTAAAAGTTGAGTTCCTAAGAGAAGAGTTCTTTTGGAAAACATTTGGATTGAAATAAACATCATTAAATTCAGGTATATCCCAGAAAAGGAAAGAAAATGATGAAAAACTGATCTTTATGGAGTGACCATATCAAAAATGTAGTGAAAGAGGTAGAACTCGAAGGATGAAAGTTGAGTTTGAGAATTTCCCCTTACCTAGTACACGAATCCTTCCTTCTATTTAATTTCTCTTATAATGAAATTGTATTAATTGCATCTAAATCTAGAACCATGTTTACATTAATATGGTTCATTATGGTTTCATTATGTCATATTATGTTCCTTTGATGACTTATAAATTTTAAAAACATTGTACGGGGATGTTCATTTTTATGGTTTTTCGTGGGTGGTTCACTTGTATTCATAAATTTAAGATTGGGTAGAACATGAGGAAAAATCCACAAATAAAATTACAAACCGTTAATGATATTAAAGGAGATTTAATGATTTAATAGTGAATTACATTAGATCCATGTGGATGAATCATTAGATAAGAATTAAATGATGGTTATTTGGGTAAATTTGGGCTGTTTTTTTATCACAACAAACTTGTTTTAACATATCACTTAGTAATATGGCCATAGGTTATTTCAAAAACATTAAATAGGAAATATAACATATAATATATTATAGTTCAACCATAAAAATGGTTTCATGAATAGATATGAAGGTAGAAATGGAAGAATAAAGCATGTCATTCTAGTAGGTGATAAATTAACATCTCACAAACAACCTTCTCTTTAATAAAATAAAAGGAAGACAGAAAGGGGGTTGGATGATATAATATCCAATTAGAATAATAAAATTAATTTATATGAATAATAATGGATTTAAAATGCAATTTTTATGAAGATAGGTGGGGAGAGATCAAGAAATGGACATGAACTTGAAAGGAAATAAAAGGAGAAGAGGGAGAAAAATCACCTCTTAAATATTCTTCTTGAGATCCTCTTTAAGGAAGATATTCTTGGAATTTTGATGAGACAAAAATCTTTTAGACGTGGGGGAGGTTCTAGGGAAGATTTTTGGGCAGATTTTAGATATGTCTTGGATCTTGAGAGGTGTGAGGAAATGAGGGAGTGAAGGGTGGTATTTATAGTGGAGGGGAGAGGGGTTTCCTTAATACAAAATTCATTATTTTATTATTTCCCCACAAGACAAGTAAAATTGAGTCTTGAACGACCATGAATAGTAATTTTATAATTTAATCCTGAACCAAGTGGTCTTATATCAGTAGAGCATCATCGATGACTCAATTAATAGATTATTTAGCATTTATTGTGAATTATCAGATTCTACTATTCATCAAAAAAATCAAGTATCTCAGAAAAATACCAAAAATTTACCACAACCATTTTATCTAAATTTAGAATCCAAAAATGGAGTCCATTTTTCAAAAATAAATTTCTAAATATTATTAATTTAATATTTAATTAAAATAATAATTTAATTTAAAAACAGTTTTTAAAATTAAAACTGATTTTACAGTTCTTTCAAAAATTACGCAGGGTCTTAAAAACTATAAGACATTGATTAAATAATTTATGAATACATTTTAGGGAAATTATTCTTTTAAATTAATTAAATAATTATAATTAATTATTTATGACTTATAAAATACCAAATCGTTTACTAAGGTCAAATTGTCACTTTCTAAGATGTCTAAATTTCATTTTATTTTTCATAGGTAATGTTACTCTTATGTTGGATGATTTAATATTCATAAGGGTCATATTACTATTCATAAGGGTATGTTACTATTCTTAATGGTATGTTACTATTCACCAAATTTTTTTCTTTCATTAGACTCCAAAAAACATATTGAACACAACCGTGTATGTTGTATTTTCAAAATTCAAAACATAGTTGTGACAAACTTATGTTTAAAGGTCACATATCACTTAGTAGTTCTTTATTTTGTGTTTTCATGTTATGTTATGACATAAATATAAGAAGGGAATTTCCATTGAAAAACTTTGGGTCGTTACATTCTTCCCCCCTTAAGAAATTTCACCCCCGAAATTTCACTTTACACAAACATGTGAGGGTACTTCACCTTCATTGGCTCTTCTAGTTCCCAATTTACTTCCTCAAAATTATGGTTCCTCCACAACACTTTGACAAGATGGGTTGTCTTGTTGCGTAGAACCTTATCTATCTGATCCAGAATCTTTATTGGCTTCTCCTCATAGGAGAGATCATCTTCCAGCTGCACCACCTCTGAGTTTAGTACAAGTGAGGGGTCTGGTATGTACATCCTCAGTTGTGATACATGAAACACATCATGAACTTGATCCATATTCGGTGGAAGTGCTAGATGATAGGCCACGTCTCTTGTACGGTCAAGGATCTCAAAGGGGCTAATATACCATTGGCTTAGATTCCCTTTCTTCCTAAATCGCATGACTCTTTTCCATGGAGATACTCGATGGAAGACTTTATCTCCAACATCGAACTCCAAGTCCCTTCGATGGTTGTCAACATAGCTCTCATTCCGACTTTGAGCAGCTTTGATGTGTTTCTGGATGACTGGAACCTTCTCTATCATCTCCTGAACAATATCGGGTCCAAGTAGATTTCTTTCTCCAACTTCATCCCAACAGGTTGGAGTTCTACATCGCTTTCCATAAAGAGCATCATATGGAGCCATATGAATACTCGAGTGGAAGCTATTGTTGTATGAGAACTCAACCAATAGGATATGCTGATACCAACCACCATTGAATTCAATAGAGCATGCTCTTAGCATATCTTCATGCTTCTGAATAGTCCTTTCAGATTGGCCATCGTTTTGGGGGTGATAGGTCAGGCTAAAATTTAATTCATTTCACAAAGCATGTTGAAGGCTCCTCCAGAATTTAGATGTGAACCTTGGATCACGGTCAGAGACAATTGAGAGTGGAACACCGTGCAGTCTCACCACTTCCTTCACATATATCATTGCAAGTTGTTCAAGAATGAGATATTCCCGAATAACGATAAAATGGGAAGTCTTGGTGAGTCGATCAACCACAACCCATATCTAATTATTTCCCTTTGACGTCTTCGGGAGACCCGTGACAATGTCCATAGTAACATTTTTCCATTTCCTTATGTGTATATGCAATTGTTGTATCATACCCTTGGACTTTTGTTGCTCAGCTTTAAGTTGTTGACATACCAAGAACCTTGATATATATTTCTCAATCTCCTTCTTCATTTTATCCCACCAGAAGTGTTCTCGGAGATCACAATACATCTTGGTACTCCCATGATTGATAGAGAAAGTTGAGCTATGTGAATTATCCAATAGCTCCTTCTTTATCCCGGGTGATGAAGGTACACAAACCCGCGTTCCAAACTGAATCACACCATCATCGTCAATATGGAATTCATGAATCTTCCCTTCTATTACTTCATTCACCCTCTTTTGTATCTCCACATCATCCCTTTGTGCTTCCTTTATCTTCTCTTGGATGTATGGTTGCGAAATCATTTAGGAAAGGTTGTATATATTCCCTGCCCTTATGATTTCAAAATTCATTCTTTTCATATCCAAGAATATAGGGTCTTTCTCAATCCGCAACATGGATAGAGTAGCAGGTTCTTTTCTACTTAGAGCATCAGATACCTTGTTCTCCTTTCTAGGACGATAGTTAATAGAGAAATCGTAATCCTTAATTAGCTCTAACATTCTCCTTTGACACATGTTGAGCTCCTTTTGTGTGAATATATACTTTAGGCTCTTGTGGTTGGTGTATATGTCATACTTCTCGCCATAAAGGTAGTGCCGCCAAATTTTCAAGGCAAAAATCATGGCTGCTAGATCTAGATCATGCGTTAGGTAGTTCTACTCATGGATCATAAATTTTCATGAGGTGTAGGCTATCACATTATCATTTTTCATGAGTACACAACCCAATCCTTTCATTATAGCATCACTGTATATCAAAAAAATTTCTCCACTTTTCGGTAGTGTGAGTACAGGTGTAGTGATCATCCTTCTATTTATCTCCTTGAAGCTTCCCTCACATTCTTCTATCCATAAATACATTACCCCTTTCCATGTTAACTTAGTTAGCGGGCTTGAAAATCATGAGAAGTTTTTCACAAAACATCGGTAGTACCTAGATAATCCCAGAAAACTACCAATTTCGGTGACACTAGAGGGACATGGCCATTCCTCAACCACATTTGTCTTTGAAGTATCCACCGAAATTCCCTCACTTGTGATCACATGTCCCAAGAATGTTACTTGATTCATCCAAAAGTCACACTTGCTAAACTAGGTGTAAAACATCCCCTTTCTCAATGTCGCTAACACAAGTCTTAGATATTCTTCATGTTCCTCCTTGCTCTTCGAGTAGATGAGAATATCATCGATAAAAACTACCACAAATTTGTCGAGGTTATGTCTAAAGACTCTATTCATCAAATCCATGAATATTTCAGGGGAAGTAGTATGTCCAAAGGGCATCACCAAAAACTCATAGTGCCCATACCTTGTACAGAAGGTAGTCTTCTTAATATCTCCCTTCTTCACCTTTACCTGATGATATCCAGAATGAAGATCCACCTCTGAAAAGTATTGAGCTCCTCTTAACAGATCGAACATGTCATCAATCCTTGGGATAGGATACTTGTTATTTATGGTGATCTTGTTGAGTTCCCGATAATCGATACACAGCCGCATTGTTCCATCCTTCTTCTTCACAAAGAGAACTGGCGCACCCCAATGCGATGCAGTAGGGCGTATGAACCCTTTTCCAAGATTCTCTTGAATTTACTTCTTTAACTCCTCCAGTTCCAAAGGAGACATACTATATGGAAACATCGAGATAGGAGTAGCTCCAGGTATGAGTTCAATTGAGAACTATACCTCATGATCCGGGGGAATTCTGGGTAACTCTTCGGGAAATACATCTCTGTATTCCCTCACGATGAGAATTTCTACAAGGATGGACCTTTCTTTCGACTTAACCATTTTGGTGAGGTATGCTTCTTCATAGGGAATCAACACCCACACCAATGGAGGATTTTTCAAAGAAGAATCATGATCTTCCTTTCATTTGTAGAGGATCATGGGATGGTTTGGAATATGAAAAGATATTTCCTTTTCCTGACAGTTGATATACGCTCTATATAACGAGAGCCAATCCATTACCATTATAGAGTCGAATTCCACTAAGGGAAGTATTACGTGATTTTCTGGAAGAATCTTCCCACATAGGCCAATAGGAGAAGATTCAATCACTTGGGTTGTAATGATTTCACCACTTATTATTTTTATAGATATCTCTACTTCAAGGTTTTAGGGCTTCGATTCTATAGTTCTAGTAAACTTTCATGATATAAAGGAATGCGTAAAACCAGAATCAAGTAAGACGTTTTCCATTCTTGAGTGAATAGGAAGTGTACCTTGTATGAATTCATTATAATTCCCCACCTCCTCCATAGTGATGGCATAAGACTTCCCTTGTTCCTTTGGATTTGGTGGCTACAGACGTTGATTACCCTCGAGAACATGAGGTTTAGTAAACTGGTTTGCATAGTGCCCTCCCTCCTTACAGTTGTAGCATTGATCCATGAGTAGTTCTCTCCTTTCATCAGCTACATTATCCTTCCTTTTCTTTTCTTTTTGACACTCTTGAACATGGTGTCCTTCTTTCCCAAACTAGAAGCATTTCCTCATCCGTTTGAGGCAGTTCCCACTGTGAAACTTCCCACATTTTTGGCATGTGGGTCGTTGATTTTTCTTCCCACCTTTATCATTAGATCCACCATCTTGAAACTCCATATTTCTTTTCTTATCACCATAGACATGAGACCATCATACAAACTCCATATCCACTTTGAGAGCACACCGAACAACTTCTTCATAACTCCCAATGTCTCGAATTGCAAGATCCTTTTGAAGGTGTGATTTTAATCCACTAAAGAATCTATCAATTTTTCTATCATTGTTGATAACAAAACCCAAAGCATAACATGGAATCCTTGTGAAATTCGCTTCCTTGATTGTGACAGATTCTCTTTCTTTTTGCTTGATCTTTACAAATTCTCTCTCCATCTTCATGCGAAGAGTTCATGGGAAGTTTTTTAAAAAAAAAAAATTGTCCTGGTCGATGACCAAGACTAAAAATATTATTATAAAGTGAGAAGATTACAAAAATATGAAGGTGGAAATTTTATTATAATCCTTTGCAACGAGAGGAAGGAGGTCGTTAAGTAACTCATCAAACCACGTAATGGCTTCGTTGATCCCCTTGTTGGAAAGTGCATCAGCAACCGTATTTTCTTCACGGTAGGCATGGGTGGAAATATATCTCATCTCTAAAGGAGAGTTCATGCAGTTCTCCCATTATGTAGTAAGAGGACAAGAGAGGTGGACAACTCCATTCCAAATGGCTTGGACAATGGTGGTGGAGTCGCTTTCGATCCAGATATGATTTTAGCATTTATTTTTGACAAATTGGATTGCGTGGATGAGAGCCATCATTTCAGTCTCAAGGGAGGAAGTGATCCCACAGCTACCATAGAAGCAACCATGAAATTGACCTATAGTGTCTCTGAAAATAGCCCCACAACCTGCAGGTCCATGATTACCTTTGGAAGCCCCATCAACATTGATCTTGATCCATCTAGGAATTGGGGATTTCCATAAGACTTTGAGAAGACGCTTTGGCTGAGGGAAAATTCTATCAATCCTCAGATGCCTAAGGATCACAAAGTCACAAATCGTATTTTCTCAATTGGATTTCCAGATCGACGTAGCATCTTTGATAGTAATCAGGATTCTCATGCGACCAGTATGAAGATTGTGTGAGTAATTATTGTGAATAGAGGCATTTTTATCATACCCGATAATGTGAAGGAGCTCCGCCACGACAGAAAGGAAGAGGTTTTTTATTTGAGGCGAGAGCTTGAGCTCCACACGGTGCTTTAATTGCAAAAGGATATTGTCAAAGGGAGGCCATCTACAATCAAATATGTCAGCAATAATATTACACCTAGCAAAAGACTTATCATAATAAAAAAAGATATGGTTGATATCTTCTAGGTGTTGGTGACAGATGGGGCATTTAGAACAGAGGTGAACGCCAAAGGATTTGAGACAAGTCCTAGTGGGGATATGCTTGTTTAGGAGACGCAAAATAAGGTTGAGTCTGGAAGGTTTAATCCAAGGTTTTTAAAAAAAAATTATCCAGGAAAAATCAGAATCAGAGTCTATGAAATAGTGTTTATAAAAAAATTTAGAATCAAGCATACCATTGTGCGCCGGTTCCCAAACCAGAAAGTCTTCATTGCTAGAGAAAGTGTAGCTATCAACCACTTGCATGATGTAGTCAGGTAGCTCTAATGTTTTGGAATTCCTCACATCCTTAATAGTGCAGTTAATGATATCAGGAGGATAATTAGGAGGAATCATGGAGATAAGAGGGGGGCATGTCCAGTTATCCAACAAAATACAGATGGTGGTGTCCAGGCTGACCAACCATCTAGAGTTATTCATGATGCGGGAAAACAAGTTTCATAGTGAGGAACAGAGATAAGATTGAACATAGATTAAATTCCCAATCTTTAATATTATAAGAAATTTATTTATATGAAAATCAAGGGAGTAAGAGATGTTATTTATTAGACTCCAAGTGATCCTTGCTTGGAGGGCCTCATTGAACAACTTGAGATTTTTAATATCCAGGCCACCCTTATCAAGAGGGGTGCAACAGGTGTACCAGGGAATGGTAACAAGTTTACTTTCAATGATGATGCCAGACCAGACAAATATTTTAATATAATAATTAATTTTCTTGAGAATTCCGAGAGGCCACTTATAGATCATGAGGGAGTAAACCAGCTTAGAGGTAATGGTCGATTTCACAAGGAAAATCCTGCCAGCCATGGACAACGATTTCCCCCTCTAGGATGTTAGCTCATTAATCACTTGATCAACCACATTATTAAAATAAATAGCTTTTGGACTACCCCTGAAAATGGGGACTCCAAGATAAGTGAAAGGAAGAAAACCTTCCTTGATTCCAAGATTATCAATGATGTGCCATTTTCAAGATAATGGGAATGATTTCCCAAATAAAATATAAGATTTTCTCCAACTGATGGATTGCCCCAAAACCTCTTCATATTTGGATAGGGATTTTTAAAGGTTGAGAATTTTATTTTTGTTTCCATTGAGAAAATGATTAATTTCATCAGCATAGAAAAGATGGGTCGGAACCGATAGATTCCTGGAAGCCGAGATGGGTTTCCGTTTACCTTGAGAAATAAAGGAGTAAATCAATCTATAGAGGTAGTCTTCCGCAATAACAAATAGAATGGAAGAGGGAGGATCACTTTGTCGAACTCCCTTAGAGAATTTGAAATAACCCTTAGGAGATCCATTCACCAGGATTGATATTGAGGCAGAGTTGAAGATAGAGTGAATCCACTAATGAAGACATCAATAAAGCCAAAATCTTGAAGAACCTTGAAGATAAAAGTCCACTCAATAGTATCAAAGGCCTTTCTAACATCAATCTTTATGGAAATGTGGCCACCTCAGGAGACTTTATTTAAGGAGTTGGTGCATTCCGAGGCGAGGAAAATGCAATCTTGAATGGATCTCCCCTTGATGAATCCGAATTGGTTCCCGGAAAAGATTTTATTACATAGAACAGAAATCCTACTGGCCAGAAGCTTGGTAATAATTTTATAAATGGTATTAATTAGAGCAATGGGCCTAAAGAGGTGAATTTCAAAGGCATTGGGCACCTTAGGGATAAGGGTGATAAATTGAGTGTTTATACCATGAGGAAGGAAACCAGTCATAAAAAAATATTTAAACATTTTACAGAAATCTGAGTGGACAACCTCCCAGTGATGTTAAAGGAAACCATTATTGAAACCATCAGGGCCAGGGGCACTGTCAGGATTCAGACTGAAGACAGTGGTTTTGATTTCATGATCCGAGGGAGGAGACAAGATAAATAGATTGTCATCTTCATTGATCAATGTAAGAATGATAGTAGGGAGAATGTTCTTGATAATATGAGGACCATTGAAAATATTTTCAAAATAGGTGACAACATGATTGGAGATGTCAGCTTCAGAGGAATGAAAGTTGTCATTATCTTTTAGGGAGGATAGAGGACGGTTGATTTTCCTAATCCTTTAAAGGGTACTATAAAATTTGGTGTTATTGTCCCCTTCAGTGAGCCGCTTCATTTTGAAGATCTATTTTCTAAGGATAGCTTTAAGGGATGGAAGGGAGTTGAGCTTGGAAGCAATGCTAATTTCAGATTGAGGGTCAAGGGTAAAGCCAAAATTAGTAGAGGAAGTATGAATTTGGTTAAGGTCAGTCTCAAGTCTAGAAATGTCCTGATCAATCTACTTAGATTTAGCACCACACCAACCTTTCTGGCTTAGTTTTAGCTGTTTGATCTTAGTTATGCAACAAAAACATCAGAGTGCTGACTCATAGAATTCCAACAACTTTGAATGAGATGAGCGCAATCTTGGTCAGCGGACCAAGCATTATTGAATTTAAAGGGTAGATTAGATTTGGATTTTTTTTAAAAGAAAGGAGACCAGAAATGGATGGTGATCAGAATTGATCTTAGTTAAGGTGGTGCTGGAGATGGTATCCCACACCTCAAGAGTCGGGACATTAAAAAATGCCCTATCAAGTTTGCAAGAAACTACTCGGTTATAATGCCTACGGTACCAGGTGAATTTAGCACCTATGAGGTTTAATTCCTTCAAGCTACAATCATCAATAGAGGATCTGAATTCCCTAGTTGCAATGGGGGAATAGGAAGGTCCTAGCTTTTCACTAGGCAAGAGGACGGCATGAAAATCCCCCATCACCAGCCAGGGGTCATGTATGGAGCTAGCTAGCTACGAAAGGTCATGCCATAGGGACCTACGATCCTGATATCTATTTTTGGCATAGACAAAACTACAAAATAAATTCTTTTTATCATAAAAAAAATCACAAGTAATCATTTGGTCGGAAGAAGTACAAATTTTGATATCAGTCACACAATTGTGATAAAGCATCCAAAAAGAATAAACATTGCTATTGTTAGAACATGCACCAAGAAAATTATAACCGTCAATGAAATGATTTTTAAAAGTCAAAGAAAAATTGGTTTTAGGTTCAGCAAGAGCTAATATTTTTAGATCATGAGTTGTAACAAGTCTTTTGAGGGTCAAAATGGTGTCATAGTTTACTACGCCCTGAAAATTCCAAAAAAAATACATTCATTGTGACCTGTTTTTGGAGCCCGAGCCCCTTTTTTTCTTCTTGGATCCTTTCGAGCCCTTGTTCCTCCTAGATCTTCTGAGATTGGAGGATGATGCCAAAAGGGGTAGTCATGCCCTGCTTGCTCAAAAGAGAGGTAGATGAATTGTTAAATTTATTTGTACTAGGTATTATTTCTGAATTATCATTGGTATCCATCATAATGCAGTCAGTTTGAAGTCCAGTAGACATCACTGGAGATGCCAGTGCGTCTACTGCTCCAGGAGATGAAAGCATCACGGGAGTGTGCTGCAACTCATGATCCTGCAAAGTCGAGGCAGGAGTGTGTGCAACGGTAATAGAGGAACATACATTATTGCTTCCATCAGGATTAAATAGAGGGTTTTTAGAGTATATGCAAGGCTTACCGATTGCATAAGTCATGTCATGTGGCGTTACAGACCGAGACATATCCTGAACACATGGATGATCTGTAGCACTATTGCCTTGTGGGAGGGTTCGAGTAGTGGCAAGTTTATCCACCAGAGCGTCATTCTTGCCTCTATCCTTAGGTGACACCAGGGTAGAATCAGGTATGTTCCGAGGATCGACTCCATAATGCGCATGTAATTCAGGATCAATGTTGGAGGTGAACAGAACAACCTGTTCGATTTCTTTCGAGATGTCGTGATCAATTTCAGCAATTTCATTAGCTTCCACTTGCTCTACCCAGGAGACACCAGAGGTCTCACCTAAGAGGAGGGTTTTTTACCCAGATGTCGAGTTTCTTTTTCGGGGGGTCAGGGATAGTGGGAACAATGGCCTTACCGTTTTTCCTCTTCTTCACTTCATTCCACACATCGTCTGTCGGTTGAGAAACCCGATTCTTGATAACCCAACATTTCAGGAACGATTGACCAACGACTTTGCAGAGTTCACAGTATGGTGGCATCCGTTAAGATTCAATATGAACTTCAACGCGATCGTCGTTAGCATTAAAGATGATGGAATCCAGTATTTTTTCCACCATGTCGAACTCCACCATGACTCGAGCGTACATACCAAGCTCAGCGTTGAGCTTTCCTTGACCTATCTTCAACGGCGTACCGATACATGACGCGATGTCATTGAGGATCTGCGGGTGCCAGAAATACCATTTTAAGCCCTAAAGACGCACCTAGATTTGGACTATGGAGTTCTTGGTGTTGTAAGGGTCAAAGGAAAGGTCCCATTCCGAGATACGAAGGGCACCTGACTTGAGCTGGAGATTTCCGGATCACCAGAATTTGTTCAGGTCCTCTTGCGATTTCAGAAGAAGATGTAAATAACCCTTCCTAGGGGGACAAGCTTCCAGTTAGAGAAACCCCAGATATTGGCGATTCTGGATTTGAGTTCTAGGTTCGACCAGGGCTTGTCCCCTTTTAGATAAGAAATTCGAGCCAAGGTAGAGAACTTACATAGGATCGACCGCTGTTGAAGCTCATCAGGATCATCCTCAACCACGAATCTACCATCCTCTAGTTTCTTACATCGAGTCACACGCGTCACCGTGGGTTTACAGAGATCATGAACCTTGAGAGCTTCAATGAAGGAGACGCCTGCCGACTTATTTCCCGCATTGGAATGATTTTAAAAAACCATATTTTTTAGTTTAAATGCGAGCTCACATTGAGGATAAAAGCCTTTGGCCATCATGAAGAAATTATCGAATCATAGAGGGTCTAGCGAGATCATCAGATCCAAAAAACCCTAGCATGAGCGGCGACGTCGACGAGAGGAGATGACCGTTGAGCATTTTTTCCCGACCTTGTCTTGATACCATGTTTAAACCTAATTTCCCCTAAGAAACATTATCTTAATGTATTCCCATTCCATCTCTTCAATTTCCTCACTTGGCTTGGTGTTCTTAATAAAATTCCACCATTGATCAGCTTCTCCATCTAGAAGACAGATGGCTAGAGTCACCTTCTCCATCTTAGAATAGTGATGAATAGAAAAGATCTTCTCCCTGGAGTTGACCCATTGTTCTTCAACTAGTGGATCAGAAGATCCACTAAACTTCAGTGGTCGTTGCCTCATAAAACATTCGATTTCTAGTTTCTCCCTCTTTAGTGAAGGAGGAAATTCCCCATTATTATAGTTATTGATCATAACCTGAGATAATTGGTTAAGAATCCACATGATGTTTTTAACTCCACCTCCCAAATCATTGGGGATGTCATTCAGGCAATCATTGAATTGGCCCTCACATGAGTTATTTGAATGATTTCTCCTGGTCCCCACCTTTTTCTATAATAGAAAAGGTTACAACAAAACATAAGTAAACAAGTCATGAATAACTTATTCATTTAAACAATTATACCAAAAACATAACATATGGGATCCCTAGGTAAATATTATTGTGTGCATATTCTTACTTAGTATCATACTAGAGGTTTTCTCTTGGGTTAACTAATCCTAATTCCAAAATTAACGAAACCTTTCCTCTGATACCAACTATATATACCAAAAATTTTCTTACAATACTATTACCTAATTTCAATGTAAACAACATAATAGTATTACACAAATAGGATCAAAAGGTTTAGTGTCTTGTGAAAACTAGGACCATACATAACAAATACAATATCAATCATAAAAATTCATTTAATTTATTCATATATAGCTTCTTATTGGCACTTGTCCTCTCCTTAGTTCATGTAGCCACCTGAGGATATACATCAAAATTGGGTGAGCTAAAAGCCCAGTAAGAGGATAGATAAGAACAATATATCATGGGGTGAGCATAATCATAACATAGGCAAAAGATCATGAACACTAGAGGATCATAAATAGAAGACTTGAAATGTGGCAATGCAAAAAAATGCAACATCATGTCTTAGTGGTTAACTACAACACATTATTGTGAACCAAGCTAGCATCTTGTTCACACATAATTTCAAATTTACTCATGAGATTCATCACTTTACCCAATGCATTGGAGCACTATATAATTCTGGGCGCACCCATCACATAATAACGTTATCATTTATCATGCATGACATAATGAAAATATTACATAAATGAACATAACTAACCCATGAAAAGGAATGGATTTCATCTCATAAGAATGCATTCATAAGATTTGGGTTCAAAAAAGAAAGAGGGAACAACATACTTGATACAAGAACCATCAACCTTGAATAAGAGGTAAAAGTTGAGTTCTTAAGAGAAGAGTTCTTTCAGAAAATATTTGGATTGAAATAAACATCATTAAAAACATCTATATCCCAGAAAAGTAAATACAATGGTGAAAAAATGATCTTGAAGTAGTGAACATATCAAAAATGGAGTGAAAGAGGTAAAACCTGAAGGATGAAAGTTGGGTTCGAGAATTTCCCCTTACCTTGTACCTGAATGCTTCCTTCTATTTAATGTCCTTATAATGAAATTATATTCATTAATTAGAAATCCATGACCATGTGTACATTAATAGGGTTCATTATGGTTTAATAATGTCATATTATGTTCCTTTGGATGACTTATAGAGTTTATAAACATTTGTGGGGGATGTTTGTTCTTATGGTTTTTCTTTGGTGGTTCACTTGTGTTCTTAAATTGAAGATTGGGTAGGACATGATTAAACATCCAAAAATGAAATTAAATGTCATTAATGATATTACAGGATATTGAATTATTTTATAGTGAATTAAATTAGATACATGTGGATGAATCATTAAATAATAATTAAATGATGGTTATTTGGGTAAATTTGGGCGGGTTTTTTACCACAACGAACTTGTTTTAACTTATCACTTATTAATATGACCATAGGATATTTATGGAACTTTAAATAGTAAATAAAACATATAAAATATTCTGGTTCAACCATAAAAATTATTTCATGACCAGATATGAAGGTAGAAATGGAAGAAGAAAGCATATCGTTCTTGAAGGTGATAAATTGACACCTCACGAACAATGTTCTCTTTAATAAAATAAAAGGAAGGGAGAAAGGGGTTTGGATGATATAATATCCCATTATAATAATAAAATAAAATTATATGTATACTAATGGAGTTAAAATACAATTTGGATGAAGATATGTGGGTAGAGATCAAGAAATGAACTTGACCTTGAAAGGAAATTAAAGGAGAAGATGGAGAGAAATTACCTCTTAAATCTTCCTCTTGAGATCCTTTTTAAGGAACCTAGTCTTGGTCTTTTGATGAGACAAGAATATTTTTGACTTGGGGGAGGTGCAAGGGAAGATGTATGGGAAGACTTTAGAGAAGGCTTGGAGCTTGAGAGGTAATAGGAAATCAGGAAGTGAAGGGTGGTATTTATAGTGGAGGGGAGAGGGGTTTCCTTAATATAAAATTCATTAGTTTATTATTTTCCCAAAAGACAAGAAATAGTGAGACTTGAATGACCATGAATAGTAATTTTATAATTTCATCCCGAACCATGTGGGCTTACACAGCAGAGCATCATCGATGACTCAATTAATAGATTATTTAGCATTTATTGTGAATTATCGGATGCTACTATTCATCAAAAAAATCAAGTATCTCAGAAAAATCCCAAAAATTTACCCCAACCATTTTTTGACTTGTAGAATCCAAAAATTAATTCCATTTCTCAAAATTAACTTTCTAATTATTATTAATTTAACATTTAATTAAAATCTCAATTTACATAAAAAACAGTTTTTAAGATTAAAACTGATTTTATATTTCTTTCAAAAATTACGTAGAGTCTTAAAAAACATAGGACACTGATTAAATAATTTATGAATACATTTTTGGGAAATAAATATTCTTTTAAATTAATTATATAATTATAATTAATTAATTATGACTTATAAAAAACCCAAACGTTTACTAAGGTCAAATTGTCACTTTCTAAGATGTCTAAATTTTATTTTATTATTCATAGGTAATGTTACCATTATGTTGGAATATTTACTATTCATAAGGGTTATATTACTATTCATAAGGGTTTGTTACTATTCCTAAGGGTACGTTACTATTAACCCAAACTTATTTTTGTTTCATTAGACTCCATAAATCATCTTGAAGACAACTGTGTATGTCGAACTTTCGAAATTCAAAACATAGTTGTGACAAACTTTTGTTTAAAGGTCACTGATAACTTAGTAGATCATTATTTTGTGTTTTCATGTTATTTTATGACATAAATAAAAGAAGGGAACTTCCATTGAAATACATTGGGTCATTACCGAGTGATCTTCCTAGGAGGGTCTTTGCTTTGTTTGATTTTTCCTTAAAACATTCCAGGCTATAGAAGGAATTGACCGTGTGAGCTTCCAAAGAAAGACTATGATCAACCTAAGGCTATAGGAGGAATTTACCGAGTGAGATTCCTCAGAGAGTCCCTGAATACATTATACTATAAGGGGAATTGACTGAGCATGCCTCCTCAGAGAGTCTTATAATTTCATATGACCAAGACAAAGTGGTTAGGCTGAGTGTACTGCCCATAGGGTTGTTGGTACTTTTTGGATAGGACCAGAGGGGATGGATGTGAGTACCTACTAGAGGGTATCCTATTGTGGTTAGATTGTTTCTTCACTGCTACTTTTTGATTATGTGGTTTGTTTACTACTGTGTATTGCTGGTTACTACTTACTGTTAACTATTTACTGTACTTTACTTTCCATATACTCACTGACTGTTAGGCACAAATCATCGGGTGGTTTGCTACTGGTATTTAGTCTCACACCCTGTTTGGGTCATGTTTTTGGGTGCAAAAAAATTATATTTCTGCAGGTATAGACAAGGTAAAGCACCCTTCGAATTCAGGTACTTGATTGCATTGGAGCAGGAGAGCATGGAACCATGCTATGGATTGCAATGCTGAAGAGTTTATCTGTTTTCATTTGTATTGGGTTTAGTATTTTATTCAGAGTTTTGAATTCTTTGGATTCTTTCTTAGACCTATGTAACATGAATCATATATATATGTGCTCCTACAATATATCATATTCAGTCTTCTGTTGTTCACTTGTGTATTGATTATTTAATTCTTCCGCTATGTATTTTGTTTATTTTCTGATGTGTACTCTGCCAATGAGGACTTAATTTCCACACCATCACACTCAAGGACCTCACTTTTAGTCGGCAGCCTCTGGCATTTGTGGAAATGATCTTGAGTGGATGTGACCAATCGGGTACGAGCCTCCTCTGGGTGGCTTCCGAAACCCGGATGTTACAACATCCATTCATGGATTCCTTTTTGTTGGGTTTCATGGACGATATCTTTGTGTACTCCAAAACTCAACATGACCATGATACCCATCTTGAGATTATTTTGAGTACACTGAGATCATAGGTTATATTTTAAGCTCTCAAATGCCACTTTATGATGGAAAAGATTCACTTCTTGGGTAATGTTATCTCCAAGACATGAGTATTAGTAGACCTAGAGAATGTGAGAGATATAGTTTTCTAGGTGAATACGAACAACGTCTTTGTGGTGTAGTGTTTTTTGGGGCTGGTTGGATACTTCAAACATTTCATACATGACTTCTCGCGCGTGGCAGCACTGCTAGAAGGTCTGACTAAGAAGGGTGCAAAGTTCTTGTGGTCAGCTTATCGTAAGTCAGCCTTTCAAGAGATGAAAGAGAGGTTGACATCACCACCGATACTAGTCGTGCTAGATCCAGGAAAGTGCTATACTATTTACTGCGATGCTTCAGGTATCAAGCTGGGAGCTGTGTTGATGCAAGGAGATAGAGTCATTGCGTACAAGCCTCATAGTTGAGGCCAAATGAGAGGAACTACCCGACGCACGATCTAGAGTTGGAAACTATTGTTTAAGCCTTATGTTGTTGGATACATTATCTTCTGGGGGAGCAGTTTTTTGGTTTTCACTGACCATAAAAGTCTCATGTACATCTTCACTTAGAGTGATCAGAATCTGAGACAACGTATGTGGTTCGAGTATCTTCAGTCCTTTGACTTTGAGCTTGCCTATAAGCTCAGAATGAGAAATGTAGTGGCAGATGCGTTGAGCAGGAGGACTCAGATATAAGATGTTCAAGATGCTAGTAGTGAGTGGAAGCTTATAAATTTGTTCTCTGAGATGCATTTGGAGGTGCATGACAGACAGGGGCAGACTATTATATCTTATGTAGCTGTTACCTCTACTCTTCTTGATCGGGTACGGATGAAGCAGCTATCAGACTCAGAAGACCTAGTCCTGCGGGATTCTGTGTCAGGAGAGGACCCTCTTCCTAGATGGACAGAATGCAAGGATAAGATCTTGCGTTTCCAGGGACGCATCTGGGTTCCAACAGATATACGTGAGGAGCTAATGTGGTATTTTCATTCCCCAGTTTGGGCAGTTCATCCTGGCATCACCAAGAAGTATCGGGATATACACCATCATTATTGGTGGCCAGTTATGAAGAGGCGTGTAGCTTGGTTTGGTCACGAGGTGTTCAACTTGTCAGCAGGTGAAAGAGGAGTATTGGAGACCAGTGGGTCTTTTGCAAGAGATACCCATTCCGGAGTGGAAGTGGAATGATGTTGCGATGGACTTTGTGACCGGTTTTCTGAGGTTGCCTCGAGGGAATGATGTTGTTTGGGTTGTTAATGACAAGATCACGAAGGATGGTCACTTCTTTTTGACCAAAGAGTCCTTCATTGTTGATGAGAAGGGACTGTTTTACATCCAAGAGATTGTACATCTACATGGGGTTCCACAATCCATTGTTTTAGAAAGGGATGATCGTTTTACTTCTTGAGTCTAGAAGGGGCTTTAGAAGCCTTTGGGTACACAGGTACTTTTGAGTACAACATACCAACACCAGAAAGATGGAATGTCTGAGTGTATGATTCAGGTGCTTGAGGACATGCTCATAGCATGCTTCATGGATTTTGGAGGTTCTTGAGAGAAGCAGATAACTCTCGTGGAGTTTTCCTACAACTATAGTTTTCAAGAAACTATTCAGACGACACCTTTTGAGGCTTTGTACGGTAGGCCATGTCGATCACCCGTATGTTGGCTAGAGGTAGGACAAGTGGCTTTGCTGGGACCTCATCTTGTTTAAGAGACCACATAGTAGATAGAGTTGATTCGGAAGAGGATTACAACATTGCAGTCTCAATAGAAGTCTTTTGATGATCAGCGAAGATGACCTCTAGAGTTTGAGGACAGGGATAAGGTTTTTCTATGTGTCAAAATGAGGTTGGGACACAAGAGAATCAGGAGATAGGGTAAGCTCTCTCCAAGGTACGTCGGGCCATTTTAGTTGTTTGAGAGAGCCGGGCAGGTTGCCTATCGGTTTCAGTTACCTCCAAGGTACCAGCCTATGCACGAAGTCTTCCACATATCATATCTTCGACATTAATTTTTAGACTCGTCTCATGTTTTTCAAGTTGAGGAGGTTGAACTCGAAGGGAATGCATCATTTGAGGATCATCCAATCTAGATTTTTTATCGATGTACGAAGGTTCTCTATGGCTGGTCAATTCCTCTGGTATGGGTGCAATGGTACCATGGACAAGTACAAGATGAGACTTGGGAGATGGAGGCCGTTGTATGATCACAGTGGCCATATTTGTACGGGGTTTCTTTTTCTGCGTCGCGCTAAGGAAATTCGATGATGAATTTCATTAAGGGGGGATGTTTGTAAGAACTCTGACCTTCTTTCCAGGTATGTTTTCTTTTTTTTTTTGATCTTTTTGGAGAGAAAAAGGAATTTCTGGAGGTCGTTTAGGGGTGCATGGTTGGCACACGGTTGGGGGACGACCTAAACAAACTGTGCGGCCCGACTAGGAACCCCTGAAACCATGACAGCGGGCTCTGCATGGCTGTGCATAGTTTTTCAAACCGTGTAGGAAAGCTATGTGAAACCCCCTGGGTGAGACAGCGGAAACCGCATGGTTGGCGCATGGTTTGACAATCCTTTAGGGGAAACCATGTGACCACATAATATTAGTGTTTTTATGTCCCAAGCCACTCGTGATTTCCCTTTCTTCTACCAATAGTAATCCTACTCGTGGATCAACTGGGAGTTACAATTCTAAGAGGTTGGAGGATCTCCTTGGATCATTTTAGAAGCAAATAGAAGGGTTTTCTTGGTGGATCAAAGGTGGTTCTTCTCGGGTAATTCCATTCTCTTGGTTTCTCCTTGGTTTTCCCTAGATATTCTCTTCCTTCTCTATTATTTTTGTAGATCTACATATGTTGAATGTATATCAAGTTTAGGGGTTTCCTTGAGTGTTGATTCTTAGTCTTTTAGATGATAGGGAACGAGTTATAGAGTGGTATTCCATGAAGTGGTTTCCCGGGTTTGTTGGTGCAGCTGATTGTGGATCGTTTTCATTGAAACCCTAAAGGTAGTTGGTTTGTGACTTTCAGTTTAAGGTCCTCAAGTATTATGTTAAATTGCAACATTACCCTTGAATTGGTTATTGTGCGTTTACCATCTTACCAATGTGTATTTTCTGCCATGCATGTATGCACGTGTATTGGTTAATTGGATGTAAATAGAATTGATTACCATGCTTTGGATGTTTTTCCATCCATGTTCTGTTTACGACCATTTGGTCTGTATTGCCTATTTTCCCATCCCTAGTTATTGTAGGATAGAGTGTTGTATTCTGACATGTTGAGATTCAATAGACTGTTTAGCCAAGTAGTTATATAGGCTTACATGGGACTTATAGCATTACTATGCATTGATTTACATTGAGCCGTGAGAACCTGGTGTAGTAGACTATAAGGGAATAGCCAGAGTGAGCTTCCTCAGAGTGGCTTTGGACAATATAGACTATAAAGGGATAGATCGACTGAGCTTCCTCAGAGAGTCTTTGGACATTATTGACTATAAAGGGATAGACTGAGTGAGCTTCCTCAGAGAGTCTTTGGAGATTATAGACTATAAGGGGAGAAACCGAGTGAGAATCCTTAGAGAGTCTTTGATTACTTTGAATTTACCGTGAACCATTCCAGGCTATAAAGAGAATTGACTGGGTGAGCGTCCTCAGAGAGTCTGTGAATGTCCTGGGGATATAAGAGGAATTGACTTGGTGAGCTTCCTCAAAGAGTCTCTTGACCATGGGTCTATAAGGGGAATTGACCTTTTGTGCTTCCTCAGAGATTCCTTGACTACCATAGACAATAAGGAGAATTTATTGAGATATCTTCCTTAGAGAGTATTTTCAAATTATAGAATATGACGGGATAGACCGAGAGGGCTTCCTCAGATAGTCATTGTGAATACTTAAACTAAACCAGAGGGGTTAGACTATGTGTGATTCCTAGAGTGTTGCTTATACTTGATAGGTAGGACCAGAGGGGATAGGCTGTGCATACTTCGCAGATGGTTACATGCTTTGAATAGTTATTTCTTTATAATTGTTAGTGTGGATTGTTTACTATTGAGTACCTTCATATTTTCTATTTTCTATACTTTTACTTGCCATATATATTCACTGACTATTAGGTACAGATCTATTGATGGTTTCTTATTGGGATTTGTCTCACACCCTATTTGGGAAATGATTTTGGGCCCAAACAGACTATGTTGTTGTAGTTATAGATAAGGGGAAGCACCCTTCTACTTCAGGTACTTGACTACATTAGAGTTGGAGAGCATGAGACCATGATTTGTCTTGCAATTCGGAGGATTTTATCTTCTTTCCTTTGCACTTCGGTTTACTACTATTATATTCCATAATTATGAATTTTTGGGCTGTTTTCATAGAAATATATATACCATGCATCATTTTATATATATGTGGTCCAGTTTTTTATCATTTCATTCTTATTTTGTTTACTATTGTTAGATATTATTGCTTCCGATATTGTATATTTGTTGGTCTTCCTCTTTATTACTCTGCCAATGAGGGCATAGTTTACCCACTATCACATCCATGGCCCTCATAGCTAGTCGGCAGCCTCTGGTGTTCTGGGAAATGCACATGAGCCCATGTGACCAAATGGGTACGGGGCGCCTCTGGGTGGATTCCGGAACCGGGATGTTACAAACATAATCAAACATTTCCCACATCATGTTATCCTACTATAAATGTTCCCTAGAATCACTACTTTGAAACATGCCTATAGAATATCTGAAATTTATCAATGATGAAAAAATTCACTTATACATTTTATCTTTATCCGTGTTAAAATAAGAATTGATAAAGTAATCCCTTTATTATATTGAAAAAAGTGTTGACAAAGGAAACCATTATCAATGCTTTTTTATCATTGATAGAATTTAACCCTTATCAGCGATTTATTTTCGAAATGTTAAAGGAAACATATATCATTTCTTTATTTTTATTTTTATAAAATATTCCTCTTTATCAGTGAGTTTTTAGTTCTGAGAAGTGTTTCGGTTTATTAGCATTTTTTAGTGCATAAAAAGGTCCAGAATGAAATAATAAATTAAACAAATAAACATAAAATGGGAAAAATTATGAAAAATTTCAATCATTTTATTAATAAAATAATTAGTGATAAAAATGAAAGAATTTAATAACCATATTTATTGATTATAAATATTAATTAATAATATATATTAATTTATAGTTATATAATAATAATAGGTATAATATATATATATATATAATTAAAAAAATTAATGTCTTTTTAATTTTTAATGTTGTTTGTTTTTTCAATTTAAAATATATCTATCATTGTGTGTTGCATTTTTTTAGTATATATATATATATGTGTGTGTGTGTGTGTGTGTGTGTTAAATCATTTTTATACAAACACAAGACACAAATATATTTAAACAATATATAGAAAGGCATACACATAAAATTTATGAAATTTATTCGAATTTTAGTATATTTTTGAATTTCATTATAACTTGATTCATTAAATATATATTATGTTTCCAAAAATTCATTTTTTTATTGTTTTAAATAATATAGTTAGGTTAATAACATTTAATGTTTTTTATTTTTTATTCTATTTTTAAATTTGAACTTTCCCTTTTTTTATAAATATTTATTCACTATGTTTTAGTGTTTTCAATATGTATTAATTAACTTAAATATATATAACTATATATATATATATATATTATTTAATAACATATATTTAATTAATAAAACATATCTATTTTTCAGTATTTTTAATGTATACTCATTTTGGGTTATTCAATTTCACTGATTTTTAAAATGAATCTATTTATGATTATATATATATTAATAATGTCAAAATTATAATTATAAATAACTATTAATAATTAAATATTCCTATAGTGGAATGTTTATTACATTTATAATTATTATAATTAAATAACTATTTTTTATAAAGTATTTATGTAATTATAAATAAATAACTATATTTGTTAAAATAATTAAAACTTATAATTAATTAAATAAAATATTTATAAAATTATAAAAAGGTTATGAAAACAAGTATAAGATTAGATAAATTTTATTTAAATTTTTATAAATTTATAATAAATTTATTTAAATATTTATTAAATTATAATAAATTTATTTAAATATTTATAAATTTATAATAAATTTATTTAAATAATTAGAATTATAAAACATTTATCAGTGCTAAAAACCTCTATTACAATAAATATTTGTCATCGCTAAAATGTTAGAATTGATAAATTTCACTCTAATAATAGATTTTTTGCACTGATAAAGCTTTTGAATTATTAGCCCTAAAAACCCATTGAAAATATTCTTTTTATCAGTGCTAATAAATTAAGCACCGAAAAAAGGATCATTATCTACATTTTTTTTTGAAAGTGATGTTAAAAGTGTCGTCATTCTATTTAAATGTCTTTAACCATGACTCAGTCACTCGTGATTCTGATGATCTCATGGGAATCCACTGATGTTGGCTCAACACCTCTACATTAACTTAGATTAATCAAAACTATAATCCAATGTAAGTTATTTTGTACTCTTCCACTATCTTTATAAGATTTTATTGTTTCACATTTTTCCTTTTTGTAATGTTTTTAAACATTAAGAACCCTATATATTCTCACGTCAATACTGAAATAAAATGAATGTGGTTCGATTTAATTATTTTTCTCCTCTCATCCCCCTAAATTTTTTATTCATTTTGATAATATAAGGTTAAAAAATAATGAAAGTTTCTCAAATTGAATTCATCTAATATACTATATTAAATATTATTATAGATTAATTATGAGGGGTATTAACGATTTGCTGATACCAATTTAGGGCCCTCATTTATGGGTGATGAACATATAGAGACCAAGGTAAGAGTACAAATCATTAAAACATGTTTTTGGGATTTTGTTTTCCCACGTAAATTGGTAAATCATGAAATGGTTTTTTTTAAATTTTTTATTATTTAGAATAATGTTTTATTAAATTGAAAACAATATTGAATTTATTATTCACATTTCAAAATTTATTTTAGTGATTCATACTATGAGTGTTTCGATTTTTTAAATAAATTATAGATTACTAATAAACATTAACCATGGTTTACAAATAGTGAAAGAGAATTTATTTGATGAGAAACATATGTTCAATTTTTTTTAAAACACCCAGATCGAACAGAGTTGAGAAATCATTCGGTAAGTGGATGTAGAAATACATGAAAACATATAAAGAGTGTATTTCCAATACGTAATTGAGTTATCCATGGTAGGATTATTTATCAACAAAACTATGAGATGTGATTTATTAAAATATTTACTAATAAAAATAGAGAGATAATTAATTAATAGGTTAGAAAAATAAGTAGAAAATTCATCTAACATGGTGAATGACCATAGAGGAAACAGAAATTGAATAAAATACAATTTTTATAGATTAGATATTTTCGTCCTACAAGACATTTAATTTATTATCCTTGTTCAAAATGAAAAAAAAACAGATATATAATATTTACTACTATCCTAATATAATATATGGAAATATAAGTTATATTTACTTTGATCAGAGGATATAACATATGACCAACTTATTTTTTCATAGAACATTAATTATATGATATTTTATGAATTAAATTGGCTACTAATCCCAAGTTATTTCTACAAAATTATAAATCATAACTAGTATCATAGATGGAATTAAACATTTATTGAAACACTTACTGAAATAAGTATTCTAACCTGATGAAATTATCAGTTTCTATGATAAAGTGGTCAATTCCCAAGGGGAGGTATATTAAATGAAGAGACCCTATAATGGGAAGTGATCCCTTAATTGTAATTAACCCTATATTGCATTTTATGAGCAAATATATCTTCTTCTTTGATAATTTTTTATAACTACGTTAAGTCTATATAACTCCTTTAGTGATTGAGGTTACTCGTGAATATTTCTATGATTGAAGGCTAGTGTAATCCCTTCAATGGATAAAATGCCTTTTTTTGTGTGTGGATACCTCTCTCTAATATTATATTTTAACACCAATAATATCATTATGAATTGAAAAGTAGGAAATTCTAAGAGGCAATTGTAGATCTAATTCAAGCTATGTTGTATAATTTTCAACTAAGGGAGTTATCAATGGTTCCTCTAAGATATTATGTTAATATATAATAAAAATAAATTTAGGATTACATTTAAGATTTTCAAATAATTTATATGAGTCAAAAAATTCTAGATAGATACTAATCATAAGTTGAAAAGTTGACCATTTAAATAGAAGTATGTCATTGGAGGGATCTTATGGTGTATTTAAAAATATCATAAAACAGAAGGTGAGGAATAATTGAGTAGAAATATGTGATTTCTAATGTATGTTGGGTGACATTAATTTCCTATAAATTAATAGAGTAGATGTATTCCAAATTCCATTTCAAGTGAGGATACTTTTTTTGTGATTCCATTACTATATGTTCCTAGGTTACTTTAATCCTTACATTCTTGATTGTATTACATATCTTGATGATGGATTAGACTCTATAATTCAAACATTCCTTACTCCCATTATTTTTGTTCCATATATTATTGATGACATACCTCTTGAGTAGTGGTGTGAGGAAGACAATTTTGAAAGAGGGAATGAGTAGCCTCAAATCCATCATCAAGAGATGTAAGGAAGTAAAGCATTTAATGTTAGTTTTTACCAATGTAATGAATGTTAGTTATACAGTAGTAGTAAATTATTATATCTATTTTCAATATATTATCATTTTTCATGAAATTTGAATTCAATTATTGACTTTTATGCATAAAGATAATTTCATTATTTTTATTCAAGACAGGTTAAATGTTTGAGTTCACAAGCCAAAAATGTCGTATGAAGAAGAATATGTTTCCAAACTTGAGAAAAAACATAATGTTGATGATGAACCTATGTAATTATTCAGCAATAAACATCTGGATGATTAAAAAAAGAGAAAAAAAAATAATGACACAACAATAATTTTTTAATAAAATTATAATGTCCAGATGTTAGAGTATAAAATTTGAGGTAGGATGAAATCATCATGACCAACATATTGACCCCAACAATTAAATGGTCATTAGTTATCTTGTAGTAACAATTATAATTAATATTCCGATTAATAATAACTCATGGTGTCACATACAACCGCTAATGACGGAAATCCATTTGAATGATATAATGCTAATGTCACAAAATACATTCCATAATTTAGTGAAATATTATATAATGAAACATTGATTTATTTATCATTATTACATGTAAAAATAATTTATATTAGATGATTTTCATAATAAATTTTTCTTAATGAAAGATGGAAAATATCATAGAGGCTTCAAGTCTCTTCTCATGAAGTAACATCTGTTGGATACTGAGTAGAGATAAGTCCACACCCACCATTTAGTTATGCACACATTATAAAATAAGAAACATAGACTCCTTTCAACATTCATCTTAATGAGAAATATTTTTAGGTTCATATTGATCATTATTATATTATTTGACATTATATATTTTAGCCAATTGTTTTAAAATTGTTAATTTACAAATAACAAAAATGTGCAAAAAATAAAGAACCAGCATACACCTATCGAAAAGAAATGATGGGGTATGCTTTATTTGAGAATGATTTGGTATGTATTTTAAATAAAAAATATATGTTAAATTATTTTTTATAAAAAAGATGACTTCTTGTATTTATTTTCAGATTGATGAATCAAAATATGATGCCACATCCATCCCACACAATTTTCTATAGAAGGATGATTATGTAAATAAGGATGATATATTAGTTGATGAAAACCAGAAAGTAGTATGGGAATCATGTGTAAGTATGAAATAATTTTAATTTGTTAGGATTTATAACAATATTAAATAAATATTTATATGTTCATGTTTTTTAAAATTTTATATACACAATAATCCAAAACAACCGTAAAATAAGAATAGAAAATTTTTGTAGCTTTGAAGCAACATGAACTATATGGTCACATTAAATGATTTGGGTTTGTACTCTCTCATCAGACATATTTATAGAAGTTAATACAACATGATGATAGATATAATATAATGAGATGAATGAATATAAAAATATAATTTGTACGTGATATTATTTCATCATTTGGTTTGAATGATCAATGCATAAGAAATGATCAAAGTGATCCAGTGATGGAAAACAGATCCACACATGAAACAAATGATACCAATAGATTTTAGGCTACTGAATCCCCCAAACCACATACCATACAAGAGGTAATAAATATTTTCATTACAATTTATCCTAAATTTGAATCAAATAACATATGATAATCTTATATTACTAAAATTTTGTTGGGTACAATTTTATTTGATTTTTATCTATCACCACCCTAGTACCACCATGTTGTGAGGCATGTAGTATATAAAATTTTGGGAGACAAGATACACAATAAACCCTCCAAAAAATCAAATTATTGTGTGGATTGAGGTATCTTATGAGCCAAATAATGATTTTCCAGTTCCACATGATGGATCGAAGATTACTAAAGTCGAAGATGATATTGGAGCATTGTTTGCATGACTATTTAATCTTGTAATGATACATGAGGTATGTCATTAACAAATTTTTTCAAATGAAAAACATTTAACAGTTGATGATAAATATACTGATATGAGGTATGATCTTATAGATGGATAAATCTATAGAGAAACAAAAGACTGAATCAATAAAACCAAGTGAATCGACCATAAAAAATGACCATCTGAGAGTAGCTTCTTCCTGCATGTTCTAGAGATATATTTATTATCATTACAACATCTAGAAGTGACAAAATATAATTATGAAACAATGTATTACATTTAAAATGGTGAATAAATATATGGATATTTATTAATAGTGGAAATTGGTATCGAGAAACTAAATAAGATTCTAAAAGATGAATAGTTGGGAATCGTATTTGAGAATATTTTCATACGGTACATTTTCAATAGATATACTATTTTTTATTCCATCAATTCAATGGAAAAACTCTAAAATGATATCATGTATAATATGTTTTTTATTTTTTCATTACATAATAGTTTTTATTTTTATATAAATCATTGGATATTGATAAAAGTTAGCATAGAAACCCTACATATTTATTTGTTGTATTAAAAGTTTGTATTCCCAACCATTGTACCACAAATGATGTATATTGTGAATATGTAATACACTAAACTCAAAATTTAATGGATAAAATTCAAATTATATATTTGATCTAGGTTTTAATGATTATTCTATTATGATAGGAAGGTCGCTAAATACATGTTAGATCATCGAATGAAGTTAGTGTCTAAAACGAAAAAGACACTGAATTACTAAAAATTGAAATAAATTAACTTGTATAGTCAAATATTTAACTATCAATGAATTACAAAAAAAATTAACTATTTTTTTTAAATATTTCTTCCGTGTCGGAAGGAAGATAATTAAATAAATTATGAATATTATGTGTGAAAATATAAGAGAGAAATCATAAAACATGAATATACCAGCATTCCAAAATAGTTAATTTAAGAATGTAATTTAAGTTTTATTAAATATATTCCATAATCATTTTTTGTGTATAAATTTTCAGTGCTATCAAGATTTTGGAAAAAAAATCTACTCAAAAGAATAAATCAATTTGTTTTGAGGAGACTGTGCAGTTTATTTTTTTTAAGAATCCATACTGACAAAAAATTAAGGTTATTAAATGCTAAGTTTTGTATATAGTACGTGTTATGACTAGAAAAAAATATTTTGGGAGTGAAGCATTAGTGTTAGAATGATTATATATTATTTTTGATCTATTTTTCAATGAGAAGTCTAATGGATGAAATAAATTTATTTAGAAGCACTGAACTGAAAAAAAAAATGTTTTTGGAAATTTTGGAGGTGATGGTGGAGGTAGATGATAATGTGGAGGCAGAATAATAATCGAATTCAGTGGTAGAGTCATAGATGGTGGCTGATGAGGAAGAAGAGGCAGAGGAAAATAACAATGTGGAGATCGATGAAAAGGTGGATAAAAAGCAATGGATTATAAGCAATATATTTTTGGGAAATGAGGTAGAATAAAGATCATACCCTGATTTGATTAAAGACATTTTTTATAGCATATACTCAAGGATTTTCAATTAAGATAACATCCATTGTGTGTCTTTACAGTTTAAAATGAAATTTTAGTAAAAAACACATGTGACATACTCAAACCCAAGAAAACACATTCATATTGATTTGGAACTTTATGAAAATGATCCATACATCGTTTTTGACATGTAGGGATCACACGCACCCCAATCTGATGCCAGTTGTGACTGGTATGACACGAAATGATCGTTTTATTTTTTAAATTGACATTTTAATACGAAAAAGAATCACACACTAAAAACATAACAAGCACACCTAGATTGTTTTTGATAATTTGGTACAATTATTCAAAATTTATTTGTAATATATATGAATTAATCTAATATAAAAACCACACAAAATGACACTAGTATGACTCAATGTGCATGTTTCCTGTATAAAACGGCAGTTTAATAAAAAGACACATGGTATAATCAAATTCAATGAAACACATTCCGATTGTTTTAATAATTTATTAAAATTATACATAATTAATTGGGGGTCTACATAATTCAGCTGGGGCTTAATAAATCACATGGTGTGATGGGTATGAATCCATGTGTGTATTTTTTATTCCAAATTCAAATTATTTTTTGTGAAAAAACAACTAACTTTTCCATATTGGATAAATGCATTCTGATTATTTTTTCACTTTAATATAATGATACATTTGTAATATTTAATGTGTAGGGATCACCTCCCCCTCAATTAAATGCACTATGTGTTTGTTATGACACTAAGTGTTCATTATCATTATAAAATTGATATTTTAATACAAAAAAGTTTCAATTAATGACAACTAAGAAAGAATGCATGGATTATCTTGATAATTGGGGAAAATAACTTATTACTCACTTTTGACATGTATGAATTCGTCACTTTTCAAACCCACACTCAATACAACTTGTATGGATCAAGGTCCATCATAGCGGTTTAAAACTAAATTTTAGTAAAAACATATGTTCCGTAATCAAAACCAAGGAAAAAACTCATAAATTCATTAAACAATATAAAAACAACCCATGAGAAATTTGGGAATTTTATCATTCAACTGTTCATCTATCTAACACATGGTGTGACCTATCTGACACCAAGTGTATATTTTTTATTCAAAATTATCATTAAATTAGTGAAAAACCAACAGATATACTCATAAACGAGGAAAATCATTCGTATTATTTTGGTAGTTTATTTTAAAAATGATCCATACATCATTTTTCATATATAAGGATTATCCACACCTCAATCTGATGCACAGTGCCATCGATGATCATCAAGTGTCTATTATCAATTTAAGATTGGCATTTTAGTATACAATTGTGTCACTCATGGGAAAAAAAACACCCTTGTATTACCTTCATAATTTGGGAAAAGGCTTCATAATTCATTTGTGACATGTATGAATCTGTCTCAAATCAAATTCAGACATGATTCCACCTATATGGGTCAATGTGAATGTTTCTAGTTTGAAATACATGTTTTTCCAAAAAAGTCATTTGGTGTACTCAAAACAGAGGAAATAATTTTTAATTATTTTGATACGTTAGAAAAATGATCCATGAGTAATTTGGGAAGTCGATAACATAGCCTTGCCTCAATCTGACATACGGTCTGACTAGTATGACTCCATGTGCGCCCTTTTTATCCAATATTGAAATTATTTTAGTGAAACAGACAACTAAAAAACTCAAAACCAAAAAAAATAAAAATGTTTTAAAACATTATTAAAATGATACATACATCATTTTTTTATGTGTAGAGATCACCGACACCTCAGTATGTTGCACAGTGTGACTAGTATCACACCATGTTTCCATTATCGGTTTGTAATTGACATTTTAATTAAAAAATGTTTCAGTCACTAAAAACCGAGCAAGCATGCTTATATTGTAATGATAATTTGGGAAAATAGTAATAATTCATTTGAGACATGTATGAATTAGTCTCACATTAAACACATACACGATGAAAACTTTCTATCTCAAAGTTTATTTTTTTATTTTAAAATGACATTTTAGTAAGAAAAGAAATATGTTTCACATGAAACAATATAAGCTAATTTTGACTGTTTTGATAGATTATGACAACTATCCTTAAGAAATTTAAGATTTTTATAATTTAAATAAGCCTATATTTGATGCACGTTGTGATGAGTATGACTCCATTTGTGTATTTTTTATTCAAAATTCACATTAATTTTAGTGTAGAAAACATATAACATATTCAAAACCACGAAAAAACTTTTAAATAATTTTGGTATTTGGTAACAAGATACTTATGTAATTGTTGACGTCTAGGGATCACTCACACATTAATATGATGCACAGTGTGACTAATATGACTCAAAGTGTCTATTATCATTTTAAAATTGACATTTTAATACAAAAAAGATTCTCCCAATAAAACTAGGAAAACACACTATTATTTTGTTAATATTATAGGAAAATGATTCATAATTAATTTTTTCATGAATTAATTATCCTCATATATAACTACCACATGATGAAACATGTATATCTCAATGTGTGGGCTTCAAGTTAAAAATGGCATTTTATTAAAAAAATACATAATGCATACTTAAAACCAAGGAAACTAATTCTAATTACTTTGATAATTTAATAAAATGATTCATTAGTCATTTGGAATCTGTTTTTATTCATTCACACCTCAATATGATGCATGGTGTGACCGGTTTGACTCCAAGTGAATCATTTTTATTAAACATTTTCATTAATTTTAGTGAAACAAAATGACATACTTTATGCTAAGACAATGTATTTTTATTGTATTGATACAATAGTGAAATAATTTATTCAACATTTGTGACATGTAAGGATATCCAACACCTCAATCCAATGCATAATGTGACTGATATGACTCCAAGTGAATCCTTTTATTCGAAACTGATAGTAATTTCAATCAACAAACAAATGTCAAACACAAAATTAAGAAAACGCATTCGGATTGTTTTATTACATTAGTAAATTGATCCATATGTAATTTTTTATGTGTTGGAATCAATCACACCATAATTCAACTCATGGTGGGACTGGTTTCACACATAGTGTGCCTTTTTATTAGAAATGCAAATTAATTTTTGTAAAAAAACAACTAACATGCTATACAATTGTTTTTTTTGTATTTGTTTTAGAAATATTATTTCATATAAATTCATTATGTGTATATTATTTTGGTATTTTTTTCTAATGCAGTGTGTTTTTGTAGCACACTTCTTCTATTTTTGTTGATGCAGTGTGTTGTTGTTGCACACTGCACTGGTTTCTAGTGATGTAGTGTGTTGTAGCATTACACTAAATTTTCACCATTATCAGCATTTCTAAATGTGTTGATAAACCTCCCTGTAATCAGTTTTGTTAAATGAACAAATAATAGACTCTTTTATCCATGTATTAAAAAGATCATATAAATAATAATTTAATTAGCACAAATAAAAGTACTGATAAATCATACATTAATAAGTCTTTTAACAGAAATGAGAAAATAAACAATTCATCATCACTAATAACTGTTTTATTTATCAACCCAAAATAAAAGTGCTAATAAAAGGGGTCTTTGTTCAGCACTTTTAAAATCGATAAGAAATGTTTTAGATACGAACATATTAATTGTCACTAATAAATGTGCCCTTTATAAATTATTTTTTTGGGCTGATAAATGGGGTCATTTATCATTGATTTTATTTTAATTGATAAATATTCAATTTGTTTGCTCTTTTTTAGAGATGATAGAATCGATATAATTTTAGCTTTGCCAATGTAGACACCATTTAAATAGATTTAATAAATGATGATTCTAATGTTGTTAAATACTTTTTTTGTAGTATTATATCCCTATACATAAGTTTTCTACTATAATATATAATGAAACTCCAGATACAATCATTATACAATGAATGTATTTTTAGATATTTTATATTTTGAACATTTTACCTCATTTGAATGTTTAGAAAACTTTCTTCACTAATTATTTATTCCAATTTCTTATCATGGAATACTATCATTTTCTTATGAATATTCTCATCATCATATTATTAACTGTTTATCTTATTTTATAATGACAGTTTTGAAATTAATTCAAAAATGACTGATGTATCCCCTTCCATAATTATTCCCATATCCATCATTTTTATGTTCTTGAACATAGGATATCTCTTGATACTTATTTTGGTTAGAACTGTATGATAATTTCTTCTCAATACATCCACTTCCTAATTTTCCTTCCATGGGTGGTCATTTATCGTTAAATTCTAATCCTTGAGTTGTTCAAGGAATATCATTTTTCTCATATTGATACATATCTATGAACATATGTATTTTAGAATTTTATTATAATTGAATATCTCACATCATTCACCCAAGTGACATGGTCATTATATCATTAAAGGAATAGATTACATTTTACAACACAAGATAATGGATTGGATACTTCTTCCAATGATTCTTCAACTATCATGATAAATATAAAATAACATTATAATTTTTCTTGTCGAAACAATGTTGTTCATTCTGTGAGACATCAATATATATCACTAACCCATGATTTTCATATGGTATACTAAAAATAATATGATTAATGAATATCATATTCAATTAATCAAACAATTATTCACATTCAATTATCCAAATATACTTATTCCATTTATGTGTATTCTTGGCTGACTTGTTATCCCATCACAAAAATATTTTGAAAGAATAGTTGATATAGTCATATCAAACTAATGAAACATCATACCTTAGTTATGTTCAATATTGTAGAAAATTAATTAAATACCTATTTCATCACATGGTGATCTAATATTCCATCGTGGGAGAAAATATAACCAAGAAATAAAAAATAATAATGCTAGAAATCACACATACTTAATATCATGTAAAACTACTTTCCTCTTAGATTTTAATGAATGATTTTTATTTTATTATAATGGCCATCATTACATTAATAATACACTAATATTTCTTTAATGAATAACACAAATATCATTATGATATTCCTTGAAGGCAATATTCATTGGATCTATAAAAACACAGGTTGTATTAGTCAAAACAAATGGAATTAAAACAAACATGAAATGCCCAATCCTTATTGCGACAGTTTCATAAAAATGATTTCATTATTTATTGGAAATCGATGATTAGTAGAAAGAAGTTCATTATTCGAATAATATTTAGATATATTATGTTGATTCAATAAGCCATCATTGAATAGTTGACGATATATTTTCATTCTTGTAATATCATTTATTTACCTATAATTGATGGAAAACATCTATGATCTATATTTTTACATAATGAATAGAACATGGATGGCCCATAGTGGAACAATAGAGAGAATAAATCCATTATAATAATTTTTTCTATAACAACACTTATATTATTATATCCATTCAATATGGATTCATTGGTATTTTTTATGAATTAGGTATTAAACAAATAGATAAAAAAATCATTTCTATTATATTTCAAGGTAATTCCTTAGAAATTACATCAATTTATTCATCGATTATATGTAAATCATCAATTTAGAGGTTATCATATTTATCCATATTTTTTCACTTATTCCCCACGAATCTCATTAAGAATAAATATTTACTATCGATCCATACATGTTTCAGATGATTAAGTATCCTCTATAATGATACACAATTATATATCATCAATATGAATCATAATTTCCTACCCCATTCAATAATTTTTTTCATTATATTATGAAATCCTTCCCATATGAAGGACAGAATTGGATTCAATAGTTTTATGATATTAAATTTTTCGACAAAATAATTTTTTGTCATAATTGGGACTTGTTAACTGATCCTTATCAGAGTGAGACATCCATTAAGAGTTTTGACTACAAAATACCTTTTTAATGTTATATGAAAATATATAAATTTCTTATAAAACCTTGAGGATAAAAATCATTTGAATATCTATAATAAAGTATTCAATTTGATAAATATTAATCTATAATTAATGTACCTACAGCCACATCATTAGGTACTTCCACCAAATTAGTATTGATCAAGGAATCATGTACTTGTCTCCCTGGTCTCTTTTATTATATATTCCCTTAACACATGGGTAATTCTTATTAATAGTGATATATCTACATATAGGTGAGCACTAAATAATATTTTTTCTAAATTATCTTTACTTTATTTAACCTTATAAGCCATATATATACATTAATAAAAGCAATCATTCCTTTATAACATTTCCTTTGATTATTCTTTACACAATTTTCACATGATTTATATTACCCCATTATATTTTATTGAGGCTTTATTTGTTTCTTGGTTCTCAGTCAACCACACATTTTTTTATTTCCATTGAAAAAAGAAACTTTAAAATTACTTCTAAATTTATTTAATGAACATAAAAATATTTAAGAAAAAGAATAAAATTTATCCAAGACCACTACCCTTCAGATACATGGATTAAAAACATTAATTAAATCGTTAGTATATGATTGTATGTTGTGTATGTGATTCATAGCATACAAATCATTCATTATAAAGCAATCAAGATGGTCCAAATCACATTATTCTTTATTTTTATATAATATATGGTAAACTCTATTCATTTCAGTACATTTATTAGGAGGGAAATATTTTCTTGGATTTCTATCAAACAAAAAATTCCATTCAGTCTGTTATATTTCTACTTCCTTTGAGTTATTCGAGATCAATGACGACAATGAATAAACATGACATTTTATATTATTCACTTCCTGTGCATCCTTTAATTTATCATCACTTCCCAAGGACAGAAATATTTTTTAAAGATAAATGATTCATTTCCCAATTTCAATTGTTTTAGTTGTCACACTAAAAGAACGAGGTTTCATTCACCATTTTAGACCATCCTAGATGCATCACACTGTGAAAAAAATAGATTTCTATATTCTGGGAAATTTTTTGTCATAATAACATTAATATACCCTAATAAATCTTTCATATTCTCAATTCTATTTCCAGCCATATTATCATTATCATTAGGGAAATATATGCATTTAATAAATTATATTAACACATAACATTTGTAATTTTCAATCATAACGTGTAATTAAAATATGGTGTAACAATTAACATAAATTGAAACATTGATCATTTTTAATATCAGAATCATAAAAATGGTTTATAAGGGGATATCTTTATGTAAAAATCCTTCATAATGGATTATGAATAAAATATGACTTATCCAATGAATATCCCACATGATATTTTATACCATGTGTGTAGATAATATTTTTTTAATCTACCAAGTAACACTTAAGTCAATACAGACATACCTTTTTTGAATTTATAACACATAGGTACATCTATTCAATAACCACTTCCATGTGTATTATCCATTCATGTATGTATTCCTATGAAAAACACAAAATATATTACGTACCATAATATTAGTATATTATTATATAATTGTATTCCAATTATACCATAAGGATAAGTCCTATAATCTATTATTTAAATAACCTTGTTCACTAGGTATCTATTAAACTTTCTATAATACCAACTATAAGGACCGTAAATCCAATAACCCTGAGTCAGCACCTACATTATTAAATTTTAAAAATTAGAAAATAGAAAATCCAAATGTAATAGTCTATCATATATTTTGGATAGGTATATCCATACATGACTTTTATTTTTCATCGGGAAATGTAAAGAAAACACAACAAAAGACAACTCTCAATTTTCTAGAATCTCATTGAAAGTATTCACCTTTATAACTTGTGGAAATGATACAAAATAATGGTGACATCATGTGATGAGAAAGAATAACATACAATGGAAGAAATATGGAATTAATATTTAATAATCAATATGGAAATATAAATAAATGAAAACAAATTTAATTTGATAAATATTTAAAATTTCATAATTTAATAAGTCTTAATCAATATGGAAAAGAAAATAAATTAGAACACCCTAATTTAATCAATAAATGGAGAATGAAATGCATCCTGGAATAATATTAATGATATAATCACATGGAAAATAATAACTAGTTTCTAAAATATGTAAATGATTAACCATATCGTATCTTAATATTAGGAATCATGATATCTCTAATATTAAGAACTTTCACATGGAAATTTAAAGATATTGGTAATAACACACATTTTTTGGCATACTAATTTTCTCATGAGACTTTTTCATGCATTGAGAAACCTAACCCCACTAGTAACTATATTTCCATTTTATTTATCATATATATAATGATCAATTTAATTAAAAATAACATGCCTTATCACCAAATTTATATATTAGGTATGGAATAAATATTTTGAAAATATTCACAAGTAAAGAAATATGAGACTAAAATTAAAATACCATAATTTTAAATGATATTATATATAATAAATAATAATATAAATTTTATAAAAATATATATAATAAAAATTTTGGGGCTAAAAAATGATAAATGGTATGATTCATTCAATGATAGTAAATGAAATCCCAAAAAAATGTGATTATAAAATATATTCTTACAACATTAGTAACATTTAAATTATAACCCCTTGAAAGAATAAAATTAATTTCAAACACTAACCATCATAAATAAATATTTATTCATGTTAAATACTATGAAGGGGTAGTATATACAGAATAAAAAATTTAATTGGTGCATATTAACAAAAATGCCTTAATGAAATTTAAATTAAGAAGAAATCACATCAAATGATAATAACATTGAAATGAGAATTAATAAATTAATTGTTTATTTTTATGAATTTGTATGCTCGTGAAACAAGTGTAAATAGAATATAAAATTATAATAAATAAACACATAAATAATCAAAGAATATCAATGTCAATTAATAATTAATATTACCTCGTAAAATGAAATTGATTTTTGAAATACATTACCACTTGGTAATTATAAATTAAAATCCCCTTGGATGATATAAATAAAAGTGAATCATAATATACCAATATTTATACGAAGTATTAAAAATATTGATTAATTATGGTGTTATACATATACAAATTAATATAAATTAGATTCATAATTATAAAATAAGGATAAATAAAGGGAAATTGTGATGAAGTCTATTACCTCATGTTTTTCTTTATTTGAATGTGATTTAACCTCCATTATAATAGAATTAATAATGATATTAGTTATTATAATAACCATAACCATATTTATAAAATCTTATATCATCCTCTTATAAACTTTTACCACATATTTCTCTACAAGGATTTATTATTTTCATTTTTAGGGTGTTAATTTCTATGTTTTCTCATGGGAGTTTAATTATGATTTATTTTAACATATTAAACAATATATATATATATAATTAATTTTAATAGTGTTTTTTTTCATATTTTATACTTCCTTATAACAATTCTTCTATATTGGACATAGAAAATTAATCACATTGATTTGTCGAGATAAATGGTCAAACATATGCAAGAGAGATGATATCATTAACTAAATGGATGAAAGGGGTAGTAAGTTTAACATTTTATAATTTTATATATTTATACGAATTCATAAAATATAACATAATCATTAAATTTACATTACTAAAATCCATGAAAATAATATGTGAAAAAGGAATCACATCACATCATGAGGGGGAAGTCTTCAATAAATACAAGAAATGTTATAAAATATTAAACCGAGTGGAAACTAGGAATCTATATGTGATATTATAATTCCTAAAGATAAAATATATCCTAAATATTATATATATTGTAAATCCATCAATATATAAAACCGTTATAGGTGTTGATGGAAAATTAGTTACACCAATTCGCGATGCGGTTGTCTGCTAAACACACAATCGATGAATTTGTCTCCCATATGATGATAGAAGAGATAGATAAATTTTATTCAATAAAAAAATAAAATATAATTATATATTATAAAATTTTATTATTATATAGTATGTTTCAATACCAAATATATTTTCTAACGGAATACTTTAAAGTAAAGTGATTTTTTAAGATTCATACCTTCCTTTAGAGAAATCCTCTTTAGATCTATCCTTAGGGTCCCCTGGGTTGGTATTTTGTGAATAAAAATGCTTTATAATATTTATTAGGTTGTTTTAAATGTAATTTTTTATTTCTTTACCCAAATGTCTTGGTTGTTGTAAATACATGGAGGAGTGGCTGCCCTTTCATAATTAAAAAGGGATTTTTTAACACACTGAACTATTCAATAATGGGATGTTACTGTCACATCACAGATAAATAAAGAATATTAAATTATTATATTTATTAAAATTTGTGAATTAAATATTAATATTTCTTAAAAGGTTTTTCTATGTTCGATGGCATACCCGATTCACAATAATGGGTTTCTTTGAAATGTTATGTTGCCCACAATGCTAAGTCATACTGAAAAAATAATAATGTAATATTATTTTAAATAATAGTTAATATCAAGTCGTTTTATTGGTGGTAATGGAAAAAACTAACTAAAATATGAATATAAATGTTTTTTTAAATGTTTTTACATTTATCCAAAAAAAATTAGCGGCTTAAAATAAGAAAGAATCCTATTTGAAGCATAAATACTCTAATATTCAATAAAATGTTGATTTACAATATTATGATGAAGAAACACATATAAATCTTGTTTTGGTCACTTTTATATGTCATATTTGACAAAATAATATTATTCTTTAGAGTTAGGACATAAAAATTTTTCTTTGGATAATATTTAGGTATTTTTTGATAATGTTTTTGTTATGATTATTGAAAAATACTGTATTTTAATTCATAACTACCTTTTAATATAACATATTTTGGTTTTTAGATTGTATTTTTAAATGGGTTTAATGTGAAATTAGATTATATTTTTAACATTTAATCCAATTTCATCCATTGGATGTAATTTCATGTTGAAATTGGTCATAAATAAGTGTCAATCTTTTGATTGTTGTTACTTCTTATAAACACACTTTTTGTTTTAACATCGGGATTTAATTTTAAAATAATTTCTTCCACTTCTGTGTTTTGAATTTTGAAAAATATATTTCAAATTTGGAATCAATAGGTACAAATAGTGTAAACAGGTAACTTTTATTTTTAGAAATTACGAATATTTTCTTCACTAAAAAAAATATTTACCATGGTTAAAGGGTAAATATGATAAATAAGGGAAATAAAATATTAATATAATAATATTAAATTACCTTAACATGTCTCTTATCCTATTATATGATACATTTCTAAACATGGTCATTGTTGGGTAGATTTTGGGACCACAAGGAACCAATTGGGACTGATAATGTCACATTATATTAATTAATTTAATGTAAAGACAAGAATGACTGAAACATATATCTTTTTGTAACTCAATTATTACATGGGGTTATATAAGTTGTCTCTTTGACTATAAAAAATTTATTTTAAATATAAAAATATTTAATACATCATGATTGTTTTATTATAATTATGGACAATAACTAAATAAAATTATTTATGACCCAATAATGACGTAATATTTACTTCATTAATGAATGATATAAATAAATAAGATTATAATGATTAAAAATATAACTAAAAACTGTCAAATTCATATTGGACGATTTTATTTAGAACATGATGCATCTTATTTTTGACTTTAATATGTTTTGGACGTTTAGAAACCGAAAACCATTATATAATAAAATAATATTTTTAAACATTCATAAAGATCTCGTCCACCTTATAAAAATCACTCACTTCTATCCCATTACTCACACTTCTCACACCCCGTGGATCATACACCCTATTCCCAATAAGTTCCCTAAATCCCTATATTCATCCTATATGCATTACCCTAGGAATAAGGTGATTAAATTAAATCTTTTTGTTGCATCCAAAGGGAGATACTCAATTTAAAAGTAATGTCTTCTATTAAGTTCTTTTTTATATTTAACTTCTCCAACCACCTAAAATCTTTTTATTCCTTGCATTCAAAATAGCACCATTATCCTAAATATACTATGTTTTTGTTATGATAAGTATTCTAACAACACTTACAGACACCTACATCTAATGTGTAAAGATCATATTGTTTCTGTGGACGACAGACTACTACCTCTGGAAATGATGATTGTTCAATCTTCTCCTAAAACCTATTATGGTGGACATTAATATGGAACTATATATATATATATGGAATATATTATATTTATACTGTTTCTATGCTTCTGTATTATTTATTTAATGAATACCTGTATGGTTTTTATAGTCGGTAAAATCGGTAATTTCATCTGAGTAAGTGCGGACTACCGCCCCCTCAATGTGATATGACATGTTCTTTCCATACATTCAACATATAAAGGATATAGTTACTGAAATTTTATAAAATAGTATATTTTAATTATAATATACCTATTTTTTATTAATTTTTCATTCCATTAAATCTAAAATATAGATTAATGTCGCGTTCAACCGTACGTACGTCTTTCCGTATCAATGAAAGGTGAATTTCATTTCTTATCTCCAAATGATATGTACTATTATATATATATATATATATATAATATATATATATGATATAAATGTTATCTAAATAATGAATATAATTTCTGAGATAATGAAATTTTGACCACATGGACAAATTGTAAATATAACAAGTTCATTTTTTGACTCATGTAACAAATTTCGAAAAACGATCATTATGGAATTAAATGATTGCATGATGTTTATTACATGGTAATAAGTAATATAATTGTAAAAATTAACTATAAAAATGTTTGTATGAAATTATAAATTAACTTTAGTTAGTCATTCAGGAGATTAATGACCGAATAGGTCAAGTCGGACATGAGGTAAGTGGTTTCTTATGTCACTTTTAATTCCGTGATATTTCCATTATTAACCACTTATTTATTGCATGTGGTGTATTGTGTATTGCAATTTGATATATATTATCATGATTCTATTTATATTAATTGTATTATGTGATTAATTAGATTGTTATTAAAATTTGTTCATACAACTCACTTGATTACAATGAGGTAAGGGGGCTTCATCTCACTTTTTATTCCTGTGAGATTTATGCAATATTTTCCACTATTTCGTTTTGTGTGGTGTATGTACTGCCCATGATTGTATTATTTGTGAAATGTAATTTTATATATGGGTATTTACATCATCATTGTATTATTCTTCTTTCATGGGGTGTTTGTTTCTTACGTACCCAAATCGGTAAGGGAACCTTTTAATCCAATTTATATTATTTGGGTTAATCATCTAATTCACAATTATGTCATGATATTATTACGAATAGAATCCCTGTTTTTTATTTATGTTTTAATTTACACTCCTCTTTGGGTGGATATACATTTGATACACATAATCACCCCATTTATTAATTCTCAATTCATCTATATGACCTTGATAAGAGTTATTTTAACTCAATTTCCATTCATTGAGTTAAACATCCACGTCATTGGTTTTGTCTTAAAACGAACTTGTGTGAATGTAATATGATGGATTTTCACTAAATTTACAATAATTTTGAATGTATTTATATTTGTCACACAATATAATTTAGTTTATTTATCCTTAATAAATGGATACAATTTTTATAAGGGATTTCGTCTCAATTTACATTCCATTGAGACTTCAGTGTTGTTCTGCACCAATTCAATATTATATGGTGTATATACTATCATTTGGGATATTATATCATGAATACCTTTATTCTCATGATATTTTAATGTTCTGATTAAATGGTATTCTTCAATTATTTTTATTCAAGTGTCTCTCATTTTTTTAAAAACCCGTAAAACAAAATATCATTTTAAATGTTATAAAGATTTATTCCTCTAAATCATTATCATTAATTTATATGTTTTAAAAATAGTATTAAGGATATATTTATATGAAAAGTAATGTTTTTAAATTTTAATTAAAATGAAATATTTAATGTAATATAGGACACGTTAATTAAAAACACTCTTTATAAAATTTTTAACTGGTATTGAAAATTGACTGATAAAGCATTGAATATGTCAACATAATTAAATGATATATTGGGATTGAAATGTTGAAATGTTATATTTCCTTTGGGGTTGTTTTATGTTCTACGAATATTTTATGGTTCATGGTATTTTTTTATGTATATGTGTGGTTCCATGATTAACCAAAGGAAGGTGAGCCTGAGATATCTCTCCAATGCAATGTGTATGGTGATGGAGGTAAAAGTTAATGTTTCTCATGAGATATTTATGGAATATACTATGATGGGTATTCCAACGTAACTCACTACGTAGATGTGATATCTACAATTTAAGTAAGATATTGATTCCACAAGTTACATATATTATTTATGATCTCTATCTGTTATTCATAAATATTACGATTTCTTGATGTTAGTTATGATTGAAGGGTATTGTTTCATTGATTTGTATTTATGATGGGTTAGTGTGTCCATTAATTATTTTATAACCCTTACTGAGAATTTTATGCTCACCCCATGTTTTGAAATGTTTTTCATAGGAAATAAAGATTAATAGGGTCCATGTTGCGATCAAAGAGAAGTCAAGCTGTCTAAAACATGGAACTAGAAATTTTTTGTAGACATTTTTTATTAAAATAATGGATACTAAGTATACATATCTAATTTGTAATTTTTGAAATTTAATGTAATATATATGGTCAAATTATCTAAAACTCTAAACCTGAAATGATCCTCAATGTTAATTCTTGACTTTACTAAAGATTATGTAATGTTTAAGCCTGGGTCCTTATAGTTAGTATTGGAGGTCGGTTCAGACAATTATAGTGATTATGAATTTTTTTAACACATAGTTAGTCCCTATGCATATTATTTCATTTAAATCAGTGTTTTATAAATTATTTAGAAAAAATAATTTCAGTTACCATTGGAAGAAAGAGGATCTCAAAAAATATTCCTACCTCTTCCTGATTAAATGCTTGCAATAATTATTGAAAAATCATGTTCAGATTATAGTGAATCTTTTTCTAGCATACAGCACAATTGCAAACAGTTTTTTAAGATATCAAACATCTCCAATATACATTGATATCATCATGGATCATGGTTTTTATTTAACCAAATCCTATTTTTTCAATATTCTTATATTTTCAAGATTGGTAAATATTATCAAGGAATTTTCAAATATTTTTCCTTATCACAATATTTGGAAGCATATTATGATTTTGAAAAATATTTTTAAGAATGAGAACCTTGAAAAACCCATTTATGATTTCGTTTAAAATATATTCCTTAGCACATACTTATGGTATTTTAAAAGGAAAATTGATTGAAAGTTTCAACTCAAATTCGATCCTACTATTTTATAAAAACCTTGTTTAATCAGATGTTTTGAAATTATATGTCATATATGATTATTTACCGAAACTTTTTTTCTGCGAACACCCATATGACCCTGGTTATACAAGGTGTATTTTTATGAAGGAAAAACGTGATTTTGAATGATCTATAAATCATTTTTTCAATGCATGGACCTTCTACCTATGTGAAAAAGATTATGATGAAACCATATAAGCACCATGATCAATGTATGATGTTATTTATATTGGAATAGTTTTATTTTATCATATATAGGTGAAAAAATGACAAATATATGATGTTTTTCTTAATGTATTGGGCTGAAAATTGAAGGTATAATAAAACCTTTAAGGTTAAAATATGTTAGAGATATTTATGTGTTTAATAAAAAGGACAACCCATATGATGGTTGATGAACTGTCGCGCTTGACAAGGCCACAAGAATTGAACCCCCTACCAAAGGGCGACAATGATGCATCACTAACCACTATCCTATGTGAAGTCCCTGGTTAGTATGACTTATTCTTTTAAGTTAATTGATTTTATGGATCAAGAATAAGTATATTTGGGATCTTATTTTTTTCAAATGCACATCCTCCGTATAGAAAAATGTTTTGGTGATTATGTAATATAGATTATTTTTGAAGTCATTCTCTCTTTTGGGAACACTATATGCTTAAGGAAAATAAAATACTATGGGGTTCTATTTTTAGAGTAATGGTTGAAATATTATTTTGGAAAAATTTATGTTTATAGTTTGGACATAATGTTATTTGGGTTATTTATAGAAATGATTAATCGATCATAGATAATATTTGTTTAGGTTAATTATAATTCAGTATGAGACTTTAATAGTAGTAGATTTTTTGAAGATATATGTTATGATTTATTGTGGAAGACTATATGATTAAATCATTATGAGATTTGTGTTTAAATATTACCTTGGATTATTTTGACAAATTTTAAGGACAATTGTATATAAAATGCTCTTTCCTAAACATTGGGTTCTTTTTGTTGAATTTTGTAGATTAAGAGTAGTATTTATTTTTATAAAGGATTATCCTTTTGGGGATTATCTGATCTTAAACTCACAAATTTTGGTTTTGGTTGATGAATAAAGATAGGTTAAATATATATTTCATGTTTGGTAGATTATGTGATACTATAGAAGTTTATTATATAACTTCATGTGTGACCATGTCATCGTGAATACTTACCATTTGGAGAAAATATGTGTTTGTTGTAGAATTTTATTAATGTATGACACTCTACATGACAAGTAAGTATATTTACTTACAATCTTAATCTATTTATTAATAAAAGTATTCAATTATTTTAAAAGGATCATGATGTAAAAAATGATAAAAGCTCTCTTTTGTCGTCAGTATTTTACCCAACCACATATTTATTGTATTTGGTGGTTAACTTTCTATGATCACGTTATCTTTCACTCTCTATTAATCTATGAGAGTTAGTTTCTCTTCCATACACAGGATTTCATGGAATCCTAGTATCTATTGTTTAGGGTGACCTTTTTTACTTCTCTTACTTTATTTAAAAGTGATATTTTTATTGAGTCTTTTTCAAATATGGAACCTTCAATGACGTTTCCTATCCCAATTTTAAAATAGCGAGGATGCAATTCCAAAAAGGGGGGAAGGATGTAACAACCCAGGTAAATAAATAATATAACATTTTAATATTTATTAAAATTAGTGAATTAAATATTAATTTTACTTTAAAGGGAATTCTATTTTCAATGTCATACCAGATACGCAACAACAAGTTTCTTTGAAATATTATGTTGCACACAATACTGAGTCATATAGAAAAATAATAATATAATGTTATTTTAAATGTTAGTTATTGCATAGTTATTGTATTAGTAGGAATTGAAAAAACTAACATCAATATGAATATATATGTTTGTAATTATGTTTACATATATCCAATATATTTTACATAAATAAATTAATAATGTATCTGATTTTAAGCATAAATACTCTAATATACATTAAAAGGTTGATTTACAGCCTTTTCATGGAGAACCATCCTAAAATATTGTTTTCGTCACTTTTTTATGTTCTATTTGAAAAAAAAAAATCTTTAAAACTGGGACACAAAAATTTACTTTGGATTATATATTGGTAATTTTCTGATAAAGTTCATTTTTTATAAATAGTGAAAAATACTGTTTTTTAATTCATAACTTCCTTTTAATATAATTTACTTCATTGTTTATATTATCTATTTAAATGATTTTAAAGTGTACTTACATTATATTCTTACCATGTTATCCAATTTTGGTCATTGGAAGTAATTTCACTTTGAAATTGGACAGAAATAAGTGTAAATATTTATATAGTTATTATTTCATATATACATGCATCTTGTTTTGACAGCGGGGATTAATTTTAAATAATTTAGAAAAATTTATTCCATATTTGGAATCATGAGATCCAAACTGTGTAAATAGTTAAATTTTATTTTTAGACATTACGAATATTTTCTTGGGTAAAAATTGTATTTACCATGTTTAAAGGGTAAATCTGGTAAATAAAGGTAAACAAATATTTTTATTATAATATTAAATTACACTATCATGAGTCCTAATCTTCTTGGTTGATACATTGCAGACCATGGGCATCATTGTTTCGATTTTATGACCCCACGGAGCATGTTGGGAGTGATAATGACATGTTATATTAATTAATTTAATGTAAAGAAAAAAATGACACAAACATATATCTTTTAGTAAATCAATTATTATATGGGGTTATATAAGTAATACCTTCAACTATAAATATTAATTTTAAAGAAAAAAATATTTCCTACATCATGATATTTATTTTATAAATTTTAGACATCAAATAAATATAATTATTTATGACCCAGTAATGATGCAGCATTTACCTCATTAATGAATGATTTAAATAAATATGATTATAAAGATTAAAAAAATATCAAAAACATACCCAATTATTTTTGGATGATTTTATTTCGATCATTAGGCATCTTATATTGTACTTTGATAAGTTATAAACCATTATAAACCGAATATAATTATATAATAAAATAATATTTTTAATCATTCCAAAAGAGCCCCTCCCCCCATTATAGAATGAACTTACATCTAAAACATTCCTCAAACTTCTAAAACCCCTTGGATCATCCAAACTCTTCCCAATTGAGCTCCCTAAATCCCAATACTCATCCTAGAAGCCTTTCACTAGGCATAAGGAAATTCAATTAAACTTTTTGGTTCAATCCAAAGGAAGATACCAGATTTAATGGTAACGTCTTCTCTTAAGTTAATTGTGTTATTTTACTTCTCCAACACCCTAAAATCTTTTTATTTTTTAATTTTATAACAAAAAAATTATCTTTAATATACTAGGTTGTTTTTATGAGATGTATTTTAACTGAAATTCACACACATCCATCTAATGGGTAAAAACATATTGTTTCTCTGGATGGCGAACTACTACCTCACAAAACGATGATTGTTCAATATTCTTCTACAACCATTTATGGTGGCCATTAAGATGGAATTATATTTATATGTTATATATATTATATTTATATTGTTTATATGTTTATGTATTTTTTATTTATCTAATACCTTTATGGTTTCCATGGAGGGTAAATTCAATAATTTCATTTGAGGAAGTGCGGACTACCGACCGCTCCTTGTGATATGACTTGTTCATGCCATATATAGAATTTATAAAGGATGGAGTTACTGAAATTACATATGATATTATAATTGAATTATAATATACCTATAATGATTAATTTTTCCTTCCATTAAATATGAAATTGAAATGAAATTAGCATTCATGCATACGTACAACTTGCCGTCTCCATGAACGATGCATTTCATTTCATATCTAAAAATGTTATGTACTATTATATATATATATATATATATGAAGTATATGATATATTAATAATGAAAATTATTTTTGAGAAAATGAACTTTGGACCACATGGACAACTTGTAAATATAACAATCTCATTTTTTATTCAAGTACCAAATATCGAAAAAACGACCATTATTAACATAAATTATTTCATAATGCTTATAACATGGTAATGAGTGAAATAAAAGAAAAAATAAATATTAAAAAGGTTATTAATAAAGTAGAAATTATATTTAGTTTATTATTTAGGATATTAAATAACAAACTGGTCTAGTCGGACATGAGGTAAGGGGTTTCTTATCTCACTTTTAATTCCATGAGATTTCCATTGTTCACCACTTATTTATGGCATGTGAGGTATTGTGTAATTTTATGTGATTTATATTATCATGATTATATTTTTATTAATGGTATTTTATGATTAATTTGGTGGTAATGTACTTTTGGTCATACAACATGATAGATTACAATAGGGTAAGGGGTTTTCATCTCACTTTTAATTCCCGTTAGATTCATGTTATATTTTCCAAAATTTCCTTTTGGGTGGTGTATTTTCTACCAATGATTTTATTCGTTGTGTGATATAATTTAATATATGGGTATTTAAATCTTCATTCTTTGGTCATTATTTTATGTAGTTTATGTTTCATAAGTTTCCAAATCAGTAAGGGAACTTTTTAACCCAATTTTTATCCCTTGGGCTTATCTTCTAATTCTTCATTATGTCATTCTATGATTATGTGTGGTATAACTGTTTATTTAATTATGTTTTAATTTCCACTCCCCTTTATGTGAATATAATTCTGATACACATAATCACCCCATTTATAAATTCTCAAGTCATCTATATGAACTAGATAAGGGTAACTTTATCTCAATTTATAGTAATTGAGTTAAACATCAAAGACATCGGTTTTGTCGTAAAGAAAACATTTGTGAATGTCCTATTATTTATTTACACTAGATATCCAACCATATTGAATGTATTAATATTTTTCACTCAATATTATGTAATTTCATTATCCTTAATCTAAATATATTGTTTTTATAAGGGATTTCATCTCAATTTACATTTCATTGAGACTTCATTGATGATATTCACCAATTCACTCTTATATGGTGTATGTACTGTACTTTGGCAAAATGTATCATGAATTACATTATTCACATGATATTATAATGTTTTGATTAAATTTTATTCCTCAATTCACTATTACAAATATGCCTTTTATCTGCATAAAAAATGTCCTTTAACAGCGCTAGAAAAGCACTCTTTAAGATGAAAAAGATAATGGGGGAGGGGGGGGGGGGGGTTCCCCTTTATCAGTGATCTAAAAGCATTGATAAAGACCCCTTTTATCAATGCTAAAAAAAGAACTGATAAAAGGGGTTTTTTTATCAGCGTTATAACAAAGAGCTGATAAAAGGGTCCTTTATCATGGCTTTGTTTTAGCACTGATAAAAGACCCCTTTATGAGCGCTTCCTTTATCAGCACATTTAAAAAAGCACTGATAAAAGGTTAAAATATAAAAAACAAAATTAAAAAATTAAAAAAATTAAAACATTAAAAAAAATTAAAAAAATAAGAAAAAATATAAAAATACTACCAATTGGGTGGGATTTTATAGCGCTTGAACCCCCCCCCCCCTTTTACAGCACTTTTCCACCACCCTATAGTGCCCCACACACCCCTCCACCCTTTATCAGTGCTTTCTCCCATATTCCCCCTTGCGCGCATGCCCCTGCCTCCACCAGGATTTGAACTCGAGACCTCCCCCTTGTGCGCCTAAGCCCTTACCACTCCTCTATTTTGATTTGTTTTCAATTTCATGATATATATATATATATGGTTATATTTATTCGTATGGTAATATATATTTATATTTATATATATATTGTTATATTAATATATATCTCTCCTTATATATATATTTAGTCATATTTATTCGTATAGTAATATACATTTATATTTACATATATATAGCTATATTAATATATATATATAGTTATATTAATATATATATATTTAAAGTGATATTAATATATATATATTTATTGTGATATTAATATATATATTTATAGTCATATTAGTATATATATATATATGTAGTTATATTAATATATATATAGGTAGATTAATATATATATAGTTAGATTAATAGATCAGTATATAAAAATTCATATATTTTTATTTTAAATAACATGGATATTAGTTTTTATTTAGATAATGCTAGTATATTTTATATGTAAATATATTTTATTATTTATATTTATAATTAAATTTTTAGGTGTGAATATATAATAAATATGTACATATAGTTTTATATTGAATTATAAATAGCATTGCATTATAAAAAATGGTGAAATTTCAAAGAACTAATATCAATATGATTGTAATTCCCTGTAATAAATTTAGTCTCCACAAAAATAAACCAATAATACCCCCTTAAACGAGGCTGAACATCCACTAAATGTTAAAAAAATCGGTGTACCCTGACTAAAAACTCAGTTTTAGAGGCATTTTGGGACACTTTTGGCCTCACAAATACAATTATTGGGGTAGAACCTGGTCACAGCAATGTAGAGCTCATCGCTGGCTTCGATTTGATATGTGGTAGAGCTCAAACAGCCATTGGGATCAAAAGCTATAGCCGTTTGAAGTTCGAGTTGCGTTTTCAACATATTTTGGAACTTTTTTAAATTTGTTTAAATTTTTTTATTCTTCAAATTGTTATTAAATTACTATTACTCCATAAAAATTATAAAATTAGTAATTAAAAATATTTTTTTTTAAATTTTTTATAATCCATTTTCACTAAGTATCTTATATATTAAGTTTATTAAGTGTAAATTTATATTTATACATATCTAAAATATATTTAAAAATTATATATTATATTTATATCAATATAGCTATATATATATTAATATATTAATATATTAATATATTATTTTTAATTAATTTTATTTAAATTAAACCCTTTATCAGTGATTTTAAAAAGCGCTGATAAAGGCCCCCCTTTATCAGCACTACTAAAAAACCGCCAATAAAGGGGGTCCCTTGATCGTCGCTAAAGAAAGCGCTGGTAAATGTTAGTGCTGGGAAAAACTATTTTTCTGGTAGTGATTCATTTTATTCTAGAATCTCTCATTTTTAAAAAAACTAATTTACTAAAATATAGTTTTAAATGTTTTAAAGATTTATTCTTCTAAATATTTCTCATTAATTTCTATGTTTTTAAAATGGATTTAAAGATTTATTTATATGAACATTAATGTTATAAAATGTAAATTACATTAAATGATTCAAAGTGGTATAGGAAACTTTGATTCATAAATCTCATTATTAAACATTTTAAATAGTTTTGATAATGGTTTGATAAAGAATTGATTATGTCAAAATCTTTAAATAATATAACGTGATTGGAAAGTGAAAATGTTATCTTTCCATTATTCTTGTTTTTTGTGTTATGAATATGGTATGGTTCTTGGGATTTATTTATGTATATGGGTGGTTCCATGTTAATCCTAGGTCGGGTGAGCCTGAGATATCAATCCAATGAATTGGGTTACATGACAGAGGTAAACATTAATGCTTATCCTAGGTGATTTAGGGAATATACAGTGATGTGTTTTCCAACATAACTCCCTATGTAGCTATGATAGCTACAATTTAAGTATGATATGGATGCCACAAGTCACCTTTATGATTTATTTTTTTATGTTTCGTTCATAATTCTTATTATTTCATGAGGTATGTTATGGTTGAAAAATATGGTTGCATAGATTTCTATTTATTGATGGGTTAATTTTTCCTTTCCTAATCATATAACAATTACTATACTTTTTATGCTCACCCCCTGTTTTGAAATTTTTTTCACAAGACTTAAATAAGAATAGGGTTATGGGTGGGATCAAGGAAAAGCCATGTTTTCTAAAACATTGAACTTGAAAGGTTTTTTTTAGTTTTTTATTTTATTAAAAAATGGATACTGAGTAGAAGTGTCTAATTTTTAATTTTTTAAATGTAATGTAATAGATATGGCATAATTCTCTTAAATACCAAACCTGATAAGATCCTCAATGTGAATTCTAGGAATTACTCGAGATTATGTAATGATTAATGTTGGGTCATTATAGTCACTCTCAATTTTAGTTCCGTAAATATTGAAAAATAATAAAATTGGGGAAATATATGTCCTAGCCACACTTCCACCATATAAAAATTTGTTTAATCCTTTTGTTCCTTAGAAATTGTCTTTATTCTTATATACCATTTTATGGTTTCACTACAACAATAAGTTTTTTAATCTATGAAATTTATAAATTAAAACTAAATTAAAATATCCATTATTAGAGGTGGTTGAACCTCTTTTTATATGAAATAAATATAATTTATCATATAATAATTTTTTTGTATGGAAAATTCATTCTATTATATTCCCCTGTAAGGTGAAACCCCATATTTTAACGTTAACATCATTAATAAATTTAATTTTTCTACTCTAATTATTACCTCCAAAAATTAAGTATACTAAATAAATAAATTATTATTTTTTTATAAAATATTAAAACCAATTATAAAATTTCTCTAATTGATGTGGGAATGTTTAGATTTAAATTCACCCCATAGATATTCTGAGAAATAAGTTTCCCAAAGAAAAAGTTCTAATAATTATTGAAAATTTTAATAGAAAATTATGATTTAATGTGATGTCACTGAAATAAATTATATTAGATATAATATAAATGAACCATTTTTCCTTTTAAAATAATTTTTCATCAAAATTGAACCATTTAATTATTTCAACAAAATTCAAGTTTTCTACAAAACAAATGTTTTTCACTACTAATCATAAAACTATTATTTTTCTAAAATTATCAAAAATTAAATAAAATATAAAATTGACATGATAATTTTAACAATTAAATTAATTTTTTATAATTAATTTTATCAAATCTGTAAAAAATAATTTTAAAAAATGTGAACCATGTTCAATAAAACAACCTTTAAAAATATACATTTTCCCTATAAATTTTATTTTTATTCAAAAGCATTTTTTTTATTTATATTCAATACATATCCCTTGAATATATTTTATAAAAGAGAAACCCATTAATTTTTTAAAATTTAATTATTATTATTAATACATTGAAATTTTACATCTATGTTATAACATTATAATATTTTACGGTTCTCTTAATCAAGGGGTTCTACATATTTCAGGATATCAGAGATATTAAATTCATTTTTATGGAAATATATTGTAAATTATATCAGTGTTATACAAGAGATTACAACTATACTTTTTTTTGGTTATGACCCATCTCTTAAATTTTTTATTATAAATTCCTTTCGAATTCCATTGGAATCTTACCCACATTATTGTAATGTTACAGACACAATAGAGTATAGTATAATTTAAGGGTGGATAAGTATTATTATAATTCTGTATACAATTATATCATGATTAATGAACTTTATTATCAAGTAATGTGTCTCAATATTTCAATTATGATATAATACATTATCAAATCATTTATATATTATTACATACCCATCATGAATTTTCCAAATATAAAAAAGAGAGAGTCATAATAGAAAGGGAATTCCATAGGCCTTCTTATGAAGAGACAGAATCAGATGCTGGTGAAAATTTAGGTGGATAATATTATCTCAATTCTCCCAATTTTAAATTTAATTCAAATGAAATTATTTTCTAAATATTACTTTAATAATAATAAAAATTAATTGTTATTAGATATTCTACTATATAAACACGAATCACCAATAGTTCTGAAAAAATCCACATAGGACCAAATAAAGATACTCTCACCACACACATCAAGTTGTAAAATAGTGTTCAATGGATTGAAATATAGTAATATATAAATGGTTACCTCTTAGATTAATTGAAGCTAATAAGAATGGGATGAAACTAAATTTTGTGGATCTTACCAAAGAAACTCAATTGCCATACTGATTAGGGATGACCACCAGACTGCCCACCTGTAGAGAATTTAAACTACAACAACTATTGGGATGGGAAAGAAATCTATATATCCATAATTATTTTACATTTTAATTTTATTAAAATATTTAGTGATTAATTCTAGTTTTCAACATGTTTTTTTCTATGGAAGACATACATGGAGTGTAGATCAATGCGATCAAAACACATTGAGTTGATATTCCCTCATGATATATGGATAAATAAAATGTGTCATAGTCTTATATATATTATCCAACTATTTAATAACTAAAAATTTTATGCATGTGTCTTATATCATAAATAGTTAGGGATAAATATTTTTTTAATGGGTATTATATGATTTAGTGTTTTAAATTTATTTTAAATGATGTATTAGATTTCTAATTATATATATTGTTTATAGTTTTCATTAGTTATATATTTAAATAACATATTTGTAAAAAACTATTCTTAAAATAAACTTATATAAATAAATTTTTTATAACTTCTATTTTTACTTTAAAATCATTTCATGAACTTAATTTTTTTCCTTCTTAGTTTAAATTTCTTTATATACTTAACAAATTCACATTCTATGGATATTCGAGTGATAAATGATTATTAAAAAATGAAATTGTGTGAAGCATATAACCATTTTCCTGAATGTTTATTCTTATAAATGTTAAAGTGAGTGTGAGTGAAATAATATCTGTTGAATAAGAATTATAAAAAGATGCTACTATGATTTATAACATTATATGAGGCAACATGACTTCTATAAGAATGAACACTTTAGGGATCCAACTCATGTGAAATTTATATATGTCCTTTTAACCTTTATTAAATTTGTAAATTAGGATTCCATAATGAATCTCTATGAAAATGGAACTATGGGTGTAATTATAGTTTTATAAATATTCAAATAAGTGCTATATGGTAGTTCCTCACACAGAAATGGTTGGGTAAAATTAAAAAGGTAATGTTCTTATTTTTCAAAAGTTAAATCATTTAGGCGTGTACAATATTAATCCTATGAATGGGGGATTTACTTTAAAAAAATAATTTTAGATATATTAAAAAATATGAATGTAAATTCTTTTTTGATTAACATATGTTATATTCAAAAATATATGTTCTTCGTGTAAAAAAATTAATTCAGTATATATCTAATTTTATCCACTCCTAGACATGGAAAAATGATTTTATTAAAATGGGTTTGTGGTTTGATTCATATAATTTTTATGATAAAATAATCACTAGATGTATATATGATTTCATTTATTCCTAGAAGGAAAATTTCAGAATTATTAGGATGATTATACTTATGTTTTTTGTTTTTGAGTTAATGGAATTCAATGATAATGATTTTTGACAGTGTAATAATCTTGTGTGGGGAGTGGTGTGAGCTGAAGATTTCAACATTGTATTCTATTATTTTTTAAAATACCCTAGATTTTACCCAACTATTAATATAATTATCTATTTTAGTTGGATTTGTGAATTTGGGGATTAATTTTTAATTATACCAATTTTCGAACTTTTATAATTTTACCATTATTTTAGGATAATGAAGAAAATCATAATATTTAAATAAGAATTTTTTTCAATATTAAAATAATTTTTTTGAATACAGAGTTAAAAATTATAAATGGTTTCAATTATGAATATAATTTATTTATTAATTTAATTATTTAATAAAATAAAATAAGTCTCTTTTTTATTTTCCTTGGCGAATTTATTATTCATTAATTAAATTATGAATTAAATTCATAAACGAATTCATTTATGAGTATTAATTATATAAATATTTTTTATTCATTGAAAATCCATTCTTATTAAATATTCTAAAAACTATATTTGAATTATTTTTTCAGTCTGGATTATAATGTTATTCTCTTATTTTTGGAAATTTTGTGTTTTGTGAAATTAGATTTTCAATTGATTCACTTAATTGAATTTGAATTATTCTTGGAAAGTATTTTAAAATGTAAATTTTTTTTCTAATTAGTTTAATTTCTATTAAATGTTTAGAAAAATATAAAACAATTATTCGTATTTTAATATATATGTATAAATATTAGATTGTAAGTGACCATCTGAAGGATCCCTGATCACGGAAGAGATATTTGTTCCATCTGAATGATCCATAAGCTACTTGGATCTTCAGTCAACTGACCGAAACCCTCATCTTCATGGACAATCATTTTTAACATACAAAATCCCTTAAGATCAATATTCCTACCACACACCCATGGCCACTTCAAATGTGATTTGATGTTTCTAATGATACCACATAATAATAAAATCCATGATTCTATATTAATATTTGTATTTTTATACTACCCTTTCCTTTAGACGCTTAAGTAATAGTGATCCCATCATAATGAGATTCACTAAAAAAGTATGGAGTGCTCAAGTAACCACATATTTAATAGAAATTGATCATGATCCCACCTCGTGGAAACATCTCACAAATCCACCAAATTTTACTATTCATGAAATCAATTTAAGTGACTCTATGTCGCATTTAATTTTACCATTACCCCATGAATTGGTAGAGTAATCTACCAGGATTCTCACTTAACTAACTATTCCACTCATTTTTATAGCCATTCATTTTAAACCTACCGCATGTTGAACCAATGAATGATGCAACTTATTTTTTTTAAACATATTTTTAATTTTTATTAAAGGTTATAGGTTCACTGTTTTTTTAAATTTCCCCGTAGATTCATTAAAAGGTGGCACACATCCCTATTTTCCAAGAGTAATATGTGATCCTTGTTTACTCATGCATCTCAAATTGGATGGAGTGTAAAGACCCAGAAACTATGTGGAATGTTTTTTTAAATACGTGGGATTTTTAAGAGTCTGCGAAAATTTATGTTGCGTGATTCTGAGGCCCGTTGTGTCCAGAATCAATTTATGAATATTTTTTTGGGTTAATTCAGTTAACATACGAGGGGGATTTTTTAACTTTCGAACCAGTTCTTGGAACTGAAATCTGATAGCACCTTTGAACTCGCAACACAAGTATTCTCTTAAGAAGACATTCACTTCGATGACAATGAGTTGGGAATAAAAGTTATTTTTTTTAATTTTTATGAAAAAAATAAAAAAAAAGTACAAGTTTTTTTTATTTTTAAGCTACCTTGTGTTTGGTGTGTTGGTTGAAACCTCCCATTAGAAGTTTTTGGTGGGACAGACACACCCTAACCTCCCATGAGAATTTATGGTGGTGGGGCCTACCCGAGCATAACCTCCCTATTAATGATAGGGGTGGGGACAACCCGACCCCTATTGATTGTGGAGGATGAGACCTCTCCACTCCCCCTCGTAAATGAGGGAGGAGCACTTGACCTCTTTTGTGCAATTAATTGTGCCAATGCATGTGCCAATTAATTATTCCAACGCAAGTGAAAATTAGTTTTGGAAACACACGTTCCAATTAATTGTGCCAACACTTGTAAATTTATTAAGGGGAGATTCTTTCTCTGTTTGAATTGTGTGAAAACAAAAAAATAATATAAAACCTATTATTATTATTTGGTTAGAATTGTATTTTGGTAGAATGGATGAATATGAGAGCTAGGGAGAACCATTATCCCAATGAAGAAAGGTAAGAACGCCATCGACGCTTGTTCATCGACCTTCTACCACGAACACTTTCCGACGTAGAGAAACATCTGTACTCATCTTCATCAATGAACTGACGCACACACATGGATTGGGAGTGCATAATGAATGTGGAAATTGACGAACTTCATCATATTCTTTCCGAAACACCGTTAACGAACGTTGATCAATTACTAGAGAAGAAAAGGTATGGGTTGTTTCATTTAATGTACCATGTTATTTCTTCCTTAAATGAAGAATGTAGATGTTTACCGTTTGTGGGTGGGGTGTTGAGTTCCATTCTTGAGAACCTATTTATACTACCCTAAACGTGGATTGTGCGGGCCAAACCAACATGGCACAACCCCTCCATTTTTATTTTGTGACGACTCCACGACAGCATGACAATGAAGCAACGACGATGAAGACAACGAACAAAGGTTGTGCTACATGTGGCCTTCACGAAACATGCCTCCCTCGCAGTGCACTAATGCTTTCGGCCAAACACAGTCATGGCCCGCTCAGGCCTACCCACGCGCCACCATGCCCCGCACTGCCAACCCGTGCGCTGCCCCCCCCCCCCCTCCAACTCCCTGCCATGTACCCCTGTGCCCTGCCAACGACCCACCTACCTGGCCCATGCCACAGCCTGCCCAGAACCCCACACCCTACTACGGCCTGCCTGGGGCCCCGCGCCCTATCGCACCCGTCCCGACGCCACTACGCCCTGCCGGTGGCCCGCGCCCGGCCAGCGCCTCGCCCGGTGCAGCTACACCCTGCTGGGAGCCTGTTTGTCATGTGGCCTATCGGCTCGGCCCTTTCCGTGGCCTGCCCTGTGCCCCTGCGCCCTGCCACGCCCTGCCAGGTTCCCCGATGTCCTGCGGCGCCCTGCCCGGTGCACATGCGGCCTGCAGTGCCCTTCCCAGTGCACACGCAGCCTTGAGCGCCCTGCCCATTGCACCGGTGCCCTTCTTGGTGCACCCACTCCCTGCCCAGTGCCTGACCGGTTTGGCCAGCTCCCAAGTCATGTCACATGTGGCACTGGCCAAACCGGCCCCAACCTTCGGGCCGAGCCACATGTGTGGCGACATCCATGTCGAACTGCACGCGCAGTCCGATGGGTCAGGCCCAGCGGACTGGGCCTCACATACGGAGTTGACCCACCCAACAAGCTGGGTTAGAACCATCGGGCCTATCCGGGTTGATCCAGACTGGGTCGGCCTAGACTGGGTGAGGCCGAGTCGGTCGGACCGGGTCGGACCAGACCGAGGCCCACTACCGACCCTTATCTTACTTTGTCCATATCTTTGTCATTGGACATTCGTTTGATGAACCGTTAGCGGATCTAGTAATCTCGTTGTGAGATGGTCCCTTTGATAATACCCCACTAGGGTTCGGGGTATAGTTGAGATACAACTAGGTTGGTTCGTACATGAAGCCAACGAGGCCACCGAATCTAAAATGTTAATAACTAACAGAAAGGGCGTCTGATTGACGTGTCGTCTATTGCATTGAGACACCTATGACGAGGTGTACCTTTGAGATACTACAAAATGGGACTTCACATCACTTGTTTTATTGAATTTTAGCTCATTTAGAGGACCCTCCCGATGATGGGCGAGTAGATTACAGAGACCTAGTAGCTGGATGAGACTTGATGACTACTGACCGGTTGACTCAGAGTGATTTGGATGGCGCAGTGGGGAGATATTGGTTGTAGAAACATACACTATGGTGGAAGAGCGCTTGTTTGTAGCGGAAGACTCACGATACTCGACAGAAGGATTACCTCTGTAGGCTATGAGGGGGACTGCTTTGTTGTAACCACAAACCCATATTGGGGAGCGCCTCTGTGTGAGTGTGCTAGACCCATAGTACTCGACAGGTGGAGTACCTAAACAGTCCAAGGTTAGTAAGAAGCAATTGATTATAGTTACAGGCCCACTATACTTGACAAAGGAGGAGTTCTCCAATAGCTATGGTTTCGACATCATGAATAAAATTCATGGTTGAGCTATGTCATTGACTTTTGTGTTTTCCTCATGATTGAGATGGGTAAATAGATAACACTGGTATATGTATGGGAATATACATATTTAATGGTTATCTGTTGATTTCATACTTTTTGGTTTATCCTTGTTTGATTTTGTGAGACCTTGAGGGTCTTGGGGTCCCTACTAGGTATCATTATACTCACCCATGTACGATCTATGCCCGCACCTCGTTGTGTTAGATGCAGACGATAGACAGCGCTGACAGAGGCCGAGAGCACCAGGACTGGATGGTACACAGAGGTACATACGACGAGTCGGTACATAGAGAAGTCTGAAGGATATGGAGTTTTGAGGTGGACATATGTACCTTCAAATCAGGTAGGAACCCTGGAGGAAAATCCATAAGCTTCTCTTTACCTTTTAGTTGTTTTTTCCATATTCAGTTGTACTTTTACTTTACTGTTGGTCTTGAATTTCCAGCCCCATTTAACTTTCCAGCACACTTTTTTTATACAGTTTTACTTAGTTTTTTTTCTTCCAGTTGTTTACTATGATTTGTTTTTTAGTTATAATTGTAATAAATTCATAGTTTAAGGATATAGGCCTTCGGTGCTGGTCGCCATCCCCTGGCCTATGGAAGGCGGGCTTGGGGTATTCATGATACGAGCCCCAAGGGATCAGTCGTGACAAATTGGTATTAGGGATGTCGGTGCTACCACAAAAGATAGGACTATGATATTTATTTTATGAGAAGAAATAGTGTTAAGGGTACTATGTTTGGTTTTCAGTTCAGGGAGTCCATTTTTTGGAACGGGCGACTGACGTATCCTTACATTAGGACCCGACTACTGATTTCTGACTTACTGTATGAAAACACTGATTCCGTGTGGGTTTTCCAAATTTTTTCTTAAGTCAACTCAACCAGGTTAACTCACAAGGTATAAATCTTTTGACGGACTTGTATTTATTTCATTCAGGATGCCTCCCCTTAGAAGACCAGTGAGAGACCCGAGAGTCGTATGCACTGATAGCCCACTGAGCATCGAGGCATCAGTACAGGTCCCTTTACCATCAGAGGCACCATCGGTACTACATCTCGTTGGGCCACCGATGAAACCATCCCCAAGAACAGATGATACACGCCAATTGACCACATTGCATGAGTTTCAGTGCCAGTGGCCACCCTGGTTCATGGGAGAGATGGGCCCACAAGCGGCTGAGAATTGGATGGAGGCAGTGGTGAGAGTCTTCAGGCTAGTAGGGACACCATCAGACTTCATGGTGATCCTTGTTGCGAGCCTCCTCTTGGCAGCAGTAGGCATATGGTTAAGCCTGATTCTCTATATGCATAAATAAGAGACACATCTATATTTAGACATCAAGAGCATGTTCTGGGTGGATTTTGTACTATCCACCCTTCGTGCGGTGCGAATACATGAGCTACTGCATTTATAGTAGGGTAATATGATGGTGGCGCAATACTCAGCGAAGATCACCAACCTCTCATGCTACTCCACTGATATGATATGGGACTCATTAATCAGGGACCAAACCATAGAGCAGTGGATTAGGAGAGAGAATAGGGCATCGATGATCTCCCTCAGCATTCCGATGTAGGTAGGGGTGTTAGAGAGAGCCCTCATAGTGGAGAGTTTCCATGCTGCGCAGTCTCCAGCAACAAAACCCACCACTAGCTGACATGCATTGGAGTCTTCTGTATCTGGAAGCATACAGATGTCATAGAGGTCCATGAGGACCAGACCTACAGGTGGTCGACTGCATGACACACTAGTGCAGAAAACGTTTTTTAAGTCATCATTTTTGACGTCGGTTATATATAACTAACGTGATAATATGTGAAACATGGTTTTTTACGTCGGTTATTTTATAACCGACGTAAAAAATGCAGCGATTATATTTTCAATGTTGGTTATTTTAATAAACGGTGTTAAAAATCGAGCGTGTTCATTTTTTTACGTCGGTTATTAATTAACCGACGTAAAAAACCAAAGCACGAGGGGTTTTTACGTCAGTTATTTGATAACCGACGGAATAAACGTGGCTTCTGAGACCTTTTTGATGTCATTTATTTTATAACCTACATAACAAAACAATCCGCAGAAGTTTCTTACGTCATTTATACAATAACCGACGTAAAAAACTGTGATTTCTAATGTATTTTTTACGTCGGTTATTCCATAACCGACGTAAAAAACAAACACACGGATTTTTCTACATCAGTTATTATAATAACCGATGTTATAAATGTAGAAAAATAGTTTATAACATTGGTTATTAAATAACTGACTTTATAAAACATTTAAAAAATTAACAAGCCCCATGGAGTGTCATTTACGATTTTTTGATCGACAGTCGAGCAACTCGTCTCTCTCGCGCGGTAAACCCTAATCGGCCCGTCGATCTAGATGTGTTAAACTCATTTTTCCTTCATCTTTTATCATCTTTAATCTCCTCAGATCTATCATCTCAACTCACAACACTCAAGTAAGCCTTCCAAGAATTTATTTCATTCGTTTTTTTTCGGATAGTCTATATTTATGTTTTGCGATTTTTGTGTTTAAACTAGGTTAGATTCTTCCATTTCGAACCCTCTTACATATTTTTGACATCATAATCTTATTTATCATCCCACGATCTATTAGATCGACTCGAAAAATTCATGTAATCCTTATCTACATCTATTTAGTTTGTTTTTGTTTCGCAAATGCCCGACATTTGTGGTAATTTCTGTTGTCATTGACAACTAATGATCTCATTCACCTATATTTCTGCATAGAATGTTTATTGATTAAATGTAAAAATTTGGAAATGATATTTCATGTGATGTTGTTGCTTATGTTTATCCTCTTTTATATGATAATCTATTAGAAATATAATGTAATGGATGTTGACCTCCATGGCCCTTCGATGCATCGCTATGTCTCATGATTCCAAATAAAAATGGCTTCTGCTGAGGGGTGGGGGTGCTGTCTGGAGGGGTGGGGTGCTGTCCAGGGGGGGGGGGGCTGTCCAAAGGGTTGGGGGTGTGTCCAGTGGGGTGTCCAAGGGGGTGGGGGTGGGGGTGGTGTACAGGAGGGGTGGGGTGCTTTCAAGAGGGGTGGGGCTGTCCAGGGGGTGGGGGCCTGTCTAGAGGGTTGGGGGTGTCCAGGTGGGTTTCCAAGGGGGTAGGGGGTGGGGGTACTGTCCATGAGGGGTGGGAGGTGCTGTCTAGTGGGGAGGGGGCAGTCTAGAGGGTTGGGGGTGTCCGGGGGGGGGGGGGGGGGTTCCATGGGGGTGGGTGGGTGTGGGTGGCTTTCCAAGGGGGTGGGGGCCTATCCAGAGGGTTTTGGGGGTTGTCCGGGGGGGGGGGGGGGGGGCTGTCCAGAGGTTTGGGGTGTGTCCATGGGGTGTTCAAGGGGTAGGGGGTGGGGGTGGTGTCCATGAGGGGTGGGGGTGCTGTCTAGAGGGGAGGGGGGCTGTCCGGAGGGTTGGGGGGTGTTCAGGGGGGTCCAAGGGGGTTGGTGGGTGTGGAGGGATATCCAAGGATGTGGGGGCCTGTCCAGAGGGTTTTGGGGGTTGTCCGGGGGGTGGGGGTGATTCTCAAGTTTACTCCATTTTCTCCAATTTTCTATCAACCATGTATGCTCTATGGTTTTCTTTGATTCAATGGAATTTAAAATAGTTATATCTAACTATATTTTTCTTTAAAAATAATATTCAATCATATTTTTTTAAATACCAATAGATTTGTTTTATATTTAAAAAATTTTTTACATTCAAATTATGATTTTTTTCATATAAACATATATTTTTCTTATCTTAAAAATATATATATTTTTGATATTTGTTATAGGTAATAATGAGTCGAAGTTGGATTATGGCACATAGAATGAGAAATGAATTTGAGGAAGGTGTTGATGCCTTTTTGGAATTTTCTAAATTAAATGTTCCAAGTAGTGAATTTTTTTTTCTTTCCATGCCTGAAATGTTTGAATATGAAGATTTTGAAAAGTAGAGAAATAAAAGATCATCTGATTTGTCATGGTTTTAATCTGAGTTACAGCCCTTGGATTTGGCATGGTGAAACTGGACGGAATATCACTGATGATGATGATTCACAAGATGGTAACTCCGATGGAATTGAAGAAATGATTCACGATATTGTAGCAGAACAAATTGAGATAGAACCAACAATTGCGCGTCTATATGGTGATGCTGAAAAACCATTATATCCGGGTTGTACAGATTTTACGATTTTGTCGGCTATGTTAAGAGTGATTAACCTGAAGGTGAAACATGGATAGAGTGACAAAAGTTTTACAGAGCTCCTAAAATTGATGAAAGACATTCTTCCAAAAGATAACGATCTTCCAGATTCACATTACAAAGCCAAGAAAATATTATGCCCGATGGGATTGGGATACAAGAAAATACATGCATGTCCGAATGACTGCATTATATATAGGAAGGAATATGAATTTCTGTTAGAGTGTCCTAAATGTGGGACATCACGGTATAACGTGAAAGAAAAATCACAGACTGATGTAGATATTACAAAGCTCCCTTCAAAGGTATTTTGGTATCTTCCAATAATTCATCATTTCAAACATTTATTTGCTAATCTACATGATGAAAAAAGGTTACGATGGCATGATGATGAGTGGGTATGTGATGGAAAAATATGTCATCTATATGATTGTCCACAATGGAAGAAAATTGATGCGCAGTATTCTATATTTGGAAATGAAATTAGAAATCTCAGACTAGGGTTCTGCGCATATGGAATGAATCCATACCGAACCCTCAGCAGCACACATAGTTCATGGCCTGTTTTATTGGTTATTTCCAACCTCTCTCTTGATGTTTGTATGAAGCGAAAATAGGTCATGTTGAGTATAATGATCTCTGGTCCAAAGCAACATAGCAATGATAATGATGTTTACATGTAACCATTGATTGATGATTTGAAACTGTTTTGGGCTGATGGTATTAGGGTGTATGATTCTTATAAAATCCAATATTTTCAACTGCATGCAGTGCTTCTGTTAACTATAAATGACTTCCCAACGTATGGAAATTTTTTTGGATACAGTGTTTAAGGGCATAATGCACGTCCAATTTGCGAACAACAGACGTCATATTATCAATTTAATCATGGGAGGAAAATAGTGTACATGGGTCATCAAAAGTTTTTTTCCTATGGATCACTCTTATAGAAGACTAAAAAAGGAATTTAATGGCTCACAAGAATTTTATACTACTCCAAAAACATTATCCCATGATCTGTATCTTGAGAGGGTGAAAAACCTTGATGTGACATTGGGAAAGACACAAAAATCCGGTAATGATAGACATATTTTGAAGAAAAGGTCAATATTTTTTGAGCTACCATATGGGAGGTATCATGAAGTTAAACATAATATTTATTTCATGAACGTGGAGGAGAATATCTGTGATTGTTTGATTGTAACATTGTTAGATATTAATGGAAAGACATAAGATGGGTTGAATGCAAGATTCGAATTACTATCAATGGGAATACGTTTGGAGTTAGCTCCCACTCTTAAAGGAAGACGGACATTTCTTCCCCTGGCTTGTCATACATTATCGAAGACAGAGAAAATTAACTTCTGTCTGTGTCTTCATGATATCAAAGTTCCTCAAGGTTATTCTTCTAATGTAAAAACTTTTGTCTCATTGAAGGACTTAAAGTTGATAGGTATGAAATCACACGATTGTCACGTCATTATGCAACAAATTCTACCAGTTTCATTGCGTGGAATATTGCCCATTCGTTTCAGAAAGACTATAATGAAGATGTGTTATTTTTTCAATTCAATTTGTAACAAGGCGATTGATGTGAATGCTTTGAACATTTTGGAAAAGGATGTAATTTTTGTACTTTGTCAATTGGAAATGTATTTTCCTCCAACTTTTTTCGATATAATGGTGCATTTAATGGTTCCTCTAGTTCGAGAAATAATGATTTGTGGACCTGTATATATTTGTTGGATGTTTAATTTTGAAAGGTATATGAATATATTAAAGGGGTACGTTAAAATTCCATATCGAACTGAAGCCTCCATTATTGAAATGTATATTTCTATGGAGGTAGCAGCGTTTTGTACATGCTACTTGGCTGCGGCGCAACACATAGGTTTGCCTCCATCACACCATGAGTTAGTTAATAATGAGGGAATGGGGATTCGTGGCTTGAAAGTCAAATCATTGTCAGCTGAACAGATGAAGAAGTTTCAATCATACATCTTGAATAACATAGCTGATTCTCATCCGTATATCACATTGCATATTAATGAGTTGAAACAATGTCATCCAAAGTAGAAAGAAATGTTGATTTTGAATGAGCACAACAACACTTTTTTGTCATGGATTAAAAAGACTTTTCTTGGTAGATCAGATGTATCAGAAGCATTAAAATGTATAGTGGGTGGTCTATGTTTAAATGTGATATCATGGTCCGGTAATGACATTAATGGTTATACATTTCATACAAAATCTTAGGACAACAGAAGTGCAGTTTAGAATAGTGGTGTATTGGTGTTTACAGAAGAAATGCATTTTTCGAGTGCTAAGGACAAAAACCCAATTTCTGCTTCAGGTGCATATTATGGAGTGATTTAAGACATATGGGAGGATGATTACTTTAAAATTAATGTTCCTGTTTTTAACTGTAAATGGTTTATCGGTAACAACATTGTCAGACACGATGAATTTTGAATGACACTTGTTAATCTGAATAGATTGGAAAACACAACTTATTCTTTTATAATGGCAACACATGCAAAACAAATTTTCTATGTAGTAGATCAATCAAATATGTAGTGGGATATTGTTTTACAAGGGAAAAAACAATACGTTGGTGAGGATGAACTTGATGAAGATGCTGATTTATGTGAGATCCCTACTTCCATGGAAATATTAACAGAACATAATGATGAGCATGTTGAAGACATAGTTTGTTCTATAAGGAATGATCACGATGAAGGAATTTGGAAAAATAATCCATTTGTACATTCCTAAAATTATAGGTAACATATGTTTATTTCATGTTTACATTTATTTTTTTCATAAATGTTAGATATTGTATGTTTGTTATTTATTAAAACATGTTTTAAAATAAAAGAAGTATAAGTTTTTGTTTGTATTAAGTTTGTCTAGTTTACTTTATCATGTTTATAACCATTACATGAATTATATATCTATTATTTTTATTCAGTGGCAATTACTTTACCATGTTTACCATGTTTACCAGGTTTACCATGTTTACCATCTTGACCATCTTTACCATCTTTACCATCTTTACCATCTTTACCATTGTTTAACATGCTTACCATATTACCAATGTTTACTATTACGTAACTTAGTACACTTTTAAATTTTTTAATTATAGTAGTATTAAGATATATGAATTTGTATATTTGTGAACTGAAGTTTGTTTTTTTTATTTGAAGGATAATGACAGATCATTCAGTTGATCAACCAGATGATTCTGGAGATGAGAACATTTCTCGTCATACCTCTGGGGATGAACATTCACATCCTCCTATTAAGACAAAGAGTTCATTGGTCGGTAAACGTGGGTGCACACGTTTAACAAAATTATCACTTTCCCATATGCAGGATCAAAGGATACTCATTGATTTTGATGATGATGATATTCCTAGAGGTCCGAATGCAAATGATTTTAAGAGTTTTGTAGCAACTCAGGCTAAGAGAAAAGTAAGCATTCAGTATGATAATTGGATAAGTGTGGATAAAGCGATAATCTCTCAGTTGTGGGAGACGATTTTGGTAAGATCTTTTGTAATTGTTTGACTATTATTTTAATGTTTCTAGTATATATAATATGTTTAACCTCTTCTTTATCAGATGACATTTGATATTCCTAACACTGTAGGAGTCAGGAAGAAATGCTTATCGTTGGCTGCTAGGAGATGGAGGGATTTCAAATCAACCCTCTCATATGATTTCATTTATGGTCATAAGAGTCATGAAAATCCATGTCATATATATCCTTTTATATATGAAGACCCATGGAGATAGTTTTTTGAAAGTAGAAGAAAAGAGTCATTTCTGGTAAGGGCAATGTTATCTTTTATAAACATTCTTATATAAATGATTTTATTAATGTTTTGTTAATGATTATTTATTCTTAAATTACAGCAAACAAGGAAAGATCATCAGGAGATCCAATCTAAAAATTTATACCCTCATAGATTATCTCGGGGGTGGTATGCATTATTGGAAGAACAAATGATGGCGGAAAAATTTCAACAACTAAGAGCCGAGTCTTCAGCTCTAGAGAGGTGGCCCCTCCATCCCCTCTATCTAGACTTGAAAATGGAAGATAGCTCAGAAGGGAATAAAAGGGAAATATATTTCTGAAGAATCGAGAATTGTAGCTGTGAGGATTGTAAGATATCTATTTTATTTATTTAAGTTAACTATTTTCTTAATATAATTTCAATCATTACAGAAATGTTCAATTAATTAATACATGACTCTTTTGAGGATTAGAGTTCACAGGGGACATTTACAGCTACTGGGGGGGGAGATATTTTATCTGCAACATTCGGAAGGCCCGAACATCATGGTCGTGTAAGAGGATACACGGCAGGTGTATCGGTAAGAAAACTGTTTCCACATTGTTCAAATTCTAACGTTGAGGGGGTTTATAAAAAAATAGAATCCTTGGAAGATGAAGTTCAAAATATTAATGCAACGATGGAGGACAAGATTAGAGCATCGGTGCAGTCTATGTCTGCAAAAATGCAAAGACAATTTCAGACTGCAGCTCCCACTCATCCACCTCCCCCTACAGACCCCATTATTTATCCTCCACCTCCGCCAGTAGCTTCCACTCCCCCACATCAGCCTACGGACCCCATTTTTTATCCTACTCCTCCGCCGCAGCTTCCTACTTATTGTGAGTTGTATGTTGATGATTCTCAACATCATATAATAGCATATGGGTTGGTATATTGTATAGGAGATACATTTCATCATAAAAAATTAGAGGTAGAGAATAAGAGGGTCACTGTACAGGATATTATAGATAGATCATCTAGGGTACCAATACCTACAGATGAGGTGGTGATAGTTGGACAGAGTATCAACCATTTTTTAATTTGGCCATCCAGACTTCTTCGACTCATTACCATAATGGTATGAAAGTTATATATTTTATTTTATTTTTTATTAATGTTGTTTTTTCAATTGAAAACTAATATATTTTTCAATTTATTTTTACAGGAATACTTCAAAGGTAAAGAAATACTGTATAAACAAAAAAAAAGAAAAATGGCTATGACAACAGATACAGATTCTAGTAGTCATGACCGATTGTCAAGATATTAAAATTTGTTGGTGGGTCATTATGAGTTTCCAATGGAAGCTCATGTTTGTGGATGTGAAATAAGTGTGGGGATTATGAAAACTGATATCATGGAGCTTGTTACTTGAGATAAGTTGGGCATCAACGTGGTGAAACTGTTTTGCATGTAAGTCTTAACACCTTTTCCATGAATAATATTTATTAAAAATGTATACTTATGTATGTTTTGTATTAGGTATCTTTATAAAATTTGTGAGAGGAATGAGCTGACAGATGTATATGGATTCATGGACCCGCAATTGATTTCCCTTGAAGCATGTGCATTGAATGAGGAACAAAGAATGGTTTATATTGCTGAAAGACTTGAAAAGAATATAGTCACACAATGTTGGATGGTGACTTTTTGTTAGAGGTATGAACCACCTTTCTCTCAAAGTGTTAATTATCTTTTAACATAAAAAAACACTAATGTTAAATTTCCTTTTATCAGTGATCATTGGATGTTAGGGGTTTTTTTCCCAAGGGAGAAAGCACTTTATTGGATATGCTCTGTCCATGATGATGTGTGGGAAATTTTTAATAATATATTAGAAAAGTATGTTTCAATTTCTCAATAGTTTTATATATTATAATAAATTTTAAATTTACCCCATTCGTATTAATTTCTAATAGTGCATGGGCCTACTTTCGAAAAAACACAAAGAAAAAGAGTGCAAAGATCAAATATATAAATGTGAAGGTAAATACCCATTTATAATTTTTACTTTTTGATTTATTACATAAAAATAATATATTGAATTTACACTCATTCAAACAGAATTGTCTTAAACAACAAGGTGTCATCGAATGCGGATATTATATGTTAAGATTTATATATGAAATAATAACAACTGGGACAGTTGTGAATTTTTACCTGGTATGATTTCCTCTTAAACTCTTCCATAATATTTCAAATTGATTTATTCATTATACATGTTAACTACTTTCCTATTAATTTTTTTCTTTTTCATGACCCTCAACCATATACTGCTGAAGACATCAAACACTTACAAGTGGAGTGGTCAAATTATTTTACAGGTTTGATTGAATTTTAGTTGTTTGTAATATAAAATGTAATTTTGAATATTGTCGTTGTAATTGTGTATTTCATAGTTTTTTAGGTTGGATTTAGTTTTTATGAAGTTGAGAATGTATGTTTTGAATGATATATATGTGAAATTTTAATTTTTCTATACTTCTTGTTTTGGTCTACTTATGATGGTTTTTCTGTTCTGGATTATGGTCTGTGGGGGAGGGGTTCCAAGGGTGTGGGGTTATGTTTAGTGGGGTTGGGGGTTGTCCAAGGTTCTGGGAGGGCTGTCCGGTGGGGTGGGGGGGGGAAGTCCAGGGGGTGCGAGAGCTTTCCAGGGGTTTGGGAGGGCGGTCCAGGGGTGTGGGACTATTGGCCTGGGGGTGGGGGTATACATGAGGGTGGGGGGTTGTCCAGGGGTGTTTGGGGTTGTCCAGGGTGTGGTGGGGGCTGTCAAGTGGGGTGAGGGGTTCTGTTCAGGAGGGTGGGGGGTTCTCGAGGGGTGTTCGAGGATGTCCAGGGGGTTGGGGACAGTCCAGGGGTGTGGTGGGGGTTCCAATTGGGTGGGAGTGTCAAGTGTGTTGAGGGGGTGCTGTTCCGGAAGGTGGGGGTGGGGTTTTCGAGGGGTTTTTGGGGCTGTCCATGGGGTCAGGGGGCAGTCCAGGGGTGTGGTGGGGGTTCCAATTGGGTGGGGGAGGGCTTTCCGTGGGTATACATGAGGGTGGGGGCTCCAATGGGGTGGGGAAGGGCTCTCCATGGGGTATAGATGATGGTGGGGGTTGTCTAGTGGGGTATGTTTTATATGTTATCAATGTAAATTCTTAAATTTGATCTCCTTGTGTTTTTGTGGTAAGATTTCTTGATTTGTTTTCTGGTTGATTCTGGGGGAGAGCAGATGACTACATTCAATAATTTTTTTAAAAAAATGGCTTCCACGTCGGTTATAAAATAACCCATGTGATAAAGAAAACAGGAAGGGTTTATCACGTCGGTTATTTCATAATTGACATGATAAAAAGGCTAGGAAATCGTTTATCACGTCAGTTATTTAATAACTGACGGGATAAAGGGCCTGGGAAATGGTTTATCTCGTCGGTTATTATAAAACCGATGTGATAAACCCCCCTCCCCCTGTTTATCATGGCGGTTATATAATAAGATACGTTCTAAACCAGTCCGGGGGGGGGTGGTTCTCACGTCGGTTAATAAATAACAGACGTGATAAATGATTTCCTAGGCCTTTTATCATGTCGGTTATTTAATAACTGACGTGATAAACCATTTCCCATTCCTTTTATCATGTAGGTTATTAAATAACCGACATTATAAACCATTCTCTTTTTCTTTAACACGTCGGTTATAAAATAACCCACATGATAAACATTGCAATTTTATGTTTTTGATGTCGGTTTTTAAATAACTGACCTAAACAATGTTTTTTATAACATCACCTGTATTAACGTCGACTAGAATCCGACGTAAAAAATGAAAAATAACCGACGTAAAAACGTTTTTTGCACCAGTGCCACAAGATCAGAAGTGTGAGGTACCAGGGGTGGAGACCGACCTGCCAAGAGCGGGTAGTGTTACTCATGCGGCGATAAGGGTCCCATGGCTAGTGACTATCTGAACCACTGCATGAACGATTAGAAGACAGTTGAGGGACCTCCCAGGTAGAGGTAGAGGTTCGATCGAGGCAGTCCGTTGGGAGGAGGCGGATGTGGTAGAGGAGCTGGATGTGCAGTTGGCGGTGGATGGCATTTTGAGGTGCTACCACCACCACCACAAGGAGGTCCACCTCGATAGTAGGGAGTAGGTGGAAAGGGGAGAGCACAACTTCAGGAAGTTGAGGCCTACGATCACGGAACTCCTGAGATGATTTGAGGTACGATCTATGTCTACTCCACCTTTGTTGTTGTTCTTATAGATACAGGTTCCAGACACTCTTTCATTTCTACTTCCCTCGTTAGATGCTTGGATATTTCGATGAAGCCCTTGGCTCGATCCTTATGGATAGAGACTCCTACGGGAGTAGACTCGATGATTAAACACTTGTGTCGGCAGTGCGAGATTACACTAGGAGGCAAGAGCTTCGGCGTGGAATTCCTCTTAGTGGCATCGAGGCCTTATGACATCATCTTGGGTATGGACTGGTTATCTACATTCCATGCTCAGATTGACTATATTAGGCACAAAGTGCAGTGTGTCCGCACTGATGGGACATGTTTTATCGTAACATGCGATAAGGGAACCTTTGCAGCACATGACAGACTTACTCAGGGGAGGGTGTCGTCGATCATTCACCAGTTGGCATGCCTCACCCTTAGAGCAGTAGATGTGGAGAGTCCTAATAATTCTGTAGTGGTGGACCAGTAAGTGGATGTTTTCCATGAAGATGTCCCAGGACTACCTCCTCGCAGATAGGTGGATTTCTATATTGACTTGTACCTCAGGACGGAACTGATATCTACTCTTGGCTAGCTACCTCTATGCTTCTTGATCTACGAATACAGCTGGAGGACTTGCAGGAGAAGGGATTCATCTGTCCCAGTGTTTCTCCCTAGGCAGCCCTGATTTTGTTCGCCATGAAGGAAAACGAGAGATTGAGGCTTTGTGTCGACTACCGTCACCTGAACCAGGTGACTGTGAAGAACAGGTATCCACTCTCAAGGATTGACGACCTCTTTGACCATCTGAAAGAAGAACACTGGTTCTCAAAGATGGACCTTATATCAAGCTATCACCAGCTCAGAGTTTGATATGAGGATATACAGAAGACATCCTTTAGGTGTCTTTACATCCACTACGAGTTCTTGGTTATTCCCTTCAGCGTAACTAATGCTCCAATATTGTTCATGAATCTCATGAATATGGTCTTCCACGCTTACCTTGAGCGTTTTTTCATTGTCTTCATCGATGACATCCTGATTTACTCGACTACTGAGGAAAAGCATGCCTGCCATTTATGAGTAGTATTGGACACAATCCGAGAGCACCAGATTTATTGTATGCTCTCAATGTAAAAATTCTGGATCCGACAGGTGAACTTATTGGGACAAGCCATCTCAGAGGCTAGAGTTGCAGTGGATCTAGCGAAGATCGAGGTGGTACTTGCTTGGTAGCCACCCAAGATTGTGACAGAGGTACGAAGTTTCCTAGGATTGGCTGGATAATATTAGAGATTCTTTCCAGACTTCACCAGAGTTGCATCACTAATATCATCCTTGACAAACAAGGGGAAACCCTTCGTGTTGTCGAAGAGATGCCAGCAAAGCTTTCAAGAGCTGAGGCAGAATCTGACTAGTGCACCAATCTTGAGGCTTCAAGAGGAATGCGTAGGGTACGTAGTCTACTGAGACGCATCAAGGACTGGACTCGGGAGTTTCTTAATGATGGAGGGAGTTGTGATATCTTATGGTTCTCAGTAGTTGAGACAACATGAGCAGAAATACGCCACCCATGACATGGAGTTAGAAGCAGTGTTATTCACCTTGAAGATGTGGCAGTACTATCTTATGGGTGAACGTTTTACCATATACTCTGATCAAAAGAGTCTGAGGTATTTATTCTCTCAGAAGGACCTGATCCTGAGACATCGACGTTGGATTGAATTCCTCTAGGATTATGACTTAGATATTGTCTATACTCCATGAAAGGGGAAAGTTTTTGTGGATGCGTTCAGCAGGAGGACTGGTATTCAGCTGCAAGGAGAGGTGACTTAGAAGCTGGCTACCTTACAGATATCCTTTGTGGATAGGGATGGAGCAGCATTCCTACATTATCTTACATTCACTCCCCCACTACTTCAATGACTCAGGGAGGCGCAACATGGGGACACTGACAGTGAGACACGACGTGCTCAGATATCCACAGGGCAGGCACCAGATGGATTTTCTGAAGGTGTGGAGCATGTCATCATCTTCAGAGGATGTACCATGGTACCCATAGCACTTATAGATGATGTATTTAGGGAGTTCCATACATCCCCTTTAGTGGTACATCCAGGAGTGGTGAAGATGTACCAGGACCCTCGATGACATCACGTGTGGCCAGGTATGGAGAAATGTGTAGCAGTGTTTGTCTCTCGATTCATCACTTGTCACCATGTGATTGCGGAGCACTAGGTACCAGCAGGCTTGGTTCATCCTTTATAGTTCCTTGAGTGGATGTGGGATGGGATATCCATGGATTTTGTTATGGTTCTACCACGTAATCCAGGGGCCATTACTCGATTTGGTTGTTCGTCGACCGACTCACCAAGTAAGCCCACTATCTACCAATCAAAGAGCAGGGTTATGTAGAGATCTTGGTATGCCTCTATGTTCAGAAGATTGTGTATTTACATAGATTAAAATTTTCTATAGTATCCGACCATGATGCATGGTTTACTTTCCAGCTATGGAAGGGTTTGCATGAGGCTTTTGGGACACAACTTCACCTAAGAACCACCTTCCATCCACAGATAGATGGTCAGACTGAGCGGACCATTCAGACCCTTGAGGACATGCTCTGAGATTGTGTCATTGACTTTGGTCGCTTCTTGGAGGGTCATTTACCATTGGTAGAGTTTTCATAAAACAACAACTATCACTACACCATATGTATGGCACATTTCGAGGAATTGTATGGTCTGCCTTGCATATCACTACTGTGCTAGACATACCCAGGGGAGTAAGCACATGTGGGACCAAAGATGGTATGGGCTACCACAGAGAAGGTGCAGATCATCCAAGAGCATATGAAGACTACACAGTGTAGATAGAAGTCGTATGCTGACAGTATACAAAGACCTATGGACTTCAATGATGGCGACCACGTCTTCAAATGGGTCTCACCTTGATGAGGTCTACATATATTTGGCTGAGGCGACAAGATATCTCTGAGATTAATCAGAACATTCCAGATCCTCAACAGAATAGGTGAGGTGGGTTACCGCATAGTTCTACCACGTCAGTTGCACCAGGTGTACGGTGTCTTCCACGTATCTCAACTGAGGAGATATGTGCATGACCCATCCCACGTCATCGACCACAGGGAGATGGAAATCAATGACGTGGTCACTTTCACGTAATTTATAGTTGTGATTTAGGATCAATAGGTGTGGGTCCTACGTGGATGGTCGATACCTCTGGTGTATGTTCGTTGGCAGCACGTGAACCTCCAAGAGAGCACCTGGGAGTGGGAGGCTCATATGTCTGCTAAGTATCCCTAGTTGTTCCCTTAGTGAGAGTTGTATCTTATGGGGACGTAAATCCATGAACTGGGGAGAATGGAAAGACTCAAAAATTATGTGGAATTTTTTTAAATACATGGGATTTTTATGAGTCTATGAATGTTTACGGTGCTTGATTATGAGGCCTGGTGTGTCCAGAATCAGTTTCTGAAGTTTTATTCAGGTACGTTCAGTTAACGTACAAGTGGGATTTTATAATTTTTGAACCGGTGCTTGGAACTGAAAAGTTAGGGCACCGTTGAACTCAGAATTCCTATATTCTCTTAAGAATACTTTCACTTCGATTGTAGTGAGTCAGGAATAAAAGATAGATTTTGAATTTTTATAAAAATAATAATAAAATAAAGTACAATACTTTATTTTATTTTTAAGCGGCCTTTTCATTGGTGTGTTGGTTGAAACCTCCCCTTTGGAGTTGGTGGTGAGACCGCCATACCCTAACCTCCCATGAGAAGTTATGGGGGTGGGCCCACCTGATCATAACCTTCCTATTAATGATAGGGGTGGGGACCCCCCAACCCCTTTTAATGGTGGAGGATGAAACCTCTCCACTCCCCTCATTAATGAGGTACGACCTCTGGACCTCCAATGCATAATTAATTGTGCCAACACACATGCCAATTAATTGTGCCAACACACATGCCAATTAATTGTGCCAATGCATTTTCCAATTAATTGTGCCAACGCACGTGCCAATTAATTGTCCCAACACACGTAAACTTATTAAGGGGAGTCTCTTTATCCATTTGAATTCCGTTCCAACAATAAAATAATAGACAACCTTTTATTATTATTTGGTAGGCATTCTCTTTTGGTGGAACAGAAGAAGAGGAGAGCTTGGGAGAACCATTCTCCCAATGAAGAATGAAAATAATGTGAAAAATATCGGCGACGATTAATCCTCAGTCTTCTACCTCATCCACTTTCTGATGTAGAGAAACATCCCTCCTCATCACTTTCAATAAACCGACACACGAACATGGATTGTGAGTGCTTGACAAATGTGGTGATCGGAAAACTTCATCATCTTCTTTCCTCAACATCGTCAACGAATGTCGATCAATGGCTGACGAATCAAAGGTAGGGGTTGTTTCCTTTAAAGTAAAATGTTCTTCCTTCCTTAAATGGCGAACGTTGGTGTTTACATTTTCAGGGTGGGGTGTTGTGTTGCGTTCTTGAGAGAATATTGCTACCAACCTAAATGCATAGGGTGTGGGAAAAATCAACATGGCCCAACCCCTCCGTTGTTCTTTTTGTGATGACTCCTCAATGGCATGAAAATGAAGCAACGACTGTGAAGACGGAGAACACAGGTTGCGCTACCCGCGACCTCCACGAATCGCGCCTCCCTCATGGTGCACCGGTGCTCCTGGCCAAACACTGTCGTGCCCTATGTCGGCCTGCCCGCGTGCCACCGCTTCCCGCGCCACTTTCCTGCATGCTTCCCAACACCGCTGTTACCTTCCCGGCGCCCCCGGCGCCCTGCCTGCGGCCTGCCATATGTGTGGCCGGCCTACCCGGCCAATACTGCGGTTGACTTGGTGCCCTTCCGTGGCCCGCCCTACACCCCTCTTCCCTGCTATGGCCAGACCGACACCCCCACACCCAGCGGGCGGACCCCCGGCGCCCCCGCGCCCTGCCGGAAGCCCGCCTGACACCCCCGCGGCCCGCCTGGTGCCTTTGTGGCCTGGAGGAAGCCTTCTCGGTGTGAGGCCCACCTACCCGGCCCCTCGCACAGCCTGCTCGGCACCCCTGCGCCCTGCCCTGCCCAGCACGGAGAACCCGCGGCCTGCCTCGCAACCTACCGCGCCGCGCCTAGTGCACCCGCGGCCTGCCCTCTGTCTCGCTAGCCTAACCACACCCAATGGAATCAATACTGCAAACCTCTCAAACCGTTTCCCCTGCAGCGCTGGCCGAACTAGCCCCGTCGTTCGGGCCGATCCACCTACATGGTAGCATCTGGGTCGAACCACCCTCGCTGTCTGTCAGGCTGGGCCCCACGGACTGGGCCTAACATAGCTCGTAGACCCAACCAACAGGTGGGGTCAGACCCATCGGGTTTTTATGGGTTTACCCAGACCATGTCGGCCCAGACCGGGTTGGGGAAAGTCGGTCCGACCAGGTCATACCGGACCCAGGACCACTACCAACCCTTTGCTTACTTTGGCCATATCTTTGACATCGGACGTCCGTTTGACGAACCATCAACGACAATAGTAATCTCATTGAGAGACGGTCCCTTTGAAAATACCCCACTAGAGTTAGGGGTGTATTTGAGAGACAGTTTGTTTGGTTCGTACACGAATCCAACAGGGCCCCCGTGATTAAAAGGGTAATAACTTACAGACCTGGCGTCTGATCGACGCGCCATCTATTGCGTTGAGAACCCTTTGACAAGGAGGACCTTTGAAATACATCTATGTGGGACTTCACTACACATGGAGTATCAACTTCTAGCACTTGGAGTAGACCCTTCTGGTCACGAGCGAGCAGATTGCAGAGACCTAGTAGCTGGATGAGACTTGATGACTGTTGACCGATCGACTTGGAGTGATTCAGATGGCCCAGTTGGGATCGCTTGGTTGTAGCAGCAGACCCACGGTGTAGGACCGCTTTCTTGTAGTGGCAGACCCATGGTACTTGACAAAAGGAGTACCTCTATATGCTATGAGGGGGGGCGCATGGATGTAGTGGCAGACCCATGGTGGGGAGTGCCTTTGTGTGAGCATGATAGACCCACAGTACTCAACAGGTGGAGTACCTCAACATTCCAAGGTTAGTGGGAAGCACTTGGTTGTAGTGTCAGGCCCACAGTACTCGATAGAGGAAGAGATCTATCACTTCCATGGTTTCGACATCGTGAATAAAAATCATGGTTGAGCTGTGTTAATGACTTTGGTGTTTTTCTCATGATTGAGATGGGTTACTAGATAACATAGGTATATGTATGGTCATATACCAATGTAATGGTTATCCTTTGATGTCATACTTTGTGGTTCATCCTTGTTGGATTTTGTGAGACCTCGTGGGTATCAGGATCCCTACAGAATATTATGATACTATCCCCTTCACGGGCTATTCCCACACCTCATTATGTTTGATGTAGACGACGGAAAACACTGAAGGATGCCGAGAGCACCAGGACTAGACGGTAACCGGAGGTGGAACATACGACGAGTCAGTACACAGATGAGTTTGATGGACGTGGAGTTCTGAGGTGGCCATCTGTACCTACCCTTCTGGTAGTAACCCTAGAGGATGATCCAGGAGCTTCTCGTTACCATTTAGCTATTTTTCCCATTTTCATTTGTATGTGTAATTTAAAGGTGGGCTAGAATTTTTTCCCCTTTTTACTTTCCAGTAGACTCTTTGTATAGAGTTTCACATAGTGTTTTTCTTCCAGTTGTGTACTCTGATGTGTTTGATTTTTTTTATAAAGGCAATGCCTTCCCTGTTTAAGGATATACGCCTTTTTTGCTAGTCTCCAGCCCCTTTCCAATGGAAGGCGTTTTTGGGGTAGTCATGATACAGGCCCTGGGGGACGTGTCGTGACATGGATGATGTATGAACGGGGTTTAAGCATCGTTCTAGTGTGTTTCTATAAAATAACCCCTCTCAAATCTTCTTCTTCTCCTATGAATTTGGTTGAGATGTCCTGTAGAATTTCTTTCTCATCATATATTTACCACTTTTATAAAGGTAGAATTTATATCTAAAATTTTATTTCATAAATTGTGTTTATTTACTTATTTTGTATGGTTAACTTATTTGATTTTTTATGTATAGAAATTAGTTTTTTGTGCATGGTTTATTTATCTAATATGAATTTATGATGGTATGAATGGGTAAAGTATTGTATTTTGTATGATTTAGTTTTTGAATAAGTTATTGTTTGTTTTATTAATTCACACTGAATGTTTATGAAATTTAAATATGGAATGTCTAAAATGTAATTTATATTTAGGGAAAAAAATTGTCTTAAAAAATGTATATATTTTTTAATTTTAAAATTGATTTTAACATATACATATATTTGATGATATCTTTTAAGTAATATTAATTTAACGTGTAATATTATATACACAATATATATTATTTATTAAAAATATATTACTTTTGTTATATTTCAAATTTAAAATTATTAAAAAAATTATAAAAATTTATTTTTGATGATTGTATAAAAAATATATTCAATAAATAACAGGGTTAAATTATAGTAAGTTTAAATAATAATTATTTCATGTAATAATATTTGAAATATAATTAATTAAATTTTTTAAAATACCAAAATGAAAAAATCAAATTATATATATGTAAATTTATTAAATTAAATGTGAAACAAATTTATATTATTTTTGTTGGTTTTATGTAAGTGTTAATTATATTACTTATATTTGATAGTAATAATAATTTTAATAATAAATTGAAAAAGTATTAATTATAAATAATTATTCATTTTCATAATAATGTATAAAATATATTTACTTATATTTTGGAAAGTAGTAGAATGATAAAAAACCATATATATATATATATGAAATATTATAAAATTGAAAATAACATAAGTGTTCTGTATTTGAATGGCTGTTTTTAAATGTAAATTATATTAGATATAATTACATTTATTAAATGTTATTATATATATATGTACAACATGAGAATGTGTTTTTTGAAAACAGGTTTAGATATTTAACATATATTTCATCTAGAAATAGGTAATGTTGAATAATATTTAGAACATAGTAAGTATATCAAAAAATATGTTAGGATTATTTTGTTATGACATATCATGAGATGTAAAACCAAAGAATATTGGAAATTTGATGCCTTTTATTGTGTATATGGCAATATAATTTCTAATAATTGCAGATCCCTTACCACATTAATGACTTGTGAGTCGTATCTCACTAATTATGTAAGAAATTTCTGGTCTACTTAAAAAATGTTATGTATAACATACACCAAAGCCCCCTCACATACATTTTAGTAAATTTATAATTAAATGTTAATCGATAAGAGGCATCCCAGATGAGGTTTCCTCAAAGATACATCCCTAAAGAATAGTTTCAGAACAGGTGTTCAAGAACATGCATTCGAGAAGAGGCTTTGTTGTTTAATAGGTGACTGAGAGTTGTTGAAATATTTGATAATTGAGACTATATGAGCCACCCATAGGATTTAGTTAGTTTTTTTGGATTAGGTTAAACTAATTCTTAGTATATCTTAATATCATTTCATGGCTATTTATTCATAAGTAATTCAAATTTATGGAACATTTTATAACTGGTATATAAATATATAACATTGTATTAAATATTCATTTTTCAAAATACCACCATTACTATACCTTATTAGTGATAAATCAATACATTGAAAATGCCTCAAGATAAACTAAATTATTCAATCATTACCAATTTAAACAATTGATAATTTGGATTTATTATATAATATTTTATTACTTATTTATTTATAGGTAATCATTAATGTGAAAATATAATGCAATAGTGAGGTAACTAATACCAAAAAGGGTTTTAGCTATTTTTTCACCTTCAAGAGTGGAAAATAATCATGGTTGTCATAAATTGTATGAAGACCACAATCAGATTCATATACAGTTAGAAATGATTTATGATCAATCAATTACATAAATAATTTTTGCATCTTCAATATCATGAGCCTTTATAGCACACCGAGTACCCTATAGTCGATGATGAGGATTGAATGGATTCATCATTGTTATTCAATAGTGTATTAATGGTCTGATAGAATTGTATACGGTGATTTTTGATATTGATTTGGTTAAACGGATTACTACAGAATAATGTTTTTTGATCTTTTTCTAAGTTGTTACCTCACAATAGTTTTATTCATTGCCTCATCCTCCAATGAATCAAGTGATAAAACCAAATTACTAAAAATAAAATCATACTTTCAATGGAAATATTGATGACATCCCTATTTATACTACTAATATAGTAAATGAATGTTTATATGAGGAATAAGATTCTACTGAGTCATCCAGATATTATGTGGGTGAAGATGATTTGGGGATTAATCCTTCTGAGGTTCCATTGTGAGACATTCATCCACGACCGGGTGATGTGGGGAATGAACCTTCTGTGGTCCCTATGAGGGAGATTCATCCACTACATCTACAAGTTAGTGGTAACCATTCTTCTCTATTGAGTTACAAATATGAAGGAATGTTGAATGATCATTATTTTTATTGGGAGGTCATTGCACTAGGTTTTGAATTCCCTAGAATTATAAGGAACTCATTTGAATCAAATGATAACTCCATCAATATTGAGTAGCCGATTCAAAGTAAAAATTCCAAGAAAAAATGTAATTAATAAATACCACATATAGTGGCATTTCACATTTGTTGTTGATGATTCAAAGAAGACAAAATATCTCTTTCATTATGAAGAATATGTGACAAAATAAAAATTTCAATTATGGGAAAAATATAATAAATTTTTTCCAGGTTAGAAGATAAAAAAATTAAAAGGCCCACACACTTGTGTGCATCCCAGAATATTGGAGGATATGTCACCAACTAATTTAGAGTTTATACCAACTGTTATTATTGAGATGATACGAACATCCCTGGATATTCCCATTTCTATTGTTTGAGAAAGAAGTCAATAGTTGTTTAACTATAAGATCTCATATAACACATCTTGAAATGTAAGATATAATGCAGTGGTAAATGTGAATTGTGATTGGGATGAATCATATTTAATTTTTCCACAACTTATAGATTTTATAACTCTCAAAAATCATATTTTTTATCATTTTGAAACCATCTTGTTTGTATTCTCTAATCACCATGGTGTTCAGTAAAAGTGAAAGTCTAATAGAATTTTTTGGGAATTCGTTCCATGCATCACTACTTTTCTCTATTGTACACAATTAATTCAGGTCGATGGAAAATTCCTTTATGTAAAGTATATAGGTGTTCTACTCATTTAGTCCACATAGGATGGTAATCATGATACTCTACCAATTTTATTTTCTATTTTTGAAAATGATAATTTTTAATGCATTAGCTGGTTTTTTGAATGTGTACGCATTATGTCACAAGAAACTAGGGTTTTTATCTAATATCTCATTCCCATCAAGTTATTATAGATATTGTAAATAGTTTTGGGGTTTCATGGATGGAGTTGGATGCATATCTTTTATATCTCATTAGACATATTGAAAGTAATGTTCATAAGAATTTCAATGATTAGGAATCAAATAAGTTAATCCCCAAGTTGTGTACATTTTTATAAACATACATTTTTAAATGAAAATAAAAATCATTTTTAATACATTATTCTCATATGGTTTTAGCAAATGATCCACAATATGAATGGTTTTTCAATGTCCTGATGAGATTGGAAGTGCCAGTGTAGATGTGTATGATTATTTAATTCCTATTTTGATAGAAAATGGTCATTATCATATGATGGTGGTAGGAGATATGGACATATGACCACTAATATAATAGAGTGCATAAATGGGGTCCTCAAGGGTCTCCGCAAACTCTTGATCACAGGGTTAGTGCAAGATGAATTTTATTGAAGTGTTTTCTACTTTAATTGCATATCATAAAATCCCAATAAGATTATGGAAAAGGTAAGAGAGTTCCAAGAACTGGTTATATGCAGTAGTGGTTGAGTGCGTGTTCTGATGTTGGGATAAAGATATTGAGATAGAAAAAAAATTAAATCATTGAGATATCCGTGTGAATATGTTATTATATCTTGTGATTTGGTAAATATATCATGGGAGACATATGTTGACTAGGTATATCACATGATAATTTTTTTAACTATTATAGTGTATATTTGATGCCTTTTAATGACATTCATTCTATCCAATTTCCTTCTAATTAGTTGATTATCAACCCTGATATTTATAGGTTTCATAAGTTGGTTTCTTTTATGTTTTTTTTAAATATATAGTGTTTCATAAATTATTGGTTTTATACTACCAGGATTCATCCATGAGGAAGCCCAAATTAAACATGAATCAGAAGTGATACAGATTGTCCTTGACAGCGAGGATATGGACTACAATGTATTATTTTTCACGTAAAATGACAGACTTGTAAGTGATATCCATGAGTTGGTGGAAAGATATCCCCATCCCATCATCAATGATTGTGCCTATGTGTTTTATCATCAATGTGTTAATTATGATCCTATACAGACATTTCTATAATGAATACTTTTATTTGAGACTTTCTCCATTTCTGACATTTTTCAATTTAGGTTAATCACATTTCTATATTCGACTATAATGAAATTTGTGATATTTTAACTATTAAAAAATGGACATACAATGAAAATAATTATATATTTCTTCCACATGTCCAATGTGGGGACATCAACACTAATTTATTATATAAAATAATAGATTAAATTAAACTTCATTGGAGATCAATGAGATAATAAATTTATAACCTAGAACAACAACATCACCAACATATTTTATCTACATTACTTTTCATGTTGGATTTTTTTAATAACATCTTACAATTTTAATTTAATTCACTGTAATAAATTAATAACGGTATCATTTGTGAAAATGGTGGGTTTTTCATTTATTACATCCCAGGCTACTCATATATCATGGATAGTTTAAGTGGTACATCTTGTGCCTCCTTTGAGTGTATGTATATCTCATCATTCCCATCCAGTTGCACAAAATCCCACTATAATGAACCATATTCATTGCAATGGATTTTATGGTGTAGAGATGTGGGACTTCACCTTTGTTGATCATCATCTCATTGCTATGATTATAGATAGATGGAGACTAAATTCACATAAATTACATTTTAGATATGGACGATTCCTATCACCCTGTATTATATGCCCATTATGTTAGACCACCATATCGATGGTGAGACACTGAAAGGACGAGTTGGTGTAGATTGGTTTGATATTATTCATATATTACAAGGCATAGAGGTCCATGTTGATGGTTGGTCCATCATTGATGGTATATTATACCCGACCTAGTTAGACCATCACATCATACATCTAGTAGATGATGCTGATTTGATCATTGTGTTGCAATTTTTACGTGCGTATATTTTGAGGATAATTGGTGTCATTCTTTTCTATGGTCAATCCACTACTTTTTCACATCTGATGTGTATAAATTTTTTAGGGGATTTGAAATAGGAAAGAAAATATAGATGGGGATCCTATTGTCAAGCTTATATATATATAGAGTTCTATGAATCACATGTCACATCAATATGATGTAGATCACATGATTCCTTTAACATATATATATATGTTTCTACGGAAGAACTTCCCTCATTTAGATCCACCTTTTCCTGTTCCATTTATGGAAGATATTGTAGTAGAGGATCTGCATATGTCATGGTCTATTATTCCTTCCTTATAATGTCTAACATAATTGTATAGCATTATTTTATGAAATGTAATTATAACAATGTTCAGAACATGTGGAGTCAATCACATCGAAATTCCAATTCCTCTAGACATGACGTCCATGAATAAAGACATATTAATAAATGAATTCACCCATATGATTTATGTTATTATTATTTATGTTGTAAAATATTTATTCTTTATTATACAAATCATTATTTATTAATTAAATATTAATTTTTTATTTATGATTTCATGGATTACATATTCAGTTGATATCTTCCAGATTCTACCATTGTATTATATGGGAAGCCTAGCTACCAGCACTTGCATGGTTCCATTGATTTATTTTCCTATAGTAGAGTGGTATCAGACTGATAGAGTTATGATGCATTTTAGATTCATTCATCTTACTCCTGACCTGGACCGACAGTTGGCTTCAATACATTCCATGATTATTTCAATGAAGTGAGACATTGATTGGAAGAGATACAATGTCGTATATTTTGATATATGGGATAGATGGTATGAGCCCCACATAAAAGGGTAGAGATAGTATGATTTTAGTTGTTGGACCAGCTAGATTATGGATCCTGGTACTGCAGGTCCCCAGTCAGATTTCTGATATTACATTGAAGTTGAATTCATGAGTTTGTATAGATTCATCCTCCCCGTTGTAGAAATTTTTATTATTAACATAACATAACTAAAGAATTTTTGGAAGGATTCCATTATTATTTGTCTACATCACATGTCTGATCAAGTAGTGATAGCCACATTTGACCAATCATATGTTCACAACACTATGTAAGTGTTTCTTACTTTAATTAATGAGACTTATCATGGAAATTTTATTGATCTACCACATTATTATGATGCAGTGGAGCTTTCATAGCCTGATATAGATATACCCCAGGTGACGACACTATTATGGATGCTACTATTCCATTGGAGGATGGTGTTTATCATGATTAATTAGACAGTGCTCTAGCTTCTTAGTCCTAGTAAAAGGTAGATATATACATTGAATAGACTACGATGGATGGTTTATTACACCATTCTATGCATACATCTACATCACAACATCCATCATATTCACATATTAGTGAGATATCCAGCTAGCATCTACTGTCATTAGAGGTTTGACAAGGTACATGCATTGAGGATGTACATCCACCACCATTCACATAAGAAGATGTGGAGGTGGATGCCGATGATGATATACTGGTGCAACATATTCCTGAGTACATACATAGTTAGACACATTGCGGACCCATAAAATATACATCATGTTATGTTACATAAGGTCATTCGATTCTAGAGGTGTAGATTATGATGATATTATATTTATGATACGTATTGTATGTGCCTTCCTGTTCTATTTTTTTTTTATTTTTTTGTTAATATGTTCTTTAGTATTATAATATTATCTAACAAAATAAATAATTAAACTTTTGATATTTATAATAATAGTTACAATTATTATATATTAATTTATAATAAATAATATTATTAATTTAATTCACATATATTAAAAAATATTTTTTATTTGAAATTCAAAAAGGATCCGGATGAAATGTACCATGAACATTAAAAAATCTTTAGAAATATTATTGATCACAATGATTTGAAATAGGATGTAAAATTGTGGAAGTGTATGGAACATGAAACTTTGTTGAAAAAATGTTGCATGAAGAGAAAAATTAATGAATAATTGATATTTCATAAGAATATGTGATTATGAATGATGATTCAAAAAACAAAAATATGATATGTGTGGAATAATATGTTCATTTGGACAATTAAGAGAAGATATATATCTAGAATTTATAATATAAAGGCAATGCTTAAACTAGTTGAAAATTTTCACTATTGGAGTTTAAAGTTACTATACCTCCATCAGGTCACAAATATATAGACATTTTGAAAAACATGATTTGATATACATCTAGAAAAAGAAATAATCCTTAAGATTGTTATAATTGAATCATCAATGAAGTATAATAAGGAAAAAATCTCCACAAAATCATAATTTAATGTGAAGAGATCCCTTCTACAATAATATAAATCAGAACTGATGTTTAGATACGAAATAAGGAATACTAGAGGAATTGGACTAACTTAATTGAGAAAAAACATAACCTTCCTCGTCACATTAATAATTAAGGAATATCCACCATATTTTATTTATCGTTATTTATTTTATCTATTCTTATGATATAAGCAATTGATTGTAATGTATGTTCTTAGGGGGAGAACATGAGAGGTAGTGATTATTATCAATTCTTGATCACAAAAATGAATATGATTTCATCCTTGAATGATTCCATAGTTAGTATTCATATACAAATAAAAAGAATTGGTTACCATTGATGAATTTTAGTAATGTGTGAGAATATCCATGTAAAATAAGTATATATAGTATATCATTAGTTAATGATAATCTTTTTGGATTCTTGAAGAATAATTTTTAAAAATTAGGTCATTCTTGGTGATGTTTTATAAGTTTTCAAATCTAGATAGTAATAAGTTGAATATGAATACTAGTGAATTCCCTATATTAGAACATTTTGAAAACAGTTATTGAAGTGATTTTCCATTATAATGATGTTTATGAGTATTTACAATCGGAGGGAGGTAAATTAATAAATATTAAATTTATTGCTGTATTAATATATCACGTAGAATCAAATCTAATTATTTATAATGTTCAGTAAGATCATGTTATTGAAAGAGGTAGATGATTATAACTCTCTCTTCAGTTGTAAACAAAAAAAATCTCAATAAAAATTTCTATTCTCATTCTTCTTTCACAAGACTATTTTGGATCAATTATTTATAGTTATTGATTTATTTTTAGGCTAACTATTCTAATAAAATATTCATATCTTATTTAATATCATCATCCTGAAATTTTTTGATTATCATTGATGATAAGTATATGAGTTACAGTTTTTTTTGGTACCATGATCAGTTGGTAGAGGGAAAAATTGTTTCCCAAATAAAATCCTACATTTTTGTACACTGATTATGACTCACATATATTTATATTGAATTAATATATGACACATTTCGTATGTATGAACAGACAACCTTTTTCCACAATCATTATTACTTCCAATTAATATATGAGAGAAAAATTGAAAGGAATATTTAATAACATAATGTTGATATATTTACATACTGAAATATTCAATTGGAGTAAATATTGGATGTTTTACTGTGATGAAAAAATTAATGTATAAATAGTACTGGTGATCATGTAGTTTACCCAGAATCAGAATAGTTGACCAAAATGGCCATGAACAGTATAACTACTATTTTTTATTTTTTAATTTATATGTTTTATTATTAGTTTATATTTGTAGATATCATAAAAATATTATTGTTTTTTAATTATGATGTAATAATATTTATTGAACATTTATGTATATTGATGATTTTTAATTAATATCTATTTATATTTAATTATTATTTATAACTATTGATGATATTTTTCCTTAAAAATTATTGAGGATGTTTGAATGTGGATCATGCTTGATTTATACAATTCTAAAAGGAAGTGTCAACCCTGTTAATGCTTCTAGATAAATAGATATGCATGAACCATGTTCACGTATCTTTGGACCCTTTTTTAGTAATACCTAAAACCTGATCATGTTTATCAAAAAACTAAAAAATGAATTGAATTATATATGATCACCTGTTGTGATGAGTACATGTATTCATATATTATTATTTCTCAATTATTAAATATGTCTAACTACCATATGGTGATTACCTATTTAATATTCCTCTCAATATTTATGTAATTTAATGTTCACCATACAATATATACCCATATCTGAAGGAATACGAGCATCCTTTATATAAGCTATATCTTTAAGAACACTGTAAAACTACATCAGCTGAGTGGAAAAATACACATCCACAAGGATAAAAGAATATTCATGCCAATTATGAGCATGGATTAATGGATGTGGAGCCCAATGAAGATTCATATCAATCATATCCATGCCTTTTGTAATTTGGAAGCTATCATGTTGACTGAATTCTGAATGAAATGTGTCACCATAGAAGAGGGAGAAAATCCCCACTCATTCCCACCCTATACAAAACACCAACCCTGCCGATGAATAATCTGGGATGAATATATTTTACACTTAAAATTACATAATGTTATCCCAAAATATTCAAGGAGAAGGCCAGTTCTCACAATTTATTAAGAGGTAAATATGTTCCCCAATAAAAATTACGCTTGAAGTAGAAGCTTTATAGAGTTGTATTACGTTGAAAAAAATCACACCTATAAAAAATGTATCTTTTTATTGATTGTATTTTGTTAGTTTCTATTGATGTTATTTAAAAAAATATGAGACCTTGTTTCCATCGTCGTGGTCGTGATTGCGTGTCTATAGGAGAGCGCACATCTGGGTCTCAAAATAAAACCTCAATGAATATTATTGGTGCACACATGCCTGTTGAATACTGGGACAAGGATAAGGATCTTCCAGATGGTTACAAATCTGTTGAAAATTATGGTGATATTTCTAGATACGGATGAGTATAAAGAAGCTGTATTGTGAAAAAATATATTTTTGGGTCTGATCTCGCATTCTGTGACCAATAATTTTTTTGGAATGCCTTCAATAATCCCAATAAAAACCAATAAATGCTGGGCTAAATACATTTCAAAATTTATTATGTGATTTAGGGATACACTCAATGGTCACTACTCAATATGGAATAAAATAATTTCAATGCTAGAAGACATAAGATAATGAGCATATGAGGAATAATTTCTCAACTTAATCCATATCCACTACTATCTTGGACATGAGGACTCTATCCATGGAAGGAGTGGCTTGCTAGAACTCAACATAGTACTGAATGAAAATAAGTAATAAGGATACTATATATAGATGTTTTCCTACACATAATTTTAAAATATTAGGTTTCTTTAAATTGAATATGGAGTTTTTATTTTTTTAATTTATATATACATTTAAATTGTAGTTCAATTATATTTAATGACCATTTTACAATGTTATTAATATCTCCACCAATTTTATTTTATTTTTTTCACCTCTACAACAACATAAAAATTTGAAACATCATGAATATGGTTATGTCACTTATTTTTTCTGGTCTTAGGAAAACCATAGTTGTGAGATGATATTTTTTCCTTAAATTTCTCAACCTAGTTCTCTCATTTTTTGGTTAAACATTAATTATTTTGTGTGGATAAGGTGATCACTACCCATATTCCATTAATATTTATGCACCCATATTTTTTTTCTTTAATTCATTCCTCAATATCATTTACACTTCATACATGTTGATTCATGTGATTTGGAAGGGTGAACATTTTCCTATTTCTAGTAGAAGAGTGAGTATGCCCATTAACCTAGTTGAGAACTGTGCATACTCATTCACTAAGGACAATAGATGACATTTCCAATCATTTTAGTGGATCTGTGAATATATTGTTTTTTTTCAAACTATTTTAAAATATTTTTGGCTATAAGGATGAATGATCAGGAGTTTTTTCTGTTGGACTCACCTATTTTGATAATCCCAAATCATGATTAATTATATAATTGGTTAGTTATTTGAAAATCTATTTAAATCTATTTTAATCACATGACTTTAATAAAATCATTTTACAATATAAAAAGTATGTATGTCAAAGGTCACTATTGATAGTTACTGGTAAGAGGTCATGGTTTTTAGTCCACTATCACGGTCTCCGTTGACAAACCTACAGCTGATCCTTATCGCTTTATGTCATTGGTGAATAGGTCATCGTTGAAGACCATACTGATGACGTTTTCCATTATAAGAGCTACAGTTATAAATTTAATTTTTTAATTAACTAGTACAAGGTCACTATTGTAAATCCTATCATTGGAGTACATCATGAAGCATACTGATGCTGAGTCAATGTGATAGGTCACTGTTGTGACAAGGTTGCTGTTATAAAGAGTTTCTGTTAGAAGTCCACTATCAGACTTATTACTGGAAGTCTACTGTTATGTAGTCTTCTTCAAAAGAGCTCACTAATAAAGTCTATCACTGGACAATCCTACTATTGGACAATACTATCGTTAGTAAAGCCTACTGTTGGACAAGTCTGTCGTTGGTGAAATCTACCGTTGGTGAATTCTACTATTGGTGATTTCTACCGTTGGTGAATTCTACATTTGGTTAAGTCTACCATTGAACATGTATACCATTGGTGAAGTCTACTATTGGTGAAGTCTACCACTGGACATGTCTACCACTGGATAATCCTACTGTTGGAAGTCTACTACTGATTAAGATTTTTGTTGAAGATGCTACTGATTGACATGATACTATTACCAGTCTACTGAAAACATATTCTATACATTATAAATTTTCTTAATATTATCATAGTGGTTATATATGATTAATTTAATCCATTTGATATTAATTAATATTGTTTTTAGACATATCAGGAGACCATATCTTGACAGTATGAGGTACAAGAAAGATTGCACGTGATGTACTTACCCATTTTTCCGGACCTCAAAATAAGATAGAAAAAAAGACCGAGGAGGTTATATATACAGAGGCATGGAGAATATCAAAATACCATGAGTCCAGAAGTAAAATGCATGAGAAATAAATTACTGAAGAACAAGAAGAAGAACATTGCAGTGCTTATACTGAAAATCCAAGAGCTTCATGAAGATATTTTTAAAGAACATGTTCAATGCTGTGATGTTGTGGTTAAAAGAACCCTTGTACCAAGACGTTGAACAAATAAGTACCTAGAAATCAGTACCTGAAAGTTGAGACACTCTGTTTATTGAGGTAACTTGCAGAGAAGAACAAAACCTTCATTTCCTAAACAACAAGAAGTCCAGATCTGATCTTCAAACACATAGAAAATTATAAACACAATCGAAATTTCAATGGCTCTATTGTGTTCCTTATTTTACATTTTTAAGATATGTTTGTTTCTTACACACACACACTATCTAAGGTTCTTTAACCGGGGGATACTGAAAGTCCCCAATCAAAAATCTCTCAACTCTTGTTCCCCGCACATAACTATTGAAGAATCCTTTTGTTGCTTGTTTTATTGTTTTACATCTTAGAACTATGGTAGAGGTTTTAGAACATGGAATGTTTTTAAAAACTTTTGTAAACCCCAATACATGTTGTGTATCAATTTAATTTATACAAACTGCTTGGTGGCAGGTGATCCCCAAGTGGAGAGGATTAGGTCTTGGTTTGAGACAGAACCTATTGTTTATATTGTATTGATAATCCTAAAATAATATATTTTATTTTATCTACTTCTTATATTTTTTTCAAAGATATAAAACTGTTTTAAATTCACTCTGAAAGTTAGTTTATGTTAGTGTGCATATATTCTTAATTCAGTAAAACTATTTCAAAAGTTTAATTAGTGATTAAATTGATTCAATTGAGGAAAAACCAACCTTAGAGAAACATGTTGAGAAATTACACATTTATATCTCAACAACCTTAATTGAATGGGCTGTCTTGAGTTGGGAGATTTTACTAATAATGTTTTAATAGGATTATTAATTGGATCTCAATTCACCCCAACCTCTTGAGTATCCTCTCCAACCAATATTTTGTATCAGAGGAATTTATTTTAAAGTGTTAAAATTCTTTTCAACCATGATTTTAGTTGTATCTTAAAAATCATAAAAAAATTCATATCTAAATTTTCAGTTCTTTAAATTCAATGTAACTATGGACATTATATTTTAGGGTGCTTCTAAAAATAGGAAACCTTTCATTATGGGTAATACCTATGCTCCGGGGAAATTAAAAATGAAAATTTATCTATAGAGCATGGGACCTGAAATCTGGGATACAATTGAAGAGAAACATATATTGCTTGCTACTGCTTGGGACACATGGTCACAGTTGACTAAGGTTACATATAATAATAACTATAAAGAAATGAATGATTTGTACTATTCTATAGGTGATGAGGTATTAAATTGAATATCTTCTTTCAAAAATACATATGAAATTTGGGATACTTTAGATATTTCTCATGAGGGAACAACTAATATTAAATAAATTAGATTAAATACATAAACAATTATATATGCTAATTTTAAAATGAAGCCTGGAAAAAGTATTTCTGAAATGTATCTTAGATTATATTAAATAGTGAATACTATGATTATACTTGGAAAACCAGTGGATAGTAAGCACCAGATTATGAGAATGCTTCAATGCCTACATGACAGTTTGATATGATCTTCTGTTTCTATCCGAGAATCTTGTGACTTAGGCAAACTTCTAGTGAAGGAACTAATTGGAATGCTTATGATGTATGAATAATAACCGAAAGTTAATCAAGAAGTTGGCGAAGAACCTAGGATGAAGTCATAAGCACTCAATAATTCATCCTCAAAGAGAAAAGAAAATGAAAAAGTTCATGTTCTTATAGATAGTTCCACTAGTGAAGAGTCAGATTCAAAAAGTGATTCGGAGATGGATCATCATGGTAGAAGGTTCAAAAAGTTTTATCTAAATAATAAATTCTTTATGAAACAAGGGAAAGTGTGATAGTAAAGGACAATTGGAAAATGACAGAAAATCGAATGAAAGTTCAAATGAAATAATCTACTATGAGTGAAAAGAAAAAGGTCATGTGAAGGAAGACTGCCCCAAGATGAAATTTAAGAGGAAATATGAATATAAGGGAAAGGGTTATAAAAATGCTATGAAGGATACTTGGAGTGTTTTAGAAGGTATCTTCAATGGATCTGATGCTTCTGATAATCAACAGAATAATCATGCCAACTTATGTTTCATGGAAAAAACATCTTAGGTAACAGTTAATTCTCTGATACATAATTCCTATTATTCTGGGAATAAGATTGAGTCAGATAATGATGAAGATATGATTTAGGATGAACTATTTGAATAATTTGAAATTAATTAGGATACCATTAATGATCCCAATGATAAATATAAATCATTAATGAGACAACAATCTTTAAATGAAAATTATATGTCAAATATGAATATTGAATAAGAGAGATTCTCTCAGCTTTTAAAAGAAAACACTGAACATTAATTATCAAATGAACAATTAAAGAGATATCTTGAGATGTTTACTGCAGGTAGGGATTCCTTAACTTAGTTTCTAGGAACACAGATTGCCCCAAAATATACAACTGGTCTAGGATATCAACCAGGACAGAGAAAAATTAGCAAAACCAAATTTGTTCCAAAATATTGATAGTTCCCTCCTAGATCCAGTTCTAGAAAATAATTTGAGAGGCAATTTTAAAATTTTTATAAGAAAGAGTTTATGCCTTCGAATAATTATGTAGATGTTAGGAATCTTATAAAGAAAATATTGGATCCTAAAGTTATACTTACTATTCTCTCTGGACCCAATAAAATACGGGTACCAATGTTACCCCATGACTAATCTGCTTTACTAGAAGATTCCTAAAGAGTTATTATAAGACCATGTGGTGCATGTAATGTTTATGTTCAAGATATTTTAAAGGGTATTATGCTTGCTTCACGAGCCTAGTCAAAGATGATGGTGGACATGTAACTTTTGGTGATAATGAAATGGAAAAAATTGTGGGCTTAGGATAGATTGTTATCCCTAATACAATATTAATTTCCAATGAATGTTTTGTTGATGGATTAAATTAAACTTTACTTGGAATATCATAGTTTTGTGATGCTGGATTTAATGTCTAGTTTGAAAATGATTCATTTAATGTTTTTTATTCCAAAAATGATTCAGTATTCACTTCCTGTAGAAATGAAAATGTGTATAATATTGATTTAACATCATTATACAAGAAAAATGTTTCTAGCTTAAATTATTTTCATAAGGCATCCTGGTTGTGGAAAAGAATATTAAGACACTACAATGTGCACTCACTTAGTAAATTAACTAGGAAAGGCTTAGTTAGAGACATACCTGAAATTTAATTTTCTCTTAAAAACTGTGTAATCCTTGTCAAAAGGGAATGCAACACAATGTTTCCTTAAAACCAAAGAAGTAAGTATCTACATCTCAGCCTCTTGATTTAATTCACATGGACTTGTTTGGAACATAAAGAGTTTCATGTTTAAATGGGAAAAATATGTTAATGTTCTTGTGGATGATTTTTCTAAGTACACTTGGTTATAATTTCTGGATAAAAAAGCGAATCTTGTTCTTATTTTATCAGATACTCCAAGTCTAATGAAAATCATAGTGGACATAGAATTAATACCATGAGAAGTGATCATGGCCATGGGATTAAAAATCAAGAGTTTGAATCTTATTTCTATCACAATTAAAATATTCACAATTTCTCTGCTCCTAGAAAACCTCAAAGAAATGGAGTCATAGAAAGATGAAATAGGAAACTTCAAGAGATCTCCCGAACTATGATTAATGAATATAATCTACCTTATTATTTTTGGGATGAAACTATAAATACATCTTTTTATACTATCAATAGAGTCTTAATTAGACCCATTCTAAAGGAGACCCCTTATGAGCTTTGGAATAATAAGAAGCTTATTGTTAAATACTTTTGTGTTTTTGGCTGGAATGTCTTTTTTCATAACACTAAGGATAATCTTGACAAGTTTGCCTCCAAAATTGATGAAGGAATTTTCCATGGATACTAAATCTCCAGTAAAGCCTATAGAGTACTCAATAAGAAAACCAAATGTGTGGAAGATTCAGTTCACGTCAAATTTTATGATACTGATCCACATGAACCCAAAACCCCTCTTGAATATCTTGAGGATGATATGTCAATTCTAGAACTTATTGATAATGATAGTAAACCCCTGCAAAAGGAACAGTTTTGGGAATCTTCCATAATATGCACCCGTTGAGTCTGAACCAATAGACAATAATGAGGAGTCATGTTAAACTCTTTCTATAGGTATTATAACTCTCAATAATCATCCTTTATATGTTTTAGTAGGTGATTTAAATAAAGGGACACAAACTTGAGCTTCTCTGAGAAACTAGGTTGAACATCAAGATTTTATTTCATAGCTAGAACCCCAAAATATTAATGATTCTTTCAATGATCAATTTTGGGTGATGACTATGCAATAAGAATTAAATCAATTTGAATGAAACACGGTTTTGAAACTAGTTGAAAGACCTAAGGACACTGTGACAATAGTCACTAAATGGGTATTTAGGAACAAAGTTGAGGAGTTAGGAAATATAGTTAGAAAAAAATCTAGGTTAGTTTCACAAGGATATAGTCAAGAGGATGTAATAGAATATAGATATACTTTTTCACTTGTAGTGAGTTTAGAGGCCCTTTATATACTAATTGCTTATGCAACTCATATGAATGTTAAACATTATCAAATGTATGTTAAAAGTGTTTTTCTAAATGGGTATATAGTTGAAGATGTGTTTGTTGAACAACCCCCTGGTTTTATATATACCTATTTTACAAATCGTGTTTTTAAACTATCAAAATCCTTATATGGTCTGAAACAATCTCAAAGGGCTTAGTATGACAGAATTAGTACATTCCTTATTTCAAAATGTTTTACTAAAGGAAAAAATGATCATACTCTATTAGTTTTTAAAAAATTCAATGATGTTTTGATAGTAAAAATGTATTTACATGATAACATTTTTGGATCTTTTAACAATTCATTATGTACTGATTTTTCAAAAATAATGCAAAATCAATTTGTAATGAGTTTAATGGGAGAACTTATGTGTTTATTTGGATTTAATAATTTTTTGGATAAGCATTGTATTTTTTTAAATCAAATTAAATTTGTTAAGGATCATTTAAAATGATTTTCTTTATATGGTAGTAAAAGTAGTGATACACCTATGAGTACCAGTTGTAAGTTGGATGTAGAAAAAGATGGAGAACCAGTGGATAAAAGAAACTATAGAGGTATTATATGGAGTCTTATCTACCTTACAGCTAGTAGACCTGACATTATATTAAGTGTATACATGAGTACTCAGTTTCAAGCTAATCCCAATGAATCATATTTAACTGATTTTAAATGGATTTTAAAATATCTTAAATAAACTCTCAACATAGGACTATTTTATTGAAGAAGACAATCATTTGATCTGATAAGTTATTCTGACACTAACTTTGCTGGTTTCAAGTTAGATAAAAGAAGCACCTCTGGAACATGTCACATTTTTGGAAAGTCACTGTTATCATGGTGTAGTATGAAACAGAAATATGTTTCATTATCTACTACCGAAGCTGAATATATAGTTATTGGTAGATGTTGTTCTCAAATTCTAGGGATAAACCACACTTTACTACACTAGGGATATCAAATCAAACATTTCTCTATAAACTGTGACAATACAATTGTTGTTAACATTTCAAAAAATTTATTATCTCATCCTAGGACAAAGCATATTGATTTAATCCACCACATCCTGAGATATAATAATCAAGGAGGGGATATCAATCTTGAATTCATTAGCCCAGAACATCATTTGGCTGATATATTCATAAATCCCTTGAATTATGAGAGATTATACTACATCAAACATGAATTAGGGATGATTAATTTCAGTATAGGGAACCTCACTTTTTCAACTCACTGTTAGAACCTCACCATTGAACCTCATTGTTAGAACCTCACAGCTGCACATCACTGTTAGAACCTCACCGTTGAACCTCACTATTAGAACCTCACCATTGCGCCTCACATTAGAACCTCACCTTTTCACCTCACTGTTAGAACCTCACTACTGGGTACCACATTGTTGGACCTTGTCGTTACATCATATTTTAGCCTTGAATATGAACTATTTTTTTAGAATTAAATTTCTTGATTTATTTTTGTTTCAATCCCTAAATTATAAAATTAGATCACAAAAACATTTATATCCACTCTCTTCCTAACTATCTAACCCCTCCTCTCAAATTCTTTAAAACCCTAACTTTCCACTGAACCCTCAAACCGCATCGAACCACGACGGAAAGTGTCAAGCACCCTTCTGATAATGATGGATATGTGATAAGGCCTAAGAGACCCCAAGATGAGTCCAATGGTGGCAGTTATATATTAACAGAGTCTGTTAACCCGCATCTGTCAAAGAGAAAAATTATGGCTGAAAATTAGTTAAGAAAAGATTGGTTTCCCTCGAGAAAATCCTCAGTGATGGAGGCCCAAGAGACTCAAGGTTGGATGGAGTGCTTTTTGAACAATAATGTTCCATATAACCCATATCTTTTCAAATATTTCAATGATTATCTGAAATTCGAATTGTCAGATGATGATAACCGAATGGTATCAAGAGTAAATGGAACTTAGGTAAACGTTTCCTCAGCTGAATGGGATGAATGTATAAGGGTACCTCATGAGGGTATATGTCACTACTACTACTCTGGAGTGATTCTTCCAGACAGTGAGATTTATGGGTATGAGAAAGAATTGTAAGAGCTGGCAGGAAATGGGACCTCAAGGAGGATTATTGATACTAACATTAATGGAGAGGATAGACTTTTGTTCAAGTTTATTCAACATGTGATAAGTCCTAGGAGAGGGGACTTCGCTGTGATGAAGTATCAGGACATATTCATATTATATTTACTGAATCATGGACATAAGATCAACCCGTGTAGGTAGCTGATGTCTCGGTTGGAAGACATGACTAAGCCAAGTTCTAAATCAAATTCTCTATTTCATTGTAAACTGATTTCTATGATACTGAAGGTTATGGCCATTACTATATATAAGGATGAAACAATTATAGTCAATAATAATTTTTGTATCTCTAAGTTAATCTGCATGTTTATGAAGATCTGCTGGAATCCCTAGAGATGAGAATGGGTAAATGATGAAGAGAAGATTTATGATATGTTGGACCCTGTAAATAATTATTCTAGGCCAAAGGATAATGGGGATCCAGGTCTGAAGCCTGATGAGGCAGAACCTTTACATTCTGATGAATAAGTATAGGTGGCTATGGAACTTGAGAAAGAAGGTACTCTTATAGATTATATGAGTGATCCTGATATAGTAGCCATTCCACTAGTGGGAATGATTTCTTTTTGAGAGCCATGTCCACCAAAAGAGTTACCGAGGAGAGAATATTTCCTAATGGACATTGAGGTTGAAGAAACCAGTGAAAAAGTGTACGATGTAGCACATATAACTATTGTAGATACCTCAGAATAGGAGGAAGTGGCCGAGTCTGGTCACTCTGACCATGTGGAATATGAAGCTGCTGCTGATAATGATTGTGAAGAAGAGGAACTTAGTTTGAGTCCTATTATAGGAGACATTGAAAGGGAAATGAGTGAACAAGAGTACGGTGTTTTATCTACATAACTTGCTATTGAAATTATGGATGACTCAGTAGAAGCATTGGCTCACTCTACTAGTGTGTCAGTTGATCAAGTAGTAACAGCTGCCGAGGACGCATGGTTGGAATAAGATGAAATAGTTGTCCAAGAGGTATCTCCAAATGAGGGGGAGAATCCTATTTCCAAAGGATCAATATCCCTTGTTCATGAGATTTAAGGATGGATTGAGGACCCTAGGTTTCTGGTGTTGGGTCTAGATTATGATGAATCAGAAGATGAAAGGCCCAATAGAAGTTCTTCAGTTCCGAAAATCATTTTCATACCTCCAGAATACTCTTTCCCTCATGAATGTGTCAAAAAGGTAGACCATGAATCCATGAAATCCGACATGAAGAGAATTTTTAAGGATAGGTCCTTTGAGTTTGAGAAGGATTTTTTTCTAATTCAGGAGATTTCAGCATCTGACTTAGCCAAAATACACTCTAGTATTTATACTAATCCACATCAGGATATAAGGATGTGTCAATGTCAAATGAGTGAGTTGTCAGAGTCTGTGGAGCTTCTGAAACAATCAATGGCGAGCTTGAATTCTCTTCTGACCTCAAGGGATCAGGTGGAAAAGTATTTTCAATATGCCATAGGTGCAGTTTAGTGATTTTTACAGTCTTTTAGGACATTAAGAAGTCCATGAAAGCCTATGTGAAGAGAAAAGATGATGATGTGAAGAGGTTGATCTTTGGGAAGAATAAATCCTATTAGGAGGCAATATATTTTTCTATAGAACCTCTTGGTGCATCTGCATCCACATAAGCCTCTCCTCTAGTCGACAATGAAGCTTTTAGATCCATTGTTAGAGAATAAGTGGAATTGATATCTGGTGCTAGTACTTCAAACTCTCAACTCATTTCTATTTTTATGGAAATTCATACCCTTGTGAGAAATTATTTAAGGGAAGCTTCTCAAGATCAGAAGGCCATCAAGAAAAAAGGTGAATTTTATTACAAATGGGTATACACTAAGAATCATATGGATGGACACATCATGATTCTATTGTAGAACTTAAGGATTCCACCTATCACTCAGACATTTATGGATCAAGTGAGAAAGCTTCTAGAGATAACACTTATCGTGGAGAATTTTATGGAAAATATGGATGACTTTATTTCATCCAATGATAGAGGTGGAAGAATTATCATGGAATTCAAGAATATTCTATTAGCATTCCTCCACGTGGACTGTACACCCATCGTTGTTCTCTAGAATTACCTTCTTCCTCTACTTCCTTAACCTCGACCAATGTTGTTCTTATGATGTCTCCTTCCCAATCCATCAAGAGCTTGACTCCCATGATTCCTTATAGAGTCACTCCCTCTAGAGTCTCTGATTTTTTTTGCAGTATCTCTTACCCTCCTTGCTGTTATCCCTGGGCCTCCACCTCCACCTGCAGACCCTCCCTCTTCCTCTTCCAAAGGGAAGGATTCATTACCTCATTCTGATATGAATTGAGTGTGGTTGTATCTTTTGATAGGGCTTTTATAATTCTATTTTAATCATGTAATAATATTTCATTAATATAAATATGATCTTTTGCCTCTTATTTTATTTATTTTTTGTAGTCACAAGGGGGGAGAAAATACAACACTAATAATTCAATATACATATCTCATTAATCTCTACTAATAAATGTGTGATAGGATTATCTGTAAGACTTATTTATTTTATTAATATACCTCTGATTTTCATTATCTCTGATAATATTATAATTATTCTAATGTTTAATGGAATAATTTGTGATTATCAAAAAGGGGGAGATTGTGGGACTCACTTATTTAGATAATCACAAATCATGTTTAATTCTATAATTGGTTAGTTATTTGAAAATATATTTCAATCTATTTTATTATCATGAATTTACTAAAATCAGTTTATAGTATAAAAAGTATCTAAGTCAAAGGTTGATGTTGAAGGATACTGGTAAAAGGTCACAATTTTTTGGCCACTGTCACGGTCACCATTGACAAACCTACAGCTGAACCTTATAGCTTGAAGTCATTGGTGAATAGGACACCGTTGAAGACCTTACTAATGATGGTTACCATTATAAGAGAAATAGTTATAATGTTGCTTTTTGAAGTCACTAGTACATGTTCAATGTTGTAAAGCCTACCATTGGAGTATTTACTAAAGCATATAAATGTTGAGTCAATGAGATAGGTCATTATTGTGGCAAGGTTACAGTTACAAAGAGTTTTAGTTAGAAGTCCAATATCAGACTTATTACTGGAAGTCTACTTTAAAGTAGTCTACCATGGAAGAGCTCACTGATAAAGTCTACCATTGGACAAGCATACTGTTGGAGAAGAAAACCATTTGTAAATCTTATCATTGTACAAGTATATCATTGGTGAAGTCTACCATTGCTTAAGTATACAATTGGTGAAGTCAACCATTGGTGAAGTCTACTGTTGCTGAATTCTACTGCAGGACAAGTCTAGCAATGGTGAAGTTTACCATTAGTGAATTCTACTGCTGGAAAAGTCTACCGCTGGGTAAGCCTACTGTAGGAAGTCTACTACTGATTAAGATTTGTGTTAAAGATTCAATCGATTGACATGCTATTGTTACCAGTCTATTGATAACATATTGTATACTGTATCAATTTTATTAATATTATCAAAAAAGTTCTATTTGATTTATTTCATGCATCTTATATTAATTAATACTATTTGTAGACATATCAGGAGGCCATTTCATGATATTACAATGTATGAGAAATATTGCATGTGATGTACATAGACCTTTTGTAGGACCACAAAAATGAATGAAAAAAAGACTGAGGAAGATATATATATATATAGAGTAATAGAGATGAACAAAATGTCAAGAGTCCAGAAGTAAAATGCATGAGAATGAAATTAATGAAGTACAAGAAGAAGAACACTCAATTGCTTATAATAAAAATCCAAGACGTTCAAATAGAGATTTTTTAAGAACATTATCAAGGTTGTACTGTTGTGGTTAAAAGAACCCGTGTACAATGATGTTGAACATCTCAGTACCTAGAATCTATTACCTAAAAGTTGAGACACTCTGTTTTTTGTCGCAACTTGCCGAGAAGAACAAAACCATCATTTCCTCAACTCCAAGAAGTCCTGAGCTGATCTTCCAATAGATAGAGCATTCTAAACTCAATCCTAATTTCTCTTTCTCTACGGTGTTTCTTATTTTACATTTCTGAGTAGTGTGTGTTTATTACAAACACACGGTATCTTGTTCTTTAAGAGAGGGATACGAAAAATCCCCACTCAAAACTCTCTCAACTCTTGTTCCACACGCATAAATGTAAAAGATGTTGTGTGTGGCTTGGTTGATTTGTTTCCCACTTAGAACTATGATAGAGGTTGTAAAACCTAGATAGATTGTAAAAACTATTCTAAACCCAGATACAAGTTGTGTATAATGTTTATTTATACAATCTACATGGTGGCAGGTGATCACCAAGTAGTGAGGATTTGGTATCGACTTGAGATTGATCTTATTGTTTATATTGTTGTGCTAATCCTCAAATACTCTGTTTTTTTATCCACAACTTATATTTTTTTCAATATCAGAAAAATTGGTTTTGCATTCACTCTGATAGTAAGATTTGTTTAGTGTGTATATATGCTAAATTTGGTAAACTAGTTTCAAAATTTGAATTTGTGATTACATTGATTCAACTAAGGACAAATCAACCTTATAGAAATTGTTTATAAATTTAATATTTATATCTCTACTATCTTAATTTAGTGGGATGATCTGAATTGGGAGATTTTAATAATAATGTATTAACAGAAATTTTAATTGGAACTCAATTCACCCTCCTCTTTAGTATCCACTCCGACCAACAATTTTGTTGAGTTTGAATATCTAAAGAAATTGTAAATATCCATCCAACCCACTATAATTTACTCTACGACCACTTGTATTGTTTCCTAACACATTTGTATTATTTTTTGAATTTATTTTATTTCCATGTAATTTTATCCGAACACAAAAAAAAGTCAAATTATATAATTTATGACATTCAAAACATTAAATTAATTAAAAAATATAAACATAAGTGATAGAATTTTCAACCTATAAAATTGTAAAATTAGTGTGATGAGACTAGTCCTCCATTAAATTGTATTAATAGTAAATTGAAATATTGTTTTATAACTTCCTTTGATAACTTCATAATTAGTTGATAATGATTATTCCAAATATACAAAAACATGTAGGTATACTAATGATATTATGTGATTATTTTATTATGATAATAAATAATTTTAAAAAAATATGATTATATAAATAAATATAAAAGAGAAGTTCGATTCAGAATTGTTTACCTTACACCTTCATATAACTCCCTATAAAAGTGTATTACACATTTGGGGTAGTATGGTAAGGATATAAGGACCTATATAAAAGTTTAATGTTGTTAGGGATGTATTTTTTCATATGCTTTAATATCTATGTGGCGTATGGTGTGAGTAAAATTTGGGACATGGAAGGTAGTTTTTATAATTTAGAGGGGTGTCACTTTTTTAAATTATCATATATTTATATTAATTCCATAACACTTTCAATGGAATGTGGAACAAAAATATATAATACATGTATATTATATTTGGGTGTGTTGATAAATAGATCAAATACTTATTTGGATACAAGTTTTTAATATGTGTTATTTTATTTCCTTTTGTTACCTTTTTCCATTTTTATTTGTATCACACAAACTAATTTTTAGACAAGAATTTTACTTTTATTCCTAAAACATTATTAACTGTATTAAAAATTTTAGACCTTATATTTCTAAATATGTAAACACTTTTACATTCTGTTATTTATGAACAGGATAATACTTAATAGTAAATTAATAAATGTGTAAGTATTAAAAATAATTTTAGTGACACATTATCTGAAGCAGTATATTATGATATTTTTGTCTATCGACTATCATAAATTATATCAAAGACATTATATTTCATATGAACATAATTTTCTTCATGAAAATTATTTCTTAAATTTAATGTTTAGAATATATCATAATGATTAATAAAATTATGGTATTTACAAAAAAAATTGATTTTTTCACAATTTACCTAAAAACATTCTATATCGAAAGAAATCACAAATGCATATCATAAGTTACCGAGTGGCCCGAAGTCCTTAATTTTTTATTATTTTTTATAATGCACCATTCAAGGGATGAGGTGGAACCCTTACAAGGCCCAAATAATCTATTACATTTTATCAAACATAAATTCTTTAATTTATAAATTTTACCTAGAAACATGAAAAAGTATCTTTATATTGTGACATAGATGAAAATTTGATTTTTGGAGGATATAGTGTTTTCATTATATGAACAAATCATGGGTATCATAGGAAAATGTTTTCAAATAGTAGAGTTTATCGAATAATATAATGTGTCTATTTTTAATGTAAATAAATTATACCATTTATATGTTAATTATAATGAATATTGGAATTCGTGATAAACAATATTACATAATATAAAAATATGTTTAATTTACAATGATAAAACCATAATAATAAAGTTTCACATTTTATAATATATTATAAACCCACATTAATTTCACTCTATCATTACATCAAATGTATGATAAGATGATGGGTTTATCATACATAAAACTAGTCCAAAAAATGAATAAATAAAAGGATTTATCTGTAAAATTAATTTCAATGTCGCCCCAAATCCTCACCCAATATTCCATATATATATAGAAATGTTACCATGAACCAAATTCCCTTTTTCCATACCCCTATTCCCAATCGTGAAATATATAGTTACAATAAAGTTCATGCAGACAGTGTAAACAATATACCCATTGGATTTTGAGAAATGATTCATATAATGAAATTTAACAATATAAGTGAATATGGTAAATATCATATGATGATATTAAATAAAAATGGGACGCTCATTGCTTTACTGATTACTAGGTAGACGCCCATATTATCAACTGTACATGTTTCCTCTAATTCTAAAATGGGATGGGTAGACCAATAGTTTCATCACATCCTATGGTTGAATGAGTTATCAATTATAAAAATAATACCATTGGTGAAGGAATTATCACCATAAATAATATGTATGTTTTAATGTTAAATCACTTCCCATAAGATAAGGCAAGGAGAATGGGTCATCACCATAACTGATTCAAATGTATACAAACATGTCATACCAAAAATCAACAATCATTATTGTAAAATGGTTATCATAGTCCATAATAAATAGTAGAATGTATCATCTCTATAAAATTCACATAAATTTAAATATGAATGAAATCTATAATGATAAGGTGAATGGATTATCACAGAAATTAAAGGAGTCTATGTGATTGGGTCATTGCAACTCAAATCAATATCACGGTTGAATGGGGAATCACCACTCATATCACTAAGGTGAATTAATTATCAACATTACCATACTAATGAACATAATTAATTGGATATAAAAATAATAATAATAATAAATATTGAAGTTATTTTATCACTATAACAATGAAAATAATATTGGAGAATAGGTTATCATCATAATCATAAACAAAAAAGGGTCATTTGGTCATCAATGACTTTATATACATAATCTTGTTTAACATAAAATCAACATAAGTATAAACAGAATCATGTGTAAAAAAACAATCATAGTAGTCATAAAATATAATCAAATTTGAATAGATAATCAATAAATGTGTAAAAATTATGAATGAAAAATGAGTAGCCATGTAAACTATAAATAAAATGAATGATGAATAGATAATCACTAAAATAATAAATATTATATTTTTTCTGGATAATAACCATAAACATTACAATAAATATAAGATAGTCCTAGAAAGGGTGAACCTATTATCACTATAGGAATTGTATACTACAATCCAAATTACTCAATTTTCCACTTACATCCATGATGTTGTAGAACTGAGGAATTTTTTTCCCTATCCTTCCCTAGGAACGACTTAAGATAGAAAAAAATCATTAGTATCACAAGGGATACAATATATTGGGAACTAACTAAACCAAGGTCCCATAGTGAGGTTTATCCACCAATGTACTAACCAATAAATAAGATTTACATTGACATGGATCACATAAAAATTCATCTCATGGATCACTATGTTGATTCACAATCGATCAAATTTATTAAGGGTTCTATCCTCTATGAAATTTTATTATTTATGTTTCTATAATAGATATTAGAATCCATTAATATAATGAAATGTGTTTTAGGGTCACTTAGGTAGTATATAGCTTATACAGATCTCCTAAAATATATGAAAATGATATTTGATTCTATTTTAGTTCATTCATAAAATCCCTATGACCTCCGCATGCCATACGACACAAGAAACACATAAAAAATTATAGAGGAATTTTGGTGCCACTTATATTATATTCATGTATATTCACTCAAAAAATTTAATTTCAATGTAACAAATTATATTATATGATTTTATAAATGAATAATAAAACCCTCAATATATGGGTTTTAGTGAAGAATAATTTGGTAGAATGATAATAAATTAATAAATGTAATTGGATTCATAATTTCGCATATATAAAACCAACAACACCTTTGATGCCTTGTTCAAAACTCAAATGATGAAGATATGAATATGGAGGTGATAAAAGTGAGGGATAGGGGATTATAGATTGGGTCTAGCCGAGAGAGAGAGAGAGAGAGAAGATGGATATCAGTGATATTTATTAATATTATAATTTATTCAACATAATAAAAATTTAAAAAAAAATTAAAAGATAGTGGTTATCAGGTTCACCCACAAGTGGTATATAGTATCCCCATGACTATTAGGAATGGTACACCATTAATTAAATGAATCATCTGGGGAATTCGTAATATTTGTTCCACTAAATACACTTTTCTAAGGCCCAATTTACCCATTTATTTTTTCCCATATGATATTTTTTTGACAAGTAGGTTTATTTCATAATATATGGACTCCACCCTCTATTTACATATCTAGATATCTTAAAACATCAAAATATTCTATCAATTATTAAAATTTAATAAAATGAGTACGTAGAAATGTGGGGGTCAATACCTACTCCCCCACAATATATATGATCATCCTCAAGAATCATCATCATTTATCCCCATGACTAGTGTCATTATTTGAAATATGATCCACAATCTTTATAAAAAATATTAAATTGTACATGACATATATCCCCATATATATAGAGAAAATTTTAACTAATATGAATTCAATACATTCTCATGTTTTCCACATACTCTGTGGTTACCCGTCAAAGGACATGTGTTTATCCAATTTGGATTTTTTTATTCAATTTAATGAATATTATGATAATAAATAATTTATTTTGTCAAATAAAATACACATATATTCCCCGTAATTTGATGAAAAATAAATTCCATAACAACATAAAAATATCCCTATAACTATAAAATCAATGTTTAATCTATTTATTGTTGACGTACTTCAAAGGTTAATGTCACTAGTCTAAACAAGATCATAACTATATAAGAACTATAAATAAGACGATCCTAATCTTACGCATATAATTCCACAACATCCACTTGATTCCTTATAGAAAGAAAATGTTTCACTCTATTATTATAGTATCTGAATCCTTAAACATAAATTATTTAAAATATTCTTAAATTTAATTCAACAAATACATTCCACTGATCTAGGGTCTAGTGTCTATTTGAGGATTAAAATAATACACAAAAACGAAATAAATATCAGCATCATATTTATTTAATCTATATAGATTGTACAAAAGACACATTAGTCATATTAAAACTCAAATGGATATCCTATGGAAATGCATAATGAATATTATGATATTCATATCATAACAAGGTAATAAAAATTATATTATATATTAATTTAGGACCCATACCATGATATCACAATGAGAATGATCATGATTAATGAATCAAGTCAAAATGAAATGAAAAATAAGACATGGTGTAATTATAATCAAATCATAAGACCATTAAATAATAAAAAATGTGCTAACTACATAAAACATGACATGATATGTTTAAATAAATACTCCATATCTCATTTACATAATAATTTTTGCTTGGATAACTACCCACATACCATATTTGGAAACATATAAAATACAAAAACCATGATATCTTATGATATGGAAGGATTAACCATTGTATTTTTGGTCTATATAATATTAGGTACACCAATCACAGAATGAATTACATTCCTACTATATTGTATAATGAATGTGAATGATAAATAATTTGTATAAATTGTATAAATACATGATGAATAATTGGTTTCATGATCCTATTTCAAGTCATATATAGATTTAATAACACAACGATTGCAAATATAAGAATTAATTAAATTTATTTATAATTCAAAATCATAAAAGTATATATATATATATATATATATATGGATCATAGATTCCAATTTCTTAAATTATTTTGAGATGTTTCGAAGATTTAAAAAATAAAATACTGATCCACTATGGATAATATTTTTTGAAAGAAGAAAAATAAATTTTGGATAATTGAGTTCAGATGTTTAATTCATCATTAATAATTGAAATAAAAGTGTTATATATATATATTATGTAGTAATTTTAAAATCTATTAATTCTTTAAAATCGATTTTTGGAGTTCATGGTTGAAATGATGGAATATTTTTCAAAATCACAATTTCACGACTGCCTCCCCACAAAGTGTACCCCTCCTTGCCCGAAAATGTGAGAAGGGAGATAATGACCCCCCGAGTCCCGCCTCCAGTAGGCCCCGGGTTGGCGACTAGCACCGAGGGTATAGTAAACACACAAATGGGAGGCATTTCCCTCTAAGAGAACACATGCAGAAGAGATAGATAAGATAGACACCAATCAAATCAAAATCAGAATTGGAATATAATAGAAACCCATTTACATATATGAATTGTCATGAAAACGTACCACAACTCAAAGGGGAAAAATACAAGTACCAAAAATAATGTAAAAACAGCAGCAACCACAAGCCCGAACAGCTCCTCCAACAACAAGCCAGTAGTAACCAGCCTGATCCTCAACCTGCTCTAAGTGCCTTGAAAAATAGTTTATATATATACGTAGGATGAGTATAACAGTAAACTCCATAGGATCCTCCCTGAAGCCTCTCGTGCAAAAGTAAAGAGAGCATACTAAAGAAAAGTGAACAACAAGTTAAACTAACTAATCACCTAATCAGATATACTAAGTTCCAACCTCACCATGGCTACTCTCACCATGTAACACATACAAGAATATAGTATATAATAAAGAATATCAAGGGTACCCCGCTACTACATTCCCACTGGTTTTCCACTTTTCCCCAACATCGCACGTCCAAATCATCTCTCTAAAAAAAGGCTTGCTCGCAGACACCTGGGTGAAGCACCACAATTTGCACCTTGTGTACCACAATGGATTTCTCGTAGACACCTGGGAGAAGCCCCTCACAATCCTCACAACCAAATGTTACCAGGTAGTTTTCGGGAGCCACCACAGCTCGCATAACATGTTTCATAAGTCAGGTATTATACCTCAAGCCATTACATCACATACACCGACTAAGGATCCTAAAGCCATCACAGCCTATACACGTTACACCTATAGCAGTCCATAAGATAGTATATCCAGAATATATGTGTGTGAATAACCACAATCCATTAAAGCCCTATATACATATATATGGGGAAACTAACTGTTGTACCTAATGGAACAAGTATCTACCAAGAGAAGAAAGTGGGGCCAAAGGGGGTAGTCAGCCATTCGTCCTCCCACAGAAATGTTGGGGAAAACACACCCCAGGGATCAGACATAACTTCTACTAACATTTCTAAAACTCCGGGCTGGAACTTCTAAGACATGGTATCCTATAAGCACACAACCATTTAAATAGCTTTATTAGATTACTTCATTTAGTTTTTTTCAATTCCACTGTACGTTAATTAGTTCTTTAAACATTAATTATCCATGAACAAATCCACATTAAGATTCATTAACATCACACCCAAAGTCCATTATTCCTTATAATGTTTTCAAAATCATCCTTAAGTGTCAGCAAACACCATCCCCATGAATTGACACCATTTAATCAAACATGTATTAAAGAACACATACCATTATTCCCAGGCATTCTAGAAAATCACTCTATTATACTAACACAAGGGGCTCAACACGGTGATTAGATGTACTAACTGTCATTTCATTGCCGCCTAAAGCAAGGTCATAGACCCATTCTCCCTTGAGAAGCTAAATATTGAAAGCACGTGGCATACCCCGCTTGAATTCGCCTATTTCGGAAGAAGGGTAAGCAAGACCATCTGCCTTGAGAAGTGGGGATAAGTTAATCAAATAAACAACCGAAGGAAACAACAAACATCCAATAATCACATCTATTCCATTCCATCATTCGTGGTGTCCTCCCCAAGACCCACATGCAATAACCGATTCATCTCTCTACTCTAGGATTCATCTTCTACCACAACCAAAAGTCCTCCATGCCTCCACATATAACCACCACCATCCAGGATCACATCATAGCACAAGCAACAGGAAATCAAAAACCACATTAATTGGGCTCTAGGCCCTTTAAAAATCAAGAGGGTAAATCAGAACCCCTTATGTGATTATCAAACAATCAGATCTTTAATCCATGTTGAATTAATAGGTTTGTTATTCATAGGTTCCAAATTCGGGAAACCTAATCAGTAAGCTATCACAAATGATTATACAGGATTACTATGCCAATTTTATTAAAATCAAAATATAACAAGAACTAGATTCGTTCACATGACTCTTAATATTTATCCAAACAAATATCAATTAGTCTTGGTTTACATTCTTTACAGATTTCCATCAAAGACAACTCATAAGAAAAGAAAGCATAGATATCACACCATCTAGAAAAACAAGAGGAAACAACATAAGATTGATATAATTTCTTTATCTGGTTAAAAATATTCATTATGTTAATGTAATTGTCATCCAGTGGGATTAAAAATGCAAACAACACAATTGCACGTAAAATATTGAGAAGCAACGAATCCCCTGCCTCAATGGTTTTTTATGAAAACCACAACGGTCGAACAATTCTCAAGGAAACCGAGTCGATTCTCCAAAACCTCACCTTAGATATCTCCCCCTAGAAAGATCAAAACCAAATATTATCATATTTGACATCCACAAACTTAAATCTACCCATAATGGGCGTAGATATATGAAATCGAGAGAAGGGAAGGAGTAGATCTAAATAGATCTACGAATCCAAACAAGAACGATCACATACCTCCTGAAAAAAGATTCGATTCACCACGGGAAACCTTCGGATCACCTCCAAAACTCTAGGGAGGGGTTCTCATACCTTCGAGGATGGTTAATCCATAGTTATGGCCACTTAAGATCTTAAATGAGAAATTTAGAGGCCAAACGGTTGAGATCCACAATTTTAGGATCTAATTTAAGTTCCCACACTGTTAGTCCATACGGTTTGACAAAAAGTGCGCTAACCATGCTTTAGCTACTGCCTTGGACACCCATCTTGCATGGTTCAGCTGCACGGTTAGAAAAATAGTGCACCTCTCGTGCGGAAGCTACTACCTCTTCAAACAGTGCCCTCATAGTTAGGTCGCACGGTTAGAAAAACTGTGTGCTAATCGTGCGTTACCCACTACCTCCATGATTAACTATTCACGGTCTGGCCACATAGCTTAGACAAACCGTGTTCTGCCCATGCGAAAGCTACTACCCTTTATTTTCCCTTAAAAGTCCTCCCAAATGCACCTCAAGTCACCTTAACCTCCCAGAACACCTCCAACACCGCATTTTCACAATGTAATGGGATGGAGTGGTTCGGGCCATTACATTTGATACCTCTCAAAATATTCTTGTCCTCAAGATTCCAAAACCCACATAAATTGAAAACAAAATGGGGTCTGAACAACCACCCCTTGAGATACCTCTCAAAAGAGATCAAGCCACAAAAGTTGTGAAGAGAGCCATTTAAAAAACATGAATGTTTCGTAACCACATCAGCTACAACGATACATGAAAAGTGCTAAATATTGAACAATACCGGGTACTGAGCACGTATCTATGACTCACATTCCCAAGTACTCTCCTCCAAGCCACCGCGTCGCCACAAGACATGAACTAAAGGAATATATCTCTCGCGCAACACCTTCTCCTTGCGGTCTTGGATCTCCACAGGTTTCTCCTCAAAGGTTGCATCATCATCAACATTGATCTCTCCCCAATCGATGATGTGAAAGTCATCATGAAGATAACAATGGAGCTGTGATACATGGAAAACAACATGATTCCGACTCATCTGAGGGAGAAGTGCTACTCGATACGCCACAGCTCCAATATGATTTCACCCCTCGAAAGGCCCAACAAACCAGGGAGAAAGCATACTTCCACGACCAAACCTTCGCTTCCCATGATTAGGAGTCACCTTCTGAAACACATGATCCCCAAAATTAAACTCTAAGGGTATTCTTCTTTGATCAGCATATGATTTCTGACGATCTTGCACTGTCTTCATCCACTCACAAATCACATGAACCATCTCTGTTGTATTCTATAGTAGTTCCGGTCTGAGAATTGCTGAATCTCCATCCCCAGTCCAACAAAAGGGAGAATGGAACGGCTGGCCATAGAAGGCTTTAAACGACACCAAGTCGATAGTGGAGTGAAAACTATTATTGTAAGAGAACTCCACCAAGGGTATGTTCCTTATCCACGATCCTCCAAAATCATGAACACAAGAGTGTAACATTTTTTCAAGATTTTGGATTGTTCGCTCTATCTGGAAATCTGTTTGAGGATGAAAAGGAGTGTTAAGGTATAGTTGAGAACCAAAAACATGTTGGAGACCTATCCACACCCTGGAGGTAAAACCAGGATCTCGATCAGAGATGATCATCCTAGGGACTCCATGATGTCTCACCACCTCCTCTAGATACTGCCTTACCAAAACTTCCATTGGGCAAGACTCCTTGATTGCTATAATGTGGTCCAATGTTGTTAAACGATCCACTACCACACAAATAGCATCATGTCCTCCCGAATCACAGTGTAGACTAGTAACAAAGTCCATTGAGTCGTCCTCCCACTTCCACTGAGTAATATCTAATGGATGAAGAAGACCTCCAGGAACATGTTGTTCGGCCTTCACCTTCTAGCAGACTAAACATCGAGACACAATCTCTGCAACCGCACGCTTCATCCCAGGCCACCAAAACTGAATCCTCAAGGATCGGTACAAATTTGTCACGCCAGGATGTACTTCTAAGGGAGGACTATGGAACTCTCGGAGAACCGTCTCGCGCATCGTCAAGGGAACAAAAATCCTTCCATGATACAACACTCTGTGTTGTTCATCCTCCGACCAACCATCAGGGGCGTCATCACAAACAACTCTGTCTCTCTATTATTCCACCACTAGATCCCCCAACTGGGACTCTTCTACCTTATATATCATGGATGACTATACCGTCATCTGAAAAAGATAGCCTCTACCACCATCTTCTCCCATATCAATATGTAATGCTGATGGTTCTTCCATTACTCTCCAGGAATCACCATATTCACGCACAACATCACTACGTGACTTTCAGATTAGTGCATCAGCTACAAAATTCCCTTTTCTAGGTGGATACAATATTTTGAATTCTTATTCCTGTAATAACTCCATCCATTGATGATATCGTAAGTTCAACACACTATGGTAGAAAACATACCTCAAACTCTAATGATCGGTGAAATGCACAAAGCGCTCACCAATGCGGTAATGTCCCCACAACTTTAGAGAATACACCACCTCTTCCTAATAAATATAATGAGTGGAATAGTTACGTTCATGGGGGAATAACTGCCATGACCCATAAGAAAAAACGGACCTCTATTGCATGAGAACACAACCTAACCCTAGATGTGAAGCATTTTAGAAAACATCAAACCGGACTCCCTAAGCTGGAAGAAAAAGTACTGGAGCACTCATGTACTTATCCATTAGATATTAAAGAGATTCCTGACTCTAATAAGTCCATATGAATGCCTAATCATTCCTGGTCAAATCTATCAGAGGATTTGCAACTTGTGAGAATTGGCTACCAACCGCATGTTGTAGCCTGTGAGACTAGGGAAACATCACAGTTCTAAAACTTTCTTGGGGGCTTCCCAAGACACAACTGTTTCTATCTTCGATGGATCCACAACAACTCCCTATTGGGACAGTACATTCCCCATGAAACAGACTTCTTGATTCCAAAACTCACAATTAGACAACTTACCAAATAGCTGATGTCGATGAAGAACTCCCAAAACAGCTTGTAGATGCTCAGCATGATCCTCTTTAGACGTGGAGTACACAAGTATGTCATCAATGAAAACTACAACAAAGTTGTCCAGGAATTCATGGAACACAGTATTCATCAATCCGATGAACACAGGTGGATCATTAGTCACACCAAACAGCACTACAACGAACTCATAATGCCCATGACGTCCACGGAAAGTAGTCTACGGAATACCCTCATCCTTCACATGCATCTGATGCCATCCTTACCGCAAGTCAATCATTGAGAATCAACTTGCACCCTTTAGTTGATCAAATAATTCATCAATCTGAGGAAGAGGATAATGAATCATTATTGTCACTTTTTAAGTGGTGATAATCGACAAAAAACCACAAACTACCATCATCCTTCTTCACGAAGCAAACTTGTGCACCCCATGGTGTCACACTTGGATGAAAAGAAAACTACAATGTAACAGACCATCAAGGTGTATACGTAGATCTCGTAACTCAGAAGGGTACATCCTATATGGAGACATAGAAATAGGATACCCTCCTAGATATTGCTCGATCCTAAACTCGATCTCTCGTCGAGGGGGTATGGTTACAACCTCTTCTGGAAACACATCAGGGTACTCCTCGACGACCTGAGGAAATGCCAACTGCTGAACCTATAAACATCTCATAATCATCTCGACCATCAGTAATGATACGGAAGGAATGTGCCTATGTCCCATCCGATGATCTTTCTCACCAACAAACACTACATTCAATCCATCCACACCATTGAAAACAACCTTCTTTATGAAGTAAACCACGATAGCCTACACTGAATACAACCAATCCATGCTGAGGATAACATCATCTGGTTGTATTCATAAACATAGGAAATATCTCCAAGAGTGGTGTTTCCCCAACACTAGCGCACAGTCTGTACATATTTCAAACAAGTCCACTCAACCTACAACTGGAGTAGTCTACCCCAAGAGAACTGGAAGCCTCTCTACCTTATGTCCCAAAGCATGGACAAGGGTAGGTGATCTGAAGGAGTGTGTCGCTCCTAAATCTAACAAGTCATACTCCAAGGTAGAAAACAATCAAAGGGTACCACGAACGACATATGGATCTTCTAGTGATAGAAACGCTAGAGAATGAAGCTGACCACGACCTCCTACATAACCTCTATGACCCTGATGATGACCACCACCATGGCCGCTCTTGGCTCTCTGAGGACAGGGAGCATCATGGGGATGTCCTCTGGCTGCCCTAACTACCCTCTGCTGATCTAATCCTGGTGGAACTGGATGTTGCGGCCTCAGCTGGAACTACCTCAATGGAGGAACCTGTAGTGTAGTGCCCTGTGCACTATGATCGCTCTAAATGGTAGAGCACTCCCACTGCTGATGGCCATGACCACCACAAGAAAAACAAGCGCCTGATCCCTTGGTATACGTCTGATAGTTTTTGCATCTGGAGAAACGAGATGTGAAGGGGTCTGACCTACCCCCGAATAAATGAAAACTCTACTGCCCTATAAATGGGAACCCTGGACCACAGGTTTTCTTTGTGAGGGATCATGACGATCCCCCTCTTGCGACGATCCAGTCTGGGAAAAAGTGCTCTCGTCAACCTATGCCCTTTCCAGCACCTCAAGATATCTCTTCAGTATAAATGGGGTGACCTGGCACTGGATATATGGATGAAAAGCCTCCTCTAAATGCCTCGCCCCGACCTCCTCATCATGTAACAGGTCTGAAATATATCGTAAAAGGTTCCTGAAATAGATTCCAAATTCTTGAATAATTGATCTCCCCTCATGAAGGGTAAGATGCTCCTGGGCACTGGATGCCTTTGCAGTCATAGAATGGAACTCAGCTCTATACATGTCTTGGAACTCCTCCCATGAGATCGTAGATTCCACGTGATCCTTGAGGAACAAGAACTACCACTGCGTCTCTGCTCCATACAACATCTTCACAACTAAGGACACTCATTGCTCCTTTTGAGCATGAATCGAACTGAATTCGATTTGGACCTCCTCTAACCAGTATTCCATGATAACATCTGAAACGGAATCCTTGTACTTATGTATACTCTAGCTCTAATACTCTCAGAGTTTCTTCCTACAAGTATCATCATCGTCAACCTCTACCCTACGACGATCTGTTGGAATAGCTTGCTCGACATTTTTTTCCCAAACCTGACGAGGACATCGACCGGGAGACATACCTGTAAAATAGAAAACTGTTAGAGCTCCTAAACATGGAATTTGGAAGACTCAACATTAATTAATTAATTATTTTATTTTATTCATTTTAGGTTAACCTATTCAAAGTTCTACCCATTCAAACACAGGAACAAAGAAGAATAATGCATGATCCTTTCCTATCTCTCTACCCTGCAACTAGTATCACCTTCTTTAGTAGCCATTGTTAACTTAATGGTCCGTACATCAGATCATAGGGGGCCCTAAACGCCTATTTCTCAACTGGTCTCCAGTGTTTACATCACTTTCTAACCATGAATGACACTGTTTCCCTACCAATGCATGCATCCTCACATGTTCCTAACTCTAAACTCCATTCTATCCCTCAACCTCTCTCTGATACCTCTCTTTCACGAACCCATCCTCACAAAGTGTACCCCTATTGGGACAGAAATGTGAGAAGGTAGATAATGATCCCCGTGCCCATCCTCCCGTAGACCCTGGTTGGCTACTAGCATCGAGGGTATAGTATACACACAAATGAGCGGCATTACCCTCTAAGAGAACACATGCAGAAGAGAGAGATAAGATAGACACCAATCGACTCCAAATTAGAACTAGAATATAAAAGAAATCCAAGTCCATATATGAAATGTCATGAAAATGTACTACAACTGAAAGGGGAAAATTACGAGTACCCAAAAAATGTAAAAACAGTAGCAACCAAAATCCCGAAAAGCTCCTCCAACCACAAGCTAGTAGTAACTAGCCTGATCTCAAACCTACTACAAGTGACCTGAAAAATAGTATATATATATATACGTAGGGTGATTATAAAAGTATTCTCAGTAGTATCCACCCCTATGTCTATCGTGAAAAAGTAAAGAGAGCATGCTAAAGCACGGTGAACAACAAGTGAAACTAACTCATCACCTAAACAGGTATACTAAGATCCCAACCACACCATGTCTACTCTCACCAAGTATGGAATACAATAATATAGAATATAATAAAGAATTTGAAGGCTACCTTGCTACAACTTCTCCACTGGTTTTCCACGTTTCCCCAACGTCACACGTCTAATACATCTCTCTCCAAAAAGGATTTCCCACAGACACCGGTGTGAAGAACCACAATCTGCACCTCATGCATCACAAAGGATTGCTCGCAGCCACCTGGGAGAAGCACCACACCATCCTCACAACCAAAAGTAACTAGGTAGTATTTGGGAGCCACCACAGCTCACCTAACATGTATCATATGTCAGGTATTATACCTCAAGCCATTACAGACCATACATTGAGTATGGATCCCCAAGCCATCATAGCCTATACATGTTAAACCTATAGTAGTCTATAGGATACTATATCCAGAATATATGTTTGTGAATAACCACAAGACATTACAACCCTCTACACACACATATGGGGAAAACTAACCGTTGTACCTAATGGAACAAGTATATACCAATAGAAGAGAGCGGGGCCAAAGGGGGTAGTCAGCCATTCATCCTCCGAAGGAAATGTTGGGGAAAACACCCGCTAGCTCAGAATCCCCGGGGTGTCATTTTCCCTTACTGATAGGGTGGAGTAGAATATTGAAACACAAAATGTAAAAAATAAACTATAACTCACGACCACACTATGGGAATAACCTAGTCATAGACACCACTGCATCTAACGTCTCTCGATCTCCAGGCTGTTACTTATAAGACTGAGTATCCTATAAGCATGGAACAATTTAAAGTGATTTATTAAATTACTTTATTCAATTTTTTTCAATTCTACTGTAACTTAATTAATTCTTTAAACATTAATTATCCAGGAAAAAATCCACATTAAGTTTCATTAACATCACACCCAAAGTCCATTGTTCCTTCAAAAGTTTTCAACCTCGTCGTTATGTTTCAGCTAACACCAACCCCATGGGTTAGCATCATTTAATCAAAAAAAATATATAGAATACTTTCCCATATTCCCAGGCATTCCTGAAAAGCACATTATGCTACTAACACAAGGGGCTCAACATGGTGAGTAGATGCCCTACCCATCGAGTATTTGCAACCTAAAGCAAGGCCATAAACCCATTCTACCTTAAGAAGCTAAACAAGAAAAGCACATGGCATACCCTGCATGTTTTCGCCTCTTTTGGAAGAAGGGTAAGAAAGACCTACTGCCTTGAGGAGTGGGAAAAAGTAAAGAAAATAAACAACCAATGGAAATAGAAAGCATACAAAAATCACATACATTCCATTCCATCATCCCTGGGGTCCCCCAGACACCCACATGCATAAACCGAGGCATCTCTCCACTCTAGGCATCATCTGCTTCCACAAACAAAAGGCCTCAAGGCCTCCACATATTACCACCACCATCCAGGATCACATCACATCACAAGCAACAGGAAAAAAAAACACCACATTAATTGGAATCTTGGACCATTAACAATCAAGGGGGTAACTCTAAACCCCTTAAAGAATTATTAAACAATCAAATCTTTAATCCATGTTGAAATAACATGTTTGTTATTCATAGGTTCCAAATTCGGGAAACCTAATCAGTAAGCTATCACAAATCATTATACAAGCTTACTATACTAATTGGATTAACATAAAATTACAACAAGAACTAGATTCATTATCATGCCTCTTTATCTTTATCCAAACAAATATCAATTAGTCTTGGTTTACATTCTTTACTAATTTTCATCAAGGAAAATAGATAATAAAAGAAATCATAGATATCACACCATCTAGAAAAACAAGAGGCAACAACATACGATCAATAAAATTTCATTTTTCGGTTCAATATATTTATTATGTCAATTCCATTGTCATCCAGCGAGATTAAAAATGATAGAAATATAGTTTCACGTAAAAGAAAGAAAACAACGATTCTCATACCTCAATTGTTTTTGAGGAAAACTACAACTGTCGAAGAACGATCTAGAAACATGGGTCGATTCTCCAAAACCCCACCCTAGCTCTCTCCCCCTAGCAAGATGAAAACAAAATCTCATCATATTTGACATCCACACACTTATATCTACCAATAAGGGGCATAGATCTAAAAAATCGAGAGAAGAGGAGGATTAAATCTAAGTAGATCTAAGAAACCAAACAAGAAAGATAACATACCTCCAAAAACCAGCTTCAACTCGCTAAGGGAAGGCTTCAAATCACCTCCAAAACTCTTGGGAGAGGTTATCTACCCTTTGGGGAAGGGTAATCCTGAGTTATGGCTTCCTATAAGAAAAAACAGGAAATTTAGAGGCGAAGCGATTGAGATACACAATTTTAGGATCTAATTTATGTGCCCGCACGGTTAGTCCGCACGGTTTGACAAACCGTGTGCTAATCGTGCGTTAGCTAATGACTTGGCCACCCCTCTAACATGGTTTGGCTGCACGGTTAGACAAATATTGCACCTCACATGTGGAATCTACTGCCTTTTCAAACACTCACTGCACGATTAGGTCATACTGTTAGACAAACCATGTGCTAATAGTGTATTAGCCACTGCCTCTAAGATTACCTATGCACGGTCTGGCCGCATGGTTTAGACAAACCGTGCACAGCCTGTGCGAAAGATATTTCCCTTTAGTATTCTTGAAAAGTCTACCCAAACACACCTCAAGTCACCTTAACCACCCAGAACACCCCAACACTGCATTTTCACAATGTAATGGGCTGGAGATGTATGTGACATTACATCTGATAGCTCTCAAAAATATTATCCTCCTCGAGAATCCAATTCCCACCTAAAGTGAAAATGAAACAGGGTCTGATGAACTAACCCTCGATATACCTCTCAAAAGATATAAGTCCACAATAGCAGGAAATAGAGTCATTTCATAAAAATGAATGTTTCATAACCACATTAGCTACAATGATACATGAAAACAGTTAAACATTAAATAAAAATTGGTACTGAGCACGTATCTATGACTCGCGTTCCTATGTACCCTCCTTCAAGACACCGAGTCGCCACAAGACACGAAAAAAAGGAATAGAATGCCCATGAAACACCTTCTCATTTCAGTTTTCAATCTCCACATGTCACTCCTCAAAGGTTGCATCATCATCAACATCGATTTTTCCCCAATCGATGATGTTAGAGTCGTCATGAAGATAACGACGGAGCTGTGATACATGGAAAACATCATGTATCCGACTCATCCGAGGGGGAAGTGCTACTGAATACCCAAAAGCTCTAACATGAGTCAACACCTTGAAAGGACCAACAAACCAGGGAGAAAGCTTACATCCACCACCAAACCTTCACTACCCACAACGGGGAGTGACCTTCAAAAACAAATGATCCCCAACATTAAACTCTACGAGTCTCCTTCTTTGATCGGAATATGATTTATGACGATCTTGCGCTATCCTCATCCTCTCACGAATCACATGAACCGGATCTGTTGTATTTTATACTAGTTCCTATCTAAGAAATTCTGACTCTCCGACCCTAGTCCAGTACAACAGAGAACGACAAGGCCGACCATACAAGGCTTCAAATGGAGCCATGCTAATGGTGGAGTGAAAACTATTACTGTAATCGAACTCCACCAAGGGTATGTTCCTTATCCATGATCCTCCAAAATCCATAACAAAGGAGTGTAACATGTCTTCAATATTTTGGACGGTTCGCTCTTTCTGACCATAAGTTTGAGAATGAAAAGGTGTTCTAAGGTATAGTTGATCACTAAAATCATGTAGGATACCTCTCCACACCCTGATGGTAAAATGAGGATCTTGATCAGAGATGATCTTCCTAGGTAATCCATGAAGTCTCACACCTCCTCTTGATACTGCCTCGACAAAACATCCAATATGCTTGACTCCTTGATTGCTATAAAATGGGATGATTTTGTTAAATAATCCACTGCAACCCAAATGTAATAATGTCCCCCAAAATATCGTGGTAGACTAGTAACAAAGTCCATTGAGATGTCCTCACACTTCTACTGAGGAATCTATATTAGATGAAGAAGACAACTTGGAACACTGTGTTCAGCCTTCACCTTCTGGCAGACTAAACATCGAGGCACAAACTCTGCAACCGCACACTTCAGCCCCAACCACCAAATCTGACTCCTCATGGATCAGTACATCTTTGTCACACAAGGATGTACTACTAAGGGAGAATTATGGAACTCTTAGAGAACCGTCTTGCACATCTTAAAGGGAATTAAAATCCTTCTATGATAAAATACTAGGTGTTGTTCGTCCTCCGACCAACTATCAAGGGCCTCACCACAACCAACTCGGTCTCTCGAGACTTCCACCTCTAAGTCCCCCAACTAGGACTCTTATACCTTCTACATTAGGGATGAATGTAATTTCTTCTGAAAAAGATAGTCTATACCCCCAACTTCTCCCATGTCAATATGTAATGTTGAAAGTTCATCCATTACTCTCAAAGAATCACCAGATTCACGCACAACATCACTACGTGATTTTAGGCCTAGCACATCAGCTAGAACATTCCCTTTTCCAGGAGTATACGATATTTTGAAGTTTTATTCCTGTAAGAACTCCATCCACTGACGCTGTCGTATGTTCAAGTCACACTGGAAAAAAACATACCTCAAACTCTTATGATCAGTGAAAACCACAAAGCACTCACCAATGCGGTAATGTCTCCACAAAATTAGAGAAAAAACCATGACTTCCAACTCAAGATTGTGATTGGAATATTTATGTTCATGGGGACATAACTGCCGAGACCCATAAGAAAAAAATTGACCTCTATTGCATGAGAACACAGGCTAACCCCAGATGTGAAGCATCGTAGAAAACATCAAACTGGACTTCCTTAGTTGGAAGAAAAAGGGCTGGAGCACATTCTTACTTCTCCTTTAGATACTCGAAAGCCACTTGACATTGATTAGTCCATATGAATGACTGATCTTTCCGGGTCAAAGCTATCAGAGGAGTTGAAACTAGCGACAAATTGGCTACAAACCTACTATAGTAGCCTGCGAGACCAAAGAAACGTCGCACCTCTAAAACTATCATGGGGGCTAGCCAAGACACAACTACTTCTATCTTCGATGGATCGATAGAAAATCCCAATTGGGACACAAAATGCCCCATAAAACAGACCTCTTGAGTCCATAACTCACACTTTGACAACTTCCCAAATAGCTGATGTCGATGAAGATCTCCCAAAACGGCTTGTAGATGCTCTGCATGCTCCTCTTTAGACGGGGAGTACAGAAGGATGTCATTGATGAAAAATACCACGAACATGTACAAGAATTCACGGAACACAGCATTCATCAATCCCATGAACACAGCTAGATCATTTGTCACGCCAAACAGCATTACAATGAACTCATAATGCCCATGATGACACCAGAAAGCATTTTTCGGAATATCCTCATTCTTCACATGCATTTGATGATATCCTTACTGCAAGTCGATCTTTGAGAACCAACTTACACCCTTTAGTAGATCAAATAAGTCATCAATCCATGGAAGAGTATAGCGATTATTTATTGTCACTTTGTTTAAGCAACGATAATCGATACACAACTGCAAACTGCCGTCAGCCTTCTTCACAAAGTGTAACACCCTGAGATTTTATGAAAAATACTCTTTTTAATTTTATTGATTTCTTGTGTTGTACGCTACACAAAAAGGATATTTCACTACACGCATCCCTGACATGACTTGAATTACATGCAATCGCGACCTTCCATGATAGCGTGTGTTGTACGCAATACCGAGTTTTCACTAAACAACGATATGTTATATAAACTAGCCGTTATGAATAGTAATACCAACTTTGTAAAATTTTATAAATTTTATATTTCAAAATGGACTTCATTTTTGGATTCGGAATATCAAAATTATCCAGTGGTGAATTTTTGGTATTTTTCTGAAAACATTAAATTTTTTATGAATACTGAAAACCCTAGGTTACTACATAAAAACTGACTTTTTATTTAAATAATTATTTATTTTATTTAAATTTATTTTAGGTCAATATTGATACATAATACCTATATAATTTCAAGGTAATTCATTGGACTCATTTTATAATAATTTTAGATATATAATAATTTTATTGAATTTATCACAGTCTTTTACCCACCTCCTAGAAGAATTTGGAAATTCACATAAAACATAATTTTACCAGTTCTGTGAGTGTAATTTCAAAAACTCAAGAGAAAAAGTTAATATCACGGACTAAATTTTTGTTCAATGAGATGAAAATAATTTTTGGTGAATAGTAACTTTTTACTTTTATTTACCACAGTTAAAAGTAAATATGGTAATTAAGGGTAAAAATGATATTATTATTACCATAACACATGTACTAATTCTATTGGATAAGTTTAATTATCCCAAAAACAACCTTAGGAATAAAATACGACCATTTAGGTCCACTTGGATTAGATTAGGAAATTTATTATTAATTTATTTAAAGAAGGGTTAAAATATTTAAAATCAATGTTTAATAAATAATTCATTTTTAATATGGGGTTATGCATAAGATAAATTAGACTATAAATATTCATTGGAAATCTAAAAACATTTTCTACCTAATGGTATTTTATTTATAATTTTTAGACATTAAATATTTCATGTTATTTATCACACAATGGTGATGCAATAATTAACTAAATAATGAAAAATTAAAATAATTGATATTATAAATACCCAAATAAATGTAATTTGAGACTTTTTATGAATTCCACTAATATTCAAGTTTGATATGACATGTTACTATTGATTTAATTAAGTTTTTTCGAACTAATAATGCTGTTATGATTTTCACAAAAATCAATTACCAAATAGTGTCAAAATTGACATAAAATAGTTTTTTAAAAAAATATTATATAATTAATTGTTATTTTATTCCTAAAAATATAAGGTTCTGAAACATGACATAGATAAGGATATATATATTAATAATAAACCACTTGGAGTTCTTTTGGCTTGATATAGTTTTTTTATTAACCATATAGTGTAAAAAAAAGAAGAAACGGTAAAAGTTAAATTATTTAACATTGAGTTAAATCTAAATGATAAGTTTAAAATTGTCACCTAAACATGTCTAAAATCTATTTTTTGAGATGATGTAGACCAATCCCCACTTTAGCTTCGAAATAAATCAATTTGAAGCTATTATAAACTGAATATGACTTTATTATAAAATAATATTTTATGTTTTTCCAAAGATGCCCCTATCCTCCCTTATAAAAAGGGCACCCTTTCCCTCTTCTCTTCGCACCCTTTGGAGCCTTGAAGCTCGTCCAACCCCTTCCCATTTCACTTTTACACTTCCTTGGAAACATTCTGGAGGTTCTTTTCTTCTCAAAATACCAACTCTACTTCCTTAAGAGAAGGCTTAAAGGAGGTGCGTCGAAAAAGTGGTGATCTCATCTTCCGATTCTCTCAATTTTATTTCTTCTTCTACTTCTTCTTCTTTAGTTGTTTCATCATAAAGTAATAACATAAGTATCACTAATATACTTATATGTTATTATAAATATTAAATAACCCTATTTCACCTTCTATCCATCCTACGGAAAACGAAATCACCGCGCGTGCGTACGTACGAAATACTGTCTCCACGCCGTGGTGTAATCTGTTTTCGAACACCACCTTACTTGGATGGGTATAATGGTGTAAATAAATAACTATATATGATTATTTTAAAGTGATATTGATTCTTAAATATTATACATACACTTGAATATAATTCCACGATCATGGGAATGATATCATCGCTCGTGCGTACGTATGGAATACCGTCTCCACGACGCGATGAGATTCATTCTTCATAGTAACCATTCAAGAATGATTATAAATTATATATAATGAATAATAATGAAATATATGAAATAATGGATCTACTGTATTTATGTATATATATATATGTGTGTGTGTGTCATCTACTTACTTCCATTCAAGTCAATAAAGAAAGGAAAGCGGCGTTCATGCGTGCGTACAGCCTACCGTCTCCATGAACGGTGTGTTTCATTTCATTTATCTATCTATTATATATATATATAATGAATATATATGATATATAAATCATTTTTTACATTCTTGAAGTAAGTAAATCATGATATAAATAATAATAATATCAAGAACAACAAGTCCAAACACGTACGATAAATGAAACAATTTTACCCAAAATGCTACTTCATCATGGAATTGACAAAGGAACAGGTAATATAAATATCTAAGTGAACCATATATGATATAATAAAAATGACTATGATTCTGTAATAAGTAAATTACATTATTTAAATAATTATACAGGAGGATCAGATACATATGAATCATATCAGACCTAGGGTAAGGGATAATTATTCCAATCTTATTCTTATCTGAGATTTCTTATTCGTAAGTATTTACTGGGGTTATTTTTATTATCCATGTCCATATGTTATCAAAATATTTTCATTTAATGTTTAAATTTCTTCCATGTATGTTTAAAGTCATTCTTACCCTTTTTTACTTTTACCACATCGTATGGAAGGAATCATTCTTTTGTTTACCATACGAGGTACTTTTTGACATTTCAGACAAAAGTACGAGAAGAATGTTATTTTTAACTTATACTGCGTGGATGGATTTTTACGGTTTTATGACACCTCATTTTCATGAATCTAACTATACAATTTTTTATAACTAATTTTAACAAAATAATTTTCTCTTAAAATTGCATGGAATATTGTGAAAAGAAAATGATTTTAAAGTTGAAATGATATTTTCCTCAAGAATTCATTTCAAGTGTTTTATCAAAAAAAATTCATCTAAGATGAAATTATTTCATATTATTATGTTTCAATTATAATGCCTCTATGATTTACATGGTTTCACTTTTCTTATGATTAAAATATCCATTGGTTTATATGGATTATGTGATGATTGGATGATGTTTATGAAACACATTTTATTCTTTGGGTTATAATGAATGTTTTATGTTTATTTTGTGGAACAAGTAAGAATGATTTAATTATGAGATGGGGGGACCTATATCGCCCACTAATGATTTGGGTAAAGATTAATATCTCATGAGATAGACATGGTTGGAATGGTAAGTTAATCCAGTTCAGTGTTACAGGACTGGAACGTGGAGTGAACTCGATTTAGAATGGGACTTTGTCTAGTAAGATGGTCTTGGAAGCAGTGCCTTGGCTATAATGGAAATCATAACATGTGATTCATGGATTCCACAATTAAATGTTTTATTACCATGCTAGTTTATCATGAATAATGTTCCTTTATGATCTATGCCTTGTGTACTTCCATGATTTATGTCGTTTCTCATTATTTTGATTTTTAGATTTTATGTTCATGTTTTTGCATTCAAATGTTTATGGATTGTTTTATGTTATCTATGATTACCCTTACTGAGAATTTGAGATCACCATTTATATGTTTTATTTTCCCCGTGATTTTAAGAAAGGTTTCAGGTAAGAAAACAAAAAGGGGAAGATCTTTATGGGAGATATTGAATATCATTCACCACGATTAGAAGATTATTTTCTGAGTTTCCAAAGACACTAAACTATTATGGTCCTTGTGTGTCTGTTTTCGTTATGTACTAATTATTCTGAAAATGTAATTTCATGTACATGTACGTCATGATTTGGGTATCTACAGTTTGTATCAGAGGAATGGTTTAGTTAACCTTTGGAAACTAGGATGCGAAAACTTTAGTGAGATCCCTAGAGATATTTCTAAGGAATGTCTAGGGATGTCCATAAGGTTAAGTATAAGTATAGGTTTTAGTACTATAATTATGGTAACTATATTATAATTAAACCTAAGATGTTAGATATTTATGGTAATCCAACTTCATTATATTGTTTTCCTAGCATGATTTTTTCCTCTCACACTGTTCTTTTTGGGTTTTAGACGATGGCTGGAACCCGAAGGAACCGTGTTGATAAATGTATTGGAAAATGCAATGATTGTCCTCCCACGAAACCAAATGTGATGGGAGATGGAGTGAAAAATCATATTGCTATACTTACATAAGCTATGAATCATTCTGGATTTTCAAATAATCAGAGAAGGGAACAATCTTCTATTGAGTCTTTCATGAGGCAACATCCACCGTCTTTCAATGGGTCTTCTGACCCACTTGTTGCTGAACAATGGATTAGTACCATTGAAAAGATATTTTCCATACTTCGCTGTTTAGAAAATTAACAATTCATTTTAGTTTTTTACCGTTTATAAGGTGAAGCTGACCAGTGGTGGACTATAATTAAGAATACAAGGCCCCAAGATGAAATTGAATCCATGGAATGGGACAAGTTCAAGAACATCTTTTTCCGAAAGATCTTCCCTCATATTATTCTAACAAAGATGGAAAAAAAGTTTCTTGAGCATAAGAAGAAGGATGATGAATATGTTGGTATATACGAAGAAAATTTTACAAGACTTGCATGGTATGCATCTGGAATTATCATCCGAACTAAAAGTAAAGTAGATAGATTTTTCAGTGGCTTAAAACCATGTTTTTGAAGGGAATTAGCTATAAGAGACTTCAATAGCCATGATGAAATTGTGTGTTGTGCTATCAAGGTAGACCTATATGTTAGTGTAACATATCCATATCATGGTTTTGACAAGAAATGAAAGATGGAGTTCAAGGAGAAATCTTAGAATAATGGTGAAAAGAAGATGAATGTTTCTTTATGCTCAATGTGTGGAAATATCCATGGTGGAGATTGTCTTAAAGGGACTAAAAAAAGTTTTAAGTGTGGAAAAGAAGGTCATTGAGGATCTGAGTGTCGAAGTAATGGAAAAAGGGTTGCTAATGATGTGAATAAATAAAGGACTTCAGAGAACACACCACCAACACTTCAATGCTTCAAGTGCAAGGAAATGGGGCATTATGCTAATCAATGCCCTAATCCAGGGGTTAATGATGATCAACGTGAGAAAACTCATAAGGTAAAGGATAAAGGGAAGTCACATGCGTTCACTATTTGTTATGTTGAGTATGAAAATGATGTGGTGTAATGATTAAGTGTGTATGTAATGGGATTTCAAAATAGTATCATGGAATTTAATTTATAGTATCTTGGAATTTTGAAATATCTGTGTATTGGTCCATTTTGGTTTTTTATAAGAATATGGTGCTGGTAACCAGGAAAATTGATTCAAATATTTTGGAAAGCAGATGACATGCTTATAATGAAGGGATAAGGAGAAAATAAATTATTTGATAGTATTCATGAGCTCATGATTGATATAAGGAATAAGTGATTTCATGGTTTGAGAATATATAATTTTGAGGAATTTGGTATTTGGAAATTGTTAGCTTTTAACCGCATTCAAGTTTTCACTATAGTTAAATGGGTATTAGTTTTTCTAGATAATACATCATTAAGACCTTCGAATGTTCGGAATGTGACCAACAAGATATATCGTATGATATATGGGCGATAAATGATGGTATTCACGTACTTCTTATGTGACCTCTTAGGTAATCATTTTCTTTACACTATGAGATTGCACAGAAGTATTTTTGATAAGCTTACAGGTTGGAATGGATTAAGTTGGACATCAGATAGAATTGTATAAGGGTATAATTTTTTCCGATATTATTTATGGAATTTTATAATAATGTTGTTTTAGAAAAAGGACAACCTGCAGGACGGGCGACAACCCATCGCATTCGGACAAGGCTATGGGAATCAAACCCACAACTGAAGTGAAATATGCCTTTATCACCTACCACTGGCCTAAAAGAAGTCCCTATTTTGTAGAAACCATTTTTATTATATTAAGCAGTATGATATATGAAGTATAAGTCCATTTTAGGAACCATATATGATTAATCTCACTATTGATGGACTTATGTATTTTTGATAACTTTTTCTAACCTTTTGTTTAAGATAGATGGAATGACCCATCATTTTATCACATGATCTGCTAACAGTTCACTAATGAAAAATTCAACTTGATTTCTTTAATAGATGAAGTGGAAATTGTCCAAAGAACGACCAACGGTGAGACTGTACCAAAATCAAGAATGTATTTCTTCTAATTCCAATTTCTTCCACTTTAGGGAAATGATCATGAAAACCAAAAAATTTGTCCTAGTGCCCTTATATCCAATGAATCAGATGGTACCTTAGATCATAAAAAATCTATGGATTTGTGATTGTTTTCTTTTTCATGGCCATGTTCTCTACCATTCTCCATCAGAACATGATTGTTAGATTTCTCTTCCATATCCATATTTTCACCTATGTTCTCCTATGTGGAAACCCATTGATTAGTTAATTTGGGAAACTGTTACGTTTCATACTTTAGTTTTTAATGATTGGTTTTGGTATTCCTTTTTATGATGTGGGTTTCTATTAAAGAAACTTTCGATTAGTAAACCATTTATAAGCCCGACGAATTTCGAGGGCGAAATTAATTTTAAGGGGGGTAGAATATAACACCCCGAGATTTTATGAAAAATATTATTTTTAATTTTATTAATGTCTTGTGTTGTATGATACACCAAAAGAAGCTTCCACTACATGCATCCCTGACTTGTCTTGCAATACATGCAATTTTCACCTTCCACGATAGCGTGTGTTGTACGCAATACCGAGTTTCATTAAACAACGATATGTTATATAAACAAGCCGCTATGAATTGTAATACCCACTCTTTAAAATTTTATAAATTTTATCTTTCTAAATGGGCGTCATTTTTGGATTCAGAATATTGAAATTATCTTAGGGTGAATTTTTGGTATTTTTATGAAAACTTTCAATTTTTGATGAATAGTGAAAACACTAGGTTACTATTTAAAAACCGACTTTTTATTTAAATAATTATTTATTTTATTGAAATTTATTTTCTGTCAAAATTGATACATAATACCTATATAAGTTCAATGTAATTCATTAGAGTCATTTTATAATAATTTTATATATATAAAAAGTTTATTGAACTTTTCACCGTCTTTTATCCACCTCCTAGGTGAATTTGGAAATTCACATAAAACATAATTTTACCACTTCTATGAGTGGAATATTGAAAATACAAGAGACACAATTAATATCAAGGGATAAAATGTGTTTCAATGAGATGAAAATATTTTTTGGTGAATAGTAACTTTTTACTTTTATTTACCACGGTTAAAAGTAAATTGGGTAATTAAGGGTAAAATGATATTATTATTTCCCTAACAGATGTCCTAATTCTATTAGATAAGTGTAATTCGACCAAAAACAACCTTTGGAATAACATATGACCATTTTGGACTACTTGGATTAGATTAGGACATTTATTATTAATTTATTTAAAGAAGGGTTAAAATAGTTAAAATCAATGTTTAATAACTAATTAATTTTTAATATAGGGATATGCATAAGATAAATTCGACTATAAATATTCATTATAAATCTAAAAATATTTCCTACCTAATTGTAGTTTTTTTATAATTTTTAGTCATTATATAATTCAAGTTATTTATGACACAATGGTGATGCAGTAATTACCTAAATAATGAAATATTAAACTAATTGATATTATAAATACCCAAATAAATGTAATTTGAAACTTTTTGTGAATTAAACTAATTTTATAGGTTAATATGACATGTTATTGTTGATTTAATTAACTTTTTGCTAAATAATCATGCTGTTATGATTTTCGCAGAAAGAAAATACCAAATAGTCTCAAAATTGACATAAAATAGTTTTTAAACCAAATATTATATTATGAATTGTTATTTTATTCCTAAAAATTTAATGTTCGGCCAAATGACATAGATAAGGATATATATATTATTTATAAACCACTTGGGGTTCTATTGGATTGTTATAGTATGTTTATTAACCATATAGTGTAAGAAAACAATAAGACACGGTAAAACATAAATTATTTAACTTTTAAATCTAAATGATAATGTTAAAATTGTAACCTAAACTTGTCTAAAATATATTGGTTGAGAGGATTTAGACCCATCCCCACTTTATCTTAGAAATAAATCAATTGGAGCTATTATAATCCGAATATTAATTTATTATAAAATAATATTTTTTGTTTTTCCAAAGGTGCCCCTCTCCTCCCTTATAAAAAGGGCACCTCTTCCCTCTTCTCTTCAAACCCTTTTGTGCCTTGAATCTCGGCCAACCCCTGCCCATTTCTCTTCTACACTTTCCTAGAAACATTCTGGAGGTTCTGGTATTCTCAAAAGACCAACTCTACTTCCTTAAGACAAGGCTTAAAGGAGGTGCATCGAAGAAGAGGTGATCTCTTCTTCCGATTCTCTCAAGTTTCATTCTTCTTCTACTTCTTCTTCTTTAGTTGTTTCATAATAAAGTAATAACATAATTATCACTCATATAATGATATATTATTATAAACATAAAATAACCCTATTTCACCTTCTATCCATCCTACAGAAAACAAAATCACCGCGCGTGCGTACCTACAGAATACCATCTCCACGCCGTGGTGTAATCTATTTTTGACCACCACCTTACTTGGATGGGTATAATGGTGTAAATAAATAATGATATATGAATATTGTAAATTGATATTGATTCTTAAATATTATACATACACTTCGATACAATTCCACGATCATGGGAATGATATCATCGCTCATGCGTACGTACAGACTACCCTCTCCACGACGCGATGAGATTCATTCTCCATGTTAACCATTCAAGACTGATTATAAAGAATATATAATGAATAATAATGAAATATATGACATAATGGAGATACTATATTTATTTATATACATATATCATCTACTTACTTCCATTCAAGTCAATAAATAATGGAAAACAACGTTCATGCGTACGTACGACCTACCGTCTCCATTAACAGTGTGTTTCATTTCATTTATCCATCTATTATATATATATATACTGAATATATAAGATATATAAATCATGTTTGAAAATCTGGAAGTAATTAAATCATGATATAAGTAATAATAATATCAAGAACAACAAGTCCAAACACGTACAATAAATGAAACAATTTTAAGAAAAATGCTACTTTAACTTGGAATTGACAAATGAACGGGTAATATAAATACCTAAGTGAACCATATACGATATAATAAAAATGAATATGATTCTTTAATAAGTAAATGACATTATTTAAATCATATAATAGGAGGTTCAGATACATATGAAGCATATCAGACCTAAGGTAAGAGATAATTATTCCAATCTCATTCTTATCCGAGATTGTTTATTCATAAGTATTTACTGGGGTCATGTTTATTATCCATGTCCATATGATCTCAATTTTTATCATAAAATGTTTACTTTTATTCCATGTATGTTTAATGTCATTCTTACCCTTTTTTTACTTTTACCACATCGTATGGATGTAATATTTCTTTTGTTTACCATACAAGGTACTTTTTGACTTTTCCTACAAAAGTACGAGAAAAATGTTATTTTTAACTTATACTACGTGGATAGATTTTCACGGTTTCATAACTCCACATTTTCATGAAGCTTACTCTACAATATTTTATGACTATTTTCAACAAAATAATTTTCTTTTAAATTTTAATGGAATTTTGTGAAAAGAAAATGATTTTGAAGAAGAAAGGATATTTTCCTCAAGAATTCATTTTAAGGGTTTTATCAAAACCATTTTTCATATAAGATGATATTATTTCATATGTGTATGTTTCATGTATAATGTCTCTATGATTTAAATGGTTTCACTTTTCTTATGATGAAATATCCATTTGTTTTATATGGATTATCTGATGATGGGATGATGTTTATGATACCCATTTTATTCATTGGGTTGTGGTGATTGTTTTAAATTTATTTTTTGGAACAAGTATGAATGATTTCATTATGAGATATGTGGGACCTATATCTCCCTCCAATGCATTGGGTAAAGATTAATATCTCATGAGATAAACATGGTTGGAATGGTATGTTATTTCGGTTCAGTGTTACAAGACTGGAATGAGGAGTGAACTCGATTCAGAATGAGACGTTGTCTAGTAATATGGTCTTGGAAGCAATACCTTGGCTACAATGGAAATAATAACATGTGCTTAATGGATGCCACCATTACATGTTTTATTTCCATGCTAGTTTATCATGACTAATGTTACTTTATGATCTATGCCTTGTGTACTTCCATGATTTATTTCGTTGCTCATGATTTTGAGGTTTAGATTTTATGTTCAAGTTTTTCACATTCAAATGTTTATGGATTTATTTATGTTCTATATGCTTACCCTTAGTGAGAATTTGAGCTCACCCTTTATATGTTTTCTTTTCCACAGGATTTAAATAACAGTTTTAGGTAAGAAAACAAAAATGGGAAGATCTTTATGGGAGATGTGGAAGATCTTTCACAACGATTAGAAGATTATTTTCCATGTTTCCAAAGACACTAAAATATTACGGCCCTTGTGTGTCTATTTTCGTCATGTAATATGTATTCCAAAAAAGTAATGTAATATCCATGTATGCCATGCTTTGGGTCTCTACACGAACAAAACTGGTGCACCCCAGAGTGACACACCTGGTCGAACAAAACTAAAGTGTAATAGACCATCAAGTTGTATATGTAGCTCTTGTAACTCGGAAGGGGCCATCCTATCTGGAGACATAGAAATAGGAGACGCTCCTGGATGTATCTCGATCCCGAAGTCGATCTCTCGTCAAGGGGGTCAGGTGACAACCTCTTCTGGAAAGACATCAGGGTACTCCTCTACAATCAGAGGAAACAACAACTACTGAACCTCTGAATAACTCTTCATCATCTTGGCCATCATTGATGATAATGACGGAACACAACTATGGCCCATCCGAGGATCTCTCTCACCAACAAACACAAATTTCTCTCCATCTGCACCAAAGAAGACATCCTTCTTCCTGAAGCAATATATGATAGCCTACACCGAATACAACCAATCCATGCTGAGGATGTCATAATATGGTTGTATTTGTAAACATAGGAAATCTCCCCAAGACCAGTGTTGCCCCAACACTATCTCACAGTCTCTACATATCTCAAATAAGTCAACCTGACCTCCAACTAGTGTAGTCAACGCCAAGGGAACTGGAAGCCTCTCTAACTCAAGTGCAAATGCATGGACAAGGGTATGTGATATGAAAGAGTGTGTCAGTACTGAATCAAACAAGGCATAAAAAAAGGTAGAAAACAAGAATAGGTTACCTCGAACGACATTTGACTCGTCTAGTGTAGGCAACGCTAGATCATGAAGCTGACCACGATATCCTCCATGGCCTCTCTAACCCCGATGATGACCACCACCGCAGCAGCGCTCTTCTCTCTGTGGACGGGGAGTGTCATGGGTCTGTCCTCTGCCTGCCCCATCTACCCACTACTGATCTAAACATGGTGCAACTGGCTGTTGCGGCCTAGGGTGGAACTGCCTCAATGGAGGAACCTATAGAATAGCACCCAGTTCACGATGACAGCTCTGAATGGTCGGGGACTCCTGCTGCTGATGTCCATGACCACCATAAGAAATTTTTTTGCCTAATTCATTGGCATAAGTCTGAGAGTTGCTGCCTATGGAGAAATGAGACGTGAAGGGCTGGGACCTACCCCCGGCTGAACTGAAACTCTTCTACACCGAAAAAAAAGAACCCCAGACCACATGTTCGCTTCATGAGGGATAATGATGATTCCCCTCTCGTGATGATTCAGTCCTGGCCAATGTCCTCTCGAAAACCTCTGCCTTTGACAGCACCTCAAGATATGACTTCAGCATAAATGGGGTGACCTGGCACTGTATCTCTAGATGAAAAGCCTCCTCAAAATGCCTTGCCCTGGACTCCTCATATGGTAACAGGTCTGAATCTTATCTTAAACGGTTTTTGAAACGGATTCCAAACACTCAAAAAGTAGATCTCCCCTGTCGAAGGGTAAGAATCTCATGGTGACTAGATGCCTTCATAGTCGTAGAAAGGAACTCGACTCTAAACTTGTATCGAAACACCTCCCATGGGATTTTTGATTCCTCATGATCTCCTAGGAACAAGAACCACCACTGCCTCGCCACACCACGCAACATCGTTACAGCTAAAAACACCCAATACTCTTTTTGACCACAAATCAAACTGAAGCCGATATCGACCTCCCCTAACCGGTCTTTCATTACTACATCTGAAACAGAATCCTCATTATTCTGCAGACTCTAGTGCTGAAAATATCATAGTGTCTTCCTCCAAGTTTCATCATCGTCAACCTCTACCCTGCGATGATCTACTGGAACATCCTGCTGGACATTTTCTGCCCAAACCTGACGAGGAAGTCCACCTGGAGCCATACCTATAAAATAGAAAACTGTTAGAGCTCCAAAACCTAAAATATTCAAGACTCAACATTAATTAATTAATTTTTTTATTTTATTCATTTTAGGTTAACCTATCAAAGGTCTACACATTCAAACGCAGGCACAAAGAAGAATGTTTCCTGGTCCTTTACTAGGTCTCTACCCTGCAACTAATCTCACCTTGTATAGAAGCCATTATAAACTTAATGGTCCATTCATCAGATCATAAGGGTCCCTAAATGCCTAATACTCATCTGGTCTCCAGTGTTTACCTCACTTTCTAAAGATGAATGAAATGGTTTCCCTACAAACCCATGCTACCTCAAATGTCCCTAACTCCAAACTCCATCCTATCCTTCATCCTCCCTCTAATACCACTCTGTCACTACCCCCTCCTCACAATGTGTACCCCTCTTGGGCCGGAAATGTGAGAAGGGAGATAATGACCCCCGAGTCCCACCTCCAGTAGGCCCCGGGTTGGCAACTAGCACCGAGGGTATAGTAAACACAAAAATGAGATGCATTACCCTCTATGCGAACACATGCGGAAAAAAGAGATAAGATAGACACCAATTAACTCCAACTCAGAACTGGAATATAAAATAAACCCAAGTGCATATATGAAATGTCATGCAAAAGTACTAAAACTAAAAGGGGAAAACTACGAGTACCGAAAAGAATGTAAAAATAGCATCAACCACAAGCCTGAACAGCTCCTCCAACCACAAGCTAGTAGCAAACAGCCTGATCTACTACCTACTCTAAGTGACCTAAAAAAAAGTATATATATATATACGTAGGGTGAGTATAATAGTATACTTAGTAGTATCCCATCCTAAGCCTCTCGTGAAATAGTAAAGAGAGCATGCTAAAACATAGTGAAGAACAAGTGAAACTAAGTCGTCACCTAAACAAGTATACTAAGTTCCAAACCTCACCATGGCTACTCTAACCATGTAACACATACTAGAATATAGCATATAATAAATAATATCAAGGGTACCCTTCTACTAATTCCCCACTAGTTTTCCTCTTTTCCCCCATTTTGCACATACTAAACATCTCTCTCCAAAAAGTATTTCTCGCAGACACCTGGGAGAAGCACCACAATCCGCAGCTCGTTCACCCCAAAGGCTGGCCCGCAGACACCTGGGTGAAAAACCACACCATCCTCACAACCAAAAGTAACCATGTAGTTTTCGGGATCCCCCACAGCTCGCATAACATGTATCATACGGAAGATATTATACGTCAGGCCATTACAACCAATACACTGAGTTAGGATCCCCAAGCCATCACAACCTATACACGTTAAACCTATAGTAGTCCATAGGATACTATATCTAGAATATATCTGTGTGAATAACCACAATAATTTACCACACTCTACACACATATATGGGAAAAACTAACCACTATACCTAATGGCACAAGTATCTACTAAGAGAAGAGAGAGGGCACAAAGGGGGTAGTCAGCCATTCATCCTCCCACCGAAATGTTGGGGAAAACACCCCCAGGGCTCAGAATCCCCGGGGTATCAGTTCCCATTACTAACATAGTTGATTAGCGTATAGAAACACAAAAAGTAAAAAATATACTATAACTCAAAACCACACTATGAGAATAACCTATTCTTAGACACAACTCCAACTAACATCTCTAGAACTCTGGGCTGCTACTTCTTAGACTAGGTATCCTATAAGCACATAAACATTTAAAGAGCTTTATTAGATTACTTCATTCCATTTTTTTCAATTCCACTGTACGTGAATTAATTCTTTAAACATTAATTTACCATGAAAAAATCCACATTAAGTTACATTAAAATCACACCCAATGTCCATTGTTCCTTCAAAAGTGTTCAACCTCATCATTAAGTTTCAGAGAACAATAACCCCAAGGGTTGACACCATTTAATCAAACAATTATTAGAGAACACTTTACAATATTCCCAGGAATTGTAGAAAAGCACTCTATACTAATAACACAAAGGGATCAACACTATGAGTAGATGTACTACCCATTGAGTCTTTGCTGCCTAAAGAAAGGGATTAGACACATTTTACCTTGAGAAGCTAAATATGGAAATAATGTGGCATACCCCGTGTGTCTTCACCTCTTTCGGAAGAAGGGTAAGCAGGACCAGCTACCTTCAGCAGTGGGGAAATGTAAAGAAAATAAACAACCAAAGGAAACAGAAAGAATCCAACAATCACATCCATTCCATTCCATCTTCCCTGGTGTCCTCCCTGACACCAACATGCATAAACCGATGCATCTCGCCACTCTAGGATTCATCTGCTACCATAACCAAAAGGCCTCCACGCCTCCACATATTACCACCACCATCGAGGCTCACATCACAACATAAGAAAAAGGAAAGCAAACAACACATTAATTGGGATCTTGGCCCTTTAACAATCAAGAGAGTAACTCAGAACCCCTTAAGGAATTATGAAACAATCATATCTTCAATCCATGTTGAATTAACAGGTTTTTTATTCGTAGGTTCCAAATTTGGGAAACATAATCAGTAAGATATTACAAATTTCATTCTTACTATGGAAATTTGATTAACATAAAATTACAACAAGAACTAGATTCGTTCACATGCCTCTCTAACATTAGCCAAACAAATATCAATTAGTACTGATTTACATTCATTACCAATTTGCATCAAGGACAATAGCTAAGCAAAGAATGCATAGATATCACACCATCTAGAAAAACAAGAGGCAACAACATACGATCAATAAAATTTCATTATCCGGTTCAAAATATTTATTATGTCAATTCCATTTTCATCCAGCAGGATCAAAAATGATAACAATATAGTTTCATGTAAAATAATGAGAAGAAATGAATCCCCTACCTCAATGGTTTTTGACGAGAACCACAACAGTTGAAGAACGCTTATGAAACCCAGGTATATTCTCCAAAACCACACCTTATATCTCTCCCCCTAGAAATATCCAAACAAAATGTCATCATATTTAAAATCCACACACTTAGATCTAACCATAACATTAATAGATTTAATAAATCGAGAGAAGAACGAGAAGTAGATCTAAGTAGATCTACGAAACCAAGAAAGAACGATCACATACCTCCAGAAATCGGCATTGATTCGCCAATGGAAGCCTTCAGATCTCCACCAAAATGCTTGGCAGAGGTTCTCTAACCGTCAAGGATGGGTAATCCCGATTCATGGCCGCTTAAGAGAAAAAATGATCAATTTAGAGGTGAAGCGGTTGAGGTCCACAGTTTTAGGATCTAATTTATGTGCCCGCACGGCTAGTGCGCACAGTTTAACAAACCGTGCACTAGCCGTGCGATAGCTACTGCATTGGCCACCCCTCTCACACGGTTCAGCTGCACAGTTCGAAAAATTGTACGCCTCCTGTGTGGAAGCTACTGCCTCTTCAAACGCTCCTCGCACGGTTAGGTCACATGGTTAGGTCACACGGTTAGAAAAACTGTGCGCTAACCATGTGTTAGCCACTTCTTGCAAGACTACCTATGCATGGTCTGGCCGCACGGTGTAGACAAACCATGCGCAGACTGTGCGAAAGCTACTACCCTTTAGTTTCCATTAAAAGTCCACCCAAACGAACCTAAAGTCCCTTTAACATCCCAGAAAACCTCCAACACTGCATTTTCACAAATTAATTGGATGGAGAGGTCCGTACCATTACATCAGATACCTGTCAAATCTTTCTCGTCCTCGACAATCCAAAACCCACCTAAAGTTAAAACGAAACGGGGTCTGAACAACCACCCCTCGAGATACCGATCAAAAGAGAGAAATCCAAAAAAGAAACAAATAGATCCATCTCATAAACATGAATGTTTCGTAACCACATCCGCTATAATGATACATTAAAAGTGTTAAAAATTAAACAACACTGGGTTCTGAGCACGTATCTGTGACTCACGTTCCCAGGTACTCTCCTCCAATCCACCATGTCACCACAAGACATGAACTAAAGGAATATAATGCCCACGCAACACCTTCTCCTTGTAGACTTGGATCTCCACAGGTCTCTCCTCAAAGGTTGCATCATAATCAACATCAATCTCTTCCCAATCGATGATGCGAGAGTAGTTATCAAGATAACGATGGAGTTGTGATACATGGAAACATCATGTATCTGAGTCATCTGAGGAATAAGTGCTACTCGATACGCCACATATCCAACAAGATTTAACACCTCAAAAGGCCTAAAAAACTGGGGAGAAAGCTTACTTCCATTCCCAAACCTTCGCTTCCCACAATAGGGAGTCACCTTCAGACACACATGATCCCCAAAATTAAACTCTAAGGGTATCTTTCTTGGATCAGCATATGACTTATGAAAATCTTGAATTGTATTTATACTCTCAAGAATCTATTTAACCATCTCTGTTGTATTCTGTAATTGTTCCAGTCCGAGAATTGTTGACTCTCCGACCCTAGTCCCACACAATAGAGAACAGCAAGGCCGGCCATACAAGGCTTCAAATAGCACCATGCCGATGGTGGAGTGAAAACTATTATTGTAAGTGAACTCCACCAAGGGTAATTTCCCTATACATAAGCCTCCAAAATCAAGAACACCAGAGGGTAACATGTCTTTGAGAGTTTGGATGGTTCGCTCTGTCTGACCATCTGTTTGAGGATGAAAAGCAGTGTTAAGGTATAGTTGAGAACCAAAACAAATGTTGGATACCTCTCTACAACCTGGAGTTAAAATGAGGATCTCGATCGGGGATGATCTTCCTAGGGACTCCATGAAGTCTCACCACCTCCTCTAGATACTTCCTTGACAAAACATCCACTGAGCATGACTCCTTGACTACTATAAAGTAGGCGTATTTTGTTAAACGATCCACTACCACTCCAATAGCATCATGTCTTTCCAAAGCTCGAGGTAGACCAATAACAAAGTCCATTGAGATATCCTCCCACTTCCACTGAGGAATATCTAATGGATGAAGAATACCACCATGAATATGGTGTTCGGCCTTCTGCTTTGGGAATACTAAACATTGAGACACAAAATCCGCAACCGAAAGCTTCATCCCAGGCAACCAAAATTGACTCCTCAAGGATCGGTACATCTTTGTCACGACAGGATGTACTTATAAGGGAGAACTATGGAACTCTCAGACAACCATCTCATGCATCATCATGGGGACAAAAATCCTTCCATGATATGACACTCGGTGTTTTACATCGTCGGATCAACCATCAGGGGCTTCACTAAAAACAACTCAGTCTCTCCAGAATTCCACCTCTAGATCCCCCAACTGGGACTCTTCAACTTTCTACATCAAGGTTGATTGTACCGTCATCTGGAAAAGATATCCTATACCCCCCAACTTATCCCATATCACAATGTAATGCTGACAGTTCTTCCATTACTCTTCAGGAATCTCCGGAATCATGCACAACATCACTACATGACTTTTGGCTCAGCACATCAGCTACAACATTCCCTTTTCCAGGTGCATACAATATTTTGAAGTCGTATTCCTATAATAACTACATCCACTGACACTATTGTAAGTTCATGTCATGCAGGGAGAAAACGTACCTCCAACTCTTATGATTGGTGAACCCCACAAAGCGCTCACCAATGTGGTAATGTCTCCAAAACGTCAGAGAAGACACCACAGCTGCCAGCTCTAGATCATGAGTGGAATTGTTACATTTATGGGGACATAACTGCCGATACCCATAAGAAACAACTGAACTCTATTGCATGAGAACACAACCTAAACCCATATGTGATGCATCACAAAAAACATCAAACTGGACTCCCTTAGCTGGAAGACAAAGGACTAAAGCACTTTCTTACTTCCCATTTAGATACTCAAAAGCTGTCTGACAGATCTGTCCATATAAATGCCTGATCATTACTAGTAAATGCTATCAGAGGAGTTGAAACTAGTGAGAAATTGGATACAAACCTCCTGTAGTAGCCTATGAGACCAAGGAATCTTCGCACCACTGAACTGTCTGGGGGGGGGGGGCTGCCCAAGACACAACTGTTTCTATATTCAATGGATCCACAACAACTCCCTATTGGGACATAACATTCCCCAATAAACGGATTTCTCAAGTCCAAAAATCACACTTCAACAACTTCCCAAATATCTGATGTCGACTAAGAAATCCCAAAATGTCTTGTAGATTCTTTTCATGCTCCTCTTCAGACGTGGAGTACACAAGGATGTCGTTGATGAAAACCACCACGAACTGGTCCAGGAATTCACGGAACACATCATTAATCAATCCCATGATCATAGCTGGAGCATTCTTCATGCCAAATGACATTACAATGAACTCATAATTCCCATGACAACAATAGAAAGCAGTCTTCAGAATATCCTCATCCTACACACACATATGATGATATCCTGACCACAAGTCGATCTTTGAGAACCAACCTTCACCCTTTAGTTGATTGAACAAGTCATCAACACATGGAAGAGGGTTGAAATTCATTATTGTCACTTTATTTAAGTGAAGATAATCATCACAAAACTGTAAACTGACATCAGCCTTCTTCACGAACAAAACTGGTGCACCCCATGGTGACACACTTGGTTAAGCAAGACCGCACTGTAATAGACCATCAAGTTGTATACGTAGCTCTCATAACTCGGAAGGGGACATCATATGTGGAGAAATAGAAATAAGAGACGCTCCTAGATGTAGCTCAATCTTGAACATGATATCTCAACGAGGTGGTATGGTTAGAACCTCTTATAGAAAGACATCAGGGTTCTCCTCTACGACCTGAGGAAACGACCACAACTGAACCTCTGATGTAACGACCCCAAATTTTTCAATGGAAATTACCTTCTTATATTTATGTCATAAAATCACATTAAAATACAAAATAATGAACTACTAAGTGATAAGGGTAATTTAAACATAATTTTGTCACTTATGTGTTTGGAATTTTGAAAATCCGGCATACACAGTTGTGTTCAAGATGTTTTTTAGAGTCTAATAAAACAAAAATAATTTTTAGTGAAAAGAAACCTACCCTAATAAATATTAACATACCCTTATGAATAGTGATATAACCTAATTAATGGTAACCTCACCTATGGTGGTATAGAAATAATATTTATGTTGGAAGTACGATATATATATATTTTAGAATGAGTTAATGAATTTTTTAAAACGGGTTTTGATAGTAAATTATTATTTTAATTAAATACTAAAATATTCATATTTAGAAAATTATTTGTGAAAAATTAACTTCATTTTTGGATTCTAAACGTCAAAAAATGTTTAGGGTGAATTTTTGGGATTTTTCTGAAATACATGAATTTTTGATGAATAGTAGAATCTGATAATTTACAATAAATGCTAAATAATGGATTAATTGATTCATCGATGATGCTCGGCTAATGTAATCCCACATGAGTCGAATTAACATGACCCATTTACTATTGTTCATGTAATACTTAATATTTCTTGTCTTAAGAAGAAATAATAAATTAATGATTATAATATAATGAAATCCCACCTCTCCTATACTATAAAATCCCCCCATTCACTCCCTCTTCTCTCCACTCCTCTCAACATCCATGAAATCTCTAAATTCATCCCAAACCTCTCCCCAAGGTCCTTCCCCATGTAAAAAAGATCTCATCCTCCCAAAAATACCAAATTCATTCCCCTAAAGTGGTTTTCAAAGGAGGAAGTCTCAAGAGGTAAATTCCACTTTCCAAATTTCTTTCTATTCTTTTAAGTTCCTTTCTTTTTTATTATATTTTCTCGCCTACCTTCACCATAATATTATGAAAAATCCAGTAACATACATGTACTGAAATATCATCATTCTAGTGTTATATTTCATTATATTCTCTCCTATCCCCACCCTTTTATTTGAAAGAAATTAAATCACCGTTTGAGATGTGCTAATTTAGCACATTCATGGAAAATAGTTTAGCAATTTCTAATGTCATCATTAATTATGGTCATGAAACAATTTTGTTATGGTTTTACCAGATTATTATATATGTAATATATACTATTTTTGGATCTGTAATCTTTTGGTAAAAATTGAATTATGTTATAATGAAAAACACATTCTTTGTAATCAAACCCACCGAATTACAAAAATAGTTATCACTAAGGTTATATATGTAATAATTCAACATAACTATAAGTAACCTAATTAAAATTAAATCAATGTAATATAATGGATATGAAATATTGTATGTAACTTTAATTATGGACAACCACTTTCATCTTACATATAATCCAAACATGAATATAAGTGAACTGATCTTTTAAAGCCATGTAAATAAACGAGTCTGAATAAGGAAATTGAACCTTATAATTAATCAAAAAGGATTTTAATAAAATAAAAAAGGTTATAATAAATCAATTAAATATATAAGAGGTTCTATAATTATGAATTAATAATCCTAATTTTTTTATTCAGGTCATTAATAACAAGTGGAGAACACCACCGAATTTGAGGTAAGGGATCCTCTCTTTTTCCTCTTAACCAAGATTGTCCTCCATACTATGCCTTTTTATGTGTGCTAGAAAATGAAGTGGTATGTTTAAGAATCCCACCATACTTCCTTCTGGATTCATAAGTGATGAGAAACCCCATGTCTCTCTCATCAATCCCTCTTGGTCAAACTCGACACCATGCCGATAAAATCTTAATGAATTCTACCCAAACCTTCTTTGTTCTATCAGGTTTCCTTATATTTCATTCAAAATGGTGTTATCTTATCTATTTATGTGAGTATTATGAAATCTGGTAATTTTTACAGGATTCTTATATCAATACCCCCATCATCACATTCTTTCGAGGATATACATTATTTTGAAAGATTCCTTTCCGATAAGCAAAACTGTTTTAAGGGGACTTCACAAATTTTTACCCAAATTTCAAGTGCACTCTATCCTATTATTTAAGATACAATTGTATTTATAAAATCAGTTTTTTTATTATTAAAACCTTCATGGTTCAATTCGGGATTTATATAAAAAATGTACCCTTTTCTATTAGAAAAAGCGCTAGCGTGTTTTCCTTAACACCGCAAAAAAATGTTTTAATGCTAATGTTTCTAAAATACAATTTTGTATATGTTGTAAGTTATATTTGACACCACTTACCATGTTATATTCCTATAGTACCCTATGACTATCCATGTATGTTCTAATCCTTTCTTTTTATGGACAGTTTTGTGATAGGCCCATTGGATATGTTTTCTGTCATGATTGTTGTACCCAATTCTTTCTATGGGTACCCTTATGTTTATGTATGGTGGATTATGTATGATTATTTATTTGGATATATTATTTTTGTGGAAAGAATATTCCTGAATATTTTGATATGGGTTCACCCAGATAGCTCTACAATGCATTGGGTATGGTTATGTCTCATGAGATGCGATGTGAAACGGTATTGGTGGTTTGCCATGACCCGTACTAAAGATATGATTTATGATTCTGCCAAATTTATATGATTCCATGTTTATATGATCATATGCTTATATTAAATGATTTTAAAAGTTATGTGCTTTGGATATCATTATGTCATGACTCTTAACTCATGTGGTTGAGATGTATCCTTATGTCCATTCCCTTACTGGTCATTTTTAGGTCATCCCTTTGTTCATGTGTTCCCCAGGGTACCCTATGCAGATATAAGGGTTCAAAGGAAGTTAGGAGCTAATTATGGACATTAAATAAAGAAGTGTTTTTAGCCCTATGTTATATGTTATATGTACCTAGTCTTCCAAGACACTATACTAAACAATCCTTGGCTTGTACTCTGATGGTTATTTATGATTGAAATAATGAAAGGTTTTATGTAAAAGGATTGGGTCTCTATAATTAGTATCAGAGGATGGTCTAGTTATTTTTGGATATTAGGAATAGAGCACCATAGTGAGAACCTTAAGAAGGAGAATAGGTATAAGAAAAATGTCCTAAATTTTGGTGAGTATAAAGTAAGTGGTTTATCAAACAAATACATCCCTGTTTGGAAACAAGTAGGTAGTGGCGGCTCTGGAACAGATGTATATAATGCTAAAACCCAACAAAAACCACTTTGTGCTAGAATCAAGTGGAATCTGGTTCATGATAACGGGCCTTGCTACACTCTTGGTTACAAAACTCCCAGGGGATATCCATCTGTAGATTCACAAGCATAGTACAAACCATTATTAAGGGAAAAAATGACCATAAGAATATATGTTAAGAAATAGATCAAGGATAACCTAGATATAAACCTAAAGAATAAAAAGTTAGGATGTACTTCTTAATTATATGTTTATCCTTTAATGTTCAAGGTTTTCTTTTTTATGCTCAATATCTATGTATTCAAGACCTGTAATTAAGCATTCTTTTTCATAGTTAATCACTAGAAATACAAGAACACATTCCAACAACCAATGTGATAGACAGTGTGATGATTTCCCTAATGAAATTCTTGATGTGATGGAAGCGGGTGCTCAAAACATCATGGAAGTACTTGCCCAGATGGCTCGAGTTATGAATAATAACTTCAATTAGGTGGAATGTCCCCCTCCTCCAAGGAAATAGCAAGTTTCTGTAGAATCCATCATATGGAAACGACCTCCCATGTTTAGCGGGTCTTCTAATCCTATCCTTGTAGAGCAATGGATTAACTCCATTGAAATGATTTTCTCTGTCCTCCAGTGCTCGAAAAAAGAAAATGTTGTACTAGAAGTCTATTGTTTTGATGTGGAAGCTAATCGGTCGTGGACACTGATCAAGAATAAAAAGTCCCAAGAGGAAATTGATTCCATAGAATGGGAGGAATTAAAGGATATGTTTTTCAACAAATATTTACCTCGAACTCTCCATATCAAGATGGAGAGAGAGTTCCTAGTACTCAAGAAGAAGGAATAAGAGTCCATCATTGAGTATGATGAAAACATTAAACGGATTTCAAGGTACTCCTTTGGATTTTTCATGAACACCGAAAGCAAGGTGGATAGATTCTTTAGCAGTCTATCGCCAAGTCTATGAAATGTGTTGGCAATTAGAGACTTCGACAGCTACGAGGATATTGTCAATTGTTCCATCAAGGTTGAAACGGAGATGGGAGACTCTTTGTGGTCTCATGGACCTAGTGAAAAGAATCGGAAAATGGAGAACAACATGGGTGGTTCATAAAAAAAATCCCATTATGGAAAGAAGCCTCACTTTCCCCTTTGCATGAATTGTGGGAAGAAGCAACTTGGTGACTGTCTCAAGGGAACCAAGAATTGCTTCAAATGCAGAAAGTTTGGTCATTTGTCCAAGAATGTCCAAAGGGATATGAAGAATCCTGCTAATGTTGAAGAATAACCGAAAGTTCAAATCAACACTCAGCATATAGTGTAGTGTTTTAACTGACAGGTTCTTGGAAATTATGCAAACAATTTCCCTAAGCCGAGGGTTGTTGGAGGCAATCTAGAACAACCTCCAAGGAAACAAGGAAGTGATTATGCTATCACTACTGCATAGGTGGAGCTAGAAAATGATGTGGTGATATGTAAGCGTGTTATTCATTCAATAATAGAAAACATACTATTTGATTTTGGTTCTACATATTCTTTCATATCATGAAAATTTGTAGAACTATTCAAACACCACCTTAAAATTTGGAGGAAAAGTTATATGTTAGAACAGTGAATGTGGAATTATCACATCCATTGTTTATAACTCCTCCCCGGTAAGTGTTTTTGGAATGAACCTCCTAAAAAATCTTGTAATACTTCCTTTAGTGGAGTTTGATGCTATATTGGGCTTGGATTGGCTATATTTGTACAAGGCCGACATCAATTGTTGGGAAATGGATATTACTCTTCACATCCCAAATCATCCTCTGATTCTTTACAAGTGAAAGGAGAAAGATGAGTCTCCTTTAGAAAATTCGTCTTAAGTTTGGATATTGCTTCCTTAGAGCATGCATACCTATCTCAAATGATTGAGACAAAGTAGAGATTCATGCTTGATGACATGCCCTTCGTGAGGGATTACACTGATGTATTCCCCGAAAAGTTTCATGGTCTTCCCCCTGACCGAGAGGTTGAGTTCCCAATTGAACTTATCCATTGATCTATACTAATCTCAAAGACACCTTATAGAATGTCCACTGTAGATATAGACGAGCTGAAGAAGTAGTTACATGAGAATATGGAGAATGGTTTTATATGCCCAAGTGCTTCACTGTGGGGTGATCTAGTTCTCTTCATCAGGAAGAAGGATGGATAAATGTGACTCTACATTGATTATCGTGAGCTCAATAAAATCACTATAAAGAACTAGTATCCCATTCCATGGATAGATTAATTTTTCGATCATCTTTGTGGGGCTAGTTATTTCTCTAAGGTGGAACTTCGGTCAGGATATCACCAAATAATGGTGAGGAAGGATGATATTCTGATGACATCCTTTCGAACGAGGTATAGACACTGTGAGTTCATAGTGAAGCCCTTCAGACTCACTAATACTCTAGAAATTTTCATGGATTTTATGAATAGAGTCTTTAGAGATTACCTAGACAAATTTGTGGTGGTCTTTATAGATGATATTCTAATTTAATCCAAAAGAAAGGAGGAACATGAGAAGCATTAGGAAACTATGTTAAAAACATTGAGAAGGGAGAAGTTGTATGAAAAGTACAATAAATATGAGTTCTGGATGGAGGAAGTATCTTTATTGGGGCATGTTATCACCCAGAAAGGGATATTTGTGGACCCTTCCAAGATAAAGGCACTTGAAGAGTGGTCGAGGCCAAATTCTATAACGAGGATCCGCATATATTTAGGTCTAGCTGGGTATTGTCGACAATTCGTGATGAAGTTTTCATGATTTTAAAACCCAATGACCAAGATGACACAGAAGGGAGTAAATTTCATTCGGACATAGGAATGTGAAGAATGTTTTAAGGAGTTGAAAAAGAGGCTTAGCACTACACCGGTACTCACACTCTCTTCAAGTGTAGAACTCTCTGTGGTTTATAGTGATGCTTCTATGAACGGCTTAGGCTGTGTGATAATGCAAAATGAAAAAGTGATAGCCTATGCCTCAAGGTAATTGAAACTACATGGAAAAAACTATCCCACACATGATCCGATGTTGGCGGCTATGATCTTTGCGTTGAAAATTTGGTTGAATTATCTCTATGGGGAAAAATGTGAGATATATACTGACCACAAGAGTTTCAAATATATATATTCACACAGATAGAGCTTAATATGCACCAATGAAGATGGATAGAGCTAATTAAGGATTATTAATACTCAATCTACTACCATCTTGGTAAGGAAAACAAGGTTGCATATTCTCTATGTATAAAGGATCATGCATCTTTATCAATGATGAGAATTGAAAAGGATCCGATCTTCTTGGATTTTTAATGGATTTACATGGGAATCATTAAGGGAGGGACATCATCAATCCTTTCTCAAATTATTGATCAACCATACCTATTAGAGAAAATAAAGGTTTCTCAAATAAAGGATGTGGAAATTCAAAAAAGGGTGGATTCTGTTAAAAATGGCTAATCCTACGATTTCAAAATTGATTAGGAAGGAGTTGTAAGATTTGGGACATGATTATGTGTACCATATGATCCATAGATATAGAAGGTTCTATTAAATGATGCACATAGATCGACCTTCTCTATCCATCCTAGGAGTACTAAAATGTACCGTGATATCTGAGAACACTTCTGGTGGGATAACATGAAGAAGGATATTGTGGAATATATATCAAGGTCCTTGGTATGTCAGAAAGTTAAATTTGAGCGACAAAAGTCCAAAGGTATGATGCATCCATTTCCTATACCCATGCAGAAATGGGAAAATGTTATTATGGACTTTTTCATGGGTCTCCCGAAGACGTCGAAGGGAAATAATTCAATATGGATTGTGGTTGACTGACTCACCAAGACATCCCATTTTATTACTATTCGGGAAGATATCTCGCTTAAAAAACTTGAAATGTTATATGTGAAGGAAGTGGCGAGACTGCACAGTGTTCCACACTCAATTGTCTCTGACTGTGATCCAAGGTTCACATCTAAATTTTTTAAGGACCCTTCAACATTCTTTGAGTACTGAATTAAATTTCAGCACGGCCTATCACCCCCAAACTGATGGCCAGTCTGAAAGAACAATTCAGATTCTTGAAGATATGCCTAGAGCATGCTCCCTATAATTCAAAGGTGGATGGGATAAGAATCTCCCTGTGGTTGAGTTCTCATACAGAAATATATTCCACTCGAGTATTCAGATGGCTTCATATGAAGCTCTATATGGAAAGATTTGTAGAACCCCAACCTTTCTGGATGATGTTAGAGAAAGAAAGAAACATGGATCCGATATTGTTCAAGAGATGACAGAGAAGGTTCAAGTCATTCAGAAACACATAAAATCAGCTCAAAGTCGGGAAAAGAGCTATGTGGACAACCATAGAAATGACATGGAATTCAAAGTTGGAGACAAAGTCTTTCTTGGAATATCTCCATTGAAGAGAGTCATGCGATTCAGGAAGAAAGGAAAGCTATGCCCAAGGTATACTGGCCCCTTTGAGATCCTTGACCACATAGGAGCTGTGGCCTATCAGCTTTCACTTCCATCGAATATGGCTCGAGTTCATGATTTTTTCCATGTGTCACTCATGAGGATGTACATACCTGATCCCTCACATGTACTAAGATCAAAGGTGGTGCAGCTGGAAGATGATCTCTTCTAGGAGGAGCAGCCAGAAAAGATTCTTGATAGTAGAGATAAGGTTCTACGCAACAAGTAAACCCATCTTGTCAATGTGTTATGGATGAACTATATGTTTTATGAAGCAAAATGGGAATTGGTGGAAGCAATGAAGGAAAAGTACGCGCACCTGTTTTTGACAGAGTATGTAAACGAAATTTCGAGGGCGAAATTTCATAAGGGGGGAAGAATGTAACAACCCAAATTTTTTCAATGGAAATTACCTTCTTATATTTATGTCATAAAATCACATGAAAACAAAACATAATCAATTACTATGTGATATGTGTCCTTTAAACATATGTCTGTCACTTATGTGTTTGTAATTTCAAAAATCTGGCATACACGGTTGTGTTCAAGATGTTTTCTGGAGTCTAATAAAAAATAATTTTCGGTGAATAGTAACATACCCTAATGAATAGTAACACACCCATATGAATAGTGATATACCATAATGAATAGTAACCTCACATATGGTGGTATAAAAAATATTCATGTTGGAAGTACAATATGCCTATATTTTAGAATGAGTGAATGAATGATTTAAAACTGGTTTTGATAATAAATTATTATTTTAATTAAATATTAAAATAATAATATTTAGAAAATTATTTTTGAAAAATAGACTTTAGTTTTGAATTCTACACATCTAAAAATGGTTAGGGTGAATTTTTGATATTTTTTTGAAATACTTGAATTTTTGATGAATAGTATATTCCAATAATTTAAAAAAAATGATAAATAATGGATTAATTGAGTCATCGATGATGCTCTGCTTAAGTAAGACTACATGGTTCAAATTCACATGACCTATGTTCTATTCATGGTCATGGAATACTTACTATTCCTTGTCTTGGGAAGAAATAATAAATTAATGATTATAATATCATGAAATCCCTCCTCTCCTCCACTATAAAATCCCCCCATTCACTCCCTCTTCTCTCCACTACTCTCAAGCTCCAATGCTTATCTAAATTATGAAAAAAAATCTCCCCAATGTCCTCCCCCACGTACAAAAGCTCTCATCCTCCTCGAAATAACAAAACCTTTCCCCTTAATAGGGGTTCAAAGGAGGAAGTCCCAAGAAGTAAATTCCTCTTTCCAAATTTCTTCTTTTCTTTTAAGTTCCTTTCTTTTTTATTTTCGTTCCTCACATACCTTCACTATAATAGTATGATAAATCCAGTAACATAAATGTACTATAATTTCTTGATGCTAGTGGTATATTTGATTATATTCTCTCCTTTCCCCACCCATTTATTTGAATTAAATTAAAGCACTGTTTGAGATGTGCTATTTTCACACATTCAAGGACAACAGTTTAACAATTTATATTGTTATATTTAATTATGGAAATGAAATAATTTGTGTTATGGTTGAAACAAGTTATTATATATTTAATATATACTATTTTTTGTTATTTATTCTTTTGGTACAAATGGAATAATGTTACAATGAAAGACACATTCATTGTAATCAAACCCGCCGAATAACAAAAATAGTTATCACTAAGGTTATAAATTTAATAATTAAACATATCTCTAAGTAACCTAATTAAAATTAAAATCTTGTAATATCTTATATATTATATATATAATTTAACTTCAATTCTGGAAAACCACTTTCATCTTTCATATAATCCAAACTTGAATATAAGTGAACCGATCTTTTAAAGCCAAGTAAATAAACAAGCCTGAACAAGGAAATTGAACCTTATAAATAATCAAAAAGGATTTGAATGAACTAAACAAGGTTATAATAAATCAATAACATATATAAGAGTTTCTGGAATTAGTAATTAATAATCAGATTCATTTATTCTTTTCATTAATAACAAGTGGAGAACACCACCAGATTTTAGGTAAGGGAACCTCTCCTTTTCTCTCTTAATCAAGATTGTCCTCTATACTATGCCTTTTTATGTGTTCTATAAAATGATGGGGTATGTTTAATAACCTCCCCCATACATCCTTCTGGATTCATAAGTAATGAGAAGACCCATTTCTCTCTCATGATTCACTCTTGGTCACACCCGACACCATGCCGATAAAATCGTAACGAATTCTACAAGAACATTTTTTGTTCTTTTTGGTTGCCTTATATTTCATTAAAAATGGTTTTATCTTATATATTTATGTGAGTATTATTAATTCTGGTTAGTTTTACAAGAATCTTATATCAATACCCTTGCATCACAATCTTTCAGGGATATACACGATTTTGAAAGATTCCTTTCCGATAAGAAAAACTGTTTTAAGGGGACTTCCAAAATTTTTACCCAAATTTCAAGTGCACTCTATTGTATGATTTAAAACACCATTTTATTTATAAAATTATTATTTTTATTTGGAAAACCTTATTGGTACAATTCTATATTTATATAAAAGAATATCATTTTTTCTATTTTAAAAGTTCTAGAGTGTTTTCCTTAAAACCGCACAAAAATGTTTTAATGGTAATGTTTCTAAAATACATTTTTTATATGTTGTCACTTATATTTGACACCACTTAACATTTTATATACTATATTACCCTATGAATTTCCATGTATTTTCTAATCCTTTCCTTTCATGGAATCTTTCGTGATACACCCATTGGATATGTTTTGTGTCATGATTGTTGTACCCAATTATTTCCATGGGTACCCTTATGATTATGTATGGTGGATTATTTATGATTATTTATGTGGAAAGATTATTTATGTGGAATGAATATCCATGAATATGTTGATATGGGTGTACCCAGATAGAACTCAAATGAATGGGGTAAGGTTAAGTCTCATGACATGCAATGTGAAACAGGATTGGTGGTTAGCCGAGACCCGTACTAAAATGGGAAATGGGATTGGTGGTTATCCTTGAACCGTACTAAATATATGATTTATGATTCTGCCACATTTACATGATTTCACATTCATATGATCATATACTTATATAAAATGATTTTATAAGTTCCATGCTTTGGATATCATTGTGTCATGCCACATAACTCATGTGCTTGTGAAGTATCCTTATGTTCATTCCCTTACTGGGAATTTTTAGAAAATCCCTTTTTTTCATGTGTTCCCTAGGGTACCCTATGTAGATGTAAGTGCTCAAAGGGTGTTAAGTGCTCATTTTGGAGATTAAATACCGAATTGTTTTTTGGCCCCATGTTTTATTTTATATGTACCTAGTCTTCCAATACACTAGACCTAACGATCCTTGGCTTGTACTCTGATGTTTATTTATGATTGAAATAATGAAATGATTTATGTAAAAGGCTTGGGTCACTATATCTGATGAACTAAACATTATCTTAGACATCATTGATGATAAGGATTGAATGCGCCTATGGCCCATCCAAGGATCTCTCTCACAAAAAAACACCACTTTCTCTCCATCTGCACCAAAGAAAACGATCTTCTTCATGAAGCAATACCTGATAGCCTACACTGAATACATCCAATCCATGCCAAGGATGATATCATATGGCTGTATATGTATACATAAGAAATATCTCCAAGAGCGGTGTTTCCACAACAATAGCTCACAGTCTCTATATATTTCAAACAAGTCAACATGACCTACAACTGGCGTAGTCAACGCCAAGGGAACTGGAAGCCTCTCAACCTCATGTCCCAAAGCATGGAAAAAGGTAGGTGATATGAAGGAGTTTCTCTCACCTGAATCAAACAAGGCATACACCAAGGTAGAGAATAAGCAAAGGGTACCTCGAACGATATTTGGCTCATCTGGTGCTGGCAAAACTAGATCATGAAGATGACCATGACCTCCTACACAACCCCTCTGACCCTGATGATGACCACCACCACAACCTCTCTCTGCTCTATGAGGACGGGGAGTGTCATGGGGCTGTCCTCTCCCTGCCCCATCAACCCTCTGCTAATCTAGATCTTGTGCAACTGGCAGCTGCGGCCTCAGCTGGAACTGCCTCAATGAAGGAAACATGGAGTATAGAGCCCGGTGCACAATGACCTCTATGAAAGGTCGGGCACTCCTGCTACTGATTTCCAAGACCACCATAAGAGAAAAAAGCTCATGATCCCTTGGCATAAGTCTGAGAGTTTCTTCCTTTGGAGAAACGAGATGTAAATGGATCGGATCTACCCCCGGCTGAATGTAAACTCTTCTTCCCTGAAAACTGGGAACCCTGGACCACATGTTTTCTTTGTGAGGTATCATGATGATCCCCCTCTTGTGATGATCTGGTCCAGGTCAAAGTCCTCTAAATAACCTCTGCCATTTCCATCACCTCAAGATATGTCTTCAGCATAAATGGGGTGACATGGCACTGGATCTCTGTATGAAAAGACTCCTCGAAATGCCTCGCCCTAGCCTCCTTATCTGGTAATAGGTCTGATGCATATCTTAAAAGGTTCCTGAAATGGATTCCAAACTCTCGAACAATAGATCTCCCCTATCGAAGGGTGAGAAGCTCATGGCGACTGGACGCCTTCCTAGTCGTAGAAAGAAACTTGACTCTAAACGTGTATTGTAAATCCTCCCTTAAGATTGTTGATTCCTCATGATCCACGAGGAACAAGAAGCACCACTACATTTACACTCCATGCATCATTGTCACAGCTAAGGAAATCCAGTGCTCCTTTTGTGCACGAATCAAACTGAAGCCAATCTCAACCTCCTCTAACCAGTCTTCTGTGACTTCATCTGAAACAGAATCCTCGTACTTCTGTAGAATCTAGCACTGAAACCCTCAAAGTGTATTCCTCCAAGTGTCATCATCATCAAACTCTACCCTGCGACGAACAGCTGGAATATCCTGCTAGACATTTTCTACGCAAACCTAATGAGGAAGTCGATCTAGAGCTATACCTGTAAAATAGAAAACCGTTAGAGATCCTAAACCTGAAATATGGAAGACTCAACATTAATTAATTAATTGTTTTCTTTTATTCATTTTAGGTTGACCCATCCCAAGGCCTACCCATTCAAACAAAATCACAAAGGATAATGAAGCGTGATCCTTTCCTAGGTCACTACCCTGCAACTAGTATCACCTTGTTTAGTAGCCATTTTATACTTAAATGTCCATACATCAGATAATAGGGGGCCCTAAAGGCCTATGTCTCATCCAGTCTCCAATGTTTACCTCGCCTGCTAAACATGAATGACATTGTTTCCCTACCAACACTTGCAACCTCACATGTTCCTAACTCCAAACAACATCCTATCCCTCAGCCTCCCTCTGATACCACTCTACCATGACCCCCTCCTCCCAAAGTGTACCCCTCTTGGGCCGAAAATGTGAGAAGGGAGATAATTACCCCCCGAGTCTTGCCTCCAGTAGGCCCCGGGTTGGCGACTAGCACTGAGGGTATATTAAGAACACAAATGGGAGGTATTACCCTCTAAGAGGACACATGCACAAGAGAGAGATAAGATAGACACCAATCAACTCCAACTAAGAACTGGAATATAAAAGAAACCGAACTGCATATATGAAATGTCATGGAAAAGTACTACAACTAAAAGGGGAATGATACGAGTACCCAAAATAATGTAAAAACAGCATCAACCACAAGCCAGAACAGCTCCTCCGACCACATGATAGTAGTAACCAGCCTGATCTCTAACCAGCTCCAAGTGACCTGAAAAACAGTTTATATATATACATAGGGTGAGTATAACAGTATACATAGCAAGATCCCCCCCCGAATCCTCTTGTGCAAAAGTAATTAGATCATGCTAAAGCACAGAGAACAACAAGTGAAACAAACTCATCACCTAAAATGGTATACTATGTTTCCAACCTCACAATGGATACTTTCACCGAGTAACGCATAAAAGAATATAGCATATAATAATGAATATCAAGGGCACACCACTACAACTTCCCCACTGGTTTTCCTCTTTGGCCCAACGTCGCACATCCTAAGGATCTCTCTCCAAAAAGGCTTGCCTACAGACACTTGGGGGGAAGCACCACAATCTTCACCTCGTGCACCTCTAAGGATTTCCCACAGACACCTGGGCGATGTACCACACCATCCTCACAACTAAATGTAACCAGGTAGTTTCCAGGAGCCACCACATCTCACATAACATGTATCATACCTCGGGTGTTATACCTCAAGCCATTACAACCCATACTCTGAGTAAAGATCCTCAAGCCATCACAACCTATACGCGTTACACCTATAGTAGTCCATAGGATACTATATCCAGAATATATGTGTTTGAATAACTACAAGCCATTACATCCATCTACACACATATATGGGTAAAACTAACTGTTTTACCTAATGACACAAGTATATACCAAGAGAAGAGAGCGGGCCCAAAGGGGGTTGTTAGCCATTCGTCGTCCCACCAAAATGTTGGGGAAATCACTCTCTAGGGCTAAGAATCCCCGTGGTGTCAGTTTCCCTTACAGAAAGGGTGGAGTATCATATAGAAACATAAAAAGTATAGAATATACAATAACTCACAACCAATCTGTGGTCATAACCAAGTCTTAGAAACAAATGCGTGTAACATTTCTTGACCTCCGGGCTGCTACTTCTATGAATAGGTACCCTATAAGCACACAACCATTTAAAGAGCTTTATTAGATTACATCATTCCCTTTTTTTCAATTCCACTGTAGGATAATTAATTATTTTAAGATTATTTAACCATCAAAAAATCCTCATTAATTTTCATTAACATCACACCCAATTTCCATTATTCCTTCAAACGTTTTCAACCTCATCATTAAGTTTCAGCGAACTCCAACCCCATGGATATACACCATTTAATGAAAAATTTATTAGAGAACACTTTCCAATATTCCCAGGAATTCTAGAAAAGGACACTATGCTACTAACAAAAGGGGCTCAACGGGATGAGTAGATGTGCTACCCATCTATTATTACCGCCTAAAGCAAGGGCATAGACCCATTCTCCCTTGTGAAGATAAACACGGAAGGCACACGACATACCTCCCGTGTCATCGCCTCTTTCAAAAAAAGAATAAGCAAGACGAGATGCCTTGAGTAGTAGGGAATAGTAAAGTAAATAAACAACCAAAGGAAACAACAAGCGTCCAACAATCACATCCATTCCATTCTATCAACCTTGGTGTCCTCCCCAACACCCACATGCATAAACCGATGCACCTTTCCACTCTAGGCTTCATCAACTGCCACAAAAAAAGGCCTCTACGCCTCCACATGTTACCACCACCATCCATGCTCATATCAAATCACAAGAAATAGGAAAACAAACACCACATTAATTGTGCTCTTTACACTTTTACAATCAATAGGGTAACTTATAACCCCTTAAGAAATTTTCAAACAATCACGTGTTTAATCCATGTTGAATTAACAGTTTTATTATTCGTAGGTTCCAAATTTTGGAAAACTAATCAGTATGCTATAAAAAATGATTATACATGCTTACTATGCCAATTTGATTAAAATCAAATTACAACAAGAACTAAATTAATTCATATTCCTATTTATCATTAGCCAAACAAATATCAATTAGTCCCGCTTTACGTTCTTTACTGATTTCCATCAACGACAATAGCTAATAAAAGAAAGCATAGATATCACACCATCTAGAAAAACAAGAGTCCACAACATACAATCAATAAAATTTCTTTATCCAGTTAAAAATATATATAATGTCACTTCATTTGTCATCCATCGGCATTAAACATGCTAACAATATAGTTTCTCATAAATGAAAGAGAAGCAACGAATCCCCTACCTAAATGGTTTTTGACGAAAACCACAACGGTCGAAGAATTCTCAAGAAACCCGGGTAGATTCTCCAAAACCCCGCCTTAGATCTCTCCCCCTATTAAGATCGAAACTATGTATCATCATATTTGACATCCACACACTTAGATATACCCATAATAGTTATAGATCTAAGAAATAGAGAGAAGAGGAGGAGTAGCTCTAAGTAGATCAAAGAAACCAAACAAGAACAGTCACATTCCTCTAAACACCCGCTTTGATTTGCCAAGAGATGCCTTCAAATCACCTCCAAAACGCTTGGGAGAGGTTCTCCTACATTAGAGGAAGGGAAATCCCGAGTTATGGCTGCTTATGAGCTTAAACGAGCAATTTAGTGGTGAAACTGTTGAGATCCCCAATTTTATGATCTAATTTATGTGTCCACACAGTTAGTCCGCACGGTTTCACAAACCGTGAGATAATAATGCGTTAGCTACTACCTTGGACACCCCTCTCGCACGGTTCGATGGCATAGTTAGAAAAACCATTCACCTCCCATGCGGAAGCTACTGCCTCATCAAACACTCCTCACACGGTAAGGTCACACAGTTAGACAAATCGTGCACTAACCGTGCATTAGCCATTGCATCCAAGATTACTTATGCGCGGTCTAGCCGCACAGTTTAGACAAACCGAGCGTATCCCATACAAAAACTACTTCCCTTAATCATCCTTTAAAAGTCCACCCAAACACACCTCAAGTCACCTTAACCTCCCATAACACCTCCAACAACGCATTTTCATAATGTAATGGGCTGGAGAGGTCCGGGCCATTACAAACATAATGTGGTTTTCCTTATAATTGTGTATATTTTAAGGATGACTAAAACATGTATAATGAAATTTAAAATATATTAAAATAAATAGATATTTAATATAATTATATATAATTTTATAATACATATATCAGAAAATGATTTCATAAATTAGATAAAAAGAAACAGAACGTTTAATAGGAATGTTATGAAGTCAGTATAAAAGATAATATAGATTTATATAAAAAATAATTCTACGGATGTACATAACATATATATAATTATATGATGTCTATTAAAAACATTTATATATATGTAAGTCATATGTCATTATTTTCCCATGTTATATTAATTTTCATATGTTTTTTAATTATTAATTCTCTTCAAATCATTTAGGTTTCCTGAGGGGGGTGTTGATCGATTGTTATGAGATTTTCTAGACATGTTTTCCAAGGAAACGTTTATCAAAAAAGTAAATTTACAACCACTAAATAAAAAATAATTTCATTAATTTATTTTTTATAAATAAAAATCGTTTCTAAACACCCTTATTATGCTATAATGTGAAACAAAAAGTGTCATTTACATTAACGAGGTAGTTCTTCCATACACATGAAAAACACAATAATTTTTTAATATAATAGGATGGAGATGAATGTATTTTTAATCATTTAATTTATATAAGTAATAAATAAAAAACAAAATTATTCTTCATTTTATTCATAGGTACAAACCATGAATGGTGCAAAATAAAAAGGGAATCACTTATAGGAGGTGGTAGTTCACTCAAACACATGAATGATTATTTTGTTTTTATTTGTGGATTCATCATGATGAGTATTTTTTTCAATTCAATATAATAACATATGATAACACTAATGATAATGAATCGATAATATTAATGCCAGTAAACAAGATATGGATAATAAAATAATTAAAAAGAAATAATAAGAAAAATAAACACTAACATTTTGGACTAATATGTTCTTATGGAGTCTTCTTAAAATTAATATAATAAAGAGAACTAATGAAATAAAATGGTTACGTTCATTTTGTACTTATATAGGATGATTAAATGGGTAGAATTATTGATAGTAATACATAGTAATATGTGTTAATTAAAAGGATTGATGTGATCTCTTATATAATTGAAGAGTGTATCACATTCCTAGGAATAAAATGAAAAGGAATGGGTAAGGATTGAATTGAAAGAATGATAACTGAGCTTAGTAAAGGAATATTAGAAAAAATTATTAATCTGTTATAATAATTACTGTACTTCTAAATGGTTTATGAATCATTTATTTATAGGAAATTCACTCAATAACATATTAATCTATTAAAAATAATTTCTGTTAATTAATTATTAATCATTGAAATTAATTTATAACTTGAAAAATAATAGGAAAATTTCAATCAATTATTGACTTGAAAAATAAAATTTCCGCCTCTATTTAATTTAGAAAAATAGATAAATATTTAAAAGACTAATTTTATATTAAAACATATAATACAATGAAAATTTTTTTCAAATAAAATATCTATTATGGTTAGGAATTTTAAATCATGGGATTATAAAAACGATATATTATATAAATATGTATAATTATAGGAAAATGTTTTTATATTGATTTAATTCATTATTATGTCATTATCATATAATAAGTAGAAATAAAAATATCAAAGACCAATTTTTTCACAATTCAACAAATAATTATTTCACAAAATAAAAAAACTCATACTAATATAATTTATAACATTAATTATAATATGAGATTAATTTTATATAATTTAATATTTAAAAATTATTTGTTTTATTTTTATTAGAGATTATAAAATATAATCATTTTTAAAACATATTTCTAAAAAATTGTTAATTTCTAATATTATTTCACTCCAATTTTCTTATATAATGAAATTTAATATTTAATAGGATATAAAAATATCATATATGATATCATAATTAATATTTTAAAGATGATTAATTTATTTTGTTAATGTATCAGGAAGGATATATTATTTTACGTGAAAAAGTGACTTACTCATAATTATTTAAATATATATATGTACTACAATATTAATATATTTGATTATCCGCACACAAAAAATTCACCCCAAAAATTTCATTGAATATTCTAAGGTGACAACAGACAAGGGAAAATATACTTCATGTTCCCATTGGGTTCCCATATTTACACTTCATACAAATTGGTTCTCTAAAGTAATGTTAAAAGTTGTGTTGTCTTGTTTCATGGGACATTGTCACTGTTGTATGAGATCATCATTGGATATTCCTCGTTATATAGGTATTCATATAATCATATCACCTATGGATTTAGTAAATGTTAGGGGTATGATTAGTAATTTAATAAGATTGATACGGGGAACACATCATGTACCTTGGAAAGAAACGGAGGTAGTGAAAATAAATATTCCAGAACTCTGATGTGATCTATGATACCTTAGGGGCCACTGTATCTTAGATGTAGCTTACAATGATTCATAAACATCATGAGACTATTATATGGAGATATTCTGAAAAATAATTTATCTCAAAACTCAATTTATATGACTCTTCAATTGTTATCATCATAATAATTCTAAAGACTAAATGATTTGTCCGTGTGTTTCAGATTTTTTTTACTTTTCAATCATTTCACTGACTATATAAGGTCCTCTAATTTTCATTGAACATTTCCATCATATAATAGTGGTGTTATATATATCATTCCATAGAGGGATTTATTTGGGAATAATTTAATTCATGATGGAAAACTATTGTTGTACATGAACACTACAAGAGAATGTTGTCGATATTATCAACGTTTTATGATAGAATGGAAATACCTCAACATATCCTATGGATTATAGATATTATATTCATATAAAAAAATTAATATGGATTAAATGACATACTAATAGTTGACTCAGGGTTTAGAGAATTATGAATACTCTATAGATATTTTGTGTAATCCTTAGATCTCAATGAGATATAATAGATTGTGTTATTCATTGTTAATCATCACTTATCTAAAATATATCATGAAAAATTGAATGATTGATATATTGTAACAAATAGAAATGTAATATAATATCATTAAAAGAATATCCACCACAACCCTTATATAATTTCTCCCTTTTCATGACTTTGAATGACCCATGAGAATATCTATAATTATTTTTCCATTCCCATATAGGTATAGGAAATCATTACATTATTCCCATGGAAATTTAAATAGAAACCTTCAATTTCTTAAATACTGGTCACATTGATATGTATTATCTAATATCATTTCAACAATTTTCAAAAATATTTTTATTCAATATCTCAATTCCTGTTAATTCTTCTTGGGGGATGGAGACTGTTGGTCTATGAAAATTATATAAAAATTGATTCTTCAACATCGTCTTATTTTATAAATCTCACAACTCTTGTATGATTAACCATGAACTCATTGAATTTTTAAATCCTTATAGAATTCATATTATTCTGTATCTCCAAAATGATATTTTGATATTTCACGATCTTATAAATTAGTGATGGGTATGAAATCATTTGAGAAATTTGGTATGATGCTAATTTCTTCATAATTACCTTCTATATATTATAAAAGTATATGAATATTGGATACTTTTAAATCCTCACCATAGATAATATTTTATGATCTTTTCAACATAATGGACCATCACTTTCTTTTCCTTTTCTATAAGGAACTGAACTGAGATGTTATAGTCCTTGAGTAACACTATAAATATTCATTGAATCATATTTGGATCCTTCAATTTGAATATATATATATGGATCATATGATCCAAATGTATATCAATAATCACCACATATTCATAATTTGGATTAATCATTAAGGAAAATATTGGTAAAATATAAAATAGATCAAGCATTTCACATTTATACACATAAAATATCTTCTTTTTATATGTGTAGCCTATAACAATATTATTTTCCATCATTAAATGGGCTAATCCCAATTTTATGTTTTTCATCACACCACAGAAATATAACTACTTGTGGGAAATATATGTGTTTATTTAGTGGTAATCCTATGTTTTTGTTCATTAAATATATGTTCAAATTAATTGGTCTAATAATTCCTTATTCCCTTCCAAGATCTTGATTGGTTTATTTTATAATAATGATATTTTTCTCCAAATTAATTTGAAACACTTAGCTAGTATATGGAAAATGTGGATCTCTATTACAACTAAGAGTATAGAACACACTTTAATTACAATTATCATATAAGGGTATAATGACATCCCATTTTTAGTTTCAGAATTCCCCCTGAATTCTAATTACTCTATAAAATAATTACATTTACTATAAAATTCATGTAGATTCTCCTCCTATATTAACTTTAGAATAGATAAAAATATCTCCTTGTGTTTCTCTTATATTTTCAATGTATTTGAATTCCATAAAGAAAAATACAATAAATTTATTGTTGTGATATTTATAAACTCTATTAAAAAAGTATATAAATATTCATAGATCATTCACGAGTAAAAACGACATGACATTGAAATTATGTGGATCATTAGTTTTAATAATTGTTATATTGGGAATTGCCAGCTTCTTTAAATATAATAACTCATGTTTTGATTTATGGTCCAAATAAGTGTAGTATTTAACTCCTAAAAACTGATAAAATAAGTCATCAATCTAAGAAAAAATTCTTAAATATTTATTAAGATCATTTTGAGTTCATGATAATCAATATAGTGACACATTGACCAATCATCCCCTTGGTGAAGCACTTGGGTAGATAAAAGACCTAAATGTATGATCATGTAATTGCATAATTAATTCAATTAATTTAATATAGACCATTCAATATGGTGTCGAGGATATTGTAAAATATTTTTTTATAAGTTCCATTGATATGTCATCCAATCCATCATTGTAATTCCAAGGAATTCATCAAAAAAACATACACCCTCAAAATTTGAATATCTACAAGATAAATTTTCTCATTTGATTCAATAATTTTACATAGTTATGATTTATCAAAAGGAAAAAAACATTAATTTCCTTAGAGAGTATTTGAATTAAGATTAATCTTCATCCTTACAATTATATATAATTTTAGGATAATTTGTGATATGAAATGTGATTTCATTATCCCAGCAGCTTATGTGAGAACTATATGGAAAACCCATTTCATTCATGGAATTAGATAAAATTATACTAAAGTAGTTATATCATGATCCACTCAGAGATCAATCCCATATACAACCATTGGAGAGTATTTATGTAAAAGATATGAAATAATCATATAGTTATATGTTTTCATGAATAAATTAACATCCTGGTATTTTTTTATGTTAGATTTGTTCTATATGACCTTCAAGATGTGAAAAATGTGTAGAACCAGAATCAAGGAGATTATTATATATTATTTAATATATATGTTATATATAAATATATATATCCAAAAAATTGTCTTAATCATCCTATATAATATTGATAATATAATAAACTTTTTTGATCATGTTCAAGGATATGTTTATAATTTTTTTTTCAAAAAACACTAGGATGTGTAAAATGACAATTATACTATCCATATTCATTGAAATGTTAGAATTGGAATGTACGATGAGGATTTAACTATATGTATTTTTATTTGAAAACATTAAAGTTATTTTTACTCCCACTTCAACATGTATTTGCTAAATTACCCAATATTCCACATTTAAATTGCATCTTATTCCCCCAAAACAAATTTATATGTTTTTTACTCCAATTCCATAGACTAGTACGATGTTAGAACTCATTACCATCTTGGTTATATCCAGTGAATACATAGAGTTAATATCCATTCCCATTTTTTTATATCTAGTCTCTTATGAACCACCCATTTCTATCTCCATATTGAGGGAATATAAAAAAATTATGAGTAACATTCATTGTGTGGGATCACAAATTCTTGTTAATGATACATAATTTACCCACTATGTAAAAATTAAATAAATATTTTTATGATCACAAAAAAGACATATGATTACCCAGAAATTCAAATAATGTTATCCTTATATAACAAAATTTATTAATCTGATTTCTTATTGAGTCAATAAAATCCCTTTATATTTTAATATAATTTGTGAATATGCAAAAATTATTTGTTAAAAAACTTATAAAATTCATACCATTCCTAATATTTTATGACATACTTACTCCTTTTAATCTTTTTCATGTTTGGATCATTGAAAAAAATATCCATTGTGGAGATAAAAAACCATTTTATCATTCTCAAATTCAAATAATTTAATTAATGAGAATTTATATTTGATAGAGTTAGTCCAATATTAAATTGTTTTGGGGTTATTTTATCCACTAAATTATAATTTCCTTATTCTATGAATGAATGAAATAATTATTCATCTATCAGAGGTAAATTATTGAGATCAATCTTATTACTACCAAAATTAATAAATTATGTTAGTATATCCATCACGTTAGAAGATCTCATTACCATGATGTTATAAATTTCATCAAAGAAATATTCAAATTACATGATACAGATATCATTAACACAATTACTCAATCATCTATCTATTTTCTAACTGGATGTAATTTAATAGATTCAAAAATATATTTTAATAAACGTTTTCATGGATGACTATAAGCTCAAAAGGATTAACTCAAATGTGAAGATAAAACTCTAACCTATAGATCTATATGTTTTAATAATGGTTATACATGAATTTATTCAAATTAGGTTGTGTAAAAAAAAATTGTTATTAAATCTTTTAAATTCAATTCCATCAATGTGGTTTTAAAATGAAAGTTGTATTAATAGATACATATACCCTGCGATTTTCAAACTAGGTTCATGGTAAGGTCTCATTTACCATGCACCCTGATTCATGGTGATATATAACCAACAACATATTTTACGGTTATTTCACATTGGTGAATCTATACCAATGAACACACAAATGTGGTATCCATAAATAGATTTATTATGTGAAAAACCCTATAATATCTACTTAAAAAAGTCTCTTCGTTAATATATTTTTCAAAGGCTTATATATAGTATTTTTAATGACCACGAATTTAGAACCCTTTAGATGACACCTAATTTCGATCACTATCTTAGTCAAAAGTGGTAAAACCATATAGAAAAAATAAATATAACAGGTTTTTAAAACTGTATAAATAAGTGATACAATTTTTATATTTGTAATATAAAATAATATATAGAAATATAACATAATAAGGATACAAAAAACTCATTCAATGGATTCACCTTCTTATCTTAGGGTATAAAATTGAATAATGATGTGCGGAAATTCTAAGTAAGGGCCACATGCAATGTAGACTATAATGAATTAATAAATCATAATCAATATAAAATTGTAATTAACTGAACTCAAATACCATTTAGTCCACAATGTCACTATATAAATTGGAAAATGAATAACCTAGATTGAAATGTAGATAATTTAAAAAATATTAAATTTAATCCATAAACTAATAATGAAATGAATATAGAGATAATATCATTGAAAAAATATCACAGATAACAAAATTAAATGAATTCTGAATGATGGAAATTTATATATAATGTATAACATGATACATATATAATAAATTCCTTTCATAAGGAAATATAAAAATTATATGTGAAAATATCATCTGATTTGGCCAACTAATATTTCACAATGAACATCTTAATGCACAGAGTGGCAACCTATAACCATGACCCACTAATAAGGGAATGTATAAGTCAATCCTCATACATCATATAATAATTTTAATTCAACAATTATATGACTTATAAACAAATTAAATTGTTTATTATTAAAAAAAATTATAAATGTTTAACTAGTTAATCAAATAACATTCAAAAGAAATACATTATGTAAGAATGGTATATGGTTAAGGAAGTATTTGTAAACATGATTAACAGAATATGTATAATATTGAATTTAAACATTAACCATAATGAATTAATATATATTAATTACAAATACATCACTGGGGTAATATATTCACAATGTAAATTTTTATAAGTACATATTAACATAGATTTCTAAATGAAATGGATATTGAGAAAAAATCTCATATAGTGATCAAAATAATAACTGATAACTAATTAAGGAATAAATTATGTGTATAAAATGTAAATACATAAAAAAGGAGAAAATACAATATAATATAATCAAAATTAATTATACACATGATCTCAGAATATATAATGAAAATCATTAATTAATATAACTCATGAAATGAAATTGAAATATGATATTCATTACCAATTAGTAACAATCATATAAAATAATAATATATGAAATAATAATAATATTTGGAAATGAAGTAAAACTAATTTTTATGTAATCAGGATAAAAATGTTAAAGAGAAAAAATATACACAACTTAAATTAAATTTGTGGAAAACATTATAATGTACCTCAATCAATACCTCATGCTTTCCATTATTTACACGTTATTTCAACAGCTAAAATTTTAAATTAATCATGTTATTAGTTTATTATAGTACCATACACATATTTATAATATCATATATGTTCCTCTATAAACATTTTCCCCTCAATTGTTAATTAAATTTCATTTTTTCATTATGAGTATTTGAGTTATTCACTTTTTTTTCCCATTCATGTTTTATAATGAATGACTCAATTCCTAATAATATGTTATAATTTCATCATCTCAGTATTGATAATGGTGTAATAAAAATCTTATTTACTCTACTGAAATATTATTAGAACCACTATTAATATGTGTACATGGATAATGAGTCACATCAATTCATGGAGATGGTATGTTGGACAAATGTATGAATAATGTCACCATTCCATTAATGGATGAAATGGTGATGATTTTGTTGATAATATTAATTTAAATAAAAAATATCATATAATATATTTCACATGTATTAATTAATTATATACTTATTTCCTTCAAAGTATAGTGCATTTGAAAAAACTATTCGTATAGTTATGTGATGCATTAGTCTGTTGTACGCATGAGAATCTTATCTTATTTTAAACCACATTAAATATATTAAGTAATATAGGATATTAAAATTTTATAATAATATATCTATACTAAATATTATATATAAACAGTAATTCACTCATTATATCTATCCATAAGGTGTTTTGATAGAAAATGAGTTACATATGTTTGTGAGGAAGTAGTCTTACATACACATGATCAATGATTTTGTTTCCTATTTGATGAAACATGATATGGATAAATAATTTTGAATAAACCTAATAAAATTTCAGTTTTTAGAATATAATGGTTTTATTTTTTTAAAATAGATAATAAATAGTAAGCTATGTAAAAATATTAAGGAAAATTAATGTGTTTTATTAAGACAATTACCTTCTCTTTGAGAACCCACATTTGAATGTCCTCTTAAGGGCCGTTGGGAAAGAATATTATGAGGACCAAAATAATTATAACATGTATAAGGATATTAGTAAGATATTTTTTTGTTTATTCTTGTTATATTGTATTTAGATCTATATAAGAGTGATGTGACATAATCCCCTTTTATATGTTGGGAGAGGGGACATCAAAGAAAATTACACCAATAATTCCCAAAAGAATCCAAAATTACATAATAATTCCAATTACAAAATATTAAAATATAATTTGGTTTTATGGGTAAACATATCAATATAATTTGATTTTTAAATTTTTATTGGTCAAATTTTACCCTTATATTCATAGTTTAACCCCCATCCAACACATTTTTACATTAATCATTTTTAATATGTTTTACTATATGTACTATTATTTTTTGTCAAAAAGTCAATATTAATTATTATATATTTAATAAATTATAATAAATAAAAATATTGGATACATTATTTTATATTTAATTAAACTATGTGAATGAAACAAATTTAAAATTATACTGGTAGACGCAATGCAAAAGGTGGGTTTTCAAAGAGAAAAATTGCATACCTATATATGGTTTTAATATTAAATATAAAAATAAAATTGATTCCATGAACACAAATTTTATTTACTATAAAATAATTGATATATATTTAATATAAATCCAATTATTAATAAAATTTATGAATGAAAAAAAAACATAAATGAAAAGGTAGTTTTGAAATAAAAAGTAGTATTCTCAATGTTCATCAAAAAATGAAAATAATCAGAAATCCCACACAAATTTACCTTAATATAGTTTTTATATAATTATTGAAAATTTTAATTTCATTTCATAAAATAAATTTTATAAAAATTTCCAAAAAATTAGATAATTTATCATGAAGCTACGACACTGTTTTCTTCTAAATTTTGTTTTCAGAAAATATTTATTTTTCATTAAAATGAGGATTATTTTTATGATATATAGACATAAAATTAATTTATTTTATATATGAATGAAAATAAAATTTTTAAAATTTTCATTATTACAATCTATAATCTCTAAATTCTCATCTATTCTATAATGGTAACGATTAAATAATATTTTAATATAATAAATTCCATTAAACTAGATGTTGTGTGCATCACATACTATCAAAAAGACATAATTTAACTAAATGAAAATATTCTGTAAAGTATCAGGGTGTTACTTTCTTCCATCCTCAAATATTTCATGAATTATTTTATATATATTACCTTTTATTAAAATTAGTGTAGTTATTCTCCTTAAAAACCTATAAATCTTACATTTCATCAAGAGTTTTGTGATTTATGCAAATTACCATTAGTGTGAGAGTCATCATAATCATTAATAATTTCTATTTATTATCGTTAATTGGCATGGATTATTTATAGTAAGATATATCTGGATGTAATTATATTTTATCACAGTTAAGAAAAATAATTGGTTCTTTCATATAATTCCTTAACAATTATATATGAATACCAGATTTTACATCTCATAGATATGATGGAATTGAAAAATTATAAGCCACAACACTAATTATTTCATGATTTCAAAGATTCCAATGTACTAGGGTATTAATTTCCATTTCATTTAGAACCTTATGTCACCATTCCATAGAGATACCATTATGAAAACATGATCTCCCTCCTTTAATTCCAAATATTTTATTATATTATTAGCTTAAATCAATTTAATACATTGATATGTTTTAATGTAATACTGAAGAGAGCTTACCATTATTGGTGTCTCATGTATATGATATGGGCCTGGGTGTTATATTTCACAAATTTAATCCCATCACATGTAAACATGATCTCAACATGTATCCCATTATTCGAATAGTTATTTCATACCATACATAACTTTGTGGAATGTAGTATATTCACAAATGATGATCATTAAATTTATCCTTTTGAAGAATCAACCACAAATTCGATGTATAATGTAGATCTCGATCAGACATGATTAGAAGATGATTTCCATGATGTCATAAAATTTTAATAAATATAGTTCCTTTCAAGGTGGTCAAGTGTTAAATCTTATATTACATTTATGAAATGTATACAATTAACTAGAAGATCAATAATAACACACATCTAAGAAGTATTTATATGAAAATTTTTTGGTCCTATGATAACTTATATTGAAATTTCATCCCATTTTATTGAATGGATTGGTTTATAAATCCCTGATCATTACTACTCAATGAATTTCCAACCTTATTTACAGTCCCTGACTTGTAGTGTATTGAGAAATCATAGTCCTTGAGTATCTCGAGAAAAATCCATTTTCCCATATTTAGGCGTTCTATGGAATGATTCATTTAATGATTTTTTGATACATGTATATCTAAAATATTAATCGATAGATATAATGTCTCTATGTATTCATAGAGAAGATTAAATGCACCATCTCCCAATCATGTGATGGATTTTTATATTAGTGAGTATTAAATTTCCTTGATTCAAATTAAAAAACATTATCATTATTCCTCAGTAAAGAACCATACCCATTCTTTTATTCATCAAAATATATCAAAAAACACTCATTTCTAAATAGTAGAGTCAAAATCACACTATTTACCAATCTCCACTTTTTTCTTCTGGTAATTATTTAAATTTAGTTTTCCAAAATAACATATACCATATATATATATATATATACTTGGTTAAAATGATATAAAATCAATAAAAATTATATAACTAATATCTAAGAGTAACCGAATAAACCAATTGAACTACATGCCATAGTTATATTCATTGGTATATGACAATATATGAATACATTTTCCACACAAGATAAACTAATATACAATCATTAGGGACAATATTGCCATGAGATTAAACATCTTAACGCTATAAATCACACTTAAAAATTTCACATATAACAGTTTATTTATAAAATTCTCATGAATGATTTGATAGTGATTCTCAATATTCTCATATCAATTAAAATACACCAAAATATCAACAATGAATACATATAAAAATCATCATGATGTTCCTTGAAGAAAAAATTCATTATTTCTATAAATAAATAGGGTATATTAATCCATCCAAATGGAATTACTATATTCTAATTATATTTATACCTCATTCGTAATGTTGTCTTCAGAATGAATTTCTTCTTTAAATAAAATTTATAATATTAGTATTATTTATATATATGTTTCATCATCTAATTTATCAATATGAGTAAGATAATAATTCCATTAATCATAAATTAATTTATTTTCTTATAATTACGGCCCAAATACATAGATCCATCATTATTTATAATGAAGAGAATAGGGGATCCTCATTGAGAAACACTATAGATAATTAATACCTTATGAAAAAAATAATTTACATTTTATACGGCCCCTAATTATAAAGTCGGAATTCTATAGAGATTGATTGATATTATGATTTTCATTAGGGATTAAATTAATTGAAATCATCTTCATGTTCTGGGGGAGGTCTAGGTAATTCCTCCGGAAATACTCCAAGGTATTCCAAAACTATAGTTACATCCTAAACATGATGATAATGTTATTGATCCCTAGATTTTATTTTATCTTCATCCCAATGAATTTGATTGTGTACCGATAATAGGGATGGATATGGAAATATATAAAATAAATACTTCTATTCTTAATGATAATGAATCTTACTTAATCATCATAAATTGTAATAACATTCTTCCTACAATTAATTTTATCATAATAATTTGAAATATTTTATGTACAAAATATTATATCAAATTCATGCACATGTATGATATATGTTCAATAAATAAAGCATATTTACGATTTATTATGTGGACTTCCTGACACATCCTTGTTTTATTGAGACTTATACTATGAGTTTTGACTGACATATCCCATCATTATGTTCTAGGGAAATGGTAATGTTTTCATTCATGGAATATATAAATGAGTTTGAGGATACAATATAAAATATAAAATCATAAATATTAAAATATAGGATTAAAATAAATTTAATTATATCATTGTGTACTTCCACCTTAGATATTCTAATATCTAAAGATCATCTATCTTCAAATATATTCTCCAATTTTATATTCTCATAAAGCTTGGGTACTAGTTTCCATTGTTCCCCATATCCATACATTTGAATCTCTTTATAACTTTGTTTTTATTCTTTTATTTTAATTCACTATCTTGATGAACTATATCTCAACACTTAAAACTATGTGACATGAACTTTAATAATCTTACAATATGATCCATTCCACAGTTCTCACAAGGTTGATATTGATTCATTACCTTATTCTTCCTTACAAAATTCCATTTTTCTTGGTTTTCATTTGGAAGACTATTTTTTGGATTTCACTTGACTATATTATATATATATAATTCCTTATTGGTTTTGATATCATATAAAACAATTTCATTATTTAATGGAAAATTATGAGAGACATGATCCCTTCATATACATTTCTTATTCGCTTAAAAAAATAGATAATATCGAACTATGTTTTTGTTATATATTCTATAAAATACCTTAAAACCTTTTTAATAGTAGCCTCATACTCATAAAAAATCATTCTACATTTTTCGTTAATAAAAGTATCCTTTTCATCATTTCAGTTTTTTTCTGAATAGGGAAATATCTTTTAAAGAACGTATTAATAAAAAATTCAATTTCATGAGTTATATTTTGTTTTCAACCCTATTATTCATGATAAATGCACACCATTGATCTATATATATCTATATCTGCAAACATGTGCGTCTAGATCCTGTATAAATATTCAGTATGTTTTTTCATACAAATCAATGGAAAAATATAAATTCATTTATTTTTAAGTATATTTTGGGTCAATGATTTTGAGTAATAAGAAAACACTTAAATATTATTAAAATTTATAACATAAAAAATAAAGGCAGTGAAGATACATTACTTATGATAGCTCATTATATAAGAAAAACTCCATGAAACCACTCAAAGATACCAAAATGTTTTTATATGAACTTATGTAGAAAAACATTGATAAATAATTTTAAGAAATAAATTGAAAAGATACGTTTGAAAACAACTTATGAAAATAATTTTCAAAATAAATTTGAATTTTTTTTTATAAAATACAATTAAATAAACATTAAATATAATTATTGTTATGAAAACATAATCTTGAAAAGACATATCAAAATACCAATGATTTTAAAAATAATTTCAACATTCCCTTAAAACATGATTTTAAAATTCATTTAAAAATACAATAATAATATTAAAAATAGATACACTTTAAGAAATAAAAATAAAATTAAAAAATACTTATTCTTCTGGAAAAAAATATAACACTAATGAAATAACATATACTCTGAAAATTCATTATAGTAATTTATAGTTTATTAGATAATAATAAACAAGATATTGAAATCAAAACAATTAGGACACTTTAAGAATTGAAGTATTTTTAGGCCTACCAACATTTAGAAGGAATGGTTTCACCCTTCACTAGTCGTTCAAGTTTACAATGTACCTGTTCAAATATTTTATAAAAACATTTTGATCATTCCTTGTATATATATATATCACCTAAGTGTAATTTTATTATAAGTTATTCATGCATTAAATAAATATACCTTTTTATTTATGCATAAATATATTAAAATAAACATTATTAAGAAAATCACTTATGATATTTGGAGTAAAAAAACTCATTTAACTTATTCCATTCATGGACTATTTACAATAATGAATATCCATGTATTCAAACCCTCATTAATCAATTCATGAAATATATTTTTTATATTATTATATCAATTATAATTTAAAACTCATCAATGAATAAAACATTATATTAATTAAAGAATAAATTATTTAACACATAAAATATTTTTCTAAATACATAAAATTTTCATATAAAAAAATATAAATATTATATTGCAATTCAACTAATATAATTGATATAGAATTTTTATTTCTATAAATAATCATTGGAATTGTTATATAATAAACATAAATTTAAAATAATTAATATTTTTAAATAAACTATTTCATTTGAAGATAATATTATTGTTAAAAAATTAAAAATGAGAATTACCAATATTTATAGTGAATTTCAATGGATATGAAATGCTAGTTAATTTAGATCATGAAATGATGATTTATGGATTATATAGTTTTACAAACACAAATCAAAAGTAAAACATTATTGAATAATTTAGCTTACTACCATTGTCAAATAAACTATAGAACATAAGATAATGGTACACAAAATAGTAATTGTATAATCACTACATTCATAAAATAATTCTCTTAATAATATAAATACATATTATTTATTTCAAGTGACTATTATAAGTAAAATAGAATTTACCCTTAAATTTAAATTTGAACGAATAAATTTATAACACACATTAAAATTATAATATTATCCTTTCTAAATTTATCATTTTATACATTTTCAATATGGAAATAGAAAATTGAGTAGGATACATGATTTTAAATAATTTGATTATACATTAAAATCATGAAATAATATATTAATGTATATATATATACACTTATATTCGTACATCATTACTATTAAAATACATAATTAAATATAAATTGAATATACTTACATAATTTCATGTAAATTGACCCATGTTTTGATGAACATTCCTTAAAGATGTTTATAAATATAAAAATGTACATAGTTGTTAACATGCAACTAATTGCCTTAAAAATAAATAAAATTGTATATTAGGGGAAACATATTCATATATTGATATATAATGAATTCCATAAATTTAAAATTATATATACATATATATAATTTAAATTTTTCTCACAATATATTCTAAAAATACATCTTATTTTTGAAAATAAATATTTATAGAATGAAACTACACATATTTAAACAGTTTAATAAAAAACGATAACAATATATATACATAAATAATATGAAAATATATTTTGAAATAATTAATATGTAAAAATATTAAATAATTAGTAACCTCTTAATTATTTGTTTGAAAACCGAAAATGGTGATATTAGGTCATTTATACCATGTGTAGGTAGTAGGTGACTTAACCAATATAAAGGGAGGGATATAGGTGGGGGATTCTACATTTGTCTTGAAAAATATAGAGTGGTTTCACCTACAAAATAATATATTTATATATATATTTATGTACATTGATGGGTGGAAGAATCCCATTATAGCGTGGACATAAAATATAACTGATTTTTTTGTAAGAAATGATTGAGTTTATTTTAGGAAAATCACCTCAATATGTGTTTATATTTATAAAACTACCAAAGAAATGATTCTTTGAGAATATAGTAATAGAACAGGTCGATATCTATAATATTTTGGAGTAATAGAAAAAATTATTCCTTTTAATAATATTTAAAACATATAAATAATATAAATAGAATAACATGGATATCTAAAATTAATTAAAAAATTAATTAATAAAAAATAGTTTCTGTTAAAAAATATTAATATAATGAAGAAATGAAATATTAATTCATGATATTTCAAAAAATAATAATGTTATAATGTTATAATTTATCTTCTTTCATAAAACAAAATTCTCATAATGATTATTACTAATGTATTTTCACTAAAAATTGAAAATAATATTGTATTGAAATGAATGTAATACTGTATTTTTCATATTAATTTATCAACAAATATATAAAATGTTTTTTCAAATATATCTATGATTATAATAAATTAATCAAAAATTTTTCTTGAATATAAAAATAAAACAATAAGTAAAAAAACTACCCATTATATTTTTAAGGGAATTAAATTCAACTCTATAATACATAATTTTATTCTCAGTATTAATTTTTTTGTTTATAAGGTAAAATAATCCATTCTGTCATTAAAAATTGGAAGGCTAAAAATGATAGAGTTTTATTTTCTTAAATGTTAATTAGTAACATTGGAGTTAAAAAATATATTTCTTACTCTTTTTTTTTTTTGTAAATCTAATTTGTTATAAAATAGAAGGTTATATTAAGAATATACATATAATATATACATATATTAACAAAACATCATAATCTCCAATTACATATAAAACATTCCTTTAATACCAACTTTGAATCCCTAGACCAACACATCTAGATTCAATACCAAAAAATTATGTTTATATTTATATATTTTATAAAAAGTAATTTAAAAATATATAATCACATACATATGAGTATAATATGATAAAAAAGACAATTATAACATAATATTAATGTAAAAAAGAAAAAATAAAAATTTTATGAATATACATTTCTCGAACAGAAGCCTAATTGAAGCTAAACTCTATGAAACCTCCATTTAAACATGAAATAATTTTATAAAAAATAGTGTGGGAAAAAATTAATATTAATTTTTATTTAAAAAACCCATGAAATTCCATTTACAAAAAATCCTTTGAAAATAGTTTTAGAAAATAAACTTGAAAATAAATTGAAGCTCATTTGAAAATAAATATTGTTTACCTATTATATATTAAAAAACCTTATCAAAATATAATATTTTCTCAAAAATCATATGATAATCCTATAAAATAATGATTTGAAAATTACTTTTATAATATGTACACCTTTTATAATATGAGTTTGAAAATTATTATTCTATGAAAATTATTTAGAATAAAATAAGTATTATTCATAAATGATTAAGTAATATTTGGAAAACAAATACAATGGGTCCCCATTAACCATTTTTTGATGATTGGGACTCCCCATATTCATTAATAATGGGTTCACTCCGCACTCCCCTTTCTTGTTTACCTTGTTCAAGTGAAATTTTTTTATAAAAATATTTTGATCCTTCCTTGAATATATATTTATTCACTGGATTATTTTTTAAAAGAATCATGATTTAAATAAATCTACTGTAAAATTTAGGTAAATATATATAAATATCAACTTCCTTAGGAAAATAACATGTGAGATTTGTAAAAACTATAACATATGCCATTTACCCTTTTCTTGTAATGGTAATAATATAGAAATAACATTTATTAAATCTATCATTAATAAATTCATGAGATATAATTAATATAATGTTGCATCTTTGGTTATTTAATGGTCATCATTGAATAAATCATTTTCTTAATTAAAAAACTTAATGCTTTCACACATAAAATATTGGTATAAATATATAAACCATTCACATGTATTAATATAAATATTATATAAAAATTTACCTAATACTATGGATATAATATTTGGACTTCTTAAATTAATACGTCAAATAATTATATAATAGATAGAAATTCTAATAAGTCATATTTTTAAATAAAACATTTAATTTAATTATAATTTTAAAGTTATAAAATGTAATAAGATCATAACTTGAATTTTCGGTAAATTGTCTTTCCTAGGAAATATTACTTATTTAAAATCATAACATGATGATTAATGGATTATACACACACACACACCCACATCAAATGTAATGCACAACTGAAATATTGATATTACTCCCTTTGCCACATGAAATATAAGAAAATAAAATAATTGTGTACCCAATTGTAAATTTAAAAATAATTCCTCAATAAAATAAATCTCTTAAATATATATATATATATTCATGGGAAAATAATATGAAAATTAAAATATACCCTTAAAATTTAATTATGTACGAAAAAATATATAACAAACCTAAATATTTAAAAAATTACATTTTTAAAATAAATATATCACCCTTGATCAACATAGAAATATCCAATTGCAGGTGATACATGTTTTTTAATAAAACATTTATACATTAAAATCAGGATATAATAGGTGAATATATATATATATATATATTTAAAATTTATATATATTTATATGCATACCTAATTGTTATAAAAACCATTACATAAATATAAATTTAAGGTACAACATTAATTAGAATTACATGTACACATGATTTGCGGAACACAACATGAAGATGTATAGAAACATACATATGTATATAATTATAAACATGCAAATAATGTCATAAAAATTAATGAAATTTATAATTGGGGGAATTAAATATATATATGTATATATGTTTAATAACATAACTTGGGAATATGCTTTGAATAAAAATAATACACCCATTCCTTATAAAAGATACTAAAACTAAATATAGTTTTTAAAGATAAATATATTATTATTCATTACATGTATTTAAAAAATTCATAAACAATTTATTAAAATAAATATACATGAAGGGTATGTTCTAAAATAGGAAGATAATTCATACATAATTGATTTACATAAAACAACTGCTATATCCAAGGACTTTATTTGATGAGAATGGAGTTTGGTTAGTATTTACAATCAACCTAAAGATGGATGATCAAGAATTTTTCATGAAAAGTTATCATATAGTATAGGCTAACAACATTTTTAATGGTGATGCCCTTTCGAATTGTTTATCCAAAAGATTGGTTAAAAAATTTGGAGAACGAAGAAAGGGGTTTTTTTCCATAGATGTAGAATTTAATTCTTAAGGTGGTATTAAAATTTGAACGTAATGAATTTTTTGAGATCATCACATAAAAAAGTGGAAAATGATAAATGTGCCTAGAATATTTAAATGTGAACAAAACATGATGTTTTTTGGAACAAATATACGCACCCAATGCGACGTTAAAAGTGGTTTTCAACTATTGGTGAATGTTTGCATGCAACGAAGTTAGTGATAGAGAATCTGACACATAGGGGAATTGAGTTCTTCAAATTGGTTGTTACCCTCTCTCAAGACATAGAACATTAAAAGGACGAGCATGTTCCACTACCATGAAATGTTTTTTCATGTGGAAGAGTTAGAGAATGGAAATATTACTCGAAAAGTGTTCTAATAGTCCTCAAATACCAAGTGAAACTGAAGGTGTGGTTACAAAAATGATAAAGTTGTTATAATAGATAATGGTTTCACAAAATCAATTTTATAAAACAATCCCAAATCTGGTGCACAATAGTTGGTTTTTCACACAAGATATAGTGTGCGGTTCTAAAATGATTTGAATATTCATTTTTTTGTTCAGTGATTTATATAGAATCAATTCAAGACATTGATGTGAGAAGAGACAGGTGCAACATAGGGACAACGAGTTAAATTTAAATCTATTAAAGATACATTAATGTCGATAAACTGATTTAGACTTCTATAAAAGAATAAAGGTGTGTGGAGTCGACGTAAGTGTTCCAAGGGACGCCGTGTGTTATCCCTAAAATAAAATGATGGTACTATTACAGGTATAATGTGAATATATATGAACTCTTTTATTCCTAAACTAATGGAGATTATCAGTTTTAGGTATGACCGAATCACTATTGGTGTATTCTCTTTGGACTATCCATTAGTGGAGAACCATGTATAATTAATGTCTGATTTCATTGCAAGTGGTTTTTTGATTTCTACACATTCTAATCAGATAGGTTTAATTATTTGCTAAAAATATATAAAAAATATCAGTCACTTTTTATGACAAACTTAACACCATGTTTCACCCCACCACTTAGGGTGTTCCGAGGCCCCTAAAGTAGTATTAGAGGGTGGTTACTGGGGTTTAATTTTTCCTTTTTTACTATCCTGGAGAACTCACTAAATGTCCAGGGAGACCCCTATTTGATCGATGAAATATCCATATTTGAATGATTAGGATGATATCTCATCTAAGATCTCTGGTAATAAAATTAATCTCTACTTCTAGGCCAGGGATTCAAATAGTTGATGTAATAGTACTATCTATGATAGAAATATGTATTAAAATTTTAGATACAGATTCCAAAGAGGAAAAGCCCATTAGTGTAGCACTGTATGATCAAATATATATATTGATAAAGATTTTCACCTTATAAATCATATTTGGTTAATGATATTTAATATATATTAAGGGAAAAATGGGATATTTTCCATAAATCATGTTTTTAAAAGGTTTAATGATATGATGATGAATCTTGATTAAAATATTGACACTATTTTCAATGGAATTACTAAAGGTGTAAAAGAAATTTTATGGCATAGTGAAGAAATTAAGGACATTTAAATTGTAATGAAAATTTAAAAATGTATTTAAAATATTAATAATAAAAATCTATCAGCCCTTGAGGAATATGATATTTGAAATCTATTCATGGGTGATCTGTTGAGTAGTCTGGTAGCATAAAAAATTAGAGTTAATCTATAGGCTATAACAAGTCATGTTATTAATGTCATGGTATTCAAAGACCTGAATAAAATGTGATTTCAAGAGATATTGTTAATAAAGGTAATGAGGAATAAAAAATATTTTTTTATACTTTAAAATAAATTCAAGAGAAGAAATGGTAGATTTTGAGGAAATCTAACCTTAAAATGTTTTTGATGTGGTAGAGTTGGGAAAATTATCTCATGGTGCTAAAGGAAGTTCTACAATGAACGAATTGATGCAGGAAACTCAAAGAAGACTCAGAAAAGGTTTTCACAAATGGGGAAGTAAAATATGGAATGAAATTAAAGAGAAATAATTTGTTTTTTAAAGAAAAAGATGATTACAATTATTTTTTGAGGAAGAAGAACATGATTTTAATGCTTTAGCCCAACCTTCTATGATAGCTATAGATTAAATGTCTTGTCCAAAAAAATATAAATCTAGATATAATTAGTTAATTTTGGATATTGATATCAATTTGATACTTTATGATGTTCTTAGTGAGTTTTATAATCAACGGTACTAACGTAAAAAAGTGGATACTAGCCATGAATGAGTTATCAGAATATGGTGATTGATAGGAAGCTATAATTAGTCAACTAGAAGAATTTGTAATAGAACATTCAACATCATTTTAAATCATATAAAATATCATAGAACTGAATCAATGAATTTTAATATATAAAATGTCATCAATGAATGTACATCTACATTGGAGGATATGTCCAACACTATTGAGGTACATGAATATGATGTTGTCTCTCTTAGGTGTTAACATGAATGTGAATTAATGTTAATAGAAAAAGAGACTAAAATATAATTAGGAATATTCAAATATGATGAGCTACTAAACATTGATAAATTTGGTTCTAATGGTGTATAAAATTCTTTTAATTTTCAATGATCCACATGCAAGGGAATCCTTGTATATTTTATGATGTTATAACGTAAAATACATGAAATAAAAGAGGAAATAATATAGGAAAGCATAATTTTGGGAATATCACAAAGTAACCTAAAATCATATTAAATAAAGATTAAAATATAAATGAATGGAGAACTGAAAACTATCTTCATGTATAAAAAAATTATTTGTAATCAAGCTCTTTTCCTAATGAATATGACATGATGAAGAATAGATGTGACAAGAAATTTCCAGTTATAAAAGGTTAATTTTGTGGGTGTCTGGGAAACACCATTTCATACTATGAAGAGGATAATATGTATATTTGAATGTGGAATTATTGGAATTCATCAATGTAAAATGAATTAATATACAAAATATTGTAGAAGAAATATATTTTATAGGTATTATATTCATAGCTCAAATGTTGGAAATAATTATGTTCATTACAGGGAGAGGAATGGTAGAAATGATACATCATGAACTCAGGGACATGTAAATACTCACCCAACATACAGTGTTTCTCTTAAAAATATGTTTTATCCTCTAAAAGAACATTTTGAGTATAATGTCCCAATACACACGAAAAATAATGTGGAAAGACAATCTCAATCGACTAATAAATCAAATATTTCATAGAAGGAAAAGAATAATGTTATTAAATGTTTTCTTGTAGAAGTCACTCTTAATTCTACAAATAACATTATCACATAGATTATTGATAGTGTATTATCATCCCTCATTGTGATAAATGAAGATTTATTTAATAATTTAAATAAAAGATTTCATGGAACTACCGAGATAGGAAATGATGGTTCTTTGATGATAAAAAATAGTGGGTTCATAGAACTAGAATGTGTTGATCATAATAAAATAAAAGTACTTTATGTGGATGTTTTGAATAAAACCCTCAATTGTGTAAGTGAACTCTTATAATAATTACATATAATGGCTTTCAATAAAAAAAATGCACTAAAAAAAGCAGATTTGTAGAATTATTTCACGAAGGGTTACAAAAAATATGTATTGTTATATTTTGTTGATAGTAAAAAAGAAATTTTATATCAAATAGTGTTAGATGAAAACAACCTATGGCATCAAATATTGGGTCAAATTAATCAAAAATACATGGAAAAGTCATCTAAGATGACAATATTCTTGGATCTACCGAGTATGAAATATGATTGGGAAAGGACATGTGATGCTTTCATATGAGGGATGTTGGTCTGCAGTCCATATCAACCAATGAAAAAAATGGAATCAATTCCTCTTGATATCATTAATATATATTTAAGTGGTTTGATAAATGTTTCTATAAAATTTGTATATATGTACTTCATACTTTTCAATTATTATTATATATGGCTTCTGTGATGGTTATACAAAAGAAACAAACAAGTGATTGATTGCAAGATAACATATCATAGAATAAAAGTTTAGGATTCAAGTTTCCAGATCAATGTTCTACGGTTTGACAATGGAGGGGAATACATATCCATTGAATTAAAAAATTATCTGAAGGAAAATTGAATTCAAAATTATGTTTCTATTACAAGAACCCCACAAAAAAATAGAGTTGTTGAGTGGAAGAACAAAAATATGAGCAATATGGCCAAAACTATGTTGATTTAGAGTGGTATATGTCACCAATACATGAATGTGGTTGTTCAATATACACTTTGTACTCCAAATTGAACATGTCATTATATAGAAGAATCCAAGACACAATATGAGTTGTTTCAAGTAAGGAATTCATATTTGAAGTATTTTCATGTATTCTAAAGATACTTTTTTATCTAAAAACAATGAATAAAATCAATAAAAGTTTGTTGATGTAGAATATGAAGGAATATAATAATTTTTTCAATGTAGATCAAAGAAAAAAAATGTTTCAATAGTAATTTTGGGAAAATTATTGAAATCGATGATGTTGATATTCTTTAATATAATACAATCAATAAAAAATGAAGAACATATTTTGATATGATAAAATAAGAAGATGATAGTGGACATGGAATAGGTTACAATATAGAAGTTGAGGAAGGCGTGAAAAATGTTCAGAGTTCACAGAATTATTATAATTCAAAAGAGGAATGAGAAGAAAAAATTATCGCTAGGTAAAATTTATCTCAACCATTTTGGTTAAATAGAAGCGTTAAAATTGATCAATCTAATATCATTGGGGATTGGAAAACACTCACATAGACAAGTATACTTCATTATAATTCAAAATATTTATTCTTAGGAATTTTGGAACCATCATCATTTGAAGAATTTGCAGAGGATGAATCAATTGTTAATGCCATAAATCAAATGTTAGATCATAATGATAAGAACTATACATTGGATATTTTCAAGATACCTGAAAATAAAAATGTAATTGTTTCAAAGTTGATTTTGAAGAATAAGATCATTGAACATGGTAATATGATAAGAAATAAGGTGTCGTTAGCATTTATTGGATATTCACATAATGTAGGTGTCAATTTTATAGACATGTTTTATTCTGTTTCTAGACGAGATTCAATAAAAAAATTTCATGGAATTGCAATTCAAATACTATATAATGAGTATCAAATGGATGTGAAAAGATTTTTCTTAAATTTTTTCCTGAAGAAGAAGTATGCATTGAAAAACTCGTGGATTTTCATCATGGTAATGATGAAATGTTGCTTTGTAGATTAAATAATGTTATCTATTCCATGAAGGGAGCACCACGAGTATGATACTACCATTAAGATTCTTATCAAAAGAAGTTGGGATTGAATAGATGGGGATTGTATCATAATCTCTCTGTGATAAAATATTAGAAATATCAATTCGAGGTATTGGTGTATTTATATTACATTATATTTGGTAGAAGAAGGTAGGGTTCATTGGATGATTTTTCAAATTATTTTAAATCATAGTTTGAAATTCCTATGATTTGTGAACCCATACACCTCTTTGGGATACAAGTAATTCGGAGGAAAGACTACACATTCATTTATTAAGATAAATATACAATAATGTATATAAATAAATTCAATTTGAATGAATCCAAACCAATGATGACTCTGATTGTGATGGGAACTAAAAATTGAAATCATAATGATTGGTGGATTTTTAGATCCCAATATGTACATGATAATCACAAGAACCTATAGTACATGACTGAAACATGGACATATATCATATTTTAATTGTTTTTGGAGTTCTAATTTAATTGTAATATAAAATATCATTTGATGTAAGTAGAAATAATCATGAGGTATATCCATGGAACACACAATTAGGGATTATACATAGCCACAGTTATAGATAACCAACTATTGGTGTTTTATTTATACTAATTAAGAAAGAGGTGTTGTGGACAGAAATTCCCCAAGTGGTATGTAATTCCATATTGAAATGAAATGTGTGGGATGATTTAGTATGAAATAAAAAATTTATTCAATTCGGACAACTGATGAATAGTATCCATATGCTGCAATGGATTTCTCTTTTCTATTGTGGATGAAGTAATAATAGACTAATATTAGAGATGACATGAAATTAAGAATAGTGATTTACATTGATAATAATAGTTCAATCGATCATACAAAGAATATTTTTCTTCATTTTTGTTTGAAAAATATTGAAATCAGATATCACATCATCAAGGAATATGTTGAACAAGGTGTGATTAAAATTGGTTATGTTGGAAGAGATGACTAAGTGGCTAACATTTTGAAATATCCATTATCATTATTTGTGATTGTGAAATGACAGTTTATCCTAGATATTTTTCCACCTCTCTTTGCATGATGAGGTTAAAAATATTCCCCTATCTGTAGGTGTCTTAACTATTTTAATATGTTTGTGGTAATGATGATGGTTTTTCGGGAGATATGATCTAGGGGCAATGTATTTTTACATTTACAAGTACACATATAAGTTCATGGGACTATTTACATTGGGGAGGGGGTGGAGAAATTAGTTGGTACAAAGGAGTAGAATGAAAATTTTTTGTTTACCTTGTTACAAAAATATTATTAATGGTGATAGTTGTTGTGGGTTTTTGACAAACAATTAATTTCCTCAGTGACACGATGAAAATGTACTATTATGAGGACAATATTCAAGGTATAAAATGATTCTGTGACATTATTAGAGCTTAGGTTGGAACTTTTTTAAGCATTATAAAAAATTAGAACCCAATTAATTATTCAACTTTTGTTTTCTACACCAATAATATTTATGGATAATATAAAGTGTTGGATGAATTTTTTTCTTCTGTATCAGGTTTTGATAGTAGCTAGTGATTCATTGAATTTATTTACATATTTCCAATAAACCCAAAGGGGAAGATTATTGGAACCAATGATTTTCTTTGATGGAAATTGATTATAGTTTGTATTTTTTTCAATCCACAAAATTTTGATCAATGAAATTACAATAAATGTAATCATACATTACAAGCTGATAACAGTATTGAAAGTTTCATCATTTCCCAGTGTTTACCAAATTAATGCGTCCCAAAATCAGTGAAAGGATATTGGTGTTTTTATAAATGTATGTTGTGTGAATATATGAAGTTGAGGTTAACTATTTTATGAAATACTTGTTTTAGGATCATCCCATTTAAATATGGAAAATGAAAAATCTGCCAGAACGATTTAAACATGCAAAAAAGATGACGTTATGATGAAGAGACTTACACGCCCAGTGCATAATTAGAAGTTGATTTAAAATCATGGGGTATTGGTTCATGAAAAGAGGTTAGTTAGATATAATATTAACTTCAGGTGTGCTGAGTCATATAAATATAACAATACCCTTACTTAAGACTTAGATCATTCCAATGAAGACCATGTTCTGCTTCAACATGAATGAGTTGCACGTGAAAGAGTTGGGGAAATAAAATCTTGAGTGAAAAGTGTTACTTATGTCTTTAAAGACCAATTGAATATTATTCTATCACATCACAAAAGATAAGGGTTTCATGATAAATAAGGATCGTAAAATATCTATATTACACAACAATGCCAAAAATTGAGTATAAGAGTTGGTGTTGCAAGAAAGTGCTACAACATTCTTCTAGTAAGTTTTTAATATCTATCACTTTTTGTTTAGTTATTTCTTGTGAATAAATTCTGTTCATTTATGCAAGAAGTGTCTTAGTCTAGAAAGGTAGAACAGACTACAATGAAAATATATTGAATATACCTTCATGTCGATAAACTAGGTCATACTTATCTCAAAGTAGCGAGCTAGGGAGAGTCAACAGAAGTGCTGTGAGGGATGCAATGTGCTATTCCTAAAATGTTGTAAAGGTAGTGTTCATGGTATAGAGTGAATGTGTTTGAAATATTTTATTCCACGACTAGTTAATTTTAGTTTATTTAGGAGGAAAATGTAGACTATAGGCATATTATCATTGGACTAGATCATAATGGTGAAAAAAGTAAAATTGATGTGTTATCTCTTTGCATGTGATTATTTGTTTTTTCCACATTCCCATCAGACATATTTTATTTTATCATACCATCATTGTAATAAGATCCATCAAATTTAAAGAAAAATTTGACACCCTAATTCACCCCCCTCTTAGAGTGCTCGGGGGTCCTATAGAATGCCCCCTTAATTGTTTTTATATAAATCTAAAATGGGGTTTCAGGGTATTTGGGCCATATAAATTTGGTATGTGACTAAAAAAATGAAAAGGGGGTATAGAGGAAACATATTATTATATGGTATTGAAATAAAGGATAGGGGTTCAACCTAGTAAATAATACCTCTAAATATATATTTTAATTAGAAGAAACATCAATGGGACTATTTGTTCTAAATACATTACTAAATTTGTTTGAAAAGAATTATCAATTTTAATTTTATTGAGAACACATAATTATGTGTATATATTTATAGAACATATTATAAAATTCTTATTTTAGAATCATGGAACAATACTGGGTGATATCTCAAACAATTTAGAGTAAACAAATTGACAATTTTTTATATACATTGTCACCCTTATAATATATAATATGTTCAATGATGAAATCTAAAAACACATAAAAATATTAATCATATAAAATTTTTTGTTTAAGAAAACATAATAATATAATAATCACATAGAATATTAAAACAAGAGCATTTAGAAAAAAACTGACTATTTGAAGATTTTTATACATTTTCTTGATCTATAAAAATACATTTACTAAATTATTATTATTATATTATTTTCATTAAACATTACAAAAACTATTTAATTTCAATGAATGTAAAATTATATTTTTCATTTTAATTTATCAACAATAATTTAAAATGAAAAAGGAAATATATCCATGTTTATAATACACTATACTATAATATTACTTCATTATAATTTTTTTTGTAAATAACAATTTATTTAAATAAATATTTTCATTATAATTTAATGGGTGATACAATATCTTTTGAAAAAATATATTGAAATTATATTGTTTATGTGTTCACCATATCCCATGCCAATAAATATTTTCTACATTTACCTATTACATTTTATATGTACAATTGGATTAGTAGTCACAGAAAATGATTTGAGATTTTTTCAAATAATGAAATCCATTATTGGTTAATTTAACTATGATGTAGGTTTCTCCTTCCGGGGAAGGTGACTTTTTATAAATTAATTTAGCTTCCCTAATTTGTCCATAAATTTCTCAGTTGTAGTACTAGAATTATTTTCTTGATCAGAAGTGAAATCTCAACATTGGACATGATAATTAATACCCTTCTTCATTTCACACTATATTTCTAAAAAAGGGTATATAATAGATTTTCTCAAGAAATTATATATTTTAATTAATTATTTATAATTATAAATATTGTGTGAAACTGAATATATATAAGTATTTATGCATTATTAATCTCATAATCATAATCATGATTACTTTAGGGATATCGTTATTTTCAAATACTTTATAATGGATTTTAAGGAATATGGGAATTAGCCTATGTATATCGCTAAGGAGTATCAAAAATGGTCTACAGACAAGAATATTTCCATAGAATACATGTTGATCTAGTCATGATTAGTGTTCCATTTTAGGATTTATTAAGCTTAGGGACCTATACTCTAGAACCACATTAACATGTATTCTCTATAAATGGATGTATTTATAGTAGAAACCACATAATATCATCCTTATAAAATATTTCATATAATATTATATACTTACTCTCAATGTATATCATAGCATTACGTTCCTTAATATATGGTCTCCTTAATTAGGATCCAAACATTTATACTAAATATCTTATTATACATACTATAATGTCCCCAACACATGTTTCCCGGATCATATACCTAATTTATTATATTCGATTAAATAAAATGGGTCATTCCAGAAAAACCTATATGTTTAATAGTTTTGGAAAATAAGATTCATACATGGTGCCCATTTAAATAGAAAATATGAAATAAAACATAAAAAAATATTATGAGTATCCTTGGAACATATTCAAAGGAATTATCTTCCTATCTTGGGGAATATATTCACAATAACTGTGTTCCCAATTTTTTTTCAATGGTTATATATTGAAAATGATATCGTTATTAAATAAATCATAATCAAGGTGGAAAGGTATATTTATGAAAATTAATTCAATATATTGAAAAAATTGAAAAAATTAATAGACTATGTCATAATCAACATAGAATGGATAAAAACTATAAATACTTGTCATTAAATATATGAAAAGATAAAAAAATCATATAGATATAATGTTATATATAAAATGTAAAGGATAATAATAATTAAAAAATTATCAAATAATGAAATTCATAATTATTGGATATCATGATCACGTGCATCAAGATACCTCTACCATCAAGCTGATTCATAGTATTTTCTAAAACGAATATGTTTGAAACCCGATATATTTGGCCTAATTATTTTTCTCATTAGACTATGTGAGTCATCACATAGATGTATATAACCAAACCCCACATATAATTTCATTTTAAAATATTTCATCTAAAATCGATTAATGGATTCAATTCCAACATAATATTCTTTATCTAAAAGAATCCACACCGACTAAAGATATCATATTTATCAATATCTCCCTAGTTAATTAATTATCATTCAATGTAAACATAATATGTAATAATGGTACACGGCTTATGAAATAGTTGAATCCATTATACAAATAATATAGATAAAGATGAATTGATACATTTAAAATAAATAATTAATAGTTATTCATGTTATTTACCTCAAATGGTTAATATATACACCATATAAAATTGAATAGGTTTATATTTACAACAATTCCTCAATTAAATAGATATTGAGATGAAAACACTTATAATTTTCATAATATTATTCTGATAATTAATCAATGAATATATAATGTTTATAAAAAATAAATCCACATTGAAATTTTTGATATATAACACAAGATATTGAAAATTCATTATATTATAAATATTATAATATCAAATTAAAATGAATAAATAATATAACCCAATGAAAATAAACTGATTTATAAAATTATATACAACTTGGTAACATTCACGCAAGTTACCATGGATGAAATAATTAAAATTGAAACTTAAAATACAATTAATTCTTAATTAATCAATATTTTACATTTAAAAATGGTAGTATATATGAAATATAAAAAATATTATACGTATAATATTTCAATATGCTTCAATGATGAGAATTTGATATAGAGTCCCTTAACTTGTGATTTCATTTAGTTGATTATTCCTTAAACTCACGTCTAATGGTTTTAATAATGTAATTATATTATACCAGAACCAGAACCATATTCACAGTTATAATATAATATATGATCATATTATAACATATATCAAGAGTTTTTTAAAAATATTTCATTGGTTCTATTGATCCAAGTGTCAATTTCATTTTTTCACATGTGTGTATTGGAATAAACATTCTGATTCAGATACATAGGATATAAAAATTGATATAATGAATTATAAAAATGTTATAAATATCATATATATCACTTATATACAATATAATAAACACATTTAAAGGTTTCTAATAGAAAATGAATGGCATCATTTCATGCGGACTGTAGGTTGTATGCATGCATGGGTGATGATATCGTCCCATTTAACAATAAAAGTGTAATGAATTGGGGGATATATTAAATTTAAAAGAATAATTATAATCTCATATATATCACATACATTCATTAATTTTATCTATATGATAATTCATTTATATTGTAAATGATGATCGATTCACCTCACTTCATGAGTAGGTAGTCTCCCATATACATGAGAAATTTTATTTTATTTTCAAATTCGTGGAATTTAAGAATTTGAATGTGATATTATTATTATATCATAAATATTACACATAAATATTAATCCCATTAATATATCTAAATATGAGAGGTTGTGATTGAAAAATAGGAACATTCGTTCACGATGAGGCAGTTAGCCATTCAAATGATTGGTGATTTCATTTTCAATTTGATGGAAGTGGATATAGAAAAATATTCTTCCACAAAAATAATTAATTATAATGAGACATATTATAAATATTTTATTATATTTAAATTATTAATTCATATCTGAATGTGGAAATGGGGAAATAAAATTAAATGGATTTGATAAACAATTACATACTCTATAAGAAACCTCCTCTAGAAATATTTTTAAGAACCCAATGGATGGATTTTTTGGAAGACCATAATCACATGAATATGTATAATGATATGTGTTAGATTAATTTTTAGGGTTTCATTGATGTTATGGGGATTCTTCCATGAGAAAAAATGAGGGGAGTGAGTTCCCATTAATAAGGGGTAAAGAATTCCTCCATGGAAATTAACTGAGAATTTACACATATAATTAGAAATTTGAATCTATTTAAATGACAAAATCCAATAAATAATCATTATTTATAATGAAGAATATAGGCATACAATAATATTTCAACTTGTTTGATGTTCATTTTGAACTTTTATCTTCTTATTTTACCCCTAATAAACACATTTTTACCTTAACAAAAATAAAAACTATTTTGTCATCACTATTCATTTTGGTCAGGAATTTAGTTAAAATTATTATATAATATAAATTATTCTACATATAAATATAAAATATTTTTTTCAAATTCAATTTATTGAATTATAAATATCCAATTTAATATCATCTCAAAAAATACGATGAATTTTTTTTAATAAGATAATTCTCATTAATAGAAAATGAATTAAATTCAAAATTCATTATTAAAATTTTTAAAATAACATAACTTTATTGAATATAATACGATATAACTAATTTAACATTAAAACCGATTTAAAATGTTTTTTTCATTTAAATTTTTTTATGAAAATGTAGTTTTCATATAAAACCCATAACTTTTCACTATTCATCAAAAAATATAAATTGTAATAAAACATTAAAAACATAACCTTAAACTAATTTTAATTATATAACTTCATAAATTATGTTCATTATATACAATAAATTTACTAAAATTTTCAAAAATTAATTTTATCATAATTTTCAAAGAATAGAAGAAACTATATTCTTTAAAAATCATTTAATACTGAATATTATTTCTCTGAAATTATTCTTATTATATTTTTAATCTATATATATATATATATATATTATTTTATACAATTATAAAAAAGGAATGTTTTTAATTTACTCAGTTCTATTCACACCTTCTAATGTAAATTATATGTTATAATCGTCATTTTTATGTAATATTTTAATAGTTTATTTTTATTAAAACACATTGTATTGTGCATCACAATCATTCTAATAGATTATATTTGTTTAAAATAATATTTGTTATAAAGTATTAGCATTTAAGAATTTTCATTATTTTTATTGTCTCTGAATCTCTAAAAATTAAATGGTAATTCTCTAATTCCAATTATAAAGACTTAAAGCATAATCACAAATTATTTCATATCATTTGACATATAAAAAAAAATAAATTCAAAGGATCCATGGTATTATTTCATTGGAGTATTAGATGAATTTGTTGGGAAAAATCCCTCAAGGTAACATTGTAGTATTTTTGGGTTGATTGTGTTTGTTGACAAAGCAGGTTTCCATTGAGAATTGTCGAGTTCCCGAGAAGTTGTTGACATTACATGTTGACAAAGAACTAGGACAAAGGAAATGACGATCTGGAGGCGGTACAAAGGATCAGTACAAGGTGGCGCCGTTTCCCAGTGTTTGCCAAATTTTTGGCATCCAAAATTTGGAGTTTGGTGAGCATCGCGAAAAGTGGATTTCCATGAAGAGCATAATTTCATATGGAAAAGTCATGAATTTCGCGAAGATAGGATGCATGGTTTGGAAATCGCGAAGACCAGAAGAATGGAGGCGGTGATGCTTCGCGATTACGTCAAACTTCGCGAACGGCAGAGGCTGAAGCGCATCGCGGCGGAGACGGGCTTTGCGAGAGAGCTTCGCGGCGAAGGTGCGAAGGAATGTTGGGCTTCGCGAGGGAGATTCGCGGCGAAGGCGCGATCCGTGAAGGTATGTTGATGGTGATTCATCGCGACTACGTCAAGCTCCGCGAACGGAAGATTGCCATGGAGCTTCGCGATTTGGACAGAATTCCGACAGAAACTTTGGAGCTTCACGATTTGAGATGACGTGGCGTTGACTTCGCGCGGAAGGGACAAGGGTCGGTGGAATCACCTATAAATAGAGGCCGACCCCTTCGAACGAAGTAGAGAAAATTTTCAGAGAAAATAATTTGCTCTCGATTTGCGAAGGTGGTTCGTGGAGCCAGTGTGCTTCGCGAAAGAGGTGCTTCGCGGCGGCTATTGTAGCTCCGCGAAACCTATGAGCTCTGCATTGGCTTACTTTGCTTCGTGAGGGTCGTTGCTTTGCGATGGCTTGAGCATCGCGAGAGTGCTTTGCGAGAGTGCTTCACGAGTGAGCTTCGCGAAAAGGCAGGAGCTTCGCGAAGGTTTGTTGAGCTTCGTGAAATTGGGAGCTTCGCGAAGTAGGGTTCTTTGCGAAGGTGTTTCCAAAAGGAATTTCCCAGTGTTCAGATGCAAAGAGGTATTCATCAGTGGATGAAAGTTGAACATCAATAGAGCATCTACATATAGAGAAAGATGCATTACTTAATGGAAATGAAGAGACCTACAGGTCCATAAACTATGATTGGATTCCCTTCACAGAGCAGTGAGCTTAGGAAGAGGAAGAAGGTGATCCTCTCCATCGGCAGTGAGCCAGAGAGAGAGAAACAGGGAGTGACCCTTGGGAAAGTAGTGAGCTGACCCTAAACATTGTATAGGAAGTGAGCCTGGGCATAGAAGTGATCTAGCCCGAACTTTGTAATCCACAACTAGTGAAGTTTAGAGGAATTGGTACGACCGACAACTTGTCGGCGTATGCTACTTGGACGTAGCCCTTTGCGGTGAACCAAGTAAAATCACTGTGTCCTGTGCATGCTTTACTTTCAGTTTACTCTGTGAAACAGGAAATAGAGAAGAGTGTTTTGCTTAACAGCGAAACAAGATCAGAACGGGCATTATTTTTAAATTATTCATACCCTGATTCACCCCCCCTCTCAGGGTATTCAGCCTTATGGACCTAACAAGTGGTATCAGAGGGAAAGGTTAACAGTTGGTCTTCCTTCAATGGAGGTCACTAATCATAGAGTTATTCAGATATTCGACGGATGTAATTTTCAGATATGGAAGAATCGAATGCAACACTATTTCCGATCTTTTGGAATGGATGTGTTTTCAGCAGCTATGCATGGTATCACAACTGATATTACTAGTGGTGCATTATCAGAAGCTGAGCACAAAGAGTTGGATGCTGATTCCAAAGCAATCAACGCCTTAGAGGGATCCCTCTCCAATCCCATTTATACAAAGGTGATGTCATGAAAAACGTCACATGCCATGTGGGAAAATCTTTTGAATATTTATGAAGGGGATACAAAAGTCAGAGAGGTAAAGATGCAAGTGTTGTGGGACAAGTATGAAGATCTCAGAATGAACCCGAATGAGTCTGTTGATGCATTCTTTGACAGGGTAAATGCTGTGGTAGAAGACATGAGGGGTCTTGGAGAAATTATCGAAGACATTAAAATCGTAAAGCGCATCTTGAGAAAGCTTCCACCTCGGTTCAATCCGAAAGTTTCTGTGTTGGAAGTTAAAGATCCTAAAGATCTAACATTGGATAACCTACACAACACTCTTGTTGCATATGAAATGAGAAATGATGACAACGATGCTGTGGAAAATGGGAAATCCAAAGAGGTGGCATTTAAGGCCATGAAGAGGCTCACTATTGAAGATTCTCAGGAGGAAGAAGAGTCAGATGAGGTGATGTCGTTCCTTTCTTCAAATCTGCAAAGAGGAAAATGAATGTTTAAAGGGAAACTTCCACTAGCATGCTTCCGATGCGGAAAGGATGGTCATCTTGCTGCAAGATGCCCCAAAAAGTTTCAAGAAGAAAGCGATGAAGATGAAGTTGAGATTCCCATGAAAAAATCTTCAGCCTATGTGAAAGGGAAGAATCAGTTCAAGAGAAATTTCTTTAAGAAGAAGAATCTTATTTCCCAAGAAATTGACAGTTCAGCTGAGTCTGAGGGTGAAGAAGTTGAAGAGATAGAAAACTGCAAAGATCGTGGTCAAAATGCGATGGTGGCTGTTGCCAGTAGTTCTCTAGAAAAGAAAGAAACCTAAACTGATGAAGAAGAAGAAGAAATGGAAGGGAGAGTTGACATGGAAGCTGAATTAGAAGCATCTATTGAAGAGATAGATGTTTGGCGAGAAAAAACAAAGAAATCCAACAAGATAGTACGTGATGCCAAACTCTACATGCAACAACAAGAAGAAGAGAAGTCTGATCTTGAGAAATAAATTGAAAATCTTAAGTCTTCCAGGCCAGAGCGCACAGAAAATGTTGATGATCATAAGCTCAAGATTGAAGAGCAGAAAAGGGAGATCGATTGCTTGAGTCGAAAAGTGAAAGATCACGTCAAGCGTATTGAAGATCTTGAAGAAGAAGTTGTCGGTCTGCGGAGAAAAGTTAAAGACCAGGAGAAACCTTTGAATCTCAACACATTCTTGGGAAATCAGGTCGTTACGAAGACGGAAAAGAAGAAAGAAGAGCCTAGTAGTTCAGCAGGAAAGAAGCAGCAATTGAACTCAGATGTTAAGGCTGATTCATGGCTTAATCAGAAACAAAAATCGGTGGCAGTTGAAGTTAGACCGCAAGAACCTGTCCCAAGATTGAAAGTGGATTTGAGCACAAAGAAGAATCATAATACTCAGAGATCCAAAGGGGAAACTCGTAGTGCTGAAGTAACACGAAGGAATGCACCTTATATCAGGTGTTATTGTTGTGGAAAGATGGGACATTCACAGTATGTGTGTTCCATAGCCAAAAGATATCGAAGGGAACAAGAACAAAGATCGCAGCCAAACAGAGAATGGTTTTCCAGAACATTTTTTGAAGGACACTGTTTTAGGTGCGTAGAATTTGGACATATGTCTAGGTACTGCACTCCGACCATTCAGAAAAATGTGCCAAAGCAGAATAAAAATGTTTGCAAGCAGCAGATCTGTAAACCGACAAGTGAGTTAAAAGTTCAGAACAGATTAGCAGTTTTGCAAGATGAAGCTGGTCCATCATACTCTGAGAAAGAAAAGAAGCATCAATCCATTCCGAGTATGAAAGAAAAAGTATGGACTAGGAAGAAGAAAACTGAGAAGGCCATAGTTGCTGAAATTTCCCTTAAAGCATCAGATCGTTTTGGTGTTTGGATCCTTGACAGTGGTTGCACATCCCACATGACGGGTAATAAGGATCTGGTTACAGGCATAAAATATGACAAAGAAGGAGTTTTCAAGTTTGGAAATGATGAAGGCCTGAAGATTGTTGGCTCAGGAAAATCCAAGTTTGGGGGCAATGAAATGAGGCATGCTGATGTCTTGGTGGTGGAGGGTCTCAGTCATAATTTTCTTAGCGTCAGTCAACTATGTGACTCTGGGAACTCTGTCCTATTTACCAAGAAGATGGGTATTGCTAAAGGAAAAGATGGAATAGTCATTCTTCAGGGAAAAAGAAGAAAGGAGAATCTTTACCTGGTAGGTGGGGAAGAAGATTCATTTCTTTTATCCAGAGAAAAAGAAAATCAGCTATGGCATAAGCGACTTGGTCATCTATGTCAACCATCTATGAAAGATCTGGAAATGTGTGATGCTGCTAGAGACCTTCCCAAACTATCACGTAATCGCACTCATACGTTTGATGCTTGTCAACAAGGGAAGATCATCAGGAAGTCATACAGGCCAAAGGAACAAAAAGCAACTCGAGTGCTCGAATTGGTGCATGCTGATGTATGTGGACCTATCTCACCACGAGCTATAGATGGGAAAAGGTACTATGTTCTTTTCATTGATGACTACAACAGAATGGCCTGGGTATTAATCATTACCCATAAGACAGAGGTGTTCAGTTGCATAAAGCAGTACATGAGGGAATCAGAAAAGATGCTTGGGAAGAAAATTCTGAAGTTTCGTACTGATAACGGTACAGAATTTACAAACAGTCAGGTTGAAAACTATCTCGAGAAACATGGGATAAGGAATCAAGATTCATCAGTAAGAACTCCCCAACAGAATGGAGTGGTTGAAAGGAAAAATCGGATCATCAACAACATGGCCAGAACAATGCTTATTGATAAGGACCTACCAAAGAAATTTTGGAAGGAAGCAGTTTTGACATCGGTCTATGTTTCAAACATGTCCCTATTATGTCCGAAGCAAGGGAAGACTCCGTATGAACTGTGGTACGGAAAGAAGCCAACGTTGAAATACTTTCGAATCTTTAGAAGTTAGTGTTTCATTCTCAACAAAGAACATCATAGGAAGTTTGAGGCACGAGGAGATGAAGGGATTTTCCTTGGCTATTCAGGGAAAAGAAAAGAATATAAATGCTTCAACAAGAGGCTGGGAAAAATTGTTGAGAGCAATGATGTCACTATAGTCGAAAATGAACAGACTGCTCAACGACCCAGTGAACAGTTTCTGGATGAAAGTGATGATGAGGTAAGCAACACAGGGGGGGTAGAAGTGGCAGAGGCTAACTCAGAAGAAGATTCTGATGATGAACAAGAAAGTGTCAAGTCTGTATCTGCAAAGAAGCCAAATAATCGAGCTGAACTTGATAGGAAAAATATCATTGGTGATCAGACAGCTCCAGTTCAGACTCGGAGAATGAAATCATTACAGCAAACATCATTTTTATCTCAGGTGGAGCCAAAATGTTTTTCCGATGCAGCTGAAGATGAAAACTGGGTTCAGGCTATGAATGAAGAGCTTGATCAAATTGAGAAGAACCAGACATGGGAGATTGTTTCGAGGCCAACAGACAAGAATTTCATTGGGACCAAATGGGTCTATCGCAATAAGATGAATGAAGACAGCCCAATTATTCGGAACAAAGCACATCTAGTGTGCAAGGGGTACTCCGAGATCGAGGGAATTGATGTTGATGAGACATTTGCACCGGTTGCAAGGCTGGAGACAATAAGATTATTACTATCCATCGCAGTGCAAAGGAAGTTCAAAGTGTTCCAGATGGATGTCAAATCTGCTTTCTTGAATGGTGTTCTGGAAGAGGAGGTGTATATTGAGCAGCCAGATGGTTTTCTCATTCATGAGGATGAGAACAAAGTTTGTAGGCTGAAGAAGGCATTGTATGGGCTAAAACAAGCACCAAGGGCATGGTACTCAAGGCTTGATCAGTACTTAAAGAAGCTTGGTTTTCAGCGTGGAGGAGTTGATTACAATCTCTATTTTAGTAATGAAAGTAATCAAAGGATGATGGTGTTGGTTTATGTCGATGACATAATATTTGGCAGATCAGATGAAGCTTAGTGCAGACAGTTTTCCGAATTCATGAAAAATGAGTTTGAAATGTCAATGATTGGCGAGCTCACGTTTTTCCTTGGTCTACAGGTAACACAAGGAAGGAATGGAACATTCATTTCTCAATCTAAATATTCCAAGGAGGTCCTGAGAAGGTTTGGAATGGAAAATTCCAAGGATATGAAGACTCCGGTTGCCACTCGGATGAAATTATCAAAAGATGAAGATGGAAAGGCAGTTAATATCATAGAATACCTGCAAATCATTGGAAGTCTGTTGTACATAACCTCAACAAGTCCTGATATTGTTTTCGCCACATGCCAAGCAGTGAGGTATCAAAGTAATCCCAAAGAAAGTCACATGCTCACAGTGAAAAGAATACTTCGGTATATCAAGGGCACGGTGGACTTCGGCTTGACATACAATGACAAATATCAGACAGAGTTATTGGGATATACTGATGCAGACTGGGCCGGTTCAGCGGATTATAGGAAATCAACGTCAGGTGGTGCTTTCTATCTTGGTGGCTTGTGTATTTCTTGGCTTAGCAAGAAGCAAGATTGCATTTCATTGAGCACCGCAGAAGCTGAGTATATTTCGGCCACTCAAGCATACATACAGTTATTGTGGATGAAGCAGAAGCTTGAAGATATGGGAGTTGAAGTGAAGTCTCCGATCAGAATCCAGTACGACAACTCAAGTTCTATAAATCTTAGCAAAAATCCCGTCCATCATTCAAGGACAAATCACATTGAGATTATGTATCATTTTATCAAGGAGAAGGTTGAGCAGGGAATCGTGAAGTTGGAGTACGTGCCTACAGAGCTACAGGTTGCAGACATTCTAACAAAGGCCTTACCCAAGGAAGATTTTGAGAGGCATCGACTGGCTCTGGGAGTTCAGTCGATTCCCCACACTTGAAATAGTGTGGATGTGGGACCCCCCCTCTCCCCGAGGTATGGTGTGTTTTTTCCCTAATGTGCTGATATGTGTTCTCTACTATGTTACAGAATACAAAGGCGTGTCCTTTGGGTTCGTTGACAAAGGGGGAGAAAATAGTGTTTGTTAAAAGGGGAGAAAATAGTGACTGGGAGACAGTGTGGAGATTTGTTAAATCATAATTGATACGGGGAGAAGCTGACAGGTGGAGTATCCAGAAAGGGGGAGCAATGAGAAAGGGGGAGTGTTTCAAATCTGACGATGCTAAAAGTGATCGTTCAAAGCATAGAAATCACGACAGTTGAGGATCGTGATAAAAGTAGTACAGTGGTGTGGGAATGGTGTGAGATGGTGTCCAGCTATCAAAAATTGGTATCAACTTACGAATTCACCAATTGGTATCAGTGTGGTTCAACAACTGGTTTTATTTTAACAATTGGTATTAGGGTGGAATCGACAACTGGGGTCTGACATGAAGTGATTCATTGATGAACTTTTCATACTACTCTTGTTTCTCACGTCGAGCATTGCTCATGTGGGCTTAGAGTACGTGTTAAGTGAATCCTTGAACGCTATCGGAATCGCAAGAGGCGAATGGTGGTAGCGGCTGGAAGAAAACTCAGTGAGGTATCAAAGTGCGGAAAATCATTCTGAGTAGAGTTGTGAAGAGTTTTCAACAAACCCAAAGGGGGAGATTGTTGGGAAAAAATCCTTCAAGGTAACATTGCAGTATTTTTGGGTTGATTGTGTTTGTTGACAAAGCAGGTTTCCATGGAGAATTGCCGAGTTCCCGAGAAGTTGTTGACATTACATGTTGACAAAGAACTATGACAAAGGAAATGACGATCTGGAGGCGGTACAAAGGATCAGTACAAGGTGGCGCCGTTTCCCAGTGTTTGCCAAATTTTTGGCATCCAAAATTTGGAGTTTGGTGAGCATCGCGAAAAGTGGATTTCTATGAAGAGCATAATTTCATATGGTATAGTCATGAATTTCGCAAAGATAGGATGCATGGTTTGGAAATCGCGAAGACCAGAAGAATGGAGGCCGTGATGCTTCACGATTACGTCAAGCTTCGCGAACGGCAGAGGCTGAAGCGCATCGCGGCGGAGATGGGCTTTGCGAGAGAGCTTCGCGGCGAAGGCGCGAAGGAATGTTGGGCTTCACGAGGGAGCTTCGCGGCGAAGGCGCGAGCCGCGAAGGTAAGTTGACGGTGATTCATCACGACTACGTCAAGCTCCGTGAACGGAAGATTGCCATGGATCTTCGCGATTTGGATAGAATTCCGACAGAAACTTTGGAGCTTCGCGATTTGAGATGACATGGCGTTGACTTCGCGCGGAAGGGACGAGGGTCGGTGGAATCGCCTATAAATAGAGGCCGACCCCTTCGAACGAAGTAGAGAAAATTTTCAGAGAAAATACATTGCTCTCGATTTGTGAAGGTGGTTGGCGGAGCCAGTGTGCTTCGCGAAAGAGGTGCTTCGCGGCGGCTATTGTAGCTCCGCGAAACCTACGAGCTCCACGTTGTCTTACTTTGCTTTGCGAGGGTCGTTGATTTGCGACGGCTTGAGCATCGCGAGAGTGCTTCGCGAGAGTGCTTCGCGAGAGTGCTGCGCGAGTGAGCTTCCCGAAAAGGCAGGAGCTTCACGAAGGCTTGTTGAGCATCGCGAAATTGGGAGCTTCGCGAAGTAGGGTTCTTTGCGAAGGTGTTTCCAAAAGGAATTTCCCAGTGTTCAGAGGCAAAGAGGTATTCATCAGTGGATGAAAGATTAACTTCAATAGAGCATCTACATATAGAGAAAGATGCATTCCTTAATGGAAATGAAGAGACCTACAGGTCCATAAACTATGATTGGATTTCCTTCACAGAGCAGTGAGCTTAGGAAGAGGAAGAAGGTGATCCTCTCCACCGGCAGTGAGCCAGAGAGAGAGAAATAGGGAGTGACCCTTGGGAAAGTAGTGAGATGACCCTAAACATTGTATAGGCAGTGAGCCTGGGCATAGAAGTGATCTAGCCCGAACTTTGTAATCCACAACTAGTGAAGTTTAGTGGAATTGGTACGACCGGCAACTTGTCGGTGTATGCTCCTTGGACGTAGCCCTTTGCGGTGAACCAAGTAAAATCGTTGTGTCCTCTGCATGCTTTACTTTCAGTTTACTCTGTGCAACAGGAAAGAGAGAAGATTGTTTTTCTTAACAGGGAAACAAGATCAGAATGGGAATTATTTTTAAATTAGTCATACCCTGATTCATCCCCCCTCTCAGGGTATTCAGCCTTGTGGACCTAACAAGTGGTATCAGAGGGAAAGGTTAACAGTTGGTCTTCCTTCAATGGAGGTCACTAATCATAGAGGTATTCCGATCTTCGACGGATGTAATTTTCAGATATGGAAGAATCGAATGCAACACTATTTCCGATCTTTGGGAATGGATGTGTTTTCAGCAGCTATGCATGGTATCACAGCTGATATTACTAGTAGTGCATTATCAGAAGCTGAGCATAAAGAGTTGGATGCTGATTCCAAAGCAATCAACGCCTTAGGGGGAGCCCTCTCCAATCCCATTTATACAAAGGTGATGTCATGCAAAACGTCACATGCCATGTGGGAAAAGCATTTAAATATTTATGAAGGGGATACAAAAGTCAGAGAGGCAAAGCTGCAAGTGTTGTAGAACAAGTATGAAGATCTCAGAATGAACCCGAATGAGTCTGTTGATGCATTCTTTGACAGGGTAAATGCTGTGGTAGAAGACATGCGGGGTCTTGGAGAAATTATAGAAGACATTAAAATCGTAAAGCGCATCTTGAGAAAGCTTCTACCTTGGTTCAATCCGAAAGTTTCTGTGTTGGAAGATAAAGATCCAAAAGAGCTAACATTGGATAACCTACACAGCACTCTTGTTGCATATGAAATGAAAAATGATGACAACGATGTTGTGGAAAAGGGGAAATCCAAAGAGGTGGCATTTAAGGCCACGAAGAGGCTCACTATTGAAGATTCTCAGGAGGAAGAAGATTCAGATGAGGTGATGTCGTTCCTTTCATCAAATATGCAAAGAGGAAAAGGAAAGTTTAAAGGGAAACTTCCACTAGCATGCTTCCGATGCGGAAAGGTTGGTCATCTTGCTGCAAGATGCCCCAAAAAGTTTCAAGAAGAAAGCGATGAAGATTAAGTTGAGATTACCATGAAAAAATCTTCAGCCTATGTGAAAGGGAAGAAGCAGTTCAAGAGAAATTTCTTTAAGAAGAAGAATCTTCTTTCCCAAGAAATTGACAGTTCAGCTGAGTCTGAGTGTGAAGAAGTTGAAGAGATAGAAAACTGCAAAGATCGTGGTCAAAATGCGATGGTGGCTGTTTCCAGTAGTGCTCTAGAAAAGAAAGAAACCGAAACTGATGAAGAAGAAGATGAAATTGAAGGGAGAGTTGACATGGAAGCTAAATTAGAAGAAGCTCTTGAAGAGATAGATGTTTGGCGAGCAAAAACAATGAAATCCAACAAGATAGTACATGATGCCAAACTCTACATCCAACAACAAGGAGAAGAGAAGTCTGATCTTGAGAAAGAAATTGAAAATCTTAAGTCTTCTAGGCCAGAGCGCACAGAAAAGGTTGATGTGCATAAGCTCAAGATTGAAGAGCAAAAAAGAGAGATCGATTGCTTGAGTCGAAAAGTGAAAGATCACATCAAGCGTATTGAAGATCTTGAAGAAGAAGTTTTCGGTCTGCGGAGAAAAGTTAAAGACCAGGAGAAACCTTTGAATCTCAACACATTCTTGGGAAATCAGGTCGTTACGAAGATGGAAAAGAAGAAAGAAGAGCCTAGTAGTTCAGCAGGAAAGAAGCAGCAATTGAACTCAGATGTTAAGGATGAATCATGGCTTAATCAGAAACAAAAATCTGTGGCAGTTGAAGTTAGACCGCAAGCACCTGTCCCGAGATTGAAATTGGATTTGAGCACAAAGAAGAATCAGAATACTCAGAAATCCGAAGGGGAAACTCGTAGTGCTGAAGTAACATGAAGGAATGCACCTTATATCAGGTGTTATTGTTTTGGAAAGATGGGATATTCACAGTATGTGTGTTCCATAGCCAAAAGATATCGAAGGGAACAAGAACAAAGATGGCAGCCAAACAGAGAATGGTTTTCCAGAACATTTTTTGAAGGACACTGTTTTAGGTGCGGAGGATTTGGGCATATGGCTAGGTAATGCACTCCGACCATTCAGAAAAATGTGCCAAAGCAGAATCAAAATGTTCGCAAGCAGTTGATCAGTAAACCGACAAGTGAGTTAAAAGTTCAGAACAGATTAGCAGTTTTGCAAGATGAAGCTGGTCCATCATACTCTGAGAAAGCACAGAAGCCTCAATCCATGCCGAGTATGAAAGAAAAAGTATGGACTAGGAAGAAGAAAACTGAGAAGGCCGTAGTTACTGAAATTTCCCTTAAAGCATCAGATCGTTTTGGTGTTTGGATCCTTGACAGTGGTTGCACATCCCACATGACGGGTAATAAGGATCTGGTTACAGGCATAAAATATGACAAAGAAGGAGTTGTCAAGTTTGGAAATGATGAAGGCCTGAAGATTGTTGGCTCAGGAAAAGCCATGTTTGGGGGCAAAGAAATGAGACATGCTGATGTCTTGGTGGTGGAGGGTCTCAGTCATAATTTGCTTAGCGTCAGTCAACTATGTGACTATGGGCACTCTATCCTATTTACCAAGAATATGGGTATTGTTAAAGGAAAATATGGAATAGTCATTCTTCAGGTAAAATGAACAAAGGGGAATCTTTACCTGGTAGGTGGGGAAGAAGATTCATGCCTTTTATCCAGAGAAGAAGAAAATCAGCTGTGGCATAAGCGACTTGGTCATCTATGTCAACCATCTATGGAAGATCTAGTAAAGTGTGATGCTGCTAGAGACCTTCCCAAACTATCACGTGATCGCACTCATACATGTGATTCTTCTCAACAAGGGAAGATCATCATGAAGTCATATAGGCCAAAGGAACAAAAAGCAACTCGAGTGCTCGAATTGGTGCATGCTGATGTATGTGGACCTATCTCACCACGAGCTATAGATGGGAAAAGGTACTATATTCTTTTCATTGATGACTACAGCAGAATGGCCTGGGTATTCATCATTACCCATAATACAGAGGTGTTCAGTTGCATAAAGCAGTACATGAGGGAATCAGAAAAGATGCTTGGGCAGAAAATTCTGAAGTTTTGTACTGATAACGGTACAGAATTTACAAACAGTCAGGTTGAAAACTATCTCGAGAAACAAGGTATGAGGCATCAAGTTTCATCAGTAAGAACTCCCCAACAGAATGGAGTGGTTGAAAGGAGAAATCGGATCATCAACAACATGGCCAGAACAATGCTTATTGATAAGGACCTACCAGAGAAATTTTGGACGGAAGCAGTTTTGACATCCTTCTATGTTTCAAACAGGTCCCTGTTATGTCTGAAACAAGGGAAGACTCCGTATGAACTGTGGTACGGAAAGAAGCCAACGTTGAAATACTTTCAAATCTTTGGAAGTAACTGTTTCATTCTCAACAAAGAACATCATAGGAAGTTTGAGGCACGAGGAGATGAAGGGATTTTCCTTGGCTATTCAGGGAAAAGAAAAGCATATAAATGCTTCAACAAGAGGCTGGGAAAAATTATTGACAGCAATGATGTCACTATAGTCGAAAATGAACAGACTGCTCAACGACCCAGTGAACAGTTTCTGGATGAAAGTGATCATGAGGTAAGCAACACAGGGGGGTAGAAGTGGCAGAGGCTGACTCAGAAAAAGATTCTGATGATGAACAAGAAAGTGTCAAGTCTGTATCTGCAAAGAAGCCAAATAATCGAGCTGAAATTGATAGGCAAAATATCATTGGTGATCAGACAGCTCCAGTTCAGACTCAAAGAATGAAATCATTAAAGCAAACATCGTTTTTATCTCAGGTGGAGCCAAAATGTTTTTCCGATGCAGCTAAAGATGAAAACTGGGTTCAGGCTAGGAATGAAGAGCTTGATCAAATTGAGAAGAACCAGACATGGGAGATTGTTTCGAGGCCAGCAGACAAGAATGTCATTGGGACTAAATGGGTCTATCGTAATAAAATGAATGAAGACGGCCTAGTGATTCGAAATAAATCACGTCTAGTGTGCAAGGGGTACTCCGAGATCGAGGGAATTGATGTTGATGAGACATTTTCACCGGTTGCAAGGCTGGAGACAATAAGATTATTACTATCCATCATAGTGCAAAGGAAGTTCAAAGTGTTCCAGATGGATGTCAAATCTGCATTCTTGAATGGTGTTCTGGAAGAGGAGGTGTATATTGAGCAGCTAGATGGTTTTCTCATTAATGAGGATGAGAACAAAGTTTGTAGGCTGAAGAAGGCATTGTATGGGATGAAACAAGCACCAAGGGCATGGTACTCAAGGCTTGATCAGTACTTAAAGAAGATTGGTTTTCAGCGTGGAGGAGTTGATTACAATCTCTATTTCAGTAATGACAGTAATCAAAGGATGATGGTGTTGGTTTATGTCGATGACATAATATTTGGCGGATCAGATGAAGCTCAGTGCAGACAGTTTTCCGAATTCATGAAAAATGAGTTTGAAATGTCAATGATTGGAGAGCTCATGTTTTTACTTGGTCTACAGGTAACACAAGGAAGGAATGGAACATTCTTTTCTCAATATAAATATGCCAAGGAGGTCCTCAGAAGGTTTGGAATGGAAAATTACAAGGATATGAAGACTCCGGTTGCCACTCGGATGAAATTATCAAAAGATGAAGATGGAAAGGCAGTTAATATCACAGAATATAGGCAAATCATTGGAAGTCTGTTGTACTTAACCGCAACAAGGCCTGATATTGTTTTCGCCACATGCCAAGCAGTGAGGTATCAAAGTAATCCCAAGGAAAGTCACATGCTCGCAGTGAAAAGAATACTTCGGTATATCAAGGGCACGGTGGAATTCGTCTTAACATACAATGACAAATCTCAGACAGAGTTGTTGGGATATACTGATGCAGACTGGGCCGGTTCATCGGATGATAGGAAATCAACGTCAGGTGGTGCTTTCTATTTTGGTGGCTTGTGTATTTCTTGGCTTAGCAAGAAGCAAGATTGCATTTCATTGAGCACAGCAGAAGCTGAGTATATTGCGACCACTCAAGAATGCACACAATTATTGTGGATGAAGCAGCAGCTTGAAGATATGGGAGTTGAAGTGAAGTCTCCGATCAGAATCCAGTGCGACAACTCAAGTGCTATAAATCTTAGCAAAAATCCCGTCCATCATTCAAGGACAAAGCACATTGAGATTAAGTATCATTTTATCAAGGAGAAGGTTGAGCAGGGAATCGTGAAGTTGGAGTACGTGCCTACAGAGCTACAGGTTGCAGACATTCTAACAAAGGCCTTACGCAAGGAAGCTTTTGAGAGGCATCGACTGGCTCTGGGAGTTCAGTCGATTCCCCGCACTTGAAATAGTGTGGATGTGGGACCCCCCCTCTCTCTGAGGTATGGTGTGTTTTTTCCCTAATGTGATGATATGTGTTCTCTACTATGTTACAGAATACAAAGGCGTGGCCTTTGGGTTCGTTGACAAAGGGGGAAAAATAGTGTTTGTTAAAAAGGGAGAAAATAGTGACTGGAAGACAATGTGGAGATTTGTTAAATCATAATTGATATGGGGAGAATCTGACAGGTGGAGCAGCCAGAAAGGGGGAGCAATGAGAAAGGGGGAGTGTTTCAAATCTGACGATGCTAAAAGTGATCGTTCAAAGCATAGAAATCATGATAGGTGAGGATCGCGATAAAATCAGTACAGTGGTGTTGGAATGGTGTGAGACGGTGTCCAGCTATCAACAATTGGTATCAACTTAAGAATTCACCAATTGGTATCAGTGTGGTTCAACAACTGGTTTTATTTTAAGAATTGGTATCAGGGAGGAATCGACAACTGGGGTCTGACATGAAGTGATTCATTGATGAACTTTTCAAACTACTCTTGTTTCTCATGCCGAGCATTGCTCATGTGGGCTTAGAGTACGTGTTAAGTGAATCCTTGAACGCTATCAGAATCGCAAGAGGCGAATGGTGGTAGCGGCTGGAAGAAGACTCAGTGAGGTATCAAAGTGCGGAAAATCATTCTGAGCAGAGTTGTGAAGAGTTGTCAACAAACCCAAAGGGGGAGATTGTTGGGAAAAAATCCCTCAAGGTAACATTGCAGTATTTTTGGGTTGATTGTGTTTGTTGAAAAAGAAGGTTTTGTAACGACCCGAAATTTTTAAATTAATTTTGTTTCCTAATTTTATGTGTTATTGTTATACTCAACAAAAATGTTTTATTTGATAAACATGATTATAATTAAAAGGAGATCAGTGGGTTTTGACTATTATATAACCATTGGTCAACATGACCGCTGTGAAAAAAATGTTTTGATTATTGTCTCTAAATATAAGTAATCTTGGTTAATTATTATAGAAAGAAGATTCGATGGCCTCACCTAGTAGTCTTGGACCGATCGAAGCCCATCTAACAGAGCTTGGGAAGGAGGTAGCACCACTAGGCTTTGCTCTGGATCAAATCTAAGCCGAACTTCATCATGTGAAGCTGGAACGAAATCTCCTTCGTGAGAAGTTCAAACTGATAGAAATTACTACTCGGGCAATGTTGACTGAGCCGCCGCAAGCTTCTATCACCCTAGAACAGCTTACTCTTAGGTCCTATGCTGGTATTATAAGGGGTTATGTAACGAGACCGTAACTACCTTGTGTAATCCTTGTTTTAAATAAAAATTGGGATTTCTTCTTATGATGAAGTTTATGAATTTTGAAATGACCGGATAAATATAGTATGCATATTTTTGATGAATTTTAGAAAAAGGATATATTAAATATGTTTATGTAAACCCTAAATAATTAAAAATGTGTAATGATTTTCAAAAAATTGTCTTCTGCAATTATGTTCAGCACTAAATTTAGAGTCTAATAAGATCAACTTGATTTTTGATGAATAGTAAATTATGAATAGTGATTTTATGATTAGGATTAGTAATATGACCAAATGGATTAGTAATCTCACTTAAAGAAAGTTTTAAAATAATCTAGGAACCTTGATTAAGTAATGTGATTCAATAAAATAGTTAAATAACGGTTTCATTAATTATTATTCAAGTATTAGTTTTTTCGGGTGAATAGTGTTTTTTAATTAAAAATTTAAAAAAAAATAATTAGAAAATTATTTTTATAAAAATGACTTTATTTTTGAACTCAGAGCATCGATATTATGTTATGGTAATTTTTGGGGTTTTTTTCTGAAAAAAATGAATTTTCGATGAATAGTGTTTTTATTTAAAAATTAAATTAAAAATATTTAGAAAATTATTTTTATAAAATGGATTTCATTTTTGAAATCAGAGCATTGATATTTGGTTAATGTGAAATTTTGGGATTTTTCTGAGAAAGTTGAATTTTCAGTGAATAGTAAAAATACAGTTTTAGGGTTTCGGTATGTTTAATGACATCATAACAGTGTCATGATGATGTCATGAGATCTTTTGAGGGTTGGCCGGCCAAGGGTTATGAATTATTGTTTTGGGGGCCCCATGTGGCCTAACTCCATGATAAATGACAAGGGAGAGCACATGGGTTTGAGAAAAGCACAAGTGAGGTGTCCCTTGGCCATTAATGCCTTGTCCCCTCACTTTCCCTATAAATACCAAGCCCTCCTCTCATCCATTAGACTCCCCACTCATTCCCAATGAATTTCGGGTCTCATTACCTCCCAAGAAGTCCTCCCAAGGTGCCCCCAAGCCCTCAAGGTTCCAACCTTTGAGCTTTACGAGTTACATTTTAAGGTAAGGGATCCGACCTCTCTCTTTCTTTTCAAGTAATCTCTTTTATGTATTTTCTTTTATACTCCATATTCTTATGTTGGAGGATGTTCTTTTATATTCATCCTACTGCCTATTTTATGTTCATATGATGAGAGACGCCATTTGATCTCTTCAATTCAGTATTTTTATGTTTTAAGTGGCGCCGTTAGGCTGCCGAATTTTTAAGTGGTTCTTCACCCTTCTCGTTTTGAAGTTCTACTTTCATGTCAATTATTTCAAGTTCCTTTTTGTTATATTGGGGTATGATCTCTATATATATCATACTGGACTCTTATTTTCATATGATGAGAGACCCAATTTGATCTCTTCAATTCAGTATTTTGATGTTTTAAGTGGCGCCGTTAGGCTGCCGAATTTTTAAGTGGTTCTTCACCCTTCTCGTTTTGAAGTTCTACTTTCATGTCAATTATTTCAAGTTCTTTTTTGTTATATTGGGGTATGATCTCTATATATATCATACTGGACTCTTATGTTAATATGATGAGAGACCCCATTAGATCTCTTCAATTCAGTATTTTGATGTTTTAAGTTGTGCCGTTAGGCTGCCGAATTTTTAAGTGGTTCTTCACCCTTCTCGTTTTGAAGTTCTACTTTCATGTCAATTCTTTCAAGTTCCTTTTTGTTATGTTGGAGTATGATATCTATATCTATCATACTGGACTCTTATGTTCATATGATGAGAGACCCCATTTGATCACTTCAACTCAGTATTTTGAAGTTTTAAGTGGCGCCGTTAGGCTGCCGAATTTTTAAGTGGTTCTTCACCCTTCTCGTTTTGAAGTTCTACTTTAATGTCAATTTTTTCAAGTTGATTTTTGTTATGTTGGGGTATGATCTCTATATCTATCATACTGGAATCTTATATTCATATGATTAGAGACCCCATTTGATCTCTTCAATTCAGTATTTTGATGTTTTAAGTGGCGCCGTTAGGCTGCTGAATTTTTAAGTGGTTCTTCACCCTTCTCGTTTTGAAGTTCTACTTTCTTGTCTATTCTTTCAAGTTACTTTTTGTTATGTTGGGGCATTATCTCTATATATATCATACATAACTCTTATTTTCACATGATGAGAGAACCTATTTGATCTTTTCAAATCATTTTTGTTGAAGTTTAAGTAACGCCGTTAGGCTGCCGAACTTTCATTAGAGAAATCTAATTTTTTTCTTCCTTCCATGTTTTTAATTTCAAATGGTATGTCCTTGAAATTTAATTACCATGATTATGTATCCTTATTATTCTGTCCATCTACTATTTTATGGGTCATTTATGAATGTTTGACCCATTTTACCTCTCTTTTTAATGTCTTCTAAAACCTCGTAACATAGCCGTTATGCTGCAGAATTTCCGTCTCAAAATGTCTCTCTCTTTTTTTAATGTTCTTTTATATTATTAAGTGAATACTCAAAGCTCTTTCTTCTAAAGGGGTATTCACATATATACCAAAATGTTCTATTTTAAATTCTGGTATTTACATACATGAGACCCACCTTCCTTTTCTGTGGGGTTTAAATTGATGTAAAGATCATGTCTTTAAAGGAGTTTTTAAAACGTTATGATTATGAAATGAAACCCATTTATTTTATGCTATATGGGTTATTTATGAAATGTTTGATGATGATATATGTGTCTCACATGATAATAAAGGAAAATTTAAGTCTGCGCCCTGATAGCGCTCCAATGCATTGGGTAATGATGTAACCACTAAAGATTACATTTTTCACTATACCTTGGTGAATAACCTTGGTAATTTTAAAATGACACCTTGGGGATGGACCTTGGTGATATGTTCATGATTGTCTATGTTAAATGATGTAGCCACATCTTCAAGTTATGAAAAAGTTTTAATTTTATTATGATATGCCTCATGATTTCATTTTCATGCATTGAAGTTCTTTTCATGACTTTATTGATGTATCTCAAGTTCATATGTAAAATGTTTCACTTGTTTCCCTTGTTGGGCCTTCTGCTCACCCTTCCTTTTGATTTATGTCCCCAGGTTATGAGATGCAGTAATGAGCCTAGGGTGAACATGAGGAGAAGCCTTTCAAGTGTTTAAGAAGAATGTTTTTTTTGTTTCATGTTTTATGTTCCTTGTTTCCAAGACACTAAACCTTAAAGATCCTCAGTTCCGTGTAATGGAATGAAAAGTTATGTTATAAAAAGACGGGATGCTATAGTTGGTATCAAAGGATGGTTTAGTTATTTGTGGAAATTAGGATATGAAAACTCTAGGAGGAACCCTATATAAAAGTTTAATATAGGAAATCTTCCTGGTATTTTGGTGAGTATTGAGTAAGGGGTTGCCAAGAAAATACATCCCTGTCTGGATACGAGCAGGTAGAGGTGGCTCTGGCATAGATGTACATAGGGGTAAAACCCGAAAACACCGCTTTGAGCTAGACTCGAACGGGAACTGGTACACGACAACGGGCCTTGCTGCACTCTTGGTTACGACACTCCCGAGGGATATGCTTTGGTAAATTCATAAGCTTGGTATGAACCATTGTTAAAGGAACAAAGATAAAATAAAATATAGGTTCACATAAGAATATATGATCATTCATAACCTAGATGGGAACCTAGGAGATCACAAGTTAGGGTATACCTTTCATATACAAATTATCCTTATATGCTTTCAGTTCCTTTTCATGATTATTAGCTAAGTACTTAAGCCCATAATTATGCTTTCTCTTCTTAGTTAATGGTGGGAAATGGAAGAACATGTTCCGACAGCCAATGTAATAGGAAATGCGACAATTTTCGTATTAATATGATAGGGATGATTAGGGGATTAAAATATGATTATTATTTTGGAAGACGTTCATTATTTTGGGAACCATATTTGATCGAGGTAAATAGATTACTACGGTATTTTCATTGAGGAGTAAGGTTGACTTATATTTTGAAGAATCGATGAATTTAAGGTGAACTTATAGTAATTTAGGTTACTTATGGGAATGACTAACCTATCTTGGGTAAAATATGTTTAGGTTAGCTACTTTTTTAAAAGATGTTAGGAGTGGTTGATGTTTTCTGGAGATGAACAATGAAGTTGTTTTGGAAGACTATGTTATCAAATCCTTATTGTATTTGGGTTTCAATCTTAGTTTGGTTTGTTTTGAGGAATTTTAAGGACCGTTATTTATAGAATGGTCTATGATGAACTTTGGGTAGTACCATGGAACTTTGATGATTTAAAAGTAGTTTCCATTCCTATGGGATTCTTTCTTTTTGAAGAGTTGTTTTACCTTAACCTTTCTGTTTTTGGGATAATGTTTAAAGATAGAAGAAATTGATAGTTAATCTTTGTAGATTATGTGATTCTATAGAAGATGATTCTTGTGCTTTTATGAGACCAAGTGTTTTTGAATTCTCATCATTTGGAGAAAAGATTAGTGTTGGTAGGGACTTGTTAAATGATGAAACTCTACTTGAAGGTAGGTATATTTTCTTATGTTTTTGTTCTATGTAGTAAATGAAATCCTCAAAATTATGAAAAGAAACGTAAAACAAAAATGTTGTTGGTTTACGTTTCCTACTAGTTAATCAAAGACCGTTTACACACATCATAAGTTTGGGATTTTCTCATGGTTAACTTTCTCCTAATCATGTTCTCTATCACTCTCCCTCAGAACTTGACCCTTTGTTTTCTCCTCCATGTCCATGTTTTCCTACATGGAACCCTAGTGTGGGTTAACTGAGGTGACCTTTGTACTTCCCTTTCTTTATTTTAAAGTAATAGTTTTACTGACTCCTTTTCCGATGTGGGACTTTCAATGATATTTCAAAACCCAATTTTAAAATTGCGAGGACGCAATTTCTTAAGGGGGAAGATTGTAACGACCCGAAATTTTTAAATAAATTTTGTTTCCTAATTTTATGTGTTATTGTTGTACTCAACAAAAATGTTTTATTTTATAAACATGATTATAATTAAAATGAGATCAGTGGGTTTTGACTATTATATAACCATCGGTCAACATGACCGCTGTGAACAAAATGTTTTGATTATTGTCTCTAAATATAAGTAATCTTGGTTAATTATTATAGAAAGAAGATTTGATGGCCTCACCTAGTAGTCTTGGACCGATCGAAGCCCATCTAACAGAGTTTGGGAAGGAGGTAGCACCACTGGGCTTTGCTCTGGATCAAATCCAAGCCGAACTTCATCATGTGAAGCTGGAACGGAATCGCCTTCGTGAGAAGTTCAAACTGATAGAAATTACTACTCGGGCAATGTTGACTGAGCAGCCCCAAGCTTCTATCACCCTAGAACACCTTACTCTTAGGTCCTATTCCGGTATTATAAGGGGTTATGTAACGAGACCGTAACTACCTTGTGTAATCATTGTTTTAAATAAAAATTGGGATTTCTTCCTATGATGAAGTTTATGAATTTTGAAATGACCGGATAAATATAGTATGAATATTTTTCATGAATTTTAGAAAAAGGATATTTTAAATATGTTTATGTAAACCCTAAATAATTAAAAATGTGTAATGATTTTCAAAAAAATGGTCTTCTACAATTATGTTCAGTACTAAATTTAGAGTCTAATAAGATCAACTTGATTTTTGATGAATAGTAAATTATGAATAGTGATTTTATGATTAGGATTAGTAATATGACCAAATGGATTAGTAATCTCACTTAAAGAAAGTTTTAAAATAATCTAGGCACCTTGATTAAGTAATGTGATTCAATAAAATAGTTAAATAACTGTTTCATTAATTATTATTCAAGTATTAGTTTTTTCAGGTGAATAGTGTTTTTTAATTAAAAATTTAATTAAAAATAATTAGAAAATTATTTTTATAAAAATGACTTTATTTTTGAACTCAGAGCATCGATATTATGTTATGGTAATTTTTGGGGTTTTTTATGAAAAAAATGAATTTTCGATGAATAGTGTTTTTATTTAAAAATTAAATTAAAAATATTTAGAAAATTATCTTTATAAAATGGATTTCATTTTTGAAATCAGAGCATTGATATTTGGTTAATGTGAAATTTTGGTATTTTTCTGGGAAAGTTGAATTTTCAGTGAATAGTAAAAATACAGTTTTAGGGTTTCGGTATGTTTAATGACATCATAACGGTGTCATGATGATTTCATGAGATCTTTTGAGGGTTGGCCGGCCAAGGGTGATGAATTATTGTTTTGGGGGCCCCATGTGGCCTAACTCCATGATTAATGACAAGGGAGAGCACATGGGTTTGAGAAAAGCACATGTGAGGTGTCCCTTGGCCATTAATGCCTTGTCCCCTCACTTTCCCTATAAATACCAAGCCCTCCTCTCATCCATTCGACTCCCCACTCATTCCCAACGAATTTATGGTCTCATTACCTCCCAAGGAGTCCTCCCAAGGTGCCCCCAATCCCTCAAGGTCCCAACCTTTGAGGTTTAAGAGTTACATTTTAAGGTAAGGGATCCGGCCTCTCTCTTTCTTTTCGAGTAATCTCTTTTATGTCTTTTATTTTATACTCCATATTATTACGTTGGAGGATGTTCTTTTATATTCATCCTACTGCATATTTTATGTTCATATGATGAGAGACCCCATTTTATCTCTTCAATTCAGTATTTTGATGTTTTAAGTGGCGCCGTTAGGCTGCCAAATTTTTAAGTGGTTCTTCACCCTTCTCGTTTTGAAGTTCTACTTTCATGTCAATTATTTCAAGTTCCTTTTTGTTATATTGGGGTATGATCTCTATATATATCATACTGGACTCTTATTTTCATATGATGAGAGACCCCATTTGATCTCTTTAATTCAGTATTTTGATGTTTTAAGTGGCGCCGTTAGGCTACCGAATTTTTAAGTGGTTCTTCACCCTTCTCGTTTTGAAGTTCTACTTTCATGTCAACTATTTCAAGTTCCTTTTTGTTATATTGGGGTATTATCTCTATATATATCATACTGGACTCTTATTTTCATATGATGAGAGACCCCATTTGATCTCTTCAATTCAGTATTTTGATGTTTTAAGTGGCGCCGTTAGGCTGCCAAATTTTTAAGTGGTTCTTCACCCTTCTCGTTTTGAAGTTCTACTTTCATGTCAATTCTTTCAAGTTCCTTTTTTTATGTTGGGGTATGATCTCTATATCTATCATACTGGACTCTTATGTTCATATTATGAGAGACCCCATTTGATCACTTCAACTCAGTATTTTGAAGTTTTAAGTGGCGCCGTTAGGCTGCCGAATTTTTAAGTGGTTCTTTACCCTTCTCGTTTTGAAGTTCTACATAAATGTCAATTTTTTCAAGTTCCTTTTTGTTATGTTGGGGTATTATCTCTATAAGTATCATACTGGACTCTTATGTTCATATGATGAAATACCCCATTTGATCTCTTCAATTTAGTATTTTGATGTTTTAAGTGGCGCCATTAGGCTGCCGAATTTTTAAGTGGTTCTTCACCCTTCTCGTTTTGAAGTTCTACTTTCTTGTCAATTCTTTCAAGTTACGTTTTGTTATGTTGGGGAATTATCTAAATATATATCATACTTAACTCTTATGTTCACATGATGAGAGACCCTATTTGATCTTTTCAAATCATTTTTGTTGATGTTTAAGTAACGCCTTTAGGCTGCCGAACTTTCATTAGAGAAATCTAATTTTTGTCTTCCTTCCATGTTTTTAATTTCAAATGGTATGTCCTTGAAATTTAATTACCATGATTATGTATCCTTATTATTCTGTCCATCTACTATTTTATGGGTCATTTATGAATGTTTGACCCATTTTACCTCTCTTTTTAATGTCTTCTAAAACCTCGTAACATAGCCGTTATGCTGCAGAATTTCCGTCTCAAAATGTATCTCTCTTTTTCTAAAGTTCTTTTATATTATTAAGTGAATACTCAAAGCTCTTTATTCTAAAGGGGTATTCACATATATACCAAAATATTCTATTTTAAATTCTGGGATTTACATACATGAGACCCACCCTCCTTTTCTGTGGGGTTTAAAGTGATGTAAAGATCATGTCTTTAAAGCAGTTTTTAAAACGTTATGATTATGAAATGAAACCCATTTATTTTATGCTATATGGGTTATTTATGAAATGTTTGATGATGATATATGTGGCTCACATGATAATAAAGACAAATTTAAGGGTGCTCCCTGATAGCGCTCCAATGCATTGGGTAATGATGTAACCACTAGAGATTACAATTTTAACGATACCTTGGTGAATAACCTTGGTAATTTTAAAATGACACCTTGGGGATGGACCTTGGTGATATGTTCATGATTGTCTATGTTAAATTATGTAGCCACATCTTCAAGTTATGAAAAAGTTTTATTTTTATTATGATATGCCTCATGATTTGATTTTCATGCATTAATGTTCTTTTCATGACTTTATTGATGTATCTCAAGTTCATATGTAAAATGTTTCACTTGTTTCCCTTGCTAGGCCTTCTGCTCACCCTTCCTTTTGATGTATGTCCCCAGGTTATGAGATGCAGTAATGAGCCTAGGGTGAACATGAGGAGAATCCTTTCAAGTGTTTAAGAAGAATGTTTTTTTTGTTTCATGTTTTATGTTCCTTGTTTCCAAGACACTAAACCTTAAAGATCCTCAGTTCCGTGTAATGGAATGAAAAGTTATGTTATAAAAAGACGGGATGCTATAGGTTTCCATGGAGAATTGTCGAGTTCCCGAGAAGTTGTTGACATTACATGTTGACAAAGAACTATGACAAAGGAAATGACGATCTGGCGGCGGTACAAAAGGAGCAGTACAAGGTGGCGCCGTTTCCCAGTGTTTGCCAAATTTTTGGCGTCCAAAATTTGGAGTTTGGTGAGCTTTGCGAAAAGTGGATTTCCATGAAGAGCATAATTTCATATGGCATAGTCATAAATTTATTGAAGAGAGGATGCATGGTTTGGAAATCACAAAGACCAGAAGAATGGAGGAGGTGATGCTTCGCGATTACGTCAAGCTTCGCGAACGGCAGATGCTGAAGCGCATCGCGGCAGAGACGGGCTTTGCGAGAGAGCTTCGCGGTGAAGGCGTGAAGGAATGTTGGGGTTCGCGAGGGAGCTTCGCAGAGAAGGCGCGAGCTGCGAAGGTAAGTTGATGGTGATTCATCGCGACTACGTCAAGCTCCACGAACGGAAGATTGCCATGGAGCTTCGCGATTTGGACAGAATTCCGACAGAAACTTTGGAGCTTCACGATTTGAGATGACGTTGCGTTGACTTCGCGTGGAAGGGACGAGGGTCGGTGGAATCGCCAATAAATAGAGGCCGACCCCTTCGAACGAAGTAGAGAAAAGATTCAGAAAAAATACTTTGCTCTCGATTTACGAAGGTGGTTCGCGGAGCCAGTGTGCTTCGCGAAAGAGGTGCTTCGCGGAGGCTATTGTAGCTCCGCGAAACCTACCAGCTCCGCGTTGGCTTACTTTTCTTCGCGAGGGTCATTTCTTTGCGACGGTTTTTAGCATCGCGATAGTGCTTCATGAGAGTGCTTCGCGAGAGTGCTTCGCGAGTGAGCTTCACGAAAAGGCAGGAGCATCACGAAGGCTTGTTGAGCTTCGCGAAATTGGGAGCTTCGCGAAGTAGGGTTCTTTGCGAAGGTGTTTCCAAAAGGAATTGCCCAGTGTTCAGAGGCAAAGAGGTATTCATCAGTGGATGAAATTTGAACTTCAATAGAGAAACTACATATAGAGAAAGATGCATTCCTTAATGAAAATGTAGAGACCTACAGGTCCATAAACTGTGATTGGATTCCCTTCACAGTGCAGTGAGCTTAGGAAGAGGAAGAAGGTGATCCTCTCCACCGGAATTGAGCCAGAGAGAGAGAAAAAGGGAGTGACCCTTGGGAAAGTAGTGAGATGACCCTAAACATTGTATCGGCAGTGAGCCTGGGCATAAAAGTGATCTAGCCCGAACATTGTAATCCACAGCTAGTGAAGTTTAGTGGAATTGGTACGACCGGGAACTTGTCGGCGTATGCTCCTTGGACGTAGCCCTTTACGGTGAACCAAGTAAAATCGCTGTGTCCTGTGCATGCTTTAATTTCAGTTTACTCTGTTCAACAGGAAAGAGAGAAGAGTGTTTTTCTTAACAGCGAAACAAGATCAGAACGTGCATTAATTTTAAATTAGTCATACCCTGATTCACCCCCCCTCTCAGGGTATTCAGCCTTGTGGACCTAACAGAATTAATACAAAATCATAAAAAGTATTTTATTTAATTTATATTATTTCATTTCTCTCAACTAAAAAAGTTCATTATTATATTTTGAAATGATTACCTTTGAAAATTGATAAAGAAAAGGGTGGGATAATAATCCATGTAATGGAATAAAAATGATAAAGGATAAAAATATTGGAGGCACAACATAATATCACAATATGATTTATCATAACCATGGAATAAATTAACAAGGAATTTAAAATATATAATTTAGGACTAAACACAATCATTAAATAATATCATAATAGCATTGAAGACATAGAGAAGACATGAAACATGACATCATATGAATAAGTTGAAGAACCATTCATTGATATCATGAAGTAGTTTTCTTGGATAACATCCATCAAACTATAGTTGTATAATACAATGAATTAGGTTTTGTTAAATTTTTCATTTGAATATTTATATACATATATCAAGATTTATCCTTATATTATATGTGGTTTTTGGGTTTCCTAGTACCATATAATTAATATGTTAATAATATAAATTTATTATTATTTAACCTTGTTAATCGTTTATTTGGAAATTTATTTTATCACTATTAATTTATTCAAGTGGAATAAATAATGAAACGATTGATTCCATAATATCATTGTTTTTTAGGAATGACATAACATTAGTTAGCTTTAAGAGGTCTGTTGAAGTTACTGACTAGACGATACATCAAATAATTTAATTATGTTATGTTATATAATTTTCCACCCAAAATTAACATTATATATAGAAAAATTTAGAAATTATATTGGGTTATCCCTATAATATAAGTATAATAGTTAGGAGAAATGTATTTTTATTTATTGGTGATGTTCGTTAGAGGACGATGACAGATCAAATCAAGGAGGATCAAGTTGTAGTGATTACAGTGAGACTTCCACATCATTGATGAATTAATTCTTCCCCATAAATCGATAATTTTTTTTAAATCTTTAAAATTGTTGTTTCCAACCATTTTCAGGAAATAATGAGAATGTATTTCATTAGTATATTATGACATGTGGTTATTCTCCTGGAAATTAAGTCTGTTTTAATAAATTTATTCATTGATTTCAATTTTTTAATTATTCCATCTTATCAACCATTTTCCATCACATATCCACAATTTGTCACATATTTATTCAAATAATGAGGATAATAATATTTTTATTATTCTTTTCCCCACTTGTTCATCATATTATGCATTGTTGGCCCATGAGGGCACAGTTCGACATTTTATGTGCCGATTTGAGTATGATTGAACCCTTAGATTCATGTTGAATATGTGAATAAGGAATAGGATTATAATTAATTGATGTATCAAGATTATTTTCATGTGATACTTCATGTATTTTGGATTTAGAGTGGTAGTAAAGATGGGAGGTGCAATGGTATTGGTAACAAGCTTCTTCCAGATTGTCATATTCTAATTTTTGGCCTTCAGTGGAAAAGTATATTTTGCCAAAGGAATTTTCATTGATCACGTGTAGTCAAATGGTGGAAATCATCCTTGAAATAGAATATATAGTGATGTACGAAAACTTGGATGTTCATCATGTTAAAAATTGTCTACATACCATTCATCGTATAATATGAAACATCGTATATTATCCTCTATGGTTCTATGATTTCATTAATTGTAAAGGGTCACACACAATGTGGTAGGTCCCAGATTCCATGTGACCTTCCTTGGGAGGCCATTTTTTTCCTTGATGGCATACACCAAAGACCCCATCTGTAATGAAATGTTAGCTACTTCATAATTACACATGCACATATCGAAAAGAATACAACTTTCTCAAGAAGTGTGGTGACATTTTGTATATTACCTCCAGAAATATCTCCTTATAGTATACCATTATTTCAGACTCAGATGTTGGCCCATGAGTATATAATCATAAGTGTTTTCACATTTAGAATTATATTTCGGCCTTCAATGTGGATGATGTGATACAATATGGGATATTCTGAGCATGATGATTATATACACTATATTTGACAACAATAGTGATCATGATAGGATCAATAAACTGATTCTAGTGTCGGAACACCTATTTAAGACCAAAGAATGGGTCTCTACAACATAATATTAATTCATTATTGAATTACAATGGGAATAGTTCCACAATCAATATTATTGTACACCCGTAATTTGATTTCCAATGATGAGTGAGTTCTCCAAGGGTGTTACCGATCACCCAACTATGTAGAAATGTAGTCATGATTCTGCCCCTAAAAAAATATTATAGTGAGTATTTTCTTGAGGTTGGACATCAGTAATGTAATTTTAATGATTAATAAAGATCCATTAAAATTGGATTGACTGTGAGGTTGACATCCACTTACTCTCTCTACCATTTATCTACAAGTTCAGTTTTGTATTTCTTGGATGGGGTCGTTTCCCTTTTATTATGGGTTGATATGAATTTTTTTATATATTTTTATTTCTCCCTCTTAAGTTATCATGGAGTACTTTTTGGAATGTATATACATACCCAAGAATATTATTTTCCTATATGTGTCATGTCTTTTATAGTTGATATTGATATCATCTGAGGTGTTGGTGGAGAATATGGGTACATTTATTGATTTCCCATGTATGTTGGTTGGGACTTGAATGTTAAGAATCCAACACTATCATTTTTTCCCTTTACTATAACTTTATTCAGGTTAGTTCATCAATTCTTGGTGGAATTTTATTTTTCACCACTAATTTTTACTTTTATTTTTATACTCTGATATATTTTCCTAGAGTTTATTGTATGCGTGATAACAATATTTATCCTAATTTATTTTATATTCCTATTCATGTTTTCATAGATATGTTTGGGTTCATGCGATAAGGTACACTAGGATAATCCCATATTTATTATATTATTTAATATTAGAATTTGTTGCTATCCATTATAATATTAATGGTAGGATTAGTGTTATGGCAGCTCAACTATTATCCAACCATGTTTACTTTTTGGTCTGGTTATTAGAGTGTGGTATCAGAGTTGTTTATTCAATGGGATAGTGTTTGGAGTTTCCCCGTTATGGTAATTGGATGGGACATAGTGAAACCATGATGGAGTGTCTCTAGTGGTTCTTTCAGGCTAGGGAACTCAGTTTTTGTGTGACGAATTATGTGTACATTAAAAATGTATCTTATTACATATTTGATGGCATGGTATACATTGAAATCATATATACTAAACAATAACACGTGAATCAAATAGGATTATGTACATTGACTATAATTCTTGAGTCATCTTTATATATATAAATTGTTATTGAACCATGGTAGTCCATTATCAATTTCTATATTTTCCCATGAAGTCAGCTAACCATGTTACTGATTTAGGACCACGACATTGATAATAAGTGTAACATCCTAGGTAAATAAAGTGTAATAAATTTTCATATTTATTAATAGCTGTGAATTAATATTAATTTTATTTTAAGGTGGATGATATGTTCGATGGTGTACCTGACACGTAATAAATATTTTCTCTGAAATCTCTTGTTGCACACAATGATGAGTCATAATAAATAAAAATAATATAATACTACTTTAAATGATAGATAATGCATCATCATTGTATTGACAAGACATAACAGAACTTACTACAATATGATTATACATGTTTATTAAATGTTTTTACCTTTATCCAATAAATTATTGAGGCTTAAAATTTGAATTAATCCAATTTTAAGAAAAACACTATTATGGTTTAAAAGGTCGATTTACAACCTTTTGATGGAGAACCCTTTTTTAAAGGTATTGTTTTTCACTTTTATATGTTATATTTGAAAAAATAAATTTCTTTTTTAGAATCAGGACATCAAAATTTACATGGGATGAAATGTGGGTATTTTTCTGATAATGTTCATTTTTTTAAATGAATAGTAAAAAATAATACATTTTACTATAAAACTACATTTTAATATAATTTTTATATAGGTATATTTTTTTATTGGTTTTAAATAGTAATTGGATTATATTTTTACCATTTCATCCAATGTTACTCATTAGATATAATTTCAATATAAAATTGGATATAAAAATCTGTCAATCTTTTGATAGTTATTATTTAATGAAAACATGTTTTTTGGTTTTGACAATGAAAATTAATTTTAAAATAATTAATGAAACACATATTTTTTTAATATATTAAAATAGACATCATTTTTGAATTTCAAATATCAAAATTATCTTTGGGTGAATTTTTGGTATTTTTCTAATATTGTTCAATTTTTGATGAATAGTGAAAAAACACTACATAGTAGTTAAAAACCGACTTCTTATTTTAAATGAAATTTTACCACCTATTTGAATTGAATTTCACAAGTTATACATATATGGTTGTCATCATTAAGTAAAATTTGGTTCAATAAGATGAATTTTTTTGTTGAATAATAACTTTTGATTTTTAATTACCTTAATATATAAAATTGTATCTACTATGGGGAATAATGATTTTAATAATAAAAATATAATGAATTTGAATTATATTAATGATACAGAATCCATTTATCAATGTTGTTATTGAAGACGATGATATCAAATAAATACATAAATAATCCAAGGAGTAGGGGGGTTAGAATTTCTATGTTGTTCTCCTTGAAAAGGAAAGGATTAAGATAAAAATGAATCCCATAGTCATAGTCTTAGTGGATAATTTTTAATGAGGGATTATTTTTTTGTATTGGAATACATTGTAATGTATGTTCTATTAATTGTTGGGACTACTTCAATTTCTAACTGAATAAAAGATTTCGTTCAATGGAAAATAAAGGAATGCAATGAATGTGAGATGAGTTAGGTGATGGAATGATAATATTACATGTATCTAAGTCTCAAAAACATAAAACCCAACATATATTATTTTTATGGGTCATGTAAACTTAAGAGAAAACATTAAAAATATATTATTTTATGAAAAACGATTTTTTAATCAAAAAATATTAATCATAGTAATTTATTAATTACTATGAATATTAGGGGTCCCTTAACAATAAATTTTTACATGTTTAATAAAAACATTTCCTCTATAAAAGATACTTCAATTTTTAATTATGATTTTATTTTTGTTAGATTTATGTTAAATAGTATATAGAAATAAATTTATAAACAAATAACACTAATAGTCCAAATACTCATGGTTTTGTGAACATGATATATTATTTAAATAAATATAATATTATAGGAAAACTATTTAATGAATATTAAATTAATTATTATGCTATGATAATATCATAATTTGAGATAATATTATCCACGATCGGTGTTTTCACTATTAAAAAACATAATATTTCAAAAAACACTCAAAATTAGTACTAAGATAAGTTTGATAATTTTAATTATGATAGGTTATTAGTATAAATTAAATAAAAAGATAAAAATTATATATTTTACATTAAATAGAGAATATAAAATATAAAACTTATTAAAATATCATTCTTTTACATTGACTAATTTTATTATTATTACATAAAAAATTATTATATTAATGAATCTTAATGTTTTATATAATATATATATCATATATATTATAATAATAAATTTAGATGAATTATTATTCTAATTTAATAATATATTTAAAACATTATTTTATCACATGTGAATAATGATATCATCCTTAGAATTGTTCAATACAAAATATATAAATTAGAATATTATGATGTTGAAATGTTACTCGTTGTAGTCTAATCAAAAAAAAAATAACTATCCATAGGTCAGATTCACTAACTATTGTGGTTCATGATTCATTATAATGGTTTGTAATTAAATGTAATACTATCACACGATCATCCTTTGTTTAATATATAATTATTCATTTAAAAATATTTTTTGAAGGAATATTTTATCATTGTGATGAGGTGAAAACTCAAACCAAGAAATTGTAGTTTTTTCTATGCATCATTTCATTTTTAATAAAACCTATTTTAATATAATCATTTTTTCAATTGATGATAGGTGAAAAAAGACACCACATAATGTTATAACCCTCCTTAGATATGATAATATATAGATGACTTAACAAATAATCAAAATATTAATATTCATGAGCCCTACATATTACAACCTGATAGTACCACCCCAAAATTCCCACTTTATGGTCGATGAATATATTCATTCGTTATAGCCCCAATATATAATTGAATTATTGATCTATGAACCTAACAACTGAGTCATTAAATATATGTATCAAAATTTTTGATCCCACATGCTATAATAAAACATTTAAATTTTAGACATCTATAGAAACCATATTATCTCATTAATTTTTTTAAAGTATCAAGCTCATTGAATATGAGGAATTAAAAAAATCCTACAAATAAATTTATTTACATATAACCAATGTGTTCCACTAAATTCACTTGACATATCACCATTATTCTCCTTTATAATGAGGTCACAACACATAATTCCTGCTAATTGAATCTATCAACCTATCTTTGATTCTCATAACACATTTATCATTTCACAATCAAAGTAAGAATTCATCATCCCAACCATAGGTTACCCTAATCAATTTAGACATGAACATAAATATTGTCTCCCCTTATCAAACAATAATGTTATAAATTATCATAAAGATACATTTATATTTCATTTCCCAATGAAATTACATTGTTTATAACTATTAAAAAGAGTCTCTAAAAAGTTATAATGCCACAAATTTGACCATTCCATTATTATTTATAGAATATCTCAACTATTATTCATGAAATTGAATATGTATATGATTTAAATAAATCTATAAAAATACATAAACACCAATTAAGGTATTATACTCTTTATAATTCTCAAGGGTAGCAAATTTATTTTCAAATTATACATTTCTGACACACATAAAAGGATTGTATAAAACCTATATAAAGCAACAATAATCAGAGTGATATATTCCTTGTAGTCACATTACTCTCATCCCCAATGAAAATACATTTTATATCTTCCATAATACATCAATCAATGAGACTTAAATTCTATATGAGACAGATGGAACCCAAAAAGTCACACTTACCACCACCTAAGGATAACATTATATTATCATAGCCTATATATCTTATATTTTGGGGGAAATACCATGATTTTATTTTCTAATAAAATGGTTCCCAAATAAATAAGAAGACAATTATGTTTGACTATAACCATTATTTATTAAAATTTCATATGCAACATGGTGTATAAACTAGTAATATTCCATCAAAAACATTAATCTGATAACTATGATCCACATCACATCAATATTATTAACTCATTCATAATCTATAGTTCACCATAAATATTAATCTAATAAATAACATATCATTTGAGTTACTATTGGTGAGTAAATTAATGTACACACTAATTGTATCACACATTCCTAATCAAAATCAATAGAGAATATTATTTTTGAGTCACATTTCTATCAATAAAAGTGTTTACTAATACATTACACTTATTATGATTCCATGTGTGTGGGAAATCCCTTCAATATTGTAGTGCCTTTTTATTTTTCATTCAAGGTTGATAAGAAATATATAATTTCCACTATCACCCTTATATGAAACACGAATAAAAAATATCACAAATCATAGATAATCTTCACTAGAATATCAATCCTAGTATTGAAACCATAAACCATATTGGTCACATCCCAAAACTTTTCTCCAAGTATTTAGACTAAAATATAACATATAAAGTCATATAGAATCATATAAAAACATATAAATTAAGAAGACACAAAGACTACATTAATGACTATGTGTTCCTTAAATAAAAATGTGTTTATGATATAGTTACTATATCTAGAACCAAAGAAATGTAAATTTATAAAACCTATTTTTGGTTTATGGAAGACTACCCATAAAAAATGATATGTATCTAAAATCCCTTCCTTAACCTCATTCCAATATTATAACAAATATGGTATCCCGCTACCTATTCTTAAACTCTATCCCATATATGTAGGATCCTCCAAAAAATCTGAATTTTTATATGATCAAAAGTATATTGTTTGAGGTTATTTTTGCTAGGAATTATTTAGATCATTGAGTTAAATCCACACCACATGCACTATATGGAAGTGATTCATGTCTAAATATACACTATATGTACCACATTATACCATATTAATAATAATATTTTGATGTTTTATCATAATTAGGCTAATGATTCCACAGTTGGCCACACTTATAACACTCTGGAAATGTATTCCTAATTAAAGGAAGGGACGAAAAGCTTCATTAAATATAAATCTACATCATTTACCTAGTGAAAACGGTCAAATAACCTATTCCATCTATCCAGTGATCCAATACAAATCCCTATAGAATAATAAAAATTATATGAAGGTTTACCCAAATTAAAATTAATTTAAAAATTAATATAATTATTCAAAACATCCTTAAAATATGTTAACTAAAATATGTTCCAAGAAAAATGTATAGGATAACTTGTCATGTCCTAATTTTTTTAATCTACTACACCCATTTCTTTTAATAACCTTATATTTTAAAACAGTACAATATTATATAGAATTTATTACATGTAACATCGATCTTTAACAACAATGACATATTGTCATTAATATAAAAATTTTATAACCTAGTAATTGAATTATATGGTATGAATAAGTTTTTCCAAAATATAATATATATATATATATATATCATAATCATAAAAAATAGGTTGATAAATTCCTAATAAATAAGAACATAGTTTTTAGTAAAGTTGTTCGATTCATCCAAAATAAGTATTCTTCTAAAAAGAGTTCTATAACTTTTTGATAAAACATATTATAGGTAAAATATTATATTTTTCAAATTTTATGTTTCTAAAAATTATATCATTTTTGAAATAATCATTTAACAATTTTCATGGGGTCAAAAGTTTATAATTTTCATCAATGATTTATATTTCGGAGAGTCATGAAAAATACATATTTTATGGAAAATTGTTTGTTCTTTTCATTTTTTAAAAACATTTACATTTTTAATTTGATTTAATAGTTATTTATATATTTATATTCAATTCTAATCATATTAATATAATTTGAATCATCATTGTGCTTAATTTGGGAATTAAAGTTGTTTTATAGTTAAAATAAATTTTTATGGAAACATTTTTTCATTGGTTTTTTATAGAATATATTGAATGAAATATATTAAATAATTATTAATTAAATTTATTAAAATTGATTAAATATTTGGAATGATCATGTATAAAAAAATTTATTATTAACACATATTTTATTTCAATATTAATAACAAACATAGTGAATATTATCTTTATAATAAAGGGTAAATAACGTTATTTTAGACAAAATCTATTGTGAAGAGAATTCAAATCACCCAAGAAAATTATATTAATCATTTGGATATGTTTATAGAAACCACCACTTAATATATTATAATAAATTTAATTTTGGTGCAACTTATCATTGATAAATACTTTTATATTTTTTTATATGAGGAATAATTTTGAAATGTCACTTTCTATATTTTCCAATATATAATACGTTTTCACATGGATAATTTTTTTGTTAATGATTCTAAATTTAATTGATTAATTTGAGTTTTTTTATTCTAGTAATTTATTTTTAATTATTAGTGACGATGTTATTCTCTTAATTGAAGATACAATGATGATAGTTTTCTTTTGACTGGAGTAGAAAAATTCATTAAACGATTTGGAAAACCAACTGATTAATAATGTTCTGATGGGTTATGGGTTTCTATGAACATTTAAATTTAATAAAATATATTGTTTATATTTTAAAACATTATACTCAAGTATAATTAATATCATGAAATTTTTAATTTTCAATTTATTTAAACAAAAAATGACACAAACTTTATTTCATGTGAAGTATTATATTATTAAATTATTTAATCTTTATTAAATTATAATATTTCACCAAGTTAATTTTATATCTATTTCAATATCAACCATTTTTAACGAATGGACCATGTGTACTTTTATTGATACATTCTTCTCCCATATATATTAGAAAATAGTTTTACCGTTAAAACTAAAAAAAATTAATAGATGGATAAAAATTTGAGATAAGGGTTATAACATTACATAATAATTAATTTTTTTATTTAATAAGAGGTGTTATAATTATCTATATATTAAATATCAAATATATACAATTGTATCTACTAAATAATTAAAATTAATTAATATTAATTTAATATATTTTTTAATTCCATGGGTTCCTCTCCACTCACATATAATGATAGACCACAACTCCCATATTCAATACACTTAATGTAATGATTAAGAAATTTATAAATGAAATTCCATTTTTTTAATGAATAAATACATTAACAAGTATATTATTTTATAGAAATAGATTCACTAATTTTCTTATATTGGATGATTATATGTTATATCTAATAAGATTAAAAAAAATGGTATACATCATATAAATTGATTATATAAACATTGTATAGTAACCAATAATATTTTTATATTAAGGATTTTGATAAATTTAAATTGAAATATAAAACTAATTAATTGGAATATAATAGTATAATCACACCCTTTAAATATCATTTATTTGCGATTTATTGGATGATAACATCATTGGAAAATATCTTTTGCCTTGCCCAATCTTTGATTAAACAAATAAATCATGAGTGAAACTATTAATGGTTGATGTCCAAGATCATAATGATCATGACCCAATCCATGTTCTCTAAACCACTAGATGTAAATATAAACATCACACACCATACCCTCAGGGGATTTACAAGTTTAATAATGTTAAAATTATATATAACCAAATAGTTTTAATTTTTATATTTTCATTTTAATAAACATTTTATTTCATTTGACATTTTTATTAGTACTTTTCAAATAACTAAATACCGTGTTTGATGGAAATTAGATTTTAATATGAAAAAATAGAAATTTAATTTTTAAAAACTATAATGTTTCAATAAAGACAATCATTTTGATGAAATTAAGAATTAGTTTCTTTAATTATTTTTTAAATAAAAAATATTAATAAATAATACTTATTAATTATAAACGATAATATAATTTAATGATTTCAAATTTAATTTTTTTAAGGGTTATAAATATCCTATTTTAAAAGATAATGTATTTAAAAAAATGTGTTTTTGGTTTTTTAAGTGTAAATCCTCATATATATTGTAATATTTGTAGAAAATAAATATATTTTTTGAAATAATTATATCTATATAACCTAAGTATCACTTTTGCATTTTTTTTTGATATTTTCAATTGTTGTGTATAATATAAATGTTGAATAATTATACCATAAGTGTTTCGAAATCATTAAACATCACTACTGATGTAATAAATTATATAAAGAGTTATACTGAGAAACATTATGTATCCCGAATAAAATAATTTGTTATTATATTAGATTATTATTTCAATAGACTCTTATTGATCCTCAAAAAACAATATTATATTTTAATTTTTTAATATCAATTCATTATAAACATGAAACCCATAAAAATGACAAGGGGAATTATTTTAATATTTCTAGTTATTATTAAAATCAAAAATGAACATAGCTTCAATTAGAATGAAAAAATAGTAATAACACATGCGATAGTTTGTAGTTTAGATTATATTATCTTATATAGTAAAAATACAATGTTTTAAAATTAATAAAGAATTGTCATCTCCTTTTCTATATAAACCGCCCCAACCCCCCATTACAAATAACCTATAACTATAGGTTAATTGTTTGGCTCTACCTTTACATCTCAATAAACCTCCCATAGTTCCCGCAAATTCTTCATAGGATACTATCAATATATTAGAGGCATCCCCAAGGTATGTGATCCTCCAAATTCATCTTTTTATTTATGGATATAATTAATTTATTCCCTTTTATTTACTTGTGGTTTAGTTTAGAAATTCTTTTACACATCCCACGAACTATGCATTGTATTAGAAACTAATTATATACTACAATCACACTAATTGACCCCTTCCATAAACCATTATGTACACCTATTATACAACCATGAATGTCCTATTATTTTATAAACCACACCTTTCTATATTGAATACATATTACCATTTCCAATCAGTGGTACTCACCAATATGTAATGAACAATAATTTATTGGGTAATTAGTTATATGAATATCTCACTCCATAATAGTGGAATTAAAAATAAGTGAATACATCCTTAAGATGTATGATCTATACAGAACAATTATGCATGTACATGACATGAATATGACGGTTGAGATAGAAATTATATATCAATCCAATGAATTTGGTATTGATTTCTTCTAATTAAATTTTATATATGTTATTATGGATTTTTCCAAATCCATAATGTGAATAATTCCAACATGTGAGGTTGCCCTAGATGATAACCTTGACATATAATTATGTCGTGTTATATATAATTTTCAAATTCAAATATATCCTTTTTTCTATCATGTTATATCGCACCTCATTCTTCATTATTATTATTCTCACTAGTCTTCTATTACATTCAAATTACTCTTTCCTCTTTTGTAATAAATTATTAAATGATACATTTTTTATTCTGTTACTGAGATTTATACACACCCCATTTTTATATTCATCCGTATGTTATCACATTAAGTTGTAGAGGATCAAAATAACTCTTGGGAATGTTTATATGTTTAAAATAATGATTTTTGATCAGGAAAAATTCATTTTTCTATTCTTCTAATTTCCCAAATGACACTCGGCCCAAAGATCAGTTGGGAATGTATTAAGTTTTTAATTATGTGTTAAATATTGACATGAATGGTGTTAATTATATCGGTTTTCAAATATAATTATCCATGTATCTTTTCCAATATCTAACCAAATCACTAATAAATATTAATAACTTCTTAATATATTGCATGGTCTCACCAAAATAACAACCTAAAAGTGTTATGTTGTAATCTGGAAGTGGAATTCTAAAGATGAGGTAATTAACATAACCTATCTATTTCAATTTATTTCATAATCTACATCAATAGAATTTTACTAATCCATAATGATATAAAAATATAAATATAAAAAAGATATGTAAAATTTTTTATGAATATTTTAAAACCCTTTTTCATCTCATTTATCATCCTATGGGGACTGAATATATTATCGGTGTGTATATGTGGACTACCACCTCTGGGATGAAACATGATTCATATTCAATCAAATCCTATAATGTATATTTATAATGATGTATGTAATATATATATATATATGATATTAATAAATATTTTATTATAATTTAATTATAAAATATAATATAATTTCTCACCCTTTTATATATTCAAAAATGATATTTTTTTTCTTGAATACATTTTGATTACAACCTTCACAAATATATATGATTCATCATTCACGTATACCATTCATGGATGGTTTAAAATTTTTTTTTTAAAAAAAATGATAATTATACCATTATTAATGTTTTATTATATGATGAAAAGATTACAACTTCTAAACAATCAAACTACCAAAGTCATTTTTCAATTAATAACAGAACGTCTTCAAAATACCTCATATGGAAATAATAGTTTATCAAATTAAATATTTCCTTCATATAAATGAATTAAATAGTTTAATAATAAAAAAATAATTAAATAAAATTTTAATATAAAGATATTATAAATATAAAAAAAATTATACATGAGTTAGAAAATGTATGTTGTATGTTTAGACATATGTTAAGTGGGTTTTAACTTAATTTTGATTCAATTTATTATAATTCTCCATCACTGACTATTTAATTCCATGATTTTGTTTGTAATGAATGATAAATATTTTATATTTTATTAATACTCTATTGATTTTAAAATATTTAAATATAATCCATTCATTGATAAATTATAATATCAATGATTTGATCTTTTTATGGATTATTCGTCTAATTAAAAAATTATAGCAACATGTATCATGTTCTATACTATTATTAAACTACGTATTGTACACAGTTCCCCATAAATGAATTATGAAATATTTATTTAGGTCATTAATTGAATTTAATATAATGAATATATTTAATCCATTTTTTTATTTTTAGTATATATAAATATATAAATCGAATAATATTTTTTAAGATATCTATGGAGTCATCTCGACAATATAGGGCTAGAAGGGGGTCAACATTAATCATCTATAAATATAAAATGATTTAATCTAAATTGAACACAATTTTGTGAAATATTGTAATAAATAATTAATAGATTCTTGGATAAAAAATTCCAAGACCAACATTGAGTTTAGAATTATGGCTTTACCCTTGGCGTGACATAGTCTTTTCCAACATCATGTCCTTTGATAAAATCCTATACGAGAATAAAAAATAATGAAAATAAATTAATTTATATATTTCTTTACACACACCTACCTAATATCCTATATGAAACCATTATTATTTAAAATTCATAGGGTCATATAACAAACAGAATGATTTTATAAGAGTGTTTCTAGGATATCGTAGAAAATTATTGCAAGATAAAGTATCAGTTTAAAATCTCTAGGAGATTAAATCCCATTGGAGTTGTGGATATTAGTAATAAAAACATCACAGTTTCATTTTTCATCAATGATTGATTAATCTATAGATATGATTTTTTTTATGTATTGATTCCCAATTTTTATAAAAGATAATAGGATTCAATCTATAAATAGATTTATTCGTGGGTTGATTATTCTTTACAAGTTCAGATTTATCGTCTATGTATTATATGGAATTGATATTATTTATTTCCATCACATTATACCTCATTTAATTAGAAATGAAATGAGTCCATCATCAACAACATCAAATGATCATTCCCCAGTTTTTATTTTTTTCATTTCATCCCTTCTTTTTTAACATATTTATCAATGTCATTTCAATTGACCAGTGATTCAAAACATATAATGTATTCCAAAATATTGTGATGTTTCATCCGAAAAATCAATTGGTACCATGAGATTGGATCAGTAATCAAGGAACAAATAATGGTGAGGAAATGATGGTGGATAGTTAGGGGTGTAACTGGAGAGTTTTTGGGGGCCCCCTTCCATTTTAATGCATGGAGAGAGGACATGATGTGATGGGAACCAATTACCATGTGGTTTAGAGAGTAGGAATCTGAATGATGGTGATAAACATGCTTAGATGTTTCGATATCTATGATCATCAGCGAAAATAGAAGAGGATACATCATGGAGGTAAATTCACGAGTTCCCTAATCATTCTGAAAAAATTAACTACATGGTGGTTAGTGTAACACCCTAACTCCAGTTACCCAGAGTCAGGGCATTATTACATAATATTTTCATGATCACTAAAGGTGAAGTCTCGAAAGACCTATTAGTTTAGTACCCTTGGAATAAATAGATACATTCATAAAGTTTACATTACATCATAAAGTGAAAACTAATACTACAACATCATGTCTTAATATACCCTCATGCTATCCCTGTAGGTCGTTGAGAAATTACTTCTTCACATCTTGGGAAAAATAAACCATTGAAAGGGGTGAGCAAAGATGCTCCGTAAGGATGAAAATATAGAAGAACCTTTCATAAATAAGAATAAACATTTGAGGAAATGTATAACTAAAACAAAATACTTTTAAACTTGAAATTCAGCATAATATGGAAAAGATAAAATAAAATAATGGATTTTAATTATTTACATGGAAATTATACTAGTCAAATAATCACATGAAATATCAATAACCACTTTCATAATGATGAAATGAATAATGGCATAATATCATAACCACATAGCCAAGGCCTCGTGCCAAGACTATAAATAAAATTTTTTTCAAGGCCTTGTGCCAAGACACTAGTTTGTCTCATCAGACCTACCGATGCATCGAGGAGCTATAGCGGGCTCCACCTGTCACTTATTAAGTCTAATTCATTCCTCATGTAAATAGGTTTAAACCTAACATAAACATTCGTATTAAAACTACCAAACGAAATGTCAATAATTTCTCCATAGACCATGAATGGTATAAAAATAACACATCCACATTTAAACATATCAAAAAACATTCAATACAATATGGAAGTTTTGTATCATAATAAATCAACTTCAAAAAATCATAAAATCAATCTAGGGATATGGAGATAGATGAAATCAAAACGATTTGAGAGAAATATATTTTTTTTATGAAATAATTTAAAAGTCACATAATTATAAAATAAAACATTTACATTGAAAATATTCTTATAATCTTGTAAGGGAATATTTGAAGATTGTACAACGGTGGAAAATAGAGGCACCCGCTTTATATGTTAAAAAAACACTCTTACCTTAATTTTGTCGAAAATATTAAAAGAACCTTGTTTGGAAAATGACAGAAAGATTCCGTTCAAACCATTTTATAAAAGTCAAACAGGGGTATAAATGACTTCAACCCATTGTCTAGTAAATAGTAATTTTTTTGGAATACATTTTTATGTAACATGGATGTGTATGATAAAGAGGTCCCAGTAGGTAATCACGTATAAACAAATGCAGATAATGAATAGATTGTGAAATAAACCCTTACCATGTACATTTCATTAGTCGATGTTATTTTAACTTACTGTATATTAGTTAAAACATTGTTATTAAATTATAAAATAACCATATACATAATTATGATATCATATATGATCTTCTAATAATGATTTGTTAAAAATATTTTAGTATTATAGACGTTTCGGGTGTTAACTTACTCGTTTTCATTAAAATGTTTTGTTACATAAGGTGTATTTTTTTGGATCGGTTGTATCTTATTCATATATATAATGATATAAAGTTCTTAAACATTACATTTAATCATCAAATTAGAATTAGGCTTGAATTGATACGATGTGGAATGAATCTCATCGCGTTCGTGGAGATGGTAGTCCTTACATACGGACTAGTTACAATATCATTATTTTGATATTAAAATAATATATAATTGGATGGTATATCATATATATAGAATCATTATCATGTTATATTTATTATTTACATGAAATACACATCATTATTATACACATCCAAATAATAATATATTGAATAACAATTACACCACGACGTGCAGACGGTAAGTCGTACGTACGCATGTATGGTGAAATGTCATTCAAAGGATGGATAGAATACTTAATATGGTTGTTAAATATTTATAATAACACCACAGTATATATAAGATATATAGTTATTATTTTATATTGGAAATAAAAAATAAAGAAGTTGAAGAAGAAAGGAACTTGAAAGGGGGTGGTGAAAACATAACATCTTCTTCGAGTTCTTCCTTTTGATTTGATCAAAAGGGCTCCTTAGGATGGATTTATGACTAAATAAAGACCTATAGGATGAAGGGAGGATATTTTATAGGGAATTTGGGTAGATTTTGTCTGATCCCAAAGGCTTTGAAGGCATGAAATTGAGAGAAGGGGGACTGCCATTTTATAAGAGGGGTGAGGGGAACCTTTGGTAATGCTAGAAATATTATTTTATAATATATTCATATTCGATTTCTAATGGCTAAAAAGTTTATTATTTAAATGTTAAGGTGGTTATAGGTTGAAAACCACACAACCAATAGGTTTTAGACAGGTTTGGGTCTCTTTATTTACCTTATCATTTAGTTTTAACTCTTAGTTAATTAGTTTGACACTTACCATGTCTCTTTATATTTTTATATCATATAGTCAATAAATGTACTATAAACATCCAATAGACCCCCCAAGTGGTCAATTAATGTACAAATATCATTATTTAAGTCTCTTGGCCGTTTCTTAGATTTTTAAGAATAGAATATAAATTAATAATATAATATTTGTTTAAACGCTTTTCTGTCAATTTTGACACTTTTTGGTATTTGATTTTTTGTGAAAATCATAACAACATGATTACCTATAAAAAACATAATTAAATAAATAATAACATGTCATATTAACCTATAAAATTAGTTCAATTCATTAAAATTATAAATTACATTTTTTGGATATTTATAATATCAATTATTTTAATATTTCATTAATTAGGTAATTACAACACCACCATTGTGTCATAAATAAATTAAATTATTTAATTTCAAAAAATTATTAAAAAAAATACATTTATTTAGTAAATCCTATTATATTTATAATAAATACTTACAATCTAATTGATCTTATCAATAACCGTAAATTAAAAATGTTTTAGTTATTAAACTTTGATTTTAACACTTTTAACTCTTCTTTGAATTAAATAATAATAAATGTCGTAATCTAATCCAAGTGGACCTAAATGATAATATTTTATTCCTATGGTTGTTTTGGTTCGAGATACACTTGTCCAATAGAATTAGGACACGTGTTAGGGTAATATTAATATCATTTTTACCCTTAATTACCCTATTTACTTTTATCTGTGGAAAATAAAATTAAAAAGTTACCATTCACCACAAATTATTTTTATCTTATTGAACCAAATTTTAATCCTTGATATTAACAATGTCTCTCGGATATTCTAAATTCCACTCACAGAAGCGGTAAAATTATGTTTTATGTAAATTTCCAAATTCTCCTAGGAGGTGGGTAAAAGATGGTGAAAAGTTCCATAAAATTTTTATATATCTAAAATTATTCTAAACTAACTCCAATGAATTAAATTGAAATTATATATCTATTATATATATATTTTTACCTTAATTAAATTTAAATAAAATAAATAATTATTTAAAAAAATCGGTTTTAAACTATAACTCGGTGTTTTTTCACTCTTCATCAAAAATTGAATGTTTTTAGAAAAATACCAAAAATTTACCCTAAGCTAATTTCGATATTCCAAATCCAAAAATGAAGTCCATTTTGATAGATAAAATTTATAAAATTTCAAAAAGTGGGTATTACTATTCATGATGGCTAGTTTGATTGGTTGTGGTGTGTGTTAGAACTGGAAATTGTGTACAACACACGCTATTGTATTATACAAAGAGAAGTGTACCGTGGAAGCTAGGGGTGTTACATTTTCCAATCCATTAAATAATTTCGTCCTTGAAATTTCTAGAATACTACCACATGAAAAGAATTGGGTGGTTCTTCATCATAAGTTCCTTGGGTTCCCTCGTTGCCTCTTCCATATTATGGTTTCTCCATTGAACAATTACCAGGTGAGTCGTCCAGTTTCTCAGCACTTTTTCTCTGGTATGAAGAATCCAGATGGGATCTTCGCAATAAGTTAGATCAGGTTCCAGTTCTAATTCCTCATAAGAAAGTACATGCATTGGGTCAAGCATGTATTTTCTCCACAGTGATACGTGGAACACATCATGAACTTTGAAGAGATTCAGCAGGCATTTCCAAACGGTAAGACACATCACCAATTCTTTCTAGAATTTCATAAGGTCCAATGTACCTAGGACTCAATTTACCCTTCTTACCGAAACATATAACTCTTTTCCATGGAGATACCTTCATGAAAACATGATCTCCTACCTAAAAATCCAAATCCATCATTCGGTTATCGGTATAGATCTTCTACCTACTTTTAGCTGCTTTGATGTGGTTTTGGATTACCTTCGCCTTTTTCATCGTTTCCTCCACCAGTTATGTTCCTAAGAGTTTTCTTTCACTAATGTCATGCCAACAAGTTGGTGTGCGACATCTCTTTCTGTGAAATGCTTCATATGGTGCCATCTGAATAATTGAATGGAAGCTATTGTTATAGGAAAATTCCACCAGTGGTAAATATTGATCCCACATACCATGAAAGTCAAGTGAGAATGATCTCAACATGTCCTATTAGGTTTTAATAGTCCGTTGTGATTGTCTATCTATTTGAGGGTAGTAGGCAGTGCTCAAACGAAGTTCAGTATCCAAGGCCTACTGAAGACTCTTCCATAATCATGCAGTAAAACGGGGATCATGATCAGAAAAAATCGATAGGGGTACTCCATGAATTCTCACAACATCATTAATATATAGTCTTGCTAGACGTTCCTGTGGTAGATCTTCTCTTATAGTAAGAAAATGTGCTGACTCGGTAAGATGATCAATAATAACCCATATTGCATTGTTCCTTCTAGGAGTCTTTGGTAGTCCCATGACAAAGTCTATCGTGATATTATCCCATTTCCACTCTGGTATGGGAAGAGGTTACATGACTCCCCTAGGTTGTTGCCTTCCAGCTCTCAGTTGTTGACAAACCATACATCTTGACACAAAATCAGTAATCTCCCTCTTCATGTTGTCCCACCAAAAATGTTCCTTCAAATATCTATACATTTTGGTTCTCCCAGGGTGTATAGAGAAATTGGAACTATGAGAATCATCCAACAATTCCCTTTTTTGATCAGTTATATTTGGATCACAAAGTCTCTTCCCAAATTTCAAAATTCCATATTTATACAAAATGTAACTCAATATCCCATCATTTATAGATTTAATCTTCTTTTGAAACTTTTCATCATCGTTTTGATAAATCTTAATACTTTCTAGTAATGATGGTTTGGAAACCATTTGAAAAAGCATTGATGTATCAACTTCTATGGTTATTCCTGTGTCTATCTTCACTAGATCCATTAAAATAGGATCCCTTTCAATTCTCATCTTGTTCAAAACTCCATGATCTTTTCTGCTCAAAGAAATTTCCACCTTATTTTCCTTCCCCGGGTGGTAGTGTATCACGAAATCATAATCCTTGTGTATTTCAAGACATCGCCTTTGTGTCATGTTGAGTTATTTCTTTGAGAAAATATATTTCAAACTCTTGTGATCAGTATAAATCTCACATTTTTCATCATAGAGATAATGTCTCCATATCATCAAAGCAATGATTACAGCAGCTAACTCAAGATCATGATTAGGATAGTTTTTCTCATGAATTTTTATCTTTCGTGATGCATAGGAAATAACCCTATCATTCTTCATAAGGACACTATCGAGTCCTTTCTTCGATGCATCACTATAAATAAAAAATCCATCATTCCCGGACGGTAGAGTCAATATTGGAGCATTGACTAATCTTATATTCAGTTCTTCGAAACATTCTTCACACTTTTTTTTTCCAAAAAATAAATTTAACCCCTTTACGTGTGAGCTTTGTTAATGGGTTCTCCAACCGGGAAAAATTCTGGATGAAACGTCGATAATAACCTGTTAAACCAATAAAACTGTGTACCTCAGTTATACTCATCGGTGGATTCCACTCCTGGAATTCCATGGTCTTATAAGGATAAATAGAGATTCCATCTTTAGAGACAATATGGCCAAGAAAAGAAATCTCCTGAAGCCAGAATTCACACATGAAAAACATCCTAGATAATTCATGTCTTCTCCGAGTCTCCGGGATAATGCGCAGGGGATTTTCATGATCTTCATAGATTTTGGAGTATACTAAGATATCATCAATAAAGACCATGACAAATTCATCAAGATATTCCTTGAAAACACTATTCATTATATCCATGAATACAGAGGGTTCATTAGTCAATTCAAAAGGCATTACAGTAAACTCGTAATGGCCATACCTGGTTCGAGATGCTATCTTCGGAATGTCTTCCTTCTTCACACACAACTGATGATATCCATATCGAAGTTCAATCTTTGAAAATTATTGAGCTCCATGTAGTTGGTCAAATAAATCATCAATGCGAGTTAGGGGATACTTGTTCTATATTTATATAGCATTGATCTCCCTGTAGTCGATAAAAACACCCATATATCCATCATTCTTTTTAACAAAAGGAACAGGGGATCCCCATGGAGAAACCCTTGGGGGAATAAATCCCTTATTACACAATTCCTCTAGTTTTTTCTTTAGTTCAACTAACTCCACAGTGGCCATTCTATAAGGGGTCTTTGATTTAGGCCTTGATCCAGGAATTAAATCAATGGAAAACATAACTTCTCATTCAGGAGGATGTCCTGGTAAATCTTTTGGAAACACATCTATATATTCTTTCACAATAGGTACATCCTCTATTTGACCATTCCTTTCCCCACCCATAGTCATTTCATTCTCTTACTCCCCAATAATTGAATTTATTTGAGCTACTTGGGGTGAATCTTGGTAAGAATTAGGTGGTGATGATTCCGCTCTAAATATAAGGTGTTCCTTATCATCATTATCAAAAATAGTAACCTCCTTATTCATACAATACATTTTTTCATCACGGTCTGAATGCCAATCCATACCGAGGATTATATCAAATTTAATCATAGGTATGATGATGAGATTAGTAGATAAAGAACATTTATGTGCTCTAATGGGTATTGATTCAGAAAACATTTTTGCAATGATACTTCCCTTAGGATTTTTAACTGACAACTCCCTTATTAAATCAAATTGGAAATATCTAATTTTCTTAACAAACTAGATATGAAACAATGCGATGATCCAGAATCAAATAATTCATTTTCTAAACCTGAGGAAACCATTAAATTACCTGCCACCACATCTTTCAGTGCTTCTACCTCAGCAGTAGTGATATCATAATCTTGGCCTTGATCCCTTGAAAATTTCTGATGTAAGTTCCCCGGATGCTTTGGACATTCATTTTCATAATGTCACATCACCCTGAAATTGTAGCATTGGACATCGGCAACTTCCTTCTTCCCCTTGAAATCACGATCTTGGTGGCATTTTTCACCACACTTGTAATAGACTCCCATTACTTTTAAGCAAGTACTGGGGTGTTTCTTCCCACATTTACTGTAGGATGGATATTCAACTTTTCCCTTATTCCCATTATTTCTATTCCCCTAGTGATCATCACATCTCTTCTTATCCTATTTTTCTTTAAAGTCATAAGACTTAGAGAATTCTTTTTTGGTCTTGATAGCACATGAGAAAATATCTTCGTACAATGAGAAGGTTAGTTAGATTAATGCCCGATGAAGAAACAGTTTTAACTCATCAAAGAAACAATCAATCTTACATCTTGGGTTACATATATAATCTCCATCATACCTTTCTATCCTTGTAAAGTTGGCCTCATACTTTGTGACATTCTCATCCTCTTTTTGTCTCAGACTTCGAAATTTCCTTTCTATATCTTCTCGATGGACACGAGAAAAGTTTTTTTCTAAGAAAGGTTTTTTGAACTCCCTCCATTCCTTATTTGAATCTTCTTCATCATCATCTGAGTTTTGAATCAAGGACCAATATTGATCAGAATCTACAGTGAGGCAGTAAACTGCCAGGATAAATTTTTCACTTTCAGTACTCCCCAAAGCCTGAAAATTTTTCTCAAGGGAATTTATCCATTGATCATCTACTAAGGGATTTGTACTCCCATTGAACATTGGTGGTTGTTTCCTCATGAAGAGATCTAACATTGATCCTCCATGCTACGGATCAGGGTGCTCTATATGGGTAATGTTATTATTCATAACCTGAGTGAATTGTCCTAGTATGGTGATTAGATGATCAGAACCATTTGCATCACTAGCTCCACTATAATTATCTTGAGAAGGAGATAAATCTCTACATGGAGTGTGTGCATTGATACTGTTTCCATTTCCTCCACTAGGTGCCATTTCTAAACAATGCCATAAACTAGATCTGTGTATGAATCAAAATACATAATTCTATACTTGTAAAACACTTCATATAAATTGAAATATTTATGGATATAATCCATAATCATAAAAAAACTTTCTTTGAGGAATAATATACTCATAAAGCCTTCATAATGGTTTTTAAAGAAAATGAAAATTATCCTATGCATATCCCCCAGGAGTTTCGTAAAAATGAGTGAAGCAAGGCCCGTTGTCATGCACCACTTCCTATTCGAGTCTAGCTCAAAGCGATGTTTTCGAGTTTTACCCCTAGGTACATCTGTGCCAGATCTGCCTCTACATTCTTGTATCTAGATAGAGATTTATTTCTCATAAAACTCACAAATTCTCTACAATACCAAAATTCTAGGAAGTTCTTCTATACTAATCCTCAATGTCTATCTTAGTGCTATGTTCTCTAATTAGAGCTTATATAAATCTATCTTCCAAAGTTTTTAATAAGCATCCTCTGATACCAAATGTAATTCCTCAAACCCAGGTACCCGGAGTCAGTGTATTATTACATAATATTTTCATGATCACTAAATATTAATTCTCTAAAGACGGATTAGTTTAGTAGCCTTGGAATGACTAGATACATTCATAAAGTTTAAATTACATCATAAATTGAAAACTACCACAATAACATCTTGTCATCATATCCCATCATTCTATCCCTAAAGGCCATTCATAAATTACTTCTACACATAATGGAAAAAATAAAACATTGAAAGGGGTGAGCTCAGATTCTCAGCAAGGATACCAATATAGCGGATACTTTCATAAATAATCATAAACATTTAAGGCAATGTATAACTAAAACAAAATCCTTTTAAACTTGAACTTTAGCATAATATGGAAAAGATAAAACAAAATAATTCCATTTACTTATTCAAATGGATATTCTACTAGTCGAATAATCACATGAAATATCAATAACCACTTTCATAATTACAGAATATATAATGCAAGACTATTATAACCACATAGCCAAGGCCTCATGTGAAGACTACAAATAATATTTTGTCAAGGCCTTGTTCCAAGACAATAGTTTGTCTCATGAGACCTAAGGAGCTATAGTGGGTTCCACTTGTCACTTATTAAGTCCAATGCATTCCTCATATGAATAGGTTTAAACATAACATAAACATTCGTATTAAAACTAGCATACGAAATGTCAATACTTTATCCATAAACCATGAATGGTATAAAAATAAGACATAAACATTCAAACATATCACAAAACCTTCAATACAATATGGGAGTTTTGTATCATAATAAGTAAACTTCAAATAATCTTAAAATCCATCAAAGGATGTTGACATAGATGAAATCAAAACTATTTGAGAGAAATATCTCTTTTTTATGAAATCATTTAAAAGTCACATAATTATAAAATAAAACATTTACATTGAAAATATTCTTATAATCTTGTAAGGGAAGCTTTAAAGATTTTACAATGGTGGAAAATAGTCGCATCCGCCGTATAAGTTAAAAAAACATTCTTACCTTAATTTTTTCGAAAAGGCTAAAAATGACCTTGTTTGGAAAATGACGGAAAGATTCCGTTCAAAAAATATTATAAAAGTAATAAAAGGGTATAAATGACTTTAACCCATTGTCTAGTAAATAGTAAAAATGTTTTGGAATACATTTTTAATAAACATGGATGTGGATGATAAAGAGGTCCCAGTAGATAATAACATATAAACAACCTCGGATAATGAAGAGATTGTAAAATAAACCATTACCTTGTACTTTTCCTTAGTCGATGGTATGTTAAACTCCTATATAATAATTAAAAAATTGTTATTAATCTATAGAAGAACCATATACATAATTATGATATCATATATGATCTTCTTAATAATGCTTTGTTAATAATATTTTCGTATTATCTCCATTTCAGGTGTTAACTTACTCGTTTTATTTTATATGTTTTGTTATATAAGGCATGTTTGTTATGGATAGGATGTATCTTATTTATATCCAGAATGATATATAGTTCTCAAAAATTACTTTTAATCATCAAATTAGAATTATTCTTGAATGGATACGATGGTGGAATGAATCTCATTGTGTTGGTGTAGATGGTAGTTCCTACATACACACGAGTGACAATATCATTCTTTTGATATTAAAATAATATATAATTGGATGGTATATCATATATAAAGAATCATTAACATGTTATATTTATTATTTATATGAATTAAAAATCATTATTATACCCATCCAAATAATAATATAATGAATAACAATTACACCATGATTTGAAGACGGTAAGCCGTACGTACGCACGTATGGTGAAATGTCATTCAAATGATTGATAGAATACTGAATATGGTTGTACAATATTAATAATAACATAACATTACATATAAGATACTGGATTTTTTATTTTGGAATGTATATAACAAACAAAGAAGAAGTTGAATAAAAAGGAACTTGAAAGAGGGTGGTGAAAACATTACCTCTTCTTCGGGTTCTTCCTTTTGATTTGATCGAAAGGGCTCCTTAGGTTTTCTTTCTGACTAAAGGAAGGCCTATAGGATGAAGGGAGAATATTTGAGAGGGTATTTGGGTAGAGTTTTTCCGATTCCAAAGGCTTTTATGGTGTGAAATTGAGAGAAGGGGTAGTGCCCTTTTATAAGTGAGGTGAGGGGAAACTTTGGAAAAGCGAGAAATCTTATTTTATAATAAAATTATATTCGGTTTATAATGGATAAATAGTGGATTATTTAATGTTTAAGGTGGGTATAGGTCGACATCCACTCATCCAATATGTTTTAGACTATTTTGGGTCACTTTATTAACCTTATCTTTTAGTTTTAACTCTTAGTTAATTAGTTTGACACTTACCATGTCTCTTTGTATTTTTATATTATATAGTCAATAAACATAATATAAACTTCCAAGAGACCCCCAATATGTACATTAATGATACATATATCATTATTTATGTCTCTTGTATTATCCTTAGATTTTTAAGAATAGAATATATATTAATAATATAGTATTTTTTTTTAAAACTCTTTTTTGTAAATTTTGACACTATTTGGTATTTGCTTTTTTTGAAAATCATAACAGCATGATTACATTGAAAATCATAATTAAATCAATAATAACATGTCATATTAACCTATAAAATTAGTTTAATTCATAAAAAAATCAAAATACATTTATTTGGATATTTATAATATATATTATTTTAATATTTCAATAATTAGGTAATTAATGCATCACCATTGTGTTGTAAATAAATTAAATTATTTAATGTCTAAAAATTATAAATAAAATACAATTATGTAGGAAATATGTTTAGTTCGGTAATAAATATTTATAATCGAATTTATCTTATGTATAACCCTATATTAAAAATGTTTTAGTTATTAAACATTGATTTTAACTCTTATAACTCTTCTTTGAATTAAATAATAATAAATGTCCTAATCTAATCCAAGTAAACCTAAATGATAATATTTTATTCCTATGGTTATTTTCTGGTCGAGATAAACTTGTCCAATAGAATAAATACATGTGTTACGGTAATATTAATATCATTTATACCCTTAATTACCCTATTTACTTTTAACCGTGGTAAATAAAAGTAAGAAGTTACTATTCACCAAAAATATTTGTATCTTATTGAACCACATTTTACTCCTTGATATTAACAGTGTCTCTCAGATTTTTTAAATTCCACTCACAGAAGCGGTAAAATTATGTTTTATGTGAATTTGCAAATTATCTAAGGAGGTGGGTAAAATACGGTGAAAAGTTCCCTAAAATTTTTATATATCTAAAATTATTCTAAACTAACACCAATGAATTACATTGAACTTATATAGGTATTATATATATATTTTGACATTAATTAAATTTAAATAAATTAAATAATTATTTAAATGAAATTTCTGTTTTAAACAATAACTAAGTGTTTTTTCACAATTCATCAAAAATTGAATGTTTTCATAAAAATACCAAAAATTTACCCTATGCTAATTTCGATATTCGGAATAAAAAAATTAAGTCCATTTTGAACAATAAAATTTATAAAATTTTAGAAAGTGGGTATTACCATTCATAACGGCTAGTTTGATTGGTTGTGGTGTGTGTTAGAACTCGATGTTGCATACAACACACGCAACTGTTTTATTAAAAGAGAACCGTACCATGGAAGGATGGGGTGTTATAGGTAGTTTAAGGAATACATGTAAATTATTCTCCCTTTTATGGCAAAAGGGTTACCCACAATGAAATAAATCACACATTGTGTGGTCCAATGCTAGTGGAATGAAATCTAAAATAGATTGGATATTGGAATTGACACTACTAGGAACTTGGGACCGATTATAGTATATGGGAATGACCTCACATAAACCATACTAAAAAATGAATAGGCATGGATTGAATTACATGGGCACAACTAGATGAACATTAACATTGGTTTTCAGGACACTAAGTGTTGGATCTTCGACTACATGTCATGTACCCCTAAAGGACAATCAATGTATATTAGGAGTTCCAGGTATTTTGATATGACTCGATAATGCTAGAAGATGGGTATAAGACACCCATCATATTATCCCTGGTACACACTATGTACTTATTCTGGTAAAATTTGAGGTCCTCCATCTATTCATGTTAGAAATGATTTAGTTTAGTATGAATACTTATTCCATCGTTACAAGTGCATAGTAAAGAGTTACATAATGAGTATAGGATTGTGATACCTCGAAATGATTTAGCTCATATTGATTTAGTTCTCTCAACCTCATGATTCCTGTAGTGGTATTCTCTATACAATCCATTTACTTGGATAGGTTTCATTTTATCAATATAAAAACCATGAATATGATATTGATCCCATATCTAGTAAATTTATCCATTGTGGTTTTTGGTATTCCACACCAGTCCTATGTGTGATACCCTTTCTAGGTGTGATATATTTAGAGTCTTATCATGTAATTATTTAGTAACATCAAATGAGCATGACAACAAAGAAGAACACAAATAGTTAATATATGTCTCATTGAGTGAGTTCTCCTTAATGAGTGTTACCTTGTTTCCTAATTTAGAATTATGTGGATGAATGTTATTGAGAACAATTTTTGACGTGGATTCTATTATGTATATATCTATTTTTTTATGGGAATCCTTATTTACTTTTCTCACAACCAAATTGAAATTAAATTTGTTTGATGAATTGATTATTCACTATTGTAAATTTTTATTGATTTCATGGTATCATAATTGGTATTTTTATACTCTCATTTATATGATATCTACCTAAACATGTCATGTCTTATGAAGATGAGATGACTTTTGATATTTTAATTGGAGGATTAGGAGATAGACTATCAAAGTGAGTTAGGCAAACTATGGTCAGACAAAGTGTTCCATTGGAAAATGGTCTCCCTCATTTTGAGAAGGCGGGATTCTTTTTCAACTTTTTAGTGGGCTTGTATATGGATATTTTATAATTTTCTAGTACATTATCATACTCAATTTTTCAATAGATGTAATACATTTATTAGTTTATCTGTTTTATTTACCATTCTTCATTATATGAAATTTGCTTATGGGTGATTTTGTATAGGTATATTTGGGTATGGCTTCACATGTATGTGATATTCCAACCATCATTGTGATGGTTTCCAACAACTAACAGATTAGTGGTGCGATTGAGGTGACACACATGAATTTTAATTATATAGTAGGACCTTGGGGAATCATTTTTTGGTATAGTTTAATGTGAATAGTTTTCATCATAGCACTGGTGTTTGAAAATACTCTTGTAGTGATATTGGTTTAGGAACTATTGTAATTGTGATAATGTGTTTAGATTTGATATCACATTCCATCAAATTTTGTATTGGAATGGTGGGAAATGTATCCATTCATAAGGAATCTACTAACATTCATGCTAACATTGTACATATAGATAGGTTTTTTTGGAAAAAAATATTCGTAGAAGTATCACCCCGAAATGGGGTGTATTTTCCAAGACCACTGTAGTCAGTACAAAATATATTATATTTTACTTTTGGGAATCATTTTATTTAATATTAAATTATGAAAATTTCCAACCGAGATTCCACTACACAATCACGGGGATTTTCCTCCTAATGAAAATGATTCAATATATTGTATTGTATAAGAGGTTATACCACTAGGAGAATTCCTGATTTTTCCTACAGTCATTGAAGAAACATGATGCAATAGATGTACCTGTAAAGGATGTGCAAAGTCAAAATACACTCCTTGAGTTTCAGTGGGAGTGATTTCATAGGTTTTATACTGATCCCGACACTTATACTATCAAATGTTATTTTTATAACACATGTTATTCAATTATATTAATTGATAATTATTATTTAATAAAAATATAATAAGATTCCCATTCTAATATTTGATGGAACAAAAAATTGAATTTTTTTAGTGAAAAAATATTTTGATTATACATGGAAAAAAATAAGCATATGATATTTTTTGTGAATTCATCCCTCAGAATTAAACATTTATCAGTATTTTAAAATTTAGTATTTGAATATTCTGAATTTTATTTTTAATAATATTAAATAATATTTACTTGTAACAATATATTTACAAAACAATTATTATATAAATTAATAAACTAACATTTGGAGTTAAAAAATGATATTTCCAAAACATTTTCTTTTTTAAAAAATTGATTTTGTATAAAAAAGTATAATGTCTATCCATTTTAATTAAATATAATAATATATAATGATTAATGATTTTAATTAAATTTATATACTATATATAAAAATAAATTCATTTCAAACCCTAGAATATTGATTACTAATCATATGGTATATATAAGACCATCTTTTTATTGAAAAATATATTTATTAATAAAATGTTTTTTGAATTGTTTTTTGCATTTATTCTTAAATTATATAATTCTCTTATATGAATTGAATTTGATGAAATGGATTATATATTTTTATTCATAATAATTAATATTAATTAATATGTTCAGACTAATTTTTTTCCTCATTAATATTAAAAACCTTAATAACTAATTTATATTGTTAATGTAAAAACTAGTTTAATGATATTTTAATATAAAAATATAATGTTGAAAATTAAATTAAAATATTATAAAACACTATTTAATTATTGGGTTTTTTTATTTATCCTTATAAAATTATATTTCATTGAATGTGACATAATTTCATTGAAAAACATTAAAAAAGTACAAAAAAAAAATAAACTCACCTCAAATGAAAAGCAAAACATACTACCCTTACTTATTGACAAATTTAAATCCACTTTTCTTTAAAAACCTATAAAATATATATCCATAAATTCATTATTGGCATTATATAGGTTTTGTTCTTATAAAAATAATGACCCTAGGGTCCTAAATAAAATATTGGAAAGAGGATCTTCGATGAAAATTTAATTTTTTTCACCAAACACTTTTTTAATTAATTTTTACACATTAAAATATGTGTTTATAATTAAAATATAATAACACTAGTATATCCAATATACAATCATTTTTTTATGTTCTAACCGTAATATTCTACAATTTTCTTCTCCACCAAAAGGGAAACAAAACCACTTCTCATATGTATGATGGACTACCATATTATGAAATGAGATATTTTTTCCATCATCGACTCGAATGGATTGTTCAAATGATAGAAATAATTAAAATATATCTTATTTATGAATTGATATTTATTTGTTAATATTAATATACAACCTAATTCCTAAAACATCTATTTACATAGCATGTGATTTCGTTGCTCATGAGTTTGTATGACCTACCGTCTCCAAGAAGAGGAGAAATTAATTTTCATTATCCAAACTCAATATGATTAAAAAATTATAGATACTATGTAAATATAATATATATAAATTAATTTCATTATGGAGATTTTGGAACTATATCGTGTAGAAACTTAGTTTAATGTTCATGAAAAAACATGCAAGTGGAAATGATGTAGTTGATACACAATTCAACGGTAATAATGAAATATTATTAATTTTTGGGTGATAAGATATTATTAGGGGATCATATATTGTATTTTCAATAGAAATATTAATATTTCATAAATTAATGGCAATTTCAAATTCATTATTCAGGTATTTATTGAATGTTCATGTAATGGGAAGCATAAGGTAATGGATTTCATCTAAATTTACTATATGTTGAGACATATATTTTATTATAAACTAACTAAATTTCATTTTGTGTATATAATTATCCTTATATATATTTAATTTGAATAAATACCTATTAAATAATACTAATTCATCTGTTCATGTTTATACATTCAGGTTGGTAAAATTCAAAAGATACCGTAGAAGTGAGATGTTTTTACTCTCTAACTTTTTATTGGTAATTGTTATAATTTCATTTTATGAACCATTTCATTTATCATTTATAAGATAAAATAATTTTCTTATCTTCTAGATATTTAATTATTTTTCACGTTTTTTAAATATTCCTCTATTTCACACTTTAATATATAAATTAAATCATTATTAAAGATGGTTATATATCTCTTTTAATCAAGTGTGTTTTTTCGCGTATTCAAATTTTATAATGATTAATCTCAAAAAGTAATTTTTATTTTTAAAATTAATTATTAAAGGAATTTGATTCTATCTAATCATTGTTAAAATTTATTAATATAATATACCTATATGTTTTTTTTGAAATAATCCCATTATTATTTCTTTACAAATTGTCAAAAGGAATATTTTTTTCTTGTATATGGTGTTCACAGATGTCAAAAAATGGTAAGAATTTTATAAAATATAAATACCTCTCTATGTAATAATTTCCTAAAATGAAACAACTTTAATTAAATCATATTTTAATATTTCACCTCAATTTTTCTTATACTTATAATGGAACTGATCTTATTATAAAACCTATATCTATGATGAACTGATGGAGCTATCTTATCCCTTCTTTAATTTTTAGGTTATTACTCCTACCGAAACATTCATATTCATAGGATAATTTGGAATTATATTTCCATCAAATATATATATTTCTTTTTCCCTGTATATGAATTTTTTTCTAAATCATATATGATATTTTCAAACCATAAATTAAAATATAATTTATCTCATTGACTATGAGAAATATTTAAAATCTATATTCTATAATCAAAAGAAATATTTATCGATAATTAATATTGATTATAAATTGAAGTGATTCTACTATATATGTGGAATTCATTTTAAATTCAATTATGGGATTGAGTGGTTATAAAAATACAATTGATGTGTATGTAGTCTTATGATACAAATCAGTTTTGTACATTAAATAGGGTTTCTAGTGTATAGCATACCATAGAATAAATTATTATCTCTTAAGGGCATCATCATATAGTTTTCAATATTTATGACATCATCAAATCAAATATTAATAATTTCATCATTTAAAATAACTTTATTTTTATCCATGTTATTATTTCATTAATATTTTACATGGATAAATTTTGTGGTCATGTTATTGACTAAATGTTACGTGTATTCATTTATTTATCATACTATATTGGTTATTACTTATCCACTCTTAATATAATACATTAATATAAACTTAATAATAAATTGAGATCTCCAATATTTTATTTTCCTTCCCCATGATATGGAGAATAATAAATTAAATGAGTTTTAAAGATATAAGAAATTTTATTTTATAATGTTATATAAATAATTTTCAAGGTAAAAAGATTATCATGTATACATATTATACTTTAAAACTACTAAAATGATCATTCCTTTAAGATTTTGACCATAATATCTATTTTAATTCAATACATTAACCATTGGATCCAGTTAATTAGAGTACGGGTTTTTAGATTTTGTGTTATATAAAGTTTCATAGTTAAAATCCTGAGATGATTTTGGAAATCCTAGATTATGTGACATAACCATTTTATATTGTAATGTCCCGAATCCTAGTGCCATTAAATGGGTTCCCAAACCCCGATTGGACAGATGACCTCTAGCGCATTTCCCCAAATGCTAGAGACTACCGACTAGTAGCTAGGGTCTAGGTCTGATAGTTTGGAATCTATTCCCTCATATGTTAAAGTGTAGCACAACAGAAAAATATAAACAAACCAAAAGAAGAAGTAGTAAATAATACAAATCTGAAAGGGAAACATTACTAAATAAAACTATAACCAACATTAATATATATATGATGATGAAATATGTCTTATTTCAAAGAATTTAGTCAAAACAAGATACACTACAATCAAATACAATAGGGTACAAAGTACCAAGTACATCAAGGCAAACTAAAACAGTGCAACATGAACTTAGTAGCATCGCAAAACTAAGCTCAGTCCAATGCTCTTCTACTCCTCTGCAACAATCATGTACCTATATAGGGACTCATGCCCTTATCGACAACTACAAAAATATATTCTATTTGGTCCCAATACATTTCCAAACAGGGTGGGAGAAATAAATCCCTGTAGGCATCCACTAAAGGCTGGTTCCCAACTGTGACTGAAAATGTGCAACAACGGTGTGAAACAATGATTGTTGAAACTAGAATGTACTCAATAGTAACTACCCTACTAATTTCATCACCGTTTTAATAATAATTTCACAATTCCAAGCCTCTACTTTAGCTTGGCATGTAAAAAATAAGAAATCACCATAGTGAACATTCAATGTAACCATTGTCCTCAGAAATGCAGCTCCTTACCCTCAGGAAGATAGAAACAAAACCCTCTGGTGACTGCCCTCAAGAATAATGAATATATCCCTCAGGAGTATGAGATATTTCCCTCAGGAATAGAATCTACTTCCCATAGGTATAAGAAATTTTTCCCTCAGGCTAAATGAAACATTTCCCTCAGGCTAAAAAACACTTCCATTAGGTGTTCCGTATGAAAAACAAGTAATCTGGCCAGCCCAACAAACAAGCAAGAAATTATATATATTTCTCCTCTCAATAAAACTCAAAACATGTTATCATTATGGAATACCCATGGGTATCCCTGAAAAATGACTAAATATGGAGAACACACCCTCGAGGTGGCCCCAGATCAATGCAACGATCCCAAACAGCAGTTTAGAAATTCTTCATTGGATTACCTATTCAATTATAGGTATCTTAACGGTTAAGGCCACATGTATACTACACCCAAAACATGGGAGCGTGGAACAACAGAATAGAAAATCAAGTCAACAGTTTTAAATAAACACCAGAACACCTACATCGACCTCCTCTGATCGATATATGTGAACGATGCCTCCCGAATAAACTGAAAATGACATATATCTGGGATAACAATTTACCCGCTCAAACTCAAATAACATCCCTCTGGGAAATAATTGGAAGGAGATGTTAAAGATGGGATAATAACTAACACACACGGTTCAAAAAAGATCAACAATGATGGAATTAGAGATCCAGTTTGCGGTCAGGAGCTCCTCCATGTTCCAGCTTTCTCTCTCACGGCTCTCATCGAGTCCTAAGATTCCTCTTCCAAATGAAAGTGTTACAACGCATTTATAATGAAAAAAACATAACTAAACGGTTTTTACTCTCAAGTAAATGGTGTGTACTTTCCATTTTTTAACTGTTCCACTGGCAGCCACATTCCACCGCCTCACTGTTCATCAGAATTCTTCGTTACATGACGTCTATTTCTATGTACACAGCATGAACTATCGATCTCCTGGGAGTTTCTCCCATCGCCTTACTGTTCACCTTCTGATATATTACACAACATGTCTATTTGAAGTAAACGGTGTGTAAATACGATGTACATGACATGTAGTCAGTTTTTAAACCCTTTATCACTGACAGGCCAACACGCTCAGTATACTAATCCCACACGACCAAAGTACACGACATGTGGAAAAGTACATGGCATGTACCAACAAATTTTGGGATTTCCCCCATTTCCCTTATTTTCTCAAAAACCCTTAAGGAATAAGGAAATAAATATACACATACATCAATAATTAGAACCTATTTCTTAAAAACATCCACCCTTAAATAAATTTATCCCCGAATTTCCCTTCCAAGGGTGCTGAAGATAAAGATGTGAAAAACTCTGGCCACTGACCACGTATGTCGGTCTCCCACACCCAGGCTTCGTACATCAGTTGGCCATGCTTCCATAGCAATCATACAAGAAGAACTGACCATTCTCGGAGAAACATAGTCCTCTTATCAACAATATCAATTGGATGATCCTAAAAGGATGCATATACCTAAAGGTCAACCTCTTCAGGCATAAAAATGTGAGATGGGTCAGAGTGGTAACGGCGTAGCTGAGATACATGGAAGACGTCATGCATGACCCGATACCACTTTGGTAACTACAACTGATAAGAAACCATCCCGAATCTCTCCAGAATCTCAAACGTCCCCACATACCTCGTTGAACATTTACCCTATCTCCTAATACGCATGTGTCCCAACCTCGGTGAAACACACAAGAAAACCTGATCCCCGACCACGAACTCCAAGGGTTGTCTGTAGTGATCAGTATAAGATTTCTGAAGAGACTGTGTGGTATCCATCCACTTCTGAATCAACTGGACCAGCTCTAAAGTTTCATATACAAGATTTGGTCCCAGTAAAGCTTCCTCACCTACCTCCAACCAGTACAAAGTTGATCAGCATGGACTACTCTATAAAGCCTTGTAAGGTTCCATATCTGTAGATTCCTGAAAATAATCATGGTGGGCATACTCGACTAGGGGTATGTGCTTCCCCCATGATCCCCCAAATTCTAGGACGCATGCACGAATCATGACCTCTAGCACCTGTATCGTACGCTTTAACTAGCCATAAATATGAGGGTGGTAAGTTGTGCTCATAAGAACCTATGTACCCAGTTCCTTCTAAAAACCATGACATAAATGAGACATAAAATGGGTGTCCCTATCTGAAACGATAGAACAAGGTACCCTAGGAAGACGTACCACCTCTAGGATATATAGCTTTCCAAGCTTGTCAATGTCAAAGGTCTCCTTGATCGGTAATAAGTGAGCTACCATCTTCAGTCTTTCCACAATAACCCACATGGCATTATTTCCTCGTGATGACCGTGGAAACCCAGTAACGAAGACCAATGTGGTATCATCCTATTTCCACTATGGAATGGGTATCTTTTTTATTATCCTTGTTGGCCTCTGATGCTCCGCCATCACCTACTGATAGGTGGAACATCTCGTAAAAAAATCATCTACCTTTGTCTTCATACTCGGCCACCAATACTGACATCTCAAGTCATGGTACATTTTGGTAACCCCGGAATGCACACCGAAAGATGAAGCCTGAAATACGTATATTAACTCCTCACATATATCCCTTGAACCCACACTCATCCATGGATACACAGTACCTCGTCATCTCTTATCGTCTAACCGGGAGGAGGGTCCTCACTTGACAATGAATCCCGTAGAACTAGCCCTTCTGAATATGATAGTTGTTTCATCCTCAGTCTATCCAGGTGGGTATAAGTCACAGCTAAGGTTGAGTGATAGTCTCTCCCCTGACTATCATGAACCTATAAATGCATCTCCGGGAAAAATCGATAAGCTTCCACTCACTACTGGCCTCTTGCACTTCCTCTGTCTGATTCAACCAACTCAGTGCATCAGACACTGCATCAACACTGCCTCTAGCCCAATACCTGATGTGTCACATAAATTTTATATCTCCTCCCTTACTCTGGAAGTATCATGATTGGTGCTGATGTCAACCTTATCTTCAGCACCTAAAAGACTATCTCACATTCTTCTGACCAAACGAACTTCATAACCTTCTTATTCACACCTGTCAATGGCACTACTATGTGGGTCAAGTCCTATATAAAGTTCCTGTAGTAAACAACCATCCCCAAGAAACACCATATTTCAAACACATTATTTGGTTTCTTCTAGAAAACTACTGCTCTCACTTTCTCTGGGTCTATGGAAACTCCTGCCTCTGAGATAACATGACCCAGGAAGTGTATCAGGTCTATCCAAAAGTGGAACTTTGATAGATTAGCATATAAATGATTCTCTATCAGTGTACTCATTATGATCTCATATTGGGTGGAATGGTATGGACGAGTATGAGAGTACACCATAATATTTTTCATGAAGACAACCACAAAAGAATCTATGTACAGATGGAACACATGATTTATCAGATCCATGAATACTACTGGTGCGTTTGTGAGTTTGAACGGCATAACCATGTATCATATAGATCACATATGATCTAAAAGGTTGTAGGTGTAATGTAAGATTCTCTGATGCACAACTGATGATATATGGATCTGAAGTCAATCTTCAAGAATAGTCGGGCTCCTTGAAGATGATCAAAAAGATAATAAATCCCTAGTAAGGGAAATCTGTTCTTAACCGTTAACTAGTTCAGTTTTCAATAATCCACATAGAGTATGAGGGTACCATCTACTTTTTTCTCAAACAGGACAGGCGAACTCCAAATATAAGTTATGGGTTGGATGAAACCCTTTGCTTGTAACACCTTTAACTGCCTCTTAAGCTCCTGTAATTCTAGGGTAGCCATCCTATAAGGAGGAATGGACACCAGTGCCACTCCTGAAAAATCTCAATAGATAAATCCACGTCTCGCTCTGGAGGTAGACCTGAGAAGTCATCTGGGAAGATATCCCTGAAACAATTAACCACGGGAGGGAAATCCCTATGAAACGTTCCCTGTTCGTCAAGATATAAACTCTCAATCTAGGCTGTCACACCTCTGAGCCCACGATTCTCACATACAATTCAGCTTACTAGGATATCTCATTCTCCCTTGAATATAATCTCTCCACCCTTAGGTGATGGGATACTCACCACGCGACGATAACCATCTGAAAAGGCTATAAAGGGATCCAACCAGTCAATCACGAGAATGACATCATATCCCATCGTCTCTAAGACATAGAGGTCCAATAAAAATTGACACCCACCAAACTTTAGGGGGATCTCCTTGCACTGACGCACACCTGTCGTTCTAATTCAAAACAGAGTGTCTATCATCATGATATTAGAAGAAGAAAAATAATAAACATAGAGCCCAAGGCTCTCCACAACGGGTATTTATATAAATCTATGTGTAGAATCAGTATCAAAAAGTATTGAAGATAAAGCAATTGAAACTAGAGTAGTAAATTTTACAGTGGATGGTCTGGGATCTTGATCCTGCTGGGTCTGTTGAACAACATATTTCTACCCAGTGTCACATCCCTAAAACATAGCCTGGCTACCCAGAGCTGATCTGCCCTGCTGTCTCTGAGATCCTGGTGTCTGGCTACCACTCCCACGACCACCCCCTCGCCCTGAACATCCTGACGTATTCCAATTCCTTGACAGGTAAGAAGTTGTTGGACCTTCTCCTATACACGAAGTCAACACAGAACCCCTCCCACTATTCACTGGTGAAAAAACCCTACAAAATCTCTGATGATGACCCATCTTACCGCAAGCTCGGCAATCCACTGGGTCATGTGGACACTCAGGTCTCTTGTGACCCTAATTACCTTTCTGGTAACAAATTACCTAACCACCTGAAGAAGTATTCTAGATAGTACTACAACTGTGAGTGAAATACATCTCCTTCATCCTATTACTGGTTGAAATAATACTAGAGACCAATACTGAACCGCCCTAGTCCGCACAACTATCTTACCATAGGTTTTTCTTAGTAATCAACATCAGGTACACAATAGCATGCACTGTAGGCAACCTGATAACATTCACCAGGGCTCAGATATCATATCCAAGACTATACTCAAATAATATAGCCCTCAACGTCTCATTACCCACCAGAATAGGTGAAAGAAATTGTAGCTCAGTGAATCATGCAGAATAGTCCATCCCTGACATGGCTCCCTTCAATAGATTCAGGAACTCTAGAGCTCAATCTGTCCATAGGGACTCTGGAAATAAAAAGGCATAGAATACTAAATGAAAATCTTCTCATGCCATCTCTTGGTGGAATCACACTGCATGTATGTAGAGACCTTGATCCTCCACTAAGGAGGTAACTCTAGATGCTCAAAGATTGTTTGAATAGAACCCAACCAAGACTGTGCAGTCCATGGTCCACCATTTCTGGGAAATGTAGGCGGATGCTACTGCTGGAATATATGTGTCATCTCTTCCATAGATGTGGAATCCAGCTATTCTCCCAGGTAGGTCTGCATGAACTGCATGAAGCCTTCACGGAACTGCGCATCTGCACCTGCGTGCAGTATAACGGCTGGCGCCGCCTCTAGTGCTGCTAGGGGATCCATCAGTAGCCCATGGCCAACCATATCTAGAGTATAATCTGTGCCACTCTTTTGGTGAACAACTCATAGTTATCTCAGCGGCATGACTCTACAAGGTCAAACACATTCCATAGATTAAGATCCTCAAGGATTAAAAACATGATACATAAGAAGGGAGTAGGAGAAAAAAATATTCATGTTTTTACAAAATAAAAAGACTACATGGCGTGTATAATAACTACACGGAATGTTCCCATATGTCATTAAAATGGTAGGGTACTTATTCTAGAACTGGTCATGTATCACACCAAACACTCGGTGTGTTGTCCACACACAAGACGAGTTCTTGAATTTTCATCGCCTGTCTGAGTCCTCCTACACGGCTAAGCCACACGACTCTCCCTAGAACAAGACAACACGACGTGTACAATAACTACACGGAGTGTAACCCTAATCCCATACATGGTCGTGTTCTTATGCCAGCATGGGATTGTCTCAACCACAGGTACATGGTGGGTTACACCCACACATGGCGTGTACAACACCTCGTCTCCGCAGTCTCATTGTCGAGTTACCATGGTCTCTCATCGGTCATGACAATACCGCGTGTCCGATAGGTACATAGAGTGTACAAGACGAGCTACACCGACCCGAGTTGTTCGTGACATGGCCAGATACATGGCTCACACTACACGGCATGTTTCATATGGACAGAGGTTGTACCAGAAGATGTTACATAGACCCGTGTTGTGAGTTACACGGTCGGATCCTCTGATTCAACATGACACGTCGTGTACAATAGGTACCCGACATGTTCTTTCAAGTGTTTTCCCATCCCATGTTTCATACCACATGACCTATGACAGTGTTAGAAACTACACAGAGTGCACATAGGATACACCACGTGTAATTTAAAATTTTCCATTTCTTCCCGAACAGAAGAGTACAAGGTGTGTGTTCATAGAACCACACACCGTGTTGTCTGGGTTTCCGGATAATACACCTCAAAAACTACTATGAAGACCCTTTTTCATTAAATTAAATCCTTGAAATTCCTATTTATGATCCATGGGGGCCCATACTACCCGTGAATCAATGTTTATCACCCAAAATTTTAAATTATATTATAAAACACAACAAAAGGATGGATCATGATCCAATAAATTCCCACCCATGAGAACCCATACTTCTCAGGAACCAATGTTTAGAATCCATAAACCCCACCGTTAAATGTACCAATACCCTATCAATAGTAGGCATATCTATCAAGGTACTTATCACAACAGTATCCATTTTCTTGCACAACAACTATCACAAAAACAAGCAATTCCAAATGCATTTACATGTAATATAAACTATGCATGGCATGTTATTTGAACTTGTGCCTATATGGTGCATGAGATGGCATACCATCATCTCATCTGGTTGTGACTAAATGGAACTCAGAATAAAAATATAAACAAAACACCACAAGTGCATCACCCAATGGAAGAAATCAAAGCAACTGTAAAATTGAAAAACCAGATAAATTGCAACACGAGGTAAAATTTTTTCCCCTGTACACGAGATTTCTACTCCCGGGCACAACTTATTACCAAATACCAATTCCTTCATATACCTTACTATAGGCTCCAAACAATAGGTCATGAAGAAAAGAAATCCTCTGATGCCACTTTGTAATGTTCCAGGTCTGGGTTCCACACAATGGGTGCACCAAACCCGATTGGTCACATGACCCCATGCACATTTCCCCAAATGATAGAGGCTTCTGAATAGCAGTGAGGGCATTGGTCTGATAGTAGAAAAAACATTGCCCTCATTTGGAAAATTGTAGCACATGGTAAAAATATAAACATGCCAAAAGCGGAAGCAGTAAAAAATTCAAAGCTGAAAGGACAACATTACTGAAGTAAAATATAACCAACAGTCATATATATATGATGATGTAATATGTCCCATTTATATGAAAGCAGTCAAAACAAGATACACTGCAATCAAATACAATACAGTACAATGTACCATGTACAACAAAGAAAACTAAAATAGTGCAACAAGAACTCAATGGTGTCTCAAGCCTAAGCTCAGTCTCATGCTCTCATACTCCTCTGCAACAATCATGTAAGTGTATAGGGAACATTTCCCTTATCGACACATGAAACAATATATTCACTTTGTGCCCAAGACAAGACCCAATTAGGGTGTGATAAATAAATCCTAGTAGGCAACCACCAAAGGCATGTTCCTAACTTTCAGTGATAATGTGAAACAACAGTGTGCAACAATGAATGCAGTAACTGGGAAGTACTCAAAAGTAAATATCCTACTAACTTCATTACCGTATTAATAATCATTTAACAATTCCAAGCATATGCTTTAGCTTGGCAGGTACGAAGTAGGAAATCACCATAGTGAACATTTAAAGTAACCATTGTCCTCAGACGTGAAACTCATTTCCCACATGAAAACTAAAATGAAACCCTCAGGTGACTAACCTCAGGAATAAAAAATATTTCCCTTAGGCAAACGATATATTTCCCTTAGGCACACAAGCTACTACCCACAAACATAAGAAATGTTGCCGTCAGGCTTAAATCAAAACTGCCACCAGGCTAAACAAAACACTACCATATGGCATTCCATATGAAATACAGGTAACAGGGCTGACCCCAAAACATAAGCAAGCAATTTTATATATGATTCCTCTCAAGAAAAATCAAAACATGTTATCATTAAGGCATACCCACGAGTATCCTGGCCAAATGGATAAACAAGGGGAGCACACCATCAGGGGGGCCTGGATTAATGCAACGATCCCAAACAACATTTTAGACAGTATTCATTATATTACCTATGCAATTATATGTATCTTAACAGTAATTTTCTCAGCCATATGGCACCCCAAACATGGGAGTGTGGCACAATGGTACACAAAATCAACTCAACAATTGAAAATAAACAACATACCACCTACCTCAATCTCTAGTGATCAATATACGTGAATGATTCCTCCCGAATCACCTGAGAACGACATATATTTGGGATTAAATTTTCCCCGATCAAACTCAAATAACTACCCTTAGGTAAAGAATTGGAAGGAGAGGATCAAGAAGAGAAAATAACTCACCTACACAGTTCAAATGATATCGACGACGAAGGAATCAGAGTTCCGTTGTGCGGTTGGGAGCTCCACCAAGTTCTGGCCTTCTCTCCCACAGCTCTCATCGAGTCCTAAGAATCCTCTTCTGAAATAGGACTCTAATGCCAACATTTAACGAAAAAACATAACTACACAGCATGTAATATCAAGTAAAAAGTGTGTACTTTCCTTTTTTTTAAATGTTCCTATGGTGTCCACCTTCTACCACCTCACTGTTCATCAGCTGACTTTATTAAATGAGGTGTATTTTTATGTACAAAACTAGTACTATCGTTTCGCTAGCGGATACTCTCACCTCCTTACTATTCACTTGTCGACTGATTACACGACATGCATATAATAAGTACACAGTATGTAGTCAGTTTTTACACCCTTCATCACCGACAGACCTGCACGCCCTGTATACTCATCCCATAAAGACAATGTACACAGTGTGTACCCATAAATTTTGGGCATTTTTCCCCATTTTCCTTATATTCTCAAAAGCACTTAATGGAAAATGAAAATAACAAACCTGTACCTCAAGAATAAGAACTGAGTTCTAACAGATATATTTTGAGGATATGAAAAATGATATTTTATTTCATATTATTTCATGATTAATTACCTCTATATAAAATTAATACATACCATAATGACCATAAATCCTAGATTTATGGGGAAATTTGGTATATAATGTAACCAAATACCGAATAAATGCAATAGAATAGTTTAATCACTAAAAATGATATACTTATTTACATTGGAATTTCAAAACATTCATGGGATAACCAAGGGGTGTACATAATAATAGGATGAGAACTAATAGATATTTAAGGAATAGAAAAACATAATCATGTTTTAAGGGTTTACATGTCATCATAGAGGCATTACAAGGATAAATAATACTAGATAGACTCAAAATCTTGATTATTGATAGGTGATATGACAAGATAACACTAAAGAAACATGTGATTTTTAGAACAACATGAAACACAACATCATAAAAATAATTCAATTCTAACCACCAAGAATACATAAATGTGATTTCTTATGATAACCTCATGTGCTCTATACATGGTGTCTCACAAGGAAAAAATATAACCTAATGCACTTGAGGGATATATAATTCAAATATCACCCATCCCTTTAATACCATTTAAATGAATAATTTTCATTATAGATAATCAATCATATGGAATTATTTAATCAATTCTACCACTGATAAAATGGATTTAAGGTTACATACTTGTAAATTCTAAATTTTTAATGGAGTTTTAAATCTTCATGATTACTCTTGAGTGGAAATGGTAGTCGATAAACTCTATATACGTGTTTAGCATTGAAAATAATAGGTTAATTTTAGAAACATAGCAGGATGACATAAATGATTATATAAGACGTGAATGAGAGTAAAATGAATGTATCATTATATATTAATAATAAAAATAATTATTGATTTCTAAAAACATAAAAAAATGAATAATTGTATGAAAAAATGAATTACATGAAGAAGGTGATTGAATAAAAAAAAAATTGAAAAGATTTCTTACTTTGAGATGGATCTTCTTAGAGATTACATCGAGATTATAAAGAGCCTTGGGGAATATTCTCAGAGATCTAGAGATGGAATGATATAATTAAATCATGTTCTAATGGTTTTGGATGAATATGATTGGTAGGATTGGTGAGTATTATAACACAAGAGAGGATATTTCTTTATTAATTGCCAAACATAGGTTTTAGACTCTATATGATAAATTTTCAAAATTAAACACCATTCCATGTATTCTTGAAAAGTGGAATGCATATCATTATTTTATATGTCTATGAATCATAATTCTTAAAATAATATTCTTGGATTTGTGGAAGTGGGTGATGATTATAACAAATTGAATCCATAACCTTAAAATAAAGTATTGTATTTAAAGGATTAGTTATGGATAAATAAACGTTAGTAAATATATTCTGAATTTTTTTTTACAAAGTATACTTTTTTTTCTTCGATAAATATTATTGAATATATCACATCATATTATAGTCCTCAGGATGTCGTAATACATACTATATATTTATACCATATTTAATTTTTATCAAATAATTCTTTTATGACAGACATTTATGAAAAAAATAACTATTAGATAATTTCATCATGTGGATATCAATAATATAATTATTTTATAAAAATTATTTTAAATATATCACAATTTAAAATTTCAAACTATATATCTCCATTTATTAAACAATAATTTTTTATTAATAATAAAATATAACTGGAAATTATTAAAATTATATTATACATTATAAAATTATATAATCATATTTATTTACTAACTATTATATAATAATAATTTTTAAAATTTATTTTTTTTTTAAAAAAAATTACAAAATGATAGTCTTAATTGAAAAAATACATTTTTGGATAATAGATTCTATATCTCATTATATCAAAATATAATTTTTACCAATCTCATTATTTAATAATTTAATAATTTATATTAGAAATGGATAAATATAATAATTTTTTTATTATAAATAAAAAATAAAAATTCATACTATTAGGGTCTAGACTCATATACCTTTATTACAGTAGTTTAGTCCATAACAGGTAGGTGTACGATAAATATATTTCTATGGGATGAATCGTTGAATATGTTTTTTTGATATTAATGATATTTAACATATCCCAGAATTGGTTTTTCTAATGCTTTAGTTATTGATTTTCTTATAGGAATTTCATGAGATAAAAATCTGGTGCTACTTTCTCCCATTGAATGCTCTGATAAATAGATGTCATATGGTAAGATTTTCAGTGTCGATTCCATCCCTTGCATTGATTATGTCAATTAGTCATAATAATATTAACTAATATAGAAATATCAATGGTCACCAAAAGATAACAATTAAAAAATGGTTACTATTTTTAATGGAATTCATAATATTTTATATTGAATAAAATTCCAAAAATATCTAAAGTAGTGAATTTTTATAACTAAATTAATTTTTTATGGAACTATATATCCTATAAATTACTTGTATTTATCTAATTTAGTTTCATTACATTATTACCTCTTCAAAAATATCACCCATTATATTTTCATTTCATTCACTAAAATAGAGAAGGGTAATTTTGTTTATCTTCATATTTATGTTCCTATATTTCTTCCCCAGACATGTTGTTCTTCCACAAAACATTCCTAATTAGAGTTTCCTTATTTGGTTGAAAATTATCTCCATAATATAATATTTTCCTTAGCTTCTCCAAATTTGAAATATCATTATCCTATAGTACCACCTATGGATTTACTACATATTATGGTTATTTTATATACATACATTATAATTTTATATGTGGCACATCATGTAATTGATATTGAATAGTTGGTAGTGTCAATTGATAGGCCACTGCACTGATGTGATCAAGGATCACAATGGGGAAGATGTTTCTAGGACTAATCATTGCATTCATCCCAATCCTCATGACATTATTCCGTGTAGATATATAAAAAAATTATTTATCATTGAACAAAACATCATGTCCTATCAATGATTTTCTATGAAGGATTTCTATGAGAATTGAAAAAATTTCCTATAATGATGAATCATTTAAACCAAATATGTCATTTAATAGATATGATTATGTCCCTTACAATCCACTAAAAAACATAATCCCACCATATTGGTTGTATACACCTATACCCATATAGAGCATCAAAATGCTCCATTGGAAAGATAGAATTGTAACAGTTCATATTTGATAAAACAACTTTGGGATAGTGTTTTTTGAAAATTTATAAAAATTCATTGAACATTATTTCATTATAAAATCAAGAGTTTGAATTTTTCAATTAAATTATCCATCAATATACGGGTGATAAACAATGTTGAATCTTAGTTCGATATCAAAAGCATGCTGACACCTTCTCTAAAATTAATATTAAACATCAAGTCATTTTCAAATACAATATAGATTAGATAGACAATATAGTTTTACCACTTACATTATATATTTATTATATATCTTGTTATGAGAGATGTTATCTTTAATAGAAATGAAATTTTCCAACTTTGTAAGGTGATCAACTACCACATTGATGGAATTATGGCCTTATGGTCTTGGGGGTTCCTATAATGAAATATGTTTTCCCATTTACATATTCATATAGGAAATATTTTTATAATACCCTTTGACATTTATTCTTTGTAACATCCCAGGTAAATAACGAATAAAAAATTTTCATATTTATTAATATTTTCCAATTAAATATTAATTTTTATTTTAAAGGGGTTTCTATGTTTGATAGCGTACCTGATACACAACAAAGAGATTCTTTGGAATCTTACGTTGCACACTAGTAATAAAATAATATTATTTTAAATGGTAGTTAACACATAGTCGTTGTATTGTCTGGAATGAATAGAAATAACTAAAATATGATTATATATGTTTTTTAAATGTTTTTACATTTATCCAATAAAGGATAAAGACTTAAAATATGAAAAGAATTCAATTTTAGGCTTATATACTCTAATTTTTCACTAAAGGTCCACTTATCGTCTTTTGATGGAGAACCCTCATTAAATATAGTTTTGGTTACTCTTATACATTCTTTTTTACCAAATAAAATTATTCTTTGAAATCGGGACATCAAAATTTACTTTGTGTAAATTTTTGGTATTTTTCCGATAATGTTTATTTTTTTTAATGAATAGTGAAAAATGTTGTATTTTAATTCAAGACCTATTTATAATCTAATTTATTTATCTGATTAGATTGTCTTTTGAATTGAATTTAATGTTCAGTTAGAATATATTTTTATCATTTAATCCAATAGTGGTCGTTGGAATTATTTTCACTTTGAAATTTGACTTAAACTTGTGTCAATATTTTGATATATATTGTTTCATAAAAACATGCTATTTGTTCTGACAGTGGGAATTTATTTTTATATTAATTAATGTAACTTATATGTTTTTAATTTTTTTAAAATATACATCATTTTTTAATTCTGAATATCAAATATATCTTAGGGTGAAGTTTTGGTATTTTCTGAAAAACTTCAATTTTTGATGAATAGTGAAACCACTAAGTGGTACTTAAAAAACTGATTTACTTGTTTAAATGAAATTTTACAACCTCTGTGTTTTGAATTTCAAAAATCCGACATCCACGATTGTCATTAAGAAGTCAAATGTGGTTCAATGGAATTAAAATAATTTTTTTGTGAATAATAACTTTTAAGTTTTTAATCGCGATGAGAGGTAATTAGTGTAATTTAAGGTAAAAATAATGTTTTAATAATATTAAATGACCTTGAAACATGTCTTACCCTTATTGGATGAGTCATGGACGACCAATAAAATCCATGGGTCAACTTGGGGACCCCATGGAGCAAATTTGGTAGTAAAATGACATTAATAACGTTTTATTTAATGTTAGAATAAAAATGTCACAAACATGTGTTGTTTTTCTAAAACAATTTTTAAGTGGGGTCATACAATTCATAATTTCGACTATAAATATTAATTATAGAGCTAAAAAAATTTCCCACATCAGTATATATTTTTTATAATTTTTATACATTAAATAGTTTAAATTATTAATGACACCCTGATGATGCAGCGATTACCTCATTATTTAACGATTTAAATAAAATGAAAATATAATGTCAAATCTAAGACCTATAGTTGTCAAAAACCTATTGGATGGGTGGATTTAGAACTCTTATTACCTTATCCTCAAAATATATAATATTGGGACCTTTAAAATCCGAAAAACATTTTATAATAAAGTAACCTTTTATAACTTTCCATGAGTGCCCCTCCTCTTCTCTTATAAAATGCCCCCACCTCTACCACCTACCCACACCTCTCAATCCTTTGGCTCAGCCAAAACCTACTACTTTTGTCTCTCCACATCCCTCTATACTCTTAGTAGCCTCACTTTGGGCAGAAGCCTTTCCAAGGAAGCCTTTAAGCTCAAATCAAAAAGAGTTAACCATTTTAAAGTTAGTGTCTTTTCTTGTGTTTTTATGTATTATTTTGCTTCTCCAACCCCCTAAACTCTTTTTATTCCATTATTTTGTTACAACACATGTATCTTCAATATACTAGGATGAATTTATGAGAGGTTTTATACCTAAACATACACACACATTCATATAATTGTTAAAGATCATACTTTTTCCGTGGATGGCGAATTTCTGCCTCACGAAACGATGATTGTTCAATATTCTTATAACACCTTCAAAGGTGGCCATAGAAGTGACACCGCGTCATGCATCTGGAGAATCAGGCTCCACCATCTTCCTGCGGCGGACTGAGGAGGGCTGGCAGCATAGAACACCATGTAGTCTGTTGGTGTACCTACTATCCTAAAGACTCTCACCACAGCCTCTAGCCAATCCTCAACTGCATGTGGGTTCATCTCTCCCCGGATCCTGGGTGGCCTCTGGCACTGGAACTCGTGCAGCACGCTCAAGAGGCATGCATCACCTACTCCTGGGGATGGTGGTATCGGTGGCCCAACTGGTGGTAGTACCACTGGTTCCTCCACTGGTGACTCAACTGGAAGAGGGCCCTGTACAGAGGCCTCGCTGCTCGACGGGTTGTCAGTACTTACAACTCTCGGGGCTCTAGCTGGTCGTCTGCAGGGAGGCATCCTGAAAGAAACAGATGCGACACGGTCAAAAGACTATATCTGGTGAGCTGACCTGGTTTGAGCTGACATAAAGAAAACTTTTTGAAACACACATCCAATCAGTGTTTTCGTGCACTGAGTCGGAAGTCTGAAGTCAGGGTTCTAGTGTATCGATACGTCATTTACCACACCAACACTGGACTCCTGGAACATAAAACCAAACTAAGTACGCATAACACTATTGATTCACAGAAAATAAATTATTATAGTCCTAAGTACTGCGATAGAACCGACACATCTGATACCAATTTGTCACGACCCATCCACTCAGGCTCGTATCGTGACTACCCCAGGCCTACCTTCCATAGGCCAGGGGCTGGTGACTAGAACCAAAGGCGTAACACCCAAAAAAATGTGAAGGCATTGCCTTTATAAAACGTAAACACACACAACCAGAGAACAAGTGGAAGAAAACACTAAGTAATGCAATATAACAAGTATAGTGAAAGCACAAAGGGGTCGGAAATACAAGCCTAGTAGAAAGGTACAACTACAAATGAAAGTAAAGTACAACTGAAAAGACAACAGCTGAATGGTGAAGCAGATCATGGATCGTTCTCCGGGTTTCTACATATATGGTAGGTACATATTTCCACCTCATCTCCCCACATCCGTCTGTCACCTATGGGTGCTATCTCATCGTGAATTCCACCTCTGGGTACCGTCCAGCTCTACAAGACTCAACCACGACCATTGATGTCCGTCGTCAGCAACCAACACAATGAGGTGCGGGCGTAGCCCGTGTAGGGCTGAGTATATCAACACTCAGTAGGGACCCTGAGACCCTCAAGGTCCCACTAAATCAAACAAGGATAAACCAAAAATAATGATCTCAATTGATAACCTTTACATAGGTATATTCCCATACATATACAAAAGTTATCAAGTAACCCATCTCAATCATTATGAAAAACCAAAGGTCATTGACTCAGCTAAAACCAAGATTTTTATTATCGAAACCACAAATACTGGAGAACTCCTCCTCTGTCGAGTACAGGGGCCCTGTCACGACTCTGAGGCACTACTCACAAACCATAGACTACTGAGGTACTCCTCCTGTCGAGTACTGCAGTTCTGCTGCCAAATATTGGGTGCTCCGTCCGCTGTGGGTCTGCCGCCAAATACCGGGTGCTCCATCCATAGTGGTTCTGCCACCAAATAATGGCCCCTCCATCCACTGGGCTAATCAAATCACTCAGAGTCGATTCAGTCGACCGGTCGTCAGTTCTAAAACTACTAGGTCTTCGCACTCCGTACGCTCATCTCCGGGAGGGTCCTCTTCACGAGCTACTGGTCATTACATACATGTTTCATGAAGACTGAAATAGAAGTAACAAAAAGTATTGCCTCGTCATAGGGGTCTCAACGCAACAGACTCTGCGTCAATCAGATGTTCGGATTGTCAGTTATTAGCTTTTTAGTCCCGAGGGCCTGGTTGGTTTCGTGTACGAACCAACCCGACCATATCTCAACTATACCCCGAACTCCCATGGGATATACTCAAAGGGAAGACTATGCTTCAAGAGTACTGGTTCCATTGACGGTTTGTCAAACCGATGTCTGGTGCCAAAGATATGGCCCAAGAAGGTAATGGTTCAGTAATGAGCTTGGGTCTGGTCTGACCCGGTCAGACCAACTCGGCCTTACCCAAATTGGGCCGACTGGGTCTGGGTCGACCCGGTAAGACTCACTGGGTCTGACCCATCCCATTGGGTGAGTCATCCCACTATGTTTTGACACGGTCCGCAGGGCCCGGCCCGACGGACCGTGAGGGTGGTTCGTCCCGATAGTCGCCACGTAGGCAGCTTGGTAACTCGGCCCGGGAGACCAGGACGGTTCGACCAGCGACACCGCGGGGGCATCGCAGGCCGGTTCAGTAGGCCAAGAACCGGGAGGCCAGCGGGAAGACCGCGCGGGGTGCGGGCGAGCCAGCTGGGCTCCAGGCAGGCCGCAGGGCACCAGGTAAGGCGCGAGTGTGCCAGGAAGGGTGTTGAACGCCGGACAACACGCGGGGGGGCGCCGGGTAGCACGACAGGGTGCCGCGAGGGAGCCAGGGTGCGCTGGGAAGGCCGCCGGCAGGGGCTCCGGGGGCGCCGGGCAAGCCTTCGACATGGGCAACGGGTGCTGGGATGGCGGGGTAGCATGCCAGGGGGGGGGGGGGCGCCGAGTTGCGGGGGCGGCGCAGTTCACGGAGGTCGCGGGTAGTGCGGCCTTTTTTTGTCACCTTCATCGCCATCACATCATTGTCATGCCGTCGTGGAGTCATAAAAAAAAGAACAACGGAGGGGTCAGGCCATGTTGGTTTGGCCCGAACCCTCCTTGTTTTGGATGGTAGCAATAGGTTCTCGCATGTATGAATCACAACAACCACCATTAATCATTTTTAGAGAAAGGAAGAACATGTGAAAGGTTCATACTTTAAATAAAATTAAAACCCTACCTCTTGATCATCGCTTGTTGGCAGAGTCGTGGAAGGAAGATGATGAAGACAATCGTTCATCGCGTCCGCCACACCTCCCCATTTCCTAGCTGTGTCGGTTTGCTGACGATGTTGTGGAGGATAGGTGTCTGGGGAAGGAAGGTCGAAGAATAATCTCATGGAATATCATCTTTGGCGTTCTTCGTGTTCGTCGTTGGAGAGGATAATATTTCCCCAAGCGTTGGGCATCCCGAAACATTACCAGCCCTTCGTCGCTTGGTGAAGCCGTCCCAAAACCATCTCCCAAGCTCCCTATATATAGGATAGGGGGAGAGGTATGTAACCATCATGGATTTATGACGGTTCATTTATTTGGAACCTTCCTAAATTCCAACGATGCGGTTACATAATTTAAAATGGGGTTCGGGCGAATTAAATTGCATTGGAGCAATTTAGGAGGTGCGATGGAACAACTTAAGAGGGGAGGATCCCAAGAAGTTTCCCCCACATAGCCTGCATCAAAACAAAAGACAAAAATTAATTTAATGCTGACAAATAAAATTAAGTGACAGAAATTAATTTCTTGTCGACACATAAAATTAACTGACAGCAATTAATTTTATGTCGACCCATAAAATTAACTAACACCATTTAATTTTACGTCGACCCATAAAATTAATTGAGAGTAATTAATTTTACGTCGACACATAAAATTAATTGAGCGCAATTAATTTTACGTCGACACATAAAATTAATTTTTGGTGGGGTTGAGAGGATTTCTCTCCCTCCCCATTAAATGGGAGGATAGGGTGTGGCGGTCCTACCTCCAACTCCCAAGGGGAGGTTTTATCTAACTCACTCAACACATGGAAACTTAAAAAAAGTGTTGTACTATATTTTATTATTTTTTTATAAAAATATAAACAATAACTTTTATTTCTGCTCATCTGCCATTGAAATGAGAGTCTTCTTAAGCGAATATCGGCACTACGAGTTCAACCGTGCCCTTTGAATTCGATTCCATGCACTGGTTCAAATCTTATAAAACGCCGCTAGTATGCTTACTGAACGTACTCGAAAAAAATTGGAAATATTAATATCAGTCACCCTTAACCCACTGCTGTCAGGGTTAGGCTCTTCCTAGGAGAAACTCCCCCCAAAGAAATCAATGGTAATCTCGGATTTTCAATTCGAGTTAATGTTTAGATGTTATGAATATTACAATAAAATAATATTCACTTAATTATTTTATTTATGGAAAAAATCTAACTTTCTCAGGTGGCCCACGCCGACCAAAATTAGTATCTTCTTAAAGAAATCATACCTTCACGAGTTTAGCAGTGGTCTCAAATTTTTAGTTCGAGCTACTGTTTGTGGGATATAAGAATTTGAAAAATAAAATAACATTATTTAATTATTTTATTTACGGTTTTTCCATTTTCGGGTTTTCTCACAGGAGGCATGCACTGACTAAACATAAGTAACGCCTAGGGTAAACCCGTTATCCTGATCACAATGGTGCCCTCAGATTTCTGATCCAAGTATCCATTTATGAGTTATTCCAGTTTTCAATGAAACCTACTTACGCACGTTAATTTTAGCTTAAAAAACTTTAGAAAATTATTCCGGGCACACCGGGCCTTGGAATCAGGTACCGTCAAAAACTTCTTACTTGTAATATTCCAAAGAATTTATGAAAAACAATTCCTTGAAATTTATGGGACTTTACAAAGGGATTGTGACCAAATCTGAATGAAAGATAATAAGTGACTGGAGCCGAGCTGGACATGTTTGTGGGCCACCCATATAGTCCAACATATCAAGGATAAGATAATGATCCACACCTTGCACTCCATGATTCTGATTTAAAATCCTTGAAACCAAGATGCCAAGAATCCCAGCAAGGATAAAGGGTCGCCATCAATGCACACGCGAGGAGAGAAGAATGACCAAAGATGTGCATCTCAGGAGCTCTGAAAAAACATGTGAAGTATTGTCTCCACCTTCGGACTCTCACATCAAAAGCATCAAGATGCCATTGTGATTACATTCCTTTGGATATTATCATCAGTCAGAATTGACTTGTTTTTTATTCTCCAAATCAGGAAATTCATACTATTAGGTATCATAGTGCACTGGGAAAGCAGTATAAGGTCCCAACCTTAATTATTACTTAATACTGAATTATTTCAAGAATATACATTGAGGATATTTTCAGGTTAATATTTTTAGATAATTATATCATAAATCATGCATTACATTCCACATTTCAACAAGGTGGTTACATAAAAGATAGTATTCATTTTCCCCATTAAAATAGACATATTCAAAATAAAAAATGGATTCTTTCTTGAAACATACTCGACACTATCATAACATCTTGTACATTTCCCTTAACCTGTGAAAAACATTTAAAAAACATGGGATGTGCATAAAAACCTTAGTAAGGGATATAAAAATACGGAATGAAAAAATTGTTCCATCTATACATAAGAATCATTGAAAACATACTTTACTCATAAACATAAGCACTTTAACATACCTCCTGAAATAATAAGGTTTATGAATAAGTTATAGAAAACATAAGACATAAAGGTAACTTGAGGCATTCATAACATCCTTATATAGGGAGTAACCCTCATGGTTACGTTTGGAATACCCATTACAGTATATTCGCTAAATATATTAAGAGAAACCTTAGAGATTAACTCCTTCACATTACCCAATTCATTGGAGAGCTATCAAGGGCTCACCCGCCCATAGTTTATCACAGAACCGCCCGTCTTCATAAACAATGCCCAAGAACCATAACATAATCGTATCACATAAAACATGCATAATGGAAACATACCATTTCCCCATTTCAATCACAAGATATAAAAAACACATTAATATAAAAAAAATTATCAAATACATTTTCAATACCAAAATAAAATAAAAGTAAAACATGGTATTTATTTTTCATTTTAAAAAAATTTATGGCTTGTAGAGGAAGTCGAAACTCAAATAATGGTCACAACAATAGAGAAGTTGTTGTCGCTGCATATGTAAGAAAAAAACATTCCCTTTTATCATTTAGTAAAACTCTTCATTAAAAAATCTTCCTTTTGAATAAAAGTAAAAGTCAAAGGGGTTTATACACCATATAAATGAAATTTGTGTATAAAACAAAATATGTCTCAATGAAAGGAGATTGAGATAATGTCCTGTATCTCATGTCTGATTTGACTCGATCGTTCATTAATATCCTGACTAATAAACTAGAGTTAATTTCATCTTTCTTAAAAACCTTTCTCAACTTTTTTATTATTTTTATATAACTTATTACCATGTTATGAAAATTATGTAATTATTTATGTTAATAACGGTCGTTTTATCGATCTTTAGTACTTGGGCCAAACATAAACTTCTTATAATTACAAGTTGTTCATGTGGTAAAATTTCCATTATATCCAGAATTATATTCATGATTTAGATATCATATATATCATATATATCCAATATATACATTCATTTATAATATTACATAATATTTAGAGGTATGAAATGAAATGCACCGTTCATGGAGATGGTAATTTGTACATACGCATGAACGTTACTTTCATTTCTATTTTCTATTTAATGTAATGAAATCATAATTATATAAAGGTATATTATAATTCTAGTATGATATCATATGTAATACCATTAACTCCATCCTTTATACGTCCCACATATGGCATTAACGAATCAAATCACTTAGAGGGGGCGGTAGTCCGCACTTCCTAAAATGAATATATCGCGTTTATCCATAATGGAAACCATAAAGGTATAACATAAATGAAAAATAAATAAGCATAAAGAAAAACATAAACATAATATATATCATATATAAATATATTGACATCTTAATGGCCACCATGAAAGGTGTTAAATGAATATTGAACAATCATCATTTCGTGAGGCAGTAATTCGCCACTCACAGAAACAATATGTTCTTTAACAATTAGATGGATGTGTGTGTAAGTGTAAATCAAATACTTATGATACAAAAATCATTGTTTATTTAAGATACTGGTTTTTTTACGAAAAACTGGAATAAAAAGTGTTTAGGTGGTTGGAGAAGAAAAATAAAACAAAAGGACATAAGAGAAGACATTACCTTTAAATCGGCTAACTCCCCTTAGTTTGAAAAAAGGGTTTCTTGAAGAGATTTCTTCCTAAGGTAAGGATTATATGATGATGATAGGGATTTGTAGAGATAAAATGAGTAGATTTTTTCCAAGCCAATGGCTTGAGAGGTGTGGGTAAGGTGGTAGAGGTGGGGGCCTTTTATATGAGGGGTGAGGGGGACTCTTTGAAAGTCAAGAAATGTTACTTTATTATAAAATGAGATTCAGATTTTAAAGGTCCCACAATGATATATTTAGATTTTAAGGTGATAAGGGTTCTAAATCCACACATCCAATTGGTTTTTGACAAGTATAAGTCTTAGATTTTACATTATCTTTTCATTTTATTTAAATCGTTCATTAATGAGGTGATCACTTCATCATCATGGTGTCATAAATAAATTAATTTATTTAATGTCTAAAAATTATAATATAACTAATATGATGTAGTAAATTTTTGTAGCTTTCCAGTGAATATTTATAGTCTAAGAGATCATTTATTTGCAAAAAATGTAAATTGTTTTACTTAGGGGATACATACTTTAGTTATCCTTTCCTTCTAAAAACATAAAAAGATATTGCTTCACTATCACCCAAAAGTGATTCCATGGGGTCCCAAAGATTGTAACAAGGAATACCATGGTCTTCCATGACACATCCAATAGCATTATAACACATTTTGGTGTCATTTTATATTATTATGATATTATTTTATTACCCTTAACTACCCGATAACTAATTAATCACGATAATTAAAGATAATTACCGTCGTTACTATTAATAATGTCCAAAAAAGAAAGAGTATAAATTACATAATTTGGAAATTATGATTAAAAATATGGAATCAATTTTACCAAATTCTAAACACAGAAATTGTAGTAATTAATTTAAAAATAATCCCCGTTGTCAAAATAAATAGTGGGTTTTTTAAAAACAATATCTATCAAATGATTGACACTTGTTTTTGCCAAATTCCAAAGTGAAATAAATTAGAATGACCAATATTGGATTATATGGTAAAAATATATTCTAATTAAACTTTAAAACCAATTAATAGGAAAATAAATCTATATAATTAAATTAGATGAAAAATTAGTTTGGAAGTAAAATGCAATATTTTTCAATATTCATTAAAAAATGAACATTGTTAGAAAAATACCAAAAAATTATCCAAAGTAAATTTCAATGTACCAATAATAATGAATAAGTTTATTTTTACAAATAGATCTTATAAAATTGTCAATATTTTGACTTATAAAGGGTTTTCCATTAAAAGGAGATAAAATTATCTTTTAAAAAATATTAGAGTATAATATGATTAAGATTGGATTTATTCTCATTTTAAGCTCTTAAAACACTATCTAATTCATAAATAGACATAGATATGAAAATACATAATTCAATACTTACTTGGGATGTTACATCCTTCCCCCTTTAGAAAATTTCATCCCCACAATTTATTTACTTATCGAATAAGTGATGGTATTTATCACTCATTGCATTTTCAGATTCCCATGATGCCTCTTCAATCATGTGGTATTTCCACAAAACTGTTACTTGATGAATCACCTTATTCTGCAACACATGCTCCCTATGGTCAAGAATCTTGATTGGGTTTTCCACATAAGATAGATTCTCTTCCATCTGAACTACCTCTAGACTCAAAACATGAGATGGATATGGCATGTACTTCCTTAACATTAAAACATGAAAAACATTGTGTGCTTGAGATAAAAATGGAGGTAAAGCCACATGGTAAGAAACTTATATAACTCTATCCATAATTTCATATGGTCCAATGAACCTTGGACTTAACTTTCCTTTTTTACCAAATCACATCACATTTTTCCGTGGTGAAACTTTGAGGAAGACATTATCCCCACACTCAAAAGATAGAAATTTCCTCATGTGTTCCGCATAACATTTATGCCTCCTCTAAGATATTCTCATGTGTTTTTGTATCAGCTGAACTTTTTCTACCAACTCATCTACCAATTATGGTCCCATCAACTTCCTTTCTCCCACTTCATCCCAAAAAGCTGTAGTTCGACACCACTTCCCATATAATGCCTCAAATGGTGCAATCGGTATACTGGAATGAAAAATATTATTATAAGAAAACTCAACCAAAGAAAGATGTTGGTCCCAACATCCTTGATAATCCAACGAACAAGCACATAGCATATCCTCCAATGTCTTAATTTTTCATTCTGACTTCCCATCAGATTGAGGATGAAATATGTACTACAATTTAATTCATTACCCAATGACTTCTGAAGGCATTTCCAAAAGATAGAAGTAAACCAAGGATCACGATCAGATGCAATGGAGAGGGGAAATCCATATAACCAGACTATCTCATTAAGATACAAATGAGAAAGTAGATCTAGGGAATAGTTATCTCTTATAGAACGGAAATGAGCAGATTTTTTCAAGTGGTCAACAATAACCTAGATTGCATTATTACCTCGAGGTGTCTTCAAAAACCCCACAACGAAGTCCATGGATATATTCTCCCATTTCTACTCTGGCACTGGTAAAGGCTGAAGCATCCCTTTCGGAAACTGCCGCTCTGCTTTATCCTATTGACAGGTCAAACACTTCACAGTAAAATCAGTAATATCTCTTTTCCTTCCTTCCCACCAGTAATACTCTCAAAGATCATTATACATCTTAGTACTTCCAGGATGAACTGAAAATGGAGAACTATGAGCTTTACATAACAAATATCTCTTCAACTATGAATCACAAGGCACACACAATATCTTCCCAAATCTCAAAACACAATAATTATTAATGTTGAATTCATGAAACTTACCCTTCTGAACCAGCTCTATCTTTTTCTACAACTCACTGTCATGCTTCTCTGCTTGCATAATTCTGTTCGATAGATAAGATTTCACCGATACCAGAAACAAAACAGAAGAACATCCTGCACCAACAACTTCTATGCCAAATTTCATCACATCTGAAACCAAAGGATCACGTTCCAAATGTAACATGGTTAATGAAGCATTACTTTTTTGAATCAAAGCATCAACCACTTTATTTTATTTTCTCGGATGGTAGTGAATTTTGTAGTCATAATCCTTGATTAATTCTAGACATCTTTTCAGTCTCATGTTCAATTCTTTCTGAGTGAATATATACATTAAACATTTGTGATCGGTATATATTTCACAATTTATCCCATACAAATGATGCCCCCAAAATTTTAAAGCGAAAACAACAGCAGCTAATTCCAAATCTTGAGTAGGATAATTTACATCATGAGTTTTCAACTGACAGGAAGCATAAGAAATTACCTAATCATTATGCATTAGGAAACAACCAATTCCTTTCAATGAAGCATCATTATAGATTACAAACTCACCATTCCTGGAAGGTAGTGTTAAAACTAGATCATTCATCAATCCTCCTTTCAATTCCTGTAAACAATCATCACATTCTTTTTTCCAGATATACTTAACAATATTCCGTGATAGCTTAGTAATTGGACTAGATAACCGTGAAATTGTTTTAACAAACCCTCTGAAATATCCTACCAAGCCCTGAAAACTATGAATATCGGTTAAATTTGTGGGTCTTGGCCATTCTTCAAAAACCTTTGTTTTGGCAAGATCAACAATTATTCCATCTTTAGAAACAATGTGACTATGGAAAGAAATTTGTTGCAACCAAAACTCACACTTGCTGAATTTACAATAAAATATATTTTCTTTTAAGGATTGCAACATAACCCATAAATGACTTTCTTTCTCGTCTTTACTTTTAGAAAACACCAAAATATCATCAATGAAAACAAACACAAACTTATCCAAGAACACATGAAAAATTCTATTTATAAAGTCCATGAATACAGCAGGTGCATTGGTTAACCCAAAAGTCATTACTAAAAATCCATAACGGCCATATCATGTATGAAATGCAGTCTTTGGAATATCTTCTTCAGTTACCTTCAACTGATGGTAACCTGATCTTAGGTCAATCTTTGAAAAATACTGAGCTCTCTGGAGTTGATCAAACAAATCATCGATATGAGGCAAAGGAAATTTTTTCATAACAATGATGTTATTCAAAGTTCTATAATCAATGAAATTTCTCATTGAACCATATTCCTTTTTAACAAAAAAGACAGGAGAACCCCATGGTGATTTTCTAGGTCGAATGAAACCTTTCTCTAATAAATCATTCAATCTCTCCTTCTACTCTAAAAGTTCAATTTGAGCCATTCGATGAGGGGTTTTGAAATTGGCTTAGAATTAGGAACCAAGTACACAGTAAATTCAACTTCCTGATCGGGTATTATTCCAGGAAACTCATCATGAAAAACATTAGGATACTAATTTACCACTAACACATCATTAATCTTAATTGTTCCTCTGTTTTAAACAATACGTGCAAGGTAACATTCATTTCCATTTTTTACATGTTTCTCAGCCTCTTGATATGTTATCAATAGTATGGTTTCATTCTTGTACACAAATTGAAAGTAATTCTGAAAATAAACATCATTATCTCAACAATAAATCTTAGGATGGTAAATAGAGATCCAATCCAAACCTAGGATAACATCAAACCCTACAAGAGGTAAAAAATATGGTTTAAATGTAGGATCTTTTCACAGATAATGATAGAAAGATTCTTATAAATTCTTTTTTCCTCAACATTTACCCTAGGTGCTTTTACCACAAGTTCATGAGTCTTTTCTTGAGATGGAATTCCAAATTTATTAGAATATTTTTCAGAGATGAAATAATGTGTAGACACCGAATCAAACAACACATTGGCATAATCTAAAAAAACAAAGTACATGATACCACTTCATTTGATGGCCGAACATCTACTGATGTAGTTGCAAAGGATTTCACCACACCTTTCTACTTGTAGTCTGACTGCATCCCATCATTTGAGCTCTTTTTCGAACACTCGTTTTCATAATGACCCATCTCATTGCACTTGAAACATTTCACTAACATTAAATCAAATTTGGTCTTACCATCACCCTGATCATTTTCAATGCATTCACGAGCCTGATGTCCCATTTCACCACATCAGTATCACTTTCCAGAATTCAATAGACATTCCCCAGAATGTTATTTACCACATTTATGACGAACTGAAAACATAGTTTTCTTACTATCAGACTTTTTTGAAGGATTATTCCCTTTCTCCTGCAACCTCGGTCCCTTCTTTTGTTGGTTGTTATAAGACACTTGATCATCGGAAAACTCCATTTCCACCTTATCAGCACATCGAAGAAGCTTTTCATAACATTTGAACTCACAAGAAGCTAAGCCCATTCGATATTTTGGATTTAATCCTAAGTAAAAATTATTGATTTTACTACCAAGGTCTCAGATAAAAATTCAAGAATACCTTGCCAATCTTGTGATCCTTTCTACATAAGAAGCCACTGATTCTTCCTTTTGCCTCAATTCCAAGAATTGTTTTTCCATCCTAAGTTGAAAATCCATAGGTAAATATGTCTCAAGATACATACCTTTGAATTCATCCTAGTGAAGAGAATCAATCTCATTAGCATCCCTAATATTTTTGACCATCGACCTCCACTGATCTGCTTCACCCTCCAAATAGTAAACAACAGGACTAACCTATTGATTTTTTGAACACCCCATGACATAGAAACTATTCTCCAGTGTATTAATCCACCATTCAGCTAGAATAGGGTCCGATGATCTTCTGAAAGATGGATGATGTTGCATCATGAAACATTTCGACACTAACATGTTCCTCTGTAGTTGATCTTGCTGATCTCATGCATGGATACCACCACCATTTATAGATTGATTCAACTGAGCCATTACTGCAACAAACTGTTTAGTTCCAATTATGACCATCTGAGGATGCTGAATTGGAAGGTCATTTCTTTCTCTATGTCGTCCTAGCACTGCTTCCCTTTTTTCTCTATGGAAAACCATTCTGAACAAACATGTCTTAGATAAAGAAACATGGTAATCTTAAAATGCTATATCATTACAATTTGACTGTAAAAAAATAATTTTGGATAATCATTTAATAGAATTTTAACTCCTAAAGTTATCTAAACCGACCAATTATACCAAATATAAGGTCCCAGCCTTAAACATTACTTAATATTGAGTTATTTAAAGAATACACATTGAGGATATTTTCAGGTTTAATGTTTTAGAGAATTAGATCATAAATCATGTATTACATTCCACATTTCAACAAGGTGGTTACATAAAATAACGTATTTATTTTTACAATCAAAGGGGAAAAATTTAAAATAAAACATGGATTCTTTCTTGAAACTTACTCAACACTATCATCACATCATGTAATTTTCCCTTTGACCTGTGAAAAACATTTCAAAAACATTGGATGATCATAAAAAGAGCAGTAAAGGAAAAAAATATGTAATGAAAACATTAGTCCATGTATTCATAAGAATAATTGAAAACCTAATTTACCCATAAACATAAGCACTTTGACATACCTCATGAAATCATATGGTTTATGGATAACTCATAGAAAACAGAAGACATAATGGTAACTTGAGTCATTCATAAAATTTTTACGCAGGGATTAACCCTCATGGTTACGTTTGGAATACCCATCACAGTATATTTATTAAATATATTTTGAGAAACCATATATATTAACTCCTTCACATTACCCAATGCATTGGAGATATATGACGGACTCACTTTCCCTTAGTTTATCACAGAATCATCCATCTTCATAAACAATGCACATGAAACATAACATAATTGTATCGCATAAAAAATGAATAAAGGAAACATATCATTTCCACATTTCAATCACAATATATCAAAAACACATTGATATAATCAAAACATTATCAAAAAAAATTCAATTCCAAAATAAAAGAAAAGTAAAACATTGTATATATTGTTCAATTTTTAAAAAATTTATGGCTTGTAGAGGAAGCCGAAACTCAAATAATGGTCACGACGGTGGAGAAGTCGTTGTTTCCATATATGTAAGACAAAAACATTCACTTTTTTAATTTTTTAAAGCACTCCATATAAAAATATTCCTTTTGAATAAAAGTACAAGTAAAAGGGTTTTATACACCATATAAAAGAAAGTTGTGTATAAAACAAAATATGCGTTAATGAAAGTAGATTGAGACGAAGTCCCATACATCATGTGCCACTTGACTCGATCATTCTTTACTCTCATGAATAATAAACTAGAGTTAATTTATAATTTCTTAAGATCATTTTTAAAGTTAATTATTACTTTTCTATCACTTATTACCATGTTATTAACAATATGTAATTATTTAAGTTAATAATGGTAGTTTTGTCGATCTTTGGTACTTGAGCCAAAAATAAACTTCTTATAATTACAAGTTGTTCATGTGTTAAAATAACCATTATATAAAGAGGTATATTCGTGATGTAGATATCATATATTTCATATATATATAGTATATACATTCATTTAAAATATTACATAACATTTAGAGGTAAGAAATGAAATGCACCGTTCTTGGAGACGGTAAGCCGTACGTACGCATGAAGGCTACATTCATTTCTATTTAGTATTTAATTGAATGAAATCATAATGATATAAAGGTATATTATAATTACAGTATGATATCATGTGTAATACCAATAACTCCATCCTTTATACATCCCACATATGGCATTAACGAATCAAATCACTTTGATGGGGCGGTAGTCTGCACTTTCTAAAATGAAGATATCACATTTACCCAAAATTGAATCCATAAAGGTATTCCATAAATCTAAAATAAATAAGATTAAGGAAAACATAACCATATTATATATCATATATAAATATATTTTCATCTTAATGGACACCATGAAAGGTGTTAAAAGACGATTGAACAATCATCGTTTTGTGAGACAGTAATTCACCACTCACAGAAATAGTATGTTATTTAACCATTAGATGGAAGTGTGTGTAAGTGTAAATCAAATAAATCACATATAAAAAATCATAGTATATTGAAGATACTTTTTTTCACAAAATAAAGGAATAAAATGAGTTTATGGGGGTTGTAGAAGAAAAATAATACAACAATACATAAGAGAAGACATTACCTTTAAATCAGGTAACTCCCATTGGTTTGAACCAAAAGGGTTTCCTGAAAAGATTTCATCCTAAAGTAAGTCTTCTATAATTAATATAGGGATTTGGAGAGATAAAATGAGAAAATTTTGGCTGATCCAATGGATTTATTGGTGTGGGTATGGTGGTAGAGGTGGGGGCCTTTTATAAGAGGGAGGAGGGGCACTCTTGGAAAGTCAGGAAATGATACTTTATTATAAACTGTGTTTCAGATTTTAAATGTCCCACAATGATATATTTAGAGGATTAGGTGATAAGGGTTCTCAAACCACCCATTCAATAGGTTTTTGACCTTTGTATGTGTTATTTTTTACATTTTCATTTCATTTTATTTATATCGTTCATTAATGAGGTAATCACTGAATCATCATTGTGTCATAAATAAATTAATTAATTTAAAGTCTAAATATTATAAAAAATACGATGATGTATGGAATATTTTTATCTTTCCAATTACTCTTTATAGTCTAATATATCATTTATGTATACAAAATTAAAATTGTTTTACTTAGGTGATACATACTTTGGTTATACATTCCTTTCATAAAACATAAAATGATAAAGTGTCACTATCACCCAAAAGTGATTCCTTGGGGTCCCAAATTTTGTCACAAGGCATCGCATGGTCATCTATGACACAACCAGTATCATTAGGACACATGTTGGGTTGATTTTATATTATTATGATATTATTTTATTACCCTTAACTACACAATTAGTAATTAATAACGATAATTAACGATAATTACCATCATTTCTATTCATAATGTTCACAAACAAAAGATACTTGATTATATAATTTGGACCTTCTAATTCCAAATATGGAATCTATTTTATGAAATTCCAATCATAGTAATAGTATTAATTAATTTAAAAATGATTCATGTTGTCAAAACAAATAGCGGGTTTTTCAGAAACAATATCTATCAAAGGTTTGACACTTGTTTATGCCCATTTACAAAGGGAAAGTAATTAAAATGACCAAAATTGGATTAAATGGTAAAAATATATTCTAATAAATCTTTAAAACCAATTAAAATCACAATATATCCATATAATTTAATTAGATGAAAAAGAAGTTTGGACGTAAAATGCAGTATTTTTCACTATTCATTAAAAAATGAACATTGTCAGAAAAATACCAAAAATTTATCCAAAGTAAATTTAAATTACCCAATACTAAAGAATAATTTTATTTTGACAAATAGAGCTTATAAAAATGTCAAAATGATTATTTAAAAAAAATTCCATCAAAAGGTGGTAAACCGATCTCTTAAAAAATATTCGAGTATTATATGATTAAGATCAGATTTAATCTAATTTTAAGCCTTTAAAACATTATATAATTCCTAAATAGTCATAGATATGAAAATACATAATTTTTTACTTACATGGGATGTTACAAGTGGAGGCCCTCCATTTGAATCAGCCGCGTCCTTGAGAAGACCCCTATAATCTCGGAAGTTAAACCTGCCCGAACTCGAACTACTAAAACAACATTTATCTGTGGTATTATTCGTGACATCACATTCAAAAATATCCATCTAAGTAGGGTTCAACGTTGTTTGGATGAGGCCATATTGTTCTGTAGCTTCATTGAAGTTAATTTTCAGAGAGGGGCAGCCTAGAAATAAATGCTTCTCGCCCGACAAATTTAAATACCAGATGTTGATATCCCCTTTAACGATGGTCCATCATGTATGGTTTTCAAGACAATCCAGGTGAGAAAAAATGCAGTGCACCAGGTCCAAGGAATGAGAACCATTGTCTCCTAGAGCTCAACCAAAACGATCACTAAAGAATTTCACCCACATAGATTCCCCAACGAGAATCTCCCACGATAACCAACCATGCATTCCCAAGATGGATTCCTTAATACCGCAGAGACCAAAACCCCCATTCGAGACAGGTTATTCCATGTGATGTCACAAAGACTAGTGGTAGTGCACTGTTTGATTAGAATTTTATAGAAATGAATTGATCATTCTCTTCAGCTTATCTACAACACCATTTGATGGCATGATGATTGATAAAATATGCATCAAAATAGAGGAGAGAACACTTTTGATCAAAGTAACCATTCCTCAAAAAGACAGTAACTTATTTTTCCAGTTGAAAATCCAACCCAGAATGTGATTCAAAATATCATAAAAATGCTGCTTCTTGATACAGCAACTTGTGATTGGGACTCCAAGGTAGAGGATCAATAGTTTCCATTGAATACAACTGATAATGCCTTTCACCTCTCTCCAGTTCCTACAAGAGCACTTATTTGAATTAAACACATGAATCTTGGAGGAATTAATATTTTTTCCCATTCAAGTTACAAGAAATGGAAAAGATCTCCATGAGGTTGTTCAAGTACCTAAGCCTTCCATTTGTGAAAATAAAAATATCATCATCAAACATAAAATGAGAAATATACAGTGTGGTTTGCCGAAAACATTACCATTTTGTTCTCTAATTCTTCAAAAATAAATTCAGATTGAAAGACTACACATCTTGAGCCAATATGAAAATACATGGGGATATAGGATCACCCTGGTAGACACCCTAAACTGACTTGAAATAACCAAAGACATTCCCCATCCGAGAAATGGAAAGACAAGTAGAGGAGAAGCACCTAAAACAGATATCACAAAAGCACTCTTAGAATCTGATGTTCCTCATTACATGGATAATGAAGCTCCATTCAATAGTATCATATGCCTTGTTTATATAAACATGGAGAATGACATTGGAACCCACCGAATGCCTATCCAATTCCTTCATAAGCTCACTGGAAATACTAACCACTCCTTGAATGTTCTGACCCGGAATGAAACCATGTTGTTCTCTTGGAACCAACTTGGGTATAATCGCACTGAGTCTTCCAGCAATAACAGCGACCAAAATCATATAAGAATAATTTCTGAGGGAGATTGGGAAGTATTGGGGGATGAGAGTTGGATTGATATACATCTAAATGAGGACAAAACTTGAATAGTAGATACTTCTATTTAAAGTACCATCACTAAATAAATCCCAAATTTCTTCCACTACAAGAGAATCGACCACATCAAAAGCTGCCACATTAAATAAACCGGAAATCCATCCATCCCGGGAACACATTCTTGTGGAATTATCTAGATAGCCTCTCTAATATAATTCACCATAGAGATTGCATTAAGAAGATAATTATCAGAATCATTCACCATCTTGGGGACACAACTCAAGAATCCATCACCCTATGAATCATCCTTAACAAAGGATGAAGAGTGATATCCTGATAAGAGACCCTCAAAGGTGTCCAACACCATTCTCTCTGCAATATCCCTATCAAAGGAGTATTTCCCATAGGCAATGTTAAAATTAACCTTCATTATTCTCTTCTACTTAATGAATGAATAAAGGAAAGGACAATTGTGGTCACCTCCTCATAACCATCTCACCTGAGAGCATTTCCTATAATCATTCTCGATAAGAAGGCGTTTTTTGGAAAGAGCAGTTCTCTTATCATAAAGAGAAATGAAAGAGTTTTTATTCCTGTTGGTTTGAAGAACATCTTCCAGCTGATCCACCTTTTTCTAAATACGATCCACCTTAGAAACAACATTGGGTCTCCTCAGAAGCCCGGTCTTAAGAAATTGTTTGAGACATGAGAGGTGTTTCACAATGACGCACCAGAATCTCCCATTGTTCCTCTGACCCGATGACTCCTTAAACAACGGAAAGAAGGATTCATCATGATGCCAGATATTTGAGTAAATGAATTCTTGGTTAATAAAAATATCTATCTTGACATCCACTAGAAGAAGAGAATGATTTTTAAGGGATCTGGAATGGTGAGAAACTGCCATTATGGAAAAATGTTCCAACCACTTAATATTCACAAAACATCTGTCCAAATGGAAAATAATCCTATTTGACCCTTTACGGTTATTACACCATGTGTACCATGTCCCGAAGAACCCTAATTGTTGAAGGCCCACAGAAACCATGATTTTTAAAATTCATGCATTCCACCCAGATTCGGGATCGAGCCGCCTCTTTTCTCTAAATGTTCTGAGATTGAGTTAAAGTCACCACCGACGAACAACAATAGAGAGCCATAGTTGAAATCCTCAAGGTGATTCCATAAATCCACCCTCCCATGAAGATATATTCCTTCATAAAAAAACATAAAAACAAGGTTGACTCACTCACATGAGATCTTTATGTTAATAAACTGGGGCATAATACTCACAACCTGAACAAAATACACATTTCCCATCCCGAATAAGAATGAATTTTGAACCAATACTCCTAGTGGAAATATCACAAAAAGTAGGATGTGTTAGCTTGTTACCATTATGACATATAATCGTGGAATATTCATATAATTTATTTATATTATTTATTTTTTAATTGATACATCATTTGAATATAATTTCATTAAATAATTGTAGAAAAATTATTTAAAATATATGAAAATTATGATTAATTATGATGCTATAGAATTCCACATTGTTATAGTGGATATATTCTCATATGTCTTATGTCTACATCCACCCAGAGTATCTCTTCTAAACAATATTATGGGGGAGGATGATAAAACATAACTATACTACAAATTGTAATGAAATACATTGATGTATTTTAGGATGAATCAAATATACATCCACTAGACTGTGATGTCCTATTTTCCATTTACTTAATCTTTGATGTACGACTATGTCAATGATTCCTCAGTGAATATTCTATATGATGTTTTTGGAGTTAATGAATCAACATGAGGTTTTTTATATAAGGGAGTTATTCTCCCTAGTGCTACTCCTGGGGGATCCCATGTTGTCTTCATTAATAAGAAAGATGGACCCATGATACTAGTGATTAATTGTAAGAAAATAAATGTTATTACAATGATTTAAAAGTAACTTATACCTCACATTGATGAGAAATTTGATAAGTTTGATAGATCAAACTATTTTTTAAATATTTTAATTTTTTTTGAAATTTATCGACTATGAGTTAAGAACAAATATATTTCATAGATATTATTTTGAATGAGGTGTAATTAGTACGAATTTATAATCAAAACATATTGATTAACTTATTCAAAATATATTTTATTGGAACTAAGGAATAGTTTAATTAATAAATATATTGACAATTTCATTTTGGTATTTATTGATAATGACTTTGTGACTTATAAAATGTATGACAAAAACTAGAATAACATTAAATCCTTAGTTACACGATTATAGGAAAAGATTCATATGGGAAATTTGGTAACCATGAATTCTATAATTATTAGTTCTAATTTCATGGCCATATTTTCTATAAGGAAGTAATATTTGTTGATAATTTGATGAAAAATTCAGTCAATGAATGGCATAGATAAATAATAATCACCAGGGTATATAGTATCATTGGTATGGTCGGCTGCTATCATTGATTCCTTCAAAATGTTTCCTAATTTAATAATATATTAAAATATATTAAGTATAATTATTTTATGATCATATTAATTATTTAATGTGAGGATTTGTTTTTATGAATTGATGTGGATATTGGACAATGCTCATATTTTTAATATTCCATCCAGAAACGATGGATTTGTAATATATAGTTATTCATCACATAAGATATATTATTGGTTATTTATGTTAAATGAATCATCTATTGTATATAAATCAGGATAGTTCAAGAATCTTGTGCATAACTATAAAACTGATGATCTAAGTTCTGTATCTATAATAATTTTATGGAGATTTTGAAAAAGTATCTCAATGATAAATTATATGAGATATAAATAGAAAATTAGAGAAAAAAATATATTATTCCTCAAATTTGATAAATATTACTAAAATGGAATTCCATGAATAACTGAATTATTATAATTTCTCAATACCCAACCACATTGTGAAAGAAAATAAGGTATATGTTTCATTGAGAAGAAGATAACATGGAATTCCAATGTTAATTTTTAAAAAAATGGTATAGTAGTATTTTGGATCTATAAAATATGGGTATGGATATTGATAATAATGGGTGACACCACTACATTATAAAATTATTTCAAAACCTTATATATTATATAATAAAAATAAATTCGCAATCTGATGATAAAAAATTTTATCAAAAAATTAATTTTTCGAATGATAGGAAATTGAAAGAATTCACTATGAATATGGAATTTTTGAATATTGGGAAATTAATATATGTTCTTTATATAGATAATTGAAATAGGGAATTATTTTGTTTTATGCCCATAGTTCACATTTCACTATACACAATAGTAAAAAAATGATGTACATTAATTTGTGGGACCATTTTGGGTGGGGTAACATGATATGGGAAATTTGTAATTATATATCAATATGCATAGTTTTTCTATTGGAAAAGGCTAAGAGATATCACACTTGAAAAGACACTCAATAAATTAACCTTCCTATATTGAAATGGGATGGTATTAATATTTTATTTTTCATATGACTACAAAAGACTTCATTATTGAATGATTAAATATTTTTAATATTAGATCACCTAACAAAATCTGCAAATTTCCATTCTATAATAGGTTATTTTCCTCTCAGTGACATGAATCAATCAATATTAATGATGTTTTAATTATTCATGGTTATCATAATTTAATTCTATTTGATATTACCATCAATTAAAATAATATTTTATAAGGATCTTTTAAAGGTCCTTAATAAAGTGTTTCATTCGAACACTATATTCCATCCACAAATAGATGAACACACTGAAATGACTGCTAAATCATTTGAAGACATTTTGTGGTAATCATCACAAAAAATTAATTTTTTTTGGATCAAAATTTTTTGGGTAATGTTTTATTAGTAATAATAATTTCATCTAAAATATCAAAATTGAACCATATGATGCATTAGATGTCGAGAGAAGTCCTACAACCTGTTTGGATGAATTTGGTATTTGGAATCATTCAGGACTAGAACATGTCATAGTGACAATGAAAAGGTTAATTACTATTCCAATTATTTTTAAGGAATTATAGAGATAACAAATTATAATAATAACTATAAAAACTATTTTTAATATCAATTGGGGGATCATGTTGTATTGAATGTTCCTTGGTTGATGTGTGTTATGAGAACTGAGAAGAATGGGAATCTAAACCCTAGGTATATCAGAGCTTTTAATCATTAGTAAATAATTTTAGATGAAGATTATATATTAGAAATATCTACATGCCTCTCTAAATTATATGATGTATTTCTTATATCATTGTTTAATAAAGACATAATTGATCAAACACAATGGTTCACCTTAGAAAAAATATAATTCAAACTTCATATGTAATACGCTGAGGAGCCCATAAAGATTCATGATACTAGAGAGTAATTACTATGGAAGTGGATTAATTTAATGATAAAGTTATAGTGGATAAATTATAATATTGAGTAAGCAACGTAGGACCCATTGGATGCTATGAAGAAGAACTAACATAATTTTTTTTGAAGAAAATATCCTTGAATATATTGAGGATAAATGTTTATTGGAGGGAGTAATGTAACACCTAAAATAAAATTATAGTATGTAATAATTTTATTTTGAGAATACTATAATTAAATTAATATTTTAATATTTCATGGGAAAAATTCTAATTTGATAAGATGAATATATTTTCTCAATGTACTATGTCAAAATATTACAAAAATTAGTTTTTATATTTTTTCTATTAAATTAGGATTTTTGAATAATTGAATTCATAGTATTCAAATATTCATAATTTTATATATAATAATAAAAATTTATATTAACATTCAACATTTTATAGACATTATATTTGATAAAAAGAGGATAATAACATTTCAAGGTAAAAAAAGATATAATTTCAGAAATTTTTTTGGTCTCAAATGGAACAATATCTATCAATTTTAATTAATTAAAATAAAATTTATTTATGAATGTTATAAATGGTTTTTTAAATATATATCTAGAAATTCGAATTTAAAATCTAGATAAGGAAAAATACTTGTCATGTAATCATTATAAGGTCATCTTACGCTTGAAAAATTCAATTTATTAAGAAAGTGTTTTTTAAATCATTTTTCAGGTTTTAAAAAATATATTTGGGAAAATAATTTAATTGAATTTTATAAAGTTCATTCTATATTTTTAATCAGAATAATTTATATTGTTTAATGAGTTCGACATAGGTTATTTCATAATTAATAGTGAAAAAGAATAAAAACACAATTATGAATTTAAGTTAAAAAATATTTTACAAGGGGGAATAATCCTAACCAATAAGAGATAAAATAACCTAAAAACATGAATAATCACTGCTGTTTTCTCAATTAATAAACTAACCATATTAATTTTTAATATTATTTTTTAAGATATATTTCCAAAATACTAACATGAGGTTATTGAAAAACGTAGAAACTTTTCAAGTGTTCCACTCACATTAAATATAAAAGGGAACATCATCACCTAACTTATTTAAAAATATCATGAAATTAACACACAAAACCTTATCAAAATATCTATAAATAATTCATATTAAAATTATAGAGGATATCTAATTCCAAAATAACCATTTATAGTTGTAAAGACCCGTAAATTTTGTCAAAAATGTTTTCTTAATTACATCAAAATTTTATGATTCCGTGAAAATTGACGGCGCATGATTCTGAGGCCCGGTGTGTCCGGAATCAATTTCTACTATTTAGTTCAGGTACATTGAGTAAATGTATGAGCGGGTGTTTTTAGCTTTTGAACTGGTGCTCAGAATTGAAATCTGAGGGCACCGTTGAACTCGAATCGCCGATATTCGCTTGAGGAGACTTTCACTTCAATGACATTGAGTCGATAATAAAAGTTAATTTTTTGGTTTTCGTCGAAAGTAATGAAATAAATTGAGCTCCACATTATTTTTATTTGAGCCTCCATGTGGGTGTTTGGTGTTGGGTCCCACTAGATATATAACCTCTTTGTGGAGGTTTGAGGTTAGAGGTGGGACCACCACACGTTAACCTCCCATGAGGGGTTATGGTGGTTGGGATCACCCGAACCTAGCCTCCCGCGAGAGGTTACGTCGTGGTGACCACACTGGACTAATCCCCCTATTAATGGGAGGAAAGGAAAATCTCTCATGTCCCCTCATTAATAAGGGGGGAACCCATGACATCCTCTACCATTTATGGTGCCACCACCTCCCCTTTAGTTATTTGAGCCAATGAATAATTTATTATGACAAATCCTCCACATTAATTAGGTCAATCCAATGAAATTAATTCATCCCATTTGAATATTGTGCCAATGAAATAATAAGATATCAATCTATAATATTTTGGTTGGCATTTCACTTTTGTTGGAACTTGGGAGAAGAGAGAGAAGCTCCCAATGAAGAATTGAGAATGAAGAATGCTGGAGAGGAGCGACTTTGACTTCCTTCCTCAGATCCTACTGACGTGGAGCGTCTTCCAGGACCGACGTGTGAGCTCGGGATTTGAAGAGTGTGGTGGACGTGATGAATTGTGACAACACCTTCTTCTTCCTCATGACTCCATCGACGAACAGAGAACAAATGTATGGGGTTACATGGAGTAATATTACCTTTTTTATTCACTACTTCGTTTAGAAAAAAATCATTGAGGAGGTTGTGAAACAATTCAATTTCATCTTACTTAATTATTGGTGAGGAAAATGTTACCACCCTAAATGCGGAGGGTGTGAGACAAACCAACAAGGCCCGACCTCTCAGATTTTCTTGTTTATGATGATATTCGGCATGACGATGATGCAATGAGGTGACGAAGGCATCAATGTCAAAGGCTACACTACCCGTTCCCTCCTTGATTCATGTCGCCCCCGCGTCGTTCCACACCACCACTGGCCTAGCCCATACCAGCTGCGCTGCTCGCCGAGCCGCAACGCTGCCCTGAGGTGGCCTACGCCTCACTGGCCTACCTGGCCACCTCCCGGCCACCCGCTGCCTCGCTTGCCAGCCTGCCCAGCTGCCCGACCTCCCGAGCTGCCACCCGTCCGCCCGCTGGCCCGCCTGCCAGCCTGCGTGGCCACCTGGCCTCTCGAGCTGCCCCCTGACCAATGCGACACCCTGGCTGCGCCAGCCACCCAAGATGGCCCACGACCCCCCTCGTGTCACCCTGGCCAAACATTCTTGGCTTTTCCCTCTGGTACGAGCCACACTGGGCCGCACCCTCACGGTACTCTGGGCCGAACTGTCCCTGAGCCGCAGTCGTACCATCGACGCGGCCAGTTTGACTGGGCCCAGTGGGCCGGGCCCAACCTACCTGGTTGGCCCACCCAATGGGCTGGGCCAGACCCAACAGGTATAACCTAGTTGACCCAGATTGGGTCGGCCCAGACTGGGTTGCATCGGGTCTTTCTGATCGGGTCGTACCGGACCCAGGTCTACTAGTGACCCTTTAATTTCATTGGATACATGTTTAGCACTAGACGATCATTTGACAAACCATCAGTGGCACTATAAATCTTGAATAGAGACTATTCTTTTGAGTATACAACACTAGAGATTGGGGTATTTTTGAGATATGATTAGGTTGGATCGTACACGGATCCAACTGGGCCCCCGGGACTAAAAGGCTAATAACTCACAGGTTGGGCGTCTGATTGACGTGTTTTCTATTACGTTGATACCCCTATAATGTGTCATAACTTTGAGATTCATTTATGTGGGAATTTGTGACATTTGGAGTATCAACATGTAGCTTGTGTAGCAGATCCTCTCAGAGAAGGGAGATCATAGTGAAGATACCTAGTAGCTAGCTGAAACATGACGACTTCTGACCGATTCTACTCGGAGTGATTTGAGAATCCCATTGGGGAGCGCCTTGGTGTTGCGAGAGACTTGAAGTGGGGACCTCCTTTGTGTCACTACAGACCCACGATACTCGATAGGAGGAGTACCTTAGTGGGATACGAGGGGGAGCGCCTTGGTGACGCGGAAAACCCACCGTGGAAAGCGCATTGGTGATGCAGTAGACCCACGGTACATGACAAGAGGAGTACCTCAGTAGTACAAGGATAATGGGAAGAGTCATGGGGACGCGGCATGCCCAGTGTACTCGATATAGGAGGAGTTCTCTAGAAGTTGTGGTTTCGATTGTCTGATTGGGGATGATACATGATACTACCCCAATAATAAAATACTGGTTTGAGCTGAGTTAGTAACTTTTTTCATTACCTCATGATTTGGATGGATGACATGTATGTATATCTATGGGAATATACCTATGTGGGGTTATCTGTTTATTTCATACTTTTTTGTTTATCCATGTAGGATTTTGTGAGACCTTGAGGGTCTCTGGGTCCCTACTGAGTATCATTTTACTCACCCCAACACGGGCTATGCCTGCACTTCGTTGTGTTGGTTGCAGATGATAGACAACACTAACTGAGGTTGAGAGTACCAGGACTGGATGATACCCGGAGGTGGACAATACGACGTGTCGGTACCCATATGAGACCGACCGATGTGGAGTGTTGAGGAGGCTATCTATACATACCCTTCAGGTAGGATTCATGGTGGACTTTCCAAGAGGTTCTTTTCACATTTCAGTTGTTTTTTCCAGTTTATTAGTACATGTACATTACAGTTGGGATTGTATTTCCAGCTCCCATTACTTTTCAACACACTCTTTTTACAAAGTTTTACTTACTGTTTTCTATCCATCTATGTTCTCTATTGTGTGTGTTTACAGTTAAAAAGGAAATTCCTTACCAGTTTAGGGATTTACGCCTTTGGTGCTAGTCTCTAGCCCCTGTCCTATGGAAGGCCTACTTGGGTTAGTCATGGCGCAGGCCCCGGGGGATGTTTCATGACAAATTGGTATAAGAGGAGTTAGTTCTACCATAGAACGTAGTACTCTGATCTTTTCTATGAAGTAATAGTATTAAGTGTACTGAGTGTGGTTTTCAGTTCAAGGAGTCCAGTGTTGGTTCGGCGGTTGATGTATCCATACACTAGGACCCGGACTACCAACTTCCAACTCAGTGCACGAAAACACCGATTGCGTGTGTGTTTTAAAAAGATTTCTTTAAGTCGGATCAACTAGGTCAGCTCACCTAGAATAATCTTTTAACTATTTCACATATTTTTTTCATTATTCCTTCCCATGGATGAAAGAATAGGGTCTCGAGAGTTGTATGCACAGATAGCCCACCGAGCGACGAGGCCTCGGTGCATAGCCCATTTCCAGTGGAGGCACAAGTGGTACCATATCCTGTTGGGCCACTGATGACCTCAGACCCCACAGCAGACAATGCACACCTCTTGAGCACATTTCATGAGTTCTAGTGCCATAGGCCACCCAAGTTCAGCGGAGAGACGGACCCAAATGCAACATAGGATTGGCTGGAGGATGTGGTGAGAGATTCAGACTCGTAGGGACACTAGTGGACCTTATGGTGATCCCTATCGTGAGTCTCTTTCATGTAGAAGCCGGTAGATGGTGGAGCCTGATGCTTCAGGTGCATGACGAAGTGTCACTAATCTGGGTAGACTACGAGAGCCTGTTTCAGTTGGAGTTTGTCCCAGGAACCCTACGTGCAATGCAGATACAGGAGCTACTTGACCTGCAACAGGGTGGCATGTCGGTTGAAGAGTACTTAGGAAGGTTCACCTACCTCTTGCGCTACTCCACAGATATGGTACATGACCCATTATTCATGGCCCGGACCTTCGATCAAGGGCTCAGATGAAAAATCAGGGCTTCGATGATCTCCCTCAGCATCTCGACGAAGGAAGGGGTGTTGGAGCAAACCCACCTAGTGGATAGATTCCTTACTGAGTTTTCTCCAACAGCGAGGCCCACCACTAGTAGACATTCAACGGATTCTTCATCTGCTGGCAATATAAAGATGAAACAGAGGTCCAAGAGGACCATACCCACAGGTGGATGACCACATGACTCCAGAGATGTTGTGCGGGGAACCCGGGGCAGAGAAATACATGCTAGGAGTGGGTAGATATTCACATGCGGCGGGCAGGGTCACATGGCTCATGACTGTCCGACCCTCCATTCAGATGACCAGCAGACAGTCAAAGGATGACCCAGGTAGAGACGAAGATTCAATCGAGGCGGTACGCAGGGACAAGGTTGACGTGGCAGAGGTGCTGGCTGTGTAGCTGGCGGTGGATGAAGTTTTGCGGTGTCACTGCCACCACCACCATGAGGTCCACCCCGACTGTAGGGAGAAGATGGACATGCGAGAGCTCAGCTCCTGGAAGTTGAGGATTACGATCATGGCGTTATGGAGATGATTTGAGGTACTGTCTATGTCTACTCGACCTTAGATGTAGCTCTTATAGACACAGGTTCCAATCACTCTTTCATTTCCACTGCCCTCGTTCAGAGCATGATGATTTTGACAAAGTCATTGGCTCAATATTTATGGATAGAGACACCTACAAGAGCATACATGATGATTACGCACCGGTTCTGGCAGTGTGATCTTACTCTAGGAAGCGATAGCTTCAGATGTGATCTCCTAGTAGTGGCGTCGAGGCCTTAAGACATCATCTGGGGTATGAACTGGTTATCTACAATCCATGTTCAGATTGATTGTATTAGGCACAAAATGTGTTGTATCTGCATGGATGGGAACATGTTTACCTTCCCCGATGAGAAGGGAGCCTTTGCAGCACAAGAAATACTTACTCAGAGGACGTTGCAGCCGATCACTCATCATTTGGCCTGCCTTACCCTCAGAGTAGTTGATGTGGAGAGTTCAAGATATCCGGTAGTGGTGGACCAGTACACAGATGTTTTCCATGACGATTTTCCAGGACCACCTCCTCACATAGAGGTGGACTTCTACTTTGACTTGTACCCCGAGACGACAACAATATCTACACCAGCATATCGGATGGATCCCGCATATCTTCGCGAGATGCAGTTACAGCTAGAGGACTTGAAGTAGAAGGGATTATTCCAGCCCAGTGTTTCTCCCTGGGCATTCCTAATTCTGTTCGCCAAGAAGAAAGATGGGAGCTTGAGGTTTTGTGTTGACTACCATTTCCAAAACTAGGAGACCATGAAGAATAATTTCCCACTCCCGAGGATTGTCGACCTCTTTGATTAGTTGAATGGAGCACGGGGGTTCTCAAAGATATACCTCATATTAAGCTACCACTAGCTTAGAGTTCGAGATGAGGATGTGTTGAAGACAGATTTTAGATGACGGTACAACCACTATGAGTTCATCGTTATTCCTTTCGGCCTAACCAACGCCCCCCCATTGTTCATGGGAGTCATGAATAGGATCTTCCAACCATAACTGGATTGCTTTATCATAGTCTTTATCGATGACTTTCTGATATACTCGACTACTGAGGAGGAGCATGGCTACCATTTGCATGTAGTACATGACACACTACAAGAGGACCATATTTATGGTAATCTCTTAAATTTACATTTTTGGATCTCAGAGGTTCACTTCTTGGGAAAAGTCATCTCAATGGCTGGACTGGCAGTAGATATAGGGAAGATTGAGGCAGTACTTCCTTGGGAGCCACCCAAGAGTGTGACAATGGTTCGATGTTTCTGGGGATTGGAGGGTTACTACTGGAGGTTGGTTCCAGACTTCTCCAGAGTTTCATCACAATTATAAGTCTTGATGAATAATGGGAAACCATTCATGTCGTCAGATATATACCGGCAAAGATTTCAGGTGCTGAGGTCGAGGCTGACTAGTTCCCCCATCTTGATGCTTCCTGAAAAAGGTGTAGGGTACATAGTCTACTTCGGCGCATTAGGGAATGGAATTGTGTGTGTCCTGATGCAGGAGCGAGAAGTGATTGCGTATGGTTCTCGGAATCTAAGGAAACATGATAAAAAATACACTACCCCTTACCTAGAGTTATAAGTAGTTGTCTTCTTTTTGAAGATGTTGTGACACTATCTGATGGGAGAATGTTTTACTATGTACTCTGATCACAAGATTCTCAAGTATATCTTCTATCAAAAGGACCTGAACCAGAGATAGCGGTAATGGATTGAGTTCCTCTAGGAATATTACTTCGAGATAGTCTATACTTCTAGAAAAGTCAACGTTGTAGCAGATGCACTTAGCAAGAGATCTAGTATACAACTACTTAGTGAGGTGATAGAGCAGTAGTCCTCTTTGAAGATATCCTTTGTGGATAGAGACAGAGAATATTTCCTTCAGTCCCTAACAATCACTCCCCCACTTATTCAATGATTTAGGAAGGCACAAAATGGGGACGCGGACTACGGGACACGACGTGCTTAGATATCCACAGGCCAGGAACCTAATTGATTTTATGAAGGAGGGGAGTATGTCATCCTCTTCAGAGGATGTACTATGGTGCCAGTGTCACTTCAAGAGGATGTGTTGATGGAGTTAGACACATCTCTTTTAGTAGTACATCCAGGAGTGGTGAAGATGTATCGAGACCTTCAATAACATCACTTGTGGCTAGGTATGAAAAAGGTAGTAGCAGCATTTGTCTATAGATGCCTCACTTGTCAGCTAGTGATGACAGACCACCCAGTACCAGCAGTCTTGGTACAACCTTTAGAGGTCCCAGAGTGGAAGTGGAATGGGATATCCATGGACACCAGGATAGGACTTCCACATATATCTAGAGATCAAGACTCGATTTGGGTGATCGTTGATCAACTCCCCATGTCGGCCCACTTGCTACAGATCAGAGAGTAGGGTTTAGTAGTGATATTGGGATGCCTCTATGTGCAATTGATTGTGCGGATACATGGATTACCATCATCTATTTTATATTATCGTAATACATGGTTTACTTCTCAGCTATGGAAGGCGTTTCTGGAGGCTTTTTGGATGCATCTTCATCTAAGCACTGCCTTCCATCCTCAGATGGAGGGTCAGACTGAGCGGACCATTCAGACTCTCGAGGACATGCTCCGTGCATGCGTCCTTCACTTCAGTCCCATCTAGGAGGATCACTTACCTTGGGTGGAGTTTTCATACAACAACATCTATCACTCCACCATTGGTATGACACCATTCAATGCGTTTTATGAGTGACCTTGTAGATCACCCATGTGCTAGACAGACCCGGTGGAGTCATCACTAGTCGGACCACAGATGATACAGGCTACCACAGAGAAGATACAAATCATCCATGAGCAGATGAGGACTGCACAGAGCAGGAAGAAGTCATATGCTGATAGGAGAAGAAAGCCTATAGGGTTTGAGGATGGTGACCACATCTTTCTATGGGTCTCACCTTGACGAGGACTACATATATTTGGCTGAGGTGACAAGTTATCTCAGATATTCATCAGTCCTTTTCAGTTCCTCAGCAGTGTTGGTGAGGTGGTGATTATCCACTAAATGAGGATAATATTAATTGTTAATATATATAATATTCATGTTCTTTATTATTCATAAACACCATTTTAGTGCATTTTACACTTTGAACATCATTTCACATTATGATTGTAATACCTTCTTAAAAATGCACTATTATGTGGTACATTTTTTAACATCATTTGAATTACCTAGTGATTCATATGATTATAAATATTTTAATTTGATATTTTTGGAAATTTATCTAAACTCCAATATGAAGATGTTTTTTCAAGGACCAATGGATAATTAATGGAAGAAGATGGGGATATTTTGTGATGAAAGGAATCAATTCTAGAGAAGGCACGTTGGACACCATCCCACTAATGAGACTGTGGGGCCTAACATACAGTCCCACATAATCCCAAATTTCGTGGGAATCTAGAAACCATGTATAGGAACAAATAACTATTTAGGATATAATGCTAATTCTGCCTCTATGGTGGTCATTTAGGCGGCCCAATTTAGAGATAAAATTCTAGGCCAGATTCTGCTTCCCAGAAACACATCCCACCAATTAAACCATATCTTAAAAACCAAAACTCATTTTGGGATGATATTTTACAGGATGTTAGGGGCCAATAGAATATTAATTTACTTCTTCTATTTCCCACCCAAATTCGGCCATCTAGAAGGTTTTTCAAGCGCTTATGTTCGGTGCATGAAAGCTGGATGCCTTTTCGGGTCAAGGGTGGAAAGTCCCCTTTCCACAAACTTTCCACCAACCTAGACCTACCCTACTCAATTGGTAAGAGTTTTACTGTTGGAGGCTCGACCCAATTGCTCAAAAATGCCTATTTAAGGTAGTGGTGTTTGAGGATTTAAGAATCTTTGAGCTTGTTTTCATCTTAATGTTTTGCTGCCAATTTCTATTTGTAATGTTCTTCCTTCACATGTAAGTTGTTTTAATTCATCCCTGTTTCTTAATAAAAGTTCTTCTTCTCTTATTATTTTGTTCTTATACTTATCACTTTGATACCGTTGGTTCAAGTTGTGAACTTGTTCACACCAGAACTTGTGAATTTATTCACACAATAGTGGAGTGATCATTGTTGATGTTGTTTTTTTTTCTTCTTCAATTATGCCCCTATGAGTCTGCTTTCCTCTTTTATTGAGATCATAGAATCAATGGAGGGATAAACCCTTATGGGTTGGTCCTAGGGAGTTTCATGGGGAATATTTGATGTTAATTTATGATCATAATTTCTGTAATCATTTCATTACGTTAAGATTTCCATTTGATGATTTATTTTCTTCTTCGTCTTCGCAAAGTTTAACAATGACACATTTCAAGTGCTAGTGTGATCCAATTCCTTTGAATGATCATTAAATTGATCCTACATGTGCATTGGTGATTAGCCTTGGAATGTTGTAGGGAATAAATTAGTGAATTATGTTGAGGAATTATATCATTTTTTGGATACATCTTGAATTATTGAAACGAATGTTATAAGAAAATTAATGCATCCAATCTAACCCTAGTAACAACCTAGGATCAACTCATCTCCATTATTTGTTTTAGACTAAGTAAGTGTATGTTTTAATTTATTTTCATTAAATTAAATCAGTAGTTATTCAAATCAAATCATTCCAAATATCTGGACACTCCATAAAAAAATCCTTCCAAAATCAGAGTGTCTCTATGTTTCTTCTTCGGTCCCTGTGGATTCGACCCCTACCTGTACTAAAACGACCGCTTACCTATAGGGTAAATTTGGGCGCAACCAAATTTTGGCGCCATTTCTGGGGACCTATGTATGTTATCTTAGACACTATCATCCTTTTTTTCATCCCTCTTCTCTGTTCTCACCCCATCACTCCAATGGAATTCAATTTTGAACAAGTCCAAACATGGGACACTTATCCCTACTTTGATCACCCAACCCCATGTGTGATGTACAATGACCATCCTAATTTATACTTGTGGGATCATCAAAAACCTAATGAACCAAATTGTTTTTAGCCCTATGATCCACAAAACATCCCAACATATAATGAGTTTCAATCCCCACAAATCCAATTTGAGCATCCTCCTATGGAATTCCAACAACATAATTATCCACCTGGAATAGACCATCTGTCTCAAAACCTTATCCATCCTAATTCACACCCTTTACTTGAAAAACTATGTCAACAAATGGAGATAAGGAATTTTTAGGTTTTATCGTTGAGGTTAGAACTACAAAACATTAAAACGTGTGAGGAACTCATCCCTACACAAACTATTCCTTCCATAACCTTATGTGAAGTGTCTAGTTTCCCACAAACCTGTCATGAATTTACTGAAGAGAAAACCTTTGGATTTGGGGAAGATGAATAGGATCGAGGAATTATTGATGGGTGTTTGAATCAGGAGGAAATTGAAATTTTGGATTCAAAAGAGAAGAATTTGACATCATGGATTGAGTCTCCTAAGTATAACTCCATTGATGAATTTTCAAAAACACCAACCATTGAACCATTGAGAGAAATAGCAAACATTGAGTCCAAATCTGTTCCTAAAACTGATATTTCCAATTTGGTGGATGAATATTCATTTCCAAAGGATCAAATTATTTTGAGAAATATTGAAAATGAAATTGAGTTTAATTCAAAGTGTCAACTGAGGTCTGAATTTCCTATCCAAACTGAGCTCAAAATTAGTATTCTTCCTTCCTCGCTCATCTATCCCTTCATAGTGTATAACCATGACATTTATGATGTAATTAATTCTTCTCATCAAATTAATAATGTAGGAATGGTCATTGATGTCTTCGAAAAGACTAGAGAAGCAACTAGATCCACCATTTCATAAATTCATTGGATTTACCCACTCATTTTAGAACATAGGATTGAGAATGAAACAAATATTAAACATAGAATCAATCCCAACCTAGTAGAATTGGTGAAACATGTGTTCCATAAAATAATGAATGTTGGTATTGGGTAAGTTGGGGGGTTCAAGTCGAGCTAACGACCTTAAACAAAGCGATGCATGGGAGGGAACCCGTGGTTTTCATATTTGCAAACCAATTTTTTTAAATATAATTAATTAATCATTTTGATGAATAAAAAAATAGGTTGTTGAAATGTTCTTATATTATTAGAATGGATGAGAATGAAAGGGGAGCACCATATTCATCTGTGTCACGTGGTGTGATCCTTGAGTAATACCTTAACCTAAAAATTAAAAAGAAGACAATGTATTATCAGTTTATTTTATTTTATATATATACTTATATTTTACTTATATATATATATACTCATTTTTTGTTTGTTTTCCTTTTTCCACTAGGGAAGTCTTCAAGCGACATGGATATCAAAGGACTAAATTGGAGCAGCAAGAACTTCAAACTTCAACCACCAGGTTACTTCATTCCATGATACTAATATTTCAATTTCCTTATTGAACTCTCCTTTATTTCTTCTACCCCCTTCTAAATTTTCATTTCATTAAACACTAGGTATAGTGTTATTTTAATTTGGTGGGGGTGATAAAATAAAAACATGATTTTTTGTCAAAAAAAGGAATGATTTGAAAAAAAAATTGTGAAAATTGAAGGACAAATTCCTTTAACTTTGAACATGGTAATACACATTGCACACTTTGAAACTGAATATCAGATAATTTAGCATGCCCTGATTCTAATTTTAATCCTTTTATAATTTAATGAGAAAAGATTTTGGAAAGTGTGGTTGTCCAATGTGATATTTCATTGTTTATATTTTCATCCAAATAAAAAAAAGATCACAATGAACGTCATTTGGATAGTGGGGTATTATTTTGAGTTCATGGGATCCCAAAAATAAATAGCATATGTTTGGTGATCATTTTAGTTTAATATGAGTAATTAAAAAAAATTAAAAATTAAAAAAAAATTTGCACGTAGAGAAATGAAATGACCAAATGCGTGGATTTCGGAACTTGGGGATCGTGACTCCATAGTTGTCTGGCCCAGAGTTAGTAATTTTATCTCTATTTTTGTTAATTTGAATTTGTATTTGACTATGTTAACTCGAGATGATGCCCGAGTATGTGGGCTTTACATGGTGCCCTATGGTCTTTGAGCCTGGGAGTCATCAGAAAAGTCTCGCTACATGGGTTGACTCTTTTGAGTGCAACTTCAATTACAATGGAAAAATTGAAAACACAAAAAAAAACAAAAAAATTATAAAAAAAAAATGAATAACCATCTTAATATTGAAATGTGATTCCACCTAGCGCTTCCATAATTTCCCCCTTGAATAAAGATGAACCCCCATGTCTATTGCGATGCACAACACATCCTCATACTTAATTGATATTCGATGAAATATGACATTGAATTTGAACAAAGGAATGGTCTTGGGATTGGGAACTGCTTATGAAACTATCTTGTATTAAAATATTTTGATGGGATTCATGATTGTTTGGTATAAGTTTTTTTGGTGATCACTGTGTATTAAAATGTTTTTGGAAAAGGGAATTCGAATTTCATATTGTTGAGATATATTTTTCTCGGGACTAGCAAAACTCAATTTGGGGGTTGTGATTAGCCACTAAATGAGGATAATATTCATTGTTAATATATATAATATTCACATTATTTATTATTAATAAACACCATTTTAGTTCATTTTACACTTTGAACATAATTTCATATTATGATTGTAATACCATCTTAAAATGCACTATTATGTGGTACATTTTTGAACATCATTTGAAGTACACAATGAATAATCTGATTTAAATATTTTAATTTGATATTTTTTAAAATTATCTACAATCAAATATTAACATGTATCATTCAGGGATCAATGGAGAATTCATGGAAGAGGCTGGGGATATTTTGTGATGAAAGGAAGCAATTCTAGGGAAGGCAGATTGGACACCAGCCCACAGATGAGGCTGTGGGTCCCAAAATACAGGCCCAATAAAATCCTAATTTCGTGGGATGATAGAAGACATGTATAGGAACAAATCACTCTTCAGGAGATAATGCTAATTTTTCCTCCATGGTGGTCATTTAGGCGGCCCAATGTAGTGATAAAATTCTGGGCCAGATTCTGCGGCCCAGAAAAACAGCCCACCAATTAAACCATATCTCTAAACCATAACTCCTTTTGGGCTTTTATTTTACAGGATATTAGGGGACATCCGTAGCTTAATTTATGTTTTTTATGGCCCACCCAAATTCGGCCATCTAGAAGGTTTTTCAGCGCGTCTGTGCGGTGCAAGAAAGCTAGATGCCTTTTCGGGTCAAGGGTGGAAAGTCTTCTTTCCACAAACTTTCCACCACCCTAGACCTACCATACTCAAGTTGGATGACTTGTACTGTTGTAGGCTCGACCCAAGGGCTCAGAAATGCTTATTTTGGGCAGTGGTGGTGGAGGATTTAAGAATATTTGAGCTTGTTTTCATCTTAATGTTATGCTGCCAATTTCTCTTTGTAATGTTCTTCCTTCACATGTAAGTTGTTTTGATTCATCCTTGTTTCTTAATAAAAGTTCTTCTTCTATTATTATTCTGTTCTTATCCTTATCACTTTGATACCGTTGGTACATGGTGTGAACTTGTTCACACCAGCACTTGTGAATTTATTCACACAATTGTGGAGTGATCATTGTTGTTGTTATTGTTTTTTCTTCTTCAATTCTGCCCCTATGAGTTTTCTTTCTCCTTCCTTTGAGATCATAAAATCAATGGAGGGGTAAACCCTTATGGGTTTGTCCTAGGCAGTTTCATGGGGCAGATTGGATTTTATTTTATGATATTAATTTCTGTAATCATTTCATTACTTTAATATTTCTATTTGATTATTTATTTTTTTCTTCATCTTCGCCAACTTTCGCAATGACACATTTCGAGTGCTAGTGCGATCCAATTCCTTGGAGTGATCATTAAATTGATCCTACAAGTGCATTGGTGATTAGACATGGAATGGTGTAGGGATTAAATTGGTGAATGTTGTTGAGGAATTATATCATTTTTTGGATACATCTTGAATTAGTGAAACGAATGATATAAGAAAATTAATGCATCCAATCTAACCCTAGTAACAACATAGGATCAACTCATCTCCATTAATTGTTTTAGACTAAGTAAGTGTATGTTTTAATTTATTTTCATTAAATTAAATCAGTAGTTATTCAAATCAAATCAATCCAAATAGCTGGCCACTTTATAGCCAAATCCTTCCAAAATTAGTGTGTCTCTATGTTTTTTCTTCGGTCCCTGTGGATTCAACCCCCACCTGTACTACAACGACCGCATACCTGTAGGGTAATTTTGGGAGCAAACAGGTGGCTTACCCCTTAAATCTTCCACCTCAGTTGCACCGGGTGTATGATGTCTTCCACATATGTTTTTTGAGGAGATACGTGCACGACCCTTATCACATCATCGACCATGGAGTGCTGGACATCAATGAAGTGGTGAATTTTATGGAGGTTCTTGTGGATATTGAGGATCTAAAGAAGGGGGTCATATGTTTACATTCGATACCTATGGTTTCTGTTCACTAGCAGCATGAAAACCACTAGGAGAGAACATGTGAGCGGGATGCTCAGATGCATGCTCAGTACCCCCAAATGTTCCCTTAGTTCGAGTGGTAGCATATAGGGATGTAATTCATGGAGGTAGGGAGAATGTAAAGACCCGGAAAATTCTGTGGATTTTTTTTAAATACATGCGAATTTTAAGAGTCCGTGAAAATTGACGTCGCATGATTCAGAAGGCCGGTGTGTCCAGAATCAATTTATGTTTTTTTTCATGTACGATCAGTAAATGTATGAGAGGGTTTTTATAAATTTTGAACCGGCGCTCGGAATTGAAATCCGAGGGCACCATTATATTCACAGCGCCAGTATTCACTTAAAGATACATTCACTTTAATGAAAGCGAGTCAAGAATAAAAGATAGTTTTTGGATTTTTGTGGAATGTAATAAAATAAATTATTCTTCACTTTATTTTTCTTTGAGCCGCCATGTGGGAGTTTGGAGGTGGGTCCCACTGGATCAATAACCTCTTTGTGGAGGTTGGAAGTTAGAGGTGGTACCACCATACCTTAACATCCCATGAGGGGTTATGGTGGTGGGGCCCACCCGAACCTAACCTCCCGCGAGAGTTTACGACGTGGGGACCACGTGGGACTAAACCCCCTATTAATGGGTGGAGAGGAAAATCCCTCAACTACCCTAATTAATGAGGGGGAGCCCCTTGACCTCCTCTACCACTTATGGTGCCACAACCTACCCATTAATTATTTGAGCCAACACATAATTCATTATACCAAATCCGTCACATTAATTAGGTGGATCCAATTAAATTAATTCTTACAATTTTAATATTGTAACAAAAAATTTATAAGATATCAATCTCTTATTATTTTATGTTGGCATTGATCTTTTAGTGCAACTGGGGAGAAGAGATAAAAGCTCCTAATGAAGAATGAAGAATGAAGAAAGTAGGCGAGGAGAGACTTCTACTTCCTTCCTCGAATCCTACTGACGTGGAGCATCATCCATGAATGAAGTGAGACCTCGGGATTGGACGTGTGCGATAGAGTCAACGAATGGTGACAACATCGCCTTCTTCCCTGCGACTCCATCGACGAATGACGAAAAAAGGTAGGGGTTATTTTGAGTAATTTGACCTTCCTTATTCACTTCTTTGGTTGGAAAGAAATCATTGAGGAGTTTTTGAAAGAATTGAATTTCATTATTCTTTCTTCTTGAGGAGCCAAATGTTAACACCCTAAACGCAAAGTGTGTGGGACAAACCAACATGGCCAGATCCCTCCATTGTTCTTGTTTATGATGATCTTTGGAAAGGCGACGAAGAAATGAGGCGAAAAAGGTGGACATGTCAAAGGATGGGCTTCCTGTGGCCTCTGATATCTATGTCACCCCAGCGGTGTTCCGCACTGCCACCAGCCGAAGTGGCCCCGGCTGTGCCCCTGCCGGTCGCGCTGCTCGCAGAGCCGCGCTGCCGCGCTGAGCCGGCCCGCGCCCCGCCAACCTTCCTGGACGCCTCCCCGACGTCCTGACTGCCCGCTGGCCCTCTTTCTGGCCTGCCCGGCTGCTCGGAATCCCAAGACACCACCCATCCACCTCTTGGCCCGCCTGTTGGCCTGCTCGGCCGCCCGACCTCTCGAGCCGCCACCTGATCTAAGCAGCGCCCTGGCCGCGCCGGCCTCCCGCGCCAGCCTGCATCGCCCCTTGTGGTACCCTAGCTGAACCGACATGGTCGTGCCCTTCGAGCCAAGCCACTTGGGGCCGCACCCTCACGCCGCTCCGGGACGAACCATCCTCAAGCCCAGGCCATACAGCCCACACGGCCTATTGGGCTGGTCCTGGTGGGCGGGCCCGAACCATACTGGCTGGCCAAACTAATGGTTCGGGCCAGAACCAATAGGTCGACTGTATCGACCTAGAATGGGTCAGCCAAGACTTGGTCGGACCGGGTCAGTCTGTCCAGGTAGGACCGGACTCGGGTCCAATAGAGACCCTTTACATTCTTTAGCCATATCTTTGGCACCAGATGATCGTTTGATGAACCGTCAGCGGAACTGGTAATCTTGAAAAGAGATGGTGCCTTTCACTATGCCCCACTAGATTTCAGGGTATAGTTGATATATGTTCAAGTTTGATCATACACGAATCCAACCATGCCCCATGACAAAATGGCTAATAACTCACAGACTAGGCGTCTGATTAATGCACCATCTATTGCGTTGAGGCCTCTATGACATGGATGACCTTTGAGATACTTCTACATGGGACCTCATGATTGTTGGAGTATTGACATATAGATAATGAAGCGGATCCACCCGGAGATGAGCAAGAATATTGTAGAGACCTAGTAGCTGGCCGAGACCAGACGATTGCTGAACGATTTGACTCTGAGTGATTCGACCAGCCCAGTGGGGAGCACCTTGGTGTCGCGGAAGACCCACATTGGGGAGTTCATTGGTGTCTCGACAGACCCATGATACTCGACAAAAGGAGTACCTCAGTAGGATACGATGGGGAGCACATTGGTGACGCGGAAAACCCATGGTGAGGAGCGCCTTGGTGATGCAGTAGACCCACGGTACTCGACAAGAGGAGTACCTCCGTAGTCCGAGATTAGTGGGAAGCGCATGGGTGATGTAGCATGCCCACTGTAATCATTTGAGAAGGAGTTCCCTAGCAATGGTTTTTTCGACAGTGTGATGGGGGATGTTACATAATACTACCCCTAGAATAAAATCATTGTTCGAGCTAGGTTAGTAACTTTTATTTTTACCTTATGATTGAGATGGATAACTTGATAATGTAGGTATATTTATGGGCATATACTTATGTGGGGTTATCTGTTGATTTCATACTTTTTTTTAACCTTGTTGGATTTTATGATACCATGAGGGTCTCAAGGTCCCTACTGAGTATCATTATACTCACCCCCACACAGGCTATGCCCGCACCTCTTTGTGTTGGTTGTAGATGACGAACATCGCTGACTGGGGCTGAGAGTACCAGGAATGCACGATACCTAGAGGAGGACTGTACGACGTGTTGGTAACAGGAGGAGACCGATAGATATGGAGTGCTATGGAGGCTATCTATAGCATCCCTTCAGGTAGGATCTGTGGTGGACGATCCAGGAGATTCTTTTTACCTTTTAGCTATTTTTTCCTTTTCAGTTGCAAATGTACTTTATAGTTAGACCTGTATTTCCAGCCACTTTACTTTTCTGCACTCTATTGTTATAATGTCTTACTTAGTGTTTTGTATCCAGCTGTGTGATTTGTTGTGTTTGTTTATAGTAATAAAGACCATGCCTTCCCAGTTTAGGGATTTATGCCTTTGGTACTATTCGCCAGCCCCTGGCCAATGGAAGGCGGGCCAGGGGTAGTCACATCACAGGCCCCAAGGGACGGGTCATGGCAGTAGTGTCCTTAAAAATATATCCAATGGAGTTTATTCGATACTATGTTAATTTCTTTCATCAAATAATTTCTTTTTTACACATTCTCTTTCCTATGTCAATTATGTATTGACAATTAAAATATAATAACACTATTATATACAATATACATGGATTTTATATTTTTATTTAATAATATTTTCACATATCCATCTCTATAAAATGGGTAACAAAACAATCACTAGTGTTTACAATGAAAAACATCTACATGAACTGATGAATTTTTTTTCCATCACTGACTCTAATAAATGGTCAAAATGATTTAAATAATGAACATATATGATACATATTACCATATATTGATTCATAATATTATTATATATCTCACTTCAAATCCCTTTTACAAACTAAGTAATATATAATTTCTCTCATTCGTACGTACGACCTACTATCCCATAAATGGATGTGATCTATTTTCAACATAAAAATATGAAGAATGATTCTAAAAATGTACCAAGTGAGTAAATATTGAATTTATATCATTATTATTGTCATATATTTTATTGAATTACATCATAAAATGAATAAAAATAAATTTCACAATAGAAAATGCTAGAGGATGCAATGTAGATAACACAAAAAAAAAATAATGGTAATAATGAATTATTATTAACGACTGGGTGAAAATATGTAATAATATGAACATTTATGATATTTTAAATATTAATATGATTCTGGTAAAAATTAATTAGTGGTTTAAAAAAATTATTCAATTTTTTAATTTATGTTCAATCAACGTGACACATGATGTAATAGATTTGGTTTCAATTTACACTCTATTGAGATATATTGGTTATTTTTAAAATATTCAATTGCATGCATTATATATGCTTCCTATTTTAATTATTTAACATGAATAACTATTTATTCATGATTTTAAATACATCAATTTAATTTTATTATTTCATGGGGTATCAATTCAAATGTAACCAGATAGGTATGAATTTATTTTACAATATTACTTTATTGTGGGATTTCTTATATTTTCACTGAAGTAATATTTTCATTTATCACTGAAACGCTCCATTAATTTTATGTAACAATAAATATTTAATGATTTTATATATTTTCATCCAAATATTAATCTCTTTGGTACTTGATTCCATTGAAGAAATTTTAATAATAAAATCATGTTTTATTTCACATTGAATCTGGTTCATTTTTCTTTCATATAATGTTTTTTTCAAAATAATTATACAAAAGTCCTTATTTCATAAATAAATTATTTGTTGAGATAAATTTATTCTATTGATTTATTTTGAAGCAATAAAAATGAATATTTTTATTATTTTTATATGTTTTTTAATTATTACTATTAAAAAAAATATATAGGAAAAAATATCAATGTAAACGGCATTAACAGACTTCCTCACCACTATAACAATTTTACAAATTTTATCATTCACAAATAAATATTTATTTTTTATGATTTTTTAATTAATTCTTATCTTAATATTCCGCTTCGATATTGATTATTTGTTATGGACAAGATCTTATTTAAAAATTCTATTTTTTTAGTGAACTAATAGTCATATTTTATACATTAATAATTTTGAGATCATTTACTCTCTTTAAACATTCTCTTTCTATTATTAATAGAAATTGAATTTTTCATAATTATCATCTTATGTATATAATGGAAATGATTATTTTTTAAATAGTATACCAAATTTAAATATATATATTTAATATTAAATTTATTTGTTTTAATAGAATTTTTTTTTATAAATCTATAATATTTAAGTAATAAAGAGATTTTTTATACGAAATAATATTATAAATAGAATTTATCATTAAATATAAGAGTGATCAATTGTACGTGAAATGATGGTTGGTTCTTGTTTATAGATATCCCCATCATGAATTGATATTCACATGATATGAATCATATATAAAATTTTATATGGGTTTTAATATAAATCTACCCATCTATTAAACGATATTGGTGAAAGTCATTAACGATAGATATATTGTGATTTTTAAGATCATGATGTCAAATTTCAATAATTTCCTTCTAGTGGAATTTATTTCTTATTATCTATGATATTATTGCACAGATACAATTCAAAGATGCATTTATTTCTCAAGTTGTTGATTAAATGACACATGTTCTTTGTTATTTCACTTTCCATATTAATTTTTACTATTATATTCATGATAGCTTGTACTATACATAACATTACTAAGAATTTGAGCTTACAATTATTAGTTTCCATTCTTGATGTTAGGAAGAATAATTCTTTGAATGTGTCTCATATATTCTTATCATTATCATTTGTTATGTTTTATAATTTATTCGTAATGTAAAATATGTATAATTTATATATATTTTTTTCTAAAACAAACTAAAAGACTAAACATTTTATCTTATAAGTCATATATCTATAAAAATTAAATTGAGTAATAACTATATCTATGTTGTTAGAGTAAAGGTTTGTGCATTCTTTATAAAAAAGTTCCATTTACTAGTAAAATGTTGATTGGAGGAACCACTAATTTATAGTGGGTGTTTCCATATAAAGGACACAATAGACAGTTTATCCATACATTGAATATTTTTAAGATCAAAAAGGTTCATGTTATCATTCATATATATATATATATAGATTTTGGTGATCTTATCCACAATATTTGGAATCAAAACTCCCATTTCATTTGGTTTCCCATGTGGATAGTTATTGAACTAGTCATCATTTTTTTAATCAAATAATTACTTCTAGACCCATCTATATACTAAAACCAAAAACTAGATTTAGTATCCAATAGAAATAATTAGAGTATACAGTAATTACTTATTAAAATTTTTCTAATTATTTCATAAATTAGAAAACACAATTTTATCACTAGAATCATTAATTTCATCTCATATGACTATGCAATATAATAATATTTCATAAATTATTTCCTCTCATTTATCATAATGGATAATATAGATAATTTTAATTAACTAATTCATATATCCTAGTTGTTTTTATCTTGTTTTACATTTTTAGGCCCACTCATCGTGCACCAACTGAAGATCAAGTTGATACTCAACCCTAAATTTTTAATATTTTTATCACAAAGTGCATATGTTCCAACAAATAATTTAGTGTATGGTATCCAGAAAGGTGTGGAATGATTAAAAAACTATAAAATAAATATTTATTCTAAATAATCATCATGTTATTTATAATTAATCATAGGTCATGGGTATACACCCATTTGTATATCAATATTTTCTAAAGAAATTAATCATCTATATGAAACCAAATATTTACCCAAATATTAAATACATAAATATTATATCATTTTAGATTAAAATTTAAATTTTATCACCTCAATACAATTTTTAGAAATATAAATGTCTTGTGTATTTGTAGAATAGATACATAATCATCTAATTATATGAAATATCTTCATATTGAAACACATAATTATTCTCACATAATACCCAACGTCAACATAGAATACATAATATCATCGTGAATGAAATCATAATAATTGATTTTATTTTATTATCATTATGGGTAAATATAATATATATTAATCAATGATAAAAAGTATGAATGAAATAATCATAAGGATATGATAACATGAATATTACATAAAAAACTAATACCAATCTAGTCAATGATATTTATTCATAAATCATAGTGCAAGTCATTTAAAAAAAGATATAATTTATAGGTGTAATGAATCATGATTAATAAACCATGATCTATGAGAACATGTCAAATTAAAATTACATCGTATTATGAAAAAAACATATGTATAAAAATCATTCAGTTAGTCATGGATCACATCTACGACTATCAGAGTTGACTAGGTTGACAACATATTCTATTATTTAATTTATTATGTTTCAATATAAGGAAAATAAAAATTTATATAGTCCCTTAATGATACAGGCTTACCCCCATTCTTGTCCACATTACGTCATGGAATATATATATTCACCTACGAAATTATATAGATATAAAATTACATTCCAACTCATCATATAATAAAAACCACACATATGTGTTCCATAATATCATAAAAAATTTATAACATTATCATATTATAATAAATATTATTTAAATGACTATCAATAAAATTTATTCATTTCTTAACTTCTACAAATGAAATGATATATATTTTTTATTTTTCCTCAAAACATTAATCACACATTAGAATGAAATAAGGTTTATAGAATAACTATTAAATAATTATCATCAAAATCCCTTAATATAATTAAATTGAACGGTATAAAAATATCATATCTCTAATAAGTATAAAAATCTATAAAACATTAATCACCTATCTCGAAAATACATTTAAATTTTTATTTATATGTTTGTTTATAAATAGTGAAAATGAATAATTAGCTTAAAATTAATAAATACTAAATTAATCAATAATATTTAAAAAACATTCATTGAAAATAACCTTAGAAACATGTATAGTGTTAATAAAGAAATGAATATTTATGATGGTTTTATAAATCATTCGTTGAATAAATGTTAAAACAAATATTAATTTCAAACTTTTTTAAAAAAAATAACACAGTTCGAATAATAATTACAATATTCCTTTAAATCATTTCAATGAAATTAAAATATGATAGAAATTTTTATAAAAAATCATATCATAATTGAAAATAAGATTATGGAAAAAAAAATATCAAAGAACATGAAAAATGAATAAACATTTCTCCGTACAACGAGGAAATAAGGCATGTTTTTCATAAATTCATTTTTAGAGCTTTATATGTACTAAAGAGAGGAATATAATACAGATAAATAGAAATTAATGGAATATATAATGGATAAAAAAATATATGGTGTTTAATAGATAATTATCATATTATATACATCAATTAAAATTTATAAAATACAATCCTGAAAACAAATTAGATCTCCACATTAAATATTAGCTCAGGTCTGGTATTTATTTATGCACATTAAAAAGTACTATATTATTAACATATATTTATAATAAATATATTATTATTCCATATTAAAATATAATTATCTACCAATAATTCCATTATGATTTCTAATTATCCTATTATAAAAAACTATTCATCAAAATTACCATTTTGGAATGAACTTGAATATTTTACACGCATTTTTCATAATGATGTTTTTAGTACTCACAAATTGGTTATGGTTTCAGAGTATCAAGAATATTAATAATTTCAATTGTATAATGGTTAATAATTATAAATAATTTTATAACAATTAATTTAACTAATTTATGAATAATGGATTACATCACTTCATGTAGATGGTATTCTACACATTTGCTTGAGTTTTGGTTCCACATTTCGATGTATGGAATGAAAAAATGGTAATCAATATTTCACATTTATATAATTATAATAAGATCATAATAATAATATATATTTATTAAATATATCCTAATAGTCATCCATGTACAGTTTAAAGGGAAAATGAATCACATCACTTCGTGGAGATTGTTGTTCACAAGTACACATGGGAGATAATTTAATATTGAAATCAATGGTACGGAGATAGAAAATGGATATTACCTTAATATATAGATATATATGTATATTAATTATTTTAACTAAACAATTATAAAATGATTACATAACATTTATTTTCTATTTATGAATAACTTAATATTTAAAATATCTGTAAGAACATATACCTCTTCATTATGTATCATTTTTTGAAAATCACCTTAAGGAGTCTTGAATGTTATTTTTTGGAATCCCTATACATCAATGTCAAGTATTTGGACTTTTGGATATTATTTTTGAATAAATAATTAATGAAAAACAACTAATGTAGTGTGAATAAGAGAGGGGGGAATCTGACCTTTTATATGTGAGAAGACATGTACTTCTATAAACTCTCAAAATAATAAAATATAATAAATTCATATTCATGTGAAAGATGATCCAAAGAAAACAAAATTAAAAGATGATATAATCATTGATTAAAATACACTTATTCGATAAGATTTTTTTTAATATTATTATAATCTTTTTCTCTTTCATTCCAAATCCTGTAAATTATTTAAATCAATGTATCTCTAATTATTTTCAGCATTATTACTATTCAAAATGATTTTTTTAATTTAAATACTTATAAAAATTTAAAAAAAATAAATTAATTATAATTTTTTCCAATAAATTATAAATATAGAATTTATATTAATTTATAATAAATATAATGAGAATTCATTTAATCAAATATCATTTTTATGATTAATTAAAATTAATTATAATTCTATCCTAGTAAAAACTATTTGATGAATATCAATATTTAAGATTAAATGTATTACTTTTCAATTTTATTGAAATATTTCATAAAGTATGAATATTTTTAATCATTAATAGAAAATAATATCTCACTGACAAAAATATATTTTCATAAAAAAATTCATTTTATTTCATTAAAATGATTTGATATTCATTTATAATAATTTATAAAAATGATTTAATTTTACAAAACTGAAATACATGTTTTCATAATTTATTTATTCTTATTAATACTCACATATATAATGGGTATATGTTTATATTCATATTAAATAATAATATTTTAATAGAATAGCATATTTTATTTAAACTCAGTGTTTGAAGAAAAAAAGTAATAAAAAACATTAAAAATGATTAAAGTTAAATATATCATAAAATCATTGTTTTTTATTGGACTCTCTATCACTACCCAATGAATATGGAGTAGTAAAAGTGTCCATTATAATAAATTAATCAATTATATATAGAACCCTACAATGAACATTATTGATATCTATATTGATTCTTCATAGATTCACTAGATTTGATTCCTTTCTATTATTAATGTTGAAGTTTGCACCAATAATAATAGGGTAATCTTTATCCCAAAATGGTATAAAATGATATATCTTCTATATTAGTTCCATTAAAAATAGATCCTTTTTTGAACACATGTCTCATTGCTGTATTTTTTAATAGATTTAATTTTCATCAATTCCATTGGATGTTATAATATTGTGCTATAACTACTACTGATAGTCTAATTAATTTTTGGATTCAAACTCAAAATCGGTTTTATGGTCATCGTATGCATCATTAGTTTTTTCAAACCCAAATAATTTAGCAATAAAATATCTAATGGAATATCCTTCTAGAAAAATCAATCCATTATCTTCTATATTAGACTATGAAAAAATAAAAAAAAATTACATGTTAGACTTAGTTTTCTCTGTGTACCTTTCCATATCTCAAGCTTAATTCACATAAATATGATTCTTATATAGGCATAAAACATATATTTTCTATTGATGAATCCATTATATGGATAACTGTTTAATTTTTTTTTGTTATCCAATAGTCCATATAGTATTTTGGGGGAAAAAATATTTTTTGAATCAATTTTCAAAAGAAATTCATTTCTATATGGATACAGGTAATTCTTATAAAACCTAAACTGAGTAATTCTCATTCCCAACTACAAATTCACGCACCAAATAATAGATAACTGATCCTTAATATATACAGGATGCTAGGATACTAAATGATAAATTATTACAATAATTATTATTATAGTCAGAATATTATGCATTCGAAAAGTTTATAATCATATTTTTAGGTTCCTTTAAAGAAGTGGAATTCAATTGATATTTACCATTATAGATATAATCCAAATATTCAACTGATTTTAGATATCTTATTTTTCTTCTACATTGTCTCAAATTATTTCCCATTAAAATATATTTTATACAAAATATATCATTCATAAAATACGCATTGGATTACCAATGAATGGAAATTTGGAACAAAATGGGTTGAACATTCATAATACTTAATACGACTAAACTCATCTTGGGTGCTACATTGAATAATTGTATCAGTGAGAGTAAAGTTGTGTTCAACATCAACTAATACCTTCACAATGTGATTATAAAAAATTATTTATCTTTCAATCTCATTTTATTCTATAAATCCAATTGAAGTTTAAATTTCTTAAAAATTAAAGGGAATAAATAAAACCAAATTAAGAACATAAAATTTCAACCAAACATGCACATAAATTTAAATACAATCCAGAATATTGGAATTTAGGTTTAAATCATGAATTATTAATGTTTTTGGTTACAAAATAATAAAACACATACCTAAATATTTGAATTCAATTCCGTAGATTGAAACATAATATTAATGAATATATATTATTTTCATACCTATATCTTATTAAATTGTATATTATAATTATTATATTTTAATAAAATTTATTATCAAAAATTCCATATTAGATAAGGATTATTCATTAATGTATCATAAATTTGATAATTAACTGGATTATATTTCATATTGAAAAGGTCAATGTAGTTCCCTACTATGATGATAATGATGAATTGAAATGAAAATATACATAATCAGATTTCATATGGTCAAACATAAATATTTTATTGTACACTGGTGATATCAAATTATAGTTATTTGATTATCATAAGAGGATGAATCATTATCTAATGGGGTTTGCAATTGGAAATCTCAAAAACTATAGTTTATAAGAAATGTATCGAGAATATTAAATCCACATGCTTATATTTAGTTCGATATTCAAATAATTAAATACGTTTAATTAAACTCAGACATTAGGATAGTTACTAATTTTCATGATGACTCATTAACTTTGATGTATTGAAGAAAACTCAGATTTCTTATGTTCATGATGAAGTAGGAAATGTGGTGTGTGTCATAGATGATATTATATTAATGAATAATATGGGAGGAATTTAATTTATATATTAAGAAAAAATGATATATCAAACCAACCATTGGTTGAAATAAATTGATAAAACAATTATGTCTATATTTATTGATGGGTTCATTTTATAATAGTCAATGCAGTACATGTTGTGAAAATAGTTTGATGAATTTAGTTTGAAACCAAATTGTTTTTAGTGATATATAGCTCATTTATTGCATATATATTATTCATATGTCATTATAGATATTGTGACATATACTTTCAATCATATAATGAATTTGTGTGTTGTTAGATGCAGAAATACGTCTTTAAGAAAAACATCCTAATACCAATAAAGAAGAAACCTATATGGACACATAGTTAATATTCTTATTGATCAGTAATTAGACCCATTTATAATTTATCTATTTTAAAAAATAATATTATCTTTAATTGGTAATAATATTTATCCATTATTTATTTATTTCATGTATTTTATCACTATTTTTTATGATTAGGATAATATAAAAGATACATACTCATAGAGATGCAATTATTATAAAACAAATAATTTATCGAATGAATATTTTTTATTATTTGAGTATTGTAAAATAATAATGTGGAATGAAAAAAAATGTAATTTGAATTTTTAGGATTATAAAATAAATTTAATTTAATTTAATATTTTATTTACTTATTTATGTAATTATATTTATATTATACGTTATACATGCACCCCTAGGAGAAATAATAATAATAATGTTCCTGTTATTTATTAAAAATGGGTTTATATAATTATTATGAGAATTATTAAGGTCTTATGTGTGGTTCATAATTAAAAAAATGCTCAATAAATACATTGTTAAATCATTTCCTGGGGATTGACATTGCTTTGTATAACACATTATGTAGCGACCCCAATGCCAACTACATAGAGCCGGTACCTACCACTGCTGCATTCTCATAAGATATAAGGAATAGATTCACAATAACCCAAATATATTATAAGACTTGGTGATCTATATTCTAATTTTGTTCACATATTACATTTTAATATAAAAATTACAACATAATTTTTCTCAAAAAATAACATTACTACATCGAGCATTTTCATGCGTATTAATCACAATGCACATCATTGAATCCTATAGAACCTAAAGAAATTAGAACAACCTCGTATTCTTGTAACTTTTATGAAAAACATAAGTGTTAATGAATAAATTATCATAAATGATATGGAATGGTAAATAATTGAACACACATATCATATGACAAATTACTGGGAATGATGTCCGTAAAAAAAGTGATGGAAAATAACTATGAAATAGTTGATTTATATAATTAAATTAATATAAAAAATTTTATAAGGATTAATCGATAAAGAAATATAAATAACAGAAAAATATACCATTTAAATGTTTGAGAATGAAATGTATCCCTAAATTTGTTTTTTTGAAAAACACTAGTATTGAAATAAACTAATAGCTTATAAAATAAATTCTAAATTATTAGACACCATGATTCCTAGGTACATGGAGAGTTTACCATCAAGACCATTTACAATATAGTTTCAAGCATTATATATAAAAAACCACTTCACTAATTCATGTTAATATATTTTACCCAACAAAATACTGATGTATCTAGAGATAATCTATAATTGGGCCCCATCCATTTTATAACTATGAAAATAATTCCACATATATCGAGTAATTAATTTAACTCATAATCTACCGGCCTTATCATCCAATATATGTATTCAGTATAGAATGAGGATTTATTATCATTTTGCAACTTAATAAAAAAACATTAAATATACAAATAATATATTAAATTTTTGTATTTATTAAGAAATAATCATATCAATGATAAATAATGTTTGCATTGAGGGGCAGTTTATTTACCATAATAATTAAATGAGGATATGAATATTGATACTCACCTTTTTCAAAATTATCATAAACCATACCCTGAAACAATAAGGACTGTATCAATATAGTTTTTATTCACTAATTTGAGAATAAAGAGTTTTCCATTAATTTATATAAATATGATAAAATCTTATTTAAAAACATTCTTTTAGAAAAGACCTTATCCAATAAAAAAGAATTCAAAATTCATTTCTTTGAATGTAGTAAATAAAAATATATCCTGAAAATATCATTTTAATGATTCAATAGAAGATTCAATTAAGTTATAAACATTTCTGTACGTAATTCTTTAAATGTTGTAATGAATATTCCATTCTCTCAGTAAAAGCGTTGGAATGTTACTTGTTCAGAAAGAGACCACATGTTTTCATTTAAAGAATTCTGAAAAAATGTACAAATATGACTATCATATTAAAATGATAATGAATTACAATAGTATAATAGAATAAATGTGTTTATTAAACAATATCTTTATACCTATCTTTAATTGAAATTCAATAATAAACCATATAGATTTTGAGGACAGTTTTAAATAAACTATTAAAATGATCATAATGGTAATCTACGAATTAATTAATGAATCGGTTAGGATTATCCAATTAAAATAAACATAATACTGATGTGAAAAAATATTTATAAAAAACCATTATAAATAATATCATAGAATATCATTGATGATGTATATACCCCAATGAATGGAAAATGGATTTTAGAAATATTTACCACTAAGTGACATATAATTCAAATAAACCTAGATCAAAAAACTAAAATGAAAAAATAAAGTACCATTAATAATGATTAATGAATTAAATTATAATTTATGGTTTATTATATATGTCACACTTTGACCCGGCAGCTTGCGGTCGCAGTTGTTTTTATTTATCTATCAATTTTTATTTGTTTCTAGGTTTCATTAAGGTTTAAAAAAATTACTAAACTAAAATTCAATTGATATAAAAACAAAATAATTGAAAAAAAATCATCGAATAATAATAATGATTCTATTATTATTTTGTTTATTATTGTTATATATTTAGTTATTATTATTATTATTATATTGATTATTATTATTATTATTATTATCATGTTATATGTTTTTATTATTACTACTACTAGTATTATTTTTTTCCTTATTCTGAAAACCTAATTGTTTTTTTGTGCGCAAAACCCCCTCCCCAAGTCTAACCCCCCCTATGCGGCCTCTACCCAGTGCGCACCCATGGCCTGCACGACCCCCCTCTACCCAGCCGACTCCATCTCCGGCACCTCCTTCTATCGGCAAGATCCAACATTTCGACGTGCCTCCTCCGACCGGCCAGCACCAGTGACCCACAACCCTTTTCTCTCTGGACGTCCAATCCCGCGACACACCCTCATGCACACCTTGTTGTCAGTGCCACCTCTCCCTTGTCAAGAACTCTCCATCTAGTGCAACATATTACGAAACCTTCCACCTCACCCAACCAGCCTCTCAAACCCCTCTCTGTAGGGTTCATCCTTGGTCTCTTTTTGTGTGAATACGGTGAAATTGATGTTTTGCACCGAAATTCGGGGGTTTCGGCATCAAATGTTGCTATTTCTGAGTATAATATATATTTGGATTATTATATTTCATACATGATTAATTTAATGTGTTACATGGTTAATATGTGGGGCGTGAAGATTTCTTTAAAATGATTTCATATGTGTTAGAATTTGAAGTAGCATTTTGAAATAAAATTGAGTACTTTTCTTTTTTAACTCTAGTCGTTTTATTTAATGTCAATTTATAAATCATGAAATTAGTAATTCAGATTATGTAAGTGATTTGAATAATATTTGGAAGGGTTTTTAGTGTGAGTTTCATTTTATTTGATCATGCAATATCTATAGATTATGTTTTTGTATAGTGTTGTTGTACACCTTGGTAATGTTTTATAAATTATGCAAATGACATATTTCATGGTGAATGTGATGTGAAACTAGTTTTTGAAAGAATATGATATGAATTTGTTTTGTAAATGGTTTCCTATTGTGAATTTTCTTTTACATTTTGCATAAAACCTTGTCGTGCCTCTTTTAGGTGTTTTATAATATGTACAAATGGTTTATCTAGTTTTCCAAGTGGTGTGAATCCCGTTTTCAATGTTACATTTGTTGAAAATGGGTTTCGATGTAATTTATTTAAATATAAATGAATAATTTGACATGTTTGAGTATTTGTGTATTTCAAAATGTAAAATTTAAATGGTTTAAAAAATGGAATACTTGTTTTGGAATTGGTTACAGTTTATGTGATGATTTGAAATGGTCTTGGGAAATGGATAAATTGATTACGTACTTTTAATTTAATATTTAATAATTGGTTTTATGAGTTATGTATGTGGTGTGTTATTGGTGTAGACCCTAGGTGTGTAATTTTGAAATGTTTTGTATATTGATTAACTATTTTATTATTTTGTTAAATTATATGTGTAGTGTGTTGGACATCGCTATTATGGATTCAAGTTGTGAGTGTTAAGAACACCTACATGTGCATGAATAAGGTAAGTCATATACATATAAATTCCCTCTTTGTACATATTCTCTCATGGCATGAGGAATATGTGCAATGCAGTAACATGTATTGTTATATCTGTGTATATTTGCATGTGCATGGAAGTGTACAGGGTCGATTCGAGTGGTATTTGACTAATAACAACAAGTTTTAGGTAATTCCCCTATGTAGTAATCTTTTATTAGAATTTCCATTTTTTCTTGATGTTTTATTAAAATTATTTCCTTGTTTTTTATGTGAAATCCATAAGAACTATATATATATGGTTATGGTTCATAAAAATTCATCTCATAGGGGTTGAACATGAAATGGGTATTACCAAAAGATGTATGGGCTTTCATTCGATTTTGTTATGAAAGTGCAACGACATGAATTATTTTTTAAATGGGGTTCCAATGTGATTTTCATAATGGGATTTGGTGTGAACACGATATTAAAGGAAGGCTTGATCTCCAAAAAAGCATTACTTAATTTTATCTGCGGTTTTAAGATTGATTTAAATATATATTACCTTTATGTGTTCTAAATTGATGAATACCTCTTCTAATGTGATGAGAACCATTTGGCACTTATATATTGGTTTGAGAAAATGGAAAACCCCACCTAAGACATTAGACTTAATTTAAAAAATTGGATTCAAGTGTTAATGTGTGGTGTGTGATATGTGTCTACTTTAACGGCTTCTACGTGGTACTGTGATGTAAACAAGGGGAATGTTATAAAGGAGGGAGATCAGTGATGAGAGGTTGAATTAGTTTTAGATAAGTAATGTGTTATATACATATAAGTGTTCTTGATACAGAAAACTAACCAACAATTAAAATAGAGAACGATGGGGAAACATGTTTATCTAGGTGGGTGAGTAGGACTATACACTAGATGACACGAAATGGGTCCATCCCAGTTTATCTAGCAGGATTGACACAAATACAGTAACTAAATATATGAATTTCTTAAGGTCGTGGTCTTCTAAGACACACTTTCTAAGCGTTGTGGTCTTCTAACCCACGTTTTTTCGAGGGTCATGGTTTATAATCCAAGTTTCACCAAGGTACGAGGTCTCTAGGTTCAAAATTCTTCTAGCTACCTATAGAGAATACCCATGGTGTTCATTTGTGACATGAAGATTACGATGTAACTTTCTTTTCAGTTGTTTCATACTTGATGTCCTATTTTTGAAAACCATATTTTAATCTAAACTAGTTTATTTTCATTTTGAAATGTTAATGCATGCTTGGAACCTATTTTAAAAATGTAGTGGGAGTGAAATGATATACCTGAAAATGCATTCTCATTACTTGAATTTGAAAAAGAGAAACATTAGTTTATTATATCTTATTTTCAAACTGGAATAATTGTATTTCTTAGTAAAGGTGGGGTCATATGACATGGTTATATTTTTGCATTCCTACTAAGAATCTATGTGTTCATGCCTAAATTACTTTTCAATTGCATGTTTCATCCTTGGATTGTTTTTTGGAGCGAGTGTGGTTTAAGTTCCCCAATGACCAATAGGGTCACCTAAGGTATGTCACGTCGCTTCATTAATTCAGTTTTTCTCTTCCAGGTTTTTTGGTTAATTTCCCTTTATTTATCTACTTCTTTAGTTTATGTTAATTTATCTTTTTTATGGGACAAAATCATTACCATCTAGTTTATTTTGATGCCCGACACTAGTTTCAAGCCTGTGGGGATTGAGAACGCCATTAGGACCGTGTCGCGGACTGGGACAAGCACCGATTCGGATGACGACCCGTCTTGGTTTGTGGAAAAATGGTATCATAGAAGGCCCTTGTTATTTGGGGTGTCATGGGACTTTGTGATTAGGTTTATCGGGACTAGAGAGGTAGGTGCGGGAAGGACGTCCTGAACCATTTCCCATCTTGAGACTCGAGTTTCCGGGTGTTGTATGGGATTTGAGTTTTTCTTTTTCATGGTCTATGTGGATGAGGGATCACAAAAGAAGTGATCTACTATTATGCGATGAGCCTGAAAGGAGTAGCGACCCATGTACACCCTGAGTTCATCATCCAATATAATTACTATGGGGATTTCTTCTTGGAGCATGGTCTTCTAATCCATGTTATCGGGTTTGCATAGCCACGAGTTTCTTGTTTTTCAAAATTTTGATATGAGTTATGTTTGACCTTCATTTTGGTTGGTGTGAGTAGATATCATAAATTAAAATGTATTTTGGTGAAGGTGTCTTCAAAAGTGAATATGGTTGTTGGAGTGTAAAATGGTTTTCTCAATGGAAAACGTTTTGGAATTTGGAAATGTGTTTCTGTAATGATAAGTGACTTTCACAAATTTGTTGGGAATTTTTTCATTGTGCTGAATGGTCTTTATTGGATATGAGAAGTGCCTTGAATTGACACTTCTTATTCTTATGAGTGATCACATACATTGAGGTGCACATGCGGCAAGTAGAGAAATTGGTAATGTGAGTGTATGGGTGCTTGAGCTAGCACAAGGATATGTATGTTTGAGACTACATGGGATACCAATGTTTGATATTTAAGTTGTTTTGTTTTCTGAAAAATGGTTTTCAAAAATGGTTTTTTCAAATGTTTAAAAAGTTATTGAGAAATTTTTTAGTCTTCTATTGACATGATTGGTATCATTTTTCTTGGGTTCTTCGTTTTGACATACTGAATTGTGGTTTGAATAGTGATTTGAGTTTGAGCTTTAATTTCTGATTGAGGGGTATAATTTTGATTTATAATGAGTTTATATTCGGATTTGTGCCTCTTCTTTTTGAGTATGCTGCCCAGAATAGTCCCATAAGTTCTTAGTGAGAGTCCTCTAGCTGATGGTTCTACCCAGACTCTTATAGGAGTGGTTGAATTGAATTCGTTTTTGTTATTTTCCAGATTCCATGGTGAACATGATCTATCGAAGGTAGCGGACTGGCTTGGTGAAATATATGGTGTTTTCAAGTTATTGGAAACTCCCAAAGCTATGAGATTCTGTGTTGGTTGGGGTCTGTTTGGAGGTGCAACTTTGGATTGGTGGAGGATATAATCTCAGTGCCCATGCATGATGGTATGTTTTGTTAGGTGTTTAAGACCACTCTCGTCCAATGGTTTATAATCTAGGAAGTTAAGGTGATGAAAGTGGCAGAACATGTGAGTGTCGAGTATGGATAACAAGCAGAGAAGGCCTATATAGGGAATTCCATGGGGTTGACTCCATTTTCTCTGTAGGTAGCATTATGGAATCAGTTATTCATTCTCTTATCTAGGGTCTTCGTCCAGGTTTCCATAATCATTTCTTTTTGGTGTTCGGGAAGGTTCCCCATCCATTTCCGAGAGAAAATCGGTGGAACATGTCTCAGAAAAGCCTTATTTTCAATTCAATCTTTTATTAGTTGGGCCACCCCCTTGTTTTATTCTAGTGTGCTTGATTTTGGTACCTTAAGTCACCTTGTAATTATCCTCCAAAGGCTTCCCATCAGTGTGACAATTTGGGAGATTTGGAGAGGTTTCGCTAGTGGCATCATCAGCAGGAGTCTCGACCAGAGTATAACAGATCCTGACTGAGGGGAAACAAATGCTTCAAGACATCAGTGTGCCAGCCACAATTCTCAATGTGAAGCTCCTCACACAATCGGGAATTGTTTTGTGTGGGGCACATTGGTCTGATTTTTGTCTCCAATGCTGAAAAGGGGGTGGTATGAATTTCCCTGTTCTAGATCTCCCACTTTTAAGGTTCTGTTTTGTTGTAAGAAGTGTAAAGGTCTCTTTTTCTCATTGTGGCCTTTGTTCATTTAATACCCCACTGTGGTTTTAAGAAGGCATGGCGATCTCTTCTTTTTGATAATTTTAGTAGTTTTGTCTCCTCAAATGTGACCCGTTTTGTTTTACTACATGCTCATTTTAGAGATGCTCAACTATTTTGGAAATGATGAGTTATGTGTATGTTCGCTATTTGGTAGAATTATTTTGTGGGTTATCTCATGGGTTAGTGTTTTCTAGTATGGTTTGTATGTTCTTATGTTAGTCTATGCTGTTTGTCTTAAGCTGGCTAGTTCTTAAATGGTGGGGAGACCCACTATGAATCCTTTGTGCCTTTTTCAAGAGTTGGTTTTTGTGGGAGTTTTGGTCCTATTTGCTATTTCCATTTTGGTTCAAGTTACCAGTTCTAGAGTAATCATGTGCAGAGAGTCTCAATATGGGTTGTGATAGTTGGGTTCTTGTGGTGGGGAGAACCCTTCTCTTTTTCATATGACTATTCTCTTTGGTGTTTCCCTTAGAGGTAGTCAGTAGTGACTGATGGAGTGAAATTTCAGACCGAGTTTGTGATTTTGTTGGCTTCGTTCAGTTTCAAACTCGAGTTTCATTTCTAATTCGACTGAGTGACTTTCTAGGGGAAGAAAGATGTTGTGGTGGAGAGAATGGTCACACCCTGACCCAGTATCTTGCAGTCATAGTTGCTTTAATCATTCTATAAATTTTTTTTCACTCTTGGATTCTTAAGGTTTAAAAAAATTACTAAATTAAAATATAAATGAAATAAAAACAAAATAATAGAAAAACTGATCCAATAATAATAATGATAATATTATTATTTAGATTATTATTATTAAAAATTTAGTTATTATTAATATAATTATATTGATTATTATTGTTATTATTGTTATTATTATTATGTTTTATGTTTTTATTAATACTAATATTATTATTCCTATTTTTCTTTTTTTATACACTAATTGTTTTTTTGTTAGTAAAACTCCCACCCATTTATCTAATTCCCCCTACACGCAGCCTCTACCCAGCACGCACCCACAGCCTGCCTGACCCCCCTCCACCTAGGTGACTCCTTCTGTGGTGCCTCCTCTTACCAGCAAGCTCTGGAATTTCATGACGCCTCCTCCGACCTTCCAGAAACAGTGACATGCAACACTTTTCTCTTTGAATTACCAAACCCGCGATGCACCCTCATCAACCCCCTACCGTTGGAGCCGCCTCCCCCATGTCAACAACTTTCCAGCCTGTGCAATATCTTCCATCACCATCCCCCTCACCCAACCATCCTCTTGTACCCCTTTCTATATGGTTCATCCTTGGTCTCTTTTGGTGTGAATATGGTGCAATTTATGTTTCGCCCTGAAATTAGGGGGTTTCGACATCAAAGGTCGGTGTTTCCGAGTGAAATCAACATTTGGCTTATTATTTTTCTTACTAGGTTAATTTAATGTGTTACATGGTTAATAGGTGGGGTGAGAAGATTTTTTTTAATATTTTATATGACTTTGAATTTAATTTATCATTTTGAAATTAAATTGAGTACATTTTTTGTTTAACTCTTGTCATCTTTTTTGACGTCAATTTTTAAATCGTGAAATTAGTTATTCAGATATGGTAATTGATGCGAATGATGTTTGGAAAGGTTTTTAGTGTCAGTTTTCTTTATAAGATCATGAAATATCTGTAGATTACATTATAGTATGGTGTTTTTGTGAACCTTGTTAATGTTTTATACATTATTAAAATGACTTATTTCATGGTGCAAGTGATGTGAAACTAGTTTTTGAAAGAATCTGATATGCATTTGTGTTGGAATTGGTTTCTTAGTGTGAATTTCGATGTACTTTTTGAGTAAAACCTTGTTGTGCCTATTTTAGGTGTTTTATATGTTTTAAAAAATGTTTATCTAGTTTTTCAAGTGGTGAGAATCCCGTTTTCAATGGAACTTATGGTGAAAATTGGTTTGGGTGTATTTTTTTATGATAAATGCATAATTTAGCATGTTTGAGTTGTCATTTATTTTTAAATATAAATTTTAAATGTTTTAAACAATGGAATTCTGGTTTTATAATTGGATACGGATTATGTGATGATTTGAAATGGCTTTTGGAAATGGTTAAATTGATTATGTGCTTTTCATTTAGTAATTTTTAATGGGTTTTATGGGTTATGTAAGTGGTGTGTTTTTGGTGCATACCCTGGGTGTGTTATTTTGAAACGTTTTGTAGACTGTTTAAGTGTGTAATTGTTTTATTAAATTATATGTGTAGTGCGTTGGACCTCGCTACTATGGTTTCATGTTTCAGGTGTCAAGAACTCTTACATGTGCATGCATAAGGTAAGACATATACATATAAATGCACTCTTTGTACATATTCACTCATGGCGTGGGGAATATGTGAAATTCATCTCGGGGTATTTATATATATGTGCATACATGAATGTGCATAGAAGAGTGCATGGTTAGTTCGAGTGGTCTTCGAAAAATAAAGACATGTTTAATGTAGGTCCCCTATTCCCTAATATTTAATTAGAATTTCGATTTTCTATTGATGTTTAATTAAATGTATTTCATTGTTTTTTATGTGAAATCCATACGCACTATATATATATGGTTTCAGTTCTTAAAAAGTTGTTTCATAGGTGTTGAACATGAAATGGGTATTTCCAAAAGATGGTTGGCCTTTCTTTTGATTTTTATATGAATGTGTAACTATATGCATTATTTTTAAAAGGGGTTACAAAGTGATTTTCCAAATTGGTTTTGGTGTGAACACCAGATTAAAGGACTATTTGATCTCCGTAATAGTATTACTTCATTTTAAGTATGGTATTAAGCTTGTTTAAAATATATAGTACCTTTATGTGTTCTAAAATTAAGAATACTTCTTCTTAAGTGATGAAGTTTGTTTGGAACTTTGACATTGATTTGTGAAAATGGAAAACCCCTCTTGAGGCATTCCCCTTAATTTGAAAAATGTGATGTAAGTGTTAATATGTGGTTTGTGATATGTACCTAGTGTAAAGGAATGTTCATGTTTGTGTGATGTAAAGAGGTGGAATTCACTTAAGGAGGGAGATTTTTGGTGAGAGGTTGAATTAGTTTTAGATACGGAATGTTTTATGTACATATATATGTTCTTGATAAAGAAAACACACCACCAATTGAAATAGAGAACGATGGAGAAACATGTGTATCTAGGTGGGTGACCAGGACTAGTACGCTAGATGACACGGCAGTGGTTCATCCCAGTTTGTCTACCAGGATTGACACAACACCACTAACTGAAGATACAAATTTCTAAGGTTCTTGAACTTCTATGTCACGTTTTCTGAGGGCTATGGTCTTCTAAGACACGTTTTTTCAAGGGTCGTGTTCTTTATGCCACTTTTCACCATGGTATGTGGTACCTAGGTTCCAACATGTTCTAGCTACCTATATGGATTACCCATGGTGCTTGTTACATTCTGCTTGTGATGTGACTTTCTTTACCGTTGATTCATACAAGATGTATTTTTTGTGAAAACCATATTGTAATCCAAACTAGTTTCATTTCATTTTGAAACATTAAAGAATTCTTGAAACCTATTATGAAGATGTAGTGGGAGTGAAATGTTTTACCTGAAAATTCAAACTCTTTACTTCAATTTGAAAAGGAGAAACACTATTTTATTATATCTGAATTTCAAACTAGAATAATTGGATTTCTTAATAAAAGTGGGGGCATTGGACATGGTTATATTTTTTCTTTCCTACTGATAATCTCTGTGTTCATGGCTACATTAAATTTAAGTTTCATGATTCAGCCTTGGATTGCTTTTGCGAGCAAGATTGTTTTAAATTCTGCGGTGACCCACAGGGACACCTGATGTATGTCACATTTCTCCTTTAATTCCATTTTTCACTGCCAAGTGGTTTGGATTATTTGAATTTGTTTATTTTCTTGTTTAGGTTAAGTTTATTTATCATTGTTATGGGCCGCAATTGTTCCCACCTAGTTTATCTTGATTCCCAACACTAATTATATGCTCATGGGGATTGAGAACACTCTTTGGGCCATGTCACGGACCAGGTCGAGTGACGATTTGGATGAAGACCTCGCTTGGTTTGTGACAATATACATTATCTAAATGTAATTAGGGGGAAAAATTACAATATTCCTTAGAGAAATTAAATTTTGATTAAATCCCTTAACTAATTATTCCTTTTGGATGAACATTATTTAACTTATTTTCTTGTGGTTTTAGCCTTGTTATTTAATTATTCTTGAACCGTATTATAATTTATAATATTGTTTAAAACCCTTTTATAACTTCATATTACCAACTCATTAATAGAAATTAATTATTTTCATCAATTTTGTATTATTTTCCATGTTTTATTTCATTTTTGGTGTGTAAATATTTCAGTTAATATAATTATTATATAGTGTCATCATATCAATGATTAGAATCATGAACTCCTTATTATAGTTTTACAATAATATTAAATTTTAAAACCAGTCATGAATAATGGTTAAAAAAAATGCATTATGTTATGATGTTGGATTTAGTAGGTTGTACTATAATGAGTATGTTTTCCATTTTTCACTTATCACTATAGAATAGAGGTAAGTAATATATAGCCTTCCCAATAAGATTATAATATCACTAATGTCATAAAATACCATTATAAATTTCATCCATGTGGTGTTGTTGTTAAAAAAGAGTTATATCATTTCGTAATTGTTGTAGTCCACATTTGCATGAATGACGTTGTCATCATTATGTGAGAGAAATGGAATGAAATAAAATGTTGTTTATTATATTTAATAAATTATTAATATATATGTAATATCATAAATATGTTATTTATATAAAATACAATAATAAAATATTTCCTTATCACCTACCATGAGAATCATTAGTGAATGGAAAATCACATCAATACGCAAGAGCGGTAGTGCATCGTACACATTAGAAATTTTATCATTACTCAAAAAACAATTTATTGTGAAAAGATATATGTTATATAGTGACATTTAAAGGGATTAATATGTTATAAATCCCATATATAATCTATATAATAATAATCATACCTAACCATGAGAGTTTAAAATAGAAAAATGATTAACATTAGTTCGCGAGACATTAATGCCACAAATAAATAATAATGATCTATTAAACGTCATTTAAACAAATTTTATCTAATTTATTTAAAGAATGTGACTTATTTTATATGCGATAAATTCATTATGATAATAAAAATAAAAATAAAAATATTATATTTATTAGATATGGGGTTTTCAATAGATTAAGAGAATAATCATGTACCTTTGAGTGGTTATTTGTTATATATCCCTTCTCTTTAAATTCCCAATTATATCATTTCATAATGATAGACACAAACATGTGAATCAAATTACCCCTTGAAATTATAACAACTATATAGAGAAATTTATTTGGATTTCTCTCAAATACGTAGAGTAAGAATTATCGTCCTCTCCATTAAGTCATGAGAGAACATAGAATAAACCTTCATTCCTATAGTATTATGTTGTTAATGAGTTCAATATTGTTGTTAAATTTTGTGAACAATTAATATGTAAATACCTAGTATCTGGTTATTGAATTTTTTTTCATTATATTTCATTGAAAATTATCACATGTCACTTAAATATTTATAATGTTCACATGAACTATTTATTGGATTATAAAAAAAAATTTGGGCATTGACCCGACTGGCCAATCATCCACCCAAAACATTTCTATTAATCACCCATGAAAAATTAAATTACAATATAAAATATTACCAAAATGATTATACATGTATAACAAATATTTTACTATTTATGGCTCTTCACCTTTCCCAAAATAAAATCATGAATTAATGGAATTATTATAAAGTTAATGCCATTTTGATGTGGAATCATTATTAGGAGAGACAATGTCTTTTTTCCCATCATAATAAAAGGTTGGAAAGAAAATTATTTGAAAAGGGAAAATCAATAAAAAAATATTTTTGGATATTCCCCTTGGTGACCATATATTCATCTAAATCTATATCAATGATTTAGTCATCAAAAACCATCCATATAACCCACTCTATCCCAGTTTGTATGTTCTAGATATTTTTAATTACCTTCTATTCAAAACCCATATTGATACATTGATTTCATCATTATCATGATCACTTTTTCCCCAATTGTTACAAAAATATATTAATAATAATTATATTAATAATAATGACATTATAATTATAATTATAATTATAATTATTATTATATGCTAACCACTATAGAAGCCAAAATTATAAATATCACGCCCCATAACAAGAAACTGGGGGTGGAACACAATACCCCTTTCACTTAGATGAGGGTATTTTAATTAAAATGTACCGTACAAATGTGAATGTAAATTATTATATAAATGAGATTTAAAAAACATTAAATGTTTTTAGGAATATTTAAAATTGAATATAAAATCAATTCATATTTAATCATTATCAAATAATTCAAAAAACCATAAGTTCACATATCAATATATTTATTATTTTTACATCTATTAACAACACATATAATTCATTTTCTAAAACACATGGGATCCTAAAATTTATCATGACCTAATCAATATATTATATTTGGCCTACATCCATATGTCACATTGGGCACACCACCTCAAACACCAGAGGTTATATATAAGAAATTATGGTCTGTAGTGTTATAATGGAAATGAAATACACTAATTATTTAGTAAAAATAACCAACATTCATATAAAAATAATAATCAAATTATATATAACAAATAAAACCCAATATTCTATTTAAAATTAAATAAATACATACAAAAAAATGACCCAATTATTCCTTAACAAATTCAATCATATATAAAAATTAAAAAATTACAATGAGGATTTAAAATCAAAAATTAGTCTTATCATATACTAGTATCTGATAATTATTGGATATCTCCATTAAAATCATAAAAAAGAAGTATTATACCCTAAAAGAACAATTTATGTGGATATTTACTTAGGTACCAATGTACTAGGGCCTCTTGATAAGGGTGTGAGAAAAAACACTCTAGTCCACCACAAATGGTGTACCTATAATAACTAATAAACCAAGTGTATGCACATGGGGCACAATCTATATAAAAATTTATAATGAAGTATACTAACATTAAAAAAATATCCTTAGGTTATAGGGATTCAATCTAGATCGATCATACCTACTTTTTTAACATCCAAATTTCTTTTATTCAAAATTCCATCATTTGGAACCGAGTTCCACATATACCCCACACTCTAGAAACAAATGTCACATCATTCGGAACTTTTGGAAAAAATATCGAAATCATGAAATTATGAAACATGTCATCAAGATACTCTATGGAATACCAATAAAAATCATGATAATATATTTCTTAAAATTAGGAATCATAAGGGAATAACCAAACACTTATTGGAAAATATATCATATCATCATTAATGTTTTGGGATATCGTAATCATGATCAACAAAAACGTATAACATCATCTAATATCATAAGGAAATTATAAAACCTCATAAAGATAAATATTTTACATCATTAAGAAACATATCAATGTATGTTTACCCTATCTAGAAAAAATAATCATACCAACTAACCCTATAGTGATCCCACACCCCAACATAGAATATATAATTTAAAATGAAAATTTAGTAACATATATTTAAAGCATACCTCACATAATCCAATATTAGATTAGCCACTCATTAGAAATTCTCACATACATCCTAGAATTCCCTCTCAATGACACAACCTAGACTCATGACTCAATGATTATCTCATGCCATAAATAATGATTCAATGATCATCAAGACTCATCGGTAAATCCATAAATGAAATTCCCAGTCCATTATGATGATATCATAGAACCCATCAGCATCCACATCATTACCACTTGGGTATCTAGTAGGGTCATATAGATCCATACAAGACTCTTTTCATATGTCACAATCAATATTTAGGTTATATGGTGGTTCCCATGATAAAAATCACATCCTCTATACATTACCACTCTCTTCAGTCAACATAAAAAATATGAACAAACCAAACTCTCCTAACCCATTAAATATTCCACAAACTGTGCATAGGATTCTCCTTCTAATTATGAAATCTAGGTTTGAATCCCATCAATAATATTGTGTAATGACCCCAACGCTATATTTATAAAATATTGTCCTAATTTTATGTGTATCAAATAACATACTTTTGTTACACTAAATATATGAAATAATTACCACGTCCCATCTAAAGACATCATAGGTTAGATCTCGAATGTCGAACCTATAAATAATTCAACCAATGGTATTCCAACCTACAAAATAACATATTGTTGGTTGGGAAACACTCACCCCTCTCACTAGTTTACAATCTCAAAAGATATAAATATAACAATATTTCTTAATGTACATTTCAGACTATTCCTTCTAATTCCATCAGTCTTACTAGCTCGAATGGAGAATTGGGAACCTATCTTTAGGTCGACTACGTTGAATTATTGAAATTATACCATTCATGTGTTATTATATTCAATTAAATATATTTTTAATAAATCACTCATATATTATCAATTGAGTCATCAATTAGTAATCAATTTCCAATCGTGGTCATTGTCAATTTAATTTTATCTACATGTATCAAAGATTAATTCATTTTAAAAATATTATATTTCTAATTCATTTCATGATTTCATATAAAATGAAACATAATAATGAAAATATTCCATATCGGGATATCCATACCCACCTATTTCGTATCATTTTTTATTAATGGAACTTCATCCTCCATTTCTCAAGCTCGTCGAAGCCTCATCCAATATCACCTCGTTTTAGAAGATCATATATCTATCCATCAAATTCAGAATGTTTAATTATTAAAAAATATCTTAGTTTTCTAATTAATTAAAATATTTATAATTTAATAAAAATTAAATTACTATATCAACATAATAACAAAATAACTAACCACACAAAGAAGATCCATAGATTACCCCGAACACCAAACGAAAAAAATAATTATCAATATTCAATGATTCATCGATAAATTTTATACCATTTAATCAAAAACCCTAGAAACATTAATGTGGATAAATGCATATAAAAAAATACAAAGAAATTACATTAGACCTATTGGTATTTCTTCCTCTATGTAAATAAGATTCCCTATCCTTCCATATGATATCCACCATGATATGATTCAAATAATTGATAAAACCCAAGTAAAAATTAAAATATATATAAATATAGAGATGGAATGAAATAATTAAATAAATAAGAAGAGGTAACATGACTATAATAACAATGAAAAGATACACATATAACACCCCTGATGAAGGGGGAACGTGTGAGGATAAATATGAGAGGATTGAATAATAAAACCTCATTCAAGGTGCTATCAGACAAAGAACAAATGGAAGATATAACATAAAAACATTGGTTTCTCCTTGAGTAAAGGAAACAAGATATTACCCACATTATCATGAAAACTCACTCGGACATTATATAATGACCCCTATAATAGGAAAAATCATCCCAAAATATAATAAACGTTGCATGTCTAAGAATAAGTGGCATGAGACATTGAATACTAACTCCATAACCCACAATACACCAACACACGTCGATTCTCCATACTAGGGAAACCAATAATTGTATTTGATCCCATAAACATCAATAAAATAATTATTATATGTTGTCTTAGAGTGTTACTTTAGTAATATAGGATATAATTACACTTCCCAACACATAAAAAATGATTCATACCATGACATTCCAATACATAGTATGTCATTATATCCTGATGAACACCTAAAACATAACCCATTAAAGGGTTGGTTTTTACCCAAAATTGACTCTAATGATCACCTTATAGCCGTGCACACCTATCAATAATTTATGCATAACAAAATTAGTCACATCAATATGTACCAACCATATAGGTTTCAGTCAAAGTCCCTATTATCTATGCATCCCATTCTCCATGGGAAAAAATTGCATAACTAATAATTTCTTAACTTATAAATAAAAACCCAAGAATATATGTTATCTTCTATAATTAGCATTGATGTTAATTTTAACATTGATATTAATTGAACATTGTACATAATACATGACTAACCCACTTTGTTTCATATCTAAACACCAATTGAGATTCAATTTCAAAATCAAAATAATCAAGGTAAACTATTCTCCAAAAACTACATACTCTCTATACTCCATTAATATTAATGGTATAGTGATCAATAACACAAATCTATATAGATATAGCCATATTTCATCTTATAATTTTTATTTTGGTTTATTTTGATCCTTATTATAAAAATTCCACTAAAAATTTCTAGATTCAATTTATGATGTTTCTCACCATAAGAATGATCTATCGAAATTTCATTTCATTTTTCCATAAAAAATCACTATTAATTCCATAAAAGTCATAACTGTTAATGCTATGATAGAACCTTATGCAAAACGTTTTGATAAAAATACCAACAAGTATTTCATCACCCGATCACAATTCCATTTTTATTAGACATATTATACGAATAATTAACACCCATACCGAAATAAGTTTTATTATCATTGTAACTCCATTGTTAGATCCTCAAAAAAATTAATTAGACATTATGTACTTAATCAGGTCAATGAAAATTAACCAATACAAAACTCTCTCGAGTAACTCCAAATCTATACCAATCTTTATACAAATATATGGAAATAAAAATATCACATTTGAGTTGAAGAAACAGTAGATAAAGAAGATAAAATTGACTCCAACTTCACACTAACATCCAAATGGAATCCATTTCATTGAATGTTTTTTATCACTATATACATAACAAATATAACAACATATTTATGCCTCTATGAATGATATTATTCTCACCTCAATATGAGTATTATAATTTTTGACTTACTAATTGAAATTGAAGATCCTTAGGGTTCATATTATTTTTATAACCATATATAGTGACTTTGTGTGACCATTATTCTCTTACCTAGCATGAATGATATTATTTTTATTAATTTGCATGAAATAAAACAAGGGACACAAGTAATCAAGGAGGAAGAAAGAAATGTAGGCCCAGGGAATCCCCTTTCACCACACTGACACACTCGAGTGGCCGAGAATGAAGGTCTTCAAAGATCCTAAGTGTTTCCTCCTGCCAACCTAACCGAGCAAGTCTGTCGGCCACAATGTTGGATTCCTTCTAGTTATGGTGAAAAATCTTCCCTTGATCAGTCTTATCCTTGTATCTTCGGATGTGGTAGACCAGCTCCCATGGGATTCTACGACTGCCATGAAGAGCCTTGACAAGAACCTACGAATCAGACTCCACCTCAGTGATCTGCAAGACTTTCCTTCTACAGATCATGAGCCCGGAATGAAGGGACTGGACCTCAACACCTAAAGAACAACCTGGCCCATTGAAAGAACTAAAGGAAACCAGGACAGAGCCCCAACTATCCTAAAGTAAACCACCACCTATCATGACCACTTCCATGTAGGATCCGTCAATATTAAGTTTCAAACCATGTCTCGGAGGATGCCACTTATCCCATGAGCCATTTTTCATGCTCTTCATGCATGGACGATTGATGAGATTGCAAACCGTCACCAACAGAAGTCCACCATTGATGAGAGAGGAAATATCCATGATAAGAGATCGTAGATGAACCTTCAGGGATCACAGGGAATGAGGAGTTCATAGACAAACCTTGTTTTGTGCCTCCAAGAAGATCCAGCAAATGGAGATCAAAATTACCGCTCTGATGTTGCATTCCATATTTCTGTTATCCGTACCCCTGAACCATGTAGAAACAAACTCCTGAGGAGACCTGGTATTTCTACCCAACTACTGAGGGTGGGTGAAGAGAGACCAGAGGTAGGAAGCCCACTGTCCCTGGAAGAAAATATGTGTCGTCATCTCAGCTTGTGGAATCGCACAACAGTAGCACAAGGAAGCAATATGCACACCCTTCTTCTATATATTCTCCTCATTAGGTAGCTATCTGTTACAAACTCTTCAAAAAAGGAAGTTCATCCTTGAGGGAACCACGTTGCACTAGGCAGCCGGAACCCTCTCTTCCAAATTGTGATCCTGTCAAAGAATCTTCCTGTACCCGCTGCTATTGTACCTGCCCGAGCTAGTCTCCAAAAATCATCATAAATCAGGGTCATCGCTCATAACGATACCATAAAAATGACTCATCAAACATGGGTTTAAGATCCCATGTATAAAATCATACTGATCATAGGAATCCCAGAAAAAAATATCAGGACACGGGAAGCCTGGGAAAGAAAGGACCTCACCCGCCCAGTTGTTGATCCAGAAACTGATGTCCCAATGGCTAACCACCCATTTGTGAAATTGGACAAGGTTTCGAGATGAGAGAACATATATTTGGCCAAAACTGTATCCCCATGAGGGACAGCCGCCTCTTGCCATCTATATCGCATGTTGAAAAATTTCACCCAGAGAGATTCCCCGCAAATTATTTCCCAAAACAACTTTTACTATAAGCAGAGTATGGTGTCATGAATATCACAGAGGTCGACACCTCCTTCCTCTACCGGGCTAGCCAACAACTTCCATGATTCCCAGTGTCACCATCCATCCCACTTTGCATCCCAAATAATGGTGTTCATTATTTTTTATATCCCTTCCACAATGCCTTTCAGAGGTATGACGATGGATAATGTGTGCATGGTTATGGACGTGAGCACACTGTTAATCAGCATGACTCGTCCTCCAAAAGATAGTAGCTTGTTCTTCCAGCAAAAGATCCTTCCCAGGAGGCGATCATGAATTTCATTGAAATGTTTTTTTTCTAATATAGCCATAAGAGAGTGGCACCCAAGGTACAACATCGGAAGCCTCTTCCTTCTGAACCCTAGAATTCGTTGTATCTCCTTGAACCTTCTCTCCAAGAATTTCTATGGAATAAACACATGACTCTTCTCAGTATTAATATCATGACCACTGAGACTGGAATAGATATACAAAATTTCACTGAGGTGGCACAAGGATCTGCGTTTTCCATTTGTGAACAAAAAAATATCGTCAGCGAACATCAAGTGGGAGATACTTCCCATGTTACCTCTTCTATGGAAGGGTTTCAACTTTCCCTCAGCCAAGCAACAGTTCAAGTTTTGAGACATGCCATCCTGGGCAAGCATGAACGGGAATGGTGACAGCGGATCTCCCTGCCTAATGCCCCTAATGGACTTGAAGTAACCAATGCTTTTACCCATTAAAGAGATCGAGAGCCAAGGTGAGGAATAGCACCTGAAGCATATGTCGTAGAACCAATCTTAAAATCCCATTTTATCATGATGGAAATGATAATGCTCCATTCAATGTTTTCATATGCCTTGTTCATATCCATTTGGAAAATAACGTTGGAACCAACCGCCCACTTGTTGATGTCATGCACCAATTCTCTAGAATGTCAATCTCTCCTTGAATGTTCCGGCCCTTAATGAACCCATGCTGCTCCTCTAAGACCACCTTGGTGATGATCCTAGAGATTATTCTCCCAATGACAATGTCCAAGATTTTATAAGACACGTTTCAAAGAAATATGGGCTAGAAGTGGTTGATCAGAGTAGGGTTTTTGATTTTCAGAATAAGGGCCACACTTGAGGAGGAGATACCTTTGTTCAGAGAACCACCGCCAAAGAAATCCTGCACCGCCTCCACAACCTGCAGTCCCACCATCTCCCAAGCCGCCCTGTAGTAGGAGACTGGGAACCCGTCCAGGCCATGTGCACTATCCACTGTCATACTCGACCATTATTCTCTTACACATGAAATAAAATGTTAAAAAAGTATGTTTTCCCTAGAATCATTTAAAATTTCATTTATTATGAATGTCACAATCTGCAACATCCTATAGTCCACCTCCCACTGAAATTATTTTCTTGTATAATTATATAATCATAGTGAATGATATGATTCTAATATTTTAAAAATAAAATTCTCCCTGGGATATACTCAACCATCATATGTAACTCTTAAAAAATCAATCGATGAATGTAACCTACCAATATAGATGAAACAACTCCCATTCTCTTCCAACACACTGGACTGTCAGTGTGAAATGAGTTTCATTGAAACCATCATCAATTTTATCAAACATTGTCTTTAATTAATCAAAAAACCAAATGGAAATTATGCATACCCATCATTCACTCACCATAACATATCAATAAATGCACAAAAAATAAATTTAAAACTACACCCTCATCCCCATGGTTAATTTATCCACTAAAAACAGATTCATTTTTAATTTTACATCATTCAACTCAATCTCACTCATGTCTAGTAGTTATTTTCTATCATATCATATAATAATCTAAACCACTAAAATTATCAACGCTAAATTTTCATCCATTATTATATTATATTCACGATTGGATTACCATACATCATTTATATCTGAACATGTTTTTTCATGCTCGAGGATTCTATATCATGTTATGGTCTACCACATGATCAGGGAACATTTGGAATTTGTTCCAAAAAACATAAATCAAAAATACACATTATACTAATAAACCATATATCCCATGATCAAAACATAAAATTGATACCTCCTTTTATCATCCCCTTCTATGTTCATAGTAAATTTAATTTGGATAGGTCAATGCATGAACTTATACACAACTCATAATTTTTTTAGGATTTTGACATCTATATAGGTTCTATGGTGTAACCATGTAGAGGTTATACACATATATTAGAGTAATAAATAGTGGAATATAACAATGAATTGTAAATAATAAAAAATTATATTATGATTAGGATATAAATAAACATGTTGTATTACCATTTTATATATCACTATCCTTACCACATAATCAAATATTCAAATTAATGAAAAAGGGATCCTATACTACCATACCATAGAATCATCGATTCGATGCCTCTAAATACCATTAATATTCTATATTTTTATCAAGAAATAATACACCCTTTCCCCACCTAAACACATCAACATTATGTCTACATAGAAATAAATGTTTTATGGATGACCGCTCTGGTTGTTAGAAAAACCTCCAAGGGCCACAACAAATGGTGTCCTACACATAAGATGAAAATATATTATATAAAAATTTAATATAGTGAAATTATTAAAATAAAATCAACCCATAATAAAATTATCACTTTTAGTCCTTAGGTATTAGGGTGAACTAATGTATTGTTCGTATTTACGTCTCATAGTGAACATGTGTCTTTGAGAATATTATTATCATAAGGAACATGTGCCACACACACCCCTCACATTAGAAACATATTTCACCTCACATAGATTACAATGGTAGAGTTTTTCTACTCTAGAATCAAGTAACAGATCATCCAAAAACATAGGGTAATACCAACAAACATCCCATTAGAATATTTTATATCATTATGAAACAAAAGGGAATACATGAAACATAACTTGAACCATATATAAGAATATCTGAAATTCCATTAGAATTCCTAATTCCAAATGTGAAAAATGACATCACCTAGAAAATCAAGTGGAATTATCTCACCCCACAGGGACACATTTCAGTCATCATTTTGAAACTAATTGTATTAATCAAACCAAAATGAAAATATTAGTCATTACGTCTAAAACTGAAGGTTAAAAAACCCCAACAAATATGAAAAACAATTTTTAGATGGTACTTAGTTCCCCATGTACAAAGAATAAATAAAATTTGCTCAACATGGGTTTCTAATTTCTAGAACGCATAATATATCTCCTAGGGTATCTGATCATTAAAATATCTAGTACTCATCACTTATGTCATTTATTATACATTTATGATCATATTATGATGGTATGATCTTAAATGATGAACCCCCTAGACCACCACTGTCACTCATGCTAAAAAAATGAACTTATCGGTGTCCAAATCACACTGAATTAATTATCCACATTGTTAAAAAACCTATCTAATTCTCATATAGGTTTTCACTTTCAACCATTATGTTATAATTTTTCACCAAAGATTGGTAATTCAATAACCCATGAAATGCCAATCTATTTGGTAAACATGACATCTACACATCCTCCATAGTCCTTTGGGTCATACCATAATTTCCACTCCTAATGTGGGTTCCTTTATCTCATTATCTTATATAGGGATAAAACAAATAATAAAGTGATAAAAACATCCCTCAACACCTACATAATTATATTATGGGCCACTCATAATCGTAGGGAAAGAAATATCATTGTCCCACTAATGGGATAGAATAATTCACTTCTCATTTCCCATGTCATCATTGGTAGGTCATATGATTCCATATAGACAGATTTTCCTAACTATGGTATACTCACCTTTGTAATAATATACTTATAGGGGGATGAACACTCACCCCACTCAATATTAAACTATCATAAAGCCTATTAGGGTTCACAATATACAATTACTACCTATATGTTAAATTCATCCTCAAACTATAAAAAATACCTACTTGAAGGGTGTTATGTGATCCTATCTTAGAGTCCATTGTGTTTATTAAATAAAAGTACACCGATGTACAATACCCATACCTCATGGAATATATTTATTATCCAGCACTCAGACATCCGAGGTTAATGAGATAAAAAAAATTCCAATGGTCCATTATGGACCATGACATTTATATAATTTATAATGGAATTAGAGAACAACTAGATTTAAATGTATGGTCAATCACACACATATGGTGAGAATGTATGTTGCATTAAAAAAATCAACATGAAAGGACAACATAGATATTTAAAAGGAAACCCTAACTTATAAGAGTTTATTTCATTTAATATAATATATTCTTCCATATCATAATCTCATGGAGGGATCATCTAAGCACAAATCATCATTTAATAAACTACCTCAAGATGATATATTCAAAATAATCTATTATAAAAATCTATAAATAAATATTGTATATAATTAAACTAGGATAAAAAAATGAATATATGTCCAACTCACTACACAAATATTATGACTATCCAAACCTAAAATTATTATTGAATAGACATAACAACATCCCATGGAAAACACATATCAATAAAAAGTGATTTATACATAAATTTATTTTTATATAAACAAATAACCTTGAAATATTTTTAGGTAAATTAAAATTTAACCCTATAGATAGAAATATCATGTGTCCATATTTCTTGATTTCCTCTAGAAAAATAGAATGAAATTCCAATAATTCATCATTATTTACAAAATAATATGGTAGGAAATCATTTATGAATGTCAATCGGATATCATAAAAAATCATATGTTCAGAAAATTAAGGAAAATTATATTAAAGGGAAATATGTAAATCATTTAGAATCAATTTGAAAAATGGTCATAGGGGAACCCTTGATGATAATAGAGTAAAAAATAGTTATTATATGGGAGGACCAACCAAAATAGAATACCATGATAGGTTATTTGACCAATAACTAAAGGGATGTTGACCTCAAAAGGGTGGGTATAGTATTTTTTCAAAAATACTACCCATCAACAGTGTTATGAAATAAAATATATTAACTATGTATTGATTATTGTAGGAATATTTCTTAATAACCTTGTATTTTTCAATCATAGTAAAAATAAGGGAGTTGGGTCCTGGTGCATCACTAAGGACATCCTTCCCTTGATACACCCCGATGCCTAATGGCTCTTCCTCATATTGCAACTGATACCCAAATACGAACCCCTCATATTCATGAACTCATCATGACATGACCTAAATATTTATATAGAATTGTAAATTATGAACATAGTTCTATTCCATAAGTGTTTAACAACAATGAACCTTATCCAAAATTTTCAACGTGATATTATATAAGTGAAATTGTATTACGAACACCCATAATAAACTAGATAAAAAAATTATTCACCCCTACATTACACCAATTATCACTGAGGAACCAAATACACATCCTAGGCTTAGATCTGTATCCATATGTATATTATAAATATTATTCATCACTCTTAATTCCGATAAAATCCCTAATTCACTGAATATACCTTGTTCTAGGAAAAATTTTAATTTCCTCTGAATTTTATAACCCAAATAGATATGGTTGTTTACATGTCCCGAAAACCACGAGTTAATCATAGGGTTCCTCTTACATGTGTGCATTGAAAATATATGAATCCATCATTATCTTAACTAATGGTAAAATTAGTGAAGAATATTTTTTTATTAATCCTCTTCTAACCCGAGGAATCCCCTATAATTATGCTATATTCCACAACCTAATAGAAATGATCTAATCCTTACAAAAATATATCAATAAATTAATAATATCAATATGATGCCATAGAACATGTAATATTACAATGATAAAATTTCATAGCAATGATCTACACTATTTTGCTAAAAATAACACACATTCACACATAACAATAACCTTTCCGTTTTCCATTTATACTGACAAACATGCACCCTATCTTTCAAAACAACAACCATTTATATTTGAATCTTATCAATGATATTTTACTTAAATATTTTATCTATGTCTTAGATACTTAGTGGAATATTTCATGTAGTATAATCCTCGAACAATAGTGCGATGATAAATCAATCCAAACGTTAAATAAAAAAATCTATTCATACTTTTATTTTACCAAACACCAATAATGAAAATATAAACTTTTATCATAGAAAAAAATTAATTTCACCCTATACCATGTTTTTACTATTAAAACATGTAATAAATATAAATAAATGTATATAGAGAGAGGTAAAAGGGATTTAGAGCTAAATATTTGTTGAATCGAACCAAAATTATATGTTAATAAAAGAAAAATAGTAGTAATGGAAGAAGTCATTAAAAGATTACTTGACATGATTCCTCTGTAAAGAGAGCTCGTTTGATGAGAATAATGTGTATAAAATAACATTGATTAAAACATATATAATTGTTTATGTTGTCTAATATTACTATATTGACTATATTCATTGTCCTGGAGAATCAATATTAGATTATTATTTTCCCTCCAATGTTTTCTAACATATACATTATTTGGGATTAATTTAGGGAATTATAATTAAAAAATATTATTGTCTTTTGGAACAACTAATTTGAACTACATTTTCCCTTATGTGTGATACAAACTCTTCTATTCATGAATTTACTAGTTCATCCTCCAAAATCCCCCACAAAAACCCAATTTCACTACCAAAACTCCGAAAATACAATATACATTAAGAAATAGTTTTAAATACCTCAAATTATGTATTTAAATAGATTATACCATTGCATTTCCTATCCTCATGATGTTATAGAGAATTTTTGATGAAAACTGCTTGAACATTTATTGACACATATAAAGTTATCATTTTAGAATTTATTATTTATTGGTCCCATGTTTCTAAATTATATATACTGGGTAGAAAATTATAACACATAATTATTTATAATGGATATGAAGTTAGTTTTATAACATGAGACGTTGAAAATATCAGGAATGTAATAGTAATTGGTCTATTGAAAATTATTTATATATATTTTGTGATAAAAAATTAACTATGATGGGCCTTAAATACAAAGGTAATAACGTGTTTTTTGCTAATCTACGTGTTCCCCAACCCTGTTGAAACTCAATGGAATAGTTGGTCACCTACTAAAATATGAAATGATCAAAGGGAATTATCAATGTATAAACATTTTCTACCCTTTCCATGGTCAACTATTACTTTATTATAAAAACATTTTAATATTCATTAATTTTAAACATAATTACACTTGAGATGTTTCACTTAATTTTACTAAAAAATATGTTAAAGACATGGTCTCACATACATCACAAAAATGGGAGAAATACTCACTACTAATTAATGATTATTACTTTACATAAACTAAATTAAAATGATATTTTCCTATGATGATTCACTAAAATGTTGCACACAAGCTCTATAAATATCGTCAAATATCAGTATCCATTTTTTGGATCTCTAATATATATAAGGAGAGAGATTACATCTAAAATTTGACTAAATATATAAAAAAGTATAAATAATCAAAAAAACAATAAGATAGACTATGATCTATATTAAAAAATGTTAACATTTCAAGAATATTAATGTCATTCATAAAATATATCTTTTTAAATGAATCGATGTAATTTATTTTTAAATTAGCATAAAATGAGATAATTTTAATATTTTATCCTTGATTAATAATATTTAATAATTCTACATATATGTATTTGGAAAAACCATAACTAAATACTTTAATAATTAATATATCATCGCCAATAGAATAAAAATAGTTACTAAATTCACATAAGAAGTTAATTCTCTTCATTTAATTGATAAAAAAATATTAATTTTAAAAAATGGATAAATATATTAGCCTTTATAATGGGATCCCAATACTATCAATTTTTATACTCCGACAATGTGTTAAAACTGATGTGAACCCCTAAATTACAATTTGGAAAATCAATCGATACTACCTATCGTGTCAAAGATGAAAAAATAAAATAATTTGGAAATAAACATAAATTATTATGCTTCTTATCGTTTATCAAAGGTTTACCCACCGTTATAGGATTACCTAATAATGATTCATATTGATTATTAAAAATTATTATTACTCTCCCTGTCTAACAAGGTGGGTGTCATAATGATAATCAAAAACACAATTCTATCATTTTACTCTATAATATACAATCACTTCTATGTAAATATTCTCCTGAGTTGTAACCCATAATTATCTTTAATAGATTTATCACAATGTTATTTTGGGTTTAATGCATCAGATTTTAGATTTTCACTTAGGGATAAACATGACATATTTTGTTTAAAAAAATTAAATTTACACCATAAATTGATAATAAAATAGTTTCATTCCTCTAAAACTCTTTGTTTTATTTTCTAAATTATGGGTGTACTATTTTTGGTAATTTGGTGAAAAATATAAATGTTCTTTTTTGTTAGAACATTTAAGAACATCTACCACAATCTAGTCCCGATGAATTAAAAACTTTGATTCCATATACTAATTTAAAGCCTAATAGATGTTTATAGACATTCCATGATGAAACCAAGGAGGAGAACATATGATTATAAGAAAATTAATGATTGAGATCATGTATCCTGGTCCTCATGTTCATTGGGATCAAGGGATGTGAAAACATATGGCACTAACAATGATTCATTCCATGCACCAAGTACCCATTATATATTATTTACAAGAAAAATAACACTGGAATAATTAATTAAAAACCACCTCAAGACATCACAATAGGCTACTATAAGACTCAACAATATTCTTAAATAATAAACTAATTATTAAAAAACTTAATTTACCATCACTATAAGTAAGAAACCCCAAAAATATTAATATTTTCCATAACCAAAACCCTCACACAACATGTTCAGTTATAAATAGAGTTTTCCTCTAACCCTACCATAATAAACCCATTGTTTACTATCAAACCAGAAATGGATGTTTCCATGATAATAGTTCTCTATCTTGAGGGAAGTATATCTCTCGGAAAACATACAAAATTTATTCCATTGATGTAGGAATTGTAGGTCAAATTAATGGTACCAAGATTGCACAAATATTAAATGAAAATAATCCAAATAAACACTTCAATAAATATTTTATGGTAATGGGGTATATAAAAAAGTTATCTTACAAATAAAGGGGAACAATGCACCAAGAACCACACATAATCGCGAAATATAGCGACCCAAACCTTAAAATACTAGATCTAGTGTCATTTAAAAATTACAGTATTCATAATATTAAAGTAAATCGCTTCCAAAAGAACCAAAAATATTAGATGTCTTGGAAAACCATATACATACAAGATCCATGTTTTAAAAATTAATACACTAATTAAAGTATTAATTTTTCATTCTATTATATTAACTCTTTTCCATCTAGTGTGTCCTTCAATGACATTATCAGAAAAAATTAGATAGCCCTAAAGAAATAAAACATAATAAGTATGATATAAAATGATCAATATGGATAAATATAGTTGATGGAATAATGAATCAATAAGAAAAACTTATCATGGTATGTGAATAAATGAATACACATGTCGTGATATCAATTAATTGTGATGGATTTTCATAAAAATATGGAAAGGTAAATATCTAGAAACACATGGAGTTTAAATAACTATATATGGAATGATAAAAAACAAAAAAAACATTTCACTAAATCTATAAAATTAGGGTGAAATACATTTTTAGTCTTTTTTATTGTGAAAATATCATGGATAATATATTGAATCAAAATGATAGAAATTATTAATTAGTAAACATCATTTATGTGTAACGCGAAGAATTATACTTTCCATACCTTTCATAGTATGGTTTAAAACTAAATTATTATCCATATTTAACATTCATAACTAATTAATCTCATTATATTATTTTGAATCATTGAGGTGATATATAATGGTCGTGACCTACACCACATTGACATTCCAAATCATTCCACATATCAAATAATCAAATCAAATAATATCACTTATTAAATATCCATATTGAATAATGAATACATGTTTATCAATATTTCCATAGTTAATCAAATAATTGTATGAATATATATCATAAGTATAAATAGTATATGGTTCACTAAATAATAATATCCACGCTTAATGATATTTGAAACTATGGGAAATTCAATTTCTAAAAATCATATGAGATATTATATTTGAATTGGAATAAAAATTTAATCTTCTAAGAGAATGTTAATACTATCATTGGCCAGGTAAATCATAAACCATGTAGAGAAATAATACGTATGGTATTACTACATCATATCCCTGGTAGATTAAAAAAGGTTATTTTCTTTGATGAATAAAAAAAAAAATTCATCTAAAACCATTATTTTAGTAAATATCATTTTTATTTTTGAAAACATTTTGAAATATACTTTCCATTGAAAACATCATTTGAAAACATTTTTTTTAAATTTTACCATTAAACATGAAAAGGAAAAATCGATGAAATTAACATGGGTAAATCTATATATGCTATAAAAGGTAAATAGAACATTACTTTTCCATGGTAGATGGTTAGAAAACTTCCTTATTCAAAAAGTGAAAAGAATATTACATTGAAAAAAAAAATAAAATGTGGGAAAATGTATTTAATAAATAATTTTGGGAAGGTTAAAAAAAATTTAAATTTTTTTAGAAACATGGATTTAGAATAAATCATGTTCCCTACCTTAAGAGAGAAACGAACCCAGGTTCTCCAAGACACTATTCAGAACAATTTGATTATCAAAGAGTGGAAAATAGTATTATTACATGTAAAAGGTGATGAATGACCATATTATAATAAATTTATAAGGTTCAATAGTGAAATGGAAAATAAATTTCTATAATGGATATTGGTGTATAAGAAATCCCCAACAAAAAGAGATTATGATATAAACCATTGAAAATAAAATAACATTGATGTGAGAATCAATCAAAAAATAGATAATGTTTTCAAAATGTAAATAAAAATAAAATAAGTTTTTATTCATAAATATATTGTAAAAAGTGACTAAACACATAATCATAGAATATTATGGACAATGGGGATGAAATATAACCAAATAAAAAATAAATTTGGTTATGAAATTATTTTCAACTCGGTAACGCTTTATTAAAGCCCCCTTTGATGAAATAATTCAATTTGAATCTTAGAATATCATGAATTTTGAATTAAAGATGATATCATTTTATAATGTTTTAGTAGTTACACTGAATATAATAAATTCCGTGCAAAAAATTTAAATTTGTCCCAAAGAATTTAAATTCAGAAAATATTCCTTGCTATTAGGAATCATTATAATTATAAACTCCCTTAATGAAATAATTTAAAGTTAAACATTAAATAAAATTTATATAATATAATTGATGATATAATATATCAAAATGGGTATATGATACACCATAAAAATATGTATGTGGTGATAATTTCATAGGTCTCACGAAATGAAAAGTGATATAAGTATCCCTTACCACACACTACATTTTAGGTAAACATAATCATTAATTAAATTATAAATATTTTAATCATGAAACTAAATTAATCATGAAAAACATTAATATTTATGATATTATATATTTCATTATTATAATATCTTATTTCTTGTTTCTTAGAAGTCATTTATTATTTTCACTATTTCTAGAGTTAATTACATGGTTTCCTAGGTATGTTTTGACTTATTATTTTTTATTGATATCATTATTTCATAATAAATAAAATTTAAACAATCATATATATATCATATATATTCAATATATTTTAATTTATAATAATCAATAATTTTTTTAGATATGAGGGGAATTCACCATTCTTAGAGACGGTGTGTCGTGCGTACGCATTAGCACTACATTCATTACTTTTCATTTTTAATGAATTACAAGTAAATTATATATAGATATACTAATATTAAAGTATAATATTAATTTCATATATGTAATGTATTTTTATTAAAACTATCCATTTTTCATTTCATGTATAGAGTGAATGACTCACATCACTTTGGGAAGGTGGTAGTCCACACTCCCACAAATGGTTTTATCTTAGTTACATAAAATTGAACGGACTAGGGTATGGGTTATATAAAAATAACATAATAAAAATTAAATTATAAATAATATCTTTATATAATATAATCTATCCTTACATCGTAATTTTCAACCATGATAATTGGTATATGTAAAAAATAAAAACATTGTATTGTGAGGAAATAGTTCACCTTACACATAAACATTAGGTCCATTACCCATTAAATTTAAATGTGTTTATGTACATTTCAAGAACCTAGAATTAAAAAATATCAATATATAGTAGATACTATTATTATTATATTAATATGGAATATGATTATTTTAGTGTGTGAAGAATGATAATAAAATAAAATATATTGAGGAAGGAAGTTACATATTCTTTGAGTAACTCCTTCTGGTTTATAGTAAAAGTCTTACATAGATGTCTTCTATAATGTCTCAGATTTGGGTTCCACACAACGGGTTCCCTAATCCTGGTTGGTCACATGAGCTCAACTACATTTCCCCAAATTCCAGAGGCTTTTGACTAGCAGTGAGGGCCTAAGACTGATAAAGGGGAAACCATGCCCACATTTGTCAAAGTGTAGCGCATCATAAATACATATATACATACAAAAGAAAACGCAGTAAAAAATTAGACATGTACTGAACAATAGAACGGAATTAAAAGATAACCAATTGTACTTTATTTGATGATGCAATATGTCTCTAATTCTATGAAAGTAGCCAAAATAGGATACAAAGCAATCTGATAAAATATAGCACAAGGTACAAAGTTCAGCAAAACTAAAGCAGAGCAGTTTAACAGGAACACAATAGCATCACAAGCCTCTGCTCTGTCCCATTCTCTCCTACTCTTCTACAAAAACCATGTAACTGTGTAGGGACCCTTACCCTTATCGACACCTACGGTAATATAATATGTTTGGGCCCATGAAATTACCCAATCCGGGTCTGAGAAATAAATAATAGTATGAAACCACCAAAGGCCCATGCCCCACTGTCAGTGAAAATGTGCAACATCAGTGTGAAATAATGAAATGCAGTAAACTAGGATGTACTAAAAAATAATCATTCCTCCTAATTACAGTTCCCATTTAAAAATTATTTAACTGTTTGATATAATTGAATTTTGAGTTTTCTGAGACTCGACCTCGACCTAAATTTCCTACACCATTGCCACTGCCGAAGCCACAACAGGTGATATAAAAAGTAAAAGATAATAATAATACCAAGACTATACTTTATCTTGGTAGGTATAACATAAGAAATCACAACATTTAATATTCAATGTGAACATTGTCCTCAGACATGAAAATCCTAATCCTCGGGAAAATAGTAACAAAACCCTAAGGTGACTGCCTTCAAGCATAATGAATATTTCCCTAAGGCATACGAGATATCTCCCTTAGGAATAGAGTCTACTGCCCCTGGAATAGGAAACATTTCTATTAAGCTAAAAAACCTTTCCCTCAGGATAAACAAAACCTCGCCCTCAGGCTAAACAGAAAAATTCCTTCAGGCTAATCAAATCCTCACCCTAAGGCTAAACAGAACCATGCCCTCATGCATTCAAGAGGAAAAGAAATTAACTGGGCCTAGCCCAAAGCATAATAACGAAATTTATATCTATTTCCTCTCATGAAAAATCAAAACATGGTATAATCACGACATAACCATGGGTATCCTGGGCAAATGGCTAAACAAGGGAAACACACCCTCAGGGTGGCCCTGGATCAATGCAATGATCCTAAACAGAAATTTATACTTATATATTAGATTATCTATGAAATTTTAGGTATCTCAATTGTCAATGTCTCAGCCATATGACACCCCGAACATGGGAACACTGCACAATGGTACAAGAATTCAACACAACAGTTGGAAATAAAAACAAGACCACCTACCTTCATCTCCTCTGATTGATATACATGAATGGTGCCTCCCGAAACAACCAAGAACGATGTAGATCTGATATAAAATATTACTCGTTCAAACCTAAATTACATCCCTTAGGAAAATAATAGGTTGGAATGATTCACAAAGAGGGAATACCTTACCTTCACGGTTCAAATGAGATCGACGACGGAAGAATTAGTGAACCGGTGGGCGATTGGGAGGTCCTCCATATCTCGGCCTCCACTTCCAGTACTCCTGGTGAGCCCTCATCCCCCTTTACAAAATGAGGACGCTATTTATTTTTTTTAATAAAAAAACATAACTAGATGACATACACTCTCATATACATGATGTGAACTATTTTATAATCGTTCCTCTAGCAGCAACTTTCCACCACCACACTGTTCATATTCCAACTGATTACACGCCATGTGTTACAAATTACATTATGTGTATTTTGTTTTTACACATTTATTCGTAGTCAAGCCTACATGCCTTGTATTCTCATCCCACACATCCAATGTACATGTCATGTGTACAAAAGTACACATCTTCTAGTTTTCTTTCACACTAATGCCTTAATTGCCTTCTATTCTCATCCCACATAGCCAAAGTACATGGAGTGTACCCATAAATTTAGTATTTTCACCATATTTCAATTGCTTTCTCAAAAACACCTAATGAAAATGAAAATATGAAACTCTAACATCGAGAATAATAACCGAGTTCTTACATCTTCCTTCCCAAATAGAGGATTCATGGATGAGTGGAGTGATTTGAGGAACATTTTGGCAGATATTTTTATATATAATGATTCCTGAGGGGTGTGAAAATGTTGGAGTTATGTGTACAATTCTATAGTGGAGGGGTGAAATTTTTTTAAATCATTCATATGAATATTAGAATAACCTTTTTCATATGAAAACTGAATAAAATAATGGTCCAAAATTTAATAAAATTTATCAATGTATATAATTATTCACATAACTCATTTTTCAGAGAAGTTAATAGGACCCTTTATCGATTTTGTTTATGGTTTAGTTGTATGTTACTCTAATATTTATTATAATCATTGTAATTAATTTTAATACGTTCAATACATTTTTTTCAACAATTGATTTGAAAATACAATAATTTATAAATATGTCTGACTTCAAATATGAAATAAAACTTTTAAACATCCATTCATAGTAGTGGAATAAGTAAATTTTAAATTATTTCCACATATGAGATAATAAAGATTTCTTTTAAAGTAAAATGATGAATATTTTGTTAAGGCATTATATCCAATTTCGGTGTGAAATAAATTATAATGAACTAAATTGGAATAATTTATTTACATATGATACAATTTAACTTCAAAACTGATTTAATGTATTATTTATTCTTATAAATAAATCAGATGAAAATGATATTTTAAAATAAAATTCATCATTTTTCACTTTGAATCAAAAAGGGAAACTTCTCCAAAAAATATTAAAGATACAACCTACGCTAATTATTATGATATGACTTTAAAAATTAATTTTACAACGAAATATAAGATTTATTAAATGTGAAATAGTGTTTATTCAGAATAGGTTTAACCTTACAAGGTAGTGAAAGTGAATTTACAAAATATTTATTTTTTGGAAAAATATTCGGTTGTTTCATATTTAATGATTATAATATATTTTTTATAAATTTAAAATATATTTTTTTGAATTAGTAATATATATTAAATTAATATGACGGAATAATTATAGTGATTTTAATTTATTTTCATAAATCATTTTTGTGGGCATGAAAACTATTTTCCAAAAAAAAATTCTTCTGTTTTGAATTGGTTCTCTTTTATCAATTTTAATTAATTTAAAAAAATGAAATTATTTTATAATTTTTTATGACATTGATTTCTATAATAATGTTAATACTATTAAAAACCTCTAATTGAAAGGAAAGGTTATATCATTTTAAATGAAAATATTATAGTTTCATAATATAATGTTTGTTCGTTAAAGACAACCTTGTATGTACTGAAAATCATTGAGGAAACACATTTTATATGTGGATAACATTAACTCAGTATCACATCAATTGAAATCTATATATTTATTTTCATTAAAATAGAAAATAAAATGTAATTTATCAGGGAATTATATTCCCTTATGAGCTTGTTGTTGTGTTTCATATGTGCTATAGAGTAAAAAATTCTTATTTTAGAAATTTTGGGTGTTACATTCTCCGAAATTTATTTCAATAATTTCCAATAAATTTAAAGATGAACATGTTCATATATTTGTTGGTATATCTCTACATTTAAGTCCAACATCATTAGAATGGTTTTTTATACATCCTTTAGAAAAGAGTGAACGAGGAGTATAAAGGTCACATATCTTTGTAGAATGACATTTTTGGACTGTAGAGATACGTACAAGGAGATAAATCCAAATTTTTTATAGGGATTGATTAAGATAGACAAGAAAAAACAAATCAATGATCAATGTAATGTTTAGTGACTCATATACATAAAAACAAGATGATAAAAATACCACATGTTTAACAAATATTTTGGTATCATGGAAAAAATTAATTTCTAGATAATTTTCTCAATGTTGTGTAATTTATTTACAATGTAATGATATAATTAAATATACATACATTTAATATCTTTCTAAAAAATATTATCCTTTTTTGTGCTTTGATCAATATCCAATTCTTTCATTACTTCATTAAATGGTTATCCAATAAGAAACTTTTATTTAAGAAACATTAAAAAAAATTATATTATCATAAGGACCCTAAAAAAAGTCCATGGATATGAGTCTAATGATTTTCAATAACTAATATAGTTAAAAAATTAATATATAAACATAAATATAATCATTAACAATAAATTTTCTACATTAATATCTATTGATAAAATTGTTGAACTAAAAAATAAAATATAAACCTGAAAATTTTGTTTTTTAGTGGTTGGAATTAAACCCATATCATCATTAATTCATTAGTTCTTGTCCAGTGGAGTATCATTATTTGATGGATTCTCAACTGATGTACATGTTTTACTTTTAATAAAAATATTCATATAATTTTCTCAACCAATATAATTTAAATCCTTCTAATTTAGTCACTGAATAACAATTTAAATATGGTTTTCAATAAAAATAAACGACATAAATACTTCATCCATTTAATTATATATATGTCTTTAGTTTATTATTTATCCATTAGAATGGTGAATTTCCAAAAACCAAAAACCATTATTTGTGAATCAATTATTCTTTCAAAAAACTGATATAAAAATTTCTAGGATGTAAAAATATTGAAAAAATATATTAAATTTAAAACACCTTAGGTTTAACCAAGGTAATTAATTTTCATCACATATTCGAATCATTCATTATGGTTTGTAAAGAAAATGTAAATTATCCAAATCATATCCCCTCAGAGTTTCAAATATGTTACATAGTAATAACCATTTTCATATACTAGGTTATGATCATGTCATTCCCAAAGTAGCTTATCATAGTTATTACCCCTAGGTACATATCTTTCTGAACTAAATCTACTTTTAGTATCTATATAGAGAAAATTTATAGGAAAACCACATTATCCTAACCATCAAAATATTCTATAATGTTCGACTATAAATTTCCTCAAATTCAACCTTAAGATATGTTCTATAATACATGTTTTCATAAACTAGTTCATAATGTTTCTAAACAATAATCAATGATAATAACATAAATAACCCAACCCCTAAAATCCATGAAATATATTCATGATAATATTATATTGGAATAAGATACATGAAAATAACTTGATAAAGGACTAAGTAGTTTAGTACTCATAGTAAATTAAAATCATTCATGGATATCATTTTACAAATGAATTCAATTATTAAAAAATAAATAATAATTATTCTACGATAATAAAAATATTTTATCTCGTGTAACAGTTTATAACATTCACAGAAAACATCAGGGAATCCTGGGTAATGGAAACATAATATTTGTGAGCTCAAATGTTTAGTAAGGGTAAATTACATAGAATAAATATTGAATCAATGAGATTAAAATTAAAATGGGAAGGTACTATACTAAAACACATTCTAGGGAATCAATAAATTAATGATAATGTTTGTAAAATATATGGAAATGAAAATAACTAGAAACAAATTAAATTCAAAAAAGTAGATATGTAAAAAAATACATAAATTTACAAAAGTAAAACTACATGACTCTTAATAAATAAAAATATTAATAAATAAAACCATATACATTTTTATACTGAAAATATCAGGGATAAAAAAAAATTAAAATGAAGGCAATGCATAATTATTGGACATCATGTATGAGGCACATAAAAATATATATCATCAAGGCTATTCATAACATGTTTTAAAATCACATATATAAACATTTTTGATTAGTGAAACTAATTTATCACATGAGACCTTGCCAATATATATAGGGGAATCATAATATTTGGTATATACCATTAAATGATTGTCCAAATCATTTCTCATATCAAATAACCAAATTAAATAGTATAAGTTATCAAATATTCATATATAATAACAAATATATATTTATCATTATTTCTCTAAATTAATAATATAACAATCAACATAAATACTGTATCTAAATATGTTATACAGTTTAAGAAATAAATATCTCTCAAATAAATTATAATGATTATAATGGGAACATAAAATTTTTAATGATCATTGGAGGTTGAATATTTCATGGGGACTAAAAATGAATCATGTAAGTGAATATTAATAACATCATTAATAAAATCTAAAATAAAACATCAAGATTAATAAAAATGATGATATTAAAACAATATATCCAAATTGGAGTAAATGTTATGTGTGTTTTTCATTGATGAATATAAATACTATAGAAATGTATTTTAAATAAAATCATGAGGAATATATACTTATTATTTTGAAAAAAAAATATTCAAAAACATTTTCCTTGAAAATATCTTCTTAAAATGTTTTTTAAAAAGTAACCTTTAAATGTTTTAATTTTCAATTGGAAAAAATAATGAAGGGTAAATACATACATTCCATACTATTTCAAAAATAATTAAATGGAAAAAGTTTAGAAAAATTACTTGTTTTCCAACATACAATAAGATTCATTTGAAATAATTTATCTTTGAAAAATGGGTAAAACGTTAAATTCTAAATAAATTTTAGAATGCTAAAAAAAATTTTAATACATTTTTTAAGAAATGTGTTTTTATAAGAAAATGGGTTCTCTAACTAATGAGAGAAATGATGTTAGTTTTTAACAAAAAAATTAGAAAAAAAATTATTACAAAAGAGTGTAAAAAATTAAAAATTGCATACAAAATGACATGAATAACTAGATTAGAAGAATATTAATGTGTTTTAAAATAATGGTCCAATAAAATACCCAGATGGACATTCAAGTATAAGGAATCCCAAAGAAATTGGGATTGTTAAGTAATCCCTTGAAAGGACCATAATGTTGATGTGAGAATAAATTGATAAATATATCATGTGTCTCATATTTAAATCCACATAAAGCAAGTGGAAATAAAAAGGAATAGTAAAAACTGATTACACAAAAAAATTAAAATATTAACAACAATGAGTAAGTAATATCATCCAATGAAATAAATTGTGTTATGAAATTATTTCACATATTTAATGCTAAATTTAAATCCAAATTGATAAAATAATTCATTTTGACCCTAAAAATATAGTTAATAATGATATTATATGTCATAGTTTCTGTATGTACACCATATGTATGATATTAGGTGCATAATAATAAAATATTTCTCAAATAATGTGAATTGAGATGAAGTCCCTTACGATTTGTTGTCATTAAAATTATAATCACCATAAAATAAGTAATTTCTAATGAAACATTAAATAAAATTTATATAATAGAACTCGTGATATAATTTATCGAACGATGTAATATTTACACCCTATAAAAGATATATGTTTTCAATTATTCATATAGATCACAGAAATAAAGCTAAAATCAGAATTCATTACTTTACATTTCCTTTTGGTATAATTTCGTTTTAATTCATGTTTAATTATGGAAAAAATGTTACAAACTAATTAAATTTATAGATTAATATTTATGATATCAAACATAATATTCCTATAAAAACTTATTACTAGTTGTATATTAATCATTAATTATTTTCACTATTCCTTGTGTTAATTTACTAGTTTCTCAAAAATAATTTGACATTTTACATGTTGTTCCTATCATGGATTCATCATCTCTAGAATTAAAATGGCTGTTTAAATATCATATATTTCTATTATATATGTATTTATAATAATCCATAGTATATGATGATAAAAAATTAAATGAACCGTTTATGGAGATGAATGCATGTACGTACACATGAACAATACATTATCTTATTATTATTAGAAGAATTATATAGAAATTATATATTTATATTATAATTAAATTATAATAATAATTTCTTATATCTCATATAGTTTTATTAATAAAAACAATTAAAAATTCTGTTTATTTCTGGAATAAATCACTTCCCATTAAGTTAGCGATAGTTATAAGTCCCAAACCATAAACATAACATAGTATTGAGCGTTGTAAATAGTTCACAATGATGATCTTTTTAGTTATAGTGTTTTATAAGAAGAGAATTAACTGTTTCATTACATATCAAATAGTATAAAGAAGATGTTTTTATTTTATCCAAATTATTCATATTTATAAATCTCCTTGATTAAAAGACGAATTAATTTCTTAATAAAAAATATTCTTGAATTCCTACTTTCACTAACTATTCCATATACCCTGTTAAAAACACTTCAAAACGTGTGATGATCATAAAAATATTAGTATGAGTTATTAAATAAGGAAAGGCATCATTAGTCCATGAATACATACAAATCAAAGAAATCATGCTTTTCAATCTCAAAACATTATATATTTGACATAAATCATGAAATCATATGATTTATGAATAATAAATATAAATAATAAATAATAATGGAAACTTTTTGAATCCATAAAATACTTATATTATAACTTTCACAGCTTCATTGGGAGTGAAATTTTGAATACCCATCACAGTATATTCCAAAAATATATTATGAGTAACATTAGTGTTTACCTCCATCACGTTACCTTATTCATTGGATATTTATCTTGGGATGACCTGCTCTAGGTTTATCATGGAACCACATGAATAGGTAAATAAATCCCAAGAACCATAATAAAATCATAATAGATAAAACAATCATAAAGGAAAGACAACATTTCCATATTCTAATAAAAAATAAAATTTAAAGATATTGACATAATAAAATAATTATTAAAAACATTTTTCAATACCATAATTCAGAAAAAGGTTATGTGTAATTAATTTTCTTTTTTAAAAAATTATGTCATGTTAAGGAAGAAATATATCAAATAATTCTCGGAGCGGCGGAAAGGATGATGTCACTGTGTACATTAAAAAGAAAAATTCCCTTTGTCATTTAGTAAAACACAGTGTATAAAAAATTATTCCATTTGAATGAATTTAAATTTTAAAGGTCATTAGACATCATGTACATGAAATTGTGCATAAATCTTAATAATCCTCAATTAATGGAGATTGAGACGAAGTACCTTACAAAAATTTGATAGCCTATCTTCGTCACAAAAAAACATAAAAAAATGAATTGATGAGAGAAAAAAGGGTATCTCATAACATGGAAATAAAATATATATTATTAAGGATATATAATAAAATATCACAAAATAATAAAATGGAAATTAAAATACATAACATAAAAGAATTCTTTGAAAAAAAGGGGAGGGTGAAAGGTTCCCTTACCTTGAGTCTGATGCCTCAACTATGTTCCTTGTTTTCCTGAAAAATAAACTTAAGTTAATTTATAAATTCAAAAGAACCTTATTAATTTTTATTATTCCTTTTATTTCACTTATTTTGGCAATATAAAAATTACAAAATTATTTATGTTAGTATCAGTCGTTTTGTCAATATTGGGTACTTGAGTTGAAAATGATCTTGTTATAATTACAAATTGACCGTGTGTTCAAATGTTTATTATATCAAAAATATTATTCATGATATTAATATCATATATATCTATTGTATACATATTTATATCCATAATATAGTTCTTTAGAATAGTCCATTACATTTTGAGATAAGAAATGAAATGCAATGTTCATAGAGACAGAAATCTGTATGTACACATGAACACAACATTCATTTATTTTTCATATATAGTGTAATGAAAACTAAATGAAACGTAGTAATATTATAATTCTAGTATAATATATATTTTATATATGTTACATGAGTTAATTATTTCCATCAATTATACATTCCATCTATTTCACGAACGAGTCATATCACATTTAGGAGGAGGTAATTGGCACATCCTCAAAAGAAAATTATAATTTTTACAAATTGTGGAAAGTGTAATGGAATAATTAAAATAAAAAAAAGAGCATAGTGATAATATAAATATAAATTTTTTCATATATGAATATATTTCCATCAAAATGGTCAACATGAGAGATGGTAGGGGGAAATTGAATAATCATCATTTAGGGATGCAGTAGTTCATTGTACATAGAAAAATATGTTCGTACCAATTAGAGGGAGGTGTGTGTAAGTGTTGTCCAAATCCATCTCATAACAATATCATACTATATTTAGGATACTTTTGTTGTCATAAAATCAAATATTAACAATATAATATTTTTTTAAAAGTAGACTAATCTAAATGAACATTATAGAAGTTTTTACATATTAAAACGTCTAACTCCCATGATTTGAGCCAAATGTCTTTCTTGAAAAGATTAATTATTATTTTAATGATTCTAAGAAGAATAAATGGATTTTGGAATATTTTTGGGAATATTTTTTTGATCCAAGGACTTTAGAGGTGTTATTAAATGGGTAGAAAAGATTTTCTTTTGTAAGAGGGGGGATGGGAACATTAGGAAGGTATTAAAATATTATTTTATTATAAAATTTTTTTCGATTTAAAATTGTCCCAAGGTAATTTATTTACATGATAATTTGATTTTGGGTTGACAAACACTCATAAAATAGGGTTTAGACTAGTTTGGGTCACAAAAATAACATTATATTTTAGCATCAACTCGTAGGTAACTAATTTGACTCTTACTATATCAAATTTATATTCATACTAAATGGTTAATATAAGTCCAATAAAATCACAATTAAACCCCAAGTGGTTCATTAATGAAATTTTTAACATTATATAAATCATTTTTCCTAATACTAGATGTTTAGTAGTTTTATATCATATAATAAAATAATATTTGTTTTAAAAACTCATTTATGTCAAATTTTTATACTATTCATATCATGAATTATTTAAAAAATATTAACAACATGATTCATTCGAAAAAACATAATTAATTAAAATATAACATTTCATAATAATCTATAAAATTTTTGAATGACATAAAAAGTATCAAAATAAATTTATTTTAATATTTATTATTTCATTTATTTAAACCATTCATTAATAAGCTAATCACTATATCATCATTTTGTCCAAAATAAATTAATTTTAAGATTTATAAAAAATATTAATAAAATACCACTATGTTGGGAATATTAAAATATTTCTAATGAAAATTATTAGTTGAAATGATCACTTATATAAACTGGTATATATTGTTTTTACTAAAGGATACAAGTTTATGTTATACATTTCTTTACATAAAATAAATTCTTATAAAATGTAATTTTCATATTAAAGTGGCTCTATGGGGTCCCAAAATGGACCTAAGGATTGCTATTGTTGGAAATATATCATCCTATAGTATTAGGAAATGTGTTAGGGTAGTTTAATTTTTTATAATATTATTTTTTACACTTATTTACAATATTTACCCTTTAAATATGGTAAATAATAGAATTACTGAAGTTACTATTCAAAATATATAAAAATAAAATGTAAATATTTACACAATTTGGACCTCATGATTTCAAATATAGAATCTATTTATCAAAATTCAAAACATAGAAGTTTCATAAATTAATTTAAAATTAATTATTGTTGTCAAAACAAAAAAGCATGTTTTTATGAAATAATAACTATTAATTTATTGACATGTGTTTATATCAAATTTTAAAGTGAAATTACAACCAATGAAAATTTATGGATTAAATGATAAAAACATAATCAAATTAGAACTTAAAACAATTAAAATAGCTATCTATTAATATAAATAAATTAGATGAAAATGCAGTTTTGAATTAAAATACAATATTTGTCACTATCCATAGAAAAATGAACTTTGTCAAAAAAATACCAAAATTCATTCAAATATAAATATTGATGTTTTTATTATAAAGATGAATTTTATTTTATCAAATAGAATATAAAATGGAAAAATAAATAGATTTAAAATGTTTTCTCTATCAAAAGGCGTTAAAATGACCTTTTAAAAATATTAGAGTATTTAATGCATAAAACATATTCATTCTTATATGAAGACTATATTATTAATTGAATAAATGTAGTAATATTTAATAATTATGTAAAATCATAATATAGTTTGTTATTTTAATTCTCACCAATACAATGTAATGGAGTTAAATAACATTTAGAATAATATTATTATTTTATTATTTATCAGTAAAACTCAAAGTTGTGTGTAACTTATGATTTCAACGAAACGCTTTGTTTCATGTTGAGTACGCTATCAAAAAAAGTATCATATTTAAAAGGAAATTGATATCTTATTCAAAAATATTAATAGATATCTAAAATGTATTATTCTATAAATACATGGGTCATTATATCCTTCCCACCATTTTGAAATTATATCGTCACAATTTTAAAATTAGGCTGGGAAAATTTATTCAAATCCCCACATTGGAAAAAGAGTAAATAAAACTACCACCTTAAAAGAAGTAATTATAAGTATAAAGGTATCCTGAGAAATCATATATTAGGATTCCATGTTGTAAACATGTAAAAGGAATAAAAACTAACTATCGTAAACTAATAAAGAGTGAAATATAACATGATCATTTATAGTTAATGACCACAATACCATAAATTAATTGTGTATTAAAACTCCATTGAAAAAAGAAAGCGTGATTTTTCATTATTTAAGATCATTATTATATAGTTGATAATTTTCTTTACAACCTGGACTATGGTCATAATGAAACATACAGACATGTCATGTAGTGTTTAATCCTTTAATAAATTTCTAGAACATACTCATATTTTATCCAAATGACGAGTATTCAAGATGAACTAGTCAAACCTAAAGCACTAGAATCAACGTCTAAAAATGTCACACAATTTCCAAAAAATAACTATTGATTCATACTTTCATGAATCATTAATCAAACCCAAAATGGTTCGTACAATATCAGACATTCCCCAAAAAGTATAATCCATTATAAAATGAAATATTTCTCATAATATCAAATATAAAAAAACAATACACCTAAAGATAAACAATTAGAAAAAAATGAAAAATTGTCCTTAAAATTATTCAATATAATCTAATCAATTATTAAACATGGAAACTCAAAAGAATTGGATCACATAATATTCTATGATAAATTATAGCATTTATCTACAAAAAACATCGACAACTCTTAATGTCACATACTGAAAACAGATTAACCTAATCCCATATTCTCTATGACATGTTAATCATTTCCATAAATATCCCAAATAACTCTAATTCCGCAATAAATTCTAAGATTCTTCCAAAATAATATTCCACCACTACTACTCAAATAAAATTCAATAGAAATCTATTTTTATTAGGCATATAGGGTTCCCAAAATAGTGAATGTCCTCCAAGATATCATTTATAAATTAATCAACAAATAATATTCATATACTAATGGTATCCATTTATTAAAACATAACATCCCAAAATCAACTTATTATTGATCCATAATATCATTTAACTAAATATAATAAGTCATATTAAACAAGGGATTGACATATGCTATTGGATGGTGATTCACCCTTGTCGCCCTACGGTTGTGGGTTCGATTCCAATGACCATGAGAGACGTGGTGAGTTTTCACCAATCCTGCCGATTTTCACCCATCCTGTGGGTTTTCCCATTTTTAAATCATGTGATTCCTAAAAAATTGTCAAAAATAAGATTTTTTTTTTCAAAAATAACCATAATATTATTTATACACAATGGTTATATAATACCATTCAGTTTGCATCCAAAAAAGTTTTAACTCATAATTTCATCAAATTCAAGGATCACATAAACCAAAATGGATATTTATAACTATATCCAAAAAAGATAATTTTTCCTCAAATTTAATTTTCACATAACAATCATCAGGGCTGCACATACAATAGAATAGTCTTCCAATGTAATCCCATAAAAAAGATAATTATTACTTATAAATATTTCATTACATAGATGTATAACATAACTCCCATATTTCTATAATGTAGACATCTTAATCAGACAACAACCATCATGATCCCTTAACCATGTTTTTCAAAATAATCTATAATACTTCTTTCCTACAATAAAATCATGATTCATATCTTCGGATTCATTAATTACAAAACATAAGCTAAGAAATAATCCATACCTTTACAATATCATTTCACGTTTCACCATCCTCAATTGGAATGTAATTAAGCATTGGTAAACATATATTTGTACAATCATTCTGATCCCATTTTTGAACCTTCTATCGTATGATATCTATTTGTGTAATGACCATGTACACCACATTAAAACATTAAAATGATCCCACAGAAATAACTTCTATCCCGTTCCTAGTGTCAACTGGACGCTTCATTTCTCGGTGATAGGGTATTTATTTTTGACCATTTTTTCACATATATAACATCTTCCCGTCCATTTGAATCATTTTCCTAGGTTTCTCTTTCCTCGTGCATGAGACATAGGTTATTGAATGTACATACATTTATGATTATTCCCTGATCTTCCATAGGGATTTGATTGTCACATATATGATTCCATAGAAAAATACTTATTGTTGAAGCGGTCAATCATGAATCTAGATAGTTAGTTAAGGAAAACAAAAAGAGTTTTAAATGCATATCCCATTTCATTCAGTTTCTTATTCAAAAAACTACTATAGTTTCCTTTACTTCTATTGTTATATTAGTTCTTTCTATATCCAACTGCTTACTATAAAACATAAATGATCAGTGTGAGTATATCAGTAAAATAATCAAATACTATCTTTTGAGGATTGTAAACACTAAGATATAATTATTAATGTTATCTTCAACTCATTCCATTTATCTAAAAAACTATGACTCATTATAATATTCAAACTACAACGGTTATAAAAAAATTTCAATTATGATTAAATAACAACCTAATAACTAAAGTAATCTAAACCAACCTCTGATACTATCATTAATCCCCATAATTAATCATTAAATTATCATGATTATAATAAATAATTCACATTGAGGATATTTTCAGGTTTATATTCTTAGACAATTAGGCCATAATTATTATACTATATCTCAAAAATTACAATGTGGGCCCTTTTACTATATCCAATTATTTCACAATCATAAAACTCACTGATTAAAAAATGAATTTTTTTTTTTGATAAAAGCATATTGAAATATACCTTTCTCATACCCTTCTATATACCATGTAAAAAACAATTCAAAAACATGGGATGAGCATGAAAATCTCAGTAAGGGATATAAAATATGAAATGAAAGCATTATTCTATGAATACACACAAATAAATGAAATCAAACTTTTCTATATTAAAATAAAATCTCTTTATCATACCTCATGAAATCATTATATTTATGAATAATTCATAGAAATCATAAATCATAACGGTATCTTGTGGAATCCATAACATACATACATTGTTGCTTTCAATTATAACAAGGGATTTACATTTGGAAAACCAATCACAATATATTCCCTAATTCCCTAAGGAGGAACATCAATATTTACCTTTTTCACATTAACTAATGCATTGGAGAGCCATATTGAGCTCACCCACCCTATGTTCATCATGGAACTAGCTGTAAACTTAAACAATGCCCAATAACTATAACATAATCATAACACATAAAACTAGAATAAACGAATGTTAACATTTCCACAATCTAATAAAAATATAACATTTCAATACATTGAAATAATCAATACTTTCTAAAATAAATCAATTCCAAAATACATGAAGAGGTTATGCAGAATTTACATTCCTTTTAAAAACATTCTTTAAGGTTATGGAAGCCAAATATCAAATAATGCTTGTGGTGGAGAAAAGGTTATTGTCACCACAAACATTAAAATGAAACATTCCCTTTGTCGTTTAGTAAAATGATATGTAGAAAAACGATTCAATTTGAATTATATTAAATGTAAAATGGAGTTTATGCTACATAAAAAACAAATATGTGTATAAATCATAATATTCTTCAATGAAAAGAGATTGAGACGAAGTCCCATACACAAATTCAGCAGCCTAACGACATCACATACAAATTTTGAAAATTTATTGATGAGAGAGAAAAGGGTACCTCATCACTTGGACATAAAATTTAATGTAATAAGGATATATAATAAGAAACTCCCACAAAGGAAAATTTAAATTAAATTAAATAACATAAAATAAGTCTTTGAGTAAAAGATCATGGTGCAAGGTTCCCCTACCTTGATTCTGATTCGTTACGTATATTCCTTCTTCTTCATGAATAATAACCATTCGTTAATATATACTTCAATAAGAAACATTATCAATTTTATTATTCCTTTTATATTATTAACTTCACTCTATAAAATTTACATAATTATTTTAGTTAATATCAGTCTTTTTTTGATATAGGATACTTAAGTTGAAAATGATTATGTTGTAATTAAAAATTTTCAATGTGGTCAAAATTCAATTATCTCCAAAATAGTATTCATGATTAAAATATCAGATATATCAAATATATAAAAATTTAGATCTAGGATATATGTATTTATAATAGTCCATATCAATTAGAGAAAAAAATTATATGCACATTTCATGGAGACAGTAATCTGCATGTACGCTTTAACGCCACTTTAATTTTTATTAAATAATTAAAGGAATGAAAGGTAAATGATACATAGGTATATTATAATTCTATTATAATATAATAATTATATTTGTTACATATTTTCATTTATTATATCCATTATACGTTCCTTGTATGTAATGAATGAGTCATATCACATATACGGGGCGGTAGTCCGCTCTTCCTCAAATGAAATTATATAGTTTACACATTATGGAAAGCATAATGGTATGATTTAAATAGAATAAATATAATAATAGATAAAATAAAAATATAATATTTATCACATATAAATATATTACCATAATATTGTCCACCATGAGTGGTGGTAGGGGAAAATTGAACAATCATTATTTTGCGAGGAAGTAGTTCATCATATACAGAAATAATTTGTTCGTCTCTATTCGATGGAGGTGTGTGTAAGTGTGCATCAAATAATTCTCATAAAAAATACTATTATTTTTTCGATACTAGATTTATCATGAAATAAAATAATTATAATATAATAGGATGTGAAGAAGTAAAATAATGGAAAGAATCTTTATAGAATATGATACGTTTTAAAACATAGAACTCCCATTGATTTGATCCAAAATGATTTCTTCAATTTATTTATGACTAAGGTAAGTATTATAGAAGGATGAAATGGATGTAGAGTTCCTATTTGGGAATATTTGGGATGATTCAAGGTGGTTTAGATGTGTGATTAAATTGGTTGAGGTGATTCCCTTTTATAAGAGGGAGTATATGTACTTTAGAATGGTATGGAAATATAAATATATTATAAAATGTTTTTTGATTTAAAATGGTCAAAAAGAAATTTATTTTAGGTATAAGATGCTTTTGGGTTGAAAAACACTCAACTAACAAGTTCTGGGCAAGACTATTTTAGAACATTAACCTTATCTTATATCTTTAAACCGTAGTTAACTAATTTGACTCTTACGATGTCTTCTTGTATATTCATACTATATAGTCAATATAGTTATAATAAAATTTCAATAGAACCAAAAGTGGTTGATTAATGAAATTTTAAACATTATATAATACACTTTGGAGAATCTTATATTCTTGGGACATTTATATCATATATTAAAATTTTACTCATTTTAAAAACCCATTTATTTATATTTTTAAAATATCCATATCATGAATTCTTTAAAAATCCATAACAATATGATTCCATTGAAATATAATCATTAATTCAATGATAAAATTCATTATAAATTATAAAATTTGTGTATGACATAAAAGGATTCTAAATAAATTTATTTTAATATTTATAATATCATTTATTTAAATCATCAATTAATAGGTGGATCACTACATCATAATTATGTCAAAAATAAACATATTTATTTGATGTATAAACATTTTAAATAAAATACCACATTGTGGGAAATCTTTTTATATTTTTAATCACTATTTATAATAGAAAATATCACATATATAACACATTTTTTTACTAAAATATACATGTTTATGTTATGTTTTTCTTTACATTAAATTATTTCTTATAAAATGTCATTTCCACATCCAAGAGGCTACAGAGGTCAAAAAATCAACCAATGAATTCCCCTGGTCAGCAATATCTCATTCAATAGCATTAGGACATGTGTTTTTATTCTTAAATATTATTATAATATAATATTTTACCCTTATTTAATAGATTTACACTTTAACCATGGTAAATAAAATAATTATTGAACTTACAATTCATAATGTCTATAAATAAAAGTTACTTATTTACACAATTTGGAAATCCTAATTGCATATATAGAATCCATTTCTTCAAATTCAAAACATAAAATTTATTGAAATTATTTTCAAATTAATTCCCATTTTCACAACCAAAAAGTGTTTTTTGGAAGTAATAACTATCCAAAGATTGAAATGTGTTTATATCCAATTAAAATATGAAATTACTTCTATGACCATAATTTGATTAAATAAAAAAACATAATCCAATTAACCATTTTAAAAAATAAAAATAAAAATATAACATAATAAATAAATTAGTTAAAATGCAGTTTTGAATTAAAATGGAGTATTTTTATTATTCATTATAAAATGAACATTATCAGAAAAATATAAAACATTCAACCTCTTTTTTTAAGTTTTGATTAAAATTAAGAAGTTTATTAATTAAAAAATAATATATAAATGTGAAAAAAATTAAATTTGAAAAGGTTTTTTCATCAAATGGTGGTAAAACGACCTTTTAAAAATATTACATTATTTCATGCTTAGAATCAGATACATTATTATTAAAAGACTATAATATTAATTTGAAAAATGTAATAACATTTAATATATATGTTAAATCGTAGTATAGTTAATTATTTTAATTTCTTCTAATTCAATGAGAAGGAATTAACTACTATTTAATATAACTATATTATTGTATTATTTATCGATATAACTCATAGTTGTGTAGAACGTAAAATTTAAAAAAAACTCATTGTTCTGTTCTGATTATACTATCACTCAAAGTGTCCTCTTTAACGTAAAATTAATATCTTATTCATTAATATTAATATATTTTAAAATGTATTATTCTATAAATACATGGTTCGTTACATCCTTTCTCCCTTTTAGAAATTGAATCATCGTAATTTTAAAAATGAGATCAAAAACATCATTGAAACCCCATATCATAAAAGTGTCAATAAAACTGTAACATTAAAAAAATTAAGAGAAGTATAAAGGTCCCTTGAGATAACATATTATAGGATTACATGTATGAAAAAATGTATATGGAATAAAAACTAACTCTCATTGAACAATAGAGAGTGATAGAGAACATGATCACAAGAAGTTAATCACCGTAATGACATAAATTTCTGTTTTGGTAAAAGTCTATTGATAAAAAAAGAATGTAACATATTTCCATGAAGATAATTTTTATAGAGTTGAAAATTTTTATTACTACCTAGACTAAGATTATAAAGAAACATGCATACTTGTCAAGTAGAGTTTCACCCATTACTAATATTCTATAAAAAACACACCTTCTCTCCAAATAATGAATATTCAAGATGTCTTGGTCACATCTTATGTGCTAGAATCTACTTATAAAAAATCCCATAATCCTCAAAATATTAATAATCAATTATTCTTGTCTTGAAAATATAACCAAAGAAAAAATGGTTAGTACAAGATCAGATAATCTCTAAAAAGTATTATCTATCATAAAAAAATACTACTCTTAATCTCAAAAACACAACAAACCGTACCCCATTGATCAAAATATAGAAAGAAAAATAATTGTCCTTAAAATTCCACAATATAATACAAATTAACATTGAAAAACAAAACTCATAAGAATTTGATCACATAGTCATCCATGAAAACTCTTACCATTTTTCTCCCAACAACTTCGAAAATTATTGATGACTCATATTGGAATGTTATTGACATAATCACATATTATCCAAGATCGGTTAATCATTTCAATTAATTACCAAAATCCTTAGATGTCCACAACAAAAACATACATTCTTCAAAAATAAAATTCCACCATTAATCCTCATACAATATCCCATAGTATTCAATTTTCATTAGGTATATGGGTTCCAAAATTATTGAATGTATTCTAAAATATCATTTTTAACATAATCACCAAATCATTTTATTATACTATTGTTTTCGATTTTATAAACAATAAGTTCCAAAAATAAACATATTATTGATCCATAAAATAATTTAACTAAAAATAATAAGTCATACTAACTAGGGGATTCGTGTAGGCTAGTGGTAGGCGATGCGCCCATACCACCCTTTGGTTGAGGGTTCAATTCCCATGGTCATGCCAAATGCGTTGAGTTTTCAGCCATCCTATTGGTTGTTCCATTTCTTAAACCATATAATTCTTATAGCCCTTTAAAAAATAAGAAAAATTTCTAAAAAATAACCATAATCGTCTTTATACTCAAATGTTATCTAATAACATTCATATTATAGAACATATTGTTACAACCTGTAATTATTCCAAATTCAATGATCATATATTCCCAAATGGTTATTTTTAACTATATCCAAAAAATACAATTCTTCGTTAAATACTATTATCACATAAAAAATCCAAGATTACATATACAAGAGAAAGGTCTTCCAAAGTAATACCTTTAAAAAAAGAGGATTATTACTTTAAAATATTTCATCATCTTGGTTTCTAACACAACTCTTGAATTTATAAAAAGTAGAAATCTAAATCATCCAACAATATTTAGGATCTCTTACCCATTTTATCAACATATTTTTTAATACTTCTTCCCTACAAACAAAATCATGAATCAAATCATAAGATTAAATAATATCAAAACATCACCTAAGATATAATCCATACTTTTCATAGGTTGTTTCTAGTTTCATCATCCTTAGTTGAAATGCCATTATATATTTCAAAAAAAATATTTTTACGAACATGCTGATCCCATTACTCATTCATCATCGTCAGATATCTATTTGTCTAATGACCATGCACACCACATTTAAAATATTAAATTTATCCCTTGGGGAAATTTTTTTCCCTTTCCTAGTATCAACTGAACAATTCCTTTTTCCATGAATGGTTATTGATTTATAACTTTTTTACTACTTATATAACATTATCTCATCCATTTGAAGAATTTCCCTTGGTTTTTCCTTCCACATCTTTTTCACATTAGTTTTTTAATATACTTATTTTTAAGGTTATTACCATAACATCCATAGAGAATCGTTTCACACACATATATATTGCATTAGAAAAATCCACAAGGATCATGTGGTTAATAGTGACTCTATATAGTTGGTAAATAATAACCAAACTAGTTCTCTTTGAAACTCACATTTCATTTGGTTACTCATAAAAAAACCACCACAGTTTCCTTTACATCCGTTGTTACTTTGGTGCCTGCAAGATCAACCCATTTTCTCTAAATCCATAAAGGTCAGTGTGAGGAAATCAATAGAATCATCAAATAAAATAATATAAGAAGGGTAAGAACTATTTTGTACTTATTAATGTTATCATAATCTCATTAAATTTATCAAAAATAACTATAACTCATTCTAATATTCTTACCATTGTAGTTATAAAAAACCTTTCACTTATTCTTAAATAACACCCTAACATCTAAAGTTATCTAAACTGATCTCTGATACCAACTATAAGATCATAGAATTAAACATTACATAATAATATGTTTTTAAAACTAATATTGAATACATCCTTATTCTTAACCATCCATATATCGTGTGATAAAATTTTCGAAAACATGGGATGAGCATAAAAATCATAGTAAGGGATATGAAATAAAGAAAACAAAACATTATTCCTTGAATATATATAAATAAAAGAAATCATACATTTAAATCATAAAACATATTCACATTAACATATCTCATGGAATCATATGATTTTTGAAAACACATAGAAATCATAAATCATAATTGTAACTTGTAGCATCCAAAACAAAAATACATTTTTATTTTCCCAGCTACATAGGGAGCTATATTTGGAATACCCATCGCAGTATATTCCCAAAATATTATAGGACAAACCTTAATGTTTATCTTTATCACATTTCCAATTTCATTAAAGAGATATTTTGGGCTCAACTGCCCTAGTTTTCTCACGTAACTGCCTGTATACGTAAACAATTATCAATAACCATAATATAATCATAATAATTAAAAAACACAGAAGAAAGATACCATTTCCACATTTCAATCACACAATAACATTTAAATATATTGGAAAAATAAATAGAAAATCTAAAACATTTTCAATACCAAAATACATAAAAAGCGTATGTGCTATTTATTTTACTTTTAAGAACATTAAGGCTTGTTATGGAAGCTAAAAATCAAAAAAGGCTCATGATAGGAGAAAGGGCGTTGTCACCTCATACGTTAAAAAGAAACATTTCCATTATCATTTAGTAATAATCTTCATAGAAAATATATTTCATTTAAATGAGACTAAAATTAAATGTGGTTTATAAACCATATAAATAAAATTTGAGTTTAAACCAACAAATTCCCCAAAGAATGCAAATTGAGATGAGGTCCCTTAAAAATATTTTACAGCCTAACGATGTCACTTAAAAATTCATAAAATGTGTTGATGAGAGAGAGAAGGGTATTTTATCACTTTGACCTACAATTTATAGTGATAAATATATATAAGAATATATCCCAACATAAAATTTTAAATAAAAATAAATAACATAAAATAGGTATTTGAATGAAAGAGTAGGGTGAAAGGTTCCCTTACCTTGAGTCTGATTCATCCCATATATTCCTTGTTCTACCTGAATAATAAACATAAGTTAATTTCTAATTGATTAAGAATATTTTTCAAGTTTATTATTATTTTATATAACATATTACCATGTTATGAATATTTACGAATTATTTATGTTAATATGAGTCATTTTGTGGATATTGGGTACTTGAGTTGAAAATGATCTTGTTATACATACAAATTGTCCATCTAGTCAAAATTACATTATCTCCAGAATAATATTCATGAATAAAATATAATATATATCTAGTATATACAAATTTAGATGAATCATATATTTATTTCTTATAGAACATAAAATTTGTAGATAAAAAAATTAAATGCACCGTTTATGGATACGGTAATCCGTACGGACACATGAAAGTTACATTCATTGAATTTTCATATGTAATGGAATGAAAACTAAATGATACATAGGTATATTATAATATATTGATGATATTTATGTTATATATGTTACATAATATCAGTAATTGCATCCGTTATACGTTTGATTTATGTCATGAACGAGACATACCTTGTTGAGGGGGCGGTAGTCCGCACTTCCACAAAGAAAATTATCATATTAACACATTATGGAAATCATAAAATAATTAATTAAATAAAACATAAAAATCATAGAGACAATATAAATGTAATATTTATCATATATAAATATATTTACATCCCTATGACCCCCACGAGAGGTTGTAGGGGAAAATTGGACAATCATCATTTTGTGAGGAAGTAGTTCACCGTACACAAAAACTGTATGTTCGTATCACTTAGATTGAGGTGTGAGTAAGTGATGTTAGGATCCTTCTTGTAAAAAACTATAGTATATATATGATACTATTTTTCATTAAATAAAATAATAATAATATAATATGAAGGTACGATGTAAAATAATTGGAAGTTACTTTAGAGAAGACACTACCTCTTAAAATGTGTAACTCGCTTATATTTGAGACAAAATGATTTTTGGAATTTATTTCTGCCTAAGGTAATGCTTCTAGTCGGAATCGAGATATTATTGAAGATTATTTGGGTCGAGGTTAAATGAGACAAGGGGCTTGATAGGTGTGATTAAATGGGTAGAGGTGATTCCCTTTTATAAGAGGGAAGTGGGGAACTTTAAGAATTAATTGAAATATTATTTTATTATAAACTAATTTTCTATCTAAAATGGTCCCAATGACCTTTATTTCAAATATATGACTATTTTTGGTTTTATACCTCCCAAAAAATTGGTTTTAGACGATTAGAGGTCCAAAATTTAACCTTTTCATTTAGCTTTAACCAGTAGTTAACTAATTTCACTCTTACCATGTCTTCTTGTATATTCATACTATATGGTTCATATAGATACAATAAATTTACAATAGAACCATAAAAAGATAATTAATTTCATTTGTAACATTATATAAGTCATATTTTTAGATTTTAATTTTTTTATTTTTATATCATAAAATTAAATATTATTTATTTCAAAAACACATTAATGTCAATTTTTTTACAATTCATATCATGACATTTTTATAAATACATAACAACTTTTTTCATTTAAAAAATAATTTAATAAAATATAACAGGTTATTATCATCCATAAAAATCTTGGATAAAATAAAAAGTATCAAAATAAATTTATTTTAATATATATAATCTCATTTATTTAAATCATTTATTAATTGGTAATCACTACAACAAACTTGTGTCCATAATAAATTTCTTTATATGATGTATAAAAATTAAAATAAAAATACCATGATTTAGGAAATATTTTTAACTTTCCAATGAAAATTTATAGACGAAATTATGTCTTATATAACCCCATATATAAATTATATTATTTAAAGATACATGTTTAGATTATATTTTTTTTCTTTAATTTAATTCTTATAAAATGTAATTTTCACATCATAGTGGCTCCATGGGGACCCAACATGGACCCAACTATTCCCATAGTTAGAAATGAAGCATAAAATATTGTTAGTTCGTGTGTTATAGTAGTTAAATTTTATTATAATATTATGTTTTACCCTTATTTATCAAATTTACTCTCTAACCATGGTAAATAAAATAACTACTGATGTTTCTATTAATAATGTCTAATAATAAATGGTACTTATTTAAACAATATGGACCTCCTGATTCCAAATATATAATACATGTATCTAATATCATAACATAGAAGTTGTAGAACTTAATTTAAAATTAATTCATGTGGTCAAAACCACAAGGATTGTTTTTTGAATTAAAATGTAGTATTTTTCACTATTCATTAAAAATGATCTTTATTACAAAAATACCAAAATTTGATCTATATTAAATTTATTATGTTATTATTTTTAAATAAAAAATTTATTTTTTCAAATAGATCGTATAAATTTAAAAATTAAAATATTTAAAAAAGGGTTTTCCTTCAAAAGAGGGTAAATGACCATTCAAAAATATTGGAGTATTTCATGCATAAAATCAGATTCATTTTTATTTGAGGCCTCTGATAATCATGAGATAAATGTAATAACATTTTATAAATATTTAAAATCATAATAGGGTTAGTTCTTTTCATTATTTCTAATACAACGACAAGGCGTTAACTTCTATTTAAAATAATAATAATATTGTATTATTTTTCGGTATAACTCAAAGTTGTATAAAATGTATGATTTCAAATAAATAAATTTTTTTTTGTTGAGTATGCCATTGGAAAAGGTTTCCTATTTAGAATAAAAATAATAACATATTAATAAATATCAATATAAATACAAATGTATTATTATATAAATATATGGGATGTTATAGTAACCCACACATCTACAAACACTGTTATCATACTTAAACATAATAGAAAGCGTAAGGTAACATGTTATATAAAAATTATAGAACCATATAAAAATTATAAATTTCATATATATCATATATAAATTTTTTTTCTATCATAATTCAAAACCATTCGATTTGGTAATGGAAAAACAAATCACATATTTTTGTGAAGTTCTAGTTTGACCTATATCTAAACAACAAGTTTTTTATATATTTGATGGAATTTTGTGTAAGTTTATTTAAAAATAATAGATTAAAAAATAATTATTTTTAGGATATATGGATTTTTATATATGAAGTTAATAATTAGTGTTGAGGGTTTTTAGAAAGAAAGTTGAATAAATGTTCCTGTGGAAGGAGGTTACCTCTTCTTTAGGGAAATACTTTTAGAATGTCAGAAAGGGATTTTGAGGATGGATTCCTTATAAAATTGAGTATTATATTATTTTTAAGATATATTTAGGAATATAATTTTCTATTTAATTTATCTTTATAGGTGGTAATAATTAGGAAGGTTGAGTGCCTTTTACACTGGATGAGGAGTAAGATTCTTGTATGTTTTTCAAAAGGGAATTCCACGCATGTTTTCCTATGTTGTGTGGATCCAATAGGGGTCCCAATTAGATACATGGGATGATAGGGTCAGAATATGAATAGAAAATGGATTTTTAAAATATTTATATGTCATTTTGGTCATTAAGATTATGGTTTAGTCATTTTTTAAGAAAATTTATCTCCCCATCATTGTAATTTATTTTAATTAATTTCACAAATAATATTGGGAAAAACTAATTTAAACTAATTATAAATTTTAGTTAATTATTATTACAAAAATGGAATCAATTTTTCTAATTTCATATTACATAATTGGTAGAAAATTATTAAAATTTATTCTCTTACATGGGACAACAAAGTGATGTTTTAATGTAAAATAATGAAATGTTTTCCAAGTCATTATATCCAATTTCCATGTGAAATTTATTTCAATGAAAAAAATTTGATTAATTTATGTAAAAAAATATCATTTAACTTTATATAAAACTAAAAATATTATTTATCCTTATAATTAAATTAAATTAAAAAGACATTTTGAATTAAAAGTTGTTATTTTTTACTATTATTAATAAAAGGAACTCCTCATAAAAATAAAAACAATTCCACCTAACTGATTTTTATTCTAAATAAAAAATATGACATTTATTTTGACATATAATTATTTATAAAATAATAAAATTTATATTTAATATAGTTTTTTGTTAAAAGGTGGTAATATTTTTTTTAAATATAGATTTTTATGCAATGTACTGGGTGTTTCTTTTCTTATTATTATCAGATATATTGGATAAATTTCAAAAGTATTCTATTTAAATATATATATATATGTATAACATAAATGTTACTCAAAATCAGTAATAAATTAAATTTTTTATGATAAAATAACATTGTGGGAAGAACAATAGTCTTATATAAAAACACACCCTTTATATTCAATTTGTTATTAAATTCATTTATAATTAATTTATAATAACATAATTTACATTATAATTGTGTATAACATATATTTTCAAAAGATAGTTCATAAAATTAATAACCTCCAAATTAACTTCTTGGATTTATATTATTATATCAAATAATAAATATTTAATACAACAGTGATGTTTCCTAAAACTAGTTCATGCGTGTAACATAAGCCAATAAATAAAATCACTACTTCATGTGGCTTATGATAACTCATTATCTAGTGAATTGATATATATATATATATTCTATTTTTTTAAAATTAATTTTTTTTTAATTGATAAGTATATTATATCCCCTTATATGACTGGGGTTTCATGTCATACACCCTATTGAATAAAATATTTTTATTTTATAATTTTTGTGTGGTACAATCAACCCCGTCAAAAAAACCTAAAATTTCTCTCACCCACACTACATAATGATACAATGTAACATTTAGGATCACCATCACTATTATGTAATGATAAATAGACAAACACCATCATGGGATATATGGACTAACATCAAACCCATGAGGGCTGGTAAAAACAACACATATAACTAGAACAGACATAATATGGCATTGAGTACTTTCGTATAATATTTTATATTAACATATGATACTTAAATAAACCAATGAAAAACATATCGAAATGTGGAGAGAAAAAAGGTCTAGGAAATTTTTAAACCGTGTTGAATATTTAGAATACAAATAATGATGATCAGGTTAACATACCCAAAGACTATAGTTCCAAATCTCAAAAGTATATTATAAAGATGAAGGGGTTTTAGGATTTATTGATATTTAAATTTATTAAATCAAATAAACTGTTTTTAAACTTATAATTCCTGAATATACTTTAAATATTTCATCATATAGTTTATTCTTCAATATGGTGATCATCATTGTTTCCAAATGTTATTTATTCTAATTTTATGACCATGTATACACTTAAATATCTTTGTTAAATACAATAAATATGAGCCCCTTTTTCAAGAGAATATGTTAATGATTAATTAAATTATAAAATCAGAAAATTTAGTGAGAATAAATTTAATAAAAATTAATCATAGTGGTTATATCATTACTAAAAGGCCATTTTAAGTATATCATCTTTCTTCACCCTATGTTTATTGTATCAACTACTTATATAAATAATGTAAATAAATTTATAACCCCTTAATTAATTGAATATACAAAAAATAATTGGAATAATGTATTTAATTAATACTAGTAGAACTAAAATTCATGTAATCAAAATATAATCTCAATATTTCATCAATTTTTTATGTATAATTGATGAAGATCACAATGATGTAATTGGTACGAATAAAAACTTATTCACCAATTATTAAAATAGAAAAAACCTCTATATTTGTTAAAACAGTTATTTATGATTTGAATGACGTGGTATTAGACCCATTTATATAATTATGAAATAAACAAGCTATACTAACATCCATAGAGATAATTTTTAAAATTCATTTAAAAATCACTTATATGGTGACTAACTATATTTTGAAACCTATGAAACCTAACCACTTAAATTTCCGCCAGCACACTCACTACTAACTCATTTGATATATTCATAAAAAACTACATCATAAGTCAAAAATTCCTTGAATATAAATATTATGGAATAATAATTTTTCGATATATTCTCTAACGTAAATAATTTATCATTTTTACAATTTCATTTCATTTGTACATTGTATTTTATTAACGAGCCTATATTTATAATGACATCAAATATTCCCCTATAAAAGATAGTAAAGTCCTATAATAATTTCATGTCTTATAATATAAGTTTTCATGATGGAAACATTAATCCCAGTCTATATATTGATTTCCCATTATTGGTTGGATACACATAACATGTGTCCCTATTTGTCCCCATAATCTCAATTTTTTCTACTCATTCTAAATTATGTGAATGATTGGAAATTATATAAAATAATATATAAATGATATTTGAATGATGTATTGATATAAATATAAATATTTAATACCATTTCTACATCATTTTTTGTTCCCTCTTAGTTTGAAAAAAATCATTCTATGTCATTTTATGGTTTGACCTTTCCCTATGTAGATATGGGGCTTCTCTTAATTCTTTTAATATTTGAAAATATATTCTAATAAATCACAAATTTTACCATGATACTCCCAATTAATTCAAACAAATTTATTTTAATGATATAAAATATATACTTGATACCTCTACTAATTCTGAAAATATACATTTAATAACTATATTATCGCAATATCATAGAAGTCTCAATGTGTGTGTGGGGGAGGAGGGTCAAATAAGTGATTTATCAATTATAAATTAATACCTAATGTTTCCTTCCACACATGTTAACATGAATTTATTCACGTGATTATGACAAAAAAGAACATAATGATAAGGAAAAAGTGGTTTATAAGTTTCACTATTCATTGTGAGTTTTTTATCATTTTCATAATCCAACGAAACCATTCATCACATGATGCCCTATTAAATTCATTGAACAATATAAATTATTAAAAATAAATTGAACTCAATTTAAATTTCTCTAAAATATTTATATGTATCACACATGGTTAGTTATTATTAATACTTCACACAATAAAATTAAATAGTTAAACAACTATACATTCCTATAATAATGAATACTATCTAGTTATTTGATAAATAAGGTTTTTTTTCTAAAAATGTTTTAGAAAATAAATACTTCAATTCAAGTTTCACGGGTAAAATTAGATAAAAAAGTTTCATTTTCTAAACTCCCATCTATCATGGAAAATATTTATAAAAACAATGATCTAGTATTACTTTAACCATAATGTGTTCTTCATGACAAACATTATTTATGTTTTTCATAGTATAAAAAACATTTTATTTTATTTGATGAATATTTATATTCACATTACTCACATGAAATAACATTCTTACATTTCAAATTTATTTTATGACATAAAAATAGTAAAAATATTGTTTCTAATATTCTAATATAAATTCCCCAAAAGAAATTTATCATTATATACAATGAAACCTCTAATTTAGTTCATAAATGACATGATAAATACTTGTAATAAAACCAACATTATATTTTCATTCATCCCCAATAAAAAATAGGACCAATATTTACACTACAATGAAATAATTAAAATTAACTCACCTTTCAATTATACTCATAGCCACATATAAATTTGAGGCTTCACCATTTATAGAAGAAATAAATTGTGATCTTTGTACTTGTTTAATTTTTTCATTCTTACTCTAGTCTCCATGATAATTCATATCAATTAATGATTCATATAAAAATATGTTTAGATGAATTAAATATATATAATGGTGTCATTATTCTTTTATTAAGTATTTATCTCTAAAAAATATTCTTCTTCTTCATACATTAGTCCTATATGAGTCACAATCATATTTTCATGGTAAATTTTTTATTTAACAAACATTACTCCTTCAATTGATTGAATTATATAAATCTTCAAAATATAAAAAATCTATAACAAAAACATGATAAAATTCATTGATCGCAAATTTTAAAAGTCAAATATGTACCCTCAATAATTAAATACATATACCACAATAAATTTATGATGATTTATATTTTTATTATAACCATAAATAATCACATAACTTTTATTTTCATATATTAAAATAATAAAATATTTTTTCACTCTAAGAGAAGTACAATTTTTTTTGAAAATCATAAGAATAGTCCATCAATGGATCGATTAAATAAAAAATACCAATTAACTACGCATATATAACTCCCATGAAAATTTACTGCATGTATATAACTGTCTACCATTCATGTTTGACTAATAATGAGAATCGATCAAATGAAAAAACTAATTGATCAGTCAAATCTGACTAATTATGGGGATTAAAAATATATATATAATAATTAAAAATTAAATTATGAGTATGTATTATTAACCAATATATGTTAAAAAAGTTGATAATGTGATGCAATGATCTTCGGATGAACCACATAGTCAAGTCAACACAAAATCTTATGGTCAGTTAATCGATCATGAGGATGTCTCGGTCTCAATGGTATAAACATCACAAAAATGATCTAGGGGATCCTCAAATCATCATAAACATTTTTTATGAAAATAATAACCTATTTAAAAGATTTTGTATGTAGTGTCTCTATATCCACCAAAAACCTTCATTTATTTACTTTATGAATAACTCCACAATGATCGAATTAATTTGAATACTCATTATATAGTGACAATAAAATAATACTGAATAATCACATGTACTTTATGTTAACGGAATATTTTCCAGTAGATATAAACAAAAACTGAGAGGAATATATTAAATCTTAAGATATGGGATATATAATTTTTCATAATGGATATTATTGGAATCCATGTATCACAGTTGACTCTAATCATTTCACAGTTATAAATGAATCAAAATTCAGTATTTCTAATCCAAAATTAAATGTCTATGTTTACGAAAAAATAATATTGTATAATATTATAATTCTATCTATAATAAATAAATTATTTTCATTCACATATTTTAAACATTTATAATTTTTAAACTTCTTATAGAATATAGAATATAAAAATCTGTTCATAAAAAAGATATTAAAAATGATCAGAAATTTAAAAAGTATTAAATCCTAACATATCTATCTTATAAACACATTCCAGATATATTATATTCCTTTATATTAAATATTTCAATGTATGTCCAATATAAATAATATATCCATAAACAAACTAAAAGGATATTAATATAAAATATGATTTAGGATTTCATTTATTTTTATTCCCACAAATAAATATAACCATACAGGTGACCATTGTCGTGGGGAAATCACCATACCTTATCACTGATATTAGTATTTTTGAACACCTTAAATCAACCTCATATTCTAAAATTATTCCATTGAAAATGTCTTAATGAATACATTTAATTTTTTTATGAATATATTAAAAATTTAATCGATTTTTTTTGCATTGTCCATGAATTTCTTTTAGTTCATATCAATGTGCATAATTATTTGACATTGAAAATGATTTTCAAAAAAGATTAAAATTATGTGATTATTGTATCTAGGATTAAGTGGAATCTTTACATAAAACATGATATCTTTTTAAAATATATTGGTATCCATAAATTGATTTTTAGGAAAATTTAACGCCACATATTCTGCCTCAACAATTCATAAATTTATAGAATTTAACTTTTTAGTGTTCTAAAAATAAAACCATCACCAAGGAAAAAACACTAAAAGTGGATCTTTTTTCATCTATATATACATCAGAATCATTATCTTCACTACTAAATATACCAAAAATTCAATTATTTTTATTTTATAACCTTAAATCAATTTATCCAATTATATAATGGATATTCCATTATATTAAAACAATTTATTTACTTTAATACCACATCAAATGTGTTAAAACATATATTAAATATATCCTTGAAGCTGCATGGTATATTATAATTCCATTTAATAAACAGAACTGCCCAATATTATAATACAGTACTTTTATATTATTGTAAAACATTGTAAGAAACTAAAGTAGTGTGTAATAAGTCATTGAATAATACATGAAAAATATTTTGTACAATTACCTATTATATTTCTCATCAGAAAGAAATATTTGATTTGTCTCATCAGATATTTATAAGAAAAACACATTCTTCATCTTGAAAATAATTATCATTTCATAAAATATTGTCTACACAATATAAAACATATCACATATATTTTTAATGTATTTGGAAAATATAATTTCATATTCAAAAATAATAACAATAAGATATTCCAATTTTTAAAAATTTATTCATAAATTTTGTCCCCTATTCAATTTTTAAAATTTAATAATTTAAAAATTGTGTTCATCTAAGATTACAATTTTCAGAGTGATTATTTCAACCCAAATTAAATCTTACATATCTATTTGAAATAATTCTTATATTCCAAAATAAAATCCCACATGGGTTTTCAATGTAAACATTTAATAATAACAAAAAATTAGTCTAAATATTACATAAATTTATAATATCATGTATTACCTTTATTATAAAATAGAAAAAATATTTAAATGGTTTAATGGAATGAAACAAGTTAAACTATATCATTATTTTTTAATCCCACCTATTTTAATTCATTACACACCAATCGTGTTTTAATTCATACATCTTCTAATATTTCAATAAAATTATTTTAAAACCCCTATATTTGTAAATTCACATTCTATTATTCAGTTTTTTCATTATACTTCAATTATACATTCGTAAAATTTGTGTTTAATTCATTATTCAAATACGAATCACAGACTTGATTCTCAAATACATCTTGAATAGATTTTGGTTCAACGTGATAAAATAATATGTTTAATATTTTTTCATTAATGTTATCTTTGTTCATAACTGATGTATTTAATTGGAAATTATAGTTTATACATAAACATACCTTCTTATCAATGTATTAAATTAATAATATTGTACCTAATAACATGAAATTGTTGAATCATTTTATATAACTTATAGATCTTAAATATTTTTCTTTGACAACAAATCCTTTAGGATGTTTTACAAAAATAGCATCAACATCAATTCTAGAGCATGCTTCCTGAACAATAATTTTTTCCTTTTTTCCTTTTTCATTCACATTAGTAGTTTAAATAAGTTATTTATTACTTTTTTCTTGGAGGAATATTTTCTTTTATATAGAGGATATAAAAATTCCAGCAACTCCTATTCTCTCAAATTTACCATGACTTTCAATTTTTTTATGATATATGGGTTTTCAAACTATCAGATATATTTTAAACAAATAATTTTCATAGAATATATATATATATATATATATATTCTTGGATATGTTTGATCTATTGAAATAGTGATTTTGAACATGAATTTCCTCTCCAAAATATTTCACGTAATAATAATGATTGACTCCATTCTTTATAAAAAATTCAATCCCAATAAATAATCAACTCTTCCATTTAGAAATAATTTTTTGGGATTTATGTGGTTCATTGAGACCATAAATAGTTTCCTGATTTTAACTAAAAACTTAAAATTTTATATTATTATTCTCAACAACATTATCTGTTGGAAATCTACTAAAAGAGAACCCACATACATTTTTAGCACATCTATTAAAAAAATATAACTTTTTTTGATACTATGATTTATGTTTCACGAACATAATAAATTTAATTAATTTAAAAGTTTATATATATTAGATAAAATACTTATATGTTTTTCTATTTTATTCAAAAAGGACATAAAATGTTAGAATGGATGAGAATTTTTAATCATAAATATTTTGGGTGATATATTTATAATGATATTCATATAACGTATTGAACAAAATAAAATCTCTATATATGTACCCATTAGAAACAGAAGATACATATTGTTTTTTTAATGTCTCTACATATTCCTTTATCTAATATGTCAATTTTTTATGATGATGTTTATTTTTGGATTTATTTCGCAAATACTTTTTTCCATCACCAAATTGAAATAAATTTCCCTTAGTTCACATAAATATAGTAAAAAATATTACATATATGATCATTTTTCACTAAAAATAAAAATTCCCAAAAACAAACATTCTATATCTATCATTATAACGATGAGAAACCCGCAAATTATTTTTTTCATCAGATAAAATAAATGCATTAATTTATTTTAAATTGTTGTAGAACCAATGCATTTTATCTTGGGTGACCTGTAATTTCTTGTGGGCATTGCACATTATTTATAATTACCATCATCATTAAGTAGATTGAAATTTAATATCATATTTAAATATCACCCATTGTCCAATATCCTTAGAATCATCATTAAGTATTTATGTGAATATTCAAAATAGAAAATTTTATTTATATTATATCTCTATTACCATATAATTCCATGTTTCAATGGTATAAAAATAATAAAAAAATTCACAGTTACTCAGTTGATGAAATTCATAAAAAACATCGAAATATGGTAAACTATTTCCTATAATTAATTTATATTTTCAAATGATTTAAAATTTGATTCTATTAAGTAGTTATATTCCCTTAATCTACTATCTATAATGATTACTATAATCAAAATGAGTTTTTTAGTTGAACTAAAAAATGATATTCATATTCAAAAAGTCTCCATTTTTATCACAATTTATACAAATTGAATATTTAACGTTTGTTGCTATAGATTATCATGAACTATGTATCTTCTTGTAAACATTCGTTATACCATCAATCATGGAAAATATTTTAGAACCAAAATTTTTATGAACCAATATCAACTTTTTTTCAAAATGTACCTCATTATAATTTTTTTAGAGTCACATTTTCAAGAAGTTTTCAAATCAACATTCAGATTTAAAAAAAATATTTTCATTTTGACAATCATAAAATTTAGACAAAACAAGGTTATTTTAGTCGATTGCATTTTTTGAAAATCTTACCAACCATATCAACATTAACATTATCTAAAGAATAATATCTTTATTTATATGTTAAAACATTATTATTTTTATAACATTCTCTATATTACTTATTATTATTTTAAAAAATTAATTAGGATGTGTTTTGTTCTATTAACAAGACCACCCATTTTTAATGAATAATAAAAATATAACTCATCAATACATTAACAGTTTAGTATATTTTAATACTCAAGGTCTTTTAATCATCAATAAATTTTATGAGATCATAAATATACTTCAATATATTTTAATTTTATTTTTCATTGAATGATTTTATAAATTTATGTAATTCATCATTCTACTTCAATGTAATGTTATCCTTTTAATGAAATGAAGTTTATCAAATATTCTATTAATTATATCTTTAAACAATACATTATTTCCAAATCATCACTTGTAGACATGTTTTTCTAGTAACTAGATAAATCATCATCAAAAAAATTATAAATATCTAGTTATTAAATGACATCATTATTACTACTATCAACTCCTTATTACACATTATTACTTTCAAATTCATTATACATAAATAAACAAAACAAATTTTTATTATTCATGAATGACTTATAATTTCATCAAGAATATAATTTTTACATGGATAAAATTATATTCAAGGTTATTTTAGAACATTCATATAAAAATCATTAGATTGATCAACGTTTTTTCGATAATGTACTAAAAAATGACCAATATATCCAAAATTGAATCATTTTAGTGGTGACATCCCATTAAACTCTCCATTTCTGCTTCTCACGTTTCTAAATATGTGGGAATAAAATTATTAAAATTTCAATTCAATAGAATAATATAAATTGTATTTCTCATCATCAATGTTATCATAAATAAACCATATCACTAATATTAGATTTCCATGCCATATTTTTCCAATGAATTCCCCTTGTCATTGTAGTATCATCATTCCTAAAATTATGCTAAATTAAGAATATAAAAGAAATTAATCATAAGAAATAGCACATAGATAAAATTAACCTAAATCTGTAAAATTATCATCATACTTCTCATGTAATATAGGTAAAATATTTTCAATGATATCTAGATATTCCAACATCACACCATAGTGTCCAATAGTAGAAATTACTTTATCATCCTTTGTGAATAAACTATTAAAATTTTCATATTAATTCATCCATATATTTTCATATTAATGTCTCCAAAATTGAAAATTTTCTCGCTCCACATTGTCCATTCATTCTTATATATTAATATGATTATCCAAGATACTGATCAGAATTATCATTCCCACAACAATATGAAATTCAATATTTAAATGTGATTATAAAATTTTAATCATAGCATGACTATCATATTCTATGTTCCTCTTATCTACTACATTCTTGGAATAAACTACATCAAAAGGAATATGACCATAATGGGCTACTTCTAAGACCAAATAACTAATTAATAAGAGTTAAATAGATATCATATCTTACAAAATTTGAAAAATATTCCTATCAAACTAGGGAATGCCCTTTCTATTTAAGGCATCCTTTAATGAAAATAGTAATCACGAACTTCTTCGTTCTGAGAGATACATAAAATATTATTCTGTTAAATATCCAATAAAAAATAAGTAAAAAATTGGATATTATACCAATTAAAGAGTAATAGGATAAGTGAAATCATTGATAGGGTGGTAGAATAAATTATAATTATATTATATGTTTTTTCTATAAAAAAACATCATCAATTATTATATTTAATTAATTTGTTTCTAACATAGAATATCACACACGGATAAAAGGAATAATAATTTTATTTGGTTAACAAATCGTGGCTATTATCTAGTCTTAGGCATCATAAAATATAGTCTACGATCACAAAATTCACTTGTAAAATTCTAAGAACTACTAAACTGTGAAATCCTTATACTCACATTACTTGCTTGAGAACTATTTTTGTATATCTTACATAGTTAGTGAAGTTCATAGTTAAAAAAAATTAATATGTGATTAAGTATAGAGTCTCCCACAAATAAAAAATATCATGGTGTTTGAGTGATGAGAAATGTTTTATAAATTTTTTCATAAAATAAATAATTCTAATTAATTTTGATTCATAAGACTATATTGTACTACAATACTACTTATGTTCCTCTCCATCATTAATTTTTTTCGAAAATTATATATAATAATTTCTTCTAAATTAAATTATATTTTGATCATAACTAGAAACACCCAATGTATTTCTCCAAGAACAACAAAATATACTCCTCTATAAATAATATCAATATCATAAATATATCACTTGAATAAGTCTTCCAAATTTACAAATCTATTTTTTATTTCGTAACTGTAATAGTATATAACATATATTTAAACGTAAATTCCCCAAGAGTCATAGATCACCATTTTCAAAAATATTATTTCTTGTATTTATAACCAATGAATTAATTTCATGTAATACCTACCACATAATATTTTAATTCTTATTTTGAAAAAAATTCAGTTTTCCTCAGTGATTTATGTATATAAAATATTTGATGATTGCATAATATTTATATTTATCTATAAATATATGGATTCAAAATTTACTAAAAAACCTACTGAGTTATTCTACTTAATTTAGTCATGATAATACTTAATTTATATTTTTGACAATTCCCATGTATTAAATATTAAATTAAATATATGTCTGCATTCTATAACCAACTATTATTATAGATTCCTTGTTTTTCATTATAAATCTCCCCATCAGATGTAATTATTATTACTTCCTAAATTCTAACTTAATGAAAAAAATACTTATCATTATATTAGTTTGAATTTAATATCATGAAACCTATATATGAAATAATAATCACATTTATATGAATATAAAAATTATAGAAATGCATGTAGATATCCTGCATCGATCTACCCTTTTCATAAATATAAATTATTCATCTATAATTTAATGGTTTCATTGCACTCAATTATTAAGGATTTAGTCAATATAATATAGACCATGTATCATTTCAATGAATTTCTCTCTATTTAAGTAAATATTATAATCATATATTTTAACATTTAATTTCATCAAAAAAATTAATCTATGTTTGTGCGTGATTATATTAAACTACCATGAATGTATAATTAATATAAAGAAACAAATTCATCATTCCATCATAGCTGATTGTGTGGACCAGCTATATTTAAAACTAATTTACCAAGCCTATTTGAACAACATTGAGGACTGAAAGCACATATATATATATACATATATCAGTCAACTATGTGAATCTATCTAACCATGGTGATGAAACATATATATAAAACTAATTAACTATCTAACGAAACGTCAATGGATCAACTAAAAAGACACGTGACTGGATGAATCTTATCCCAATTTATCATCCATGAGGAATTCTCATTCTATATATTTCAATCATCAAACAAATTCATCTGCAATATCCTCAAACAATATTCAACATTCCTCAAATAAAAAAATACACTTTCTTCCTATTCATGATAGTATATATATATATATATAATGTTTGTCCTTTAATTAATATATTTATTAATTGATGAATTTAATTTGAACATGATTTACATATTGACATCAATAGATAATAAAAGTGTCACATCCAATATAACCTACTCACATCTTTCTACTCTAGCTTAAAACTAAAAAATATTAAAAGTTATTCAACCTAAAGATATAGTATCAATAATATAAATTAGGTATAAATTCCCATAAAGTCAACAACATGCATGAGGATTCTGTATAAACATATTATCATATTTTCTAATTATATATATTCAATACATCTATATCATATGTATCAATGTTTTAAAGAAGAACATATCTTTATAAAGAAGTAAGATAAATATAATGTCCCATGAGAATAATAAAATTTTCAAAAATTGCCTCAAATATTGTGTTGGGATATAATCACAGTGAAGTACTATTTTTACCATCTAATAAGACTTCCATTCATTCTTTCATGTCATGTTTTTTTATTTAAATATATTATTAAATAAATAAAGTCACATATTTGCCTATATTTGATATCAGAATTCTTACTCAAGAAACTAATCTGTTACAAATTCAAATATAAATATTTCCAATAAAAACTATGAGAAAATAATATAATAATGTAACATACTTCTCAACCCATATATAATGTTAATTAAAAAACATTTATATTTTTTTTAACACCTTAATGGTTTCTAATTCACTTTTCCTAAATACTACTATTTTCAATAGATTTTTCTACCTGAAACACTGAACATAATATATATATATCATGTTAGACTAATAATATTAAGATAATTAATGAATTATAACTCCCCAACTAAAGAAAATTATTATAATAAATTAGAAAATCATTGATAATTTGATTCTTAAAATCTGATATTTTTAAAATGTGATTTTTAATTAAAACCATATTTCATTTTTATGTAGTCTTATAATTTTATATTATTTTAGTTAAATTTTTATTTTTTATTTATAAAATAATAATTTCATATTTTTTTAATCATATGAAAATTATCTTTGGGATATTGTGTATATTTATTTGAATTTTTTTTTGAATAGTACAAAATTACATATTTTTCTATTTCCATCTATTTTTTGACATTATCATTCTATAAGAAAACATAAATTGATTAAAAATAGTTCCCCTTAGATATAATATATTTATAAATGAAATTCAATCATTTAAAATTATGGTGTTCAATTCATTAAATACATGTGTGTGGTTTGGAATAGTTCAATAATATTTCAATCAAAAAACAGTTTTAATTCACTCATATTAAAAATCAATTTTCATCAGTTGTATAATATAAAATATTATTTTTTATTTTATCATTGGATTAAACTATTAGAAAATATGATGAATTTCATTTTTTTCATAAAAATATAATTACTATAATTAATGTTCATAATTGTCTTATGATACCATATTTATTTAATCGGGTTATTTTATAATTGTTTTTAAATTTTATATAAAATTTAACATTGATTTACATTCAATAATGACTTTAGTGTAATTTTTTAAACACACACATATATATGTTATCCCTATTTTAATTTTAAATCATATTTATGTATCATTAAGAACACTTAAAATTAAAAAAACATTTTTTTCAAAAAAACTATTTCTTATATATTTTAAATGTTTTTTACAGTAATTAATATTTTATTTAGATATTATATTAGATTAAATAGAGGATAAATTTATTTTAATCACATAATAATTTGGTAAAATTGTATATTTTATATTTATATTGAATATTTTTAAACATCATTAAAAAAACATGTTACCTAGGTAAAAATGAAAATTCTAGACAGTAAAAACCTAATGGAAACATAAAAATTAATAAAACATGTCACAAAATGAGATTTATATAGGTTCATGTACATATATAAAAAAATTGTTATTTACCACATTTGTAACAATTGACCATTTAATAGTAACAATACAATATTGAAAAATAAGGTATGATTAAAAAGATTACATATTTCTAGACATATATTGGTGACCCATCCATCCCTTCCAAAACAATTAAATTTATTTAATTTCAAATATATATATTTATCTCCTCCTACAATCCCAAATTAGTTTGATAACCCTCTAATTATTATTTGTAACACCCCAAGCTTCCACAATACGCTTTTCTTTGAATAATACATTAGCGTGTGTTGTACACAACTTTGAGATCTAACACACCACAACCAATCAAACTAGACATTATGAATAGAAATATCTACTTTTTTAAATTTTATAAATTTTATCTTTAAAAACGGACTTCATTTTTGGATTCGGAATATCACAATTATCTTACTTTTAATTTAATTTTATTTTATTTAAAACAATCAATTTTTATTGAATAGTGAAAAACACTTAGTTATAGGTTAAACCCAAATTTTTATTTTAATAATTATATATTTTATATAAATTTATTTTTGGTCAAAATAGATACATAATACCTATTTATATGTTCAATTTAATTAATTAGTGTTAGTTTATAATAATTTTATATATAAAAAAATTTTATTGAACCTTTCACTGTTTTTTACCCACCTCCTACGAGAATTTGTGAATTCACATAAAACATAATCTTAACACTTCGGTATGTGGAATTTCAAAACTATGAGAGATAGAGTTGATATCAGTAAGAAATATGTGCTTTAATAAAATGAAAATATTTTTTGGTGAATACTAAAAGTTTACTTTTATTTAACACGGTTAAAAGTAATTAGGTTATCTAAGGGTAAAAATGATATTATTAATACCAAAAAATGTCCTAATTCTATTCATATATGTATTTTTAGGAAAAAAAACTATATGAATAAAATATGAACCTTGTTGGTCCACATGGATTAGATTAGGACAATTTTATAATTTTATTTAAAGAAGATTTAAATGAGTTAAAATCGAAGATTAATAAATAAACACTTTCAATATATGGTTATACAAAAGATAAATTAGACAATAAATATTAATTATAAAAAAAAATTATTTCCTACAAAAAAATTTTTATTTATATTATTTATACATTAAACAAGTTAATTTATTAATGACCCAATGATGATGCAGAAATAACCTAATTAATGGAATGTTAAAATAATTGAAATTATAAATATCCAAATAAATGTAATTTGAGATTTTTTATGAATTACACTAATCTTATTGGTTAATATGAAATAATAGGGTTTGTTATATGAATTTTGTTTGATGTAATAATAAAGTTATGAATTTAAAAAAACTAAAATACCAAATAGTGTCCAAATTGACATAAACGAGTTTTTAAAACACATATTATATTATTAACTGATATTCTATTCCTAAAAATATATGGTTTGTCCATAGGACTTATATACTGATTAACGTATCATTAATGAACCACTTTGCGTTCACTTGGAAGTATATAGCATGTTTACTAACCATATAATATGAAAATACAAAGATAATTGGTAAATATCACTCTATTTAAGTAAGAGTTAAATAAAAAAGATAAGGGTAATATAGTGAACCAAAACTATCTAAAACCTAGTGGTTGAGTGGTTTTCGACCCATGACCACCATAACCTTTAAATATTCAATTTCTGAGCCATTATAAACCAAAAATTATTTTATTATAAATTAATATTTCTAACTTTTCTAGAGGTGCCCCTCACACCTCTTATAAAAGGGCACCTCCCCCTTCTCTCAAATTCACAACATCAAAGCCATTTGTCTCAGCCAACCGATACCCAAATACACTCTCAACAGTCCTACCTTAATCCTAGAGTCCTTAATTTAGATAGAAATCCATCCTATGTATATATTTAGAAAAAATCAAAAAGAAGAACCCAAAGAAGAGGTAAATATTTATTCACCTCTTCCACGTTCTGTTCTTCTTCCACTTCCTTTTTCATTTGATGATTCCATTATAAAATAATAAATCCATATCTTCTATATAATATGATGTTATTATAAATTTGGTACAACCAAATTCCTTATTCTATACATCCTTTGAATGACATGTCACTATACGTGCATATGTACGGCTTACCATCTCCACATCGTGGTGTAATTGTTATTCAATACATTATTATTTGGATGGGTATAATAATGATGTGTAATTGACATAAATAATAAATATGACATGATTATGATTCTGTATATATGATATTCCATCCAATTATATATTATTTCAATATCAATAGAATGATATTATCGCTCGTGCGTACGTACGGATTACAGTCTCCACGAACGTGATGAGATTCATTCCCCATCATATCCATTCAAGACTAATATTCATTTGATGAATAAAAAAATTATTTAAATACTTTATATCATTATGTATATGACCAAGATACATCCCATCCATAAAAAATATTACTCACATAACAAAAAATATAATGGAAAACAAATCTGTTAACACTCGAAACAACGATAATACTTAGATATTATCAACAAAGAAATTATAAAAGATCATTTATGATATCCTATTAATGTATATGAATCTTTTATAATTTAATAAAAATAATTTCACCATTATAAAAGAGGTTAACCTACCCTCTACTAAGGAAATGTACAAGGTAATGGTTAATTTCACAATCTCTTAATTATTCGAGGTTGTTTATTCGTAATTATATACCAGGACCTCTTTATCATCCACCTCCAGGTTTCATAAAAATATATTTCAAAACATTTTTACTATTTACTAGAGAATTTGGTAGAATCATTTATACCCTTATTTTACCTTTTATGTTTTGAAAGGAATCGTTTTGTCATTTTCAAATCAAGTTACATTATGACCTTTTCAAAAAAAATAAGATAAGAATATTTGTTTAACTTATATGGTGAGTGAAACTATATTAGCCGTAATAACAACGTCGAATCATCTCTTAAAATATTATATGAATATTTTCAAAAAATAAATGTTTACATTTATAATTACATTTCTTTTAAATGATTTGAAAATATAAAGAGATATTTCTGAAAAAAAAAGTTTTGATTTCATCTATATCAACATCCTTTGATGGATTCTATGATTATTTGATGTTGATTTATTAGGATACGAAACTACCATATTTCATTGAAGGTTTTGTGATATGTTTGACTGTGGATGTGTTATATTCATACAATTCATGGTTTATGGATATAGTATTGACATTTCGTATTCCAGTTTTAATACAAATGTTTATGTTATGTTTAAACCTTTTCATGTGAGGAATGAATTGGACATAGTAAGTGATGGGTGGAGCCCACTATAGCTCCTCTATACATCGGTGGGTCTCATGAGATAAACTAGTTTCTTGGCATTAGGCTATGAAAAAATTGTATTTGTAGTCTTGGCACAAGGCCATTCATATGTTTTTATGAATGTCTAGCATTATGCATTCTATCATTATGAATGTGGATATGGATATTTCATGTGATTATTCGACTAGTAGAATATCCATGTCAGTAAGTAAATGGATTTATTTTATTTTACCTATTCCATGTTATAATTCATTTCAAGTTTAAAAGGATTTTGTTTTAATCTTACACTTTACCTTAAATGTTTAAGCATATTTATGAAAGTTTCCACTATATTGTTATCCTTACTGAGCATCTAAGCTCACCCCTTTCTATGTAATAATTTTCCTAGGATGCGATGAAGTATTTTATGACTAACCTGTAGCGATAGTATGAGTGGATATGAGTGTGGTATATGGAAACAATGTTGTTATAGTTTTTTATTTTATGATGTAATGAAATCTTTATAAGTGTATCTAGTACTTGTAAGGATACTGAACTAATTGGTATTTCGAGACATGATCTTTTGTGATCATGAAAATGTTGCGTAATAATGCACCGACTCTGGGATTATGGGGTTAGGGAGTTACATTTGGTATTAGAGGATGTTTGGTACAAACGATGGAAACTAGATTTAGCTAAACTCCAATTAGACCAGATATCCCTAAGATAGACATAGAGGAATAGTATAGAAGAACTTCCTAGAATTTGGTAATGTAGAGATTTTGTGATTTTTCTAACCAAATACATACCTGTCTAGATACGATCAGATAGAGGCTTCTCTAGAACAAATGTACCTAGGGGTAAAAACTGAAAAAACAACTTTGAACTAGACTCAAATGGGAACTTGTGCACCAAAATTGGACATACTGCACTATTGGTTATGACACTCCAGGGGATATTCATAGGATAATTATCATTTAATTTGCAAACTATTATTAATGGTTTATGAGTATATACTTCCTCAAAGAAATTTTTTATGATTATGGATTATATGAATAAACTGTTTGATTTATGTTATGTGTTATACATGTTTTAAATTATGTAATTTGATTCATAAACAAATCTATATTATGCCATTGTTTATAAATGGATCATAGTGGAAGGAATTTAAATCGTATAAATACACACACTCTATGTATTGATTTCCTTCCTACTCAAGATAATTATAGTGGAGATAGTGATGCAACTGGTGCTGATCAGCTTATCATCATACTGGGACAACTCATTCAGGTTATGAATAATAAATTTACCCATATGGAGTACCCTGATCCGCAGTGTAGAGGATCAATGTTAGATCTCTTCATGAGGCAACAACCACCAACACTTAATGGTGGTAAAACTCTATTAGTAGCTGTGAAATGGTTAAATTCCATAAAGAAACTATTCCATGCCTTTAGGAGTAGAGAAAGGGAAAAGGTTGTCATGGCAGTTTACCGCCTCACTCGAGATGCTGATAAATGGTGGTAATTGATTCAAAACACAATGAAAGATAATTATGTATCAAATATGGAATTGAGGGAGCTTAAAGAGATTTTCAAAGAAAAACACTTTCTTTTTGACCATCGAGAACATTTGGAAAGGAAATTTCTGAGTCTGAGGAAAAAGGAGGATGAGAATGTTGCAAAGTATGAAGCTAAAATTACATGGTTAGTGAGGCATGCTGCAGATTATATACATAACCAGAGAACTAATATTGATCATTTCTTTGATGGGTTAAAACCATTTCTCCATCGAGCATTAATCTCACAATCCATCTCTTAATAAAAATATATGGGATCATGTGCTATCAAGATAGAAAAAGAATTGTCTACGTCCTACAACTATAAAGGAAATTAAATGAAGAAGAGATCTATTGAACACTCTTGAAAATGGTAGTAAGGGGAATAAGGGAAAATTTGAATATCCATCATGTAATAAATGTGGGAAGAATAACCCAGGTACTTGCCTGAAGGGAATGGGAGTCTGTTACAATTGTGGTCAAACAGGCCACCAAAATCATGATTATAAGAGGAAGAAGGAGGTTGTTGGATTTTGAATAATACAATTGTAGATAGAGAAGGAATTATGTGAATTAATTTCCTAAGAGTAAGGTGAACTTATCTCAGAAAAGTCCAAGGGATCAAGGTCATTCTTATGAAATCACTGCTGTTGAGGTAGAAGCTCCGAAAGACATGGTGGCATGAAATTTAATGGTTTCCTCAACTTTATCAAATGCATTATTTGATTCTGGATCAACACAATGTTTCATATCTACCCAATTTTCCTTGAAAATTATATATTTCAAATTTGATTTAAAAATGGAATTGTCAGTGAATACTCCAAATGGAAGTATTATTGCATAATTGTTTGTGAATATGTCCCCATTATGGCATATAAATGTTCTTTATCTACTGATATCATCATCATACCCATGATTTAATTTGATATAATCCTCAGTATGCATTGGCTTTTAGACCAAGATGAAAAAATTTATTGTAAGAAGAAGGAGGTTACTATTTGTTATGATGATTATAGAAAACACATTATATTTAGAGAAGAATCGTCACCACCTAATTTTTATCAAGATCCACCCCGAATAGTTCAACAAAATTCAATTATTATAGTGGGAGAGAATGAAATAACTGTGGGTAAGGAAAAGAATGTTAAAATATATGATTTCCCTATTTTGAAAGAATATGTTGATGTGTTTCTAGATGATTTACCTAGACATCCACCAGAACTAGAAATTGAATTTTCTATTGATTTAAATCCTGGATCAAGGCCCATATAAATGTCCCCTTATAGAATGAACATTATGGAAAAGGGTAACTAAATAAACAACTAGAGGAATTGAGTAATAAGGGATTTATTCCCCGTAGTGTTTATCCATGGGGAGACCCTGTCTATTTTGTTAAGAAAAATGATGGATCTATGAGGTTGTGCATCGACTACAAGGATATCAATGCTATAAAAATATAGAACATGTATCCCCTACCTTTAATTGGTGATTTATTTAACCAACTTCTTGGATCTCAATTCTTTTCAAAGATTTATCATCGATCTAGATATCATCTGTTGTGCGTGAAGAAGGAATACATTATGAATATATCATTTCGAACCAGGTACGAGCATTATGAGATTATAGTAATGTCTTTTGGATTGACTAATGCACCCTCTATCTTCATGGATGTAATGAATAATGTTTGAAAGTAATATCTTGATGATTTTTTAGTGGTATATATTGATGATATCTCAGACTACTCCAAAACCTATGAAGATCATGAAAATCATATTCACATTTTCTTGAAGACTCTGAGATGACATGAATTATATGGGATGTTTAGGAAGTGTGAATTCTAGCATCAGGATATTTTTTATATACATTGTTTCTCTAAGGATGGAATCTCTGTTGATCCTTCTAATACCAAGGCAATCCACGAATGACCATCACCGAAGACTATAACTGGGGTATGTAGATTTATTTTATTATCAAGTTATTATTGGAGTTTTGTCCTAAATTTTTTCCAATTGGATAACCCATTAGCCAAGATTTCACGTAAAGGGGTTAAATTTGTTTGGAAAATAGTGTGTGAATAATGTTCTGAAAAACTGAATAGAAGAATATTCAATTATTCTATCTTGACTCTACCACCAAGGAATAATGGGTTTGTTATTTATAATGATTCTTCAAAGAAAGCACTCAGTTGTGTCCTTATGTAGAATGATAGGGTTATTACATATGAATGAAGACAACAAAAAATTCATGAACAAAACTATACCACTCATTACCTTGCAATAAAATCTGTAATATTTGTTTTGAAGATATATAGACATTATCTCTATGGTGAAAAATGTGAGATATATACTGATCATAAGATTTTGAAGTATATTTTCTCACAAAAAGAACTCAATGTGAGGCAATGGTGATGGATTGAACAACTCAAGGATTATTGCACTATACACTACCACCAGGGGAAGGAAAATAAGGTGGAAGATGCTTTTAGTAGAAAGGATCATGGAGTTTTTAACAACATGAGATTTGAAAAGGATCTTATATACATGGATGTAGTTATGATGGATATGGAAATCACAATGGAAGGTGAAACATTAATACTTTTTCAAATGTTTTCAATAACTATCTTTACTAGAAAGGATAATGAGTTACCTGAATGATGATGAAGAGTTCGAAAAGAAGATTAAATCTGTGAAGGATTAGAGATTGATTTAATTTGTGTATGAATATGAAATTTCGAAATTTGGGAAGAGACACTATGTTCCAGATATACCTGATTTAAAAGGGGAATTGTTGGATGATGCTCATAGTTCCAATTTCTTTATATTCTCTAGTAGAACTATGATGTATATAGATTTTAGGGAACAATTTAGGTGGGACCACATGAAGAGGGAGATTACTGATTCTTTGTCAATATGTTTTGTTTGTCAACAAGTGAAATCTGGAAATCCACAACCTGGAGGAGTCATGCAACATATTCCCATACCTTAGTGGAAATGGAATAATATTATGATGGAATTTGTCATGGGACTACCATATAATCCTAGATGGAACGATGAAATATGGGTCATTGTTGATCATCATACCCATTCAACACATTTTCTTTCTATAAGGGAAGATTTACCACTTGAACGTCTAGAAAGACTACATATTAACGAAGTTATGAGACTTCATTATGTACCCCTATAGATTGTTTCTGATCGTGATCCGCGTTTTACATCAAGATTCTAGAAATGTCTTCAGAAATACCTGGATACAAAACATCATTTCAACACTGCCTACTACCCTCAAACTGATGGAAAATCAGAACAGACTATTCAAAACTTAGAAGACATGTTGAGATCATTTTAACCTTACATTCATGGTATGTGGGATCAATAATTACCTCTTGTAGAATTTTACTATAAAAATAGATTCCATTCAAGTATTCAGATGGCATCATATGAAGCGTTATACAGAAATAGATGTCTTACACCAACCTATTGGGATAATATTGGTGAATGAAAACTTGTAATCCTAGAACTGTTGGATAAAACGATGGAAAGGGTGAAGGTAATCCAAAACCTCATCAAAGAAGCACAATGTAGGAAGAAGAGGTATGCCGATAACCTAAGGAAGGATTTGGAATTTTAGGTAGGAGATCAAGTTTTCATGATGGTATCTCAATGGAAGGGTGTTATACATTTCTGTAAGAATGGCAAATTGAGTCCCAGGTACATCAGACCTTTCGAAATTCTAGAACAATTTGGGGTCGTAGATTACCGGTTGGAAATGCCGCCAAGTTTCTCCAAAGTCCACGATGTTTTCCATGTATCACTATTGAGAAAATACATTCCTGACCCCACACATGTACTCACCTATGCCAAATTAGAACTGTAACATGATATTTCTTATTACGAAGAGCCTATCAATTTTCTCGATACAAGAGAACAAGTGCTAAGAATCTGGATGGCACATCTAGTAAAAGTTCTATATTGAAACCATATGATGGAAGAGGAAACATGGGATCATGAGGAACATATGATGAAAGACCACCCGAGAATTTTTATTCTTCAAAAATCTATAAATTACGAGGATGAAATTATTTAATAGTGGGGAGAATGTAATACCTCAAGCTTCCATGGTACGCTTCTCTTTGAATAATAAAATAGCGTGTGTTGTACGCAACTTCAAATTCTAACACACCACAACCAATCATACATGCCATTATAACTAGTAATACACACTTTTAGAAATTTTAGAAATTTTATTTTTCAAAATGGGCTTCATTTTAGGATTCGGAATATCGAAATTAAATTATTGTGAATATTTTGTATTTTTCTAAATAAATTCATTTTTTTATGAATAGTGAACAACACTGAGTTATAGTTAAAAACCTATTTTGTATTTAAATAATTATCTATTTTATATAAATTTATTTTAGGTCAAAATAGATACATAATACCTATTAAATTTCAATGTAATTCATTGATTTTAGTTTATAATAATTTTAGATATATAAAAATTTTATTTAACTTTTCACCGTAATTTTTCCACCTCCTAGAAGAATTTGAAAATTCACATAAAACATAATTTTACCACTTCTGTGAGTGAAATTTCAAAAATACAAGAGACACGGTTTATATCAGTATGAAAAATGCGGTTCAATAAGATGAAAATAATTTATTTGAATAGTAACTTTTTAATTTCATTTTTCATGATTAAAAGAAATTGGGTATTTAAGGGTAAAAATGATATTATTATTACCCTAAAACATGTAATAATTATATTGGATATGTATAGTTAGACCAAAAAAACATTAGGAATATAATCTGAACAACTAGTTCCATTTTTATTAGATTGGTACACTTAATAGTATTTTATTTAAAGAACAGTTGAAATAGTTTAAATCAAAGTTTAATAAATAAAACATTTTTAATATAGGGTTATACATAAGATAAATTCAACTATATATATTCATTATATATTTAAAATGATTTCCCACATAAGGATATTTTATTTATATTTATTAGATATTAAATAATTTAATTTATTAATGACATAATTATGATGCAGTAATTACCTAATTAATCAAATATTAAAATAATTGATATTATAAATATCCAACTAAATGTAATTTGATAATTTTTTGAATTAAACTCATTTTATAGGTTAATATGACATATTAAGGTTGTATATATGAATTCTTTTCGAAGTAATAATGTTTTTATGAATTTAGAAACAACAAAATAACAAATGGTGTCAAATTGACATAAAAGAGTTTCTTAAAAAAATATTATATTATTAATTGATATTATATTCTTAAAAATCTAAGGTTCGGTCAAAGAACTTATATAATGTTATGTTTTATCCCTAATGAAACATTTAGGGTTCTCTTGGATATATATATATTATGTTTAATTACCATATAATATAAAAAATACAAAGAGACATGGTAAATGTCAAACTATTTAACTAAGAGTTAAATCTAAAAGACAATGTTAATATTGTGAACCAAACCTTTCTAAAACCTATTGGTTGAGTATTTTTCGACCCATAAAATCTTTATACTGTAAATTATCTATTTTTGATTCATTATAAACCGAAAATAATTTTGTTATAAAATAATATATCTTTCTTTTTTTAAGGTGCCCCTCACCTCTCTTATAAAAGGGCACTCCCCCTTCTATCTAATTCAATCCTTCAATGCCATTTGGCTTCACCAAACCCTTCCCAAATACCCTCTCAACTATCCTGCCTTCATCCTAGAGGCCTTACATTAGTGAGTAAGCCAACCTATGGATCCTTTTTGATCAAATCAAAAGGAAGAACCCGAAGAAGAGGTAAATATTTCATAACCTCTTTCAAGTTCTTTTCTTCTTCCACTTCCTTTTTCTTTTTTGTTCTCATTATAAAATAATAAATCCAGTACCTTCTATATGATGTAATGTTATTATAAATATTTTACAACCAAATTCATTATTCTATCCATCCTTTGAATGACATTTCACCATACGTGCGTACGTACGACTTACCATCTCGATGAGGTGGTGTAATTAGTATTCAATAAATTTTTATTTGGATGGGTATAATAATGGTGTATAATTGATTTAAATAATAAATATAACATCATAATTATTCTATATATAAGATATACCATCCAATTATATATTATTTTAATATCAAAATAATGATATCGTAGCTCATGCATATGTACAGATTACTGTCTCCACGAAAGAAATGAGATTCATTTTCCATCGTATCCATTCAACACTAATTTTCATTTGATGAATAAAAATAATATTTATATACTTGATGTAATTATGTATATGAATATGATACATCCCATCCAAAACAAATATGACTCACATAACAAATATTATAATGGAAAAAAAATCCATTAACACCTGAAACAACGATAATATTAAGATATTATTATCAAAGCAATGTTAAAAGATCATATATGATATCATGTTAATGTATATAATTATTGTATAATTTAATAACAATTATTTAAAAATTATATAGGATTTTAACCTACCCTTGACCAAGGAAAAGTGCACGTTAAGGGTTAACTTCACAATTTCTTTATTATCTGAGATTGTTTATATGTAATTATGTACTATGACCTCTTTATCATCCACATCCATGATTCATAAAAATGTATTTAAATACATTTTTAATATTTACTAGACAATGGGGTAACGTATTTTATACCATTATATAACCATATATGTTTAGAAAAGGAATCTTTTTGTCATTTTCCAAACAAGGTACATTATGACCATTTTCGACATAATTAAGGTAAGAATGTTTTTTTAAATTGTACGGTTGGTGCAACTATATTACGCCATTATAACAACATCAAAACATCCCTTACAAGATTATAATAATATTTACAAAAATAAATGTTTTCATTTATAATTATATGACATTTAAATGATTTCAAAATAGAATGAGATATTTCTCTAAAATATGTTTTGATATCATCCTTGTCAACATCCATTGCTGGATTTTAATCTTATTTGACGTTGATTTATTATGATACAAAACATATATATTGTATTGAAGGATTTGTGATATGATTGAATGTCGATGTGTTATTTTCATATCATTCATTGTTTACAGATAAATTATTGACCTTTCATATGCTAGTTTTAATAAAAATGTTTATTTTATGTTAAAACCTTTTCATATGAGTAATGCATTTGACATAGTAAGTGAGGGTTGGATCCCCCTATAGCTCCATAATGAATCGATAGGTATCATGAGACAAGCAAGTGTCATGGGTCAAGTCCTTGACAAAATCTTATTTGTAGTCTTGGCACAAGGCTTTGAATATGTGGTTATGAAGGTTAGGAATTATGCATTCCAATATTATGAAAGTGGCAATCGATATTTCATATGATTATTCGACTAGTAGAATATAAATGTGAGTAAGTAAATGGAATTATTTGATTTAATATTTTTCATATTATGTTAATGTTAAAGTTTAAAATCCTTTGATTAATCTTATACATTTGATTAAATATCAATGCTTTTTTATGAATGTTTCTGCTATATTTTTATCCTTACTGAGCATCTCAGCTCACACCTATCTATTTTTATTTTTCTCAAGATACGAAGAATTTTTCTATGACTGAACTACAGGGATAGGCTGAGGGGATATGAGTGTGGTCTAGGGAAATTATGCTGTTGTAGTTTTTCATTTTATGATGTAATGTAAACCTTATGAGTGTATCTAGTACTTATAAGCCTACTAAACTAATCGGTCTTTTGAGATTTTATTTTTTTGATCATGCCAATGTTACGTAATAATTCACCGACTCTGGACTTCTGGGGTCAGGGCGTTACAATATTAGTTATCTTGATCACTAATGCCCCGAAAAAGCTAATGTAGGAACATTGCATTCAATTATGTGTATGACACACAACACCAACTGAATAGGATAAAATAATATCCTGGAATTTATTATATATTTAATAATTTAAATAAATTTATTATATTATATTGAATTAAATTCATGCGATACTATGTTTTTTTATGACATACAAAACAATGAGTTTCATCAATGGCTTGTGTTACATACAAGACATAGTTTTTAACAAATAAATATATTATTAAAATATTTGTAATTAATATAATATTATATAATAATGTAGCCACATTTAATAGTATTAAATAAATTATGAAAATATGTGGTTTAAAAAACTAAATCATTGGTTATAATTAATTAAAAATTAATATAAGATCCAATTGATTATAAAAATAATATTTTTATAGGAAAATATTGTTTTGGATCACAAATCTATTTCAGAATAATAAATTAATCCAAGTAGTATTAGTAATTTATATTCATGATATATATATATATATATATTATATTTAACCGAATATTTTTATTTACTTATAATATATTTTATAGACATTATTTATGTAGAAACCCATTTTTTCATACAAAAAACACTATTTTATTTAGTCACTTTAACCTTCTTTTTAATGGAGAACCCAATATAAATAAAATTTTTAAACTTTTATAAATATAATATATCAATATAAAATTCTTATTTCTATGTGAAAAATTTAAATTATGATAAAATTTATTTTTTTTTATTTTTCTGTGAAGTATCATTTTCTAATGAATAGTAAAAAATACAGAAATTTAATTAAACAATTATTTTTCATTTAATTTAGATAAAATGTAAAATTTTAATTTCAATTGGTTTTAATTTTTATTTAGAAATTATTTTTTCCAATTAATGTAATTTATTTAATTGGAATCAATTTCATTATGAATATAACTATATGAACATAGAAATTTTTTGAACATGTTTGCATTTAAAACTCACATTATCATCTAATTTCATGATTAATTTTAATTTAATTTAAACCAATTAAATTATTATAAATTGGAAAAATGTATTATATGTTTTTATTAAGATTAATTAATAATTTATTGTATACTTAACATAGTTTTTGACAAAAAAATATTAGTAAAATTAATTTATTTTAATTACAATTTTATGAAACAATTAAGCATAGTAAAGGACTAAACCATTATCTTCTGAGTCCAAATAAAATATCCAAATTTCCAAAAACCATTGGATGGAAATAATTCTTCCATTAAACATAAATTAATGTGTTTTTTTGTTTTCTTTAACTTTTTTAGGTTAGAAGTTGTGTACACCTAACTTGTGTTCTAAAATACGAATTGAGTCTTTTTCCTCCACAATAAAAGCCTCCCACCCCTACCAATTCCTCATAGATATCAATGAAATTTTTCAGTAACAATTTAAAAAAAATACCTCATCGACATATCTCCCCTCATTTTAGAAACCTTCCATTGGGAAGAAATAAATATATGGGATCGCTTTATTGAACACCAAAAGAAGTTACCCAGATAATATGTAACAAACATCCAAATTAATTTAAATATTGTATCAATTATCCAATCCATAAAATATTATTATTTTGCTATTATATAAAAATAATTCATCAATACAATAATGTTTTTTTATTATAGTGTCTCAACCTATAATCACACACATTTCCATCTGAAGGATAGTGAACATACTGTTTGCGTGTACGGAGAACTACCACCCCATAAAATAATGATTGTTCATTTTTCCCTTTTCACATATCATGTCATGACTCCCTCCCACCAAAGATGCCCCTTCTGAGCAGTAAAAGGTGAAAGGGAGATAAAGACCCCCTGAGTCCCGCCTCCAGTAGGCCCCAGAGTGGCGACTATCACCACAGGTATGAGTTTTCACAAATATGGGAGGAATTACCATTTTTATTATTTAAGATCGGGAAATAGGATGAGTGAAACACCAAAAGTAAAAAGAAAAAGTAAATGAAAATAAACCCAAACCAATCCGACATGAATGTTTAATCAATTCTGAAACAAAGTTCAAGCACAAGAAAACTAAAAAGTGAAATATCAAATGAAACAAGAGCACAACAACTGCAACAACTCCAACTGTCCTAACAAGTAGGGTCCCACACGGCCTTGGTAGTCCTCCTAGAAACCTGAAAGTAAACGTAGGGTGAGCATACAAGTATACTCAGTAAGGAATCCTAAAGCTCTCGTGCACAGTTGCGGAGACATCCCAATGTCCCATGAGAACAACAGAAGAACCAAAGCCTAGAAAAGAATTATATCCACCAACCTCACCATCCATGCTCACAAAAAAATAGCATGTAGTAGTATATAAGAACAAGATTATTGGGTACCCCGCACCATTCCCCCCCCCCCCCACTAGTTTGCTGCTCTTCCTAACATCGAATGTCTTGATGCTACCACACTCTTCCTGCCCGCACACACCTGGGACTGAAAAGACACACATCCTGCCCGCACGCACTTGGGCCTCACAAACCACATATCCCACCCGCACTAACCTGGTCCTCACAAATGACATATCCCGCCCACACACACCTGGTCCTCACAAACCACATATCCCGCCTGCACACACCTGGGCCTCACAAACCACATATCACATCCCCACCCGAACACACCTGGGCCACATCCCTAAGATTAATGGGAACATTAAACCTGGCCGAAGCGTCTTGGGCTAAGAATCACACCAATCGAAACCTACCTGAAGAGTATTGGGTGCAAGGTCATCTCAGGTCATCACAACCTATGGAAGAAGGAGAAGTAAGGAGATAGTAACTAAGGGGAAAACAACCTCTCCCATGAAATGGGAGTGTTCGGTAAAAAGTGCTCAACATGGGTGGGGTGAAACAAAACACAAAGATACAGATACATTTATGTATACCAAACACACAACCCAACCTATGGCTTCTACATAGAGAAACTGAGCATGTGCATCGACACAACTACTAGGAATCTTGCATACAACAAACAAACCCAACCCCATTTAGGTTTTCATGTTTCAACAGTATTAGTTTATTAGTTCTTTACCAACTGGGAAATTATCAAACCAGATCAAGCATTTTGTTGAACAAAACCCTGCCAAAAACAAATCATGTTAGATAGAAAACCATAAAAACAAAACCAACCTTTTTATCATCAATTAATCCCCATTTATTGATCCATAATTTAATTAATTATCTTTCCCCATAGTTCATTTATCAACTTTCCTCTTTCTTTTAATATCACAACCCATTACTGCAGCCCTGCTACCACAATAACAACATCTCAACAACCATATCACAAACAAGGATCATTCCACATCATTGCCCCTTTAATATAATTTACTACAACCCCTCTTCCCATCCTATTCATAAAAACCCATGATTCACCCCCCCTTTTCATACACAACGTAACAAAACCAACACCCACATGTTCATTATTCCATTTTGTTCAACCGGGGTGATCACAGAAGGGTTACAGATATTCATTTAATCAGCCAACATTACGTGGTTAACCAATTTCCATATTCCAAAAAGTTTCCATAAAACCGTCTATAATGATAGGGAAACATTTAATTGCACAAGAAAAGGCCCCCAATGACCGATATTTTTAGTAGGCATAATCATATTCAATTGAAAACATAACAATAGGATAAACAATGATAAACAAAAAAAAACATCCCAATCCCAGTTCGTTAATCCAGTGATTATCTTCATTTAAACTGGTTCAACAATGTCTCGTGAAAGCAAGAGGACACCCATCCCACATGATGCAGAAATTATAGAGATGATGGTAAAATCCCTACTTCAAAGGTTTTTGACGAAACCACGATGGTCGAAGAACGCTCAAAAAACCGGGTCGATTCTCTATGAATCATCTTTAGATATCCTCTCCTAACCCAACCAAGACCAAATCTCTTAATATTCAACATCTACACGATTATATCTACCCATAAAGGGCATAGATCTATGAAACTGAGAGAGTAGGAGGAGTAGATCAAAGAAAACAATAATGAACGATCACATACATCAAGGAACAAGATTCGATTCTCCAATAAAAGCCTCTAGGTTGCATCCAAAACACTTGGGAGAGGTTCTTATTCCTCCAAGGAAGGGTAATCCTGAGTATGGACACTTAGGGGCACAAACAAACCATTTAGAGGAAAAAAAGTTCAGATCCACAATTTTAGGATCTAACTTTAAGTGCCTGCATGGTTACTCTACACGGTTTAGCAAACTGTGCGCTAACTATGTGTTAGCTTCTGCCTTTCCAAACACTCCTTGATCGGTTTGGCCTCACAGTTTAGCAAAATCATGAGAAAACTGTGCGAATGCTATTTCCCTTATCCCTCTTTAAAATTCCACCCAAATGAACCCCCAAGGAACCTTGACCTCCTGGCACACCTGCAGCACCACATTTCCCAATGTAATGGACAAAAGAGTTTCGTGAAATTACCCTATATACCTCTTAAAACATTATCATCCCCGAGAATTCAAAACCAACCCAGGATAACCCAACAAATACCTCTTAGGGCTCTCATTATAGTGGGAACCCAAACAACAACCCTAATCAGAGGTGTTAGTAATTCCTTCTCTTATGTTGAGATATTATCCTCTTTAGGAGGCACTGACTCTCCCTCATGGGTTTAATAACATCTGCATTAATGTGACTCGATTAAGGATCATGTTTTCCCTTTCCCCACACATCCAGACATGTTGCAAACTTCCAGAGAACAGGGAAACAAAACTTCTCACAACCGACAAGCCAAGAATTCAATATATCAAAGGTACAAAGTATAACATCAAAACAAAGCTCATTAGAACAAAGAAAAACACAAGTAAAAACATCCCCAGGTACTGTGCGTGCATCTGAGACTCTCACACCCAAGTACTCTCCTCAAGGATTCCATGACTCCATAACGCATGAATCAAGGTGATGGTTTGTCCACAGAACACCTTCTCTTTACGATCCTCGATTCTGACTAGTCATTCCACGAAGGTCGCGTCATATCTCATATCTAGCTCTCCCCAGTCGATAACATGAGAGTCGTCATGTAAGTACCGATAATTATAGGAGATGTGGAAGACTTAATGAACCTTCTCCAACTGAGGTGGAAGGTCCAGCTGATATGCCACCTCGTCGACTTGCCTCAGCACCTTGAAAAGTCTACTGAACATACAAGATAACTTACTTCCCTTCCCAAACCTCTGCTTCCCCTGTCGAGGGGAAACCTTAAAGAACACATGATCTCCTACCTCGAACTCCAAGGGCCTCCTCTAACGATTAGAATAAGACTTCTGTCAGTCCTGAGCTGCTTTCATCCTCTCACACACAATCTGAACATTCCCTGTGGTGCTCTGTACTACCTATGGCCCCAGATCACCTGTCTCACCAACCTCTGCCCAACAAATGGGTGAATCACATGGTCTTCCATACAAAGCCTACAACGGTTCCATGCCAATAGTAGAGTGGAAGTTTTTTTTGTAGCCAAACTCTACTAAAAGAAAGTTCCACACCCATGATCCTCCGAAATCTAGAACAGAAGTTCGCAGCATGTTGTCCAACATCTGGATAGTTCGCTCTGTCTGCCCATCGGTCTGGGGGTGGAATGCAGTGCTGTGGTGTAGCTGGGAGCCAAAAGCATTTTGTAACCCCCTCCAGACTCGCGAGGTAAACCGAGTATCCTGATCTGAGATGATAGTATACAGAACTCCATACAGAATGCACCACCTCGTCTACGTACCTCTGGGCTATGGTCCTCACCGGGCCTGACTCATTAATTGCAATGATGTGAGCTGATTTCATCAGTCTATCCACCACTACCAAGATAGAATTATAACCACCATGAGATCTGGGTATTCTAGTGACGACGACCATTGAGGTTTAATCCCACTTCTACTCAAGGACATCTAAAGGATTCAACTAACCACAAGGAAAAAAGTTTTCATCCTTTAATTTCGGACACACTATGAACTTTGCCACCAACTCCGCCACTGCACGTTTCACCTCGGACCACCAAAACTATTCCAATGGGCCTCCGTACATTTTCAAAACTCTCAGATGTACAGCCAAGGATGAGACATGGAACTCGTGGTGAACTCCCTCATGCATCGCCTCCAGAACAAACAAACCTCCATGAAAAAGAATCTAATGCCGGCTGTCCTCTGATCATCCTTCTGGAGAGTTTCCCTGATCGATACGATCCCGCATAACTTCCATCTCAGATTCTCTCCACTGAGACTCTTACACCTGCTACAACAAGGAGTACTTCACCGTCATCTAAAGCAAACAGCCTCTAACACCCTCTACTCTTGCATCCATGTGCAAGGAAGACAACTCTCCCATCACTTTTCAAGCATTAGCGGATTCATGAACCACTTCCTTAAGTGACTTTCTGCTCAGGGAATCAGCCACAACATCACCCTTACCTTCAGTGTAAGATATCTCGAAGTCATTGTATTGGAGAAACTCAACCAATATCCACTTCCATAAGTTCAGGTCACACTGGGAGAAGTTATAACGAAAGCTCTTATGATCTGAGAAGATCACGAAGCACTCCCCAAATAGGTAATGTCACCAAAACTTCAGTGTGAACACTACTACTGCAAGATCTAGGTCATGGGTGTCATAGCTACGCTCGTGAGGGCACAACTGGCTAGACCCACAATAGATCACACCCTTCTTCCGCATCAGTATGCACCCCAAACCAAGGCCGAGAAGCATCACAAAACACCTCATACGACAACCCTTCCTCTGGAAATCTGAGCACTGGAGCACTTACTAACTTCTACATCATGTATTCGAAATATTTCTGGCATTGATCTCTCTATAGGAATACATGATTTTTCGTATTCAAAGCTGTCAATAGAGAAACAACTCGAGGGAAGTCAGAAATGAACCTCTGGTAATAACCTACCAACCCCAGGAAACTACAAACTTATACCATGATCTTGGGTGCCGCCCATGAAACAACTGTCTCCACCTTCGACGGATCCACTAACACTCCATGCCGATACACCATGTGCCCAAGGAAGCGTACTTTTTTGCATCAAGAACTTACACTTCGACAATTTCCCATAATGCCGGTGTTGTCGAAGGACTTCCAAGACTGCCCTAAGATGCTCAATGTGCTCCTCCTCTGATCTTGAGTAGATCAGGATGTCATCGAAAAAATGATGAATCGGTATAGAAACTATCAGAAGACAATGTTCATAAGTCCCATGAACACAGCTGGTGCATTCGTAACTCCAAACGGCATCACTACAAACTTGAAGTGCCCATACCTGCACCTAAAATCCATCTTCGAGATGTCACTATCCATTACCCTCAGATGATGATATCCAGATCATAGATGAATCTTAGAAAACCAAACTCCTCCCCTCATCTAGTTGAAGAGATCATCTATCCTTGGAAGGAGGTAACAGTTCTTGACCGTTACCTGATTCAAACTTCGGTAGTCTATGCATAGACTGAGACCACCATCTTCCATCTTCACGAACAAAACTGGAGAACCCCATGGAGACACGCTGGTTCTAAAAAAACCATTCCCCATAAGATCGTCAATCTGAATCTGCAACTCCTCCAACTCTGAAGGTGCCATCCAATAAAGGGCCATCAAAATCGGATGGGCACCAGGCTGTAAGTCTATCCCGAACTCAACATCATGTCGGGGGGGGGGGCGGTAGAGTGACAACCTCCTCGGTAAAAACATCAAGGAACTCCCCAACAACCTCTGGAAAACCTATAATCACTGTATCAACTGAACCCACTGATAACCCACCTAAAAAAGGAAAGGGGATGCTTCACATGCCAGCTTCCCACCTTATACCTCCTCTCTCCAACAAAAGCTACACACTGCCCATCCACATCGGAGAACATGACTCTTCTTCGGATGTATTTGATAACAGAACTAATAGAAAACAACCAGATTATTCCTAGGATGACATCGTATGTCTGCATCTATAGAAAAAGAATATCCCACTAGATCGATGTGGTCCCAATGTCACCCCACATCCCTAGAAAACACAAGATACATTGGTCTGACCTCCAACTAGTGTACTCAACACCAGGGTACGGAAAATCTCTGTATGTCTAGACCCAAAGCATGGGCTAGACCGGGTGAAACAAAGGAGTGAGAAGATCTTGAATCAAACAATGCAGAAACGAGAGTGCTGAAAAAACAAATCATACCTCGTACCACCTCTGGACCTGCCGGAGCTGCAAACTCTACTACGTGAAACTGTCCACGCCCAGCTCCTCGGCCTCTCTGATATCGACCACCTTTACAACCATTCCCTGGTTGAGGTCCCAGATGAGCACCCTGAGGCCATCCTCCTCTTGAAAAGTCTGCACTCAGAGGAGCAGGGACCTGCTGTTGCAGGAAGGGCTTCGCCAGCAACTGGTGCTGCTGAGGCGGGGGCTGAACCTCCCCACCTCCACCGTAATGAGCTCGGGTCAGGCACCGACTCTAAATGTGCCCGAAAACTCAGCAAGATAAACACTTCAGTCGTGGGATCATGAAAAAGGGATGAGGACCCGTGTAACAGCCCAAGATTTTATAAAAAATATTCTTTTTAATTTTATTAATGTCTTGTGTTGTACGCTACACCAAAAGGAGATTTCACAACACGCATCCTTGACTTGCCTTGCATTACACGCAATCGCGACCTTCCTCGATAGCGTCTGTAATACGCAATACCGAGTTTCACTAAACAACGATATGCTATTAAAATATTATTAAAACTAGCCGTTATGAATAGTAATAACCACTTTTAAAATTTTAGAAATTTTAACTCTCAAAATGGACTTCATTTTTGGATTCGGAGTATCGAATTTAGCCTAAGGTGAAATTTTGGTACTTTTCGGATAACTTTCATATTCTGATGAATAGTGAAAATTACTAAATTATAATTAAAAACAACTTTTTTAATCGAAATAATTAATAGTGATAAATCATTAATTTGAGTGGTTTTAAAGTATATTTAGAATATATTTTTACAATTTAATACAATGTTGGTCATTGGATGTAATTTCACATTTAAACTAGACATAAACAAGTGCCAATCTTTTGATAGATATTGTTTCTTAAAAACACGCTATTTGTTTTAACAGCGGGATTTAATTATAAAAATAATTAATGCAACTTTTATGTTATGAATTTGGTAAAATAGACTTCAATTTTGAATTCGGAATATGAAATATAGCTTGGGATGAAATTTTGGCATTGTTCTGAAAAACATCAATTTTTGATGAATAGTGAAACTACTAAGTGGTAGGTTAAAAACTGAATTTTGCATAAAACTTAATTTTACCGCTTCTGTGAATGGAATTTCGAAAATCCGAGAGACACGGTTAATATCAAGGACTAAAATGTGGTTCAATGAGATGAAAATAATTTTTTGGTGAATAGTAACTTTTTACTTTTTTTTACCACGGTTAATAGTAAATAGGGTAACTAAGGGTAAATATGATATTAATATTACCCTAACACATGTCCTAATTCTATTGGACAAGTGTAATTCGACCAAAAACAAAATTAGGAATAAAATATGACCATTTAGGCCCACTTGGATTAGATTAGGACATTTATTATTAATTTATTTAAAGAAGGGTTAAAATAGTTAAAATCAATGTTTAATAAGTAAATCATTTTTAATATGGGGTTATACATAAGATAAATTAGACTATAAATATTAATTAGAAAGCTAAAAATATTTCCTACATGATGGTATTTTATTTGTAATTTTTAGACATCAAATAATATAATTTATTTATGACACAAAGATGATGCAGTAATTATCTTATTAATGAAATATTGACATAATTGATAATATAAATACTAAAATAAATGTAATTTAAGACTTTTTATGAATTCCACTAATTTTCTAGGTTATTATGATATATTAGTGTTGATTTAATCAACTTGGTTCGAACATATAATTCTGTTATGATTTTCACAAAAATCATATATCAAATAGTGTCAAAATTGACACAAAATAGTTTTTAAATCAAATATTATATTATTAATTGTTATTTTATTCCTAAAAATCTAAGGTTCGGCCAAATGACTTAGATAAGGATATATGTATTAATAATATACAATTTGGGGTTCGTTTGGCATGTTATAGTAAGTTTATTAACCATATAGTGAAAGAAAACAAAAAGACACGGTAAAAGTTAAATTATTTAACTTAGAGTTAAATCTAATTGATAAGGTTAAAATAATACCCTAAACTTGTCTAAATCCTATTGGTTGATAGGATTTCGACCCATCCCCACTTTAGCTTCGAAATAAGACCCTTTGGAACCATTATAAACCGATTTTGACTTTAATATAAAATAATATTTTGAGATATTCCTAAGGTGCCCCTCTCCTCCCCTATAAAAGGACACCTCCTCCCCCTCCTCCTAACACCAATTTGAGCACTCAAGCTCGGCCAACCCCTGCCAATTTCTCCTCTCCACTTCCCTAGCAACATCCTAGAGGTTCTGGTCATCCTCAAAGACCAATTTTAGTGCCCTAAGAGGAGGTCTCAAAGAGGCACTTCAAAGAAGAGGTAATTACCGTTACCAATTCTTTCATCTTTATTTCTTCTTCCACTTCTTCTTCTTAGGTTGTTTCATTATGAAGTAATAACATCAGTATCACTCATATACTGATATGTTATTATAAGTATGAAACAACCCTATTTCACCATCTATCCATCCTACGGAAAAAGAAATCACCGCGCGTGCGTACGTACGGAATACCGTCTCCACGCCGTGGTGTAATCTATTTTCCACCACCACCTTACATGGATGGGTATAATGGTGTAAAGAATAACTATACATAGTTATTACAACATAATATTGATTCTGATATATTTTATAATCCACTCCAATTCAATTCAATATTTATAGAAATGATATCATCGCTCTTGCGTACGTACGGAATACCGTCTCCACGACGCGATGAGATTCATTCTCCATGTTAACCATTTAAGAATGATTATAATGTATATATAAGAAATAATAATGAAATATATGACATTATAAAGCTACTGGATTTATGTATATATATACATATGTATGTCATCTACTTACTTCCATTTCAAGACAATAAGGAAAGGAAAACAGCGTTCATGCGTACGTACGGACTACCGTCTCCATGAACGGTGTTTTTCATTTTATTTATCTACCTATTATATATATATATATATACTGAATATATATGATATATAAATCATATTTTATATTCTTGAAGTAAGTAAATCATGATATAAGTAATAATGATGTCAAGAACAACAAGTCAAAACACCTACGATAAATGAAACGATTTTACCCAAAACGCTTCTTTAACATGGAATTTACAAAAGAACGGGTAATATAATGTCATAAGTGAACCATATATGATATCATAAAAATGAATATGATTCTGTAATAAGTCAATAACATGATTTAAATCATAATACAGTAGGTTCGGACACTTACAAAGCAAGTCGGACCTAAGGTAAGGGAAATATCACAATCTCATTTTTATCCGAGATTGTTTATTCATAAGTATTTACTGGGGTGTATTTTATCATCCACATCCATGTTTCATCAATATGTAATATTATTTCCATCCACCTACAATTGTTTAAATCCATTTTTTACCCTTCGGTGAGTTTTTAGTAATATCTATGAAAGGAATCTTTTGTCATACGAGGTACTTTTTGACTTTTCCGACAAAAGTACGAAGAATGTTTTTTTTAACTTATACGGCACGAACGGATTTCTACTGTTTTATAAAGCCTTATTTTCATGAAGCTTCCTCTAAAAGATTTCATGACTATTTTCAATAAAATATCTTTCTTTTAAAATTGCATGATGTTTTGTGAAAAGAAATTGATTTTGAAGAAGAAAGGATATTTTCCTCAAGAATTCAATTCAAGTGTTTTATCAAAATTATTTTCCATCTAAGATAATAAAGGGTTCTGTTTCTATCCATATTTTTACATTGATTTGAATATGTTGTGATGGAATTATGTTTATGAATTCCTTTATCTTATATGAATTGATTTATGATGTCATGATGTTTCAAGAATCCCATTTTTGTTACATGTGTTATGCGATGATGTATGTTTTATGATTATGTGGCACACATAAGAAAGGATTCATTATAAGATGGGTGGGACCTATATCTCCCTCAAATGCATTGGGTAAAGATTTTATATCTCATGAAATAGACATGGCTGGAACAGAAGGTTATTTCGGTTCAGTGATACAGGACTGAAACGAGGAGTGAACTCGGTTCAGAAAGGGACTTTGTCCACTAAGATAGTCTTGGCAATGAGTCATGACTAACAAGAAATGATTTTCCATGATTATGTGTGCATGCCACAAAATTTCAAGTTTTATGTTATGATTATGGGGATCTCATTTTCACTTCTATGATTTATCCCATGTTATGATATTATGATCTCTTTTGCAGGTTAAGATTTCCAAAAGCTATGTTCTTATGTATATGATGTGATTGATATTTATTTTGTTTACCCTTACTGAGCATTTGAGCTCACCCTTTTATGTTTTCTTTTCCCTAGGATATAAAGAAAGGTTTTTAGGTAAAAAAAAGGAAGATCTTTATGGGAGATATTGAAGATCTTTCACCACGATTAGAAGATTACGTTCCGAGTTTCCAAAGACACTAAACTATTACGATCCTTGTGCGTGTGTTTTTGTTATGTACTAAGTATTCCGCAAAAGTAATGTAATGTCCACGTACGTCAAGATACGGGTCTCTACAGTTGGTATCAGAGGAAAGGTTTAGTCAACCTTTGGAAACTAGGATGCGAAAACGTTAGTGAGATCCCTAGAGATATTTCTAAGGTATGTCTAGGGATGCCCCTAAGGATAAGTATACGTATAGGATATAGTTCTAGAACTATGGTAACGATATTAGATTAAACCAGAGATGATAGATATTTAAGTTACTCCCCCTTTATTACGATTTTTGCATCTAACACTATTCTGTTTGGGTTTTAGAAAATGGCTGGAAACAAGATGATTCACAATAATGGAGGATATGATGGACAATGGAATGATATTCTTCATGAGCAACCAAATGAAATGGGATTTGGATGTCCAAACATCATTATTATGCCGAATCAGCAATCTCACAACATGATCAATAAAGTAAAATTTGGTAAGTTTCCTGACTCGGCTAATAAGAGAAAGATGGAGTTCCATGATGATCATAGAGGAAAGAAAGTTCAATTTCCCCTATGTAAATCATGTGGGAAGAGGCATCAAGGAGAATGTTTCAAGGGAACTGGAAGATGCTTTGGGTGTGGAAAAGAAGGACACAAAGCATGTAAGTGCAAAGGAAAAGGGTCGGTTAACACCATGGATGAGGATAATGGTATTGCTACGACATCAAAAATGGTTAAGTGTTTTAAATGTGGAATGTATGGGCATTATGCAAACAAATGCCCTAAGGGAAAGACTCATGAAGAGATTCAGTATGGTAATATGGGTAGTATTTATGTGGATGATGATGAAGAGACTACAAATGATATGTGAGATGAAAGAATTTTTGAAGCTCAGACAATGGTTTGAGAATGTAGTGGAATGATTACATGTTTATCATGTGTAATTTTGGAATAAAGAGACATCTATGGATTGTTACACTGTTGTCTTTCCTTGTGTTTTGAAAGTGTATGATTAATGTTACCAGTATCCATGAAAGGTTATTCAGATATTTTTGGAATGTAGATGATATGCGCATAATGAAGGGATAAGGAGAAAATTAAATGTTTGATAGTATTCATGAGCTCATGATTGATATAAGGACTAAGTGATATCATGGTTTGATTATATAGAATTTTGAGGATTTTGGTATGTGGAAAGTGTTAACTTTTAACTGCACTCATGTTTTCACTAAGGTATTCAAGAGAATACACGATTAAGGACTTTGAATGTTTGTAATGTGACCAACAAGACATATCTTATGATATGTGGGGATCAACGACAGTATTAAATATCTGGTAATCGATGTCACTATATTATGAGAGTGGACTGCAGTATTATGTATAAGCCTAAAGATTATACTGGATTATGTTGGACATAAGTTAGTATTGTTTAAGGATAGAAGATGGGATGTTATAGTAACGTAGTTTTAGAAAAAGGGACAACCTGCAGGACGGACGACAGACCATCGCTTCAGACAAGGCTGTAGGAATCGAACCCACAACCGAAGTGCGACTGGCCTTTATCGCCTACCACTGGCCTACAGGAAGTCCCTATTTAGTAGAAACTAGTTTTATTATATTAAACAGCATGATATATGTAGTATAAGTCCATTTTAGGAACCATATATGATTAATCTCACTATAGAATGACTTATGTATATTTAATAACTTTTGCTTACCTTTTGTTTGAGACAGATGGAATGACTCGTCATTCTATCACATGATCTTCTAACACTTCACGAATAACAAATTCAACTTCATTTATTTAAGAGATGAAGTGGAAATTGTTCAAGGCACGAACTACAGTGATATTGTATCAAAATAAAGTAAGTATTTATTATAATTCAAATTTTCAACTTTAGGGAAATGATCTTGAAAACCAAAAATGTTGTCCTAGTGATCTTATACCTGATGAATCAGATGGTACCTTAGATCGTCACAAATTTATGGATTTGTGATTACTAGCTTTTCCATAGCCATGTTCTCTACCACTCTCCATCAGAACATGATGGTTAGATTTCTCTTCCATATCCATATTTTCACCTATGTGGAAACCCAGTGATTAGTTTATTTGGGTAATCGTTACATTTCATACTTTAGTTTTTAAAGCCAAGTTTTGGTATTCCCTTTTACGATGTGGATTTCTATTAAAGAAACTTTCAAATAGTAAACCATTTATAACCCCGACGAATTTCGAGGGCGAAATTCATTTTAAGGGGGGTAGAATGTAACAGCCCAAGATTTTATAAAAAATATTCTTTTTAATTTTATTAATGTCTTGTGTTGTACGCTACACCAAAAGGAGTTTGCACAACACGCATCCTTGACTTGCCTTGCATTACACGCAATCACGACCTTCCTCGATAGCGTGTGTAATACGCAATACCGAGTTTCACTAAACAACGATATGCTATTAAAATATTATTAAAACTAGCCGTTATGAATAGTAATAACCACTTTTTAAATTTTAGAAATTTTAACTCTCAAAATGGACTTCATTTTTGGATTCGGAGTATCGAATTTAGCCTAAGGTGAAATTTTGGTACTTTTCGGATAACTTTCATATTCTGATGAATAGTGAAAATTACTAAATTATAATTAAAAACAACTTTTTTAATCGAAATAATTAATAGTGATAAATCATTAATTTGAGTGGTTTTAAAGTATATTTAGAATATATTTTTACAATTTAATACAATGTTGGTCATTGGATGTAATTTCACATTTAAACTAGACATAAACAAGTGCCAATCTTTTGATAGATATTGTTTCTTAAAAACACTCTATTTGTTTTAACATCGGGATTTAATTATAAAATTAATTAATGCAACTTTTATGTTATGAATTTGGTAAAATAGACTTCAATTTTGAATTCGGAATATGAAATATAGCTTGGGATGAAATTTTGGCAATGTTCTGAAAAACATCAATTTTTGATTAATAGTGAAACTACTAAGTGGTAGGTTAAAAACTGAATTTTGCATAAAACTTAATTTTACCGCTTCTGTGAATGGAATTTCGAAAATCCGAGAGACACGATTAATATCAAGGACTAAAATGTGGTTCAATGAGATGAAAATAATTTTTTGGTGAATAGTAACTTTTTACTTTTTTTTACCACGGTTAATAGTAAATAGGGTAACTAAGGGTAAATATGATATTAATATTACCCTAACACATGTCCTAATTCTATTGGACAAGTGTATTTCGACCAAAAACAAACTTAGGAATAAAATATGACCATTTACGCCCACTTGGATTAGATTAGGACATTTATTATTAATTTATTTAAAGAAGAGTTAAAATAGTTAAAATCAAAGTTTAATAAGTAAATCATTTTTAATATGGGGTTATACATAAGATAAATTAGACTATAAATATTCATTAGAAATCTAAAACGCTTTCCTACATGATGGTATTTTATTTGTAATTTTTAGACATCAAATAATATAATTTATTTATGACACAAAGATGATGCAGTAATTATCTTATTAATGAAATATTTACATAATTGATAATATAAATACCAAAATAAATGTAATTTAAGACTTTTTATGAATTCCACTAATTTTATAGGTTACTATGATATATTAGTGTTGATTTAATCAACTTGGTTCGAACATATAATTCTGTTATGACTTTCACAAAGATCATATATCAAATAGTGTCAAAATTGACACAAAATAGTTTTTAAATCAAATATTATATTATTAATTGTTATTTTATTCCTAAAAATCTAAGGTTCGGCCAAATGACTTAGATAAGGATATATGTATTAATAATACACAATTTGGGGTTCGTTTGGCATGTTATAGTAAGTTTATTAACCATATAGTGAAAGAAAAAAAAAGACACGGTAAAAGTTAAATTATTTAACTTAGAGTTAAATCTAATTGATAAGGTTAAAATAATACCCTAAACTTGTCTAAATCCTATTGGTTGATAGGATTTCGACCCATCCCCACTTTAGCTTCGAAATAAGACCCTTTTGAACCATTATAAACCGATTTTGACTTTAATATAAAATAATATTTTGAGATATTCCTAAGGTTCCCCTCTCCTCCCCTATAAAAGGACACCTCCTCCCCCTCCTCCTAACACCAATTTGAGCACTCAAGCTCGGCCAACCCCTGCCAATTTCTCCTCTCCACTTCCCTAGCAACATCCTAGAGGTTCTGGTCTTCCTCAAAGACCAATTTTAGTGCCCTAAGAGGAGGTCTCAAAGAGGCACTTCAAAGAAGAGGTAATTACCATTACCAATTCTTTCATCTTTATTTCTTCTTCCACTTCTTCTTCTTAGGTTGTTTCATTATGAAGTAATAACATCAGTATCACTCATATACGGATATGTTATTATAAGTATGAAACAACCCTATTTCACCATCTATCCATCCTACGGAAAAAGAAATCACCGCGCGTGCGTACGTACGGAATACCGTCTCCACACTGTGGTGTAATCTATTTTCCACCACCACCTTACATGGATGGGTATAATGGTGTGAAGAATAACTATACATAGTTATTACAACATCATATTGATTCTGATATATTGTATAATCCACTCCAATTCAATTCAATATTTATAGAAATGATATCATCGCTCGTGCGTACGTACGGAATACCGTCTCCACGACGCGATGAGATTCATTCTCCATGTTAACCATTTAAGAATGATTATAATGTATATATAAGAAATAATAATGAAATATATGACATTATAAAGCTACTGGATTTATGTATATATATATACATATGTAAGTCATCTACTTACTTCCATTTCAAGACAATAAGGAAAGGAAAACAGCTTTCATGCGTACGTACGGACTACCGTCTCCATGAACGGTGTTTTTCATTTTATTTATCTCCCTATTATATATATATATATACCGAATATATATGATATATAAATCATATTTTATATTCTGGAAGTAAGTAAATCATGATATAAGTAATAATGATGTCAAGAACAACAAGTCAAAACACCTACGATAAATGAAACGATTTTACCCAAAACGCTTCTTTAACATGGAATTTACAAAAGAACGGGTAATATAATTTCATAAGTGAACCATATATGATATCATAAAAATGAATATGATTCTGTAATAAGTCAATAACATGATTTAAATCATTATACAGGAGGTTCGGACACTTACAAAGAAAGTCGGACCTAAGGTAAGGGAAATATCACAATCTCATTTTTATCCGAGATTGTTTATTCATAAGTATTTACTGGGGTGTATTTTATCATCCACATCCATGTTTCATCAATATGTAATATTATTTCCATCCACCTACAATTGTTTAAATCCATTTTTTACCCTTCGGTGAGTTTTTAGTAATATCTATGAAAGGAATCTTTTGTCATACGAGGTACTTTTTGACTTTTCCGACAAAAGTACGAAGAATGTTTTTTTAACTTATACGGCACGAACGGATTTCTACTGTTTTATAAAGCCTTATTTTCATGAAGCTTCCTCTAAAATATTTCATGACTATTTTCAATAAAATCTCTTTCTTTTAAAATTTCATGATGTTTTGTGAAAAGAAATTTATTTTGAAGAAGAAAGGATATTTTCCTCAAGAATTCAATTCAAGTGTTTTATCAAAATTATTTTCCATCTAAGATAATAAAGGGTTCTGTTTCTATCCATATTTTTACATTGATTTGACTATGTTGTGATGGAATTATGTTTATGAATTCCTTTATCTTATATGAATTGATTTATGATGTCATGATGTTTCAAGAATCCCATTTTTGTTACATGTGTTATGCGATGATGTATGTTTTATGATTATGTGGAACACATAAGAAAGGATTCATTATAAGATGGGTGGGACCTATATCTCCCTCCAATGCATTGGGTAAAGATTTTATATCTCATGAGATAGACATGGCTGGAACGGAAGGTTATTTCGGTTCAGTGATACAGGACTGAAACGAGGAGTGAACTCGGTTCAGAAAGGGACTTTGTCCACTAAGATAGTCTTGGCAATGAGTCATGACTAACAAGAAATGATTTTCCATGATTATGTGTGCATGCCACAAAGTTTCAAGTTTTATGTTATGATTATGGGGATCTCATTTTCACTTCTATGATTTATCCCATGTTATGATATTATGATCTCTTTTGCTGGTTAAGATTTCCAAAAACTATGTTCTTATGTATATGATGTGATTGATATTTATTTTGTTTACCCTTACTGAGCATTTGAGCTCACCCTTTTATGTTTTCTTTTCCCCAGGATATAAAGAAAGGTTTTTAGGTAAAAAAAAAGGAAGATCTTTATGGGAGATATTGAAGATCTTTCACCACGATTAGAAGATTACGTTCCGAGATTCCAAAGACACTAAACTATTACGATCCTTGTGTGTGTGTTTTTGTTATGTACTAAGTATTCCGCAAATGTAATGTAATGTCCACGTACGTCAAGATACGGGTCTCTACAACCCGAAAATCTGAAATGAAACTGCTGGGGCATGCTCCCTACTGGCCTAAATCTGGAAGGTCCTGTCGCAGGAGACCTGCTGCTGACTGCCTTCCACTTCAATGATCCCGGATCGATCCCCTCTAGTGGTGCACCTCCCTACGAGTGCATCCTCTATACAACCTCTTCCTTCTTATTTACTTCAAAGTACGTCAGAAGGGTGAAGTGGGTGACTGCATACTAGAGAAAAGGATGAAGCGCCTCTTCCAAACGTCTTGCCCGAGACTCCTCATCCGGAAAAAGATCTTGAGAAAAGCGTAGGAGGCCCTTGAATTTGATCCACATTTCTCATACTCAAATACTCCCATGCTAGAGGGAGAGTAAATCCTGCCACTTCACTGCGTTGATCATGGAAGAAAGTAATTCCTCATGGAACCCCTTCTCAATGTCAGCCCACGGAACCTGTGCCTCTAACCTCTTCCTGAGGTAGAGCATCCACCACTGACGCGCCACACCACTAAGATAATTGACTGTTAGGGGATCCCAGTACACCCTAAGAGAACAGATCAAAGTAAAAAAAATACCTAGATCCTCAAGCCACCACTTCATATCCATATCCTAAGTACTACACTCTCACTTCATGAGGGTTTGTTGCTGAAATGAACAGAGAATCTTTAACAACTGTTCATCTTCCTCCTCTCAGTCAATCCTCAACTAATCGACCACCAGAATCTTTTGCCCCTTGACTGTCTGAGTCACGCGGGGACGACATCCAGGTTCCATAGTTGTATGGTAAAATAATATCACCTAAGCCCCAGTAGTAAGGAAATATCTCAAGGTTTCATTTTATAACTTTATTTAAATTTCTTTCCCAGAACACCCAAATCAAGTAAAACATAGACATGATGATGCATGTACCTTCCCTATGGTCTCTAACCTACAATCAATGTAGTATCACATGGACGTTCAGTAGGCTCACAGTCCTTCCATTGGATCACAGGGGCCCTAAAATCCCGTGTCCTTTCCAGTCTTCCCTGGCCTATGTCACGCACCAAAATCACCTAACATTGTTGCCCTACCATCCCATGAAATCCTCGTTGTTCTTAACTCCAGAATCCATCCTATCTCTCAAGCATCACCTCTGATACCATTCTGTCATGCCCCCCTCCCACCAAAGATGCCCCTTCTGAGCTGGAAATGGTGAAAGGGAGATATTGACCCCCCGAGTCCCGCCTCCAGTAGGCCCCGGATTGGCGACAAGCACCAAGGGTATGCGTTTTACCAAATATGGGAGGCATTACCCGTTTTATTATTTAATATCGGGAAATAGGATGAGTCAAACACCAAAAGGAAAATTAATAAGTAAATCAAAATAAACCCAAACCAATACCACATGCATGTTTAAACAATTCAGAAAAAAGTACAAGTTCAAGAAAACTCAAAAGTGCAATACCAAAAGAAACAAGGGTACAACAAATGCAACAACTCCAACTGTCCGGACTAGTAGGGTCCCACACAGCCCTAGAAGTCCTCCTGGAAACCATAAAATAAACGTAGGGTGAGCATAAAAGTATAATAAGTATGGAAACCTAATTCTCTCATGTATAGGTAGGGAGACATCCTAATTTACCGTGATAACTACAGAGGAACAAAAACCTAGCAAGGAAATCTATCCACCCATCCTCACCAGCCACACCCACCAAACACAAATCAACAGGTAGTAGTATATAAGAATAAGAGTATTGGGTACCCCACACCATTTCCTCCCCACTAGATAGATTCTCTTCCTAATGGCGAATTCCCTGATGCTACCACACTCTTCCTGCCCGCACACACCTAGTCCTCAAAAGCCACACATCCCGCCCGCACACACCTGGGCCTCAAAAACCACATATCTCTCCCGTACACACCTGGGCCTCACAAACCACATATCACAGCCCCGTCCGAACACACTGGGGACTCATCCCGAAGATTCTTGCGAACAGTAAACCTCCTCGAAGAGTCTTGGGCTAGGAATCACACCAATCGAAACCTACCCGAAGAGTCTTGGGTGTAAGGTCGCCTCATTCAATCACAGCCTAAGGAAGAATGAGGAGGAAGGATCTAGTAACTAAGGGGAAAATACCCTCTCCCATGAAATGGGAGAGTTCAACACTAAGTGCTCAACATGGGTGGGGTGCAACAAAACACAAAGATACAGATACATATATGTATACCAAACACACAACCCAACTTATGGATTCTAAACAGAGAAATTGAGCACGTGCCTCAGCACTTCTACTAAGAATCATGCATACAACAATCAAACCGAACCCCATTTAGGTTTTCAGGTTTAAACAGTATTAGTTTATTTGTTCCTAAACTACTGGGAAATTATCAAAACAGATCAATCGTTTCGTAGAACAAAACCCTTCCAACCAAAAATCAAGTTAGATAGAACACAAGAAACACAAAACCAACCATTTTATCATCAATAAATCCCCATTTATTGTTCCCACATTTAATTCATTATCGTTCCCCATAGTTCATTTATCAACTTTATAATTTCTTTTAATATCAAAACCCATTACTACAGCCCTGCTTCCCCTATAACCACATCACCACAACCGTATCACAAAGAAGTCTCACACCACATCATTTCCCCTTTAATATCATTTACAGCATCTACTCTTCCCATCATATTCATAATAACCTAGGATTCACCCCTCCCATTTCACACACCACATAACCAAACCAACACCCACATGTTCATTATTCCATTTTGTTCAACCGGGGTGATCACACAAGGGTTCTAGATATTCATTTAATCATCCAACGTTACATGATTAACCAAATTCCATATTCCACAATGTTTCCATAAAACATTCTAGAAAGATAGGGAAACATTTAGTTGTGCAAGCAAAGGCCCCCAACGAACGGGATTTTTAGTAGGCATAAGCCTATTCAATTCACAACATAACAATAGGATAAACCATGATAAATATAACAACTTCCCCATCCCCATTATTTAAGCAAGTTATTATCTTAATTTAAACGTGGTCAACTATGTCTCGTGAAAGCAAGAGGAAACCCATCCCACATGATGCAAAAATTATAGAGATGAAGTTAAAATCCCTACTTCAAAGTTTTTTTTAAAAAACCACGATGGTTGAAGAACACTCAAGAAAACAGGTCTATTATCCACGAATCTTCTTTAGATATCCTCTCCTAACACAAAAAAGAAAAAATATCTTCATATTCGACATCTGAACGATTAGATCTACCCATAACTAGAGTTGATCTAAAAAACCGAGAGAGTAGGAGGAGTAGATCTAAGAAAACAAGAAAGAACAATCACATACCTCAAGGAACCGGCTTCGATTCACCAAGAAAAGCCTCTAGGTCACCTCCAAAATTCTTGGGAGATGTTCTTCTACCTCCAAGGAAGGGTAATCCAGAGTTATGTCCGCTTAGGGGCTTAAACGAACTATTTAGAGGCAACAGAGTTCAGATCCACAATTTTAGGATCTAACATTATGTGTCTGCATGACTAGTCTACACGGTTTAGAAAACCTTGTGCTAACGGTGTGTTGGCTTCTACCTCACCAAACACTCCTTGTACGGTATGGCCCCTTGGTTTAGCCATACCATGCGCTAATCGTACGAAATATATTTCCCTTATCTCTCCTTAAAATTCCACCCAAACGCACCCCCAAGGAACCTTGACCTCCTGGCACACCTTCAGCACCACATTTCACAAAGGAATGGACCGGAGTGGTCCTGGCCATTACATATCATGTTGAAAATTATAAGGATTTTTTTAGATATATTATATATGATATTTGTTATTTCATGAATATTCTTTAATTATTTTACTACACATATCATAATACTTTACATTCTGTGTGGAAATAATAACATCATTTGTAGAGGTGTGGACTACAACACCCTCAAGACGATGTGACTCATTCACAAGATAAATGGAATGTATAAAATATTGTTTTAATTAAAAACATGTGAAATAAAACCCTCTATATGATATTCATGAAGCAATTAGCTTTATGAATATATATATATATATATATATCATTTTCTTTTTTAACCTTTCACACACAAAGTGGTAACGTCATTCGTGGATGTGTGGATTATCACCTCCCCAATATGTTGTGATTCCATTTACATAACAATAATTATATATATAATTATATACTATTAAATAGTAATCTACATATGATATATGGATCATTCATGAATGATATAGTATTATATAACTTCATTCCATAGTGATCATTGAAAAATAGGAATGTTACTCATGCATATGTATGACCTACTGTCCCTATGAGTGTAACGTTGGTAAATACATAATAACCACATTTAATTATTTTTTATAAAATAATTTCAAATGTATAAAAATAATAATTATGCAATGATTATTATTATGGATAAGTTACATAATGACCCATTTTACTATAATTTATAAACCAATGTTTTTTTTGACACAAAAACCGAATTATGTGAAAAACCCCCACACAACATTAATTGTTTAAGTAGTTTTATATGAAATAGTAATAAATCAAATAGTATATATCATAAACTTAAAAATGATTCTAATGAAATTAAATAAATATTATATTTTTTAATTTATGAACATAAAGACTCACTAAACAGGTCAGTTTGAAGATATGTTATTTTACATCTCGAGTTTGACTTCTATGAGATAAATTTAGTGTTAAACGCAAATATTTTTGGTGAATTTAATGAACATTTTTGTGTATTATATCATGAATTAATTTATATTAATGGTATTTATAATGTTCAATTAATATTATTCCTTCATGATGTTTATGATTTAAAATGTTTCAATGTTGTGTGTGATAATTTGAAATGTCTAAATATTATTTTCCTCAATAATAGATTTAATAATAATTTTATTTTATTTAAATTCACGAAATTAATATTAAAATTGATCAGTAAAATTTAAATTTTATTATAAAATGGTTATTAATGAAGTTTTCATGAACATATACTATTTTTTCATTTTCTTTACTATCAAAATATTTATAAAATGTTTTTAACGTTACCCAACATCATTTCTCTCTTTAGTCATAGAAAATATTTTCTTTTAAAAACCATGTTAAATTAATGTTTTTTAAAAGATTCTTTCATCATGATTTTTCAAATAACTGAACTTCATTTCTGACTTCTAGTTTGTTTGAGGAAGTATTTTAAGGTTTCTATCGATACTTTTAAACCATATTTGGAAAAATTTTGATGATATGTGTTTTAATGTGACTTAGATACGATGAAAAAAATTACGTATTCTCGTCATTTACATATAGTTATTATTAATCTCATAGATTTTTCATTAAAATATCTATAGATAAATTTCATTTTATGTTCATTAATTAAATGACCCATGTTTCAGTTTTTTACCTTTCCATACTTATTTTTCTTATCTAGTTATATTAATGATATCTATTTCCATTTATGACATATCCATATTATTTATGCACTTCCATATCAGTTTTTTCATTATACAGTATGTGTGTTTAGTTATTCACTACTCCATAGTTTGTATTGGAATTGTTGCTTCTGTTTTATTTTTAAGTTACAAAGTATTTAAGTTCACCCATATTAATTTTCATTCCCCTGGAAAACATGAAGAATAATATGAAATAAATTTAGGGATATATAAGTTGGAATAAAGATATTAGTGAGTTATATACGTAATAAGATAGAAAAAATTATTTTTTTATTAGTGAATTCATTTGTAATACAAGACTCATTTATGTATCATATTTACAAAGACTACTAAACTATGAATCCTTTTGGATTTGATTCATAGTAATCATGCCAAAGTAATTGGTAACAGACACTGGCTCTGGGATATATGGGGTCGGGATACTATAGATGGAATCAAATGATGTTTAATTCCAATCTTGGGAACTATATTTTTGAAAACATAGATTTGATAACATATCCCTATGTTAAAATTTGAATATATGTATTGAATAACTCCATTAAATTTTGGTAAAGTAGAAATTATATGGGTCTTCCTAGTGATACAACTCTATCTATATACTATAAGTTTACTTATTCCTAGAAAAAATGTACCTAAGAGTAACAAATAATGAATAGTGTGTCAGTCCTGTGTTAGTGAAACCTTGTTTAATAAAATGATACTTATTACACACCTGGATTGACACTCCCAACAGAGACACTTAGGATAATTCACATTTTCATCAAAAACCAATATGAATGCTTATAATAGATAATGATAATAAATGTAATAGTTTAATCCAATTTTGTTTTAGATTAATGAAAAAGTATAATAATTTGTAAATCATACATATTATACTAAGGATTACCATCATAAGAACAAAGGACCTATGTGGAAATAAATGGATGAATTAGTTTTTTGTTGAGTTTTCATATAACGAATAAGTTAAAATTATATTTAGTCATTAACCTAATTTGAATGATTTCCCTCATATTTATTTTTAAAATTACATTAAATTTTTTCTTAAAAATAAAAACCTGAATTTTTCGTGGCATTCAATCATGTCCGACATCACTATGGATCATGAACCCATAACCAATAAATGATAATTGTTTCACACCAACCACTAACTGACATGAAATTTATGGTTAATATGTTTTTTTATTTAGTTAAAAAAATTACATCCAAATATTAATGATGAACCTAGAGTGTTTATTTTTTGTTTTATATAATAGTTTACTACCTATATTTAATGTGGAAAAACATAAGACACAAATTGATAGACTCTTCAATCTTCTATCAGACACACAAAGACCTAATTGTTTATTTTAGTGCATCATGAATCAAAGTTAATTTTTGGATGTCCATTTCATGATGTAATGGATAACTTGGAAATTCAACTACGAACTAAAAAGAAATAATTTTTTATAGAAAAATATCATGTACGATATATATATATATATATAGTGTCAAATAATTACCCATAATTATGAAAAATGAATTAGAAATAAGAATTTGTCATAATAATGTAATTTTTGTTGAAACGATGGTCTTCTAAATCATTTCATATTTATGTATTTGAGGGCCTAATATAGTTATTTAATATTCAATTATTTGTGATCGATAACATCAATCACCCATATAAATATTTACACTTCTTATCTAAGTACGTATCTTCACATTCCATTAATGATCTCATATATAAATACCAAGATATATGCATGTCCAGTGACACTTGTACTTCCCATTCTCTATTTTATTAAGGATGATTTATGTACCTCTATCATGATGTGGGATTTCAGAATAGGAAATATTTAAAAATAAATCAACATGATTGAGTTTAAATTTCTATGACTCGGTTTAATTAAGGTGGGGATAATGTAATACCCTTAGAATATAAAGTAGGAACATTGTATTCGGATGTCTGTATGACGCAAAACATCAAGGGCATAAATAAATATTATAACCAAATACTTTTTAATATATTTACTAATTTAAATAAATTAAATATATTCCCTATCATTCAATGGATGTGAAACTATTTTAAAATGTAACATAAGCACCATTGTGTTTCTTCAATGGCTTCTGTTACACACATGAATGAGTTTCAAACGAACAACAATATATTATTAAAATTTTATAATTAAACATAATAATACATTATAAAAGATTAATTATGAATAATATTAACGAAATTATGAAAATATAATTTTTAGAAAGCTCATTTATCGGTTATAATAAATTATAAATCAATATAAGAACAAATTATGATTTTAAAAAATATTTTTATAGGAAACTATTTCTTTGCAAACATATTTATTTTAACCTAATAAATTATATTGATTATAATTAATGTGTTATATTTATTTAATTTATATAAATATAAATGTAAATATTTTATTTATTAAAAATTTTATTTATTAATCCATTAGTTTTGATAACCATAATATAAAAATAAAACCCAATTTTACGCATAAAAACCTTTATTATTATTAAGGGACTTTTACCACATTTTAATCACTAATCCATTTTAAATCAACCATTTTTCCAATGTTATAAATTAAATATTTCCAAATATACATCATGATTTATGTATATACAAAAAATTTATGTTAGAAAAATGTTTTAATTTTTTCCGTGAAGATCAAATTCTTTTAATGAATAGTGAAAAATATTGATATTTATTTCAAAATTGTTTTTTCATCATATTAATTTATAATCATATATTATAAATTAATTTTCATAAATATTAATTAAATAATATTTTTATCTATAATTTATATGTTGGTATTTATAATGAATTTAAATTTCAAATTGACAATTAAAACATAGTAAACAATGTCACATTTTTACAACAAAAACAAACATTGTTGTCCCATCCATGGGATTAAATTTAAATTAATTTCTTCCACTTATGGGGTTAAAAATTCCCAAAAGGGATTCTATATTTTGAATTATAATAATTTATAATTTTTAGTATGTTAAAAATAGTTTTTATTGGAGAAACATATTAGTGAATGTATGAAAAATTATTTTCCATTATTAAGAAACATTAAGCTTAATATGAGACTAAAAAATTATCTTAAGGGCCAAAATAACCTATAAACTTGTCCAAGAACAATTTAATTGTAATATATCATCCATGAGCCTTCCATGTTTTTTGTTTTTTTTTATTTTGGGTATCTTTTTTATGAAATAAATTGAGTTCAACTAACATGTTTTCAAAAATATCAAGTGATTCATTTTTTAAAACTATAAAGAGGCCCTCAAACCTCCCAATTCTATACACCTCTAAAACAATGTTGGATATATAAATAAAATAAAATATATATAATAAAAATCCATCGGCTAATCACAAAATCCTCATATTGTACAAGTATAAATACATTGAATCACATTGGTGTTATCCAAAATAGTTTCCCGAATAAGAGGTAACAAACTACCTAATTATTTTTAGTTTCATTTCAGTTATCCAATACATAATATATTATTATTTCATGACTATATAAAAAATATAATCAATATACAATGATTATTTAATTCTATGGTTTCTACCTAAAGTTCCAAAATTCAATCTAATGGATAATGAATGAGATATTTATGTGTTTGGAGAACTAGAGAATCACAAAATGATAGTTGTTCATTTTTTCCTTTATCACCTCTCATGGGGTCCATTTGGATGGAAACTCCATATATATATATATTATATGAGATATTTATGATGTCATTATGTTTATTTAATTTTTTTACAGCACTTATCTTTATATGTTCCATAGTGTGTAAAAATAAGAACATCGTTTGTGAAATTATAGACTACCGCCCCCTCAAGGAAATGTGGCTCATTCACATAATACATTGAATGTATAATAGAGTTTTTTAATTAAAAATACATGACATAAAAAATACATCATATAATATTAATTACATAATTAAATTTATATATATTTAATATATATATATATATATATATCATTTTCATTATTACCCTTTCACACACAATGTGATATTGTAATTCATAGATGTGTGGATTACCACATCCTTGACACGCTGAAATTCCTTTTGTATAACAAGAATTATATATATATATAATATTAAAAATATGATATTTATTATATAATGATAATTTAGGGAATATATATTATTTATTATTTTCTTTCTATAAAGATTATTGATAAATGGGGTCATTACTAATGTATATATATGACCTACCATCTCTATTAGTGCAACGTTTGTTCATATTTCATATCCATATATAACGAATATTTTCAAAATTACTATAAATTTATAAAAATAAAAACTAATTCATTAATATTAATCTGGAAATGTTACATAATTACCTGTTTGAACATAGTTGATGTACCAAATTTTTATTCGACACATAACCCGAATTTTGTCAAAACATCTGATGTAAACTAAATTGTTTAAATAATTGTATGTAACATTGAAATAAGTGAAATAATAGAAATTATAATCGTGAAAAATGTTATCAAAAAATTTAATAATTAACATAATTAGGGTGTTGGGAAATATTAATATAGAAAAAACTATTCTGACTCAAGTTAATGGATTTTTGAATCTAACATAATACTTATGTGAGATAAATGTCAAGTTAACCACTTTATTATTTTCTAGGCTATATATAATACCATCTTTTTTATATTATATAATGAATTATGTTATATTAATTTTATTTTAAAAATTCATTTAATATTAATATTTAATGTGTTTATGATTTAAAATGTATAAATGTGGAATGGGATACTATGAAATTTGTAAAGATTATTTTCCACGACAATAGTTTTTATGATCATTAAAGGATATTTCCCTTTTAAGAAATTATATAACCAATGTTTAGTAAAAAATTAATTTTACTATACTATGCTTATTATTTTAATTTTCCAACTATTAGTACCATTATTCCATTATTTGGTAATCCACATGGTTTAGAAAATATTTTTATGAAAACTTGATTACAAATCACTATTTAGTCAGTGTAACTCCCCGACCCTAGTTACCTAGGGATGGTGCATTATTACATAACATTAGAAAGATCATAAGGAAATCATTTCTCGAAAGACCGATTAGTTTAGTATTATTGGAAACAAGATTCATGCATAAGTTCAACTTTACAACTTGAAAGGAAATACAACACAAATATATTTCATTTGAAACATCCAAGCCTCCTAGATTTTGCAGGCATGTCACTTAGAAATAACATCTTCATGTCCTGGGAAAATGAAACATAAGAAAGGGGTGAGCTCAAATGCTCAGTAAGTGTGTGTAACACTGCGGAAAATGACATAAATATTAAGAATAATACATAATTGAAACCACATGCCTTTACCAATAATAAACATGAATAAATTTATGGAATGAATATGAATTGAGTAAATAATTCAATAATAAAACGTAATCATGGGTATTCTACTAGTCAAATGACCACATGAACCATTAATATTATTTCCATAATGATGGAATGTATAATTATGGACATTCTAAAACATTTTTTCAAGGCCTTGGCCAAGAAGTCTAAAAATGATTAAGGCCTCCGCCAAAACCATAAATCAAATTGGGAAAGGGCCTCAGCCAATTCCACGTCTAGCTGTCTCATGAGACCCACCGATGCATCGATGAGATATAGCGAGATCCACCAGTCACATACTAAGTCCAATACATTCCTTGTATGAAAAGGTTTAATCATATCATTAACATTCTTATTAAAACTAAAATATGAAATTTCAATACTTTAACCATAAACCATGAATGGTATAACAATAACACATCGACAGTAAAACAAATCACAAAACCTTCAATTAAATATAGATGTTTTGTATCATAATAAATCAACTTCAAATAAACTTAAAATCCATAAATGGATATTTACATTGATGAAATAAAAACCCTTTTTAGAAAATATCTCTTTATAATTTGAAATCATTTAGGAGTCATATAAAATAATACATTTACTTTGAAAATATTCTAATAAAATTATAAGGGAAGATTCGACGAGTTTATAATGATAGAAAATATCCTCACCCACCATGGAAGTTAGAAAAATAAATTATTACCTTAATTTTGTCGAAAAGGTTAAAAAGGACCTTGTTTTGAAAATAACGGAAATATTCCCTTATAAAAATCTTATAAAAGTCATTAAGGGTATAAATGACTTTAACCCATAGTCTATAAAATAGTAAGAATGTTTTGAAATAAATTTTTATGAAACATGGATGTGGTCTATAAAGAGTTCCGAGTAGATAATTATGTATAAAAAACCTAATATAATTAAGATATTGTGAAATAAACCCTTATCTTGTACTTTTCCTTGGTTGAGGGTAGGTTAACCTCATATTCTTCAAGTTCTTCTTTTTGATTTGATCAAAATGGCTCTTTAGGATGGATTTCTGATCAATATAATACCCCTAAGATGAAGTGAGGGAAGTTGGGAGAGTATTTGTGTAGGGTTTGGCCCATTAAAATGGCTTTGAAGGTGTGAAGAATTGGTTTGAAGTTGTGTCCATTAATAGGGGTGAGGAGGGGCTCTTTATGAAAAACTTAAAGTATTTATTTCTGATAAATTTATATTTGATTTATAATGGATCAAAAGTGCATTATTCAAAGTCTATGATGTGTATGGGTCAAATTCCTTTCAACCAATAGATTTTCGGCAGGATAGGGTCATTATATTAACATTATCTTTTAGTTTTAACTCTAAGTTAATTAGATTTAAATTTACCATGTCACTTTTTATTTTTATATTATATAGTTAATGGACATTATAAATAAATCTGAACTACCACCAAGGTGTACATTAATGATACACCTATCATGATATAAGTCCTTTGACCGATTCTTATATTTTTAGGAATATAATATCAATTAATAATATAATATATGTTTTAAAAACTCATTTATTTAATGTTTGACAATACATAATAATTGGGTTTTTTTAACTCCGAAAAACATTATTAATTCAAACCAAAATCATTTAATAATTAATAAAATGTCATATAAACCAATAAAATCCGTGTATGGAATAAAAAAATTTCAAATTATATTTATTTTAACTTTTATAATTCCAATTATTTGATTCTTTCATTAATAAGGAAAATACTGCATCATTATTGTCTCATAAATAAATTTAATTATTAAAAGTGTAAAACTTATAAATAAAATACAATTATTTTGGATATCTCTTTAGATTTATAATGAATATTTATAGTCTAAAATATAACATATATAACCCTATGTAAAAATTCTTTTTTTAAAATATTTATGCTTATGTCATTTTTGTATTTACTTTAACTTAATTAATATAAAGTGTCCTTATCACCTACAAGTGGCAAATAGGGGTTCCAAAATCGACACACAGATGCCCATGGTTAGACATGTATCAACCAATTAGTTTATAACATGTTTTAGGGTAATATATTATTATTATAATATTATTTTTCATCCCTTATTTTCGGGACTAACCCTTTAACCGGGGTAAATAAAATATTTACAGAAGTAATTTTTCAAAATGTATAAAAATAAAGGTCACCTATTTACACAATTTGGACCTCATTATTCTAAATATGGAATCCATTTTTATAAATTCAAAACATAGAAGTGGAATAAATTAATTTAAAATTATATCCTGTTGTCAAAACAAAAAGCGTTTTTTTAAGAAATAAAAACAATCAAAAGATTGACACTTGTTTATGTCCGGTTTAAATGTAAAATTACTTACAATGACCAAAATTGTATTAAGTGGTAAAAATATATTGTAAATATACTTTAAAATCACTCAAATTCATAATTTATCACTATTAAATATTTCGATCAAAAAAGTTGTTGTTAATTAAAATTTAGTAATTTTCAATATTCATCAAAAATTGAATGTTTTCAGAAAAATACCAAAAATTCACCCTAAGATAATTTCGATATTCCGAATCCAAAAATGAAATCCATTTTGAAATATGAAATTTATAAAATTTCCAAAAGTGGGTATTACTATTCATAATGGCTAGTTGGTTGGTTGTAGTGTGGGTTAGAACTCGTAGTTGTGTACAAAACAAGCTAGTGTATTATTCAAAGAGAAGCATACAGTGGAATCCTGGGGCGTTACATTCTCCCATCCTTCAAATAATTTCATCCTCAAAATTTCTAGAATATTATTTCATATAAAGACTTTGGTGGTTCATCATCATAAGTTCCTCGGGTTCCAACATTGCCTCTTCTATCTTATGGTTCCTCCATAGAACATTTACCAGATGAGTCATCAGGTTTCTCAGCACTTGTTCTCCTGTATCAATAATCCTGATGGGATCTTTCCAATATGATAGATCACATTCCCATTCTAATTCCTCGTAAGTGAGTACATGCGTTGGGTCAGGCATGTATTTTCTCAATGGTGATACATGGAACACGTTGTGAACATTGGGGAGAGTTGGTGGTATTTCCAAATGGTAAGCTACAACCACAATTCATTCTATAATTTTGAAATGTCCGATGTATCTGGGACTCAATTTACCTTTCTTACTGAAACGTATAACTCCATGCCATGGAGATACCTTCAACAAAACATGATCTCTTACCTGAAATTCCAAATCCATCCTTTTCTTGTCAGCATAGCTCTCCTGCCGACTTTGAGATTCTTTGATGTGGTTTTGGATTACCTTTACCTCTTCCATCATTTCCTCCACTAGTTCTCGGACTACTAGTTTTCTTTCACCCACATCATCCCAACAGGTTGGTGCGCGACATCGCTTTCCATATAACGATTCATATGGTGCCATTTTAATACTTGAATGGAAGCTATTATAATATAACAATTCTACCATAGGTAAATAATGATCCCACATACCCTGAATTTCAAGTGAGCATGATCTCATCATGTCTTTTAAGGTTTGAATAGTCCATTCTGAATGTGCACCTTTTTTAGGGTGGTATGCAGTGCTCAAACGAAGTTTAGTATCCAGTGATTTGTGAATAATTTTCCCGAATCTTTATGTAAAACATGGATCACGATCCCTAACAATTTATAGGTGTACTCCATGAAGCCTCCCAACTTCATTTATATATAGTATTTCTAGACGTTCAAGTGCTAAATCTACCCTGATAGCAAAAAAATGTGATGACTTGGTAAGACGATCAGTAATGACCCATATTGCATCATTCCTTCTAGGAGTCTTTGGTAGTTCAATGAAAAAGTCCATTGTGATATTATACCATTTCCACTCAGTTATGGGAAGTGGTGGCATGAATCCTCCAGGATGTTTCCTTCCAGCTTTCACTTGTTGTCAAATAATACATCTTGACAACAAATCAGTAATCCCCCTCATCATGTTGTCCCACAAAAAATGTTCCTTTAAATCACTATACATTTTGGTGCTCCAAGGGTGTATAATGAAATTGGAACAATTAGATTCATCCAATAATTCCATTTTTAGATCAGTTATATTGGGAACACAAAGTCTCTTCCCAAATTTCAAAATTCCATCTTCATACACAATTTCACTTAATCTCCCATCATTCACAGCTTTAATCCTCTTTTAAAACTCTTCATCATCGGTTTGGGAACTCTTTATCCTTTACAGTAAAGATGGTTTGCCAACCATTTAAAAAAGTATTGGTGTTTCATCTTCCATGGTGATTCCCATATCTATCTTTACTTGATCAATGAAAATAGGATCCCTATCAACTCTCTCTTATTCAATACACTATAATCTTTTCTACTCAAAGAATCTGCAACCTTATTTTCCTTCCCCAGGTGGTAGTGTATCGTTAAATAATAATCCTTGAGTAGTTCAAGCCATCTCATTTTCCTCATGTTGAGTTTTTTCTGTGAGAAAATAAACATCAAAATATTATGATGAGTATAAATCTCAGATTTCTCACCATAGAGATAGTGCCTCTATATCTTCAAAGAAAAGATCAGAGCTGCTAACTCGATATCATGAGTAGGATATTTTTGCTCATGAATTTTCAACTGTCGTGATGCATAGGAAATAACCCTGTCATTCTTCATAATGACACAACCAAGTCCTTTATTCGATGCATCAGTGTAAATAACGAACCTATCATTCCCTCATGGTAGATTCAATATAGGTTAATTGTCTAATCTTTTATTCAGTTATTCGAAACATTATTCACACTCTTTTGTCCAAACAAATTTAACCCCTTTAGGTGTGAGAATTGTTAATGGGATAGCCAACTAAGAAAAATTATGGATGAAACGTCGATAATAACATGCCATCCCAATAAAATTGTGTACCTCAATTATACTCTTTTGTGCTGGCCATTCATGGATAGCTCTTGTCTTATAACGATCAATATAAATTCCATCCATAGAGAAAATATATCCAAGAAAACAAATCTCCTAAATCCAGAATTCAAACATGCTAAACTTCTAATATAATTCATGTTTTCAAAGAGTCTTCAGGATAAAACTCACTTTATTTTCATGATCCACATAGATTTTCGAGTATTCCACGATATCATCTATAAATACCACCATAAAATTATCTAGATATTCCTTGAAAACTCTATTCATTATATGCATGAATACAGAGGGTTCATTAGTCAATCCAAAAGTCATTACTGTAACCTCGTAATTCCCGTACCTGGTTTGAAATGATATCTTCAGAATGTCTTCTTTCTTCACACACAACTGGTGGTATCCAGATCTAAGGTCAATCATTGAGAAGTATTGAGCTTCATACAATTGGTCAAATAAATCATCAATGCGATATAGGAGATACTTTCACTTTATTGTTATAGCATTGATTTCCCTGTTGTTGATACATAACCTCATAGATACATCTTAGTTTTTAACAAAAATGATAGGGCTCCCCATGGAGATACCATAGGGTGAATAAATCCCTTATTACTAAATTTCTATAGTTGTTTCTTTAGTTCAACTAATTCCACATAGGCCATTCTATAAGTGGTCTTCGATATAGGCCTTGAACCAGAAATTAAATCATTAGAAAGCTGAATTTCTCATTCTGGAGGATGTCCAAGTAAATCTTCAAGAAACACATCAACAAATTCTCTCACAATATGTAAATCCTCTATTTGAACATTCCTTTCCTCACCAACATTCATTTCATCCTCTTCCTCCACAATATTTGAATTTAGTTGAGCTATTGGGGGTGGATCAAGGTAAGAATTATGAGGTGAAGATTCCGCTCTAAAGATAAGGTGTTCCTCATCATCATCATCAAAAATAGTAACCTCCTTCTTATTACAATAAATTTTTGCATAATGGTCCAAAAGAAAATCCATACCAAGGATTATATCAAATTCAATCATAGGTATGGCAATGAGATCTGTAGATAAATAAAATTTATGTCCTCTAATGGTGACTGATTCACAAAACATTGTTGCAATGATACTTTCCTTAGGAGTTTTGACTGGAAACTCCTTTGTTAAATCAAATTTGAAATATCAAATTTTCATAGAAAAATGGGAAGATATGAAATAATGCAATTATCCATAATCAAAAAAAGAATTTTCTAATCTTGAGGAAACAATTAAATTACACGCCACCACGTCTTTCGGGGATTCAACCTCAGCAGTAGTGATTGCATAAGCATGGGCTTGGTCCCTAGGCCTTTATTGAGGTATGTTTCCCTAACGCTTTGGACATTAATTTGAATAATGTTCTGTCTCCCTGCAATTGTAGCATTGAACATTGGTAGTGTCTTTCTTTCCTTTAAAATCACCACCTAGATGGCATTTTTGTCCACACTTGTAGCATACTTCTTTTCATTTTAGGCAGGATCCTGGGTTCTTTCTTCCAAAATTATCAAAGGGTGGAAATTCAATTCTTCCCTTCTTCTATGTTTCTTTATTTCCTTTCCCAGTGTGTTTAGAATATCTCTTCTTCTCTTGCATTGATTTAAAGTTATAATACTTAGAGAATTCCTTTTATATATTGATAGCACACAATACAATATCTTCGTATGATGAGAAGGATTGTGATACTAATGCTCGATAGAGAAATGGTGTTAACCCATAATAGAAACGATAAATCTTACTACTTGGGTTACATATATAATCTATAGCATACCTTGCTAACCTTGTAAATATAGCCTCATACTTTGTGACATTCACATCCTATTTTTTTCTCAGACTCAGAAATTGACTTTCCATATCAGCTCGATGGTCACGAGGAAAGTATTTTTCTAAAAACAGATCTTTGAACTCCCCCATTAAATATTTGATACTTTATCATCTTCCTTCATGTTTTGAATCAATGAACACCATTGATCAACATCTCTAGTGAGGCGGTCAACTGCCATGATAAAATTTTCCCATTCACTACTCCCCAAGGAATGGAATATTTTCTGAAAAGAATTTATCCATTGCTCAGCTACTAAGGAATTTTTTCTCCCATTTAATGTTGGTAGTTGTTGGCTCATGAAGAGGTCTAACATTGATCCTCCATGTTGTGGATTAGGGTGCGCCATACAGGTAAGGTTATTATTCATAACCTGAGTGAGTTGTCCCAGTATGGTGATTAGTAGATCAGCTGCAGTTGCATCACCAACTCCACTATAATTATCCTGAGCAAGAGGGAAATCCCTACATGGAGTTCGTTCATTGATACAATTTCCACTTATTCCACAAGTCGCCATTTCTAAACAATGGCATACACTAGATTTGTTTATGAATCACAACACATAAATCCAAACTTGCAAAACACTTAACATAAATTGAACAATTTATTGATATAATCCATAATCATAAAAATGGTTTCATTGGTGAAGTATATATTCATAATCTCTTCATAATGGTTTGTAATGAAAATGAGTATTATCCTTAGCATATCACCGAGGAGTGTCGTAACCAAGAGTGCATCAAAACCCATTGTGGTGCACCAGTTTCCGTTTGAGTCTAGATCAATGTGGTGTTTTCAGGTTTTACCCCTAGGTACATATGTGCTAGAGCTGCCTGTACCTACTCATATCCAGACAGGTCTATATTGCTCAGAAAACTCACAAAATATCTACAATACAAAAATTATAGGAAGTGATTATATACTAATCCTCAAAGTCAATCTTAGGGCTATGTTGTCTAATCAGAGTAGATCTAAATCTATTTTCCAAGGATTGTACTAAAATTTCCCTGATAACAACTGTAACGCCCCGACCCATGTTACCCAGGGTTGGTGCATTATTACATAACATTTCCATGATCATAATGAAATCATGCCTCGAAAGACCGATCAGTTTAGTATTGCTGAAAACAAGATTCATATATAAGATTAACTTTACAACATTAAAGGAAATATAACACAAATATAATTCATTAGAAACATACAAGACTCCTAGAATATTCCTCTAGTCACTCATAAGTAAATTTTTCATATCTTGGGAAAATGAAACAAAAGAAATGGGTGAGCTCAAACGCTCAGTAAGGGTATGTAATACACTGAAAAATGAAATAAATATTAATCATGGTAAATAATTGAAACCACATTCCTTTACCAATAATAAACATGAATACTTTTATAGTAAGAATATGAGATGAGTAAATAATTCCATAATAAAACATAATCAGGGGTATTCTACTAGTCAAATGACCACATGAACCATCCATATTATTTCCATAACGAGGGAATGTATAATTCCAGACATTCTGAAACATTTTGTCAATGCCTTGGCCAAGACATCTAAAAATGATTAAGGCCTCAGCCAAAACCATAAATCAAATTGTGAAAGGGCCTCGTCCAATTCCACGTGTAGTTGTCTCATTAGACCTACTAATGCATTGAGGAGCTATAGCGGGCTCCAACCGTCACTTACTAAGTCCAATACATTCCTCATATGTAAAGGTTTAAACATATCATAAACATTTGTATTAAAACTAGCATATGAAATGTCAATACTTTAACCATAAACCATGAGTGGTATAAAAACAGAACATCCACAGTCAAACATATCACAAACCATCAATACAGAATGTACGTTTTGTATCATAATAAATCAACTTCAAAGAAACAAAAAACCCATAAATGGATTTTGACATAGATGAAATCAAAACCCTTTTTTAGAGAAATATCTCTTTCTATTTTGATATCATATAAGTTTCATATAAAATATAGAATTTATGTTGAAAATAATCTTATAAGCTTGTAAGCGATGCTTAGACGAGTTTATAACGGTATAAAATAGCCGCACAATCCGTATAAGTTAAAAAAATACATTCTTACCTTAATTTTGTCGAAAAGGTTAAAAAGGAACTTGTTTGAAAAATGACTGAATGATTCCTTTATAAAAATAATATAAAAGTCAACAAGGGTATAATTGACTTTAAAACATAGTCTATAAAATATTAATAATGTTTTGAAATACATATTTAAGAAACATGGATTTGGATGATAAGGAGGTCTCAGTAGATAATTACATATAAACAATCTCAGAAAATGAAGAGATTGTGAAATACGCCCTTACCTTGTACATTTCCTTGGTTGAGTGTAGGTTAACCTCCTCTTCTTCAGGTTCTTCCTTTTGATTTGATAAAAAGGGCTCCTTAGGATGGATTTATGATCAAAATAAGGCCACTAGGTTGAAGTGAGGGATGTTGAGAGAGTATTTGTGCAGGTTTTGGCTGAATCAAAATGCTTTTAAGGTGTGAAGAATTGCTTAAAAGTTGTGTCCTATTTTAAAGGGGGGAGGGGCTCTTCAAAAAAACATAGTGTTAATTTAGAATAAATATAAATTCGGTGTCTAATGGCTCAAAAGTGGATTATTCAATGTCTAAGGTGGGGATGTGTCAGAATACTTTCAACCAATATATTTTAGATAGGTTTGGGTCATTATATTAACCATATCTTTTAGTTTTAACTCTTAGTTAATTAGATTGACATTTACCAGGTCACTTTGTATTTTTATATTATATAGTTAATAAACATAGTATATACATACAAGCGACCCTAATGTGGACCATTAATTAAACAACTATCATTATATAAGTCCTTTGGATGAACCTTAGATTTTTAGAAATATAATATCAATTATGAATATAATACTTGTTTTAAAAACTCATTTATGTCAATTTTAAAAATATTTAATAATTGTTTTTTTAAAGTCTTAACAACTTTATTACTTTGAACCAAAAACATTTAAACAATCCTAACATGACATATAAGCCAATAAAATTCGTTGATGGTGTCAAAACATTCAAATTATATTTATTTTAAATTTTATAATTCCAATTATTTGATTCATTCCTTAATAAGGAAAATAATTCATCAATATTGTGTCATAAAATTTTTTTATTATTAAATGTCAAAAAATAATAAATAAAATACAATTATGTAGTAAATATTTTTATATTTATAATGAATATTTATAGTCTAAAATAAAAAATATATATCCATATGTAAAAATTGGTTTTTAAATGATATATGCTAATGTCACTTTTGTATTTACTTTAACTTAATTAAAATAAAGTGTCCTTATCACATACAAGTGGCTCTTATGGGTTCGTAAAATTGACCAAAATATGACCATGGTCGGACATGTATAAACAAATATGTTTAGGACACTTTTTATAGTAATTTATTATTAATATAATATTATTTTGTTACCTTTATTTACTAGATTTACCATTTAACCATGGTAAAAAATATATTTACCGAAATAATTATTCAAAATGTATAAAAAAAAATTTCCTATATACACAATTTAGACCTCCTGATATTAAATATTGAATCCATTTTTCTAAATTCAAAACACATAAGTGGTAGAAATTAATTTAAAATTAATTCCCGCTGTCAAAACAAAAAGCGTGTGTTTAAGAAATAATAACTATCAAAAGATTGACACTTGTTTATGATTGGTTTAAATGTGAAATTATGTCAATTGACCAAAATTGTATTAAGTGGTCAAAATTTATTCTAAATATACATTATCATCACTCAAATTCAAAAAATTTCACTATTAAATATTTTGATTAAAAAAGCTGTTTTTAATTAAAATTTAGTATTTTCACTATTCATCAAAAATTGAATGTTTTCAGAAAAATACCAAAAATTAACCCTAAGATAATATCGATATTCAGAATACAAAAATGAAGTCCATTTTTAAATATAAAATGTATAAAATTTGAAAAATTGGGTATTAATATTCATAACAGCTAGTTTGATTGGTTGTGGTGTGTGTTAGAACTCGAAGTTGCGTACAAAAAAAGCTATTGTATTATTGAAAGAGAAGCGTATTCTGGAAGATTGGAGTGTTACAGTCAGAGTACCTATTATTTCATAAAAAACATTTCTATTTAAAGTGTTTAATTTAAATTAATTGATATGGTAAATAAAGTTTTTTTATTGTATTATTCTAATTTATTTTTTCAAATGAATCCTCAAGTCTTTTTTTGAACACCGAATGTTTCTGACCATTTACCGTATAAAAGGAATGTTATTTTACCTTATATGTATGTCACATATTTAACAAAAAAATTTCATTAAGGCATAATATTCATGTTAATAAGGATAAATTTAAAATAAAATGATTTATAAATCATTTTCAATAAAATGATTATTCAAATGGTAATGAGGAAATGATATTTTTCTCAATAATCTTTTTAAAAGATCATTTTATAATATTTCTATTCATCAATAACAATAAACCATTAAATTACTGAACATGGTATATATTTTATTGATAAAATCTTTAATATTCCTATTGATAGTATAAGATTAAGTTGGAAAAGGATTGTATTCATAGTATCTTACTTGATTCCATTTAATCCTATTTGAAAATTCAACTTCCTATTATCATTTGACATTGAATTTTCGCATAATATATATATCAATTTTCATAGATATTATTATATATTTTACCATATACCATTTATCATTAATTATTTACATTAAATGATATTTTATTTAATAGGGAAATATTAATAAATTGATTTAATTTACTCAATAAAAATATTTTATAAGGAACATTGTTTATTTAAATTATTTGGAAATGCAATATAGGAGTTGGGGTCCATTTAGGGGATTCCCTATGGGTTGGGAATGGTTAATGAAATCCACATGATACATAGTTATTCTAATGAGATGAAATTAGTTTGAGAAAACCCCTTCAAGTTTGTTTCCAATATTTATAGATGGTTTCCTACCCATAATTTTGATCCTCATCATGAATGTTCATGATGACATAGTTTTTTTAATGTTACCTAGACATGATGACAAATAATTATGCATTTCCATAATTTAGTTTTAGTTTCTATTCATCGAGGATATTATCATTAACATATTTATTGATAAATTTAAATTTTTTGTTCATTGATTAAATTGAATGATTTTTTATTTCATACATTGTAAAATTTAATTTTTCTTATCTAGTTATTTCAATGTAATGTGTTTCCATTTATAAAAATTCCATATTTTTTATTCACTTCTTTCTACATTTATTCAATACATGGTATTTGTGTTCATTTATTTACTATACCATATTTATTATTCATTTTTTTTGCATTATTTACCCTTACAAATATTTTGAGCTCAATATTATTATGTTTATTTTATATTAATCCCTGAAAAAAAATGATGATATTTTGGGATATACAAGGTAGAATAACTTTATTCTCAATGTTATTTATTTATAAAGATGAAAAATATTATGATTCCATTAGTATAATATTTTATAATAAAAGTCTCATTTTATATATATAGTTAACCAAGATTACTAAACTATTGACCCATCATAATTTGATTCCTCTTAATCTTACCAATGTAATTAATTGTAAACACCATATCTGATCTACCTAGGTTTAGGAGGATATGTAATCCCTTCAATTCTATGGAAAATTTCATGAAAATTATAGAAGTAATACATTGAGTAATACTTAATCAATATCTATTTATATTTATAATTTATTATACATTAATTCTACAGATATAAAAATATAATGACCATATTCTCAATAGTATATAATTTTTTTGATTAATGCAAATAATTTATTCTTTCCTTAATATCCACATAGAAAAATAGTTAATCGTGTGTTTCTTCAGACTACCACCTCCTATAAGACAGTTATTATTTTTAACCACCTAATATAAAAACTAAATATAGAAATTGTATAAAATAATGAATGTGATATATAATAATAATAATAATTATTATTATTATTGTTAAGATAAATTTTATATCCCATATTCACACTATATCATTAATTGTATAATGAAAATGTCAACCGTGCATTTTTTGTGTCGAACCTCCTCAACAATGTAATGTGTCTCATTTTAAATTAGTTCAATATTTATTAAAAACAATAAAATAATATTCAACTACACAAAAATTTATAAAAATTACAATTATTATTTATTAATTATGATATAATTCCAAATGAATCCAATTGTATAACTATAATTATCTATTAATTATAATATATGAAGGTTTAGATCACTCTAACCACTTCCACGATAAATGCTCCAAAAATATATAATGTTTGACTATAAGAATATCAAAAAATTACTACAAATTAATATGAAACTTATGGTGGTTTTTCTATCATTATTTTTTATATTATTTAGTAAAACCATTTTTTAATTATCTTATACATTCAATGAATTTACCAAAATATAACGACACTAAATATTTTTTTACACTACATAAAAAATAATAGTTAAATGAGATAATATATTCATAAATAATTATATGTAATATATTATATTAAGAATAATGATTTATAAGTTATTAATCTTTTGATAACTTCTAAAAATATCTGATATTATTAATCTAGTGAACAAATCATCATGATAACTCACAACCAATATTTAAATTTGATTAAAACTCGTAGATATAAATCTAGAATTTTTTTTAATTTATTTTCATTAAAGGTTATATATATTAATATATGTCTAAAATAAAATATCAATACATAATTTTTTTATAGGAAATCATTGTACATTCAACTATGATATGAAATAAGGTATGAGTTTCTTTTTATCAATTTCAAATCCATGGGACATGATTGATATTACAAATCCATTTATCATTTATATGGTATATCAAGTTCCATATTTATAAAACTACAATTTATATATTCTATTTCAATATTTTATAATTTGAAATTCATTGTAACCCATTTTTTTTGTTGATTTATACATTACAATTACTATAAGGATTCCCGTATATCGTATTCAAACAGAAGAGGTATATGAAATATTAAATTAATTAACATCACTTTTATAGTTTATTTTATGCCCCACTTATTTCATGTCTAATAAATATTTTCCATTTCAATATCTTTTAATTTCTATTCCTGGATTCCATCTTCTGTTATCGTATTCCTGCATTTCCATTTCAATATTGGTTTATTTATTTCATTTTCAAAACAAAATTAAATTTTTGACATTATGTAAAAAAATTATTTTTTTTATTTATTTACTTATTTAATTAACATATGAAAATATGTTTCCTGTATTTATATTTTAGTCTACATTTCATGAAATAATATTCAATATTTTTTGAAATTTATGTCACCAATACCATTGAAGTTTGATTGACTTAATTTCAAATTCATTATATAATAGTCATTATTACAAATATATAGCTTCTGAAAATTAATTTATCCTTACATTGACATATCTTCTATTGAATTTCCTTTTTTAATTTTTAAAAAATCCTCTAATTTCCTAAAAATGATAATATCATAAACATTTTATCAAAATAAATGTACGATACTAGTGGGAATAACTATCATTTCTAACAATAAATATAATATTAAATTTCCATGTCTTATTAATAAATATGTTTCATTGTTAAAATAAATTTATCTTTTTTTCTTATATTATTCCTATTTTCCTTCACATCATTCTTGTAAAAAAAATTTATCATGGTTTATTTCATTTTTATTTTTATATATCTTAATAGGATGAGTACGTTCATTTATTTTCACTATTTACTACACTACATTTATTTTCGTTATTTTGATTATTTTGAAGGAATCATCATTTTTTATCTTTAAAATATGGTTGAAAAATAAATATTTTTCTTTTCTCAAAAATGTTTTTTGAATTTTATTTTCAAATAATATTTGATAAAAATGATAAAAATGTTTTGTAGAAACATTTTTATCTTCAAAACTCTTTTCCCTAAATTGTTTATCTATCATGGAGTGATGTTTTGATCAACCAATATTTTTTATAATGATATGATTAATTTTTTTAAAAATAGTATCTTTTTTATATTTGGATTTCTTACATTCTTGTCATATCATGAATTTGAAATGTATAAAAACCAATTCTTCTTCCATAGTATGTTTAAGATATACTGATGAAATATTTTAAGCAATGCACACATGAATGGATAATAAAACATGGGGTAAAAGATTACCCTATGAAGAATTCACACAGTTTTAAAATATATGAAATACCAAGTTATTTTCATAATACATTTTTTCACATAGGTTTTCAAATAATTAGTTTCTTCAAATTTTTACCTTTAAACATAATGTGTTATTTCCTATAGATGTGGGAATAAGGATTTTTCATTGTATGTGTTTCCTATTAATAAGTTTGTGATAAAAATATATATATTTTTAGAATATTTTTACACATTTTCAGGATGAATATAAATTTCATGATATTCCATGTTTTCATATTAGACATTATGTTTAAAATATTTAAAACTATTATGTCACACAAGCATGTTTTATGATTGTTGTTATATATTTGATATATTTTAATAACTTTTGTGGTTCATTATGTTTATTTTTATGTTCTTATATTTGTCTAAAAATATTTAGGATTATGAAATATGGTCCTAAAATATTTTTAAAATCTATTTTCATCTTCCACATGTTCTACATAATGATTATGATCTAATACATTATTTTATTTTTCCCTATACCAAGTGTCTATGATCGCCACTTTGTAATGTTTCTATACTATATGTTATGAATATGATTACATAATTTGAGATTTAGAAATAGGGTTATATAAGATCATGAAAAAGGTGAAGTGATTCCCTGGTATGAAAATTTTGATTGTTATGTAAAAATTTTCCGAGACACTAAAACTTCTTTGTCCCATACATGTGTGACCATTTGGGATATTTATTATCAAATTAATAAAATAAAAATATAAATTTTATTATATTTCAATGGGTCCTTCTTTATAAATATTATTTATGAAGATGCAAGAGTTTATGGAAACGATTTTCAATGTATTTCCAATTCATACATTCATGGAAAATAGCCTACATGAAAAAATACAACCACTTTCACGTGATTATATAAAAAAATTAGGTAGATAAATTAAAAATCACATAATATAAATTATATAAAAAATAAAAATATTATTTATTTGAATAAAAACGTTTGTACCTAAAATCAATCCTAAATCCACCTGAAATCATGAAGGGTTATTCAATTAAATATCTAAGTAAAAATACACATAAGGTAATAATGGTAGAAAAAATAGATAGGAACATTAAAAATAATTTATCCAAAGGTTTTGGACACTTTTTATTGAATTCCTAATTATAGAGAACATTTTAAAAGCACCATCCTCAGATTGATTCCTTAGATTTCACTATAGCATTATTATTTTCCAATAACTATGTAATATTCATTTTTAAAAACAAATTAAAAACAGTTATAATAATATAAATCAACTAATAATTATTCAACATAACCTAGGAATCATATATCAAAGACCTAAAAAAACATTAATAAAAAATAACCAAATGTTATTTTCTACTATTAAATTTTTCATTTATAATAAATACATATCATTTATTATATTAACATATTTATTATAAAAATTATTTAAATTTCAAATCAAACATTTAGAAATTTTATCTAATCAATTTTTGTATCCATTTTATCATAAAAACCCAAAAAATCACAAAAAATGAATTCCTGATGAATTTAATATCCATGAATGAATATATGATACATTAATAATTCTATTGGTTATATATGATGTAAATTAATTTAATAACTCCATAAAAAATATATAAGGATTTAACAGACCACGTGTTCTAACCATATACCTTGTGAACTAATGAGTTATTATAATTAGATATTTGTTTTTGTTTTTTTAGTCTCATTTTATCAGTTCTAACAAAAATTTCTCTATTCAAACAAAAAAATATAAGTTAAATCCATTTATATCATTCTGACCAATCAAAAAAACCCACTACCCTACCAGTTCAAAACTATGTAGTTACATTACCTCAATTGGGTCACCCTAATCACTAATGGTAAGTAATAAATACTATATTATTGATGAAAAACTATTAATTTATGGTTTAAACCACATATAACAACCTATTTTTTCTGGGACCCTTAGAAAAATTTTATAAAGGTATCTATATTTATATATTTAAAATTACAAAAATATATAATGAGAATACCAAACTATAATGAAACAAAATCACATTAATATTTGATACATAGATAAAAATTCCATTAATTCATAAAAATATTATATAATTAAAAAAATAAAAAGTTAATATTGAAAAAAATGCAATCCAAAATCTAGAGTATCCAAAAAATTCCACAACATCACCTAAACACATATAGGTTATCTTATACAAGTAATTTCACTAAAAACCCAGAGCTCCAATTTCATGGATTAAACCTCTCAAAAGTAAAATTATTACATCCTGTTGTTAATATTATCCAATTCAGCATGATATACATTCCCAATAATGTGTGTGTGTATATAGGGAGAGTAACAAGACAATGTATGATTCCCCAAAAAACACGTTCCAAGAATTAGTGATAAAAAATGTAAAATTTTATTATATCCCACAAAAATCACTACGTTCATTGAAAAATTAAAATGAAATGAAATTATATCATATTTAAAAATTAACCAATATTTCATCAAACCAGAACAACACATATCATGATTCCACTCATTACCAAATATATCACTAAAATACACATTCTTTTTTCAAAAAACAAGTGAGATCCCCATAATGATGAGTTAACTATTAGATACCACATACAAAGGATTATATCGACTACCATAATCCTTATTTCAATTAATTATACAGATATAATCATAATACTGGTTTTCATCCATAATTTAAAAAATTCAACTAGGCCACCGTTCTTAAGGAGGACATCAAAAACATATGACATTTTTCCCAAAATAATTATTAAATAAAATACTAAAATTATAATTATATTAGAAAAAAATAAACAATATAATCATAAGAATCCACAGTTTTGGATTCCCCTGATTTTTTAGGTAATCCATAGACATATAAATAAAAACCATATGTTTCATATTCAATAAAATCTTTCCCTGTTAATATTACATAGACTTTTGAAAACATTATATAAATATTTTATAATATTAATAATATTTAATATAAAATAAACACACAATGTTCAAATATTTGGAATATCATTGACTTTAGGAGATTCCACCATATTGAAAACTATGATAAAGAACATTTCCTACAAAAATCATGATCGATGATATCCGTTAATATTTTTAACAACTATAAATAAAATATATAATCATTTCAGACCAAAAAAGATCATTTTATGAATACCCTATATCATTAGTGTTTCGTCAATGTATAATTTTAAATAAATCAATTTAGATGATATTAGGACAGGATTACCTATGATCCAACTCCTAAATGATTAGAGACAGAATATACATTGTAATATTGTCGTAAAATCCCATACAAATCTTTTAATGTCCTACCTGGGAAAGTAATTCATGTGTGATACCATTAGATCCACTTATGAGTTCCCATGTGGTATAAATTTAATTAAATTTAGAGACGCATAGTGATCATCTTCTCCATATGATATGAGAATGAAAATAATTAGTGTCTCTGGAGGAATCCTGAAGATTGCATATTTACATGTTTCCCCACTACATATATCCACTACTACATCACATTTTTTCAAATTGGTTGGTTGAAGAATATTTATATATCCAAAAAAAGTGGACCAGTCACTAATTAATAAATATTTATATGATATCATCTTTTTTAATTGGTACCCTATAACCAACACACATTGTACACCTTACAATACCCTATAACCATGCAACATGATTTTTAATTAAAATCATATTATTTATGTTCATTAATTGCAACCATTATATCATACCAATACAACACCATCAATAAAAAGACATATAAGAAAAAAATAATTGAGTTATATATATATAGTCAATATATTTTAGGTAAATGATTTCCGAGAATTTGTAAAAATAATTTTCTAAAAAATCAAACATCATTTCTATATAATATGAATATTACACACTAACAAAGAGATTCTTGATTTTCTAATATGTCTTTGAAATCTACCAAAATAATCCCCACACTTGATACCCATCCAAAAATATATTTTTATGTACTCTTATACATAGATTGGGGGAAGTGAAATCATGAAAATGAAGATATTAAATTTTCAATAAAGAGAATCATAAAATATAATTTTTTTTTGAATGAACATGCCATGAATAATATTGATGATATAAATAATAATATACTAATTACATAAAACAAAAAAATGTGAATATAATATACATATGGATGACATAAAAACCTAAATAATCAAATGTATAACAATAACTAATTTGATAGTGTTGTAATAAATAATACTCATTAATATATTCATTTCATAAATTCCTTGTTTGATGAAATCAGGTATAATGTGTTAGGATTATATCAATTACCATTCCTAATATTTCTCATGAGACCTACCAATTCATCATGGATATATCAAATTTTGTTCCTCACCCACCACTAGTTTTTTCTAATTCATTGATCATATTAAGGAATGAATAAACAATACAATACAAAAACCACATAACTTATTAATAAATGGGAATTCATATAGATATATAATTTATATGAAATTATAATATGTCCATAGTAAAAACATGGAATTACGTTATTGGAAATCACACTTCTAACTATCACTAGGGTTCTAGTTAGTAGTTATTATTCATCTCACATTAGTACCTAGGGAGTTTTCAGATACCCTTATTTCATGATATGTAGTCTATATCAGGGATTCCATAATTTTATATAGCAACTTTTAATTTTTTTCATGAGGAAACATTTATATTTTTCAATATTTTTCATTTTTTGTGGAATTGTAATAATCTATTATGATTGAAACTATTATTTTTGGAATTTTTTTTAAAATTGTATTTAATTTTATTTTATAAAGTTTGTTTTAAAATTTAATGAGTAGTGGTTTATTTTGAATATAATTTTTTCAATATAAGGAACATTTTTTTCATTTCTGATTACTATTGAAACCATTGTCCCTAATTTCAGTTTTATATATCTTTACCACTAAGTGAAGGTTTTATCATTATTAGGTTTGAAATAGATTTTTTTATTAAATGGAGGAATTGTTTATTTTTAGTATAAATACGATTTTTTACAGAAAAATATTATTATATATTGTATTTAAAAATATTGTTTATTAATTTATTTGGGAACAAAATTGAATAAAATACGTTGTTAGATCATATAGGGAATATTATCCCACACCATTTATACACACATGGTAACATGCATGTATTTATTATTATTTTTATAATGGTTATACGATATTATGAAAATTTATTTTTTCTAAATGAAATTCAATGTGGTGGGGGGGATATTATGATAAATTTTTTAATGGACGTGATCCAAATGTTTTACTCAGTTTTATATTTATTATTATTGAATGAAGATGTATTGGGAACGGCAATATCAACTTATTGTCTTTAGTTTCAATTTATTTTATCTTTTTTGTTGTTTTCATATAAAGTGATTCAATCATATACCAAGCTTATGAATCATTTATTTTTACTATCTATTAGTATTTTTAAACTACTATTTTATATACATAAAATTTACTGAACCCCCAAGAATAAATTTTGAGGAATTGATCTTCTATATATTTACTATGATGTGAATGTGTAATCATTCCCAATGTGTTTTTCGTGATTCCTATGATATGTTTTCTTACCTATGTGAATCAAGTGAAAACATTGGTCATAGTAGAAGACTCGGTTTGGTGACATTTCTAGTCACCCAAAGAAACATAAAAAAACCTATTAACACTATTTTTTGGAAATCTTTTGTTCTAAAATACACCTCTTTCCTTTTATGGTGTACTATTGGCATAAGACAAGAATTTTTATTCTCATTTGTTATAGGAATATAGAATTGACTCATGTGGTTCTAATATGATTCATTGGGTTTCATGGTGTATTTCAGGCTGGATCCCAAGATATTGATTTTTTTTCGTGACTTGTTTTATGTATTTGAATATGGGAATGTTTTATATTTTCTCCACAATATGATTCATTTAATTTAATTGTGTTTATTTAGATTGATTTTAAAATTTATGATGAACATTATCTCTTTATATATATAAAAGAGTCTAGTAAACAACATTGATCCCATAGATATGGATTTGAGGACATCATAGAGGAGATCACATGGATTATATATGGTAAATATAAAAATGTATCCAAACTATACAAATATATATATATATATATATATATATACTCAATATTATTAATTTGGACCTCCAATGATTATAGATTTATAAAAAATATAGCTCTAAAATTTTACAAACAAAATAGATATGGTTTTGATGATGCATTGATGTTAATGAAGTATATTTTTTAATGGATTTTGTGATTTTATATGAGAATAATGTTTAAAAGCATTATTTTAGGATAAAATTCTATAATATAATAATTTTTTTACTTTAAAATTAGTTTTTTTGAGAAATTTAACGAATTATTTTCATTATTTATAATAATATATATAATAATATCTCAAATTTAATTATTTAATTTGGGAAAAAATAAAAATAAAAAGTTTATTTTGGAAACATTCATTATAAATTCTCAAATATATTAATGTATTTTAATATTTTTTTAAAATGTAATTTTTTTGATACTTTTCTAATGTTGAATGAGGAATTTTTAAAGGAAATATTATTTTACCCAATGTTTTCCCTAGAAAAATGTTATTTCAAAACTTTTCAAGTGATGATAATCGTTTTCAATAAAATTTCTTTTCATGCTTTTTTTCATTTGTGAGTTTATCCTTATATATTTATACTAATATTGTCAATGTATTTATTTATTTATTAGTATTATCTATAGAGATATTAGCTAATGTAATTTGGTATATTGTCTCTTCTTACATAGAAGGAGGTTATAAGGATAGTTTATAAAGAGAATTGTCTATTTGAATACTCATCATTTATATATGATTCCATTTCATCTAGAATATAAAAAAATTTATTCATTTATTAAAAATATTTCTAAATCTGGACATTTCCTCTTTAGGAATCAATATAAAAAATACATATTCAAAGAATAGGGTTAAAATAAAGTTGTAATGTTGATAGTTATGATTGATAGAATACACAATTCTCATAGGACTACAAAATCATCAAAAGTGAGATATGTTATGTGTCTTCTATTTTTCTAAGGACGACTATTTAGGCAATTTATGGGTTTTTATCAATATCTAGGGAAAAAATCTTGGGATATATTCCAAGGATTGTTTATTCAATGGATCTATGAATAGTGAATCAAGGTGAATAATGAACATAAATTTTTGAGCCTCTATTAGGGTTAGTGGTAAGTGAATTATTATGTCAATATCTTTTTGTAGAAGTTTATATTTTTTATTGAGCTAGTAATCATGAAATATATTATAGATCATTTTTACTATGTAGTTCTTCACCATGACACATGAATTTCTCATGGTTGTGGATAGATATATTTCATGGATGTGAGAGTGTCATATTGATGGAATCTTAAAATTCAATGAAACCCGGGATGTGTGGGGCCATAGTAATAAATTTTTTTTCTAGAGGAACCCCATTAGGTGTAGTGTGGGTAATGAACAAGACTGAATTTAATATTCATGTGGTATAAGCTGAATTATATATGGGGATTATTGTTCCTCAAGAGAGGATTTGACCTCTCATGTGATATTAATATGTGTATCCGTGGAATTAAAATATTTCTTTTATAAAGGATAATATAAACTTTTAATGAGGTGGTAATTTGGCTTACCATTCATGGATTTTAATATAATTTTCTCTATATAAGTTTTAGATGAAATATGGATGATGATACTGATTATTGTGGTAATCTATTCTACTAGTTAATTTTTGTTTGATCAGAATATATTTATTTTTGATATAATTAATTATGAATGTTTTACTTAGGGTATCTATTTATCATACCTTTTTCTTTTAATCCAGTGTGATGAATGGTTTGTTGATGGGATAAACCTGGGAAGCCGTTGGGATGATAATGATTTTATTAGGATTTGAGGAATAAAATTTTTTGTTATGTGATGGTTATATTTTGGAATATTTTGTTCTTTCATTATGAGATATTATTTTATAGTTATGTTATTAGTTTCAATTCATTGAGATTCATGATATGAAGTGCGAGACTATATTATATATTATTTTAATGGAAAAAAATTTTATTACAAAATTTTAATTCGAATAGTTTTCATCAATGAATTCGTGATTGTATGAATGGGATCGATTTGTGTTGTTTCAATTGACTTAAAGGCTTCATTATTCTCTTGGTATTAAATTAGTTCCTTTTAGGATGGTTTTAGGATCTCACTTCTTCTCATGAGATTAGTATCTGAGTTTTTTCATGAATTATTAATACCTCTATAGGGGTTATTTCCAATTTTATCACCATTTTAGATGAATTTTAAATAAAGTCAAAACAAAATTATGTTATCTTTTCCCTCATGTCTATTAAGACGTTAGGTTTATTATTTATGGTTTTGTTAATTATTGTCGATTTGTTTGTGATGTTTGAGTATTATATTTCTATTTCACAATTTTTTGTGTGGGTTTCTTGTAATCCATTCCTATGAGATTTTCATCATATTACACTGACCCACCAACCATAATATTCCGGGTGTGGATGGTCTTATTGTTTATTTACTTAAATATTGAAAAGTGTCTTTAGAGTGGTATACTATTTCATGATGAAGAAAATTATAAATAAATTGGGTCCATATTTTTATTATTTATTAAAAAAAATTGGATGACATTAATTATTTTATTATATTTTTACATTTTTACTTTGTTTTTGAGAGGTCCCAGTTGAAAAAGACCAATTCCGTAGAATATTATTTGATAGCCGCTAGACATTTAGGCTTTGAGTGATACCCTAATATACACTCAATGATCTGATGGTAGAATAAATAATTATATATCTATATTTTCATTCTAATCTCAAATGACCATAAATAATGAAATACTAAAAAATCATATTAATTCAAAATACATCGATGGTATTTCTATGTTCTGATCATTAAATAATTTATGTTAATATGACATATTAGAAAATATATTTTCTATTATAGAACAATAATCTATCTAATACATATTCTCTATATAATACACATTAATTTCATAAAGATATCACCACAAACTATCGCAATTATTCCAACACTTCCCTATCCTTGTGAAAAAACATTTGAAATCTTATGGTGAGAAAACATAGCTTGGTATGGGGATTTAAATGTTTTTGGATATATTATTCAATTAAAAATTTCATATAGTATTTCAATCATATGATATTTTTATATATTAAAAATATTTGAGTTTCACAAAACGTTTCATTCAGCATTATATTACAATTTAATTTGAACAGATTCATAATTTGTATTTCATAATCATGTATAATGTAAGAAAAACTATTTTTAAAAAATATTAATGAAAAAATGTAAATCAGATCCTCAAACCTTCTTTTTTGAATCATATAAATTTGTATTTAATGATAACTTTTTAGTTTTTTAATAAAAATTTAATGTACTAAATAACCATTGTCATAAAAAATGACTATATTTCATCAATTTTTTATTTTTTTTAATAAAACTGTCCAAAAAAATATATGCAACAAAATATAATTTTGGGGAAATATATTCATCATCAGTGGAATCACCAAAAATGAATATTCAAAATTCATTTCATAGTTAATTATTTCAATAGTTATTTTCCATATCATCACTCAAATTGGAATAAACTGACATTATAATCCCTAATTAGATTGAGTACATTACATCTTGTTAACATTGTCCATTTTTTCAAATTCATTGTAGGGATTTAACAGACACAACCATCACATAGTTAATAAATAACCTTAATGGACTCAGTTCAATCCCTAATCCTTGATTCCATATATAATATACAATTATCATGTATTAAAATAAAAAATATATTAGCATTAACATTTATTGATATCATAAAAAATATTTTCTTTAACTTTCATCATAAATCATAAAAAACATAAAGAACATGAGAAATTTAAAAAATAATTCAATAAAATAAAGTTATCTCCATAATTTCATTTCATAATTATCAGAACAAAATTAAATAGTTATTTAAAATATATTCAATATTTATTTAAAAATCCATCCATAGGAGAAAATGTTTCATATTAGCAGTATGTCACTTTGATGAAAACATAAATTATATTTTTATGGAAATATGATTTTAAATAAAATAAGGATAATAAAGTACACCATCACAATCCAATAATGAAATCATTTACTATCAGTTAATTAAAAAACTATCCATTTAATAGGTTTTATTCTACAAGAAATATGGTTTCTTTAAGAAGAGCACTAAAAATAAAATTCCATTAATAATATATTATATTGAATGAAATATAATCCCATTGCATTGTATTCTTCAACTTTTAAAATTTTATTTACAATGATTTCAATTATTGAACTATTATAGTCATCTTCATCAAAAGAAAATAAGGGTTCAAAATGATGAAGATGATAGAGGGGATAAAAATTGAACAAATTCACCAGATGTTTCCGTACCATGTGAATCTCGATCACCACTTCTCAAAGAACCTATGAAAAATATAAATGTGGTGCATGAAATTTTCCAAAAACAAATCTTATTTTTGTGAACTCATTAAATATCTATCATATATTACCCTCTAATAATATTTATATTTTATTGAAATCTCTATTTCTCAATTTACTAAACCATACTATTCAAAACATATGTTTTAATCATCAATCATATGACAATGATCATTTTATAATACCCATAATCATGTGTAAATAATTTCCAATTTATAAATATCAATATTATATATGATAATTTATCAATCATAGTGTTTGTAGATTTCCAGGGAAAATTGTTTTCTTTTTTAAAATATTCTAAAAATTGTTACCCTATACATCTTGTTTGTCAATACATTGCCTAAAAAATCTGGTATTCCCTACCAGTATCATTAAGTTCATCTCACCTTATGAAATGACTTCAAATAATCAAATGAGTTCAATATATATATATATATATATATTAAACAAACTATTATCAAATGTTATAAAACATCAATAACATCTGAAAAGTTATGTTCCACTCCATAATCAATAATATATTTATGAAATATATTGATCTTTATTTCATCATATTACTACATTATATATATAAATAATTATTCATGTACATTAGGTTTTATTTAGGAATGAATAATATGACTAGTTTCAAAATCATTTTTAATGTATTTTGTGTGACTTTTAATTATCATGAAGTGTTCCAATATAATTATTTCCATCATCAATTTTACAATCCATACATGGATTCATTATATATGTTGATTCAACTACTATAGCTCAATAAAGTGTATATTGATCTAAGTACACCAATTGGATTCAATTTCTATGATGTATTTTAAGAAGGTAATCACTAACTTTACCATTATTACTTAGCCAATGGTCACATAAATTGAGACACCACCTACCATTACATTCCCTTCATTGTTTTGTGATAATCATTAGAAAGGATGAACATTGAGTTACCTAATACAATTATAACCACTTTGGGTGGTAGAATATTTTTTTAATAAATACAATATACTCATATTCTCCCAAATAGATAGTAGTATATATATATACACCTTGATATAGGAAATAATTATTAACAAAAATTCACATTAATGTAATCTCTCCCTTAATTACCATAAATTTAATTTTATAATAACTTATATCACATTTATATATGATGAATCCTTTAAAATAATTTACTTACTATTGATTTAATTTAAACCACTTAATTTATTATTAATATAACTTCTATAATTAATTTTTAAGAATATTTTATATTTAATATTTCATACGCTCCTCAAATATTATTACCTTGATGATATATAATCTTCAATATATTATATATTCAATTCAAATAGAAATTTTATATAATAATATATATTTATATAATATATTTCTATATAATTTAGTAATATAAATGTAGTTGACTAATTTCATACAAATATTTCGCAATTCCTAAATTTTTTTATCCTTTTTCTTAAAAAATAAATATATTTACTATGAATTTATAAATTATATAATGATCTAATATTAATTATTAAATCATGTGTTAATATTATTCTCAATATATATTATTTTTTGGATGAAAACATTACATCGACTCATAATTAAATGTGTAACTTTATAAATTCAAATAGAAACTTGTATATACAAATAAGACATCATAATAATATGAAACTAAATGAAAACTAAATGTTCACCCAAAAATTAATATCCATTTATTTTCATAAATATCTCTTATAATATAATTAATCATTTATTATTATTAGACAATAATTTATAGAATAAGCTTGAGAAATATGATTATTTACCCTTTTAAATATCCTTATATAATAAACATCCAAAAATATTTATATAATTGTTTTTGTCAATAAAACATATTTTGTAAATATAAATTTTCCAATCATATAGTAATCATTATTTACGGGGTCCGGATAATGGTTCACCTCACAAATGGTTATCTTCATGGGTCCTTCAAAAAAAAATATTTTTCCACTATTTAAATTCCAATCTCTTATCATCCAATTTCATTATAATTATCTCCCATAGTCCCACTAATTTGTAGACTCTTAATAATCATCTATAGTGGAATTATATAGGTGGCCAATCATGATGTGGAATCCTATTATATTATATATATTTTTATTACATTCATTTATTGTACTGTGGTTCTTATTGTTTTTTTTCTCACCACTATTTTTCAATAACCATCATATTAGTAAATTCGGATAATTCATACATAAATTTGGGGTATCATTTTATCTAAAAATAAAAATTATTTTCTTATATTAGAAAACCTATTTCAATTATATAATTTATTTAAAGGATATTTTTTTAAAATTGTTGGATGTTACACCTTTGGTAATCCTAGACTATATACACCACAATGTAATCCTGGAGCTACACCATGTATGGTGTCTAGTTATGGAATAAACATCATTGCGTGGAGGGTAGATCTTTAGTGTCTTGGAGCTCATGATTGGTGGAACTACAATGTTGATGTTCTCTATTGAGCATCCCAGAGGGATAAACAATAGGTGTATTAAAAAATTTACTCCATGACATAGCTTGTATGGACTTGTTAGGGAATTGTGTTTTCCTTTTATAATAAGTTGGATTATCAAATTTTCCAAAATAATTTAATTATAATTTTATTCTCCTTACTATACCATTTAATATTGACCATGTATTAGATGAACTTGGGGAAGAACCTCCATCTATTTTTCTTATTCATTGATGCCTCCTATCATAATTTAACATATCATTAATATAGTTTCTTCCCTAACCCAACTTCATTCACCACACATTCACTATTAGTGTTTTCTTATTGATTCCTACCACATAGAACCATTCTCATCATGTTAGTAGTTATTTGGGGATTGGATTGAATCCCACCTATGTTTTTGGTTACAAATGGTATATAGACTATTTTTTTTGAATTATTGATTCTTATATGGATAAAAAAACATTGAGACAAGTTTTTTATTATATTAAGATACACGTTTCTATGTTATTGATTTATTTAAAATTCCATGAATTTGATTATACAAATAATTTACAATTTTAATTATGTATTACAATGTATAATGTTTTTTATGATTTTATAAACTATGATCATAAATTTTAAAATTATAATTAATGGATTTAAATATGTAATCCATGTGGCTATTTGAAATTAAATGTTTTTATATTTATTTTAATAGATAGTTGTATTGAATAAATTTAATTTTTTTTGTTAAATAAGTATGTCTTAGGCCATGTTTTGGTGTATAATAATTGAAATAATTAGTTGAAGGTTTATTTCAAAAAAAAAATTTGATTATTTTCATTGCTAATATTGACATCGTAATATAGATGTATTCTTGTGGCCCCATGTACCCTCTTTGCAAAGGCAGGAAATATTCATCACTTATTTAGATATGTATTCCCCTTGATTTAAATGGGATGATGGGATGCTAGTCCCTCTTTCAATGGATTTATCCTTCGAATCCATCATGTAGTCTATTTCTACAACATAGATTTGAGTCTTGGTTTTTCAATCTAGCTCCCAATGCCATATCATTGTCTATTCTGGTAAATTACACATATATGGTCTAGACATTCCAATGGATCTTTATAGGGAAGAACCCTATCGTCAGAGTAGAAGGGAACATTAGGACTTTCAAGGAATTTATAGATGGTTGAACTTTGGTCACATGTATTCTTCATCATAGGAGGTATTATCAACGGTATAGAACCCGGGGCATCCCACATCATTCATAGGGTATCTTATTCTAGAGTAATGTCTTTTGAGGTTTTCCTCGATATCCCAAGATTAACACGAGGATTTCCACATTTTTAACATCTTGCATAGATACATGAGACTATGTAGAACTCCTCATTAGAATAGATCTGAATGTTTAGTCCCTATAAGGAGTGGAATTTTTTACTATATGGATAGATCATAACACTCAATGAAAGATAACCTAGGGTGGTACATCCAAAATGGTAATGATTCACGTCATGGGGGGATACGTACTAAAAAAGGAGCACCGAAGTTTACAAATTTCTGAATGGGAATGCCTCTCACGATGATCCGAGGTGATGTGTCCCATAAAGAGAATGAATTCACACTATGAAGGATGGTATGGACACCATTGAGGGTGGATAAAATAACATGGTCCCCAATAAGTGGGAAACCACAGATTTCCATTTTATGAGATTGATCCTTAGGGTGGATTTCAATATACACTGTTTAGAAGATAGAGATAAAAAAATCACATAGTTCGTAAGGGTGATTTAATGGCTTACACATTCTTAAATGCTATTCACAAGAGGTGAAATCCTATATTTAGGGATATATATGCTTTGTGGATCAAACATGGTTTGCATACTTGGCTCTACTCAGAGAATAAATGGGATTAATGAGTCCTATGCACTATGATTTGGAAAATGGATAACATGGTCTGACAGAGATGTGGCTTCCGGTTATAATATAGATGGATATGGAAGAATATTATAAGTGGAGTGGAAGGATTATGGATGGTGGTAGGATTGATCCTCTGGTAGACTTCCTATGTATCATATTGGATGGGAATCAAATTCGACATAGTTCTAGAGTCCCATTCAATTTAACATCATATGGTACAGATGAGGGTATCCCGAAATGAATATGATAGGGCCATTCTTGAAACATGGTTAGGTTTCCTCTATACCATATTTAGATCATAGGGATTAAATTCCACATACTTGTTGAAGGAATTGGGGCTTTCCCGTGGCTATCTTATTATTTATATATGATGGATTACTCTAGTTAGCGAACCAAGAAGATGGATCATAATAAATCAAGGGTGTGGATTTGGGTGATGTGTCCCATAAAATGAAGGTGTCACGTCATGAGGGTGTATTCCCAAAAGGGAGCACTGATGATTAACATCGGTTGGGATTGAACATTAGAGAGGTCTCATAGTTACCCTATATATAGGACATAGTTCAAAACTGACATATATTGAAAAGTTGAGGGTGTCGTAGTAAAAAATATCCTTAAACACCACGTGAGTCATGCTTGGTGTGAGAAACAAATGGAAACATTATACTTGATAGGCGTGTCATGAAATATTACTGAACGAGAGATGGTTTTGGGATTACACATGGAATCTTCTTGGGTTCCTCTAGGGAGAAAAGTGGGAGAATAGGGATTATGCATGGAAACTACCTAGATGATGCTAGGGAGTGACAACAGTGGATGTGGATTATGTGTGGATTCTACCTGGGTGCCTCTAATGAGTTGAAATTATGGATGATTCTTATGCAAGGAAACAACATGGTGCCTCTTAGGAGAGTTAATGTTAGATCGGTCTTACGCGTGGATGCTTCCTAGGTTCCTTTAGGGAGAATCAGTGACTAACGAGAATTATGCATGGTAGTTGTCTATGTGATGATAGAGAGTAGTGATGGTGTATGTTTCATTTGTGTGAAATCTACCCATGTGCCTCAATCATGTCATGACATGAAGGAATCTCAACATGATGATTTGTTGAGGGAAATTGGTATGGGTTTTTCACCAAAAGAGGTGGCCCATAATTGTTGTTTACTATTCCTATACTGATGATTCATCTTAAGCTTGAGGAATATGGCATTCTATTCTTGAATAATTGGGTATGATATATTTTAATATAATGTAGTTAGGATAGTTCAAATAAAATGAATGACGAATAAGGTATTTATTGATCATAACAAGAGGCATCATATGTTTTTCATATAGGGTGTATTATAGTTTAAGGACATGTGGTGTATAATATTTGGAAGATAATTTCTATATATGGGGGATTTTGTGACATACGCAAGAGAAAAACCTTTATATTAAACCCATAATTGGTTTCAAGTATTGAGATTATAGGATTTTCCTGAGTAATTACATTACACATGGTACTTATAGAATCCAAGATGTGGATCTCAACTCATAACCTGGGATGTGGTCTAGGATACCTCATAGACACAAGGTGTTTCATTGAGTGTAGTGGAGTATCTAAAATCATTTTTTTCCTAGAATAAATGTTGGGAATGCATAAGTGTCCACCATAAATTGAGGTCAGCCCGACCAAGAAATTTCATTGTGAAAATCATGATTTTTCATGGGGTTTAGAGATAGTAGCATTAAGACAAACCAAAATTTCTGAGATCGTAGACCAATATTGATAATTATAAGGGGCATGAGGGTGTTTCCATAGTGGCGTGGACTTGTCTGTATAGAGGTCAAATATTTTTAATGGAAATGGATTTTTGAATTAAGGGGGTGTGTCGATATTAGGGTATTGTGATGTATAGGTCATTACAAATCTGATGGGTGTGTTGGCACCATAATATTTCACGAAAGGGAGGGGAAAAAAAGAAGCCTTGCACGCTGCCTCGTGAAGCACCGACAAGAAGCACCCCCGAGCATCACGGTCCCACGAAGAAACAGTGGAGGTACCTCTCAGCGAACGGCCTGACGTTCGCGAGCCCACCACGAAGCACCAGAGGCGATACCTCTCCATGAACGGCCGAACATTCACGAGCCCGCTGCAAAGCACTGGAGGTGGTACCTCTCCGTGAACGGCCTGACGTTCGCGAGCCTTCCGTGAAGCAACTGCCGCCCCTTCGCGCCGTGTGAGTTCTGCTTCACTGTTCCCCTCGCTTATAAATATTGGGTTCCCCCTGAGCCCAGGGGACGGACAATCTGAACTTTCGGCTTCTCCACTCCCGAATCACGAAGCACCCTTTTCCCCAAGAATCATCAGCTCCGCGAGGTACTTATACTTCATGTGACACCTTCACTTTGTCTCATTTTGATCCCCTCTTCCAAGAGGGATGCCCTTCACGAAGCTCAAGGGCATTCGCGAAGGAGGGGGATTCCCAAGGGAAATCGGGCAGCCATGAAGCATTTATGCTTCGCGAAACACCCATCCTGTGCTAGTGATCCCCATGCCAAGTGAAGGTCGCTGCATATCGCAAAGCACACTACCTCACAGTACCTTTCTTCGTGAGGTACCTCTGCTTCACGAGGCAGTGCTCCGCGAATACTATTCCACTTCGCGAAGCACCCCCCATCCACACCTTTGCCCCATGCTAAGGCTAAGGCACTCCACTTCGTGAAGAACACTCCTTCGCCTTGAAATTCCTCTTCCTATGCGACCTTCCAGGTTTTCACGATGCGATTTCAAAGTCCCACGGACAACATCACCTGTAGCGTTGCTTCGCCTAATGCTTCTTCACATAGACACGCTAATAGTTATTGCTTCTTCGCATAGCCAAGCTAACATGGATCCATCGATGGTTCTCTCTACGACCCCCCTTGACCACGACCTTACTGGTACCTTCCCTTCCCCAAGGAGAAGAGTGTGACGATCATGTATGTCCTATGGGTGCAGAGTGAACCCACCTCGTCTGAGCTGCAAGACGTTAAAATGCCAAGCACCTCGTTCTCAACACATGACGTTAAACTGTGATCCGGCCCCGTGATTCGCACGTAGGGTCCCCCCCCCAGTTCAGACATTTTTTATGCCACCCGTCTCCACAGACACGGGGTCACCCCCTTCACAAGGGATGATATCTTCCTTCTCAGAGTGGCGTATGTCCATGGGAGAAGGGAAACCACCTTGGTGTATGACCCTATCCCCTCTTGCATAAGGTAGCACCCATTCAGCTCCGTACTTCCCTACTGCCAAGGTTAGTGGAGGGCGTGATAGGGAATGAGGCACCTCCCATCATCGGTCTCAAATCCCTCTCTCGTAGCGCTTTTCCGCACTTCGGGCCTCCATCCTAGAGTAAGACCCAGCACGATGGGCTGCCTAACGCATAATCCCCTCTTCGCTTCTCACGGACGCACCCTTCACAGTGTGATCATCAGGTCCTTGCTGCCTCTTGTTTCTCACACCGAGCATGACTCATGTGGGATTAGAGATGGAATTAGCCATGACAATACCTCGTCTAGCATGTTGTTAAAATGTATTCCCTCGTCCACCATGACGTTAAACTGTATGCCCTTGTCCAGCATGACGTTAAACTGTATGCCCTCATCTAGCATGACGTTAAACTGTATGCCTTAGTCCTACATGAAATTAAACTGCACACCCATTTGAACTACAAGGTCTTTGATCCATGTCATTGCTTGGTATGTAGGAATCATCCACGAGGTTCAAGCCAACCCGTCAATTATTCAAATCAAGTTCCACCTTCGTCCAATATGACTTTAAACTCCATTCCAGTCTAACGGCAAGCCGTTTTGACCCCCAGAACTATGAGGACTTCGATCCATGTCAAGGCATGGTACGTAGGAAGCCCCCCTTGAGGTTCAAGCCCACCACCCATCATACCAAGGTCCACCTTCACGTTGGTTCACCGACGAAGCCCCCCCCCCCACGAACTACGAGGACTTTGATCCATGTTAAGGCATGGTACGTAGGAAGCCTCCCTGAAATTCAAGCCCACCACCCATCCCCAAACTATGAGGAAATTGATCCATGTCCAGGCATGGTATGTAGGAAGCCTGCCTGAGGTTCAAGCCCATCTCCCATCGGACCAAGGTCCTTTCCACACATCGGTTCGCTGACACCAACCCTTTGAATTATGAGGTCTTTGATCCATGTCAATGCATGGTACGTAGGAAGCCTTCACAAGGTTCAAGACCACCATTAGTGGACCCCCGGGTCTATATTCACGTCAGTTCACCGATGAAACCCTTTGAACTACGAGGAATTTGATCCATGTCAAGGCATGGTACGTAGGAAGCCTCCTAGATGTTCAATCCCACCACTCATTGGTCATACCGACCTTCTTCGCATCAGTTCACCAACACCCAGGCAGCCTAGTGTATAAGCCCCACTCCATCTGGACCAAGATCCTTGTTTGCGTTGGTTTTCCGACACACCGTCTTGAACTACGAGGTCTTTGATCCATGTCAAGTCATGGTACGTACGAATCCTTCATGAGGATCAAGCCCACCACCATCGGACCAAGGTCCACCTTCACGTAGGTTCGCTGACGATGCCCATCGGACCAAGGTCTACCTTCACGTCAGTCCGCCGGCACCATCCCGAACTATGAGGAATTTTATTCCCTGCCATGGGGATACGTAGGAAGTCTTTTCGAGACTCAAGCCCAACTTCACCGTCGCCCTTGCGATGGTCCCATGTCATTCACCCTCCACTTCATTCATCCATCCATCATCCACCCTGATTCTCACCTGGACCGTCATATCCCGGCGAGATCATGTCGTTTTGCTCCTCTTCACAATATTCATGAAGCCGCCCATGGGTTGGCCCCGACATCGGCATCCCTTCAAGGGAAATTCGTCAATTTGGTTCACTCCAGCTAGTGTTTTGATCAGGGCGAACCATCTCCACTGGATGTTAAACTTGCGACCTACCTCGTGATAAACATGAGATGCCTGAGGAAAACCTCGGAGGGAACGCCTTTGGCGTGACCATCTCCGCTGGACGGTAAACATGCAGCATACCCTGTTCTAAACATAAGAAGCTGAGGAAAACATCAGATATATTCCTATGGCAAATAATTCCCTGCGCACGATGTGGGATTCCCCGGGCTTCCACGCCCTCGAGAAGCCCCATGACAAGGGACAAAACACAGACAAGCCAGTTCCCTAGCATACAGACATGCTATTGATGCCTCGACGTGACTACTCCCCAAACTGAAGGTTGCTGCCCTGACTGGACCCTTTGGAATGTCCTGACATAAGTAGTGTAATTAACCGGCATCCAGGGAAACATGGAACTAGGAAGAGTTTCATGAACAACGTATTAAATCTATGAGGGAGACCCAGACTTGGTGACGATTTTTGAGGAGGAATCCACAGAAGGAATAACTGACATCCCATCATCCCGGTTTCGATCAAGGAGGAGACGTCCCTAAATAAGGAGCGAATGACGCCCACCTTTGGAAAGATGGAATGCGGTGTAATAGTGCTGCGCGTTCTCCTCCGCAGACGGATGTGTGCACACGCCCTGACGAAAGCTTCGGAAATAGAAATGGTGAACCCGACATGAACTTATTCTCCTCAATATGGAGATTAGTAGCATTCGAGACACTGGTAGATTGACTTGTCATAGGATCTAGATATCCGACGCTGGGTCCTGCCAAGAAAATGGTGGGCCTGGCTTGAAACTCACCAGAAATTGAGGCAGTAGAAAGTTGGGAATTCATTTCTGCAACGTGTTGGCATGGATCCTTCTTACATATGTGGACAATGGAATGACGTTGGAGCACTGGTTGTCAATAACTTTCCTCATAGTGTTGATGAGTTGATCTCTCCATTTCCCATGAACCGAGTTGCTGCTATGGAGACGCGAACACTACCCACTCGCCTACGCAGGGGAAGGGGAAATACCAGAACAGCCGCCCCGCATGGCTCCGCTGCTGCCACGACGTCCTCTACATCCACTAATACGGGGCGCCCACGTCCCCTCTCCCCGTCAGAGATCATCCAGCGAAGGGTGATCAACAACCTTGTACGCAAGTATGAGGAGGAAGGGGTCATCCCAACTCAGGATTAGGCCCTCTTGGACCTGGAGGAATCCAGGCACCGCCGTCAATTGCACCCTAACAGGCCGTGCATGGATCCCCTTATCCCCACCCCAACATTCAATCGTTTCGAGAGCCTGTCCCCGGAACTCCTTTACAATTCCTCGCCTTATCCGGATGATACGAGTGATCTCTGGATTGGCCTGCTCAGATGCCAGATCCAAGGGCTCCATGCTTGGGCTCCCATTTGGCCGCCTTAGCACCGCCGTCTGACTTCGTAGGAAGAGCTGGTAGGCTATGCCCCTACACCACAAGCGCCATCTCATCTGACTCGATGTCAGTGTCGGGCCCAGGCTGAGGACGCTCACCAAGATATGTCGACATCAACAACTACTGTGGCCCAAGCCACCTCCTATGTACATAATGGAGTTCCAGCATAAACTGACCAGGGGCACTCCTTCACCCTACTAGGATCGAGGCCTCATCCGCCCCACGGGTAGGATGGGTTGACCCTCGGGGTCTCAGTCCCGAGCGATGATTTCCATGAACCAATCCGTGGTAACGTCACTCCATACGGAGGTCCTCTCTGTACCACCATTCCACAGAGCATGGGCTTTCCCTGCTCCGAAGCTCTTCACAGTGGGATGCCTCGTTCTACCCCTATCCCGAAGGAAGACCCGCCTCGCGGCAGTGACGCTCGGTGCAGAAACCTCCCCCACGCCCACTATACAGGGTATGGAGTCCCTCCTCCTGCCCCCAACCGCCGATATGAAGGCACTGTCCATCTGGTCCTTCTCCAATGTGGGGGTCCTCCCTACGTCCTCTCTGCAACTAGCGAAGGTCTTCCTCGCCCTGGAAACTTGAGGAGTGAAGGTCAGCCTCGCTTCGACCGCACCGTCCATGGAGGTCCTCCCCATGCACCCTTCGACATTTTCCATGGTTCCCCTTGCACCCCGACCACCCCGAGCGAGGGACCTCTCCGCCACGGCGCCAGTGCCACCCCAACACAACATATTGAGAATCAACCTAGTCCCAAAGAGCCACCCGGGGTTGAAGAGTGGGCCTTCATCACCACATGAAGAATCCTGGGGGGAGCAGGTGGAGATCAAACCGGCTCATTTCTCGGATTCTGAAGCGGAATGTGACTCAGCAGTGGAACCTTCTCCCTGCTCCTCCACATCAAGGACTAAGGCAGGAACTAGGCGCGTCAGCCTCATTCTCCCGGAATGCAAGGTCCACCGGATTCCCACCTCTCTCCGCAAGTACATCCAGGAGGAATAAATAGTAGAAATTCTACAGGCCCCGACTATGAAATCACCACCGTTGTCACAAGAAGCGCCCTCTACCTCTACCAGAGATCACAAAGCTCTATTTTGGGGACCAATGGAGATAGAGCAATGACATGACCTATTGTTGGCAACCGCAACTCCTGCGCCTGAAGATGTGGCTATCAGCCCATCATATCGTGATATCGTGGTCAGGTCACCTCACTCTTCAGAGGATGGCCTGGAATTCGGCGGCCTGTCAGCTCATTCTATGTATTCTCCGCCGCCAAGTTTACTGTCACAGCGTTCCATCTCAGTACCGCTACCGGTCCCTCAGCCACCCCCAGTTGATGAGTGGGGCAATACAAGGCCAGAACTCGTGTTTGAACCCATGAGCTTTTGTAGAATTCTCGCAGTTGATCACTTCCTGGAGAAGTTCTAGACGACAGCAGCGCCGAACATTCGCGCAGCAGAGTCCCCTACCCCAGAGGAAGTGGTGTGCTTTTTCCGAACCCTATGGGCGACACACATCTGCCTTCTTGACGAGAGGGTGATGTACCCCAAAAGTCGTGAGAACTTTGAAGAAATTGGCGAGCAATTCCGCCTGATCGATTCAGCCACACTCCCTATGGCCCAGCACCCTGAGTCACCAGGCCGTCAGAGCACCCTTCAACGGAAATGTGTTCAGAGTTTCAGAGTACTCCTCAGAGTCATCAGGTAAGCTACCCCCCCCCCATTTGTATGTCCATGGATAGGGACACTATGCTTCTCTCCACTTCAGCCCTATCCGATGGAAACCGGATTCATTATGCGACATTGAGGACATGCCATCGAGAGGGGTCGTGGTCCACATGGATGACGTACTAGTCAAGGAAGACAATCTTAAATTTCTCGATGGAGACGTAACCCCCGAGGGCGTATGGCCACTACTAGACCCATCAGAGAGGGTTACCCATCAGCAGAGGAACCTTCTAGGCCTCCCTGTACCCACCGAGTCACTGATACTCAGTCGAAATGCCGGTAAGGGTAAGGAGAACGTCAAAACTGTCAAGCACTCTGAACTTTCCGCCTCTGTACAGAAGATGGACGAAGATCTCGATAAGGTCGTTTTATGAAAGCAGATTGATGAGGAGAAGAGGATAGTTGACGAAATCTTGGCCGAGTTCACTACAGAGCGGTGACCTGACTATGGTAATCCCAAGCTGGGGCAGTAAAGGCAGGAACAATTTCCCCCCGGTGAGACGCCTCCTGAAAACCCTGATCATGCTACTTCTGTAGACCGGGCAGAAACTGGAACATACGGAAAGAGGGCATGATACATCTCGCCAACCCCCCCCCCCCTCAATGATGGGTCAATCTGAAGAATCTAGCCCAGGATCACCCAGTCGCCCCACAGGCTGTTCCGCCAGTCACCCCACAGGCCGTTCCGCCAGTCGCTCCACGAGCCACCGAAGCCATCTACTGTGTCTAAGAACCTGGAAATGCACTTGTGATTAGGGTTCCCTGTCAAGATAAGGACCCCCACCCAGATGATATTATTGAGGCACTCCTCGCCCGCCTTGAAGCATTGGAAATGTGGCATGTGGCCGTCCAACCGGATGGCAAGCCATATCCCTCATGGGTGGATGATATGCCCACACCCCAGGGTTTTGGGAACCCCGCATTATCGCACTTCAACGGGACAGGGGACCTGCCGTAGCACTTGGACCTTTTTTCTTCCAGGTGTGGCCCCATGCGGGGGACTTCGGCCCAGCAAGAATCCACCATGATCCGATGTTTCGTGCATACATTGGAAGGTCCTGCATTCATCTGGTAGAACCCGCTCCCTATCGGATCGGTGACCGGTTGGGAGGATCTCTGCCGGCAGTTCCAATACTAGTTCAGCTCCATCACGTGGAAGACCAACATTGCAGACCTCTTCAAGTGCAAGCAAAGGCCTGATGAGCGAGTCGCAGATTTCATCGCTCGGTGGAAGGGACTTACATACTCCCTCAATATTCCACTGACTCAGGATCAATTACTAACGATATGTGTAGGGAACGTTAAAATGGATCTTGTACGTTCCCTGATTACCCAAAACTACCCTGTAGGTTTCTGGGAGTTCTCAGATAAGGCTCAGAACCTCGAGGAGGCTCTGCAACAGGCAAGTCAGGCATGTTCATTTCTCCCTATGATCCTATCCAGGAGGACTACCAGAGCCGAACCCGCCGCGGTTGCCAAAATAGAAGCCCCCAGGCAGCTGGAATTACTGCCAGTGGCACCAGCTCTACAACCCCGCAGAGGTCCTCCACCTCAAGCGCAGGCTCCTGCACAGCAGCGACCGCCTCAGAACCGACAAATTCCCCCACGCAATGTGCTACCCCCACTTAGGTGAGACAATCAGACGCCGCCTCCTCGGCAGGCCCCTCCAGCCCCTCGTCAGGGCAAGGCGCCCAGGGCCACCTATCCAGAAAAATGGCACCAGACATATTCGTTGAATGAGAATCAGGTCACTGGTAACTTATGAAGTGCTCTAGAGCAAGGGATTGTGCGCCTACCCGAGTGCAGAAGGCCGGCAGAGGTGAATATTACTGATCACCCCAACTACTGTCCTTATCATCGGACTCTGGGGAACACCCTCAAGAAATGCTTTGTGTTTAAAGGCTTTCTTAAAGACCAGGTCAACAACAACATAGTCAGGATGGTCCTGGCACCAACACAAGTTGCAGGTGTCTTTGTAGGGTCAGATAATGGTGGCGAGAGCGAAGGCGAGTGGCAGCAGGTTCCCAGCCGTGGGTCCCAAAAATACGACGACTGGACAGCTCGAAAAACCGTCTCCCACTCCCATGGTATCTTCTGGGCATGCCTGAAGCAGCCGGAAACTTCAAAAGAAGTATCCAGTGCCTCTGCATCACCTTCACAGTGGACCTCTTCCCAAAAGGGAAAGCAGCAACGACGCAAGAAGAAAAAACGCACTCCTCCGGTTCCATCATCATCCCGCACTCTTGGAGACTTTATGCCCCCTGAAATGGGGATTCATCCCAGAATCTGACCGATGGTGGATGACTCGTCGAGCGACAGCCAGGGGTACGCTTCGGTTAACACCGTGGAACTGGTAAATACCTATATGACCCCCGACAAAGGGGAACGCCAGGCGAACCCCCCCCCCCCAACGTTTCCGACTGAAGTCTACGTCAGCGGAACCGTAACCAAGATGGTCGTTGAGGCACATCAGTAGGAACTTTCAGTCAGGCTGTGCACGTGACTGAAACCAGAAAGCAGGCTCAGCATAGAGCTCAGCACACGCAGACCCATCTGACGCCCTCAGCTCCACCTCCACCGACGTTTGAGCTAATAGATAAGGAAGTACTGCCTCGTCCGCACCACAGTCAGTCTTGCCCGGCTAAGGGCCAGTCTCTGCTGTCCGATTCTAGTCTAGAAACTACTCTCCAAGCTTCAACTAGTAGGCAACGGGATGTGCCCAACACTAGAGAACCGTCGGTCCAACCGGCAAGACCCGCTATTCCCCCAACTGCAGAACGACACCCTATAATTAGTGGCTCGCATTTGGCACGAAAGTATGATGTCCTAAAGCTCCTAGCCAGCATTCTCGCAAGGATTTCAATCCTTGAGGCCCTTCGCCTATCTTCTGAAATGCGTGAGGCACTTTGTGAGGCCCTAAGGACCCCCCTCTAGTGTGAGACGGAGGTGGCAGCTGCAGAAGCCGTCCATTCCAAGGAAATTGAGAATGCCGAATGTCAAGCATTTATCTCGTTCTCTGGTTAAAATGAGGACCCTCCTATATAGGGGCATATTCGCAAGTTTTACATAACTGGACACTTCAATGTTGTGGATGTCTGCCGCTGCCTCATTGACACGGGTTCCAGAATCAACCTAATCCCAACTCAGACACTGCGAAAGTTGGGTCTGTCTGAAGATGATTTAACTCCCTCTGACCTCAAAATCTAGGGATACGACAGGACCGAGCAATACATAGTTAGAAAGATATTCCTGAAGAAACATTTTAGTGTCCTAATTTCCAGCACCGAGTTCATGGTTGTCTCTCAGGACACCGCCCACAACGCGTTGATGGGTAGGCCATGGATCCATCTGCATGAAATAGTCCCTTCATCATATCACCAGTGCCTCAAATACTCCTTCAATTTTCATGTTGGCGTGCTCCAAGGAGATGTGTCTCCTTTTTCCTCTTGTGAGGCCTGCTATCTGGATGCTGATTATTATAAGAGTAAGGATAAGAAAATCCCAGTAAGTGAGGATGAACCCGCCCCGGTCACAAGTGATCCCTGGAAAGCATGGATGACGCCTACATCCTCCTGATCCACTGATTGGAGGCCACGACCCCCGACATGGGGGAATGTTTTGTTATTTCAACTATGAAAAGAAGGCATGTTACCATGTCCATTCGATGATGGAAAATCACCTCGTACTCCTACACCAACCAGGCTCAGGTGATCCCGGAGCCTCCTACCCCCGTGCGGTACCGGAATGTCAAGCTTATGACAACGGCAGTATGTCATACATGTCTCTTCCACAAGGCTGGAATCAACCAACTCAGGCCGACGCGTCACCACTGCTTTGATATAATCAAACATGGCCCCTTAGGTAGAAGGCTAGATGGGATAGGGTCGACTGCCTTCATTGTTATGGTCTCAAGGGCGATTGAGTCCCCTGATATGATGACCACAGCTCCCAAGACTACACCAGCTTCCCCTCAGGTTTTGATAGCCCAGAAGTATCGCCCGTTGTGGGAAATCCTCCCACAGGTGGAGATGAGGACCTGGAGGATGCTCTCCCCCCCCCCCCCCGCCTTTGAGGAAGGCGTCTCTACCACGGTTGATGAACTGGTACAGTGAACCTTGGTAGGGAGGAAGATCCGAGACCCACATTTATCAGTGCAGCCATGTCCCCCGAGGAGCGACAACGGTACATAGACTTTCCCAAACAACACAGTGACGTGTTTTCCTGGAGTTATGGTGAGATTCCAGGATCAGATCCTCAGGTAGCCGTTCACCGTCTGGGACTCCCGGAAAACAATCGTCGGTTTAAGCAGCCTCCCAGGAAGATGCACCCTTCTCATGGTGATATGGTTGAGTCTTAAGTTGACAAGATTATCAAATCCAACTTCGTTAAGGAATCCAGTACCCCATGTGGCTTTCCACCATTGTTCCAGTCAAGAAGAAGAATAGGAAGATCAGATTCTGCATCGACTTTCGCGACCATAATCGCCACTGCCCAAAGGATGACTTCCCCCTCCTGGTGACTGAGTTATTGATTGATTCCACGGCCAGGTTCCAAGATATCTCTTTCATGGATGGGTATTCCGGGTACAACCAGATCCGGATGCCCCCCACGGACGAGGAGTCCACTGCCTTCAGGGCTCCCCAAGGTACCTTTTTCTACCAGGTTATGCACTTTGACATGAAAAATGCAGGTGCCACTTATCAGAGGGCCATGCATCGCATATTCTAGCCAATTCTTGGGACGCTGGTGGAATGCTACGTAGATGACCTAGTGGTCAAATCATGCCAGTGCCAGGACCATCTTAAAGACCTTGAGAAATTGTTCGGTTTCCTCTGTTCCCGTCAACTGAAGGTGAACCCGTTGAAGTGTGCTTTCGGGGTCACCTCTGGGAAGTTTCTTGACTTTTTTGTTAGATACCGAGGCATTGAAATCGACCCAGAGAAGATCTAGTCCATCAGCCAAATGCCTCCCTGGAGCAATATTTTGGAACTTCGAGGTCTCTAAGTCCACTTAGCCTATATACGTTGATTCATCACGAATCTGGCCGGAAAGTGTAATCCCTTTTACCGGATCATGAAGAAAGGAACCACCTATGAATGCGATGAGGAGTGTTGGACCGCCTTCAAGGAAATCAAGAAGTATCTGCTACAACCTCATGTTTTGATGCCACATGTTTCCGGGAAGTCTCTTGTCCTTTACGTGACCGCCCTCGAATGGTGCATCGGTGCACTGCTCACCCAAAAGAATAACGATGGTATGGAGAACAGTCTCTACTATCTCAGCCGCATGCTTCTCGATAATGAGGTCAGATACTCCGCTATCGAAAAGAGCTGCCTTGAACTTGTCTTTTCCATACAGAAGTTGCGGAATTACCTACAGCACCATGAGGTACAATTGGTCTCTCGGGTAGACCCACTGAAGTACATCCTAAACGGCCCCATGTTTACTGGCCGACTAGCACAGTGGGCAGCGATCCTCCCGTAGTTTGACATCAGGTTCGTGCCGCAGAAGGCCATTAAGGGACAGGCGTTGGAAAAAAATTTAGCCTCCCACCCAACCTTGGCGAATCAGTCCTCGGACCTAGATTTTCTTGATGAGATGATCCTCTCAGTTGATCGGTCCATCCCATGTTGGAAAATTCACTTCAATGGTGCCTCCCGAAGCCCCACCAGTAAGAGGCTCAACGATCCTAAGCTCAACAATGTGGGCCTGGGTATCTTCTTCATTCCCCGACACAAGCCGTCCTACCATACTCGTTCCTATTTTCAAAAGGCTATACCAACAATGAGGAAGAGTACCAGGATCTCATCATCAGCCTCGAGTTGGCCCTCAAGATCGATGTGCCCCATATACATGTGAATGGAGATTCTGAGCTGGTAATAAAATAGGTCAATGGAGATGATGTTGTCAGGAAGCCGGAGCTTGTACCGTTGCTGGAGTGCACCCTCCGTCTAATGGCCCAATTATCCTCTCGACCAGAGATTACCCATGTCCCACGGTCACAGAACGGTCAAGAAGATGCCTTGGATAACTTCGCTGCATCGCTCGCAGAACCAGAGAAAGATAATTTGATTATACATGTGGCACACCAGAGAGTCATCGCCCACGTCACCCAAGACGACAATGACGGCACGCGGGTAAGTCATCTCACTACCAGACCCACTACGTCAGGGGTCCCAAGTTCGTCAGAAATAGGGACTGAGGACGCTCCTGACTGGAGGGCACCTTTTGTCGAGTATCTCCAAAATGTTCGCCTCCCGGACGACTGGGCTGAGTGCGAGCGAATCCGATGGCGGGAACTACAATTTACTCTCTAGAGCAGTCCTAGTATTGAACAGATCCATTATAAACATAGCTTTGATGGTGTCCTCCTCCGTTGCATTCAAGGAGTAGAGATTCCTCAAGTTATGCAAGAGGTCCACGCCAGTTCCTGTGGTTCCCATCAAGCTGTGCCGAAGCTGTCCCATCACATCCGGAGGTTGGGGTACTTCTGCCCTCTATGATCCATGATTGTATCAGGTATTCCATGAGATTCCACGTGTGCCAATTTCATGCCAACTTCCTTCATCAGCCGCCAGAGCCTCTCCACCCAACCAAGTACTCTTTACTATTTGCGGTATGGGGACTTGATGTAGTTGGGACATATCCACCGGAAACAGTCCGCCATTGTAGGTTCATCCTGACTGCTACATATTTCTTTTCCATGTGGGCAGAGGCAGTTCCAATCAAAGAGGTCAAGGCGCGTTCCATCATCGACATTGTGAGCTCCAATATTATCCACCAGTTTGGGGTCCCTCACGCCATCCTCACCGATAATAGCACCAACTTCCGAGCAGCTGAGCTGAAGAAATTGTACGCCAAGTACGACATCCGTTCGAACCATACCTCCCGCTATCACGCACAGGAAAACGGATAGATCGAGGCGTTCAACAAAACCCTCTCTAAATTCTTTCATAATATGTTTGGTCAGAACAAGAAAAGTTGTCCTGAAATGCCACCCAATGCCCTCTGGGCTTATCGGACGATGACTCAAAACCCTACCCAGGTGAGCCCATATTCCCTAGTGTATGGGGCTGAGGCCATCCTACCCATTGAAATCCAGCTCCCATCATTACGCACTGCAGTCTATGACCAACAGGTTCCAGATGAGGTGGCCGAAATCTGTCTAGATGAATTAGAATCACTAGATGAGAACCGGCATCATGCCCTTCACAATCTGAAAAGGCATCAGAATAAGATAGCGAGGGACTTCACCAAGAAGGTTCGCCTCCGTTATTTTTTAAAGGGAGACCTATTGATGGCCCTTCAAGCGCCAATGATCCCCTGTTGGAAACTGCCCAAGCTAGAACCCAAATGGGAAGGGCCTTATATCATCCATAAGGTTTACCCCAACATGGCGTACTCCTTGGTGACCACAGAAGGTGAGTGCTACCTCCTCCCACCAATTCTAGGTTCCTCAAGCAGTACATCTCCCTATCCTATATGGTCCAGCATGACAATTAAAATATATGGTCCAACACGACCATTAAACTGTATGGTCCTGCACGACCTTAAACTGCACCGCCATCCTGCATGACGATAAACTGAAAAATGGTCCGAGCTATATGACCTTAAACTAAGATCTCAACTTTTCCTTACTGCAAGATGTTAAACTGCAAGCCAGTCAGGCCTTCCTGACCGAGGCTCTACCTCAGGCCCCTTGGCCTCCTCGGGCCCTCTTCCCCCATCCTTACTGTAAGACGTTAAACTGCATGCCAGTCAGGCCTCCCTGACCAATGCGCAGCCTCGGGCCCCTTGGCCTTCGTCGAATCAGACTCTCATATGGGATTGTACAGTGTGGTGTGGGATTAAATCCTCATTCATGTCTGGTAACCCTTCGTACCATACATATACCCATTTGAGACACATATCTCGTCCAGAACAACGTTAAACTGCGCATTAAGAACTGTGTGGCTTGATTCCCATCTTAATGGGATACGTTGGAACGCTCGGACGCCTCGTACTGAGCCCATCACCAATCTCTTCTCTCCCACTACCCCCTTGGGAATAGTTTCGTTGGAGGGTACTTTCATAGCGAGGAGTAGGCTTTCTTATCCCTACTCATACAGCCCCGCTCATACAAGGATTGTAAGGGTTGCACCATGTGCCCACTCCCATTCTTCTATCCTCCAACGTCCTCACCGCATGATGTTAAACTGTATGGACTTCAAGAACTACGTATGGATTGATTCCCATCCTAATGGGATATGTAGGAATGCCCGGACATTTCGTCCATTGGCCCAGCCCAAAAGCCAAAATCTTCTCCTCGGGTCAAGACATATGGAAGGGTGCACACTATTTCCCCAACTCACATCGAGCAATCCACGACCCGGCTGCATGTCCCCCCTGGAGATGTTCGCCTCTTTCATGGATGGATAGAGCTATGCTTCACCCACTCCTTGACAGGGATTCCATCATCTTTCACACCCGGAGGGACCCCCAAGAACGGCCTGGATACAACGCCCCAGGATTCTCCTACCGATACGGGCCAACACCCCCGAGGGTTTCTGAGCAACATGCCGATACAAGTCCCGTGTTGCGAATTTGGTCAACATTCGACGCTCATTTGTTACTCCCATATATGGTCACCATAGGAATTCTATGTTTCGAACATGGTCAACAGTGTCATGGATCCTCGGGTCCACCCCGAGATGGCCCAAACATCGAGTGCAGTAACTCGTTCTATCCCATCCTCAAGCGACAAACATTCCTCCATGTGGTGCCAGCGGTCGGGCCCACGACCCCAATTCTCTTACCTGGAGTGTATGGTGTGCTGAAGGATTATGTCCACATTCACATCAAGTTTGTTTCCATGCTTTACACATCCTCGAACGAGATATAGTTACCTATTTCCCCGTCCTTGCTGCAAGACACTAAACTGCAAGTTAGTCAGGCCGTCCTGACCAAGGCCCAGCCTCATGCCTCCCTCACTGAGGCCGAGCCTCTGGCCCCTTGTCCTTTTCGGGACCAAGCCCAAGCTCTTACCTGGAGTGTATGGTGTGGTGAAGGATTATGTCCACATTCACGTCAGTACCATACACCTCCTCTATCCAGGGAATCCTATTCCCGACCCTCGTCCTCACTACAAGACGTTAAACTACGAGCTTGTCAGGCCTTCCTGAACGAGGCCCAGCCTCCGGCCCCTTGGCCTTGCCGGGCCCCCAGGCCCAGGTTCTTTCCCACAAGATTGTGCATTGTGGTGAAGGATTATGTCTACATTCACGTCATGCTACTCACTGCATCGTACACATCCTTGTTAGGGTATCCTGTCCCTGGGTATCTTCTAGAACTACGTGTGGCTTGATTCCCATCCTAATGGGATATATAGGACCACCCGAATGACTAATCTTTGGGTCCAGCCCCATATCTTGGGAATCTACATCCCATCTTGGCTCCTTGTCCTATCCTTCCTCCACGAGGGGTGTATATGGTGTGGTATGGGATTACGTCCTCATTCATGTTGGTTCTTTAATGACCACGCCATGTACCTCTCCCTCCAGAGAAATTACGTCGACCCTTTTCATCGGTTCACTAATGTGCCTAAGGATAATCTAGTTTATTACCTGGAATGCCAAACTTTACTTGGACACATCTGCACCTGCTTTCCCGGCTTTGTGTATCCCTGCATCAGATCTTCCATCATCTTTCACACCCAGAGGGACCCCATAGATCGGCCTGGTTGCTACTCCCAAGGGCTCTCCTACAGTTACGGGCCAACGCCCCCGAGGGTTCCGGACAACAAATCGATAAAATCCCACATTTCGAATATGGTCAGTAGTCGATGCTCGTTTTTTGTTCCCACCTCAGGCTAACGCGATACAAAGACTGTTTTTTCCGCCATGTTTAACAGTTTTCCTCTATCGCCAAGCCAACACCATTAAACCCAAAATGTTAGTTACATGATTCACATCCTTCTCCAGTCTCATAATGTCCAAGTAGATTCTCGGAAATCTTGGTACTATTCCTATGTACACGTCTGCGTGTTGGGGGAACAAGCCGTGCCAAAGGTGTCCTTCAGGGATCTCTGCCAACTCCATTTTGATGGACACCCCATGCTTTGCGATAATGATTCCCCCATTGTTTCCCACATCGTGTTTAACTCACGTGGGCTTAGGGATCAGGTTGATGTCCGTGATTACTTGGGAAGTTGTCCCCATTCATGGTCCGAGCTCTAAGACCATAAACTATGATCCATCTAGAACTACGTTCAGATTGATTCCCATTCTCATGGGATATGTAAGACTGCCCGGACGCCTTGTCTTCGGGTCCAACCCATTTAGGGAGCTAGTCTCTCCCCCCCTCGATTCATCTCTTACCTCTATATAGGCCCCTCAGCCTGAGGTCTCCCTCTCGGAGTGGCGTACAGTGTGATGTGGGATCATGTTTCCATCAATTGTGTTTCATGACACTGCGCACATTCCCCACCTAGAATCACCTCTGCTACGTCTGCGCTGCATAACGTTAAAATGCATGATTGGTCCTATCATACGACCCTAAACTGTGACATTATCGTCCTAGCCACACGATGAAAAACGGAACTGCATTGTGATGACCTTGTTGTAGATGACATCACCTTGGGTATTGGTCACGTGCCATGCCATTTGTCAATGCCTGTCACGACTTGATTATTGTGGAGACACCATGGATTTCTACCCTAGGCCCGTCGCTTCACAAAAAAAAAACCACTCACCTTAAAGGACAAACAAGATTTATCAAATTCCGCTTCTTTTAGTGCAAGGTCCATGCCCGCACTCCCCTTTTTCCCTGGAATTGGTACCTTACCATGCCACCATTCAGAACTACATATGTCTTGATTCTCATCCTTATGAGATACGTAGGAGTGCCTAGGAACTTCCCCGCATGCCCACCCTAACCTGCATGTTCAGTCCCTTGGCTCGAGCATTTCCCCATTGAACACATGGTAAGTAGGGATTAGGTCCTCATTCACATCGGGTTTTGTAACTGCCTTTCCATGTGTCCCCTACTCCCCTTACCCATTCATGTTCTGAGTTCTAAGACCATGAACTAAGAATATCTCAAGAACTATGTGAGGCTTGATTCTCATCCTTATGAGATTCGTAGGAGCACCCGAGCATTTCCCCGCGGGCCCAGCCCAACTCTTGTCTCCGGTATCTCGACCTAAAAAAATCTGAGAAGCACATGGTAGTCGGAACCCCGGTCCTCATCCTCGTTGGGTTTTCATAAATACCTGTCACCTGCCTCATGTGCTTCCTCCTACCCATGGTCTATGTTTTACGACCCTAAACTAAGATCTCCCGACGGGAAAGTACTCTGATACCTCTTTCAAATACGTCTCTTTGTCATATTCAGATGTGTTTTGACAAAGAGCCCAAAGTGTGGAATTTTCATGGGGACATTCTTTTCGTCCCATGACCAAACTTCGTGAGCTCTCTATTTAGATCCTCATCCTCTTCCACATCCAAAACGACCCTTGGACGACATGGATACTAGTATTAAAGGCTCTCCATGGATGCTGGAGCTATGGTCCCTACAATCGTTTTGGGGAAATGTCCCTAACGATCTTTGACAAAATTTGCGACATGGTCCCGTGTTTCGAACATGGTCAATGGTCAACCCTCATTTGTTTGTCCCCATTCAAGGCTAACGAGATATGGATGCTGTGTTTCCACCATAGTTAACAGTTATCCTCTATCGTCACGCCGCCGTCATTGTGTTCCAAATCTCGAGCGTCATGATTCACACATTTCCACTTCCTCATGTTCAAGTGGAATTCCAACATATTCGGCTCTATATCTTCACACATCTAGTTGCGCTTCATGGTTGTGTTAGTGTTTTTGGGCTAGTATTCACCGAGCGTACCTTCTCCCTAACCTGCCCCCCTTGTGTGTCGGGAAAGTACCACCACTACTTCTTGTTTCCCACACCGAGCATGACTCACGTGGGCTTAGTAGTTTTGGTGGGAAGTGTACCAACACAGCTAGGCTGCTCCTCATCCCGCATGACGTTAAACTGTGTTTTATGAACTACGTATGGCTTGATTCCGATCATCATGGGGTATGTAGGACCGCTTGACCACTTTTCTTCGGGCCCAGCCCAATACTCACTCTTGGTCCCTCGACCTGGAGTGTTTCCCCCGGGGGTACATGGTGTGATTTGGACTCCAAGTCCTCATTCACGTCGGTTTCATAACTTCCACGTCATATGCTCCCTAGGCTCTCCTATATCACTCCACATCCTATCATATGACGTTAAACTACATGATTCTGTATGTCCTCAACGCATGACATTAAACTGTGGTTCCACCCTGGACAAGTTCAGCATGCCCCGTGTTCATCACGGGATGCACCAGAGCCTCTTCCTGAGAGGATTTCACCAGCCTGTGTTGGTCTATGACCACTCTGTGCATCCAGAACTACATGTGGCTTGATTCCTATCCTCATGGGATACATAGGGACACCCTGGTATTTTTCCTAGGGTCCATCCCATAGGAATCATTAATCGTATTCTTCCCCTTTTCTGCCCCCTGGCCAGACCCCTCACAAGAGAGGCCCTGTCCCAATGAAGGAAGGATCCATGACCAAACCAATGGGCCCATCTGGCGTACTCCCACCACGGTGGTGTAATTACCTAACTATTGTATTCTGTTCAGGAAAACCATTGCTCTATATTCCACGCTTTGAGTACCCCATTTTCGGACCCTCGTCCCCTTTCATGTCTGAGGGAACCCCCTAACGGCCTGGCCTCATGCCGCATCGGCTCACCTACTGTCCTAGGCCAACGTCCCAGAAGACTGGTCATGTTTGGATGTACCCCCTAATAGTGTGGATGCTCGACCTAGGGTCTGCCTACTGTCCTGAGCCAACGCCCCGAAGGATTGACCGGAAAAATTTGTGATTTGGTCCCGTGTTTTGATCATGGTCAACTGTCGACCCCCAATTGTTTTCCACATTTCAAGCTAACGCAGTAAGGATATCATTTCTCTACCACGGTTAAAGATTTCCCTTTATTGTGATGCCATCCCTGAAGTGTTTTGAATCTTTGGTATCATGATCCACACTTCCCATTTTCATCTATTCGGACCGATCTCAGTGCCCCTGGAATTGCATCGTTCGTGCATAAGATCACAGTAAAGAAACAGTAATTCGGCTGTTCTAAGGACCTCCTTCTCCAGCCAGGCCTCTCCCACCGTCCAAAAATCCGGACTGGTTGTCCAAACCCCGGATGCCTGAGGCTTGTTTTCCCCTCTCATATTGGGAGGGACGATGAAGCAACTATCTCCTATTTCTCACATCGGGCATGACCCACGTGAGCTTGGGGAATTGTCGCTGGACGTCCCAACAATATTATAGGGATGTAGTGAACTGATGAAAATAGTAGAAATAGTGCATGCTACAGTATTCATGAAAAAAATATTGAAGCGCGAAAGTACTATTGAAAGGTTTCTAATTTGGTACAATACCCAGGGGTCGACTCCCCGCATGGATGGGTTGACCCTGTCAAAAGAACATTACAGCTCTGCCACCCTTCGGCTTGTGGCGTCCATGACTTGCTATCACCGATTCAACTCCCACTCCGCCTCAGCAGCGGTGGGGTGCAGTCCGTCAGCCTTGTCTCTGGCCCCCTCTACCCCAACCTGAATGGCAGCCATCTTTCCAGAAGCCTGCCTCACATGCTCCTCTACCTCTACCAGCTGGGCCTTAAACCGTGAGATCAGCTCATATTGTGCATTAAGAGAGGCTGAGTGCTCATTCGCCCGGGTCTGTAGATGTTGGACCTCTCTTTCATCCCCTAGAGCTTCTTGATGTTGGTCGCCTTCCTCCGCTGCCAGCCCACGCTGAGCCTGCGATCATACTCCCGGATCTTCTTGGCCATGAGATCTCGAAAGAGCGCATGAGGAAGTTGGACATCCACTCCCCCAGTGCATTGTTCATGCAGCCGCGAGAAAAGTCTATCCATTTAATTTACCCAGAGTGTTTGGGGGGTGTCCTTAATGAAGCGTGTGATCAGCTTCCATGATCGGCAACAGACTATGCTGCTGTCCTCCACGTCGGAGGTTGTTTCGTCCCCGTCTGTGCGATTGGAAGGCTCATACGTGGGATACGCCTGTAGGAAATCCTCGGCAGGATTTGCATCTGCTGTCGAATCCGGCACGACATATGGCGCCGAAGTAGGAATGAAAGGACTTGGGTGGCCTATTAATCCTCGTCATTAGACTCCACTTCAATAACCTCAGGCACGACCCTACTGGTGGCCCCTCCAGTGATAGTCCACGTCACAGCTCGGGGAGGTGGGGGGACTATCTCCACCATCAATGGCATGCCCCTAGTAGGGATGCAACCAAACATCCCAACCAGCCTTGCCACAGCATCCCACTTCATTCGGAGAACTGTACGACATAGAGGGACATAAACATTAGTTGGTATAGTCTACATATGACGACAAGGAAACCGTTAGAGGAAACTTACATAGATTGACCTCCCGGTGATTCTCTTGAGCCGATACTGACAGGACCCCGAGGCGAGGGCCTTCGTATACTGTTGTAAGGTATGGAGATTCCGGAGGAGCCACTTCGGGTTTCTAGTCCCACAAAACGCGGAACTGGATGCAGCCATATGCATGGGTTTTGAAGGTCCAACATCATCACCCACTGAGGGGAGAGAACGAGGCCTGCGTAAAAGTTCCATTTTCATGTCTTAAACATCGGTGAGAAGTCTATAATGTCCCAAGAACGGACCATAAGGAAATAAGTTCAGAATGCTACCTCGAGAGCCTCAGCGAAATCGTTGGAATCTGAGACTTGATATCCGGCCTCGCCCTCCTCCAACGGGATCCCTCCTCCTGCCTCATCCACCCGAGGGGAGTCCTCTAAATCATCCGGCATGGGGAAGCACTCCCTCAGATCGAAAACTCAAAACTTTGGGGGGACCATCCGATCCAACAATACCCTCACCCGGTCTGTCATTGGTAGCGGGACACCACTGGAATGAACGTTGTCCCCCATCTTATCCAAGTATTACTCTGCCTCTGCCAGAGACACCATGAAACCATCCCGGACTGGGCCTATGCCCGATAACTCCATCCCGAGGTGATTCAGGTGCGCCCATATCTCGGGTGGACTAAGGAATTTCCGGTTGACATCCCAAATGTCCCAGGCCTCCGGGAAGACGGTGTCCTCTTCCATGTAGATATGATGCAGCCGCTTCCCCTGTGCCTGAGTGGATATCCTATGAAATCCCCTTGATGGCCGCCCCTCCGGATAGCCCTGCTCTTCCGGAATCCCCAGATCTGTCGCTGCTGCCACACCCTCAGCCGGTGTGGGTCTCACCGCCACGGAAGCGCCTCCACTGCGAGGGGCCCTAGCTACCCTCTGACCCCGACCTTGGGATAGAGGAGGCCCACCGTCACCAACCTGAATAATTGGCTGCTTCAACATCTCCCATGGGTAAGAAGCCTCCCAACTAATGGAATACTCCCTCCCCAATCTGAAAGCGGCGGTGGATAGAGGAAATTCAATTCGCATCTTCCCATCTTCCCATGTGAACATGAGCCACAACTGCCTCATCACACACGGGAACTCCTCGTGATCCACCTCCCAGTAGACCTGCGGGGTCAGCCGCTGGAGACACCAGAACTGCCTCGAAAACTGATGCGAGGTGTACGGTTCGCAGAGCAGCTCACGATCCACTCGTACCACCAAAACTCCGCCTGGAAAGGCCAGGAGGTAAGCCCCGTGCTCTTCCGTTCCCCGCCCGTCGTCAGTGAGTATCCCTGTCGGCAATGGGAAGGGATGTAAATTAAACTCATCTTCCCTCCACACCCGGTTCAGCGCCATCAGCATGGTTAGTTTAAACGGGAAGCTCTCAGCTGCATTCAGAATGGAGGGACGAAAGTTCGTTCCTGGCGGTGAGATAGGGTTTGGATACTCACAGACCCCCCTGATGTGACCCGCAATCCACCCATACAGAAGGTGGAAGGGCCCACATATCCTTAGCGGGTTCTTACCCTTGCTAACATGCCGTAGCATCCTGTATAGCTTGGCCAGCATTGGAATCCCGAGATTGACCTGTTGCCCCATGGCCAGCACCGACGCCATGAAAAATGAGTTGGGCCGCATCCCCATGCTATTATCCCTCACTGGTAGGATCCAACTGAAGGAGAGTGCCGCAATGAACGCCACTAGCCTGACTATCAGTTGTTGTTCAGTGCTGACACTGAAACCCCAAGTCTTCCATTGGCTTTCCTCCAAGTCCCTCCAATACAAGTGCTCCTTACCCCGTTGGGCCTCCCTCAGACAAGTTCGAGACCTCGGAGGGAATTCTTGATTTTCTACGAAATGCAGGAAGCGCTTGAACCACTTCTTAAAGTGGACATCCCTCACTGCCTCCTTATCCTCTCCAGGGACATGTTCCAGCAGCGCCGACGCCAGTTGCAGCATTTTCTCTATATCCTTCCATGCACTCATGATGGGGAGGAACTCATTATACATGCCCCCCCAAGATCGGAACCCCTGAAATATGGTGGCATCCCACAGGCTGACTCCCACCACCCCGTGGTGGGAGTGAAAGGTATTAGTCCTAGACGACCATCTGCTCAGAAATTCTGGCATCAGTTGTTTCGGTTGGTAAATGTGGAATTGGGAGGCCCATACCGCCTCATATAAACCCACTCTTCTCAGATCGGCCCCAAACTCCTCACATGAGGTGCCTACCTAGTAGGCCCAGGCTCAGTCATCAGTAATGTTGCCACCCTGGCGCAGGTCCGACTCATCGGACCACCCCTTCTTCGGATCCTGCAATACCGCCTTTATCATGGTATGGTACAGACGATGGGATGTCTCCGATTGCAGTGGATTCCCATCAAAATTGTTCAAATGGTTGTAGAGACAGTCAGCAGTGACGGGTTTGAAATCCTCTCGCGCATGACCGTTGGCCGCCCTGAACCACTGGTGCTGGCATGGCGTGCTCCTGAACCAGCAAGCTGGTTCATTCCAACTCGCCTCAGGGATGAAGATGTCATCCCTCAGCCCGAAGCCATACACAGGCATTTTCTTACACTATGGATAGTTCTTCTGACCCTCCGATAGCAGTTCTATCAAATAGGTATGGTCTGAGTGGATTCGGACCATCTCCCCAAGGCCCAGAAAGTTGGCCATCTCATCCCTCCGGGCGGCGTTTGCAAGCACCCCCAATCCAGCTTCTCGATGGGCCATTTCAGTTCCGACACATAGAAAAGAATTTTTCAGAAATGATTGCGAAGCTGGATCGTGAAACCGGCTCACGAAGATCTCTCGCGAAGATTGGTTGTGAAACCATGTCGCGGAGTCGGACATAGGCAGGAAAACATGAGTTCTCTTGGCGCGGTCACGGAGTCGGAGACCTGCGGTTCTCCGCGAAGCTCGATTCGCGGAGAGGAGACGTGGTGTACGTGGAGTTTCGTGAAATCGAGAGCAAAAAAGGACAATAAAATCCCGTGAAGACAAAAGAGGTCAGCCCCTATTTATAAGCGGCGACCCCAGAGCTTCGCGGCGCGCCCCGCCCGTGCGGATCATCGTGGCGTGTCCCGATCCTGTGGTCGCGGTCAGCACTGCAGGCCCCCTTCGCGAAGTTGCATCGCGAACCACCCACAATTTTGATGATTTTCCTTCAGACATCGAACCTTCATCCCTCCACGACTCCAAGTCTGCGGGGGGGAATTTGTTGGTGCCAAAATATTGCAAGAAAGGAAGGGGAAAAAAAAGAAGCCCCGCACGCTGCCTTGCGAAGCACCGACGCAAAGCACCCCTCGAGAATCGCGGTCCCGCGAAGCACCAAAGGCGGTACCTCTCCGCGAACGGCCTGAAGTTCATGAGCCCATTGCGAAGCAACGAAGGCGGTACCTCTCCACAAATGGCCTGACGTTCACGAGCCCTCCGCAAAGCACCAGAGGCAGTACCTCTCCGCGAATGGCCTGACGTTCACGAGCCCGCCGCGAAGAAACCGCCGCCCCTTCACGCCGCGTGAGTTTTTCTTCGCGGCGCCCCTCGCCTATAAATACTGGGTTTCCCCTGAGCCCAGTGGAGGGAAAATCCGACCTTTTGTATTCTCCACTCCCGAATCGCGAAGCACCCTTTTCCATGGGAATCATGAGATCTGTGAGGTACTTCTACTTCGCGTGACGCCTTCGATTTGTCTCGTTTTGAGACCCTCTTCCGAGAGGGATGCCCTTCGTGAATATCAAGGGAATTCGTGAAGGAGGGGGATTCACAATGTAACCCGGGAAGCCGTGGAGCGTTTATGCTTCAAGAAACACCCATCCTGTTCTATTGATCCCCATGCCAAGGCAGGGTCACTGCATATCGTGAAGCACACTGCCTCGCAACACCTTACTTTCCCTGGTACCTCTTCTTCATGAGGAAGTGCTCCGCAAATACTATTCCACATAGCGAAGCACCCCCCATCCACTCTTCTGCCCCATGCTAAGGCCGAGGCACTCCACTTCGCGAAGCACACTCCTTCGCCTGGAAATTCCTCTTCCCGTGCGACCTTCCAGGTTTGCACGATGTGATTTCAAAGTACCATGGACAACATCACCCGTAGCGTTGCTTTGCATAATGCTTCTTCACATAGACACGCTAACGGCTATTGCTTTTTCGCATAGCCATGCTAATATGGACCCCTCGATGGTTCGCTCTACGTCCCCCCATGACCACGACCTTACTGGTACCTTCCCTTCCCCAAGGAGTACAGGGTGCCGGTCATGTAAGTCCTATGGGTGCAGAGTGAACCCACCTCATCCGAGAAGCATGACGTTAAACTACCAAGCACCTCGTCCTCAACACATGACTTTAAACTATGATCCAGCCTAGTGCTTCGCACGTAGGGTCCCCCCAGCTCGGACATTTTTTACGCCACCCATCTTTACAGAGACAGGGTCACCCCCTCTACAATGGATGGTATCCTCCTTCTCGGAGTGGCGTATGTCCATGGGAGAAGGGAAACCACCTTGGTGTAGGCTCCTAGACCCTCTTGCAGAAGCTAGTACCCACGCACCTCCGTACTTCCCCACTGCCAAGGTCAGTTGAGGGCGCGATAAGGAATGAGGCACCTCCCTCATTGGTCTCAAATCCCTCTCTCGCTGCGCTTTTCCGCACTTCAGGCCTCCATCCTGGAGTAAGTCCCAGCACCATGGGCCGCCTAACGCGTAAGCCCCTCTTCGCTTCTCATGGACGCACCCTTCGCGGCATGATCGTCAGGTCTATGCTGGCTCTTGTTTCTCACACTGAGCATGACTCATGTGGGATTAGAGTTGGAAATGGGCATGACAATACATCGTCCAGCATGATGTTAAATTTTATCCCCTCGTCATCCATGACGTTAAATTTTATTCCCTCATCCAGCATGATGTTAAACTGTATGCCCTCATATAGAATGACTTTAAACTGTATGCATTCATCCTGCATGACATTGAACTGCACATGCATTTGAACTACGAGGTCTTTGATCCATGTCACGACATGATACCTAGGAAGCCTCCACAAGGTTCATGCCAACCTGTCATTTATTCACGTCAAGTTCCACCTTCATCCAGTATGACTTTAAACTCTATTCCAGTCTGACAGAAAGCCATTGTGACCCCTCGAACTGCGAGGAATATGATCCATGTCAAGGCATGGTACGTAGGAAGCCTCCCTGAGGTTCAAACCCACCACCCATCGGACCAAGGTCCACCTTCATGTCGGTTCGCTAACAAAGCCCCCCGAACTATGAAGACTTTGATCCATGTCAAGGCATGGTACGTAGGAAGACCCCCGGAGGTTCAATCCCACCACCCATCCCAAAACTACGAGGACTTTGATCCATGTCAAGTCATGGTACGTAAGAAGCCTCCCTGAGGTTCAATCCCACCACCCATCGGACCAAGGTCCACCTTTACGTCGGTTCGCCGACGAAGCCCCCCCCCCTCCCGAACTACGTGGACTTTGATCCATGTCAATGAATGGTACGTAGGAAGCCTCCCAGAGGTTCAAGACCACCACCCATCCTTGAACTACAAGGAATTTAATCCATGTCAAGGCATGGTACGTAGGAAGCCTCCCTGAGGTTCAAGCCCATCTCCCATCAGACAAAGGTCCTTTCCTCACGTCAGTTCGCTGACACCCACCCTTTGAACTATGAGGTCTTTGATCCATGTCAAGGCATGGTACGTAGGAAGCCTTCACAAGGTTCAAGACCACCTCTAGTGGACCCTCGGGTCTACATTCACGTTGGTTCACCGATGAAAACCTTTGAAATACGAGGACCTTGATCTATGTCAAGGCATGGTACGTTGGAAGCCTCCATGAGGTTGATGCACACCACCCGTTGGTCATTCTGACCTTCTTCACATCAGTTCACTAACACTTGGGCAGACTAGTGTGTAAGCCCCACACCATCTGGACCATGGTCCTTGTTTGCATCATTTCGCCGACACACCGTCCTGAACTACGAGGTCTTTGATCCATGTCAAGGCATGGTACGTAGGAATCCTTCATGATGATCAATCCCACCACCATCGGACCATGGTCCACCTTCACGTCGGTTCGTTGACGATGCCCATCGGACCAAGGTATAACTTCACGTCAATCTGCCATCACCATCTCGAACTACGCAGACTTTGATTCCCTGCCACGGGGATACGTAGGAGGTATCTTCGAGACTCATGCCCAACATCACCGTCACTCTTGCGATGGTCCCATGTCATTATCCCTCCACATCATTCATCCATCCGTCATCCACCCTGATTCTCACATGGACCATCATATCATAGCGAGATCATGTCGTTCCGCTCCTCTTCACAACATTCAGGAAGCCGCTCATGGGTTGGCCCCAATATCGACATCCATTCAAAGGAAATTCTTTAATTTGGTTCACTCCTGCTAGTGTTTTGATCAGGCCGAACCATCTCCGTTGGACGTTAAACTTGCGACCTACCTCGTGATAAACATGAGATGCCTGAGGAAAACCTCGGATGGCATGCCTTTGGCATGACCATCTCCGTTGGATGTTAAAAATACGGCATACCCTGTGTTAAACATAGGAAGCTGAGGAAAACCTCAGATATATGCCTATGGAATATAATTCCTCGCGCTTTAAGTTGGATGCCTCAGGCTTCCACGCCCTCGAGAAGCCCCATGGAATGGGACAAAAGACAGACAAGCCAATTCTCTTACATACAGACATGCTATTGATGCCTTGACGTGACTACTCCGCCGACTAAAGTTTTCTTCCCTGACTGGACCCTTTAGAATGTCCTGACAGAAGTAGTGTAATTAACCGGCATACATGGAAACATGGTACTAGGAAGAGTTTCATGAACAACGTATTAAATCTATGAGGGAGACCCAGACTAGGTGACGAGTTCTGAGGAGGAATCTACAGAAGGAAGAACCAACATCCAATCATCTCGGTTTCGATCAAGGAGAAGACGTTCCTGAATAAGGAGCGAATGCCGCCTGCCTTTGGAATGCGGGAATGCGGGGCAACAGTGCAGTGTGTCCTCCTCCACAGACGGATGCACGCGTGCGCCCTGACGAAAGCGTCCGAAACTTGGGCTCATGTAGTATATATCTTCTTATATATCAAGTTCTTGTTAATAATGGTATTGTTACCTTATCATAGAGTTTATTAGAAATGTGCATCCTAAAATCATAATTCTCCATATAGACTCTATAAAACTAAAGGAATTTGAAATTCTCAAATGGAAGAGGCTATAAAAATGGGAATCCCTACCATAGGTATGAGAAATACACATTCTCACTAGTTTTCAGTGGTCAAGGGAACAATGAAATGGGAGATCGATAACCGAAAGGGCTATGTAACTATATATTTGAGATGGAGGAACCTCTAATTTACAGAAAATGTGACTTTTTATTATTATGGGGGATTCCTTGAAGGAATAAAATTATGAGAAACAAATACTTTTGCAAGGATTTGGAGGGACCTCCATGAACCACAGTGCTCAGAACCACTCAACCATGAAAAAATGGTTCCATAAAAAATGTGTTCGTGTGGCCACTAAGGGAGCTCTATGAGATTTGATCCACATAAACAGTTTAGGAATATGAAATTATTCCATGAAGGGTTTTCGAACCATTGTAATCATGGATATGTCCTTCTAATATGTTCGTGTAGCTATAGAATTTACACCATGAACCATATCTCTATTCTAACATGTAATGTCCACTACATCTAATCTGTAGCTCCCTTTGGATCTAAAACATGTTAAATATAATCATGAATAATGATATATTTCTATAGATCATGGTAGGAAGCATTAAATCCATACTTTGGATTCCTCTTCTTGTTCTAAGAAATTTCCTCAGTCAGATATTGGTTCAATGAGGATGAGAGGGACGAGGCAGACCATGTTCTGAGGAAACCACTATAGGAAACACCTGACATGGGTTCTACTAAAACTCAACCACATTGTATAAAATTACTAACTGAATATATAAGCCCTCACGAGTAAAGATTGGTCTATGAATCATAAGATAATGAAAATCATTCACATGTATGTGTGTGTTAAATACCAGAAGTTGTGCTGGAATAAGAATGTGACATCAGTCATCTTGTGAGATTTTCCTAAAAAAGAGTGGTTACTACTAGAGAATGGAGATATATGGATAGTAAAATTTCTTTTAATAATGTGAGATTGTGCATGAGATGGATATTTACATCGGTACGAGTATTTATAAAAAAAGTCAAGGGGATGTGTGAATCACAATAAATAAAATTTGAAACACAAAGAGAGAGGAATCATTATATAAGATAAATGATTACCATGTTTTAAAAAAATTATCCATATTTATTAGCCTAAAATGGGTAAAAATTACATTCAACCATGTTCCATTTTCAAAATATGGGTCTTCCCTTGAACTATCATCTAAAGTCTTCTAATGCATTGGCCTTAGACGGTAGGTGAGGTGATGTGGTATGGCACCCAGAAATTTGGGTGTCCCATATGATGCGAAGGAGGATAAGTATATGAATATGGTGTACATGAAGCATCGGATTGGGTAATGGAATGTTGAAATATATTTTAACACTCTTGGAATTATACCGCATTGGTTTTGAGAACATTGGTTGTACTAATATCAATTTGGACAATGTATAATGTTATATCCCAAGGGAATCACTGTGTCAGATGTTGAGCGATAGATGAAGATGTGAGCAATGAGGTGGATGAAAATTACAGTGTGATAAGATCTCTAATGATAGGTCTTACGTGTCTTTTTAGTTTTACATCATGCGAGTGATAACGAAGATCATGATTCTTAAGGTCACAAAGGAGGGATATGACATGGAATATTTTATCCTCATATGACATGTACGTTGTACATTTTTTAGGGTCATACTTCCTAGACCCTAGAAAATAGGTTAATGTCGAATTATATGGACTTTTATGTCTATTAGTAGATTTTTTTTCATGGAATATAGGAGATGAATCTGATGTGAATGAGAAAAACGAGTATTGGGTACCAATCAAATACCAATGAATAGGTATAAATGAGGAATACGTTATATAGTGAAGTATAAACATGATATGAATGAAGTCCAAAGATACTAACATCCATACCACATATCCATAAGGGGATACTTTTTAATGGTCATAGATTTTGGACCATAAATCCATGTGTTTCTAAACAACATCAGTGTCCACCTTACCAAAACTCCTATGCCCCTGTGAGCCATGCTTTATGTGGGAAAAAAGGAATTGTACATGGAGTATTCCTAATATGTTGGAGGGCACATCAAAGTTGAAACCAATGATGGAATCCCACACTGACACAAGAATTGGATAAGGAAGGAATGTCGAGACATTCAAGGGATGGATGAATGAATGATTGGTTTGTAAAGGCTGACTATTGTTGATGTTTTAAAATCATGGACCATAACTAACTAGGAAAAAATGGGTAATGAAACTTTGGGATCAACCATTTACCATAATCAAACCACATGACACACCACTTGCTACCAATAATCCATCATGGCATCGTACAATGATCGTAGGTGATCTATAGTAGCATGATACCATCATCATTATCAATCCAACTACATTTTAAGGGTGATAGAATACCCATTTCATGAAGAACATGATGTATTGATTTCATATATCATCATAAAGTGGTATTTAGACCATTTTGTGAAAAAAGATTAATGTATTACTATATGGTCCATGGAAAATAGATTAATGTCATGATTTATGGACAAAGATAAAATATTCACTCAATGTGAATGAGTACAACAGGTTAGATGTAAACTCAATATCAGTGAATCCAAATAGGCACACATGATACATACTTGCCTTATGATAAACTAAATGTTGTTGAAATCCATAATTATTGGATTCTAGTTGTTGGAGAAAGAACAAACATTTAATGATCATATGATTAGGCCTAATGAAAACATTCCCATGTATCTTAACGTATCTCATGAGGATTGGAACGAAGCACCACAAAGTTCTTGGATAAAAGCAGCGTGAGTGACCAACTCCGGTTGGGGAAATCCCCTCCATCATTGATGAAAAAAAATCTCACAATTATCTTGGGAAATCCGGAACACATTCTTAGAAGTTTACTAGTTTAATGTCATGGACAATTAATGGTGGAATCTTAGTTTAAGGTCATAGAGTTCATACTATTGGTCTCATATTCTACCATCATAGAGTTTGGACAAATTGAGTTTGTGGTTGGGCCAGATGAAAATGTTTCTTGGTTCCACTATGTATCATAAAAGGTGGGGAACCAAAACGAATGTAATTAGGGAATATTGTGAGATTAACATCATATATTATGGATAAAGATGATTTTATGTGAGAAGGGGAAACAATATTGTAGCTGGACCATAGATCGATGATCTGGTTGTCACTAAATATCCCATAAGGATAATAATTCATCTATTCATTGTTCTCAAAGTGAATGTTTTACATAATGGTAAGTACCATGGATTGAAATAAGAGTCATTATATATTTATTTTTTTATTTTGTTCTTCCTTCTATGTTTTTCTGAGAGGCTCAATTTAGATGAAAAGTCTCAGTGTCTCTATAAGAATCAGGACATGTTCCAATCATGAAAGGTTGCATGGTGGATGACCACTACCGTGGTTGACTCCCTCTAATGTGAGAAAACCACAACGGTGTATCATTTTATCATCTGTGGCCAGAAAGATGATGTCACTATTTATGGTCGTTTGAACAGACTGACACATTCATTTTAACATCAAACGGTAAGGATGAAATAGTATAATTTTGTGTGGAAGGGGTCATCACATTTTATCATCATATTTCATGGATGAATGAGATAATATTTTCAGGTTTTAGAACACATACCATAAGTTTATGTAGATTCTATACGTGCGTAAAACCCTACTAATACATCTAAACACACATGTTCCATACTCAATGTGGAAAAAATGAGTGATGTAATGATTTCCCCATAATATGAGAATACACGACACTAGAAAAGAAAGTTTGTTTTCAAGAGATACCGACCATGCCAACATTCCTAACCATTGTGCGCAGATGTACAGAGGAAAAACACAAGGGGTGTTAGAGATACAGAAGAATATAATGGTGTAGAAAATGTGAATCACTATTTTGAGAGAAAAAATATAATGAGGATGGTGAAAAAATTGAGAATCACTTCTATAAAAATTTGTGATACACCATCCATATCATTTGATCTGGGATAGGAATAGAAAAACAAGGGTCAACTACTTACCTATGTGAAATATGGGATATAACTTAAAATGTCATTAATTATATTTTGACACATTGGGCCATGATTGTAAGTGATCTGTTTGGACACTAACTATGACATTTTGGGATCCCTTTATACATGTAACTTTATGCAGACCCAAATAAGGGGACGTGTAAAGCAGGGAAGTGATTTTGGATAAATTTACATATGGAATATGATTTTATTGGTCTTTTAACACCATAAATTCAAATATGAGGATGTGGAACATTCAGGGGTGGGATTAGATATATCATCAATGACCAATCTCTTAAAGGATATTGTGAATAGGTTTAAATCATGTTTCCTAGACCTAAATCACCTTGTTTAATGTCATGGAGTGTAGACCATAGGTTCCCAGTTTATGTTACTGTATGGGGAATGTACACATGGATTATAATGTCATGTGGTGAGGAGGAAAATGTCTCCATGTTTATTGATGCATGACAAGGGTTCTTGACTAATAAAGGAGAAATTTTATTCAAAGTTAATAACCCGGAAATAATGAGAACTAATGTGGGTAACTCTATAACATAGATTCTCTAGGGGGTCCTTGTCCAAAGGGAAAACGTGTATATTATAATTTAATTGATAGGCCTAGGAAAAAATTATCGGGAGTCACAATGTATCCTATGATAATGGTTACCAAGCCACATATTGTTTTTGTAGATAGAATAGTGAGGAACTATTTCCAGAAAGTGTGGAGATATTTTCTCAAATGTGAGTAATACACGGTTGTTACAAAATATATTAACATGTTACTACGACACTAAATATTATAGAATCATGTTATAGTGTTTGGACTAACCAATGGGTTTATATGTCAAATGAGTATTCATAAGAAATCCTAATGTGAATGAGGACCAATGTTGTCCACAAAACATGACACATTTCTTGATGATACACAGTCCTAGGGAACATGTGGGTGATCATGTGATTCTATTGTTCGGATCAATGGTGAGATTTCTAGACATCACTACATATCCCATAATTATGGGATTAAAGTAACACATAATTAATGATGCGGAAATGGTAGGTTATGAGTGCTAGGGGAAATTTCTAACATTGTGAAGATGTCATCTCACTGTGTAGTTTATTTTCATACAACAAGGATACATGATACATAGTTTAACATCATATTATATAGATGAGGGATATATTTCAGTTTATCATCACTCAAAAGGACAATGGGGATCATAGTTCACGGTCATAGAACTCAGAATACAAGACGACTCTACTAATGGGGAAATTTTTGTTATGGTTCCATGAAGTAAACCAACATGAATGATTACCAATATGATCCAAAACACAAAAAACATTACCTAAGGTAATCACACACAGAATTTAAATTCATAAGGCATAAACACGGATGCTCATATTAGCATCCCGATCCTGTGACATAAAATCATAGTTTGTGGTCATAGTGTTTGAATAATTGAAGAGGTGGAGGTTCTTTAGTTTGGGTGAAAACCATACCATGACCCTTAATCCCATGTAATTCTTGAACTATGTGCGAAGAAAGTGGTGTAGAGAATCCTTATGACCCATGGATGCATCACAATTGGAACAAACATTAGGTTCAAGGTATACCAAAGATACATATCAACTTTTTCCATGTGAAAAGTTTCACAAAGGGGTATCCCCATGGGTGTTGATGTTCTTTGTGAATATAAGGATATGAATAGGGACATGAGTTGCATCTTCCAATATTTGGGACATAATGGGTGTTTCATAATGATAATGTATAATTGATGAAGAAAATCAAGATACAGAATTCGTATCGTGTGGCCTCATATGGGTAAAAACAAATGTTTTTTGGCCACTTACCATATTTTAATTGTAGTAGCTAACTCAAAATTTCATTAAACTCATGTTGAGGTGACTACCCAGTATGAAAGGATATCTATATGGCCATGAACCATGTCATAAGTGTCCCTTCAGACATGAAATATAATAGGAACCCAATCAAAGGGACATGTGAAACATGAAGACCAAGTAAGATAATGTTCAGGCGGGATCCAATAATCAAGGTGGTATAAAAAAGTGAATATGAGCATTCTAATTAAGAATATTAGATACTGTGATCCATATAATTTTATAAATAAATAATTTTTTAGAGAGATCATGGATATGATATGGTAGAGAATCAATACCAAATGAAGATTGAAAGGAATAAAATAGTGATAATAAACTATGAATGGATCTAAGATCAAAATTTTTGGTCATTCCTACATTCCAATAAGTATCATAATCATACCACATGCACTTATTTAAGATCATTCAGATTGACATCAGGTGATAACGGTGAAGGTACTACACTATTTATTATCCTGAATATAGGACGAAGGTGTTACATTGATTATAATCATGTAAACAAGAATGTTGGGATCTTAGTTTATGGTCATAGAGCACATACCACAAGTTTGGGCTGTTTTTAGTGGCTATAGGTTCCATGGAAAGGTAATGAAGCAAACATGAATGAGGAAGAGGGAGTCCCATTACCACATAATGTATTCTTAATAAATGGGTGTAGTACCTGGGAAAAACTCAAAGAAGAAATGTATAATAATTCTTACATATCCCATATGGATGGAATCAAGGAATACATAGTTTAATGTTCATAGGTAGTTTAATTTCATGATTTATGGATGATGGTTGTGACCCAGTTTATTATCATACGACAATGAATGGGGGGGGGGAAAGGTTATCCCATAGGTGATGATCATGGGGAGGGTAAATAAAACTGAATTGAATATGAACTACATAAATACACACCACATAACAAAATGATAATAGTGAAATTTTGATAAGTGGAGGAAATAAAAAAATTATAGTTGGGACCAAAAATAAAATATCTGGGAATACCTATGTATCCCACGTAAACTAGAATCATTCTATATTTAGTTATTGAATTCCATGAAATTTAATGTCATGTATTAATGGAAAAGATGGGGAACAACTTCTTTTCATGTTGTAAAGAGATATTTAGTTTCATGAATGATGAAATGTTCAATTCATTTTATGTTCTTGTCGATATAATCATATCTTGATTGACATCATTCAATTTTGACCCAAAAGTTTTACGTCATGAGGGATGAAGAAACATATTTTATGTCATTTTTCTTATACAAATACTTCTTCGTTTAAAATTCATAGAGTGTATATTGTAGAGTGTATCTACCAATACGAGGGTTTATAACAAGGATCATTAATTTATGATGATGTAAAGGAAAACCAATAATGTATCATTACTATACCACACACTCCCTTGAATAGAAAAAAACATGGTCCATGGGGCCAAAAAGATGAATTATAAGGTAGAACCTAAATGAGATATCTAGGCCTTCTAAAATATCCTTTTATAATTGAAATCAATAAATTTTTAGTTCATTAATATCATGAATTTTAATGTCATATTGTAAGGATAAAGGATTCATGTAGTTTATTGTCAAGAAACTATGATAGTGTAGAAGTTATATTATATTCATAGAGCTCAGACCAAGATGTGATTCAGTAGTTTATCATCATGTATGACAATGATACGCTATTTAATGTCATTATATATGACAAGGTAAATCTATGCAATTTAATGTCATTTATTATGATAAAATGGGTTGATAAACAAAGGGTTGGACCAAATGAAAAAATATATGGGAGTGGATATGTATCTCAAATTGATGGGAATAAAGACATACATAGTTATCAAAATTCTAGGGATTTTAATTTCACTCGAGACAAAAGATAACATAGTTTATTAGCATGGATATCATACCACATGTAATGCTACCACCGTAGGGATGTGTAATATGGTGTCATAAAGAATCACGACATGAATGGGGATAATATTGGTCTCAACACCAATCCAAACACTCCTAAAAAACTCAAGCCATTTTGCTAAAAATGAATATATGGTTAGTCACATATATGAACTATCTAGGATCTTCTATGTATCCCAAAGGATTGGAATCATTTAATTTGTAGTTATGGGATTCTATGTAGTTCAATTTACTGAAATAATGACTAAAAAAGATATTATTTTATCATTTTAGAACATGTAATATATATTAAAAATTGTTCATTTTATCACCATGTTGGATGATAGAGATATTTCATGATGTTTAGTGATATATCGGATGAAACAGTTTAACGTCAATGTAGACGCCGGAAAAGTCCGTTGTTCCCAAACGAAGCTCCGGATGCGGAAAGCGAGGTCATATTCGGAGTCGGAAGAATGTTTCGGAGGGCCCGGAGGCCTTGCGCGGAATTTCAGAGGTCTGCGCGCAAAGATGATGATCCGCGCGCAAAACCCCCGGGATGCGCGCAACTCCCTTGCGCGCCGTGCCCGATTCCGCGCCCGCGAGGAGAATTCCGCGCTCGCGCCTTGGATTCCGCGCCCGGGGTTGCCTATAAATACTAGGCGACCCCCAACGTTTCAAAGGTTGCTGGAAGTCGAACGGTCTCCCGCGCGCGCAATTCAACCCCTTCCGCGCGCAATGCCGATCTTCAGGTAACCTCCTTTCTTTCGCGCAACAGAGCCTTGGGGTCCGCCTTCGCGCGCAATCCCCTTGGCTCCTTCCCTTTGAATAAATTTCAACCCGAAGGCCTTTGCGCGCAAAAGAAGCCTCTCGCGCGCAATTGCCCCCGGGTGCGCGCAATCCAACCCGATTGCGCGCACACCCCATTTTCAAAGTGGCCATTCGTTAGAGAATGAGCCGTTGCCCCCGCGCGCTACCCGAAGCCCGGTGCGCGCAATCCCATTCATCCGCGCGCGAAGCGCTGGCCCAATTGCGCGCCAGCCCGCCATTTTGCGCGCCGATCCGCGGTTTTGCGCGCAAAGCTCCTCTTTTGCGCGCAATCCGCCAGGGTCGCCTCCCTTGACCCCCTTTGGGTACCCGCCTGCGTGGCGCCCGATGGTCTTCATCGCAGGTGCCGGCGTTGTACGTCGTCTTTCCGTGCGCCCCCCCCCCCCTAGGCTCGCGCGAAGTGACACGGACCTACCGGCGGCTTTATCGTCCAGCATGACGTTAAACTGCATATTCGTCCAGCATGACGCTAAACTGCACCACGTCCTGCACGACGTTAAACTGTATACGTCCAGGATGCACGACATTAAACTGCCTAGCCCCCATCGTCCACGCTGCAAGACGTTAAACTGCCAAGTGTTTCGTCCTCAACACACGACGTTAAACTGTACTTCGTCCGGCAAGACGTTAAACCGTCCGTTTCGTCCTCAACACACGACGTTAAACTGTACTTCGTCCGGCAAGACGTTAAACCGTCCGCATCATTCGATCCCGTGCTTCGCACGCAGGGTCTCCCCCGGTTTGGACGTGGCCCCCACCCGCTCGTCTCTGCAGGGATGTCGGGATTGTCCCCCTTTTGGGACGATTTAATGGGAGTGGCTTTTCCCTACGGGGGCAGGGTATTACAAACCCCTAGTTTCTCGTGGGAGGCTGCACATGTGTATCTCCATTGCGCCTCCCCACTGCCGAAGCCAGTAGAGGGTGTGACTGGGATCGAGGTGTCTTCTGCTTTCGGTCCAAGTCCCTTCCAACTGAGTTTTGCCGCATCCGGGCTGCCCCAAGTGCGTAAGTCCTGACAGAATGAACTACGTGGACTTTGATCCCTGTCTTCTATACAGGGTACGTAGGAATCATCCCTGAGGTCCAAGCCCGCCACCTGGTCGTCCCGGTCGTATTTACGTCAGTTCGTCCATCAGTGGACCCCTCCAGGGTTCACGCTTGCGTCGATTCACCTATGAATCCGCCCCTGTGGGAGACTGCCCATGTGTATCTCCACTGTGCCTCCCCACAGCCCCTTTTTCCATTTCTCCTTTTATCGTCCAGCATGACGTGAAACTGTGATCCACCCGGCCGTTCCATCCCCCTCTGTGCGAGGTGGTTCGGTTCAATCCTCCGCCCGGCAGCCTAGACCTCTTCGTGAGTCGGCTTGCCGACGTCCAGCATGACGTTAAACTGTATACCCGAACTACGTTGACTTTGATCCGTGCTAACACGCGGTACGTAGGAAGCCTCTACGGGGTCCAAGCTCTTCACTCCATTATCCATCCTGATCCTTACCCGGGCCGCCACATCCCGGTGGGGTCATGCCACTTCACTCCACTCCACATCATTTGGGAAGCCGCCCATGTGCTGGCCCCAGCGTCGGAGGTTCCCCGCAAGGGGTTCTGTCATCTGATCCACTTTTCGTGTTGATCGGTCCGATGCCGTCCCCGCTGGACGTTAAACTCGCGGCATACCCCGTGTTAAACATGGGAAGCTGAGGAAAACCTCAGGTGACACAGTTCCCCGCACCTAGTACGGGATGCCTCAGGCCATCATGCCTTCGAGAAGCCCTATTAGGGACGGAAGACAGACGTGCAGAGCCGCAGTGCTACGACACGCCCCCAGCACCCAGAGCCACCCGGCCTTCTCACCGCAGGTTGCTGCCCCGCCCAGACTCCTTGGAGCGTCCGGGCGGAAGCAGCGTAATTAACCGGTGTCCATGAAGATATGGCGCCGGGAACGAGATTCACGAACATTCTTAAGTCTATGAGGGAGACCCGGATTAGGCGACGAGTTCCAAGGAGACGTCCAAGGAAGGAGGAGCCGACATCCCATCATCCCGGTTTCGATCAAGGAGCAGACGCCCCTGAATAAGGGACGAATGCTGCCCGCCCTTGGAAAGCGGGACTGCGGGACCACAAGCCGCGCGCCCATCCCCTCGGGTTGACGGGTGCACGCGCGAACGCGTCCTGGCGGAACAGCGTAACCCGACGCACATCCGCACCGAAACAGAAAAATGGTGAACCCGACGTGAATCTCTTCTCCTCGATACGAAGACCGATGGCTTTCAGAGGTGTTGAAAGACCGGCGTGTTGCCCGGCCAAGCATTCAGTCTTACCCGCCAGGGGCTGGGGAAGGGACATCGGGCACTCCGTCTCGCAACGTCGAGGGCCTGGGTTCCCCCCACGGAAGGCGTCGTGGCGCTAATGGTTGGTTGTCGATTCCTTTTTCCTGTCAGTGTTAATGGGTCATTCTCCCTGCTTTCAGAAATCAGGTCGCCCGATCCAGTGCCCGATCCCCACCCGCCCACTGGCGCAGGGACAGGGGAAACACCGACGCGGCTACTCCGCGCGGTCCCGCCCGTTCCACAGCCGTCCCAGCAGCCGCAATTGCGGGACGACCACGCCCTCTCTCCCCCTCGGAGGTCATCCAGAGAAGGGTGATCAACACCCTGGTGCGGAGATACGAGGAAGAGGGAGTCATCCCCACTAGGGAAATGGCTCGCCTAGACCTTGAGGAGGCTGCGCCTCACCACCACCGCCGCCCCTGAGGGCCGCGCAGGGAGGCACCGCTGCCTACCTCAACGTCCAATCGCTTCGGGAGCTTATCCCCGGAGCGCTCTGACAGTTCCCTTCCCTACGCGGATGAGGTGGAAGAGGCCCGGGATCATCCTATCCGGGATTCGCTCCAGGGATCTACGGTAAGGGCTCCCGCCAGGCCACGGCGACACCGCCGCCAGGCCTCTCCAGTCGAAGAGCGGACTCTCCACCTGCCCGCGCCGCTCATCCCGACTCGTCTGTCTCGACGCCAACGTCGGGCACGAGCGGAAGAGGATGCCCACCTTGGGGCTCTAGCAACAGCGGCCGCATTGGCCCAAGCCACTGCTGGCTCCAGTCGCCAGGCCTCTGCGCATCCTGAGCAGGGGAACTCCTATGCCCGACCTGGATCGAGGCCCCGACCGCCCCAAAGGCAGGTTGGGTCGACTCTCCCGGTTGCTGGCACTGGCAGTAGCCACCGCGGACCACCTCGCGGTAGCGCTATTCACCGGCAGGATCTACTCTGTGTGGCCGATCCAGGAGGCATGGGTCATCCCACCTTCCGATCCCGGCCCGGAGTCCTGCCCGGAATCATCTCTCCCCGCGTCCCCTTTGATATCTGTCCCGGTGCCCCTCGCACCTTGGTTCCCAGTCCTCTTGGCCCCAGCACCAGTGCGGCCGGAGGACGCCAGGACAGAGATCAGCCCTGCCCCGAAGAACCACCCAGGGGCAGGAAGGCAAGGCGTCGACGCCGAGGGAAGAATGTTACGGAATTCCGGACGGAGATCCGACCGGTTTGCTTCTCTGACTCAGAGGCGGAGTACGATTCGGCGACAGAGCCCCTTCCCCAATCCCGCCAGTCAAGGGCAGAGGTAGGAATGCGGCACGTCAGCCTCGTGCTCCCCGAGAGCGAGATCGATGTGATCCCCGCTTCTCTCCGAAGGTATATCCGGAGTAACGAGGGCCTGGTAGACCCCCAAGGATCAAGCTTGCGGTTGGTACCGGCCCCTCCGGAAGTGCCTTCCGCCTCGATCGGAGAAGCCGGAGACTTTTTCTGGGGATCGACGGTCGAACCACGATCTGGTGCACCCTCGGCGAGCACCGATGCTACGGCAGGATGTTCGCTCGCCGGCCCGTCCTATCGTGATGTGGTAGCCAGGGCACCGCCACCCTCAGAGGGCGGCCCGGGATACGGAGGCCAATCGGCCTGTTCGCCGTATTCACCGCCGGCCAGCCCGTCAGCCCGGCGGCCCGCCTCGGCACCACTACCAGTTCCCCGTCCGTTCCCAGCCATGGAAGAGGACCAAGGAGATCTGGGTCCCGAGTTTGAGTCGTGGAGCTTCTGGACCGTCCTTGCAGAGGGCCACTTCCCTGAGAAGTTTTGGCCAGTCGCAGGACCGGGCTTTGATGCACCCGAATCGCTCACCCCGGATGAGTTCGAATGCTTCCGCCGAACTCTCCGGGAGACTCACTCCCGTCTTCACTGCCTACAAATGCCATACCCCGGGAGTCAAGCGCACCTGGAGGATATTGGTGAGCAGTGCCGTCAAATTGACCTGGCCATGCTCCCCGCGGTTCGGCACCCCGGGTCATTTGGGCACCACGAGGCCCTCCGACAACGATGCGTTGAGTGTTTTCAAGTACTCCGCAAAGTTATCGAGGAAGCCACTCCCCACGTGTATATCCGTGGATGGGGGCAGTACGCTGCCCTACGCTTCAGTGTGATCCGCCGACAGCCCGATTCGCTGGGTGGCCCTGAGGGTATATCCCCAGGGACAGGAACGGTCAATATGGCTGACCTGTCGGGAGAGGGGAACGACTTGGAACTTCTCGACGGGGGCTTCCCCCCCGAAGACAAGCCGTCGTCAGATCCATCAGTGAGAGTTACTCGTCATCAGAGAAACCTCATGGGGCTCCCCGCACCCACTGAAGCACTGACGTTAAGCCGAAACGTCAGCAAAGGAAAAGAGCACAGCGAGGCTATAAAGCCCGCCGACCCATCTGCCTCCATGCAGAGGGCAGAGGAGGATCCCGAGAAGGCTACGCTACGTCAGCAGCTCGCCGAACAGAAGAAGCTGGTTGACCAGCTCCTCGCCGAGCGCGCTGCAGAACGGCGGCCTGACTACGGTGATCCTAGGCCAGGACAGCAGGGACCGGAACAACCGCTCCTCGATGAGACTCTCCCGGGCAACCGTGATTACGCCGTGTTCGCCGACAGGAGAGAGGCCATTGCCTATGGCAAGAGGGCGCCGTATGTTTCGCCACACCCTCCCGAGCGGCGTGACTACCTGAGAGATCCCGCTCGGATTCCTCCCGCTGCCCCAAGGGCCGCTCCGCCCGCCATCCCACGAGCTGCCGAGTTCGACGACCCGGTCGACGACCCGATTGAAGGGCCATGCAATGCGCTCGTGGTTAGAGATCCTCGCCAGGACTGGAACCCATGTCCGGACGATCCGATGGCGGCACTCATCGCTCGCTTGGAAGCCTTGGAGACTCGGCAGGTGGCGATCCCACCGGACGGCAAGCCCTACCCAGCATGGGTGGATGACATGCCGGCGCCTCCGGGATTCGGGAATCCCACTTTCGCCCCCTTCAACGGGACTGGAAATCCGCCACAGCATTTAGCCCACTTCAACTCGAGGTGCGGGCCTATGTTGGGGACTCCGGCGCAGCAGGAGGCCGCTAAGCTTCGCTGCTTTGTTCAGACACTGGAAGGGCCAACATTTGTCTGGTACAGCCAGCTCCCCGTCGGGTCGGTAACTAGCTGGGAGGACCTCCGTAGGCAGTTCCTTTACTACTTCAGTTCCACGACCCGGAAGACAAGTATCGCAGACCTCTTCAAGTGCAAGCAGAGGCCTGATGAGCGAGTCGCGGACTTCGTCGCCCGATGGAAGGGTCTCACGTATTCCCTTGACATGCCATTGACTCAGGAGCAGTTGCTGACAATGTGCGTCGGGAACGTCAAGACCGAGCTGGTCCCTTCCCTGATTACTCAAAATTACCCCGGAGGGTTCAGGGACTTCTCAGACAAAGCTCAACGTCTTGAGGAAGCCCTGCAACAGGCCAGCCAGGCACACCCGCTGCCTCCTATGATTCCTGCAAGGAGAGTCAGTAGGGCTGAGCCCGCTGCTGTTGCCCAGATAGAGGCCCCCAGGCCGTTGGAGCTGTTGCCGGTGAGGCCAGCTCCACAGCCCCACAGGAATCCTCCTCCACGGGCTCAGTTCCCGGCCCAGCAGCGGCAGCCTCAGAACCGGCCGGCCCCTCCGCGTAATGTACCGCCGCAACCCAGGCGAGATAATCAGGGTCCACCTCCTCGGCAGGCCCCTCCATCCCCTCGTCAAGACCACGCTCCCAGGGGCCCGCGACACCTGACTTACTCATTCCATGAGGATCAGGTCCCCGGTTATTTCCGGAGCGCCCTGGAGCAGAGGATTGTGCGACTGCCTGAGTGTTGGAAGCCAGAGGAGGCACATCTTACGAATAACCCCCGCTACTGCCCCTACCATCGGGCCCTGGGGCACACCATCCAGCGGTGCTATGTGTTTAAGGATTGGATCCAAGACCAGATTAACAACAATGTAATCAGGTTGGGCCCAGCTCCAGCACAAGTGGCGAGCGTGTTCGTGGGATCAGATGACGATAGTGGCAACGAGGACGAATGGCAGCTGGTCTCCAACCGCGGATCCCAGAAGTATAATAACTGGATGGCCCGCAAGACGACCATTCGCGCCCATGGAATCATCCGTGCGCGCTTGAATCATCCTGAGCCCCCAGAATCCGCGGGTGCTGCTTCGGCATCGTCGTCCCAGCCTGCCTCTTCCAAGAGGAGCAAACGGCGGCAGTGCAAGAAGGAAGAGCGCGCCCCGCCAGTTCCGCCACTATCCCGTACTCTCGGCGATTTCATGCCCCCGGAGATGGGGGTCCCTCCTCAGATCCGCCCGGTGATGGATGATTCGTCCGATGACGGTATTGGGTACGCTTCGGTTAATACCGTCGAGCTGGTAAATCCCTTTTCGGTTCCCGACGTTGAAGAACACCAGGTGGACCTCCCTAGTGTCCCCGGTCGTCGCCACCGTCGGAAGAACCGCAGCAGCAGGAGTCGCCGGGGCACAGCCGTTGGTACCTCCAGCCAGGCCGTGCACGCCACTGAGACCAGGCAGCAGGCTCAAAACCGAGCTCAGCGCGCGCAGCCCCCCCATCCGGGGATGACGGATTCGCCTCCGCCACTGTTTGTGGTGTGGGACAAGGCAGAACCGCCTCAGCCGCGTCGCGACCAGCTCCGCCCTGCCACAAGTCCATCCCGGCCTCCTGACTCCAGTACGGTGACCATTTCCCGGACTGTAGCCGGTGAACAGCGAGATGCGCCAAGTACCAGTCGGCCGCCGATCCAACCGGCAAGGCCCGTCATGCCACCAACCGCAGAGCAACCTCCTGCAACCAGGGGCTCGCGCTTGGCCAAAAAGTATGATGTCCTGAAGCACTTGGCCGACATCCCAGCAAGGATCTCCATCCTTGAGGCTCTGCGCATGTCATCTGAGATGCGCGAGGCACTCGCTGAAGCCCTGAAAAGCCCCCTCCAGTTTGAGACAGAGGTTGCGGCTGCAGAGGCCTTTCACGCTGAAACGATCGAGGACGCCGAATGTCAGGCAGTTATCTCGTTCTCTGGTAAGGATGAAGACCCTCCTATACAGGGACACATTCGTCCGCTGTATGTCACTGGCCAGTTCAATGGCCTTGAAGTCCGGCGCTGTCTTGTCGACACGGGGTCCGGGATTAACCTGATTCCAACTCGGACGCTCCGGAGATTGGGGTTGTCTGAGGATGACTTGATTCCCTCCGACCTCAGGATCCAGGGGTACGATCGCACCGAGCAAACCCCGGTCGGCAAGATACGTTTGAAGACCCAGTTCGGTGACTTGGTTGCAAACACCGAATTCATGGTAGTCTCTCAGGACACCGCGTACAATGCATTGATGGGCAGGCCATGGCTCCATCTTCACGCGGCGGTTCCCTCGTCATACCACCAGTGCCTCAAATACTCCCTTAATGGTCGAGTGGGCGTGCTTCAAGGAGATGCCTCTCCTTTTGCCTCGTGTGAAGCCCGCTATCTGGACGCGGACTATTACAAGAGCAAGGATAAGCAGATCCTGGCAGGTGAGGTTGAGCCTGTCGCTGTTGCAAGTGATCCCTGGGCAAGTCTGGATGACGCTTACGTCCTCCCGATTCAACGGTTGGACGTCGCCATGGTCTTGACGGTCCGCGAGTCTCCTGATGAGATGGCCGCGACCGCCCGCGCCAGCACCAGTGGCCCAGCAGGATCTGGTAGCCCCAATGCAGTTGCCAACGCAGTCTCTCCCGTGGACGATCCCTCCCCGAGTGGAGAGGATATGGAAGACGCACCCCCAGCCTTTGAGGAGGGCGTCCCCGCCACGGTCGATGAGTTAATACAGGTGAACCTTGGAACCGAGGCCGATCCAAGACCCACATTGGTTAGTGCCGCCATGCCCTCTGAGGAGCGGCAGCAGTACGTGGACTTTCTCAGGCAGCACCGTGATGTATTCGCTTGGGGCTATGACGAGATGCCGGTGCTGGATCCTCAGGTAGCCGTCCACCGCCTTGGTCTCCCGGTGAACCATCGCGGGTTCAAGCAGCCTCCCAGGAAGATGCACCCATCCCACGGTGCCATGGTTGAGGCCAAAGTTGACAAGCTTATCAAAGCCAACTTCGTGAGGGAAGTTCAGTACCCCAAATGGCTGGCCAACATTGTGCCGGTCAGGAAGAAGAACGGGCAGATCAGAGTCTGCATCGACTTCCGCGATCTCAACCGCCACTGCCCGAAGGATGATTTTCCCCTTCCAGTAACAGAGCTGTTGATTGATGCCACGGCAGGGTTCCAAGCCCTCTCCTACATGGATGGATACTCCGGATACAACCAAATTCGGATGGCCCCTGAGGATGAGGAGTTCACTGCCTTCAGGGCCCCCCAAGGTACCTTTTGCTACCGGGTCATGCCCTTCGGCCTGAAGAATGCAGGTGCCACCTATCAACGGGCGATGCACCGCATATTCAAGCCAATCCTCGGCAAACTGGTGGAATGCTACGTCGACGACTTGGTTGTCAAATCGCGCCAGCGTCAGGACCATCTCAAAGATCTTGAGAAAGTGTTCAGCTTCCTCCGGTCTCGCTGCCTGAAGATGAACCCGTTGAAGTGTGCCTTTGGGGTCACCTCCGGAAAGTTCCTTGGATTTGTGGTAAGATACCGGGGTATTGAGATCGACCCAGAGAAAATCAGGGCGATTAGCCAGATGCCTCCCCCAGGTACCGTCCGGGAACTGCAAGGGTTCCAAGGCCACTTAGCCTATATACGCCGATTCATCGCGAATCTGGCCGGAAAGTGTAAGCCCTTTTCTCGGCTCATGAAGAAAGGTGTCACCTATGTATGGGATAAAGAGTGTCAGACCGCTTTCGAGGAAATCAAGCAGTACCTGCTTCAACCTCCGGTTCTGATGCCGCCTGTATCCGGGAAGCCGCTGGTCCTCTATGTGACCGCCCTGGAACGGTCCCTGGGTGCCCTTCTCGCCCAGAAGAACAACGAGGGAACGGAGAATAGCCTCTATTACCTCAGTCGCATGCTCCTCGATGCGGAAGTTAGGTATTCCCCCATCGAGAAGAGCTGCCTGGCGCTCGTATTTGCCGTACAGAAATTACGGCACTACTTGCAGCACCATGAGGTACAGTTGGTTTCTCGGGTAGACCCGTTGAAATATATCCTGAGCCGACCTATGTTGACTGGCCGCCTAGCGCGGTGGGCTGTGATTCTCCAGCAGTTCGACATCAGGTATGTGTCTCAGAAGGCCATCAAAGGGCAAGCATTGGCAGACTTTCTGGCTGCTCACCCAACCTCCGCGGATCAGCCGCTGGATCTAGGCTTTCCTGATGAGACCATTCTCTCGGTTGATCGAGCCGATCCATGCTGGCAGATGCACTTTGACGGTGCCTCCCGGAGCCCCACCGGTAGAAGACTCGATAATCCTAAGCTCAACAGAGTGGGCTTGGGTATCGTCTTCATTACCCCGGAGCGAGTCGTGCTGCCATACTCTTTCCTGTTGTCAGAGGGCTGTACCAACAATGAGGCGGAATACCATGCCCTCATCACCGGCCTCGAGTTGGCTCTCGAGATCGACGTGCCCCGTCTGTGCGTGAAAGGGGACTCCGAGCTGGTCGTTAAGCAGATCAATGGCGACTACGTTGTCAGGAAGCCGGAACTTGTGCCATTGTTGGAGTGCACCCTCCTTCTGATGGCCCGGTTCCCTTCTCGGCCGGAAATTGTCCATGTTCCCCGGTCGCAGAACGGTCGAGCAGATGCTTTGGCCAGCCTCGCTGCGTCACTTGCGGAGCCTGAAGAGGACAACCTGATCGTCTGCGTGACGCGCCGCAGGCTCATCGCTCCCGTTATCCCGGAAGAAGATCGCGGCCCGTTGGTAAGTAACCTCACCACGGTTGCCCCTATGCCCGGAGCCCCGAGTACCCCAGATATGACAGTCGGATCAGCCCCTGATTGGAGGACGCCTTTGGTTGAGTACCTCCAACATGGCATTCTTCCATCGGATCGGGCCGAGCGCGAGCGAGTTCGACGCCGCGCATCGCAGTTCGTCCTCCAGAGCAGTCCCGGCCTGGAGCAGATCCTCTACAAACGCGGATTTGATGGTGTTCTCCTCCGTTGCCTTCAGAGAGTTGAGATCCCACGAGTCATGCAAGAGGTTCATGCTGGTTCATGCGGCGCCCACCAGACTGGGCCGAAGCTGTCCCACCAGATTCGGAGGTTGGGATACTTCTGGCCCTCTATGATCCATGACTGCATCGAGTATGCCAGGAGGTGCCATGCGTGCCAGGTTCATGCGAACTTTGTGCATCGGCCGCCGGAGCCTCTCCATACCACAAGGTATTCCTGGCCCTTTGCAGTCTGGGGACTGGAGGTTGTGGGACCTTACCCACCGGCGACAGCTCGCCAGTGCCGGTTCATTCTGACCGCTACGGACTTCTTCTCCAAATGGGCAGAAGCGATTCCGCTCAGAGAGGTCAAATCCTGTTCGATCGCTGACTTCGTGACCTCCAACATCATCTATCGATTTGGAGTGCCTCACGCTATCCTCACGGATAACAGAACCAATTTCCGAGCAGCCGAGTTGAAGAAGTTGTACGCCAAGTATAACATTCGCTCGAACCATACATCTCGCTATCATGCGCAGGCGAATGGACAGATCGAGGCGTTTAACAAAACCCTCTCTAACATTCTGCAAAAGATGGTTGGTCAGAACAAGAAGAGTTGGCCGGACAAGCTCCCCAACGCCCTCTGGGCTTATCGGACGACGACTCGCAATTCCACCCAGATGACCCCTTATTCCCTGGTGTATGGAGCTGAGGCCGTCCTGCCCATCGAGATCCAGTTACCGTCCTTGCGCACTGCGGTCTACGACCAGCAAGCGCCAGACAGAGTTGCTGAAGCCCGTCTAGTCGAGTTGGAAGCACTGGATGAGAATAGACTTCGCGCTTTGCACAACTTGGAGAGGCATCAAAGCAGAATGGCTCCAGCTTTCAATAAGAAGGTTCGCCTCCGCTCCTTCCTGCAGGGTGATCTAGTGCTAGCCCTAAGAGCACCAATGATCCCCGGCAGGAAGCCGCCCAAGTTGGAGCCCAAGTGGGAGGGACCTTTTGTTGTCCACAAGGTCTATCCCAATGGCGCGTACTCCCTAGCGACTATGGATGGTGAGCGTGTTACTTCTCCCACCAACGCTAGGTTCCTCAAGCAGTACTTTGTCTGAGTGTGCCGACGTCCAGCATGACGTTAAACCGCACATACGTCCAGCATGACGCTAAACTGCACTACGTCCAGCATGACGTTAAACTGCACATTCGTCCCGCATGACGCTAAACTGCACTACGTCCAGCATGACGTTAAACTGCACATTTGTCCAGCATGACGTTAAACTGCACATTCGTCCCGCATGACGCTAAACTGCACTTCATCCTGCACGACGTTAAACTGCACCACGTCCTGCACGACGTTAAACTGCATTCGTCCAGGCTACAAGACGTTAAACTGTTCAGCATTCGTCCGCGCTGCAAGACGTTAAACTGCCATGTGCTTCGTCCCGCATGACGCTAAACTGCACTACGTCCGAGCTACAAGACGTTAAACTGTTTAGCATTCGTCCTGCATGACGTAAAACTGCCCCTCAAGAACTACGTGCGGCTTGATTCCCATCCTTATGGGATACGTAGGACCGCCTGAACATTCATGTTTCAGGCCCAGCCCCATCCTTCGGGAATTTCCATCTCATCCTGGGCCCTTGGTCCAGTTGCCCCCAGGTGTGCGGCGTATGGTGTGAGTGCGGGGCTATGCCCTCATTCACGTCGATTTGCTCGTCACGCTGTACGCCCCCCCACGTTTGGGGATGCCTTCTGCTCCCCCCTTCTTTTTTCCTCATCGTCCTGCATGACGTTAAACTGCACTTCAAGAACTACGTATGGCTTGATTCCCATCCTTATGGGATACGTAGGACCGCCTGGACATTCATGTTTCAGGCCCAGCCCCATTTCCCGGGAATCTCTATCCCGCGTTGGGCCTCTGGCCCCAGTTCCCCTCCTTTTTTGTGCGAGGCGTATCGCGTGAGCGGGGGATTATGTCCTCATTCACGTCGGTCTACTGGCCGCGCCGTACGCCTCCCCCGTGTGTGGGACTACCTCACACCCCTCATCGTCCTGCATGACGTTAAACTGCCTCTCAAGAACTACGTATGGCTTGATTCCCATTCTTATGGGATACGTAGGACCGCCTGGACGCTTGTATTTCAGGTCCAGCCCCGTCTCTTGGTTGATCACGAGGATCTGCCCTCTTTTGGTTGCTCTCAGGGTGAGTCCTCCGACCCTTTCCGGAGATCTGTTAACATGTTTTGGGTACTTCGGCCTATGACTCGTAGTGTTAGATTCAATCCCGACAAGTCCTGTGTTGCTTGTCAGGCCTCGCGCTTCCTCTTATTCGAGCCTTCACTCAAAGGGATCCTCGTTAGCGGTTTGGGTACGATGCCTCAGTGCTCTCCCACCGCTCCGGGTCGATTTACCGGCGGGTCTTGGGCCGCAAATCGATATGAATCCTGCGATGGAGCGGTTGATGCTCGTTTGCTTGCCCCGTCTTAGGCTGACGCGATCGGATGTTGTGTTGCGAATGCGTCAGCAACATCCTTGATCGCCATGTCAGCTCCTTCAGGCTCTGAACATTGGTTGCGCAGTCCTCATCACACTCCGCCTTTATGCGTTGTAGTGGAATCTGGACACTCTTTTCATACTGACCTTCAGTACACCTTTACACGTTAGGCAGACCAACCAAGGTAATGATGTCGTTCGAGGCTCCCATGATCTGAGCACCAAGGATATATGCGGATGTTCTCCCCAAGGGCCATGCGTAGCTAGACCCTCGTCCCCATAAGGAGGGAGGAGTCGCTCGAACAATCGCGTTCTGAGCCCAGTATGCCTGGAGGCTAGCATCTCTGCCCCTCGGGTGATGGACATACGCAGACCCCCATCCCAAGACTCTTCTCCTGGAATCGTGCGTGACCGCAGGGCTGGGTATGCTCCCACCTCCGCTGTGTCCGCCGTACCGCGGTAAGCGGATTCCTCCATGGTCCGAACCACACGACCTTAAACTGTGTTGTCTGGTCCTACCACACGACCATAAACTGTGATCGTCTTGGCCGCCCGACGAGAAAACGGCACTGCATCGTGATGTTCCCCTCAGGGAACACTCATGTTGGGCGCTGGTTAATAACCACGCCATTCATCAATGCCTTCCGTGGATTAATTATTGTGGCGACGCCAGAGATTTCTCAATCACAGGCATGTCGCCGCACAAAGAAAAACCATTCATCTTTAAGGACAAACAAGAAATATCAAATGCCGCTCCTTTTGTGTGCGAGGGTCAGACCCGCACTCTTCCCCGCGCTGGTGCCCGATTGTGTTGCGCCGCGCTTCAAGAACTACGTGCGGCTTGATTCCCATCCTTATGGGATACGTAGGAACGCCCGGATGTTTGAAACTTTGGGTCCAGCCCCCCATCTCTTAGAGATTCCCCCTTCTCTGGGGAATCCGCCGCCTTCAGGTCACCCTCAAGGCGTGTTCCCCGACCCCTTGCAGTGGTCCACCGGTGTCAAGAGTACTCTGGTTTATTGCCAGGAGGGTCAGGATCCGCTTGGTCAGGTTTCCTCCGCTTTTCAGGCTTCGTGCTCCCTTTCATTCGGACCCATCGTCTACGCCCTGGGTGGAGCCCCCGTGAACGGTTCGGACACAATGCCTCAGTGCTCTCCCACCGACTCGGGCCGGTACCCCCAATGGCCTCGGGCAGCAAATCGATATGAATCCTGCGATTGAGCGGTCGATGCTCATTTGCTGCCTCATTCCACCAACGATTAGTGCGATGTTGATGCTGCTTTTCCGCCACGGTCGGCAGTACTCTCATATCGTCACGTCGGTGCTCCCGGTCCTCGAGTGAATGGCCGCATGATTCACATTTCCCACCTCCCATTCTGACCAGGCGAAACCTCGGCACTCTCGACACTATCACTCAGTGCATCTTCGCATATCCAGGGGATATGACCAGATGCGGCGTACTTTGAGGTCCTTATGGTCCGAGCTCTAAGACCTTAAACTAAGATCTCTCCTTATGGTCCGAGCTCTAAGACCTTAAACTAAGATCTCTCCTTATGGTCCGAGCTCTAAGACCTTAAACTAAGATCTCTCCTTATGGTCCGAGCTCTAAGACCTTAAACTAAGATCTCTCCTTATGGTCCGAGCTCTAAGACCTTAAACTAAGATCTCCCCTTATGGTCCGAGCTCTAAGACCTTAAACTAAGATCTACCCTTATGGTCCGAGCTCTACGACCTTAAACTAAGATCTCCCCTAAACGGGATTCTACGTCCTGCATGACGTTAAACTGCACTCTCAGAACTACGTGTGGCTTGATCTCCAGCCTGATGGAGTACGTAGGAACGCCCGGGCATCTCAACTCGGGTCCAGCCTCAGGGATCGTTAAGTCCCGCCCCTCCTCGTCGCCGGCCGTCTGGCCTGACTTCGGGTAGAGTGGTGCAGTTGTGATATTCTCCCCGATTCAGCTCGGGATGCCCCATCGCAAGGATGGGAAGCGACAGTTTCCTCGTCAGAGAGGTGCTGTCTGAGAATTGAGGTGACTCACGGCCAGATTAGTGCATCCGCCTAATACGTTTTCCCCACGGTGGCGCAATTTTGAGAGCGTTGGATTCTGTCCGAACAAATCGTCACTTCGCCCCACGCTTCGCATGCCCTGTTGATCTGGATTTTCCACCCTTGTGTCTGAAGGAACCCCAAAGCGGTATTCATGATGACATGTGGTCCGCCTCCTGCAATATGAATGATGGCCTTTCTCGGTCCGTCTATTGCAGTTGTTATGGTCGATCCACTGTCCGCCTACCGTCTTGGGCATTTCCTGGAAGGCCGACCGTTGTGGATGTCTGGATTCGGGACACGCGATTCACCCTTTCTCATTTCCCTATGTTCGGATAAAATCTCAACGCCCCTAGCATTGTCCCGCTCGTGTGTTGGAACAGGTTGGGGGAATGGTACATTGATTAGGTCTGAGGTCTCCTTTCCTAGGAATGACCTCCCTCTTTTCTCCAGAAATCCAGGCCCAATTATGGATGCCTGATGCTTGGTTAACACTCCCGCAAGACAACGAATTGTGGTTGAGCATATTAAACCAAAAGATGCAGATAAATATATTGATTCATACAGATGGATCAAAGTAGCGGAAGCAAATGTTTTGGGAATGGCAAAACAAAGCCCTTAGGGATTAGCGTGCTGAATGAGTCTTTCTAATGCCGCTACCCTTTGGCTGGTGGCCTCCAGAGCTGCTTCTCGCTCTCTGCGTACCCTCTCTTCGTCGGCGGTCGCAACACGCAGTTCGTCGATTCTGGCCTGTGCACGCTCCCGCTCGACTTGAATTGTGACCATCTGTTGGCCCGCCCCCGTCAGCTGTACTTGGGCGTCAACCAGCTGAGCTGCTAGTTGCTCCACAAGCTCGGTACACGTCGCGATGAAGGCCTCCTTCTCTGCCGCCTGCCCTTCGAGGCGCCGGACTTCCTGCTCCGCCGCGAGGAGCGCCCGCGTGCTCTCCGACATGTCCCGACTTTGTGTGACGTCGGCACGCCGGCAGCTCTCGCGCATCTTTTCGGCCATGAAATCACGGACCGTCAGATGGAGGCGTTGAGCATCAGCTCCCCCGGCACACAGGAAGCGCAGCCAGGTTTGAAGTGATCCCATGCGCCCCAGCCACTCCGACGGGTCTCGCTTGAGGAAGCGCTGGATGCACTTCCACCCCCTGCGGCGCGTTATCCGGCTCTCCTCGACCGCCTCCACGTCCGAGTCGTCCATCTCCTCGGGATCGGCATGCCGGTAGGCAGGGAAGGCAGCCAGCAGGTCTGCTGCAGGGTCCGCCCCTGGGAGGTCCTCATGAGGGATAGGTTCCCCAACATCCGGGCGACCTTCTTCTCTCTCCCCAGTGGCGCTGACACCCTCGTCAGCCCCCAACCTCTCTCCGATGTCAGCACCGCCGATGTCCGGAGCCCCCTGATCAGCAGTTGGTGGGGCCGGCTCGGTTTGGGAAGTCTGTTCCGGGGCAGGCAGCATGTCCACCACTGGTCCACTCGTAGATGGCCCGGGTTCGGCAACCCGACGAGCCTCCAATGTTGAGATCACTGCGCGGGGCATGCCGTGGTTAGTCACGGATCGTCAATGGCAAGCACCAGCAGTAAAGTAGGGAGACTTACGGGAGTTCGGAGCGTCGTCTTACGCTACCCCGGTCGCCGCAGGAACAGTTGCAGCAGGGGACCCCTTAGCGCTTGTCAATTCAATGATAGGTGTCTGGCCCCCGCCTTGTCCTGCTAGCGCCCCTCCTACTCCCGCTGAGGATGCCTGACCAACATCCGTGCGCTCCTGAGAAAGATGGAGAAATGGGTTAGAAGCTGCATAAGAGAGTGGATGAAGCAGATTGAGTAGGGATAGAAGCGGGCCTCGAGGAGCTCAGTGACATCAACGTTGTCAGAGCCGGCCACCTCGCCGCTCTCCCGTGGGCTCCCCTGATGGGATCTTCCCTCGGAGCCTTCATCCTCCCCCATTTCCTCCTCTTCCTCGGAGTCGTTGCTACTGTCGTCTTCTTCCGGCGGCATCTGTTCCGGATCGGGCTCGAGACCGAGCATCACCTTCACCAGAAGGGATGGCTCCGCGCGCTGACCACGTTGGCGCGCGTACTCGTCCATGGCCGTCAGATACGCATACTGCCGGTTGAAGTCCACCCTGTCGGCAATGTGGAGGCGCCCGACCTCTGGCAGATGGATTCCTTCTCTGATAATCTTTCGCCAGATGGCGTCGGTCCCCAGTGACTGCCGCAGGGTCATCTAGGCCGACCACAGCGCCGGGAAGACTGCATCGTGGGAGGGTTCGAGCAGACGTCTTACCTGCTTCCCGGGCCGCTCTTCGACCGCCGCATGTGCCCCCTCTCTGGGCGCCGAGGTCGTAGCGGCAGCCTGCGATGTGCCCGCCGCCGAAGTCCCTGCCCGCGCCGGCTCCGCTGCTTGGCGCGCCTCCGTTCTCCCCCGTGTGGCGGCGCCTCGCCTCCTTCCTTGACGCCCGGTCTCCGCACGGGTAGCCTCGAGCCGCCGAACTAGCTTCCGCAAGAGCCCCTCAGGGTACGCGATGGCCCAGTGTTCGGCGTACTCGGTTGCCAAGCCTGCGTCAACTCCGGTAGGAGGGAGAGTGATGACGTCGCCAGAGCCGAAAGTGGCAAACATCAGCCACATCTGGCGAAGGACGCCAGGGTTCGTCTCCTCCCGGACAGCAGTGAATACCCTCTTCGGCATCCGTTGAAGGCACCCGAACTGCCTGGCGAAACGGGTCGGCACGTAAGGCTCGCAGATCACCTCCCCGTCGATCCGAGCCACGAGCACCCCGCCCCGCATGTTCAGGAAGTACTCATGCTGCTCCAGCGGACCCTGCCCGTTGTCGATCATTTGGCCAACGGGAGTGGGGAACGGACTGAAGTTGAAGTTGGCATGATTGCCAATCCGGATCCGCACGCCCTCCTCACTTAGGGTCATCGGAGCGACCCCCGCGATGTTCAGCAGGGAGGGTCGCAGGCCGTTGCCCGGAGGAATGATGGCGTTCGGAAACGTGTACCCACCGAGGTGAGCAGCCACCCAGCCGTGGAAGAACTAAAAGGGCCCACAGATCCTTCGTGGCGACCCCCCTCGTGAGATGCGTCCCAAGATGGCATACAGCCTCGCCAGCACTGGGACCCCGAGGTTGTATCTCTTGTTGGCGGCCATAGCGCCTGCCACCGCCAGTGTCGCCGGGCGAACGCCCATTCTCGCGTCCCGCACTGGCAGGAGCCACCCACTCAGAAAGGCGGCCAGGAACGCCGCGTACCGGACATTTGGGTCCCGGGCCTCGATGACGCGGTACCCCCTTGAGCGGTAGTCGCCCGTCTCCAAGACCCGCCAGTACGACCCGTTCCGACTCCTCTGAGCTGCGGTCGGGCACCGCTTCCCCCTGCCTGGCATCTTGACCGCCGGGTCATGCTCCAAGAACTGGCCAAACCATTCCTTGTAGGCTATGTCCTTCTGGAAGTCTTTGATCCCGAGCCGCTGCGTAGCCAGGTCAAGCAGATGCCAGGTCAGGATGGGAGTCCGTGACCTGTCCTCCCAGATGTTCTTCGGTGGCAGGAACTCATCGTATTGGTAGCCCTCCAGCGGGATACCTCTGATGCAGTGGATGTCCCAGAGACCGATGCCGACCTCCCCATGGTGAAGATGGAAGGTGTTGGTATCCGGAGACCATCGGGTGAACAGCTCCGGCCCGAGCTCGGACTGCTGGTAGAAGTGGAACTGCGACGTCCACACCGCCTCGAACAGGCCGATGTACCGCAGCTCCTCTGCGAAGTGATCGCAAGTGTGGCGTACCCAGAACGCCCAGGCCCACTCGCTGGTGAAGTTGCCCCCAGACCGCAAGTCCCAGTCCTTCAGCCAGCCCTTGGTGTCGTCCGTGACGCTCTGGCGATATATGCTCGAGTAGAGGGCTGGAGAATTTTCCGCAGTAGGCTCACCCCCATCAATGGTTCGCGTCCTCGGGTTCAGGACATAGACATCCAAGTGTCTGGTCTCCCTGGCAGGATGCCCATTGTTGGTGATGTTATAGCGGAGAAGCTCATCCTCCCGGGTCACCCAGGTCCGCGGCGCATCAATCTCGAACCCTGGCACCAGGACCTCATCTAGGATGCCGAAGTTCCAGAGCGGCAGGTTGTCCGACAGTGGATATGTCTTCTGGGCCGGCGTTAGTAAGTCGAACAAGGATTGATTGTTGGAAACAATCTCCTTGGCTCCGTAAACCTCCTCGTTCGTCGCCATCTCAGCCCTGCGAGTGGCGGCATCCCCCTCATTTCCTCTGTGCGCGGCCATCTCAGAAGTTTCGGGAGTCGTGCGGGTTAAGGGATGAAGCGTGCGGGATCGGACGAGGCTGGTAGAGAAGTTTGAAGGTTGGCGCGCAATCCAAGTGGGCGGCGCGCAATTGGGAAGACTGTCGCGCAATGTTCCGGGTTTTCGCGCAAAGACAGGCGAAATTCGGACGGTTTTGCGCGACGAGCGGGCGAAATCCGCGCCGGAAAGGGCAATTTCGCGCACGAGAGCAGAGATGCTTATCGCGCGGAAGGCCAGTGTACGGCACGGAGGGACCCAGTGCCCCTATTTATAGGCGAGGCCGGGGTCCGCGACGCGTGGAAAGCGCTTTGCGCGACCGCAGCGGCAAATTTCGCGACCGGCGCCCCTTTTTGCGCGCCTAAGTCCCGCGCCGCCCAGGACTTCGGCATTCCGGCGTCTCCCTCGGAACCCGATCGTTGCGACCTCTCGCCGATCAGATTCCGAGGGGGGGCTTTTGTAGACGCCGGAAAAGTCCGTTGTTCCCAAACGAAGCTCCGGATGCGGAAAGCGAGGTCATATTCGGAGTCGGAAGAATGTTTCGGAGGGCCCAGAGGCCTTGCGCGGAATTTCAGAGGTCTGCGCGCAAAGATGATGATCCGCGCGCAAAACCCCCGGGATGCGCGCAACTCCCTTGCGCGCCGTGCCCGATTCCGCGCCCGTGAGGAGAATTCCGCGCTCGCGCCTTGGATTCCGCGCCCGGGGTTGACTATAAATACTAGGCGACCCCCAACGTTTCAAAGGTTGCTGGAAGTCGAACGGTCTCCCGCGCGCGCAATTCAACCCCTTCCGCGCGCAATGCCGATCTTCAGGTAACCTCCTTTCTTTCGCGCAACAGAGCCTTGGGGTCCGCCTTCGCGCGCAATCCCCTTGGCTCCTTCCCTTTGAATAAATTTCAACCCGAAGGCCTTTGCGCGCAAAAGAAGCCTCTCGCGCGCAATTGCCCCCGGGTGCGCGCAATCCAACCCGATTGCGCGCACCCCCCATTTTCAAAGTGGCCATTCGTTAGAGAATGAGCCGTTGCCCCCGCGCGCTACCCGAAGCCCGGTGCGCGCAATCCCATTCATCCGCGCGCGAAGCGCTGGCCCAATTGCGCGCCAGCCCGCCATTTTGCGCGCCGATCCGCGGTTTTGCGCGCAAAGCTCCTCTTTTGCGCGCAATCCGCCAGGGTCGCCTCCCTTGACCCCCTTTGGGTACCCGCCTGAGTGGCGCTCGATGGTCTTCATCGCAGGTGCCCGCGTTGTGCGTCGTCTTTCCGTGCGCCCCCCCCCCCCTAGGCTCGCGCGAAGTGACACGGACCTACCGACGGCTTTATCGTCCAGCATGACGTTAAACTGCATATTCGTCCAGCATGACGCTAAACTGCACCACGTCCTGCACGACGTTAAACTGTATACGTCCAGGCTGCATGACGTTAAACTGCCTAGCCCCCATCGTCCGCGCTGCAAGACGTTAAACTGCCAAGTGTTTCATCCTCAACACACGACGTTAAACTGTACTTCGTCCGGCAAGACGTTAAACCGTCCGTTTCGTCCTCAACACACGACGTTAAACTGTACTTCGTCCGGCAAGACGTTAAACCGTCCGCATCATTCGATCCCGTGATTTGCACGCAGGGTCTCCCCCGGTTTGGACGTGGCCCCCACCCGCTCGTCTCTGCAGGGATGTCGGGATTGTCCCCCTTTTGGGACGATTTAATGGGAGTGGCTTTTCCCTACGGGGGCAGGGTATTACAAACCCCTAGTTTCTCGTGGGAGGCTGCACATGTGTATCTCCATTGCGCCTCCCCACTGCCGAAGCCAGTAGAGGGTGTGACTGGGATCGAGGTGTCTTCTGCTTTCGGTCCAAGTCCCTTCCAACTGAGTTTTGCCGCATCCGGGCTGCCCCAAGTGCGTAAGTCCTGACAGAATGAACTACGTGGACTTTGATCCCTGTCTTCTATACAGGGTACGTAGGAAGCCTCCCTGAGGTCCAAGCCCGCCACCTGGTCGTCCCGGTCGTATTTACGTCGGTTCGTCCATCAGTGGACCCCTCCAGGGTTCACGCTTGCGTCGATTCACCTATGAATCCGCCCCTGTGGGAGACTGCCCGTGTGTATCTCCACTGTGCCTCCCCACAGCCCCTTTTTCCATTTCTCCTTTTATCGTCCAGCATGACGTGAAACTGTGATCCACCCAGCCATTCCATCCCCCTCTGTGCGAGGTGGTTCGGTTCAATCCTCCGCCCGGCGGCCTAGACCTCTTCGTGAGTCGGCTTGCCGACGTCCAGCATGACGTTAAACTGTATACCCGAACTACGTTGACTTTGATCCATGCTAACGCGCGGTACGTAGGAAGCCTCTACGGGGTCCAAGCTCTTCACTCCATTATCCATCCTGATCCTTACCCGGGCCGCCACATCCCGGTGGGGTCATGCCACTTCACTCCACTCCACATCATTTGGGAGGCCGCCCATGTGCTGGCCCCAGCGTCGGAGGTTCCCCGCAAGGGGTTCTGTCATCTGATCCACTTTTCGTGTTGATCGGTCTGATGCCGTCCCCGCTGGACGTTAAACTCGCGACATACCCCGTGTTAAACATGGGAAGCTGAGGAAAACCTCAGGTGACACAGTTCCCCGCACCTAGTACGGGATGCCTCAGGCCATCATGCCTTCGAGAAGCCCTATTAGGGACGGAAGACAGACGTGCAGAGCCGTAGTGCTACGACACGCCCCCAGCACCCAGAGCCACCCGGCCTTCTCACCGCAGGTTGCTGCCCCGCCCAGACTCCTTGGAGCGTCCGGGCGGAAGCAGCGTAATTAACCGGTGTCCATGAAGATATGGCGCCGGGAACAAGATTCACGAACATTCTTAAGTCTATGAGGGAGACCCGGATTAGGCGACGAGTTCCAAGGAGACGTCCAAGGAAGGAGGAGCCGACATCCCATCATCCCGGTTTCGATCAAGGAGCAGACGCCCCTGAATAAGGGATGAATGCCGCCCGCCCTTGGAAAGCGGGACTGCGGGACCACAAGCCGCACGCCCATCCCCTCGGGTTGACGGGTGCACGCGCGAACGCGTCCTGGCGGAACAGCGTAACCCGACGCACATCCGCACCGAAACAGTCAAGTAGAAAGAAAAAGATTAATGTAATATAGGATGAGTTAACACAATTTAACAACATGTTTCATCAATGGAATAGATCTTAGGGTATGTTCATAGAGCGAGGATTTTTGTCTTTAGAATCAAAGATGCATCTATGAGCCATGGAGAAGTGAAAAACCAAACATGATTAAGTGACTAAAAGGTCTAATTCCACACAATAAATTTTTGAGATAACCATGAAAAATATCATAGATTATGGTCAATGAGTTTGGAACATGGATGATTGGGTAACTCTTTTATGTGGGTATAAACTATAGCAAAAACCACTAGGCCCAGACAATAAATTATCTGTGTTGGGAAAATCCTAGTGAGGGGATTTCCATGACACTTGGAAGTGCACGAATTGAGGTGGAAAATTTGATCAACGGATGTCCCAATGACACTAACTTGCTTACTCAACATGAAATAGTGCACAAAGGGATAACACAAAGAGTATTTGAGATCCACAAAAACAAATGGAGAAGAAAATTATGAGTCATTATACCCACTATGTAGATCATAATGGGGGTGGAATGATGAAGAAGTGTAGATGCTTAGAATAATAAAAACACAAAATCCATATCATTTTACTACGATGGGGATAGAGAAATGGGGGTTGACCACTGGCCCTATTCAAAATGTGAGTCAAGTCTCAAAAGTTCATCGAATATTTTATAGGGAATTGTCACAAAAATCGAAGATGACACATTATGGAAGGAGACCAATCCATGAGGGTGGACCATTACATGTAGAAAATGATGTTTATCCAAAAAAATGAATGTATTGTGGAATAGAAATAGATTGGGTTATATCCATTTATAGTCCATAACATTTTGGTTTACACAATAGAGTATTCGATCACTACTATAGGGTGTATTCGAAGGAGGGAGATGAATCCCTTCTCAATGATGAGGGTCTTCATGGTTTTTTTCAATGTGGAATTGTAGTACACAAATGATGAATTCCGTGAAATATATAGTGTGGGAGATCATGGAATTAAATAGTATTACATCACAAAATGTGGATGTGAAGCCATGTCATACATAGAACATTATGTGTCATGTGATAACAACATAGGGTAAGGTAACCGTTTAACATAGTGTGGTTAGGATGATAGAAAAATATACTACAGCCATAAGTTAAGGAAGTTCCTTCATATAGTTTAATGAAATGTGATTATGGTAATCAATGGATTTCATTTATGGTCACATAGCTTAGACCATGGTTGTTGATGTTTTAGGCCTCAAAACATTGAGAAAAAATCCGTACAGTTTAATGTGATGTGAACATGATTTTTTCCCATATTTTAATTGATGTGACCAAGATGAAAGATTTTTTTTTTCAATTTATAATTGTGAGACGACGATTCTATTTCCACAGTTTAAAGCCATATGAGAATAATGCTAACTTGTAGTTCCCCAAGGGTTGAAGGGGACTCATGAGTTGTTGAAGTGGGGATGACTATGGATGGAATGATATAACTCCCTCAATACATTGGTTCAATGGTAACTAAAAGGCATGGAATTATGGATTGTCAGTATGATATCGATATAGAGACCAGGATGCATGGAATACTAGGGATTCAATACGATTGGGTGACGGTGCCTAGATGGCATGGATTCTAGGAGGGTCTACTTAATGGGGAGATGGATCATGAAATTCATGGAAGCATGGACTGTTGGTACCATTGTGAGATGGATACTGGAATGCGTTAATGCCTAAAAAAATTATAATATAGGGAGATGGAGCTCCAAAAGGTGTGTATGTTCGTATTATCAGCATGAAGAGGAAATGAAGCTTTCAAAGGAGTATATGTTAGGAGCATCGGTATGATGTTTTGATAGAACCTGAAATTCCAGGATTTATGGTGTGTTGGTATGATTGGGAGATGGATCCTATAAGGCGTCAAAGAATAGAACGTCATATCACAATGTAGAGTAACCCAATATATTATATAAAAACCATTTACCTAATGTTTTTCCATCATATAAAGACATTTTATTATTGCAGAGGGAGGACCTATGTGGTGTCTTATATTTGAAATATATGGAGTACCTCCATGATGTCCAATGATTGTGATGGGGAGGAGCTTCATGAAAAATTATAGAGGTGTTGGGAGTATCTCTTTAGTGGCTAATGATGGTAACAAGAAGGACCTCCATGATAGGTTATAGTTATGTTGGGTGGACCTCTACATTGGATGATGATAGCATCATGGAGGACCTCAATTCTAAATTATATCTATGTAGGGAGGATATCCATATATACTGTTGATGTAAACAAAGAGGATTCATGTTCCTGATTATAGTAGTGTGAGAAGGAGCTATAGAGTGGTAGATAATGGAAATAGGGAGGACCTTCAGGCTAGATGAAGTTGGTGCGAGGGGGTGACTGAAATGGATGATAATGGTAATTGTCATAACCATTATTCCACATGAATACCATGGAGGGAGGAACTATATAATGTATAATAATGGAAATTGGGAGGCCCTATATATAGGATGATAGAAGTGTGTGGAGCACTACCACAATGGATAATGAAGGGAACATGGAGATCCTGTGTGCCGATTGATAGTAGTGCATGGAGGAAATCCACAGTGGTGGTGTGTGAAGGATATAAAGAGTGGAGAACCTCCAAGAGGAATGGTTTTTGTGTGTGGAGTACATCTATAGTGGCTGATTATGGCGATGTGAAGGACCTCTAATCAAGATGATGTATGTCTGGGAATGACCACTAAAGCTGTTGACGATGAAAATGGGGAGGACCTCTATGCCAAATTATTTTTGTGTAGGGAAGTACTTCATTTGGGAAATTGTGGAAATAAGGAGGACCTCCGTACCCGATGATATTATTGTGGGGAGGAAATACAAAATGGATTCATGTGGTGTTAGCATTGAGCCGATGGTGGTGGGGCGGTTTCCACCTACATGGCCCATGAAGATTGAAGTGTCAATGAGGAGCCAATAAATTTAGGGGTAAGGATTCACACTACATGCACCATTAGGGAGACAATTCATGTTAGGATCCATTTGAGTCATGGGGAGGAAACCACCTATGTAGACAATAATGGTGGCCAAGTCGGTGAGGATCCAATGTAGTCCAGAGAAGGAATCCCCATTACTGGACCATGAGGGAGACATTGTCAGTGATGAGTTAATGGAGTCTAGGGGAGGATTCCCACTATGTGGTCTACGATTGTAGTAATGTTAGTAAAGAGTTGATGGAGTTGGGGGAGGATATCGCTGGATGGCATATGATGTCAGTTGTGTCGATGAAGAGCCTATGTAGTTGAGGGGAGGTGGATTCCCCCAACCTAGCCTCTGAGGGCAGAAGATTTAGGGAAAGGATGATGGATTTGCGGAGAAGATTCACCATACATGGCCCTTGAGTATGGTTGTTTCAATGAGGATTCTATGGATTCAGGGGTGGATTCCCCCTTCATAGACCATGAGGGTGGAAGAGTCAGTGCCAATGGATTTTTGGGGGGAAATACCCCCTATGTAGTCCATGATTCCATAAATATTAGAAAGAAGAAGATACTGTTGGGGATGGATACCCCCCCCCCCCATTTCCCATGAGGCCGGTGTTATCGACAGGGAGTCGATGGAGTCTGGGGGAAGATGCCCCATGTGTGACCTATGAAGGTGTAATAGTCAGCAAATAGCTGATGGATTCTTTGGAAGATTCCCCCATGTGTTATTTATTATGGAGGTGCTTTCAGTGAGATGCTAATAGAGTCAGGGTTGGATTCTCCTATTATACTCTTGAGGGAGTCAGTGTCGGTGAGGAGCTGATGGAGTCGGGGGTGGATGCAACCTACACAACCTATGAGGGCAATGATGTCGGTGAGAATATAATAGAGTTAGGGGATGGATTACCTCATCGTGGAGAATTATGGTGTTAGAGTCTGTGAAGAGGCATTGGAGTTGAGGGGAGGATGCCCCTAGCACAACCCAAGATGGACACAATGTCGACGAGGAGTTTATCAAGTCTGATAGTTGGATTCCCTCTACATGGTCCATGAAGGTGGATAAGTCAGCAAGGAGCAGATTAATTCATGGGGTGTATTCCCTCTAGATATCCTATGATGGTGGATGTGTTGTTGAGGAGCCGATGGATTCAGTGGGCTGGGGGGATGCCCCATCTGTGTACCATTAGGGAGGCAGTGTTTATTAGAAGCTGATGGTGTTTTGGTTGGGTGGGTGGATTCCCTTGATATTTCCCATGAGGGAGGTGGAATCGATGAAGAGAAGAATGAGTCAGGGGTTGATTCCCATGCTTCGACCACATGGGTTTCAAAGTCGGTTAGTATATGATGGATTAAAGGGGGAGGATCCCCCTTTCATTGACCTTGAGAGAAATATTATTGGCTAGAATCCAATGGAGTAGGGTTTGAATTCTCCCTATGCAGCCCATGAGGGAGTAAGAGTCTACATGGAGCTGATGACCCTTTGTTTTCACAAACCCATTTTTCCTAAACATTTCTCACATGAAGATAAGGTATTGACATGGTTGATGCATCATCATTTTTAGTCTCGAATATTTTATCTTCTCATAGTCTATTGACAAGTGACTCATGTATGGTTCATCATTTTTTTCTAACGCTTTACATGGATGGTAAACTGACATTCATGGTGATGTGTTATCCTGACCCAATGTTCCTTATTTCCAATGGTGGGAACCATTCATCACTTCATCATAGATGTATTCTACTAAATCAAGAAAATATTATTGGTTGACGGACCCTCCTTATGTGGTTCCCTTCTCAGAATTCATCTCTGAGTTTATGTCTCCCTCATAAAATTTATTCATTGTTAATTGAACTAATACTTAGTTATATCTCACTATGAATTCCGGTTAATTAAGGTACTATTGTCTAGAAATTCAAAGGGGTCTTGACAAGGGTGAAATATAAAAACCCTTTTGATATTATTACATTCATACATGATTTAATGACAGAAAATTGAATTTAATAAAAACCAAAAGATCAAAAATTCTACTATATTGTTAAATTTAGAACATTACATGACAACATTAAACATGAAATACCATATAATTATTGAAAACATACATTACATTAACAAAAAATTTCTTTGTAAATAACATTGAATGGGATAACATGGGGACATACATAAGAACTTATTGAGCTATAAATTCCAGTATGAGAATAAAAATGGAATGAAATTTGGAATAAATTATATGTTAGGATGTACGGATTTTAATGGACCATAAAAGAAACAAGACCATAAAGGCATTATATAAAATGATAATCATAACATTGAAATGGGGCATCATCTTAAAAGAATTCATCATTGGTGAAGGTTAAACTTCTAAGATATCATATTAGAAAAATTACCATAAATGAATGAGGTAATCCCTTTTTCCCAAGATGATGTATCATGATACAAAACATTATCCAATTCGTTGTAGCACTATATAATATTGGGCACACCAATCACGATCATTTCATTCTAATGCTTATGTGTGCCATAATGATTGTACTGCATGGATTCATTCCTCATCATAATTTATTCAACAATCAATGGGGGTCAAATAAATACATGTAAGTGCTCAATAAAAATGTATTTCTTTATAAAGTTGAACACCCTCTATATAGGAATGGGTATGGTATTCACTACATGATGATTTTTTCATGGAAAATCATGGAGTAATATTGGTAGGATAACAACGTGGATTAAAAAATAATATTTTTTTTTATAACAGTGGAAGGGTCCTCTCATCATATATAAATTAGATTGAAGGTAATAGGATCATATAAATAAATTTACCATTATACAGAATTTTGAAATAGATGGCGTAATATAATAAATAAACATGAAGAAAAAGAAGAAATGGAATAACTCATACAAAATGTTGGCATGGTAACAAGTGTAAATGGGACGGACTTATTATAAATATAATGGTATCTATACTTTATACATAATAAGGTTGTTGTAGGGGTTTTTATAGAACATACCCCATTATTTATTAAAAAAATAAAAGTTTGTAACAATATATGGTTACATGGATAAAAATGAGAATATAGGGAACCATTATTTGAGTGTTTGACTCCAAAATCATGAAGAGGGGATTATTTACATCCTTGTATTCCTTGGGAGGAATATAGAGAGAGTTATACATATTAATTATGTGATCCAATGATTTTTAGTGAATAAAAGTGGGATATTGTGTTGGTATAAATAGGAAAAGAGGGGGTAATTTTTTTAATATTTTACAAACATAGCTTTCAAATATCATAAAATTTAATATTTAAAACCATAGACTATCCCATATTATATTACCATATTTTATTCAAAATAGTAATTGTAAATAATATTTTCAAGGTCATTGGAAGATGATATTAAAATATTAGTAATCCTTACATGGAGGTGAGTCATATTATTCAAGATATGAACTTAAATTAAAAAAATATATTATAAATTTTAGAGGATGCACACAGGACTTATAAAATAATAGAAATAAGTATAAAATTAATTATTAAAAATGTATACTTATATTTGGCCAAATATACCTTCTTAGTGTTTACTACATCAATATTTGTCCATAATGATGTTATAAAACACTCTATATTTATATGATATTTAACATTCACCCAAAAATTTTATAGGACATAGAAAATTAAAAACAATTAACCTCTGGATAATTTGGAAACCATTATTCTAGAAATAATATTAATTTTATTTAATTAATACTCTATATTTGTGAATTTCTACTTTCGAAATGAAAACTGACACATATTGAAAATTTACAAGTTTTGATAAAAACTTATTTTTAAACCATAATAATGATTACAATTGAAATTATAAAAATCATATTATCATTTATATTCAATAAAATTAATTTAATTATAATATTTTATTAAAATATTATTTCATTCAAAAATCCATTAATCCACTAAAAATAATTTATTAATTGAGTCCGAATATTAACCAAATATAATATTTTTAGTTAAAAAATAATTAACAAAGAAATAATAATAGAATGAATGTATATTCATTATCATATAAAAAACATGTACACATTCATAATGATAGGGTCTTGGTATATTCCCCTTTCATTCAACAACATATTCACTATGATTAAGGTGTGTGATGGAAGAGATTTCATGGGGTTTTTTGGTGAACATGGATTGGGTCGTAATCATAATGAGCTTGAAATTCCCCCATAAATGATTTTTCTCATGATAATGTTATTATATCTAGTCTTGGTATTCATATAGGAAAAACCCTATAAATTTTATCTCCCTCAAAACCTATGATAAATGGGATTTATAGGGAATGATTGTACTTATTTAGACCATTTACTCCTTTTTCTATGTCGAAAAGATTTTTTAAAACACTATATTTACACTAGTCACATGAGAAATGTTCCACGATTATATTATAAATGATAAATATACTTAATTTTCAATTAAATTAAATTTTATATAATAAAATAAACAAATTGAATGAATTTTCAATAAATACATTAAAAAACAATACACATTATTAAATCAAAAAGGGAAATTTCATTTATAATAGTATAGTTCGTTACAATCACCCCACTTAAGAAATATCACCCTTAAAAGTTTCATTTCACACATAAAAATAGATGATGGTAACATTTTTTTATGAACTCCTATGGTTCCAACATTTCTTCAATAATCTTGTGGTTTCTCCACAATACTTTGACCTAGTGAATTATCTTATTCTATAGAACATAGTCTCTATGATCTTTGAAATTCACTATATTCTTCACATAATATAGGTTATTCTCCAATGGTACCACCTCTATATTGAGTACATGATAAGGGTATGTTATGTACTTTATCAAGAGGAATACATAGAATACATCAAGTAGTTGAGGGAAGATAGGTGGGAGTTCTAGTCGGTAGGTCAAAACTCTAATGTGATCAAGGATCTAAAAGGGGAAAATGTACCAAGGAATAAGACATCCCTTCTTCCCAAATATCGTGAAATTCATCCATGTGGATATTTAGAGGAATACCATGTCCCAAACATCAAATTCTATGTCTTGTTGATTATTATCAACATTGATTTTCTATTGACTCTAAACATCCATTATGTGCTAATGAATGGTCTTAAACTTCTCCACCATTTCCTATACCATTTTTTTTATCTAGTAGTTATCATTCAAAAAATACATCACATCCCATAAGAGTTCTACAACTCGTCCCAATAAGGGATTCATATGGAGATAATTTTATTTTTGAGTGGAATCTATTGTTGTAAGAGAACTCAAACAGAGTAATATATTGATCAAATTATCCTTTTAATTAAATGAAGCATACTCTGAACATTTCCTCAAGTGTCTTGACAGTACACTCATATTGGAAATTACATTGAGGGTGATAGGTCATAGTAAAGTTTAAATCAGCATTTAGATAATATTAGAGACCCTTCAAGAATATTGAGATGAATCTTGGATCTCGATTTTATAAAATTGATAGTGGTAATCCATATAGCCTCGCCACTTATATGATGTTTATCTATGTTATTTGATGCAAGAAACATTCCTCTCAAATGTTATTGAAATATGCAGACCTTGTAAGAGGAACCACCACAACCTAGATAGAACTTTTTTCTCTAAATGTCTTAGGATGCCTGGTGACAAATTCCATGGTGACGTTTCCCATTTCCATGTAGGTATGATAAATAGTTGCATTATCCCTTTAAACTTTTTTCCTTTCTGATAATACATCTTGATATATTAAAAAAAATTATGTGTATTTTGTGATCTCATTATTCATATTATACCACCAATTGTATTCCCTAGGATCTCAATACATATTTTTTCATCTATGGTGGATAAAGAAGGGTGATCTATGTGAATCATCTAAAATATCATTCATTAACTCAAGATATTATGGTAATAAAATTCTTTACCCAAATCATAAAACATAATCTTTCATTAACATTGAACTTTGTGTATTAATTCTTTTCCAATAGTTTCCACATTCTCCTGAATTCCAACATCATATCATATAGAATCCATTAACATCGACATAAACGTCATTTGAGCAATCATTTGGGAAATGATTGATAATGTTACAACTATTTGGATTCCCATGTCTATCTTCTTCATGTATAAGAATACAATATCTTTATCAATTCACATCGATGAAAGAGTTGATGGGTCCAATCTACAAAGATCATATTCCACATTATTTTCATTCCCTAGATAGTTGTGAATTGATTAGTCATAGTTTCTGATCAGATCTAACCATATACATTGGTTTATATTCAACTCATTCTGTTTGAAAATATAATTTAGTCTTTTTTATCCATATATATTTCACACTTCTACCCACAGAGGTAATGTCAAAAAATTTCAATGCAAATATCACTACAGAGAAAACTCTATATCATGTTTTGGACACTTATATTTATGAATTTTCATATATATTGAATCTTTGGAAATTAATTTATAATTTTTCTTCAACACAAAGATCATTCACTTCATTAAAGAATCCATAAATACCCAAAAAACTATCCACTTGATGGTAGTGTGAGAATGGATGCAGTGATAGGCCACCATTGTATGTCATTCATGATCTATTTGTATTCATCATTTCATGAAAACTTGACACTCATAAGTGTAATCATCCTTAAAGGGTATGACAATCACAAGAAATTTTTCAAAAATTGATGATAATACCTTTCTAACCCAATGAAACTAGAGTTAAATATCACATATATTATACTTGACCATCCTTCAATTGCTTCATTCTTTAAGGGGTCCACTAATATCGCATTTCTTATAATGATTTTCCCCATGAAAGATAATTACTTCAACAAACACTCATATTTGATGTACTTGTCATAAATATTTTCCATTCGCAGTTTATTTACCACAATACATAAATACTACTCATGCCCCTTCTTACTTTTCGATAATATTAGAATATCATAAATAAAGACTTCAAAAATTATTTTGAGGTAATCACTAAAGAATATATTCCTCAAATCAATAATGATTTTTGGTGCATTAGTGAGTCTGAATGGAATCACTATGAACACATAATGATCATACGTTATATGAAAAGTAGTCATGGGGATATCATCATTTTTCACCTTTATAGGGTAATATTTTGACCACAAATCCATATTAGGGAATTATTTTTCTCAATTTATCTGTTCAAACAAGCCATCAATTAGTAGAAATGGATACTTGTTATTCATAAGGAATTTTTGAGCTCACGATAATAAATGTATAGGAGAATAGTTCAATACTTATTCATAATGAAGATGATTGGTGGACCCCATGGTGAAGCACATGGGTATCTAAACCCTTTATCCAGATTATATTGAATTTTTTATTTCTCTCCTCAGGTTCCAAAAAATTTGTTATATATGGAGTCTTGGATATTGGAAACTGTCTAGGAATATGATCAATGGAGAATTCAACATCCCTGATAGGAGAAAGACCAGGAAATTCCATAAGAAACATATTAGTGGAATCTCTCCCAATTTCCATGTCTTCATAGATGGTTCCTTCCTTATAATTGATCATCTAATCCATATAAACATTCTTATGTGGAATTAATATCCATTCTTGGGATGATGGTGCTAAATAAGATTCATCCGATCCTTGAACATGCAAAGAACCAGTGGTTGATTTTCATTATAGAGATTGATTTACCTATAACTAAAAAATATATTTTCTCTATTTAGTGAAATCCAATCCATTCCATGAATTTCATAAAATTCCACCAAGGTATGTATGATATGGTTTTCTGAGAAGTTGAATCAATAAATTGTGAGAGGGGAGGAGTTATATACATGGGATGCTATAATTTCCCAATTTTTAGTTTTAACCGACACCTCTACTTTGATGATTTGTAGTGGTGTTCAGACTATTTTACATGTATTTAGGGTTATAAATGAATGTTTAGAATAATAATAAAAAATTATTATCATTATTATTTACTTCATAACTAGAATACATGTAACCCCACTGCTCTTTATATTCTCTTTTGCAGTTTTGATGGATAAATATCTCTATTTCATCGCTGGAAGTTGTTGGTTTATTCTAAAAACCGTTTACCTAGTGCATTGGTTTGAGAAATTCCACGGTTCCTAAGAGTTTTATTAATGAACAATGAACCGTGGGTTCACCAAATCACTCATTTAATATATCATAGTAGTACGTTTTTCTTTCTAGGAATCACTATATAGGTGTATTTCCTTCCAACACCTTACAAATTTCCATATACCCATCAATAAATTTCTAGGGTGTTTCTTCTTTCACCTTTTTTCATGTAGGATGATGAAATTTCAAGGCACAATTATATATCTCTATCAGACCACTGAAATTTGAATCCACTATCCACTTTTTACCCCCGTGATTACCCTAAGATACGATGATCTCCATTTTGTATTTTGAGGGCTCATCAGACAATTTTCTCATAGCAATCAATGTCATGGATCACATGGTATTTACAAAGGATATGTTTTAGCCCACCCAAAAAGTGGTCGTCGTTGAATTCAGGTGTAAAAACCAATATGGGGGACTATCGTGCAATCCTTGTGATGTATTCCTGATAGGCTCTGATGGGGTCGTCCTCTTTTTTTGTTTAGGGAAAGCATATCCATTTTCATCATAATAAATAGCGTGTGAGGAAAATATTTATCTAGAATCATTTTCCAGAAATCGTTTCATCCCATCACCATGACCTCTTCCCCATGATTCAAATCAGTTTTCAATTACCACCATTGACCAACTTCACCCTCCATATGATAATCATCTAGAAAAACCATTTATTGTTCGAATCGTTGAAGGATGAATATGTTATTATCAATGGAGTTGATCCATTTTTCAAGGATTTAGGTATCATATGATCCATTAAATATTTGGGGCCATTATCTCATTAATATCTTGATTGGGACTTGTTTATTAGTAGGGGTGTTTTTCTTTCCATGAGATCGATGTTACTATTTAAAACATCAATTAAATAAGGCATTTTTGTGACAATGTTTTTTATTCTTGCTCCCATCAGATTGGGCATCTCAGTAGGGTAATCATGAAATAAATTTTTCATCACTTGTTATCTAGAATCCCCATATTATAGGACATTGGATAGAATATAAAGATTATTAGGGGTATATATTTCTTACTATTAAATACATAAAGGTTAATCTAATGACATTAAAGGGATAACTTATAAATTTAAATTATTTCTTGAACATCTGTTTTTTGGGATTAAATCTATGTTATCCATGACTTATTTCCAATCATATTTTCTTACATGAATCCCATTGTTAAAGTAATAATGGATTTTACTATTCTTATTAATTTTTAAAAGAATATATATTGGATTGTAAAAATAAGAGTGAAAAAGGCTCATTGACGTGCACTAGTTCTCATTTGAGTCTATCTGAAAGCGGTTTTTAGGGTTTTCCTCCTAGATACACTAATGCCAGAGCCACATCCACCTGTTTTTATGAAGACATGGATGTATTTTCTTGATTAAACACTTACTCTACTCTCACCATGATTTAGGTATGTTTGTATTATACTTAGGCTTATCCTTAAGACATTCACTAGAGTTTTCTATTCATAATACAACTATTAACTAAACTTACATTTTCTTCCAAATATAAAAAATATGTTCTTTTTATTATATTCATGTATGAATTATTGAAATATAATTACGCTAAAAAAAACTGGAGATATTTATAATTATAGTGTCCTAGGAAATTAGGAACATTACAAAACATCTTATTCATTAAAATTCAACATAATTATTGAAAACATCCTACAGATGACCACAACATTCATTCGAATATAACTTCACATGAGATGACCTAATGACATGAATAAGAAAGGGGTGATATAAAAATCCCATTATGGGAATAAACATGGAATAACATGCGGAAGACCAAAAAGGCTAAATGGTAGTCATATCAATTCAGTATAAAATAAACATGTACATAAAGGCATGATATGGAATGATAATCATAACCTGGAAATGTTGCATCAACATAAAACATTTGATCATACGTCAATGATAATTTATCATGACATCATAGAGTACTAATTATCAAAAAGGAATCAGGTAAACCACTATTCACACATGATGTATCATGACACTAAACATTACCCAATGAATATGAGTGTTATATAATTGTGGGCGCACCCGTCACATTCATTTCATTATCATGCTTATAAGTACCACCTAGATCATAATTAATAAAGTCATTCATCATCATAATTTATTCCACTATCATAGGGTGTTGAATAAATTCATTTATGTCCTCAATATAATGAAATTTTTATATTACCGTTAAAACTCTATATTGATGAATGGATATGGTATTCACTAACATAATATTTTGGCATGGAAAATCATGATGAAATTTCGACATCATAACAACATGGAATAAAAATTAATTAAAAGGTTTTATGAGAGAAGATGGGTTCTCTCACCAAATATACATTAAATGTAAATTAAGAGGTTCATTAAAATACATGTCTCTACTCATGAAATTAGAAAATATAAGGCGTAACATAATAAATAATCAAACAAATATGAGAATTTGAATAACACCTATGAAATTTCACTATGGTTTCTGGTGTACATGGGATGGAATAATGAGACACAAATTGGTATATCATAATTAAAAAACAATGGAACTATAGGAGAGGTGTGAAAATATACCCCATACTTTTTAAATGAAAATAAAAGGGTATAACTATATAAGTAATCATGTATGAAAATGATAATAGAGGGAACACTTAGTTGAGTGTGTGACTTCAAAATCCCGAAGAGGGGATTATGGAGTGCTCATGGTGCCTTGGTAAGAATCTAGAGATGGAAGGATAGATTAAAAAAGTGATCGAAGGATTTTGAGTGAATAGAAGTGTGACTTTGGTGGGGTTATACAGGAAATGATAGGGGAATTATTTTATATTTCCCATACATAGGTTTTGAAGTCAATAAAATTAATTATTTGAAACAAAAAACCTTATCATGGCTTTTTACTATGGTTTTTTACAAGGAGGAGTGAAAAAAATTATTTTATAAGGCCATAGGATAAGGATATTAAAATATTTAATGTTATTATGTGGAGGTCAGTAGTAATAATATAGAAATAATATTTAAATCATAAAATATGTTATACATTTTGGAGGATTAAATATGGATTTATAAAAAAAGTCAAAAAATTATTAAATAATATCATTTTAATGATAAGACATATATTTGTTTCTAATTTTACATTTATTATGTTAATTACATCATAATTGAGCCATTATGCTGTCATAAAACACAATATATATTTATATGGTATTTAATTGTCACATAAAAATCTTACTGCCGTAGAAAAATATGAAAAATAAACTGTTGGATAATTTGGATATCCTGATTGAAAAAATAATATTTATTTTATCTAACTAATTTTCTAAGTGAATTTTCAATTTTAAAATCAAATCCAACATTTATTGAAAATTCACAGTTTTTGGCAAAAAAATTTCCTCAATCCCTAATGATGATTACCATTTACTGAAAAAAAATTATATTATAATTTATATACAAAAAATTAATTTAATGATGATATTTTGTTGAAAATTTTTTAATATATATATATTAATTCACCAAATTGATTTCTTAAGTGAGTCTGAATATTAAACAAAGTTACAATATTTGAATGAAAAATCGATTAAAATTTTAAATAATAGAATGAATGTATTTTCATTATTCTATATAAAATATTGTACATATTCATAATTCTAGTGTCTTGATACATATTCCATTATTACACAAGCATAAAAACTGAGTGTAAGGTGTGTGATGTTGTGGATTTCATGGGGCCACCTGTTAAACATGGTTTTGTCTGTGAACTCGATTAGATTGATCATATCCATTAAACGTTTTCTCTCATGATTATGTTTGTGGATCTCATCTTGGGATTGGTCTAGGGAAAAACTTATAAATCCTATATCCCTCAGATGCTCTGATAAATGGGATTCATATGAAACTATCCAACAGATTAAGGCAATAACCTCCTTATTCTACATCGAAATGATTTGTTAAAATCCTATATTTATATTAGTCATGTGATCACTTTACAATTATTATTTTATCAATGATAAAGATACTTAAATATCATTTTAATCCAATTCTATACAATAAAAAAAATTCCATGTGTTTGTAAATCCATTTTAAAAAATCAAACATTTAATTAAATACAAAATGCCAATTTCATTTATAAAAGTTCTGGTCATTACAAGACAACTATAGAATTAGTAGATGGTAACACCAGGCATGTTAGGACATCTCTAGACAGTTGAACATTAGTCACTTGTTTTCTTCATTCTATGAGGGATTCTCAAAGGCATGAAACCTAAGGAATAACACATCAATTATGGTTATCTTCCACCAAAAGAATTTATTATGAGTTGGTCCTCATCATCCAATGTATAATACAATGTAGGGCATGATTCTATCATTCTGCGGAGACAGATTTGACTGATCAAGATTCCTCTGAGAAATAGATATGTAATGTGGGTCCCTTCAAGATAAAACGTTGTATGTTTTACCATATATATGGATCAGAACACCTAATCGATAGGACCCAATATGTAGCATTAAAAAAAGGATGGTTTCACAACATGGAGGGATATGTCCCAAAAAAATGAGCACCCAGGATTAGTAGTGGCTAGATGGGAATGACTTTGATGGCGAACTCTTGCAAGGTGACCCATAATAGGAAAGATTTCACACTATGATGTCTGATTTTTACACAATGGTGGGAGGATGCGAGGAGGTGGGACCTAAAGAATGGTAAATCAAGGATTAACATTCCATATGATTGAACAATGAATAATCATCATACATAACATTTTTAGAAGACATGAATAAAAACCTCTGTTGATTGTGAGGCTTATTTGGGGTATACACATGGTTAGATAATAATCACAATAATGTAAATCTTGGATGGACATATATATAATGTATTACGATTATATATGGATAGAGTCCTGAGTTCTTCTAGGTGAAAAAATTAGATGAATGAAGATTACACACTGAGTATCCCTAAATCGATTTTGGGATCCTACCGATATGTGGCTGTCTGAGTAAAATCAAGATGGATATTGAGGAAGTGTTAATGTTGAATGGATGGAGTGTGGATGGTCATGGGTTTGAACATCATGTATGCTTCATATGTATCCCAGTGGCTATTACGAAATTTTCACATTATTCTGTCATCCTATATAGATTAATATTTTATTGTTAGGATAATATTGAACCATTATGAATATGATGGTGTTGGGATTATACTTCAAGGAGTATTTCTAGGTACCTATTTACACTATAGCAATCAATGTCCATGTAGATCCATATTTTACTAAGTATTACACATCGCTAGCCATCCTTTGACATTAGGAGGCTTATGTAAGGTAAGAATGCCATATAGAAGGGTCAAAACACTTGAGGAAGGTGCATTCATGGGATGTATTCCATAAAAGAAAGATATCACATCATGAGTGTGTAGTCCAAATAGTGTGCTCTAGATATTTCTATTGTGTTGGATATTACCTCATAGAGGTGTTCTATGTACACTATTTAAGAGGCAGAGATCAAACCCCTATAGTCCAATTGGGATAAGCTATTGTGGCCGCTACTAACCTTTAAGCACAAGTGAGTAATGATCTATGTGAGAAATAATAGGATGTAGTAGACATGACATATGTTTCATGGAAGGTACAATCACGGATATGGTGTAGGGATTATACATGAAATATGATCAGGTTCCATTAGGGAGTGAAAAGGATGATTGGTTATTAGGTGTGGATGATTCCTGAGTGCTGATATGATATAGCAATAGTGGATTGGGATTCCACATTAAAGTCATATGTATGCTATTAGGGAGATGAAATAAAGGATGGAGATTATTGTTTGATTCTTCTATAGTGCCGCTAGGGAGTAGAAACAATGGATGGGACTTGCATGTGGAAGATTCACGGGTGTCACAAGAGTGTGATAATTATGGATGGGGATTATGTGTGCAAGATACTCGGGTGCTGCTAAGGAGCAGAAACAATGGATGGGGTTTACGAGTGGAGGAATCCAGGGTATCTTCCACATGTCAGGACATTAGAGAACATTAAAATGACGATTGGTTGGGGGAAAATGGTTTGGGTACCACACCATAATTGGAGGCCCATAAAGGTTGTTCATTGTTCATCTCATGATGTGGCATATTTTGATTGGTGAATAAGTCATCTTATTCAATAATGATAGGGTGTTATATAGTTTAATTTTATTTAGTGAGGTCGATTGGCATATTATGCTTGAAATATATGTTATATTGTTTTCAGAACCAGAGGAACCCCTTTTTTTCATATACTATATTCTACAGTTTAATGTTCTGTTTTGAACATTATTAGGAAGATGATTACTAACAATGGAAGACGTTGAGACTTACGATAGAGTACCCCAATCTAGATCAACTAAGCATTTGAGCTAGGTGATGTGGTTTTAAGAGTTTCATGAGGAATTTCTTGACTCATGGAAGTTACAGAATCCCAGAAGAGGTTCTCAACTCACAACAAAAGAATGGTACCCAACATAGTAGGTCGATTCAAGGTGTTTCATGGAGTGTGGAGAGGTATCTCGAATCATTGTACTCCTAGAATAGAGGAGGATACGACATGTTATAGAAATAAAAATGGGGGTTGAACAAGCAAGATAAGATCATGATGCGACTATTTATTTTTCACGGGGGTTAGTAATGGTAGAAGAGGGACTGAACGAGAGGTCTACTCCCATAGTATGGAACAGATCACGAGTGGGGGTTTAGGAGCACATCCATCATGGTATGGATCGATGGGAGTATAGTAAGAAACTACATGAAGTAAATAGATTTAAAAAGGATGGTTTTTCATTGTGCGTATGATCTCACAAAGGATAAATATTTGCAAAGTTCATTGTCTCATGAATTATAGAGCTCCATGGAGCTCCTGGTCTGACAGAACATTGGACTATTGAATTAGAATATTATTTATTATAAAAGTTATTAACAAAGAAATAATGTTTTACGGATGCAAGAGCAACCCAAAGGGGTTCCCTCCTACCAGAAGGGTCGAGGCCTTTGTTAACTGAATCCCTATCATAGATAGGGGATGTAGAAATTCTCTCAAGTTTATAGTGTTTGGTATAACCACGTAATCGGTGAACGGTTACCAACATGTTGGTGTAAGAATCAATACTTAATGGTAAGAGATTACAATTTATAGGATATGAAGCCCACCATGCTGATCAAAGTCATCGAGAAGGATGAGGACATCTTGAATCAAACATATTATCTCTACCATGGAGGGAGTTTCATGAACCCCAATTCTCAGAAGCACTCCATGAAGAAAAAAGAGCACTGTGGAGAACATATGTTGGCACCACTATGACGGGATATCAAAAATCTAATATTTTTAAATGTGATATATGAAAAAAAATGATGCCATGATGATAAACATCTCTGTTAGACTCACGGAACCATCCATCATAGTTGTTCTTGGGACCATGGATGGAGATTCACCAACCATTTTTCCAATATTACATTGAACTACCACATCATATAATGTGTAACTCCATTCGTGCTCGATAATAAGTCAAATCGAGGCCTATGTAATGGGAAACAATTGAGGATCCATTATAGAAGCATTAAATGCATCAATTGGATTCATGTTTTGGTGAATAAATATTGATTCTAATGGATTCAATAGAGAAATTTAAAATGGAAATTTTTTAAAGGTAAATCACATAACATAATGATTAATATTTCATTAAAATACCTTATATAACATTGTAAACATAATTAATTGATTCATATAACAACCCAATTGGAGACCATTTTTTTATTAATGGTTAACTGTTTCAACCATATGGGATGTCGCCAAGAATATGATGATAATGTCATTTGAAACTGGTCTGCTTTAGATTAGAGTGTTGGAGGAGATAGAGAATTTGTATTTATGTGTTACATTTATGAATATTGACCATGGATTGATTTTCCCCTCACATATACATTGATTATATTATATAAATATAGAGGAATTAGTAAATGACAATGATGAGTGAAAACTCTAGAATATATTACACTCTATATATAGGTCCTGGCCTATAGAAGTAGAGCCCTAACGGGTAGGATAATGGCCTATGATAACTTGATAACTATCAAGATGGATTATAGAGAATAAATATTATGATAGTGAAACCAACACAATGATAAATTCATTTTGTATGTCCTAGGGTTATAATTATTATTTTTGGTCCATCTCAGACATGGAATATGGTAGTTTCACACGATGAAAGTTCTTTAATGGGTGATTTATATTGTAGATTATTTCATTGTCCACATCTTCCGGATTTTTTTGAATTAAAGAGTCATATTTTGTTTTCACTTTTTTTTCAAACCTAATAATGGGTTTTGTGTTCTATAAATGTTATTTTTTTTCTATTTTTATATTTTTTAAAATGAATTTAAATTATATATATTGAATGTAATTGTTTACATAAAAAAGAAGTGGTTTTTTAAATAATATTGTTCAAAATGTGGGATGAATAATTTTATTTTTTGTAACTTATCTAAAAAATGATACTCATTTTGGTTTTTTATAATTTTACTACTTAGTGTATTTTTATCATATTTTCACCTATATAATGTTGGATTAATTATTTAATGGTGGAAGTATTTTTTTTCTAATTTAACAAGATAAATGTAAATTGAAAAGGATAATTTTACCTACTATTTAAATATAAAATTCATGAGTTTTTATAGAGAATTTGATATAATCAATTTTGAGATCATATTTGATATGCTAGATCAAACCATACAAATATATTCATGTGGATGTATGTATTCATTATTTCATATAATCATCTAGTATCTGATTCAATTATGATATCATTATCATAAGACACTAATTGGTGTGTTGGTATCTTGTGAGTGAAAATGGGATTCTTGAATGTGAACTAACAATTTTTCTTTGAATTATTTTTAATTATTTTTGGGTGGTGATGTACTAGAAAATATATATTCCACTTCCTTATTTTAATCTTCACATCATTAAATTTTTAATGTTAATTCTATGTAGGCAGATTGATTAATATTCATATGAAATGAATCAATGATTTATATTCAATTTGTATCTTCTTTTCTAAAATTTCATTGTTAGCCAATAAATTGATCCCCAATATGATTTTTTAGAATTAGATCAACTGTATATATTTTTAATTTTTTAGTTAAAACCAATCCCTTGGTTATTTTTGAAATTTATAAGAACTAGTTTCCAGCCCATGGGGAACTAGAACACCCTTCAAGATTCATGGTTGGTCAGGTTGTGTGAGGTTTGAAGTTATACATGACTGATTAATTACTAGAATAGCTATGAACTAAAAATTTACAATCACATTTAGTGGGTTATACACTAAAATACCCCCAATGGAGGTTATTTTTTAGTTCAATGAAATTTAAAATTAAAATGTAAAATTAATATTCATAATACTTCCTTAACATATTTATAAAAAAAATTCTAGTATGCTTTTCAAAATCAATTCATGGGGTGAAAATATAACACTGAAAACATTTTCAGTAAGAGGTGAAATGAATAATGGATCATTTAGAGGTGGTCATGGAGATTAAAAGGGTTATTTCATCTGTTAAATTGGACTGTAATTATATAAAGCCAATTATATATACAAGAACCCATTTACCCTATCTATAGTGTTTAAAAGAGAAGAAAATCATATAAATTTTGACAAGTCCATTAACAATAGCGAGGAATCCAATTATACTAATTTGAAAATTAGTAAATCCTTTCATTACTATTCCATACCTATACTAATGTATATAGAGAATCATCCTCTATGTAGATGATGGACTACCAAGAAAGAAATCATTATGAAAACAAACAAATACTTGGATGTACTCCTCCCTTATGTAGCATATGACATTCCACTGAATCTTGTCTCTTTTTTCTTCAACATAAATCAACTAGTGGTAGTCTACTGGTTGGTTGGTTTTAATTTTCCCTACCTATATAGAATCCATAATGGATTTAGCTGACTAGTTCTACCATCACATCTTCATCTTAAAAAGGATCTCCTGCACTTTTTTATGTGTCCTTATAAGGTTCCTCTGACTTGATTCGATTTACATGAAATAGATCAAGATATATGTTCAAAAAATTAGTAATATCAACATGTTTACTTTTATTATACAATTAGGACATTATTAGATCCATTAATGACATGACTTGATGACAATTTGTGACGTCTTAAAAGTAATTCTATTTTTTTTGATTAACATCATTATTTTGATGTAAAAAAACATGACGAAGAGAGGTACAACCATATTACTCTTTTGATGATCATAAACACATATCATAGATATACAAATTCATTTTAAATCAAAAAAACCTAATATATACCAAATTAATTAAATATATTTTAAATTAAATATAATAATCATGATTAGGATATTAAAAAATGATATTAAACATGATCATGAGGAATACCAACATTACACCAAAAACTAATAAAATATCATCCCATGGAAATACTAAATTAAATTATCCCCTATGATTTAATCAAGAAAAAATATCTACTAATCTACAAGCCTTCAACTCAAAGGCCATTATTTATTTCAAAATTTATATCTCTCTTTCCTTTTCTGTTATATCTATATCAATTTATATCCATATTTCTATTGATATAGAAGATCAATATTTTAATGCAATTTTAATAGGAAAATTAATTTTCACACCTCATCTTCAAAAGGTAATCATTACTAGAAGTTAAGGATGCATTATATCAAACATAAATCTAAAGTATCATCATGAATTATGATTTATATCATATTTGTAAAAATTAAAGGCATATGATTCTTGGGTGTAATGGACTTGATTATTATCAATGGATTTTACCTTTATATAATTATTTTAATTTAGAAATGTAGTGTAAATAATATGCACCACCTGATGAACCCGAAAAAACATTATTATATAAAATTAAACATAGATTTTTAATAAATATTTTCATAAGAATAAAAAATATGTTAATGTAAAATAATAGAATTAAAGGAAATAATAATTGGAAACTATAAATTTTATGGATCCCCTATAGTAATCACCCCCAAAAACCACACATTATAAATGAATAATAATATCAGTAACAATTATGTATTTGGAAAAATATAACAGTAACATAAAAATGTATAATAGTAACCTAACCATTAGAATAGTATCCTAACAAATGGAAATTTGATATAATATTTTTGTGTCTTATAAAATGATAAAATGATATATTTATATCCTTATAATTTTGAAAAATAGTACTCACATGTGCATTCACATGGTGCTATAAAATCAAATCTAATTTTAAATAAGTGAATAAAATTTTACAATGATATTAATTCTATTAACATCATAAAAATGATTTTATTGAAAATAAATTTAAATAGAATATTAACTTTTAAGTGGAAATAATTACAAAATTATCAAAGGAGATACAGAGAAAAAAACCTACAAATTAAACAGAAAGGGGAAATCCACACGGGTGGCCACTAAAGGGAAACTGGAAGCTGTCAGGCCCCCTATGTTGGGCTAGAAAGGTGTCTAAGTAGATAAGCATGTACAATATCCATTGGATATGCATATTAAAATAGTAAAATCATAGGATCAAGAATTTTTCTGAGGAAACTCATCGAGCATAGCCTTGTAGGAAAACATACCAAAGAATTACAGCAAATAACCAAAAGAACATTTCATCAACACCATGGTGGAGAATCAGATAACCCAAAATAAAGAATCCATAATCAGAGATACACATTTGATTATCACCCAGTTCCAACATTATAAGAGTCTATATCCCCCGGTATACTGTTACTATGTTAGAGACTCTACATGTACATGAGAACACCATCGATTAACACTAACTCATAGTTTTCATATAAGATCAAAAACTCAGAACAAATGAAACTACATAGGGGAAAGTTGGGAAAATATGAAAGGAAAACAATCGGAATAGAGAGTCCATGGAGAGGAGCCACGAAACATCCATATGGAGCGTTGTAGTGAAGGGAACACATAACACATAAAAATACCAGGAAACCCCAAAGAAATTCATAAACGTAATGAAACATTAAAGAAAAACCCCCATCATCACACTGCCTAGAAAGGATGGAATTTCCTCTTTTAAAAAAGGATGGAATTTACAAAATAGAAGCATTTACAGAATACCTGATGATTGGGTTGTGTTTTTACATTAAAAAGGATGTCATTTCCTCTGTTCAAAATAGAAGCTTCTCCAGATTTCCTAAAAAACAAAGCAAATATATTAATATATATGCCAATTTTTAGGTATAACAATAATTAATTAAAAATAATATGTCCATATATATGTTATTTATCATGACATACCCAGTGTTCAGGTTAAAAAAATAATAATATTTTACAGGGTGGATGTTTACAGATTCTTCAAAAATCATGAAAATTTAGTTGTACACATATAGAGGCATGAAAACAGTAATGTAGTTGAACACCTATAGAGGCATTAAGAAAAAGTGAAACTCGAATCTGCTTCAAAACATCCTAATCCCTGAATTAATGATATAATTAGAAAAGGATGACTCAGAACTATATTCATATATACAATTGATAATATAAAGAAGACACATATCATACCTTAATTTATCTACACCAATATATTCCCTAGAAAACAAAGAAGATATATTAATATATATTCCAATCGTTATAAAAACCAATAATTTAGTGAAACTCTTATGTCCATATATATGTTTATGCGCATGCCATCCCCCGAGTTCATGTTTAAAGAATCATCATAGTTCCTTCGGTGAATGTTTAGAGAATCATATAAAATCAAGAAAATGATGTTGAACACATATAATGGTAGGAATACAGTAAGGAAGTTGAACACATATATAGGTACTAAGGAAGGGTGAAACTGAAATATTCTTCAAAACCTATAGACCTCTGCATGAAAGGAAATTGGATGACATTAAAACATTTTTAACACATATAAAACCAGTATTTACCTACAGTAAACTCATAGACATATAATATGTAGTGAAGAAGATGAACACCCCCCATTTGAGTATTTAATAAATGGAGACAAGATAGGGAATATACTGGTGCCTCTAACTTACAAATGAATGATACAATAAGAAAAAGATAACTCCGAACCAGATTCATACGTACGGTTGAAAATATAAAGAATAAAAATGTCATACCTCAAATTAAATACAACATTACCTAAATATCTCAAAGAGTGTACATGATCCCTTGCTCTAAAATAAATATAAAGGTATTAAGGGTGCAACTGAAATATGGTTCAAAACTCCAGATCCCTATATAAAAAGAAACCGGAAGACATTAATTCTATTTTAACACACATAAAACTTGTATTTCACTATAGTAAACTCATAGAAAAATAATATGCAGTTGAAAAGATGAACCCCCCATTTGTGTCTTTAATAAATTGATACAATAAAGGGAATATTCTGGTTCCTCTAACTCCCAAATGAATGATACAATAATAAAAGGATAACTCAGAACTACATTCATTCAAACATTTGATAATATAAAGAATACACATATCATAGTTCAAATTAAATTCAACATTACCTGAATATATCAAAGAATGTACATGATCCCCTTCTCTAAAATACATGATATTCTACTTTTATAAATTATCAATTCATATAAAAAAACACGATCCAGTGATCTAATAAAACAAATGATCCATTGCTCTAATTAATTACATGATCCACTACCAAAACAAAATTCATGACCCACATGCTCTATGAAAAAACATGTTCCACTACTCCTACGTACAATTGATAATATAGAGAATACACATATCATACATAAAATTCAATTCAACATTACCTGAATATCTAAAAGATAGTACATGATCCCCAGCTCTAAATTACATATATAGGTACTAAGGAAGTGTGCAACTGAAATTTGCATTAAAAACTCTAGATCCCTGCATGAAAAGAAACTGTAAGAAAATAATGCTTTTTTAACACATATAAAACCAATATTTCCTTTCATTAAAATCATAGGCAAATAATATGCAGTTGAGAAGATTAACACCCCCCATTTGAGTCATTAATAAATAGAGACAAGAAAGGGAATATACCAGTGCCTCTATCTTCCAAATGAATGATACAATTAGAAAATGATAACTCAGAACTACATCCATACATACATTTGATAATATAAAGAATACAAATATCATAGCTCAAATTTAATGCAACATTACCTTAATATCTCAATGAGATTACATGATCCCCTACTCTAAAATACAAGATCTGATACTTTTAAAAATGATAAATTCATATAGAAAATCACATGGTCCACTGATCTAATAAAACTAATGGTGACTAATCTAATTAATTACATGATCCACTACCAAAAAAAAATTCATGACCCACATTCTCAATGAAAAAACATCATCCAATGCTCTAAAAATGATTCACTATTGAAATAAAAAACACAATCCACTATAGAGTGAAAATACAAGATATACTACTATAAAAATGGACTACTGATCTAGAATTGTTGATCAGAAAAGGATGTCTCATAACTATATTCATATACAAAATTGATAATATAAATAATACACATATAATACCTCATATTATTTGAACCACGAGATTCTCTAAAAAACAAATATATTAATATATATACCAATCGTTAGGTATACCAGTCGTTAAGTAAAACTCTTATGTTCATATATATGTTGCTACTAGTGCCATCCCAATGGTGTATGATTAAAGAATCATCATATTGATTAGGGAACATGTTTACAGAATAAAAAAAGAAATAAATTTCTCTTAAACACATATATAGGTAGGAAGAGAGTAATGCAGTCTAACACATGTAGAGGTAGTAAGACAAGGTGCAACTGAAATCTACTTCAAAACCTCTAGATCCCTACATGAAAAGATTCAAAAACACAATAATTCTTGTTTAACACAAATATAACCATTATGTATCTATATTAAACACATACACAAAGAAGATGCAGTTGAGAAGATGATCACCCCCAAAATGAATCGTTAAAAAAGAGACAAGAAATGGAGTATACTACTACCTCTAGCTCCCAAATTAATGATACAATAAAAACAGGATGAATCCGAACTATATTCACATTTACTATTAATAATATAACAAATAAACATACCATGACACAAATTATCTACACTATTACCAGAAATTATGTCTTTCTAATAGAGGATCATCCATAGTACTAGCATATTGATTGTAATTATCATAGTGGTAGGAAAATTAGTTTCCAGATATTTTGTAAATAATAATGTATTTAATTTACAACATACGTAATATAATAATCTGTAGATAATTTAATACTTTGGAATGAACTACTACACATTTTAAAGGGAAATCTATCAAATGAAAAGCATGAAATATAAATCCCTCGGATCTGATGGATGATATGTTTTGTAAAATTACAAGGTACAATTTTAAAATACATGATTGAAAATTGATATGTACTAGAGTTAGAAGAATTAAATGACATATAAAATATAAAACATTCCATAGCTCATGTATTCCATCATAGCTTTTCTATTCCAAAAAGTTTAATATCCCCGAAATCAGGATACAATAGAAAATTTAGGATCCACTACTCAAATAAAATTAATGTCTTAGTGCTCTTAAAAATAGAATGATGAAATTAAATACATGATACACTGTGTAAAGAGATTAAGTTATCTAATTCTCTAAAATACATGATCCTATACTTTAAAAAATGATCAACTGATCTAATAAAAAACTTGATCCATTGATTTAATAACACACATGATCCACTGCTCTAATGAATGACATGATCCACTACCCAAAAAAAATTCATGACCGACATGCTCAAAGAAAATCTTGTTCCACTACATTAAAAAGGATTCATTACTAGAATAAAATACATTATCCACTAATCAAAAAAATACAAGATCCACTACTATAAAAAATGATCCATAACTCTAAAACATGTCAAGTCAAATTTTCTGGAAGTAAAAGTAACTATGAAAATTTGGATGTGATGTGCATGATGACCAATATGAAATCAATTCATGAAAAAAAAGCTATTTTACATGGTTTTATAGTTGTGATGAGTTATAGTTGAAGAATAAGAAGTAGTAATCCAGGAGCTGAGAACCAACACAGTCATCATATATGTGTACATGTAGATACTATAATGTTTAAAATTATGAATACACGCTATGTTTGATGAATATGGAAACACTTCATTATGAAATTAGTAAATGGGTATAAGAAATCTACAAAAAAACTATTTATGAACAATTGGGAAACACATCAATAAGCATTATATAAATATCCATGTAGGCCTAATAGGGAAGCACTTTGAAATCATAAAAACAAAGAATCAAAAAAGGTTGAATGGTAATTGTGTTAGGTAAAATTAGAAACCTGATTCGGAAAAATATCTTTAACCATTGTACTCAATATTTCCATTTGGATAATTTCTTTACTAAGTTCTGGATGAAAGAAAACCAGATGCTCTATACTTATTATTGCTGATATAGAATGGAACATTTCAAATAGATTACATTAATGGATACAATTTAGCATCATTTGAAAATAAACATGCATCATTCAGTGGAAAAAATATTTATCATATCAGGGGCATACCATATCACTTCTAAAACCAGATAAATCTACCAATATAAGGTATTTTATTTCATTTAAAACCATCATAGAATAAGTTTTAGTATTATCATCCAGTGATAACACATTCTATCAATGTAGCAACAAATATTATAAACCATAAAAAACCTAAAAATGTACACCAAATTTAAAAGTATCAATGAGATAATGAAAACTGTAATAAAGATTGGTTTTTATAATCAAATGAATTGCAGAAAAAATGCCTTATAGAAGTATGAATAACGTTCTTGAATGGAGAAATCATCAGTGTTGGTGTTCTAAAGTCCTCCATCTTAAAATTATCTAGATTTATTTAAAGGAGGCTTCAATGAAAATGTAAGAAAAATAAAACCATAGAAATATGAAAAATCCAATAGACATGATACTGAAATAATTAAAGAAATAGTTACCCATATCAGGGAAAATTGCTTTGGTTGGGACATCATCTCCTTGTAAAAGAAATAAATAAAAACTGTAGCAATAGGGAAATAAATATCCCATTAGGAAAACTCCGATAATGAAATGATTGAGAACCACGCAATAGAAAGACATCAGATGAAGACAATGTGAAAATGAAACAATAGGAAGGAAAAACCCTAACCAAGAATGCTATAGATTGTTTCCTAAGTGACAAATAAATTCAGGCCCATACCATTGGAAAATTATGAATCATGGTGGATCTTCATTATTATAGATGGTTTCTTAACTGCATGATCCGTATTCGAGGAACATCTGAGTCTTTTCTGGGTGTTGAAGCTATCCGAATGTTATTTAGTTGGGGAGGATGTTGTCAGTGGATGGCAGGAAGGGAAACACGAGGGAAAGAAAAATGGAAGTGGGAATCGTAGGAGGATAATCCAAATAGAGATGGGTCATTAGGTTTAGAGGGAGGGGATTCGAGAACCCTGGATGATTGATTGGGAGGGGTCACAGGTTTGCAGGAGGAAAATATAGGGATAGAGGGACTGTTGATTGGAGAAATGGTTGTGGAGGAACATATAGGGACAACACGGAAGGAATTCGAAAACTGGAGAAGTAGCAGAAACCCTACATTGGGAACACCGATGAAGCTCAAGGTGGAAAAATGGAGGAGCCTAAAAAATAGTAGATTGGAGAGATGAATATTTTGACGGGGAGCCTAATTGTGGTGGGAGATAGGTAGAGATAGACATGGAAATCGATGTGGAGGCCGAGCAGAGCCAGAGACAGAGGAAGACGCTATAGGTGGATGGATAATAGTTGGAGGAAGATGATGGAAGACATAAACCCTAAGAGGGAAGATGGGTGGCGATACAGCGTAGCTCGTAGTTGAGTTGTGCTGGGTATTGCGGGTGTTTAATTAGAAATACCAGGGTTAATTGTTTATTGGATCGGCAAACTTGGTGACGTCACTGAATGTGGTGGTGACTAGTAAGCAGGGGAACACCCAGGTTTAGTAGATATGGGAAATTTTTTTAACAATGTAAAATTAAGTGATTGTTTCTATCAAAATTATAAATATTTACATTGTAATTTTTCAAAAAAAATATTAACGAAATGAAAGAAATATTATTTTCATAAAATTTGTTTCTAAATTAGTGTTAAATTTTATATTAATGATAATATAAAATCATGAGACCATATGTAATATTTCAAAGGGTTATATAATTTATTATAATATTAAAATTAAAATTCATCAATTAAATGTGGATTTAGTTTGATAATATTTTTTTCAATATATATTATATAAATTTAATAAATTGAATTAAATATTATAATCTAATAATGTAAAAAATGTTTTGGGTAATTTTTTGGTATTTTTATAAAATTGCTGAACTTTGTTAGAATAGTGAAATATAGTCAAATACATTATTGATCTTTACAAACTGTATACATGAATATTTGTGTCATAAATAATGTAAAAACACACTAGATAAGAAATGAAATATTTAGAGAATATAATAATAGTAATAAATAATATTGGCAGGCTTGAGAAATAATAATAATCTATTGATGCTAATATTAATTACATCCCTCTCCTCACATTATTCATATGACCCCTCAACTTATCCCCAAAACTGCTAAACCATGTATCATTCCAAATTTATACAAAAAAATTTTCTTAATTTTCTATACAAATCCATAGTTATTCTTCAATGATATGAATACCATTCCTAGGATCCTTAATTGGAAGCCTAAGAAGAGATAACCAAATGATGAGTTAGAAAAGTCGACTAACCTATTTCAATATTTTTATACTTATTCCATAGGAAAATGATATCTATAATCCTTGAAAAAGTAATATAAATAACCTATCTAAACTAATATATTAATATTTTGGGTGAAATATCTATCATCCACCCACCTATATTTAGATTCTATAATGAAAACATTGTTTATTATAAGGTTGGTTTGCCACCTCCATCAACACGGTACATCATTTGAATCCACATCAATAAATGATGGTAACAAAAATAATATTATGGTTAAATATACTTATAATAATAATATAATAACTTATTTTATGTTTTTAAATATCTTAATAATTATTTAATTAAATTCTCAAATAAGGTTCATGTTTCTTGGAAAAATGGACCAAATTAAAAATTCATATAACATTAACAATTTTACCAAAGGAATCATCACTTTATTGGAATTTTATTGTATATTAAGGAATATTTACATTAATTTAAGGAAATTAATACCATTTAATTTCACAAAAATAGTTTTAGTCCATTATGGTTATAAAATTAGTAATTATTCACTGATATCTGACTATTGAAGCATAGAAATATTCCCATGGAACAGAATAATTATACATTTTGTCTCAATTTAATGATTATAAATGAACATAATAATAATATAGTATATAAAATATGGTTGTAAGAGGTCCTGAATTATGAAATTAATAAATCTAAATATATTTCCTAATATTAGTAGTATATATGTAAAATGATTCAAAACCTATGTTAAGTGAACTCTTCGATGAACCTTCATTATTGAGTTTATGAAATATACCTCTCTTTCTCACATTATCTCTATATTTTATGTTATGTACATAATCTAATTGTTGTATATATGCATCATGAATAAATAAATAGATTAGTCTTCCTTTCATTGTTTTATTAATAGATAATGTTATTTCATTTATCAGGTGTATTATTGAGAGTCAAACATGACTAAGGGGAGACTTTCAATCCCTTATGTGTTATATGTAACACTAATTTAATTAATTATTTATCAATCATGACAATTTAATTAAATATATATATTTTTTGGATCGATTATTTTTCCCTTTGGGTTTCAATGAAATTTTTAAACATACACTTTCTCTAAAATTCATTAAAATATTTCATTACAATCTAATTTGAATGATAATTTATATACCCAATTAACTACCCATTAACATTATTTTTTGTTCAAATGAGCACCATATATTGATATATGTTCTTTTTTAGTCAGATATGAATATCCAAAATATTTAATTCCTTATACTTTATTGAATCATTAGGAAATATCATCATATTATGATAAGAGAATGTATTATATAATCAATTTTTATCCATTAGAAGTTCTTATTTTTGTTCCTTATGTTTTATATCAATTTTTCACACACATACACATGAACCTATCATGATTGGTTCACCTAGATAATACACCAATTAACATCATAATTGTTTTACTCATGGTATTCGTTTTAAGAGATGATTTAGATATCAAAATATATTATTGGACTATAATTATTATGAAAATATATTTGTGGTTTTCCATGACATATTCATTTTTTGTATTTTATGTTTCTTCCAATTTAATATATTTCCATGATATTATGATAACAGGTTCTTTATGTTATGATCCGACATAGTAATTCATCATCCTTCTCTTTTATGATATCATGTTATGTTGTGTCAAACACAAGTAATGATTTTTTATCATATTTATTCCCTTACTAGTATTTTTAGCTAAATAGTTTTATCATTATATACATTATTATTTTAAATTTAGTATTTAGAATCCAAATAGATTAAGGAGAACATTATAGAGATTAATATAAATATATCTTATTTTAGTTTCATATTTAGGTTTAATAAACCTAGTCTATAAAATAAACATTGTATCTAAATCCTTTGGATTTTTATTGGAATAATTATGTTTTATATATTTTCATAATATTTATAAAAGGATCCATTCAAATTAGTTTTTATTGGAATAATGTATAGATATTTTTCAATATTAGTAATTGAATATTACAATGATAATACATAGGATAAGTCATATAATTTATAAATGTCATAAATGAACAGTTAGGTATAGAGTGAGTGCATTTCAATGAAATTATATACCTACCTGGATACTAAATTTGGATGTGGATTCAGTACTGTTGTAACAATATTTTATTACCCTGAAAACACTAGTTTGGGTATCATTACATATTTCATAGAAAAAATGGCTTGATAACCACTTAAGAAAACACTCTGATGGGGTATTTGTTTTTGTAAAATTCATAATATCTATATAAAACAACATGAAAGACATGAATATATTTATATGTTAGAAAAACATATAGGAAAATTATTATAGATTACCTAGATTGAAACCTAGACACAACAAAATTATTATTTACATTTAATTTCTAACTTATGACTTATATGATACCAATTTAACTTTTTCTATAATAATTATTTTTATTATTGTAATTTAATATTTTTATTTATATTATATTAGTTAATGGTGAGATGTATGAGTAAATATCCCAACAACCAATATCAATGGTATTGTGATGAATCACCAAATAAGATATAACCTATTTAGAGTGGGTGATGAAACAATGAGAGAATTATTGGATTAGTTGACACAAATTAGGAATAATAACATGAATAATGTGAATCACCTACTTTCACCTAATAAAGAGAAAGTTCTATTTGTGTTCATTATGTGATAAATAACTCTATATATTTTTAGATATTATAATCCCGCAAACATGGTATAATTGATTTACGTCATTGATAAGATATTCACGATCCTCTATATGTTTGAATAATTGAATGTAATAGTGGACATTTTTATATAGTGTGAGGAGCTGATAAGTTGTTGAAAATGTTCAAGAACATGAATTCTATAGTGAAAATTGATTCAATGGAATGGGTAAGATTAAATATAATATTTTTCAATAAATATTCCCCACAAACACAATAAAATTAAAGGTAGTGGGTGTTCCTTAGATAAAAAACAGAATATGATTATAACGTAGTGTATGGAGAATATTTCTTGAGGCTTGTATGGTATACATTAATGACTTTAAAGAATAATTAATATACATTTTAATGCTCATTTATTTTATTAGATATAAGTCTATGAAAATATTTTGGGATTCTATAATTTTATAGTAATAAATAGATTTTATGTCATGCTCTTAGGGAAGATATAGAGATCAGTGAGACTATGACTTCTCATGGGGATGGAGATAAAATGAATATAATTTATTTTAATTATTTAGTATCTATAGGTATGTATCATGGTGTACAAAAATAAACTCCCATATAAAAATGTTATTTGAATAATAATTTTAGAAATAATTTGAAGGGAAATTGAATATTATTCATGTTTGGAAAAGAGTGGCACGATGATATTTGATATAAAAGGTATGCGAAGAAGAAAAAAAATTAAATAGAGTAAAAAATATTCAAATAATCAATAAATATAAATATGAAATTTTTTCAAATTTAACTTACATGGGTATTTTTTTATACCATTACCAAATATAATTTTTTTGGGAGAGAATAAATTATTGTAGCCTCTATTTCGTACATAAAAAAGGGAATATGTTATCACGACTACTAAGGTGGATCCCAATATCTACATGGTGATAGGAAATATAGTGAATTATTCACGAATACAAAATGTACTTTACAAAACACGCTAGATTAATTATTTCCTATAATTAAAGATTATAAGAACAATTCAGAAACCATATCATAAAATGAAGGTTGAGTTATATTTGAGATAAAAAAATGTGGATTTTTTTCATCTCAAGTATATAAATCAACCATAGACATTTTTTTATTGATTCACCAAAAAATCACATCTTACTTACATTAGGGGTTTTTATATATTGGTCATGGCTTGGTAGTCCATACATAAACCCAACATCAACTGTGGGGAGAGATATATCACTCTTCACATCTAAATCATCCTCATATTTCCTACATGTGTATAGAGAGGTATGAATCTCATTTATAATATTTATCTGAAATATGATTATTATATAATTATATTAAATTATATCTATCTTAGATTGTTAAATGAATGGAGAGAGTAAAAAATTAATAATGCACACTGTGAGGGACTATAATTATGTATTCCTTGAATATCTATTTTTTTATTCCCTTGAACAGGTGGTTCCGTTCTCACTTTAACATATAAATAAATATCAACCAATACCATGATATATTTATATAATGGATGCAATCACGTAATATGAAATTATGAAATATTTATATAAAAATATTTAAAATGATTTTATATGACTGTGTGATATAACATGGGGTGTGCTGAACCACTTTTTCAAAAAAGAAGGATGTTCCAATGTTCTTCTTCATTAAATATGATGAAAAAACCAAAATTAGGATTAATTACATGTATTTAATTCCATGTATATATTATATGTTCTATTAACTATATGGGATTTAATATTTTTCTATAGTGGACCATCGATATGGATATTAAGAATTATTTGAGAAAAAGGATGATATTCCCAGGAATAATATTCTATTGAGGTATTAACAGTATGAGTTCATAGTGATTCTCTTCAGTCTAACTGTTGATTAATAAATAATTATATAATTAATGAAATTAGTTTTTGATAATACATGTACAAAAATTTGGCGATCATTGTAGATAATTTTCTAATATACTCTATAATAAAGGTATATAGCGATTGGTATTTTTAATATAAGATAATGGATTTTATATGGAAAACATTATATGATATGTATAGTAAATTTTATTTTGTTATCATGGAAGTGTAATTCTTAGTTAATTTCATTCCATGAAAAGGAATATATTTAGACACTTTAATGACAAAATAATTTAAGGAGTGTCCCAAACCAACATCTATAATTGAGATCAATTTTTTTCATGGACAAGATGTATATTATAGAAAATTATTGAAAAATATCATGACATTGAAAAAACCACAAACCATGATAATTTGAATAGAAGAGATGTTTTTATAGATGGTTTATTATGAAGATATCATCAAAGAAATAATAATAATTCTTAAAAATATACCCATCCTTAAGAATTCTTCAATTGGGGAAGTTTTCATGATCCTCAACGATGCGTTTAAGATGTTCTTGGGTTGCGTAAAAACATAAAAAGATAATGTTGTATATAATTTCTTAGGAATGTTGATACTGAATGGTTATATTTTTTCAATTCATGATTTTGTGTTAGAAATAGTGATCTTATCAATGATTATTTTATGAAACTAATAATATAATGAGATATTAAAAATATATATGGATCATAAAAGTCTAAAATATATATTTACTTTTAATGATATTTATATTAACCAGTAATAATAGTATGAGGGGATCCATAAAAACTACTAATCAATCAACTAACATCCTTGGTAAAAAAATTGGTACATTATCTAGATGTAAATGATCTGGTAACATTTTCAATAATGATAATTAAGGTGGATACATTTTTCATTGACATGAATTGGATGTACATGGGGATCATAAAGGGAAAAAATTTATCATTCATTTCTAAATGGATTATCAACTATCCCATATAGAGAAGAAACATGTCCATTAAAATAGATGTTTTGTAAATAAAGAAGATGGATTGAGACATTTGAAAAAAAAATTAATCTGAGTTTAATTTTTTTTAAGATGTAGTTATTTTCATCTTATCATGACAATTTTTACTATGTATTACTTATATAAATAAAGGGTTATTTAAAAATTTAAATATCTAATCCTTTTTCATCCCCCAAGGGTGAATTAAAATGTATTGAGATACCAGAAAGGACTATGAGTGCAACATTAATAAAAATATAATCATAAAATATACATAAATATTTAAAATATATTAGAATGTTAATGTTTAATGAATAATTCATAGGGTAGATGTGACCTTGAAAAATACCGATATTGAAATAGTAAAACAGAAATAGGGAAATTATCACAAGTATTATGAAGACATTAAGATGAATTAAATATAAATGGGTTGTGGTGTATATTAATACAATGTCATCTCATTTCATTACAATTAAAGATGAATTCTCAGTTAATAAACATGTATGTATATACATGAAATATCTATGGAGGTTTATTGAACACAATTTTCGATTACATTTGACCATGATATGATATTTTACTCTATGTTCTATATATTTGTCCAAAATGATATGAATATTATGTTATTATTCAACATGATGAAATGTGGGGATAATTATAACCCCCCAATATAGACAATACATATTTATATTGTCCATAAACATGAATAAATGTTTATAGAAATGTATATGGACTTCCAAGAAGGATGTAATCATTATAATACTGTGATTGTGTCCTCATATGACAATAGTTTCCACTAAAGAATCCAAAAGGATCTATAAAAATCCCATTATGGGATGACATGTATAAAGCATTCTGGTGGATATTAAGTAGTTGAACACAATTTTTTTTTTGTCTTAAAATGGTTGATGAAATTATTGGAAAGGTAAAGATCATTCATCATTACATCATGGCCTCTCAATGTCAATAAAATTGTAATGTAATAAATCATTGAAAGAAATATATAGAGGTTTGGGATTAGGTGTTCTTCCACATATCCCAATCAAAGAGAGAAAAGAGATGTTGAAATACTATAATATTATAATCTTGGTATATCAACACCATTGGTAATCTTAATCCCATCAAATTGTTGGCCTTTCTACTTATAGTCCCATCAACTAATTTAAAAGTACATAACATATTCAACATATCTCTACCGAGAAATTATAGAGAAAATAAATCATATGTTATGAATTTATAGGTGTTTCATCATGAAAATGATCTCTCTTATGAGTAACACCCAATGAAAATTATGTACTATATACATAATGTATCTTTCCAAAAAACACATCAAGACAAAGTACTCTAACACATCCATATGTATGATGAGGTGAAATGGAAACCATATAAAGAAGTGATATAAAATTACCCACACTTATTTTCATCTTATTATAAAAATAGAAATATAAATTAAAAAATTTCATAAAGGGGAGAATATAATGACCTGGGATATTATAAATATAAATTCCCTTTTTCTAATTGTTTTATATGTAGTAATATTGTAAAAATTGACGTCCCAACATGATGATCCAATGATCATTTTATTATATTAATTTGAAATATATGTATAGGTAATAAAAAATGTCATATGAATTTAGAATATTTTTGTGGGATACTTTTTTGCACAACTATTATAGTACAATTTTGATCAGCTCCACCCCCTGAATAATAACACCCAAATAACACAACTAAAATAATCCAGAATATTAGTAACACAATATAAAATTGAAAAATAAAAAAATATACATTATAATGACAAAAAATATATCTAATATACTGATTAATGAAATATGTGGTGTTTATAGAAAATACAGAACCCATATTACTATTATAAATCTAGCAAATATAATATAAATATGACCATATGAATAATAATTTCACCATTGGAATTGTAAACAGATCCCTAAGAATAGTAATACAGTTGTTAAAATATTAAACACACCAATGTGAATTTAAAATAATATTAATGTGTTTAATAAAATTATACAATTATATATTTATATGTTAGTACTACTAAATAAATGTTCTGAAAATCATATCACAATTTATTGTATTTTTGTAAAACCTAAATATATTAATTGAAATTTTATAATAAATATACTGATTTAAAATACAATTCATTTTTATAAAATTTATTTATAAATTAATATTATTTTTTATTATAATGTTATGATAATTTTAGAAGTCATCATAAATATGTTTTCCAAACGTTATAAAATTGATTATAATATTAAATTGGTAATATACTAATAAATTGATATTTTATTTAAAAAATAATTATAAATTCATAATAAATTAATTTATTAAAATTGATATCATCGGTTAAATATAAAATTTTACAAATGTTTATGGATTTTGTATATTTTTCTAAAATAGTTTTATTTTGGGTGAATATTGATAAGTGGAAAATATGTTATTTTACATTATAAGGTCTATACATAAATTGTTGAGTTATGGTTGATGTAAATATAAATTTTTTTGAAAACACATTATCTATTTACTATATATAAGAACATTAATTAATACTTTTTTTATTCATGAACCAGGATAAAAAACATTGTGATAATATCATTCAAAAACACCCAATTAATCTCATTATAAATACAACCATTGACCACCCCTTCTCCTCCCAAATTCTTAACCATTTAGAATAAAATATTTCTATATAAAACTCAAAAAAATATCTACTCACCCATTTAATATTTAATCTATTCTGGTCTTAAAAATATTCTTTGTTACCATAAATGTTAGGTAATGAAATGTAAACAAATGAATTGTAAAAACTCATCCCTAAACTCGTTCAATTTTATCTTTCTTATACCACCCAAAATATGATCCCTATAATCATTAAAAGATTAATAATTATTTCCTAAACATACTAATCTATTATTATTTATGTGCAGTATACATGTTCTATCCTCCATTCATTATATGGCAAATTGAAAACATTATTTACAATAGGTTTGGTTCACCGCAACTCAGAAAATAATTCATTTTCTTAAACCATATTAAAGGAAAGATAAAGAAAAAATATTAAGTTTATATATGATATACATATATATATTATCTTATTTAATGATTTAATAATTATTTAATAAAAGAGACTTAATCTAGTTTGTGATCGTCGATAAAAAGGCCTAAAATAAATAATCAAATAACATTATTTTTTATACTTAATGAATAATACCTACGTCATAAAAAAGTTATTTTTAATTTATATTAAGAAATAAATAAAATAATATTACAAATCAAGTGTTTTAATAAAATTTTGTAACAATATTAATAATTATCCCCTTGTGATTGAACAATGGAACCGTGATACAAATTCATATATAAAAAAGTATATAATCATTACGGCTAATTGATATTTTTATAAAACAACATTCTAAAACTGTATTAAACAAAATTAATATATGTAAAATTAAATGAATTAAATAATTAATAAATAAAATTCTATTATTAATGATGTTAACTGTACGTCAACATTTATTTTCGATTCTATAGTTTGTGTTATCTCTAAACAACCTTCTTTTTTTGTTATGACCCTTTTCTAACTAACAGCCATTATATATATTTTTTATGGTATAAAATGAAATAAATTATTCATATGTTTCTATCTCATATATATAAATATAGATTAATACCTCTTATATTAATGTTCTAATACATGTTTTAATTCATTTCTCAAATTTGTTCATGAAAATAATACACGGTTCATGAAATCTTTGGTACACTGAAACCTTTTACATATAAAACTCTTCTTAACAACTTATTGAAATTAATATTTTAACTAAATAATGGTTTATTTTAGGTATAGTGATTTTGGTTTTCCTTATTTGCTTATATAAATTTTCGAACATACTATTACATTAAATTTTTTAATCTAGTTAAAAAAAGGATTCAAAATGATTAATTATATTCCCAATTATCAACCATTTATCAGGTAATATTATTATAATTTATCACTTTATTCTATGATATATTCTTATTTAATTATATTTTAATAGCTAAAATATTTAATTACTTCTTATCTTTGTAATATTTATAAAATATCTTATGATTTTGAAAGGAGACAACATTATAAAATCCTTTTCCTTCCATTGATTTTTCTAATTTTATACATTACTCATGATATTCATTTGTGGAATAAATAATCCTTACATGTTATAATGGGTGTGATCCGATATCAAACTAATTCATTTAGTATATTTTTTCTGTTGTGATTGTCTGTGTTAGAATAGGGAGTAAACATGAACCATGATGGGACTCTGTCCACCATGTGATGTTGTCTTGGAAGTCATATGTGAATTATGCTTTTGTCATGTTGTATATATCTACCATATTTCATTGGTATCGTGCTGTTAATATATCATGTTATTTATTTTATGATCCCATTTTATTGTCCGTCATCCTTTTTTATGATATCAATTTTTACTATTTGAATCAAATATTTATCATTATCACAATATTTATTCCCTTATGGAAATTTATTGCAAAAACATATTGTCTAAGTATTAGTGAAATGAATATTCTTATACATTGGGTTTATCAGAAAACCAAGGGATATGATCTATGGATATTATTTTAAATAAATGTTATTTACTTATTGGGTTTCAATTACAATAATTTTAAGGTATAATAATACATTTATCCAAAATTAAGGGGTGGAGAAATAGGGGAACCTTATTTACTATTACATAACTCCTTATAAAAACATCAATTTATTTTTTTAATTTTCAATTAACCCATATATTCATTGATACACATATAGTGCATAAATTTTCTTGTATTTTGAATTTCAAGACACAATCATGTAATTAAAATAGATATCATATTTAATATGGGTGGAATTTATCACTTCATCGTTTTATTATATCTAAATATCGATATTATGATATTTTTAATTAAAAATACATTTTTATTTTAAAAAATTATGTTCACCAACTTATTTTTATTTAGATTTTTACTCTAAACACAATTGGGTATCAAGATGTATCCTTTTATTTTATTTCCAAAAATGCTTCTTTTAAATTTCACATTCATTTTCAAAATTATGATTTTTTATAATGTTCAATTTTATAAATGGAATGTTATTTTTAAAATTATCTAGAATGTGTATACATAGGATGTCATCGTATTTTTGAGGCCTTAAATTTTTTTTTTAAAAACTAAATCGTATATCATTCATAATATCATAGACTATCCTTTTTGGAAAATAGTTATTCATAGATATACTCGATAAATTTAATTATAAGCTAAATGAACTACTCAATATATTCTAATGTGTAATATAATAGAAATTACTGGAATTATCTCCATTATGGTATCTAGAAAAGGAATTTAATATTATTTTTTCTTGTAATATATATTATGATATCTAGAAACTATTATTTTTATCATATTAACGCAATTAAAAAATTTAATTAATTAGATTGGATATATATATATAAAATATCTCAAAATGTATTCTATGAATATAAACTAGTCAATTACTTGTATTTTAAACTAATAAATTGAATTTTATAATTTTATAAACACATTCATTGATTATTTTTCTATATAATCCGTCATGAAGAAAATACAATGGCATTTACAATGTTCATGGGTCCCAAAGGAACTACGATCTTGGAAACATGGATATAAGTAATATAAAATTTGTAGAACTCATCGACTCCCTTAGTGTTGAGTGGATCATCTCTTATTTATGTTTTCGGTCATCTTATTTCACTCCCTATAATTTCTGTTCTAGTTATCCCTCTTTTTTTCTAGCTTCTTCGACATCATTTTCCCTATTTTCCTTCATCTCTTTTCTTCCTCAGTTCTACATCATCCCTTTTCTATTACTAAATATCATGACGTTCTTGATTAATTTGGAGTCAATTTTTGTTGGCATTGTTTTAGTCAGTTATTTGATGTTGATTCATCTATCCCTTAATCTAACTCATCATCTATTGTCATAGGAAACCTCAGGCTAATCCACAAATTATTTTATCATGAAGGAACTCTGGTGGTTTGGGAATTTATTGTGGTGAGGTTTAGTGGCTTTCACCTTATCCCTTTCTTCATCCGTAGCTCTAGCTCCCATCCTCTTATTCTTTGCTATTTTGGGTCAGTAAGAACCTGTTAGAGTTGTTTTTTGATTATGTTGGTGGTGGTGATTTTGTGGGGTGGGATCATCTCAGATAGAGATAACTACTAATTTTGTTTTCTATTTATTCAGATGTTACGTGGTCTTTTATTTGGTGGTATCATCATATTGATGTCATTGTGTTCATTGGTCCTTTGATAGCATTTCCGATCGTGCAGAGTTTGATTTTCAATGGTACTTATTCGATTAGGATATTTTGGTTATGATTGATTGTGTCGGCTTCATCATGGATCTCTATAAATACATTTCCCATTCTCACACTTCACTGGATTCCATGTGTATTGATACATTCCAGGATGGTCAGCTGAGTTGGATTCCATTGTGTCTTTGGGACGTGTTCATGTTAGTGGGAAACTGTTCCATGAGGCATGTCGGTAGTTGTCTTACCCCCTTTTATGGGTTCCATAAGTGTTCTTTTTTTACTGATTATGTGAAAGGATATTTCAGATCATATTTTGTATCAATTATGATGGTGTGATGTGTTTTACATGTATGTGGGATATTTATTTAATGGAGTTATTAGTGAAGGGTTTTCGTGATTTATTCTTGGAGGTGATGAGGTTATCCAATGGCCGGTAACTGTTTGGAGGAGGTTTTGAGAGGGGTGTTCTAGTTGGTTTGATGATCGAGGATATGGATACTCACTTAGTTTGAGGGTTTTCTTACACTGGAAATGCGACAATCCTCTATTTGAATGTTTGAATTTGAATTTTTAATCATGAAATGTAGTTTAGGGATTGATGTTTTTCAATTTAATTTTGCAGTGTGATTGTGGATGTTCTCCATTATTGATAAATGTTTTATATTTTAATTCTTATTTTCAGTTGTATTTTTGTTATTTTTAATCTTATTATGAGTTTCCCTATCAAACTAGATAGATTCATTTTCTCTCCCTCTTGATAGGGGGCCTTCTTTTGAAGAGAATTATGGCGCACTATGGCCCCTCAAGTATAGATCAACCCATTGTATGAGATCCTCTAGTCCAAAGGTTCTCCCCTTAAACTCAACATTCTTACATGGAGGATTTGGAAAAATTCCATTCCCATGGAGGAGAACATCAAATGATGTGGCATCCCACATGCTTCAATATGTCATTACTACATATAACACTGGGAGGAGAGTGAAGTGCATCAGATTTTTGAAGGAGACTGGGAAAGGCCAGTGTGGTAGCATTTTAGTGATTTGACTAGTAAAATAGATAAATTATTTTATGGGATACCCTTTCTCGATCAATGGTTCCATGGTATAGGGGAGAGTGGTCTAGAGTATAAGTCATGTGTCTTTGTCTTCCACAACGGTTGCTGGTTGATTTGGCAGGTGAGGAACTGAGCCAGACATGAAGAGAACCTTTCCTTGAGAAAGGGTGTCATTCACTGATCTAAATTTTTCCTTATGGATATGTTAAGATCAACTGGAAGCTGGAAGGAAGCGCATACCCTTCGAAGGATTCATTTCTACAACAATTCCTATACTCCGAGTAGCAGGTTGATTGGAGGTAACTAAGTATGTTCGACACTTACATGTAGGGAGATCAAACTTAATATTGATGGGTCTTATAATAGAGGTCTTATGTGTGGAGGAGGTTTGGTTCATAATAACTTAGGATCCATAATTATGGCGTTATCAGTGTGACTAGGCCATGTATCTTCTCTCTAGGTAGAGGCCAATGAGTTGTTTTCTGGCCTCCTTTTATGTCATCATAAGGGGATATTTTTATCGATTATTGAAATAGACTCCGAAATTATCCACAATACCATTCAAGGAAATTGTTATATCCCTTGGTCTATTCATTAAATCATTTGAAAGTACATAGAAATGATTATCACAAACAATAGTGTGGTTTATACGTGGTGCGAGGGTAACAAGGTCGTCAGCAACCTAGCATCTCTTGATGTTCCTCGTCTGGATACCATTTGTATTCATAATTTTTTCACCATGAATATAGAGGGAGTCAATCTGGTTAGAATCTATTCCCTTGTCATCTACTACTTTTGGCCACCTTAGGACTCTCATATGTGGTATTTGGGCCTTTCCTTTCTTGTTTCCATATTCCTTATTTCCTTGATTAAAAAGTTACATGATGATGATCTGAGGTTTCCTCATGACGAATATGTGGATTATTCGTTAAATTAAAAAAACATTGTTGACAATGTTAGGAGAGATAAGAGTATACTTAATTATTGATGATAATATAATATAAATTTCACATGATGAAAAAAAGAATAACCCTTTTTGACATGAAAATAATAATAAAATTGAAGACTTGGAAATGAAATTATTCAGTTAAAAATAAATGGTCACATCAAGCTTGATTTTTTACTTGAACAATTGTTCTAAGGGTAATAATAATGTTAAAAAATATAATAAAATAACGAGTAAAATATAAGATTATATTTAAACATATATGTAAATAAAATAAATGCCAAAATTACATCTGGATCATATCAAGGATGGTGAAGTGTCTATTCTCACTCTCATCCTCATCAATTTTATTCCTCCTATTCATCCTTTTCTTCTATCTCATTCTACAAAGAATTTTTTTTAATTTTTTAAAGAAAACATTTTAAAATATGATATTCTTTCAATCATATATAAAAATGATATTAAATACATAAATAAACATTATAATGGAAAGAATATAATTTTAAAAAAAATTGTGATTTGATTTTAAAATTCAATAATAAAACTATTGTTGATATTTTCAAATAATAAATCAGGGAAATCATATGAATTTTTTTGAAATTCATCAAAGGTAAATGAATTGAGAAATAGTCTATTATTCTTAATGAGTTATATGTTATAATATTGCGTTTTTTTCTTATAAAACTATTCTATATCTATAGAAGAATAAAATAAGTTGAAAATGATTCTCTAAAAAATATATATTAATTACGCTGATGACTTTTGGAATCATCTATATGAATTTATTTTAATAACATATGATATTTTAGGGAAAAAATGGATGCTCATTTGTCCCAAATTACAAATATTAGTTATCATTTAAAAATATGTTATATTGTTAACATCTTAAAAGACCATATTATTGTACCAATGACTGTTTCATCATATCAATGAATACTTTCACACATCATTAGACAGTGAATTATATATATGTTAAACTCTAATTCGTTGTTTTTATAGGATTTTGAAATAATGATGCATGAATCTATCATATGTGGTATTTTAAATAGATATAGTGATTCAACCCATTAAATAGTTGATCAACTCTTTTTAACTAATATTCAATATTTAATTCCAAAATTTTGTTGGAGCCTATGTCAATCAACTAAAAAAACATGGAAATAATCATTGATCTAGAATGGATAAAAACTAAACACTTTCAGTTTATTTGACAATTGGAAGATATTCTTACATATCGCATCTCTTAGTTTTCCTCATATATGATATTTTGAAATATTTTATGTTGTATTTTTTCATTTTTTTTCATTACTTTATCCATTTATTATTTCTCAAAAAATTATTTTCAAAATGAATCTTTTTTTTTCTATTTTCAAAATTTTCATTTATTTTTCACTTTCTTGTTATTTTAATATTTAAATTCATGATACTTTTTATTTTTGATTTCTAAATAATTTGTAAATATATTTTATGATTTTATGAAATATTTTTATTTATAATATTATTAATTTATAACTTTAATATATTTTATCATTATGTTTTTTTGAAACCCAATTTTATTAAATATAATTTTTTATATGTGGGTAATTATATAATGATCCTTTCACCTATAATCCCTTATCAATACATGTATTTAATGATTCTTATTTTTTTATCACGTGATATATTATGAATAATTTGTGTGTCTATGAACGTCAATCTCATGGAACAGTTATTTTATTTTATAGAAAATAGTATTCTTTTTTCCTATCCTTTTCCTATTTTTAATACTATCAACGAGGGATAGATTTTTTTCTTTTCGGTTATTTGTAATATTTTGTCAATGGGGGCGGGATATACTTGATTTTTTCAAATGGGTGAAGTTTTCTAGGATTTTGGGGTGAACATAGATTAAATCCAAAGCATATTTAACATCCTTATGTTATTATATTATGAAGGACGATTTTTAAAAAAATACACGATCTTGAATAGCTTTGATATATCATGTTTACTCTTGATTTACATTGAATTTAGATTTTTGTGTAAGCTGATTATCAACATGATAACACTACATGTAGAAGATAGGATAAAACAAAAACATAATTTTTAAAAACTTACAATTACTGAAACCGTGAATATAGTAATGATTAAAATAATAAATTTGGAGTGGAAGGTAAATATATGATTAATTATAATTACATTGCTCAATTTATTTTTCTAAACTATTAATCATTATCAAATAAATGATTTAATCCCATAACAACGAGAATATTATTATCATTGAAAACCAAAGGGAAATTATAAATGATTCCCATTAACGATGAATAGTAATAAAATATGTCAAAATCACTCATGTTAAATTTTTTATAATTATAGGATTATTTTAAGGCATTTATAATGATAAAAAAATGACCCCATATAATGAAAAAAATATTATATGAATAAATTAATTAAATTAAAATATACTAGAAAATGAACATAAGAAATATTTGATGTACACATAATAATATTATTTAATTAATATATAAATTATTGAGGTGGAGGAAATTATTTTTGACCATATAGAGGAGATAAGAATGAGACCATATAAAAGGAAATAATTGAATAAATTATGAACCAAAGGGTGACAAAATATCAAAATCAAAATACATTAATACTATATAAATAAAGAATAACATATAATTCAATCATGTTTTTAAAGATACAGAACTTGAAAGATTGATGTTCAATAAAAAATGGTATATCTCAATGAATGAAAATTTACTTAACAACTAAAATACTTACAACATATGTAATTCTTGAACTGAAGGAAATGTTAAAGATTGTTGTTTAGTGATAGTGAAAATACAAAGAATAAAATCTATATAGTATATAAAATGTTAATGAGACATAATATACATAATATAAAAGTAAACTGGTGCATAAATGGAAACATGTATCAGGGAATTGAAATTTGGACAAAGAACTCTTACATGATATCCAAACCCACATTTTTCATGTTTATAACATCTTTAAAAATAATTTTATTAAATAAATTCATTGGAACCATTTCATATAAATTTTTTTATCAGGATGTACATATTATTAGTTTACATTGATTTATTTAATATATTTTTTCTCCCATTGATAATGTTTTTATTTATAAGTTAATTATTATAAAAAAAAATATCTATTCTGAGCCAGCTCAATTAATATAAAAAATATATTTATAATCAATATTTTTGTAGAGATATATTTTCTATATTATTTTAATAAAAAAATTTGTGTTGTGCTACAAAATATCAATAATATATTCAAATTAATTAAAGTGTCTCAATATGCCCATTTTAGAAGGATAAAATTATACTTATAATTAATAGTAAATATTTTTAATAAAATTCCCAATATATATCAATTTAATATTAATAATTTCATAAGTATCATAATTATTAAATATTTCTATTTTTATAATAATCTATTTACAGTGGTAATGAAAAATGAAATACATTATTCATGGAGGTGGTAATCAAACTATGATATAGGTGATATTATAATATTCAAAATAATGCAAGAGTGGTAGATAATTTTATTACCTCAATATAATAACATTTAGGTTTAAAATCAATATTAATTCAGTTTTATTGGGCTGTACACCATTTATTTTGAGGGGAGGTAGAAGAATAAAATTTAAAAGCACCTAGTTAAAACAATATTATCATACATCTATTTCGTACATTATAACACACTTGAAGCCTTCATAGATTGTTTATTCAGTAAGACTAGAACCTGTTGAAATTGGAATTATTTTTGGGAGGCTTCATTTCATATTTTCTTCATCCTATAAATTGTTATGTGTGAGGATATGTTTTTTGGTTAAGGGATCATATTATATATGAGAGTGGTGACATTTCTGATAATATTAACATCTAAATGTAATACGATATTTTTCATTAATGAAAAATTGATTGTATGTTTGTTAAAAAATTTTAAAATATAAGTTATGGTTATAAAAACCCCCATCTACAAATTTAGAGATGATGTTTAAGAATATTTTTATAAATTACCAAATGATTTTTTATTTTAACAACATTTTTCACATGTTATCATTGTAACTAATTTTTCTTAGATAATTTATATATTATAGAAAAAATAAAATTAATATTATTACCTAATTTTTACATTTATATTAAAAATATTAAATCCATTTTACTCAATTTAAATTGTAATGGTGAAAAAAATAATTCATATATAAAAACTCATAATTAAACAAAACTATTCGAGAAATATAATTTTTAAGAAGAAATTGAATTTGTTCCTATTCAATTCTATGTAAAAATAATTAAATTAAAGTATTATTTTTTTATGTTTAATACCAATAAAATTCATTAGATTAATTATTCAATAATTATTATAATAGTACATTCTGATAAAAGTTTAAATATATTGAAAATTACAATTCATCCAACAATAAGACATCTTGAAAATATATTATTTTATTACTAATTATTTTATATTATTATATAATTATAAGGAATAAATGAAAGAAATATACAATCACCAACTTTTTAAATTAATTTTTACAATAAATTTTATAAAAATTATACATAATTAGAACATATATTACCATTATAAAACTGTTTTTATACCATCTTATATTCTTCTTACAAAAACAAAAAAGACCACTATTTAATAAATAATTGTATCGTAATAAATAGTGGCCTTCATTGTTGTTGATTCATCTAGAAGAGGTATTATATTCCATTCCATGATCACAAACATATCTCCCATATGATTTTTATGAATATGTACTTATTGAATCTCATTAGCTCGTAGCTAATAAAATATAATAGTTATTTTACTAACCATACAATATAATAAATTTGATCTTCCAAGGGGATACTCTTAGTGAAGGATTCCATTTCATCTCATGTGTATATTTATTTATAATGTTATTACATTTAATATTTGCAACAAATTAAAAATTTATCTTATACCATTTATTTTAAATAAAAATTATTTTTTAATACTCCACGATTATTTTTAGATTAGTGGTTCATGTGATAAGAAATGTGAAACTTTATATTTATTTTACATACATCACATTAAAATATCATGGGGACTTATATTATAGTCGCTAAATAAAATGCATCCCCATAATTATATTTTCAATATCTGATAAAAAGGGATAATTTATTCATGAGTATCTTTAGAACACATGGTATAATATTTTTTAAGATACATAATTATAATTTGTAATCATATTTTTTATCTTCCATATTATATCGTGTTGGAGTGAAAAGGCATCTGCGTAGTTATTCCAGTTGACTTAAATCATGAAGAATTTAATTAAAACACATCCAAGATTTGTTTGGATTATTATAACTATATGAACATGTGTAAAATTATACATCCAATATTTTGAATCTATATAGTTATTTGATTTAAAGGAAACCAAATTATACATAATAAAATTATAGTATGTTTTCGAATATTTTAATTTTTTATATTTGATTCCAATATTGTATTAACGTCATAAATCCAAAATGAATATTAATATTATACTAAAATAGTCAAAATTTATTTGATGAAAAATCACACAAAAACAAAAAGGAATAAATATAAACCATTAATTTTGTCTTCCTACAACATAATTAATATCTCCAAAATTATAATTAATCACCTTAAAAGTTTATCATATGAGACTGAAAATTTGTATCTATTCAATAAAATTATGTTCAATAATAGGAAAATTAAACCATGATCATATCTATGAATATAAAAATTTCCAAAAATAATAAAAACTCAATCTATAATGGTACATCAACCCAAGATTAATACCAACTGTGATAGTAATGATCTTTAATTTTGAAACTGGTGGTGAAAAAACATATTATTCACATACTAGTTTGGAATGAAACAAAAGTGTTCCAATATAAATGTTACATGATTAAAATATCAACAAAAACTATTTATTCCCCAATACATGAATTTGTTTTTGGTTTATTGATATATATATTTATCAAAAACTTTTAATTAAAAAACACATATATTTTCAATCTAATTTGTTTTTTTCTAAAACAATGATTCAATAATTTACTATAAACCATTAACATAAACAAAAACATTCTCCCCAATGTATTACTATAAATAAAAACGATACATAATAACATCATCCTAACATTGGGAAATTTGAAAAGGAAGAAGGGTGACCTCAAATTCTCTAGAAGGAGAGGCATAAAACACATATTACAACGAAATGAATCATCCATCAATAATAAAGATGGACCAAATAAATTTAATAATTCCATATAAATAATAACATATTTATATATTATATTGATGGATAATATTACAATGTAAAAAATCCAACCGATAATAATAACTAATCTCATAGTTATGGAATTCAAAATGGTGATAATTAATAAAATACTATCATGTAATTTTCCAAATACATCATAAATTAATATGTGTGGTTAAACACAAATACAATCGTTAGATTCTTCTATGAGTCCTAGTAATTCATTAAGGGGATATATTATTTATTGACTCTCCCTACACAAATTATATCCAATGTATTCATTATATGATACAATAAATAAAAAATTAAATATATATAACCAAAACTCATTATTAATCAATAAAAATACCTATTTGAATAATAATTATATGGATTTTTAATAATGCCTGAGTAAATAAATTAAATTAATTTATTTCCAATAACCCTTCATATCAATACATTATAGAGTAATTTCTATATTGTTATTTTAATTATATATTCAAAACATAGAAATTGTGGGATTGAAATAAAATAAATGAAAGGTATTAAGTAATATTGAAATGAAGGTAAAACTAAAACCAAGAGAAAGATGAAAATGATAGAGAACATAACCCTTATGAACTATTTCAGTTTATAACAATAAAGTAATATAGAAATTTAGAGGTGAATACTTGAAACATTAACAAGAATGTGATTGATCTTTTAGAGTTCTAGATGAAAATCAAGTGAACTTATAACAAATAATTTACATAACTCTTTCGAAATACAAAAACAAAAACAATCATCAAAGCTGCATTAGAAAATACACATCATGATACAAAAATGGATAATACATATCCTAATATTTAAAATAATTACAAAAAATGAATAATTGAAATTAAATAATGTTAATAATGGGAAATATTATGTCAAATAAAAAAATATACATAAGTGGGATGTCATTCCATTTTTTAAACATTTAACATTATTTTAATAAATAAAACATCACATGTTGATTTGAATAAAATTTTTATTGATAACCATGGAAACATTGAATGGATGCATGATAACAAATAATATACATTAAATATTGAATATTTATATACATGGATAATTTTGAAAATACAATTCCATTATAAATTTTTTAAAGATAATAAATAATGTCTTCGATAGAAAATGATAGAAAGTTTCATTGTATTTTTTTATAACATTTTGAATGAAAATGAAATTATTAAAATTTTAAAAAATATATAATAACATTATTGAATCAATATAGATAATTTTTACTTTTATGGGAAATATTTATCACATTAAAATTTTTTAATTTTGTGTAAAAATACATGATATTGTTATGTTAAATTTTAAATAAAAGGGAGGTGAAATTTGAAGTTGACATAAAAACACATAAAATAAATATGAAATAATTATAATAAATAAGAAAGGTGTGATATTCCATTTTAATATGGATGGGATTCAAGAAAAAATATTATAACATGGTCAAAGTAGTATATGTTAATAATAATAATCTATAAGACTTAGGTTAAAACAAATCTAATTTCGATTATGTATCCCTTATAATATGCTTCGTAATTATTTAAGGTATTATTGTGATGTTTGGGAGAGTTTATGAAGAATCTCAGAATGTTTTTGGTGCTTTTATAGAAGTGAATGATTTTTGAACTATTAGTGGAAAATGTGAATCTTCCCCCTAAAACATTGATGAGTGCGATATAGGTTAAGAGAGAGGAGCATTGGAAGTGAAAGGTTTTTTCAAAGAATGTGGAATCCTATGATAAACAATTATAAAAGAGATTGTTATATTTTTCGTGGTCGGTGAATGTTTTGAAAACCACTATATCCAATATTGCAAGATTATTTCTTGAGATAGATGATGGTGCACATTTATCACATGGTTTGACTAACTATGGATCTAACCATGCACAATTTAAAAAATAGATCCATAATACTAGATCATGGTGGGGATCCATTTTTAAACCCCATTATTCCCCAATCTAAAAATGAATTTGGATTTTTTTCCCCTCTATGGAAGAGGAGACATATCCTATAGATTCAGAGGTTAAATGAAGGCTAATCTTGGGGTGTTGAAGTTGGAAACTCAGGGTATGTCATAGTTCATGATGGTTATGCTTAGATTTTGATAGATCTACTTCACCCTCTCTCTCAGTTTCATCGATACATGTTTTATATTGATATATATAATGCATTTAAATCCAAATATGGTAATATATGGTTTTTATATAATAAGAATTGATCTAAGAATGGGACTTTGAAGATTTTACTTGTTTTCGAGGATGTTTTCATGCTTTCTTTTAACTTTTAACATGTTTTTAAGGAAATCATCATCAATCTTGACTTCTCTAATTAGAATATAAATGATATTTTTCAAATTTATTTAATTGTTTTATATTTATTTCAAAATTGGTTTTAAAATCATGTAATTTTCCATCTCTACTGATGGTTTTTGGATTCGTGTGGAATTGTGGAATTATTTTGTAATGTTATTTTTGGAATTATTTTAAAATGATAATAATAAAATAGTTACTTTGTTTAATTTTTAAAATTTTTGTTTCAATAAAAAAACATAGTATGGAAATGGGGTTTTCAGGATTTTAGGGCACACATTATGGTGTGTGTTCATATTACATTGTAAGACCATGTTGAAATATGACCATGTGCTTGGTCAAAAATTTACAATGACACTTGGGATTTAATAATCTTTTGACTACTTAATGATTATTTAGGAAACCACTCATTAGTTTGGAACTTTCAAAATTAATCATTTATTAGTAGATGTGTGGGTTGGGGTTTGGAATGGGTTATGCGAAATGGAATTTACAAAATGATTTGAGAACATTGTTTGGTTTCTTTCCTTTAAAATTTTTATTGTCTTGAGGGAACTGTTTTTATTTAGAAATTTATTATATTATGATATAAACAATTTTTATGATTTTTATATTATTTTTTAAAATAAATTTTCCATGAAATTCTATCTTATTAGCATGATTAGGGAAGTCATTTGGGTAATTCCTACCAAATATCATTACTCACCCTTACATTAGGACATTGTTTTTTTAGGTGTTGTTGATCGGGATATTTTGAAGGTATCACACATCTATAGATGTTCTTAGTGATACAAGGTTTTTTTTTTGGAGGGGATCATGTATAATCTTAGTGCTTTGGAGTTGTGGTTTCCTTTGATTTTTGTTGGCTATATAGACTTCCATAGTGTTCTTTGTTATTTTGTAGTCTTCTATTTTAGTACAACGACATATTTTTATTTTGATTGAAATGGTAATATATCAGTTGCATTACAATGATATCTTTATTTATGAAGTGTTTTATTTATTTATGGAATTTTTTGATGGTTTTTTTATTTTAAAAGAAAAACTCATCCTCCAACTCTAAATTAATCCATGGGAATATTTTTTCATCCATTAGTGTATTAGCGATGTATCTTTATGGAATGTAATATTCCTCCTCATTCCATAGCCCATGAGTTGGGGATGGATGTTACAGGTTATATTATTTGGCCTTTAATAATTTTTTGGGTAACGTGTTGTATTATTCTTGGTTTGACTTTGACTTGTTTTTGGTATTGGTATTAGAGTTGAATTCATTCTAGTCTGTTAATTGATTAAGATCATTAATAGATGTATTATTGTTGGGATATGAAATGTGGGTCATAGAAATATGTTTCTAACCATTTTATGATGGAAATCAGTATACAGTGGATTTAAATACATAATTTTATAGGATACACTTATTGTAATTGAATTATCATTGTCATATGTTTATCCAAATAGATGAGAAAGACATGAATTATAGAAATTGAATCCCAATAAGAGTGAATAATTTATATTTAGTGGTGATTTGATGAAACATTTTATTTTTTGAAAAATGATAATGTCAGACTTCAAATTCATGATTCAGAACATAATTAGCATTTTATTTAGAAAATGGATTTCTTTTTAAAATAATGTAGAAATTACTAAAAAAATGGTAGAGCATGGTAAAATTTTATTTTGGATCGCACTATTTTGATAGTATGATGTGGTTGAATGTGAAATTATAATACATCAGTAAATAGAGACGAATACATATGGTGTTTGATGTGATTCAATTAAATGGAGCCGAATATGTTCTTCCACGACCCGTCCCACGGGCCCCGAATGTGACTAGGCCAACACCGCCATTCATAGGGCAGGGGTTGGTGACTAGCACCTGATTTCCTTTCCCGAACAGGGATTGAATTGCCTTAAGAATCTGTACACACTGAAAAAAGTAAACCGATGTAATCAACCAACAAAAGCATGGTATAACCATGAGAGTAATGTACAACCACAAGTACAACATTAAACTGAAAATAGAGGGTTGTAATACCAGCCCAAGAAAATTAAAACAAAGTAATCACCTATCTCATTTTCCCTAGAGATCTACCTTGATGGTACTATCTATAAGTATGAAGTTGAAGAGGATGACCTCGACAGCTCCTATTGCACCATACTCCACCAAGTCCCGAACCTCCAAAGTCTACCACAGAGTGTCAGTTTTCTTCACCAAACACATGTGTGGGTGGATCCCATAAATGGGTGAGTATAACAAATAAGTAAGGGACCCTGGGACCCCTGAATGTATATTCGTAACAGAAAATTGAACACATCATGTGAAATACAACAAAGGTAATATCAAAAGCATGATCTAATTCATGAATTATAAAGAAAACTAGGTAGCTCTCTCTAATGGTATAACATAATGGTTACATGGATATGGATGAGTAGTCGTAATGCCAGATCATCCTCTTCGTAATAACTCCACTACTAACCCATATAGGTCACCATATGCTGACCTGTATTGGTCACCAGATGCTGATCTGTATTGGACGCTAGTGCTAACCTATATTAGTCGCTGGTGATGACCCGTATTGGTCACTTGTGCTGGACCGTATTGATCACTGGTACAGAGGTTGGGGTGATTATTCATACACCTAGATCATCCCACTATAGATTCTCTAATGCTAACTTGTATCAGTAGCTCATCTTCTTATTGTCACAACCAACCACTGGATTCCAGCAAGAAGCTCACCCGATCTCCGGGTGATTCTGCCTCTAAATCCATCAGTCATATTTTAACCCGTAAAATGTACCAAAAAAATTAATATGAAATTGACCTCAACTTCATAGGGGTCCCAACATGACATACGACACGTCGATCAGACACTCAGTCTATGAGATATGGTCACTTTTGTAAAAAGGACCCAATTGGATTCATGTCTAATCCAACCAAGTCCACAGGTCAATACTCTATCAAAACACCATTATATTATCACTAATGTACCACCTTGTCCCAAGGGACCTTATCCCATAAGAAACTCATTTATCAGACACCCGAGCTATTATTTACACCCATTTCTATGAAATGGTGGTGATCGCACCACGGTCTGGCCCTACCCGGCCAAACCCTCCGAAATATTCCAAAGGTACAGCTTCTTAAAAGGGATCCCAATTCCTCTGGAAACACTTCAATCAGACACATGATTCATCATTTATGGGCGTTCATTTATTCGGGGGCTGGTTGGGTCTAGGCTCAGTCTTACTCAATCAGGCTGGCCCGAGACTACGGGTTATGGGGTCTACCAGACCCTGCCTGGAACCATCACAATAAGGGACGACCATGTTTATGGGGTCTGACATGTTGGGGTCATCCTTTTTGGTTCGCGGACTCGATACATAGTTGGCCCATCCCGCTGGGTGGGGATCGGCCAACCTGTGCTAGTCCGCTGGGCCGTGGGACTATTCTGGCCTACTGGGCATGTCCAACCCATTTGGATGGCCAGCGCCCAACCTTGTCCATCAAATGGGGGAACACTGTCTATAGTTGACCTCACATACATGGGACTATTTCTTTTTACAAGTGGTGCACTTCCCCACCCCATGAAACAGTCATCCATGGGGGCTGACCAACCTCCATCTAACGCGGCGCAGTGCTGGGCCATGCCGCCCCCTCCTACAAGCAGCAGCGCCTACGGGCACTGCTCTTCTCAAGCGCTTCTGGCTCGGGCCAGCCACATCTGACCACCGCGTTACGAAATAGTGCTCCACATTCCCACTAACAATGGCCGGTTCCCGCTGGCCTCCTCCGGCCACTGCTGGCTACCACCGCCATGGTGTGCCGGTAGTTATTTCTACGGGCCACCGAACGTGCTTTGTTGGTCCGTTCAATGGGTCTTTTCCACCTATAAGCCTCCCAGGATGCCACCTTCACTGCATGGCCCTCGGTTCCAAATTTCTGAAAAGTTCATCATTATCCCATGAAAACGCATGATGAACAAATTTAGCAGAGGGTCTAGGATTTTTTTGGTTTGCCACGCGCCCTCAGCGTTAGAGTTATAACATATATGTGGAACAAAAATATTCATAAGGATTGATAAAACCCTAAAATTAATCCCACGACAACCTTTTGTAAAAATGAATGAGTCACTGTTCAAATCGTTCATTGTTTGATCTGTGTTCTTCTTATTAATCAAGAAAAAAGTGAGAAAATCATTTAAACACATGAACAATTTAAACCCCCTACCTCGATATCTGTTGGAGGTGCCATAGTTTCGGCTGTAGAAGTGTCCATGTTGGATGGAGTCGTCAGTGTTCGTCAATACCAGGTCATTGCCACTAATGCTTTCATCCTCTGCCAGTGGATGTCACCATAGTACTCTTCTATAGATTCCTCTCTTGAAATAGATGTTCCTAAATAGCACCTCAGGATCTATTTAAATATGAGGGGGAATGGTGAGAAATAAGATGTAGAATTATTGTGGTTCATTAAATGAATTAATGAACCTATTTTAATTCACACCGGTGGAGTTACACATTTGATGATTCATTCCATTTATTGACTTCAAAACTAACTGGCCCTTCCACCACTGCTCATTCGTTGGAGAAAAAGAAAATAAAATAACAATTACATGTTAATATATTATTCACTAAAAAGTAAAAAACTATATTTTCCTCCCAAAAAACTGTAGTCAAAGTGAAGCTTCCCTTTAGAAAATATCGGCACTGCGGATTCAACTGTTCTCTCACATTTAAATTTCTAACACTGATTGAAAAGATAGAAACCACCACCTGTGCATTTAATGAACATACCTAAATAAATTTCCGAAATTTATTACAGACACACCACGCCTCAGAATCACGCACCGTCAATTTTTACAGACACGTAATAATCCCAAGTTATTAAAAATAATTACATTAAATTTTTTGGGTCTTTATATTTTCCCCACATTGGGGATTTATGTCCCAAAAATCCAAACAAGGATACACAAACAATGAGGGGTACTAGGAATGCATATGATCCTCTTGATCCCATGTGCTCCCCTAGAGATTCCCATGATGACCTAGAATGTGAACTAGAGGTTTCAAATGCCCATGACGGATCCGATCTTGTCGATCCTCTATATCCATAGGGTAATCTGCAATATTAACCCCTTCGTGAATCTCCATCACATAATGGTCGATGACGTGGGTTGGGTCATTCACATATCTCATCGTCTGGGATACGGGGATGATTTTGGGAATCCTCTTCAACTTGCATTTTAGTGCCAAGTGGTACGCCACCTGGCCAATTCTATAAAGAATCAGGAATTGTATGATAGACCTCTATGAGAGGTTTTCGCCTTGGAAAAATATCTCTAGTCCCCATCAAGGGTAGAATCCCATGAATATGTGGTCACCATCGAGGAACTACATTGGTCAATATCTCCAATAAACATTGGACTTATTTCGGCTCTGTGTAGTCTTCATCCACTATCATATGATCTACACCTTCTCAGTGGTATCATGTACCATATCTAGTCCCATGAGTGCTGGCTCTCCTGGAGTCATCCAACACGAGGGCGATCTTCACTGTCATCCATACAAAACCATAAAAGGGCCCTACCAATGGTGGACTGACAGTTATTTTTGTATGCAAAATAAAACAAGGTTAGGTGGTTTCCCAACTATGAACAAAATCTAAGGCACATAAAGGAAGCATGTCCTCTATGGAATGGATGGTCCAATCATTCTGATCATTTTTCTGCAAGTGAAAAGCTATGCTCAAGAGAAGCTGAGTCCCGAAAGCCTCCTACAATCCATTCAACATCCAGGATGTGAATTGTGGTACCCGTTCTGAGACTATCATTGAAGGCAACCCTTGATGTCACGGGATCCCTTGAATGTAGAGACATCTCAATCTTTCTACTAAACCATTATCTCGAATAGAAAGGAAGTGAGATCAAATGGTGAGTCATTCAACCATCACCTAGATGGCATCATTCCCTATAGATGTATGTGTTAACCCCATCAAGATGTCTATCAATATCCCATTGACATATACTCTGGTATCTCGAGGGGCTGGGTCAAGCCTGCTGGTACCTGGTTCTCAGCCATAACATGCTGTCATGGGAGGAATCTAGAAACAAACTACACCCCAACATTCTTTATCCCTATCAACCCATACTAGTGTGGGAGGAACTGATACATATTCATCACGCCTGGATATAATATCAATGGTGATGTATTGAACTACCTCAACACATCCTCTCGTAGAACCAATCGTAAAACTATATGTCTTTTAACAAGGATAGCATGCTCCCCACCTTCAGTATATCTGTCAGGTTCATGGCCTAATGATATCTGACCACGGGAAGACTTGAAACATATTTCTCTGAGTTGTGCCTCCATGAATCGTTGATGTAGTATAGGGGAAACTAACATCGACTGGAGGTAGAGTCTATCATCTTTATCCACGTAGTATATCTTATGTGATGCAAACTGCTCTAAAGCTTCGTTCTGTAGCTAGAAACACGATATCTGGCTAAGTGCATCTACCACTATGTTACCATTTCCAATATTATGGAATATATCAAAGTCATATTCCTTGAGGAACTGTAGCAAATTTTGTTTTCTCAGATTCATAACATTCTCTGTGAAGATATATGTGAGACTCTAATGGTCTGAGTAAACAATGATCCACTCTCCCATCAAGTAGTGTGGCCACATATTTAGTGTGAAGACTACTACATCCATGTCCAATTCATGAGAAAAGTAATTCTTCTCATGAGGCCTCAGCTATTGTGATCCATATGAAATCACCGCATCATCCTGCAGCATGACACAATTGAGTCCAGTCCCTAATGAATCATAGTAAACTATGTAGTCAGTGACCTCCTCCAGAATCCTTAGTATGGGTGCACTATTCAAGATCTGGCTCAGCTATTGAAAGCTCTGCTTGCATGTCTCTGATCATAGTAAGGGTTTCACCTTATTTTTCAAGGAGGTTATAGGTGCTTATACTCTAGAGAAATCAACTAAGAACCTCTGATATAATCATGCTAATTCAAGAATGATTATCACCTCAGTAACACTCATGGGTGGCCCCCAAGAATGTTCTTACTTGGTCTTTTCTAGATCCACTGTAAATCCATCCTCTGAGATGATTTTTCCAAGAAGAGGACATTATATATCTAGAACTCACACTTCAAGAGCTTCACATAAATCTGGTGCTACCTAGTGTGTTAAGAACTATCCTCTATTTTACAACATACACTTCCTCAGATGTTGAGTACACCAATATTACATCAATAAAGACCACCACAAATTGATCAGGGTATGGATGAATGATCATGTTCATGAGCCCTATGAAAACTGATAATGCATCGGTCATGCCAAAAAGAATCACCAATAACTCATTTGGTCCAAAAAGACATTTAATGGTTGTCTTTGGTACTTCTTTGACCCATAACCTGAGTTTATGATGCCCGAATATGTGGTATATCTTCGAGAAACAATTTTTTCCTTTCAACTCATAAAAAATATCACCAATCCTCAGTAGAGGACAATATTTCATCACAATCACCTAGTTTTGGCGCTGAATGTCCACACATAGCCTTAAAAATCTATTTAACTTCTTGGAAAATCACAATGTAGATGCTGATGGAGAAAAAATGGGTCTTATGAATCCCTTCCTCTGTAAGTCCTCTAACTGTTCCCTCAGCAACAGGAACATTGTAGGGGCCATCTGATATATTGGGGTAGATATTAGTGTAATTATTGGGTATAATCAATGAAGATATCTACATCTCTATGATGAGGTAGTCCTAAGGCATCTTCAAGAATCATTTCCTCATACTAGTCCATCTCTGGTGGGAACATCAGACTCACCTCATCCATTATGTCAAATGTCTTGCAAGCCAACTGATATGTAATTGGTTGCACCCTCCTAAGCGCTTGTCCATCTCATGATGCACTATTTTCCTTCTCACTAACAAAGGATAACTGGCCTACATCTCTTCACGTACATCGCACTGTATATCTCAAGCTGTCAATCAGTGCGTGAACTGTTGATATCCAGTCCTTGCATAAAATGACGTCGTAGGTCTTTAATGCTACTATTAGAAGATCTCATTTCAATCTATCTTCTCCACGAGTAAGGTCACATTGTCGGCACTGGTGTGTGACCACTAAATATTCCCTCATAGAAGTATCCAAATGAAAATGTCTAGCTGAAAGCATAGTCCAAATATCAGAGTCCCAAACTAAGTCTAAGGCTATGAAATAATTTCTAGCACCTGCGTCGATAAGCAGTGTAGTTAAAGTAGATATGATAAGGATTGTACATTGTATCTTCTAAGGTATGTCAGAATCATGATCCCCTACTTCTTGTAGCATGGCATTTCCCTGTCCACCTGAACCCTACGCTCGTGGTGGACTGCCTATGGGTGGTGGTGGTAGTGCCCGATGACCTGGACCACCTCATGTGGCACCTCATGCTCCCTTGCCTCATTTTCATCCTGGCTGATGCTCATGATCCTACAGCTGCCACTACTTCAGTGGCCCCTCCACCATCATCCAATCATCGGCACGGGGAGTCATAAAATCACTTTCTCAAGGACCCTATCCCCAGTAGGAATAATAGATCATGCCTTTCCTGTGGCTCCCTTGGCCTCTTGAGCATCACCCCTCTGACCATGCATCCTGGGGTTTCCCTTTGGAAGGTCCATCTGTCGTGGGATTTTTCATTCACTATATACTACAATATTTATATGAATATGTTAGTTTTCATCTGGTAGGGGCTCTTACTATTAGTTCCCGCTCGGCAAGGATGCTCTCAATCAGCGATGATTTCTATATCACATCGGCCTATGTCGGGATGCTGAGAGAAACTTTCGAAGCTATAATCTCGGGTCGGATCCCCTACTAAATGGCCTAGGACTTAAAGTAAGGGTCTTATATCAGGTTTCTAGTGTATCACGAGATGTCAGTAAATTTTTTTGTGTATTGAGCCTCTGTCTGGCTACCTTACAGCAGATGAAACAGATCCTGAATGCACATAGAACGTAGTGTGACGAGCATTATCTCCTCCCTAAAAATGTTCCCAATGACTGTCCAGGTGAGGGTCATCTACTTATGCAATAGAATCATTGACCTCCACTATCGTCATTATTATACGTAATGATTTCTAGCATCCAAGATCTCCATCTACATGGAAAGTGTCTCTCCTAAGAAAAATACCTGAGAAATAACCTCAAGATAGTCCTCTTCTACTTGGGGGTATGTCTGGCCTCGAAACCTCAGAGGCCTCTATCTCTGGAACTCATGAAATGCACTATACTGGCATGCATTATCAACTAGTACAATATGCTACTCATCAAGTGTTTGTGGTGATCGTACACCACCCAAAGGGCCATAACTATGAGTTGTCCATGTATCGATGCCTTGTTGCTCGATGGAATACTATCATGATTTATGACCAAAATCTTGGATAATTGTCTTCATGGAGGCATCTTGTAAGAAATTGATACAGCACAATCAATATGTTATATTTGGCGAGCTTCCTCACGGATGATCAAGAAAACCATTCAAAGCACTAAAAAATGGTTTTTTTCATATACCGTGTCAGAAAATAGAATTTGGGGTCCTATTGTATGGATTCATATATCATCACAGCAACAGTAGACTCATTGTAATGAAAACCGATCTCTACAAACTATACACCATTTCCTCATTAAAAGTGTAATCGAAGATTTTGTTTTAGAACCGACTGCCCTCTGATACATCTTTTTCATGACCTGTCACATAGGGCTTTGACATGACTATCCCAAGCCCACCTTCCATAGTCCAGGGGTTGGCGTCTAGAACCCGAAGTCTTTTCCCTATCAGCGAAGGCATTTACACAGAGTTCTATACAAACTAAAAATGGGCAATTGAAATAAAAAACCAAATGAGTATGTTATAACTAGATGAGTAATGTAAAACCACAAGTACAACTGTGAACTGAAAATAGTTGGCTAGAATACAATCCCAAGAATATGAAATGAATGTAAACATCAGTCACATTTTCCACAGAGATCTACATGTAGGGTAGTACCTATATGTGTGAATCCAAAGAAGTGGATCTCGACTGCTCCCAGTGCACCAAGTCCCAAACCTCCAAAGTCTACCTCAGAGCATTATTAGTAAGCACCAAACACACATGGGTGGGTAGATCCCATATAAGGGAAAGTATAAAAACATAGTAGGGGACCCTGATACCCCTGAAGGTCTCTCAACAATACAAAAAGGAAGACAACACAAGAAATACCAAAAAGGTAATATTAGAAACATGATATAAATCATGAAGCACCAAGAAAAAGAGACAACTAACACTAATGGTATATCTTCAGGATTAATGGGGAAAAGATGAATTGTTATAAAGCCAGATCATCCTATCTATATTAACTATATTAAAACTTGTATATGTCACTGTATACTGACTTGTATTGGTCACTAGATATTGGCCCGTATTGGTTGTTGGTGTTGTCCTATACTGGTCTCTAGTGCTAACCTGTATTTATCGCTGGTGCTGACCCGTATTGGACGTCGGTGCTGTCCCTTATAGGTCGTTGGTATATAAGTATGGATGATTAGTTTTACAACTAGATCATCCCACTTTAGAGTTTTTGATGGGGACCTGTATTGGTCTCTCTTCTTCTTTATGTCATAGTCGGCCACTGGATTCCCGCAAAAAGCATGCCTAATATTAGGTATATTATAATCCTTAAGAAATCAGTCATATTTCAAAAAATACAAACTCCCACAAAAATCAAACCCAAGGGTCCTCCCATTCAACTGAAATCCAACGTGATAGACGGCTTATCGATCAGACACTCGGTCTGTGTGATCTGGGAACTTTTGTAAAAAGGTCCCAGTGGGATTCAAGTTAGATCCAACCATGGATGCACATAAAAATTCCATAAAAACTTTCTTAGAGTATTTCTAAATGACCTCCATGTTACAAGGGGCCTTATTCCATAGACGGAGCGTCGATTAGACACCTGGTCTATTAGTTTCACCCATTTCTGTGAAACGGGGGTGGTCAAACCTCGGTCCACCCCGGCTCTACCTGGGCCCTATAATATTCAAAATGAACCACTCCTAAATGGGATCCCAATTCCATTGAAAGAATGTCAAATGGACACCTAGTTCGTCAGTTAGAAGAATTTCTGTATTCGGGGTCGGTTTTGTCTAGGCTCGGTCAGACTCGGTCTAGCTGGCCCAACACAACGGGTCCCAGTGTCTACCTAACACCCCCATTGTCTGTCCCTTTTAGGGTCTTCCTGGTTCCCTACATCCAGTAAGTTGGGGTCGGCCCGACAGGTTCACGAGCAAGGGCCACGGTTGGCTCGAACCATTGGGTGGGGCTCGGCCCACCCGCGCTGGCCCACTTGGCCATGGGTCCGGACCTCTAGGCGGGTCATGCCCATTCAGCCAGCCCATGTCTAGCCTGATCTGCGTGAAGGCGGACCACTCTCTCTAGCTATCCCACCAGACGAGGGGTTGTTTCACCTTACTGTTTCCTAAATAAATTTGAGATAAATTATGAAATTTAATTTTTAAATTTCCTAAAGAAATTAATTTATAAAAAGTATACATTATTATTTGAATCATCATATAAAAAGTTTATTTGGGTTATTATTTTGGATTTTTCAGAAAATGATAATTTTTTGAGGAAAAGACAAAAAATTAGTTTTTGTTGAAAACATCCATTTATTTTAATAAATATATCTATTAATTTGTATAAATGGGATTCAAAGTGTTTTTTTTAAATTTATATGTCAATTAATAATATTTAGGACATGTTAATCATTTTTATTTAAAACTTTGATGAAAAATATTTTTAATCGTTTAAACATTTTCTTTTTGTGAAACTCCATGTTCATCCCGATTGTGGGATTAATTTTAAATTATAATATTCTAGTAATAATAAATTAATTTATAACAATTAATTAAAAATTTAGAATAATAATAATTTTTATTATATAATATTTTCATCCTAATATTTTAAAATAATTATGTGTAATAACAAAAAATATTTGTTTTATGGGGTGTAGGTACAAATGGATATATAAGGGGTAAAACGTATATTATAAGTTTTATAAATAGAAATAAATCATGTCAAAACCACATTTTAAAATATTATTAATAACATATCATTTTTATTTTCCAACATTTGTATATTTTGGTGAATTGATTCATGGGAAACATATGGGTAAAGAATTTTTTTCCAGAAAATTACAATTGTGACATTCAACTCACTAAATAAAGGCCACCACTTATCCTCTCATAATGACAAATAAAAATACATTATTTTCACCCAATAACTTACCAAATATATTCGATAATTCCTGATTTTCATCATATACACATTATATTGGTGATAAATCCATCTAATAAAGGATTTTGGTGAAATTATAAGGAGGTTACCTAAAGACGAGGTAACTTTCTTTAAGATGAATTTATTTTTATTTCTTCATTCACCATATTTAATTAACTTTAAAAAATTATGATTTAAAAAAATAAACAGTTAAAATATGTTTATATTATATTATTTTATTTTAATTCCCTACAACGATATCCACTTCTATAAAATGGAAAATCCAATCATCATTCATCTGTACAATAGAATGTTTCCTTAGTAATTGATGATAAGTGTTTTCCATATCCACCTATCATAAATGGATATAATGATGGATTCAATTTTTATATATTATTTTTATGATATTATTATACATATTTAATTATAATAAAAACTATACATTTTTACCTCTAAACCTTTTTGATTCACTAATTCCACTCGTGTGTGTGATGGACAATCGGCATATAAAATGATGTGATGTGTTTTTTCTATTCTAAATTGATGGTAAATATAATATATTAAATGAATTTATATGATATTATTTTAAAATTAATACACTTTTATAATTATTACACAATATATAGATTCTTACATATCATTACAAGTTTTTTATGATTACATTGTTTGTGTGTAGGGAAATCGTCTGCCTCACAAAGCCATGTTATTCATTTTTCACTAATGATTTGAAAGGATGGTAATTATGGAATATATAATTAATATATGTGATATATATTGTATAAAAACAAATATTTCATGTTATTATTTTATTTAAATTTCTTTTATTTCATCTATCAATAGAATGGAAACCGCTTTTATACATACATATGACATACTCTTTGAATTATTGATGCATTTCATTTTCAATACACATCATTTATATATTACTATAAATACATATATAATGAATAAATAATATATTAATAAAATGGTTAAAATTTGATATATTATTTAACAATGATAAAATTTATATGATAAAAAATAACAAATCAATGCATAAATGAGAATCCAAGCAGTTATTACCCAGAACACTATATTAATAAGGAATTTTTTATAAACAGATAATAAAATTTCATAAGTAAATAATATATGGTATTACATATATTTATGAATGGTTTATAAATATATTTATAAGAAACTAAAATATATTATACAGGTGGTTTTGACATTACAATGGATGCCGATACTTATGGGTAGGAAATTTTGACCCATTTTTAACTTTTGTAAGATATAAAATATATTGACCACTTATTTATGTTATATCATGTTTATAATGAACCTCACTGTATTTTATTACACTTATTATAGATATTACATGGTTATAAAAATAAATTTTTTATTATCTATTTCTTTTGAGGTTTATGGTACAAAATATACCAAAGCATTAATGTATTTTCAACACATTTTTCCTTCTTGGATTAATATATTATGGTTTAAATATCCCTTATTTTATGAAAGGTATATAAAAATCCGTTGAAATGAAATATAATAAATTTATTTAATCATATGATTGTATATGTCTGAATTTACATTATTTTTTTATGATTCTTGTGATTCAATGTTACCAAATTGATAAGGGTTTTATGTTTTGATTTAATCATTTTTGGTGATGCTCATGATAATACCTCGAATTATAAAATATTGTGACCTACCACTCATGAGACTAATATATTTTATTAATCTCTTTTTATTTATTTAGAATTTAATCTTTCCTTTCAGTATCCTCTATTTTTGTACTCATTAGTTTGGAATTTTTTTTGTAGAAAAATCATTATTATTTATCTCTTCAATAATTTTTTTATTTCATCCAAAAATAGTTTTCATATTATTATTTAAAAAAGATTTTAAAAAAAATATTATATTGATTTATTAATGAAATTTGGAACCACGGTTGACTTTTATTGACAATATTTTACATTTAATCTTCATATATTTTCTCAAACAATGTATGATTGGATATTACAGATAATAAGAAATTAATATTTATTTTAATGTTTATGGAATGAATGAAATTTCCATCCCTTATGAACAATATATTTAAAAAATAATAATTTATAGGATTTCATGATCCTATACAAATAAAATTAATTTTATATTGTTTTAATTTTTAAAGAAATTTATTTTTTATTTAATGGACAATTTTCGTAATAATTGTTTCAAAATATCTTTAACACGTCCATTGTAATTTTCCAATTCTAATTTCAAGGAATATAATCTTGAAATTAATTTTTTCTTTAAATAAAATTATTCAAAATGTAAATTATATTATCCTTAAGATTTGTTTAATGAAATATTTCGAAATCATTTTTCATCTAACATGACATATTTTAATGTACTATATTATTCACTAAGGAAAAGATTAAAGGGAAACAATTTTATTCATTATCTATATGGTTTATGTTTATGATGAAAAGTAGTTTTTGAAACATATTTCTAATCCATGGATTAGAACATTATAAATTTCTTACAAAACTTTCTTCTTTTTTCAATTGGTTGTTTTATAATTAAATTATTAAATGGTTATGTAAACTATTTATTCTATATAAGTTATTCTATAATGAATTTTTTGTGAAACCCTTTTCTTTTAATGTGTTTTTTTATGTTGCAGTTTTATGATCCCGTGGAAAAAATATATATATGATTTTCATTGTGTGATTTGTGGGACATGTGTCTCCCTAAAATTAAGTTGGTTAATGTTATTACCTCATAAAATAATTCAGACTTGAATATAGAGTTAACAAAATTTAATAAGTCACATTATCCATTATGATTTTCTTGGGAGTAAACCATTTCAACTATGATTGTTTGATTATTCAACTCATTCCACAATGAATGTTCTAGAAATTAATCCTAAAAACTAATCAAATCATATTATTTTATTATTTATATTAAAAAATTCAATATAATATTCTAAGGGTGTGTTCTCATGGATCTTCTTCTTTCATTACATTATTATTTATGTCATATCAATATTCATGAAATCTTCCATGGCACATTTTTATGATCTATTATATAATCGATTTGGTTTTAAAAGATTATTATTAAGTTCTAATACCATTATATTCATTATATGTTGAAATTTCCAATATTTATCCTTAATAATAATTGTAGATGATTATTTTTTGGGATTCTTATCCCTATGTTATGTAGAATGTTTTATTATGTTGGGTATGTCTATGAAAATTACTATTTGTAGAGATATTTATGCTATATTCAGATGATTTTTTTGGATATAAAAATAATTTCTCCATGTTTATAAATGATGTAAAACATTTTGATCCTCATGCATGCATTTGTGTACAGAAAATAATTTTAATCTAATAATAGGTAATATTTATGTATTATATTTTTGGGAAAATTTAGTTTTTATCAACAGATTATATTAGTTATTATTTAAAAACTCTATAAGAGAAAAAAATTATTGAGAGCCATAGGGATATTTCTAAGGACATTTCTATGAATATATTTACAGATATCTCTTATGATTATTACATGGATGAGTCAGTTCATATAAAAATATCATGGAATTATTTTAATGGATAATGTATATAGTCTCCCAAAATTAAATATATTCATGTATACTCTAAGTGGATATGTCTGTAGAACAGAGGTACCCATAGGTAATATCCATGAAAAGTGTGCATTGATATGCACTCAATCATCACCTTTTATATAAAAATAGGCTTTTCTTCACACCTAGTTTGACAGTCCTATGGGGTATGGTTTTTTAATTAAAAAAATTATTTCTCAAGCATCATGAAGTATTTATATAAATATATAGAATAATCATATCATTTCACTAATTTTAAATAATTCTTCCTAATTTATTCATTCTATAATTAAATTTTCAGGATTATATGGTTTCCTGTTATGATTATAATTGCATGAACTATGATATTCAGTATTATTCAAATTTTGAGAACCGTAGAGCACTAGGTTAACATTTGTTTTGATAGAAAATAGTTGTTTAGAAATAAATGGGATGTATACTATAGTGATTTATATTTTGATTATTCCAAATTATTTATCATGATATATGATTTACAACATCCACCATAACTATCTATTAAACTCACAAAATAAGATAAATATTGAGTTTGTAGAGTGTTCAAGTAGTGGAGACCATAGAGGAACGAATATTCAGATTTTTATAACTGTATAATGTTATAATAAGAACTATTTTAAATTAATTGTAGAAATGACAACTTGTTTTGAGTTTGGAATACATGTACAACGAAAACTAACTTTGGAGATAAATTTAAAATTATTGTTAATGAAATTGATGATAATAATAGAATCAATAAGGTATCATTGATGGATAGATATTTAAAATATGGATTATCTGGGAATAATGAGAATAAATTTTATACGGGGTTATATCATGAATTGAATTTGAAATGTATTATGATTAATGGATATACTGCTTATGATGAAGAGACCATGAATAACATATAGAAAGTTCGGCCTGTCACAATATAATTTTAATGTAAAATAAAAAAATGATTAATTGATGTTTATTAATGTTTTGAAATTATTTCTATACAATATTTGATTATATAGTTATTATGGAATAATAAAATAAATCATAGTTAATAGTTTTATGATAAAGTAGAATTATTAAATTTTTTCATTATTAGAATTCGAGAACAATGAAATAAATATTCATTGTTTAGTATAAATGTTTCATTATAGATTTTGAATAATTGGTCGAATGGTACACATGAAATATAAAATTGATTTAATTTAAAGGTGATATTATACTAAAAACACATTATTAATAGAAGATTGACCACAACATGTTCATCATGTTAATATAATGATGATGTTAATGAGATGACAAAAATGAATAATATAAATTTGATAGTACCAATGAACATAGAGATAATTAATTATTGCTGGAAAACCAATTTGATAAAATATATGGTGTTTATAAATTTTTTTGATTTTTTGAATATATACAAAAAAATTGTTTATTTTAAAGAATTATTAATATATATATATATATATATATTAAAGTGATTTTTATTATAATTGATAGGATTGCGATGTTTATGAATAATATATCATCAAATTATTCACATATTTGGTATGTGAAATTAAGATCTACTTCCTATTTTTTGAGGGATTAATGATAATTTTATTTAGGAAATTTAGATATTTTATTTCTATATTAATTTATTTTTATTATGGTATAAAATGGAGGATCCTTATTGTTTACAATACATGTAATTGATTAAAATGAAATTTTTATTTGATTTGAAGACATGTGCTAATTATTCTATTTCTATTTCCAAATATATGTATTAAGAATGAGATATAATTGTTTATTAAATCTTATAATCCATTCATTCATTAAGAATAAATAAAATCATCTTAATTTCATACGTTAATATATGTAGTCTAAATTATATGAATAAAAATCAACTAATATGATTTTATATATGGAATGGAATAAAATCATGTACGTATATCATATCATGGAAATTCATCATCTTAGAGAACTTTTTCTATATTAAATGTTGTATGTTTTGATTCATTTATTATGAATTAGTGGTCTTTTTTCCTATAATAGAATGATTTCATTGTGACTATCAAATTTGTCCTCGCAATGTTCAATAACACCATCTGTTTGTATTTGGGCATTTATTTTTTCTTCAATGACCATGTTTTTACATCCCGCCAAAGGTCTTCTATATGAAATCCTATTTATGTGTCCATTTAGATATCCTCCATACATCGATTTCACTCTATTATAGAGGATGTATTATTATCCATTTTTTAATTTTTTTTTCTGATTAAGGAATATTAAAAATGTAAAACCTTGATTTTTGGGTAGAAGTGTAGCTCCTGGACACAGTTCTACATTATATATGTGCTCCATAAAAGTGTTACACTAGGCCTTAGGGACGTCTCTGCATATACTAAAGGATTACAAGTACTAGGGAGGTTCTTATTTTGTAATTGTGGGGTGAGTAGAATCTCATTTCAAGATAATAATAATATTCATAATTCCATAACTCATCAGAAGAATTTTTTAAAATTAAGATTCGTGAATACCATCATAATAGAAGAAATTGTATTCCAAAACTAATGATACCATATGTATAGAAATAATCATTCCATAATAATCATAAAAAATTTGACAAAGAAGAACCATTTTTTCTAATCATATAAGAAATTACTGAAATTCCCTCTATAGAACTACATCCTAATTTAAAGAACCACCATGGTCACTATTCCATCCATCCCAAGAAAATTCATTACATCACTAATCACTATGGTCCAACCCCTGATCATGGCCCTTTACATAATCTCAGAACCATAAATACTACATGTGTCATGAGGGGACCATGTCAGGTGTGAATATAAACCTAGTAAACTACCACTGATATCTTTCTATATTAGGTTAGTAATTATATAATGTATGAATTTAAAAATAATAAATATTATTAACTCACATATTAAAATAGTCAACTATCTCCAATAGTGCTCTACAAACACAAGTGAGCATTGCACCTACTTCTACCAACATTGGATTGAAATTACATATTAATTCTCAATTGTACCTTAATTACCTTATTATATCATCCATATATAGGTTTCCCATTACATAATGCCTTATTATATCTCTTGTTTAGAAAATGGATTACCTAGAATCTCATCATAATTTCCAATAAATACATATAATATCCCTTGGACTTCTGTTCAAATTTTACCAATGATTCAACATCTAAAATCCATGACACACAATGATATCCACCAATGTAATAATCATAAAACACCATTTTCATATCATATGAACTTCCTAGCGATAGGTTTTATTTTCACTCTCATAATCCTAGGTTACTTACCACATGAACATCATGAGACTCAAACCCCAATCAATGTCTCAAGTACCATTAATGATGGATTGTTATGGTGAGATTGTCCTTGGTAACTAATGGTCAAAATTATCCCTTACTAAATCAGAACTAAAATTTTATCCACCCAATAATGGTTTTGGAACTATATCTATTGAGTATTCTCTATGGTCACACAACTCTATTGGCTACGTTGTCCAACAACAGTGTGTAGAAATCACTAAAACATCATAAGGTGTAACATATATCTACCCCATTAAGACATGATGACAATGTCTCCGAACTCATGAAGGTTATCTCCATTCTCGGTCTAATGGTCAATTACCTCAACTTAATGACCTCATCTTCCCAAACCTAATTAACAATGATTCCCAAAAATGGTGATCAAAATTACCTCATGTTTGTCAGACTATCCACTAAATATGTTGAAATTATTCATCTTAGTCCCAATGATAAAAATAACATCAATTCCTTAGAAACTTTAAAGCATGTTTCCTCATAACTCTTTTTGTGATATCAAATTTAATAAATTTATTCAATTTAATTAATTGGAATAACTTTTCTTATTTGAAAAAAAACCATCTTACCCCGTATAATATATTTCTTATGAAGAAATAGCATGCACATAGGTATCTACCAGCATTAATTAAAAATTAAAAATATTTTTTATTTAATTATAGGTATCACCATGAAAATTGACATGTCAATTTTAAATAATTAATCACATAACACCCATAAATTTATAGATAAATATAGTGACCAAATAAATAGATTCATATTCACTTGCTAATAAAATAGCAGACTCCAATTCTCGTGAAACTATAAAAAAGAGTTTTAGAATAAAAATCATGGATAAAATCATAATATATTATAAATATTTAGGGTATTATTTTAACCTTATCAATTAGATTTAACTCTAAGTTAAATAATTTAACTTTTACCGTGTCTTTTTGTTTTCTTTCACTATATGGTTAATACACTTACTATAACATGCCAAACGAACCCCAAATTGTATATTATTAATACATATATCCTTATATATGTCCTTTGGCCGAACCATAGATTTTTAGGAATAAAATAAAAATTAATAATATAATATTTGATTTAAAAACTATTTTGTGTCAATTTTGACACTATTTGATATATGATTTTTGTGAAAGTCATAACAGAATTATATGTTCGAACCAAGTTGATTAAATAAACACTAATATATCATAGTAACCTAGAAAATTAGTGTAATTCATAAAATGTCTTAAATTACATTTATTTTGGTATTTATAATATCAATTATGTCAATATTTCATTAATAAGATAATTACTGCATCATCCTTGTGTCATAAATAAATTAACTTTTTGATGTCTAAAAATTACAAATAAAATACCATCATGTAGGAAATATTTTTAGCTTTCTAATGAATATTTATAATCGAATTTATCTTCTGTACAAGCCTATATTAAAAATGATTAAGTAAATATACTTTGATTTTAACTCTTTTAACTCTTCTTTGAATTAAATAATAATAAATGTCCTAATCTAATCCAAGTGGGCCTAAATGATAATATTTTACACCTAAGGTTGTTTTTGGTCGAGATAAAATTGTCCAATAGAATTAGGACATGTGTTAGGGTAATATTAATATCATTCTTACCCTTAATTACCCTATTTACTTTTAACTGTGGTAAATAAAAGTAAAAAGTTACTATTCACCAAAAATTATTTTCATCTCATTGAACCACATTTTACTTATTAACATCAACCATGTCTCTCAGATTTTTGAAATTCCATTCACAGAAGTGGTAAAATTAAGTTTTATGAAAAATTCAGTTTTTTTAACTACCACTTAGTAGTTTCACTATTCATTAAAAATTGATGTTTTTCAGAACAATGCCAAAATATCATCCTAAGCTATATTTCATATTCCGAATTCAAAAATGAAGTCTATTTTACCAAATTCATAACATAGATGTTGCATGAATTAATTTTATAATTAAATCCCGCTGTTAAAACAAATAGCATGTTTTTAAGAAACAATATCTATCTAAAGATTGACACTTGATTATGTCTGGTTTAAATGTGAAATTACATTCAATGACCAACACTGTATTAAATTGTAAAAATATATTCTAAATATACTTTAAAACCAATCAAATTAATAATTTATCACAATTAATTATTTCGATTGAAAAAGTTGTTTTTAATTAAAATTTAGTAATTTTCACCACTCATCAAAATATGAAAGTTATCCGAAAATCACCAAAATTTCACCCTAATCTAATTTCGATATTACAAATCCAAAAATGAATTCCATTTAAAAAAATAAAATTACAAAATTTCAAAAGGTGCTTATTACTATTCATAACGGCTAGTTTTAATAATATTTTAATAGCATATTGTTGTATAGTGAAACTCGTTATTGCGTACTACACACACTATCGAGGAAGGTCGTGATTGCGTGTAATGCAAGGAAAATCAAGGATGCGTGTTGTGCAAGCTCCTTTTGGTGTAGCGTATTACACAAGACATTAGTGAAATTAAAAAGAATATTTTTCATAAAATCTCGGGGTGTTACATTCTACCCCCCTTAAAATGAATTTCGCCCTCGAAATTCGTCAGGGTTATAAATGGTTTACTATTCGAAAGTTTCTTTAATAGAAACCCACATCATAAAAAATAATTCCAAAACTTGTCTTTAAAAACTAAAGTATGAAATGTAACGATTACCCAAATAAACTAATCACTGGGTTTCCACATAGGTGAAAATATGGATATGGAAGAGAAATCTAACCATCATGTTCTGATGGAGAGTGGCAGAGAACATGGCTATGGAAAAGCCAGTAATCACAAATCCATAGATTTGTGATGATATAAGGTACCATCTGATTCATCAGGTATAAGATCACTAGGACAACATTTTTGGTTTTCAAGATCATTTCCCTAAAGTTGAAAATTTTCTTAGAATAAATACATACTTTATTTTGGTACAATCTCACTGTTGTTTGTGCCTTGAACAATTTCCACTTCATCTCTTAAATAAATGAAGTTGAATTTGTTATTCGTGAAGTGTTAGCAGATCATGTGATAGAATGACGGGTCATTCCATCTGTCTCAAACAAAAGGTTAGCAAAAATTATATACATAAGTCGACCTATAGTGGGATTAATCATATATGGTTCCTAAAATGGACTTATACTTCATATATCACACTTCTTAATATACTAAAACTAGTTTCTACTAAACAGGGACTTCATGTAGGCCAGTGGTAGGTGATAAAGGCCAGTCGCACTTCGGTTTTGGGTTCGATTCCCACAGCCTCGTCCGACGCCATGGGCTGTCGCCCGTCCTGCAGGTTGTCCTTTTTCTAAAACTATATTACAATAACATCCCATCAATAATATCGAAAAAACTTTTATCCTTAAACAATACTAGCATATGCCCAACATAATCCATTCCAATCTTTAGGATTATCCATAATACTGCAGTCCACTCTCATAATATAGTGAAAACGATTACCAGAGATTTAACACCATCGTCGATCCCCATATATCATAAGGTATGTTTTGTTGGTCACATTCCAAATATTCAAAGTCCTTAATCGCGTATTCTCTTGAATACCTTAGTGAAAACATGAATGCAGTTAAAAGTTAACACTTTCCACATACCAAAATCCTCAAAATTCTATATACTCAAACCATGATATCACTTAGTCCTTATATCAATCATGAGCTCATGAATACTGTTAAACATTTCGTTTTCTCGTTTTCCCTTCATTATGCGCATATCATCTTATTTCCAAAAATATCTCAATTAATTTGAATACCACATTAGACCAATACATAAATATTCCAATACTCCATGATACAATATTATTTTGGAATCCCATTACATAAACACTTAATCATTCAACCACATCGTTGTTATATTCAACATCGCCAATAGTGATCGCATGTGACTTCCCTTTGTCCTTTGCCTTCAGTGGTTTCTCATGTTGATCATCACTAACCCTTGGATTAGGGCATTTATTAGCATAATGCCCCATTTCCTTGCACTTGAAGCATTGAAGTGTTGTTGGTGCATTCTCTGCAGTGTTTGCTTTATTCACATCATTAGAAACCCTTTTTCCATTACATCGACACTCAGCTGCTCGATGACCTTCTTTTCCACACTTAAAACATTTTCTAGTCCCTTTAAGACAATCTCCACCATGCTTCTTTCCACACTTTGTGCATAAGGAAACATTCATCTTCTTTTCACCATTATTCTGAGATTTCTCCTTGAACTCCATCTTTCGTTTCTTGTCAAAACCATGAGATGGATATGTAACACCAACTTCCATTTCTACCTTGATATCACAACGCACAATTTCTTCATAGCTACTGAAGTCTCTTATAGCTAATGCCCTTCGAAGAATTGTTTTTAAGCCACTGAAAAATCGATCAACTTTACTTTCAGGTTGGATGATAATTCCAGATGCATATCTTGAATGTCTTTTTAAATTATCTTCGTATATACCAATAGATTCATCATCCTTTTTCGTTAGTTCAAGAAACTCCTTCTCTATCTTTGTTCGAAGAATACGAGGGAAGTACTTACTGAAAAACAAGTTCTTGAACTCGTCCCATTCCATGGACTCAATTTCATCTCTTGGCCTCGTATTCTTGATAAGATTCCACCATTGATCAACTTCACCTTCCAAACGATATGCTTCTAAGATGACTTTATCATGTTCAGAACATTGAAGAACTGAAAATATCTTTTCAGTGGTACTGATCCATTGTTCAGCAACAAGTGGATCGGAAGTCCCACTGAAAGAAGGTGGACGTTGCCTCATGAAGGACTCAATAGAATAGTGTTCCTTTCTCTGCTCATTTGGAAGTCCAGAATGATTCATAGCTTGTGTAAGGACAGCAATAACATTTTTCACTCCATCTCCCATAACATTTGTTTGTTCAGGAGGACAATCATTGCATTGTCCGTTTCATTGATCAACACGGTTCCTTCGGGTTCCAGCCATCGTCTAAAACCCAAAAAGAATAGTGTGAGAGGAAAAAATCATTCTAGGGAAAACAACATAATAAAGGGGGAGTACCTTCAATATCTAACATCTTAGGTTTAATTCTATGATCGTTAGCGTAGTTCTAGTACTATAACCTATACTTATACTTAACCTTAGGGACATCCCTAGACATACCGTAGAAATATCTTTAGGGATCTCACTAACGTTTTTGCATCCTAGTTTCCAAAGGGTGGCTAAACCATTCCTCTGATACCAACTGTAGAGACCTGAAGCCTGACGTACATGGAAATTACATTACTTTTGTGGAATACTTAGTACATAAAAAAAACACACACACAAGGATCGTAATAGTTTAGTGTCTTTGGAAACTCGGAACGTAATCTTCTAATCGTGGTGAAAGATCTTCAATATCTCCCATAAAGATCTTCCCTTTTTTTACCTAAAACCTTTCTTTATATACTGGGGAAAAGAAAACATAAAAGGGTGGGCTCAAATTCTCATTAAGGGTAAGAAAAAGAAAAATCAATCACATCATATTCATAAGAACATAACTTTTGGAAATCTTAACCTGCAAAAGAGAGCATAATTTCATATCATGGGATAAATCATAGTAGTGAAATGAAATCCCAATAAGCATAACTTAAAATATGAAACATTGTGGCATACACACATAATCATAGAGAATAATTTCTTTTTAGTCAAGACTCATTTCCAAGACTATCTTAGTGAACAAATTCCCTTTCTGAACCGAGTCACCCTCGTTTCAGTCCTATTTCACTGAACCGGTATAACCTACCATTCCATCCATGTCTATCTCATGAGATATAAAATCTTTACCCAATGCATTAGAGGGAGATATAGGTCCCACCCATCTCATAATGATACCATTCTTATGTGTTCCACAAAATCATAAATCATATATCTTTTCATAACCCATGTAACAAAAATGGGAATCTTAAACATCATGATATCATAAAACAATTCTTATACGATAATGGAATTCATAAAAATATTTCCATCACAACATAATCAAATCCATGTAATATTAGGGATAGAAACTGAACCCTTTATTATCTTAGATGGAAAATAATTTTGATAAAACACTTGAACTACATTCTTGAGGAAAATATCCTTTCTTCTTCAAAAACATTTTTCCTTTCTTAAAATGTAATACAACTTTAAACTAAATGAAGTTGATTAAAAATAAACTTGAAAACCTGTAAAGGATTCTTCTTGGAAATAATATTTTAAAAATCCATTCATGTCGTATAAGTTAAAAAAAACATTCTTCGTACTTTTGTCGGAAAAGTCAAAAAGTACCTCGTACGAAAAACATCAAAAGATTCTTTTCATATCGTTTAGTAAAAACTCACCGAAGGGTAAAATTTTATTTTAAAAATTTAATGTTGATGGAAATAATATTACATATTGAGGAAACATGGATGTGGATGATAAAATACACCCCAGTAAATTTCAAAGTATAAACAATCTCGGATAAAAATGAGATTGTGATATTTCCCTTACCTTAGTTCCGACATGCTTTGTAAGTGTCCAAACCTCCTGTATATTGATTTAAATCATGTTATTGACTTATTCCAGAATCATATTCATTGTTATTATATCATATATGGTCTACTTATGACTTTATATTACCCGTTCTTTTGTAAATTCATGTTAATGTAGCATTTTTGGTAAAATCGTCTCATTTGTCGTTCGTGTTTTTAACTTGTAATTATTAATATGATTACTTAGATCATGATTATTTAATTCCAGAATATAAAACATGATTTATATATATATATATATTCATAATATACATATATAATAAATCAGTAAATGGAAAGAAATACATCGTTCATGGAGACCGTAGTCCGTACGTACGCATGAACGCTGTTTTCGTTTCCTTATTGAATTGAATGGAATTATGTAGATGACATACATATAAATATAAATAATTCCAGTATCATTTTTAGGTCATATATTTCATTAGTACTTATTATATATACTTGATAATCATTCATGAATGGTTAATCATTGAGAATGAATCTCATCGCGTTGTGGAGACGGTAGTCCGTACGTACGCACGAGCGATGATATCGTTCCCATGGTCGTGGAATTGTGTTGAAGTGTATGTATACTATTTTAGTATCAATATCACTTTATAATAATCATATATAGTTACTCATTACACCTTTATACCCATCCAATTAAGTTGGTGGCGAAAATAGATTACACCACAGCGTGGAGACGATATTCCGTACGTACGCACGCGCGGTGATTTCCTTTTTCCGTAGGATGGATAGAAGGTTAATTAGAGTTGTTTCATATTTATAATAACATATCAGTATATAATAATTACTTATGTTATTACTTTATCATGAAACAACTAAATAAGAAGAAGTTGAAGAAGAAAGAAATTGAAAAATATCGGTAATGGATATTACCTCTTTTTGACGCGCCTTTTCTTAGCCTCCACTTAAAGAACTAAGGATGGTCTTTGAAGAAGACAAGGACCTCTAGGATGATACTAGGGAAGTGGAGAAGGGATTTTGGCAGGGGTTGTCCGATCTTGAAGGCTCAAAGTTGTGTGATGAAGAGAGGGAGGAGGTGCCCTTTTATAAGGGAGGAGAGGGGTACCTTAGGAATATCTCAAAATATTATTTTATATTAAAGTCAAAATCGGTTTATAATGGTTCCAAAGGGTCTTATTTCGAAGCTAAAGTGGATATGGGTCGAAATACTATCATCAAATAGGATTTAGACAAGTTTAGGGTATTATTTTAACCTTATCAATTAGATTTAACTCTAAGTTAAATAATTTAACTTTTACCGTGTCTTTTTGTTTTCTTTCACTATATGGTTAATACACTTACTATAACATGCCAAACGAACCCCAAATTGTATATTATTAATACAAATATCCTTATCTAAGTCATTTGGCCGATCCTTAGATTTTTAGAAATAATATAACAATTAATAATATAATATTTGATTTAAAAACTATTTTGTGTCAATTTTGAAACTATTTGATATATGATTTTTTTGAAAGTCATAACAGAATTATATGTTCGAAACAAGTTGATTAAATCAACACTAATATATCATAGTAACCTAGCAAATTAGTGGAATTCATATAAAGTTTTAAATTACATTTATTTTGGTATTTATAATATCAAATATGTCAATATTTCATTAATAAGATAATTACTGCATCATCTTTGTGGCATAAATAAATTAACTTATTTGATGTATAAAAATTACAAATAAAATACCATCATGTAGGAAATCTTTTTATCTTTCTAATGAATATTTACAATCGAATTTATCTTATGTAAAACCCTATATTAGAAATGTTGTAGTAAATATACTTTGATTTTAACTCTTTTAACTCTTCTTTGAATTAAATAATAATAAATGTCCTAATCAAATCCAAGTGGGCCTAAATGATAATATTTTATACTTAAGGTTGTTTTTGGTCGAGATACACTTGTCCAATAGAATTAGGACATGTGTTAGGGTAATATTAATATCATTCATACCCTTAATTACCATATTTACTTTTAAACGTGGTAAATAAAAGTGAAATGTTACTATTCACCAAAAATTATTTTCATCTCATTGAACCACATTTTACTTACTGAAATCAACCGTGTCTCTCGGATTTTTGAAATTCCATTCACAGAAGCGGTAAAATTTTGTTTTATGAAAAATTCAGTTTCTTTAACTACCACTTAGTAGTTTCACTATTCATCAAAAAATGATGTTTTTCAGAATAATGCCAAAATTTCATCCTAAGATATATTTCATATTCTGAATTCAAAAATGAAGTCTATTTTACCATATTCATAACATAGAAGTTGCATGAATTAATTTTATAATTAAATCCTGCTGTTAAAACAAATAGCGTGTTTTTAAGAAACAATATCTATCAAAAGATTGACACTTGATTATGTCTGGTTTAAATGTGAAATTACATTCAATGACCCACATTGTATTAAATTGTAAAAATATATTCTAAATATATTTTAAAACCACTCAAATTAATAATTTATCACTATTAATTATTTCGATTGAAAAAGTTGTTTTTAATTAAAATTTAGTATTTGTCACTATTCATCAAAATATGAAAGTTATCCGAAAATCACCAAAATTTCACCCTAAGCTAATTTCGATATTACGAATCCAAAAATGAATTCCATTTTAAAAAATAAAATTAAAAAATTTCAAAAGGTGGTTATTACTATTCATAACGGCTAGTTTTAATAATATTTTAATAGCATATTGTTGTTTAGTGAAACTTGTTATTGTGTACTACACACGCTATCGAGGAAGGTCGCGATTGCGTGTAATGCAAGGAAAATCAAGGATGCGTGTTGTGCAAGCTCCTTTTGGTGTAGCGTACAATACAAGACATTAGTGAAATTAAAAAGAATATTTTTCATAAAATGTCGGGGTGTTACAATAAAACTCAATATATATAATAATAATTCGTTATGTGTCATAATTTTTGAATTTAAATACTCACGTCAAACCAATTGAAAGAAAAATAGACAATCAAGATTACATGTGGATGATGGCATAAAATTTTTATGAAAATACCTAAATATAACTCCAGCATGTTGAGAAGAAGTATTATGGTCCCTCTTTCATCCATAACAATAAAAATTATTGTATCTTAGAACAATATGGTATATCTCTTGAGGATAATACTTTACTAGTTCTCAAAAACAAAATGTGTACATGTGACACAAGAGGCCCGTACAGGATATGTGTGTGAACACAACATGAAACCACTATTATATCTATAATTTATAGTCATAATTATATTCTTTACACATTTGTAAAAAAATATGATCAAAACTTAAAAAATATTAATCAAATGTCCCCATTAACAACCAATAGCCACAAGTTATAATTTTACGAACATTCTCCAACTCTATAGTTGAATGAAATATCAACATTCAGTCACACTGAATGTAACATAGTCGATTATGCATATAAATTTCACATGGAACCTCCTTCCATATAACTCATCATGATCTACCAATTGAAAAATTTTCATCCCTTTTTCATTCACTAAAAATAAATCTATAGTCCCATAGAAATCAATTTAAAATTCATTACCAGATCAGAAGTACAATGTCCCACACAATGATTATATCTATAGACTGATGAATAATAAAAGACTATTTTCTTAATTTCTTCACTTCTTAAAGAATTGTGATATTTAGACTCCAATAATATCATCCCTTCATCTCTAGATACAATGGAAACCCTCTATCCCTAAATGATGTTATATAATATTACCATTCATAGTGTTATATGTTATACAGCTCCAAAAATGATAGTAAAAAACATCCCCTTAGACAAAATAAATATGGAGGATACTACCCACAAAAATTTGTCAACACACCCCCTAATGAGTCATATTTATGTTCACACAACACCAATGTTAACATCAACCAAAAACGATGTGTGTAAATCCCTAAAATGTCATAATATTCATCATATGGAAACCCCATTGCCACAAGAGAATCACATCACAATAATAATGATTATCATAACCATCCCATGTCCCTTGGGAAATTCCCCAAAACATTAGACCTCATCACCTCTATCCAGAAAAACAATTTTACCTAAACCTTATGATCAACATCTCCCCATGTATCACAAGCCATTTCTAGAGTCTACCAAACCTCATAGTCTCTGTCTCGTTGATCAACATCTCCTCAAACCTCATGTAATTCTTATCATGTTACATTAGAACTCATGAATTTATATCACATGTAATTAATTTCATTATTTTTCTTATCAATTTTCATTACATTTATAATTTTTAAAAAAATCCTCTTATGCGACATAATACATTTTTAAAGAAGAACTAACATGCCCACTGGTATTTCAAAAATAAATTAAGACATAAAACTACTTATTAATAAATTATTTGATTAAAATTGACATAAAACATGTGAAAACTTAATAAAACACCCCATAACACCTATATATTTATTGAAAAATCTAGAAGCTACCATCCATAGATCTGGAGGTACTTGTTCATCAACAACAATCTTATAAATCAATTTGTTTCAATAGAAAACATATTCATATAAAACATCCTAAAAATATGACAAAATATCATCCACATATTTAGCTTTATTTAAGGTGATAGAACCTAAAAATGGAGTGTAGTTGACTCTTTGGCATACTGAGAGAAATCCAATACCACCAATATAGAATGAATCAGAGAACATAAATAGATGGAGGCTCAAATCCTAGTGTACGGACCCAACATTAGTCATAATTCATTATATTGCTTTTGAACTAGAATACAAATTTGAAGATCTACTCAGTTTATTGTAATATATTATTAGAAAAATCTCATACAAATTACACCCATACATTACATGTGGACACATATACTCAGTAATAATTTTTCTTTCCAAAGTAACCGCTGTTAAAAGACATGAAATCCTTTAGTGACATGTATTGAATTTTTTCACACTGAAATATACTTTTACCTTATGAATTGTATGAACTTTGAAAAAAATTTAATCATTAGAATACTGAAAAAATATTATTAAGGGACTACAAAATAAAATTCATTACTATTGTGAAAAACTAAGATCCCTTTAAAAATAATTCCATAATATCTAATTAGTTAGATTATAAAAATCACATAGGTTCCCTGTGAAATAATTAAAATATGACAATGTCCTTCAACCCTCCAAATATTTTTTCCATATGGTCATCTTCCACCATCATAGTAAAAATTGTATTAGGGATCTATAATGGGTCTCACCATTGGTATAAGAAATATTTGGCTCAACCCATTTTTCATGTCATATAATGGTGATGAACCCTTCGTATATGCTATACCCTGATTAAAAATGAGCTTCAATGTGGATAAACCCATCATATATAATTAAAAAAATAATAAATCAAGAATCAAAAATTGGAAAACTATTTTAAATCTATTAAAAAATTTGAGATATCAAAATACCCTTTACATATAAAATATACATTTAATATAAAAAACTCTAATATAATAATGAAACAATTTACAGAAAATGTAAATAAAACAATTGGACAATATTAAAGAAATAAACCTTCATAAATGTGGAATAGGCCTCTCATTCCATATATGTGAAAAATATGCGAATTTTTTGAAATAATCATTTGATTTTTATAAGACAATTAAAAACATTTTAAAAAATATATTTTTGAATCAATGTGTTAAATACCACATTAATACATTTTGGTGAAATTATAATATTTTATTTTGAAATATTCATGTCCATATTAATGTATTCATAAAACCAATTTTGTAAACATTTAAATTAATATGAAATTCTTAATGGAATAAATCATTTAATAATTTAAAATGTTGTTATTAGTTAAAGAATCCCTTACAACTATGAAGATTTTGATTAAAAATAATTAAATAATGAATTTTAAATAAATTTTAAGTATAATGGGAGTATATTAATACCTGCTATAACATGTTAAAAGGTATTTATATATCCAATATATTCTAATAATGGATCATAATATCAATATATGCATCAATGAAAGAAGATTGTGATGAAGTCCCTTAACACGAGTCTGATTTGACACATATGTCCTCTAAATTATGAAATAATAAACATAGGATACAAATTTACATTAATCATAACCTTTTTAATGTTTATTAATCCATTTATATTATATTTACCATGTTATAATAATTAATTAATAAATTAATTTATGTTCATGTCTGACATTTTGATGATATTTGGTACTTGAGTTCGAAATGACTTCATTAAGATGTCAATTTTAAAATTGTTCTTTAGAACATAATCTCAAGAATAATATCATTGAAATTATAACATATTTTATATATCAATTTTACAGTTAAATTGAGTCATTAAATATTTATTTGAAAAATGAACTTTTTTACAATCATGGATATCGTAAGCTGTACGTACACATGAGTAATGTTTCATCTTTTGAATGGCCAATAGGGAAATGGGGTTAGTTTTATTTAATCATTAAAAAATTATTATAATATAATTAAAATCATAAAAAATATTTCAATATAAATATAAATATATATTTATTATACATGTTATGTGGTCATTAAACACTAATCACAACGCAATGTGGAGGTCATAGTTCCCACATATGCATGAAAAACATTATCATTTTTATAAATGTGTAATGTAAGAAAATGATACATATATTATTAAATTATGATGATAAATATGTCATTAAGAGAACATATAAATATTATTTCCATAATTTTTACAAGCCTTCATAGATGGAGATGGAAATCAAATTATATAGTTTCGTAGAGGAGATACATCACAGATACACATAAACAATTAATTATTTTCCCATTTGATGGAAGTAGAGAAGGAATTAGGTTACAATATTAACATAATAAAATAAAATTATATTTAATAAACATTATTTATTATTTCAACGTGGATTAACAATATTTCAAGGTAGGGGAAAAATAAATAAAATAAGAACAATTAATTAAAAATGATACCTCTTCATCGGATGAACTCCATTGAATAAAACATTAATATCACTAAGGAGGGTTTTATATGTAAAATAAGGGCTCTATAATGTGGTGTTGGATTTTAGTATAATTTTATGGATTATCTTGTTAAAAATGGTTTTAATGTATAATGAATATTGAATAACATGTTCCCATTTATAGTAGAGGAGAGAAAAACACCTGGAATTCCACAATATAATAAATTAATATAAATTTCTTTTTGAATTAAGAAATGGTTCAATTTGATTTATTTATAATATAGGATGATAACAAGATGGAATATGTTCATAAAATAAAAAAATAAAACTTTTAATAATCTTTTTTATCACTATCATTTTGTTATAACCCTTATCAAACGCTTTTAACTCTAACTATTTTATCGTTAAATTGACACATTTAGGGATCATATAATTACCACAAAATAAAATAAGAAAAAAAATTTCTCTATTATGAAGTATTTTTAATTTTTCTAATTATTTTTCTCAATTTAATATTTTTATAATGGTTAATTATTTCATTAAAATTTTATTTATTTTATGATATCAATTCTTTCAATTTTGACACTAATTATTACATGACTTTTATGAAATATCCTATCAACATTATATTATTTTAAAAACATCATTGAATCATCACAAAAATCTCAAATCCATCCAATAAATTCTATATATCATAAATTATAAAATTAATTAATTATTTTATTATTTTAATTTCATTTATTTTATCATGTTATTAATGAAGAAGCTAATGCATCATCATTGTTTCACCATTTGTATTTAATTTATTCAAAAAAATGGTAAATAAATCCCCATGATTTAGAATAAAAATTATATTTCTAGACACTAATTTTATTTGAATATTTATTATAGTTAAATATATATTTAAAGTTTTATATTTATTAATTCTTGAGTATTAAACTTTGTCTTTTTAATTAACATTAAAAACTATATAGAGAAATAAGTCATACATGTGGCTCCATGTAGAAATAAAATTATCCTAATGAATATTGGGGAATAAAATAAATCATAAAAATGAAATTACGACACGATTAAAGTTAATTTTATAAAATTTATATTATAATTTTCACACTTATTTACTATATATTCCCATAACTGTGTTAGTATTATGAATTACTATAGTTATTGTACATATTTTCCAAAAAACCATGTTGATAATATTAGATCGTAAATATCATAATTATTAAAAAAAATTATTTCAATTTTTCAATATTGATAACAAATAATTGCAAACAATTAATTTAAAATTAATCAAGTCGAATGATCAAGAAAATGGGGTTTTAATGAAAGGACATTAAAAAATTTAACAATGTTTTTATATTCCAATTTCAATTCTCAAAAGATCCCAATAACTATATTGTATTAAATGAAAAAAATAATTCTTTTATAATACAAAACCATTAAAACCATATTTTAACTCGTTAAATAAATTTGATGAAAAAGTAGTTTTCAATTAAAAATTAATTTTTTATCATTCACATTAACATGAATCATATCAAAAAAATAACAAAAAATTACAAAAAATCAACCAATTTATATTTTTATACTCCAATTTCAAATAACCAGTTTATATTTCCCAATAAAACTTATAATATTTTAAAAACAAAATCATTAAAATAGGGTTTCCATCAAAAGATGGAAAATATTTATTTTTTAGAAAATAATTCTTGTATTTTAAAAATAGGATTTATTATTATATAATGTCTTGAAAATAAATAACCTGAATGTGAAAAAATTAAATTAAATATATTTTATATAATTTTTATTAATATAATCTGACGTGAGGGATTTTATAAATTATAGGTATTAAGGAGACTAATGTATATTTAAATAATTTTTTGAAAAGAAAATATATGTTTATTTAATAAAGGGTTTTACATTCATTTATAAATTTTTAGACACTAAAATTTCAATTACATATTAATTTCTATAATCAATATTTCTATAATTCAGCTAATACTACTCATTCCCGCCATTATAAAAACTATGTTTTAATTGTCAAATTTAAATATTATTTAGATATTCATTTATGTATTGTGTGGAATATCATGTCCTCTATCTAGTAAAGTAATTTTAATTTAAAAACAAATGATGAGACATTACATTCCATTTAATAAATTTTTTCTTGAAAATTTGAAATTATGGTTATATAGAAGGTGTTATACTTTTTAATGTATATTTATTAAACTCCCTCCAAAAAAAAGTTTTAATTAGAAATACACATTAATTTAACGAAAGGTTAATATGAAGGTCAACTAAGATAATAAATACGAGTGTTCTATGTAGGAAAATAGGGGTATGAAACAAAAACCAACTATCAAATTTTCCCATAATGAATCAATAACCAAAATCAAAATGGTCGGGAAAATAGTTCCCCAAAAAAATTAACCATATATGATGAAAAACTACTTCAGTATCTAAATATCAACAGTAATAAAAAAGATCAAAATATATCATCCAATATAAAACAATAATATTCCACAAAATAATCCTCAATAATATTAAAACCCAAAACCCAAAATTATTTGACCTCATATTAATTTAGTATAAATTTTTAAATTTGTCTCAAGATAATGTCAATTACTCCTAATTCCTAACATTAGAATGAAACTTCGCTAATAATCATTAAGATATTCTAACCATTTCATAAAAATCTGAATCAACATAAGTGTAAAATAAAATCCAATATTATAAAAAATATATTAAAAACTTTATTCCTTAGATAAAACCTATTATTTTTATGATTACCATGATCATATAAGGTTCTACTTTCTATAACCATATTACAAAATAACACTAATCACATAATCTAAAAATTATTTTTTAATCCCATTATTATCTATTTGAAAATATATATTTCACAAAAATAAAATTAATTTCAATCCATCATATCATTTTATATAATATTTAATGTTATAATAACCACGAATTCAGATAAGATAGAGTTAGGGGATGCACCCTTAGAACCCTCTGGCTGTTGGTTGGATTATCATAGCCTTTCATGATTAGATGTTCTGACACCCATCATGTAGGATACCCTTTTTCTAAAACTATATAATTCTTATAAATTTTAAAAAATAAGACTAAGTACACTAATAAAAATTACTTGTTTTAACATTATATTTATCTCATACCTTACATTTTTAATATTAGTAGTAATAACCCATAATATCCCAAAAAATAAATTTTTCCCGAAACATTACCATTAGTCACCATAAAATCTCATATAATAACATCTCAAAACGTTTTATAAGACATTAATATATTGATCAACCCGAAAATTATAAAAAAATTCAAATCCCAAAAACTTATGAAGACATCATAATCATAAAATTTATTAAATATATCCTTTAATTTAAACATTATGGACTTGACCATAAACATAGATTATTCTATTGTTTTTGAACTAGAATATAAATTTTAGGATAATTTTAAATTATTATTTTAATGAAATTTTAAAAACTCTTAGAACGTTTACCCACACATTACTTACAGACTATTATACATAGTATCTATTTTTAAAACCAAAGGATTACCATTTAGAATACATGATATCTATTTTAGTTTCATCCTAAATTATTTATAAATTTCATGTTATTTTCCCATACCAATCATAATACCATTAAAAACATTTTTAAAAATGGGATGAGAAAAAATATTCATTAAGGGTCATAATGAAATTAAATTTTTAGTCTAGTAAAAACATGAAAACCCTTTAAACCCCAGTCCCTATAAATAATAGAATAATTAAAATGTTTCATTATGAAATCAATAATATATCATTCTTATATTAACCGTTACAAATGATGTAACCATGTGTTTGAATTCCACCTCTGGAATTCATAATGCATTGGAGAACTATAATCGGCCACACCTTTTGTATAATATGCATTAGGATCACCCATTATCATGAGTTGTAATGTCACTGAAACTATTTTATAAAATATATTCACCTCACCCATGAGAAAAAATAGGGATTATTACAACATATATAAAGTCCAATGACTAAATTTTGAATAAAACACTTTAAAATCTACTAAAATCATTAACAAAGAACACTAAGATATCAATATACCATTTTCTCAATGATTAATTTTATAATATAAAAAACATGCACAAAATAATGAAATAATTTCCTTCAAAAAGAACCAGGAAAACAATTAATGAAATAATTATTATAATATAGATCAATGAATTAGTAAGAGTCCAATAATTCAGTATAAGTTAAGAAAAATTACATGTTATTGAAATAATCAATCCATTTTTAATACCTATTTATAAACCGTTAAATAATTGATATTTTAATCAAATCACCCCACAAGATACGTAAATATTTAATAGAAATTATAAAAATAACATTTTGAAATATTCATTTGAACATAAATAAATTCATCAACCCCATTTTTAAAACATGTATATGAAAGATAATGATTTAGTATAATAAACCAATAATACATTTAAAATGGTCTTTTTAGTTAAAGATCCCTGTACCACATAAAATATTTTAAATGAAAATAAATTTATAATAACATTATATAAAACATTAAATACCAATATATTATAGTATTTTATGATATTACATGTCAAAAATTGTTTATACACACCATATATGATGATAAATGATCATAACATCAAGATAGTCCTTAATGAATGTACATTGAGATGATGTCCCTTACCATGATTATGGTTCATCATGTATATACATTACCTTCTTAGATAATAAGAATATCTTAATTTTTAACATTTTACTATAATTTTTAATGTATAGTATTCCTCATATATCACTTATTTCCATGTTATAATTGTTATATAATTAGTTTAAATTCATGTTATTTGTTTTGACGTAATTCAGTACTTGGGAGGAAAATTACTTTGATAAAATGTTAGTTGTAAAATATGTAACAAGTCCATAATATATATAATATTACTCAAGAAATAATAATAATTTTTATATAACAATTATTATTTTAAATATATTCATTAAATATGGATTTGAAAAACAAACTATGTTATAATCATGAAGACAGTAAGTCATATGTACGCATGAGTAACATTTCCATTACGTAATGATCCTTATATAAATAGGGTTAGTATTATTTAAATATTCTAGAATTATATTAATATAATTAATATCATATTAATAATTTAAATATACAGATATATATTATCCATGTGATTTGGTGATTAAAAACAAATCACATATCTTCGTGGAGGTGATAGTTTAAGCATACACACAAAAAAAATTATTATTTTTATTTTCAGGGAAAATATTAACTAAATTGATATATTATTTTTATATAATGATAAATATATCAGGAATATTTTATATAATCTTTAATCTTTTCATGATAACCATTCTAGAGAGATGGTAATGGAAAATGAATAATATCGGTATATGGAGGTGATCGTTCACACAGACACAAGAGTGACTAATTATTTTCCCATTCGATGTGTGTCGAGATGTATTTTGGGTGGATATTTAATTATTAAAGAAAAATAATATTGAGGATATTTTAGAAATTATTTCACCATGTATGATGCTGATGTTATGGAATTGGAAGAAGAAATAAAATAAAAACAATAATTTATAAACAATACACATTCTTCGGATAATCTACATTGATTAACACCTCAAAAACTTTATAGATGGAATTATTCCTTAAAAGGGATCCATATTATATGTATGGATTATAATAATGGTTTAGTTAATATATAGGCCATATATAATAGGTCTCACTATAAAGACCCATAAATGTCAAGGAAATGTTTATCTTAATTTCTCTGGAATTTTACGAGTTCGCAGATTCTGACGGCGCCTGATTCTGAGGCCCAGTGTGCTCGGAAACAATTTCTGAAGTTTTGTTTGGGTACATTCTGAAAATGTACATGTGGGTTTTTCTATCTTTTGAACTAGTGCTCAGAATTGATATCTGAGGACACCGATGAAATCCCAGTGACAAAATATTCATAAGGGGACCTTTACCGTAGTTCCATTTTGTCGTATGTGGTAGTTAAATTTCATGGATTCATTAATACTTCAATAAATTTTTGTGTTATAACTGATTTTTAAGTGGATGTTAACTCCTCTAAAGGGATGTTGGAGGTGGGTACCACCCCCACCTAACTTCCCATGGGAGGATATGACTAAGGGTGGTGGGGCCCACATGAACCCCTAACCTTTAAACTTCCCATAACTCCCCTTAAACCCCCAATTAATTCCCTTTCTATTTAATTTGATAACTACCTTTTATATTTGTGATCTCTTCATCCTCCACTGTCCCTATTTAATATTTTCCAAAACATTTAATTTATTAATTGAGCTCCAATTAATTAATTAAAGAGTTTGAATTTTGAATTACATGTTTTAATAAAAATATATCCTTTGATATTATTTTTATTTGGCACACGTTGTGTTGGGAGAGTTGGGAGAAATATATGGAAAATAGAAGATCATTGTTCTTTTCTCGATGAAGAACAACTCCGATGAAGAACACAGAGATGCCAGTGATGAAGTTTCTTCCTCAGCTTCTTCATAGGAACCACCATCCGACGTGGGACTTCTCTGACGAATCTTTTATCCTCCTCTTCGACGTCAATGGATGACGTGCGAGATCAGAAGATGAAGCATATGGTGAAAGACGAAAAACTTATCTTACTCCACGATGTTCTTCTTCCGTAGTTTGACAATATGTGATGTCTTTTCGAGGTAGGGGAATTGTTTTGAATTTCTCCTTTCCTTTTTGAGGAGATAAAAAAGAGCACAGACCAACCTCTTCCTGGTAGATTAGTGGATCGCTCGTTCATACGGGATGTGATTCAAATCGGATGTGGGTTTATTTTCGGGTTTGGTTTTAGTTTGAACACATAATATTGACTGAAAACCTCTAACGCGGAGGGCACATGCCTAAGAAGAAACCCTCACCCTCCGCTGGTTGTTCGTCTGGGCGAGGATTGACAAGAGATGATGAAATGGGACAAGAACAGAGATTTGGAGCTTTCATAGTGGAGTTAGGGTCCAAAAATGATCTTAGGCACATATAGTGGGAGAAACGGACCACCAGAGCGCATCTGGTGGTCTGGGGAAGGCGGCGACGGTGCACTGCCAGAACAGGCCTCCACGGTTGAGCTACGACGGCTGGTGGAACTGGAATAGCAGAACAGTTCTGGAATTAGAGGAGGCGCAACAAAATGTCGTGCCAGCTGACCAAGGCAACAACCTCTCGGCCAGCTTGGCCGAGCCGCAGCCGGCCGCTGGCCGGGCCGCGCCAGCCGGGCCGAACCCTGACCTGGGTGGGGTCAACACTGTTTGTGCCGACCTAGGGTGGGTTGGGACGGGTCGGACCAGGCCCAAACCCCCCATGATGGGACCTTTTTCAGTTATACTTTGATAAAATGAACTACATAACTCTGATCGATGAACCATTAGTTGTGTATGATTCTGCGGATCGAGACGGTCGTGTCAGTATATTATACTAAAGTTTTTGGCGAAGTTTGTGTACGGCCGTGTTAGTTCGAACCCGAAACCAATCGGGCCCTCGGAGTAGAAACACTTATAACATAAGGATCAGACGTCTGATTGACTTGTCTTCCACTATGTTGGATTACTTTTGATGATACAGTTCTTTTGGAATTCTCCACATGAGGTTTGGACTTAGTTGGAGAATGGTCAGTTTGGTTTTATCTTAAAAACCAACCGGGCCCCTAGAACGGAAAAGCCAATAACACTCAGACCGGATGTCCATTTGACTAACCGTCAGTGCCATTGGCAACCTCACTGAAAAAAGGTTCCTTTGAGTATACCCCAAGGGTGTTTGGGGTATAGTTGAGACACGGTCAGGTTGGTTCGTACACGAAAATAACCGGGACCCGGAAAAAAAAGGCTAATAACTCACAAACAAGGCGTCTGAATGACGCGTCGTCTATTGCGTTGAGACCCCTATGACGAGGTGGTACTTTTTGATACATCCACATGCGATTTCGTGACACATGGAGTTTCTACCAGTAGCTCGTGGAGTGGATCCTTCCAGAGGGGAGAATATAGAGTGCAAAGAACTAGTAACTGTAGACCTGACGACTGCTTGACTGATTCAACTTGGGTTAATTCAACTAGCCTAGGAGATGGAGTTCCCAGTCTGTCGGCAGACCCACAGCGGACAGAGCGCCTTATTTGGCAGCAGACCCATGTTACTCTATAGGAGGAGTACTTATGACGACTATTAGGGGGAGTTATCGGTTTTCCAGTAGACCCACGATACTCATCAGGAGGAGTACCTCAGCATTCTAAGGTTAGTGAGTGGTGCCTTGGAGGCGTGATAGGGCCATTGTACTCGATAGTGGAGGTGTTCTCCATCATTTTTCATTTCGACAATGAAAATCCTGGTTTGAGCTGAGTCAATGACCTTTGTGTGTCCCTAATGATTGATATGGGTTACTTGATAACTTAGGTATATGTATGGGAATATACCTAAGTAAAGGATATTTGTTGAGATCTTTTATTGTGGTTATCCTTGTTGGATTTAGTGAGACCATGAGGGTCTCGGGGTCCCTATTGAATATCGTTATACTAAACTCTGCATGGGCAATGCCTGCACCTCATTGTATTGGATGCAGACATCAGGCAGCGCTGACCGAGGTAGAGTGTATGAGGATTGGATGGTACCCGTAGGTGGAAACTCAGCATGATGGCACACAGAGTGGACTGCTAGACACAGAGTGCTGAGGAGGATATCTATTCCTACCCTTCAGGTAGGAACCCGGAGGATGATCTGGGAGATGATTCCATCTACCAGCTGTTTGTCATTTCAGTTATAATTTCTTTCAGTTTTAGTTGTACCATTATGTTGGGCTTGTATTTCTAGACCCTTTTGTAATTTAAACACACTTGATATACTGCTTTACTTAGTGTTTACTACCCCTTTTACTCTGGTTGTGTGTGATTACTTTTTATAAAGGGAATGCCTTCCCTGTTTTTAGGGAGTTATGCCTTTGGTACTAATCTCCAGCCCCTGGCCTATGAATGGCGGGCATGGGGTAGTAACGATGCGGGCCCGGGGGGATGGGTCGGGACAAATTGGCATCATAGGAGTCGGTTCTACCGCATAACATAGAAGTCTGATATTTATTTTCTGTGTAGAAATAGTGTTAAGGGTACTAAGTGTGGTTATAACTTTAGGGAATCCAGTGTGGGTGCGGGCGGACGACATATCCATACACCGGGACCCTGACTTCTAATTTCCGACTCAGTGCATGAAAAAAACTGATTGTTTGTGTGTGTATTCAAAAGATGTCCTCAAGTGATCTTAGACCATGTTAGCTCACCAGGTATAGTTTATTGACCGTGTCACGTCTATTTCTTTCAGGATGCCTCCCCGTGGACGACTAGATAGATCCCCAAGAGTTGGATGTAATGAAAGCCCATTGAGCGACGATGCCTCAGTACATGGCCTTCTCCCAGTTGAGGAACAGGCGGAGGCACTAGAAGTACCACTTTCCATTAGGCCACCGATGCCACTAGCCCCAGCAGCAGATGATGCACACCGCTAGAGCGCGTCACACGAGTTCGAGCACTAGAGGACACCCAGGTTCCGGGGAGATACGGACCCATAGGCAGCTAAGGATTGGTTGGAGGCTGTGGTGAGAGTTTTTAGTCTATTAGGGACACCATCAGACTTCATGGTGATCCTTGCTCCCAGCCTCCTTCAGGAAGCAGCAAACAGATGGTGGATCCTAATGATCAAGATGCATGAAGAGGTGACACTTCTATGGAAAGACTTTGAGAGCCTATTCCGGGTGTAGTGTGCACCAGCCACCATTCGAGTGGTGAGTATATAAGAGCTACAACATCTACAGTAGGGTAGCATGATAGTGACACAATACTCAGTAAGGTTCGCATACCTCTCGTGCTACTCAAAAGATATGATACAAGACCCATTCTTTAGGGCCCTAACCAGTGAGAAGGGACTCATGAAAGATATTAGAGCTTCAGTTGACTCCCACAGCATCCTGACGCAGATGGGGGTGTTGGAGCGAGCACTCATAGTGGAGAGTATCCTTACTGAGTAGTCTCCAGCAGCGGTACCCACCACTAGTCGACATGCAGTGGAGTCTTCTGCAGTTGGAAGTAGACATATGACCCAGAGGTCCAAGAGGACCAGACCTATAGGTGGATGACCACACAATTCAGTATCAGTAGTGCAGGGTACCTAGGGTGGAGACATAGCTAGGCATACCAAGAACATACAGTGTTACTTCTGTGGTGGTCATGGTCACATGGCACGTGACTATCTGACCCACCGTAAAGATGATCAATAGATAGATGAAGGAACTCTCATGAAGTGGTAGAGGATTGATCGTGATGGACCAAAAGGGGTTGGCCGTGCAGCTATTGGTGGACGATGCTTTTAGGTGTTTCCACCACCACCATAAGGAGGTCCACCCTGACCGTAGGGAATGGGTGGACATGGGAGAGCACAGCTTCAGGCAGCTGAAGCATATGACTAAGGAGCTCCAGAAGAAGGTGGGCAGGAGTGGGACTAGTTCCAGACATAGAGGACTTTCTTAATGATTCTTCTATCTTTGTAAATGTCGTTATTTTTCATTATTTTTGGTTGCTTTGTGTCTTTATACGTTGAGCTGCAGTACTAAAAGACACTTTTCCTTATGTCATTTTCTGTCCTTCCATTTTGTGTACTAAGAGGTTCATGTTTAACTGTTACATGACCCTCACATTTGAGATTCCTACTAGAGGAGACCCAATGACCAAACACTGATGTCGATAGTGTTACTCAAACCTTGGAAGAGAGAGTAACAATTGGATCTCTTGGTAGTAGCGTCGAGGCCTTACGATGTTGTCCATGGCATGAATTAGTATCAATCATGTCAGGATTGACTGTATTAGGAAAAGGATATGGTTCATCAAGGGTATGAGACCATATTTCCCTTTTTGGAAAAGGAGAAATCATAACAGCTCTTATAGAATGTAGATGAAGAAGGGTGAAGATGAGATCTTACAATTGGATAGTTTCACCCATTGTGCGTTGAGATAATGGTTTACAGTTCACTCTAATATTAATAGACTAAGGGGTGTTTTCTTTCAGAAGATTATGAACCTGAGATAGAGGTGATGGCTTGAGTTCCTTCGGGATTATGACTTCGAGATAGTCTATATTCCTGGGAATGGGAAGATTGTTGTAGATGTGCTTAGAAGGAGGGCTGGTATTCAGCTGTTGGGATAGGCGATAGAGCAGCTGGCTGCCTTACATATATCCTTTGTCGATAGAGATGGTGCAACCTATCTACAGTTTCTTACGGTCACTCCTCCACATATTCAGAAGAGTATGCGAGGTGGCTTATTGTCTGGCCCTTCCACCCCAGTTGTACCGGGTGCACGACGTTTACCACGTATCTCAACTGAGGAGATGCGTGCACATAACCCACCTTTTTTCCCCTAGTGTGTGTTGTAGGTTTATGGGGACGTAAATTCCTTAGGTCGGGGTAATGTAAAGACCCGTAAATTTCAAAGAAATTATTTTCTCAATTTCATAGGAATTTTACGAGTCCGCAGTTTCTGACCGCGCCTGATTCAAAGGCCCGGTGTGCCCAGAATCAATTTCTGAAGTGTTGTTCAGGTACTTTCAGTAAAAGTACATGTTGGTTTTTATATATTTTGAACTAATGCTCGAAATTGAAATCTTAGGATATCGATGAACTCACAACATCAGTATTTTCTTAAGGGGACCTATACCGCTATTGCGTTTTGTCGTATGCGTTAGTTAAAATTTGGGGATTCGTTAAGACTTAAATAAATTTTTGTGTTACAATTTATTTTTAAGTGGAAGTTAATTCCCCCAAAGGGATGTTGGAGGTGGGGTCCAAACCCCACTTAACTTCCCATGGGAGGATTTCACTATGGGTGGTGGGGCCCATACAAACCCCTAACCATTCAACTCCCCATAACTCCCATTAAACTCCCAATTAATTCCCCTTGTTTTTAATTTGACAACTCCCATTTATTTATATGATATCTTCATCTTCCACTCCACCTTTTTCATTTTTTCCAAATCTTTTAATTAGTTATTTGAGATCCAATTGATTAATAGTAGATATTGAATTTTGAATTACTTGTGTTTATAAAATTATATCCTTAGCTATTATTTTTATTTGGAACATGTTGTATTGGGAGAGATGGGAGGAAACTCTGGAGAAATAGAAGAACACCATTCTTCGCTCGAGGAAGAACAACTCCGACGAAGAACGCGGATTAGCCGGCGACGATGCTTCTTCCTTAGCTTCTTCCTCAGAACCCTCTTTCGACGTCGGATTTCTTGGGTGACTCTTATATCCTCCTCATCATCGTCAATGACCGGTGCATGAGCTCGCAAGAGGAAGCATATGAAGAATGACGACAAACTCATTTTTCCCCGCGATGTTCGTCTTCCGCAGTTCGACGATGTGCAACGTCTATTCGAGGTAGGATAATTGAATTGAATTTCTGATTTCCATTTTTTGGAAAGAATGATGAGTGTGGACGAACCTCTTCCCGGTTGATCTGCGGATCTCTCGTTCATGCAGGTTGGTATTCGAATCTGATCAGCGTTATGTTTGGGTTTGGTTTTAGTTTGAACACTTAATAATGATTGAACAATTATAACACGGAGGGAATGGGTCGAAGAACACACCCGAACCATCTGCTGGTTGTTCGTCTATGTGCAGATTGATGGGCGATAAAGAAACGGGACCGCAATGGCGATTTGGTGTTTTTGTAGTGGAGTTCGGGTCCCAAGATGATCTTAGGTGCAGACGATGGGAGAAACGGACCACCAGAGCGCATCTGGTGGTCTTCCAAAGGTAGCGTTGGCGGCGCGCTGCCGGAATAGGCTGTTGTAGCTGAGACACAATGGAGGGTTGAACAGGAATGGCAGAGCCATCCCAGAATTAGAGGAGGCGTGACTTTATGTCGCGCCAGCTAACCGAGGACCCCCCCCCGCTCATTCTGCTGTGTGCTGGGTCGGGCCACGCCTAGCCCGGTCAGGCCGCGCCCTAATGGGCCAGACTCAGACCCGGGTCGTGTCGACCCGGTTTGGGCCGACGGAGGGTGGGTTGGGCTGGGTCGGACCGGGCCCAGACCCCCCCTTTTTGGGACTTGTTTCGGCTAAAAACCCATAACAAGAGCTACAGACCTCCGATCGATGCACCATTAGATGCGTAGGATTCCTCGGATCGAGATGGTCGTTTTTGTATATTACACTCAAGGTTTTGGAGAATTTTGGGTATGGCTAGGTTGGTTCGAACCTGAATCCAACTAGGCCCTCAGATAGGAAACACTTATAACATAAGGGAGGGACGAACGATTGACGTTGCGTCAGCTATGTTTTATTCCTTTTGATGATATGGTTAATTTAGAATTCTCCACTTGGGTTTTGGATGTAGTTGGAGTATGGATGAGTTGGTTTTTGCTTAAAACCCAACCGGACCCTTGGAACAGAAAAGCCAATATCTCTCAGACTGGACGTCCATTTGATGAACCATCAGCGGCGTTGGTAATCTCATTTAGAAACTGTTACTTTGAATATACCCCATGGGTGTTTAGGGTATAGTTGAGATACGGTTAGGTTTGTTCTTACGGGAAACCAACTAGGCCCCCGGGCTAAAAAGGCTAATAAATCATAGACCAGGCGTCTGATTGACGCGTCATCTGTTTCATTGAGACCCCTATGATGAGGCAGTCCTTTTTGATAGTTCCACCTGCAATTTCATGAAACTTGGAGTTTCGACCAGTAGCTCATGGAGCAGATCCTCCCAGAGACGAGTAAACATAGTGCGGGGAACTAGTAGCTATAGACCCATAGTGGACGAAGCGTCTGGTTTGGAAGTAGACCCGCGACACTTGAAAATGGGAGTACCTCTAACAGATATTATGCGGAGCACCTGGTTTGGCGGCAGATCCACAGCAGAGGAGCGCCCAGTTTGGCAGTAGACCCGCGGTACTGGACATGAGAGGTACCTCACCAGTCTATGTTTAGTGAGTAGCGCCTCAGAGTTGCGACAGATCCACTGTACTCGACAGAGGAGGAGGTCTTAGAAAGTTGTGGTTTCGATAATGAAAATCCTTGTTTGAGCCGAGTCAATGAGCTTTGTGTTTTCCTCATGATTGAGATGAGTTACTTGATAACTTAGTTATATGTATGTTCATATAACTAAGTAAAGGTTATCTTTTGAGATATTTCATTCTGGTTATCCTTGTTAGATTTAGTGAGACCTTGAGGGTCTCGGGTTCCCTACTAAGTATCGTTATACTCATCCAAGCACGGGCTATGCCTGCACCTCGTTGTGTTGGATGGAGACGACGGACAGCACTGACTGAGGCAGAGTGTACGAGGACTAGACGGTACCCAGAGGTGGACACTCTGTGTGACGAAACACAAAGCGGACTATTAGATGTGGAATGATAACGAGGACATCTGCACCTACCCTTCATGTAAGAACCCGGAGGATGATCCAGGAGCTGCTTACATCTTCCACCAGTTTGTCTATTTAGTTTTACTTTCATTCAGTTGTAGTTGTACCTTTATGTTGGGCTTGTATTTCCAGCCCCTTTTGTACTTTCAGCACACTTTTTTTACTTCTTTACGTAGTGTTTTCTTCCACTTATACTTTGGTTGTGTGTGATTACAGTTTATAATTTCAATGCCTTCCTAGGTTTTAGGGAGTAACGCCTTTGGTGCTAGTCACCGTCCCCTGGCCTATAGAAGGCGGGTTCGGGGTAATAACTATGCGGGCCAGGGGGGACAGGTCGTTACAGTCACATTTGTTGAATATAGAATAATGGGTTACCATTGTAGGAGAGGGGAGGGACACTCGTAGAATTCCTCAAATAATTAAACCATATTAATAAATTTTTTATTTTAAATGGGTCAAAACTAATTCATTTAGAATATTGTATTATAATGATTCGATTGAAATTCTTAAAATAAAAATTATAGTAGCTTATAAATTCATTGTAATCCTTCTCTTTTTTATGTAACCATTACTTCACACTTTTAATTTTTACCATGTTGTCATTTAATTTACACATTAAGGGTCAATGAAATTACCATAATATTCGATAAGTATAGTGAATGAGTAATTTATATCATTTTATGGATTATACCAATTTATTGGGAGAATAATATATTGTTATACTTATTGAATAATCTAATAAAGTATCATTTATTTTGAGAAATCAATTATGTCAATATTGGCACTATTATTTACTTCATATTTTAAAAATATCTTAAAAACATAATATATTTCATAAATCTCTATTAGTAATCTATATAATGTAAAAATAATTAATAAAATTATTATGTGACATAAATTATATCAAAAAGAATTTATTTTAGTATTTTCGAAATCATTTATTTGATTCATCCACTAATCAAGTAATTAAAACATCAACTTTGTGTCACAAATTAACATACATATATCCTTAAATAAAATTATCTATAAATTAAAATTATCTAGGTAAAAAAAATTTGTTTATAAATTCTATATAGAGTCATAAATATATTCTAAATAAATATATATTAAAAATGATATATTTAAGAAGGCAATAGTATATCCTCTTTTACATTTTCTAAAAATAAAATACCATAAAGGTCATAAAGTAATTAAAATGGATCCATGTGAATATAAAAAAATACCATGGAAAATTTTGGTGTTAAATAGCTCAAAAAATGAAATTTAGCCACATTTTATGTTATTTATTAAATATTTATAATATCATTTTACCCTTAATTACCTAATTTATCTTTTATCGTGGAAATATAAATAATCTCTAATGTAACAATTCATATTTTCAAATAACTAATTTGATTCTATTAGATAATAAATATTATACATATTATGTAATTTTATGTATGTTTTTCAAAATTTGAATATATTACAGGATAAAATTTATTTAAAATTAATTTGGTTGACTGATCAAGAAAATGGGTTTTTATATTAAAAACGTTAAAATGTTCACAATAATTTTTTATAAAAGTTTATTTTAAAATTGATCCCAATGACCAATATGGAATTACATAATAATAAACTATACAATTATAGTTTTAAACAATTCTGATATATAATTAACATTATAAATAAATATTATGAAATATTATTTATCATTTATAAATTCAATTTTTTCATTATTCATAAAAACATGAAACTAATCAAAAAAATTTGAAAACCTAAATCAATGTAAATTTTGATTACACAATTTCAATGAAGAAGTTATTTTTTCAAATATAACTTATAAGTTTGTCTAAAAATGGATTTAATACATGTGCACCTTTAATGTAATCAAATATTATTTCTTTGGAAAATACATTTTTTATTCAAAAATTATGAACAATTCTTATATAAGTCCTAAAAAATATTTATAAGAATAAAAAAATTAAATTAAATATATTTCATATATATTTAATTAATTTAATCTTATAATAGTGATATTTTTTTGAATACAAAAGACATGACAAATTAATGTAGTTTTTGAGAAAATCAATTCCATTTTTTTATAAAAATGGTATTACGATCTATTTTAATAAATTAGTCTAGAAATAAATAATTATACATAAATTTTTTACCCATATTTTCATAATTTAATTAATAGGATTCATTCCCACTGTTCTATAATCTAGGTTTTAATGGTAACATTTAATTTATTTTCGTGAATTTGAACTCGATGTATAATATGATGTACGCAATCAACCATATTTTTTATAAGTTCAAAAAAAGTTGTTACACCTAGATGGAAGATGTAAAGGCCGCTATAATCATGGGTGGTTGTCTGTGTGGTACAAATAAAATTAGAAAAATATTTCATGAGTATGTTGAGAGAAAAGGTCAATTATTCCTTTTTTGAAAATTTTCAAAATTACTGCATAGTTTGGGAAAACATGTTCCCACCATGTAGTTCTCACTATCATAGAGAATCACGCATCACAATATTCAAGAATGCAGTCATTCAAATGGTGTGCTTAACTATGTTGGTATCCCTAAAATATATTACCTTCATCCACATTTCACTAGGAACATCACAAAATGAAATTTGTTTTGTTCTCTATGAAATATAGGTCACATTTTTCTATTTTCTCTTTTAAATAAACCGGAAACCAACCATGGACCATTGCTTATTTTTCTTGAAACTGTTTTTCATGATCCAATGCTTCAAAAACTCATTAAAACTCATGGGGAACTCACTAATTCTTAAAATCCTTAAAAATATATAAAGAAACATTTAAAATAACATAATTACATCCTGAATCCCAAAATGAATGTTCGTTTTTCCACCACACCTAAAATTGAAATTTTCCTTATAAAATGACTTGTTCAATAACTCAGGATATTACAAGAAGATCATGTTTTGAGGAATAAATATAATTAAGGGAGATATATTATAACAAACAGAGGTTTTATGAAATATATTTAAATATGGTTATTTTTATATATATTCATTACATGCATCATCATGATTAGATATCTTTTAATGAAACATCATGTTTTAAGAAAGCATAGAGAAATATTAATAATTTAATTTCAAGTAGATCATTAATAAATTACTTTAAAAAATTTATCCATAAATAGTAATATTCAAATTTTAAATAATAAGTACAGTTTTTTTACATAATAAATCCATATATATTGAATATAATTAATTTTCCTTAATTTTTTTATATGTTCGGAAAATAATATTTTCTCCAAAAAAGTTTTTTATTGCTTTTTGTCAGTAATAAATTGTTTTTTTAGTTTTATAAAATTAATTTTAAAAAATTAACAAAATATTTGGAATCATAATTTCAAAATTATTTTCATTTATCTTTTTAGTTTTTTCTGAATGTAATAATTAATTAATTAATAGGAAAAAATTAAAATTTTCATTAAAAACACCCTTTTAATTTAAATAATCAATACATATATAGATTTATTTCAAATGAGATTTAAACAAAATTAGATAAATTAAATATCTTTTCATAAAATATGGGACATTATATTGAATCTTTTATTGAAATTCAATATTACTTTTTTAAACAATTGAACATTTCTTATTTCTAAAACTGAATTATCACTTCAATTGTGGGTTTTATTTTAAATTAAATGATTACATGTTTTTTAATGGAATTTTAAAAAATTGAATCCATATATGGAATAAGAATAATTTATATTATCTTATACTTTAAACTTAATTTATCTCCATACAGATTTTAAAAAAAGTAAATCTTATTTACCATGTTTATGGTAGATATAAGTTAATCAGAGGGTAACCTAATAATGTAATACATAAAAAACATGTAAATTTTTTTATTGACATATACCAATATTATAACATATGATTCTCTAGAATGGTAAATTTTAGAGCCTCATTACTTGAGAAAAATATTGGTACATCATCTTCAATTCAATAATTACATGTGTACCACTCACTTCACTTATGAAAGGCCACACAATATCCCATACTCCTCACACTTCCAAAACCATATTATTCATCAAAAAATAACTTCATTAATTTCCATCTAAAATCATAGAATAGTTATAATGTTCCAAAATCAATCATTGGATGTTTTTACATTCAACCATTAAGAGGATAATCTAATAATATGTACAATTATTCATGTGTATTGTTATTTTATTTCATCCTTTACCACATTAAGTTATATTTAAACAAATAATTTATTATAACTAGATTATAATATTTTAATTTTTAATTTTTTTATCTTATATATATTTCCAATAATAATATCGACATCTATCTAATGGGGTATGTAATCATCATATTTTGTATTTACATATCCACTTTTTTAATTATGTTTCATGGGTTTAAAGTACAAAATCATCCAAAATTGTAAGTTATTTTTTTTCCATATTTTTCTTCTTCTAGACTTGTTTTTTTAAGAACAAATAGTCTTTTATGTGGTGTATATACCACCCATTTGTCATATAATTCATTGAATATATTTATTTTTATTAATTTTATCTATATAATTTAATGTTAATAAATCATGGGTATTATGATTGAATATTACCAAATTTTTAAGGGTTTTATGTTTAAATCTTATTGTTTATCGTGATTGAAAATGAATATTATACTAATGATAAAATATTGTGATTTTAAACTAAATAACCTCAAATTTTTTCTTATTTATATCAAATTAATGGTTTCCCTTCATTTTCCTCTCTTTATTTAATAAATATTTCAAAAAATTAGACAATTCATCTTTATTTCCCACTTTAGTAAAAAAACTTATTCCAAAACCATAAATTCCAAAAAAACAATGAAAGTTTTTACAATCATAAAATTATTTATTACATACATGTATTCAAATATTTTAATTATTTTTTTAAATTAATCTTCATGTATGCATCCAAACAATCCTTTTTTCGATATTATAGAAAATTTTAATGGAATATTTGTTTTACAATGTATAGAATGAAAATAATTTCCCATAATCATGAGCACTTAATTTTTTAATGATTAATAAAAAATATTAATTTTTTTTAAATAGATTTTTAATTTAAATAATATATTTTCTAAAATGGCTTAATTAAAAGTGAAAATATGTAATTCTAAAATAATTGTTTTAATTTTTTTTATAGATTCTATTATAAGTTTCAAAAGTTATTTAAAAAGAATATATTTTGCAAAAATATTTTATCATCCATATATTTTACAAGATGGAAAACCAATTTACATTAGTAAATGTTCAAAGTAGACTTTAATAATTATTTTCCATCTAAGATGAAATAACATTAAGTAACATATGCTCTCTATGGGACACAATCGAGAAAAACGTTTCCTATTCTTCCACATAATTATCTATGTATATGATAAAAATATTTTTATGCAACTTATTTCTCATCCATTTGTAATACCATGATAAAATTATCATAAAGACATATTCATTTTACATTTGTTATTCTATGATAAAATGATGAAATTATTATAAAATCAGTTCCTTTCCTACAGGTCACTATATGATTAAAATATTTTTGAAACCCATTTTCTTCCATAAGTTTTGATATGATGAATATTTTCAGAACTTATATTCCATTCATGTGTACGAATATCACAAATTAATTATGATCGTATGGAAAAAATATGTATGATTATTATTATTTTATGGGTATAATTTATATCTTCGTTCAAATCATTGGGTAAATATTGATATCTATTGATATAAACCAGACTCCAATGGTGGTGAACAAACAATGAAAGTGTTTTTTTCCACTCATATCCTCATCCGAGTTGACCATGACTACTTAAATTAATTATAGAGTTTATACATAAAACTATGATTGTACTTCCAATAAAACATAAATACTAATGAAATTATATTATATGATTTTATGTATGGGAAAAATATATATCTTCTTAATTTTTTCCCTCATTGCTCATGTCAATTGACTACATTATGATTCAGATATTATAAAATACCATGATTTTTACCATTACAAATATCTATTATTTACTATTTAGAAGGTATTATTTTTAACTGTAATACTCTTGTACTCGTACCCATATTCTCTTGTTATATTATTGTATCCCTTATTTACCCATAATGAGAATCAGAGGTCTGATTTTCTTACATTTCCATTACCTATGATATAAATAGTTGTTTTATGCTAGGTATGTCTATGAAGATAATTATGTATAAATATTTTTATGTGATATGTTCATTATCATTTATGAGATAATAATATTATGTTCAAAATTTCTAAAGTCACAATACCTTTTTAATCATCGACTATGCGTAGGTGTAATGTGATGAATATTCAAATAAAAACACATAAACTAATTTTATGAGATGTATTGGACATCACACAGACCCTCATTAATAATATGTGGAATGATAATGATATTGAATTTATGATATTGGAGGACTTTAAAAATATAATTTTCAATAATTAATTCCTAAAACTCATCACAATTAAATTTAGCAAAAATTCCAATAGATAAAAAAATTTATGATGAATCCATTAGTACATATGAAGAAAACATCACATGAAATTATATTATTATTATAGTTTTAATAGTAATAATGAATATGAAATTTATTATTTAGTTGCTTTAAACTATTTATATAATATGGTTAACATATAATTGAAATTATTAGCAATAAATATAATATATGATATAATTTAATGTTGAAACTATAAATTTAATGCTCTAATAATTTTCCATGATTTGGAGGAAAGAAAAAAAAGTCAATTTTCATTGAAAATTTAATGATAAAATAATTTATGAAGTAAAATTAATTTTACCTTATGAAGAAAATGTTGGATGAATTATATAGGAATTTTATTTCATGGGGAATGTAAAAATTTCTTAATTTAAAGATAACTAATTAATGAAAAGGAATGATGGAGTGATATATAGAAGAAGATGAGGAGGAATGTATTTGTCTAGTAAATAAATAGAGGACTTCCTCGATAAAATGGATATATAGTATCAGATATATCTTTTTCATCTATGTTTCTTATTATGGTTCATAGGGGGTAATTTAATACTATTGAATATGAATATGTGATAGGAGGAGGAATATATTTGTCTAGTAAATAAATGGAGGACTTCATAGAGGTCATGGATGAAAAGGTAATGATGGGTTTGGATTTGATAAAATATAATATATGTGGCGTAATAATTGAAAATAGAGTGAAATAATTTTATGTATACATTTTTGGTAGATCACCAATATTCAAGGGATTTATTTTTTATGCTGGCAATTGTGTCTCGTCACGTAATGCCTCTTTACAATGATGTTCCATTTTTGGTGACATTGAATAATGAGAAGAGAATATGTAAACATGTTTCTTATTATAATAAAATTTATATTATGGTATAATTTAAAAAATTATTTATAGAATCCTAGGAGAAACAACTGTTGGGTAAAGCTTAGATTTTTTTTATTTGGTGAATACTCCATTATGTCAATTATTAGAATACATTTTTCCAAAGAATGAATGATGTGTGCCTAAATTTTTAGACGATCATTGTGTATAATAAAATGATGGAGGATACTCTGAAAGAAAAAATGGAGATATTATTTGTTTATATATCTATTATAAATCAAAACATGTTATCTATGAAGATACCAGATATCAAGATGGTTTATATAGACAAATCAAGAACAATTTTGCTCAAATAAGGGGACTGAAATACAACATTGTTTAGGAATTTTTTTGGATATTATTTTGGCTATCCCAAATATTGGTATGGGGTTTGGGATCTACAATATTGATGAAGAAGAATGATTTTGGGTTACATCCCAAGGCTTGTAAATGTTAATGTAAATAGGATGTTATGAGAGATTACAGTGGAAGAATAAAAAAATATAGTATTAATAATGAAAATGGGTAGAACAACATGTCTTGATGGGTTTCCAAGTTCATTCCATGTGGATGAATGAGATATTAAAAATGACCATGTAATGGAGGGGGTGCAAAACTTCATTAAAGGCATAACACTATTTTGAGTAGATTGTGATTCAGTGGAGGATCTAATTAAAAAACCTAGTTCACTTAAATAACATATAATATTTTTTTCCTCTATCATTATTTAAAAATTTATTTCATTCCATATCAAAAAAGGATCAGTGGTGTGATTTGAAGAATTATTTCATATATGAGGAATGGTTTTATAATAGAGAGGAGAATCCAAAGGGCTATTTGTATTATAAAATAATTAGTGGAGTATATGATCAAAATTAAACAAATATTAACTATGTGGATCCAAGTGGACCTAGATAATTATTATGAAGGACTTGAATTCATTTTAAATTTTTAAATGATGAGGAATTTTTTATTTCTTGACTTGATGTTTGAGCTATGCTTAAAATTGAATGCCTCCCTGTAGACTATAATCTATTTAATGGTAATGGGATTTGTTTTTTTTTCAATTTTTGGCATAATAAAAATATATCATTGACCACATTACCACTTTATATTTTATTATGTGGCTCTCACAAGGAACATCATGAAATAATTCAGGTATTAGATGATTAATTCATTCTAAAATATGTTTGGTAGTGGATTCGTTTCCCATCAAATTTTTTAGGATGATATGTTGTTTTTTATTAATGGGGGGAAGAATTAACATAATATATTTAATAAAATAATTAATAATATTTTTAAATTGATTATTTAGTATGTTAATCAAAGGAATATAATTTATTTATTCTCTAATAAATTATCAAAATAGTGAGGCAATATTAATCATGGATGAAAATGAATGCAAAGGCACATGCTCCAAAAGGAATATCTCGATGATCCAATATCTAAGGGTGGAAAAAATCACCATATTATGGAATTTTAAAATAGTGGAGGGGGTAATGAATTTATAAAAATGTATTCCAATAGTTTTGAGGATGTATATATTTTATTAATAGTGTTCCTAGTTTTGTGCCTATGAAAATTCACTCTATCATAAATCCTCTGAAGGAGATAATGTCAAAGAAGTAGATAGTAATGAACATATTCTTATAGTGTGAAAACCATTCTATGAAATGTAATTAGGAATCGTAGATGTAATTCGATAGATAAATTAATTAGAGAGGGATTTATTTAGAGAGTGTAGAATAAATAATTTCTTCCATGTAGGCTAGAGAATTATATTAAATCATCAATAAGAAATTTTTATGGGGGAAATTCATGAGAGGCAATTAACTGTAAAATTTGGAGGACTCTTTTAGGCCATTATGGGGAGTCCCTAATCTGGATCTATGTGTGTTAGATAACATGGATGATGGGAAAAACCAAAATAGATTTATTATTATCAGAGGTATATTAATTTCATAAAAAAATTAAGTTGGGTTAGTGTTGTTTTAATTCGGTTATCCAAACCCAAACTAATCCTTCATGGAAGGAACTATGTATATTGTTCATATATATTATATTTTTAAACATAATAAAAATTAAAATCTATGAGAAAATTTCCATGGATAAATAAAAAAACAATTGCGTTCTATTGGGTGTGATTATATGTGAGTTTAAATGAAATGTTTATAGAAGAATGAATCATGTTAGATGTAAGATGGATAACATGGAACCAAAATTATTATGATAAAATTTAGCAATCATATTTAAATATAGAAATTGGATAATGAGAAATGATCCTCTTCTAATATATTATAATGTGATTATGAAGTATAGTTTTTTCAGTTTAGATGAATCTTTTTTCTTCCCCACATAAAAAGTCAATGTTATAATTATTTTTTAATAGTGTCTATGAAAAGTTAATATAAAGATTAAACAGGATTAATATTAATTTTTATGAAATTTACAACTATATTCATGATTTAATCATCTCATGGTTTTAATTTTCTAGTGCACATGGGGAGTAGGTGAATATTTTTGCATTTGTTTTTGTCATATTTATATTCGACTATTTTGGATTCCCGGAATAAATCATATGTTAACAATAGTTTCTATTATATTCTAATCTATGTTTTTGATAAATGGATATAATGAGAACATATTCTTATTATTTATGGTGGATTTTATTCTACCTATTTAGAAATAAGTCTCCAATGGAATTGATATATTCTAAAAGTAAGATGAAGGGATCACTGAATATTCATAATTTGTAAATATCCTATTAAAAACTGAATCTAATTGTTGATGGATCCTATCTTTTAGGATACATAAGATGATATATATAGTTGATAGACAACATGGATTCAATGATTTTTGGATTCAATTCATTATATGTGCCAAATAATTCCATTGAAGTGTATTGAAGTACCCTGATTATAGTACTTATAATGTGTAAGATATTAAATATAAATATTAAATAAATTGAAAATGAATCTTATTTACATGATGGGTTTCTTCATGGAATGGTCAAGTGTACTTGGGTGCTTACTTACCTTTTCAGGAAATTGTAAATTTTTGTTAGTCTGTGAATTTGGGTAAATAACCTTTATATAGAAAGGAACATTATAACTATTGTGTTTTCCATACAAGGGTGTTGTGGTGATAATATTTTGATATATAACTTGGTGGGGTTATTACATAGCGACTTTCAACTCATTTAATGGGTTATTAAATTGGCCATCAATATTGTTTTCCCAATGAGTAGTGTTTGGTTTTTTTGAATGGTTGTATGTTCTAAATTAATAAATAATTATTTTTAAATTTATAAGGGTACGTTTATTGATCCTTCAATGATATAGATAACTGAAAAATCTCCCATACTAGACATTATAACATATAGATATAGTTTCCATGGATCATATGGATACTATCAACATGTTGTGAGAAATTTCAAATGGATATTAAGTCATATATGATTATTAACATGGAATGGAGTTATTTTCCTTTAAAAAGAGTAATGTGAATAATACTTCATGAAGTTTAATATAAGTTGATTATTTCCCATATAATCACATTATCTGTTGGTATATAAGTATATGTGATATTAATTTATACATTATATTAGGGATTATAATATTTTAATATTAAAAAATACATAGTGTCATCTAATCACTATTTCTAATTGAAATTACAGGAATCAATTTCCATTCAAATCATATGATAATCACTTTGTTGATATTTTCATCAATTATAAATATTCATTGTCTATATAGTGATAAGTGTGAAATATATTCTTGTCACAAAATGTTAATGATTATAATTTGTCAACACATTAACACCTAAATTTGAATTGTCTTTTTAAATTTACAATTATAGAGGAAGAATTCTATCTTTCCCAACTTTTGAATCAAGAATCCATCTATCTAATGATCGTGGAATTGATGAAGGATGATATTGTGTCTAAATAATATATGAAATAATATTCCAAAATGGTTACTTGATTTATATTGAGTTTATTAAATTCTACAAATGAAAATGGGTGTCATAAACTATAGAATTCTAGAATGAGTTATTAAATGATTCATATAGTATATTATTATCTATCCAATATGAAATCATTATGACGTATAGATATCTCAAAGAGAATTTTTATTGAAAATAAGAATGTGATTTTTATGTATATAAATACTCTTAGAATAATCATATGTTAAGGATGAATTATAAAACTATATGGGGATGAGGAAACCACTACCCATACCAATATAGATATGGGATATAATCATTATATGTTTCATTGAATAATTTCCCATACTTGTTGAGGTCATAATTTCAATTTGGATATGGCTGATTTACATATGAGTTCTATTCATTTAAACTATTATAGAATATTCAAACTCAAGAAACATACTATTATATGTATAAATAATAAGGTTAGGTTGAATTTGGTACCACATTACATTGTATATGATTATGTTCTAATGTTTACATCAAATATATGCATGATTTTTTATTTTAAATTAGATATAGAGTTTAGCATCAATAATTATTATCATCACTATACTAATGGTATATTTAAAAAGACCATTAAAATTTAGGAGGATATAACATAATATTAATCAATATATTTTAATGGTTGCTGTGATAAACACATTCACCAATTCTATTTTTAATATAAAAAATTTTTTATCCAAGAATTCTAAATGAACCACTTGAATTTATATATAGTAAAAGAGAGAGTACTAGAACATGTTGGGATAATTTTTGATATTTTAATCTATAGGTACTTTATATTTCTCATGAAATTTCAACGTGCATTCAATCAATTCAGAAACACATTAAAAACTAAAAATGTGGGAAAATGTTTTACACTAATTATCAATGACTATATTTGTAAATTAATGTCATATATTAGGTATTCTATATATGTAACTGGGGAATAGTTTTGTGATATTATTTGAAAAGTGAAATTTTATTACAATATAAATATACCGTTTTATGTCACTGATCTTGTGGTACACTATATTATAATCTCCTAAATTCCACAACCTCTCCCAAGTTCATATTATATTCCATGTATCATTTTTGGAAAATTTCATACATATTACATAATTTATAATTGCCAATGTTTTTATTCAGTTAGAAAATTACCTCTCTTACATGGAACAACATGTAAAATTCATTTTTCATAATGATAAAAAAATATGAAAAAATGAATCACACATAGCTACAGTTTAATAAATAATTCATATTTTTTGGAAGAAAAGTAGGCCCCAATGATACAATGATTTTGAACATACCTCATATCACATTTACGTAATTGTATTTTTATAATGGAAATCATTTTATGAGGGGTATAATGTATATCCTCATGATATTATAATATAAATTTTCATAAATAAATATTTACTTAATATATTTTTTCACATGTTACTCCCAAAAAAATGAATATTGGAACATTTTATTGACATAAACATTAAAATATATTATAAAAATTAAATAATAATGTAAATATAATATGAATCAAATATAATAAAACTATAATAAGAAAATAAACAACATGTATATGAAAATATGATAACTGTAAAAATTGTTTCCTCATCCTATTCCATCAATTCATTAAATCAAATTTCAAAAAGTCAAGACATGTAATCAGATATATAGTTTATATGTTGATAGATGAATAACTAAATACGATGATTTATTTTGATCATTTTATAAAGGTTGTATATAGGTATGAAATATGATTATTTTATACATGTTCATTGAAAATATAGTGTTTGAATATAGGTTTCCTGGTAATATAGTAATTTGATATAAATTCTATTAGTATACAAGTATAGAAAAAATATTAATTTTTTGTTATACCTGATAAAAATTAAGAATAATATAATTCACAAATGATAAATAATGAAAAAAATATAATTTCAAATGAAAATATGTCACCATATATTTTTATATGTAACATAATATTATTATTATAATTAAAGAAGGATTTTTTTTGTATTTATAAAATTAAAATAAATATGGTTCTATCAGGGGTTCATAATATTACATTTCAATAATATGAATAAATATTTTTAATTTTATATATAAATAATAAATTAATGATAAATAAGGGATATTTTTAAAAGATCTGATTTTTATATTTCATAATAAATTAAATTTATCACATATAAATGAATAATACAATGTAGTGTTTCTATATATATATATATATATTGAAATATAAATAATTATTTAAAAATTAATTGATATGAAAAAATTAAGAAATAATCTATTTTAAGAATAATTTTTTTGTAAGAAAATATTTTTCTTATATAAGTTTTATAATAACTTCTAAACATTAAATTTATCATATTTAGAATCTGAAATATATTACATGTCATCGTAATATTTATTCATAACAAAAAAATTAGGTAATGAGATTAATGTCATTTTTCATCCTATAAGAAGATACCATGGTAATATTTGAGTTACAAATGTAATTATGAACTGATGTTAGATGTTTCGACTCTTGAAAAATCATAAAATTACTATATATCTCCTTAAATTATTGGGATGAGCGTATTAATTACCCATATACATTAGAATCTTTTTTCTAACCACCTTCAACAACAAAAAGACAATTTTAAACCACAAAGACTCAATAATTGTGAAAATGACTCCTTAAACTCAATCATAAAATGATTAATACTCTTCCACATCTATTACACTACACTCTTTTTAAAATTACCTTAGTAATTTTTTTTCTCTCGAATAATTATTTATTATACATTTTTCATTTGGTTCAAAGAAGGAAGACTAAATGTATCATTTTGAAGGAATGCATATTGAGAAGGATATAATTCGTCAAAATAAGTCCCAAGATCTGAACCAACATTAAAATTTAATTATCACATAGTATATAAATAATAATATTTTTAAACTATAATGATGATTTATTAACATAAATATGTGTTTTTGGAAATGGAATTATAGTTATATGACTCTAAACACAAACTCATTTGTTTCCTCATTATGTTCTATTTTCAATGCATCCACTACATACATGAATGATATAAAATTATCTTCATTATATAAAACATAAATGAGTATTGGGACATTTTTATATGAAACATATTTTATTAAAAAATAATATAATTTTTGAATATTTTTTTCTATGGGTGTATAAATAAATTATCTATATAAATTAATATGGTTTAATCCTAAAATTACCAAAAATATGCTCGACATGGATTATAGTCATGTAAACCATACCCATACCATAAATCATGTGAAAATGGGACAATTTAAATGACTGAATCTAAATGATTCCACTAAATTGAATAATCTAGGAATGGTGAAATTGGGATCAATGATGTTTAATTACTTCCACAATATTGATGTTTTATGAAATAATCAAAATTAATGACATCCTAGGTTGAAAAAAATAAATATGATTTTATATTAGTTATATATATATAAGTAACTAAATACTATAGTGTTTAACTGATAAAAAAAATTATTTTAGATATTTAATTATAATAGTTATTTTAATTATAATTGAAAAACAATCATGGATATTGGGTAAATATTTAAGGGGTTTCCCAAATAAATTTATCATTCACTGTTATATATTAAAAATTAAATACATATATTCTTTTAACCATTAAAAAACCCTTATGTATGTTTATAATCATAATTTTAATAAAATTAATGTTTTTTATGTTTCCACCTATGTTTTCACTTACATGGGACATTGATTAAAATGTTACCAATGGTATAAGGTTTTCATTACACATCTCAGTTTGAAATGGATATTGTTTAATAATAAATTTCCATTAATGTAAATTATATTTTATATTATCCTATATCTTGGACTATTTTATTACCCTATAAATATCTATATGGATTATATATCTACATTAAATGGCACATTTTTTTAATTCAGGATTTAAATGAAAGGTTGATTATAAATGGTGTTGAACGTATCATCACATTTTCAGTCATGAATATTTTTCCTATATATTAAAATAATATATTATTTTAAATAAATATTATTATTAATGAAACCAAAAAATGTAACTTTTTTGTTTATTTTGCTCTTAAAAATGCCTATTTTGTATGTGGTGTAGTATTTTTCTAAATATTACAATTGTTGAACAATTATGTGCATGATTTAAAAAATCTTTTTGTAGAATCTATGAATCCTTTACAGATTTATATAGTGGTGGAGATATGGTTACATAATTATTTGGTTAACTATGTGGGTAAATCATGTTACCGTCTTCCTTTAGGGTCTTTTTTTACTTTCAATTTTTTTTAACTAGGTGTTCTCCTATACCAATCCTTTATTTAAACCCCCCAAAATATGAGCCTACCAATATCATCTTTTCCCCTTCTATGAATGGATTTTATAATATTTAAGTGGATTCATAGTGACTTCATCACTTGAGTATAATGTAACAGAATATCATTCCTTATATTCTTATTTTCTACATATTTCTCTCATCTGCTATAAACAAAGTATTCATTTGGTCTAATTTCAATGTTCATGGATATCTATTTTTTTACTAATCAATTTCATGGGGTAATAAGGACTCTCATGACACATAATCATGTTCTATTCATCATATGTGACATGGTTACACTGGTTAAGGTGTGTGGTATAATTTAATATATGACTATTTAAGAGTATCACGATTGTTTGATGATGAAAATGTGCTTTGGAGGAAAAAAATGATTTAAATGATATAGAAAAAACAATTCAGTGGTTTTACAGGTTCTTATTATATATTTTGAGGGAATAATGAGTTAATTTCATGGATTAAATTTATTGATCAGCCATACATTGGTCTCAAATTTTTCTATTCTCATCTAAAGTGTTTGACATATTTACAATTAAGGTTTTGTAATTATTAAATCATTTATTCATGTGTTTTGTATAAATTTTTATTTCCAAAGTTTTTAGTTTTCTTTATAGTTTTCATGTTAAAAAGTGGCTGTGGTAAAATTTCGGTGTGGTAAGATTGTAAATTAATTTAAAAATGGAATTTTCAAAACATATAATTTCAATATTTTAAGATAATGCTTGATTAGAATATTAGGTTATGAAATTTTGTTATTTAATCATTACACAACTATTAATCCTTGTATTTTATGCTTGTATGCAAGAGTTAATGGTTAAATGAATTGTGTTTCGTGACTTTTTGGTCAACACATTGGTATTTAAATTTAAGGAATGTTTGTTGAAGATGTTGTGGATATTATTATTTATTTATATGTCTTTTGAGATATATGGTAATCATGTGAGTGATGTTTTATTGTTTTTTGAATACCACCTTTTGTTGTTATGTGATGAATGTTATTATACTATGTTCGATATCAATGGATGTTTTCCTTATTTATTTAGTGATATGAACTTTCTAGTAGATCATAATTTATTGTTATGACCATGATGTGGGATTTTTCATCAATCATTCCAGTTTAGATAGATTCCATGGGTCTGGTGTTGGTTCCGCTCATATTAATCAAGTATTATTCCATTAGTCCACTCATTATTTCCTCATGATTTTTATGTTTTTTTATAAATATAATATATTCATATGTATTTTCTACTGACATGAATAGAGTAAAATTTTGTGTATTTTTCCTCATTTTGTTTAGTATCAATGTGGATTAAATGTTTTATAATTATATATTATAATTATTTTTTGACTATCAAATGGCGTTATATTCTATAATGGATTCTGCATTCTCATTAATCCAATTTTATGAGTATGTGTTAATATTTAATTGAAATAATTGGGTGTTTTTTATAGAAGAGATATAATACAATAATATTCTATGTAAATGATTTACTAACGCGATGTGGTTAAAAAATGATTTTTCAAGTGGAGTTGGAATGATTATAATGGTAAAATTAATGATGAAATATTTTTATAGTGGAATATTAGTCTTTCATAATACAATAAATTTTGAAAATATATTTTATGAATTATATATATATATATATTAACAAAACAGTTGATGTATGTTATTTTATTTTGATATTGGTTAATGGAAACTAAAACCTATTTTCCATTATTTATCTTCAGAATAGAATTTTTTCTTTTTTATAAATGGAATGAATTGGTTTTATCCAATTAATCCTTGGTTCATTCCCTACATGATAACATTTTTTGGTATATATACATTATTTTTGTTGAATTTCATCATGATTTTTCTACCATGATGGATTTATACGCCTCTCCTTTATAGAGATTGTAATTTTGATTTATGGTAGTGAATTAATAGTTAAATATATTTTATAGGGATTGATAAATAATTTTTTTTAATAGGTTAGGATATGTTGTGTATCTTCCTCCAAAAAATTATTCTATTGATAATTTATTTTTCATTACCATGGGTTGTAAAATATTTATATTGTAAAAAATTGACTCATTGTGGAGGAAACTTTCTTAGTTATGTTTACCAGTATCTCATTATTGATGTTGTTATTCATTTTATGTAACTATTTACATTTATGGGTTTTTCCAATGAATGGGGACCCAATTCATGGTTCTTGGTTGGATGATGTTATATATCCATGTTTTCTAAATATTTGAATCATTAAACCATGGTTATGTATGATAGTATGGAACAATATTCCATACCAAAGAGATCAATAATGAACGTCTTATATCATGGGGAATTATTTTAGATGAATCATCATGTTATCTTGGGTATGTTAATTTGGATATAGTATCAGATATCCATTTTATTTTCAGATTGATGGAATAAAGGACTTATAAACATTTGTTATTGAGTGGTGGGTACAATGGAGTTCTTTGATATATCCAACTTATTACACAATTCATGTTCATATGTGGCTTTGATTTTTTATTTTAATTATGGTTTTATTTTTGTTTATTCTTAAGGTAGCTTGATTTTTTATCTTTTACAATATGTTTAAGGGAGAAACCATATGACGTTTTTGATGAATATTTTGATTGAAAGTAAAATAATTCTATTCAATACAAGTGGTTCATGTTTAAGGTGTGTGATCAATAAAATCAAGTGTATGCTATGTGAACCCTTTATGGAAACCTTCCATATATTATCTAATGTTTTTCACATTCTCCTATAAACAATAACCATGACCACTAATAACAGTTTTTAATATTTGATGTTTTCAGTTTTTTGATGCAATAAAAATATATTATTATCGAGGATTCTTTTTAATAAGTATTTGTGAACAATTTTAATTCCTCATAAAAGTGGTTAAAAAATATTACTATGAAATATTTTATAAAATTATATTTTTTATTTTTTATTGAAAAATGTATATTTTCTTTTTTTATATCACATTGTGAATAATTTTTATCTAATGAGAATGATTTAAGAGGTAGAAATTATTTTCAGTAGTGATGGTTTTTTGGGAAATAATTTAATGGTTTTTATATATGGTGAAATTCATATAATTTTTTTGGTTCTGTGATAATTTCAAAAAAATTTATTCTTTTATATTTGATTATTTATAGGATTATGTGGTTCACAGGGGAAATTTGTTTTCATGAGGTGAGAATATTGTTAAAGTCCAGGATTTTCAAACAATAATTTTACATAAATTTAGATTAATATTCAATAACTTTTCTAAATACATGTCCTAAATACATAAAGGGTTTGTTTATTAAGAAACATGATAAATAATTTTCTTAGTTTATGGACGATATTAATCATCTCTTATAAAGATCATTCCGTTTAGTAATTTCACAAACATACCATACAAAATCCATCCTTCATGAGCCATTAAAATGAAACAATTTAAGTGGTATAATTAGAACTCAATTTGGGTAAACATGGGAGATATCAATTGATTATCATTTAAAAGCAAAAGATACGAATATGGGTATGATATGATGAAAATAACATAACAATTTCACACCCAATCTGTCAAGTATTATAAACATGGGTCACATCATAAATAATTAACATTTTATAGTACTCAAATTTCAAGAATGTGAATTATTCCTAAACCATCCATGAATTAGATGTTCATTCCATAAATGTGTTGAACCCTCATATTTATTGATGACACTCCGTATGCCACGGTTAACTACCAAGACCATAAAATCATAATTGATCATGACATAAAACCTTTTACCGATAGTGGATAAATATAATTGACTAACATAACATACTAAATCAATAAAATCAAGTTACTTCAAATAATTAATCAATTACATTGATTGTTTTCCAATAATGGATCAAGCACATCAACTTGTTTCCCATAATTATCCATTTATATATAATACACTAGAATATTCGTTGGATTGATATATAATTATGATTCCACATATCTCATAGTGAAAATAATACATATTTCATTGAACAGATCATAAAAAATCATCATTTATTTTTCTCCAAACCCATTAAAAATAGGATTCACAAACATTAAAGAATCACATCATAGAATAAAACATGGAAAAATGGGTTTCATTAATGTATCATCATAAAAATAAGAAAACATCCTGATAAATTAAAAGTATGGTATCACTGTATTATATCCGTAGTGAAACAACGAAACACAAAGGTCCTTACAATTGATTTCAATAAATACAATTAAAAATATTACTGAGTAAAATTATCATTCCATTTGGGAATTAATTATCTAAAATCTAAAAACATACAAAATATTATTGATTTTTAAATTAAAAAGATATATTGAAAAATGGAATCTATTATTAAAATCAATTAATAGAATTAATGTTTTTAAATTCATTTAATTATCTATAAGTTGAAATAAAACATTTCATTCCCACTTTTTCTAAAAATTGAAGAAGTACCTCATTCAAAAAATGAATGGAATATTCCTTTTAATTTTTTTGTAGAAGGAAACTTGTGTGTCAATAAAAATCATCTATTAATTGGTAAATCCAAAAAATAATATTGAAAACCTAATTATAAAATACATATATGGTATAAAATGGATTTCAGACTGAAGAGAGAATTAAAGTCATTTTTTTTAAAAAACAATCAATATCCTAAATATATAGATTTGAGAAAATAAAATAAGGTAATATATTAAAAATAATTATTAATATTATTAAAAAAATAAATGGATTACTTATATATAGTTCATATAATTTCTTCCATTGAAATTAAAGCATAAACATTCAAGATTAATGGAGAATTGAAACGTAAATCACATAACTCAAGTCAGTACACTTTTAATAAACATATAACATCCATTATAATTACTAAAGATTATATATATATATATATATATTCATAAAATTATTCAAATATATAATACCATTTATTATTAATTCATTTCATATTATAAATTATTTTTAAAAAAATGTAATTAAAAGAACAGTTCAGGGTGAAATCTTCTTAGTTTTTTACGATTGTTTCGATTTGGATGTCATTGTAATTTAAAATTGATTATTGTCTAAAAAATTCCATAATTTTATACATGATATAAATATCATGTATTTTTTTTACATAGAAATTTTTATTCATCCATACAACTTCTAGATATAAAAATGAAGTACACTATTCACGAAGACATTAGGCCATACATATGCATAAAAAATGTTTTGACATTTTTATGGAATAAAAAAACTATTAGAAATGATAATTTATAATTAAATTAAATTTTTATATAATATAAATAATATATATTCATCTCAATCTTAACTTTTAAATTCTATGTAAAATTTTTCATAAAAATGAGTCAAACCGCATCTTGAATGTTGCAGTCCATTTCTATGCACGTTTGGCATAATCATTTTATAGTGGTTTTGAAGGTATGGGTTTAGATATTATGATATCATTATTGGATAGTTATTTTTTAATTTCTACCATATAATATAATTAAAATCACCATAATTTTAATCAATAGTAGTTTTCTACAAAATAATTTATTGTATCACTATAGGGGGATGTTGCAACTACGCTGGAGAGAAACGTTCAATTATCGTATAGTGTAAAATTGGGTTAATAATTTATTTTAAGAATATGAAAAATGTTTAATAGTATTTATGAGAAATAATTGATAATTTAATTAGGAATACAAAACCTTTAGATCATATAAAACATTAATTTGAAAGAATGTGATTGGTTAAGGTGATTACCATTTTTTTCAGAAAAATTTATTTTATCTCATCTGAAAGACCATAGGGGTAGTCTCTTGGGAATAGTAAAAACAATATAATATTAATATGGGACATTATAAATTATTTTTAATGGATTTTAATCTATAACTATCAATGTGGATTGAAGAAAAGATATTAGAGGTTCCCTTTTATATGTTAGGGGGTGGACACATTGGCAATTTCTGAGAATACAAAAATACAATAATGTAATTTCTAACACAAATGAATATAAAATTATAGGTATTAAAATATAATTTTAAATAGAGTTTAAATACCACAAACTAATAATATTATTATAGTTTTAAGAGTTGTTTTATAAATTTTCATTTCATTTAACCCTTTAGTTAACCAATTTTAACCATAATTGGGGTAAAATCTTATTCAATCATAATGGGTAATAATTTTTTTTATAAAATGAAAAATTTATCATAAATCACTATGGGGTTAGATTTTAGACCATAGTCTTTTTTAATTCTCGAATTTTATTTTTTATTCAATTTCAAAATAATATAATAGAATATTATTTAGATAAACTACCATGATTGCCAATTTTGACACAATTCATTTAATTTGACTTAAAATACATTAATAAAATGTTGTAACATGAATATAATCCTTTTATAGAAAAATAAAATTCCATATTCTTCTTTATAATTCACCAAACAATATAACTCATTCAAATTATTTTACATTTAAAAGTATAATATTCATTTATTTTATTTTATAATAATGTTAGGAATTACCATGTCTGCATTACATGTGAATATAATGTAATTATATAAGTACTAAAAATTATAAATAAATTATTATTATGAAACAAATTACAGTAATATAAAAATATAAATTAATATAATTTTTTTCCCTACCGGGAAATATATTATATATTAAAATCTATGATACCTACATTTTATATTTTTCAATAATTAAAATATTGTATAGCTTATATTCAAATAAAACTATACAATAAATAATTAAATATCATGAATAAGGCTATAAGGGTCAAATGAATATCATAAAACAATATTTAGGATAAACAAATCTGGCCTTATAATATAGTTCTATCTTATATTAACCTAATCTTATTTACCATGGTCATAAATGTTATCAAAATTATTATTAATAATACATAAAAATAAAATGTTACAATTTTCAAAATATTAAACACTTGATTCAAAAAATAGATTCCATATTTTAGAATTAACATTCACTATATTTCAGAAATAAATATAAAATTAAGTGCACCATGTGTGATGAAAATAACTTTTCAAATAAATTATTCCAAAAAATATATTTATTTTTCTAACATGTCTACATATATCAGATAAATAATAAAACCTTCAATAAAATATATAGTAATAATATATCATTTTAATATTTCATAAATTTTTTATTTTGTTTACCTTATAATGATACAAAATCATTGCTTGTATAAAAAATTTATTTTAGAAAAAATTATCATTTATTTATAACTGGTATTATTTTCATTTCAAATTAATTGATAGCCATTGATTCATTTTATTTTTATTTAATAAAAATATTTTTAATAATTCTATTATTCATATTCATTGTTTCAATTATAATTGATAGGCTGTAACTATAGAATAATAATTATATAATAATATATCACAGTCTGTTTAAAATTGTTTTTTATAATGAAAGATATAAAAAATAAAATGTATTTATTGACAAATATTACCAAAACTGTAGTTATATTATATTATACAAAACATAAAACTAATTTCACCATTGAAATTATGATATATGTTATATTCAATGGAATATATCTTTATTACATTACTTCAAAGGGTTTCCATTTAGTTTCCTCTAATTTATGATTTTGCTGGGAACTTTCACAAATTTGGTAGTTTGGATTTATAGCACATTATCACTGTGATGCAAGCTTTATAAAGTTTTTTATTTATAATAATGATAACTATCATGTGGAATGATATTTGAATTTCGTGTAAGAGATATCTTATCTTTTTGCATCCTCTTGAGAGATACATAAAACATATAGTGAACATGAGAATTGTTTTGTAGAAGCGTCATGTCATAGTATACAATCACTACATGATAAGTAATCTAATAATTAAAAATATAAATAGGGATAATCTTAGCCATCAAAATAAATATCATAACTATATTTGTTGATGTATTTTTTGACAAATAACTTCTCACAATGTTAAATTAATGATCAAACCCTTGGTTTTTAGAAAAAACAATTTTCTCAACTATGTGCTACCTTGATCTGATGTTGAATAACTATAGATTTACTTGTCATTTCCTCAGTTAGAACATGTACCAATAGCTATCTCTATCCATAATAATGTAAAAAAATCAGTTTTTTTCCCTTATATCCCTATAGGTCTTCCTAAATGTCCATATGAAAGCTCATCTACATTCTAATGGTGATCAAGAACTCTATAATAAGAATGTTATGATCCTAATTTATCCTATTCTAGATAAAATGATCTCAACAAATCCTATAGGTTATGAAATGTTATGTCATATTTTATATCTATTAAGGAATGATACACAGAACTAAATTTTGACATTGTATCAAGAGCATACTAAATACTTCGCTAAAATATTATGGTAATCCTCAAATCTTGATCAAATACAATGGAATTTCATACTCAATACAACATTATCACATCATTAATGTATATTATATATAGTTTATCCATATCTAAATTTTATCTTATTGGAATTAATTACATTTAACTTTTTAATCATTCTACTATAACCCAAATAACATTGTGTCTTTATAACTTTTGGAGTGTAAGATGAAAAAATCCATGGTTGTGTTTTACAATTTCCATTCGGTTATGGGTAATGGGTGTAACATCCACCTAAAATTCAATCTATAATCCATAGCATGAAAAATTTCTAGGAATAGTGATACATCATAAAAAATACCTAAATTATTGTTTTCCTGCATGAAATACATTTTCAGATCTCTATACATCATTATAAATCCAGTATGAATAGAGAATAATGAATTGTGAGCCTCACACAATAGATCCTTAATTTAATATAGCATTGATTGAACACATACACTTTTGTTAAACAATATTATTACTTCCTATTAATGGATATCCTCATGAATATTTCTCACCTTATTTTGTATCTCTACATATAACTTTTTCAACACATTAATCATAAATTGAATATATTGTTTACCATTCATTTAAGAAAGATATTATTTCTCCCCTTTCTTAAATATTCCATTATATATCATTTGTAAAACATGAATTTTTTTACCTTTTATGATCCTCATCATAGATAATATATCATGTCCCATTAGAATTATAGAATTTTCCACAATGTCCTCTTTCCCATGGATTTAATGCATATAAATCATTATCATTAACTAGCTCAAATCATCTTTTTTTGGGAATATTTGAACCTTTCTTGGGGTGAAATATATTTTATGGTTTTTAACTAGAATATATATTTATATATATCACACCTACCTCTATATATATAATTTATCAATATCATTAATAATAAAATAAAATGGAAAAATTTAAATCATGAGTTTTATAGTTTGTCACATGATCTATTTATCAGCACGAGGAATAAGAAATCAACAAATAATTCATCGTGAGAACACATAATAGTTCCATCATTAAGGATTCAATATAATTTATAAAAAATATTCTCCAATATAGGGTAAATTAATCACATGTGAAATGAAAAATAATCTTATTAGTTACTCAAATTATTTATTCACATTCATATGTACAAAGGAACTTCACAACCATCTAAGATATCATCATTTGTCGATTAAATAGTCATGATAATTTCAATAAAAATATTCATTAATATCCATCGAATCCAGGAAAACTATTGACCCCAAGAGTAGTGGTTGTTCTAGGATAATTTATAATAACATCTATCTTTAAAGTAGTTGTTGATATACCCTCACATGAGATTTTATGACCAAATATTGAATTCTCACAATGTTAAAATTCAAAATAGGTAAATTTTTCAGAAATATTTTCATCCTGAGGGACATCAACAAAATTATTACATGTTAATCATGATCTTCCATACACAATCAATAAATAAGAACATTATCAGTATTTACTGAAACAAATTGTTCACGGTAATCTTCAAATAATGTATTTACTAAATCCATGAACATTGAGGTGGAATTAGTTAGACCAAAGGACTTCACTATAAATTCAATGTGTTCATACCTTTGTTGAAATGATGTCTTGGGAATATATTCACATTCAACCCCGATTTATTATAACTAATACAATGTTCAATATTTTAAAAGAATTGATCATTGAAAAGTTGATGAAAAAAGTCTCCAATATTGGGTAGATGATAATTGTTCTTGATAATGATATTTTTTTTCTTGATAATCAATGAATGTATTGTTGATAGAAATATCATCTTTACATTGAAAATTGAACACCCTATGGTGGTTTAGTTTGAAAAATAAATACCTTATCAATATTCTCAAGAATATTTTTTTATTAATTCTTACTACTCAATCACGTCTATTAAATATCAATTTTTTATAGTTATCATGGGGTCAGGTATGTGTTTTATTAAAAATATAACATCATGATTTTGTGGATGAAAAGGTAGATCTTCCATGAAATACATTTTAAAACCACCTCAAAACAGGTATAACATCGTTGATGTGTTTTTCAATAACAATTTATGATATTAACAAATTTTGTATTAGAATCATGACCCATATAATGGAATAAATAAATATAATATTTTTATATTTATCATTATACAAATAAAAAATTACAACAATTATATTACTTATTTAACCATAATAAATGATTTATTATATAAAATTACACATAATACAACCTCAAAGATTTAGATGTCTAGTGTATTTAGAAATTTGGTAAATATAATAATATCATTAACAACGGATACAACAATATGATTAAAAATTCCTTAAAAATGTTTCTATAATATAATGGAATTCAAAACTACCTAAGATTACCTCAGGATGAACATAAAAAGGGGTAAAATATAAATCCCATAAAGGGAATAAACATGGAACATATTGATACATGTTATAAAATAAGAATATCAATGGGGGTATACATGATAATAAATCATAAAAATGAAAAATGATATTTGAAATAACCTGAGAATAACATCATGCGAAATGTTGAAAAAACCAAAAACAACACATCAGAAAAAAAAAATTTAGAGGATAATCGACCAAGACATCATGGTGGATAAAATACCCTAAAGGAATCTGGATCACTCCATTTCCCTATATAATGTATCATACTATTAATTATTACCCAATGAATTTAAGTGATATGTAATTCTTGGGGAACATATCACATTAATTTCATTCTCATGTATAAGTATGCAACATGGATCACACAATATGGGTTTATTCATCCTCATAATTTGTTCCACGATCAATGAGGGCGGATTAAAAATATTTAATTCCTGAATCAAATTTATATTTTACTATATGATAAAACCCTTTTTAGGGAATGTTTATGGTATTCAGTACACAATTTATTTATCATGGAAAACTATGGGGAAATTTTGGCATCATAATAGCATCCCTAAAATATTTGAAAAAATGGTTGGATTAGATAGAATAGGTTTTGTCATTACATAGACATATAATTTTAATTAATATTTACATACAAAACATATATCAATATTATATACTGAAAATTGAATGTATGAATTAATAAAGAAACTTTAATAACAAAATGAATCCTAACTAAATTTCCCCATTATATCCAGTTTACAATAAAGATCATGTGAGTATTAATGACAGTTAAAGGGGGATATCATAATTTTTTAATTAAAATGGTAGTAATGGGAATGAGTAAGAACATATACCGACATAAATAGTTAAATTTAAGAGATATAATATAAATGAATCTCTTTAGGGGAAATGATAAGACATAAATCCAATACTAAATTTATATATAGTAATAGTTGTACATAATGGTTCATTAGAAGGATTAATTAGAGGGGAATGGGTATCTCAAAATTTTTGCACTAAGTGGAATGTGTGGAAGATATGGATGAACATATACCAAGAATAGTATATGAAGATAAAATAAATAAGATAATGATGATATATAAATAAAGTGGGGATGGAGGGGATCACTTCCTAAATTTGAGACACTAACAACTTAGGTATCTGTGTAATTGTGGGAGGAAAAAATGATACATAATTTGAATGATAATAATTTTAAATCAATTTAATGATCATAATAAATTTAAAATATAACAAATTTACGTTATAATAACTAATTTCAAAGAAAATGGTCGAATTGAAAGGATGAGAGGAAGGTCCACAACTAGATTGTATGAATCCAAATTCATTGGGGATGATTCAAGACAGTTTGGTGGAGCCGGTAGAGGACTCTACAGTGAATAGGTTGGTTCATGGTTATTATAAAATTATTTAAAGGGAATATAAATGGGAGACGGTGTGGGTTTATATTTGAAATAAGGGGTATTTCATTTTACTATTGTTATGGACTCGATATAAAAACTACCCAAAAATAAATACAATCCCATGGTTTTGTCATTTGATTTCTATGAAATAGGAGTTTTTATCATTATATTATATTTCCAAGGGCCAAAAATAAATAATTATTTTTCTTTTTATGTGGTGTCGAGTCACATTTTTTAAGAAATTAATTTTAAACGATCAAAATATATCAGATGTTTTAGAGGATACAGAATGGATTTAAAAACAAAATTATATAATCATTAATCATATTATTATAATGTTCAAATAAAAATTATTTCATAGATCCCATCTATTGTAATTATTACAACAATTTTGGGACATTATGATGTCATAATACAGTAAGTATATTTATAAAGTTTATAATTTTTACCGGAAAACTCTATTGTATTAAAAAAATTCGAATCATTCACAGCTAGATATTTTATTTAATGATTAAAACAATAATATTCATCTTATAAAAATATTTTTATTATTTGGTATATATTTTTATTTTCAAATTTTATCTAAATTTATTGGCAAATTAATAGTTATTAAACTCTTTTAAAAATCGAACACGAATTCATAAAAAGTATATGATCATTTATATTTAATATAAATTATTTAAAAAAATATTCTACAAAATAATTATTTATTTGAAAAACTATTAAATCATAAAAATATTTTTTTTAATTGAATTTGTATATTATTAGAAAATACAATATCTTTTTTATTTTATTGAAATTATTTGACAATTTAACAATAATATGATGAATATATTTTCATTGTTATATAAAATATAATGTTTATTATCAAAATTCTAGGTTAGTAATAAAAATCCCATTAAAACTACAAGAAACTCTATAAGAGTTTGGTGCACGATGGGGGAACATTCTTGGGGGTGTTCGATGATCATGGTTTTGGTCTTTATCTCGATGATCTTGAAATTATATCTTAAACAATTTTAATCATGATTATGTTGTTGGTATTTAGTTGGGGTTTGTTTAAGGGAAAATCAATGTGATGATATCTCCCCCATGTTCTCTGATAAATGGGATTTTATGGTCTAGTCATACTCGTTGAGGTCATCAAATCCTTTTTCTGTTTCAATTGGATTTATTAGAAACCTATATTTATACTAATCATGTTATCATTGTCCTATGTATATATTATCTATGTAAAAGATATATATCAATGTTTCAAATCCAATCAGATATAATAATAAATAATAATTTTACATATTATCTATAACCATGTTATATAATAAGTCATTAATTATATCAAAATTGAATTTTTATATATAATAGTTTAGGTCATTACAATATACCCCCTATAAAATCGCTAAGTATAATGTTTCATTTCCCACACTATAGAATATGGGGGTGACTCAGTTTCATAACATCATCTGGATCCCATATCACTTATTCAAACTTTTTTGGTTTCTCCATAAAACATTAACTTGGAGAATCTCCTCATTTTTTATAACTTTTCATATTTGATATATGATATTCACTTACTTATACTCATTGAAAAAATAATTATCCAACATTTCTGCCTAGGGATTCAATACATTTAATGGTACTGGTATTTAATTTCCCAATAGGGATACAAGGATTACCTAATGTACTTGAGATAGGTTAGGTGGGAGTGCTAGTCTGTATGCTACTTCTCCGATGCAATCAATGATCTTAAAGGGCTCAATCATTCATTATCTATGTTTTAGATTCTTCTGAAATCATATCAAAATCATCCATAGTGATATGAATTAGAATACCATGACTCTAATATCAAATTATGGGGCTCTTTGACAATTATCAACATAATTGTTATATTGAATCTAATAAGCCTTGATGTGTTGTTTATTGTACGTAATATTTTCCAATATTTCCTCAAAAATTACATGTTATAGTAGATTTCATTCCCCAGCATAATCTCAATATGTATGTTTTCATAACCTTTCATCATAATGATCTTTATAGGGAGAAATTTGGATTCATTATTGTAAACTATTTTTATACGAGAGTTCGACCTAAGGAAGTTGTTGGTCCCAGATTACATTGAAGTCAAAAAAAATGCTTGAAACATGTTTTATAATGTATAAATAGTCCAATCAGATTTTTAATAGATTTTATGAAGATAGGCCATATTAATGTTCCACATAGTGTTTAGTGCATGCTATAGAATTATCCATAACATTGTGCTAAATATTAATTCTCAATCAGATACAATCGATAATGGTACTACATATATGATAATCACTTTTCTGTTGTATATTTATGTACATTGATCTAGTGATATGTCCTCTCAAATTGAAATGATGTATGAATCTTTTTTATGATTAATGACCACAACCCATATAGAGTTATTCCTTATTGATATATTTGGATGACTAATGGCAATGTCCACAGTGATGATTTCCCATTTCCATGTAGAAATTAGTAATGGATTTATCATACCATTGGATTTTCCCCCTCCCCATTCACACTACAATAAAAAATCCATTGAATATCAATAAAATATGACTTTTTATCACTAAAAAAGGAATGATAATTTTCTTGCAGTTAAATGACTGAATATTTTTACATCGCGTATTTTAGCATTTATAAATGCTGCATTGTTAAAGGTGGTAAAATAACTCTGATGTCCACGAGCATTCAACCGCAATATCAGTACTTCAGAAAACCTATTTATGCACCCAACCCCACATTATTATCACTTTTCATCACTGATTTATCATTGCTCTGTGAATTTCTAGCCTCATACACGCCAACCAAATTCCAACCCTACTACTCTCCTTGAAGATGAAATTCATTTACCACTATACCTTAATTTTTTACTCTCTATTAGGTGATATATTTGTTTATATATATATATAAATATTTACGGACATATTTAAAAAAATTTATATATTTATTTTTAAATACAATTATAAAATTAAATTGTGTGTCCGATATATATATTCTTATATTTGATTAAATAAATTTTATATTATATTAATACATATATATATAAATAATATTATATAACATAATATATTTTTAATAAAATAAATGATAAATATACAATAAATAATACATTATAAATAATAAATAATATATAATAGATAAATAAATAATAAATAAATAAATAACAAATAATAAATAAATAAATATTTATGTATTTATTTAATTAAAAAATAGTAATTATTAAGTAAATAATTAATTAATAATTTAATAAAAATTAATTAATTAATATTAGAAAATAAGTAAAATGAAATAAATAAAAATATAATAAATAAACAAACCAAAAAATGTTAAGAAATTGTGAAAACCCTAAAACACAGATATGATCATGAAATATGGTTCATGGGTTCTCCTTCAACTCGATACTAGTCAAATTGAAGATCATGAAATGATCTTTGATATGATATGTACTACAGGACAAAAAGAATCATGGATCAGATGTTCTATCCGTTAAAAAATTAAGAAATTGCAGTAGGTGACAAAATATTTGATTCATAGGCCTTTAATGGAATTATAATGTAAAAAATGAGGTAGTGCTCAAAGAGATAGTTCCAAACAAACACAACATATATATCATCACATGCATGGGTTTGATAAGTGTTAGAGCCCAAACAGACACAAAAATCACTAGGTATAATCTTTTCAATATCGTGTTACATCTTAAACTTATTTTATATCTTTTACTGATTTTTTTAAAATTTTAATCTTTAAATTGATATTAAATAAATATTACTTAGTAATAATAATAACATTATTAAATATAAATATACATTATTTATTATATATACCATTTTTACTAAATATTTTATATATTATCTGTAAAATCATATTCACAGAATCCACAAAATATTTTAAAAAATATATAATATATTTATAAAAGTATAAAAATATTTATATACTAATATAATAAATTTAATGAAATATTTTTTTTGAAGTTTAATTTTATCAGTGATAATAAAAATGCGCTGATAGAACCCCCTTTATCTTTGCATTTTAGTTCTGTAAAATACTACATTTAATTGAACTAAAAACACAATTAATGTCCCCATAAACAATTCATTTTTTAGCACTGAAAAAAAGGTTCATTAATATTGTTTTAAGCTAGAGCTGTTAAATCCATAGCACAGGATAAACCCATTATTGTTCTAGTGTCACATGACAACATACAGTATATCATGATGTATATTATACAATCTCATTCTTCATATTGTTCTATTAATAGTTTACTTAGAGATCTCAATACTTCTTTTTTTATGGGTGAATGGATAAATATTAATTTTCTCCATAATCAACGAGTTCCTTCTTTAACATTTGATTTTATGGAACACATATTCAAGACTAAAATCTCAAAACTCCTTCTTTATTAATATTTAACTCTTAAGATTTATCTTTTCTTATATTTTCCACTTCTTTTATATCCCCACATCCTCTAGTTTCACATCGTTTATCTCTTCCAAAAGAGATGATTGAGAGATCATTTGTGAATGGATTAATGATGTTCCTTTCCTTTAGATTACCATTTATATCAATTTCAATTATATAAATATTAAAACCCACTCAATTATCATTAATTATAGAATTTTGGGATCCATTATACATTGATATTCCACCACCATATTATCTTTACCAAGAATTTAGTAGATTGGTCAATCATATAACTTTTTCATCCATGACATTTTTCATTAGCAGATATTAATCTCTTTCTATGTGAATTTATACATCTTGTTTTGGGATCCATATATATTTTCCATTTAACTAAAATGAAATAATTCCACAATATTTACAAATCAATGATCGCACCAACAATCTCTAGATCATTTTTGGGGTTTTTATATTAATCATCATTCAACTACCCCGAATCAAAGGAACTTACATAATCATTCTCAACTCACACACAACCTGATTCCTTCATCAAAACATTAATGGATACAATAAAAAGTCCTCAACATGTGGTTAGTGTGAGAACATAGGATTTTATATTCCTTATTTTCATCCCCTTAAATAACTCTTCACATTCACCATTCTAAGAAAAAATTATATCCCTAAAATATTTCTGCGTAAGAGGTTTTTGAAATCACAATAATTTTTCCATAAATCAACAATAATACCAATTTAACCCATAGAAACTAGGGATATCTTTGATAGATGCTATCCTCTTCCGTAATCCAATTGCATATGTCGTGCAAGGGTCCACATATGAGAAATTTCATGCAATGATCTTCTACAGAAGTAAGACACCCTTCAACCAGAACTCACATTTTGTGTATGTGGAATAAAGATTCTCTATTTGTAAAATAGACAGTATGGTTCTCAGATAATTATCATACTTCCCATTTTGTTAGGATTATATTATAATATCATCTATAAATACTACAAAAAATTTCACAAAAATTTCTAATGAATCTATTCTTATAGAATATGAAGATTGATATAGAATTTTTGATCTCTAAAAGCATAACTATGAACTCATAGATCTCTTACCACATATGAAAAACAATCCTGGGAATACCCTCCTTCACACTAACATAGTAATATTTTGATAGTAGATCTACTATGGAGAATTAATATGCTCTTTTTACTTGATCGAACATTACATCATTATGTGGCATAAGATACTTTTTATTAATCATGATCCTGTTGAGCTCAAGATAATCTGTGAAAAGTAAATTGATTAATACTTCTTATTTTGGAATAGGAATGGTGCACCCCATGGTGATGAACATGGGAATATGAAACATTTTTCCATATTCTCTTATAGTTGGTTTTTCCGCTCCCTTATATCTATAATAGCCATTTGGAATGTTGTGTTTGAAAATGGAAACACCCCCAGTGTATGATCGATTGAATATTCAACCTCTCAGCTAAGCGGAATACCTATAAATTACATGGGAAAAACATTAGTGTATTCCCTAATAATTGGCATGTCTTCTCGGATAGTTCTTTCATTATATTCAATCATTTGAACTAGAAAATCGTTAATATTTATAAATAGTATACATGCTTGAAATTTAGGTAGTAAAGAAGAGACCTCATCCTCCTTTCAATTGTATAGAATCATGGGATGATTCTCCATACAACGAGTGATATCATTCAAATAGAAATTTATGTTATCTTAGTATAGGAGCATCCAATCAATTGATAGAATTATATAAAATTCATCCACAGAAAGTATGAAATGTTTTTCTATCAATGTAACCAAAAATTATTAATAGGGATGAGTTATATACAATAAATGTTATAATTTCCCAATTTTTTATTTTCATTGATAGCTCTAATTCCATGATTTTTGGGGTGGATTGAATAGTTATATGAAACATTATTCATATAATGTAATGAATTTTACTAAAATAAAAAAAATCCAAACTCCATGAATAAATAATTAGAATATCTATAACCACATCATTTTTAGGACCCCATTCGGGGTAAGTGATGAAAATATATATTAAGTTATTCCTTGGACGTTATTAGTTATCTCTGAAACCACTTTCCTTGGAGCATTGATTTGAAAAGTGACATGGTTTCTTTTAGTTAAAGATGTGAATAATGCATTGAGAATTAGCTAGATCATTCCTTTCCTCAGTCTCTTTAGAAGGTTTCTATTATCAAAAATTGATAGCAAGGTCCCCATCCTTCCCACACCTAATGGATTTATTAATTCCCTTTAGTAAATTTTTGGAGACCTTCTATCTATAGCTTTGAAAATTGTGATGATAATATTTATTGAAAATCTAATATTCCTCTATCAGAAAACTAGAATTAAACACCAATTTTCATTTCATATCGAGGTGATCTTCTTGATACTCATTGATATCATTTTTGACATTGAGTTTACATCATAAAAATTTTCATAGCTACCAATACTTCATATCAACCCATATTTTCATTGTCTATGTTTTATCCCACTAAATAAGCATTCAAACATTAATTCAGTGGGTAACTACACTGATGTAGGAGTAACGTGAAAATATTGTGTTTTTCCCAAATCCACTGAAGTATTTTTTAACTTTTTTTATGGAGATGAAATCCCATTATAATTTAATTAAAAGTGTGAGAATAATGTATTTTTTGTATAAAAAATATATAATTCCAAATCTCATTTGCTTTAATGTATTCCTAAGGACTAGTATTCTTGATCAATATCCAACAATGATCACCTTCACCCTCCATATGATAAATATGTCGTAGAACATTATCATGATAAAAAATTTGAATGATGGATAAAATCATGTCAAAGGACATGATCCGTTGTTCCACGAATAAGGTATCATAATATCAATTGAACTTAGGTGGTCTTTAGCGCATAATGGATTCAAAAATACCATTTTCTCTCATTTGTAGATTAGGATGATCCTACTGATCTAGGATTCTATTCATGACTAGAGTCATCTGAGATAGTATCATCCAAAATTTCAGGATTCCATCTCTCATATGTTTGGTAATTTGATTGGGGTAGTGATAAATTTTCACATTTCATTGATTGTTTACCCAATTACTCAAATTTCCTTTCATTTCCTTCAATAAATAGAAAATTGGGGATGTGTATCTTTAAAATAATGATCATAAAATGGGGGAATCAAATGAAATTATAGAGATAACATATAAATTATATGTATTTACTTTTATTATGAATTTCTAGTTATTTATATATGTTATCCGTGATCTATTTCCTAAAAAATACTATTATGTTTTTTAGTACCCATAATATTAGTTCACATTGAGCTTATGAATAACAAAAAAAAAATTCCTCCAGATTGTCAAACCAAGTTGGTATTATGTCCAGAATTCATGCACCAGGTCAATATAATTAGGACATGTAAACCTTTTTAGATTTATTACTCCAAGGTATAATTTTTTCTAGAACAATGCCCATTTTTTTATTCAAACAGATATGATGTTTCTGGATTAAATAATTACTCAATACATAAAAAAATTTGGGATGTATAATTATACTTATTATTATAACATAGAATTTCTCAATATTTTTCTTAATCCTAATCATGAAATATAACTAAATATTTCCCCTGATAAAAACTAAAACAACCATGTTCATTATTTCACATTAATACATGATTTATTACATATATGTACGCATAACGAAACCTTAAATATTTATAAGTCTACTATACATTTTAATTTGGTAAATATCATGATATCATCATCATGGGATACAAAAACATTATTGATAATTTCCATAACACAACTCTAAAATTCAATACTTATTTAAACTACATTAGATATCCTAGAGACAAATATAAGAACATGGTGAGATATAAATCCCAATAAGGGAAATAACAAGGATGAAGTTTATACATTTTAATATATATATATATATATGAATATCAATGGAGAAGAAAATGAGTATAAATTATAAGCATGAACAATGAGAAATGATATATCATGATAGTTATTACATTATAAATGTAGAAACAACATAAATCACTAGTTCATAAACATAGGTGAAGGCTAAACCACCATTAAATCATGAGGAACAATTTACCATAATGTAATTAGGTTCACTCACTATCCGGAAAATATCAAGATACTAAGAATTACATATATCATTTGAGAACTATATAATTTGGGGTAGACCCATTACTTTCATTTTATTCTATTGCTATGGTGTGAGACATGTGTCATACAATATGGGTTCATTCAGCATCATAGTTTATTACATGATCAAGTATTATTGAATAACTATATGTATTTCCCTAATATAAAACAATGTTTCCCAAAATGTGAACATTGTTGATAGAAAATTGGTATTTTATTTACTACACAATTGTTTTGGTATAGAAAATCATGTTGAAATTTCAGCAGCATAACTGCATCCCCCAATGATTCATAAAAATATGTTTATGAGTGAGAATATATTATATATTCAACAAAAAATAAAATTTTAATCAATAGTTATAGGGGAATTCATATCACAAAAGTATAAATTGGAAATTAAAGGCATGAGTGATTGATGAAATTCTAATAAATAAAATAACCCGAAATATATTTCATCGTGGTAACATGTGTACATAAAAAATCATTGGAGGATTTATGGGATTGAATGGGAATATCATAAGTTATAAAGGAAATTATCAGTAATTAGAATATGTTGGAACATATCAAAACATAATAAAATTGTATTTAAGATATATAGCATGAGAGATGTTCTTGAATGGAAAATAGAATAGAGAAAACCCTTACATAGTTCTAGAATGGTAATGTGTATACATAACGGTTAGTTGGAAGGATTACTAATTATGGAATTGGTATCTCAATGTTTAGTCATAAAATTAAAATTATATGGGCTGTGTATTAAATAATATCATCACAATGTAATGAAGGAAAATTACATATGATAACAATGATACTTGAATAGAGGGGATATGGAGAGGATCCCTTAATGAATTTTGGAATAGTAAAATATTATGTAATAGTACAAATGAGGGAGGATAAATGATACCTAATTAAAATAACATCAATTTTATAGTAATTTAATGATCATAAATGAATAAAAATATATTAAAATGAATTTAAATGAACAAATCTCAAAGATGGTGCCTCAATTGATAGGTGGAGTGTAAATTCCATTACATTAATGTTTGACCTCAAATGCTTTGGAGGGGATTCATAAAAGATTTGGGGAACCTTGGGAGGACTCAAGAGTTTGGAGGAACGAGTATGGAAATTATTCAGGGAGTATTAGTGAAGATAAATGGGCTTTTTGGTGGGCTTATATAGAAAATAATGTAGATTTATTTATTGATTAAGTTATGGACTATACATATTTTTTTTTAAAAACTATGGACCATCCCATGGGTTTTCCCATGGTTTCCTCAAAATAAGAGTGGCTATTATTATTTTATAAATTCAAGGTCTGAAATTAATAATATATCACTCTTTCTTATGTGGTGGTGAGTTAAATTCTTAATGAATGGATTTTATATCCTTAAAATAAATTATATTTTTTCGAGGATTCATAATGACATTACAATATAAATAAAATAAACATAAAATAACATTATTTTAAATTGAAATCATATATTTGGTTGTCGATACCATTTATATTAATTATTAAATCACTTTTGTGTCATTATATTGAAATAATACTCAAATTATATTTATATGGTACTTAATTTTTTCTTAAAAATATGAATGTGTTAGAATATTATGAAAAAAATCACCATCAGAAAATTTTGACGTTATCATTCCAATAATTATATTTATTTATCTCAAAAATTATATAAATATTTGATTTGTTACATTAAAAATAGAATTTACCTTTATGTTGACAATAATATTTTATGAACCATTATAGAAATTACAAATGACATCAAAAAAATGTAACGATCAATAATATTTAATAATTATATAATAATAATATTCTATTAAAATATATTTATTTTATAAATCCATTATTTCATCCAAATGTGTCCCATAATTTGATTTGAATATTAAAAAAAATATTAATTTTGTTTTATTATATCATCACAAATAACATTTATAAATTAACCATAATACGATGAAAATATATATATCATCGTATAAAAAATAATATAAAAAAAATAATCTTTGGGTCTTGATACATATACATTTATTATAAAATAAAAAGGGCATTCTTTTTAATTAATGGTTGGGGTTGTTGGGTGGGGTTTTTCTATTTTCATTATCATGGTTCCATTTGATTTCTGTTGTGGAATGGTGACTCTGATCAATGTTCTTTGGGCTGGAGGCCCTGTTATTTGGCAACGAAGAGGAATGCCGGATTTTTAAGTTCCTGTGCACTGTGAAGGCTCGTGACGATGGTGGCTGGACTTGATTGGCTTTGATAACTACTTCGTCGTCATCCTGTGAATAGTTGCATGTGTTGTTCTGGTTTTCTCAATGAAAGAATGATGGTTTTTTCGTGGAAACACTTCTCGAGGTGGGCGCGCGGCTCGAGGTGGGCACGTGGTTCGTGGTATTTTTGAATTTTGAATTTTTGAGGATTTTTGTGTTTGAATGATCTTCTGTTTGATTATGAGGTTTTCGGTTATCCTAAACTGCCTTTATGAAAATCAAAAAAAAAAATTATTTGCAGTATATTATATAATTGGACATTTAAATTAATCAAAATGTTAATCTTAATTATAATACTTTGTATTATTATAATAATAAGATTTTTGTTCGGAATATAAAATGTTACATCACATACATATTAATTGATGTAGGATTTATGAAGATAAATCCATTCCATGATGAAAATTAAATTGATATAATCTAGGGGATGAATAACCCGATTTATATAAATCAAATTTTCAAAAAACAAAATTAGAATATGAATCAGAGACATGATATACCATCATAATACCTTAATGGATTTTCAAAAATAATTCAACATATAATCTCTAGGGTAGAATTTTGAATGCCTTTTTAAATTATTCTGATATAATAGATTAGTTATTACTATAGTGAAATACTACATTAATGTTTCTAGAATATTTTTTAGGTTTAATTTTTATAAATTCATTCTCATAACCCACTTTAGTTTTCATGAAAAAAATATATTTCCTTTATTTAAAATATTAAGAGGTTTCTAATGTCGATCATTATAAAAGACATTTTAATATTTTCACTATTATACAGATTTTATTTGTTGCATTGGAATTTAGCTAGTTCTTTAGATTTCATCTTCTTTTCCTATATTCCATTAGCTACATAATTTATTCCCATACAACATACATTTGCTTTATGTCCCACCTTTCTACGTCAAAATCACATAATACTCTTATTAAAGCTATCCTTTTAATGTTTCTTTACACATTTATCAATTATATATTGTAGAAATTTCATTCCACCATGTGATCAATTTGAGTTTTCATGATACTTGATCATCCATTTCATATCAAACCATGTAATGTTTGGAATTGCCAATTTATATTTCTATGAAAACTATTTAGTGAATTATATCTCTATGCATACTAATGTGTCTTATAATTAGTTTATTCATAAGGAATGGTTTTACAACTCCTAAGAGTAAATATATTTTTCATTCATTCATAATGACTAAACCAAAAGAATACAATGAATGTATTGTAAAATTTATCCCATAGGAATCATAATTTTTGTTCACATTAGTAAATTACTTTTCTATCATTTTATGTGGAGTACCAGGAAACTATTTAATGGATAATATTTTCTTAATCTCATACCATATTATATATATCATTTTTTACTCTTTAATATAGCTCTTATAATGTTACCACACTTGAAATTTCATGAATTATAAATAATAAACTACTTCAATAAACATTCCATGTTTTTATAACTATATAATGAAAATTATTTCCTCAATAGCGTTGTTCTATCAAAACTTTTCTAGTATATTAGATGGAACTCTATAAAACATGTATTTCTCTTCAAAATGAATCAATAGTATTTTGTTTCATTCATTGATCAATGGGATTTTCATCATGATTCATGTCTTCAGAGAGATTCATTAGAATTGTAATATGATTTTTCATTCCATCCCCCATATAATTTGCTTATTTAGGATGAAAATAATTACTTTTCCCTTCAAATTAATTTTTAGATTAACTTATTCTAGTTTCATCCATTGTATAACATATAAAATGAATGGTGTAAGAAATTTTTTACATAGCAAGGAACTAGAAAATCCTTAAAACATTTATAAGATTTAGGAATCATGATTCATTATTATCAATATATGAATCCTTCGGTTTAACATGGTCCATCAAAGTCATTAGTTAGGTTTTAACATGTTATCTGATACATAAAATAATACTAACGTATATTACTAATGATTATCATTACATGTAACAAAAGGATTACTAAAATATTTTCTGATACCAACTATTCTGGACTAGGATATTCAAATATATATATATTAAATAATTTTAGATGGATATTTTATAAATTAAAAAAATACCAACCCATTGACCATATATGATTCATACCTTCAGAGACTAGATACACAATATTTTTATTTCATGAATTATTTTAAACATATTTCACATATATATTCCATTTATTAATCTTTATATATATACAAACATAATACCTTATTCATTATATGGGGAAAAACATGTGAATTATTGAGCTCATATGTTCTGAAAGGTTAAATATGGGATATATTATTTAATATAAATATTAAAGAAATATGTTAAGAATATTGTTATAATATCATAACCATAATATAAAACTTTCATACCTACACCAGGAGTGATAAAAAAACATGTATCATGACATAATTAAATATAATTTTATATTGAATAAATCATACAAGTGGTGAGTATTCATAAAAAAACAATGAGAAATAAGTCCATATCCTTAAATTGTCGCACCATCATTGGTTTCGAAACCTTTTGGAATTTTAGTTTTATCTACCAAGACCAAAAAATAATAATTGACCACGCCTCAAGACAAATTTATTCGTGTAGATCAAGAATATATAATTTTTTCTTATAATTGCTCATTTACATTGACTTGTTTCATATTATTGGTCATTAAAATAAATTTTTTTCTTTAATAAATCATGCACAATACCTTGTTTACTATAATTATATACATAGATATAATACATTAGATAATTAATTATAGAGCTATATAATTCTCAGAATACACATCATATAATGAAAACTATTCATATATGTCCCAAAAGATTATAAAACAGAAATTATATCCTTATATCATGGCCCATGCAATGAAAATGGGTTTATAAACACTTCACAACACCATCATAGCATAAAAATGTAAAATAAATGTTTTTAATAAACTTATCATCCTCAAAATCATAAAACAAATTGTGAAGTAATATGGATTTTTTCATTGGATTTTTTCTCTAAAAATTCATAAGACACATAGAATTTTTTTTTCATTTACGAATATTAGTAAAATTTATTACACCCTCGAGGAAAAATTCCTTTCCATATTGAAACCAATTCGATAGTATGTAAATGATTCAATAATATTTTCTTATATTTTTCCAGTGAAATAAACTATGGAAACATTAAATGAATGCATCAATTTATTGTCAAGTCATTATGTCATGAATTTATGTTAACACCATATATGTTAAAAGAAAACATTCCCTTCACAATTTAATAGAAAAATCAAAAAAAGAACCTTATTTAGAAAATCACAGTAGAATATATTTCAAAAAAAATTAAATATAAAATCATTTGTAAAAAATATTTTAAAATATCATTGGATAATCTGAAAAAAAATTCATGAATATTGTAGAAATATTATTATTTAAAAAAATGTATTTTTGATTGAATTGACAAATAAAATAAATTTTATTAAAAACACATTTTTGATATAATTAATATCATATGTATTGAAAATAAATGAAATAAAATATTCATAATAAATAAAAATGGATTGAAAAATGAAATATATTCATTTGATAAGGGTAATATAATTTCATCAATATAAATTGATGTATAAACAAACCAAATTAAAATAGGTCTAAAACATAAAAACCCTAAAATATGTATCAACTAATTTAACAAATTATAACCTATTGTATAATATATATATATATATATTGTAAAAATAGAATAGAAAATATTCATATATATCGTAAAATTTATTATTTCTTTTATGAAATCTTATAACCTTTTATTTAACATCTATTTATTAAAATCACCACTAAGTGTGATATCAGTTGCATTTTTCAAACATTATATGGTTATGCAGTTCTAACCCATGTAAATTGCTTATTATTATTATATCATTTATAGACTGTTAATAGTGATATAAATATCACATATTTTTTTCATATTCAGTTTTGGAGTCATACAGAAAATTTATAGAATAATAAATTAATTGCAACTATCATTTAGATGTTATAATTTAGGTATGGATGCACATTGATTTTATATTTAAATGGATGGATATAATGAAATGTAAATAATTATTCAACATTTCTGAATCATTATTATATAATTGAATCATATATATTCATAAAATCATACCATATTATAGTCAATGACAAATGTATAATAAAAAAACCTGAATTGCAAGATAGATGTGGTATTCCACACATACCAAAATGATTAGAGCCTGAGTTGGATCGAAAAATCATACCTTTAAAATTTATTATTTGAGAATTTCAATATAGAAACAATGTTATGGCACGAGATGAAATGTATTTGAACACCCTGAAAATAATTATTTACACAATGAGATGGAGAAAATGATTTGAATCTTGTACACTATCTAGGGAAGTGGAAAAATAGAGGAATCTCACTTGGAACATACCCTGCACATATCTTCCTTTTTATGTTGTATATAACATAACATAACCACATATATAAAGAAAAAATTAATGAATTTTATTCTAAATTCTTGGCTACAATAATTGGAGGGTCTTTCAATCCATTCAAATAAAACGTAAAAAATGCTTCTACAAGACAACGAGACCTGACAAACAAGAAGGAATTTATATATATGACCAATCTAATGAATCAACAATGAACATGGTTTTCATAAAATAACTATAGAAAAAATTAAAATCCTATTTTTTTAAAAATGTGATCCATGTTGATATAGTATGTGAAACATAATCCTAAAGTGATAACTCACAACACTTGATACCGAGTTCAACATGGTTAGGCTTACAGATCATCTAATGGATTATAGTAAACCACACTATTAGATTCTATGTGTTTAAAAGAATTTGTATATTAAAATCTTTTATAGTGGTATTTTACCACCTACTTCAATGAAAAATAAGAAAATCAGGATGTAACCATAATCATTCAACAAATGAGGTAACATTCAAAATACACAATTTCATTCAACCATGAGAATGTTCAATGATTGATCATATCTTTAGATTCATCAATAAATAGAAGAGATAATATACTTATGAAATCATGAAACTAAAAATGATTCAAGACACACAAGACATGATCAAATATCCCTGATGGATCCAAAAGAAACAAATTGGGCAAGGAAGACAGAAAAATAGCAACGATACATTACACAGTCTCAAAGTTCCCCATCAATCCCAAGTTATGGAATCAAAAATAATTATTTATTTCTTATAAAAGTATTAGGGATTCTGGTTAAAAGACATTGATGTTTTATATGGGAATTTGATCCCTGATTTGGGAAATTTCAAAAAATATTAATCACACGTTTTTTGATATATTTGAAACATCAAGGAGTCATTATCTTCAATCCAATAATAGATAACTTAATTTTGACCCCCATGATAACAATAACATTATTTTTAATCATACAAATATTATCCAGTTTCTTATAACCAATAATTGTAACTGAATTCTATACAAAATCATCTCATAGAGGGCCAAAGTTCACAACAGAATGTAATCCTACGGATATAGTATTAATGGCCCACTATATTTTGTAATAATCTTTATTATTTATTTATTATTTATTATAATTGTTTATATAAATATTGGAATCCTCCACGTCATTCTTTCTTTATGTAGAATGAAAAAGCACTGTAGTGGGCACCCTCAAATTATTAGTGGTTTTTGGTGTACTTAGGTTCTTGAGAGTGGCTGACCAAGGTCGTCTCTCAAATAAGGAAGTGAATTTAACAACTTATTAAAGGTATTATAAAAAATAAAATAGAATAGAATAAAAAAACTACATGAAGGGATAATGTTTTGTTATAGTTTATGAATCTAGAATAAGTTTGCTGGAAGAAGATTGTATATATATATATATATTTTAGTTTTGAAATGAATTTCGATTAAAATGAGACAACGAGAAGATGTTTTTTTAGAAATCTATTTTAAAAGTAAAAATTGATAAAACTCTACCTCTTAATACACTTATTAATCAATATAATTTAAATCAATATCCACTTAATTTTGATCCCCTAATTTTTTATCCCTCGAACCCAACAAGAGTTAACTTAACCACAAAGATAAATTACTTAAACCCTAGTCTAGCTTCAGAACACGCACCCTACATTGACTGTTGTTCTAAGGATAGCTTATATTCATTGGTTAATTAAATCACATATCCATTCTGGAAATGCGGATGAATTGTGTTTAGGGATTATATTTGAAATCTATAGATTTACCCCTTGTGGTCCTGTATTACCGAATAATATCACGCTCTCACAATTTACACAAAATCTTGACCTCACATGTTTTTGAATAAATTGTTCAATTTCTTGATTAGTTTATTGTAATTTAAAAACACAATTAATTGATCATATTATATGAATTACATTAGCTCATTGATTCAAAATAAATGAATGAAAAAAGATAGAGGTAGATCTATTACTAAAAGAACTACTCTTCCATGGGCGGTGAAGCAATCGTAGAAATGTTTTGCATTTGAAAAGGTTTAGAAAGGGTAAAACCCAATCACGTTTCTACTATTTATTCCATACCAATTATAAATATTAATAGAAGAATAAATTTAAACAAAACATAAGAAAATATAAGAAATAAAATAAGAACAAAGAAGTTTATTACAGAAACAAAAGCATTACAACACGAAGTAGAAGAAGAAGGCTTCATCGAAGGGATCCTGTCTTCAAGATCTACCATTATTGAAATGGTTAGATAATTAGAGTGTATCCACTTCTACTCTTCCCTAAACTTCCAAATTCATGTCCCCAACCCCCACCAAATGATAATCAAACCCATTTATAGAGTGGTGGGAAGGCTAGGTTCAACATAGTTTCAAGTGTGAATGGGGAATCTCGGCCAAATATTTTGTGCCACCTTGAACCGATCATTTAGCCACCAGAACGCATGAATTGGCCAGCCTTCCAGAAGGATTATATGTGAGGATATGGGTCCTATATCTCCTATAACGATTTGGGCTCAATCCAGGCCAAAATGAAAGAGTTATGGAAGAACTACAGATGTTTTTCCATTCTGGCATGTCCAGCCCACATTTGAAATAATGGCCCAATTACTCCTTCAAAATGCTATCTTTTTTCAATGTTCCTGAATAAAGGTTATATAACATGAAGTAAGGAACACAATAACAAAATATTATTTTCAAATAATTCAAATAAAAGTATTTATGACTGAAATACTATAGTGATTTTGAAATGGTAAAACATGAATTCTCATCAAATATTTAAATGAATGATCTAATTCCAAATAATTTATAATTGAACATACTTAACACAATGTTAGGAAATTATATCATTTATTATCAAAAAAATATTCAATAAAATAGTTTTTTATCAACTCCCCAACACTTTCCTTTTTGCACTCCAGGGAAAAACCTCATTTCAATTAAACATAAATATAAAAAAACAAATTTTAAAACACATATCCTTGAGATCCAACAACTATACACCAAGAAAAAAAGATATCATGCCTCATAAAAAATTATTATTTCACATTCTCCATTTATATCATTCAATATATTTTAACTTCCTTTATCATCCCATGCACAAAACACTTACCTCACTTGAATTTTCTCTTATCACACTAATGTCAATGTTTTTGCAATGTCTTTCTCATCCAAACTCATACAATGGTCACCATAGGCATGATAATTTCCTACATCGCTACCCGATGTGAGTAAAGGACATATGTTTATCATGAGAACTTTTTAGGGTTCTTCTGTGGCTTTCAGTTGGTAGGATTTAGATTTGAAAATTATGAGGCTCAATGAGGAGGGCTTGACTCTTTTTGAAGAAAAATTACATTAATCTAATTTTAACATAAATATGGTCTTATCCTCAATCCCCATAGTATCAATCAAGCTCCATCATCATTAAGAATAAATGAATTTGCACACCATTCAACATTTTCGCAGTAAAACTGTCAATCTTCTCGATCATGATTTTCATAAAAGTTCCAGATAGGCACAACTTTCCCCCTCTATTAGAAGCTCCACAAAGGCACAACTTCTTTTATCACGAAAGCTCCAGAAAGGAACAACATTATATATAATGTTTTTCTTCAGCAGAAAACACATCTCTTTATAATTATATTTTTTATCTGAAATATCACAAAATGTGGTAGCACAACACAAGACAGCTTCCCCCATACTTAAGCTCGGACTGATTTTGCAATTTCACTTCTAGAGTTGGTTGGATAGGGAATATTGTCTTGTAATGTGGAAAAAATAACAGGATATGCATGGATTGTAAGGGATAAAAGGATTAAATATTCAAGGTAGGTCATTATAAAAAAGGAATATTCGAAACATGGGCTTTAATACCAAACAAATTCCTCAATAATTTAAACATATGTACCTCAAACCCTCATGTTTTGACAAAAATAAATCAAATTATGGTTAAATCAAGCATGTTTTTGTTCTCTCAAGAAGTGAGGTGAATGTAAAGAATATGAAAATAATGGTTTAGAATCCTCATAGAAAAGTGGTCTCAAATATAAATATCGTGAGATGTGGCATGGGATTCAAAATTTAATGTAATTTTCATGAAAGTACTAAATATTTGAACATGAAACAAAGTCATTTTCAGCATTCATTTATGCTCAGTTTCATGGGATAAATTGATTAACTCATTGATATGCATTTCAAAAATGTGATGAGAAACATTTCAACTCAGAAATTTCAAAAACACAAAGAAAATTGAAAAATAAAAACACAAAATTAGAAAAAGACACAATTGTTTTTGTTTTTTTAATCAAGAAAACAATTGAAATTACTAAACTAAAAGGTCCCCTCCCCCACACTTAAATATTGAATTTTCCAAAATGTGAACCCATGAGATGATATATTCACATGAAATGTATAATTTTAAATAGGAAAAATAATAACAATGTTAAAGGGTTAGGAACAAACTTATGTGATCAAGTGATGATGGGGTCATGTAGTGTGATAAAATCCACTGCATCAGTAGGAAGTCCCTCAATGTACCTCTTCAAACGTTTCCCATTGACTGTAAATCTCCTTATTGTATCCTCTTGTGTGATATCCACTCCATCATATGGAAACAATTAGTCACAACATATGGAAGTAACCATCTGGAACACAACATAGCAGGCATCAGCTTCAATCGTGAACTGTAGAGAAGGACTTCCTCTACGACATGAAACTCCCATTGTTGGATAATTCTATCATGAGCTGATTTTAATCATTCCTTGTATAGCCTTGAGTTATCATATGAAGACAATATAATAACCTCAAGCTCTTGATTTTTAATATTCTTTTGGATTCCCGCTTAGGCCAAATCCATGTTTCATTTCTTTATAGCCTAATAATCCCGATGCTCAACTTCCACAGGGAGATGACACACTTTCCCAAAAACAATCTGAAATGGGGACATACCAATGGGTGTCTTGTTTGCTGTCCTATAAGCCCAAATTGCATCATCCAAGCACATTCTCCAATCCATCCTATTTGGCTTCACGATTTTCTCCAATATTTGTTTCAACTCATGACTTGAAACCTCATCCTGGCCATTTGTTTGGGGGGTGGTATGGTGTTGTTGTCTTGTGTGTCACCCCAAACATTTTAAGGGGGGAAGAAATATTCTTATTGAAAAAGTGCATCCCTTGATCACTGATGATGGCCATTGGTACTCCAAACTTTCAAAAAAATTGATCCTTGACAAAATCCAATACAACATGAGAATAGTCAATCCTGGTGGAATTGTCCTCCATCCATTTACTCACATAATCAACAACAACCAAAATATACAAAAATACAAATGAACTAGGAAAAAGACCCATAAAATTAAAACCACAGGCATCAAAAATATCACAGAATAGTATGGGTTTTTGGGGCATCTCATGTCTCTTAGAAATGTTCCCAGTGTGTTGGCAACGAGAGCATGACTTACAAAACACATGGGCATCATTGAATAAGCTAGGCCAATATAATCCAGAGTCCAAAACGTTTATAGCTATCCTTTGGGGTCCAAAGTGTCCACCAAAAGCAAGTGTATGATATAAATGCAAAACAAACTCGAAAACCTGATCAGGAACACACCTCCCAATGACATGGTCACTATACATGCGCTAGAGGTAAGGATCATCCCACACATAAAACATAGACTCAAATTTTAATTTTTGGACTTGATGATTCTTCAAATTTGTAGGGATATTAGAGGAAATAATTTAATTAACTAAATCAGCATACCAGGGATCCATGCGTGATGGTATAGAGATGCTCATCGGGGAAAGTGACCCGAAGTGGTACCTGGTCCAAGGTGTCACCCTTTGTTGTGTGAGTAAGCTTACTCATGTGGTCTGACACCAAATGTTCTGACCCCTTCTTTTCCTTTATCTAGATTTGAAACTAATGAAGAAGGATCATCCAACGGATAAGTCGTGTCTTTGATTCTGGATTCTTTAATAGGTACCTCAAAGCTGCATGGTCAGAAAAAACAACTACTTTAGATCCTAATACATATGAATGGAATTTATCTAAAGAAAATATAACCGTAAGAAACTCCTCTTCTGTTGTGGTTTAGTATGATGGGGAAGAATCCAATGTCCTCGATGATTATGAAATCACATGTGAACATCCCTCCACCCTCTGAAATAAGATAGCTCCAACCGTGAATTAGTATGAATCACACATAAGCTCAAATAGAAGGTCCCACCACGGGGGATGTATGATTGGTGGGGTGGTCAGACACTTCTTTAGCTCATCAAATTATACCCTTCATGAATCATCAAAATTTAAGTCAATATATTTTTGAAGCAATCTAGATAATGGTAGAGCGTTCTTACTAAAATCTTTGATGATGCGTCGATAAAATCCAACATGTCAATGTAATGATGGAAAATCACGCACACATGTAGGATATGGCAGGGAAAAAATAATATCTACCTTAGATTTATCAACTTCAATGCCATGTCGTGAGACTATATGACCTAAGAAAAATCCCCTTTCGACCATGAAATAACATTTTTCAAAATTTAAGACCATATTTTTTTCAATACAATGATGCAACACATCACCAAAACTAAAGAGACATTCATCAAATGAGGATCCATAAACTGTAAAATCATCCTTAAATACCTCCATACAAGTGTCAATGAAATCTGAGAAAATACTGACCATGTATCTCTGGAGGGTACCTGGGGAATTACAAAGCCCAAATGGCATCCTTTGGTAAGCAAAGGTACATAATGGGCAGGTGAAAGTTGTCTTCTCCTTGTCTTCTACTGCAATAGGAACCTTGAACAATTTTTCATCCTCTTTCTTAAAAACAACAAAAAGGGTTGGATTGTGTCTCTTTTTTGGTTGCCTCACTAGTTTAGCCCCATGCTCCAAAAGAATCCTATGCATGCAAATGGATGGGCTAATACCTGATATGTCAGCAAAGCTCCACCAAATTTCCCTGATATTCTCCCTCAAATGATTTAAAAGTTTTTATTCATGTTCAAAAGGGAAATTTTTAGAAATGATAATAGGTAATTTCTCACCACTCAACAAGTATGAGTATTTGAAGTTTGGCTGCAATGGCTTGAGTTCCAGTGTAGGGGGTGGTGTATGGATGGAGACATAGATGGAACTGAAATATGTTCACAAAGAGGATTAGTATCAGAATATTCATCATAAAAATTAGAGAATAAAGCATCAAATCCATCAGAATACTCAACAACCATTCCATAATCAGAGTTCAAATGATCAAAATAAGAATATTAATCAATTTAAAATTCAAATCATAGAGATTCTGTTTCCATAGAAACAGGTGTGGAAGTACTCTTAGACATCAAACTAGTACCAATAATCATAATCTCCCGAAGCATAGGAAAATCCCATTCCATGGTATTTTTACTTGGTGGTTCAAAATGGGAGATAAAAAATGCAGAATGATCCTCTGAGGGGTACTTCATGGAGTCCATAACATTAAAAATTACAACTTCATCTCCAAACTCCCTAGAATGTGTACCCTCATGAAATTTTTTGATAGTTTTTTCAGTTTTGTGGAGGGGTCTATCTAAGATATTGGGAGCACGAAAACGTACCTGATCATCCTCCATTTTGGGCACATATAAGAATGTTGGAAAGATCATGTCTCTTACCCAGAAAAGTACATCCTCAAGGAATCCCGCTGGCTATGCGGTTGCTATATTTGGAAATTCCACCACCACTCTCATCTTCTTTAACTCAACTACTTGTAAAGAATAGAATACAGAGTGAGGCATCACATTTTTGGAAGATACTAAACCACAAAGAGCATAAGAGAAGTCCAACTCCCCTATGGTACATGGGATGGTGAATGTATCGGGATCCTTGCACTTTGTTGACATTTCTAGAGTTGGTGTAATGAGGGATGACCCATTATTTCCAAGATTGATCCTCTCATTTCCCTTTATCCCTCTTCGATTGGTAAAATGTTCTTTTAATAATTTAGCATACCTTGAAATTTTCTTAATGTCTTCAAGTAGAGGAATATTGATCTCCACATACATGAATGTGTCAAAACCCTCCTTTTTAATTGCTTCTTTAACCATCTTCATGGTTTGAACAACCCTATTTGGAAAAGGAAGGGGTTTAGGAAGAACTTCATCAATCTTTTTCTTACCTTTATATTTCTCTTTGGATTTCTCATCAGTTGGTATCGAATGCGGATTATTTGGAGTTGAGGTGAATCCTGGTGGAATGGTAGGTATAGATGTATCGTTCATTTTCTTCCCACTTCTCAATGTTATATCACTAACATTCCCCTTTGGATTTGGAGTGGGTTGGGAAGCTAGATTTCTGGAATTCTTACTTACATGTTCATGGAGGGCGGTGGCAATATGGCTCATTTGAGTATTCAAGTCCCTTAGCTCTGAACCATGACTCTTCAGCTCATTCTGTTGATTAAGAACAATTTTCTTCCAAAGTTCTTCAGTGATAGAATCTACCCTGGGTGGGGGATTCCCTTGTTGGATTGTTAATTCTTGAGATTCAAATCTCCTTTGGGTTGTTGGAAACCCTTCTTGTAAGGTGGAGGATCATGGATGTTTTTTGGAGAAGAGGGCCTTTGTTGTTGTCCAGAGACATACCTCATGTCCGATTGATCCTTCCACCCTTGGTTTTATATTGGATCAAACTTATTTTGGGGATATTTTTGTTGTTGTTGTTGTTGACATGGTCTCCCAGGGAACACTGCATCACAATCTTCTGTTTCGTGGAGTTGTGGGCAACAGTTAGTTGGGTGGCTTGTCTCAGTGCAAATACCACAAGTCCTTGAAGGAGGGGGTTGGGATGTCTTTTTTTCCAAAGAAATCTGTCTCACCATAGTTTACAGTTCTTCCAACATGGTATCAATAAAATGTCTTTCCAGAGAAGATTGACTTACCTAATGTACTCCCCTGACATGTGGTGTACCCCTATCGCCAAATTGATGAGAGTTTTGGGCGATTTTGTCGATCAACGCACGTGCAACTACTGGTTTCTTGTCCACTAATGCTCCTCCAACTGCAGCATCCACCATTCTCCTCTCCATAGGTGTGATTTCTTTATAGAAGTACTGAATGAGGAGTTACTCACTGATTTGGTGATGTGGAAAGTTTGTACACAACTTCTTGAATCACTCCCAGTGCTCATAAATTGAATCCCATTGTGCTTGCTTGATCCCCAAGATCTCCTTAAGAATAGAATTGGTCCTTGATGCTGGAAAAAGTCTCTACAAAAAAGACATTTCAAATCGTTCCAACAAGTTACATCTTCGGGTTGTAAATAATACATCCAGTATTTTCCCTCTCCATCATGTGAAAATGGGAATTCTATTAATTTTATTTGATCTTCAGAAACATTTCATGGTTTTAGGTTTGATCAAACCACATTAAATTAATTAAAATGTTTTTTGGGATCCTCACCAGAGAGTCTATGAAACTTTGTAAGTAAGTGAATTACCCAAGATATTAGTTCAAAGTCCGATTTGAGATTTGGGTATGCAATACAATTTGGTTGATAGTTAATATCAGGTGAAACCAATTCCGGAATGGTTCTATTAATTTCATTTCCATTATTTTCAGACATTGGTTCTTTTTTATGGTTGAATTTGAATTGCTTCAAATTTCAATGTTCTGATATTGTAGTAACTCTCCAACTGGTTGAATGTTGATACTTTCCATAGACTGAGAATGTCTGATTCGTTCCCTAAGGATACGTCCAATCTCATGGTCATGATCTAAGAGATCCTCAGGGTTATTTCGTGTCAAAAATCAATGAAATATGAAAAGAAGGATAGTGGACAATAGTAAAAATAAAAATTAGAAGTTTGATTTGATTGTCCAAAAAATAAGTAGAAGAAAATAAAAGAAGATGAAGAAAAAAGAAATCAGATTGGGTAAAGAAGGAAGAAAGAAGAGAGGAAGAGAATAAAATGTAATATAAAATAAATACCTCTAATTGTTTGAAATAATTACTTGCCTCCCTGGAAATGGCGCCAATTTTAATGAGTGATGTCGTGGGCGCCCTCAAATTATTAATGGTTTTTAGGGTTCTTAGGTGCAGTAGAGTGGCTGACCAAGGTCATCTCTCAAAGGAGGAAGTGAATTTAACAACTTATTAAAGTTATTTTAAAATATAGAATAGAATAGAATAAAAAACTAATTGAAAGGATTGGGGTATGTTATAGTTTATGAATCTAGAAGAAGTTTTCTGGAATAATATTGTATATTTTTATTTTGCTTTTTGTTTTGAAAGGAATTTCGATTAAAATGACATAGTAGGAAGATGTTTTTTTAGAAATATATATTAAAAGGCGTAATCGATCTAACTCTACCTCTTAATTCACGTAATAATCATTAATATTTAAAACCATATCCACTTAATTATGATCCCCTAATTTGTTATCCCTCGAACCCTACGAGAGTTAACTTAACCACAAAGATGAAATTACTTAAACCCTAGGCTAGCTTCAGAACATGCAATAGCAGTATACTGTATTGATTGTTGTTCTAAGAATAGCTTATGGTAAGTGGTTAATTAGAGCACATATAAATTCTGTAAATTAGGATAAATTGTGTTTAGGGATTATATTTGAACTCTACAAATTTATCCCATGTTGTCTTGTATTATCGATTAAGATCGCGCTTTAAGAATTTACACAAAATCTCGACCTCACGTGTTTTGGTATTAATTGTGAAATTGCGTTCATAGATTCATGTAATTTAAAAACACAATTAATGGATTATATTATATGATTTAAATTATTTCACTGATTCAAAAATAAATTAATTAAGAAGGATAGAGGTCGATTGATTACTAAAAAGAACTACTCTTCCATGGGCGGTGTAGTCATCGTAGAAACGTTATGAATGTCAAAAGGTTTAGAAAGGGTAGAACCCAATCATGTTTCCACTCTTGATTCCAGACGAATTATGAAAATTAATATTAGAAGAAATTTTTATCAAAACATAAAAAAAGATAATAAATAAAAGAAGAAAAATGATTTTTATTACACAAACAAAATCATTACAACACGAAGGAGAAGAAGAAGGCTTTGTCGAAGGGATCTTCGCTTCAAGAGCTACCCTTATTGAAATGGTTGGATAATTGGAGCGGATCCACTTCTACTCTTATCTATGATTCCCAATTCACGTCACAAACCCCACCAAATGAGAAACACACCATTTTATAGAGTGGTGGGGATGCTAGGTTCAAAGTAGTTTCAAGTGGGAATGGGGAATCTCGGACAAATATATTATTCCATGATGAACCGCCCATTTTACCACCAAAACGCATTCATTGGCCATCCTTCCAGAAGGATCTTATGTGAGTGTATGGGTCCTCTATCTCATATAAATATTTGGGCTCAATCAAAGCCTAACTGGAGGATTTACGGCCGAACTACTAATGCTTTTCTATTATAGCGTGTCCAGCCCACCATTGACTTAATGGCCCAATAACTCCATCCAAATTAATTCTTTGTATCAAGTGTCCTGAATAAACGTTGTAGACCATGAAGTAAAGAACACAGTTACAAAATATTAAGTTTAAATAATTCAAATAAATGTATTTATGTTTTAAATACTATAGTGATTTTGAAAGGATAAAACTGGAATTTTCATCAAATTTTCAAATGAAAGATCTAATCCCAAAAACATTCAAATTGAACATATTTAACACAATGTGAGGAAATTATATCATTTAGTATCAAAATAATATTCAATAAAATATTGTTATATCATATAACACAATTGGAAATAAACTTCTTTGGCTTGGTTTACAATATCATGTACACCCTACAAGGGTCTATAAGTTTTGCTGGGAACATCTCAATCACTCTGTATATTGGGGGTAATAGAAGTGATTTCATTTATAGAAATTTGGATGGAATAAAAAAAATCATTTCTTATGTATATTAGGATGATATCCACTCCCATCATTAGAAGTTATATGAATCTGATCTTTAACATGCTTGTCATCAACATACTTTTCCCCTCTAAATGAATCCTTAGTTATCTTGGGGACTACGGGTTCCATAGGTATCCTTAAATATATAGTTTAATATTCAAGGTATATCTTATTATTTACTTTATAATCCAATTTCAACTTATATACATGTTGTAAAACTATCCATCAAAATTTACTAGATGAGTGCCTAATTTTATGATAAAATATTCAATAGGAAATAATATTTTTATTATTCAGCACTTGAAAGAATCTAAACATTCAATTTTGAATATACATATAAGAAATAAGTGGTTTGGAGACATAAATATAATTATTATCTCTAGATATATAAGGACATGAATATTTTATTATGAAAAAGTCATATTTCAATGTATAACCTATAAGAGTTTCAATCATAAATGAGAAATATTCATTCCAAGATGAAATGGTGGTCTAGGAGAATGATGACTAGAGGGGAAAATATTTGATTCGATGCTAGGATCAGAATTAGAGTTATATTTTATAACATTCATCATGAATCCTCAAAACCCCCTTAATATCCTATCCAAGAATATCTGAAACTTATTTACATATGAGAAATGATGAACAAAGTTGAATGAATTTAGATATACAATTTAAAATAAAAAACAAAATATGTTTTTGTGACTTCTATAGAATGATAAAATGTTGACTATGCCTAATGAATTTTCCAACATGTAAAAACCAAATATATATGTAAATGAGTTTTACATTATTTGATGATAAAGTGATATACATGTGACAACTATGATGAAGGATCTTTGGATCATCACAGAACTCACTATATATATCACATCCCATAATAAATGATGTAGATTAATTTATCAATCATTTGATAACATCATCTACAATGGATCTAGAGTCGAACATAAATCTTCTCATATGATCAGTTGAGGGTCGATACTCTCTTTTCCATTATATTATTATGATTTTATCTGGTAGTCCACATTTATACATGTAGAAATTCTATGTTTTCAATGGATAGGTTGGTATGAATGTATATATGAAATTAACCTTCTAGAATCATAATAAATTCCTTAATATAATATTTACACAATATAACAATAATATTATTCATCAATAATAAATTGTGATAAAAAATTAATTTTTTCACAACATGGTGATGGTAATCCATTCAAATAAGTGAGCGATACTTTCACTTATTAGGATATGAAAAAGAGGGTGAATAAAGTGGTTTTTATAATCGTAGTAATGTTTTAGAATATTATGGATATTGAATTTATTTTTTATGATAATTTTAGTATATTTTAAGGAAGTAATCTAATAATTAAAAGTATTTGATAGGTTAAGAAGATTACCTCTTAATTGAGTCAAGTCATTCAGATCTCCCATAAAGGACACCATAGATGGTGTTTTGGGAATAATCAAACATTAATATTGTGGATAATGAAGTGAATAATATAATTTTATAGTCTTTTTATAAAGGATACATAATGTGGTGGGGTGAAAAGAAAGTATAGTTTCCCTTTTATAATTGAGTAGAGGTTAACTATTGAAATTTATAAAATGATTAAAAACTAATAAGTTCATTATATATCCCAATTTCCTCCATGATTTATGGAAATAATATATAAGATAATATATAGTTGAAACCTCAATAAACAAAAAAATCTTGAAATTTTTATTTTGTTTTTTAAACCACATATTTGCGTTTAAAACTTTTGTTATCGTATTTTCACCTTAAACATGTTATCATAGTTTTTAGACCTGAGGAGATAAATTATAATAGAAATTGAATTTTGTCAAAAAAAACATCCTTGACGTTTCATTGAAAACAACCTATTACCCAATATAACATCAATAAATATTTTATGATTTTAAAATAATTTGGTTTAATATTACATCGATAAAATATAATTAAAGTAAATTTTGACATAATTAATCTATTTTGTCTTCCAATACATAATGATAAGGTTTTTATTAAAATATAATCATATTAAACAACACTAATAAGTGAAACTAATCAACTAAATTATTGAAATACCATAAAACATTCAAATTATCATAAGTTTCATATTTCTAAAATGATTTATCTTAGTTTTCTATTAATTGATGAAATATTGTGTCGGCATTGAATACCAATTTAATTTATTATATATTAAATTATTTTTTAAAAATCATTTATAAAATAAAAATAATCAATTATTGGAATAATAAAAATTTATATTAATTTATAATATGAATTTCACCTACGTAGATTAATAATATACTTTTTAATCTGTGAATATTACTTTTTTGTGACATTCATTGATATAAATATAAAATAGGTCATTATTTATGGGAAAATATTCATTAAGAAATCTATATTTTACCCTATGGTGATAAGGTTATAATTAAATTATTCCAATAGGAATAATTAATTAATAACATGGACATACCACTTATTTTTAAACTAGATAATCCTAATTTACACATTACTGAAGTGATAAATTTTTTCATGATTACTATTAATAATGTCTAAAAATGAATGTGGAAATTTTACAGAATCAGAATCTTCTAATTCAAATTAAGGTATAAATTTTATAATATTTAATTCCTATAATTGGTAGTGACTAGTTTAAAAAAATCTCAAAAAACATGATGAAAACATGATTTTATAAAAATAAATTTTATTCTTAAAATATTATTTATTCACATCATATTTAGAAAATTATATAATTAAAAAAATATTGAATATATAATTTTCACATTAAATTATAATATTTCTCAAAAAAAATTTAATTTAATTTTTTTAATATAATAATACAATGCGTTAAAAAATCATTTCAAAAACACTTCTATTTTATTTTCAAATTATTTTCTTATTTTTAATTGTAATTAATTTGAAATGATTATATTTATTATATTAAAATTTTAACCATATATACTTCATTAATTAGATAGTCATATTAATACTAAAAAATCCATATTCTTGGTAATAACTATCACATAATAATAATTTAACCATTTTCATTGTTTTTTTAGTCATGAAATTTCATGTAAAAAATTTTATAAAATAAATCAATTTCTTTACAGAGAACTCTTTCATAAAATCTATTTTTGTTTTTATTAATCTACATTGAGTTTTTAATTTATTTTGGGAAATTGAACATTAAATGGTGTTTTTATATACCTATTTTGTGATTTTGAAATATGATTTTTAAGGGATTTTATCATATCAATTTTTTGGGATCAAATGTTTTTGTCACTTGTATTAAGATATAAGATGGAATAATTTATTTCATTAGTTATTTTTAGAATATATCCCCTATAAATAAATTAATATATCAAGGTTTAAATATCCTGCTCTTCTATTACATTGATCAAGATGTTCTATTCTGAGTCTCTCACTCTTCCCAAAATCAAGATGGAATGGAAATGCATTGTTTTTACCAAATAATGGATAATGCACAATTATTTCCTGTTCTATATATACTAATGATAACTAGAGGCCAAGGACCCATTCATATTATGTATTGAAAAAGTTTGGCAGAAATAATCTATTAGTCATTAAAATTAATATAAAATTCTAAGGTAGAGCGCACAAAACAATTTTTGTATGATTTGGTTTACAATAGAGAAATATCAATATAAAAACCAAAACATTAATGTTATTTAAATAGGGGTATATAATGTTTCCCCAATCAATGATTTTATCATGATTAAGTGATTATTATTGATTTTTTGGAGGGCTTCAGTGCACATCAATGGGCTTATTCAGTGAATTAAGTAATCAAAAATTTATACTGATTGATCCTTTTCTCCCTATGTTGGTCTTTACTAAAATAATTAATTATGTGTCCTTTATAAGAGAACTCCATCTAACACTTGGTAATGTAGTGTTTTAGTAATTCTTGACTACCTGTGTCGAAATTATGTGTAATTACAATTTCATTAAGGGAATAGTGAGATTTAAACCTTTGATACGAGATGATTTAAATTATTCTAATTTAATTTTTGTTGATTTGAATTGTGAGATGTCAAAGAATGAAGAAGATAATAATGGTAATATATCTTCTCAAATTTATATTCTTGACATAATAAATTTTATTCCACCGATATGATTCAACTATAAGATGTTTATGAATGTTAATACCTATTATCTTTCATGTATTGGAAAATATAATTTTTATTCCAATATTGGCCTCCTCAAGAGGGTTTTTCAGCGAATATGATGTCAGAAGATGAAATCATGGAATGTGATTGCATTTGGGAAATTATTCAGGTAATTTATTCTACTAGATATTTGTATATATTTCATGGTATGGGTGTTTTATCTATATAAAATTGATATATTAAACTTTTTTCCATAAATTTTTCATAACACGTATATTTCCTTTAATGGTTTAAATTAATTTATCCAATAACTCATTCAATTTTAGATGATTATAGGTTGTAAATTTATGTTGGTTGATGTCTTTAATTCATGGTATGTTCCATCAATTTATTTCTGTTTGATGGATATCATGGTGATTACTTGGTTTTAGGATTAGGAAATGAGGATAACATAGTAGTTCCCAGATATTCCATGAGAGATACATGGTATAAATTTTAAATTATAATCTCCATAAGTTGTTGTTCCATCTATTTGACTTAATGTTTGACCTAATGTCAAAACCATGACATTGTTTTTTGTGTGTGTACATGTTTAGGGTGTTCTATAAAATTTATTATAGAATTTTCTCTTAGTAATTTATTCTAGTTATATTTTATAGGAATCATGTTTATGGGTTGGTGTATGGTGTTCAATGATGGTTCTTTTATTGTCATAAGTATTTGTATAATCTTATACTTTTCTCTGATGATTACTAGAATAATTTTTTTTCTTATTATGATAGACCATTTTGTTGTTTCCACATTGTTTATATCCAGTATAAAAAAATATAAATGGTGTTTTGACCAATATCAATTCTCGATGATTTTCCCCATTCATTTGGAGTAGCCTTTTTGGATTGAATTGGATGAGATTTTCTATAATAGTGTTTTTGTTTTTTTCATCTATTTGGGTCGGGACATAAAATGAAATTTTCACTTTTGATCTATTAATATATTGTACTTTTAGAATTTATAGAAGACTAGAGGAATGTCCATTATAATGTATTGTTTTAATTTCAACCATTTTATCTTTGGTGATGAATTATGTATTTGTTAATTTCATTATATTTGTAAATCTTAACCAATTTTGGAATGGTTCATCTAAAATAAGGGCCAAAGAAGTAGAATTTTCCTTGTTTCAGGTTTAGGAATTCTAATTTTGGATATGTCATATTTAGTTATTGGTTGGTGACTGATCCTGTAATGGGGTACAACCACTTGGGAGTTTTATTCCATTCTAATCCAATAAATTTGGTAGCTAGTAGCAGTCGGGGACAATCCCAGGGAATAAATGGAAAATCATTGTTAAGATCATTTTATAAGGTATCATATAATCATCAAGACAATGTGGTTGAAGGAAACATCTGAAAAAGTGAAACAATTTGTGAAAATCACATTATAATTGAATAATGTATAGAAAAACAAGAATTTTTTTTCGGGGTTGAAATTGGATTTTATTTTTTTACAATTGACATTCCTTAATATTAAAAATATAGATGAAAATTTTACTATGAAATTTCAATTAAATTGTTACTTCTTAATTAGATAATTTTTAATTATGTAATTAAAAGGTCAATCCATTAATTTTGTGATTAATATATTAAAATTCATTTAATTTAATTTCCCCTAAAACAGTGGAAAAGAGCACACCCAATGGTCATAGAGTGTCATGATGATACAACTTTTGGTTTTTCCATTTCTATTGTACATGGAATGATATGACACCAATAATAAAGTTTTAGTTTGATTTCTTACATGAAATCTAATGAAAAATAATAATAAATGAAAAACACCAAAATTAGAATTAGAATAATCTAAAAATATCATTTATAACCCCAACATAAGACTGTATTACTCTTATAAATATGTAAATAGTGTACAAGTTGATCAAAGACTCAACCCCTACAATGGATATGAGATTAAATAAGCTATAAATAGGAATTTGACTATAATGGAAAGGAATATATGAGTGGAAAACCAGAATATGTATTTGAGGTAGATCGAACAACATAGTGGCAGTGCCTCCCCCTTAAATAAACAACCTAGAACTCAAGGGTTTTCCTCTATATTTATATAAATCATGACTACATAGTGGTACCCAAAAGTAAACTATGTGTACATGGGTTAACATATTTTTTACTTTTTTATCTATTGGTATGTCAACCACTACACTATATATTAATTTCAAAGTGATGGTTGTGGGTACGTGAAGGTAAATGGCATGTGTTATCAGCATGTATGGAATGAAGAGTCTTTATCACAAACAAAAAACATATATAATGGAATAATATCATTTGAACAATCAAATAATTCCATGTTTTCTTTTTTTTTCGTATATGGGTGTGCACTTGGGCTAGCCAAACTGTGTCTAGGAATGTTACATGGAATGTATTTATAAATTACACTCTGTTTATATTTTAATTTTCTTCATGATAACATGTGATTTTTGAATTTTGTAGGAATATCCTAAAAATACCCATGAACACCAAAACAAATCATTTCTATAAAAAAATGTGAATATGGTGAAAGAGTGTTCTTATAGTCAAAAAAAGGAATGAAAATATAACCACAAATGAGGAATTTCAAAATCCCCCACACATTTTCATTTTCTTCCCTCAAGAAAAATTTCATAGTTTAATCAAAGTAATTCATACACTAAAAAGGGAATAATTAAATTAAATATACTAATAAAAACTATAGTAATAAAATATATTTTTTAAAATAGAGAATAAAATATTTCATTCTCAATGATATTCAAATCAAGCCTCATATATAATTCAATTAAATAATTTTATCCTCTTTTATTATCAATTTTTAAATTTTTAAATATACACATTCCCCTTGATGATTTACCTCACAATAAAAAGACTCATTCATCACTCATGGCCATTTAATATAATTATACTCAATATAGTATATGTACTCTCTATTAATATGCTTTAAAATATTATTATTCACCACATAGAAGTAATATTATAAAAATAATGAGGTATTTAAATATGCTTTGGACGTTTCTGGTGAAAATTTTAAGTCAGTAATGATTAGGAAATAATCGCATAGGTCGGAAAATGTGCCTAAATTTTTAAACAATGAATCTCGATTTTCAACCAAAAAGCAGAATGACGATGCATCGTGGTCAGTATCTATCGTGATTCAAAATAAATTTTCTATTCTATTTATAATATGGGTTTTTGAACAATATAAAAGTTTAACAAATCAAATTTGACCTATTTTTAATTAATCTTTGCATATTAACTACTTTTGAATACAAGAAATGTTGTTTTAGAAACCTTCTACCCAACTAAATAGAGGTACTCACCCCCACTAATTTTAGGGCCACTCAAAAATATATTCCAATGAATTTCCAAGAATCCCTATTTAAATTTCATGTGAATAATCATGACCAATTATCAAATGATTAGATTAGGAATGATAAATATGCTTATAATATTGCTTTATGTCAAGGAAGTTTAGGTCTCTTAAGGATTTAATGGAGGTCAGATGCAAGGTGGGTGTCAATGAGAAAGGTGGTTAAAATAGCAATCAAATCCCTCAATAAATTAAATGAGATTCGAAATCATAATTTTTTAATGAAAAATCATACAAGTTCTAATAGTCACGAATATCCCAAAAATGATGTAGAATGTGGGTATAAGAAATATTTTGATAAATGTATCATAATACCAATCAATAATATGGATAAAAATATTAAAATCTAGTTATGTCATGAAGAAAAATAATCGGTTTAATAAATGTAAATTTAAATGAATTTAAATAATAAATCGAATTATATAAATTATTATAATAACATACATTAAAATTAAAATAGGTTTTTAAATTTTAATGTTTCAATATATTTATTTATTAAATATAATTCTAATTAATCAATTATTTTCCAAAATTAAAAAAATTTCTCTATTATTGATGTCTCAAAGATTTGATTAAGGAAAAAAATTACTATTGTCCTGTTTATTTCACTAACTCATAATATAACACATGGTATTTTATGTGAAATCCAAAGGAAACTATAAGGATTTGGGATACTGCAATGAGGAAAGGGGAGGGAGAGTATTGAATGGATTAATCCAATGAAAATTGAGTAATATAAAAATCAAAATAGTAATCCCCCAATATAATGATTGAAGTGGTTGAAAGAATTTGAGAAAAAAAGGTATAGATTTCGTTCCATATTTCCTGTAACTATTGATGAAATGAAAAATGTGTTATCTCGGATTAAAAATAATCACATCAGAAGAGTAACACAAAATAGTTATATATATAATGAAATAAGTGTGCAGAAAGAGTCAAGGTGTCACCTAAAAAGTGGAATTTTCTGAAATAGGGGGATCTAGAAGTGTAGGGGAATTTCTTTTAAATGATGCAGGAACTGGGCCAATTTATAGTGGGGTGGGAATAACTGGTACATAATTTCTACACTAGTAGAAGTAGTTTCTGGTCCATTATATGAGAACATCACCAAATATTAGGCCAAATTATTAATTAGGACTAAAAGGGAAGAATAATTATGATCCAACCAAGAGGAATTTGTTGGTGGGAGAGGAATTCAAAAGTGATGAATATAGAATCCTAACATCCCCTCCGTCCTCTTCAGTAGTAGATCCATGGAATCTTGATAGCTCTACATAATTCTTTGGTTGTTATCCAAGATGGAAAGAAAGAGTGAAACTGAAATACCAACTGAGGGTATGAGAGTTGGTGGGGATGTGGATGGTGTAGAAGTATAGGTAATAATAAAATATAAGGGAAGGGATGAATAAGTGGTTTGAGTGGAGAAGGAAGATCACCTAGTGGGTGGAGGGGTACTAGATCAAAAAAAATCATCAAGGGAAGGTGGGTCATCTCTCACCCAAGGTGGTTCAGGGCATGATGAATGAGTACAGTTGTGTCTCCCACCTATCAGCCATTATTATGGGAATAACCATGTTTAAATCCATCTTTTATAAATAACTAAAGTGGTCATTAGAGAATGATGAATCAAACACCCCCAGGTATTGTTCCAACTGGGTGGCATAGAATTTACGGGTCTGGTTTCCTAGAGAGAAGGTGATCATGGAATGGAATTAAGATGTAGTTATGTATATGAGTTTTTGGTAATCATGACAGGTGATTCAGATAAAGTGAAATATATCACCTATGTACATGAAACCCATGTTTTCTTGGCGTTGGAAATGATGGAATTTAATAAATGGTGAATGAAATAAAGGGGATGTGATATGATGATAGTGTTATTAATTATAGGGGTATTGTATATGTGGTATGTCTAGAAATCTCTATCCATATAGAAATGATTTCCCAATTCTCATAAATGTTAAGGGCCACAACAATGTGTGGTGTGGAATGACGTGGTAAGAAATCACTCCCTATTACAAACTCTATTATGGTGAGGGAAACATGTAATCCAACCAGATATAATTTTCCCTTAGTCTACAAGTAATTTGGATTCAATCAATAGGTGGGACTATTAAACTCAGAAGTAGAAAAAAAACTCCAATAATATGTATATAAATGTTGGACTGTTGAACTAGATTGTGCTAATGTAATGTGTGTTCCAGATGAGCTCCTAGATTTCCTCCCAGATACCCAACATATTGTAAATAATGGAATTAAGGAAGAAAACACTATACTAGAAGGATCATCTTGAAAATATATACATCCAATCTGCTATATGAAGATGGTTGTCAATGATCATGTTTTTGTTTTGTTTTTGGGGAGTTAAATACTTGCATTAGTTGTTGAGGAGAATCAGTTGATGATATTTGCGGGCTGTATATCAGGGAAGATAGTGGAGAAGATGTTGTTATATATTTATATTTGGTACTGTTAGATATATATAATTAACTACAGTATTGATATCCACTTTACTCAATCCCTCAGTAGATATAGAAAGGGTCATGGTGTTAATGAGATCAAAAAATTATGTCTATGAGGTGGCTTCCAATGGGAGAGGTGGAAGCATCACAATGGTTGGCAGTTGGTGAGTCGGTACTTAATTTTTGGCATTTACGATATGTTCTTTGAGCCATATCTGATGGGGGGTCACTCTCTATTAGTAACGAGCATGGGAAGGTTCCCTCTTTCTTGGTCTCTATCTTCCATTTATTGAAATGGAATAAAATTAAGGGGGAAATGAAAATGAAAAATAATTGAAAACTATAAAAATCCCTAAAAATTATTATACACAACATGTATATCCATAGTACATGACATATTGTTCGATTTAGTGTCCATGCCATGTTCTTTAGATATACAAGTTGAGTGGAAATGTGGGTACAAAATATAATAAAGAATGAGTTTATAATTTGTTAACTCTTTTTTGAATACATGTGAACCATGCCACGTATTACTATGACATTTAATTTTACATGTGGGGATAGAAATAATAATATAGGATGTGTAATAGGTACACATTCTGTGTGTGATAATATGGGAAACCAACCTGTGGATGTCAAAACATATCTAAGTTCTGAGGGAGACAACACACAACATGTAACAAAAACTAGTGCACTCTATATTTACATGGGATTATAATCATGTGTTCTTCAGGACATGGTATCTATTTAAATCTAGATATAGGATACAGTACCTGATGTGTTCCAATTTCACATGCCATGTGTTTTTAAATATAGGAATTAAAATGTGTGGTCATGTACATGAAATACATGATGTATGCTATTTTCATGTTCCTCTGTACTGAATGTGTGGCCAAATTCTGACTTGATTCACAAATCACCATAAATGAATATGAAATTAAGAAATAGAGTTCAATGAATGACAAACATGGATCTTGTATTCAAATTAGGAATATTTTTCAACTAAAACCCACCATAATGGTGGATGGATGGTAGGGGTAGAATTAGTGTATGTTAGATGGAAAATAGGTATATAGAGGGGTTCGACACATTAAATGTACAGTTTGGGTTCCCGAGCATTAATAACTAAAGAAAATATATCTACATAGACTAAAAATATGTGTAGGTGTTTTTTAATTATTATTATTAATTTATTTTCATTTAATGTATAACTATTATAAAAAAAATATAGTAAATGTTATATAAGATGAACATCATGTTTTTTACTATTTGGATATGATAAATAAATTCATTAATCTGGTTCTTAGGGTATGATATGAACCGATGATTGGGCTGATCCAAATACATTTCCTCATCCACATGAGTGGAGGTTGAGGTAAGGTTGGTTTTATAATTTGTTTCTATTTAAATTATAGTTGAATTATTATAATAGGAAAATAACAATGCATGACATGTGCTTTTAATTTCTTATGATTTTGATGATGTAGGGAGATTAGTCGACTATGAACCTAGATCTACTAATCCATGGTTTATGACTCCTCATATCAACCTACACCCCCTTGTGTGATTTATTATTGTTGAAAATGTTTTTATTTATTATTGAAAACATGAATCCTGCCACATTACATATACTGAACTACAGGATGTTTGGTTTTATTTTTGTGAAATATTATCCAATTAAACTGCATAGAAGGACACAAACTACGGTCCTTTGAACCTGTGGTCAATGATCCTCCTAGCAAATTTAGTCCCAAATCAATTTTCATATATTTTTAAATTCTTTTCATATAAATTTGAAAAAATATCAAATGAATTTTACCTAACATTCAAAATGAAAAATACTGACTCGTATATTATAGGCAGGTGTTGAGAGATTAAAATAGGTTACTTCTTGGATTCACTATAGAGACCATTTGAATGGTTAATTTTTTATTCATGTTTATTTAATTAATGGATATTTATCGAAATAAAAATTTATATTTTAATATAAATTGGTAGGAAAATTATATACAATCCGGGATGTGATAAATGATGTGTAACCTCATGTTTGTGTTATTTAAGAGGTACTTAGAAGAAAGGGTGGTACACAGTGTCTGGAAGAGAGTAGGTTACCACTCAGAATGAGACTTTGTTTTAGATCATTAGTTCGGACTAACTTAGTGTGCATAACCATAATCCGAAGGTGGATGTGGCATCCATAGTGTAACATACCACATATTCCTAGAAAGTTCATCATTAAACAATTTTTATTGGCCATCAAGTGGTATTAGTGATGGCATATAGTATATCTACTCCATTTTTTGTAGATGCCAAAGGTGGGAGTGTTCCGTAGTTTTATCTTGTAGGATATCCACATATTATGGTTCATAATGTTTTGGATAATAACCTAATAATAAATGAATAAATCCTCTAAAGTAGGTAAATAATCAACTTAGTGTCCTAAAATAATTTTTTGTTCCCAAATTGTACTAACATGATATGAAATGTTCTTATATTCAAAGGCTGAATTTTGAAAAGCATGTTCAGAGATTTAAACTATATAAAAACCTGGGCCCTCGCTACAAAATTCTTACATAGTTGAAATATTGTTTCATCACCCACCCTAAAAATCAATAGTATTATCAATAGGATTTATTTTCACTGGATGTTTCAAGAATAGAGTAAGAAGTCATCCAAGCCATTTAGTTTTGTCTAGATACTGTTTGGTATTGAAATTTACCATCAATCATAATGTCTTGGTATAATAAAAAGAGTTATATATAGGTGAAGAAGAAATGTGTGTGGTGAAGAATGTATATTGATATTATACATATATATATTTATCATAATTGTTTAGATAATACTATCCTAGATAAGGTTACAATAATGCTTGATCATTTTGATATAAATTATATATAGGTGAATCGTATAAATATACAGTCAAATAATAATATATAATGATTGTGGGTTTATGATGCCAATAAATGAATAAATAAACAACTAATGGAATATTATGCGTAAAGTAACATCAACTCATACCTGCACTACATCAAGGTAAGTGTTTCCATTATTTGACCATTCTCGTTGTGAGGTGTGGAAATTTAATGTATTGTTCCTTTCTAAATCAAATAACTAGTTATCTAGTGGATGTTGAGGTTTATAAAACTGGGTTATTAAATAATTATCGTTATGTGTAGGACATAATAACTCAACCGATTATCCAAACAAAATAGCTATAGGGAACAAGTGCAAAAGTGAAAAAATTGTGAAAATAAAATTAAAATAGAAAGAGGTACAAAACAATCCAAAAAATTTGTTGGTGTTTTAATTTTAATTGTTTTTAATGAAATGGTATTCATTTATTATTAAAATAATTAATGAACTATTTATCCATGGGAATTAAATAAGATTATTATTTCATTGCTGAAAGCAGACAATTACATAATTTAGTGGACAATCCCTAGGTTCAGGGATTATGTTATAAAAACATTTTTATGTTATTTACCCTTAAAAGTGGAAGTGGGGTAACCCAATAGTCATAGAATCACCTTTTGAAACTATTTTACTTTCATCTATTGGTTACTTTATTGGTATGATATAAAAAATATTAAATTTTCATTTTAATTTGTTAATGGAATTTATGACAATAAATATTAATGAAAAAAACAAAAAATAATTAGAATTAGATAAATCACAAAATAATTATCACATCTATAACTAATTAAATATAACCCCTTTTGAAAATGGTTGTGGTGCGTCAGATGAGTAGAAACTCAACCCCTACCATGGATATGAGAGGAAAGAAGGGAGAATGATGAATTGCAATAAAATGGACTGGAAAATAATAGAGAAAAATGAAATTCACATTTAGGGGACAAATAATGCAAGAGAAACAAAACATCCCCCTAGTATTTAAAACATAGTACTGAATAGAGTTCCTCCAAATTTATAGAAAAATAGTCTAGGGGGAGTGTATTAAAAAGTACACATTGTGTTCGTGGGTCAACATCCTTTTTCATTTCTTCTCCACTGGTATGTGAACTACCGCACCACCTCATAATTTAAATGAGAGGAATATATGTAGGTGAAGATACATTGTGTGTGGTAATGATATATACGGTGTGTATAGTCAATCTGAGCCATCAAATTCTTCTTGAAAGGCATACATGGTGTTTGAACAATGAATACAATGATTATTGCCTCTTTTTTTCTTCATGGGTGTGTATACTGGTTGGTAAATATATGACATGGATAACATACAAAGTGTGTGTTTATAAATTACATTCCATACATATTTCAATTTTAGTTCTAATCATTTTATATTTTATTCCTTGTCTAGAATATCCAAAAAAATAACCATGAACAGTAAAATAAATTTTGTTTTCTATATAAAAACATGAATATAAGGGGAAACTATTTTTTACTTAGTAAAATGAATCAAATTGTATGAAATGGTAACCACAAATAAATAACAATAGTTATCTAAAAAAACTCCTACTAGTTATATGTTTTTCATCACATTCCTTTGGATTAAAGTGTCTTGGAGTAGAGAATCATGTGACAAAAAACCCTATTTAATAAGCTAATTTTTCAGTTAAACTCACCCTTGATATTGGTCAGGTTCTCGATTTGTGAAATTGTGTCAATAAAATCATGAAAATATTATAGTTTATTATATTACATATAACACCATTATCACATGGTTTAGTAAACAATGTGAGTAAAAAAATGACCTCATCATTTTTGAGTATGTTTGTAATTTGAAGTTAATTTTATATGTAAATTCTTCGAAACACTCCTCCATTACCACCCCTCAATAAAATATCATCTCAATCCCTTCATTTCCACGTCAAATCACCAATATGACGAGATTTAAGAGATACATTATGATCTATATCCTGTATTGAATGGTACGGGCCAGTTATTCATTAAATTCTTGGTTGATTCTAAAGTATTTTATCTTTTCTAACCCTATTGGCCATGTTTGCAAATTTTTATTTATTTTTGATCTAAAATTTGGGGTTTCTGGTTTATATGTGTTATGATCCCTCTATGGAGAACTATTATGATGGTATTAATTATAAGAAATATCATTATGTTAGATGAAGTTTTTGTTTCACCTTAATTTTCTTTTATTCATGTGTTCCAGGGATATTTTATGTTTAAAATGATCTATTGAAATAAAGTGATGAGGTATATTATATCAAATATTTTATTCTATTTTTTTTCTATTTTATATTATAAGAATTAGTTTTAAATAAGTGTATAATCTCATGGATCAATGGTATATTGATTTGAAATTGTTTTTTACATTACAACTATGTGGTAAAATTAAATTTATCATTCATTATAAAAAAATAACTTATTCATGAAATTTTGTATCAAATACGATTTATAGAGGGAGGGGTTTTAGGGATTAACTTTTTACATTTTTAAAAAGTGGTGCATTTAACATTCAATGTTGTTTATTAACTCCTATTAACTGGATATGATTGTGTTTTTTTATGTGTGATTTCCAATTAATTTTTGTTTTTAATAAAATTGTCTTGAATAAAATAAATTTCTAAATAATATGGAATCTATGTATAGAGATAATATATAGTCGGAACCTTATGGTATGTCCCTTTATTTTTAATTCGTCAAATTATTTTTGAGAGTAATTGTTTATACTCAATTGCATGTGTTATAGTAAATATTAAATGTAATTTTAATATATGTGTTTTGGATGAGGTATTTTTATAAAATTGTAGTGATTTGGAGGAGGGATGAATACAATATTCTTTTATATGACCTTTATACTATTCGACTATTATGTGATTTGTTTCATCTTGATAGTGGCCCATCTATTGTATTTATTCCATGTCGAACACTATGCTACTAACTTAGAGATCGAGGAAGGTTTTTTTTTGTAGTTTATATTTATAAATTATATAGAATAAACATATTTAATGATATAAAATATCAATAAGATGCACTACTGACGAGGCTAGGTTTGAACGATATGGGGGATGAGATGTGCGACCGTTAACCCTAAAACAGTTAGATACAGAAATGAATATTGAGTATATTCCCAATAGTCCCTATATTGTTAACTCATTATATGTATTTTACGTTATTCCACTACATTTTTTATTATCATGCGAGCATATTATTTCATGTTTGTTGATAACATTGTTGTATTAATATTTCAAGTTCATTATTCCAAATTTTGACTATTTTCCCCGATTTTGATATTTTATTCTTTTATTACCATTCCATGTAATAATTTTCAATTATTAGTTCTTCTTAATATTTTCACTTTCATGATGAGTGCATGTAGTAACTTAAATTATACATATTGTGGTTTTTGTTCAAATTTACCGATTTTATTAAAATGAAATTCAAGTGATTGTAAACCTTGTAATGGATTTTTTTTTAAAAATGATGATTTAAATATAAGTGATTGTATTTATTGGTTTATTTAAATGATGTAGGTTTTAATATAGTGTTTATAGTTTTAGAAATGATAATACATTGGGGAATCATATTTTATGTTTTTTTATAAATGGCATGTTTTAATAAACGATATAATGTATTGTTTGTATATTTCTATATTGTGTAATAGAAATGAACAAAAAATTCTATAATTTATCTTTGAATAAGAATTATTTGTCTCTTTAATAAATTTACTAAAATTTAGTCATGGTGTTATACCATTAGGAATTGGGTTACCCACTATATAATTATATTGGAACGAATAAATTCATTATGTTTGATATGATTTTTCAGCTTTTGGATCTGATGTTAAATTGATATAGACCTCCATTACAAGTATGTGATGTTCAATTTTAGTCGTGATGTTAGAGTCACATCAGGACATTGGGGTCTCTTTATAATTTTTTCTCAATATATTTATTCATACGAGGTATTATACACTCCATCATTCTCCTCTTGTTTTAGTTTCATTCATAGTTGTGTGTTTAAAATCATTTATTTCATATAATGGTTTCATTAACATCATAAGTGTATTTGTAAATTAAATTTCTTATATTAAATGTTATTCCTTTTAATATATTATTACACATTTATATCCTTCTATTTAGTTTTTCAATATTATTCAATTCATGGAGACCCCATGCTGGGTTCCAGACAACAACCCATTGAATTTCTAGGTTATTTGTATGGTGAATCCCTTTCGACATGGTTATATGGGATACTTATGAACTAGTTTCTAACCTATGATTATTAGGAATACCCTTATGGCCTTATAGGAGAGTGATTCAGTAAATATTTGTGTTTCCTCAACTATTTCATTACATTTTCAATATATATAATCCCTTAATGTAAATTTATAGATATTTTTTACATTTCATATAATGAATTAATGGAATTTTTCATAACCTTTTTACATGATAAATTTTAAATTAAAACTATTTGTAGTGTGTGAGTATTTTTTTTATTTAACCAATTTTGTTGCATATAAATTTTCCAAATTGGTATATAGTTTCCCCTACATATAGACATTTACATTTATTTAAGGTATTCAATATAGATAATTATTTTAATTTATTTCAAATTAAATATTTTAAAAAATAATAGATATGAAAAATGATAATGATAATTTTTATCAATTATTAAATAATATATTTCCTTTATATGTTGTGTTTTCATGATGGTAAGAATCCAATAACACACCTTTTGATTAATTAGAAATATTTTTAATTTATACCAACCATCTTATGTATATGTATATTTTATTATTAGATATTATGGATGTTCTTTTTGGAAGATTTATTTATTAAAATTGGTTAATCATGCTATGATTTAAATAAAATGTTTTACCTGTTCATGATTCACATTGAGGTATTATATAATAATTTGTGATTTGAGGTATTATTAAAAAATAAATTAATAGGGAAATGTATATATCTCATTTTATTATTCGGAATGTGGAGTGATCCTAAACACCTAAAGGATGTTTTCCGCTATGTGATAGGAAATGAGATACCCTTGACCATCGCTCTCAAATATTGTGTAGTAAATACAAAAACTACACATATTCATTAAAACCTAGAGAAATGAACCCATCATATTAAAAATTTATATTAAATGTTTTCCTTATTATAAAAATTTCATTTAAAAATTTACACAATCCTATTACAAAAATATTTTGTGTATTTCGGGATTATTAATCTAATAATAATTTTAGAAAATAAGTCTTTTACATCTTACACAAATAGTTTTATCCTGTTATATCTTTCTTAATACATAATGAATAATTATATTGTACAAAATCTAGGAAATGTAAAAAAATGATTTTATTTAGCTCAGATTCATAATAAGAGTCAAAAGAAGATATGAAAATCATAGATCATATGATAAAAAAATATAATTTTATTATGACATCAAAAAAAAGATACAAAAAAATGTAAGAGAAGAAAACCAAAAAAAATAAATCATAAAAAATTATCCTTTGTATACAGATTTTTTATATTAGAATAGGAGTGTTGTATTAGTTTTGAAACATTATTCCTCAATAATGATCCAAGAAAAAATTACGTATTCATAAGATTGTGACATTTACAAATGAATAAAAAAGTGTTCCTTATGCCAAGTATCACTTCCAAGATAATAATCATCGTGTAGAAATATTCCCATAGTGGATTTGGTTTACTCCAATTTTCAATCATCTAATTATACTCAATAATTACTTAAAGAATTATAAGACTATAAAATTCTAAGACCAACACTCACAAAATGATGAACTGTATGATGGGATGATCCATTAATGATATTTAAATCCATTGAATGTCTTGAAATTTTAGATTAAATTATATATATGAGTAGGTTATACATTAAAATGATAAATCATGTTGAAAATATGAATGATATCTTAATTAATAGAAATTGATATTAAAAAACTTATACCTCAGAATACTGCTTGCATAGAAATTCTCAACATTGAATTAAACAAATTTAAGTTTAATATTTTTTTTTATTTTTATACATTTCATTTACAATACAATATTACAAATACATTTCATTTATATTGTTCAAATTAATATTAATGTTTCAACTATTCTATTTTTCACACACAATTCAAATTAATGGTTCTAAAGCATTATATGTAGTAACAATTTCATCATCTCTATAATGATAATTTTGCTGTGATATACATTACTAAAAGAGTCCTAGAGTCCCATGCAGTTTTATGGAATTTATTGTGAAGGTTCACATGGAACATATAAAAATATCATTTATTTGATTTTTACTCAAAAATATGATTTGATTTCATTAATGAATATAGTTTGATATAGTTAAATTCCATAATTATGAACACATATTTAAATATTAATTAATAATTTATTTATGGGTATTTAATTAATATTATAAATTTACTATATGATTGTTTTGGACATAGTTTATATCTATTTTAAGACCTCCCAAAATAAATTAATGTTATAATGAATGAATGGTTTAGAATATTTAATATATTATAATAATAATATCACATATACCAAAGATTAATTTTTTTTTATTTTTTTTAATATTATATATAATATTGAATAATAGGTAGATGATGAAATTCTATAAAAAATAAGGCTAATATTTTATTACTTTCAATGAAGAAATCATAAATTATATTCGAAAACATTTTATATTTGAGGTATTTAGGGAACCCTCTTAAGAAAAAAGGATAAAAAATGTGTGATACGATTCATAGGATAATTAATATGGGATATTATATTGATAAATTATTTTTTTTCTTAGAATGGGTGGTGGTGGAGTTTTTTTATAGATGGGAAGGGGTGGCATTATTTGTATAAACATATTTCTTAATATAATTAATTGTTATATTCAAAGAATTTGCGTCAAAACATTCTTAGTTAATGATGATATATTAACTATCGGTTGATCATACCCTCATAAACACAATTTTATATAATTTTTGTTATATTTTATGAACTTATTTCTTTATTTAACACTACTACATCATTTCATACTTTACTGTTGTAACTAACATATACCTTTATAAATTAATTTTATGGACTAATAATTAAATTTACCATATTATATATTTTTTCGTTATTCTTTTTCTGAAAATAATAAAAAATTATTAAATTAAATTTTTAATAGTGGGAAATGTTATTTTTAATAAAATTGTGCATAAGTTATTTACATAAATTTTTGAAGAAAAATGTATTTTTAATAATAAAAATTAATTTATAGTTATTTAGTAACAAATACAAGTAATTATATGATTGCTAAATTATTTTAATATATATATATATATTTATAATGTATTTCATTAAAATATTTATTCAAATGTGATTACAAAAATATGAAACATATAGAAAAACCATTCTTTAAAAAATAGGTCTTACAATATTACATATTTTTAATCACTACTAAAAAACAATTAATAATCAATTAATGTTTTTATTGATATTTTACTTATATAAGAAATTATTTTCAGTAAATTTCAAACATCAAATATGTAAAATATATATTTTAAATATAAAATAAAAACTTCAACAGAATCTATATTTTAATTTTTTTCTGTTTATCTATGAATAATTAATTATATTTCAATTATATTTTCATAATTATTTCACGCATGTTATTAATATTTATTTTTAATAATTTCGTGATTTTTATTCAATATAAATTAATGATATATTTATTTGATAATAAATCTTAAAAAAACATGCAGTATATAAAATAGTTTCACATGAATATATAATATTTTCATAATTGAATTAGAACCCATTAAATTTTAGAAAATAATTCAGTTTTAATATTTTTTATCATTTGAATATATTATAATTTACTACATTTTATATTATAATAAAGGATTATTCGTTTTTATTTCATTCATTATGTATTAAAATATTTCATACACTATTGATAAATTTAATGGGAAATTGACACTAAAATTTTAGGGTATTATTATTTAATTCTTTAAATAAATTTCATCATCAAATATTTAATTTTATCTCACTTATGAAAATAGTTTATTGTATCCACATCATAAAATAGAATCAATAGATAATTTTTAATATATATCTACTTCTCTATTATAGGTAAGGCTACTAAAAGAATATTTTCCTAACAGTTCCATCATTCAAAAGTTGACATTCAATGAAATTAATTTAATTGAATAACCCTAATAATCTTTTATTAAAACCCATATAATTCATATAATACCCGTATAAAGTTCATATTCACCCATTCACGTGTATTTGAACCTAGGTGAATTTATGATATGAAATTTGATTTACAAATTCTATCAATTGATATGGTATTGATGTAGATATATTGAATCCATTAACAAAGAATATAAAATTCCTTTGAAGGAAGCGTAATATAATTTGAAGGAATGATAATCTTATGTAAACTTATTAAAAAATAGTTATAAGCATAATATTCATTCATCATTCATCTATATCTTTCTTTTATATTTAAATATATAATCTATTGGGATAAGAATGACTAGTCTAATATACTTTTCAATATAAAAAGGAATTTATTTAACATGGATAAATTAAAAAAATTAAATATTGAGAGTATCCATCACCATTATAGATTAAACATTCTTTCATAAGTTCCTGAAACATATCAAAATGGTTCGATTTAGTATCATGTAATAAAAATTATAGTGAACAATAATGAGATAAGTAAAATACTTTATGATATATCCTAAATAATGTCACCAATATTTGAACTAATTGTATTATAGTTTCTTCCAAATACCCATTTAGTTAAACATATGTTATTTAAGTTGTCACCTATTATTCATTATTACCAAATACCCAAAAATAACTAAAACCTTTTTTGATAACAACTTTGATTCAAAAAACCACACTCCCAAATCTGGATCTAGAAATAAAACATTCACACCAATTCATTGATCATGGTATAATGAAACAATAATAAAAAAATATACATTACATTACTTGTAAAAATAAAACATTGTGTTTGATATATTCAAATAATTATAGAAGCCAATGTTTTAGTTACATTAATCATTAGCAACAATATCATCTTATTTTATGGTAAGTATGTAATATATCCCAAACATATATTTTTTAAATGATAAAATTTTTGAAACAAAATCTATAAATTAATAATTTTCACTTGTTTAATGAAAATATATGAGAGTGGTGTGATCAGATTCATAGTTAGAATATACATATGAGAAAAAAATGTAGATCATATGTGAGTATAAGAATATCAACTGGGTACGAGAAATAATAATGGTATGTGTACATATTGAAAAGAAATCACAACAAATATGAAATAGATCATAAATTTTGAGACATGGAATAACACTTTTATATAAGATATAACAGGATTAATAGGGGTGTGGAATCATGTTTATATGATCAACATGAATGAATATGTAAAATAGGAATAATAATCAGAATCTTATATTATCTTATAAACTAATTCCATGTATTGAGGAGTACAACCATACCAATAACCAAATAGAGTATAGTGTCTCACAGTGGATAAGGAATTTTTTGTAATCATTTATATGTGAGTCCATGATATATAAGGCATTACCCAATGAATTATAGAGCTATAAAAAACCCACTCATCAGATCGTGGATTGAATCCAATAGTGATTTAAGTTCACCCTTAATTCTCAATCATCTAATGAGATAGATTATTACCCCTATTCAATGGAGGGATATATAATTCTTGGGATAACAGTAACATAATGAGAAACTATACATATTTGTTCATCCTAGTCATGAAAACTATCATAATTACATCAAATAATAATTTACACATGTGAATCAAATAGCTTTCTTGAAATAAATTTAGAGAATTTATCATAATTAATAATGAGTAAGATTAGGGATGGAATAAATAAAAAAATATACTCGTTGATGAATAATAAATATTAAAGGATATAGACATTGATGGGAACTATTTTATGAAAATTATGAATTTATCATGAAATATGTGATGAAATACTCTTTTCAATTTTTAATAAATTTTATTCTAAATAGAAAATCATTGTAAAATTACAATAGGATTTTTATTTTTATTCAATAAAAAATGTAACATTTTATTTCTTAATATGAAATTATGAATATCTTAAAAATGGTGAAATTTTGGAAAAAATTAAAAAGGAATATAATTTCAATAGTTCAGTGATGATGTTAAATGTCAATGAAAATATGATTTTTAGAATTTTATTTAAAAAATTCAATTAAAAATATTTTTATTGATGTTAATGAGATTAGTAAATAACATTAAATAAAAATAGAATTATAAATAATTATTATTATAAATATAATGAATATAAAAAAAGAGGTGAATGATTCTAGATTTATTGGAAGCGACAATGTTATATCCACATAATAGCAACATTTCAGTTATGTTATTAACCAACGTGAAGTGAAAAGGTTAGAATACATTAAACCCCAATAAATAACCATATTAAAAAATATATTGGGTATTGTTTACTAATAAAAAAAATTATTTCAAAATGTAATTTAACATAAAACACCATTATTTCAATTCATTATTAAAAAATAGTCTGTTACATTTTAGTAAAATTTAAAAAATACATTGAAGTAAGAAATCATGGATTTATTTTAAAATTTCTTTAATTATATGGTTATTATAATTAAAATGTTAACTTTTAGTACATACACAATGATAATGAAATTGAACCATGAAAATTATGCATATCTACATGAATGAAAATTGATATAAGAAATCTATTTTCTCAAAATTCATCAAGTCCATCCTTGTTTTGACACCTTATAAAACCAATTACACATAAAATAATAATTTATTATTATAATTAATATTTAGGTTTCAAATATCCCATTTTCTATGAATTCTTTATGATGAATATTATTGTTCTATATCCATGATCAATGTTATAAAAAATACCAAATTTTCCTTAGATTGTAACATTTGATAAAAATTATTTCTATATAACTATATTCATTTAATTGAATTTATGATAATGATATACATGGAACACAAAAAGATAATTTTCTAATTTCATTTACACTCAATAAAATAAATTCATTTTTTAATTAATATAATTCTATATTAACAATAAATAGTTATTAAATAATCACAAATTATTTATTTTAAAATCATATTACAGTTTAAAATTATCTTGTCATTCATGATGTAAATTATACAACATCATTTGTGTCTATTTTAATATAAACATAAATCATAACACCCAATAATGATTCAAAGATAATGAATATTTTATATTAAAATTATAAAATCCCTTTTAATGAATATTTATTATTATATAATTAATTATTAAATGGATCAAAAACTCAAGAATATGTAAGGGATGAGGTTTTTGAAAATTTACTAAATTTTATATTTAAATATAAATAAAAAATTGTGTATTCTCTTCGAATTTATATTAGTATTGAATGATTATGGGTATGACCTTGAGTCAAAGGGCTGGAAAACACATAAGAGTATTACAATATAATTATATACACAAAATTATATAGAGTAATTCAAATCATTATTGGGACTAATAAAGGGTGTTGATGTAATCCTTTTATATATGAGATGTTTTTTTATTTTTATAAATAAAAATTTTATAATATAAATAGAATGTAATATTTAAAAAATATGGATCAATTATTTAAAAATATCTATATTTTGTTGATAATTCACTCATTAATTTATATGGAGATATTATTTTTTGAGAGTTCATGACTTTATATCATCATGTTACACTTTTACCTCAGCTTAAACATTTCTGTAGTTTCTAGTTGTTACCATGGAGATATATTTTTGTTACATAATATGATACTAAAAAAAATAAATAGTTTTTAAAATATTATTCAAAATATGAAAACTGTTTTATTATATTCAATTTCATAATGTGATAAAACTGATTTTTATATAATTAAACAATGAAAATTTTCCACAATTTGTAGAAAACAATTGTTAAGCATAAAAATAATTATATACACTCCATGTAAAATAATCAATAAATTAATATTAATTTATTATAATTTATATGAAAAAATAAATTTACAGAAATTTTTCTTTAATTGAGAATATAAAAAAAAAGAAAATGTAGAATTTTTTTTAAAAATAACTATTTTATAATTAAAATATTTATCTTTATTATTATATAAATAAGGACCAATGAATGATTTTTTATGGATTTTTAAAAATATGAAAACCATTACATTACCATTACTACAAAAAATATATATAATAAATCTTTTTTAACAATAACGCATAATATATATTTATATCTATGTTTAAAAAAAATCTATTATACATAATTAATTAAATTATTTTTCTTTATTTTTATGTCATTATTTCATGGATTTTATTGATATATTTTTTAAACATTACATTATGTTTTCAATAACATATATTGATATTAATCAGCCTTAATAAATTTTAAAAGAGCTTTTAGTTCAAAACAATTGTTCCTTTGAATCAATGATAATTTTTTAAGAGAATTAGAAACCGTTAAATTTTAAAGAATAATTTATTTTTACAATTATGTATCATTTTAAAATATATCAATTGTTATATTAAAAAATAATAATTAATTTTAGTTTAGTGCTTCTTATATATCAATTTTTCAAAAGTAGTATATTTATTTATGGAAAATACATACTGAAATATTTAGGTGTTTCATGTTGTTCTATTATAACACTCCAACTCATTTGAAAATTACTATATCTCACTAAATGAAATATTAGTGACTGGGAAGTAATCATAATCCATAAAAAACAATTTCCTCTATATGGGAATGATATTAGAGACATGAATTTACATGGTTGAATAGCCCGAAGGCCTTTATTTTTTTAATTATTTAGGACAATCCCTATTTTTAGGGGTTGAGGGAGAACACATACATAACCCAAAGGCCATGTGGAATGAGGCAGAATACATGAAATAGTTCCTATAAACACAAGGCATAATATATAACCTGAATCCGAGACAATGAACATTGAAACATCCCCTCCATATAAACGGAAACATTGAATGTTTTTGGCTATCCTCTTGACATAGATGTTCATCTTGAATGACCCCATATAAAACAACATGGGTCTTAGTTCCAATGGATATTTCCATACCCTCATGTTCTCTCATTCCATTTATCTTTTTTTCTTGTGGATTTTACATTCTCTTAATCCTTTTTTGAGGTTTGTATCTATATGGACCTTCTGGGAAGCATCGAGGACCCTCTTGCTTGATGTCCCTATAGCCCTTGGTCCTTGGTTACTCGAAATACCTAAGTATCAAAGGACTATGTTGGCTTGAAGGCCTCGAAAACCCTAGTCCCAAATTGGTGGCCCGAAGGCCCAAATAAGTTGAATAGTTCTAGATGATATGGGACAAATTAATACCACTTATAGTAATACCGCAGTAACTAATGTGGTATCCAAGAATTTTTTTCTTAACCTAATTAGAACTGGGGTCTTTTAGATGCTAAACAGGATCCCTTATAATTCGGGTCCGACTTATTGGTGAGCTAATAATTCACATGATGGATGTTTTTCTTTACATATGAATATGTCACATTCTAATGCCATTGTAATATTACATGGATCAGGATTATTGACTCAATTTTCCACTTTTATTTATCAAAATTTTAAATTTATTCCCAAAATATATATTTAATGAATTAGGATTAATGATCAATTTTTAATTGTGTTTTTCAATGTGATGATATCACAATGTACCTGGATTATGATATTATATCCAATTTTTCTTCTACAGCTTACTAATAATCTCATATTGATTTATTTTATTATTTTCAGTACTGAAAATATGATATCACAATTTATTATATTTTCTTTAGAAAGGGTATAATTTATATTACTACATATGACATCTCTAAAATGGGACCATGTGAAAAAACTATTTGTGGGTGAGATTGAATTTTTTTAAAAATAAGATGGTTTTTTATATAATATACAAATTTAATAAATTTAGAGGTTTTGTAGTTTTTTATTAGTTTATTTATGGAATAATCAAATAAAATTATGTAATATGAATATTTTCTAAGGTATAATCACCACAAGAAATATCTTATCTAATTGGAAGTATGTTTTGTTTATAAAATAAATTAAATAACCTAATCTCTAAATTTTCATTGGATTATGTGGAGATATATGATGAAATATTCTCTACAAACATGAATATTTATTGTATAGTTTTGAATATAAATATTATGTTGGTATATTGGGCTACAAAATCATCTATCTAAAAGATGATTATGAATTGATTTTTGAAATTAGATTTGTCTTTTTGGGAATGAATTATAGAGCATTTTGAGAAGGGATAATGGGAAATATTATTTTATGAGGATTACCATAATATTATTATAACTATATTAAATTTCATACTAAATTAGATCTACGTTTATAAAGATTTTAATTTATGGGAAGTCTTGAATTTTTTGGATATATACACATTTTTCATCAACGAAATATTATGGGTCATCTAGGACACAAATTTATTAGCAGATTTACAATATGGTGTTGTTGGAAATCATGGACGAATGGGTATTTTATCTTTAGAAATTTGGTCAACCGATAAATCACTATCATTAGTTTACAAGGAATATTTTTGTTTATTTTAATCAATTTAATGGTAGGAAAATTTAATAATGAATCTTTTTTTAAAATCAATTTATTTTCCTTCATACTTTGGTAAGGGTTTACCTCACTATATAATGGTTTTATGTGAGGTGTTCAATCAGTATAGAAATAGGCATGCCGTGTTTGGAAAATATGTACACATTAATGAATCAAAACTGTTAGTGAGGTAGATCTTTATTTGGTATCTCACAATTTAATATATATGTGTAGTTTTGATAAAAAAAAGTTAATTAAAATGGAAGAGGTACATTCAGTTGGTTGCTAAGATTATGTGATGAAATTAACTTATTGGTTATAAAAAATTTGTGATTATGGAATATATTATTTATATGTACAACATAATGTATATAAACGTAGTTTTTTTCTACATATATATTACTTATATTTAGATAAAAAACCAATAAATCACACAAACACATATTTGAGGACTATAATGGTTTAGTGTTTTGGGAAATGTGGAACATAATATAAATAGTTTGTGGAGGGATCCTAAATGTATCCCACAAAGCTCGTCCCCTTTAGTACTCTTCCCAATAAAACCCTACCTAAAAATTTATGCAATACCCAGGGGATGGAATCAAATAGATGGGTGATCTAGATTATCAGTAAGGGAAAAAAAGAGAGATACATAAGCATTACCCGAAAATATGGGCCTGGCAAAATGAAAATAACATATGGAAAAGATGCCATATATATCAATGATCAAAATCATATTTCATAGAATGATGATTATCATTTGATAATGTATGTATCATACGTCAATCAAAGATCATGGGCTATAAGAACCTAACATTAACCATTGAAAGGTAATTGTTGCAAATACATAAGCATAGAAAATTGTTTCATTGAATGTCAAGGATCACTGCCAATGATATCATGGTGGATTTGGTATACTTCTTAAACTACGATATTAGTCATGGTATACTCACAATACCATCATATAAAAACAATGTCACGTATTGATCAGGGTTCACACCCAATTCCAATGTTGCCTATCATAGGAGGTATATATTTATACCCATTGAATTAGAGTGAGATATTGGCACCACCATTCACATATTGGTAATCATAAATATCTATACATAATGATCATAAAAAATTCATAATATCGTAACCTGAAATATGAAAATGGATACATAGAAATTGCATTATATCATTAAATATTGAAAAGATATGGGTTTCATGATCATTTAATAATTTCATATCCTTTTGGAAAAGTAGTGGTTTTAATGATAATTATATCACAGATAATCAGAATAGGGATTAAAAAATCATATGAACATAAACATAATACATTAAGGGAAATAATTATAATTTTATCATTTGATTTTATTCTTATTCATGAATATGTAACTGAAAAAGATGTCATCAGAGATAGAGAATGATATGGAAATATCACTTGCACTAATTTGACGGTAAATAATATCATTGAAAATAGGTTTTTAAATCATAAAACATTTAGAGAGTCATTTTATTTTAATATAACATTTGAAAAAAATATTTCATGATTTTAAGAATCATTCAAATCATTTCTTTAGAAAATATATTTTCTATATTGAAATACACTTTTTAAAACATAAAAAATTATGAATGTACATTTAAAATTGAAATCATCTATTTAGAATCCAAAAAATCCAACAAATATTAATGAAAAAACATATTTGAATATAAATTCGAGAACATGTAACAGAATCTTGAAATCATTCAGTGGTCATGAGAGTGGGAAATACAATTAATGTCTTGTATGATAAAAATTATTTCATTTTCCCATTTTCAAAAAATGTTAAATGGGAAATAATTATAATATGAACTGGATTTTATTATAAAGGATTTTTCATAAAATTTAAAATATTAGTAAAAATTTGTTCAGAAAATCCATTGGATAATATTCATTAAAATTTGAAAATAGTTTTAGATAATATGGTTTTGTAAGAAAACATATTTCCAACTCGAGGGAGAAATAAAAGTCAGATTTTATTTAATACATATACATATTCATTTTAAGTAACAATGATATTGAATGTTGTACTATTAATATCAAGAAAAAATATTAGAGAGGAAAAATCATTAATTTCATGAGAAATGTGTCATTGTGTTTTATCACTAGAAAAATAATCATAAAAACCTGATAAACAATGATAATTTCCCATAATATTATTAACACATTTAAAATATTGAAATATAAGAACCATGAAGGATAATAATTAAATAATACATAAAATATATATTGAAAAATTAAATTAATGATATGAAATATAAAATGGTATCTTTATACGCTTATTAAAGGAAGATTGGTTCATAAATTATCATTTATCACAAAGAAGGTAAACTAAGAGGAAAAATGCATTACAAATTTGGTTACATTTTATCTATACACCACATCAAAGAAATATCATAAAATATAAATGTAAAATTAAATAATTATCATGGAAAACATCATAAAAAAATAAGGGGATGTATAAAACTTATGTACAATAAATATTTGGTGAATTTGAATATGGATCTCAAAAAAAGAAGAGATACGAGAAATCTATTACCCTAAGTAGTAAATGTTTTCATACAAATTCAAAATTTATATATATTAAATATTTGTTTAATATGAAGTTATTACAGAACTATAACATTATATAACATACCTTATATGATCGTCTTTTTTCCTTTTATTATCAATTTTTTAACAATAAACTTTTATAAAAACATTTGGTGTAATAAAAACATTTATATTCATATAATTCTTGATTTGATATTTTCAATCCAATTACATTGTTCATGGTTTCATAATATGTATAATTATATGTTTAATACCAATATCATATATATTCATTACATATATATTTATAGTAATCCATAAATTTTATTGATAAAAATTAAATACACTCTTCACGGAGAAGATATGTGATTCATATACATCAATATAGTTTCCATTTTCAAGTCAGATTAAATTAAATAAAGGTAAATAACATATCATCTTTACGGAATCAATTTATTTTCATATATGGAATATAATTTATTAATCATATAAGTTTCATCTTCTATGAAAATTATAAATGAAACACATTGATTCACAATGATGTTATTCATTGTACACATGATAGATGCTTACGTATTCCGAAAAAATTGAAACTATGAGGGTATTCATGAAATAATATTTATTTTATAATAATAATAATAACATAATTATAATATTTAAATAATAAATTATTCATTATTTCCAACCGTTGAGGCGGTAATTTAATAAATTATTACATCAGTTTATATTTTTTTAGTCTTCAAAATACACAATAATGATATCATAACCCATTTGATGTTAGAGGATTTGTTTTTAGGTAATGAATATATCATAATTTTTTTTATTTTAATATAATGATAGTATTATATATGTATGTTATAATAATAATTGTTGTATTTGTATGAAAAAAATAACCAAAAACACTCGTTGATGAACACTACCCGTTATTTGGGGATCCCCATTATGTTTTCACCAGAATCTATCCTTGGATATATTTATGTCTACAAAATAATTAAAGGATTATTGTAGATAATTTTTTAATAGGGTTGGTATTAAAAAAATAATTTTTGTCATTATGAATGAATAGGATAAGAGAATTGCTCTCCTTTTATATGTTTGTTTAGTGACCCACTTTAATTTTTTTAATGATAGAATTCCACCCACATTTTTTTAATTCCAGAAGGCCCAAATAGTGGTCCAATTTATATAATATAACCTATTTTGATGAAATATGCCCATATAAATTCTTTTTGATAGGTATAGGGTGATTTTTATGCCTCCCCTTTTAAGGTTAACATTCCCTTATAAAACAATTTTACCTTAATCATATTAAATAATTATTTCATTTTATTGATAATTTTCCATAAAAGTTATGTTTACCTAATTATAAACTATTAATTATAATGATTTAAAAAATGGAAACCATTTTTCCACATTCAATTTACTTTAGTAGAAAATTTTCATTTAAAATATCCTACATGCATGATGAGATAGTGGGTTTTTAAAGAGAAAATATTAGAATGTTTGAAATTATTTTATATAATTAGTAAACATAAAATTGTTTAAAATTAACTAATATGGAATAATAGATATATTTTTTAAATAATTCTACTATAAAAAATTTTTAAATTTTAAATTTACGTTATAAATAATTGAAATGAAAAGATATTTTTTAGTTAAAACCAAATGATCCATAGCCCGATTGGTGAGGACACTTAAGTGCATCCAAGTGACTCGAGATAAAATACATGTGGAGGCATAGTTTAGAGGTACTATTGTAGAACTATATCAAGTACTATAGTGGGAACTGTGCATTACTGTAGAAGGTTCTGTAGCCGGTACTATTTGGCACGTAGCATGCTGAAATTTTCCCCCGTTTGGGCATTCGGGTTACTGATTTGGTCACCGGGTCCTCTAAGGACTTAGGGCCACCCAAGACTTTATCCCAGTAAGGCCTTCAGGCTAGTAAGGCTTTTGGGACACCTCAAGGCCTTTTTTTCACCTTAAATGCATATGAAAACCCAACAACCTACAAGGAACAAGCCCTATAAGAGGGTGAGCAAGGAGATTTCACAACATCAAAAGCTAAAAGGGTTTCAAGAATGAAAGGGTATGGAAACTCCCATAAGGAAAAGACTATGAAAGAACGGGATAGCCTAGCCAAATAGCCAGGCAAAGGTGGATAGATGATTTCATGATGAAGATGCTGGGGAGGAGTAGTTCCACGTAGTTAGTGTACGTTGTATATAATTTTTTAATCCTACAGGAAATAAACTTTTCTAATGCCTATGGGCCATGTGATACCTATGCCTATGGGCCTTGTAAGGGATACACATCACCCCTTGATATATGGATTATCAAAAAACAATAAAAAATGAAGGCCTTCATGCCATTGGATGGATGGAAGTTAAAATCAAATATTTTCACTATTCAAAAAAAGATAATCATTCCAAAACAATTATAAAAATTTATCACTAGTATAATTTTTACTTATGAATTTAGAATAAAAATTTAAATTTTTTAATTTAATTTTATAAAAAAAAATAAAATAAATTTAAATCAAAACCCATATGCATGATTAAAAACAAGGTTTCTCAGAAGTGTATTTCTCAAGAGAAACTTGAATTTTTATTAAATCAATGTCTAGTAATAATCACCGATTGAATATAAAATAAAATAAATTGATATATAATAAATAAATTAAATATAAAATATCCACTATTAAGTATTATATTAAATAAATAAAATTTTAAAAAATTATGAATGTTAATAAAAATTTTAGAAGAAAAAAAATTTGAAAATACAAATAACAAATATTCTAAAATCAAAAATATTTTTTATTAAAAATTAATTTATTTTGTTAAATATAACTGCAAAACAATTTTTAATTTTTTCAATAATTAATAATTTAAATTATCTAATATATTCTGAATATGATATAGTTTAATAAAAATTCTCTTGTTTTAATATTAACTAAAAAAAATTATTATTTTCATAAAACTCACAAAATTTACCACAAGATAATTTGGAAATGATGACAAAAAATTTTAGTTTAATGATATAAAATTAATTATATTGAATAATTATAAAATAAAAATTTTATTTTATCATAAAAATAAATAAAAATCAATTATGAATAAAATTGATTTTCAATAACTGTATTCACATTACTAATAATTTATTGATTATTTACAACAATTTATAAATTTATATTTATCAGACTATATATAATTGTGATGGATTTTTTTAAAAATATTACAACCCCTTTATTTAATGGATAGGTTATTATGGCCAAATTATGATAATATTATTTCATGGTTCTGAAAAGATAAGTGTCGCATCCCAAGCATGATTTCGAAGATACTTATTAATTTGTGTCATGAAAGATATATATTATGCGTTAAATATACTATATGATATTCATAGTGTTCTATGAATTATATAATTTCAATATGATTAAACTAATTTTATAAAATAATCCACAAAATCATGTGTTGTTGCAGAATGTATCCATTTCATAATAATAAGGCATCAGACAAGGTAAATTTGTTTTCAGAAATTGAAAATAACATGTCCAATCTATTATTATTATGTTATATATGTGATTTACAAAAAAATATGGAATTATATTACTAAGAATAAGTCATGAAGTGATTATTTCTTTATTAAAATTATTAAAGTGATAATGTTTTTTAGGATAATTCAAGGAGAGTTATAACAGTTTTTTAATAAGGAATTTAGAATATAACTAAATGTTGACCAAGGTATTAATTTAGATGTTGATAAGGGTTTAGTTATTTATATATGATGGTGTTTTTTAATTGTGGGGAGAATAATAATGAAAATTTGAATAATTATAATTCATTTATTTATCTTATGGGTTTATTATAGTTGGTTACAAGAAACACATAAGTGTATGGTGGTGGGAAATATTTTGAAACATTGTTTATTATTTACTTTCGGAAAAATATTAGTGGGGATCTAGTAAGAGAAACTTATAATTAATTTTTTTAATATTGGAATAAAATGATACCTTATCTGAATATTATTTCTTTTATGTATAAAAAATTCATATAAAAAAAGCTTTTTAGCTTTACATTACTACAATTCGAGGATTCATGGATAGAATCCATATAGCAGTGATCGTAATAATAATATTTCCAATCAATCCATGGGTTCTAGAACAATGAATTTATTACGTATAATATTTATTTCTGATGGATATTTTGTTATTGAAAATATCTCTAATTTATTTCTTGTTCTTATGAAGCAGTTAAAATAATGAGTTGATTGATAATTTCTTCAATGAAATAGTTATATAGTTTAATTTTTTATATTTCATAAATAATAGACATAAACTTATATTTATATTGATGGGGTTTAGGTTTTAGTATTATTTAATTAAATTTTCTCCTTGAAATAATATTATATTCTTAAATCATTCCCTTATCAGATAAATATATTTTTATTATTATATTATGGCTTGATCCAAATTTCATAGTAAGTAATATTATTTAACAGCATTGTTAACAAATATTTTTCACCAACATAGTCTTGGTCCATTCAAAATCCTCTAGAATTTATTGAATACAAAAACAAATATTTAATGTAAGTATTATTTTTATCAATAAATACTTTGGAACAATTAAACATTAATTAAATTATCCATCTATATTGAAAATAATATTTATGAAATTTTTTATATTTAATTTCAGTTTATTCCTTATCATTAGAAACACATAGTTTGTGACCTTCTAGGATTTTTTCCAATTGTAATTAAGAGTGACTTTTAAATTTCCATGATTACATTATATAAATCAGAGAAGGAGCTCATGAGAAATACAATAATGTTTTAAAGAGGGATGAAACCTATGAACACTCACTATGTAATATAATCTATTTTATAGAGTAACTCATCTAGTAGGTAACAAATCCGTATCACTAACCTATATTCGTGATGCTTCTTAATCATATAGTGGTAAATAAACACCTCCTTACTATGTGACCATGGAATTTATGATTATGTTTGTATTACAATCAAAGGCTTGAGATATTACCTTTTACAAATATCAAATGGGAAAATCCTTCATCAACATATCTATTAGTGACATGTCAAAAATGATTCACCCAAGTTACACTATATTTATATGGACAAATGGCATTATGTGGGATTTCATAATGTCTATGTGTGTTAGTAATTACATTAATTACAGATAATGTGATCTTTTTACAACCCTTACAAACTCTCTCATATAATAATATATGATGAAACCGAAAATTGAAGAATTTATACTAGTGGGTATGATATAATAATATCCCACATTAGATATTAACATGTAAAAACATTAGAAGAGTAATCCACATTTTCTCTTGAGTACTCATTCATGATAGTCTATGTACTATGTGTCCCATCATATATATTTATTTTTCTCCTCATAGAGGAGATCTAATATAACATTATCAAAGCGATCGATAAATGATGACATTATTACATTAGTGTTATATAGAATAATGAACAATATGAAGTAACACGGTTTATTAATATTCCATACATTGAATATAAATGTAATCAATGTACAAATAGATATTTTGTGGAAACTGTCTCCAATTAAACTCCCACATCGACAAGAACCAACTATTAAATGTATTTTGTATGTTTGTATTTTCATGATAATCATCTTTCTTCAGACACATGGTATTAATCAATTGATCCAACACATGGTATTATATTAAAATATTATTCAATAAAACATCACTTTTCTATATCAATCCATAAAGAGGAGATATGAATAATGAGATTCCTCCCCTAATATGATTTTTTTTATTTTTGGAGATCCACCACTAATGTATTATCATAGTTGTGTAAAATAATATATTTATTTTTGTATTACACAGTAATCACAATGGTGATATTTTGAATCCTTAATTCTTCATTAGTTACTTCATTAGACACAATATATTAAAATTTTGATATATAATCATTGACCACATCACGTTTCGAGCTCTTCCAACTCACATATTCTATGTTCAAATGAAAATATGAACCCCATTTGTGAATTAATGAAATATTTATCTTTTGAAATAATACAATATTTATATACTGAGATTAGATGGCCCTTATCTACTCTATAAACCATGATCATATACACATTATTATTGAAATAGTTAAATTTTGTTTTGAATACCTTCTATTGGTGGTCAACTGTGTAATGTCCCATAATTCCACGTACATTTTTTAATTAAATGTCATTATTTTGAAATTCATGGATCTGAGATCCCAAAATGTTCCGCTAAATAATGTTATGATTTAAATAGGGTGCTTGATGTTTTTCTTGAAAAGGTGTAATTACTCTTAAATGGGTGCCCAGATCAAAAATATGAGGGAACAATTGCATTCTGGATGACGGGTTTACCCTTGACGTAGCATATGTTTTGTCAGAACGAGCCTCCTGTGAGAAAATCTAAAAATTTAATAATTGTAAATAAAATTATTTTTTAAAAAAATATTTATAACTCAAAAATAGTGATGTGTATTGAAAATCCCAGACCATCGTTGAGCTCATGAGGGAGTTATTTCCTTAGACAGATCTTAACATTGGCTTTTTCGGGGAAATAATGGAATTTAGTTTTTGGCTATAAATAAAATAATTGAATAAAGATTACATTCTTTAAAACCCTTATAACTCATTAATGGTAACGTAGATGGGAAATCCGAGATTAACATTGAGATAGTTGGGGAAGGATTCCCTTAGAAAGAGCCAAACATCGATTGGAGAAGGCTGGGGATGAATGTTAATTTTTTATCTATTATTATGGTTCATTAAAATAAACTTATGACGTAGTTTTTCTAAAATTAAAACTGGTTCCTAGATCAAAAACCAGAGGGAATAATTAAACTCAAAAAATTAGGATTAAACTTGAGTGGACCTAACATTTACCGATGAGGATCAACCAGAAAAGATAAATCCTGGGCCGTTCGAAAAATAAAAAAATTAAACTAAAATGTTCTTAATTTTTTTCTCAATATTTAGTGGTGGCATGCTAGCACTAATGTGCGGTGATGAGACAAAGAATAAACTCATTAAATGAATCTCATTAATGAGGCTCTTTAACTAATGCATACCAGAGATGTTGTTTCATCAATGAAAAAGCATGACGATGCAATGAAGAATCCTAAAAAACACTTCGACATATTTCTCTTTTAATGGGATATGGGGATGGAGAAAATATTTGAAGGCCTGTGAATTTATCCGATGATTCTACAATGAAGAATCCCCTCCAATGACAAATGAAGAATGGCATTCCCTTCCAACCATCAATGGTTCAATACAGATGTGGATGGTGGATCCTGAATGGAGAACTTAGGTGCTCGACCCTACTCTTTCTCAACCAACATCAATTCCAGGATGGGGGTTTATTTTTAGTGAATATTGTTTTCCCAATCATTCATTTAATGTATTTTTTCAAGTTAACTCACAAATAAGTGAACCCAGTGATCAATAGTTCATGTGTGGTGGATGGTGTAATTGGATGAAGAAGATATCGTGTTTTATTAATTATTCCACTATACTATACTTCTTGACCCACTAACAGGAATGAATTCTGGACAGCTCAAACATAGACAGGGATCATTCCTTGGGTTTTTTGTGGCCCTATCTCTATCTATCTCTCTCCATACATCACTTTGTAATGACAAAAATTAACCTAATAATGAAGCACCATCTGAAAGGAAAATGGACAGGCATGCCGTGAAAAGCAAACCATGATGCTATGGTGACCAACTGCGGTGGCTACACTAGCCCGCAACACCTTAGCCACAATGGAAGAAAGGGCTAACACCACACAGGACAATAGCTGGCTGTAGTAGGGCCGAGGCACCAAGGTCGTGGACAAGGAGGAACCTGCGACTCCCAAGATGCCAGTAGCGTGGACACGACCTGAAATTATGTCGTGTCAGAATTATGGTGGAACCATGATATTGGTGTCGGTATGTGCATGCCACGTGGATTTACCACATGGAATGCAGGATGACCATGTTAATCTTATAGGTGAACCCCCACTAAAACTGACTACAGGGAGTGGGTCAACAAGACTTATGCCACATTGAACCAGATAAGGGCGGCGTGTTCACTACTTGAATCCACCCATATGGTGGAATCTGGCCGCTGAAGCGATTGGGTTGTGGCATGAGGTAGGCTTTGGGGTGGCCCGTTCTCGAAGGAATCTAGCTCGCTATGCAAGCTAGGCTGGCTGGTGTGAACTGTGCCACGCATTTCCTTGGGATGGATTAAGACCATCTCATGAGTGCAGACCTATTTGGATACATCATTGTCATTTGGAGACCCTATGAGCTACACCCATAACAGATCTAGGATGGTTTCTGTATGGCCCAATGGGCCAAGACTACAGGGAAGGATGGACCGGGCTCGCCCAAACCCGAACTGTGATGGGTCAGTTTAGTAGAATTGGGGCTTGGCATGAAGATCCCCATAGTCTGGAGGAAACCATCCCATATTTAATAAAATTTCAATAACATAAAAACTACGTGTTCGATTGATTATCCATTTGTAGTGTTGGGACCAACGGGAAGTGGAAGTTCTTTTGGCTTGTTCGGTGTAGTCATTCATGGACATTGAAATATGATGACTAAACTATAGTGATATTCTCCCAGAATCAAGTGAACTATGTGAATAAACCCTATGGTTGGAAGATACCTGAATAATGTTGACAAGATGCCCTATGTGGATCTGCAACGATGGTCCTGTGGGAACTAGCATTGTATGACCCGACAAACACATCATACTCGATGGTGACAATTACCTCAGTATGGTAATGGTGGGAAGCATCAATGTGTGACCCAATTGGATCGCAGTGGGGATATGCTCTGTGTGACCTAGAATACAAAATGTACCTAGTGGGGATGATTACCACAACAGTCCATGGTTCTTGGAAAGTGTCTCTATGTGAGGAGGTAGGCCCACTACACTAATTAAGGAGGAGTTCTCCAGCATCACAAATCATTCGATGATAAGAATGGTGCATCGACTATCCATACTCAAAAATATACTTGGTATTAGTTGTCATGCTTCCTGATCATGATTCATTATCATGATTTTTGGTTTCCATTGTGTATTTATTTGTATTTCTTCCTTTATGGTTTGGGGTCCCTACTGAAAATTGTGTTACTCACCCATACACAATATTCTCATTCACATGTTGTGTCCTAAGCTTGTGATCAATGCTTCGATGATGATCTTGGATGTCCAGGAACAGGTGGTGCTCAGTGAGATAGGATGGTCGAACACATCAAGGAGACCATGGTGGTCTAGTACCAGGTGGTGCTCATCGAGACATGATGAAATTACATACATATACGAATTTATGTAGCTACCCTTATGGTGGGTTCTACTGCAGATATTTAGATAGATATTTTTAATTTCTTGATTTCATATTTTATTTTTTTGGGTTTGTATACTATCCCAATTGATATACAATATGTACCATTACATAGTGGTTGTTTAGAAGAATGAGTTTTTTTCATTCCAGCTGTCTGGGATGTGGTGGTCTATGTGTGCATATAGGAACCCTGGAAAACGCCTCCAAATCATTGGATAATGCCTTCGGTTTTAGTCTACATCCCATGTCCTTTAAGAGGTAGACTTGGGGTAATCACTGCTTGGGCCCTGATGAGAGTGTTGTAGAAAAGTAGTATCTGAGTTGTTCAATTCTACGAGAAAAACTAAGAGTCTGTATATTGGGATGGGGAAACCGTGTTAACAGTTTCATGTTTGTCATTCTGGCTAGGGAGACTAGTATTTGTGCGATGACCGACGTATATATACACCAGGTCCCTAAATAAATTTTTCTAACCTAATTCATTAAAAAATTGGTTGCATACATCTTTGATTTTTTTCCACTGTCTTTTTGATTTAGATTTATCACACCATGTATAATAAATTTACCTTGGTTCATCGTGATTCTACATCAAGATGCCTCCATGAAGACAACATCCGAGGATTCTATTGTGAAACTAGGAGGATAGTCCACAAAGTGACGAGGATATGGTACAAGGGTTGTTACCCGAAATGGTACCTTCGGGAGATGTCCAATAGATACCACTTCCTATTGGTCAGTAGTTACTGACGACACTACTGGTAGAGGAAACATGTAGGAATAAATTATTTCATGTGTTTCATTGACAAAGCCCCCTTAGTTTTTGAAGAGATCCTAGCTCACAGGTAGCTAAGGGTTGTCTTGAGATGGTGACTAAGTTTTCCATCCATCTAGGGCACCATGCAATCAAATTACGATATAATAAGTGAGCCTTCTACATGGCTCAGAAGGCTGAAGTTAGGGTTTATATTTCCTGATCATACGATGAGGTGACTTTTCTTGTGGAAATATCTTGAGAACAATTCTCCTAAAAATGATTTTTCTACAAAACCTAAAGGGTATATGTTCTTAAGAACATATACAGGTTCATAAGCATGACATATAAGTAGCTGAGAATTTATCAAGGTGTACCCTATTTTGCAGGTGTTCAATGAAAATGATAGGACATGTGATTTGGGGATCGGACCTCTGAGAAAGTTATTTCTAGGGACATATGATACATTAGTATTTCTTTTTTTCATTCATTTTTATGATAAAGACATAACGAGAAAAAATGTGGTTATTATCCCTTTGGATCGGTCGATATAGTTAGTGGATGTTGGCAATGGGAATGTTGACAGGTGATATGAGTCTCATAGAGATGAACATGTGATACATTTTGAGAAGAGGTCCTATGAAAATGGATCTATAACTCAGGTCTCATGGGGTGAGACCAATAATCCGTGGAAGAGGTAATTCATTTCAAAAGCTGATAGAGAAATATGAATCTATTGGGAAGCAGTTGGGTTAGAGGAGCTATAGTATCTAGAAGCGGTGGTATACATTTCGACGTGTTACAACCACCACCCTAATGTGGTCCACACTATGTTCCATGAGATGGATGATAGTGGAAAAGAGTAGCTTCGTGAAATCAAAGAATATTCCATAAGGGATCTGGGAATGATTTGACATAAGGTCTTTGTCTACTACTAGTTGCAGTATTAATTGACATATGTACTAATCATTCCTTCATGTCACGAATCTTGTTCAAGAACCGGTGTTATCTATTAAACCATTGACCTAATCCTTAGGTCTGGAAATACCAATGGGACTTGACTCAATTATCACACTTACAAAACAGTGAGATCTGACCCTTGAGGTGATAGTTTAAGTTTTAACCTCTTGGTGGTAGTATAGAGGCCTTATGACATTAATTTGGGTATAGACTTGTCATCCATGGTTCATGCTAATATTATAATGTTTTATGAAACATGATTTTGTATATCCTTAGATTTTGAAATCTATTATCCTCGGTTGGTAGAAAATGAATCCCTTGAAGCATGAGATAAAATATTATATAGGAGGGAGCAGCTAATCACTCTTATGTCAGCCATCCATACCCTTGTAGAAGTTGATGTTTTGAGTATTCAGTTCCAAACAGTAGTATTGGAGTGCATGAATTTACGTTCAAAATATGGTTCCAGGGTTAACAACCCATAGGGAAATAGACATCTACATCATTCTACACCCCAAAATGGCTCCGAAATTAGCATCAACATATCAGATGACTAGTGTATAGATTTTAGAGATGGGGTGTGTGTGGAGGAATAGTAGAGAAATGTATATGTTAGACCGAGTATTCTAGGTTATGTGAGTATTTATGATAAATTAACCATGTGGTCATAGAGAACGAGTACACAATAAAAATGGTCGATGAGAACATTGACTAGTAAAAAAATATTCTTTCGCGTGTTTGGAAAGGTGTTCATATAATTTTCAGTAGATGAGACAAATACGCTGGTTGAAGTTCCTCCTGAACTATGAGTTCAATGATGTCTCTACACTTGGTAAGGGGAATGTGGTATAGTATTCTTTCAGTAAGAGACACAATCTCATCCTACTGAACAAATACTTAAAGAAGTAATCCTTGCATCAGATATCCTTTATGGATAGAGATGAGAATGTTTATCTTCAGTAAATGGTAGTTTCCCGGAAATCATATAATGAGTTAGGGAGGCACAACATAGAGATTACATCTATTAGAAAACATGTGTCCCGATGACCACTGCCCATTACCCTATTGAATATTCGAATGTTGGGGATCACAACATCTTTTCTAGAGGATGAACGGTAGTACAAGTCGTGTTGTTGGAGGAGTTGTTGAGGGGTTTCCACACATCCCTGTTTTTTGGCATATCTAGGTGAATAAAAGATGTTCTAGGGCCGAAAAAGTTAGTATGGGTGGTCAAGATTGAAAGAGGTGGTTGCAGAATTTTTCTTGAGGAGCCTCAATTGTCAGCAGGTGGAGGATGGCCCTAAGGTTCCAGCAAGTTTAACACATCCTCTAGAGGTACCAGAGTGGAAGTGGGATGTGATATTGATAGAATTCATGATAGGCTTACCAAATATAACTAGGGTGCCTGATACCTTCTAGGTGATCATAGAATGACTCACCAAGTCAGCCCACAGCCTACCCATTCGAGAGTAGAGTTCAGTAGAGAGATTGAGACCCCACTATGGGAATGATATTGTTCGATTCCGTGGATTCCCCTCAATGATAGTCAAAAAATGTGATTCACACATTACACCCCGATTGCGAAAGGGATTGTAGGAGGATTTTGTTATACACTAGAGCACACCCTTTCACCCATATTCTTATGGTCAGACAAAGTAAACCATAGAGACCATGGGGGACATGCTTCTTGTTTGTGTGCATGATTTTGGTCATAGTTGGGAGGACTTCCTTCCACTGGCGTTGTTTGAATACAAAAACGATTATCACTGCAACATTGGAAATTATCTCTTTAAGGAATTGTACAGGAGACCTGGTAGATTATCTATATGCTAAATAGACGTAGGGGAGTTAGCACTTAAGGGTACAGAGTTGTAACAAGCTACCTATGAGAATGTGTAAATCACAATGGAGCATATGAGGACTGCACATAGTAGGCCAAAGTCCCATTATAATATACAATGGATACCCTTGATGTTCGAGGAGGTGGAGCGCCTATTTATACAGGTCTCTCATCAATTAGGGATACATAGATTTGGTCGGGATGACAAGTTATCTCGGAGGTTCATCACACCCTTCCTTATACTTGGTGAATGAGATATCATATCACATGGCTCTACTACCACAATTAGTGAAGGTGTAAAATTTCTTTGATGTATCCCATCTAATAAGATGCATGTACATCCGTTCTCACGTCAATGGTGATCTAATATTTAACAGATCATTACAAACATTGTGGGACACAATATAACATGCCATTTTAGTGCATAGTATCGAAATAATTACTTTTAATTATGAAAATTACATGAAATTATGGGACATTACAGTACCCCCACCATTACGACATTATGTACTTATAATCCATAACAAGGGCTAAATAAACAATTGAGGGTACTGAGCATGAATCTGAGCTTCCCACTCTTATGTTCTCACTTAGAGATTTCCGACAAAAAATGTTATATATTAAATAGTGTGTGTGTGTGGTTTTCCTTGAAAAATAAAATAAATATTAAATGGTTTCATAAATCATAAACCTAAGGGAATTGTAGAGTTCAGGATGGCTAGATTAACCTAGGTACTACTGATGTTACTCAACGTAGGAATCCAAGGAGAAACCCCGAAAATGGAATAACCGTAATCAAAAAAATTAAATAAAATTATTTTATTTTTCAAAACACTATAAATCATTAATTTTGACTCGGATTGAAAATCTGAGACTGCTATTGATCTCGTGGAGGATTTCATTCTTTTGGAAGAGCCGAACATTGGCTGGCACAGTCCAATAGTGGAAAATAATTTTTGGCTGTAAATAAATTAATAGAATAAAGATTATTTTATTTTCAAACTCTTATAACTTATAAACAGTAACTCATATGGGAAATTTGAGAGTACTATTGATCTTGTGATGGCAGGATTCCATTAGGACGAGCCTAACCTCGACAAGAATATATTGAAGGTGAATGTTAATTTTTCATCTAAAAATAAATGTGTGAATGGATTTTCCTAACATTCCAAATGATGCCTAGATAAAAACTATGAGGGAATTGTAAAAATCATAAAATCGTGTTTCTACTAGAAAATACCTAACATATAATACTAAGTGTTTATAAGAAAGTAATATTTTTAGATCTTTCTGAAAGGAAATAAAATAAATTAAAAAGTTATTTTATTGGGTTTTCCACACCATTGATCGACGGAATGTCAGCACTATAGTGGGATGAGGAAGAGAAGATAAAACTCATTAAAAGAATCCATTTAATAAGGATATTTATCAAAATCATAACATAGACCTTTTTTCATAAATGTAATAGAATAATGACATGATGATGCAACGAAATAGAAATGATGTGACACCTTTCTCTTTAAATGAGATATCGGGTTGGAGAACCTAGTTGGAGGATTGGGAATACCATTGAAAAATCTATAGCAAGGAATCCTATCGAACGACCAAAAAAAATTAATTATTCATTTACCCTTCAAAGGATCACAAAAAATATGGGAGGTGTATCAAGAACGGAGAAGGATGGTGCATGAACCCACTCTGTCCTGAACAACATCTATATCAGATAGGGGTATGTTTTAAGTGAATATTTTCTTTTTACCATACTTACTTTATACTATGAATTCGTCTTAACTCACAAGCACGTTAACCCTCAGATTGGGCATTCATGTGTGTGGATAGTGTTGATGTAGAAAGTGGATATCTTATCTTATTAATTATTCCATCAATATTTTCATTGTGACCAACAAAAAAGAATACATACGGGCCAACATGAACAATGTCTAGGATCATTTGTTTGGTGTTCATTTTCACCCTCTCTCTCTATCTCTCTGTCACTCTATCTCTATCGCTCTCACACTCTTCATTCTTCAGAGAGAAACATTGATGATGCACTAGAAGATGAAGCGGCAGGTGAATGGACCATGACATGGTGGGCCACAAACCCAGTGGCACAAGTCAGTGGTGACCAACAACAATATTAGCAAGGACGTGACACCCAGTCCAATACAGAGGAGCAACCCACAGCACAGAGGCCCTCGTCGGTGGTGATGGGCCACGACATGATTTCACAGAATACGAGGGAGGGGGGTCCCACAATATTTCTTTTGGTCATTGCTGGCCATGGGGACCAGCTTCGTGGAACACGATCTGGCCACGTTCTTCATTGAAGGTGAACTCCTGCTGAAAACGGTTGAGTGAAATGTTGGTCGACGATGTTCGACCAGTGGGTGATCCCACATGAGGAGCCGAATAACACAGATTTTTCCACATTTACAGGGAGAAGGGTGGAACAGTCACATACCGTGTCCACCAAGATAGAGGATGTCAGTCACTCTAACATCCAGGATGGGGCCCAAGCTGGAATAGGGGATGTGAATTGGGCTGCAGATTAACTCGTGATTAGGAAAAACCAACATGTTGTTTTGGGTTAGGCCGGTGAAGTAAATCCAGACCAATGGAATAATGTAGGGTCATGGGATGGGCTATGCCTGAAATGAAAACTATCCAAGCAGTGCAGGTCAGGATGGATAAATTAGGGTCACCGGGAGACCCCGTGGGTCGGTCCCACTACATAACCAGGCCTGTCCAGAATTGAACTCTGACCCTCCAGACCTAAATTGGTTCGAGTTAGTTCATTTGAATTAAGTTAGGGAAAATAGTTCCCCTATACCAGGTTGGATAGGATGGTCTAACTATGTTGTACATACTTAGATGCAACATACCCATGTTTACTAAGACGCCTATAACATACACAATGGGAATCCAATTGACGATCCATTTGCCTCATTGGAACCATCATTACAATATAGGTATTTTTCCATGACATATGCAGAAATTTATAGAAGGAAAAATAAGATGATTTTGATTAGATGTGTTTCTCCTAGAATCAAGTGATCTATGTGAGGGAACCGTACGATTGGATAAGAACTAGAGACTATTGAAAATAGACCCTATGTGGATTATCTTCAATGGCCTAGTGGGTAGTGTATTTGTGTGACCCAATAAGCCCAAAGTGGGGAGCGAGTCTTTGTGACCCGGCCAACACACTTTACTCAGTGGGGAAGAGTACCTTAGTATAGACAATGTGGGAAGAATCTATGTGTGACCTGGAATTACCATAGTGTTTGAATCTCTATATGACCAATCATACCCACAATACTCATTAGGTTGAGTACCAAAATAGTCGAAGGTTAATGGGAAGAGGCTCTATATGACCCGGTAGACCCACTACACTCATTGAAAAGGAGTTCTCCAACATCCCATGTTGTTCGTTTATATGACTGATTGTCTAACTGTACATAGTTTAGATTTTACATAGTTTGATATTTTATTCTTCGTGATCATGCATTTTGGATTGATTTTCTATCTTTACATTATGGTTTGATTTCACAACTGAGAATTATATTACTCACTCATGCACGGGCTTCTCCCACAGATAGTGTATCTCGTGCAGGTGATCGGTACTTCAATGGAGACATAGGTGGTCCAGGACCAGTTTGTGCTCAATAAGACTGGACATAAAGACACATCGACATAGGCCTTGTTGGTCTAAGACCAGGTGTCGCACAATGAGATAGGATGAACATGTGTACTTCTATGGATACATGAAGGTACCGTTCATGTGGGTTGTTCTACATACATTTTAGTGAAACATTGTAATTTTTTATTTTCATATTGCCTTTTTTGGGGGTTTTATTCTATCCAATTTGACTTAAATCTTATACATTTACTTAGTGGTTTTTTAGTGGCATACATGTTTTACATTCCATCTATTTGGGACATGGTAGTGTTTGTGTGTTCATGCATACGGGTACTCCTGAAAATGCCTCCCACTCATGGGATAATGCTTTCGGTGTTAGTATCCAGCCCTGGCCTCTAGATGGTGGGATTGGGGTTGTCACAACATAGGCCCCAAGGGATAGGTCGTGACCAATTGGGTCATCATGATATCATGCGACCACACATAATGCATAAATGTAATCTATCCATTTAATATAATATCTTAAATGAATTACCCACTCACTGATTCATATGAAATATTTCCCATTCTATATATTTTCTTTTGTTTATGAAGAATCGATATTCATGGAGTGATTCATTCCATGTTATACAATAATTAATCACCTCTTAGTTGTCTCCAAATTGAAATCCTTTAGTATAATGTCAATATATATATATATATTATAATTTGTGAAATATCGCTGATCAATAACGAGGGATCATGGTCCGAAAAATATATTCTTCCATTCGAAGGGCATTCATATATAATATCATATTCAACACTTCACTAACATAATTGAAGACCATTTTTTGACTTACAATGAATAATATTTCATTAAAAATAATATTATGAAAACAACTTTAATACCACTAAACAATTTATAGAATCATGTATAAAACTCATAAATAATGAAAAAAAATTAGTTATGGACTCATAAAAAAGTTACATGACCAAGATGCATTCTGTAATTCCTATATGGATTTTCCGAGTTTTAATATCTTGTTGATATCCTTTGGAGTCAGAAACTCATATGGTTGTGTTTTATTGAAATCTTCATGAAGGTTCCTATTATGTGGGGATGTTGTGACATCCATTATTAAAATATCATATATCAGTGAATGAGACAATGTAAATTATAATTGTGATATATTTCATCATGGTAATTAGTGAAATGTTTTTAGAGTAGTCACTTCCTTGATAATATTTAAACCCATATAAACCAGTTAGAAAACATAGGTGACATTTTTTCATTCAATGTTTAGTTTTTCTTCAATAACAATTTTAAACCAACATTAATTACATCCACTAGTGGATATAAAAAAATATAAATATAGTCTCCATATATGGAATCTTTGTTAGGACTCATTGATTCTAACCACTTATAAATATTTGTTACAATTATTCCTTCTATATAGTATATAAGTACATTATTTTCAACTAATAATGGATTTTAAATCCTATGTGACTATAAAACCATATCATTCTTCTTATCTAACCTCTATTTGTACACTTACACAATATTTTTCTCTCTTTAATAGTTTCTTCATCTTGCGTTCTTTGTGGAATCTGTTTCTCATCCAACTTTTATGTACCATTAACCTCAAAAACATCAATGACTATATTTCACCCACTATTTATTTTGGATATATTCTCTCTAAAGAATATATAATTTCATTCTAGTATTACATTTTTTAAGGGCCATATAGGTGATATACCCTTGTTTTAATTGGTCTATCATTTCATGTTATACTTTTGAGATCGTAGAAAATGTTTTTCAACTAAATATTCCTTAAAGAATAATATGAAATCCAACCTATGAAAGTATGAAAACTTGTATTTAATTCCATTTCATAATTGTTTTAGAATACCATATAACAGCTTAGTTACAACATGATTAAATAAATTTACTAAATTTTTTTATGTATATCCATAGAAGGATAATATAAGGCTTGAATAACACATCATCGATCTCACCAATACCAACCTATTATGGTTCCTCATCTCACATACACCGTTATTTTGATGTGTATAAGGTGGAGTGGTTTGATTTAGGATATAAAACTCAAATAAGTAATAAATTAAATCTTGATTATGATATTCTCTATAATAGTTTGAGTAATGTTTCTTATTGTTCTTACCATGATGGTTCTAACCTTCATTTTTTCAATTATTGAATTTATCAAAATAATATGACTTATAAATCATTATGTAGACATATTTTATATTCTAAATTAATTTGTTCTGGAGTTTCGTTATCCACCCAATGACTCATTATAAAATGGTCCATAGATATCTATTTGAACTAATTTTACAATATATTTGGCCAATTCACTTTTTATTCTAAATGGGGATTTGTTCATTTTAATGTGTATACATGAGTAACTTAGACCATTTTGTTTTTGTTCAAAAAAATATAAATATCCATCTTGGAATAACATACTGAATCACTTTTCATTTACCACAAATATCATGTGATTCTATAGTTGGGTGTTGTATAAGTCTAGCTAAGTGTTTTAGTTAGGGATTTCAATTGAATGTTTTGTGTACTCAAACACATAAATACTGTTATTTAATTTTTCATTAAAATAAAAAAATAAATATTCATAAAATAATATTTAATAATCATTGATTTTGATAGAAAATACGTTTTAATCATGATTTTATATAAATATAATGTTTTTTTATTTTAAAGTAGACAACAAAAACCCATTAAAAACAAGATCATTCAAATAAAAAACATTAGTTTGTATTCCCCAGTAGGTATAATTTCATGGATAACTTTCTTGGATGCACCTTGATATACCTCTATGTGGCCAATTATTCTGAATCAACATAGTTACTATGTTTGAATACTTATGGAATTACCATATGCTATATGTGATATATTATTCATAGAAATTTAAAAATTGTACTCAATAAAAAATGCACCTGAAGCTTCCCAATTCTTCTTTGTCTAGGTGTTTTTTATTTGAGTTTACATTCTAACCACATGTGAAAAAAAATCCTTTTACTTTATTTCTCTGTGATCCTCTCTTATTATAAGGGACTAAACAAGAACTGGTCTTAAATCAATTTTCATTACTTTCATTTTTTGTCACCATAAGAACTAATGTTATTTTTTATTTTTATACTTTTTAAATGTTAATGAATAGTTATAATATCTTATAGACGATTCTTGATGTTCCTAAAATAAAATGTAAAACAATGATGGAGAAATTATGAGTGAAACAAGAATTTCATGGTTTCACCTTTTTCTAGGCAGTTTAAACCATTTTTTCTTTTAAGAACATTATATAACAAATGAGCATCAGTACCTGAGGCACATCCAAGGAACTATTTCCCAAATTTCTCTAAATGTGAACCAATGAAATATCAAACTCTTCATATATATCCCTATCTTTTTATAGAGCATGACGTTCATTTGGAAATATATATACTTTAATATTTTCATGAAAATTCATGAGTTCCGTACATATAGATGACAAAATTAAAAATAGATCATTGTCCATTTTTCTTAAATACATTTTATAGATAATAAACTCTTAACATGTCACCTGTTTTTCTTTTGGATAAATAATTGAGGATTCTGTCATGTAATATTTTCAATCCTGGTTAAAAATAATCCAAATTCATCTAAACCACTATGGAGATTAATTCGACTATAGAACTAGTCTTTCTCGAAAATTTATAGAAGGATGATGGCCTTTCCATTTTTTCTAAAATTAGAATTGAATATTGTTGGGACTTTTAATGATTAATTTTTTTGTTAGAAATAAGAAATAATTTTATTTTTCTAAATCTCCTTGAATTTTAACATGTCTTAATAGCCCACACGTTTTTCCATGGACTTTATTGTTTTAAATAAATTCTAGATTCACGGATCCATATAGAACACACATATCCCCAATAAGGGGTCTTCATGCTACTTGACAGTATTTTGGTAGGTATGTCTTATATAACTATGATCCTATAATACCTTCATCCTTTGATATGACTCCCATATCCAAATAACCCAAACTTTGATTCCTCAAAACATGCCTCTATGTTATATCATGTCTAGTGGGTGATACATCTTGTGTTGTTACAAGGTCAAGTCAACAAATAACCTATTGTATAACTCCATGTTAAAAATAATTTTTGAAATGGGGGTTGATCAAGAAATTATTTATAAGACTATAATTCCTAATAAAATAATTCATGGCCAGGTCCAACATAATATTTTATTGATTTATTTTAACTAAATATTTATAAATTCAATATCATTTTATACAGTTAATGTATTTATTAATATTAATTGTATGCTACATAATTAATTATATATGATTTATAATATAGTTACACCTAATATAAAAATTTAAATTCAATATTTTCTAATTAATTCATTTATTTATGTCATCATGTTATTGCATCCAAAGTATATATAATTACACTGAAAATAATAATTAATAAATTAAATGAAGCTTAATAAGATCTATCTTATTATAGATTTAATGAGGAGTCATTAAATCAACATATGAACTATGGGAAATGGACCCTATTATCGAAATTGAAATGAGTTATAGTTTTCTAACTATAAGACAATATTACACATCATTATGAATCATTATGGTGTCGTCTTAATCTATATACATATTCTATGAGAAACACTAATAATTATATTTATTTATATCTCGAAGTCATGTGATGGGGACCAACGGATTAGTTAATGTGATATTATTTGAAAATACATAGACATTCATTTCCAGCATAATAATTTAGGGATATATGACTTATAAGCCATCAATTATTATTTATTAATAAATACTTTCAAACCCATTAGATAAATTAAATTGAAAAAATGAAAACATATACACATGTCCTAGTCTAACTCATGAATTGTCATACGTTCATGGAATAAAAAAACACCAAATTGATAACATTGATTTCATTATTTATTGATATATTAAAGATAAACACTTTTGAATTAATTAATTAATTACTAAAATTCCCAATATCATAATTATCATAAAAATTCAGTTAGGTACTACCATGATAATGGGAATAATGGGTAATAAATAGTGGATCAACTAGTTTCATATTTATTCATATAACTGAATTGAGCATTTAAAATTAATTAAAACAAAATTTTCAATTACATAATTTACCAATCAATTAAATAATTTTTATGTTATGAAAATATCATTTTAAATTAATTTAATTTGTTAAAAAAAATTGGATCATATTTGGAATTATCTATTCAGATACATGTTGTATATCTCAATTTTCATTTATTCATGTCACATGGTTAGGGATATGGAATTTTGACTTATTCATGCTACCAAAAATGTACATGCCAACCACACACCATTTTTACAATTTTTTATTCAAAAAATAATCACCTATTATTTTGAGTGTATCATGGAAGGATGACATAGTTTGTATAGTCCTGCTATAAAATTTTTTTATGAATGATGTATGAACATGGTACCCAATTTAAGACATGCCATGTTCTAAAGTGAGTGACTACAGGACATGTTACACCAGTTCCATGTCTTGTATCTCTAATTTCGTGTGTCTAGATAACATGACCAATCAATTAGTGAGTATATTAGATGACGTAATTGATAAAATATATTCATACACACTAAATTCACCTCATGTAATACAAAAATTCCATAGGTTGTTTGTATAAAAAGGGTTGTCTATGTATATTGACAATAGGGAATAAACAATTTACAGCACTTTCCAATGTAGATGACATGATTTTTTGTCGAATTTAAAAAGTGTAATCTCCGAAATTCTTCCCAGATCGGCTGTCAATACATGGAACACGCCACTAGAAATAAAGTAATGGTTCTTCATGCATACTATTGAATGTCTAGAATGAGAATACTAGGGGAAAAAGCATGTACTAAAATTTAAAAAAAACCCTTTATTACAATTTGAAAATTTATCAATTCCCGATGGTCTAAATAGTTGATCATCATTTATTAATAAGCAATATGAAAATGAAAAACTAAAAAAACATGGTTAATATTTTGGTTACATTTCAATTAAAAACAAATTAAAGAAGGAATAATATGATAATAAATTCAACCATGATAGCATCTAGATTAATAATATAATAAATATTTATAAATATAACTGTATCCTACTTCTAATACAACTTGTTGGATCTTTGAATTGTGGATGCATGAATGGGTGTCTGATATATTACTATTACATTAAATATTTAGTTTCTTAAAAACCCATGTATTGATCATTTACATCAAATTCACAATTAATATATTTAATAGTGAATGAAAAATATACATTTCCATGGACTCATTAGCTATCTTAGATATATATCATTTTAAAATAACATGTATGTATCCTTTATTTTTTTCCTAAGTATCCCATGATAGAGTCCTTCTAGAGGTGACCCCCACATGCCTCTTTGATCTTTGAGTATCTCCGATCAAACATTTCATGCTTATGTGTTGAGGAAATCATTTTTTCACTTTGACTTATCATACATAATTATTGAAATAATCTGACAGTAATTTAATGTTCTTGAAAGCTATAGAAAATGTTTCAAGAGATAATTTGATTGGTACAAAAATTTTGTAATTTTTATTTATAGATTCATTTCATAATTTCAAAAACCATATATTTATAGAGATATGGTTTATATTAAAATATTATATAATATAATAATATCCCATCTGTAGTATTACAGGATTTAATAAAACTAATAGAACATAATATCAATAAAAATATTATTATTATTATTTTGTGGTGTTTTCAAACTTGTGCATAAGAAAACTTATTTAACTAGACTATTAATTAATATTGGACATGAGACACATTCATGGACCATTTGAACTCCTCTTATATTTATTGAGATTCCAAATAAAAATTTATTTTAAAAATATAATTCATAAATACAATTATGTTTATAAAAAAATTGACCAAAATTATCGATTGATCATTAGAATAATATTTATTTAATCTATAAAATTAAAATTTGATTTAATCGAGATCACTAGAAACAATTTATGTCAGGCCATATAGTATTCTTTCTCATTATAATTAGTAGGTCTTTCCTAATTCCCAATATTAAACTCTATAAATCGGTCAAGTCCGTCAAGAGAATGTACATAATGTCGAAATGATTAGAGTCGCATGTGAACCCCCATTGTGTAATATAATCCATTTTTCACAATATATCATCATTAAGGTCTAACATCAGTGTTAGGAACATATTTTATCAATATGTATGTATTTAAATATCTAAAATTAAAACATTACTACCCCATTTCCACGAAATTTAGGATGATATTTATATTCCAATCAATAGAATGACATATCAAATTCAATAAATATGGATGGTAAAATTCATTTTATAACTTATCCATTAATAACATTTCTTGTGTGACACATCCAACTTACCCAACATCAAAGTGAATATCTGTATTATTGATTTTCATTATAAAACATAATTTTAGTTTTCATGAAATATATTAATGACAATCCAAATGTATAAGGTCCAATACACATGCTCATACACAAGAATATCCAATGAAAATAAATCAAACATAGTTACTTCTAGATGGTTCATTCTCCTAATATCTCATATTTTCGATTACCTAGTGAGAACATCATACCCTGAAGAATAATCCCATTTTATTTTAACATGTAATTTTTTGTACTATGAACCTCACAATAGTATGTTATAAAACAACATAACATCATTTAATAATATATTAATATAACATCAAGGATCTCATCATAGTGAAAAACAATTATGTCCTTTTCAATTTGATGTGTAATTTAAAATATTATTACATTATATTAATTAAAAAAAATGTAAAATATATTATATAAATATTTATTAATATTGAATATATATAATATACAATTAATCAATGATTTAAGATCTTTTCATTTGATACAAAATCAATAATTTTAATAAAAAAAGTTAACTACAATAGTGAATTAAGGATATAGTGTCACTGAAGTGTTGTCAGGGATTTCGAAATTTCTAATTAGTATAATGTAAAAAAACATGTTTTTATTATTCTAAATGGGGTTTTAGTTAGGAAAAATTCATTCGAAGATTGGTATATTCGTGATGATGTGTTCTTGTGTCTTATGAATATTTGGACAATTAAACATAGTCATTGAATATTATGTTGACAAATCAATGTGTGATGAATATGATTTTGGTTTTGGTTGGATGAAATTATTACTATATTATTGTTTCGTCAACTATCAGATGTTTACATATATTATCATTTCAATGAAGTTTCCACTAAATTATGGTGACCAATCTGTCACCATAGATTTATCATGTTTAATAGAATCACTATTGTTGGTAGTTTCTAATGTCCAAAACCTTAATGAAAAATGTAAACATATTTTTTAGGGTATTTCAAGGAAAGCTGCGTGGTTTGAAAATATGGAGAACGTATGTTTGGACCTATGATAAATCTTTGTTGAATTATATAGGTGGTATTTAATCTCTAAAACAAATGATTTTCATCAGGAACATATTTGGATGGTATTTTCTTTGAAATTATCTTAACAGTGTGGTGGTAGTTTACGACATCCAATTAGTACATGGTGGTTTTTTAAATGGTTGGAACTTATCAAACATAAAAAATAAGGTGTTCTACTATAACGTGAAAGTAAATGAGAAATTATATTATAAGTTATATTATTCATTTTATAAAAATAATATTCCTACCTAGCTCAAATCACCGAGTATTGGAAAATATTATAAAAAATATAATAATTCAGTGTTAGATATATGAAGGAATATGAGCTCCATAAATGACTCTGTAATGGGTTATTTACGATTACCCTCCATTAACTGAACATCTATTTTTGCGATAGTTTATGCAATTCAATTACCTAATCTACATATATGAGACATTAAAAATTTATTTTTAATGAAATATTACAGACAATCATCAAATGTTATTACAGGTATCTAAGAGGAAAAATTATAGTAAAATTTACATAATAAAAAATTACGGTGGATTCCATTTTATAATACTATTATATACAATTTTATAATCCTGAAAAATTTATATCCATTATAAATTATTCTATTTAAACATCCTAAAAAATCTATTACACAGTACTTGGTGAAGCATGATAATGTTGCTCCTTTGGGGTCATTGATGTTTCCACTACATACAACAATCCATTTATTTTCATTTAAGGATAGATATATGTTAATAATAATCTAAAATATAATAGAAGTTTTTTAAGAAAAACTAATTTATCCATTGTATTTTTGATAAATACATTGAATTCAAACCCTAGAAATGATGGATAATTCTCAGATTGGGTTTTCGGGCAGACCATATTTCATAAATATTACATCCTAATAGCTTCTCAACTATTTTTATTGATCATTTTATTTAAAATATCATTAATTTAATACATACTAGTATATTTATTCCACTAAATCAGTTGTATGGATTCATCTACATTAGTTTACAACATGTTCATTGGCAAGAAAAAACCTTTTATAGATGAAACATTATGAAATTATATTGTCAAAATTATATTCATTAAGAGTCTATAATTGAATCAAGTTAGTAACAATATTACATAGGGTTTTGTATAAAATTATATTGATAAGAATACGAAAAATGGTGTTTAGACCGTATCTTTATGTGATTAAAAATGTGTAGTTATTCTATCCAATTATTGTAAAGAAACCATCAGTGGGAAATCAATAAAAAGAAACCCTATAGACTAGGAAATATCAGGAATACAGAATTGAATATTTGAAACAATGGTTTCCTAGAAGTATATATACATGGGATCTCCAATTAATTTGATTATTATTTCTTACATGTGAGAGTTTCATGCCTTGTCATATCTATGATCATGGTGTTCTTATTGGGTATAAAATGATATTAATAAATATACTATATAAAAGCGAATGTAATTTTTATGATTAGGATCCAATTAGTCAATTATAATAATTATAGGAAACAAAATATGACAATGAAATCCATATTTAATGGGAGAACCATATAATTTATCATCACATTATTTGAGGCTAGTAATGTGGGATGAAAGTCATATCAAATTCCTAGTGATAACAATGAATGAAATTTTTTATGTAAGGATAAATATAGAATAGTATATTGTGAATCATTCAAAAACAAAGCAGATTGAAATACCAATACTTCAGAAATTATTTTAATTTTTCTTTTTACTTTGCAGACTCTTCAAATTTTTTTCCAAAATTAGATCATTGATAAAGGATAATTTTTTAATTTCCATGACTCCCTCCATCAATATATTACAAAATTTATACCATTTATCCACCAAATCATTTCTCTAATAAATATTTCCACCATATATGATTTTATTTCTACTATTATTCATTAGTTTTACAGGGAAGATTATTTATCTGTATGCCATTATGTGGTAAACAATCTTGGGGATAATAATTCCCCTAATAATAGGTATCCATCTAACCCTAAAAATAGAATTGGGATGATATGGTTTATGTAATTAAAAAATTCTATGAGTAATTTCTTGTATTTGAGTAACCATAGATCATAACAAAAATAGGTAGGAACAGAATATTTTAAGGGGAGAAAACCATCTTTAATATACAATCTTTTTTTGAATGTCATCCTCCCCTAAAAGATAAAATTTTACCTAACTAATTTTTTGTTATTTATTTTAGTTTATGTGATGATTATATAAGGAATCGTAATGAACATTTAACACTATTATTGAATCAATTTTCCTTAAACCTCCAAAAAATACTATGAAATCATATATCTAATATTCATATGATGGAGGCTTCACCCCTCTCTGATATAAAATTATCATGAGATTAACCATTTCAATTATATTAATAATTTATATGCATAAATAATTAATTTTTAATGTTAATATTTTAAATAAAATCATAATCCAATCTAATACCTCATTAGGAAGGGAAATATCCTTATACAGTCCAATTCAGTTTAGCTAAAATTAAGACTACTCTAAAAATAAAAAAATCACGACCTTAAAAAAGGAAACTAAATTAAAAACTATATATTAATTATATCATAAAATAACAATTAAATGTTTTTATAAACTTTATAACATGTCATCTTAGATAAATTATAGATTTTATGTTGTTTATATTTAGTTGGTAATTTTTTTAGAAGAAAGGACGAATACATTCATGTATCATTCTTTTTCAAACAAGAATATATCGATTGTAAGTGACCATTGTGTTACTGATTATAGACTACCTTAAACCCCATACTATCTTAATTGTTTTTAAAAATATTATCCTAATAAAGTTGATTGAATTATGTGATGGAATTTAGATCATCAACCATTGTAGAAGAACCATTAATGGAGTATTCATTCCTATTTAGAAAATTTCATTCATGGGATAATATTAATCAAATTTATTATATCATCCTAAAAAATATCCCAATACACCTTGATGAAATGTTTTATAAATCTATATTGTCTCTAATAACTCACTAAATTAATAGAAAAATTATATTAGTAAATGAATTATTTAATATCATGTGTTTATATTATCGGTTTTTAATAACTGATGTAAAAAAACAATCTTCCACATTGGTTATAATATCGCCAATGTTCGTAGGAATATATCATTATTTTTTTAATCTTTTATAATATAACATATTTAGAAATAATGTAAGTTAAATTCGATTTTATATAAAAAATATTAAAAATCATTATCTATTTCATTTCTTGCATTATTTATATGATAATTTATGTGTAGAATGTTTTAAAAAAAATAATGAGTTGGTTCAAATTTTAATTGAATATAACATCTACTTGTAAAAAACCAATTTTCCCTCCTCAATTTTTTTTTCAGTCGATCTCTTATTTCATTTAAATTTAATGGTCATCATCACTTGCCTCTCTCATATTCTCTATTACCTTTAATCTCTCTTCATTATTGACATCACTAATTGAGATTTTATTTTCATTCTTCTCATCTGCTACTACAGTCCATTGTTGTATACATAATTTCTATATTTATTAAATTCTAATTATCTAACTTGTTAATATGTTTCCCTTTTGTTAATATATTTTTTATCCATTCATTATTATATTTTATATATTAAAAAAATTATTTTACAATTAGTTTACATCTAAAGACAATTATCTATACTCATTTTTCATTCTATTTGTTTATGGTGGCTATTATCTAAAGTTCATTTGTGTTAATAAAAATATAATTTTCTCTAATAAATATAATAAATAGGCCACTTGAAAGTAATTTTTTTAGATATTACAGTGGTGGGTTCTAGGGATATTTTTCTTCCAATGATGAATATCACAGGAACTATAAATTATCAAATATAAATTATAAAAACGTAATTAGCATATTATATCACCTCGAGTAACATATTATAAATTATCAATTTATTTATATTAGTTTTATTAAATTTATTAACAATTGAATCCCATTATTGATCAATAATACTATAAATATGATGAAATTTGATAGAATTTATGTTATTTTACTTGAATAATAATTGATATATGCATCAACGGATGACCCATTTCCATGAAAATAAATATGATTATCTATAAGAGATGTCTATTTTTAAATTTTTTTGTTCTTTTTAACACTACATTTATATAATTTTTTTAGATGTATTCTTCTACATATTAATTTGTGAATGCAAATTTTAATTGAATTTGTATTATTGTAATACATATATTATTAAAATGATCTAAAACATTGGATTATAAAAGTAAAAAATTATTCACATGTAATAATTCTGGATTTAGTAAAAGGTAAATTTAACATTATTTTCTATTTTAATGGTTTAATATGTATTAATATTAATTCCCTTTGAGGTCATGGATATAACAGGTGTGTCCATGGCCGGATTGGAGCTCAAAACCCATTTTTTCGGGTTAAATGTCATTATTTATGGTTAGTGAAAACCATGTGGGTTGAGTAAAATGATCCTGTACCTAGAGATATAATTATTATGGTGGGTTTTAGAATGTTTTTCATATGGTTAGTGAAACTGTGTATTTAAATTATGTGGGATCCCCTTCCCTACAGCTAACCTTTCATGGTTGGCACACAGTTTGTCAATTTGTTTTCCTAAACCGTGCAATGTCCAAATTTTGGTTACTAATACCAATTTACTTCAGTATTTTCTTATGATCTATTAATATTTTCACTCTATATTATATTTTAAGTATCTATTATCCCTTCATGTATATTCCGGGGTTTTAGGTAACTCCACAATTTATTCTATGATTCAAGTGTTTACCCTCTCATATGATCAACATTGGCGTATTATTAATTTATTTTTAGTCATTATTACTTCTTTTTTGTCAGAGTAGATCACTCATGTGGGGTGTGAATTGAGTGACTATAAAATTTCTATTAAATTTTTTTCTTTATAATAACATCCCTAATAAAAAAATCAAATTCATTTTTTAGTGAATTTAAAAAAGTCATCAATGTTTAATTAATTTCTCAAAAGATTTACTAGTTCTCTGTTTTACCAATCTAAATATTAGTCAATCATTTGAAACAAATGATATTAATCAAAATAGATATAAAAAATTTCTAAAATAATTGTAAATGTTTAGTTTTTATTAATGTGAAATTTACATAATTGATTAAAACACAAGACAAACAACACAATGGTTAAAACTAGAGGTTCAATCCCACACTGAAACATAGTCCTATACACTTGGTGATCACCTTCCATCAAGTATTTTATATTAATAATTTTTTGATCCACACCCTAGATTAGGGTTCACAATATCAAATAGGTCTATCCAGGTCACACTTGACATCTACCATAGTTATTCATGGGAAAACATTAAATAGGTCATAGAGGATATCTATCAAAGTTCTACATGGGATACAAGAGTATGAGGGGTTTGAGTGTGAGGATATTTTAGTATCCTTCTGTTATTCCCAGGAGGAAGTTTTTGTGATAGATATTGATATATACCCTACTCAAATAGTAAACACAATATCACAATAGATTTATAAAAAAATTATAGTGTTTAAAAATATCTGTGTGTTGTGTAGTAATGTTCTGGACACAATGGAATTAGAGAAAATGATATTTGAGTTCTCTTCTAGATGTTGGATCAAAAACAGAGAATGTTATTCTCAATAATCTAGATTCTAGGTGGGTAAAGGTTCTGCTCTTCAATGTCAGGATGTTCATCGAGCTTCTACAGGATGCAGCTTGTAATATTAAACTTCTTGTATACACAAGCTTCGAGTCCTTCTATTTTCAATATCTTGCGCATTCCAATAGCCATCCTTTTAATTTTCTAGATGATTATGTGTCTCTATTTTTAGGTTAATCCTATAATACTTTTATAAATCATGGTACAGTAGGCATGATGATATCCCCATGTTCATGTACCTTATACTATCTACGGATAGTCTTATAGACAACATTACAAAATTAAAGAAACATTAATTTTCCTAAATATTACCATTAGAAATAAATTTGAATTAATAATTTTTAAACTTTTATATATGATTATATGTGAGTAATAAGTGTCATTCTATCATCATCGGTGTGTTAACATTGGTTTGTCATATTTCATGGGTTATCTTCAGTGTGTGATCTTTGGTGCGTCACCTTCGATGCGCCATCTTTGGTCGGTCATCTTCGGTGTGTAATATTCGGTGTGTCATTATCTGTGTGTCAGCTTCAGTGTGTCATCTTCAGTTTGTCATCATTGGGGTGTCGTCTTCAGTGTTTCATCATTAGTGTGTCGTTTTCGGTGTGTCAAACATCGGTGTGTCGATCATCGGTGGGTCGAACAACGGTGTGTCGAACTTTAGTGTGTAGAACATTGGTGTGTCGAACATTGGTGTGTCGAACATCAGGGTGTGGAACATCTGTGTCAAACATCAGTGTGTTAAACATCGGTGTTTTAAACATTAGTGTGTCTAACATCGGTGCAGGTGACTCTGAAAAGCTTACCAAGTGTCTATATTACACATAACATTACTATATTATGTGACATCCAGAAATACATGTGAAATAGAATTTTAAACATATTTATTCATATATATAAATAGGGTATTTAGTTATTGAATTACATATTTTTTTATGAAATAATTTATTTACTTACATATATTAAATGGCATGTAATAGTTGAATCTTTAGATTGACATTATTTGTGATTATGAAAACTAATATATCATATAGGTTACAAAAATATCCCTATTTTTGATGATCCCAAATTATTGCATACATGTAAATATAAAAAATAATAACTATACATATCATAAGCTTCACTAAATTTGATTATTAAATATAACTAAATTCTTACCTTGTTTGTGTCTTTAAAACAATGGTCCCCCTTAATAAATGTATTTGATTAGTACATGCCAGGTGTCCTATGCCAGAATTTCTCCCCCTTAGATTAATAATGTATGCCTCTTATTTCTCCCCCTTTTGGGATTAGGGAAAAATAAAAGGAGAATGAAAAAAATGAAAATTGCATAAAAAAGAGAAGATTAAAAAAGAGTTAAATTACGAATAAAAATAGTACATTCAATAAAAACAAGACAAATCTCAATCAGAGATAAAATCCATCCCATAGGGTTTGGCTTCTGAGAGGAGTTTTCTATTATCTGAAGGATACTGACTAGGATATGAATGTTTGGGAGTGGAAAAGGGAATATGTGGTTTTAAGATAACACCAGGTAGATGAAAACCTATAAAAACATTGTCTTCAATACAATGCCTTCTCTTTTATAACACACGACTGGGATATTTATCTGTAATGACTAGTTGAATCTGGGAAAGAGCAAGAGATGTAGTCATTGGAGCAGTAAACCGAGAGAGAGTACCAATGAAATTTTCTGGAGGGACTAAAATTTCCTCAGCCTGGACATGTAGATATGGCTTAAGGAGGTTGATGAAATCATTGATGATTTCACCACCACATTGCATAGATTTCTCGTAGTCATCTTTATTCTCAATGAATTTATTCCTCAAAGGGGTAAAATATATGAATTGTGTATCATGTATATTGAATTCTTCTATGACTAGAGGTATTCTATGGTTTTATTCTCAAAACATGTTGTTATTTATCTTATCATTATTGGTATAAATCTTAGTAATGTACTTATCCACTTTTTCTCAAATATCTTTCTGATAATCAGAGGCTTCATTTTTGCACTTCCTGACCATATTGTACACTAGGTATGTATTTCTATGTACTTTTTCATGATTTTGTTGTTTTTGAACACTCTGAATATTATTATGTTCTTATCTCATCATATCATTGAGAAATTCCAAATCAACATTTTCACTTTTCCCACTCCTTATGATGGAATGGATAATAATCATTTTTCCAGGTTCCACTTTAAGTTTCTTATGATCTAAACATAGTAGATGTGTCAAAACGTTCATATTAAATTCCAGTACACTACTAAAGGAGGTCCTCAAATCCGAGGTTAAAGAATATAGCTCATTTTTCATGTTCATTAGTTCTTGTGTTAGCAAGGTATTATATCGAATGATGGTTTCTTCTATAGTAAAGATATTGGGTTGAATCTCCATGATCACCACCCTTGAATTCTCTGTTACATAAGAATATGAAATACTTATCAAAGTGGAGGATTCACTATGGGATCCAACTGAGGATTTCAATAAATGAAATATATCATTTTTTGGATTCCTCCAAATCAACCTTAGTGACATAGTCACTAGGAACTATTTGTACTACTGGCTCTACTGCTAGAGAAGAAACATGTGGAAAATGGTATACTTCATCATGGGCTTGTAGAGCTGGAGGAGGAGGAACCATCTCTTCATCTAAGTCATATTATAACAAATAACGAATGTAACCTGGATCATTATTTCATTCTCATGTATAAATCCAGTATCTTAAATAAACATTTTCAATTCGGATCCGTCTTCCTTGCAGATCAGGATTAAGTTCCACTTCATCAGCGTCTTCATCCTTTCCCCTAGACATAATGACATTTATGGGTACTAGAATCAAATGAGCTTGAGGTTAGACATGTGCTCAATCTACTTCATCTTCTCCAGGAACATCTTCCATTTGAGGCACTTGATCCCCAGATTCTTCCTCATGGAAACCAACTATAAGTTCATTTAATTCCTAAATTATTTCAGTATTTTAAGAATTAGGATAGGTTGATCTAGCTTCATGAGCAGAAACTCTATGATCAACATCTTCATGTTCAACATGATCATCACCTTTACAAGATCTATGTACAGATTCCTCACTATATCTAACAACTACTTGTTTTCCAAATTTTAAATAATCACTTACATTCCCATCATTTCCTCCGTCATCTTCATCACAGTCATCATCATCAGAATCCTCATCTAATTTACATACATAACATTCAACACCAGTAACCTCGGTCTCCTCCTCCTCATCATCACCAAATAAGGATTCTCTTGTGGGTAAGTCTAAAGGTGGACTAGTAGGTCCATAAGGTATGTCTTTGGGATATTAAGAAATATCAGGATCACTCTTGTCATCAAAAGTAGCTCCTTCTTTCCATGGCACTTCAGATTTAGCTTCATCATCAGAATAAATAGGTTCTTTTTCTGGGGTGGGACCTGGATCCACTTGATCCATTGGTCCGGTAGGATGCTCAATTGGATTTAAATCCTCATACAAAAATTCGTCATCACCTTCCTAGAATTTCATTCATGGATTCCAAAAGATCTTCATTATTTTAGAAATATGTTTTTGAAGACGGAAACCACTACATGCACTTATCACATCATATCCTTCTTCCACACAAACTAACCTTTTTAACATGGCAGAGAGCATCCAAGGATAGTAAAAAAATGCTACCTTCAAGGATGTATTTATCAAATTAGATACATGAACCATTAGATACCTACAAATATAATGCCCCATCCTTAATCCTTACTTAATCTTGAGTTATTACATGATTACACATTGAGTATCTTTTCAGGTTTAGAGTTTTAATGAATTAGATCATAAAACTTGCATTACATCCCATATTTAAACAAAGCGGTTACAATTAAATATAGTATTCATTTTTACCCATAAAAAGAAACATAATTAAAATATAACATGTGTAGAGACCCTAAGCTTGACGTACATGGATATTACATCACTTTGGCAGAATACTTAATACATAAAAATAACAAACACATAAGGATCGTAATAGTTTAGTGTCTTTGAAAACCTGGAACATAATCTTCTAATCGTGGTGAATGAGCTTCAACATCTCCCATAAAGATCTTCCACTTTATGTTTCCTGACCTAAAACCTTTCTTTTGATCCTAGGAGAAAATGAAACATAAAAAGGGTGAGCTAAAATGCTCAGTAAGGGTAATCATGGATAAAATAAAACATACCATATACATTGGAACTTAAAAACATGAACATAATGTTTAAACATTTAAAATCTTGAGCAACGACATAAAACATGGATGTACATAAGGCATAGATCATAATGGAACATAAACCATGATAAAATAGCATATGAATAAAACATGTAATTGTGGAATCCATTAAGCACATGTAATGATTTCCATAGTAGCCATGACATTTCTACCAAGACCAACTTAGTGATTCTGAATCGAGTTCACTCCTTGTTTCAGTCCTATAACACTGAACCAGATTAACTTACCGTTCCATCCACGTCTATCTCAAGAGATATAATATCATTACCCAATGCATTGGAGGGAGATATAGGTCCCACCCATCTCATAATTAAATCATTCTTATTTGTGTCATAAAATAAACATACATCATTCATAATAACCCAACGAATAAAATGGGTTTCATAAACATCATCCCATCATCACATAATCCATATAAAATAAATGGATATCATTTCATAAAAATAAAATTGAAACCATATAAATCATAGATACATTACACTTGAAACATACACATAGGAAATAATTTCATCTTATATGGAAAATGGTTTTGATAAAACACTTGAAATGAATTCTTGAGGAAAATATCATTTCTTCTTCAAAATCAATTTCTTTTCAGAAAACGTCATGCAATTATAAAAGAAATAGATTTTATTGAAAATTGTCATGAAATCTTTTAGAGGATGCTTCATGAAAATAAGGCTTTATAAAACCATAAAAATCCTTTCGTGCCGTATAAGCTAAAAAAACATTTTTTTCGTACTTTTTCCAGAAAGGTCAAAAATTACCTTGTAACGGAAAAAAAAGAACGATTCCTTACATACCATGTAGTAAAAGTCAAAAAATGGGTAAAAATTACTTTAAACATACATGAAAACACTTTTATAAAACATGGACATGCATGATAGAAATAACCCCAGTAAATACTTACGAATAAGCAATCTCAAATAAAAATGAGATTTGCAAAATTATCCCTTATCTTATGTCTGATCTGCTTCGTATGTATCCGAACCTCCTGTATAATGATTTAAATAATTTCATTGACTTATTAAAGAATCATATTCATTGTTATTATATCATATATGGTTCACTTATGACTTTATATTACCCGTTCTTTTGTAAATTCCATGTTAAAGAGTGTTTTGGGTAAAATCGTTTCATTTGTCGTCCGTGTTTTGACTTGTAATTATTCATTTGATTACATAGATCATGATTTCATAATTACAGAATATAAAACATGATTTATATATAATATATATTCAGAATATACATATATATAATAGATCGATAAATGGAAAGAAATACACCGTTCATGGAGACGGTAGGCCGTACGTACGCTTGAACGCTGTTTTCGTTTCCTTATTGAGTTGAATGGAATTAAGTAGATGACATACATATATAGATAAATCCAGTAGCTTTATAATGTCATATATTTAATTATTATTGCTTATATATACTTTATAATCATCCTTAAATGGTTAACATGGAGAATGAATCTCATCGCGTCATTGAGACGGTAGTCCGTACGTACGCACGAGAGATGATATCGTTTCCATAATTATTGAGTTGAATTGGAGTGGATGATACAATATATCAGAATCAGTATGATGTTATAATAACTATGTATATTTATTCTTTACACCATTATACACATCCATGTAAGGTGTTGGTGGAAAAACAGATTACACAACGGCATGGAGACGGTATTCCGTACGTACGCATGCGCGGTGATTTTGTTTTCCATAGGATAGATAGAAGGTGAAATGGGGTTGTTTCATTTTTATAATAAGAAATAATTATATTAGTTATACTTATTTTATTACTTTATAATGAAACAACTAAAGAGGAAGAAGGTGAAGAACAAAGAAGATTGAAAGAATCCGGAGAGGAAATTACCTCTTCTTCGATACGCCTCTTTGAAACCACCTCTTAGGGGCTTAAGATTGGTCATTAAAGTATAAATGAACCTCTAATATGTTTCTAGGGAAGTGGAGAAGATAATTTGGTAGGTTTTGGCTGATCTTGAAGGCTCAAATTTGTGTGAGGAGGAGAGGGAGTAGGTGCCCTTTTATAAGGGAGGAGAGGGGCACCTTTGGAATTCTTAACAATATTAATTTATAATAAATTTAACCCCACATAAAAACCACCAAAAATGACTCATATTCAAATATTAGATGATATAGGGATGTAATCTCATCAAAAAATCAAATTTATACATGTTTGGATTTTATTTTAAACCTTATCATTATGATTTATCCTTATTTAATCCATTTAAGTTTATTTTTGGTAATAAAATTCTAAATTCATAATTATAACAAATAATTACTTATTTGATGTGACTTTTCCATAATTGTTTACTTTATAACATTATAGACAATATAAATATAAATTTATAATTTTTAAATATTTTTTTGATTTTTAAAATTTTTTATAATATGTTATTTTTATAAAATAACAACAATGTCAATTTTGACACTATTCATTTATTTGAATTTAAATAAAATATATACAGAAGATATGTTTGAACTAAAATCATTAATAGATTCATAAAAAGTCATATTTTTCTATAAAAGTATTGGATCACATTAAATAGTTCATATAAAATTTATTTTATTATTTTTAAAACCATTTATTTGGTTTATCTATTAATAAAATAATTACAATAAAATTTTTGTATAAATATTTAATATACTGATTTGTTGCATAAAAATTTAAAAGAAAATCCTATGATGAAGATAAATCTATTACCTTTCACAATAATACTTGTACTCAAAATTATCATCTGAAAATCACAATATTTAAATTTTTATATGTATTAAATTATGAAGGTGACATCTTTGGCATCATTTAAAATAAAATAATATAAGTGCCATAATCGCATTTATAAGGATCCAAACGGTTATATATTAGGTCCTTGGATGATTAAGGTGTATCTATACACTACCAATATGATTTGGTAATGTTTGTGGGCCTTTTAATGGGTATTATTATTTCAATAAAAACAATATTACTTATTTTCCACTTAATAAATAATTTTTGTATCATTAATGTATCACCATTAATGAAAATTATTTAATCCCTAAAAATTATAAATAAATTATCATGATGTAGATAATTTTATTAGATTTCTGGATACTATTCATGTTCGATGTTTTATGATGTTTATCAGTAAATTAAAATTATTATACTTATAAGATTTAAGAGAGTGACATGTTGTCACTTTCTTTGGTTTTAATAATAATTATATAATTTTCATGGTCAAAAGTCCATAAAATTAATCTAATCTGACCCTTATTTGATATGGGTTTACTTGTAGCCATCACATAGAATTTTGGCATGCGTTAGGGTAATTTTATAATATTATATGTACCCTTAATTACCTGATTTACCTTTAACTATGGTAAATAAAATTTACCGTAGTTACTATTCATAATTCCCAAAAATTAAAAGAAGCCTATTAACATAATTTGGACCCATTGATTCCAAATATGAAATCCATTTTTCAAATTCAATACACAGAAGTTGCAGAAATTAAATTAAAATTAATCCCGTTGTCGAATGAAAACGAGTTTTTGTTTAAAACATTGCAAAAGATTGAATTGATTTAACCTACGAATTCAATGTAAAATCAATTATAATGACATAAATTATATTTAATGGTAAACATATATTCTATTTATACATTAAAACCATTCAATATTATAATTTAACCATATAAATTATTACAATTAAAAAAGTTGTTTTTCATTAAAATATAGCGTGTTTTTACTATTAATCAATATATGAAAGTTACCAGAATAATACGAAAAATTTATCCAATGTAAATTTTTATATCTCGATTCCAAAATAGAATTTTATTTTGTCAAATTGTACTTATAAACATGTCCAAAATTAGATTTAAAGTGGGTGCGCCATAAACGGCGGCAAAACTGCATTTTTTTAAAAATTCCTATTTTACACGAAATATTTATTTTGTTCTTACACCATGTCCTAGAAAATGTGTAAGATGAATAATAATGTTATAAAATTAAAATTTTAGTTAATACTATTCATAACGGATAGTTCATAATAATATTATAATAATATATCGTTGATTAATAAAACTCGGTATTGGGTACAACACACACTATCGAGGAAGGTCACGATTGCGTGTAATGCAAGCCAAGTCAGGGTTGCATGTTGTAAAAGAATCGTTCATTGTTTAGTATAATAGAATCCAACCATATTTAATTTATACATTTAATATATATATATATATACTCAATGTTGTGTAGAATAACTATTATCAAAATTTTGTGTAACACGATCCAAGAATAGTGTTGCATATACTGCAATCTAATACGGTGTTGCGTATAGCGCAAGGTAATATGGGTGTAGCATAAAACACAAGACATTAATTAAATTAAAATAATATTTTTCATAAAATCTCGGGGTGTTAGATTCTACCCCCCTTAAAATGAATTTCTCCCTCGAAATTCGTCGGGGTTATAAATGGTTTACTACTCGAAATTTTGTTTAATAGAAACCCACATCGTAAAAAGGAATACCAAAACATGGATTTAAAAACTAAAGTATGAAATGTAACGATTACCCAAATTAACTCATCACTGGGTTTCTACGTAGGTGAACATAGCTGAAAATATGGACATGGAAGAAAAATCTAACCATCATTTTCTGATGGAGAGTGGTAGAGAACATGGCTATGAAAAAGCCAACAATCACAAAGCTATTGATTTGTGATGATCTAAGGTACCATCTGATTCATCGAATATAAGGGAACTAGGACAAAATTTTTGGGTTTCAATACAATTTCCCTAAAGTTGATGAATTGAAAGAAATACTTTCATGATTTTGGTACAATCTTACTGTTGTTCATGAATTGAACAATTTCTACTTCATCCCTTAAAGAAATGAAGTTGAATTTGTTATTCGTGATGTGTTAGCAGATCATGTGATAGAATGATGTGTCATTCCATCTCTTTCAAACAAAAGGTTAGAAAAAGTTATAAGTCCATCTTATGGTTAGATTAATCGTATATGGTTCCAAAAATGAACTTATACTTCATATATCATACCGCTTAATAAAATAAAACTAGTTTATACTAACCAGGGACTTCTTGTAGGCCAATGGTAGGCGTTAAAGGCCAGCCGCACTTCAGTTGTGGGTTCGATTCCCACAGCCTTGTCCGACACGATGGGCTCTCGCCCGTCCTGCAGTTTTTCCTTTTTCTAAAACTACATTACTATATCATACCATCAATAATATCAAAAAAAAATGTTCTACCCTTAAAAATACTAACTTATGTCAAACATAATCCATTCCAATATTTAGGCTTATCCATAAAATTGCAGTCCATTGTCATATTATAGTGAAAACGATTACCAGAGATTTCATATAAGAAGCATGTTAATACCATCGTTGATCCCCATATATCATAAGATATGTCTTGTTGGTAAGATTACAAATGTTCGAAGGCCTTAATCATGTATTCTCTTGAAAAATGAATACCCATTGAACCTTAGTGAAAACATGAATGCAGTTAAAATTTAACACTTTCCACATACCAAAATCCTCAAAATTCTATATACTCAAACCATGATATCACTTAGTCCTTATATCAATCATGAGTTCATTAATACAATCAAACATCTCATTATCTTCTTATTCCTTCGTTACGTGCATATCATCTACTTTATAAAAATATCTGAAAAACATTCCATGGTGACTGGTACCATTCAACATATACATTCAAATAATTTTAGGAAAAACAATAGTGTAACAATCCTTAGATGTTTCTTTATTCCATAGTACCATAAACTATACAACATAACTCTCGATAAACATACAATCATTCCACTACCTTATAAAACAACCAACTGAGCATCAACACTTCTTTTAGCTCATATATCATTTGTAGTCTCCTCATCATTATCCACATAAATACTACCCATATGACCATGCTGATTCTATTCATGAGATTTTCCATTAGGGAATTGGTTTGCATAATGCCCGTACTTTCCACATTTAAAACATATAATCAATGTTGATGTCGCAGCAATACCATTATCCTAATCCATGGTGTTAACTTAACCTTTTCTTTTTCACTTACTGGATTTGTGTCCTTCTTTTCCACACCCAAAGAATCTTCCATTTCCTTTGAAACAATCTCCCTGATGCCTCTTCCCACATGATTTAAATGAGGGAAATTGAACTTTCTTTCTTCTATGATCATCATGAAACTCCATCTTTCTCTTATTATCTGAGTTAGGAAACTTACCAAAGTTGAGATTATTGATAATATTATGAGATTGCTGATTAGGCATAATAACGATGTTTGGACTTCCAAATCCCATTTCATTTGGTTTCTCATGAAGAAAATCATTCCATTGTCCGTCATTCCTCCATTATCATGAATCTTCCTGTTTCCAGGCATTTTCTGAAACCCAAAAAGAATAGTGTGAGAGGAAAAAATAATGCTAGGGAAAACAACATAGTAAATGGGGAGCACCCTCAATATCTAACATCTTAGGTTAAATTCTAATATTGTTTCCATAGTTCTAGGACTATATCCTATATGTATTCTTATCCTTAGGTACATCCCTAGACATACCTTAGAAATATCTCTAGGGATCTCACTAACGTTTTCGCATCCTAGTTTCCAATGGTTGACTAAACCTTTCCTCTGATACCAACTATAGAGACCCTAATCATGACATAAATGGATATTAAATCACTTTAGCAGAATACTTAATACATAACAATAACAGACACACAAGGATCGTAATAGTTTAGTGTCTTTGGAAACTTGGAACGTAATCTTCTAATCGGGGCGAAAGATCTTCAACATCTCCCATAAAGATCTTCCACTTTTTTTTCCTGACCTAAAACCATTCTTTTGATCCTGGGGGAAAATAAAACATAAAAAGGGTGATCTCAAATTCTCATTAAGGGTAAGCATGGATAAAATAAAACATAACATATACATTGGAACTTAAAAACATGAACATAATGTTTAAACATTTAAAAGCTTGAGAAAACGACATAAAACATGGAAGTACATAAGGCATAGACCATAATGGAACATAAACCATGATAAAATAGAATGGGAATAAAACATTTAATTGTGGTATCCATTAAGCACATGTAATGATTTCTATAGTTGCCAAGACATTGTATCCAAGACCATCATAGTGGACAAAGTCCCATTCTGAATCGAGTTCACTCCTCGTGTCAGTCCTGTAACACTGAACCAGATTAAATTACCATTCCAGCCATGTCTATCTCATGAGATATAAAATCTTTACCCAATGCATTTGAGGGATATATAGGTCTCAACCATCTCATAATGAATTCATTCTTACTTGTGCCATAAAATAAACATACATCATTCATAATAACCCATCGAATAAAATGGGTTTCATAAACATCATCCCATCATCACATAATCCATATAAAAAATGGATATCATTTCATAAAAAGAAAAGTGAAACCATGTAAATCATAGAAACATTAAAGTTGAAACATACACATATGAAATAATTTCATCTTAGATGGAAAATGGTTTTGATAAAACACTTGAAATGAATTCTTGAGGAAAATATCTTTTCTTCTTCAAAATCAATTTCTTTTCACAAAACATCCTGAAATTTTAAAAGAAATAGATTTTGTTGAAAATAGTCATGAAATATTTTGGAGGAAGCTTCATGAAAATAAGGATTTATAAAACCGTAAAAATCCGTTCGTGATGTATAAGTTAATAAAAACATTCTTTTCGTACTTTTGCCAGAAAAGTCAAAAAGTACCTCGTAACGTAAACAAAAGAAAGATTCCTTACATACCATGTAGTAAAAGTCAAAAATGGGTAAAAGGAATTTAAACATACATGAAAACACTTTTATAAAACATGGACATGGATGATAGAAATAACCCTAATAATACTTACGAATAATCAATCTCGGATAAAAATGAGATTTGCAAAATTATCCCTTACCTTATGTCCGATATGCTTCATATGTATCCAAAACTCCTGTATAATGATTTAAATAATGTCATTTACTTATTACAGAATCATATTCATTGTTATGATATCATATATGGTTCACTTATGACTTTATATTACCCGTTCTTTTGTAAATTCCATGTTAAAGAGTGTTTTGGGTAAAATCGTTTCATTTGTCGTCTGTGTTTGGACTTGTAATTATTCATATGATTACTTAGATCACGATTTCATAAGTCCAGAATATAAAACATGATTTATATATAATATATATTAAGAATATACATATATTCAATACATCGATAAATGGAAAGAAATACACCGTTCATGGAGATGGTAGGCCGTACGTACGTTTGAACACTGTTTTCATTTCCTTATTGTGTTGAATGGAATTAAGTAGATGACATACATATATAAATATATTCAGTAGCTTTATAATGTCATATATTTCATTATTATTTCTTATATATACTTTATAATCATTCTTAAATGGTTAACATGGAGAATGAATCTCATCGCGTCGTGGAGACGGTAGTCCATACGTACGCACAAGCGATGATATCATTTCCATAATTATTGAATTGAATTGGAGTGGATGATACAATATATCAGAATCAGTATGATGTTATAATAACTATGTATAGTTATTATTTACACCATTATACCCATCCATGTATGGTGTTGGTGGAAAAACAGATTACACCACGGCGTGGAGACAGTATTCCGTACGTACGCACGCACGGTGATTTTGTTTTCCGTAGGATGGATAGAAGGTGAAATGGGGTTGTTTCATATTTATAATAACAAATCAGTATATTATTGATACTGATGTTATTTCTTTATAATTAAACAACTAAAGAATAATAAGTTTAAGAAGAAAGAAGCTTGAAAGAATCGGGAGTAGAAATTACCACTTTTTCGATACGCTTCTTTGAAACCTCCTCTTAGGGCACTAAGATTGGTCTTTAAAGTATACCAGAACCTCCAGGATGTTTGTAGGGAAGTGGATAAGATAATTTGGTAGGGGTTGGCCGAGCTTGAAGGCTCAAATTGGTGTGAGGTGGAGAGGGAAGAGGTGCCCTTTTATAAGGGAGGATAGGGGGACCTTTGGAATTCTTAAAAATATTAATTTATAATAAATCTAACCCGACATAAAAACCTCATCAAATGACTCATATTCAATGATTAGATGACATAAGGTTGTAATCGCATCAACAAATCAAATTTAGACATGTTTGGATCTTATTTTAGACCTTATCATTTTGATTTATCCTTATTTAATCCATTTAAGTTTATTTGTGGTAATAAAATTATAAATTTTAAATTATAACAAATATTTACTTATTTGTTGTGAATTTTCCATAATTGTTTAATTTATAACATTATATACCATATAAAATTAAATATCTAACTTTTAAATATTTTTGTGATATTTAAAAAATTTTATAATATTTTATTTTTATAAAATAACAATAGTGTCAATTTTGACACTATTCATTTATTTTAATTTAAATAAAATATATACAGACGATATGTTCAAAATAAAAGCTTTAATAGATTCATAAAAGGTCACATGTATCCATAAAATTATTGGATCACATTAAATAGTTCATATAATATTTATTTTAGTATTTTCAAAACCATTTATTTGGTTTATCTCTTAATAAAATAATTACTACCACATTTTTGTATAATTATTTAATATACTGATTTGTTTCATAAAAATTTAAAATAAAATACTATAAGGAAGATAAATCTATTTAATTTCACAATATTAATTTTAATCTAATTTATCATCTTAAAATAATAATATTTAAATTGTTATATTTATTAAATTATGAAGGTGACAACTTTGGCATAATTTAAAATAAAATAATATAACTGTCATAATCAATTTTATAAGGATCCAAACGGTTATATATTAAGTAATTGGATTATTAAGGTGTATATATACACTACCAATATGTTTTGGTCAGGTTTTTGGGCCTTTTATTGGGTATTATTGTTTCAATAAAAAATATATTACTTATTTACCACTTAATAAATAATTTTTGTATCATTAATGTATCACCATTAATGAAAATTATTTAATCCCTAAAAATTCTAAATAAATTATAATGATGTAGATAATTTTATTATATTTCTAGAGACTATTCCGGTTCGAAGTTGGATGATTTTTATCACTAAATTAAAATTATTATACTTATAATATTTAAGAGAGTGACATGTTGTCACTTTCTTTGGTTTTAATAATAATTAAATTATTTTCATGGTCAAAAGCCCATAAAATGAATCTAATCTGACCATTAGTTGATATGGGTTTACTTTTATCCATCCAATAGAAATTTGGAATGTGTTAGGGTAATTTTATGATATTATATTTACCATTAATTACCCGATTTACCTTTAACTATGGTAAATAAAAATTACCATAGTTACTATTCATACTTTCCAAAAATAAAAAGTAGCCTATTAACATAATTTGGACCCACTGATTCCATATATGGAATCCATTATTTAAAATTCAATACACAGATGTTGCGGAAAATAAATTAAAATTAATCCTGTTGTCGAATGAAAACGGGTTTTTGTTTAAAACATTGCAAAAGATTGAATAGATTTAACCTACGAATTCAATGGAAAATCAATGCTAATGACATAAATTGTATTAAATGGTAAAAATAAATTCTATTTATACTTTAAAACCATTCAATATTATAATTTAACCAGATAAATTATTACGATGAAAAAAGTTGTTTTTAATTAAAATATAGCGTGTTTTTACTATTCATCAAAATATGAAAGTTACCAGAATAATACGAAAAATTTATCCAAAGTAAATTTTTATTTCATGATTCCAAAGAAGAATTTTATTTTGTCATATTGAAATTATAATCATGTCAAAAACTATATTTAAAGTGGGTGCACCATAAACGGTGGCAAAACTGCATTTTTTGAAAAATACCTATTTTACCCGAAAAATTTATTTTCTTCTTATACCATGTTCTAGAAAATGTGTAAGATTAATAATAATTTTATAAAATTAAAAATTTATTTAATACTATTAATAACAGCTAGTTCATAATAATATTATAATAATATATCGTTGTTTAGTAAAACCCGGTATTGCGTACAAGACACACTATCGAGGAAGGTCGTGATTGCGTGTAATGAAATTACTACAAACACGACCTTTATCAGCGCTAAAAATGGCCTTTATCAGTGCTAGAAAAGCGCTGATAAAACCATCGTAGATAAGGGGGGGGGGTCCCCTTTATCAGTGCTCCGAAAAGCGCTGATATAGGACCCCTTTATCAGCGCTAAAAAAGCGTTGATAAAAGGGGTCTTTTATCAGCGCAAACAAAAAGCGCTGATAAAAGTACCCATTTATCAGCGCTTTTTTTAGCGCTGATAAAAGGGTCCTATATCAGCGCTCCCTTTATCAGTGCTCTCGTTTTAGCGCTCATAATGGACCCTTTTATCAGCCCTTTTAAAAAAGCGCTGATAAAAGTTAAAAAAAATAAAAAAATTAAAAAAATTTAAAAAATATTAAAAAAAATTAAAAAATACTGCCAATCGGGGGGGATTTTATAGATCTTGAACCCCCCATTTTACAGCGCTTTTCGGCCCCTATAAAACAACCCACGCACCCCCCCACCACCCTGTATCAGTGCTTGCTCCAATATTCCCCATGCACGCGCACCCATGTCTCCACCAGGATTTGAACTCGAGACCTCCCCCCTGCGCACCTAAGCCCTTACCACTACTCTATTATGATTTGCATTCCAATTCATGATATCTCTCTCTATATATAATTATATATTTAGTTATATTTATTCATATAGTAATATATATTTATATTAATATATATATATAGTTATATTATATTATATATATAGTTATATTATAATATATATATAGTTATATTATAATATATATAGTATTATTAAAATATATATATAGTGGTATTAATATATATCTATATCTATATATATATATATTTAGTTATATTTATTCGTATAGTAATATATATTTATATTAATATATATTTATATTAACATATATATAGTTATATTAACATATATATATTTATATTAACATATATATAGTTATATGAATATATATTTTTATAGTTATATTAAGATATATATATATAGTGATATTAATATATATATTTATGGTGATATTAATATATATATATTTATAGTAATACTAATATATATATATGTAGTTATATTAATATATATATAGTTATTAGATTAATATATATATAGTTAGATTAATATATATATATATATATATATATAGTTAGATTAGTATATAGGTATATAAATATTCATATATTGGTATTTTAAATAAAATCGATATTAGTTATTATTTAGATAAAGCTAATATATTTTATATGTAAATATGTATAATTATTTATTTAAAAAATTTAATTTTTAGGTGCGAATATATAAAAAATATGTACATATAGTTATATATTTGATTATAAATAGCAGTTCATTATGAAAAAGGATGAAATTTAAAAGACATAATATCAATATAAATGTAATACCTTGGAATAAATTTAGTCCCCACCAAGAAAAGCCAATAATACCCCCTTAAACGAGTTTGAAAATCCACAAAATGTTAAAACATCTGGGTACCCCGACAAAAAACTCAGTTTTGGAGGACTTTTGGGCCACTTTTGGCCTCGAAAAACGCTTTACCGGGTCCCCCCATGTCACAGCAACGTAGAGCTCATCGCAGGCTTCGATTTGATATGTGGTAGAGCTCAAACAGACACCCGGATCAAAAGTTATGGTCGTTTGAAGTTTGAGTTGCGTTTTCAACATATTTTGGATCTTTTTTTAATTTTTTTAATTTTTTAAGTCCTCAAATTTTTATTAAATGACTATTAATCCATTATGATTATCAAAATATTAATTAAAAATATTATTTTAATTTTTTAAGAAGTCATTTTCACTTAATATCTTAAATATTATGTATAATAAGTGTAAATGTACATTTATACTTATCTAAAATATATTTAAAAAATATATATTATATTTATATAACAATATAACTATATTAATATATTAATATATTTTTAATTTTTTTTTGAAGCCGACCCTTTATCAGTGCTAAAAAAAGTGCTGATAAAGGCCCCCCTTTATCAGCGCTACTAAGAAAGCGCTGATAAAGGGGGGCACTTTATATACGCTACTAATCAAGCGCTGATAAAGGGGGGCACTTTATCAGTGCTTTTTCGTTAGCACTGATAAAGGGGGGCGCTGCGAAAAACTATTTTTGTGGTAAGTCATGGTTGCGTGTTGTGAAAGAATCCTTCGTTGTTTCGTATAACAGAATCCGACCATATTTCATTTATACATTGAATATATATATATATACTCAATGTTGCGTAGAATAACTGTTTTCAAAATTGTGTGTAACACGATCCAAGAATAGTGTTGCGTATACTGCAAGCTAATACGGTGTTGCGTATAGCGCAAGGTAATCTTGGTGTAGCATACAACACAAGACATTAATGAAATTAAAAGAACATTTTTCATAAATTCTCGGGGTGTTACAACATGTATTCTTTCATGACACTTCCTTGACACTATCATCATATCATGAACCTTTCCCTTGACCTGTGAAAAACATTAAAAAAACATGGGATGAGCCTAAAAAGCTTAGTAAGGGATATAAAAATATGGAAAGGAAACATGAGTACATATATACATAAGTGTGAAATCATACTTTACCCATAAAACATAAGCACTTTAATATACCTCATCAAATCATGAATAAATCAAAGAAATCATAAGACATAAAGGTAATATGAGGCATTCATAACATTTTTACGTAGGGAGTAACCCACTTGGTTACGTTTGGAATACCCATCACAATATATTCCCTAAATCTTTTCAGATAAACCTCAACGTTTAACCCCTTCACTTTACCCAATGCATTGGAGAGCTATATCGGGCTCACCCGCCCTTAGTTTATCATGGAACAACCCATCTTCATAATAATTCCCAAGAACCATAACATAATCGTATCACATAAAACATACATAAAGGAAACATAACATTTCCACATTTCAATCACAAGATATAAATACAACACATTGATATAATATAAACATAATGAAAACCATTTTCAATACCAAAATAAAAGAAAAGTAAAACATGGTATTTATTTTTCTTTTAAATAAAGGTATGTCTTGTAGAGGAAGTCGAAACTCATAGAATGGCCACGGTGGCGGAAAAGCTGTTGTCACCGCATACGTATGACAAAAACATTCCCTTTTGTCGTTTAGTAAAACGCTTCGTATAAAAAATATTCCTTTTGGATAAACGTAAAAGTCTAAGGGGTTTATACACCGTATAAAAGAATGTTGTGTATAAAACATAATATGCCTTAATGAAAGGAGATTGAGACGAAGTCCCATACCTCGGGTCCGACTTGACTCGATCGTTCATTAACGTCCTGAATAATAAACTTGAGATAATGTATACTTGTTTAAGAACCTTTTTCAAGTTCATTATTCTTTTAATATCAATTATTTCCATGTCATTAACACTATGTAATTATTTTAGTTAATAACGGTCGTTTTAACGATCATTGGTACTTGAGTCAAAAATAAACTCTATATAATTACATATTTTTCATGTATCCATTATATCCAGAGTTATACTCATGATTTAGATATCATATATATAATATATTTCCATTATATACATTCATTTATAATATTACATAACTTTTAGAGGTCATAAATGAAATGTATCGTTCAAGGAGACGGTAAGCTGTACGTATGCATGACGCTACTTTAATTTCTATTTCGTATTTTATGAAATGGAATCATAATGATATATAGTTATATTATAATTCCAGTATAATATCATACATAATATCATTAATTAAATCCTTTATACGTCCCACATATGGCATTAACGAATCAAATCACTTTGAGGGGGCGGTAGTCCGCACTTTCTAAAATGAAGATATCACATTTGCCCATAATGGAAACCATAATGGTATTCCATAAATGAAAAATAAAGAAGCATAAATAAAACATAAACATATTTTATATCATATATAAATATAGTTTCATATTAATGGCCACCTTTGAAGGTGTTAAAAGAATATTGAACAATCATCATTTCGTGTGGCAGAAATTCACCATCCACAGAAATATTATGTTCTTTAACCATTAGATGTAGGTTTGTGTAAGTGTAGCTCGAATACTTCTTATAACAACATCCTAGTATATTGGAGATACTGTTTTTGTTACAAAAGAAAGGAATAAATATATTTTAGAGGGTTGGAGAAGAAAAATAAAACATAAGAACACAGGAGAAAACACTACCTTTAAAACAGGTAACTCTTTTTGATTTGAACCCAAAGGCTTCCTTGAGAAGACTTCTGTCCAAAGTGAGGCTTCTAATAGTTATAGAGGGATGTGAAGAGACAAAATGGGCAGGTGTTGGCCCAACAAAATTATTTGGAACTGTGGGTAAGGTGGTAGAGGTGAGGCATTTTATAAGAGGATAGGAGGGGCACTCTTGGAAAGGTATAAAAGGATACTTTATTATAAAATTATTTTTGGATTTAAAAGGTCCCAAAATTATTTATTTCGATGATAAGATGATAATAGTTTGAAATACACCCATCCAATATGTTTTTGACATGTTTAGGTCTTAGATTTTACATTATCTTTTCATTTTATTTAAATCGTTAAATAATGAGCTCATCATTGCATCATCATGGTGTCATAAATAATTTAATTTATTTAATGTCTAAAACATTTACAAAAAACTACTATGATGTAGGAAATCTTTTTAGCTTTCTAATGAATACATATAGTCAAAAATATGACTTTTATAACCCCATATAATTTTTTTTAGTAAAACAACCCATGTTTGTGACATTTTTGCTTTTACATTAAATAAAAATAATAAATGTCTTTATCTTACCCAAGTGGCTCCATGGGGTCCCAAAAATCGTCCAATGGGTTGTATTGGTCGGCCATGACACATCCAATAAGGGTAGGACATGTGTTAAGTTCATTTCATATTATTAAAACATTATTCTTACCTTAAATTACACTAATTACCTCTAATCACGATTAAAAACTTAAAAATTACTATTCACCAAAAAAATTATTTTATTCCCATTGAACCAAATTTTACTTCTTAATGACAACCATGTATGTCGGATTTTTTTAAATTCAAAACACAGAGGTGATAAAATTTCATTTAAACGAAAAATCAATTTTTTAAGTACCACTTAGTGGTTTAACAATACATCAAAAATTGATGTTTTTCAGGAAAATACCAAAACATCACCCAAAGATATATTTGATATTACGAATTCAAAAATAATGTCTATTTTAAAAAATTAAAAACATATACGTTGCATTAATTAATTTAATGATTAATTCCCGCTGTCAGAGAAAATAACGTGTTTTTATGAAACAATATGTATCAAAAGAATGACACTAGTTTAAGTCCAATTTCAAAGTGAAAATAATTCCAACAACCACTATTGGATTAAATGGTAAAAATATATTCTAATTTAACTTTAAAACCAATTCAAAAGATAATATAATAATATAAATAAATTAGATTAAAAAGAGGTTTTGAATTAAAATACAACATTTTTCACTATTAATTAAAAAATGAACTTTATCGGAAAAATACCAAAAATTTTCCCTAAGTAAATTTCAATGTCCCAATCATATGGAATAAGATTATTTCGACAAATAGAGCTTATAAATTTGTCAAAAGTTTGATTTAAATATGGTTTTCCATTAAAAGTTAGTAAAACAATCTTTTAAAAATATTTGTGTGTTCCATGATTAAGAATGGATTTATTCTCATTTTAAGCCTCTAAAACAATATCTAATTAATTAATAGACATAGATAAAAATATATATTATTCATTACTTACATGGGATGTTACATCCTTCCCCCCTTTAGAAAATTGCGTCCCCACAATTTATTTACTTATCGAATAAGTGGGGGTATTTATCCGTCATTGCATTTTCAGATTCCCATGTTGCCTCTTCAATAATGTGGTTTTTCCACAAAACCGTTAACTGATTAATCACCTTATTCCGTAACACGTGCTCCCTATGGTCAATAATCTGGACCGATTGTTCCTCATAAGATAGGTTCTCTTCCAGCTGAACTACCTATGGACTCAAAACATGATATGGATCTAGCATGTACTTCCTTAACATTGAAACATGAAAAACATTATGTACCTGAGATAAACTCGGAGGTAAAGCCACTCGGTATGCAACTAATACAACTCTCTCCATAATTTCAAATGGTCCAATGAACCTTGGAATCAACTTTCCTTTCTTACCAAATCTCATCACACTTTTCCATGGTGAGACTTTGAGAAAAACATGATCACCGACCTCAAAAGAGAAATCCTTCCACCTATTGTCCGCATAACTCTTCCGCCTACTTTGAGCTGTTCTCATGTGTTTCTGTATCAGCTGAACTTTTTCTGCCAAATCTTCTACCAATTTTGGTCTGATCAGCTTCCTTTCTCCCACTTCATCCATGAAATATGGAGTTCGACACCGCTTCCCATATAATGCCTCAAACGGTTCCATCTGTATACTGGAATGAAAACTGTTATTATATGAAAATTCAACCAACGAATGATGTTGGTCCCAACATCCCTGATAATCCATCGAACAAGCACGTAGCATATCCTCCAAAGTTTTAATTGTTCGTTCTGACTCCCCATATGATTGAGGATGAAAAGTTTTACTAAAATTTAATTCGTCACCGAACGACTTCTGAAGGCCTTTAAAAAAGTTAGAAGTAAACCTGGGATCAAGATCAGATACAATGGAGAGAGTAACTCCATGAAACCTGACTATCTCTTTAAGATAAAAACGGGAAAGTTGATCTAGGTAAAAGGTATCTCGTATAGCAAGGAAATGAGCAGATTTAGTCAACCGATCAACAATAACCAAGACTGCATTATTACATTGAGATGTCTTTTGTAATCCCTCAACAAAGTCCATGGATATATTTTCCCATTTCCACTCTAGCACTGGTAAAGGATGAAGCGTCCCTTTAGGTAACTGTCACTCTGCTTTAACCTGCTAACAAGTCAAACACTACATTGTAAAATCAGCAATATCTCTTTTCATTCCATCCCACCGGTAATACTACCACAGATCTATGTACATTTTAGTACTACCAGGATGAACTGAAAAAAGAGAACTATGAGCTTCACATAACAACTCTCTCTTCAACTGTGAATCACAAGGCACACACAATCTCTTCCCAAATCTCAAAACACAATCATTATCAATGTTGAATTCAGACAACTTACCCTTCTGAACCAGCTCTACCTTTTTCTGCAACACGCTGTCTTGGTTCTGTGTTTGCTTGATTCTGTCTGATAGAGAAGATTTCATTGATACCTGAAACAAAATTGATGAAAATCCTGCACCAAAAACTTCAATGCCAAAGTTCATCAAATCCTTAACCAAAGGATCATGTTCCAAACCCAAAATTGTTAATGAATCATTATTTTTTCGACTCAAAGCATCAGCCACATTATTTGCTTTTCTTGGATGGTAATGAATTGTAGAATCATAATCCTTGATTAATTCCAGCCATCTCCTTTGTGTCATGTTCAATTAATTTTGAGTGAATATATACTTTAAAATTTTGTGATCGGTATATATTTCACACTTTACTCCATAAAAATGATGCCTCTAAATTTTTAAAGAGAAAACAACCGAAACTAATTCCAAATCAGGTGTAGGATAATTTACCTCAAGAGTTTTCAACTAACGTGAAGCATAAGCAATTACCTGATCATTCTGCATTAGGACACAACCAAGTACTTTCAATGAAGCATCGTTGTAGATAACAAACTCCCCATTCCTGGAAGGTAGTGCCAAAACTAGATCATTCACCAATATTATTTTCAATTCCTGAAAACAAACATCATATTCGTTTGTCCAGATAAACATAACACCCTTCTGAGTTAGCTTAGTCATTGGACTAGATAACCGTGAAAAATTTCTAACAAACCTTCGGTAATATCCTGCCAAACCAAGGAAACTACGAATCTCAGTTACATTTGTGGGTCTTGGCCATTCTTCAACAACCTTTTTTCTATAGGATCAACGGTTATCCCATCTTTAGAAACAATGTGACCAAGGAATGAAACTTGTGGCAACCAAACCTCACACTTGCTGAATTTCCCATACAATTTCTTTTCATTTATGGTTTTCAAAATAACCCTTAAATGTTATTCATTCTCTTCTTAACTTTTAGAAAACACCCAAATATCATCAATAAAAACAACCAATATTTTTCACCTGAGTCAACTGAGCCATCATTGCAACAAACTGTTTAGTTTTGATTTTGACCATCTTAGGATACTGATTTGAAAGGTCATTTCCCTCTATATGCCTTCCCAAAAAATTTATTTTGTTTCCTCTATGAAAAACCATTTTTATCACAAAAATATCTTATGTGAAGAAACATGTTAATCATTAAATTCTATATCATTTCAATTTGACCATAAAAAAATATTTTTGGATAATTATTTAATAGAATTCTAACTCCTAATATTATCTAAACTAACTTCTGATACCAACTATACTGCCCCAGCCTTAAAACTTACTTAATCTAGAGTTATTAGAAGAGTACACATTGTGGATATTTTTAGGTTTATAGTTTTATAGAATTATATCATAAAAAATGAATTACATCCCATATTTAAACAATGCGGTTACAATAAAAGATAGTATTCATTTTTTCCCATAAACGGAAAGATATTTAAAATAAAACATGGATTCTTTCTTAACACTTGACACTATCATCATATCATGCACCTCTCCCTTGACCTGTGAAAAACATTTCAAAACTTGGGATGAGAATAAAAATCTCAACAAGGGATATAAAAATTTATTAAGGAAACATGAGAACATATATACATAAGAATTAAATCATACTTTACCCATAGAACATAAGCACTTTAACATACCTCATCAAATCATGAATAAATCATATAAATAATAAGACATAAAGGTAACTTGAGGAATTTATAACATTGTTACGTAGGGAGTAAACCTCTTGGTTACATTTGAAATACCCATCACAATATATTCCCTAAATCTCTCTGGAGAAACCTCAATGTTTAACCCCTTCGCGTTACCCAATGCATTGGAGAGCTATATCGGGCTCACCCACCCTTAGTTTATCACGGAACCACCCATCTTCATAATAATTCCCAAGAACCATAACATAATCGTATCATATGAAACATACATAAAGGAAACATAACATTTCCACATTTAAATCACAAGATATCAATACAACACATTGATATAATAGAAACATTATAAAAACCATTTTCAATACCAAAATAAAAGAAAAGTAAAAAATGGTATTTATTTTTATTTTAAAAAAAGTTATGGCTTGTAGAGGAAGCCAAAACTCAAATAATGGTCACAGCGGCGAAGAAGTCGTTGTCGCATCATACGTACAACAAAAACATTCCCTTTTGTCATTTAGTAAAACGCTTCGTATAAAAAATATTCCTTTTGGATAAATGTAAAAGTCAAAGGAGTTTACACTCCTTATAAAATAAAGTTGTGTATAAAACATAATATGCCTCAATGAAAGGATATTGAGACGAAGTCCCATACTTCGGTTACGAATTGGCTCGATCGTTATTTAACACCCTAAATAATAAAATTGAGTTAATTTATACTTGTTTAAGAACAATTTTCAAGTTCATTATTCCTTTTATATCACTTATTTCCATGTCATGAACACTATGTAATTATTTAAGTTAATAACTATCGTTTTAACGATCATTAATACTTGATTCAAAATAAACTCTCTATAATTACAAGTTTTTCATGTATCCATTATATCCATAGTTATAATCCTGATTTATATATCATATATATAATATATATCCATTATATACATGAATTTATAATATTACATAATGTTTAGAGGTAATAAATGAAATGCATCGTTTATGGAGACGGTAAGCCGTACGTACGCATGAACACTACTTTCATTTCTATTTCGTATTTTATGGAATGGAATTGTAACACCCCAAGATTTCATAGTGTGTTATTTCTTCAAAATAATTCAATAACTTGCACTACACGCAACACCGAGTTCAATTGCACCATGACTTACCAAAAAAAAGCCATTAAAAGAGGTCATGAATAGCATTAACTACATTTTTAACTTTATATAATCCTTATAATTTTAGAATCCATATTATGAGTTTCTTAGTCATAATGCAAGAACAGATTCATTTTCAGTATTGCAATTTTATCAACTTTTGATAGTGAAACCTTTTTAAATACAATATTTTAAACTTTTTGACTAAATGGAGACATCAAAAAAATTTAAAATGAAACATCCCAAGCTTCCACGGTACGCTTTCCTTTGAATAAAACAGTAGCGTGTGTTGTACGCAACGTCGAGTTTTAACACACACCACAACCGATCAAACTAGCCGTTATGAATAGTAATACCTAAATTTTGAAATTATATATATTTTATATTTTGAAATGGACTTAATTTTTGGATTCGGAATATCTAATTTAGCCTAAGGTGAAATTTTGGTACATTTCGGATAACTTTCATATTTTGATGAATAGTGAAAATTACTAAATTTTAATTAAAAACAACTTTTTTAATCAAAATAATTAATAGTGATAAATTATGAATTTGAGTGGTTTTAAAGTATATTTAGAATATATTTTTACCATTTAATATAATGTTGGTCATTGGACATAATTTTACAATTAAACCGAACATAAACGAGTGTCAATCTTTTGATAGTTATTATCTTTTAAGAACACACTTTTTGTTTTGACAGCGGGAATTAATTTTAAATTAATTTCTGCCACTTCTGTGTTTTGAATTTAGGAAAATGGATTCTATATTTGGAATCAGGATGTTAAAATTGTGTAAATAGGTAACTTTTATTTTTATACATTTTGAATAATTACTGCGGTAAATATTTTATTTACCATGGTTAAGGGTAAATCCGGTAAATAAGGGTTAAAATATAATATTATAATAATACTAAATTACCCTAAAACGTGTCTTAACCCTATTGGTTGATACATGGTCGACCATGTGAATCTTTGGGTCTATTTTTGGACCCCATGGATCCACTTGTAAGTGATAATGACACTTTATTTTAATTAAGTCAAAATGAATACAAAAATGACACAAGCATATATCTTTTAGAAAAACAATTGTTACATAGGGTTATATAAGTTGGATTTTAGATTATAAATATTAATTAGAAAGATAAAAAGATTTCCTACATAATGATATTTTATGTATAATTTTTAGACATTAAATAATTTATTTTATTTATGACACAATGATGATGCAGTAATTACTATAATAGTGAAAAACTAAAATAATTGATATTATAAATACCCAAACAAATATAATATGAAACTTTTAATGAATTAAAATAATTTTATAGGATAATATGATATATTAGGATTGATTTAATTGACATTGTTCGAAGTAATCAATCTGTTATGAGTTTCACAAAAATCAACTATTGAATAGTGTCAAAATTTACATAAAAGAGTTCTTAAAACAAATATTATATTATTAATTGATATTAAATTCCTAAAAATCTAAGGTTCGGCCAAGAGACTTATATCATGATAGGTTCATCATTAATGTACCTCTTGGGGGTCTCTTGGATGTATATAGTAAGTTTATTAACCATATTATATAAAAATACAAAGAGACATTGTAAAAGTGAAACTAATTAACTTTGAGTCAATACTTAAAGATAAGGTTAATATAAGTACCCAAACCTGTCTAAATTCTATTGGATGAGTGGTTTGCGACCTATCCCCACCTTAACCTTTGAATAATCAACTTTTGAGCCATTAGAAACCGAATATGAATTTATTATAAATTAATATTTCTAGCTTTTCCAAAGGTGCCCCTCACCCCTCTTATAAAAGGGCACTCATCCTTCTCATTTCTTCACACCTTAAAAGCCTTTTGGTTCGGCCAAACTCTGCCCAAATACTCTCCCAACATCCCTCAATACAACCTAGAGGCCTTAGTTTGATCAGAAAGCCAACCTAAGGAGCCCTTTTGATCAAATCAAAAGGAAGAACCCGAAGAAGAGGTAATGATTTCACCACCCTTCTCCAAGTTCATTTCTTCTTCCACTTCTTCTTCCTTTTTTCTTACCATTCTAAAATAATAACTCCAGTATCTCACATATACTATGATGTTATTATAAATATGGTACAATCATATTCAGTATTCTATCCACCCTTTGAATAACATGTCACCATACATGCGTACGTACGGCTTACCGTCTCCACGTCGTGGTGTAATTGTTATTCAATATAATATTATTTGGATGGGTATAATAATGATGTGTAACTCATGTAAATAATAAATATAACATGTTAATGATTCTGTATATATGATATACCATCCATTTATATATTATTTTAATATCAATAAAATGATATTGTCGCTCGTGCGTACGTACGGACTACCGTCTCCACGAACGCGATGAGATTCATTCTCCATCGTATCCATTCAAGTATAATTATCATTTGATGATTTAAAAATGATGTTTAAGGACTGGATATCATTCTGGATATGAATAAGATACAACAACCAGGCTTATGTAACAAAACATATAAAAGAAAATGAGTAAGTTAACTCCCGAAACGACGATAATTCTAAGATATTATTAACAAATCAATGTTAAAAGATCATATATGATATCATATTAATATATATGATTCTTGTATAATTTAATAACAACTATTTCACCATTATACAGGAGGTTAACCTACCCCAACCAAGGAAAAGTACAAGGTAAGGGTTATTTCACAATCTCTTCATCATCCGAGGTTGTTTATACGTAATAATCTGCTGGGATATCTTTATCATCCACATCCATGTTTCTTAAAAATGTATTTCAAAACATTTTTGCTATTTACAAGAATATGGGTTAAAGTCATTTATACCCTTGTTTGACTTTTTATAAGAGGTTTATAAAGGAATCTTTCCATCGTTTTCCAAACAAGGTGATTTTTAACCTTTTCGACAAAATTAAGGTAATAATGTTCTTTTAACTTATACGGCGGCTGCGGCTATTTACCACCATTATAAAATTTTAAAAGCTTCCCTTACAATCTTACAAGGATATTTTCAAAGTAAATGTTTTATTTTATAATTATGTGACTTTTAAATTATTTCAAAATGAATATTTTAATAATTTTGGAAGGGTACTCTTTATCAAAATCAGAATTTTAAATGTTTTAAAGATTTATCTTTCTAAATATTTTTAATTAATGTCCATGTCTTCAAAATGGTTTTTAAGGATTTATTTATATGGACATGAATGTTTTTAAAATGTTAATTCCTTTCAAAAGTTTCAAAGTGGTATGGGACACTTTGATTTAAAATTCTCTTTTTAATTACTTCCTTTATAAATGTGTGACTTTTAAATGATTTCAAAAAAAGAGATATTTCTCTCAAATAGTTTTGATTTCATCTATGTCAACATCCTTTTATGGATTTTACGCTTATTTGAAGTTGGTTTATTATGATACAAAACTTCTATATTGTATTGAAGGTTTTGTGATATGTTTGACTGTGGATGTGCTATTTTTATACCATTCATAGTTTATGGTGAATGTATTGACATTTCGTATGCTAGTTTTAATACGAATGTTTATGTTATGTTTAAACCTTTTCATATGGGAATGCATTGGACTTAATATGTGACGGGTGGAGCCCGCTATAGCTCCTCGATGCATCAGTAGGTCTCATGAGACAAACTAGATTCTTGGCACAAGGCCTTGACAAAATATTATTTGTAGTCTTGGCATGAGGCCTTGACTATGTGGTTATGATAGTCTGGCATTATGCATTCCAACATTATGAAAGTGGTTATTGATTTTTGCATGTGATTATTCGATTAGTAGAATACCCATGTGAATAAGTAAATGGCATTATTTCATTTTATTTATGCCATACCATGTTGAAAGTTCATATTTAAAAGGCTTTTGTTTTAGTTATACATTGCCTTAAATGTTTATTCTTATTTATGAAAGTTTCCGCTATATTGTTATCCTTACTGGGCATTTGAGCTCACCCCTTTTCTATGTTTTATTTTTCCCAGGAAGTGAAGAAATAAATTATGAATGACCTGAAGGGATATTATGTGGGGATATGAGTGTGGATTATGGAGACATTATGTTGTTGTAGTAGTTTTTCATTTTATGATGTAATGTAAAACTTATGAATATATCTAGTATTTCCAAGGCTACTAAACCAATCGGTCTTTCGAGATTTGATCTTTCTTGTGATCATGCCAATGTTACGAAGTAATGCACCAACTCTGGGTAGCTGGGGTCGGGGCGTTACAGTTGGTATCAGAGGAAGTTTAGTACAAACCTTGGAAGATAGATTTAGATAAACTCTGATTAGAGCACGTAGACCTAAGATGAACTTTGAGGATTAGTATAGAAGAACTTCCTAGAATTTTGGTATTGTAGAGATTTTGTGAGTTTTCCAAGCAATACATCCCTGTCTGGATACGAGCAGGTAGAGGCGGCTCTGGCACAGATGTACCTAGGGGTAAAACCCGAAAACACCGCTTTGAGCTAGACTCGAACGGGAACTGGTGCACGACAACGGGCCTTGCTGCACTCTTGGTTACGACACTCCCGGGGGATATGCTTAGGATAACTCTCATTTTCATTACAAATCATTTTGAAGGGATTATGAGTATATAATTCCTCAAAGAAAACATTCTTATGATTATGTATTATATCCATAAATAGTTCAATTTATGTTAAGTGTTTTATAAGTATGGGATTATGTATTTTGATTCATAAACTGATCTAGTGTATGCCATTGTTTAGAAATGGCGCCCAGTAGAAGGAATGAGAACTCCAGAAATGCACATGATCCAAAGAGAAGGAAGGATCATATCTTTCATGGTCTTAAGCTAGAATTTATAAGAGAAATAGTCTCCCATGTATTATCATCATATGAAGAAATAACATCATGTGTTGATAAGATAAGTAAAGAGTTTACTGAGTCCTATGGCTTTGAAGGGAAGCAAGAGAAGAAAAGGATGGAAGAGAGAAAGATGGATAAAGGGAAGAGGGAAAAGAAGAATTTTCCCATATGTGGTAACTGTGGAAAGAAACACCCTGGAACTTGCCTGAAAGGAACTGGAGTTTGTTATAAGTGTGGAGGAAAAGGGCACAAAGTACGTGACTGCAAGGGTAAGAAAATGGTTTTAAATGTACAATGCTTCATTTGCAAGGAGTTTGGACACTACGCGAACCTATGTCCCAGTAATCAGACTATGCCGCAAATGATGTTATTGGATAATAATCAAGTTATGATACTACCACAGATGAAGAGGAATGATTAGAGTTCTTATGTTGATTATGTCAATTGAGTGTTGTATCAACAATGTACTTGTTATAATAATTATGGAGTATATAAGGATTGTACTGCAGTACTATTTCATTAAGGACTTGAGATGGTGTGGAACAAAGAAAAGTGACTCAGTAGTAGGTTAAATGTTTGGAAAATATATGGTTGAGAGAATGATAAACCATAATGTAGTTCTGATACCGAGGTAGTGATTTTGGAATAATACATGATTGCTTTGGATAAATTATATTGGATATTCTTGACTACCTTGGAACTGATTAATGATTTGTATATTCCATCATTGTTGGGGTTTAAAACATTTTAGGATTAATGAAGTATATCCAGCATTCTATATGGAATAAGGGAGCATGAATGTAATCAATAAGGAATATAGTAATACATGATGAAGGTATTCATTTTCTATTACGGGGTAAAAAGGATCTATATTATGTTTACCTTCCTTATAAATGTTGGACTGTGAGTTTAGACAGAAGTATTTTGGATAGTTCTAGTTTGGATTATTTTGGATTGCCATAAAAGGACAACCCGGAGGTCGGGCGGCAACCCGTCGCGTCCGACAAGGCTGCGAGACTTGAACCCGCAACCGAAGGGCGACAAGGGTGTATCACCTACCACTGTTCCACGAGATGTCCTGAATTAAATAATGTAGTTTTTTTTAAAAGATCTGGTAGATGAATTATAAATTCATTTATTTTGGAACCCTGTACGAATAGTATAAATAGAAAAAAAAATTACGTTCTATTATCTTTTAGAGTGAAAGATGAGTTTGTGGTAGAAATTTATTAATGGATAAAACTCAAATTATAAAGTAAGTATATCTCCTTATGATCTTAGCCAATCTCATAAATAAATTCCTCAACATTAAGAAAAGCAACTTAGAACAAAAATGTTTTCCTAGATGGTACCTTAAATCATCACAAATTTATGGCTTTGGGATTGTTGGCCTTTTCATAGCCATGTTCTCTACCACTCTCCATCAGATAATTGATGGTTAGATTTCTCTTCCATATCCATATTTTCCTACATGGAACCCTAGTATGTGTTATTTTCGGTAATCTTCATACTTTCCAATCTTTATTTTAAATAGAGGCCTCATTAATTCATTTTTCGATGTGGGATTTCAACTAAGATATTTTGAAATGTCAAATATGTGTTGTCCCAATACCCTATATTTTGTTGAACTGATGGTACTTTAAATCATCATAGATTGATGAGTTTAAGGACCTCAATTTTATACTTGTTTGTGATTGATGACCTCAATCACTACCTATAAATATTTACGTTTTTCCTCCAATTATATGTCTCTAATTGCCACCAATGTTCTCCTAATCGAGATCATAATTTGGTGGTGACCCTTTCATTTCTCTTTTCCTCATATTAAGACTAAATTTTAGTAACCCAATTTCCGATGTGGGTTTTCCCACAAATATATTTTCTAATTTCAACCTTTTATTTTCGAAGAACAATTTCAAATTGCGAGGACGCAATTTATTGAAGGAGGGGAGAATGTAACACCCCAAGATTTCATAGTGTGTTATTTCTTCAAAATAATTCAATAACTTGCACTACACGCAACACCGAGTTCAATTGCACCATGACTTACCAAAAAAAAAGCCATTAAAAGAGTTCATGAATAGCATTCACTACATTTTTAACTTTATATAATCCTTATAATTTTAGAATCCATATTATGAGTTTCTTAGTCATAATGCAAGAACAGATTCATTTTCAGTATTGCACTTTTATCAACTTTTGATAGTGAAACCTTTTTAAATACAATATTTTAAACTTTTTGACTAAATGGAGACATCAAAAAAATTTAAAATGAAACATCCCAAGCTTCCACGGTACGCTTTCCTTTGAATAAAACAGTAGCGTGTGTTGTACGCAACGTCGAGTTTTAACACACACCACAACCGATCAAACTAGCCGTTATGAATAGTAATACCTAAATTTTGAAATTATATATATTTTATATTTTGAAATGGACTTAATTTTTGGATTCGGAATATCTAATTTAGCCTAAGGTGAAATTTTGGTACATTTCGGATAACTTTCATATTTTGATGAATAGTGAAAATTACTAAATTTTAATTAAAAACAACTTTTTTAATCAAAATAATTAATAGTGATAAATTATGAATTTGAGTGGTTTTAAAGTATATTTAGAATATATTTTTACCATTTAATATAATGTTGGTCATTGGACATAATTTTACAATTAAACCGAACATAAACGAGTGTCAATCTTTTGATAGTTATTATCTCTTAAGAACACGCTTTTTGTTTTGACAGCGGGAATTAATTTTAAATGAATTTCTGCCACTTCTGTGTTTTGAATTTAGGAAAATGGATTCCATATTTGGAATCAGGATGTTAAAATTGTGTAAATAGGTAACTTTTATTTTTATACATTTTGAATAATTACTGCGGTAAATATTTTATTTACCATGGTTAAGGGTAAATCCGGTAAATAAGGGTTAAAAAATAATATTATAATAATACTAAATTACCCTAAAACGTGTCTTAACCCTATTGGTTGATACATGGTCGACCATGTGAATCATTGGGTCTATTTTTGGACCCCATGGTTCCACTTGTAAGTGATAATGACACTTTATTTTAATTAAGTCAAAATGAATACAAAAATGACACAAGCATATATCTTTTAGAAAAACAATTGTTACATAGGGTTATATAAGTTGGATTTTAGATTATAAATATTCATTAGAAAGATACAAAGATTTCCTACATAATGATATTTTATTTATAATTTTTAGACATTAATTAATTTATTTTATTTATGACACAATGATGATGCAGTAATTACTATAATAGTGAAAAATTAAAATAATCGATATTATAAATACCCAAAAAAATATAATATGAACCTTTTAATGAATTAAACTAATTTTCTAGGATAATATGATATATTAGGATTGATTTAATTGACATTGTTCTAAGTAATCAATCTGTTATGAGTTTCACAAAAATCAACTATTGAATAGTGTCAAAATTGACATAAAAGAGTTCTAAAAACAAATATTATATTATTAATTGATATTAAATTCCTAAAAATCTAAGGTTCGGCCAAGAGACTTATATCATGATAGGTTCATCATTAATGTACCGCTTGGGGGTATCTTGGATGTATATAGTAAGTTTATTAACCATATTATATAAAAATACAAAGAGACATTGTAAAAGTGAAACTAATTAACTTTGAGTTAATACTTAAAGATAAGGTTAATATAAGTACCCAAACCTGTCTAAATTCTATTGGTTGAGTGGTTTGCGACCTATCCCAACATTAAACTTTGAATAATCAACTTTGGAGCCATTAGAAACCGAATATGAATTTATTATAAATTAATATTTCTAGCTTTTCCAAAGGTGCCCCTCACCCCTCTTATAAAAGGGCACTCCTCCTTCTCATTTCTTCACACCTTAAAAGCCTTTTGGTTCGGCCACACTCTGTCCAAATACTCTCCCAACATCCCTCACTACAACCTAGAGGCCTTAGTTTGATCAGAAAGCCATCCTAAGGAGCCCTTTTGATCAAATCAAAAGGAAGAACCCGAAGAAGAGGTAATGATTTCACCACCCTTCTCCAAGTTCATTTCTTCTTACACTTCTTCTTCCTTTTTTCTTACCATTCTAAAATAATAACTCCAGTATCTCACATATACTATGATGTTATTATAAATATGGTACAATCATATTCAGTATTCTATCCACCCTTTGAATAACATGTCACCATACGTGCGTACGTACGGCTTACCGTCTCCACGTCGTGGTGTAATTGTTATTCAATATAATATTATTTGGATAGGTATAATAATGATGTGTAACTCATGTAAATAATAAATATAACATGTTAATGATTCTGTATATATGATATACCATCCATTTATATATTATTTTAATATCAAAAGAATGATATTGTCGCTCGTGCGTACGTACGGACTACCGTCTCCACGAACGCGATGAGATTCATTCTCCATCGTATCCATTCAAGTATAATTATCATTTGATGATTTAAAAATGATGTTTAAGGACTGGATATCATTCTGGATATGAATAAGATACAACAACCAGGCTTATTTAACAAAACATATAAAATAAAATGAGTAAGTTATCTCCCGAAACGAATATAATTCTAAGATATTATTAACAAATCAATGTTAAAAGATCATATATGATATCATATTAATATATATGATTCTTGTATAATTTAATAACAACTATTTCACCATTATACAGGAGGTTAACCTACCCCAACCAAGGAAGAGTACAAGGTAAGGGTTATTTCACAATCTCTTCATCATCCGAGGTTGTTTATACGTAATAATCTACTGGGATATCTTTATCATCCACATCCATGTTTCTTAAAAATGTATTTCAAAACATTTAACCTATTTACAAGAATATGGGTTAAAGTCATTTATACCCTTGTTTGACTTTTTATAAGAGGTTTATAAAGGAATCTTTCCATCGTTTTCCAAACAAGGTGATTTTTAACCTTTTCGACAAAATTAAGGTAAGAATGTTCTTTTAACTTATACGGCAGCTGCGGCTATTTACCACCATTATAAAATTTTAAAAGCTTCCCTTACAATCTTACAAGGATATTTTCAAAGCAAATGTTTTATTTTATAATTATGTGACTTTTAAATTATTTCAAAATGAATATTTTAATAATTTTGGAAGGGTACTCTTTATCAAAATCAGAATTTTAAATGTTTTAAAGATTTATCGTTCTAAATATTTTTAATTAATGTCCATGTCTTCAAAATGGTTTTTAAGGATTTATTTATATGGACATGAATGTTTTTAAAATGTTAATTCCTTTCAAAAGTTTCAAAGTGGTATGGGACACTTTGATTTAAAATTCTCTTTTTAATTACTTCCTTTATAAATGTGTGACTTTTAAATGATTTCAAAAAAAGAGATATTTCTCTCAAATAGTTTTGATTTCATCTATGTCAACATCCTTTTATGGATTTTACGCTTATTTGAAGTTGGTTTGTTATGATACAAAACTTCTATATTGTATTGAAGGTTTTGTGATATGTTTGACTGTGGATGTGCTATTTTTATACCATTCATAGTTTATGGTGAATGTATTGACATTTCGTATGCTAGTTTTAATATGAATGTTTATGTTATGTTTAAACCTTTTCATATGGGAATGCATTGGACTTAATATGTGACGGGTGGAGCCCGCTATAGCTCATCGATGCATCGGTAGGTCTCATGAGACAAACTAGTGTCTTGGCACAAGGCCTTGACAAAATATTATTTGTAGTCTTGGCACGAGGCCTTGACTATGTGGTTATGATAGTCTGGCATTATGCATTCCAACATTATGAAAGTGGTTATTGATTTTTGCATGTGATTATTCGATTAGTAGAATATCCATGTGAATAAGTAAATGGCATTATTTCATTTTATTTATGCCATACCATGTTGAAAGTTCATATTTAAAAGGCTTTTGTTTTAGTTATACATTGCCTTAAATGTTTATTCTTATTTATGAAAGTTTCCGCTATATTGTTATCCTTACTGGGCATTTGAGCTCACCCCTTTTCTATGTTTTATTTTTCCCAGGAAGTGAAGAAGTAAATTATGAATGACCTGCAGGGATATTATGTGGGGATATGAGTGTGGATTATGGAGACATTATGTTGTTGTAGTAGTTTTTCATTTTATGATGTAATGTAAAACTTATGAATATATCTAGTATTTCCAAGGCTACTAAACCAATCGGTCTTTCGAGATTTGATCTTTCTTGTGATCATGCCAATGTTACGAAGTAATGCACCGACTCTGGGTAGCTGGGGTCGAGGCGTTACAGGAATCATAATGATATAAAGGTATATTATAATTCCAGTATAATATCATACATAATATCATTAATTAAATCCTTTATACTTCCCACATATGGCATTAATGAATCAAATCACTTTGAGGGGGCGGTAGTCCGCACTTCCTAAAATGAGGATATCGCGTTTACCCATAATGGAAACCGTAAAGGTATGCCATAAATGAAAAATACAGAATCTTAAGTAAAACATAAACATATTATATATCATATATAAATATATTTTCATCTTAATAGACACCTTTTAATGTGTTAAAAGAATATTTAACAATAATCATTTCATGAGCCAGAAATTCGCCATCCACAGAAACAGTATGTTTTTTAACCATTAGATGTAGGTGTGTGTAAGTGTAGCTCGAATCCTTCTTATAACAACATCCTAGTATATTGTAGATACTTTTGTTGTAACAAAAGAAATGAATAAAAAGAGTTTATAGGGTTGGAGAAGCAAAAAAAAATATAAGAACACAAGAGAAAACACTGCGTTTAAAATGGGTAACTCTTTTTGATTTGAGCTCAAAGGATTCCTTGGGAAGATTTCAGCCCAAAGTGATGAATATAAGAGTTAGAGAGGGATCTGGAAAGACAAAATGGGCAGGTTTTGGCCGATCCAAAGGCTTTGGAAGTGTGGGTACGGTGGTAGAGGTGGGGGCCTTTTATAAGAGGAGAGGAGGGCCACTCTTGAAAAGGTATAAAATGATACTTTATTATAAAATGATTTTCGGATTTAAAAGAACCCAAAATTATATATTTCTAGGATAAGGTGATAATAGTTCTAAATCCACCCATAAAATAGATTTTTGACATGTATAGGCCTTAGAATTTACATTATATTTTCATTTTATTTAAATCGTTAAATAATGAGTTCATCGCTGCATCATCATGGTGTCATAAATAATTTAATGTATTTAATGTCTAAAAATTATACAAAAAAATACTATGATGTAGTAAATATTATTATCTTTCTAAATAATATTTATAGTAAAAAAATATGACTTTTATAACCCTATTTAAAAATTGTTTTAGTAAAACAACTCATGTTTGTGACATTTTTACTTTTACATTAAATAAAAATCATTAATGTATTTATCTTACCAAAGTGGCTCCATGGAGTCCCAAAAATAGACCCATGGGTTTTAATGGTCGGCCATGACACATAGAATAAGGTTAGGACATGTGTCAAGTTCATTTCATATTATTAAAACATTATTCGTACCTTAAATTACACTAATTACCTCTAATCGCGATTAAAAACTTAAAAGTTACTATTCATTGAAAAATTATTTTAATCCCATTCAACCACATTTTACTTCTTAATGACAACCATGTATGTTGGATTTTTTGAAATTCAAAACATAGAGGTGGTAAAATTTCACTTAAACGAAAAATCAGTTTTTTAAGTACCACTTAGTGGTTTCAGTATTCATCAAAAATTGATGTTTTTCAGAAAAATACCAAAACTTCCCCCTAATCTATATTTGATATTCCGAATTCAAAAATGAATTCTATTTTAAAAAATTCGAAAAATATAAGTTGAATTAATTAATTTAATAATTAATTATAGTTGTAAAAGCAAATAGCGTGTTTTTATGAAACAATAAGTAACAAAAGATTGACACTAGTTTAAGTCCAATTTCAAAGTGAACTTAATTCCAAAAACAACTATTGGATTAAATGGTAAAAAAATATTCTAATTTCACTTTAAAACCAATTCAAAAGATAATATAATCATATAAATAATTTATATTAATAAGTGCTTTTGAATTAAAATACAACATTCTTCACTATTCATTAAAAAAATGAACTTTATCTGAAAAATACCAAAAATTTATCCAAAGTAAATTTCAATTTCCCAGTCATAAATAATAAGTTTATTTCTAAAAATAGAGCTTATAAAATTTTCAAAAGTTTAATTTAAAAATGGTTTTCCATCAAAAGGCAGTAAAATAATCATTTAAAAATATTACTGTATTCCATGCTTAAGATTGGATTTATTCTCATTTGAAGCCTCTAAAACACTATCTAATTCATTAATATAAATAGATAAAAATATATATTATTCAATACTTACTTGGGATGTTACAACACAGGTTCAGTTTTATCCCATGTATCAATAGATAGATCAAGAATATATCCTTATACTTCTCAACAATGATATCTCTCTTCCTTGGGCAGACATGATGTTGTATAAACTTAAAAGGAAACATTACATCTCCTTTAAACTCACAAGAAACTTCCCTCCTAGATTATACATTTCTAGTCAGCTCCTTTAGAGAAACTTCATAAGATAATAAATTAGATGAAGGAGGAATATTAGCTGGATAATCATCATAGAATCTTTCATGAGGAATCTCCAAGAATTCCGCCCCTTCGTTAGATGAAAAATCTATTTCCTTTCCCTTTAACATTGTCTTCATCATAGATTCCATAGCTACCACCACAGATTTCATCAAATGTCGATAAATTTAATCTACTAGTTGGGGATAATAAGGCAATTCATTATTAGAGAACCAACTTATCCATCATTGAGATTCTAGCACTATCCATAAGAAAAACATGATTTATAGAATCCACTCATACGATATTTCTTTTTCAGGCATAACAAATCATCTTTCCAAGCTCAGTTTTGTATTATCGCTGGACTAACCATTCTGACACTTAGCAGATGGAGATTTTCTTGTCTCTTTTATTGCGTTCCTGATCCTTTCCATTTCATGGTTTTGGATTCCAAAGGAGATGAGTGGTCATAGGTCAAGAGATAGAGTGAAAATGGGTAGATGTCTTTATGGCAGTTGGAAGGTGAAATGTTGGATTTAAACAAACTTAGTATATAAATTATTAATTTTAAATTGTAAATTATAAAATATAAACACAAAAAATATCAAAATAGTGTCCTATAATTTAAAATATATATGACTACAAAATAAATCTTAAATATATCAGTGTTATTGAACCAGTTTTACATGATATGTTTTACAAGATTGGTTTCCCAATATCAGATTCAAGGATCATTTTTACAAGATTGATTCAAGGATATGTTATAGAAGACCAGTTTCAAGGATCATTTTCATAGGATTGATATCACAAGATCAGTTTCAAGGATTGGTTTCCCATGATCAGTTTCGAGGATTGGATTGACAATATATTAATGATTTATCATTGCTAGTACATGTATGGTGTTTTTCATTCTCTGAGAGATTAGGGGTTTAGTGAATATATCAGCAAGATGATGCTCATTTCTAATAAACTCAAGAGTTTTATCACTTTTTGATAATGATATCTCAAATAGTAATGTCTTACATCAACGTGATTTGTTATAGAATGTGAAATTGGATTCATAGAAATGTTAATATCTCTTGTGTTATCACATTTTATAGGGATCTGTCTGAATTTAGATCAATTTTCTAATAAGATGTGTTTCATCAACAAAATTTGTGTACAACAACTCTTGCATCTATGTATTCTACATCAGTAGTTGATAATGAAACTAAATTGTGCTCTTTACTACACCATGATATTGGAGAAAAACTCAATAAGTGAAATGTTCCAAAGGTACTCTTTCTATTTAACATACAGCCACCAACGCCAGCATCTGAATAGCTAAATAAATCAAAAGGTTATCCTTTATTATAGAATTTTACTAAATTAGTTGTATACTTGAGGTATTTGAAAATTATTTTAACATCATTTAAATGTGAATCTTTTGGGTTTCCCTAAAATTTATCACATATACACCCACTAAACATAATATCTATACTTCTAGAAGTTAAGTACAAAAAACTCCCAATCATTCTTCTGTAAGGTGTTTGATCTACTAATTATCCATTATCATCAAGATCCAACTTACATTTTGAACTTGTAAGAGTATCACTACTCTTAATTATATCAAATCCAAATCTTTTTAAAAGATCTTTTGTGTACATACATTAATATAAAATAATACCTTCATTATTTGGAAATATTTGAAATCCAAGTAAATATTTATGTTCACCCATTAAACACATTTCAAATTCTCATTTAATTATTTTTGAAAAATCATTACATAAAAAAAATTTAGTACATCCAATGACAATATCATCTAATTATATATGGGCTATTAAAAATTCATTTGAAATTTTTTTTATTAATAAAGTATTATTTTCTTGTCCTTTTGTAATGCCTTTAGAAATACGAAAATCACTCAACCTTTCATACCAAGATCTTGGTCCTTTCTTCCAACCGTATAAAGCTGTAGTTAATTTGAAAACATGATTTTGAAAATGTACATATATAAAACCAGGGGGTTGTCAAAAAAACATCTGCAACTATATAAGCATTTATGAATCAACTTTTTACATCCATTTGATAATTTTTACAATCCAAGTGTGAAGAAAGGTCATGTAAGATATTAATTTCTTCATGTATAGATACTGGTGAAAAATATTCTTCATAATAAATTCCCTCTTCTTGAATTTTAATTTTTGATCTTTTTGAAAGTATTCATCTTTGAAATGTATATGTGGGAATTTTGGAATGAGTGAGCCTTATAAAATCTATATGATCATCATGATAGTATTATGATTTATGAATGATAAATGAGCTTCATGAATGTGGCGAGGCATTCCAATTTATGGAGTTCACCGAAGAAGTATATTTTTATAATGAATTTGGTTGTTTCAAGAATTCTAAGCAATCATCAATAAAGTAATAAGAATCGTGGATGTGTTGAAAATGGGTTTCATAGTAAATCTATGGTAAACTAGTATTCATAATGTTTATGAATGTGTAACTCAATGAGACACTAAATGATAAGTAATAAATATTGATTAATGTGATGAAAATTATAATCACCTAAAGGATATGTGAACAAAAATATGCTTAGAGAGCATTTAGGTTTAAAATTGTGGTTTTTGGTAAACCACGAGGGATAGTGAGTCCACTCAAAACATTATAACAGAAGTGTTATTTAGTTATTTTTAAGTAGGAACATTTTATTTATAATCTCTATCTACCATATTATGGTTACGAAATGTAATATTGTTTTTTCTCATGATTGATTTCAATTTTTTAAATAAATTTCAAAGATAAATGGGGGAGAGAGTTTATTTTTTAATGATGAAACATTATTTGATAGGGAAATAATTTTAAACTATCTTCCGATAATCCCACCAACTCTAAGGGTATCCAATCCAGCCACACAACCAATAGGTATTTTATGGAAATGTAGATATCAATTTCTATCTCTAATTTTTCTCGATAGATGTTGTTAATAATAAATTGTTTCTGATATTTTATTGAAACTATTTTCAGTTATAAAAAATTTGGATAAAAAAATACTTTTGATCTTTATGAATATATGTCCTTACAGTTCTAAGGAACAATATTCTATTATGTGTGGACAGTTGTGCTTTATCAAAATATAACCAAATATAATTTTATGTTTATTCCAAGTGTCGATTGTGGTGATTCAAAATGAATACCACGAATTATTAAATTTACAAGAATCTATTATTGAAGGGATTGAACATCATATATATCAAAGAGAAAATAATATTGTGGTTTTTATAGATAGCTCCAACACAAGGGTATAAATAGATAATGATGAAGAAAAATGATGAGGAATAATCTATCTCTATGCTGAATTATATATATCTCTAGAGAATATAGAGGATAGAAGAAACAAATAACACCAAATGGAGTTAATCAAGATACCAGTAATTATTTTTAGTAGAAGGAAGAAGGTATGTCTGATATAGAGGAATAAATTGAAAATTATAATTCTTCAATGCTATAAAACCCAGAAACCATCAGTGAGTTAAATATCAAGGTTATATAATGTAAAATAATTATGGATAGATTCTATAATATTGTGGATGACTAATCAGGGGAATTGAAGTACTTGAAGTGGAATTATTTCATCCTAAGAAAAAATGGTTAGCATCAAGAATTTATCCTAAGACCTGGTATACCAATATATAATAAATCCTTCTAGTGATATAATTTACAACAGTGGAATATAATGTTCAATGAAAAAATAATAAACAATTATATTCAAATGAAAAAGTCTACTATGGGGAGTTATAAAAAATTGAATGCTGTGGTGGTTGATGTTAAACCACAAGTTCCCAATTTAATCTATAAAATTAATTTGGGATAAAATAAGAACAAAAATAATCATAGATTTCAAGTAATAATAGGTCCTATAAAAATTTATATTAATACACAATGTATAAGGGTTTATTATTGTGGAATGATTTGACATTCTAAAAATGTATGTTCCATATCAAAAAAGTACCAAATTTGAAATGAGAAGAAATGATTCCCACTTAGAGTTCAATGTTCCTAGATTGATTTTGATTATCACTATTTTTTAGGAGGAATTTAAACACATGCCCATATTTTTCTAATTAAAATATATTGGAATGTGTTAATGGATAATTGATGTCCTTTTAAGAAGCCTCAATAGAATCATCCATTTAGATGAATATTATGATTCTATTGGTATCTAGGAAATATATTATTGATCCATCATACTTAGAATAACTCATAAAGATGGAGTGGTTTGGAGTAGTAATAATATAATAAAGAACATTTCCAGAATAATGATTTTTGAAAAAGACGTTAAAGAGATATTCTACGAAGAATAAGTCTCATCATCTATCTATAAATCTAAATGGACGGTGTTGTGTATAATGATAGAAAATATTCAATACAAGAGGTAATATATAATATGAAGACAATAAAATACTATCACATATTTTTAATTATTTATTTCATTATCCAAAAGTACAAACAAAATAAATTTGAATCTAGTGGAAATGGGGGGATATTCCCCAGCTATATGGGAAAGTTCATGGCATATAAATGCTTCAATAAGAAGTTGGGGAAACTTGATGGAAGCAATGATGTCATAATAATGGATAAGTAATATAATATTCAAAATCCTAGTCAAAAGTACTTTAATAACAATGATTAAGTAAGAAACTCAGGGGGATTAAAAGTGAAAAATACTAGTTTATAAAAATATTTTATTGCCAAGAAGGGGAATTCAAAAATTTATTTGTAAGGGATCCATATATGCAGGTCAAAATTTCTAGAAAAAAATCAGTGCTTCTCAGAAATCTCCTATTAAAATATGTATAACATAGTATTTATAGAATACATACTTCCACTCTCATGAAGAGATTAAATATTTTGAGGAAGAAGATAAGTTTGAAAACTAGAATCAATCTAGTATTGAGGATCTTGATAAAAATCTGAAAATTTAGACATGGTATATTGTTTCATGAACTATAAATATGAATTTCATCATGAAAAAATCTATATTTCATGATAAGATGAATCAATACCGTGAAGTGAAATGAAGAAAATCTATAACCATGTGAAAAAGGTACTCCAAGAGAGATGCAATAGTTATTGTTGAAATATTATCACCCATTGTAAGGCTAGAGACAATTAGACTATTCATGGACATAATATTGAAAATAATGTTCAAATTGATCCATATGAATGTCAACTCATCATTTCTAACAGGGGTTCAAGGAGAGAATCTATATATCGACTAGCTAGATGATTCAATCATTCGGGAAGTTGCGAGTATGATTTTTTTGGTTGAGAAAACTACTATATAGGTATAATCATGAACATAGATAATGGTTCTTGATACTCTATCTATTTTTGATGAATCTTATATTTTAGTGTGGTGGAGTTGATTTTAGTTTATTTGACAACATCAAATGTAATAAAAGGATGACGGTGTTACTTATTGTTGATGATATAGTATTTTGTGGATCAGATGAACAATAGTGAAACTATTTCTCAAAATTCGTGAGAATAGAAATGAAAAATTCAATGATTCTCGATTTGATCATTTTCTACAGTTTATAGGTTACACAATGAAGGAATGTCACATTATTTTATCAATCAAAATATGTCAGGAAGGTTCTTGGAATCTTTATAATAGATAATTCCAATGATATTAAGACTCATGTGGCTACCCGGTTTAAACTGTCTTGAGATAATGAAGGAAAATAATTTAATGTCATTGAATATTTGTACATCATTGGTACTCTATTATACAGGCTAGTGAAAAGACCTGATATTGTTTTTCCACATGATTTGAATTATCTAAACAATGTAATAAAAATTAAATTTATATACAGGTATATAAAAATAATATTTTGGTATATCAAGGGGATGGTGTATATTTGATTGTTTTACATGAAAAATCTCATCAATAGTTATTGGGATGTAATGAAGAATTTTTGGATTGTTCGGAAAACGAAAAAAAATCATAATCAGTAGGGAATTATCACATTCTAGATTTTTGTATTTTATTGATATGGAAGAAACAAGATATTATTTCATTGAGAACAATATAAGCTAAATATATTTAAGAAACATAGTCATATACACTGTTATTGTGGATGAACCAATAGCTTGATGATATTGGTTTTCAAGTGAGGTCTCATATCTATATCTATTTCAATAATTCAAAAATTATAAGACATAGAAAGCATCCATTTTATCACTCATGGATAGAGATCATTGGAATAATGTATCATTTTTTCAAATAGAATAAAGAAAATAGACATGTGAAAATGGATTTTGTTCCTAATCCACTATAGGTTGAAGATATTTTTCTAAAGGCCTTACCCAAAGTATAATTTGAACATCATCAACTAGATTGTGAAGTCCAGTTGACTCCCCAAACCTAAAAAACCTTAGATGTGGGACCCCCTATCCAGATGGTACGGTAAATTATTCCCTTATGTGTTCATATATGTTATTTAACAAATTATAGACCACAAAGGAGTGACATTTGGGTTTGATGGAAAAGGAGGATAATTTGTGGCTATAAAAGGAGATAATATTTATTAATAAATACTTATGGAGAACCTAGTAGAGGTAGAAGTAAATTAGGGAATGTTTCAATTAAATTTAAGTTATTTGGTTCGATAAACAATTATATATCCTGAAATAGGAGGTTTATATAGAAAGTGGTAGACTGTTTCCAGAATGAAGTGATTCATTAATGAATGTTTCATGATAGTCTTGTTTCCTCTGGTAAGAATGGGTAATCAGTATTGGAGTGTTTGTTGGGTAAATCATTGATCTCTATATAAATTTCAATAATATTTTTTTAGAAGTTGAAATAATATTTAATGAAGAATCTATTTGAGATGATTTTTTGACAGCTGCCACGAGGGATATTATTGAGAAAAAATCCCTCAAGGGAGGCTTGCATTATTTTTAATTGGTTTTATTCTGTCAATAATTAGATAAATATGGTCAATATAAGGGTTTTAATGAAATAGATTTAATTGTATGTATAAAATGATCAATGAAAATGGAATGGACTCTATAAAGACGCTATAAAATGACTTATATATAATGATGCATCATTTCCTATTGTTTTCCAAATATTTGGGTTATAAAACATTGACGATTACTCAAGAATAAAAAGAGAAGGATTTATATGATTTACACATAAAATTATTGAAAATTAATTTTTTTTCATGTATATTTGGTGTCTCTCAAGTGTCTTATTATTCATAATGACCCAATCAATCATGACCGGTTGGAGATTTGTGAATGAGTTTTGTTCATGAATGGGTGTTGATAATCTTCAGGACTGCAAGAATTCGTAAAGAATTGAAAATTTACCTAGTTCTTCATGATGATAATGAGGTTTATGAAAAATAATTGATGTATTCATGAATAGATATTATTGATGTTGAAAGGCCTATGAAATGGGGTGAACGCCTATAAATAGGCCTCTACCCACATTATAATGGCAATGAAAGACATAAACAAATTACTAATTTTTTGATAGGATTTATTGTGAAAATGTTTTTAAAGAATATTTTTTCAAGGAAGAAATATATGATAACTAAAAGTTGTGAGATTCATGAATATTGTGATATTTATGGAGGCTAAGTCAACATTGTTAAATGAATGATCTTCATGAAGGCTAACTGAACTTTGTTATATGACTAATCTTTGTGAAGGCTGTCCAACCATCATGATTTTGGTGATATTTTTTTATCATTATGGGGCTCCAGAATGATGTATATTATTGTGAATAATTGTGCAGTTTCGTTAAGGTTGTGTGATCTATGATAAAGAGTGAGCATCATTAATGTGTTAAAAAGTTATTTCCTAGTGAATATATGATAAAGTGGTATTCATCAAGTGGATAAATAAGAATCTAATAAAACCCTAAATGAGGTGTAAAATAAATTATCTCATGTGAAAATGGAGAATCATTTGAGGATAATTGAGTACACATTAATATATAGATATTTTATATTTCATATTGTGATTGTCTATAAACCATGAGGGATATTGTGTCTTCTATAAACATTGTAACAATAGTGTTTCATAGTGAATTTTGTACATAATAACATTTCCTTTGTATTATTCTTGAATGTAGCATACTGCAAATTAATAATGTAAAATTATTGTGTCTTGTATTTTAATTGAATAATGCTTATATCTTGCTATGGGAAATGGAGATAAGATGGATTCATTAAACAAGGAAATAATACCTAATAGAGGGATAGTTTTAAACAATCATACTTGTATTTCCCCCACATCTCAATCTATACATCCTAGTTGGGATATGATAACAAAACCTAAATAACCTAATTGGGACTCTCATATCCCATTAAATGTGACTACATCATCTCTACCTACATTATTGATCATCTCAAGAAATTCTAAATAATATATTCCATATAATACAACATTAATGTAAATTTTTTCCAATTGAGTATAACGTTACTAGGATATTGTATATGAAAATACTATATTAGTAGTTGATAAAATATTAACGCCATCTCATTTATCATTAGTGAAAAAGACCATTATATAAGTTCTATGTCATTAAATCCTACATTCCAAATATCAGGCAACTAATTCCTCTTGTCTCTATATGAAAAGAGTTAAAAACCAATCAACTACCCTCTCCCCAATGATCCAAGAGGAAAAGTCCACAAACAATACATTGTAAATGAAATACATCATATGTGTCATGATAGCTAAAAAACCAAAATAAACAAGCCATGTATATGAACCACAAATGAATAGAGACCTATAATTACACTTTAAATGATTTTCATAACACACCATCCAATATTCTCTAACAATATCTGATAACGTACTTAATATCATGTCTTCAAACTCCCCAAATCATATGAAACATAATCTTATAATACAACTTTGTAACATACCTCTTCCCCAAACCACTAACATGTGTCATGTTGATGATTTCAACCAAAACTATGGAGCAACACTCAAAATTATATAAGATTTCAACTAGAAGTGGGGGATTAAGTATGTATTGTAGAAAATATATACCCAATATGTCATAATGAAAAATTCCAGGTAAATATCCAAAAATCACACACAATAGATTTTTTTCTTTTAAAATAACTATATAGTATATGAAATAAATATAAACCGGACATATAAATAAAATTTATGCTCTAATGTCTAATAAAACCATTTCATATATACAACATATGGATTCCATGATGTTATTCCAATATATTTACCAAATTAAAATAAATTATTGAATCAATATCAATGAATACATTGAGCCTCATATCATCATAATATCTAAACTTTTCCTAACCTTTCCTATAGGATCTTGATGTTGAGATACATAGAAAAAATATGAGAATGAAATATCCTTCAAAGAGATGCTCGGGTACCCATGAACGATGGTGCCAAAACACGATGTCTTTACATAACTATTAATTGAACCAAAAAAAGGGTAACATATCATAAGAAATATTTATTAATATGATTTTCTGACATGTTCAAAAATATAAACAGCTACTAAAAAATAAATAAAAATAACTAACAAAACACACATCATCATGATGCCTAAATTCCTCAAATAACATCATAATATCTATCCAACCAAATTATCCTGAACTGACGTTAATGAGTGTTCCCTCATCATTGGTATATTAAAAAAGGTTTCACATATCTCCCCTATATTAGTTTACCCAAAATGTTTTTATTCCCAAAAATATAACATAATCCATTTTGAGAGTTTTTATATCTGAAAATAATCTATAAAACTATCAACGACTGATAGAATGGTCAATGAAATATTAATACCCTGATACATGATCATACGTAGAGATAAAATCATTTAATCCTCTATAATAGTATCACATATTGTACTAGTTTTTTTCTCATTTAAGAATATATTCCAAGTATCACATCCCCCATTGATTGTTTACTCAACTATGGGGGTTTCCCCAATCAAAAATCTGGCCTATGAGAATTTCATTATACGAGAATACATCCTATGAGGCATACAAATCCATATGAGGATGACTTTCCATCAAAATATCAAAATAACTCAAGGAATATAAATTTTTATATCTAAAAATTTACCTTATGTAAATACACCATTTAAAACATTTTAAGACCACTCCCATGAGATTATATGAATGTGGCCCCAATAAACTACGAATCTAAAGGGCCCATAGTTGAATCACAACATATGATATATACATTGATTAATAAAAAAGTTTATCTAGGGAAGAACATCTCAGTATCCCTAATGACACCATCATGTCTCATCATAGCCCACATGATATATCCCATGAGACAGGTTTGGACATCCCTAGGTACATCATAAATAAACCGTTAAGTCATAAATATAGGGTAGGGGTTGTCTTAGCACACATATTCCACATCTCCAACGATATCTCCACACATGACACCATTGTTATAGGTTCCATGGTGTCACCAATACCATCACAACTATATAAAAATACACCCAAAATGGTACGAATTTCCACAATGTAACCCATTGGGGTTCTATTCCCACAAATTAACAAGCCACACTCACATGGGTCCTCATTAATGATATTGGTCTTAGGTCAGTTGTTGATTTCTAGGGAATAATATTTCCCTTGAAATCACCATCAAGAAAGCATATCCTCACTGGATATATGCAGTATATCAAGTCACACATCCCATATTATTCCTCAGAGTCCCACATAGTTGGTTTGATAATAAAAACTCCCACAAATAGCCTAATATTTATCAACTATAGTACATAAATTATGATTTGAGGCACGGTTCATCAATAGAAGAGAGAATAAATACATTACTAAGGTTTATTGGGGGAATGTCACTTTTTTCCCATCCTAATAAAATAATTTTAATTTATTTAATTGAAATGTGTAGCTACAAAATAAATTAAAAAAATGTTTTCAGTATATAGATCATTTAATTAAACACATTGATGACCACACTGAAATGACTCTATGCTACAGGCATATATTACATGTATAAATTCCTTTGTAAAATTATGTAAACTACCTACAATTTTATAATATATCACAATTCTTCCCCATGGATCAAAATATTTTCGAAGGCCCTATAAGGTATATCAATGTTCAGTCCCGAAACACAAACCAAATCTTGATCCGTACTCAATAATTGAAACAATAATTTTCTGTTTATATTATATAATTAAATTAATTAATTCAATATAGTGTAGTTATATTTCATTTAAAACCAACCACATCAGATAATCATAGTATAAAAAAGACCAAAGCTACCAAAAGAATAATCCCCAAATCCATGAAACATTATCTATCAAAAGTCACAATAAAAATTAAAATAAAAAAAGAATTTAGTTTAATTTTTGAGAAAAGACTAAGAAAATATAAAATGGTTACATAATAAGAAGATTCAATCTACAATAAGGTATAAATGGTGTCTCGAGATATCATAATCCTAGTAAAAATTAATGACATATCACCTATATCTGATAATTTCATGAATGTATTCTGTAACAAATAATCCATAGAAAAACCTTTCTAATTATTTTTTGATCATGATCTATCAGCATTAACAAATGGGATCCTATATAAAAATTTATCTATCATCCACTAAAATCAGTTAATGATTTTATAGGAAGTATTAAAAATATTATGTTTTCTAAATACATATCAAAAATTGGAGTTATAGATAATATATTATAAATAGATTGAAATTTGAGAGTAATATATAGTTAATTTTAATTAGTTCCATGAACTCAAATTATAGAACTCTTATATAAATAATGTTGTTTATTGTTATCATTTTTTAATGAATAATCAAATGATTTTTTTGGTTTTAACCCTTTTTAATAGTCCATAATTGTCTTCCATTAATTAAATAATGTCTAAAATCCATTAAAAATAAAATAAAAATATCTATATATCACCAAATAATTTATTCATAATCAAATTCATTCATTATAATAAACTTAGTTGACTTGGTAAAATTATATCCCATATCATTCCCCACATAATCAACGATGTGATTTCAATTAGAATATGATAACAAGGAACAAAATATTTAAACCATCAGCAAAACATATGTTAAGATTTATTTTGTATTTTGAAAAATCTAAAATCTATAATTAATCCCTAAGAAATTATTAAAATATTAAAAACCCTTTTAAAATCCATACAGTCTCTGATATATTTTATTATTATTTAAAATTACCAAAATATTATGAAAAAAATTATATAAAAAATCTTCCTAATATTTATAGCCAACTGGATTACCCTAAAATCCCTTATATCATTGTAAAAGATTACTAATTCTCTAATATATAATTGTAGTATATAAGAGGCCTCTACAGAAGAATTATTGAATCTCATGATATAATGTGGGCTGAAAATATCTTTAAAGAATATAACCATATCTTGATATTAATTGTTTCAATTTATTTTATATATACATATATCATTTCCATGTATATATAATCGTTTTTTATGACATCGAGTAACCACTAGAAATGGAAGATGCCAACATAACATAATTTTCCTCATTATTTCACGATTATATGAATTATAATAAGTGAATTGAATGAATAAATCATGATTCATTAATCTATATAGTTGAAGAAATATTATGTCACTCAACTAAGTGGGAAATTTTATTTCAGAAGATAAGCCAACCAAGGGTCATAATTTCATATTTTTCAAAGGATATGATAAATTCTACCTTGGTTCAACTAAAAGGATGATATGGTAAAAAACAAACCGAATGACACCCTAATTATGTAATCCTTAATTATGGTATAAATGAATGAATCAAATTATGACCCTTTACATAATAAGTATCTTTTTTCTTTATCTAATGTGGATTCGTATATTCCATATACCTTTTATTATATTATTCGTTGTACGTTAATACGTGTAAAATAATAGGGGTTTTCATTCTGTATATAATTTCACCTCTTATTGTAACATGAGTCTATTGGTTATCATATACAAGATTATACTCATTAAAATCATAATATATCATCACCTAAAATAATTCATCCTGATGTTCATCAACTGGGAAGAAATTAATTTTATAAAATATGGGATTTATTTTTCTATTATTCATAAAATATACAAAACACATATAAAATAATAATAAATAGAGTACTCCTTTACTATAAAACCATTAATAATTTTCAATGACAATAACTATTATATTTATAATCTCATGTGTCTAATACATAGACAATTCACATGTACCTCATGCATGAATTTCATTAAATGATTTATCAATTGATCTATTGCATTCTCAACTATAAACACCCAATGGTTATTTTATTCAACAACCTAAATGATTTATCAAATAATATGGTATTTAAAATGTATTGTTTTATTTGATGGGAGAATCCAAATTTCCATTGTCATATAAAAAACTCCATTATTGTCACTGTAAAGCTCAATTTATCCTAAATAACAACAAACCACATAATGTTTAGTTATGAACTTATTTACCCAAAAACATCCTATAAAAAATTTGATACATTTATGTATAATAACATTAATATTTTTTATATCATATTTTATATTTTGGAACCCTTACAAATGATATATCCACTATTAAGGTAAATAATTAAAGCATATTATGGTATGATGTTATTATTTTCTTTTATAAATTGAGTGTTTTTTTTTCATTTATATGAATGATTCATCAACACCAAATACAACTAATATATCCTAACATATTATTTTGTACAGAATAATTTTTTAGAATGTTCCACGAGTCCCAAAAAGATTTTATTTTCGTCTATATATTATTCTTAATGAATAATAGGGGTCTTGAAAATAATTAGATGACCATTGAAAAACAAAAATGGATTTTTTAATTATTTTAGTAATTGAATAATTCAATACAATAAATAACATCATTATCCCATAACCCAAAATAAATTAAATCATTAACAAAGAGATATATAATAATAATTATACACATTATTGATTAAACAAATCTATATAATACTATCTTTTATGCATATCATGAATATAATTCCCCAAGAAATGAGATGAAAAATAATCAGTGAGATCAAAAAATCAGTAAAGGAGAATCTATTAATGTGTAACAAGTTGTTAGATAAAAAATATTAGAATATAGGGACATAAGATAAAAATATTATAACAAGTACCATCGAATAAAAATAAATAATCATGAGAAATTATATAATATATTTGATCATGGAATAATATCATATGATCATAAAAGGAAAATCATATTGGCATAAAACATTTACCATGACATGGAATAAAGTGAAAATTATCAGAACCATAGAATACTAATATAATATATTTTCATAACATTGATCTATGGAATAATAATTATAATATATTATTATATTATTTTTTAAAGAACCCAATAATTAATTATAAATATGTTTTTGTGAAACCCAAACAATCTAGGATTTATGATGAAAACAAAGTCAGCCATGCCAGTGTATAAAATAACTATATAATGTGATATAAACCGTTATAAGATATATTGGAAGACTAGAGAGGATCTCGCCTATTATATAATGAAATATCATACGTACGAGTTATTAAATAAATTATTCAGCATATAATAAAAAACCCTTGTAAAATAAAATTTATTTCAAACTTTTTCCAATATAATTACATGAAAATTAGATTTATTGATACCTTACATTCATTATCCTAATAAAATAACATGGAGGTAAATCACATAATATTCTCCATGATATATATATAAATGGTATTATATTGATATAAAAATGTAATCAATTACATAATAAGAGTTTTTAGATGAAATTTAAATGATATTTATAAAATTATATGTTCTTAGTCTCATTCAAAATAATATTTCAGATTTGTTGAAAGGATAATTTATAAAAAATAATATATGTATAGAATCCCCAATAATGAATCATTGAGTAAAATTTAACACTATGCAGTTAATATAATGTGGTCTCTAAAATATTAGATCAGGATAATAAATTACCTTTTGAATTTAAATCCATTTTAATGGAAAATATCACATGAAATAAACAAAATAATTTTTTCACAATTTTTAAATATTATAGGTATATTTAGAAATTATATAAGTGTATATATACATATATTCAATAATAGGAAAATAATATTTTTTGTACAATATAATAGGGGAATATATATAAAAGAACCCTTAGTATGGATGGAAACTAGTTATTAATATTTTTTTAGGATCAATGGAGTTCTTCCAATAATAAGATATTGATGTAAAAATGTATTTTACTAAGAGATAAATTTAAAACACCATATATATTTCACATTTTTTTTAATAAATAAAACACCAAAGGTCATTATTATAGAATATCGTTTATGTCATAATGAAAAAGAAATTATGTTGATTAAACCAATACCTTTTATTCTTATATTTTTGAAAAATATTGAACATAATATATAATAAATATAACTATATTAATCACATATTTCATAAACTTATTCATTTATATTTTATTTTTTATTAAACTCATATATTCAATTTTATATATTGTTTAATAATTTTTCTAAAACTATTATCAGTGTTATAATGTTAACTTTTTCTTGACTATTTTGGTAAAATAATCTATTATAATTCGATATTTGTGAGTTACTTGTCTCCATAATATTCATGTTACTAGAATATAATTATCATTTATTGTAAGAAGATATATATTTATTCCATTAATGTTGTAGGTTCCTTAATTAAAGAGGAAATGTAGGACCATCATGTTTCAGTAAATTTTTAGTAACAAAAAAATGTAGCTTAATAATATTTAGAATAAATATATTACCATCCCATAACCAAAAATGAAAAATTATTTACATATTAAGAAACATCATTAACCATTATATCCATTTTTATATATAGGCCTGTAATAATATGTTGAAAAATAAAATACTAATCCAATGAGGCATTAGTCTCCACAAAACATAGGATTTATTACACATTAAATAGATGGTAGGTACTAAGATAATTGATACAACATTAACATAAAAAATTAAAATAATAAATAGTAAAATTATTTTATTATTTCAGGTTTAATGGAATAAATTTAGAGGTATTAGATTAATGAATGATTAAAAGAGATCGATTATTAACATTACATCTTACTTTAGATGTCCTATCATGTAATACACTTTAGGGAACATTGATTTAGTATTTCGACGAGGACATAAACTATATGATATGAAAGTGATATTTGAGATGTTTTTTGGATAGAATATTTTAGATAAAAGGATTATCTGGTGCAAAGTACAAGGGTTGTGAAGAGTAATTTTATATGTTGGATGGGAGGAATTATTATAAATATTAATTTATTAATATATAAATGTGAGTCATTATTATGTTATCATGTCCCAAATAATAATAATAATTGTTGTAGGATATGGATTAATTAAGTAATACCACAACCAAACAATTTTTATAGGTGTTTGAGTCCTTATCAGATATTTTAAACCCATTTTACATTTTTTCCATTACTATGATAATTCATGTTTTTCATCGATAACATATGTTTGGGTATAACAATTAAATTGGGATACATAACCAAATTCTATGTTGAGTTTTACAAATTGACACCAATTTTATCGAATTTAATTTCACAATAGAATAAATTTTCCTTTTATTTTAAACCTATATATATATATATAAAGGCTATTTCTTATATTGGAGTCACATTTAAAGATATTTTATTTCTCTCTATATAATTTCACTTTAATGTTTAATTAAAATAAAATTTATAATTTTTCTTGACTTGAATTGTTATTGAGAATAATATTAAATGTTATCAATATAGTTTATTTTGAAAAATTATATAGTAATTTTAAAATTTTAACTCATGAATATTTTATCTTTTAACATTGACTGTTCTCTTCAATATTATTTATGTTTTATTAAATTTATACTAAGAATTAAATTAATTTTATACAATCATTTTTCAAATAAAACTTTTATTTTTATTTGTAATATGCTTTCCTAAAATGTAATTTTATAGAAAATAGACATGTATAAAATATATTTAACAATATATAAATAATTACGATAATATTTTCATTTTTAGATCACTCTAAAATCTACTAAAATAATCTCATTAATACCTCAATATAAGATGAAATGTTATTATATGAATTACTGAAAATCTATAGCGGTGTTTTGTTAATTATATAACTCATATCAATATCCATGATCATGAACTTCTCAGGTAGAATATTTGATTGAAAATGAACCTGATAAAGTTCAATGTTTCCTTTGTATAGAGAAAATACTTTATCCACTACCACATTTTATAGCATGGATATATTATATTTATATAGAATACATATACTACATTTTTTTCTTCTCGTTTCATAAAAAAATAATATTTTAGTTGCATATATGTTTAACTGTACATTCTTAATATATTTAATAATGATAAAATTTAGAAATATAAACTGATTAATTCGCCACATCTAATTTAATTCTTAATTAAATGTGAAAAAAGATAGAAAAAAACAACATTTCTCTTAAAATAAATTAATATTAATATTTTAGGATAATATATTCTACCAACTTAATATAATTATAAGCTCAAAATTTCTTTACTGATATTGAAATAAAGTGATGGTACATTCATCTAATCATATATTGAGGTTTCAATAAAAAATAAAAAAACTTATTATTTTTCAATGAAACTATGAAATTTTGATATACATTAGACTAAAAAAATATATCTCTTTGATTTAATATATCTTTTGTTATTTTCTCATAAGAGATACCATGGTTTATTTTCATAGCATTGGAGTTTAGTACATATGATGGATCAGGAATGAACTCCCTCATAATTCAAACATGGAACCCAACCTGAATAAGGTATATATTTGGAGTATGTGATAATAGATATGATACATCCCAGAAATTGTAATGAATCTAGAAAGAGACACAGTATCTTTGTATCTTCATTACAGTTTTACCCACTCTCATAACCCACATACTATAAGATATCCAGAGGAATAACTTATACAAAACAGAATCTCTAATATCATTGGTGATTATCTACACAGATATCTGATCAACGTTATTCCACTTTCATGTGTTATTGAATTTCATTACCATTCTATTCCATTTCATGGAAAAATTTCATTATACCAGTTTCCTCTCATCAACCAAATCAAAATAGTATGGATTCCTATACAAATTCACATATAGAGGCTTATATGGTGACATTAAAATAAATGAATGGGAATACTAATTTATGAGAACACATCTAAGGGGATTTTTTAATCCAAAAATACTTGGAAATCCATTGAAAATTATTATACAATACCCTCTAGAATTTTAATATTCTAATCAAAATAACAACATATATAAGGGTGATATGCAATACTGGTCATCATATATATCTCTAGTTCCTATAAATGATATCTCTAGAACAACAATGTAAACCTGGGATCACAATCATATACAATGGAGAGTGATACTAATAAAAGCATCACCACATTACTAATATATATCTTATCATGTTTTTCAATAATGAAAAATATTGATAACTTAAAAAAATTTCATAACATTATATGTTGATCGACTATAACCTAAATAAGATTATGTACTTTGTTCATCCATGGGTTTCATTAAAAAAAAATCAATAGTTATTTTCTCCCATTTCATGATTTGTATGGGTAATGATTACATTATCCATTTAGAATTTTATTTTTCTTCCTCATCTTACCATTATTCCATATCATGAGATATGTTCATTGTAATTTATCACATTATGTTGTAAAAAAAGATTTATATTATATATCAATTTATATTTATAATTTCATGCTGAATATAGATGGATGTGACAATCGTATCATCCAAAATATTACACATCAATCATGATTTTTATGGGACAAACATCCATGTTCAAAAATATATAATCCTATATTTATCATTTTTATAAAACCTTGATCCCATTAATCTAGATTTGGTGCATTAATACATAACATTGGTGTTATCAAAAGAGATCATGTCCCAAAAGACCGATCCATTTTGTTTCCTTGGAATTCTAAATACATACGTATGTTTTATATTACATTGTGAAATAAAAAACAAATATTTGTCTCCTATGAACTCACTCATATCCCTTATCCTATTTCTGCTGGTTAGTCATAATATAATTCTTCACATCCTAAGAAAAATAAATCCAAAGAATGGGGTGATCTTAGATTCTCAGAAATCATAAAAATATATTGAAAACTATAATAAAAAAGACTAAACATTTAAGCCAATGTATAAGACTCAAACACAAGACTTTTAAAACATTATATTGAACATAATATGTAAACGGTAAATCAAATAATACCATTGATTTTTTCACATCAAAATTGTACTAGAGAATAATCACATGTTATATGAATTACTAATCTTATAATGGCATAAATCATAATATCAGATATCATAACCACATAGTCAAGTCTTCTATCTAAGACTACAAATAAAATTTCGGTCATGTCCCTCTCCCAAGACAATAGTTTTTCTCATGAGTTATACCGATTCATCGAGGGGCTATAATGCCCCCCACCCATCACTTACTATGTCCAATGCATTACTTATATGAAAAGGGTTAAATATAACATAAACATTCATATTAAACTATCTTATGAAATGTTATTACTTTAAAAATAAATTTTGGATGAAGTAAAAAAAATCGCATTCAATTTCTACAATATCATAAAACAATAAATACAATATGGAATATTGCTTCATAATAAATCAAATTCAATTAAACATTAAATCCAACAATTGATATTTAAACCAATTAAATCAATCTAAAAAAACTATTTGTGACAAATATATCATTATAAATTTAAATCAGATAAAATAACATAATTATTAAAAGAAAACATTTATTTAGAAAATATTCTCATAACCAAGTACGGGAAGCTAATAAGGTGTTATAATGGAAAAAAATAGATGCAATTGATTTATAAGTAAAAATACATTCTCACTATAATTTTTCGAATATGTCATAAATGACCATGTTTTGTAAATGATATAACGATTAATTTAAAAACAATTTAAAAAAATTCAAGAAATTTTATACATGACATTAATCATAGTCTAAGAATTAGTTATAATGTTTGGAAATACTTTTTTAAGAATCATGGATGTGTATTATAAAGTAGTCTTAGTAGATTCTTATATATAAACAATCTTGAATAGAAAAGTGATTTTAAATTAACCCGTACATTGAACATTTCCTTAGTCGAGGGTTTGTTAACCTCCTATATTATGTTTAAATAATTTTTATTAAATAATAAATAACCCACATACAAAAATATGATATCATATATGTTCCTCTGATATTGCTTATTTAATAATATTTCAGTAATATCATTGTTTCGGGTGTTAAATGGTCGGTCATCCTATATATGTTTTTATATGTATGTCATGTTTGTTTTGGATTGGATTTATTTTATTCATATCGATGATGATATTCAGTTCTTAAACATTATTTTTCATCATTAATCAAAAATAATATTTTAATGGTTACAGTGTGAAACAAATTCTAATTCCGTCATGGTGGCAATTTTCCGTACATATGCATGAGCATTAATGTCATTCTATGGATGGTGATATCATATTTAACTAAATGGTATAATATTTATAAAGAATACTTAATCTTTTATATTTTTTATTTACATCATTTATACTCATTATTATACACATAAAAATAATGAAGTATTGAATAACAAACTACACCATGACGTGATGATGGTAAGCTGTATATACGCACATATTGTGACATTTTCATTCATATGATGGATAAAATAATAAATATGGTTGTAATGTATTAATAATAACATCATTGTTTCTATATTGTAATGAATTTTTTATTTTATTATGGAAACAAAAAATAAATAGGATGTTGAAGAAGAAAACAACATCAAAAGAGTTGATAAAATAATTATCTCTTCATCAATTGCTTCCTTTTGGTTTGAACAAATTGAAACCATTAGATGGGTTTATGATAAACATAAGGATAATATGATAGTGTGATGGTAGTTTTTTTGGTTTTTTGTGAAGGGTTTGGATGATTGAAATGTATTACTAGGTGTTAATGTACGGGAAGGGGATGTACTCTTTTATAAGAGTGGTGAGAGGCACTTAAGGAAAAGCTTCAAATATTATTTTATTATAAAATTATTTTCGGTTTCTATTACTTTCAAATTAATTTATTTCTAGTCTAAGGTGTGAATTTTTCTAAATCCTCTCCTCCAATAGGTTTTAGACAAGTTCATGTCACCATATTAACCTTATCTTTTATATTTAACTCGTAGTTAAATAGTTTACCTATTACCATGTCTTCTTGTATTTTTATACTACATAGTTAAAATTGTTCTTATAAAATTTAATGAGAACCTCAAGTTGTTGAATAATGACATATGTAACATTATATATGACTTTTTTACAATACATATAATTTTAGGACTAATATATTATTTAATAAAATAAAATTTGTTTTAAAAACTCATTTATGTCAATTTTAAAACTATTTTGTATTTGGTTTTTGATAAAATCACAAAAACATGATTCCTCCAAAATCTATACATTCAATCAACCCTATCAGGTAATATTCTCCTAGAAAATTCAGGAATCTCATTGAATGGATAAATATAGATTTATTTTAATATTTCTAATTTGAATTATTTTAATCTTTCATTAATTAGGTAATTACTGCCTCATAATTGTGTCATAAAAAAATTTAATTAAATAATGTCTCAAAATAAAAAAACATTATATGATGTAGGAAATATTTTATATTTCTAATTAATATTTATAGTTGAGTTTATATCATGTATAAACCTATATAAAAAAATTTTAGTTATTAAAATTTGAATTTAACACTTTTAACTCTTAATTAAATAACATATAATAAATGTTTTAATCTATTCCATGTGGATCAGAAATGATCATTTTTTTCCTAAGATTGAATTTGTTTGATAAACATTTATCCAATAGAATTATGACATGTTTTGGGGTAATTTAATGTTTCTATAATATTATTTTTACATTGAATTACCTGATTTTCATTTAATCGTGGTAAATAAAATTCAAAGGATACTATTAACCAAAAAATTATTTTCATCATATTGAACCATATTTATTATATGGATGACAATTATATAAATTTTATTTTTGAAATTAAAATCAATGATGTTTTAATATTATTTGTTACTCAAATTTTCAACTGTTCTTAGAAGGTGGGTAAACGACATTAAAAGGTTCCATAAAATTTTATATATCTAATAATATTATAAGATGATTCAAATGAATTAAATTAGACTAATATATGTATTTTTAATATATTTGGACATTAAAATAAATTTAAATATAAATATAATTCTTTAATTAAATGATGGTTTTAAACAATAACGTAATGTTTTTCACTATTCATAAAGAATCAATGTTTTCAGAAAAATACCAAAAATTTTTCCTATGTAAATTTTGATATTCTAAGTCAAAAAAGAATATACAGTTGAAAAAATGATATTTTTAAATTTTCAGAAAGTGGGTACTTCTATTCATAACATCATTTTAAATGGCTAGTTTGATTTGTCGTGGTGTGCTAGAACTCGGAGCTGCATACATCAGAAGCTATTGTATTAATCAAAGAGAATTGTACCATGGAATATTGTCATGTTACATTATTTCAGCAGTCAAATAAATTCATCCTCAAATTTTCTAGAATATAACAACATAAAATGATTTGGGTGGTTCTTCATCATATGTTCATCAGTTCCCATGTTGCCTCTTACATTTTATGGCTTCTCTAATAAACATCTACCATACAAGTCATCCAGTTTCTTAACACTTGTTTTATTCTATCAAGAATTCTGATTGGATCTTCAAATAAATACAGATCAGGTTCCAATTCTATTTATTCAAAGGTGAGTACATGTATTGGGTTCGGTATTTATTTTATCAATAGTGATACATGTAACACATCATGAACATTGGAGATATTTGTGTCATTGCTAGACGGTAAACAACAACTCCAACTCGTTATATAATTTCAAGAGTTCTGATATACCTAGGAAATAATTTACCAATCATAATGAATCATATAACACCTTTCCATGGATATACCTTCATGAAATCACGATCTCCTAAATTAAATTCTATATCCTTCCTTCGGTTATCGGCAAATTTACTTTTTCCAACTATGAGATGCTTTGAGGTGGGTATGGATAATCATCAATCATTCTACTTTTTCCCCAACATGTTCATGTCCTACAAGTTTTTTTCACCAACAACATTCCAAAAAGATGGTGTGTGACATCTCATTCCATATAATACTTCATATGGTGCAATATTAATACTTAAATGCAAGCTAATGTTATAGTGAAATTCTACCAGAGGTAAATATAGATCCCACATACCTTTAAAGTAATGTTAGAAAGATCACAACATGTCATCTAAGGGATTATTAGTCCATTATGATTGTCCATCAATTTTATGGTGGTAGAATGTTCACAAACAATGTTTAGTATATAGGGATTTCTGAAGACATTTCTCTAATCTTGATGTTAAACACTGATCACTATCTGAAAAAATCGATATGGGCACACAATGAAGACTTACAACTTCATTAATATATTTTATTGATAAACATTAAAGTGGTAAAACTTTTCCAATAAAATGAAAATGTGATAACATGGTAAGATGATCAATAATGAACCAAATTTCACCATTCCTTCTATGATTCTTTAGTAGATCCATAACTAAGTACATCATAATATTATCCCATTTTCACTCAAGTATGGGAAGATGTTGCTTGAGTCTTATAGCATGTTATCTTCTAGCCTTCACATATTGAAAAACCATATATATTTGCAAATCATCATAAATCTCCCTCTTCATATTGTCCCACCAAAACTTTTCGTTGAAATATCGATACAAATAATGAAACTATTGTGTATAGAGAAATTGGAGCTAAAAGAATAATATAATAATTATATTTTTAGATCAGGAACATCAAGAACACAAAACCTCTTCCCAAATTTCAAAATTCCATCTTCATATACGAAGTTAACCAATTTCACATCAATCACTGCATTAATTTTTTATAAAACTACTCATCTTTAGTCTGAGTACTTTTAATATTTTCTTGTAATGATGGTTTTTCAACCACTTGAAAAAGAATTGATTTTTTACCTTACAAGATTATTAAAATATTCGTCTTGACTAGATCCTTTAACATAGGATCCCTTTCAACTCTCAACTTGTTCAGAACTCCATAATCATTTCTACTCAAAGCATATACAACCTTATTTTCCTTCCATGTGTGGTAGTGTGTTGTACAATCATAATCCTTGAGTAGTTTTATTCCTCACATATTCCTCATGTTGAAATATTTCTATGAGAAAATATATTTCAAACATTTTTAATCACTATATATCTCACATTTTCAATATTGAGATTGTGTCTCTATATTATTAGAGAAAATAATACAATAGATTACTCAAGATCATGGTGATTATAGTTTTTTTCATGAATTCTCTGCAGCTGTGACACATAGGAAATAACTCTATAATTCTGGACAAGGAAACAACAATGTCTTTTCTTTGATGCATCACTATAAATAACAAACCCATCATTCCCCTGATGGTAGAATCAAGATAGGATCCCTGAATAATCTTCCCTTTAATTATTCAAAACATTCATCACACTCTTGTGTCCAAAAAATTTAACCCTCTATGTGTGATCTTCATTAATGGGTTTTCCATTCTGGAAAAATTCTAGAGAAAATGTTGATAGTAACTTGCAAAACCAATAAAACTACATACCTCAGTTATACTAATTTGTGATGGTCATTCTTGGATTTCCCTTTTAATTGAAGGACTAACAACGATTCCATGTTTAGAGTCAATATGGAAAATAAATTAATTCTTCTAAAGCCATAATTCACACATGCAGAACTTCCCATATAATTAATTTATTCAATGAGTCTTAAGAACAGTGTATAAGTTATTTTCATGATCTTCGTATTTTTTTAGTATACCAATATATCATCTATAAATACCACTAAAAATTCATCAAGATATTCTATGTAAAATCTATTCATTAAATCCATGATAACATAGGGTGTATTAGTCAGTCCAAAACGGATTACTATAATTTCTTGATGACTATACCTAGTTCGAAATGTTGTCTTGGGAATTTCGTTCTTCCTCACACATAATTGATGTTATCCAGAACGATGGTTAATATTTGAAAAATATTTAACTCCATGATTTTGATCAAATAAATCATAAATGTGAGGTAGGGAATACTTCTTATTTATTTTTATTACATTTCTCTTCTTGAAGTAAATTCACAACCTCGTAGATCAATACTTCTTTATAACAAAACACAAAAGGGAACCCAATGGTGAAAAAATAGGGAGGATAAATTCTTTATTATTCAATTCATCTTGATTTTTATTTAGTTAAATAAATTACATAGCGGCCATTCTGAAAGATGTATTTGATAAGGTAATTGAACCGTGAATTAAGTCAATGGAATACTCAATTTCTTATTCTGGAGGTTGTCAAGGTAAATCCTTGAGAAAAACGTCAACATATTTTTGCACAATAGCTACATCCTCCATTTGAACATTTCTTTCCTTACCCATAGTTATTTGACTCCATTGTTCACTAATAATTGAATTAATTAGAGCTACTATGGGTGGATCTAGATGAGAATCAGATGGTGATGATTCTACACTAAATACAGGGGATTCCATATCATCATCAAAAATCACAACCTCCTTCTTCTTATAATAAATTTTCATATCATCATCCAAAATCCAATTAATACAAAATATTATATAATATTCAATCATGGTTATGACAATAATATTAGAAGATAAATCATGTCTATATTCCATAATAGAAACTAATTGAAAATACATTATGTATATGATATATCCCCTAGTATTTTTGACTGAGAAATCCCTTATAATGTAAATTAGAATATCTAATATTCTTGGATAAATGGGAAGATAGGAAACAATTCCATGATCCAAAATCAAATAATGCATTGGATAATTTGGAGGAAACTATTAATGTATCTACCAACACATCTTTCCAAAATTCAAACTTACCAGTTTTGATTGCATAATGTTATCTTTTCTCCCTTGTCCTTTTTCAGCGGTATGTTTCCTCTATGCATTGTAAAAAAATTCATAATGACCCACTTCTTTAAAATTGAGTCATTGAACATCTACAACCTCTTTTTACCCCTTACAATCATGAGATTGGTGTCCTTTTACTCCACACTGTTAACAAAATTCCATTCCCTTTAGGAACATACCAAGGTGTTTCTTCCCAAAATTATGGAAGAATGGAAAATCCACATTTTGTTTCTTCCAATTATTTTATTTTCCAAAGGGTTCATAAGATATCTTCTTCTCATTCTTCACATTAATGTCATATGACATAGATAATTTTTACTACTTCGATAACACATGAGACTATATCTTCGTACGATGATAAGTATTATGAGACTAATTCTCATCATATAAATTGTTTTAACCCATCAATGAATCAATAAATAATACATCTTGGGTTACATATATAATCTTTAGAAATATATTCTATCCTTGTAAATTTAGCTCTATTCTTTATGACATTCTCTTCATCCTTTTCCCTCAGACTTAGAAATTTTCTTTCCATATTCATTCAATGTTCATGAAGAAATTATTTATCTATGAAAATATATTTAAACTCTATCCATTCCATATTGGATACTTCTTCATCCTCCTTTCTGTTTTGAATTAATGACCACCATTCATCGGCGTCTCCTGAGAGGCGATAAAGAGCGATGAAAACTTTATCACTTTCACTACACCCCAAATTATGAAATATTTATACTAAGGTACTTATCCAGTGCTTAGATAAAAATGTATTTATAGACCCATTGAGTTTTGGTTGTTTTTTCCGCATGATGTGTTCTAACATTGATCCTTTTCATTGTGGATCAGGGTGCTTCATATGGGAAAAGATACTATTCATAACCTGAGTGGGTTATTCAAGTATTGTAATAAGCTATCCAAACCAGGTGCATCATGATTTCCACTATATTTATAGTGAATAGTAGTGAAATCCCTACATGGATTACATGAGTTGATACAGTTTCCATTCCTTCCCATAGGAGTTGTTTCTAAATAATGGCATACATTATATTAGTTTATGAATCAAAATTCCTAATTCCAAATATTTAAAATACATGAAATAAATTGAAAAATTTATTCATATAATCCATAATAATACAAAATTTTATCATTGGGGAAGTATTCCTTCATAAATCTTTCATAATGGTTTGTAATGAAAATGTGAATTATCCTAAGCATATCCCCCATGAATGTCCAACCTGGTGCACAATAAGGCCTGTTGTCGTGTACCAGGAAACCCCATTTCATGATTAAAGCTATGTTTCATAGTTCTCATTCCTTGGTATATTTTTCCCAAAACAATGCCCAATTGTAGTATCTTAATAGGGATTTATTTAATTGAAAACCCACATAATATCTACTTTACCAAAATACTTCAATGTTCTTCTATACCAATCCTCAAGGTTTATTCAATGTTAATGTTATGAAATTATAGTTTTTCTAAATCAAGATTCATTGGTTTTTACTAAATGTCCTCTAATTCCAATATTAACACCCCAACCCTAGTTACCCAGAGTTGGTGCATTATTACATAACATGGGCATGATCAACGAGATCATGTACTAAAATACATATTATTTTAGTCTCCATAGAATTATTAGATATATACATAATTTTTACATTACATTATTAAATCAAAAACAAACATTGTGTCTCGATTGGACACAATCATATCCCTTAGCCTTTTCCAAAAGGTCAATAATAATATACATAATTGCATCATGTAAAAAAATAAGAAATCGGTGAGCTTATATGCTTATTAAGGATAACAATAGAGGAGAAACTATCATAAATAAACACAAACATTTTAGCCTACATATAATACTAAAGATAATTCTTTTTAAAACATTATCCTCATTATAATATGGAAATGATAAATCAAATAATTACATTTACATATTTTGATGGATATTATACTAGTATAATAATAACATCTAATATCTATAGCTAATCTCATAATGATGAAATGCATAATTCTGGACATCGTAACCACATAGTTAAGGCCTCATTCCAAGAATAAAAATAAAAATATTTTCAATGACTTATTAAAAGACACTTCCTTGTCTCGTCAGACCAACCGATGCATCGAAGGTTTATAATTGGCCCCAATTGTCATATACTAGGTCCAATACATTCCTTAATTGAAAAGGGTGTAACACAACATAAACGTTTTTATTAAACAAACATACGAAATGTCAATATATTAAAAATAAATCACAGAAATAGAACATCCACAAACAGACCTCTCATTAAACAATAAATACAATATGTGATATTGTGTCATAACAAATCAACAACAATTAAACATAAAATCCAATTATATATATTGACATAGATGAAATCAATCCATATTTATTTGAGATAAATATCTCTTTAGACATTGAAATAATCTAAAAGTCGCCTAATTATAAGAGAAAAAGTTTATTTTTAAAAATATTCATATAATATTGTAAGGGATTATTTGAAGGTGTTATTATGGCAGAAAATAGCTAAACCTACCATATAAGTTAATAAAACATTCTATCCATTAATATTTGAAAAGGTCATAAATGTCCTTGTTTAGAAAATGACAAGAAGATTCAATTCATGACATTTTATAAAATTCAAACAAGGGTATAATTGAATTTGACCCATATTATTGTAAATATTTAAAATGTTTTGAAATACTTATTTGAGAAACATGAACGTGGATGATAAATATGTTCTAGTACGTACTTACGTAAAAACAACCACAGATAATTAACAGATTGTAATATTAACCTTTACATTGAAAGTTTCTATAGTCGAGGGTACATTAAACTAATGTATAATTGTTAAATAATTATTATGAAATTATAAAATAACCACATACATAAATATGATATCATATATGATCCTATAACATTTATTTGTTAGTAATATTTTAGTACTGTCACTGTTTCCGGTTGTAATTGATTTGTCTTCAATTATATGTTTTGTTAGATAAGTCATGTTTTTTATTTATATAATTTTTTTATTCATATACCAAATGATATTAAATTCTTAAACATTATTTTTAATCATAAATGGAAAATTATTCTTGATTGGTCATGATGGATAACAAAATTTTATCGTTTCATGGAGATGGTAAGCCGAATGTATGAACAAGCGATAATATCATTCTATTGATGGTGAAATAATTTATAATTGGATGTTAAATTATATATAAAGAATAAAAAAATATTATATTTTTTATTTAAATAAATTATACTAATTTTTATACCCATCCAAATAATGAAGTGTGGAATGAAAAACTACACCATGACGTGGAGACGGTAAGTCGTATTTACACATGTATGGTGAATTGTTCATTCATTGGATGGATAAAATAATGAATATGGTTGTACCATATTTATAATAACATCTATCTATGTATAAAGGACAAGAATTATTTTTTTATTATGGATAAAATAAAGAAGTAGGAATTAGAATAAGTAAATAACTTTTAAATAGGGGATAAAATAATTACCTCTTCTTCAGGTGCTTCTATTTTGTTGGAACAAAAGGGATACATAGGATTATTTTCTGATCAATGTAACGATACTAGGTTGAATTTTGGGTATTTAGTTGGAGTTTTGAGTACCAGTTGGCTGATCCAAAAGGATTAGGAGGTGTGAATTTAATAGAAGGGGAAGTACCCTTTTTTAAAAGTAGTGGGGGTACTTTTTGAAAAAAAATTATTAATTTATTATTAAATTATATTCGGTTTCTAACAGCTCATCATATATTTATCTCTAGAATAAGGTCGGTATGGGTCTAAATACCCTCATCTAATAGGTTTTAGAGATTATTATGTCACCAAATTATCCTTCTCTTTTGAATTAACACTTTTTTAAAAAGTATAACTTTTAACATGGATTCCTGTATTTTTGTACGACATGGTTAATATAGATAATATATAATTCTAAGAGAAAATCAAGAGGTCCATTAAGGATATATGTATCATTATCTATGTAATTATAATGAACCATTGATTTTTATGACTATTATATAATTAAATAAAATATTAAGTTTTTTAAAAACATATTTATGTCAATTTTTACACCATTTAGTATTTTGTTTTTTTAATGTAAAAAAATTGATCCCTTCAAAAAAATACATTGAATCAACCCTAACATGTCATATTCACCTATAAAATTCATGTAGGGAATAAAAAGTTTCAATTTAAATTTATTTTTATAATTATAATATTAATTATGTTATTTATTCATTAATAAGGTAATTAATGCATTGTCATTGCCTCATAAATTATTTTAATTATTTAAGGACTAAGAATTATTAAAAAAATACTATGATGTAGTAAATAATCTTTTATATGTAATGAATATTTATATTCGAATTTATCTTTTGTATAAACCTATATGAAATATGGTTTACTTATTACAACTTCAATTTAACACTTTTAACTCATATTTAAATAATATATATTAAATTTCTTAATATATTTTATGTGGATAAAGAAGGATCATAATGTTTTTCCTATGGTATATATTTGTTGAAATAAATATATCTAATAGAATTATGGCATGTGTTGGGGTAATTTTATGTTATTATAATATTATTTTTACCTTTAATTACCGTATTTAATTTTAATCATTTTAAAAAATATTCAAATGCTACTATTCACAAAATAAAAAATATCCTATTGAATATAAATTTACTTACTGACGGAAACTGTGTCTATCAAATTTACTATGATCAATTCACAGAAGCATTAAAATTTTGTTTTATGCCAATTTCCAAATGTGGCTAGAAGGTGTGTAAAAGATATTAAAAAGTTCAATAAAATATTATATATATATTCTTATTATAAAATGATTCCAATTAATTACATTATACTAATATATGTATTATTTATTTATTTTTACATTAAAATAAATTTAATTAAAAAATAAATTTTCAAATAAAAACACATTTTTAAACAATAATGTAGTGTTTTTCTCTAGTCATCAAAAATTTAATTTTATCACAAATATTACAATAAATTACCCTATGATAATTTTGATATTCAAAATCCCATAACAATGTACATTTTGAAAAATAAAATTAATAAAATTTCAATACTGGGTTTTTCAATTCATAAATACTTTTTAAACGTCTAGTTTGATTGGTCTTGGTGTGGTAGTACTAAGAGCTACATACAAAAAAAAACAATTATATTAGTCAAAGAGGAGTGTACCATTGAATATTGTGGTGTTACAATGGATAAAATCTTGCAGAACTGCTTTATTTTTATATAGAACCCTATAATCATTCTAGGCCTCCGTGATATTTACATGTATGGATGAAGGACGAATAATTTAGGAAATAACTAACTTATCTGCTACACTTTTTCCATCATGATTCATTATTTTAAAATCAATGAGTATTTAGTCATTTTAAACTCCATGGGGGGGAAAATAGGATGCCCTTTCGATGTCAATGATTCATCCACATTGTTTTCCTTCCATGGGTGGGAATTTGTTGATAAATAATCAGAATTGATCAACTCCAACCAGCAATATTAGATAATGTTCCACTCCATTAATGTAAATATGTATTTCAATATCCCTTAATCAGTATATATATAACTATTTTTTCTATAGATATGTTATTTCAAATTAATCTATTAAATGATCCCTACATTATTCAGATATTATTTATCATGAAATTTCAGTCATTTTTTAGTTAACATGAGGCATAAGAAGTTACCTAATCATGAGGATGTATACCAATATCATATTTGAAGAATAAAAATATATCATGTGACATCCTAAAACATCAATGTATGAATTAATTTAGACATTACATGTCCATTATTCTTTTAGTTATATTTTATTTAATTATTAGGTGTATTTAGGGATCAGTGAAGAGAATCTTAATGAATTTTGTGCACTAACTACTATATTTGGAGCTGTTGGGGTGCCACTAGCTAGCTGGTAAAGCTCAATTGGATATCAAAATTAGTTAAAACCTGTCTGTTGAACAACTGGACTCCATCAAACTTCCCCTATTATACCACTACTTGATTAGTGGAAGAAGTAATATCCCCATGCTCTACTTTGAGCTGCTAACCATCTAGGGGACATCCATTAGTCGATCAACGTATTCCACTCAGGATATTATTTTAGGGTTATAATATTATTTCACTCTATATCATCTTTTGATGTCTAAAATTATTTTATTAACCATTATTCATATGTGATGAATAGAGAGTCTATACTAACAAAAAAATTATGTCCACTCTTTGTCCATTCTTCTTTGGAAAATTTGGTGAAGTTGGGTGATTAATTGTGATATATATAAGAAATATTATTCCACAACTCATACTTCCCATAGGAATAATAATAGATCTATGAATTTATTGAAATATTAATGGATTCCATTACGATTTAATAGGGATTTCATATGACAATGAAGTATTCGAGTTAGATAAAATTTGGATCACTTTATTTAACTTGATTGAAGTTAAATCCATTGGTTATGGTAGTTCTTATTGTCTATGTATAATTGATTTCAATACCTTATTGTCTTAGCCTCCATTAATCTTTATTCTATAATCCACATTTGAGGAATTATGAATTTTTGTATTCATCATTAGTGGAGATACCAGATCTATGTAGAAACTTTCTTGATTTAGAATCAAAACATTTTAGATTGTAAATCCTCATAATAATTTTCCATTAGAGGAAATTATAAGATATGTTACACATCTGGGTCTTCATGTAGCCTATTAGAGCCATTTCTTCATATTATAAACATGAGTGTGTGTGAGTGTGTTTATCCATGATACCACTATTGATATTACCTGATTGTTTATTATTATGTTATAACTTATGTGGGGTTGTGAGCATAGCTCTTGGAAAGTCTACTTTAGATAGACCGAATACAATGTGGCTCTTAATTGGATCACTAGTTCATTATTTGGGTCCCTTGATAATGTGAGGGTATGAAAATTTCGCGTGGTAGCAGGTTGGTTTGGGTTAGAATATTAAATGTACATCACATTTCAGAATAACTAAGTGATATTGGATGTAGTTGAGGATACATAAATTTTAACACATTTTCCTATCACGTAATTTCCATATTGATGAGTAGAAGTTTATGGATACATGTTATATGGGTGTATGTGACATCATGATATTGTTTAAAAGCCATGAGGTGATGATTGATTTCATTGGTAAGATGAATACTCCATAAAGGTGGATCACGAATTTCATTAAAAGGCTAGTGTGAGATTCTACTGTAATAGTGGTACATAGATATATGTCTACTAAAAAATCTATAATGCTGATGTGTCCGTCATATTTTAGGGTCCATTTTAATTAATTTTATTTTTCCCTTCCATATTAATTTCTAACACACAAAGTAGATTTGAGGTTCATAGCAGCTTGGCTAGGACATGATGGATCATAAATCAAATTTTGATTCAAAAGCATTTTTTATTATCACGGAGTATACTTTAATATATTTATATAATTATTTTAATGATGTATTTTTTATTCCCATTGGGGATTATAATAACACCATTCATTTGAATCTCAGTTCGTGTCCACAATTTATGGTTAGGGATCAAGTGATGTAAAATAACCTAATGTCATGTATATAAGTTGGCGGAGAATGGGTGATAGTGGTGATAGAAGATGAACTGTGAATTAGTTTTCTTATGATTTATATATTTTAATTTTTTTGTATGTGATATTTATCTTCTACTATGGGATATGTTGGATTATCTTATAAAAAATTTATTCTATTTTTACATCATGTGTATTATTAGTAGATTATATTTTTGGATGTATTTTGTTTATATAAATTTTAATATAGTTATAATGTATGGAATTTTACTTGAAGAACATAGTATTACCATGAATCCATTCTAGTCATAACCATGATTCTTCTAAATGGGTGTTTGTATCATAAATATGAGTAAAACATAGAGGTTATAATATATGTTCTACACTATGGGAAACATAACATTTTTCCGTGCAGTTTATTTGTGGAAAAATCCCTTGAGGCCCAGACATAAATATATTAATTAGAATAAATTATTTTATTTTAATTGTTTTGAGGTAGATACATAATAGTATTTAAATATATCATAATGTAAAATTCAAGGGTTATTCACATTGCTATGGAACTCATGGAGGATCATCTAATAGATCCTTTGGAGAAATCACTCAACTGAATGACTAAAAGATCGTGGATTGCAGATGGATGCACAAATGATTCATCAAATCTTGGGAATGATGAGGACATAATGATCATTATTCAAAAATGACCGATCCTAATTGAGTTATGGAATGTGTTTTAATTTTTTTCTTCCCCAATCATTATTTCTATGATAATGTGAATTAATCGATGAAGGTATTGATTCCAAGATCATGTGTATTTCTGGGTGGTATTATATATGTGGGGTTCTCCAGAGATTAATGTTTTCTATTATTGTTTAATTGATTATAATTTTAATTTTGATTCATAGTGATCTACATGAACATCGATCGAGGTTCATTCCTCTCATTGGTTTTGTGACCCCCCTGATTCAACATTATACATGGTGTTCTTTGTTAACCCATGTGTGCTGACATTACATTGAATAATTGTCCATTATACATATAATATATGGATAAATTATCCAAAATCATAGATATGTAAATAGTATTAATCAAAATATGTGTTATGCTGGTTGCTGGAATGAATATAATAATAGTTGGTTCCAATTTCACTATCATTGGTGTGAAATGATTAACTAAGGATAACATTATTTCTATGTGTTTTGATGGCATGAATAACATTGATTGGATAAAGGAACATAAAAACAACCCTGTATATTGAGTATGGATTGGAATCGATAAACTAAAAGTTGGTTAGATGATTGACCAGGGTGATAGGAAGGAAGAATAATCATTTTAGAAAAACAAAATACAGACGACAATACTCCTTGATTACACGGTGGGTCCCTTGGATAAACCTACTATTTACTTCTGGAAATAAATGGACACGAGGAGGAGTCCATGGGTCTCTTACAGGGTGTGTACTTCCCCACATGGAATTTCATGGGCCATGAACATAGGCTACCCTGTCTACAAGAACAAGGTAAAAGATATATTGGACAGCGTCAAGTACTGGCACTAGGTTGGAGTTCATGGGGGGGGACCTCGAATTCAAAGACATGACTTGTTACTCCTTTAGATGATGTGTACACCTTTTATACAAAGAAGGGTTTGATGATATGGACAATTTAGAAGGAATGTACCTAGGAAAAAAGTAAATAGTGTGTACCCATAATTAACATCATGTACCCCCTACTACATTGATTGTACCTCTTATCCATTCTATCTTGGTAAAATTTCATTAGTGTTTTTTCCTATTTCATATCATTTCTATTGGGGTGTACGCATAAATAAACTCCACGAGATGCATCACATGCATTTGTTTCCCCACAGTACCACTTCCCAATTTTTATCATCAAATAGTATTTTTTAATATATATCCTATACTTGATCAAAACTGGATGAGGGGGGTGTCGGTTCCACCTTCCATAGATTCCTACTTAGAACTAATTTCCTAGTTCTGGACTCCCTTTTAAACTAGGATATTTTTCTTGAACCTCATTATAGGTGCCATCATTTTATGGAAAGTGGTTAATTATGTAGATTGTATCTGGACATTCCAATGTTTCTAACAAAGGAAATATCCTTCTGTGAGGTAAGTACCCATGTTGGGCATCACTAATCATTTCTGGATGCAGGAACATTGGATCACCTATATTCCACTTCATAATAGGGATTCTAAAGTGCGTGGAAACCCAAACAATCCCACATTGAAAATTTTATATTTTGTAATTGAGGAATTACATCTTTGGTTTTCCTAGGAATCCAATGTTTAACATGTGGCATGCAATGAATTTAACTTTTAATGGAGATGGATCATACTGATCCAATAACTTATGAAGGTGGATCTGAAATGCCAGAAAGTAGGTTGGAATACTCGAGACGGATTAAAAAATATATGAATTAGAAACACCAATTAGAGAAGACACAATATGTTACATCCAAATAATGTATGTTTTCACACCATAAAGGGATATGTCGCAAAACTTGAGCCATAGAGTATTACTAGTGGTTTGATGGGAGAACATCTATAAATGAACCCATGAGGTGTTCCGAAAAAGAGAAATATTTCACCCCATGAAGGCCGGTCTGAACACCACATAGGGTATATCAGGGAGGTGAACCCCAATTAGGGGGATATCATGTTTTCCAATTGCCTAGGATTGACCTAATGGGGGATTCATATGTACCTTGTGTATAAAGAAGGGATTAAAAACCACATAGATCAAAAGGATGGTTTTGGTATTACACATGGATCGCTACCCATCGTAAGAGGGTAAATCATGGTTATATGGATATGGATTATGTGGGTATTATGGATGGTTAACTGCTTATGTGATTCTAAGGGAATCAATGGGATGAATGAGGCTTATTCACTAAAACGACCCCAATGGATGGTGTGATCCAACGAAGATGTGGTGACCTGATTAAAAATTGGGACTGATATGGAGGAACTGATTATGTAGTATGGAATGGATGTGATAGATCATACATTAAGATGGAAGTGTTTGGCTTGATCTTTATGGAGTTTTCCTACATATCATAGTTATTTGGTAATCAATGTACACATAGTTTATGTGCGGGCATTGGGTATTATGCCTGGTTAGCCACCCGATTGATGGATCATAATTCCATTGGGATGTGGAATTTGGGGATGTGTCCCAAAATCATAAAATTCCAGATCACAATGGTACATACCTAGGATGGAGATCCAGGGTTATCATTTTTTTTTCACCCTCAGGGAGGCTTCCAATGTACCCTGTTTATAAGAGAGTGATCAAAACACATGTACATTGATTGTTTAGGGATTACCTGGGGTTAGCAGCCTATAATAATGGTGTTATAGTCAGTACTAAAATTCAAGATATTTTGATTCATGATCAATGTGAGAAACAATAGGAAGAATATTACCAGACTAACGTATCACGAATAATGTATTAGTGAAAGTGGGTCATGGATTACGTGTAGGAGTGGCCCATGGTGTCAAATATCATAGGCAATTGAATAAGGTATTGAGTGTCCATTATTAACATGTCACAATTTGTATTTTCATTTGGAGGATAGTAAGATGATATGGATGCTACCTCATACATGAAATTCTAGTTTCTCATAAGAGAATGGTGTTACATTCCCTATGGGTATACATTGTTCCATGGACGAAGGATCTCATTCCATGTGATAAATATCTCACTATCGTGCATATGAGTGGCAAATGGAAAATTCATGAGGTTAGGAATTCCATGTCCATTAAAAAGGGTGAGGCTATTTTTTAACATTATGTGACGAGGATGATTGTTTTTGGTAGTTTAATGTCCTACAACTCAGATTGAAAGAAATCAATCCTCACCCCTTGGACATACATAACTGATACCCACTCACCCATGGGGATGAGAGGGCACAAAAAATTCTAGGTTATGATATGGTGGAGTAGTGGTCGGTAGTGGGGTCCATGATAATACAAATATTAAAAAAAGAATGACACATTAGTGAACCCATGATAAAATACAGGAGGAAGGCCATCAAAAAACAAGATAACATAAAAAGAACCATAAAAATCACTATTTATAATCCTAGAGGGATGCACAGAAGAGGTTCATCGAAGATGTGTGATTTGAAAGAAAGACGTAATAATACATTGTGATTTAAGGCAATTAAAACCCAATGAGTCCTAAGGAGGTGGTTCACACACGATTGGGAACAAACATGAAAAAAGGATGGAACTATGAAAAATATGGATGTGTATAAGTGAATGTGGTTCATTAAAGAAGGGTATTTTGAATACACTTTCTTTTAAAAAAGGTTATTGTGAGGGTCATTCTATTGTGGGCCCACCTAATGGTGGACACATGATGAACCTATCGTAGAAGGTCATAAACCATGTAGTCATCACGTGTGCTTGGTTTTGGAAGGGGCCATCTTGTGCGTGCAAGAGATATGGTTAAACATCATCTATATTACCTAAATTTATTGGGGTGACCTTATATTTATAGTATAAATTCACTTTAGGATCACGTAAGAAGGCCGATGTAAATTTGGCAGATGAAGTCGCATTGGCCATGTAAGGCCCTTATGCATTGGTTAGTCTTTTGTGTGAAATCCTATATAATTACTTGCACACACATATGCATTTTTTGGGGATTATGGAGAGAAATATTCCCATTAATGTCTCATTGGGAAGGTAATGGTTTTGTGTGTTTGGATTTATTTGTGGCACACACGCCACCGAACATACACAGACCACCCTTGGACTTTTAAATATCGTTTGGATTGTCAAATGGGGTCTTTAGTTTTCTCAAATTTGATCACATTCATACTCAAGATGAATAAAATGCTAAACAATTCACCCAACCTTGGAATCTTATGCTGAATGGGGTGAGAAGGTTTTCATTCAAGGGAAACACCAAAAAGAACATCATGACATTGGAAATATGTTCAAAATCCAAGGATCAACATTTATTACCTCTTTGCATGCATGGAGGAACTAATATGCACCTATAAATATGAGGTGGTTTTCTCCATAGTTCGTTGACTCTCTCTGTGATTATAGATTCCGCTCATGTGTTCTTATGTTAATGAATTTTTTTATGGAAGATCCTGATTCTGTCAGTGCATTATGTGCATCTACTGAAACTTGCATTCTTTACACATTGTTTAAATTTATATATCCTCTATCATATCATGAAATGTAGCTAGATATGTTTCATTCCAATCCTTACTAATTCCATTAAATTTCTTTTGTGATTTGACATAATGACAAACCTTACCATCGAATGGACTGTTGCTGAGAGGGAGGCTTCCATTTCTCTATAGAGGGTTGAGATAAATGAGAATCGTCAGATACACAATGCCATAAAGGTTTTGGAAGAAAATTAAAATCTCATAAGTATGAAGAAATTATTTAATAGGGATTTTTTCTTATATGATATCCTCCCTTTTTGTAATTTCATGATTCTAGACAAAAAGGGAATCCTTTGATTTTATAATAACTCGCCATCGCCATGGGTCACACATGAGGAAAACCTTTAGTGGTACGAAATCACCATACATGGCTCTCATTCAATGATTTTTTTAGATATCTCTCTATACATATTTAATCTAATGACCAGGACAATCATGAATAGAATTCCAGTGACTAAAGATTTCCCCACCCACTATGCAAACACCTTTTGAAATAACATCATCAATGAATGTGTGGGATGGAAGAAATTTTGGGACTTGAGGACTGGGGGTTTGGGACATTGTTATAGAATTGGAATGGGAATATTGGGTGTGCCAAAAATTCAAGTGTTTGTGGGAGAGCTGCAAAACATCTAGATATAGGAAGTCATATGGACATCTCAATTTCATTTTTACCTCCACGTGGAACAAGTTCAACAGTTGTTCAGCCAGTGGTCCCCTGACATAAACACTTCACACCCCCACCATAGGGAGGCTGGAATTAGGCATTGGGACATCCCAATCATCGGGGAATCCCTCTAGAGGTAATCTAAAATGAATAACTTGGGCCTATAGATAATATATGTGGGAATTGATCAAAAACACCCATTTTTGCATGGTACCTTCTAGAATTAGTGACGGAGATGATAGGGATCAAGAAACATTTGAATGATATCTCATACCCTACATGGTTAAACCGAATGCATACAATATGGGAGCTTTTGAGGATACTAGGATTAATAATTTAATGTCTTTATACATCAAATGGGTATATTTTGGATCTTACTGGGTGATTTTCGTGGTAGTTGAATATCAATATTAGCACATTAGCAAGAATTATTGATGAGATCAGCATTTTTGACATGCATCATTCTTTCCTAGCATCTTGAGTGGGTTGCTACATCAATTAGGAGAGTCGAGGATTGGTGTCCATCCAATTATGCTTTTAATGGTAGGGATCACGGAGGCCCTTGCCATTGTAAATCAAGGAGTGAATGTATTTTCAAGGTTTTATCCTTTACATGGGAATATTTCAAGGGGAGGAATACCCTGAAATTATTTATGTCATTCCTGATCCCCCATGGCTGCATTGTAGCTCATTTTTGTATATATGACTTCCCAAATCCCATTTATCCTCCAAAAAAATGGCCTACTACCATCTTTCCTGAACATTTTTTAGGTCTGGACACTAACGCTCAATGAGGAAGTAATCAATCTCTTGAACAAAAATCATGAAAATGTTAATTATCATCTATTCTGTCCCTCGGTTGGCTAGATGGTGGATGATTCAAAGGGTCCGCTGGAGAATAAGAAATATATAAAGAGTTTCAGTGATAGTTTGGTAGTATCTCATATCGATGAAAATATTTTTTTGAGAAATATGTGCCCTCACGCATCTCTAGACAGTATGTGTTCCTATAGATAATGCCTTTGAATGTATATAATGAGGGCTAAGAGGAGGATCCCCATTGAATAGTTATCTGTTTGTGGTTAATTATTGCAATTGATTTTTTTTTGGTAAACAATCACACTACCACCCACTGATGATGATGTCAGAATGTTAGTGGAATATGTTTATAACTGGGTGGAGGCATATCGAGAAGCAATTATGTGAAAAGGAATTTGGTATATCAAAGCGGAATGTGTAGAATCTATAAGGCAATGAAGTAGACTGGCATCCACTGGGAATAAAGGAAAGAGACCAGATAGGGGGATGGACAAAATAGGTTGGAACATAAATGGTAGGAACATCAAAAGGTGTGGTCGTACAATCACCATCTGAGGAGGGGTGGTCCAAAGGGTGGCCTTGTGGTCCAGATAGAGAACCCCAAGGGAACAAATAAGGAATCTTTTGAAGACGACTGCCGAATCCAATTTTCCAACCCTATATTATGAAAGGAGGATTTCCTAAAAATCCAAATCAATATAATATATATGGAATTGAATATCATGCATTGGGATTGATCTTCCAGAATTCATGTTCATTCGGGTTGTGGAAAGGGTTAAATTTCATCATCGACACATGTACCTAGAAACCATGGATGCCTATTTATGCCAACAAGGGAAATATGTGGAACCACTTATCTTTGTAAAAGTGAGTCCGAGTCAAGAGCCTAATGTTGATGAAAGTCCACACAAAGATGATGATGATGAAAAAGTAAAAGATGATGAAGAAGACTATGAAGAAGAATAATGAGAGGAAGTGGATGATGTGTATGAGGAGCATAGGGATAATGTGTAACTCCCATAACCTAGAATCCCTAAGAATGTGTAATATTTTATTACATTATCATTATTACAATGAAATGAAATCCCAAAGGACCAATCAATTTAGCAGTCATAGAATTCTAGGTTACATACACGATACCCATAATTCATTGGTAAAAATAAAAAAATCAGGCTACACGATAAACTGAAATAAACTACATCCTTGAAATCTTATTCAATGTTTTCTTCATTATAACTAGGGAAGGAAAAATAATACAGGTGAGCTCAAATTCTCAATATTGATAAGTATAAAAGAGGAAATAATGAATCGATCTATATGGAATGGTACATATCTAAAAAAATTGTCAATTTAAATAACTAGATAAGTTATAAAAAATATTGAATTGTAAGAAAGTAAAATATATTTCATTAACTAATAAACTAAAAATGAAATAAATCCATAGATATATCGATGAAAAAACATAATGGATGAATAATAAATCAGTATAAATGAGGTAAATTCATAATTATTAGAATCCATGATTACTGAAAATATGGAACCAGTACCATCAAGACCATTCACATGATAGATTAGATATACGGTAAAAAACCCCTTATATTTGGGAAATCTATTTCTCCTCATTATACTACTGATACCTCAATGGGATTTCAATAACCTTTCCCCAACCAGTATCGTAAAAGAAAAAATCATTCATCGTGTATCAAATAAATAATGTCCCTCATAAAATAATAAAATTTTATGAATAAAAATTTATGAATAATACTTAATAGATTGATAAAAAAACAAGGTCTGTGTAATGTATTTAATGGAAATACAATACAAATATTATAATAAAATCTTGTGGAAAATTTCGTTTTATACATTCCAATGTGTCCAATTCTATATTGAAACATTAAATTAAAAATCCCCATGAATGAATAATTTTAAATTAATCTTATAATATCATCATATTAAGGATATTAGTGATATAAAATGATATTTTTTTGGTAAATACACAAAAAAAAAATTTAATTGATGCATAATAACATATAAGTATTAATGGAAGGTATATTGAGACAAATACCTTAAATTAAAATTAATTTTGTTATATTGGATTTATTCTCAATTATGAGGGTTTAAAATATGTTAGTAATGTATACCATGGCCATAATCATCATAATAATATCTTATATTAACTTCAGACAATATTTTATTATCCTTCTGTTAATACACTATCATTATTTGAGATATTTCAGGTATTAATTGCCTAGTATTCTCGTGTATAATTTGACTTATTGCATTTTTTTCTAATGTATTAGAAATTATTTCCTAATATCCATAATTTAAAACAATAATTACTTATATTATACATTTATTATATAGTTATATAGAAATTTATATAATATTTGGAGATTAGAAATGAAGTGCGCTGTTCATAGAGACCGTATGTTTTACTTTTGCATGAACGATACTTTTATTTTTTGATACTATAATAGAATAAAAATTCAATTATACTTATTCATATTATAAATAAACTATAATATATTATGTATATATGTGACATATATTTATTAAATTAACCCTTTATATGTTCCCTGCATGTAATGAACGGGTCATATCGCTTTGAGGGGGCGTTAGTCAACACTTATGTAAATGAAATTATGGTATTTACAAAAAATATATTTCATTATCATATGTTCTAAGAAATATTAAAGGATTGTAACGAAATTATAAATTTAATATATAAGATATATAAACATAGTTTCCATCATAATAGTTACCATTATAGGTGGTAAGGGAAAAATGAACAATCATCCACTTGTGATGCAATAGTTCTTCATACACCAAAATAGTATGGTTGTTACCCAGTAGATGGAGTTATGTGTTAGATCAGATCAAAAATATAATATAACAACATACTAATATATTTATAATAATGATATTTTTTTGTTATTATATAATAATAAGTTTATATCAAGTGGATAATATAAAAGAAACTAAAAATCATGAAAGAAGAAGTGACCTCGTAATTGGGTAACTTCTTTTAGATTATACCAAATGTATTATGTGGAAATATTCGACCAGAAATGGAGGATTCTATGTCTAGGGATGGTTCTTTGATAATCGTTTTGGGTATTTTTTTTCTATCTTAAGTGTTTTTAGTGGTGTGAAAAGTGGTAGAGGTGGTGTAATTTTATAGGGATGTAAAATGACTAACATAGAATTTTTTTAAACAAGTAAGTTGTACACATGTTTTTAGAGAAAAATAAACATAAATGAAATCTTACTGAACTTAGAAATGGAATTTATATGAGTTATTAATTACCATAAAATGGGTTTTATTCAATTATCTAGGCCATTTTGTGCTTTACGTTAATGTTTTTGTCCTTTAATAAGCTTACCTTTTCATTAAAAATTGTTAATAATTTTTAATACATTCACTAATAATTTTGGTAAAAAAATAAAATTTTCTTATTATAATATATATGTTTCCTTGATTAAAATTTTATATTTCCATTTTTTGAAATTCAATTCAGAGTAGTTGAAAATTTGAGATTAATAGTAATCCCGCAGCTGAGAGGATATAATAAGTTTTTAATGTTAAAAATGTTAAAAACATTGTTATTTTTTTATATTCAATTTCAAATTGAAATTGATTATATTGTTATAAATTTTACTAACATGTATATAATACATCTCATTTTTTATTAAAAAATATTTTATAAAAAATTTAACAATAATCATTAGGTAAATGAAAAGAAGGTTTTCAACTAAATTGTAGAATTTTTTAGCTATTAATAGAAGATTAACAATTTGAAAAAAATATGAAAAATTCACACAAATAAAATATAGAAAATATGAATTCAAAATGAATTGTAAATTAAAAAATTTTTTTTTTAAAATTTTTTGAAATCAAATTTAAAATAGGTTTTTCATTAAATAGTGGAAAGAATAATTTTATAAAAATATACTAATTTATGTGTGACATTGGAATTTTTATTTTATAATACTTATAAAATATATGAGATGACTGTAAAAATAATTTCTTTGAAATATAATACATTAGCTTGATAAATGTGTTAGCTTGTAATTGATTATGAAAAACATGACAAAATAGTAATTTTATATGTCAGGTGTTGTGTGCATTACAAAACATTTTTTGAAAAATAATATAAAATATGGTATATTATAGGGGTGATACCTAAAGATAATGGTGTTTAGGAATGTAAGGGATAGTGTCTCATTAGGGGAGCCAACATGAGAGCGGACAAATCACATGCTCTAGTGACGAACATGTCAAATGTCTCGAAGTAAATTTTGACTAATATCTCTCTTTGTCCCTTATCTTTATATAATATAGGTCCGTTAACGAACATATTTTTCTTTCAAAATGTGTTTTTTTATTTTCATTTATCTCTCCCTAAATAGGATTAGAATGTTTCGATGGACATGGGGGGTGTCCTTGTGTCCACATCTTGGGAAAATGAAGGAGGTATATCAGTCATCGTTGAATCAGCTTGAGTTGAGATAGATGAAGTGGTCAACATAATGAAAATATAATCCCAAATAATTCACATTAGTGACAATAATTTATGTGACATGCATTTTGTGTATACTATTATGAAATTTCTTGTGGTGAATCAATAATGTGACCTAGATGCACTCCTCTGGTAAGAGTCTACTTTCAAAAAACAATATTTGTTACCTCAAGGATTTTTTTAACCAATGTTATGTATTTCATGAAGTGACCCTAAGGATGTATTCTTAGAAAACATATGAGTATACGAAATCTACAGCGTTACTGTTGATGATATTACCTATCAGTGAGGAGCCGGTTACTTATGAAGATCAATCCTTGGCACATGCTGACCATGAAATTTTTGGATTTGGGTGATTCAACTTATTGAGAATAGATTGTAGATAGATAGGTTGAGGGTATTGAAGAAATTATTTATGAGCGCCTCTCTCATGCCATAGTATCCAGTCCATTATAGAGGATGCAAGAAGAAGCTCCTACCACTGTGTTTTACAGTATAATTTTGGAACATGAACATGAAGATCCTATAGAGTGGAATTATTCAGATCTATATGTAGATTAGGAGAGGTGTGTGAGTAGGAATATTGAATGAAATTTCATCATGAAATTCATAGATTTTCTAGAGGTATAATTAAAAAGAATAATAGAGTCACCACACACCTAGATATTATGTCACTATGCCAAATAGGTGGATGTTCACCATCATCAAGTGAAGATCCATGATTAACATGCTATGATGATTTTGGAAGGTATCCAACATTTGGACATTTCATTATTCCATAGGAATTTATAAAACATATAGAAGCTCCATGATGCAGAACCTGAAATTCAAATACTTGAGGTGAATATGAATGATTACACCGCATTGATAAAAAAATTGACAAGTAGTTGATTTATTAAATATCCAACCAGAAAAGGCCTAGAAGTATCGTGAGCAGGAGAGGGTTGAGGTGAATCAGATATGAGAAAAACATATCCAAATACAGATCGGGTTAAATGAAATTTGTTTTTTTCCTTTCGATGAGTAGAGGGAGCTCAAGAAGCCACATGGGACTCTAGAATCCACCATATAGAAAGTGGCAGTGTTTAAGTGTTCCTCTGAAGCTGAATATCAATAAGCAATTTGATACGTCCAAACATATGAAAAATAAATTATATCATGTTTAATTTTTTTGTATTATTAATTGAATTCTTGAGAAAATTTCTTTTTTAAATCAACTAAATCATATCGATCACATTAGTGAAGCAAGTAATGATCAGTCCCTAATATCACATTTCTCATTTGCAATGTGAGAAGCATGGGAGGACCACATAAAAATTAACATTATATGAGGGTTTCAGATAATAATTTAATACTCGGGGACTTATATTTCTAAATAATCCCCAAGACTGTTAAGAATGGGGGAGTATTTGATAAGAGAATATGTCTTTAGAAACAACCTACTTTCCTTTATACCATGCTCTATTTCATGAGCGGGATAATGTAAGGGGTGTTAGAATAAATATTAACAAATGGGAAATGGGATGTATAAATCATGATACCCAATATTTTGGATCACATGGAGGATTTTATTTTGGTATAAGATAACAACTAACCATATATGAGGAACATTATTTGTAATGCTAGCTTTAAATGAGGATAATCAAATGATGTAAAAACATTATTCATATATGAAACATGGTACATACATTAAAATGTGGTTTGATATCTTCTAGGGTGTGGGAATGGAGCTTTAGGTGAGCCAATGTGGCATATCCAACCAATTACGGGTTCCCATGAGAGATGTAAGAGAATGAAGATCCAAATAAGGGGACTAAAAAACATTGAGTGGACTGACATTATGTTCAAAATAATTCCATCACCCATGAAATTAGGCCACTTCATCCAAGAGTAAACTAGTGTAGGAACACATTTATGAATAATTATCAAACCAATCCTACTTCGGAGAACTATATATGAGGCCGAGAAACTGCTAAAGATGTGTTTTTCATGGAATATGAAAATCTATATGGGATATAACCTCCCAAATGAGGTCCTGGGATTCTTTATTGTTTCACGTTATGAAAGTGAGGACGATGAACATGTAGTTTTACAAAAAAATGTTAATGACGATACATAAAAGAATTTTACATCATGTGATCAATAACTTACCCAAGATTTAATTTCATGTATCTAGGATATTTTCTTAGAGTTGAAGGAAATTATTTCACATATCCTAGCCAACAGTTTAGAGACATGTTTCACAGTCTAGAATGTCTATTTCAAGAATGTTGTAATGTGATGGAGGAGTTTAACCAAATGTGGATGAACCAATGGAAGCTAGTGATCCATAAAAATAAGACGTAACAGAATATAAGGATGAATATTTTATCTATTGAGGGACATGAACCAACATGATTTAGGATCTAGACGCCTCGACATTCCACCACACATTCATTTCGAAGCTCATATTTTAACATCAACGAGTTTGGACCAATGAAAGTATTTTTGATCAATTGTATTGATATCCTCTCTACTAGAACTACTAATCATACATGTGTAATGATTAGAATAGAAAACAAGGAATAGTACAAAGGGTTTACCTGACATGCATGAGTTCTCATCAAGGTTGACTCCCATTATTAAATCCAACCATGATACACGAATTTGAAAAGGATTGTATGTCAAAAATAACAAATCTATATGAATAGTGGTTGTTGACAGTGTTTTAAACATAGAGACTATAACCACATCATAAAATAATGTGGATTGATAATTTGGGATCAACTATTGACCATGTTCGAAATACATGACTCACTACATGTTTCCAATGATATATTATTGAAATATCCCCTAACATGTGTTCTGACTAAAATAACATGAGATTATGACTATTAGGTGGTGAGATTCTATATTAGAACGATTATGGAAAACCAAAAAACTATTGACTCGAAGTGTGGACTAACCATATCACAGAGTGAGATTCAAATGTAGGAATGAAAATACAATAATGTAACATTGCACATACCATGGAGAACAATTTAATATCATGTTTCTCAAAATATGGAGTGCAGTTTTGGGTTATGATATGTGGAGTATGGAAAATACTCTAAGTAATAGGGTTTGTGTAAAAATTGTGGGAGGAAAAAACAAACATGAATGAGGCCAAGTAGGCACACATGTTTCATACACACGTAAAGATGAATGGAGGCCCAAAGGTCGAAAAGGGTTAATGAACCTATGTCTCGACCCATAGACAATGTGTTCTAGAATTTATGTGTATCCCTCAAGGATGGGTCTCATAGTATATGTATTTCATGAGAAGTGTGTGGTTAGAGACTAATAGTAGTAGGGGAAGTCCTCTATGGTGAGGAAGCCGAAAGATCCCATAATATTCATGGGACATATTCAATGTGATCAAGTTATAGTGGAAGTTTAACATCTTGCACTGAGGTTGATGAGTTCATATATTATGTTCATTGTGTTTGGACCACGATCGATGGTATTACAAATGTGTATTTCGATTTGGTGATGTGATAAACACAATGTCAGTTAGGGAAAAGAGGACAAACCCCACAAAACACATACCAAAATAGAATAATGTTTATAATCTCATAGTTCATCGTTAAAGAGTTTGGACCGTAGGGGGATTTTCCAAGATAAATATGCATTATGGGGTGGAAAAAACCCAACATGAATGAGGGCCATGGATTCCCACAGACACCACATATGTATTCTTGAGGAATATTTCATATAAATTATTCTTATGAATCATATACTATAAGGAGGAACACTCATCCTATGGGTACATAGGTGACACACAATAGATAAAAACCGACGTGATTAAGGGATAAGAGAGACCATGTTTTACATGGATATATTATGATGAACTACTTACAGTTTAAGTTCATAGATATGGGATAATAAAGATACTTTTTTCCAAAAATATTGGACTGTAAGGCTGCTATTTTATGGTTATATAGATCAGATTGTTAGATTCCACAACTTTTCCATCTGGCTAAAACACCTAAAGAAACTCTTAATCCCACATATTCTATTATCATTGTGAGGAATAAGGAGTGATTTTAGGTTTTCCCCATCACATGTTGAATAATAAATTTCAGTACCATCTCACTAATTGGGCGCATATTCATGGAAAAGAATCACCGAAGGTGCAAGAATTACTATAGGGAATCAGGATGTGGAAAGGATGTAAATAAAATCATCTGGGGTCTATATTATGAGAGGGGGGAATGATGAGTAGGATATATGTTTATATTATTCGAAATGCTATATCCATACAATATTAATATTAAAATATTTTTTAAAACCCTAGAATCTACTGCCTACCAAATTATAAACACATGAATCAATATTTATTGTTGAATGTCTATTAGGGTTTTGGCCATAAATGGGAGGTTAGCCAAAGAGGTGTGAGAAACTCAATGTTAGGGGGCCTCCTTGATGTTAAATATGGTGGAAATATGAACACTAAAAGACTCAATATATGGATATTATTTAGGATTCCATTCACATGGAACTCAAAAGTTTTGGTCTAGAACCTTTCAGCATTAGGGCATGTCAGTTGTTGGATCTAACTAAACCTGAGATAGAAAGTAGTTTGAGATTTAATTGAGTGGACAATGGATTCATAGTTAAGTGCTATATGCATGCGTTATATCTGTACAGTTAAAAATCATGTGATAAAAATAAGTAATACACAATTTCATGTGGGTGATTAGTACATTTGGGAAAAAGGGTTTTCTTGGAGAGGATGTATAAGGCGTAAAACAAATCCCAAAGTGAATGGGTCATGTGAATCCCACACCATGCCATATATTCCTAGGAAGACCCTGAATGTGATCATAGTTTAAGGTCATAGATTTTGGACCATAAGGTGAGTATCTCCAGTAAACATATGTAGTGTCAAGGAATAACCAAAACGATAAGAATGAGTTCCAGAAAGGATAAATATCACAATAATTATTACACATTGAATCATAAGTTATATCTATTTTTAATGTAATAGAGTTTATACCTATGATTTGTATATCCACAATGTGCAGGTAAAAACCCAACAAAGACTCATAAGCCCATGAAATCCATGCCAAGTGTAGGAAACATGTAGTGATGATAGGATTTCCCAATAAAATGGTAGTTCACAAAAATAGAAAGGAAAAGTTTGGTTGGAAATTCCCAACAACATAAACATTCCCATTCAATGTTCATTTATGCATGGAGGGGTAACACTAGGGGTTTTAGGGATCTATAATCACATAGGGAGGTGATAAATGTGAATCACTACACCAGATATTGAAAACATAATGATGGTTGAATGTCAATGAAGATTTTTTTTTACCATATTCCAGATATAGAAATAATAATGTGTGGCCCGGAATGAAGACAAACATAAGAGGGTTAAACGTTGACTAAGATCGAGATACGTGATCGAACTCAAAATTTCATCCAATGCCTTCTAGGAAATTGTACCAATCTAATGGGTGGGAGAAGCCTCCTAAGAATTCCATTAGTGGTGTCCCTTCAGATGTAAAATATGTTGGAGAACTAGATAAAGGGACACCTAATGCCAAGAAATGGACTGGGGGACTGTCCCTATAGAATATGATAATCCATGTCTTATACTACAGCATATTCGAATATGTTGGTGAGGAACATCTATAGGCAGGATCAAATCATCATTAAAGGATCTAGATCCTTGATTTATTATTTCAAATATTATATGTGTCACTTAAATCGCACAATAAACACTAAATTTATTGTCATAGATTGTGGACCATTGGTGTCGTGTTTAACATATTTTATGTGGGATGTATCCATATAGTTTTTCATTATGTGGTAAGGATAAAAATAGTACACATTTTATCATCATGTTACTATGAATAATGTATCCCAAGGGAGAGGTTCATGGAATGAGACATAACCCATTTTAAATGAGGAATAAAGATATCCACAATACCCTTTCCCATGGAGGTAACCCAGTAAAAGAAAGGGTGAAAGGGTTCATGATTCTACGGTCGATCCAGGTGATATGAGGTGTGGGAATCGCTTAATATCCAATTAGAATTAGAATCAAGACACTATTAGTTCTAAAATTTTGTATGGTATATGAAAATATTCAAAAAATGTGGAGATGTTACCTTAGACTAGAGTATCGTGGTCATTATGAAAATTATTTTCATTCTACCAGGATAAAAAAAATATTTGATTAAGTTCATAGTGTTCATACCAACCAATGGGGCGGTGCATAGTGTAGTGGGATTGGTGGCCTGACATGAATGTATATTGAGGAGATCCACACCACACCAGAAATTCATATATTCTACCTAGTCCAATGGGTCAATTGGGTGAGTTTTTGACACTGTTGTGGAGTCGGGAGACTAAACGTTAGGACGTCACTTTGTATCCCGTATTTATTGGAATTAACCCAGAAATAGTTCCTGATGGGAGACAAGGTAGACAAATAGTTCCATTGGGGCATTGTCTTATAAGGAATAGATGATGTACTTCATTGTAGATTATTATCATTCATCCATGATATAGAATATGTAGATTAATTTCATATGATAAGGATGGGGGTTGTTAAGCAGTTTATATTAATGCAATATGGAATAAGGGGATCATAGTTTAAGGTCATAGATATTTGAAGATGAGGGTTCTAAATTGGAAATTTGATCTATGGTTCCATGAAGAATTCTGATGTGATTGAGGGCCAAAAAGATCTATACAACACCCCACATTCCTAAGAGGAACTCACACATTTTTTAACATCTTGGGGGTTGTTGAAAATGGTTTGTGTAGAGTTGGTGGCTAGTCCCAATGACATTTTTTGTAACAATATATATATATCCTATAGGGAAGTGAATATATCTATATATAGATCCGTAGTTTCATTTAGTTTAATTTCTTGTGGGGAGAACACTAGTGCACAACATTTAATTATCATGTGACTCTGTCGAAGGGGAAAGGGTTTCCCAAAGGGTATGTTTGTTTCATGAAGTAAACACCCTATGAATAAATGTGGACCACAAAATCAAACACCACACTAAACACTCCCATCAGAGGAATCTAGACCAGTGGAAAAAAGGATAAAATACTTGTTTTTTCCAAATACAAATCTCTTTGGTGTAACAACCCAAGCTTCCACAGTACACTTCTATTTGATTAATACGGTAGCATCTGTTGTACGGAACTTCGAGTTCTAACACACAGTACAACCAATCAAATGAGCCTTTATGAATAGTAATTCCCACTTTTTAAAATTTTATAAATTTTCTCTTTCAAAATGTACTTCATTTTTGTATTCGGAATATTTAAATTAGCCTAGGCTGAATTTTTGGTATTTTTCTAAAAACATTCAATTTTTGATGAATAGTGAAAAACACTGAGTTATAGTTTAAAACCAAATTTTTTTTAATAATTATTTATTTTATTTGAATTTATTTTAGGTAAAAATAGATATATAATACCTATATATGTCAAATGTAATTCATTGGAGTTTTTTATAATAATTTAAGATATATAAAAATTTTATTGAACTTTTCACTATCTTTTACACAGCTCCTTGGAGAATTTGCAAATTCACATGAAACATAATTTTACCTCTCCTCTGAGTGGAATTTCGAAAATCCTAGAGACAAGGTTAATATCAACGAGTAAAATGTGGTTCAATAAGATAAAAATAATTTTTGGTGAATAGTATCTTTTAACTTTTATTTACCACAGTTAAAAGTAAATAGAGTAATTAAGTGTAAAATGATATTATTATTACCCTAACACATGTCCTAATTATATTGGATAAGTATAATTCGACCAAAAAAACCTTATTAATAAAATGGAACCTCTTTGTTCCACTTGGATTAGATTTGGACATTTATTATTATTAAATTCAATGAAGTGTTAAAAGAGTTAAAATCAATGTTTAATAACTAATTTTTTTTAATATAGGGTTATACATAAAATAAATTTGATTATAAATATTGATTATAAAGATAAATATTTATCCTACGTAATGATATTTTTTTATAAATTTTATAGATTAAATAATTTAATTTTTTTATGACATAATGGTGATGTAGTAATTACCCAATTAATGAAATATTAAACTAATTGATATTATAAATATCCAAATAAATGTAATTTAAGAATTTTATGAATTAAAATAATTTTCTAGGATAATATTAAATATTAGGGTTGTATATATTAATTTTTTTCGATGTAATAATGATGATATGAATTTATCAAAAACAAAATACCAAATAGTGTCAAAATTGACATAAAATATTTTTTAAAACAAATATTATATTATTAATTGATATTATATTCCTAAAAATTTATGTTTTGGACAAAGGATTTATATAAAAATATGTGTATCATTAATGGACCACTTGAGGGCTGGTTGGATGTATATAGTATGTTTACTAACTATATAATATCAAAATATAAAGAGACATGGTAAGTGTCAAACCAATTAACTAAGAGTTAAAAATAAAAGATATGGTTAATATAGTGACCCAAACCTGGATAATACCTATTGGTTTAGTGTTTTTCTACCTATCCCCACCTTAAACTTAAATAATACAATTTGGAGTCATTGGAAACCGAATATTAAGTTTTTATAAAATAATATTTCTAGCTTTTCCAAAGGTGCCCCTCACACCCTTTATTAATGGGCACACCCCTTCTCTCAAATTCATTCCTTAAAAGTCTTTTGGATCGTCCAAACTCTTCCCAAATACCCTATCAACAGTCCTCCCTTCATCATAGAGGCATTCCTTTCGTTAGAAATCCAACTCAAGGAGCTCTCTTGATCAAATCAAAAGGAAGAACCCAAAGAAGAGGCAATGTTTTCACCACCCTCTTTCAAGTTCTTATCTTCATCCACTTCCTTTTTCTTTTTTATTTCCATTATAAAATAATAAATCCAATATCTTCTATATACATTGATTTTATTATAAATATGGTAGAACCATATTCATTATTCTATCCATCCTTTCAATGACATGTCACCATATGTGCGTACGTACGACATACAGTCTCCACGTCGTGGTGTAATTGTTATTCAAAACATTATTATTTTTGATGGGTATGATAATGAAGTGTAATTTAAGTAAATAATAAATATAGAATTATAATTATTTTTTATAAAAGATATAACATCCAATTATATATTATTTTTTTATCAAAACAATGATATTGTCCCTTGTGCGTACGTACGGACTACCGTCTCCACGAACGCGATTATATTCATTCCCCATCATATCCATTCATGTATAATTCAAATTTAATGATTAAAAATAATTTTTAAGTAATTTATATCATTAAATATATGAATAATATAAAACCTATCCAAACCAAGCATGGCTTATGTAACAAAACATATAATAGAAAATGAGTAAGTTAACACCTGAAACAACGATAATACTAAGATATTATTAATAAAGAAATGTTAAAAGATCATATATGATATCATATTAATTTAAAACATTCTTGTATAATATAATAAAAATTATTTCACCATTATACAGGAGGTAAAACTACCCTCGACCAAGGAAAAGTACAAGGTAATGGTTTATTTTACAATCACAACATTATCTGAAGTTGTTTATACATAATTATCTACTGGACCTCTTTATCATCCTCATCCATGTTTCATAAAAATGTATTTAGAATCATTATTAATATTTTATAGACTATTGTTTAAAGAAATTTATTCCCTTGTTTGAATTTTTATAAGTTCTTTTAATGGAATCATTCTGTCATTTTCCAAACAAGGTCCTTTATAACCTTTTCGATAGAGTTAAGGTAATAATGTCTTTTCTAACTTATACGGCAGGTGAATATATTTTCCACCATTAAAAAATCATCAAAGCTTCCCTTACAAAAATATATTAATAATTTTAATGTAAATTTTTTCTTTTATAATAATGTGACTTTTAAATGATTTTAAGAAAAGATATTTCTCTCAAATAGTTTTGATTTCATCTATTTCAACATCCTATAATGGATTTTAAGATTAGTTGAAGTTGATTTATTATGATATAAAACTTCCATATTGTATTGAAGGTTTTGTTATATGTTTGACTATGGATGTGTTATTTTTATACCATTCATGGTTTATGGATAAATTATTGACATCTTGTATGCAAGTTTTAATATGAATGTTTTTGTAATGTTTAAACTTTTTCATATGAGGAATGCATTGGACTTAGTAAGTGACTGGTGGAGCCTGCTATAGCTCCATGATGCATAGGTATTTCTTATTAGACAAACTAGTATCTTGGCACATGGTCTTGGAAGAATCATATTTGTAGTCTTGGCACAATGCCTTGACTATGTGGTTATGATAGTATGGTATTATGCATTTCATTATTATGAAAGTGGTTATTGATATTGCATGTGATTATTATACTAGTAGAATATCTATTTGGATTAGTAAATGGAAGTATTTTATTTTATTTCTTCCTTATTATGAGGATGTTAAAGTTTAAAAGGATTTTTCTATAGTTATACATTCCCTTAAATGATTATGCTTATTTATGAATGTTTGCGATATATTGTTATCCTTACTAGGAATCTAAGCTCAACCCTTTCTATGTTTTATATTTCCCAGGATGTGGAGAAGTATTTTATGAATGACCTGCAGGGATAGTATGAGGGGATATGAGTGTGGTCTATGGAGACAAGTTGTTGTTATAGTTTGTTACTTTTTGTTGTAATGTAAGCATTATAAATATATATAGTGATTCCAAGGATACTAAACTAATTGGTCATTGGAGACATGATCTTTTTTTATCATGATAATGTTATTTAATAATGCACTGACTCTTTGTAACTGGGGTCTGGGAATTATAGTTGGTATCAAAAGAAGGTTAGTACAAACCTTGGGAGTTAGATTTAGATAAACTCTAATTTGAGCACATAGACCTATGACGGACATTGAGGATTAGTATAGAAGAACATCCTAGAATTTTGGTATTTTAGGGATCATATGAGTTTTCCGAGCAATAATTCCCTGTATGGATACGATCAGGTAGAGGTGGATCTAGCACAGATGTACCTTGTGGTAAAACATGAAAACACCTCTTTGATCTATACTCGAACAGGAACTAGTGCACGACAACGGGCATTTCTGCACTCTTTGTTATGACACTTCCTGGAGATATGCTTAGGATAATTCTAATTTTCTTTACAAACAATTATGAAGGTATTATCAGTATATAATTTCTCTATGAAAACATTTATATTATTATGGATTATATCATTAAACTGTTCATTTTATGTTAAGTGTTTTACATGTTTGGAATTATGTATTTCAATTAATAAAATAGTCTAGTTTATGCAACTATTTCGAAATGCCGCCTAGTGGAATAAATGGAAACTGTATCAATGCTTGCACACCATGTAGGGATTTACATATAGCTCAAGATAATTATAGTGGAGATGGTGAAGAAACTGGTTCTGATCAACTAATCACCATACTTGGAAAACTCACTCTGGTTATGAATACTAACATTACCTTTTCGGAGCACCCTGATCCACAGCTTGGAGGATAAATGTTAGACCGCTTCATGAGGAAACAACCACCGACATTCAATGGGAGTAAAAATCCATCAGTAACTGAGAAATGTATAAATTCCATAAGGAAAATATTCCATGCCTTGGGGAGTAGTGAAAGGGAAAAAGTTATCATGGCATTTTATCGCCTCACTAGAGATGCAGATCAATGGTGGTCATTGATTCAAAACATGAAGGAAGATGATGAAGTATCAAATATGGAATGGGGGAGTTCAAAGAGCATTTCGTAGAAAAATACTTTTCTCATGACCATCGAGCATATATGGAAAGACAATTTATAAGTCTGAGGCAAAAGGAGGATGAGAATGTCACAAAGTATGAGGCTAACATTACAGGGTTAGCGGGGTATGCTACAAATTTTATACATAACTCAAAAGTAAAATTTATCATTTCATTGATGGGTTAAAACCATTTCTCCATCGAGAATTAGTCTCACAAACCTTCTCATTGTACAAATATATTGTATCATGCACTATCAAGACAAAAAAATGATTCTCTAAGTCTTACAACGTTAAGGAAAAGCAAGAGAAGAAGAGATCTGCTGATCACTCTGGAAATGGAAATAAGGTGAAGAAGGGAAAACATGAATATCGATCCTGTAGTAAATGTGGGAAGAAACACCCTACTTCATACTTGACGGGATTGCGAGTCTATTACACGCGTGGTGAAAAAGTCCACTAAGCTCAGGATTGCATGGGGAATAAGGAAGCTACCAATGTTCAATGCTACAATTGGATGGATATGGGACATTATAAAAATGAATTTCCTATGCGTCAGAGGAACAGGTCTTAGAAAAGTCCAAGGGATCAAGGCAATCATATTTTATCACCACTACTAAGGTTGAAGCTCAGAAAGACTTGGGGGCATGTAATTTATTGGTGTTCTCATGTTTAGCCAATGATTTATTTGATTTTGGATCTTTTCATTGTTTCATATCTTCCCATTTTTCTTAGAAAATGAGATATTTCCAATTTTATTTAAAAAGGTAGTTGTCAGTTAAAACTCCTAAGGTATGTACCATTGCTACCAAGTTCTGTGGATCCGTTCCTATTAGATCACATAAATGTTCTTTATCTTCTAATCTCATTGCCATAACCATGATTGAATTTGATATAATCGTCAGTATGGATTGGCTTTCAGACCATGATGAAAAGATTTATTATAAGAAGAAGGAGGTTATGATTTTTGATGATGATGATAAGAATAACTGTATCTTCATAGAAGAAACGTCACTGCCTAATTCTTATCTAGATCCACCCCCAATAGCTCAACTAAATTCAGTTATTGGGCAGGAAGAGAATGAAATAACTATGGGTGTGGACAAGAATGTTCAAATAAGGGATGTACCTATTGTGAAAGAATATGATGATGTGTTTCCAGAAGATTTACCTGGACATCCTCCACAATGAGAAATTGAGTTTTCCATTGATTTAATTCCTGGTTCAAGGCCTATATCGAAGACCCCTTATAGAATGGCCACTATGGAATTAGTTTAACTAAAGAAAAAACTAGATTAATTGAGTAATAAAGGATTTATTGGCCCTAGTTTTTCTCCATAGGGAGCCCCTATCTTTTTTGATAATAATAAAGATGGATCTATGAGGTTATGTATCGATTATAGGGAGATCAATGCTATAACAATAATGAATAAGTATCCCCTATCTTGCATTGATGATTTATTTGACCAACTGCATGGAGCTAAATACTTTTCGAAGATTGACCATCCATCTGGATACCATCAGCTGTGTGTGATGAAGGAATACATCCAATGAAAGTATTTCGAACTAGGAACGAGAATTACATGTTTACAGTAACGCCTTTGGGGCTGACTAATGCACCCTTAGTTTTCATGGAACTAACGAATAGAGTTTTCAAGGAATATCTCAACGATTTTGTGGTCGTAATTATTGATGATATCTTTGTATATTCTATAATCAGTGAAGATTGTTAAAATTACATGCGAATTACTGTGAATACTATTAGAATACATGAATTAAAGGGGAAGTTTAGCAAGTGGAATTCTGGCTTCAGGAGATTTCTTTTCTTGGCCATATTTTCTATAAGTATGGAATCCTTGTTGAGCCTTCTAAGACCAAGGAAATCCATGAATGGCCAGAACCAATGAGTATAAATGAGGTATGCAGTTTTATTAGTTTAATAGGTTATTATCTACATTTCATCCCAAATTTCGCCGGATTGGCTAACCCATTAACGAAGCTTACACCAAAAGGGGTTAAATTTGGTAGAAAAAATGAGTGTGAATAATTTTTTAAAGAACTGAATATACGATTAATCAATGATCCTATATTGACTCTACTATCGGGGAATGGAGGGTTTTTTATTTATTGTGATGCATCTAAAAAAGGACTTGTTTGTGTCTTTATGTGTAATGAAAGGGTTATTTCCTATGCATCACGACAGCTGAAAATTCATGAGAAAAACCATCCTACTCATGATCATGAGTTAGAAGATGTAATATTTTCTTTGATGATTTGGAGACACTATCTATATGTTGAAAAAATGTGAGATTTATATTGATCACAGTAGTTTGACGTATATTTTCTCACAAAAATAACTCAACATGAGGCAAAGGAGATGGATTGAACTACCCAAGGATTATGATTTCACGATAGGCTACCATCTGGGGAAGGAAAATAAGGTGGAAGATTCTTTGACCAAAAATGATCATGGAGTTTTGAACTAAATGAGAGTTCAAAGGGATCCTATATACATAGATCAAGTAAATATGGATAAGGGAATCACTATGGCAGGTGAAACATCACTACTAATTCAAATGGTTGCCAAACCATCTTTACTAGAAAGGATAAAGAGTTCTCAGACAAATGATGATGAGTTTAAAAATAATATTAAATCTATGAATGATGGGAGATTAAATGTCATTGTCTATGAATATAGAATTTTGAAATTTGGGAAGAGGCATTGTGTTACTGATACACCTAATCTAAAAAGGGAATTGTTCGACGATTCTCAAAGTTCCAACTTCTCTATACACCATGGGAGCACCAAATATTCATGATTTTGTGTCAAGATGTATTATTTGTCAACAAGTGAAAGATGGAAGGCAACAGCTTGGTGGAGTATTGAAACATCTTCCCATACCTAAGTGGAAATATGATAATATCACGATGGAAATTCTCATGGGACTACCAAAGAATCCAAGAAGGAACGATGCAATATGGGTCATTGTTGATCGCCTTACCATGTCATCACATTTTCATGCTATAAGGGATGATTTACAACTCGAACATGTAGAAATAATTTATATTAAAGAAGTTGTGAGACTTCATGGAGTACCCCTATCAATTGTTTCATATCATGATCCCCGTTTTAATTCATGATTCTAGAAAAGAATTCCGAAATCCCAGGATACTGAACTTCGTTTGAGCATTGCCTACCACCCCCAAATATATGGACAATCAGAGAGGACTATTCAAACATTAGAAAAATGTTGAGATATTTCTCACTCAACTTTCAGGGGATGTGGGATCAATATTTACCAATTGTATTATTTTATTTCAAAAATAGCTTCCATTCAAGTATTCAGAAGGCACCATACGAAGCGTTATACAAAAAGATATGTCGCACACCAACCTATTGGGATGATATTGATGAATGAAATCATCTAGGCCTAGAACTCTTAGATGAAAAGACAGAAAAGGTGATGGTAATCCAAACCCATATCAAAGTAGCTCAATGTAGGCAGACGAGCTGTGATGACAACTGAAGGAAAGATTTGTAATTTCATGTAGGAGATCATGTTTTCTTAATCGTATCTCAATGGAAGGGAGTTATAAATTTAGGAATGAAAGGTAAATTGAGTCCTAGGTAGATCAGTCCATTTAAAATTCTAGAACGAATTGGGGTTGTTTCTTATCATTTGGAAATGCCGCCAAGTCTATCCAAAGTGCACGATGTGTTCCATGTATCACTGTTGAAAAAATAAAAGCCAGACCCGACACATGTACTCACTTATGAATAAGTAGAACTGGAACCCAATCTGTCATATTGCAAATAGTTATCATGATTCTTGATACGAGAGAACAAGTGTTGAGAAACTGGATGAGTCGTCTAGTAAGAGTTCTTTGGAGAAACCATAAGATGGAAGAGGCAACGTGCGAACCTGAGGAACTTATGATGAAGAACCACCCAAGTCTTTTTATGCAGTAATATTATAGAAATTTCAAGGATTAAATTATTTGAAGTGGGGAGAATGTAACACCACATGTTTCCACGGTACACTTCTCTTCGAATAATACAATTGTCTGTGTTGTGCGAAACTTCAAGTTCTAACAGACACCACAACCAATAAAAGTATCCATTATGAATAGTAATACCCACATTTTAAAATTTTATAAATTTTATCTTTCAAAATGGACTTCATTTTTTGATTTAGAATATCGAAATTATCCTAGGACTAATTTTTGGTATTTTTCTGAAAGCATTCAATTTTTGATGAATAGTGAAAAACACCGAGTTATAGTTTAAAACCAAATATTTATTTAAATAGTTATTTATTTTATTTAAATTTATTTTAGGTCAAAATGGATACATAATACCTATATAAGTTCAATTTAATTCATTGGAGTCAGTTTATAATAATTTTAGATATATACAAATTTTATTGATCTGTTCACCGTCTTTTACCCAGCTCTTAGGAGAATTTGCAATTTCACATAAAAAAGAATAATACAACTTCTGTGAGTGGAATTTTGAAATTCCAAGAGACACAGTCTAAATCAAGGAGTAAAATGTGGTTCAATAAGATAAAAATAAGTTTTGGTGAATAATATCTTTTTACTTTTATTTACCACGGTTAAAAGTAAAAAGAGTAATTAAGGGTAAAAATGATATTATTATTACCATAACCGATGTCCTAATTTTATTGGAAAATTATAATTCGAAAAAAATATCCTTAGGAATAAAACATGAACCTTTATGGTCCACGTGGAATTTATTAGGACATTTATTGTTATTAAATTCAAAGAAGTGTTAAAAGAGTAAAAATCAATGTTTAATAACTAAAACATTTTTTATATATGGTTATACATAAAATAAATTTGATTATAAATTTTAATTATAAAGCTAAAACGATTTCCAAAATAATTATATTTTATTTATAATTTTTAGATGTCAGATAAATTAAATTATTTATGACATAATGGTGATGCAGTAATTACCTAATTAATGAAATATTAATCTAATTAATATTATAATATTAAAAAAATGTAATTTGAGACTTTTTATTAATTCCACTAATTTTCATGGTTAATATGACATATTTGGGTTGGTTAGATGAATTGTTTTTGAAGTAAAAATTCTGTTATGAATTTAGCATAAACAAAATAACAAATTGTGTCAAAATTCGCATAAAAGAGTTTTTAAAAAAAATATTATATTATTAATTTATATTATATTCGTTAAAATCTATGGTTCGGAAAAAGGGATTATATAATGATAGGTGTATCATTAATGGACCACTTGGGGGTCTCTTGGAAGTATATATTATGTTTATTAACTATATAATATAAAAATATAAAGAGAAATGGTAAATGTCAAACTAATTAACTAAGAGTTAAAACTAAAAGATAAGGTTAATATAGTTACCCAAACCTGTCTGAATCGTATTGGTTGAGTGGTTATCGACCTATCCCCACCTTATCCATTATATAATTCTCCTTTGAGACATTAGAAACCGAATATGAATTTATTATAAAATAATATTTCTAGCTTTTCCAAAGGTGCCCCTCACCCCTCTTATAAAAGGGCACTCCACCTTCTCTCAAATTCATACCAAAAAATATTTTTGGTTTGGCCTAAATCTACCAAAAGACACTCTAAACAGTAATCCCTTCATCATAGAGTCATTCCTTTAGTCATAAATCCAACTTCAGTACCCTTTTGATCAAATCAAAAGGAAGATCCCGAAGAAGAGGAATTGTTTTCACCACCCTTTTTCAAGTTCCTTACTTCTTCCACTTCTTCTATCATTGTTATCTCCATTATAAAATAATAAATCCACTATGTTTTATATAAATTGATGTTATTATAAATATGGTACCACCATATTAAGTATTTTATCTATCCTATGAATGACATGACACCATTCGTGTGTACGTACGGCTTACCGTCTCCACGTCGTGGTGTAATTGTTATTCAAAAAATTATTATTTGGATGGGTATGATAATGATGTGTAATTTAAGTAAATAATAAATATTACATTATAATTATTGTTGATAAGTGATATACCATCCAATTATATTTTGTTTTATTATCAAAATAATGATATTTTCACTCATGCGTACATACGGACTACCGTCACCACGAACAAGATGAGATTCATTCCCCATCATACCCATTCAATTCTAATTCACATTCAATGATTAATTATAATATATAAGGACTTTATATAATTCTGGATATGAATAAGATACAACATATCCATAAAAAACACGGCTTATGTAACAAAACATATAAAATAAAACGAGTAAGTGAACACCCAAAACAACGATAATACTAAGATATTATTAACAAAGCAATGTTAAAATAACATATATGATATCATTTTAATTTAATTGATTATTTTATAATTTAATAACAATTATTTCACCATTATACATGATATTAACCTACCCTAGACCAAGGAAAAGTACAATGTAAGGGTTTATTTCACAATCAATTCATTGTCTGAGGTTTTTTATACATAATTATCTACATGGATCTCTTTATCATCCACATCTATGTTTATTAAAAATGTATTTCAAATCATTCTTACTATTTTACATATTATGGGTCAAATTCAATTATACTATTGTTTGAATTTTTTATAGGAATTTTATAAAGGAATCTTTCTGTCGTTTTCCAAACGAGGTCATTTTTAACATTTTCGACAGAATTATGGTAAAAATGTCTTATTTAACATATACAGTGAGTGCTGCTATTTTCAACCATTATAAAATCCTAAAATCTTCCCTTACATTCTTATAATAATATTTTCAAAGTAAGTGTTTTCTTTTATAATTATGTGACGTTAAATGACATCAAAAAAAGAGATATTTATCTCAAATAGTTTTGATTTCATCAGTGTCAACATCCTTTGATGGATTTTAAGCTTATTTAAAGTTGATTTATTATGATACAAAATTTCCTTATTGTATTTAATGTTTTGTGATAAGGTTTACTATGGATGTGTTATTTTTATTCCATTCATGGTTTATGGAGAAATTATTGACATTTCGTATGCTATTTTTAATACGAATGTTTATGTTATGTTTAAAACTATTCATATGAGGAATGAATTAGACTTAGTAAGTGACAGTTGGAGCTTGATATATCTCTTCGATGCATCAGTAGGTCTCACAAGACAAACTAGTGTATTGACACAAAGCCTTGAAAAAATCTTATTTGTAGTCCTGTCACAAGGCCTTGACTATTTGCTTATGATAGTCTGGTATTATGTATTCCATCATTATGAAAGTGGTTATTGATATTGCATTTGATTATTAGGCTAGTAGAATATCCGTGTGAATTATTAAATGGTAGTATTTCATTTTATTTCTATCATATTATGGGGAATTACAAGTTTAAAAGTATTTTGTTTTAGTAATACATTGCCTTAAATGTTTGTGCTTATTTATGAAAGTTTCCGCTATATTGTTATCCTTAATAGGTATATGAGCTCGCCCCTTTCTATGTTTTATTTTTCCCAATATGTGAAGAAGTATTTTATGAATACCCTGTATAAATAGTATGATGTGATATGAGTGTGGTCTATGGAGACAAGATGTTGTTGTAGTTTTTCACTTTTTGTTGTAACGTAAAATTTATGAATGTGTGTTGTGATTCCAAGGCAACTAAACTAATCGGTAATTTGAGACTTGATCTTTTGTGATCATGCCAATATTATGTAATAATGCACCGACTATGGGTAACTGGGGTCAGGCCATTATATTTGGTGATTCTACATATCCCATAATGATGAGAATCATTCCATTTGTTGTTTATGACGATCTATGTATTATAGTTTCATCTAGAATGGACAATGGTGGGGTATAGTATAATATCATGGAGGATGGAGTTGATTGACAACATTTTGGAAAAAATGGAACATTATTTTTATGTTCAGGGATAAAGAACCATCAATTTTGAGTGGTTTAATGTCTTTCATAAAGGAAATAGTAGTTTAGTGGCGTGTATGATGATACAATACATAATTTATGGTCATGTTATATTGATTGAAATTGATGTTATTTTCAAAAGTTATGTGTATTGTAGCACTAAACCCAATGTGAATGAGGACCACTGAGATCCAAAACATGTCACAAATTCTTGCGAAAATTTCATATTCAATTTAGTGAAAAGTATGAATGAATATATTGATTCCCAAGGGAAGATATAATTAGATTGATCTACAGCTGGTCTTGAAGATGAAATGCATGGGGGTCGCTACATATCATGTGATTGAAGGAATCATTCCATGTGTAGTTCTTGAATTTACTAGAATTTAAAATAACTCAGTATGTATGATAAAGATCATAGATTAAGGACACAGAGCTTACGATAATGTTAAATTTTATGTTTGACATCATGTGGGATTAAATAGTTTAACTACATGTAGAAAAAATTATTTTTCCATCATGTAGGATGATACTGAACTTGTTTATGAAATGTACTTTTTGAATAATTTGGCATTGGTGAGTGGAGTAATTTTCTGCCCATCATAATGACCAAAGCTTTTTCACTATTGGTATAGAATTTATTAATGTTGTTAGGTCCCTCTCATTAGGGATCCAACATCAGTTGGTTCCAGTAAGGAATTATCGGTGACTAATGGGAATAGCATTGTCACCATTAATGATAGATTAGAGGTAAACCCTGTTATTAAAAATAAATTGGTTACAACTGCGATAGCAACACACATGAAATGAAGAAAATTTCCTTAAATTTAAAGCATGGGGACTTCACCCCGCAACCTGCCCCTCACCCCCCCAATCCCTTACCACCCCACCACCAAAGGTGGGGTATGGTAAACCCTGTTATTGAATGCTCTAGATATCATGTTTTGGTACCTCCATATATTATTCAACTCTTGATTATTATTCTCATCAAGAGAATATAGTTTAGAAGAAATGGACATATTCTACTCTCATTAATGTCTTCATATAATAGGATTCTATGTGGGGCGAGGGAAAATGAATCTTGATGTGGAAGAAATCCTATATTCCAATCACCTGGGAATATAGAGTCACTAGGGTGGAATTATTATTCAATTTATTATAATACAAAATGTTATTGGGGTGCCTATCCAACCAACTTCTCTTTTTATGCAATTATATTTTGTAAAAAATTTGGGATAAAGTCTTATTGAATGCATCAATCTTCTAATTATTAAGTAAATGTTTGATATAGTTGTGGTTGGACATGAAACTATACTTGGTATTAAAATTTCAACTTTGCCACTCAGATTTTTGTTCTGTTATAGGTGAGAATAGGCTGAGGGACTCTAAATTAATGGATATTGTCAGAGCTCAAATATTCATCAACAGACTATCCCTTCACTTTCCTAAGAAATATATATTCTTCCCACATAGAAAATAAATATTTTTTGGGTAGAATGAACCAACACTGAAGAGATATTTCTGGAAGGTATGGTCCCATAACATCAACTCCACATACCGGAAGGGCCAACCATGCATAATATTTTGGATGAGATTTAGCAATCAATGAATAATGTGGGAATGGATCTAACATGCCTAAAAAACATGGAGAACATGATATAATCATTGACCATTGTTGGCCAATAGTATCCCAAAATTCATAAATGGTTTGAGATATTCATCCCTCCCTATTAAACACTACATGACTCAACATAGACAACATGTATGACCTAGGGAAAATTTTATTCTATAATGTAGTAGAGGATAATTCCAACAAACCAAAATATCTAGAATGTCTACTCCATTCTATGACCAAATTGTATTATGAATTAAAATTCACCGTGACAGATTATATCACACTTGGATTATTCAGGGAAGATATTGTCGTGATGGAGGTACTTGATGTAATGATTCACCAAATCAGAGGTTTATTCAGATTTAGGATTATGAAGAGGTTATGATGTGGAAGCATCAGTGGGAAGGTGGTTTACCTATAGGTTTTCGTCAACATTTGAAAAAAATGGGGTTAAGACCCTTCAGTACTCCAGATTAATGAATAGATCATCTTGTACATGCTCTATAAGAGAGGAGAATAAACCATCTTGGGAATCAGCTCGACCATTCTCTGAGCCAAGAATTTGTGTGACCTCTAGTAGAGATTAGAATGTTTACCTCAACTATCATGTGAATTATAATTTGGAATCAAAGTCCATAATTATAATGATGTAGTCACCATTGATATATGTGATTAATAACATGGATTCTCCCTTCACATGAAGGTGGGGAACATCAATATAGAAATCCACATCATGATCAGTTATGAGAATTTTATTATCTAACTACTTGTTTGTTCATCCTTCTTAAAATAAGAATTAATAGTGAAGGAGAACCTTTTTAGTTATGATAATGGAAATTTAATGACCTATTATATTGATATGGTGAGCATTACTCCTTCGACCGAGGGTACTACTCATTGTGATATCAATGAAGTGATGGTAGGATGTTATTTCTTGACTAAGCCCAGCCCAGCAAAATAAGTAGGTATAGAGTACCTTTGTAGCCATGGGGTGAACATCACCATAACGTATATTTGTAAGAGGCTCTAGTTTCTCAATATACTATTTTATATAAGAGTTTTATGTAATCATAAAATGTTCTTTATAATTAGGAATCTGTCTTCCCCTCATCTCGGAGACTATAAAGCAATGTCCCCAGTATAGCGTTGTATCCTCCTTCGAGTGAATCAGGAGGACAGACACATCATCCATGTACATCCATAGATCGACCAAAATATTAGTGTTCACAACCTTGTTGTAATTAACCAATTTCTCCTTCATCTTGTAATAATTAGCATCTATGTTGCGGGCTTCACAAGAGGAAAAAAGAGATGTGCCACCATGAAGAATTCCCACTCAACCATTAAGGGAGTGTTTGGGGAAATGGTTGTATAATGAGGGAATTCCAACATTTGTATAGAGATAGGGTATATTCATTAGTGAATTTTATGTTTTATACTATAAGACCACTTTTAATTTATTGACTGCGACTAGGTCACCTAACTAGGTCTTTAAGAGGATTATGAAAAATGTTCTATGTTTGTTCCTATTATAACCCATATTATTTAGGTCATAGGCCCTCATATATTCTTAATTCATACCTATATTGTAGAGTGTCTATTTCAGGATGATAATTATCCTGAAACTTGTGTTACTAAAAGAATAAAATAATTCCATGATGTTTAGCTGGCATGTTATGTACAATAGTTTTTTCCCTTATATCCAATAACTATCATCTTATCCTAATAATGTGATGAGGGATTGATATTATACTCACTCAACCTCTATAACATGGAAGGTTTTAGTAGCCACTAACTGTATATCTTACTAGATGGAGGAATTTAAAATCCTATGTGTTATCCTCACCCCTTTTACCAGATAAGAAAAGGTCCTAAATAATCAGGATAATTTGGAAAATGGGTGAATGGTGCATAATCATGTCATAATTCTTTTATAGACACACAATTCTTCCTTGAGGGGTTCTCTATAGAAGAAGGTATGACATGAATTGTTGGAAAAAAATGTGGATTCTGGATGATGGTGGAAATTTCCCATTTCTCGCTAGCTAAACCATGTAAAAATTATGATCTACTACCTACTGGATGAATAAGGCTTGACAAAAATTGGTCGAGTATGTTGAATTTTTTTTTTGTTTATAAATATTATCAGATTGATGGAAGTACTATTCCTATGAAGCTCTAAACTGTTCATGATTTATGGTCTTAGTATGATTCATGGATATATATATAATGAACAGTCTTGGGAACTCCTATGATTTGCATTTCCATGACCACATCGATGTTGGCATTAGGAGGAGAAAATGTATACCCCACAACTTTAGGAACCTTGTGTGAGTCCATGAGCACGATTCTATCCATAGAGGAATACACATTATAATAATCCAAATAATCTACCAATAATCATCGTATACAAGTTTTATTCCCATTTATATAGGCATGAAATCACCAAAGAGCATGAGTGTGGTCTGGCACCGGTTGGGGTCTCTACATTAACATGAATCATCAGTGTCTTCTCTTCTAAGAAGTAGAAGGATGGGATGTGGATGAAGAAGGAGATATAATATGAGTATAAAAGAGTTCCCGAGTCTATATCCAATTCAAAAAAGAACTAATGAAACATTGTGCATGATAAACTACCCTAGACAAAATATAATCTTCATTCTTTTGAGACTAATGGATAGAGAATTATTTCCACTAATCATCATTGTAACTATCACGAATGGTAAAAATTCAGTCTAATTGTATTGGGGTAGGGCCCATATTTACATTCTTGTTACCAATATTGTCCTAGATCTCATCCATGAATATAGAGAACTTGAAAGTATACCTGTAAAACCTGTTATATGGGAATTTGTAGGGCTGATCAATGAGATCGGCCTCCGCAGGTCTCCTTCTTTCTAAAAGCTTCAGAATCTGTTAAGATAAGGCACTGTGAAAATAACTTGGAACCTAATCATTGTTAAAATATTATTTCTAGAATCACTTATCTATAAGGGGAACATTGGGATCTAGATCCTAATGAGGGGGTAGAGGGTAAAAAAGTCCAGATCCAAATTATATGTCCTTGGGGGTGGTTAAATATTCTGTCGCATCACTTTCTGATATTGCACTAGGTGATGATAAACCTATATTTATATCTAAATAATATTACCTTAGTGAGGATATGGAGGAGGCACTTCTAGTAATCAATCTAGTGGCATGGGGTCCCCTATCTGCATGGTCGTAGCAGTCTCAATATTAGAGGATCATCTTTTCGAAGAGAAGGAAACAGACACACCTGCATACCCAACTGCATGGATTCCTCTGGGCACTAAGACATGTCATAAAATTCATGAAATACACTCTTGATATTTTGAGTGATGAGATATGGAACCAATTCCTTCATAAAATTCCTCATGCACATTATGATTAGTTGTTCAAGAGTTAACAACATATAAATTGAATAGTGAAGATCCTCCTCCTAAAGACAAAGTATAAAAACCGATCATTTTTTTCATTTTATTTACATGGATATTGTATTAATATTCATCTAGAACATATTTGGGATAAATTATTAAAGAAAATACACATTATGGTATCCCCAACAAGCTATGTACCCTATGGGTAATTGGCAACAGCGGAGGAACACATGCCCCTCCAATGATTATATGAAACATAAGAGATTGGAGGCTACCTTCTATGATGGAGCTCCTATCATAGGTCCCAACAAAGAAATAATGTAGGTCAAATACTACAATGGATCCCCATCCTTTTGATGTGGGAAATGGCGGGATTCCCAAAATCTAGGGGTGTCGAAATATAATCCACCCAGGTTAGATGTGGCTTTACATTAGGTGGTATCCTTTCATATCAAGTCTGAAGGGACTTAAGGTAGATAATTAGACAATCCATAGGGTACTCATGATGAGGATTCCTCTATGGGAGAGGATCCTTAACCACTTATGCATTTCTAACCTTGTCAGTCGTGTAAGAAGTCTCAACGAGTCATTGAGTGGTGGATAGAACATCTAGAGGAATGGTATGGGATTCCACTAGGGGATAGACCTAAGACATGTCTCAAGAACGTTCTTCAAGCATCTTAGGTAGATTGATCAATAAATACCATGGTCTCTTTCAATAGGATCTGATCTCCACCCTATCTGGAAGTACATGAATATCATCATTTATGTTAGATATTATGAATACAATGAATAATAGTTTCCCATTTCTTACTAATGGAAGATGGATTAGATTATATAGAGGATAAACATAGTTAGGGGTATCTTTCTTCAAGGTCATCAGTGGTGATTTCATCAATGAACCTCCTATGATATGACAACTAGTAAATTAACGCTGTCATAGAGAGGTTGAACTATATCTTTTATGCACTCACAAGCGGGTCAGATGAGGCCCCAATATGATCTTTGCGTTTTTGTAAATTATTAATTTCAGAAATGAGATTAAATATTCCTCGCACCACCCATATATACTCTCACGTGAGAAATGATATCAATACGGGAGTCTACATGATGTTATACTTCTCTTAGGGCAAGATCCTCTTCCTCAGAACACACTTCAGTATCTCTATCCTTTAGAGTGGATAACTAATCTATATTCAAAATGACTGAACCAATTACAATATTCATTTTTATAGGAAAAATGTTCTAATTACATAGTATAGTACTGAAGATTAGAGTACCATTTTTTCACCAGGCATGAATTTTCAAGTGCATGGACACATCCTCAATAATTATGCAAAGAATAATAAATCCTTGAAATATTTATTTTTAATGGTTATGGTGGTATACTTTTGATAAGGGGTTCTGATCCATGGGAATAATTCCAAACTCAACCATGTGACACTATTTTCCAATATCGTCACAATAAACATGGCTCTTTGGATAAGGAAATTAATGAACACGAATGTGGTAATGTGTTGTCTAGATTGTTCAGTGTAATAAAAAACCACACACTGAGTGAGAGTATGTGGAATGTCGATATCTGTAGCAGTGGTTTGGAAAAATATCACAGACAACTGATTAGAGGCTAGAGTGTCCCATAACAATATTTTCTTATAAGAGGAGTCTGAATCTTGGTTTCCCAATCATCAAAATGGGACGGATGAGGACTGGGAAATGGTAGTGAGATGGATAACTATGGTGGTGGAATAGACAGTGGATAAAACATTGTGTAGTCTAAATGGACACCATTCAATAGTTTTTCTATCAGGGGAGGATCCAACAATGTTATAATATACTTGTAAGATGGAATATTTACAACTTATTTCTACATTTTGTTAGTTGTTGTCAATGGTGATGAGTCCAATAATTGCTCATCATCTGCCATTCCCTATAATAACTCTTATTTATATCGTGTGAAGGTAGAGAATGATTCTGGCGATGGTATAGTGGACTACAAGACACAAGCCTATAAGGGATCCAATTCATCATCCTTCTATAAGTACCAGTAAAGGGATTCTGGGATATGATATATCACCCAATTTGGGAGGAAAAAACTCACACGATTGGTTCATGATCTGTAACATGATGTAGAAGATCAAGGGGAATTCTCCTCTTTTGAGTCATAACATATTTCGAAAAATATGAAATTATTTCAACTGGAAACGATCTGGTGCATCTCAGAGTTCATCCTTTGGCCGCGATAGTTTGAACTTCTGACATGGGCTGGTTTTTTAGGATAGGCTAATTATCCAAAAATATATACAAAATACGTGAGCATTATTTCTTGATTATGGAGGACCTCAAATTTAGTTGTCTATGACATGGGGAGATCATCGATATATATTATTGTCATAGTGGATAGAACCTACACTTTTGTGTGTTGTGGTGTGGGGTGAACCAATAAAAATATAAATTAGAACAAAGGGGGACCTCCCTATTGGTTGATTGATGAAAAAGAAATAGAATTACTATTTGGAATCATGCAGTGGGGGAGGAGCTCTATTTGAGATATTGGGAACATCAGGAGTGCCACCGTGTCAATTGGAAGTGGTTGCATGAGGGGGGGTATTAAAACTAATTGAACTTGACAAAGGGAGGACATTCACGATGACAATTGATAAAGTAGGTAGGACCTTAAAATTGATAAATACAGGAGTAGGTTGGCCCATCACTACTGATAGTGATAAAATGGGGAGGACGTCCATGTTAATGATTGATGGAACAAGGATGACCATCACTCTGGTCGATGTTGATGTGGGAAGGTCCTCATCTATGGATGGCACTAATGTGTGGAGGACCATCACTTCGGAAATATGATAAATATGGAGGACCACTATATCAAGAATAATATGATTGGGAGAACATCAAAACTGGATCTCATCATCATAGGTTGGACATTGATAGCTTCTAGTCATGCCAGCAAGTGAATGATTCAACACAACCTACAGGTAAGGCTACTGAGGACTTGGTCCCAATAATGCATAAGTGGTTCGATTCTCTATAGTATCTATAACATAGTAGAATTCACCAAGGTGGAATAATTCATTTAAGAAATAGAATATGATTTCCCCTTATTGATATCTTCTTGATATTTCTCCAAACATTGTTGTTGGGTCATATGGATTGAGGTTGTTAAAGAATGGGAGTAGACATCCTATTATTGGACCTCAGGGATCAATAGTTGGTTCAATTGACAGGTACTAGTAGTAGCCCTCCTTAGAAGCTCATGAGAGGTTGACATAGTTGGATTAATCCAATATCCCGTATCTCATTAGCATAATGGATTGATTCATAAGAATATTCAATGGAGAGGCTTCCAAAGCAGTTTAGTATTGAAGTGGGAAGTTGTGTCTTCTAGTGTGGACCATGTGAGTGGTGAGGATGGATAGGCAGAGAAGCATCCAAGCCCTGACAAGACTTTTATCACATGAGAATAGAACCCTAATACTCATACTGATGAACAAGGATATCCATCAACCTTATTTTAATCATTTCATAGGGTGAGATGAGGCATTTTTACTCATTATTCATGGTCTTGGATGATGTCATACTAGTGGTGGGGTCATGCTAGATTTCCATATTACCATTCCATCTACTTCAACACCTATGGTTGGGGGATTTGTTTCCTATAGTTGTGATCTTGAAAAAAATGTTTATTACATCATTATGTATTCATGTTAATTAGTCACCAATTCCTTAGAACCATTTAATCTTCGATGACTTGAGAGAGGGATACATGCTGATGATCTCATAGTCCATAATTTGTAATGATTGTCCACCCAAAAATGTATTGAGTTTTATGGCATGCCCATTTTTATCATGGAGGGACCAAGAACCATATATCTTGATCCAATGAAATGATTATCAGTTGATTTCTCAAGTGATATTAATCCCATACAGGTGAGATGAGTTCACCGATGATTCTTCATTTCTATTTATGATGGTTGCTGAAAGGGTGTGCACATCGTAGGGCTCCGCAAACTACGATGCTTGCATTTTTTCCTCAAATTCAAGCTTCCCAAAGTCCAGTGGTATTTATCAATTCATTATTTATGTATGATCCTTGTTAGAAACATGATGACGGGATATCAATTCCTTTTCCATGGATAACTTATTGGAACTCAACACTTAGTCCGGGTATCACTTATTGAATAATATTTTTTTCATGAAACTCATTCGTTGTTCCATATCTTTTTGGAAACTAATTAATTATAATGCTTACATATGTAAATTTCATGTGTTCTAGCAAGGGTATAAAACATTGGTCATGGAATTTTTCATGTTGGGAATCATTGAGCATGTCTCTATTCTAGAAAATTAGAGCACCTATATTCTTCATCATAAAATTGCTTATTAAGGGAATAAAAACCCACGAATCCCATGTCAATAGCATGATATATTACAAAAAATTTATGTCTTTTAAGGTTTTCCATGGAATTACATGTCTAACATGGGGTAGAAATTTAATTTATCTCATAGTAGATATAGATCAAAATAATCATAACACATATGAAGGTGGATCAGAATGCCTGTCCCCTAGGAGGGGACACAAGGGACCTTTTACCATATGGATGGACCCAAATTCCAAATGAGAGCAGAAATGGGATGATGAATACCAAAAAATGAAGGTTTCACACTATGAAGGGTTATATCCCAATAATTGAGGCATTAAGGTTTACTGGTGATTAGATGAGAAATCCTCTTGTGAATAACCCTTGTGTTGTGTCCCACCAATGTAAGTATTTCACACCATGATGGTCGATCTAAACACCAATGAGGAAGTATCAGGGAGGTGAACCCCAAGGGGGGTACATCATGGTGAACCATTGGCTGGTGATGAATGTTATGGAGTCTTCCTATGTAACTTGTGTATAATGTAGGGATAAAAATCAATGTAGTTTGAAATGGTGATTTGGGTCTTATACATGGCTAGTTTCCGATCAAAACAGGGGTAGTTTTAATTGGATTGAAATGGATTGGGGGATTATACATCATTATATTATAGGGTAACAAATGGGATGTATGGGGCATACACCATGAGAAAACCCAATATGATGGTGTGATCCCATCAGGATGTGGTATCTATGGTAAAAATCGTGATGGAAATTGACAAAGTGATGAACTAGATTGGAATGGATTAGATAGAATTGACATGAAGAATATAATGTTGGGATTGAACCTAGTGGTGGTTACCTACATATTATAGGTGGATGTGGATCAAAATACATATATTTTGGGTGGATTCATTTTGTCTTAAGCATTGTATGTTTTCGAGTGGATAAATTATAATTCCTATAGATGGTGGATTGTAGGGATGTTTCCAAAAAAGGGGGAGATATCACATCATGGGGGTAAATCCCTAGTATAGAGTTCCACGGTTTACCACTAGTGGGGATTGAACATCAATGAGGCTTCTTACATAAACTGAGGAGAATATAGAAATCAAAAGCTGCATAGTATAGTAGTTTGAGGCATACACAATGACGGTGGCCTCCAATAAGGTTTCACGGAAACACCAAACCTATAAGACATTGTGTGTCAGGATTGGTGTGAGAAATAATATGAAGTATTATACTCGACTATTGCATCATGACATATGATTTTGGTCGAATGGAGATAGGTTAATGCATAGGAGTGGACTATAGAGGAAAATATCAGAGGGAGAAGAATTGGGTATATAGATTTCCTTGTTCCTATCTCACCTATGCTCAATGTATCTGAAGGATTCAAGCAGGAACATGGGTGCTACCACCTACACGAATGTTGTGTGTCCCACACTATATTGGAAGACCTTTATCCTTGGGTAAATGTTGTTTCATTCAAATAGAATCTCATTCCATGTTAGAATGATCTCACTCCCATAGAGAAGTGTGGGAGGGAAAGATGCCGAATGCATGACACTCAAGGTGAATAGTTCATGGTGTTACTATAGTTTAACATCATGTGATGATGACCATGGTTCCTTCCAGTTTAATGTCACACTTCTCTATTAGAGAGGAATCACTCACCCCCCCCCCCTTAGACTTATATAACAGATACCAACCCAATCTAGGGGAAGGTAAGGAATAAGAAAATATTGGATACAATGAGGTGGAGGAGTGTTCTATATTGGGTTCCACATTAGCATTGTTGTACCAAATAATGTATGTTCCATTAGCATATGTATTAAAAAAACATTAAATTTAGGGAATCACAATATAAGACACTGCCTGAAGAATAATGAAATCATTACATATAATATTGGAGGGATGCACATAGGATGTGTGTGTAAGATTTTGGAGTTTTATGAATGAAGTACTTAGGCATGGTACGTTAAATAAATGAAACCCCATGGTGTCCCACGGAGGAGTTCGATTATGGATTGTGAAACTACAAGAAAAATGGTGGGAATTGAGTGAATGGTGGATGTGTATAAGGTAATATGGTGTGTGAATGATGGGACTTTTACACACAGAATAATTAGGAAAAAAAGGAAATGAAAGATGGTCATCCCATTGTGGCCCCACCAGAAGGGGTACCCATGGGGACCTTTCACACGAGATCCAATACCCTAAAGTGAATACATGCACAGGGTCACAGAGTGGGTTATCATTCACATATGGGAGCAATAGTTTGAATTCATCACCATTACCTAAAAGGATCAGGGTAACCATTTATTATAATAAAAATATTTTTAGTAGGAAGTAAGAAGGATGATGTCAAAGACGCAGTTAAAATCACATTTATATCATAAGGCCCTTATGTATAGGATTGTATTTTACTTTCATACCTCTATACTTATGCACACCATCCATTACCAATTATTTGGATGTTGGTGTAAAAGATGACCATTTATTTTTAACTGGCCGCAAAAGGGTGTCGTGAATGTATTTACATCTCAGGTGAAATCCTGAAAACAAAGGTGTAAATGGTCTACTAAGTGAAATGAAATATTTATATTTCTCAATGATTATCACCTTTGACCTCATCAATAATTCCTTGCCAAATGATCCCTTTATCATTTCCCTAAGTGTTGCTATAAACCTTTCATACACCTGGGACAATGAACTCTTCATCATGACTTATGAGATAGAATTTCTGGAATCCCCATTAGATTTCCACATTGATATCCTCTATTCTTATTCATACAATTGTTATATATTTTTTCATCAACATGACCCACTATACGTCGGCGTTGATCCTTTACGTAGATAAGTTAATCCATATTGTATTATTAGTATCACACATTTTCCTTAGCTATGATACTAATATATGTATCATATTCTATTTAGATATATCAGCGTATATCTCTCATGACAATACCTATTGAGATGTACCTATGTGATAAATGTCATCCATGTTATCAGACCCATGATTGTCCTCTCCAAGATGTTCGCTTCAGTGATTTTTTGAGCATCAATCTATGGGCAGGTGTGATATGGTTGTGTCTTACCTCTGAACTGTGTGTCTTGGATTTAGTATATCAGGATATTCTTCTTATATGTTTTTTATACATATAACTATGTAGAGGTGAAAATGCTTCCATTTTTGTATATCATTGTGCTCTCGAGGTGTCCTACTTAGTACTGTTACACTCACCACTAGAGGGGATTTTAATTCATGTTTCATGTCTTGTGATGACAATTTCCATTTTGAAATAGTCCCTCTTGGAACAGGACCAGATGATGCATAGTAAGATGAGACAGAGAGTGTTGTGTTCATATCACTTCCATAAAGCAACCTCAATGCCATTACATTCATGTTTTCCTTGTTTGACAGACTTTGTGGTGGTATTTAATTTGTCCATATTTAAATTAAATTACTTGTAGCCATATGATGGTTACATGATGTAAATGTATTCATGCACGATTACATTGTGGTTTTTACATTTTATCATTTTACGGTATTGGAGACGTGGGTTTGTGTGCCGGTACAATGATAATAACTCCATTGTCAGTGATATGCCTACCCCATGCCAGTCACCAGCACCTAGCCTATTGAAGGTAGACAAGGGGTGTTGTAGAAGTGGCCCTTCTAGAATATTTCAAGATAGAGTAATATCCTAGTGGTTGGTTCTACATTTGAACTAATAGACTGTGAGGTTGGGATGGGTAAATAGTGTTAGTTTTTTGGAGTTCATCTTTCAAGCCAGGTAATCTAGTGTTGTTTGGGTAGTCGATGTATCCCTAAACGATGAATTTGATCCACTTCTTTTCGAATTTGTACATGATATCATTGGTCTCAGGGTTAAAAAATGGGATATTCATCATATAAGAAATGGTTGTGATTTCTATGTCTTTTTTAGTCAGTTTTCCACATATAGTCATTCACCATAGTATATCTTGTTTAATTGTTGGATTCCATGATGATGTATGCCAGAAATTATTCTGCAACATAATCTTGAGTATTACACCATCATTGATTTGTTTGAATACATATATCAGTTCCAAAGATTCATCCCCTAGTTTTTTCACCATGTATACTACTTGAAGGGGAGCACAAATTACCTATTGTGCCAGCTGAGGATGTGTGTATGTTAATCATGCTTCAAGTGTTTTAGTGGAAGATAACGATCAGTTTTTAGGCGATCCCATCCCACAGGTGGTGTAGGAATGGATTGAGGTGGTTATATGAGGGTTCAGTCTAGTCACGAAAATAATAGATCCGATGGTTGTCCTGGCAGTGAGCCTTCTTCATGGCTAAGAAGAAAAATTCTTGAGTTTGGTTACCCAGAATTAGGATGAGGAAACACGTTCATGGATAGAATTATAGTGCCTCTTATGAGCGAAATTATCACAAGCTACTATAAGAGATGTATTTATTTTGGAGATTCTATAGATTCAGTAGGGTAGTGTGATAATAGATGATTATTCATAATGGTTTAAAATCATTCTATTTATATTATGGATATGGTTCGAGATTAGTTCATCAGTGCTCGAACCATATAATGTGGTCTACATAGAGATATACAAGCCATTATTATCCCTCTATTCAATCCAACACATTTTAGAGATATTGAGTGGGATTTTATGGTTGAAATTTTCTTAGATGAGTAGTTTCTTCTAGTAGTAGTCCGCATTTGTAAAGTAGATGTCGTGACTTTGGAATCAAGGAGATGATGCCAGTCTAAGGGACCTTAAATTGAGTAACATTTTAGGAGAAGGTACTAGGAGATAGGATCTACATTTTTGGGCTCAAATGGTGGTTTCAGTTATCCTAGGGAGGGGTGGTTTTAATCATGTTATTATTGGGGAAATCTTATATTATATTTTTCAACTTCATGTACAGTTTATTGATAGACTATATATATACCACTAAGGTAGAGACAATGGTAGGGTTAGAGATATCCATAGGATATATGAAACAAACGAGGTTCAGGGACAGTGTCAAGAGGTGGTCTATATTTTAACATTTTACCACCTCCTCCCCCATGTGTTCCACATCATGCTCAGAGTGTTGGAGGACATGGGGAGTGGGAAACTATATAAAGTTTAGGCATATGACCCAGGGGATCTAAAAATGATTTGGGGTATGATCTATTTCATTTTATCTTTAGATATAGTAATGATATATAAAAGAGATAGTAATCTCTTTCTTTCCATATAATTTATACAATACCAATATATTTTGGTTGAACCATTGACATATCATTATGAGTATATAATCACATTAAAGATGACTCATTGGCCACATATGAATGCCATCACTATGACCCGACCCTTGGATGTGATATTTCATATCTGAATATCATGGTAGTAGCATCGAGGCCTTACAATGTCATTAATGGTATGTATTGGTTATCTATAGTTCATGCCCATTTTGAATACATTAGGTGAACGATGAGGTGTGTCAGTATTCATGGAAATATGTTCTCCATTTTACGAAAAAATGGAAACCCAGGAAGAGAAGGATGGAATCATGTATTGTATTTTAATGTTTATTACTCATCAGATGGCTAGAATAACCCTTTGTGAAGTGGATGTTATGAGTTCCTAGTTTCATGTTGTGGTGCTGAAGTATGAGTATGTCTTCCCTGAACATGTTCTTGTTATACCTCCCAGTTGAGAGATTGAATTTTGAATTAATATTCACCATAGGATTTCAGTGATATCTATATCAGCATATCAGATAGCTCTCAAAAATAATTATGTGTTAATGGTATTATCGGAAGACATATAGATTATTTTATTTATGATACCGTCTGTTTTACCCTTGGTGGCCCTGATTTTTTTTCAAAAAGAAAGATGAGATCTTGAGTGAGTTTGTGGACTACCAACTCTTAAATTAGGTCACCATGAAGAATAGATATCTATTTTTTAGTTTTTATGACCTCTTTGATCGTTTTAGAGGATCATGATGGTTCTAGATGGTTTACCTCAGATCAGGCTATCACCAGTAGGAAGTACAAGATGAGGATATACTGAATATGACATATAGATGCCGAAATAGTCACTATAAAAACTTTTTTATTCCCTTTTTCATGATGAATGACCCATTATATTTCGTGAAAATCATAAACCAAGTACTATTTCCCAACATATACAGGTCCATGTTAGTCTTCATTAATGATATCCATTTGTAATCAACTTTTCAAGTGGTGCACATAATACAAATTAGGATTGTTATGGACGTACTATGAGAGAATTTCCATTAATGAATTCGTTCAATGTTGCAATTCTAGATTGTAGTGGTCCACATTTTGGGACATATTATCTTGGTAGATGGAGTGGATGTAGGCCCGACTAAGGCTGAGGTATTATTATAATGGGAACCACCTAAGAGAGTGAAAAAAGTGAAGAGCTTACTTGGGTAGTAAGGATATTACTGGATATTCATACCTAATATCACTGGTATTTTGGAAAGCATGACTTCTTTGACTCTAACGAGGATGAATTTTGTGTGGATAAATGAGTTCTAGTATAATTTTATGCATTTGAGTAAGATTTTATTGATTGTTATATTAATGAAGTTTTATGGGGAGTGTGTCAAATATAAAATGTTCTACAATGCATCATGATCCATGAACATGGGTTAGTAGTGGTTGTCTTCTCTATGAAGATGTGTCGATACTATGTTATGTGATAGTGGTTTTTTTCTGCTCTAGTAACAATAGTTTCATGTATATATTTCCCATGAAGGATATCAACTTGAGAAAGTGGTGATGAATATAGTTCATAAAAGATAATGACACCACAATTTTCTTCAATCCACTGAATGAGTAAATGATAGAATATTACCTTAGTATGAGATCATGTCCTCAGTTATTGAAGGTGACATCAAAGTAGTTTTCCATTATGTTATTATCCTTTGTGGATAGAGACGGAGAACCTTACCTCCAATATACGGTTGTCACCCATATGATCTTAACTCCAGTCTGGGAGGCACATCTTGAAGATACTGACTATGAGATTCATTATGCTCAAATATCTATATGCCATGCTCCATATAGATTTTCTTATTGTGTGGAAAATGTCATTATTTTTTGAGGATGTGCAGTGGTACCATTAATGTTACATGATGATGTTTTTAGGGAGTTTTATATGTCCCTTTTGATTGTACATCTAGCTGTGGAAATCATGTAATAGGTCCTATACTGTCATTATAGTGGCCAGGGATGAAGAAATGAGTTATATAGTTTTTTTATTGATACCTTAATATCAGTAAGTGATGTATGAGTACCATGTTATAGTAGGATTATACCAAACCATTGTGCTAAAATAATTTAATTGGGGTGGGATATCTCTATAATTCCTGATGGGATTTCAACTCATATTAATGGCACATGATTCTATTTAGGTGATTGTCGAATGAATCGACTGTCATTAAACTTCCAATATATCTAATATAAGAGTTATTTAGAGGTATTGACACACCTATGCATTCATGAAATAGTTCACCTCCATGGAGTCCCATCGATGATTCTTTTTTATTGGGATTCCCTATTTACAATACAATTTTTTAAGGGATCATATGAGGTTTCTATGACCCATCTATGCTTGAGAATTGAATTTCACCCAAAAACTAGTGGACATGTTGAGCAAGCAATTTTGGTTCTGTAGGACATGTTTCATGAATGTATGATAAACATTGGATTTAGTTGGGAGGATCAATATCAACTGGTGGAGTTTATGTAAAACAACACCACCATTCCACCATTAATATAGAACCATTAAAGGCTTTATAAATCTGACCATTGAGATTACCACATTTCATGTCTAACCAAAGAGAGATAGCACATATAGTCTTAGAGTTGTTTTGGGATACAACCGAGAAGGTTCCACTCATCCAAAAGTAGATGAAGACCATGAAATACTGTCAGAATTGTTTTGCTGACTGGAAATAGAGGCTTTATAAGTTCAATAAATGAGGCTTGGTTTTTTTAAAATTATTCACCTCAATTTAGTATATGGAGATTTGTTATAGTAAGAATGTTATCTACATGATTTATCAGCCCATTCCAGATTTTTTTTCATATATGGTGAGGTGAAATACCTCTTAGCTCTAACCCTGTAGTTAGACGAAGTATACAACATCTTCCATATGTCCTAGCTAAGGAGGTATGTTTCTGACCCATCACACATTATCAACTGTGGAAAGATGAACATTAAGGATGGATCAATTATTGTTGGTTACCTATTAGATATTGAGTATTGGAAAGATATTATCCTTCATTTGTGATTTATTCCTTTTGTGCATGTCTAGTGGCGGCATTAGAATCTTCTTTATAACATATGGGAGATGGAGAAAAATTTGAATTTTATGTATCCTATTATTTTTTAGTATCACATGATATGTCGTTTCTGGGACATAAATCCCAATAGATGGGTGAATGTAATGTCACAATGTTTAATATAATTTTTTAAAATATTATATAGATCATTTTTTATACTAGGTACTGAGACAGTGTGTGATTTTGGGACATAGAATCTCCAATATAAATGATTGAAACATTTCAAAAATATATAATAGCACAACTTCATAGTTTTTAAAAAAAAGTTATTATATATTCTAAATGGTTACTAGATTAATAATTTTGGGGCACTATTGAGTTTAGAATTGTTGTTTTACTGTAGTTGTGACATAGCATTGGAAGGCATATGATGTTTTTTGGAAAATTCATCACACTTCAAAAGGTAAATATAATAAATAAAATAAATAATTTTACTCCATTGTTTTTTGTAGAGACTTAATATTATTTAAATATATTCTTATGTTATAATTATAGGGTTATCTTCATAACCATGGAACATATAAAGGGTCGTTGGGGAGAACCTCTGGATAATTCTCTCTGGTGATAAACAATGAGAACGTGTGTCAATGAAAAACATTCAATAGATTCTGTGGATCTTTACAATGAAGAATATGCAGAGATCATTCTTTTTTTTGATATATCCAAATCATATTTGGGCATTAATATTAATTTTCTCCTTCTCCGTTCATTATTTCTCAAATAAAGACAAATCAATAAATGAATGGATTGTTATACAGATCAGGTGTACTGAAGGATTACAATATATTTTTGGGTTTACCTGTATGTTAATCATTGTGATTTTTGATTATACAATTTTTGTTCTAATGGTGAGGAATTAAGATCAACAAAAACAACGATCGAGGTTCATTCCATTATTTTTTTCATCCTCAATTAACCATTCATTATTTTTTTTCTTTATTCATACATATTTTTCTATAGTATCTTGAATAATCGATCAATTATCAACAGATAAATTGTTAAATAATTAAAATTTAAAGATTTGGAATCACTAGTACTTGATGGTGGTCCCATGGAGGTTTCAGTAGTGATTATAACTACAGTTGGTTCCAATTTCACAATCATTGGCATGGAATGAATAACCGAAATGATAATTTTCCATGAGTGGATAAAAGGCCAAAATCTCATAAATTTGGTGATGGAACAGAAAAACAACAATTCATTTTGAGTTTTGAGGTGAACCGATCACCAGAACATAGTTCAGATGATCAATTGAACTGAGTGAGAGGAAGATTACTAGTTATGGAAAATCCTGATACAAAAGGAATGCAGTCTTTGACTACATTGAATATAGTCCCCTTGGATGAAATGAGTGTGTAAATTTGGAAGTAAACATACATGGGGTGGGGTAAAAGGATTTCCTACACAATGTATACTCCCCGACCCTACATGGAATGGGTATTATACATGGGAAACCATGTATTTTGGTACACATACAACGATACAAGGGATGACACCGTGAACAGCAATATTATTGGAGTACACTTGCATGGACCTATATATAAGGAAATGGTATGTAAAAACTCTACATGACTTTTACTCCACTTCTACAAGAAATGGGTTAAAGGAACATGGAATTTACATGGAAATACATGTGGTTAATGAACATGATGTGTACCCCTACTAAACAATGTGTACTGATCACATTTTCGAGCATGTTAATTTAGTTGGTTAGTTTTTTCTAAAATTTATTCACTATATCAGCAACCCTAGGTCATCTCTAAATGGATCCATAGATCATTATTGGATAAAGAGGGTTTTGATTATGATAATATTATGGGATGAGGATTTAATAAATCTTGGTGTTTGATGATTAATGACAAAAATAAGAAAACAAAATCGATAAAACAAAGTATAAATGAAAAAGATTAATTAAACATGATCAACTTTGGGGAGCGTCATGATGCTCATCCTTCATTGCATCAATATAAAGGGTATACATATTTTATTCCCTAGTGTGTAAAACCTAATATAAAAATTTTAATGAGTTTATACTAGGATTTCTCTAAGGGTTCATTTGAACACACAAAATGATTCACCAGACACCGCTGATGATTGGGTGATTTGTGTTCGACTCTAAAAACAATATTCACCAATGCAACACACAAAGAACTCAATTTTCTATCCAGGTTTTTATGTTATTACTTTGTGATATAGAGAAATAAATATCCATGGAAATGACAGTGCATATGTGAGATCAATTGACCAATATAAACCAAAAAAACACTACAATTGAATGAGAGAGGAAAAATGGATGAACAGTGTGTGAAACATCACATGAAAGGGTACCCCCAAACACGATCCTTTGTGTTTGAGAATAAAATACTAGTATATAAATCAATAAAATAAAATTATAGGATGAATAAAAAACATGAAACTTTCATTTAAAAGTATCATTCAAAATAATACATGTATGAAGCTCGGGATTACATCATGTTCCTCCCCGGGTGATCACAAGTGGTTTAGAAACCCATTAGAGGGGAGAAAGAATAAGTTGTTTAAGTAACACTACCCATAGCCTCCAGACCATCTAGGAATGATGCGGAGACATCATTGGAACTCTAAAATGTCATCATCTATCCTCCTGGTTGAATTCCAAAATGGGGTTCCCAAGGTGCCAATTTATCGGCCAAGTAGGATGTGGTTTTGGGAACCCCCATTTCACAAATTTACTTTGTTCATTGTTGGTGATGGTGAGATAGTCTTACTTCACATTGGACAAAACTATATAGTAATGTACTGACACCTTGTCAACCACCATATCAAATTTGGAAGCTTGGTATGGATTATAGTAAGATATATTGACAAAATATAAAGGCAACGTTTTGACCCCGTGCATATCCACATTATTTGACAGATCAGTTTGTATGGTCCTCTTAATGGACGAATTGGTCTTCAGTTACTTCATATGAAATGAAAAAAATTACTTTTCTGACTATCCCACAATGTATCAGCTTATTGTTATTCCATTTTTAGTAGAAACTATCATTTTAGCTCAATGGTGTACTTGGATCATGTGGATATTGGACCATTTTATTGGACTTCATCGTGGGTCCTGCAAATCACCTCCACCTACAATATAATTTTCAAAACATGTAACATTTTCATTTTTAAAAGTGTTAATACCAAAATAATTGATTCAAATATGGATTTAAATTTTTTATTATACTTTAACTTTTTAATACGAAATCAATTTAATAAATTGGTATAATGGTGAAATAAAACAGTGAATTGTGGTAGGATCACACCCCCACACCTAAACATTTGAATTAATTTGGAAATTATAATATCCTAATTATGTACCATTCCTAAATCAATGGTCTGAAAACATACATGATTATCTTTAAATTAAATTCATCATGTATTGTTTATGGAATCAATTTTCCTATCATTTTCCTTTTTACTCATTAAACTTTTTTCAACTTATTTTTTTCAGCCATGAAACGTGTCACAACCTACTACACCTAATTTTTTTTTGTCTTTACACAAGGAACATATGGAAGTCGAGTTATACTCTTTTCCCATAGTTAATGAGATCATCCCATGTGCTGGACAAGATTCTATGTTCTCTACTGGTAGAAACTAGTGTGCTACTCATGAGGACTTCAAATAGGTTGTTCTAAGGTTCAATGGTAGTTAGGATTAAATGTTGAAAAATTTCAGGATAAAGATGAGTTTTTAATCTCTTATGTACAAAACATGTCAAAAGTCATCATGTGTCCATAATTAATGCTCACACTCAACACCTGATAGTGTATATTACCTCCCACTCACTATCCATATTGTCCATTTGTGTGGGTCACAACCAATAAATGAATAATAGTGAGTAAATGTCCACTTTTCCCCATTTTATTATTTTGTTCTATCTTTTTTTTCATATGTATAGAACCGTAAATGTTTTTTGGAGATAAAGAGGGAAAACTGTATAATACAATGATAAAATATATATCATGAATCTAGTGACCAAGGAAAATGTAGGGTCCCTTTATATCAACTCATAACATTGATAATAATCCTAGAATTCATATGGAAACCCTCTCTCTCACACACTTTTTGAAAATAAAAGAAGAATATACATAGGATATGGATAGGTAGGGATACATTATAATGTAATTTTCCAACCTAAGAGGCATTTCATGGCTTCTACAGCTTAATAAATATTAAATGTAATGGCTACTTAAAATAGAGGATAATTTTTCAAACGGATTTTTAATGAATGATTGACTATATCATGAATGTAGGATACATTTATTTTATGGCTTAGATCAAAATCAAGGCAAGTTAAGTTTCTCTACATGTCCCAATACTATGAAAAATGTAATTAAAATGAGGAATATGCAATAATTGGATTTGAATGTCTCTTGGGTAAGGGATTAAAATATTAGTTAGTTCTAATAATTCATGGGATTCAAAAATCCAGTACACTCCTAAGAATGATTTAAAAATAAAAAATATAGGGAAAAATTCTATATCAACATTCATTTGGAAATTTTGTTTTCTAAAAACAATGTAATTTTCCACATAATTGACACAAGCATGAAAAATAAATTTTGATATTCTTTTTAAGAACAATTTTTATATAAAAACACAAAATAAGGACAATGAAATGAAAAAATAAAACACATTTTTTTGATTAATCCTAAAAACGACATGTCATACTCCCCCACACCTAAATGTTACATTTTCCTCATTGAAAGTACTTTAGATAAATAGATAATAAATAAATTTTGGGAGAGGTGAATCTTTCCATGTGGTGTTATATGTGGCATATATCAGTTATATTTCCACCATGAGATGCTTTGGAAAATCCTCATGGAAGAGTTTCAGCCTCTACCCATTGACAATAATTGTATGAAAACTTTTCTAACGAATAACCTATATACCACGAAAAGGGTAATAATCTTCAATTTTATAAGGACAGAGCCATCGAGAATGAATCGTACCTAGGTGGAGCTTTAGCCTACAATTGTACATGATGAAATTATCACCAATATGGAACTTCTCATGATGAATCATACTATCGAGGATAGCCTTTGTCTTCTCTTTATATATTTGGGGGTTCTCATATACATCATGTAGAATTTAATCGAACTCTTGAATCCACAGATTCTTATTCTCACCTACATCTTAATGATTCATATTCACTGTTTAAAATCCCAATATGCACATTTTTTTACCTCCACCGGGAGGTGACAAGCCTTAAAAAAAATCTGGTATGGTGACATTCAGATTGGAATTTTAAAAACTATATGGTATGCCCAATGTGCATCATCCAAGAGAAAACCCCAATAATTCTTATTGGGTTGTACCATTTTTTCCAAGATTCATTTTACTTGATGATGTTTTATTTATTAATATCAGTGAGTTTGGGGGTGATATTTAGTTGAGTCATTATGATCAACCTCGTAAATTCAACCCAAATTTTTTATGTTGCGATTGAAAAAATGTGAAACCTAATCACTAATGAGGAATCATAGAAAACCAAACCTACTAAATATTTGAGACCACACAAAATCAACAACCACTCGAGATTCATCGGTCCTGGGGGACATTGCATCCACCCATTTACAAAAATAGAAAACCACCAATAAGATGTCAAAAAATCTAAATGAATTTGGTAAAGTCCCCTTGATTTCAATTCCCCATGCATCAAATATTACATAAAATAACATGGGATGTTTGGGAATTTCCTTCCTCATAGAGATATTCCTTCTGAATTTAAAATTACTGCATGACATGAAAAATATATGGGCATCCCTATAAAATGTTGGCCAATAATTTCCAGAATCATGGACCTTTCAAGATATACGTTGAGAGACAATGTGTCCCCCACATGCCAATGTGTGGAAGAAGGTCAAAACAGAGGTGAAATCATGGTCATGAATACATCGGCCAACTACTTGGTCTCTACAAATTCTCCAAAAATATGGGTCATCTTAAATGTACCATTGAGACTCATTCTTATGTCTCATGGATTGTGATGTGATGAAATTAGTGGGGACCCTAGATGTTTCTAGAAAATTTAAAAAGCCTGCATACTATGAGGTATTGTCCACAACATCCCATTGGTTCTCATTAGGGATGAATTCTCCAATGGGGAGGGTTTAATCAACATGATGGTAAAATGGTGTAGAACTCCTTCCAATGTGGTCAGATAGCACATTTCCTCGCCTCTCTTATCTCTAATATCATGGTCAAACACTTAGAGGAGGAGCATCCACATAATGAGGTGGCGATTAGCTTCAGGTTTCTTTAGGAGAAAACAAAGGGCAGAATGACCAGAATAGAAATTGATTTCTGACTCGATATGATATAAACATAATTTCCAAAGGAAAATCAATTGAAAGATGTTATTTTTCAGTGGTTTTTTAGTTTTCCTAGGTAGGTTCAAGGGTATGAGAGGCATACATAATGACATGATGATCCTTCTAAACCCTTTACGATAAAAAAAACACTATCTGTAATGTTAGAGGCATCACACATAAGATCAAATGGTAGATCCCACCTTGGTGGTAGAATTATATAATGTGATGTTAGAAACTTTTTTAATGAATTGAAATAATCATCCCAATTTTTTTAAAAAAAAACTCAAAATATTTTTTGTAATAATCGGGGCAAGGGAAGTGCAATATTACTAAAGTATTTAATAAATCAGTGGTAAAAACCAGTGTGACCCATGAATGATTTCACCTCACAAAAAAATTTTGGATATAGAAGGGTTGGAATTAATTAAATTTTGGATATATACACATGAATTACCTCTTTTGAAGTAACATAACCAATAATTATCCCCCCTTCGACCATGAAATTAAATTTCTCATAATTTAATACAAGATCAATTTCTTTGCCACAACAGATTATAGAACCTAGGGGAGCCAAAAAATCATCATTTGAATTTCCATAAACCGTGAAATAATCCATAAAAACAACCATGAATTTCTCTACGTACTCTAAAAATATACTCATCATACAATGCAGAAAAGTACTAGGAGAATTACAAAGACAAAAAGGCATCCTTCTGTATTAGATGTTCCAAATAAAAATGTAAAGGTTTCCCTTTCTTGATCCTCAAGGGATATATGAATTTGAAAATAACTAGAATATCCACAAGGAAAAAATACTGATACTTGACACCCAATTTTTCTTACATTTTCTCTATCAATGGTTTAGGAATGTGGTCCTTCTGTGTGTCTTGATTCTGTCGATGTTTTTCAATACAGACTCGCTATCTATTTTGTAGACATACGGGAAAAAATCATTCCTTTCATATGACACAACTATTATTCTTGTATTTCTGGGCATGATATCCACTGGGCTAACCCATTTACTATCAGATATGGAATAAATGATCCCCCAAACATGTAATTTTCTAATATCAATATTCACCCCATCATGGAGAGTGGGATTGAACCAGCGTTGGTATTTTCATATCGGTTTAGCCTCATCATCCAAAATAATATAGTGCATACAAATATATGGGATAAACCTGGGAATATTAGCCAATGTCCATCCTATTTCTTTTTTACACTCTCTCAAAAGGATGACCAGTTTTGATTTATATTATTGAGAGAGGTTATTGGAAATAATTATAGGCATTTGGTTAGTACCCACATGATAAACATAATTTTAATTAAAATGAAGTGGTTTTAATTACAACACCAATGGTTTTTTGATTTTGGGAGGAGAAATGGGGGGAGTGTGGTCCATGAACTGTCTATCTACTCATTTTTTTCTCTATGTATAGATAAACTATGGAAATGAGATTTTCTGAATCATCGAAAGTCCTGGGTTCCTCAGAACGAACACGGTCATCAGTTAAAGAACAACATCTACAATTTTCAGAATTCACACAACACTCAAAACATGAAACCAAAATCATATCATATAAGGGTGAAGAACAGGAAAATGGGTCAGAGTATGGGTTGAGGATCGAATTGCATATGTGTTCATCATTTGAGATCACTTCCATCGAATATACATGAAGAGTTGAGTTCTCTTCAATGAGGGGGGGGGGGGGGGTTCATAGCCTTAAGGATATTAAAACATAACTTTTCTCTACTTAACTCTATGGACAACATTCCATTGCGAATGTTGATGATCATCATTTAGATTTATTGGAATGAACTCCAAATTATGAGAGGAGTGTGTCCTTGGGTTTAGGTATCTTCCATTTTAAGAATACATAAATAAGAGGGGAATATGAGATTATTTACTCTTACAAGAAAATCCCCACTCACTCATATTGGATGTGTTGTGCTCTAGTGGGAAAGTGGCATGGAATGTCCTGTTCGATGAAACACTCTCAACCTATAGAGAAGTATACACTGAGTGATGCACTAAATTAATGGAAGAACCTAAATCTATCATAGCGTCATAGAAGAATGTCTCCCCTGCGGTACACAATATTGTTAATGTGCTCGGATACTTCCATTTGTTTGGAATTGCTGGTTGAATCAAGGACGAGATATTCCTCCTAATAATGACTCTCTCATTCCCTATAAGCCTTCATCTATGGTGGAAAGGTTCTTATAGAAATTTGAAATAATGTGGAATTTTATTGAGTGCATCCAATAATAGAATATTAACTTGAACTTTGTTAAATGTATCCATTATTTCATTATCAATCTAATTATTAATTTTCTTCATAGATTTAGAGAGACTTTGGGGGAATTAAGAGGAGTTTATTCTTAATTTGAATCATAAGTGCTAATTTTATTAACCTTTTTATTTTATTTTTATTTATTGGAATTTTTTATGGGTGGAGAAAGAGTGTTTTCAAAAGGGGCACATATCTGTTTTGTAGAACCGATAGAAGGAGAAACATCATTACCCCTATGAATTATAACTTCATATAAATTACCTTTGTCCTTCATATTGGAAATGGGATGGGATGGTGGTTTTCTAGAACCATTTATCATCAGCTCCATGATGGTGTTATCTAATTTCCCCACATGAATTCACGGGTGTTGAATAGATAATTGTGTGGTTTGTTGGAATTGTACCTTTTGGGGTTCCATTTTCATCACCATGTCCTCAAGGAATAGTTCTCAATTGGGAGGAGGATGAGGATAATTCTATGAAGTTGTGGTATTATACGTTTTCATACCTTGGAATTTTTTTAACCAATTTTTCTTTTTATAGCTCGGGTTTACTTTTTATTGGTATTATGGTTGTGATTTCCACACGGGGATAGTATTTAGACTAAATTGTTTTTTCATAATGGGTGCTGGATTATGAAAATGAAGCCATGTGAAAATGGCTACATATGACACTGGTGAATCTTGATGTTGTGGGCACTAGTCAGAAAAATGAGTTTTGTCAGAGCAAATACCATAATATAATGGAATTGAAAAAGATTGTCAGTTACCTTGTGCTTGATCTAATTTCTGTAGAAAGGTAAAAATATCATTAAGTTTATTATCTTCCTTTAATTGTAGGGATAAATGAAATTCATCATTAACTCCTTGGGTTGGTGAAATTTCTCTTGTACCAAATTGTTGTTCATTTTGAGCCATGTTGGCAAATAAGTCACAAGAGGCAGAAGGAGTTTTATCTACAAGGCCACAACAAAATAAAATATCTATCATTACACATTCCATGGGGACAAGTACCTTATATATGTATTTGATTAATAATTTTTCACCAATTTGGTGGAGGGGGAATCATGAGAAAAGCGTTTAAATCTATCTGATTATTCATGAATGGTATATTTGTTTTATTGTTAAATACCACAAATTTCATTTCTAATTGATGTAGTTTTGGAGACAGGTATTAACTTCTCTAAACATATTATTTTCAGGTCATTCCAACGCCCAATTGTGGTAGGAAAATAGTATATCCAATATTTTTCTACACTATAAAGGAAGAAAGGGGAGGCCCTAAATAAAATTAGGTCCTCTTATACATTTTTGGGTTTCATGGTAGAGCACACAATGTGAAACTCCATAAGGTGTTTATAAGGGTACTAACTAGAAAAAACATGGAATTATGGAATAAGGTGGATGAGGTAGGATCTTATCTCAATGTTGGATGCTTCCTCAGGATATTAGATGTACACAGATTGGTACTCCACATTTGGGGTGGTTAGTTATTTTATGTTTTGATTATTTCCAGCTATGATTTCATGGGTTTGATTGGGTTCAATTTTTATTGGTTTATATAAACTTGAGGTAACAAAAGGGGTTACTTAGTGTTACATTATTGACCTTATTTAGATTCATTTATTTGTGAATGGAGTGAATTTTCAATTTCAGTGTCATATTCTAGTAGTGTATCTTTACCAGATATTGTCATGCAATAAAAATGTCTAGTTGGATTGGTTGTATATTTGTTGATTTTTTTAATAATATTTTTATGAAATATGAATGAAATAAAAATACATAAGAAATGAAATAAGGAAACAAAAGATAATATAATACTAAAAAATTAGAGAGAGAGAAGTAGAAGAAGACAAGAGAGAGAGAGAGAGAGGAAGAACACACAAAAACATCTTAAAATTGGAAAAAACAATCAAATGGGTGTGAGGAATTGAAAGGAGTAATAAATAAAAAGTAAAATAAATAAATTAAAGTAAATAAAGAAAAATTGATCTTGGATCCCTGGAAATGGCACCAATATTGGATCGCATTGTCGAGCACTTCAAATACTTGTTTAGTTTTTACTAGAATTTCTGTAGTATATCAGCAATACTAGGTCATCTGTCGACGAATCCTTATATCGTTATTTGAAAAATATAGTATTGATTATGATAATATATGGGTAATTGGATTTTAAAAAACATGGGTATTTTTATTAATGACTATAATCGAATAACTAAAGTGATAAAACAAGTAGAAATGAACAACATTAATTAAATGTGATCAACCCTGGGGAGAATCATGATGCTCATCCTTCATCACATCAAGAGAAACGATATATATTATTTAATCCCTGGCTGGTAACACATATTTCCATAATTTAACTGAGTTTATATTAGGATATTTCTTAGGGTTCAGTAAAAAACAAACAATGATTTAGCGGTCATCGACGATGATTTGGTGATTTGTGCTCGACATCATCAACTAAACTCACCAAGGAAAAACATGAAGAAATAAATGTGATAACCATGATTGTATGTTATTTCATTGTGATACCATGAAAAAACATTTCATGGACTTGATAGCTCCAATGTCATTTCAATTGAAAAATATAATCCAAACAAACACTGCAATTAAATGAGGGTGGAAAATGGGAATAACGCTGTGTGAAACATCACATGAAGGGGTACCCACAATCATGATCATCTGAGTTTGAGTCTAACATATTAGTATATAACTCAATTAAATACAAAATAAAGTATTAATAAAAGAAACATACAACCTGTAATTAAAATGATAATTCAAAATAATGCAATTATGATGCCCGGGATTACACCACATTCCGCCCCATGTGATCACAAGGGGTTCAAAAACACATGTTATAGCATAAAGAAGAAGACGTTGAAGTAGAATATCCCATAGCCTCTGGAACTTATAGCAATGAAGTGGACATAGATCTGGGACTCCAAAATGTCCCGAACATTTCTCCTAGTAGAAATCTGTAATGGGGTTCCCAGGGTGACAAATTATAGACTAAATGGGAAGTGGGTTTGGACTTCCTTATTTTATGAATCTGTTTGGTCCATGGTTTTGACTGGTCAGATAGTCTTAAATAGAATTAGGAAAAACTATGGAGTTTTTCGATGAAAACATTTCTACATACATGTAAATGTTGGAGGCCGGATAAAAAATATAATAAGAGCTATTTCCAAAATATAGAGGAAATTTTTTGACACAATGAAGATTCACATTATTGGACATATCAGTTAGTATGGGCCTCTTAATGGATGAATTGTGATTTTTTACCCTTCATATAAAATGTGTATAATTAAATATCGGACCATCCCACAATGTTTCATCCCATTCTAATGCACCATTTAGTAACATCATGAGTTTTAGTCCATTGTGGTGCTTAGATCATGTGTAGATTGGCCAATTTTTCTTGGACTTCATCATGGGTCCTCCAAATCATCTCCACCTACAATATAATTATCAAAAAGTGTAAGATTGACATTTTAAAAAGCCTTTAAAACAAAATTATTGACTAAAATATGGGGTTAAATTTGTTATTATAGCAGCAATTTTAATACAAGACTAGTCTAATACATTAGTATAATTGTGAAATAAAATATCGAATCATGGAATAATCACACCCCTCACATAATAATTTTCACTCCATGGAAATCTATTTTACCTTTACCATGTCCCATTTCTTAATAAATGATGTTAAAACATCAAATATTATCATTAAATTAAATTAATCATGTCTTGTTTATAGAATCAAATTTTTAATAATTTTTCTTTTCTCACATTCAATTTTTTTTAACTACATTTGTTCACCCATGCAACATATCACAACCTTCCCCACCAAAACATTTTCCATATTCACTCAAGGAACATATGGAAGTGGAGTTATTCTATTTTCTCATAATTCAAGAGATATAACCATATTCATGCCAAGATTCAATCTTATCTACCCATATAAACCTGTGTTCTACTCAAGGGGACTTTCAATATGAAGTTCTGAGTTTCAAGGGTTGGTAGGATTTAATGTTTAAAAATTTTAGGCTGAATAGAAGTGTTTAATCACTTATATAGAAAACATGTCCTAATTTAGAATGTGTTCAAAATTAATTCACATGTAAAACACCTTACAATGTTTATTACCTCTCACCCAATATCCAAATTTTGTATTTGTGTGGGTTATAACCATGCAATGAATAATAATTAGTAAAAAACCTCTTTTCTAAATTTTATTCTTTTGTTCTGTGTTTTTTCTCACGCACAAAACTATATTTTTTAATTTTTTTTGGAATTAAAGTGTGAAAAATGTATAATAAAATGATGAAATATGTCTTATGAACCCATTTCCCAAGGGAAATATAGTATCCCTTTATATTGACCCATATAAATGTTTATCTTCCCAGAATTCCCATGGAAACAACCTCTCTCTTACACTTGTTGAAATCAAAAAATATAACATACACATGATATGGGTAGATATAGATAAATTAGTTTATAATGAGGCTACCTAATAGGTATTTTATGGTCTCTAATGCTAAAGAAGGATAAAATGTAAAGGTGGATGAAAATAAATGATAATTGTAAAAAGGTATTTTTAATGAATGATTTCCTCTATAATGAATGTTGGATAACTAAATATTATGGCTTCAAAAAAATCATGAAAATTTCCAGTTTCTCTACATGACCCGAGACTCTAATTAATGTGATTAATAACTTGAATATGTAATAATTGTCTTAGAATATACCTCATGTAAGTGATTAAAATATTGGTTAGTGATAATGAGGCATGGGATTCCAAAATCCATTAAGAAGCTATGAATAATTAGAAAATTAAAATCACAGAGAAATATTCCTTATCAATATTCAATTCAAAAAAAATTTACTAAAAAAATGTAATTTTACACAAAATAGAATAAATCATTAAAAATGATATTGGATATTCTATTTAAGATCAATTTTTTTCAAAAAACACATAATAAGTACAATGAAATCCAAAAAAAAATATTTTTTGTTTAATCCAAACTATGGAATGTCACTCTACCCCACAACTAAAATTTATAATATCCTCAATTATTGTACTTTAAATTAATAGACATGTAAATAAATTTTGGGAGTAGGTACATCCTACTATGTGGTGTCATATGTGGTATCTATTAGTAGGATTTCTTCCACATGATTATTTTAAATATCCTCATAGTAGTGTTTAAGCATCTTCCAATTGACAATAATCCTTTTTCTACTCTTCTCATGCAAAACATGTATAACACCTATTGGGTAAACAACAATAATTGTATTAGGACCAAGCCATTGTGAATGCAGCTTACCAAGGTGGAGAATTGGACTGGAATTTTACACGAAGACCTTCTCACCAATATGTATCTTCTTTTGACGAAGAATTCTATCATGGTTAGCCTTTGGCTTCTCTTTATAGATTTGGGTGTTTTCATGTGCATCATAGGGAATTTATTCCAAATCTTGAATCCAAACTTTATATGCTCACCTACATGTGAAATATTAATATTACATTATTTAACAACCAAATATTCATGGTGTTCTACCTCAAATAGGATGTGGAAATCCTTTCCAAACACAATCATGTATTGTGACATTCCTATTGGGGTTTAAAAACCTGTACGGTAAACCCAAAGTACATCATCCAAGTAGAACTCCAATCTTCCATATTGGGTTGTACCGTTTTTCCCAATATTTGTTTAACATCATAATTTGATATTTTTGTATGTCCATTAGTTTGGGGGAGATATTAATTGGATACTTTATGACCATACTCATACTCACAATTAAAATATTTCATGTTGTGATTGAAAAAATGTGAACCCTGATCAATAATGATGAATCTTAGTAAACCAAACCTACTGAAAATTTGAGACCTCACAAAATCAACTACCACTCGAGAGTCCTCGGTCCTGGTAGACTTTTCTTGCACCCATTTAGATACATAGTCATCATCAAATAAGATTTAAAAAAGACTAATGAATTTAGAAAAGTCCCCAGGAAATCAATTCCCCATGCATAAAAATTTTCAATCAATAACATGGGATGTTGTGGAATTTCATTCATCTTGGAGATATTACCTGTGAATTTACAACGACTAACTGAAATGAAAAATCTATGGGCATCCTAATAAAATTTCGTCTAATAAATTCCAATGTCAAGGACCATTCGAGTTGTACATTGTGAGACAAAGTGTCCCTCACATGCCAAAGTGTAGAATAAGGATGAAATAGAGGTGAACCCATAGCCAAAGACACACCGACAAACTACTTGGTCCCCCAAATTCTCCACAAATATGGGTCATTCAAAATGGAAAACTAATAATGATGGTAATGTCTCTGGGTTTGTGAAGTGATGAAATAAGTGGGGACCCATGATGTAACTAGAAAATTCACAATGTCTGCATACCAGGTATAAGGTCCACAACATCCCAAATGATCTCATGAGGGAATAATTATCTAATGGGGAGGGCAAGGTCAACATGATGGTCTAATAGTGGGGAAATCCTACCTTTGTGGTCAGCTACCACATTTTCCACTCCTCTCTAATATCTAGTTTCATGGTCAAACACTTGGTGGATGAGAATCCACCAAATGAGGTGGGGTTTAGCATTAGGTTTCTATAGGAGAAAATGTAGGGAAAATGATCATAAAAGGAAAATATTTTTGACCTAATACGCTATAAACATAATATTACCAAGGAAAACACAACATAAATATGTTTTTATTATGTGATTGTGTAGTTTATTTGGGCAGGGTCAAGGGTACGTAAGGCATACCCAATGACATGAGGAGACTTCCTAACCCTTTGTGATAAAACCTCCCTAACTACAAAGCTAGAAGAATCAAACATACATTCAAAGGGGAGATCCCACCATTGTGGTAGGATGAAATGAGGTGATGTGAGCCTCCATTTTAGTTAATTGAATAAATAATCATAATTTTTATCAAACATAAACTCATAATAATTTTTTAATAACTGGGACAAGGTATGTTCAATCTTACAGAGGTCATTATTGAATCAGCGGTAAAAACCAGCATGACCCATGAAATATCGCACCTCATGAACACATTTTGGATATTGATGGGTTTAAATTAACAAAAAATTTGATTTATCAACTTGAATTCCCTCTTATGAAATAACATGGACAAGAACTATCCACCATTAAACCATTAAATGAAATTTCTCCAAATTTATTATAATATCTTCTTCCATTCAATGATGGCGGGTAGAGCCTAGGTGAGCCAATCAATCATCATGAAATTTCCATAAAACATGAAATCATTGATAAAAACATCAAAGAAATTCTATAGGTACTATAAAAATATACTCAACGTACAACCCTGAAATATACCATGAGAATTACAAAGACCAAAAGGCATCCTTCGGTATGGAAATATTAAAAATGTATAATTTAATGTTTTATTTTTTGAATCCTTAGGGGATATATGGATTTTAAAATAAACTGAATAGCCATCAAGGAAGAAATAATGGCACTTACCAACCAATCGTTCTAACATCTGGTCAATGAAAGGTAGAGGATAGTTTTCCTTCTTCATGAATTGTTTTAGTCGATGGTAGTAAATATAGACTTGCCAACTATTTTGCACACGTGTTGGATCCAATTCATTCGTTTCATTTGAAAAAACTATTATTCCAGTTTTTTTATGCACAATTTGCATTGTCTAACTCACTTACTATCAGATATAGGATCAATGGTCACCCCACAATGTAATTTATGGTCTTCCAATTTTCCCACTTCATAGAAGGTGCGATTCAACCACTATTGATATTGTCTTGCATCTTTATCATAATCATCCAAAATTATATGGTTCATACTAATAGATGGTATAATCCTAGGAATATCAACCAATGTCCATCTTATTTCCATTTTCTACACTCTAAAAATGATGATAAGTTTTTTTTCATGATGTGTAGATAGTATATTGTAAATAATGATGGGTAGTTGGTTAATAACCTAAAGATAAGCATATTTTAAACTAGATCGAAGTGGTTTTAATTCCAACACTGAGGGTTTTTGACTAAAGGAGGGGATTTTGGGGGAGTGAATTCTATGAAACTGTTTATATGATCATGTTTATTCTCTAAGGATAAAGAATCTATTGAAATGGGATTTTCAGAATCATCGACGATCATGGGTACATCAAAATGATCACACTCATCAATTAAAGCAATAAATTTACACTTTTCATAACCCACAAAACAATCAAAATATGAATCCAAAATAAAATCATCCAAGGGTGAAGAAGAGGGAAATGATTCAGTGTAAGGGTTTAGGAGAGAATTCTGTGCATGTTCATCATTTGAGAGAACTCCTATAAAATAGGCAAGAATAGTGATGTTCTCTTCAAAGGAGTGTTTTATAGACTCAAGGATGATAAAACATAACCTTTCTCCCCTGAAATCCATTCACAATGTACCATTGTGAACTTTGATGGCCATATTTACTGTATTAAGGAATTAACTCCCATGTATGAGAGGAGCGTGTCCTTGGGTTTGGGTATCTTCCATCCCATTAATGGAAAAATCAGTGGGGAAGATGAGATTGTTTAATCAAATAAGGACATCGTCAATAACTCTTGTTGGTTGTGTTGTACTATAGTTGGAAAGTTGAATGACAACTTATATTGGTTGAAGCTCTCTAAACTACAGAAAAGTATACGTAGGGTAGGGAATTACATTAATGGAAGCACCTAAATCTTGCATAGCATTAGAAAGGAAATTCTCCCCTATGGTACACAGTATTGTAAATGTGCTCGGATATTTTCATTTGGTTGTAATTGCTAGTTGAATCAAGGTCGAGCCATTTTTCTCCAAGTGGAATCTCTCATTACCCTACATCCATCATCTCTGGGTGCCATGTTTTTTATGAAATTTGGAATAATGGGGAATTTTCATAACTACGTCCAACAAAGGATTAACAAATTGAACGTTTTTAAATGTATCCAATATTTCCTTATCATTCTCATTATCAAAAATTTTCTCAGATTTAGAGAGACTTTGGGGGAAAGTAAGAGGAATGGATTTTTCATTTGAATCATCAATTATAATTTTATTTACTTTTTTTCATTTCTTCATTGGAATCTTTTATGGGTGGAGAAAAAGTGTTTTCATGAGGGGTACAAACTTGTTCTATAGAATCAGTAGGAGAATCTTTATTACCACTACTATGTATAACTGCAAAAACATTACCTTTTTCCATAGGATTATTAATTGGTCGGGATGGTAGCTGTACATAACAATGCATCTTAAGATCACTGATGGTGTTTTCTAATAGACCCACATGAGTTTGTAGGTCTTGAATAGCTGATTGTGTGGTATGTTGGAGCTAGAGGTTTTGGGATTACATTTGATTCACCTTTTCCTCGAGGCATGGTTCACATTTGGAAGGAGGATGCGGATTATTCACAGAAGTTTGGGGATAATAATATTGCATACCTTTTCTTTATTGATACCAATTTTTCATGGGGTAGCTCAGGGTGCATTCTTTTTGGTATTGGGGATGTTCTTTTATCCAGGTGTTTAGATTTGGCCTAAATGGTTATTGCATGTAGGGAAATTCTATCCAAAAAGGATTCCCATGGAACATGACTACACAAGACTTAGGTGAATCTTGATGTTGTCAGCACTGATCAAAAAACTGAGTATTGACAGAGAACATACCACAATGTAATGGAACTGCAGAAGTGTGTGAGTTAACATATACATTAGTTAATTTCCATAGAAGGTTATGCATCTCATAATTTTTTTATCATCCATTTATTCTTGTGCTGAATGAATTACCTCATGAACTCCTAATGTATGTGAAATTTCTCATTTACCAAATTGTTGTGTATTTTGTGCCATGTTGGCTATTATGTCATGGGTGGCGAAGGAATTTTTTATCAACAAGGGAACCACCAGCTGCAGCATCTATCATTCCATGATCCTTGGGGACAAGAACCTTATAGATTAATTTTTTTAATATTTTTTCTCTAATTTTTTAGTGGTTGAAATTTGTGAAAATAATTTTGAATCCCTTATAGTATTCATAAAGGGTATCTCCTAGTGATTGCCTAATGCCACAAATTTCTTTTCTAATTGATGCATTTCAGGAGGCAGGGAAAAAATATATAAAAAATGACTTTTCATGTAATTCCATCCTCCAATTTTGGTAGGAAAATACTATATTCAATCTATGGTTACACCATCAAGGGATAAAGAGAAGGCCCTAAACTAAATTATGTCCTCTGATACATTTTGGTGTTTCATGGTGGACCTCACTATGTGAAACTCTTTAATTTGTTTATGAGGGTCCTCACTAAGAAGACCATGGAATTTAGGAAGAAGGTGGATAAGGCCTGATATCTTATCAAAGATGGATTCTTCCTTAGGATATTCAATGTATGTTGGTCGGTACTCCACACAAGGGGTGGTCAGTTCTTTTAAGGTTGGATTATTTCCATCCATGTTTTCTTGGTTTTGATTTGGATAAATTTTTGATTGTTCTATGGCCATATGAAGTTACAAATGGGGTTCCTAAATTTTACTTGATTGACCTTCTATATATTCCTGGAATTTTTAATGAAGTGATTTTTCAAATTTGATGTCAAATTCAAGTAGTGTTTCTTTACCAGATATTCTTATACAAAAATGATGCCCAGTTTGATTGATTATTTCTTGCTGTTTTTTTGATTTTGTAATAAATTTATTTATGGAAGATGAATGAAATAAAAACACTTAAGAAATTAAATGAGTAAATAAAAAAGGATGTTTTAAAAAAATTATAGATAGAGAGTGAGAAGAAGAATAATTAGAGAGAGATATAGAGTAACAACACACAAAACTTCCAAAAATATTAACAAAAAACCTAACAAAAACAATCAAATGTCGGTGGGGTATTTAAAGGTGTGATAATTAAGAAGTAAAATAAATAAATAAAAGTAAATAAAGAAAAAAGATGATCTCAACTCCCCAAATATGGTGCAAAATTTTTATCACATTGTCTAGAGTGTGAAATTAGTGGTTTACATTTTACTAGAATTTTCGTTGAATAGTAGAATCCGTAGGTCATCTCTCGATGGAGGCTTATATAATTATTTGGAGATGTGGGTATAGATTATGATAGTATCTAGGGATTTGGATTTAAGAAAACTTTTGGTTTGATGATTAATTATTAAAATATAAAAACTAAAGTGATAAAACCATGTAGAAATGATCCTGATTAATTAAACGTGATCAACCAAAGAGAGTATCGTGATGTTCATCCTTCATCACTTCATAAAAAATTGTATAGATATTTTTATCCCTAGTTTGTAACACCTATTTACATAATTTTATTGAGTTTATTCTAGGATACCTCCAAGGGATCATTCTAATAAGCACAATGATTCAACGAACCCCACAGATGATTTGGTTATTAGTGTTTGACTTCATAATCGAATCTCACCAAGGAAACACACAAAGAACTAGATATGTTGACATGGGTTTTAAAGTATTTAGTTTTGATACAATTACATAAATGTACATTTTCTTGATAGTGCATTTTTGTGTTCAATAGTCCAATATAAACCACACAAAAATAACAACTGAATGAGGGTGGAAAAATGGATGAACGATGTTTGAATCATCACATTCAAGGGTACCCCCAAATATGATCATTTGAGTTTTATTATATCATACCAGTTTAAAACTCAATTAAAAAAAATATTATGAAGAAAAACAAAATATAACCTGTAATTAAAAAGATCATTCAAAATAATACAAGTATGAATCTCGGTATTACCTCATGTTCCTCCCCAGGTGATCACAAGGGGTTTATAAACACATGGGAGTAGAGGAAGAAAACATGATTACGGAGAACTTCCCATATCCTCAAGAACTTCTAAAAATTATGGGGAGACAACATTGGGACTCCAAAATGGTAGTACCTTACCTCCTATTTGAACTCCAAAATGGGTTGCCAAAGGTGCCAATTTATAGGCAATATGGGAAGTGGTTTTGGGAACTCTTATTTCACGATTCCTCTTAGTCCATGATTTTTGCCAGACAGACATTCTTAAATAATATTTGACAAAACTATATGGTTGTTGGCATACACATTTTCTACCTCCATGTCAAATTTTCCATCCACATATGTAATAAAATAAGATATAGTTCCATAATACCTAGGAAAAGTTTTATCTCCATAGAGATCCACATTATTGATTATATTAGTATGTATGGGCCAATTAATGGACTAATTGGTATTTGAATACATCATATGATATGGTTGAAATTTATTATAGGAAAATACCATAATTTTTCATCCCATTTTAAATAACGGTTTTGTAGTAGCATGAGTTTTAGTCCACTGTTGTTCTTAGATCATCTGCAGATTGACCCATTTTACATGGACTTCATCACAAGTCCTTCTAATCATATCCAACTACAATATTATTATCAAACGAAGTTATATTTTATTTTTTAATAGTGTTTAAAACAAAATAATTTTATCAAACATGGTGTGAATTTTTTTATTAAAAATGTAATTTTCAATACAAAACCATTTTAATAAATTGGTATAAGGGTGAAATAAAACAGTGAATAATGGTACGATCATGTACCCCTTAAACATGGATTAAATATCATGTACACCATTTAATGGATTCATTTTTTAATACTTGTTTCCCATTATTATTTCACTAATGGCCCTTTAGTGGGACATTTTAACTAGAGTTGTTCGAATCCCACTAAGAGGCTCAGAGAAGGAACCTCTATTTATATTCATGGCCTGTGGTGATTTCTTGGCATTGACATGAAAAACACTACACGGTCACCAGTACTATACAATTTGAGGTTTATCCAAATTTATTTTTAAGTATCACCCCATGGCCCTAGCTACGATCCCCATCAATATATCATATTCACTTAAAATATATCAACATATCACTCTCATGATGTTACCCAATGATAAATAACTTTTTTATGGATGTTATTGGTTCTATCAAAATTAGGACTGTATTCACCTAGATGAGTGCTCTGAGGAATCTTATAACTAGAATCCTTGGGTTGGTATACAATGGTTGGGGGTTACCTTTAGAACATGTGTGATGGATTAGTTATGTATAGATATTCTTGTTATATGTGATGTTGAAAAATACCTATGATGAGATTAGGATATTTTGATTTTTGTATTTTTGGTGATTTTTATATGACTTCTTGGGTATTTTTATACTAAACCCTTTATATACTTTTCTCGCACCGGCTTTTTCATGTAAAAATGATCATCCTATTGATTGAGTTCAAGGAGGACCCCTTCCAAATAGTTCATAGTGAGATCTGACAGACCTAGTTGTATTCCTACAACGTCCATAATGCAGTCCAAGTACAACTACATTAGTTTGAACTTGTGTAACAAAAAAATATATTGGGATTTTATATTTCCATTTTTATCTATACTTAAATTCCTTCCATAATCTGGTTATGGGATTTATATTTATGCCTGCATGGATTCTCCATTTTATTATATTTCAACATTAGTATGGGCATGGAGATGTGTTTGTGACTATATGTACTTAGGAAAATCTTTTCATGTCAACATTATTCATACTTGGTCAAGTAACCATCCACTAGCCTATTAGAGGCAGGCTTAGGGAGTCAAAAAATGGTCCCACTATGAAAGGTTTTGACATTTAAATTCATTTCCATTTTTTTATGGAATCAGTTTTATATGTGGATGAAATTAGATAGGTAGTTTGGACCTTATGTAGTGGATTCAGGCATATTTCTTTCCAGTTTGTGTGTAATGGACATCTGAGTTGTTGTTGATGGAATTTCTATTATGAGTTGTCCTTTTATAGTTTCATTATGATCATAAGTATTATTATGGTGTTATAGTATATTTAATTTGATTATCCATACACATATTTAGTAGGTACATATGCTCACATTTCAAGAATATGACTTCATTTCTTTGATAAAGGTGTACTTAATTAAATTCTTGAATTTATCTCTGCAATATGCCGCCCATATATCTCATCATCGAAATTTATTTATTTTATACTAAACATGATATAAGTTATTATATATAAAAATATAAGAAAAATAGGCACTAGAGTCATCAGTTTATGTTATATGTTTTCTTTTGTAGAAATGGTATCTTCTTATGACGAGCCTTCCTAAAGTGTTTTTACATATGAACCTATAACTTTTTTCGTATTTTTTTATTTTAATACACTACGTGTATTTATATATATTTGTTTTGAAATTATATTAGATGTTGCATCATCATTGTCTCATGGGACAACCTATATATGTAGTTTAAAATACCCCATAATGAGAGGATGGTTTTATTGTGTCTCTAGAAATGCATGAGGATGTGGCTATGGATGTAATATTTTTCACATGGGTTATCCAAGAAGTCGAACAACTTCAGGATGGTTTTTTTGTATAATACATATTTAAGAAGTATGATCCCATGATGATAAGATTACTATGGTTATGTTTTCATTATATTTTCATATTCAACATCCCCGACCTTTTTTTGGAGATTTATTTTCACATGATGCTATGTATTGGATAAATATCAGAAATTGGATCTTTGACCATGTAGAGACTCTAAATTATTGGTGGGTGAAATTGATATCTTTTATGATTCTGGAACCTTCTCATGAGTGGGGGATAAAAATGATTCAATATGGGAGTCATGAGGGTGTAACATAGGGTACCATAAAAGAATTTATCCGTGGGTAATTATTTCATGACTCATTGAATTCAGAATGTGGTTATAAATTCATAGAGTTTCACAATATCATAATTATTTTGGCAGCTTATTCTGATAATTTTATAAAGATCCTTTATTATCATAATTTTGTTTCTAATAATTATGTGTAAAACTATCAAAGGTTCATGATCAACACTCTGCCATATTTTAGGTAGGATTTTATATATTTTGACCGATCAACAAATTCATATGAGCTTCGTAAAGATCTAAAAATTGGGAAGGTATTAGAGGATGATTATGTATACAGTCTTCCTCTTTCTCTTAGTTGATCAATTAGTGGTCTCTTTAATATAAATTTGATATCCTCTTCTTTAATCAATAAAATGACTTGATAGGACATTGTCCAGCCTAAATTGGTACATCTAGATGAGAGTAAGAAGACTTCACATTCATTGGTGGGTGAGGTATATCTATGTGTTATTATTGTGAATGAATTGGGCATTTCAATAACTGCTCTATGAAACCTAATATAGAGTTTCACCTATATCATCCAAATATATTTTAATATATTTCTATAAATAAATATTATTTAGATTGCTTTTTGAAAAAGTAATAATGAACTTAAATAAAACCCCGAAACATTTATAAAAAATTTAATTTTCAAATATTACAATTAAAACCTTGATATTGAACTAGTCAGTATAAATATTAATTTTCACATTATGAAAGATAGATATAATGAATATAAATTCTACTTTTACTACTATTTAAATTAAATTATATTAGCAAAATTAATTACGAAAATAATTCTTGGATTAATAATATAATTTTTGAAAATTTGGGTTGTATTTCAAAATCATAAGTTTTTTATTAAAAAATACAAATAAAATTTTTATAAAATGAATAAAATATTATCAATAACCTAATTAGTAATTTTTTAGAAAAATTAAAAATTAATAAATATGATTTTAAAATATTATTTTCCAATATGAAGTGTTTTATCATATCCTTTGTGATTTTAATTAAATAATAAAGTGTAAAATTTTACAAATTTAATTTTAAATAATTGAAATGTATTTGGATTAGCAATAATAAGTTCAGATTAAAATTAACTTTTATTATTTTTCATAAAAAATTATCGTTTTGGTGAATAGTTACAAATACCTTTTTTTAATATCATGAATTTTAGGAAGTTACTTGGAAATAATACTAACCCAGAACATATTAAACATTTTATATGATCATACATATATATATATATATCTCTCTTATTAGTGAAATTTAATATTTTTTAATATTATTTTCGAACTATTTACATATATTTTTTGATTTTGAATATAAGTAATATTTTATAAGAAAATACGTTTTTAAAAACAATATAAATTATTATTTTAAAGCTAATTCTTTTGAGTATTATAAATTACATAAAATAAAATTTATTTATATTATAAGATAACACTGTTGAAATTATTTTTTAAGTATACATTTATTTTTATTCGTAATGATTATATATCCTTAGTTAGGATGTTGTTAACCTGGTAAATATTTATGTGGAAAATATAACAATACAAGATGTAATGGGAATGTAAAATTTTAAAAAAATATTTCTAAAAGAGTGGATAAGGTGTTTCTTGGACATATATTTTCTAATCATTATTAATTTCGAATTTTGGATCCACATTCCATGAGCGTGACTTCTCATTATTGGTAATTTTTGGGTATTTAAAAAAATCTCATCCCTTCACAAATATAAATCAGAACGTCACTCTTCCTTTACACTCCCACTATAACGTATTATGTTTAGAACCAACCTAGCCTAAATTTCCACTAAATTATTCAATATAATTTATGGTGGGTATTTCCACATCAAAATACTATCAATTATAGGTTTATTTCCATTTTAAAATGAGATAATCCAACCAGTAAGGAGGATAAAGCAGTTTTGTGGAAATCAAGAGTTATGGTATGTTTTTCTATGTATCAATTTCAAATACATGGGACATGTTGAATTTTTTTCAATGAATTATTATATATAGTGTATCAAAATCAACTATCTTTCACATATTAACATATATAAAAAATATTTTTATTATAATTTATATTTCATAATCTTCAATTAAATATAAATTGTTTAGTTTGTTAGAAATTTTTGTAAGAGTTTCATCGACATCATTTCAGAACTATTGGGTCATAATATATCTTAATTAAATATTTGAATTTATGTATATATTAAATATTTATCTTATCCCAAAATTCCCCACATTTTATATTTTATTTCATTTTTTACATTTGGGTAATTTGTTTAATTTTTTTTTAAAAATTTCATTTCTAATATGTTTTCTAACATAAATTCATATCAATAGTAAGAATAAATTCCATTATTAAACATGAATCATTATATCCATATCGATGTCATTCATTTTGCTAATGTTATCCTATATTTTGGGGAATGATAACATGTAAAATTTTCTATGAATCACGTAATTCTATTTACCCTTTTAAATGTAAATATTATAACTCATTTTGTGATATGGCATTTTAAAAGAAAATATATTCAATAATATTTAAGAAAATGATTGTTCATAACATTAAATATTAGATGATTATTATTCTAGAAAAAAATTATGATATCATATATTTGATTTTTGGGATCTATTTATTGAATATATTAATAATATGGTAATATAAATTTCTTTTATTTCCCATTCAATAAATTAATTCAAGAAAATTCATTTCACGTATTATAGTACGGTCTAAAATGATATATTTTTGAAACTTCTGTATTTTTAGATATATTTATCCTCTAAGATATATCACCCACTATGTGATGTCTTAATCATTCAATATATTTTATAATTAAATTATCCTTTTTGTAAAATGGTATATTTTTATAGAATGTGATCTATTATGTTTATGATGTGTGATGTTTTCATAATGATTAAGAAATCCATTCTTTTAGTACATTTTCATTAAGATATATTCATTATATATTTCATGTGCTAAACATAGGTATTTATGATTTTGGGTCAGATTTTATATTTCCATATGTGTGTATGATTATTTTATGTCTCAAAAGCCCAGATGGTTGCATGAGAGGATTTATCCCAAGAAATAATGTACATGGAATTATTTAATATAATCAAATGGGTAGAGTGGATGAGTCATCCCAATCCCATATCGTACACAAGATATTTTATCTCATAGAAAAGGTTATGCGGGATGATTATCTCAATCCTATGAAGATACATGTGTGGGTCTCCAAATCCTCCTATGTAATTATTCCAAAATCTATCGATTCACATCTTGTATAATTATAGGTCTTATTACATGACTCATGATGTTAGTTTTATGATATTTTATATCATTTTCTGATATATAATGAATATAAAAATATTCTAACTAATTACTTTTTATTTAGTATGACATATGGATACCACTAATGATAATCCAAGATAATTAATTTATTATCTCTCAATTTACATAGATAATGAAGCAGAGTAAAACTAATAAGAATTTAAAAGGTTCCAATCCAGGTCAATTATTGATAAATTATCAAAATATTTTTTATGTGACATTCCAATGTAACTTGCCATTAATGAACCTAAAAACTGTACTTGGGATATGTGTCATTATTTTTTAGAAAGTTGATTAGATTATGGAAATCATATAAAATCAATTCATGTTCATATAAGAATGATGTAGTTTTTTTTCAAAGATCTTTTCAGATTGTTCTGGGTCTTTTTTGTAGAATCATTGAAAAACTGTATGGATATGTATAAGGGAAAACTATATCATTAGGATATAAACTCAATGTTTTTAGTGTATATATTATATTTTTTCCGTGAAATTATATATGTTTCAATATACAAAAAGGGGATTTATAATCTGACACATTAGAATATATTTCATGGAAAAGGCGCTTAACTACAAATGTAGTTTGACACATTCTTGGGAAATTATTAGGTTTATGAACATTATCATTATTGACAAATGTCAATTCATTAAATAAATAACTCATTTGGATTGAGATATTTGAAGGTTTATTTCACAGGAAAAAATATTTTATAATTAATATATATGTAATTTGTGTAATATATATTACTAATTTGATCTATATTCTAGGATCATATTTTTAGTTATTCAGATTTTATAATTTTCAGTCACCACATTTGCATATTTAATATGTTTTTTCATCCCAGAAGAATTATGATAGTGAATGGTGTAATGGAAAATATTATGATTCTCCTAATAGGAATCAAAATTTGATGGAAAATGTTATAGAATCTTATAATAAAATGTTATCCTAGTGTACATAAAATAACTAAAACCATGTGGAGCTCCCACAAGTACCAATTAATGAGTTTCTTTTTGTTGAGTTATTCATTAATAAATAACCATCAACCATAAATAGGTCTCCCAATCCACTATTCTTTCAAAATAGATGTATATAATATAGTTTTTATAGATCATAGGGAATGAAAAGGTTCTCGTGATACCCACCTATGTCATGTTGTTGTTTAATTTGTATTATTTTCTCTTCTCTTGAGTTATTTTTAGTTTCAATTGGTTATTCGATGATAATTCTGTTTTAAGGTGTTTTATGAAGATCATTATTAGATACATAGTTAGTAACAATAATTTGGTTCCCATTAGGGAGGCTTATAATTTGGATAGATCCATATATTATGGTTTCCATATGGTTTGATATGTGTGTATGCAAATATTCCATGTGGGGATTGGGGTGACCATGGTTGAACAAAATGATTTTTCAAAATCACGATACACCTATGATTGACCATTCTAGGGTGGTTCATAGGATATAAATTTATAATTCATGGATGGCATACGATTTTGGATATGGTGAAACAAAACCATGATACCTATCGAGGTGTTCAAATTTTGGGTTTTCCCGAAATATCCATCTTTTATTTTATAGTGTTTTCAAACAAATTTCATTTTTCCAATGTCAGTGGAGAATTTGTATCCATAGAGGACCTCGTCAGTAGTCCCCCCTTGAATATCACCATTCTATTGTCCATTTCCATGATTTCTAGGTATTTTATAACTTTATATTTATTAATAATTTTTAAAATTATGATTATTTATTCAAATTTTTTGAATCATAGTAGTTGGTTATGAACTATTTGGATTATATAGTTATTTCCAATTCTGTATTTGTTTATTAATTTTTTTATTTATCTCTGATTTGGGTGAAATTTTTCTTGAAGGGATTCATTTGATTATCATGAACTAGTTTTTATTATGTGGGAATTTTGAATATTCATTATGAATTATTTTTAATTTGGTCAGGTGAATGATTTGATTGAAATCGAGGCCAGTTTTATACAAAATTGTATCAGATCATGGATTTTACATGATTAAAATCCTCTTCTATTTTCAATAATTTTAATTATTGATTTCATGGATGAATAAAGATTTCAACAATCAAATCATGGGCAGTATGTGTGGGGAGTTCCAAGTTAGCTCTTCCTCATCCTAATCATCAAGTTATCACGTGAATTTATGTTTTTAATTCTGAATTTGTTTTTAGCCCATATGCTTTGATTTATGGTTGTTTTGATACCGTAATATTCTATGAATTATATTGGAGGTCTCTCTATTGATTCAGGGTAAAAATAAAGTAATATATATGTGTTGCGGGTAGCTCACATGGCTTTGAAAATCATGTGGTTTCTCTGTTCTCGTGTATTCCTATTTAATAATTTGTGATTCAAATTTAGCACATGGTCACCCATCCTATATGTCCAATGTGATATCATAAATATTTCTTCACCGGTTAACCTCTTTGGATCCTCTTGATTATAGACATATTTAAAGGAGGTTCATTATTTTTTGAGTAGGATTTACTTTTTTTCACTAGTGGATTTGGTTTTGTAAACCAAGTGTGAATTAATGTGTGGTTCTTTTCTTGTACATGGTTTTTTAAACATCCATTCGAAAATTTAATGTATTTTTTGATTCTTTTCATACATAAATTTATATAACATTTTATAAGGTGGATATTTACCTAGTGGTTTTTTGGAATTAATTTATGTAAAACATATTTATTTAGAAATTTTCAATAAGAAAATTATTTCAAAAGTGAGTTTTGAAGAAATTATGGAATAAAAAGTTTATTTATTTTTTGACAAACATGGAAGTTGTTATAGAAAAGGGGAAACATATATTTTGAATAATATAGTATTTATTGTTATATGGAATGAATTATATTTTTGATAGAATGTTTATTGATATTCCATGTTTATGTTGTGTGTGGTCTATCGAGGTTGTTTTGTTTATTTTATTTCTTGTTTGTCTAGTTATTCATGAATATAAAATAGTGGAGCATGATTTAAAAAATATTAGGGGAAAATTGTGGATTGAAAACAAAATTGGGTGATATTTGTTTATACATTGTTTGAAGGATAATTATATAGAATTTGATTCATACATTGACTTTGAGGTATTATGTTTTTTTTGAATCATGAATTGACACATTTCTGGTCTTTCTTATTCTTTCCCCCCATGATAAATAAAATTGGTTTCCTCCATTTTGGTGCCTAACTAGACTCCAATTTGGGTGACCATCATGGAATCAATTTCATGTTATGACTGTGTATTATACATACTGAATTAGTATCTATATTTTGATCATGGTTTTTAAGGGAAATTAGATGAAGTGAGGTGGTTGGAATTGAGTAAAGTGATCCTATATTCTATTGGGACACCTAATTTTTTATGGGTGTGTGATGTTGAGAGATTCAATTATAATTATCTCTATGTATGGTGGGAGTGTATGGTACCATATCAACTATATTATTGAATGTCTTATGTTCTCTTCAAGATGGTTGGTGTTCAATTGTTCAGTCATCAAGGATTGAAAGTAGAGAATGAGATTTATCTTTTAATCCACTAATAGGGTTACCAATCAATATGGGATTACATAGATCACTAATCAAGTTTATTCATATATTATCCAAATCTATTGGTCATCGATTATGTGAAAAATAATTTCCTCAGGGGAAATATTATCCCATACCATGTTTCATCCACATATTCATTTAGGATTCTCCAATTTTGTGAGGTTTTAATTAGGTACCTAAAAATAGAAGGTGACCACTCTATTCCACCAGAAGTAGGTGATGGATGATTTCCATCTAGTATGAAACATAAGCATTTAAGGTGTGAGCATAACCGAATAAAGTGGATATAAATTTTTATGGGAATGAGATTATAGAAATGGAACTTCCCTATAGAATGAAGAGATCCCTCATGTTCTTTCGCTGTGGGGCTTCAGGGTATTCTAATAACCACTTCTTGGATTATCCTTGTTTTTTCATCTTTTATGACTATTTTAGTCATCATTAGATATTATGTGAGATATATTTTTTGGATACATATTAGGATTCATCTTTTTGTGGATGCATCATTTTTAAAATGTTACATTTATTGTTATATTATGAGTTTTGATATTTGGAAGTTGTTGTTGAGATCATGTTTATGATTCACATTTGGAATGTCCTTATATTTTAGAATTTTTTAATTTTTGTGGAATGATTCCCCAATCTCTATCCCATATTGTTTTATAGGTTGAATATAGTTTCCATTTATTAAGAGTAATTGTTTGGGTGGATCCTATATGATTGTTTTGGTTTCACCAATTCATATGTTAATTATTGAAGATCTATTTTTATTTACCTTGAAAATGATTAGGGGTGTATTATTGGTTGAATGGGGTGTCGAGTATACCACATGAGTTTAGTATAGTAGATTTTTCTTGGAATTGTCCAATGAATTAACTGTGTAAGGCTTTTATTATTATTAGCCACATGTTATTTGTGACCATTTTTACCCAAGGTAAGGGATCATGTAATTCAACTTAAGATCCATGTGGTTGATCACCTTTCAATTCGGTTTGGTTGTTTTATTGGTTTATAGTGGGTATCTCCCATGGATTCTCAATTTTTCAAGATTGTGTTTCTCTGTATTTACTTTTATTATTCCACCATATCCTAGAAACAATAGATTATAGGGAAACTATTATGGATTAATTCAAAATTTTGGGGAGACTATGTTATGTATATCATGATTCATAATACTTATTGTTTGAGGTATCTTTTTTTTGTTATTCTTAGAGATATTGGATATTTTTATGGGTTATTAACTGGATGGTTTTAGATATTTTTATTGATGGATTGATGTTTATTCATGTTTATTGATTCATTTTGGTGTGGCCCACATTGGATCATTCATTAAACATTCTATATTCATTCAAATGTGGAATATATATAGGGAAAACATGTCATGTTGGGGTGTTTTTGAAACCCATACCCATTGTTGTATTGTTGTTTATAATTTAATTTTTATATAATCTTCCTTGATATTGAGTATTGGTTTTCTCTAGAAATAAAAATATAGATTTTAATGGTTTTTGAGAGGAGCATGCTTAGTATTATTTGTTTGGTTACCATGTTGGTGGGACTTTCATATTTGATATTGTTACTTAAATCAACATATGAATTGTTTTTCCAAATTCATGGAAATCCACAAAAGAAATAATGAGATTGGGTTGTGTCCAAGATGGAACATACATTTTATTCAAACCTTGCTGCACCCATGAATAATTAAATGGGAGGGATTTCTGGCCTAGGAACTATCCAACGCATGTCTTGGAAACATGTTTTGTCAAATCATGGAACTTTTCCAGGTTATTAAATTATTTTATTTATAAAAAAATCCCTATCAATTTCTAGGTGTTTCACCACCATTAATCTAATACTACATCAGTCCAAAATTGGGAGGCAAGGAGGACCTCCACCACCTTTATCATATTGAATCTCGCCTATCATTTTTCAATTTACAGTAATTTTGTGTTATTTATACATCAATTATATGGATTTTATTTATGATCATCTATCAAAAAGTATTGGATCAGGGTTGTAGTTTGTTACCTATTTAGTTTCCTTTTTTTATTTTGGAGTCCTTATTTATTTATTCCGCTATAATTTATCACTACATTGGGTGAAATCACTACTGAATGGATTCATGTGATGAGCATACAATAGTGTATATCCTATGGGGATCAATAATTCGGTTTTTCCTTATAGTGATTCAAAATATATATTAGTATTGGTGGTAGCCTAGATTGGTTCATTGATTTTTTTACTCATATATCATTTTTAATGATAATATGATCCATTATAAACCCTATTAAGAATCCCATGTACAAAAGAGAAATGAAATTTTGAAATGGGAAGTGTTTCAACAAAAACCAATATATAAATATTTTCATCGAACTCTTTATATAAATATAGATAGAGAATTCCATGATATGATTAAAAATGAAGTTGAATCAATCAGTAATTATGATTTAAATTTCACAAGTCCAATATGGTACACCTCATTGAACATAAAATTACCACAAATCATATTTTTTCATATAGTGTCAAAAATTGTAAAATAATTGTCTATGATAAATTTTGAAATCTATAAGGAGTATTTTAATGACTACGTAAGGTGGGAAGAGAAATCGAAGAGTCTTATTATACACATGGATTAGTGGGAAAAGATAAAAATTTGTTTTCATTAAACTGAAACTAGTAAATACCAATCAGGAATAAAAATTAATCATCTAACAGGCAAAAAATATTAAAATATTAAATAGGGGGTATTTATCAAAGGAATTTAAAATATTGTCAACTACTGTAGAGAATATTAAGAAGCACAAGAATTTAGAAGAGATCCGAAGAAACAAACTACTAAAATGTATAAATAGAATGAAATAAAAAATTCAAAACTCTCCATTCAATTATTTAATCATAAAATGTATTGTAATTACACCAACAAGTTCACTATTGTGAAAGATGATGGTAGTAATAAATTTGAGAATCTACATAATCCAAGTGAATTGAAAAAAGATGATGTAATCCCCATAACTAATTTAGATCATGATAATGAAGGGAATCCTGGTAATTTATAAATACATATCCTCCAATATATATTTATTTATGTAATGATGGATTAAAATTCCTATAACGATAATGTATCTACTATATTTTATAAATTAATTAATAAAACACTCCAATGATTTAATTATATAATAAAAACAATAAATTACTATATAATCAAATTTTGAGGTCTATGGAATAAAAAACATGAAATAACTATTAAGTATCTTTTATGTGAATTCAATTTTATTTTTGAAATAAAATGAATATTACCCCATAGAATACATGTCATGACGCGTCCACCGGGGCCCATGTTGTGACTAACCCAATCCCACCTTCCATAGGCCAAGGGCTGGAGACTACATCCAAAATGTATACTCCGGAAAATGGAAAGTCATTACGTTTAATCATGTACAAACACACGGTCCAAGAACATGGAAAGAAGAAATTGTGAAGTAAAATTCTGTAGTAAAAGAGTGTTGAAAGTAAAAGGGGGTCGGAATACAATCCCAAAAATAAGGGTACAAGTACAATTGAAAATACAAAACAATAGAAAGAAAAATGAATACAGCCTCTTAGTCTCCCTCTGAAGATCCTACCTAAAGGTTAGGTTCTAATTGCCTCCTCGTCGCTCCACATCCGTCCATCTCATGTGAGTCAAGTCACACATAAATGGTCCACCTCAGTGCATCGTCCAGTCATGGCTCTATCAAAATTGATCAGTGTTGTATGTCATCTTCACAATACACAAAAAGGTGCCAGTGAAGCCCGTGCAGGGGTGAGTATAATGATACTCAGTGGGGACCCTGAGACCAAGTTGGTCTCTTAAAGATGCACAATTGAAAACCACAGACCAAGACATCAACTCTGCTTAGATATATTCCAATACATAGAACTATGTTATAAAGATATACAAATCTCATACATGAGGGAAGAATACCTCAAATATAGCACAACGAAGGTAGATTACCACACAAATAAATTACCACATAACATAACCTCAATCCAAATAACAAGATAAATACAACACACTCCAGGATTTTTTCTAGGGGTAATAACAAGTAACATTCCCAGTCACAACATCGAACACCTCATCTACTGGAGAAATCCTCCTATATCGAGTATAGTGGCCCTTCAACATCACACAGAGGCACTAACACTAATCTAGGACTACAGAGGTACTTCTCTAGTTGAGTATCATTGTTCTGCCTCGTCACACAAAGGCACTCTCCACCATCCGTCTGTCGCATCTCACAGAGGCGCTCCCCCTCATTTCCTACTGAGGTACATCTCCTATCGAGTACTGTGGATTTTCCAAATCACACAGATGCGCTACCCCCCATGGGTATGTCGTGTCCCACAAAGGCGCTCCCCATTGGGCCTGTCCAATCACTCTGAGTTGTAATGGTCAGCAGTCATCAGATCTCATCTAGTCACATGGTTTCTCACATAGAACACTTAAAAGAACCACTCCCCAAGCCATTGGTCATACATCACCCCTCCTGTAGTACCTTGAAAAAATTATCCCAATGTTCCATCAAGTCATACGGGACCCAACTCAACATAAGGCGCGTCAATCGGATGCTCAGTCTGTATATTATTAGAATTTCTGCTCCTGGGGACCCGTTGGATTCAGGGTTTGACCCAACCTGTCTATACACAAACCTTATCTAACACTCAATGAGAATATAACAAATGTACTATCTCAATACAAGGATTCCAGTTCTGTAGATGGTTAATCAAAAGGACGCTCGGTTCTCATGTTACAACAAAAAATGAGAAACTGGGTTCGGATGCGCCTGGGTCTGGTCCGACCCGGCATGACCCAACCTTGACCGAGCTGACCTGGATCGGGTCTCCTCGATATGGTCCGAGTCTAGCCCCGATGACCTGGGTCTCAGAGGTCCCAGACCGAGTGGTCGTGGTTTGGCACAGATCACATAGGGGGCGGCCTCGCTTGTCCCACGAAGGGGACGACCCATTGGCGCAGCCCGCTGGGTGGCCCTCAGCGGGTATGCGGTCCTCCCTAGCTGCAACAAGGTGGCTAGGGGGGGGGGGTAGGGAGGTCCCCCCCCCATAAAATGAACAAACCGTTTTCCATTTTTCTCCCTGCTATCACACTGGACCTCTTATTCGTCTTGCATGGTGCGCCTCATCCTGCATGTTCTCCTTACATTGGCATTAAGACACTACTGCCCACCCACATCTGGATGGGTGTTGCCTGCCCTCCGGCCACCGCCGTGGCGAAGATTCCACGACCTCCTGCTCCACTGGCATTGTGGATGCACACCGTCGCTCGGCAATGCCCCCGGCTAGATGTCGACCGCTACCGTGCTTCGTCGCAGCTGGCGGGTTGCGACCTCCTTCACAACTGGCGACGCGAACAAGCGCAGCCCTTCCTCCCTTGCAGTTGGCCGAGTGTTGGCTACAAACTTCTACCACATGCATTTGTGTCTTTGTTCCAACCCTGAAAAATTAAACGATCACATATCTAAGAACATTGCGTCAAGGGCTCCACGTCTATATATCTCTCTCAGTAAAACTCTATGTCTCCAACGTCAGTAAATATTAGGATTTGAATAACACGTGAAGAATATAAAAGAAATATGAGCAATTTTTATGTATAAGATAAAGGCCAGGATCATTGGGCCAACATCTTCATGAATTTAGGATATAAAAAATCAATATAATTCAATCATATTAAAAACAAACCCTTACCATGAACATCAGAGAATCTTCTGCGCTTTCTGGTGGACTGTGTTCTTAGTTCGCATGAACGGATCCCAAAGCTGCCACACACACATCGCCCATTGGTGATTCAATATAATTCATCACCTCCCACTATGTCATATTCATCTTATAAGGGTTTGGGTTTGAGACATCCCTTCAAAAATTCGAAAATTGGTGATGCTCTCTGAAAACCCTACCCTTGATCAATATTTACAGGATAGGGGGAGATAAAGTAACGATGTTGGAAGTTAATGGGGATAATTAATTAAGAATATTCTTAATTTCGCCAATGGTACAGTTTTTTAGAATCGAGTGTTCGAACCATTTTTTGGCTTGACATGTCGCCATTCCCACCTTACCCTTCATCCGTTGGAGGAATAGAATAAACATAGAATAATAAAGTTTCTTTATTTATTATTTTAAAAAGATCCAAAAACTAAATTTTTCTCTAGACCTACTATTGTCAATGTGAAGTATCTCTTAAGCGAATGTCAGCACTACAGATTCAACGGTGCTCTCAAATTTTTAATCCGAGCAATGGTTTAGAAGTTAAAAAACAGTACTTGCTCATTTTCTGAATGTACCCAAAATAAGGTTCAGAAAATTATTAACAGTCCCCCTCAACCCACGCAGGTCGAGGTTAGGATCTAACTAGGTGAAACACGCCCCAAATAACAGAATAGTACTCTCATATTTCCATTCAATGTTACCGTTTAATTGTTATGTATTTTACAATAAAATAATTGTCACTTAATTATTTTATTTACGACCAAAAACTGACATTCACTAGTGGAATGTGCTAATCAATGTTAGTATCTTCTTAAAGAAAGCATACACTCACGAGTTCAGAGGTGGTCTCAGACGTTTAATCCGAGTTACCATTTGTGAGTTATCAGCATTTAGGAAATAAAATAATTTTTTAATAATTTTTTTAATATTATGCCATTTTCGGGTTTTCACACAGGAGGCCCACAAAGACTAATCGTATGTCACATATAAGGTTAACCCGCCATCAAGAGTGAAATTTTTCCCTCACATTTTTGAATTGAGTATCCATTAATTAGTTATTATACCTTTTCACTAAAAAAACGGACATGCTAAAATTAAAGCTTAAAAAAACATTGAAGGATCATTCCGGTAACTCTGGGCCTTGTAATCGAGCGCCGTCTATTTTTTTTATCCTGAAATAATTCCATATATTTTTAAAAAATATACAAAATTTCTGAGTTGATACATTATCCCCACCTTAGGGATTTTTTCCACGAATATAAAAACATGGACTATAGAAAAAATAGGGGTACTGATCACGGATCTGAGCCTCTGGCTCCCATGATCTCTACTGGATGTTCTCGTTCTACCAGCGAATGAGCAGTAGTGGTATCGACCACCCAAGAAGAGAATGCTCATGCCAATCCTTAATCTCTATTGGAACCAGTGTAAACATCACCCCATCGTCTAAGTCCATCTCACCAAGGTCGATAACGTGTGATGGATCAAGAATGCCTCTCCTCAGATGTGACACATGGAAAACATTATTCACCTCGTGTATCTGTAGCGAAAGAGAGAGATGGTATGCCACCTCACACACTTTTCTAAGAATCATGAGTGGTATGATTATCCTCAGTGATAACGTTCCACACCATCCAAATCACTACAAACCTCATCAATGTGAGACACGTAGGAAGACATGATCTCCCTACTCCTATCGGCATAAGACTTCGGCCAAATCCGAGCGGTCTTCACATGATAACAAGTGAGGCATCATGATACAAATTCGTCCACTACATTATTTATCCATGGAAACCAGTTTTGTTGCCAGAGGTCATGGTTTATCTTCACCACACTATGATGTATCATCGTAGGGGACATATGGAACTCACTCAACACCTCCTCTCGAAGCACCAAGACTACCATGGTACGTCCTATGAATAGGACTACATGCTCTCCGCAATAATAAAGTCAATCAGGTGCCTACCCAGATGATATTTGAGCATGTCTCCCATCACAGTCAATGCCCCCATTCTATACCTCATTGACTTGTTGACTTGGCGAGGGAGTGACAGTCATAGACTAGAGTTAAGAAGCATCATCTCTATCTGCAAAAGGATATCAATTGCGCGACTAGCTGCTCCGTTGCCTCACTCAGAAACCATACACAAGATCTCCTATTGAGTGAATCTGCTACTACATTACCCTTCCAAGGAATATATACTATCTCAATGTCATAGTCCTAGAAGAACTCTAGCCAATGCCGCTCTACCAGGTTCAAGTCATTTTGAGAAAAGATATACCTGAAACTCTTATGATCAGAGTAGACTGCAAAATGTTTTCCCATCAAGTGATGCCTTTACATATTTAGTACAGATTCCACTATTTCTAACTCTAGGTCATGGGTACCATTGTTATACTTGTCAGTCTCTATCTTAGCTCTGGAAATCTCTTCTGACACTTCTCCCTCCATAGGAAAGGCTCCCCCTTTTTCGTCAAAACTAACCAGGGTGATGCTACCCTGGAGAAGTCTGGTCCAATCTCTTGTAGTACCTTTCCAAAGTATAATTCCCTACTATTTCAGGGAGGTAATCCTAGAAACATATTTTTAAGTATTTCCACCACACATTGGAACTTCTATTGGGAACTCAAACCTCAAAACTACATTTTCTATGTGAGTAGGGTGGGACGACTCTAGCCTAATCAACCACAGCCTCCAATGATTGAGTTTGTTTTGTGCTTCCTGGGATTACTTTTCCGTAGACTAAGGAAAATACCATTCCATATTTGTTGATAGACCACATACTTCATTCCAAATACAATCAATCTGAGAATAATCTTTTGATTTCTAGTCCATACCCAGACTAACATCAAAAGGATTCGATGCAACCAACAAGAGGTTAGAACCGAAACTCTCACCTCAAGGGTTATATCACACCATCGGTGTAAGAGTGATTATCCAGTATTCTCCCTAAGGTATCTTAGACGTGAGGGTCATGTCAACAGTTAAACAAGAAACTGTAGTTGTTGGACAAGATTCGTGTAAGGTAGGAAGGATTTCTGCATTTTCTATTGATATGGAGACTAGTTGTAGACACAGACTGTACCTCTAATAATTCTTGGAGTCCTTGGGTCACACTCTTTGACCACATAAAGATACTCCCTTCCTCATTCCACCACCTCCCTGGGCCTTGTGGGGACCACATTGAGGTGGGAGATGTAACATGTCGAAATGTACACTACCTCCTGCTGCTCTCAAAGTTTTTCTTCCACGTCTGTAGCCCTGCAGATTCATCTATCTCCAACACATCTTCTTCCCGGATTTCTTTTTTACATGTCAATGTCTCTAAGATTGGCGCCAGTATCATGCTTTCCCACTGCTAACATTCACTGGTTGTATCTTCTCATGCATAGGACATTCAACCACAATGGTTCTCTCTAGCATCCTAACATAGTTAAGAATGCATAGAGGAATAGTGTTGGATCAGATGTCCCTAAAGAAACCTCACTTAGAAGTTTGAGTCTAAAAGCATTGATCATATTGTATTCATCGAGTATGTGGAATGGTCGTTACGCCTCGATGAATACTCAGCTATTGACATGTCGTCCAGTTGAAGTTATAGAAGCTCTAGAGAACTCTCATCATCCTCATCATGCCAGTGCTCAGCCGCATGTGAGTCGGGATCACCTTAGAACCTGAGGGGCACATGATGGTAAAACACGAGTACATAACTAAGCCTTAATGTGTCCTCTACTGATACCTATTGTTGTAACTACTAACCAACATGATGTGATATAGATGACACACTACCTGAAGGTACTATCTCAAGAACTGGTCTATGTACCAAATCCTATTCACTATTCAGACGATCCCCATGGCCAATCACTAGAAAATAATTAAATATAAGATCACCATATGCTCTAACAAGGTCTTCAGAAGGAGTAAAACTCTAGCCACTGCTTTCATCTAGCCCTCAGCTGCCTAGGAATCTGACTTTCCTCGAAACCATAGAGGCCTCTATCGCTAGAACTCATGGAATTCCCTCAGTCGACAATCATCCAAAACTAGTGGGGCTGGTGGAAATGCTCGTCCATTGGGTATTAGTTCTACTAGTACACCACATAATGATGCTAACTCCATTTGAGGGCCCTGCACCGAGGCCTCATTGCTCAGTGGGCTATCATCGCGTACCCTCTCAGATAACCTGGGAAGCTATCTTTTGGCATCATCCTGAAAAGAAACTGGTGTGGCATGATCATTAATTTATACCTGGTGATCTGTCTCTAATGAAATCAAAATGAAATACTTTTTAAAAATACACTCAATCAGTGTTATCATGCACTGAGTGTAAAGATCCGAAATTTCCATGTAATTTTTTTAGATTGAAAGTGAATTTTAATAGATCACAAAAATTGATGGCATGTGATTCTCAGGCTCAGAGTTCCTAGAATGAATTCCTGAACTTTGTTTTGGGTACCTTCAATAAATGTGAGAGAAGGTTTTTCTAACATTTAAACCAGTTCTCGAAATTGAAATCTGAGGGCACCGTTGAACTCACATCACCGAAATTCGCTTTAGGACACCTTCACTTCAATTTTAGTAGGTTGAGGGTGAAAGGTAGGTTTTAGGATTTTGGTGGGAAAATAAAAAAAATTTAAAAAATACATTTATTCTTGAAACCTCTCATGTGTGGGTTATGGTGGTGGGGACCACCTGATCATAAACCCCGAATTTGAATTTCTATAGTTGGGGACCACCAGACCATTATTAATAGAGAAGAAACCTCTCAAGTCTCACTTTAACGAGGAAGAGCCTCTAGAACTTCTTCTACATTTGATTTTCCAACATGTGTGTGTGCCATTATATTTTTTTCTTTTGTTAAATTATAATGGCAACGAATTTCATTTGGATTGGGAAAAAAGAGAGAGCTCATAGAGGATTACTTTCTTCAACAAAGAAAAATAACGAAGAAATTCTTCTCCATATGAAGAATTCCAATGAAGAACTTCTTCTCCGAAAGAAGAATGCCATCAAATAATGTTTTTTTAGAAATAATGCATGAGGATGACACACAAACCTATAATCGAGGAAGACACCAAAAATAATGATGTCCGTATATACCCTAAGATTCGTCTTCTTCCTCACGACCTCGTCGACGTCATCAAGCGTACGAGGTAGGGGTTTATTTCTATATGATTATCACCTCCCATGTTCTCCCCATATAATTATTTTTAGGGATCGGGAATAGATATTTACATGGGTTGTGGGGATTTATTTTTTTAAATATCATCTATACACATTCATGATTCATGATTATGTTGATCAGCCTGGTACTACTCTAATGCGGAGACTGCGGGCCAAACAATCAAAACCTGTCCTCTCCGCAATTCTTGTGATAATATGTGGTGTTCTTTGCGATAGAGGAAGAAGACAACTAGAGAAGGTTTTTGGCACTGATGAGGCACGAGAACAGAGGGTAGCACCTCTTCCAGCTGCGATGAAGGCGATGGCGCAACAGCGCCGCCCTATAGCCCTCGTCGTCTCGTAGCCTCTTCACCCTACGACACCGCCACCTGCAGCCTCCGCGATGCTCTATGGCTAAACCAACCTCCATCTGAGCCTCCACCATGTGGCCTCCGCGTCGCTCCGCGACCCAACCACCCCATAGATGAGTATCTACCATACTTCTGAGTCGTTGTCCGCCTTCGGATCCCCGTGGATGAGCCACCACCCAGCATCCATGCCATCGTCTTTGGCCCAACCGCCCATGGCTGTGCCACCACATCAGTCCAAGCATCCACCTCACAGTCGAGCTACTCTAAGGCCACGCGAAATCCCCCGCAGCCGATCCACCCTCGTGAAACCCTCCATGGTAGAGCCTCCCTAAATCCCCCTTGCGGCCCCTAGGGAAACTCTCGCCTGCCGGACTACCCAGCTGGGTCTGACCGGACCCAACAGGCCGAGCAGTATTTCTAGACATACCATACCCCACGGTTCAGGCCAGGTCAACCTACATCATGGTGGAAAATGTCAGGTCGGTCCAGGTTAGTTCGACCGTGTCAGACCTGACGTGGACCCACTTCGACTCATTTATGCTTTTTTTTTCATAACATTGGCACCATACATTTGTTTGGAGAACCATCTATGGAACTAAAAATCTTCGAGGGAGATGGTCCCTTTGGTAGGCCCCACTGGATATTTGGATTCAGATGGGGTATGGTCGACTTAGATTGAGCACGAATCTAACCAGGTCCTCAGTACCAATAGGGTAATAACTCATAGATTGTGAGTCTGATTGACACACCATATATTAAATTGAGTCCCCTATGACATGGTGCTACTTTTAGACACATCTTCTTGGGACATTGTGGAAGTTGGAGTATTGACTAGTTGTCTGGGGATCAGACTCTCCCAGAGACGAGCAAGCCTAGTGAGGGAACCTAGTAGATGGTTATGACAGGAAGACTGACTAGCAACCCTGTGTGGGTCATCTTCTAGTTATCCTATGTGGTTCAGCTAGTAGCAATACTATGTGTGTCAGCTCATAGAAATCTTGTGTGGGTCAGCGCCAAACGATCATGTGTGGGCCAGCTCATAGCGATCTTGTGTGGGTCAGCTCCTAGCGATCCTGTGTGGGTCAGCTCCTACAGTTACAATGGGGGTCAGCTCCTTGTTATCCTGTGCAGGTCAGATCCTAGCGATCATGTGTGGTTATGCTCTTAGATATCCTATGTGGTTTGGCTCCTAGAGATCCTATGTGGGTCCGCTCCTAGTGATCCTGTGTGGGTCATCTCCTAGGGATACTCTATGGGTAAGCTCCTAGCGATCATGTGTGGGTTAGTTCCTATATATTCTATGAGGGACACCAGCAAAGCCTCTTAATAGAGTAAGTTGATTTAGTAGCTACAAATAATCATCTCTACTACTATATGTACGTTATATATGGTGTAAGTTGAGTTCGTACCTATGTGGTACTTATTTTCGTGGTAATTCTTTGGTGGTATCCATCTGTGTGGCGTACCAATGTGGTACTTGCATTTGTGGTTTTCCTTCCATTGTGGAACAGTTGAGATTTGGTATTTTGGGTTAGACCATGTGTTTCATCAGTATTGAGGCAGGTATAATTGATATGTTAGGTATATGTATGGGAATATCCATTAATAGAATTTACAGTTAACATCATGCTTTGAGGTTTTTCCATTGTGGATTTTGTGAGACCATGAGGGTCTCGAGGTCACTACTAAGTATAATTATACTCAACCCTATACAAGCTACACCCACACATTGATGAGTTTGTACTAGAGGATGAACACCATTGACTTAGGATGAGAGTACCAGGATTGTATGGTACCTTGATGTGGACCATACGGTGAGTCAGTACATGGAGGAGACAGACGTAAATGGATTGATAAGGAGGTGATCTGTACCTACACTTCAAGAAGGAACTTTAGAGGGCGACCCATCAGTTATCTTCCTTTTTTATCTAGTTTACTTATACTTTCTGTTTCTTGTACTTTTCAGATGACCTTGTATTCTGGCCCCTTTTACATACTATACTCACTCTGTTTACTATTCAGTTTACTTGATTTCATATCTTGATGTGTGTTTGGTTGAGTGTACTTATAGTTTAAAAATGCAATATCTTCCCAGTTTTAGGGAATATGACTTTTGGTTCTAGTCTCCATCCCCTAGCCTGGGGAAGGGGGGGGGGCATTGGGTAGTCACAACATGGGCCCCGAGGGATGGGTTGTGACAAATTGGTATTATTGGAGTTGGTTCTACTATAGAATATATGACTCTTATATTTATTTTAACTATAATACTGTTAAGTCTAGTGACTGTGGTTTTTAGTTTAGGGAATACAGTGTTGGTGTAGTGGCCAACATATCCATACATAGGGAGCTTGACTTCTGATTTTTCGACTCTGTGCACGAGAACACTGATTGAAAGTGTGTTTTGAAAAGTTTTTTTTGTGATCTCTTTGAGTCACCTTAGCAGGTATACCTTTTGACCATGGATCACCTATTTGTTTCATGATTCCTCAACAATTGCAGCTGACTAGGGATCCAAGAGTAGTAGGAAATGATATCCCACCGAGTGACAAGGCCTCCGTGCATGGACCTATTCAAGAAGAGGCACTGGTGGTACCATTCCCCATTTGGCCACCGTTGACACCATCCCTAGTAGCAGAGGGTGCACGCTGCCTGAGTATGTTTCACGAGTTCCAGTGCTAGAGGCTACCCAGGTCCAGGGGAGAGACAAAGCCACAGGCAATTGAGGATTGGTTGGAGGCCGTAATGAGAGTCTTCCGACTGGTAGGGACACCATCCGATTTAATGGTGATCCATTCCGTCAACCTTCTGCGGGCAGGAGCAGTCGTATGGTGGAGCATGATGATCTGGATTCATGAAGGGGTAAAAATTATCTGGGTAGACTTCAAGAGCCTATTTCGGGTAGAGTTTGTTCTAGTGACACCTCACGCAGTACGCATACATGAGCTACATCATCTGTAGTAGGGACGCATGATTGTAGCTCAATACTCAGCGAGGTTCACTATCCTCTAAATTTACTCCACATATATGGTTTACGACACATTATTCAAGGCCATATCCTTCGATCATGGGCTAATACGAGAGATCAGAGCTTCAATGATATCACTCAGCATCCCGACGTAGGTGTGGGTGATAGAGCAAGACCTCTTAGGGGAGATTTTCCTTTAAGAGCAGTCAATAGCAGTGAGACCCACCACCAGTCATCACGTAGTGGATTACTTTGTAGCTAGAAGTTGACATATGACCCAAAGGTCCAAGAAGACTAGACCTACGGGCGGACAGCCACGAGATTCTAGGTCAGATGTGTAGGGAAACCAAGACAGAGCCGATCATGCCATGAGCATGTAGTGTTACACATGCAGTGGGTAGGGTCACATTGCTTGTTATAGTGTGACCCGCCATACGGATGATCAACATATGGTTGAAAGAACACCCCAATAGAGACTGAGATTTGACCAAGGAGGTCTGTAGGGAGCAGTCAGCCATGGAAGAGGAGTTGGCCTTGTTGGTGGCGGTTGGTGATGATTTTAGATTTTACCGCCACCACCACCAAGTGATCCACACCGTCCATAGGTAGTAGTTGGATAGGGGTCAACTCAGCTCCAGGCGGCTGAGGTCTATGATCAAAGTGCTCCGGAGATGATACGAGGTAAGATCTGTGTCTACTCCACCTTAGATGCAGTACCTATAGACACAGCTTCCAGTTATTCTTTTATTTCCACTACCCTGGTTCGGAGCTCAGAGATTTAGACCGATTCGTTGGATCAATCCTTATGGATAGAGGCTCCTACGAGAGAATATTCGACGATTACGCACTGGTGTTGGTGGTGAGAGATTACTATAGGAGGCGAGAGAATTGGCTAGGAACTCCTAGTAACGGCGTCGAGGCTTTACGACGTCATCTTTGGTATCAACTGGTTATCTTTATTACATGCTCTGATTTACTATATTAGGTGAAAAGGGTGGTGTGTCTGTAGAGATGGAACCAGGTTTATCTTCACCGAAGAGAAGGGAGAATTTATAGCACTGGACGAAGATACCCAGAAATGGGTGTAGCCAAACACTAATCAGTTTGCTAGACTTACCCTCAGAGCAATTGATGTTCAAAGTCTGATTTATCTTGTAGTGATGGACCAATAAGCGGATGTCTTCCCTGATGATGTTCCAGGTCAACATCCTTGCATAAAGGTGGCCATTTAGATTGACTTATACACTGGTATGACACCGATATCTACACCGGAATATCTTATGGCTCTCGCGGAATTTCATGAGTTGTGTGTATAGCTACAGGACTTTCCAGGGAAGGGATTCATTCGGCCCAGTGTTTCACATTGGGCCGCCCCGATTTTGTTTTCCCAGAAGGTGGATGAGAGCTTGAGACGTTGTGTTCACTATCAGTGCATGAAACATGTGACCGTGAAGAACATGTACCCACATCAGAGGATTGAAAAACTATTTGATTAGCTGATGTTAGAACATTGTTTCTAAAAGATAGACTTCATATCTGGATATCACTAGCTCAGAGTACGAGATAAGGATGTGCAGAAGACAACATTCAGATGTCAGAATGACCATTTCAAGTTCTTGGTTATTCCATTGGGTGTTTCCAACACTCTAGCAGTGTTCAGGTGAATCATGAACAAGATCCTTCAGCCATACCATGATCTCATTGTAGTAGTCTTTATTGACGACATTATGATATACTTGTCTACTGAGGAGGAGCATTCCTATCATTTGCAGGTAGTACTGGACACAATATAAGAGAACCAACATTATGTTAAGCTCTCGAAATAGTAGATATGGATCCGAGAGGTTCAAATTCAGGGATATTTCATTTCATAGGATGGAGTTGCAGTGGATCTAGTGAATATCGAGCGATACTTTCTTAGGATCCACCCAGTACTGTGATGGAGGTACGGAGTTTCATGGGTTTGGCTGGTTATTACCGGAAGTTTTACCATATTTATCCAGCGTTTCTGAACCACTTTAAATGATGAAGTATATGGGGAAACACTTCATGTGCTCTGAGAGATTCCATCATAGTTTTCAGGAGTAGAGGCAGAGGCTGACTCATGCCCCCATTCTGAGGCTATCGATGGAGAGTGTAGAATACATAGTTTACTACGATGCATCAGGGACTGGTCTCCGATGTGTATTGATGCAAGAGTGAGAAGTGATCACATATGGTTCTCGACAGCTGAGACATATTGAGAAGAACTACCCTAGCCAATACCTGGAGTTAGCAGTAGTGGTCTTCACATTGAAGATTGGTGACAGTACTTGATGGGTGAGTGCTTTACATTGTGCTCTGATCACAATAGTCTTAGGTATATCTTAACTCAAAAGGATTTGAACCTGATATAATGACATTTTCTTGAGTTCCACCAGGACCATGACTTCAAGATAGTCTATAAAGTTAGTAAGGGGAACGTTTTAGAAGATTTACTCAATCGGAGGTCTGGTATACAACTGCTATGCGAGGCAACAGACAGCTGGAAACTTTGAAGATATCCTTTGTAGATAGAGATAAGGAATCATTTATTCAGTTTCTTACAGTTACCCCCCCCCCCACTACATCAGTGAGTTAGGGATGCACAACATGGGGATAGTGATTGCGAGACACGATATGCTCACATATCCATAGGACATACAACTGATGGATTTTCTGAAGGTGGGGTGCATGGAATCATATTCATAGGAAGTAGCATGGTACTATTGTTGCTTAGGGAGGATATCATGAAAGTGTTCTGCACATCCCTTCTAGAGGTACATCCATGTATGTCGAAGATGTACCAGGACCTCTGACGACAGCACTGGTGTTTGGGAATGAAGAAGGTAGTAGCAGAGTTTGTCTCTCGGTGCCTCACATGACAACAAGTGAAGGCAGAGAATCAAGCTCAACATGCTTGGTTCAGCCTTTAGGGGTCCCATAGTTGAAGTGGGATGGGATATCCATGGATTTTGTGACCAGAATCCCATGTACATCCAGGGTTGATGACTCGATTTGGGTGATCATCGATCGAATCACCAAGTCGGCCCACTTCCTACGAATCAGAGAGCAGGGTTCAGCAGAGATATCGGTATGCCTTTATGTGCAATAGATTGTGCAGTTACATGGAAAAACCATGACGATTGTCTTATATCGTGATATATGTTTCACTTATCAACTATGGAAGGGTTGCCGGAGGCTTTTGGGATGCATATTCGTTTGAGAATTGCCTTCCATCCTCAGACTGAGTGGACCATTCAGACCCTCAAAGACATGTTGCATGCTTGCGTCCTTGATTTCAGTCACAGCTGGGAGGACCAACTTCATTTCATGGAGTTTTCATACAAGAACAATAATCACTAAACCATTGGGATGTCACCTTTTGAGGAATTCTATGGGTGACCCTGGAGATCACCTTTGTGCTGGACTGACCCAGGAGAGTCAGCAGTAGTGGAACCAGATATGGTATGAGCTACCATAGAAAAGGTGCAGATCATCTAGGAGTAAATGAAGAATGCACTGAGTAGGAAAAGTCATATACCGATAAGTGATGGAGACCTCTGGAGTTAGAGGATAGTGACCATGTCTTTCTATAGATCTCACCCAAATGAGGTTTACAGAGATTTGGTTGAGGTGGAAGGTTAACTCCATGGATCATCTAACCTTTTAAGGTCCTCAAAAGAGTTGGTGAGGTGGCTAACCCCTTAGCTCTTCCACCTCAGTTTCACTGGGTGCTTGAAATCTTCCACGTATCCCAGCTGAGGAGATATGTGCATGACCCTTATCACATCATTTACCTTGGCGAGATGGACGTCAACCTTGGCGAGACTTTTAATGAGGTTCCGGTAGCGGTTGAGGATCGACAATAGCAGGTCCTTCGTAGAAAGTCGATACCTCTTGTTCACGTTCACTAGTAGCACAGGAACCTCCAGGAGAGAACATGGAAGCAAGAGGCTCAGATTCATGCTCAGTACCCCCATTTGTTCTCCTAGTATTGAGTTGTGTATTATGTGGGAATAAATCCCTGAGGTGGTGAGAATGTAAAGACCTGAAATTTCCATTTAATTCTTTAATTAAATGCGATGTTTACGAGTCCTCGAAAATGGACAACACGTGATTCTGAGGTCCAGAATTCCCTGAATGAATTTCTGTACTTTTGTTTGGGTATCTTCAGTAAACACGTGAGTGGGTTTTTCAAACATTTTAATCGGTTCTCAGAATTTAAATCTGAGAGTATCGTTGAACTCGCAGCGCCAGTATTCACTTAAGAAGACCATCACCATGACCACAGTAGGTCGAGGGTGAAAGTTAATTTTTGGGATTTTCGTGGGAAAATAATAATAAAATTATTTAACATTTTATTTTTATTCTTGAAACAACCCATGCGTGGGTTATGGTGGTGGAGACCACCTGATAATAAACCCCAAATTTGAATTCCTCGAGGCGAGGACCACCTGAACCCTCATAATGGGGGAGAAACCTCTCAACATCCTCTTTAATGAGGAGAAGCCTCTTTGACTTCCTCTATATCAAATTTTCCAACTTGTGTGTGTGTGTCTACATAATTTCTTCCTATGTTAAATGATAATGGCACCACTATAACATTGGGTTGGAAACTGAGAGAGAGATCATGGTGGATGAATTTCTTCAATGAAGAATTCCAACGACGAACATCTTCTCCAAAAGAAGAACGCGAATGAAGAATTTCTTCCCTGAAGGAAGAATTCCATCGATGAACATTCATCAGAATCAAAAAAGTGGACAGCGCATGAACTGATAATCGAGGAAAACTTTGATGACACTGACGTCCATCTATACCCAACAATTTGTCTTCTTCCTTACAACCTCATTGATTTTATCAAGAGTATTAGTTAGGTTTTTATTTCTACATGATTATCACATCCCATGTACTCCATTTCTAATTATTTTATTGGACTGGGAATATAGATTGATGAGGGTTGGTGGGTTTGATGTTTTGAAATATCTTCCATACCCATTATTGATTCATGATTACGTTGAGCCTCTAGATACCACCCTAATGGGGATAGTGAGGGCCAAAAAAACATGGACCGTCCTCTCCGCAATTCTTTTGATGATGTGTGGTACTCTTTTCCTATAGAGGAATATGGAAAACAGAGTGGGTTTTTAGCACCGATGAGGCACTACAAATGGTGGCAGGCACCTCCACTATCTGTGATGAAGTTATCGACCCAACGGTGCTGCCCCAAGGCCTTCGTGTCCCGCGGAACTACCGCCCGCGACCTCTGCGTCACTCCACGACCGAACCTCCATGCGACCGACCTGCCCCTCTCCGGCCGAACCTCCCCACGGCCAAGCCACTACACCGCAGCTTCACCCCTGTGAACGAGTCAGCGTCTACGACCCAACCTCCCATGGCCTAGCTCTAACTCACGGTCAAGCCACTATGCGGACTTGCAGCACCCCCCACAACAGAGTTACCCTTGAGGAACCCACCGTAGCCATCCACCCTCTCCGTGGCACCTATCTACCCTCACTACCTACCGAACCACCAAGCGTGGGTCGGGCAAAATTGCGGGTCGGGCCGGACACAGAAGGTTGGGCATGGTCGGACCGGACTCGGACCCCCTTCGACCCATTTACGCTCTATTGTCCATTACAATGGCACCAGACATCAGTATGATGAACCACCAATGGCGCTGTAATCCTTGGATCGAGATATTCTATTTGGTATGCTCCACTATAGATTTGGATATGGATGGGTTATAGTTGGGTAGGATCGAGAATGAATATAACCGGGCCCTTGAGAATAAGAAGCTAATAAGTCACATACCAAGCATACGATTAACGCACCACCTATTGAGTTGTAACCCCTATGACGTTGTAGTCCTTCAAAATAATTATTAATTGGACTTCATGGAAGTTTGAGTATCAACCAGTGGCTTGGGGATCAGATTCTCTTAAAGATGAGAAAGCCTAGTGGGGGATCCCAATAGATGGTTGTGATGAGAAGATCAACTAGAAACACTGTGTGGGTCAGCTCCTAGAGATCCTGTGTGGGTCAGCTCTTAGCGATCTTCTGTGGTTCAGGTCATAGTGATCATCTGTGGGTTAGCTCCTAGCAATACTGTGTGGGTCACCTCCTAGTGATCCTATGTGGTTCATCTCCTAGCAATCCATAGTGGGTCAACTCCTAGAGATCTTGTGTGGGTGAGCTCCAAGCGATATTGTGTGGGTCCGAACCACAAAATCATGTGTGGGTCAGGTCTTAGTGATACTGTATGTGTCATATCTTAGAGAATATTTATGGGTGAGTATCAGATCCTCTTAACAAAGTAAAAATATTTAGTAGCTATAACAAATCATCTCTACTACCGTACCTATGTTATACATGTTGTATGTTGAGTTTGTGTATGTGTGTTACTTGTATTCATGGTAATACCTTGGTGGTATCTTTCTGTGTGGTGCACCTATGTGTTACATTCCTTTGTGGGTTTCCTTCCTTTCTGGAAAAGTTGAGCTTTAGGCTTTTGGGTTGGACCTTGTGTTTCCTCATGATTGAGGTGGGTATAATAGAAAACTTAGGTATATGTATGGTCATATACCTAAGTTGGGTTGAAAGATATCTTCATGCTTTGGGGTTTATCCTTTGGGGATTTTGTGAGCCCATGAGTGTCTCAGGGTCTCTATTGAGTGTCATTATAGTCACCCCTACTTGAGATATAGCTGCACATTGTTGTGTTTGTTTAAGAGGATGGACATTGCTGATTGAGGACGAGAGTACCACGATAGAACGGTACCTAGAGTTGGAAAATAGGGTGAGTCACTACATAGAGGAGACAAATCGATCTGGAGTGTTGAGGAGGAAATCTGTACCTACCCTTCAGGTAGGAACCTCGGTGAAAACCCAACAGCTATCTTCCTTTTTTCTCTAGTTTACATGTCCATTTAGTTTCTTGTACTTTCCAGTAGAGAATGTATTCTGGTCCATTTTTTTGTTATACTCACTTTTTTTACTCTTCACATTACTTGATTTCATATCTTTTTGTGTGCTTCGTTGCATGCGATTCAATGTTATAATGTAAATTCTTTCCTAGTTTTACGGAATACTCCATTCAGTGCAAGTAGCCAGTGCCTGGCCTATAGATGGCGGGCTTTGGGTAGTCACGGAACATGTCCCGGGGGACGGCTCATGACACTTAGTCGGAAATTATAATTCAGGGTCTTGGTGTATGGATATGTCGGCCGCCACACCAATACTTGACTCCCTGAACAAAAAACCACATTCAAAATACTTAGCACTATTGATCAACATAGAAAAGATTAGAGTCTATGTTCGTCAGTACACTCAAACTCCACTGATACCACTTTGTCACGACCCATCCCCCGGAGCCCATGATGTGACAACCCCAATCCAACATTCCATAGGCCAGGGTCTGGTGACTAGCACAAAAAGGCATAATCTCTAAAACGTGAAGGAATTTCCTTTAATATTTCAAAAAAATGGTCCAAGAACAAGGTAAGAATAAACTATGATGTAAACTGCTGTAGGAAAATAGTGCTGAATGTAAATGGGGTTCAGAATACAATCCCAACTATAAAGGTACAAGTATAACTAAAAATACAATACAACTAATGAAGAAGGAAAAAAACGTCTGGGTCATCCTATGAGGTTCTTACATGAAGGGTAGTAACATATCGCCTCCTCAGCACTCCATGTCCATCCATCTTCTCTATGTCACTTCATTCCAAAATGTTCCAAATCCATGCACCGTCCAGTCCTGGCTCCCTCGACATCGATCAATGTTATACATTGTGTGCACAAGGCACCATAAGGTGTGGGAGAATCCCATGTAGGGGTGATTATAATGATAATTAGTTGGTACCCCGAGACCCCGTAGGTCTCCTAATGTTCCACAAAGGAAAAGCACAAAGCAGGACATCAACTCTTCTTAGATATACGCCCATACATACACCTATGTTACTACGATATAAAAATCTTATAGATGAGGGAATAATACCACATGGTAACACCATACAGGTAGATTACCACAAAAGAAATGTACCACATAGAATATCCTCAGTCACAAGAACATGTTAAAGACAACTCACACCATAATTTATTCTAAGGGTAGTAACAAGTGACATCCCCAATTACAATTTCAATCACCTCGTCTGTTAGATAACATATTCTCTATCGAGTACAGTGGGCCTTCCGTGTCACAAATAGGTGCTTCCCACTAATCATGGACTATGGATGTACACCTCTTCTTGAGTATCGTGGGTCTTCTACGTCACATAGAGGCACTCCCCACCATGGATCTTCCGAGTCACACAGATGCACTCCCCCTTATAGCATGTTGAGATACGCCTCCTGTCGAGTTACATGGGTCTACCAAATCATACATAGGCGCTCCCCACTAGGCCTGAGGAGTCAGTCCGAGTCGTAATGGTCAGCAGTTATCAGATCTCATCCAGTCGCAGGGTTCCGCATGTAGCATTCTTGGGAGAACAGCTCCCCAAGCCATAAGACATACCTAAAACATCCTGAAGTTCCATGGAATAGTACCCCAATGATTCCTCACATCAAAAGGGACCCAACACAATAGACAGAACGTCAATCGGCCGCCTGATCATTAAGTTATTAATGTTTCTGCTCATGGGGCCAGATTGGATTTGGGGTCCGATCCAAACTAGACGTACACCAACGATATCCAAATATAAAGAAGAGTATTTCAAATGGATAGTCTCGATTCAAAGATTATAGTGCCATAGATGGATCTTCAAATAGACACTTAGTTATCATGTTACTGCCAATAAGGATAATGTAGGTTCAGAATGGAATGGGCCGTGTCCGACGTGGCCGGGACCGACCCAACCCGGTTCGGGTTGTCCCGACCAGGTTCGGGTATTTCCCGGTTCGGGTTGTCCCAACCAGGTTTGGGTCATCCTGACCTGGTTCGGGTTGTCCTGACCATGATGGCTCATGCCTTGGTGGTCCCGGCCTGATGGCCCAGGGTCCGTCCCGGCCATCGATGGGGACGGCCCGTTGGTGCGGCCTGCTGGGTGGCCCACGAAGTGCAGGCAGTCCACCCCAACCGCGACTTAGGGGATGATAATCCGAATGGATTGGTGGACGTTCGATCTCCCTACTACCTTGGGGGACCACTCGATGGTCCAGCATGATGCACCTCAACCGACGGGTATGGCCTGTCGGTTCTCTTTCTAGCAGCGCGATGACGCTGCAGTCCACTTACAGCCAGCCGAGGCCAGTCACCATCTGACATCCGCCGTGACCCAGCGGTCTTGGAATTCTACCCCACTGGAGGTGCAGACGTGTTCCGTCGCTCTGCCATGAATCCAGGAAGATGTTGGCTGCCACCCAGCTCTTCAGTGGCCGACTGTCTGTGGCCTTCTTCACAACCGGTGACGCGGATGCGCGCCACCCTTCCTCCCTCACGGCCAGCCGGGTGTCGGCCACCGCTTTTTTTCACGAGCCCCTGTGGCTTCGTTCCATGCCCAAAAAATTAAACAATTGAGTATTCATGATCATCGCATCAAGGGATCCACGCCCATATATCACGATCAATAAAAATCTGTGTTTCCTAGGTAAATAAATATTATTTGTTGAAAAACTCATAAAGAACATGCAACGAATAAAAAGGAAGAAGAGCATAGTTTATGTGCGGGATGATGGCCATGTTCATTTTTCCATCATCGTCGTGAATTTAGGATATGAAGAATCAAAATAATTCAATCATATTAAAAAAATACTGCTACCTTAAATGTCGAAGTATACTCCGTGCTTGCCGATGGGTTATGTTCTTAGTTCCCTCAAATGACTCCCAAAGACGCCACTCCCACATCACCTGTTGGTAGTTCGATGTCATCGATCACCTATCGCTGGGTTGACTTCATCTTTAAGGGTGTGGAAACATGGTATTCCTTCAGAAATTTTATGCTTAGTGAAGCTCTTTGATACCCCTTCCCTAGCTCCATATTTGAAGGAGAGGGGGAGGATAAGTAACGAGGTGGGGAGTTAATGAGACTGATAAATTTGGAAGCTTATTAATTTAACCCAATGGTGTGGTTACATAGAATTGAATGGTCAAGACATTTATTTTATGGAAACATCATCAGTCCCACCTTACCACTTGTCCATAGGAGGAATAGAATAAAAATAAAACAATAATGTTATTTTATTAATTCAATTAAAATGTTCCAAAAAAATAACTTTTTATCTAGACCTACTACAGTCAAATTTAATTATTCCTTAAGTGAAACTCGGCACTTCGGATTCAATGGTGCCCTCATATTTTAAATCTGAGAAACGGTTCAAAAGTTAAAAAATTCCGCTTGTGTGTTTACTGAACCTACACGAAAAAAGTTCGTAAAATTATTTACAGTCACCCTCGACCCGCATCAGTCTGGGATAGGCTCTGCCAAAGTAAAATATTCTCCAAAAACACAATGGTGCCCTCAGATTTCTAATCCGTGTTACCATATAAATGTTATGGATTTTATAATAAAATAACTTTCACTTATTTATTTTATTTACAACCACAAACTAAATTTTACTGGTGTCCTATTATAGACAATGTTAGGGTCTTCATAAAGAAAGAATACATTCACACATTCATTAGTGGACTCTGATTTTTAATCCGAAATTCCATTTTTGAGTTATAAGCATTTCAAAAATAAAATAATTTATTCAATTATTGTATTTACATTTATGAAATATTCATGTTTTCTCACCGGAGGATAACCGACTAAAAATAAGTCGCCCTTAGGTTAAACGTTCTATTCTGAGCACAATAGTGCCCTCAGATTTTTATCCAAGTAACCGTTTAAAAGATATTGCATGTTTTCAGGAAAAATGCTTAAGGGTGAAAATTAATTCTTAACCAAACTTCAATGGATCATTATGAGAACTCTGAGCCTCAGAATCGTGCGCCGTCAAATTTCACGATCTCCAAATAATTCCATATAATTTAAAAAAATTATACAGAACATCCAGGATATTACAATACACATTAATTAACAAAATAGGTTATCACTCTCCATATTTCAATCCGACATATGTTTATCCATCATTGTAATGATGAATATTGGGACCCAAATAAAATTTATTATATTATATTATTTAGGATACATAATCATGAGTTATGTTTGAATCAAATTATTCGATATAAACCCAATATAATTATTGAACTATTTATACATAAAATGATATATATTTTATGATTTTTGATAAAACTCAAGAATTCATATCATGAGAGGAGTATATCTCTTAAGTACCAGTAGTTAGTTTCTCAAGTAATAATTAAAGATATTAAATTCAATTTATTTTAGGTAGTGAATAAAAGAACCCTAGATTTTTTTTATAATTCTCCCTTAAATAGATACTTTGTTTGATATATTTCTCCACCATCAATGATGAACATAAATAAAAACCAACGGAAATGTAGAAAAAATATATATATTAAATATAACCATTAAATTATTGTCAATAAATAAATAGGAGTGAATATGGGTAACCAAATTATTTCAATTTTGTATAATGAAAATAATTTCCACTATTAATTGTAATGATATTTTATTAATATGGCTAAATAATGTATGAAAATAAATTTATTCGTAAAAATATATTTACCTAAAATTTGTGATTTATTTATATAAAATAATTATTATGATTATATTATAAAAAATTTATTTAAAATATAAATAATATTGTACCTATTTATTAAATAGTAATTCATACAAAAAAATAAAAAATAATATATACATTTTATAAATTCATTTACCAATATGAACTATTTGTCACCATATGTTGGGATTTCATATAATTATTTATTTCTCAAATTTTTGAAATTTTATTTGGAAAAATACACATCATGTATTAATTAAGAATAATAATATAAGATTATAATGATATTTTTTGGGATTTTTATAGAATATTTGTTTTATTTGAATGGTGAAAAATACCATTTATTAAAATTAAATGGATTTTATGATATCACATGAACATAAGAAAAAAAACTTATGAAATAATTTTCAATACAAAATTTATTTATAATAAGTAAAATTATATATTTTAAATTTTTTTTGATAAATATATTCATATGTTTCAGATTAAAGTATATAAGTAATATTGTCTAAAAAGTATATCTTAGTAATGTAATCATTAATGTTTTTGAATTTTTTTTTATCACATTGAAAAATTGAATCAAATTAAATGAAATTAAAATTTATAATTAGTGGGCCCAAATACATAAATATGTACCTCATTATTTTCAGTCATAGTATTTAGTAACTTTTTTCATAGAATAGTAACCACAATAAATGTATAAATGGATGGAAATTAAAATTAAATTGTTAAAGGGCCTAAACCATGTAAAAAACGCCATTTTAATTTATTTTTAGAGGTTTGGATAAGCCTTGCCTCCTATCATATCTCTTATTTCTCTATTTTCTTCCACATTATATGAGATTTAAATAACATTATTTTATTAAATATTATCCCAAATATAATCCTTTTTCACTTATAAAATTTGAACACATATCCTTATTTCCTCTCATAAAAATATATTTATTATCAACCCTAACTAGACCTACCCATTTAATAAACACTATTATTCACCTGGAGGTAGTTTTGGTATCCTTGAAAAGAAATTCCTAAATGTTTTAATACCCTTTAAAAAGTATATTATCTAATTAATAAATAAGGTTACTAGAATTTTGTGGAATTCAAGTTTGATTGTACGATATTATTTGTCACATTATCAACATCATGGTCAATAATTATTATGTTTCACCATAATTTATTTTATATGGTGTTTTCACTAAACAATCATTTTGATATTAAAGTATATCCAGTTTCATGAAATGTAAAATTACAATTCATGAGCACCCTCTTAATCTCCATTGATTCTTTGGGTACAAATTCCATTATATTTTAATCAGTACAATTTTTGGATTCATTAGATCGAAGTATTTTATAATTTAAAATCATTTCCTAACGTTTAATGGATCATACAACTTTCCCATTATATAGGTTATTTTGAATTTTTTTCCTAAATTATATCTCATCACCAATAAATACTTCATTGATAAAATGATTTCCAAAATAAATGTGTATAATTAATAAGAATAGATAACACTAATTCCACTGAATCTTTTCGACAATATGCTTATATTCTTCTATTCCAATGTTATCCTCTATTTTTTGGATATATAACATAGATTAATTTCTATCATTATCATAATTTCATTTAATTAATTTCCATTTAATTATTATACCCGTTTTATAATGTGATTTAATGAAAATGTATTTCATGAAAATTTAAAAATCTGTTTACTATAATTTTAAATTAAAATTTTATACAAAATCATAAATATTTTATGATGAATATTATATCATTTTTGGATTCATTACTTTTTTATTCATTACAATTTTTTTAAATTCATCTATATCTCTTCTCCAGAACTTTTTTAATGTAATTTGAACATTACCTATGATAAAAATGTTTTTTATTTGGTTGAATAACCATTTTTATTTTCAATTCTATTTTCTATAATGATTTATCATGAAAGTGTTGATATTTTTATGATCTATTTATTTACATTTTATATTATTCCTTATGTTTATTTTTATAAAATGTATCTATTTATCTTTTATATTTATGTTTTTGATGTTTTTTAAAAGGTTAAGAATCATATTTTAAAAACAATTAATAAATATGCTTATAATTTAATTTAAGTGTTTCAAATATGTTTTAATGATGATGGGAATCTGACCCTAAAATACATTGTCCAATTTTTACGTCATATGATATGAAAATGGTAGATATAAAAAAATGTACATGAGTGGATTTATACAAAGTCAATGTGTATATGAGAAGATTTATTCCATGCTAACGAGGTATACAAGGGTTTACTTCAAATTAATATTGTTAGATTAGAGGATTATCCCAATCTCAATAATGTACATGGGTGGTTATCTGAAGCCTAAAATATTATATGTTTCTTTGTGGTAATCATTGACGTATGGTTTTCATTATTAAGTTTATGAAATACTCTTTTTCATTTAATAATTCCAATTTTATGCTCTCATGGATCATGTTTATTGATTATGTTTTGACACTCTTTTCATTAGAATATTATGTTATTCAAATTATTATTCAATGACTCAGGATTCTTGTTCTGTTGTATGTTTGGTAGGATATTCATATGCATCAGTGTTATACTATACCCATATGAGCATCTGATGATCAATTGTGATCTTATATTTTACCTCCTATGTTTACCATTAACGAGTATCTAACCTCACTCAAATATTATGTTTCCACTCCCTTATTCTGAATATTGGGGAAAATAATGATAATAATTGAATATAAATCGCGAGGATTGATAATTGATAAATGTTCATAATTATTGTAAAATATGTTATCTATGAAATAGTTTATTAAATAATGTAATTCATATATTCTAGGGATTTGTTTGATTATTTGTGAGCTGTAATTTTTATTTTATCAATATTACTTAAAAGAAATATATGATTATCTTTGGTTAATATTTCATCAAGGTGCAATAATTTTTAATCAAAAATATTATTTTAATTTTTTTGATTTATTGAATCAGGGATGTTATGACAAAACATTTTCAAGGAATCTCAATAATGGATACAGTTATTGCAGAATCCAATCACTGAAGTGATTTATAGACCTAAAAAAATAGTGTATAAATCTAACATAGGTATGTTTTATGAAGTATACATGGCTCCAATTTATAGTGGATATGGACCCCGAACTATTCAAGGAATGTTATTCATTACATCTAAAATATTATCAACTTTATTTGATATATGTTATTCACATTCCTTCATACCATTCAATGTTGTCTATATTTTACAAATTCCTATTAATATCCTTTCCACATTGGTTTCTATTGAAATAAACCACAAAAATAATATTTATATTCTATATAAATTTATGGAGTGTCACATTGTAGATATTATATACCAATATTAAGTGTATATTTTTTAGTTTTTACATTTATTGTTAGATGTGTTTTTTAGTATTAATTGGTTAATAGTTTATCAAACTCACATCAATTTTTATTATAGATGGTTTCTTTTTCAACTATTAATAGTGAAATACATATCCTAATTGTATATTGGGATTTGGGAGTATGTATAGTAATACTAGATAATATCTAGTTTTTCTTGATATCATTGTAGAGGGAAAGTGGATATCTATATAAAGAATGAAGGGATTTGAATATATATTTATCTCATTCATGATATATATAATAATGGTTTTTGGATGACTTTATATGTAATTATATTGATATGGGTGAATTTGATATTGAACACATGCTAGATGTGTAGTCTATATAAGTTCATCTAAAATATATGTAACCAACAAATCTGAAATAACCAATGTTTCCATTTGAGTATGTAGTTGAAAATTTATTTTCATCCATGAAATTATCTATGGGATACTATAGTTATTTTTTTACTATGAATGATTTTTTTTCCTTTAGTTGTATGTGTATTATATGATGCTAAATCAATTAAAAATAATGATAAGATATCTACATCCAATTATTGATGATTTATTAGACTAGTTGAGGGATAGTGAAATTTCTCAATGATTAACTTCAATATGGAAACCACTATCCATGTTTTAGAGATGATCATAAAATTAAGTTTACATTTAAGAGATGATATGTGTTGTATGTGTATTTAGGGATTCCATTTGGATTGATAAATTCTCTATTAGTGTTCATGAAACATAAAAATTAGATCACTCGAACATATATATACTCATTTACTATTTTACTCCATGATGATATGATCATATATTTATAAAACATAGAGTCAATATATATACACATTAATATTGTATTGAGAACATTTAGAGTTTATCATATTTATAAAAATCATTTATGGCGTCACTTTGGCATCAAATAGGTATGATTTAAGGGTAATATGATTTTTTACATGGGAATATTTATTCATCTATAGAAGGTAGAGGTATTATTTCATTGGATTTACCCTATAAAATGATATAGAATCATATTTTCTTTTATTATATTTTACTATAGATTATTTTTCTAGGATATCTCGAAATTATCATCACTTATGATAGTGATAAACATGAAGGGTTTGATGACTTAATGGATAGAGTAACATGAGGAGTATTTATTAGAGATGAAAAAATAACTATAGATTCCATAATTCAAATTTTCTATAAATATGGGATTAGTTATATATAATAATGCAACACTTCACGTTTTGATTTTGGGAACTTTTTTGATGCACATGAATCAATTTTTCGCTTATGATTCTCATCAGCAACAAATCCATGAGTTAACTATGTAACTCATGGTTTAGAGTTAGATGATGTATTACATAGCTAAATATTTTGTGGAAAATATGTTTTCCCTATGTGATTTATCATTTATATGGAATACACAATTCTATGGTGTATATTATTTATGTGAGACTTAATCCTTTGGTAGAGATATTGGGTTGAGTACCTATAGACTTTTGACTTCAACATAGATTATGATCAATGTAAATTGAATGTTTTTACTAAATATATTAACTGAATGATATATAATATAAGGGAGATGACATTAGGAGATAAATAGAGATTGATGTACTTTTTATCAGTTTGGTTGATTATTTCATTTGATGATCATAAAATGATGATTATGACCTCGTATTCATCAATACAACTTTTTTTTGACTTGATTAAAGATGTTTGATAATCTGAACTAAAATTTTCAATTATGTGAAAATGGATGGTAAAAATGAACCCATTCTTTGATGGGTTTTGGATGTAGTTGATGTGATAATCATTCTTGATAAGGTAGTCATTTCTAATTCTATAAGAGAAGATATTATATTTGAATAAAATATTTTATAATGGATAGAGAAACCATGATAAACAATGATATATATTGATATCGTATGGTAATCATAGTGTATTAGTGTATAAAATAATTTTATGGTCTTAATATACCATTATATAACATATATGTGGATTATGGTCATGCAATATTGATAAGTTGGATTGCTTCAGCCTATATAATCATGGATTTTTAGTGAGATAATATGAAGATGGATTTTGTTATGTTGACACTAGGGTCCTTATGTGACCATGATACAGTTTGGTTTGAATTTTATTGGATGAAAAATAACACACACATATCATTCTTTTGAGAAACCAATTTATAATTTTAGTTTGGGATGCACTATATATGAGTGATTGTGCAACACGATATAGATGATAGAATCATACTTTACAACTTGGATGCTAACTTCACATTATTATAATGGCCCATTTTATGAATCTAATTTATATAATATTAGGCTTAGTATGATGTATCATATATAGAGCAACAGATAGTCAAAAAGTGCTATATATATTTTTGGGGACATATTAATGTCATGTATTCTGAATTTCAGTGAAACATGAAATGATCATTAGATATATATGGTAGAGATCACATATAACAAAAATGTCCATTATTGGATCCATATGAAAAAATTTGTGTTTCTCAATTTTTTACCATTTTAATAAACATTTTTCTTACATAATGGACGTTAATCAGTTATTATTAGGCTGATTTTGTTATAGGAGACATCCAACCAGCAAAACTAATTTTCAAGTAGATGTTAGTTGACCAGAGTAGGTCAAATTTATCTTCTAACCATTTGATATAATCCATTGAGTTATATGTTTGTGAGAAGGGTTTATTATGGGGGTTACCTTGGCTGAGTAATCAATAATTGTGGAAATGAGGAAAGATGGTTTGATAGTTTTTAGACTCTCGGAAATCATCCCATGTTTGAGAATACACAATTATAAATTATACATCCCAACATAATATTTTTTCTTAATAATGTGTAAAAAGTATCATATCTTTAGAAGTATTATCCCAATATTTTGATCTTGATTGATATCATCGGTGTTTATCAATATATTGATGTATCATTCCATGAAAATAAATTCAAATCATGGACTAAATTGAGAAATTACTTCAAGGGAATATATTTTCCCTTATTCAGGTTTTGTTATTACATTAACATATCTAAGATGAATCAAATGAGTGGGAATCATATGATTCATCTCATTAACCTATGTTAATATAGAAATACCTCTAGAGGCATATCTTGATGGCATGAATTCATTTAATGGGGATATTTGCAATGTAATAAAATTTAAAGGTATGTTGTGATTTAGTTCTGACATATAATGTTTATCTATTTTTTCATTAACATGTTTTAGAGAAATTACATGATAAAGGATCAGGAATTGAAATATTATATATATATGGGTACCATACAATTTATTTTGAGCTACTTGGGATCCACCAAATATATAGTTTAGTGTCACAGAATAGCTAATGGAGTAGGAAGTTTCCTAAAAACCACCATAGTGAAACCAACTTGAAAATGTAGTGATATATGATACATGAAGAAAGATGTAGTTCCACCAATAACATCTAGGATCTTTCAGCATGTTGTTGGATTGTAGTCAACATTTTAATCGGAGGTGACTGTATTCTTTTAATTCGATATCCTCTTTTTTATTTTTACCTAACATCAAAAAAAATTATTTTTTCTAGAATCATTGGAATGGAACCCCTATGGAAACTTTTATCACTCTTATCCTTATATTTTTAATATTTTGTGATTTTATAAATAAAATGAATAACATTTTTTATATCATATAAAAACTAGCCATGATATCCTCTTTTTATTGGGTAGAATCTTTGATCTATTCTATTATGATTGGAACATATATTACTATATAATCTAATAGAAAATTTAGTAATATTTTTTGGATTAATAAATTGTTAATTTTGAGGATTAACATCTATTTTTTGATAATATCATCTTCTATTGATGACAGTTATACTCATTGGTCATGTCTCACTAATGTCAAGACAATATTGTAATCTTATTAGTTATTTATTCTATAATATCCAAGTGATAAAATTGTGATGGTTATATGTATTTCTTCTTCGTGGGCTAGATCTAGGTACTAATTCATGGAATTGATAATCGATAATCATGATGTTTGAATTCCTTTCCATTTAGGGTCTTCTATTAAATGGTTTGGTATTTTTTGCATGTGGGTGTTGGTTTATATCATGATATCATTGGTTTATATGATTCAATTATGGGTGCATGTTTTAATGTGATTACATTCATATCATGACATACTTCTTCTCTGCTATGTTATGCATTGTGATTGGTTATTATAACCTATTAAAATTATCTTTTATAAATATTAAATACCATGACTCTCTAAACTGAATTGTCAGTTACTTTCATAGGTTCATGATTAACATGATTGATAAAAAATGTCTCTTGCTGGTGTTTTGGTTATCATCAACATTCTGGAAATTTTCTTGAAGTGGTAATAACCATGCTAAATTCATTGTGGTCCATTATTAAATATTTCTATAACATCATAAAAATAGATAATTTCAATGTGAAAGACAATGTTTTCAATTATTCTTCAGTCTCATCTATACCAACCATCATACTGAAGATAAATAACCATGGGATGGGGATTTATTGGTTGATCCAGGAAATTACTTGAAAAATCTAGAGTGTCATTTTCCCTTAATAGTAGATGTATAATTCATTATTAATGATTGGAAATGGATTTATGAATTGTGCATAAACCTATCATGAGGGTGGTTAAACTATATGGAACGATCAAAATCTTGTAATGATAACATAAGGATTGTTGTATGTCCTGGTGTAGATGTATTTAGATCATCTGTTCGTGGAAACATGGTCAGCACAAGATGACTCAAACAATTATTTTTTATTTATGCATTTAATTTTCTATCTTATAGTTCCATATATTTACAGAAATATATTATTTTCATATAGGTGGTTACCTATTTGGATTATATTGACACCCTCCATATGAATCAATGTGGGTGTGATAAATTCAGGGTCTGTTATCTAACAAAGGGAAATGGACATGAGTTCAGAAGCAGAGAAAGAGGATATTGGGTGATGTAAGTTATTTTAGGAATACATATTTATTATTGTAATTATGCTCGATTTATTTTTATTTTTCATAAAAGTAAATTTATTAAATACAATAGGGATCTATTGCCTTATCTTCACTATCCTATATGCCAGATTTTACAATCTGGATAATATTTTCTACTTCTATATTAATTTTAGGTTTATTAATTTATATTTAAATATGGTTGTTATAAATTTATAATTAAACCAAGAGAATAGTGTATAAATTACATCATTATGGTATTCTCCACGTGACATTAGCCTTATAAAAATTTGGATACACGCATGTGGTCATGTGGAACTCTAGATTAGACCAAGTGACATTGGCCAGGGTGTAACATGTATCTATCACATAACACAAAAGGTTAATGTATATAAAATTTAAATGATATTATTTTTATTAATATTCATGATGCTTTCATAAAATTAATCTATCTAAATTATCATCACATATTTCCATGTCAACATAGTTTTTGAATGTTAAAATTTTGATAAATTTCTCATAGACAATTAGTTGAGTCTACCAAAATATGGAAATCTATAAATCAATAGCACAATAGATGGCCCTTGGAATTATAAATTAAACTCTTCTATTTAATGATCAATTTTTCCCCTCACTTTTTTTGACATTACCATTGTATATATTTCTTTGTAGAAAAATTTCATACTTAATAATCTTGTTATAATTCTATTATTTTTTATAGTGTTCATCTAAATCTCAGTATACTCTTCATTCTCCTTTAATTTTTTAAAATATATTACAATATTTTCAATACATTCTTCTATAAATTATTATGATAATATCCAAATTATATATTAATTAGATCCTCATAAATTTTAGGCTAATTTTAGGTTCCAATTTAATCATTATAAATTCATATTGTCAATAATTTTATAGAATTATGTCTTAGATAAATACTCCATTTTAATATTTAATTGTTGATATGAATATTGATGCTCAATATTCAAGATCCATTGATCCCATACGTGTTGATAAAATAGATAATCAATACCACATGAATTATAATTTTTCTAAATTGAGGTTTTTTTATTTTCACAGTAATCAATGCATCAATCCATTACATCATCCTTCTTCTTTACAAAGAGGATTGAAGTACCACCTAGGGAAACACATGGAAAAATGAATACAGTTTCATGATTATACATATGTTTTTGATCAATAATTATTTTCCAATGTGATTTATTATATAAGGAATGTTTTATATATACAAACAACATTTGAATATTTTAAAATAATGTTCATCCTAGGATTCTAGGGAATATCCAAATAATTTATTTATAAAATCATTGTTACAATCTCATACAAATATCATAGCTCAAATATTGGGTCCCTTGAAGATATATTATCTTATAATAACTATTTATTGTGTATCACAACCCATATCAAATAATTATTTTATAAATAGAATTCATAATCACCCATGTGATGATATTTAATAATGTGTTCATATGGGTTTTAATATAAAATTTCAATATCCTGAAAATTTATATAATTCCATTGTAGTTAGGGAAACCATGAAATAATTGGTCCAAAATGATATCCTTACTACTAAGCAACTCATATTTTTGATGGGTCCATGAATACATATACAATGGGAAATATTGAAGCGAATGTGGGAGGATGGAAGGGGATCTTATGTGTCAAGGCATCTGGTCATCCATGTTATGAATATGGCCATTATATTATATTTCTAAATAAAAAATGGATGAGTTAATAAAATAACTAATTTTTTTAAAATCATCATTTAAAAAAAATTAGTCTTCCTTTACCGTAGGACATGGACTGAAAATTATATTTCTTATTTTAAAATAAATTTTTTTTTTGAAAAAAGTTTGAAACCTCACAAGTTCCAATAGAAAATGTCGCACAATAGTAAATTGAAAAATCATTGAATGTATGTTAAAAATATTAGAAGAATTAACCTTATAATATTTATTATTATGGTTTGTTTTCTTTTTTTCTAGAACATCCTTAATGATTTAATCCAATTGATAATCCATGTTGTCCAAATATTGGATAAACTCCCCACATTTACATTCATTTTGTTGCAACCTCTTGCCAAAATATGAGATTTTTTATTGATCTAAAAACATTGTTCCTTATTAGTTTCCTCTAGAATAATTGTCTCATCCATCCTATATAAAGACTATTTATAAGTTATAATTAGAAAATCCTACTGATATGTTTCTTCATTTGAGTAAAGTTGATGCTCTCAAAGATTTACCTTTTCCCATCCCCCTCACCTGATACCCAGTCTATAACAACTATAATATAAAATTTTTTACCAAAATTTGTTTCCTCCTTGACTATTTCAATGTGACAGTCACAAAAAAAACCACAATAGATACAGATTGTCCCTACATCAGATTCATATCTTATATCATGCCACCCACCTACTCTTAATCATGTTCCCTAGAATCACCACCATTATCCATTTTAATCTCAATCAACATGTTTGAACTCTTCTTATACATAGTATTATTCATAAATAGATATATATCCATCAAATTGGACCTATATTTTTTTTGTATGACCTTATTTATATTAGTTTTGGTATGTGAGAGAAGTGTTTATTCCCATTAGATTTATTCCTCTTACTCACAATTCTATACCATGAAACCCAAAACTGCTTATTACATTTCATTATCGTTTGTATTAAATGTCATATACCATGTCATCCAATAAAATTTCCATCTAAGATTTGGATCAGTATATCCTCTATTGACTCTTCCATAGATAATAATTTCACATCATTTGAATTCTCTTCCCATAGTGGATCTCATTGATCTCGACCAAGTGGTTCAATTCAAAGACCTTCAAATTAGTCACTATGATTAAGGAATACATCTTCCTAATCATATATGGCATACCCATTTCATTCACAAATCCCCTCTGAATGACTGGTGACACCTATATTAAATTATCATGGTTAATGATGTTGTTTCCACTATATGCTCACCTAGGATTACAGTGGCATCCCATTAAACGTTTAATGGTAAAATTGAAATCTATTTAGTAGGTTTTAGATAGACAAACCCAAAGTTTCCTCCCAATTAATATCTACCACTATATATCATTTAAACCCCACATTTATCAATTAAATCATTTTATCAAAAAATACCATATATCCATAACTATGAATTTATATTCTCCCTAACTCTACAATTGATAAAGTCCAACAAAATAAACAATTAAACAAATAAAAAAATTAATGGGTTATTACAATATCCCCACCATTCAACACCTAAAAATTTATAGGAATCTATAATATATACTAAAATATATCTCATTTTAACATAACATAAACTGTATCTCAAACTTAATCATTTGAAAAAATTATCATACTATATACATCATCATGCTAACAAAATCTTCTTTAAAACTTAATTATTTATGCTCAATATCCATCAGACATCATCTTAATAGTGTTCCTAATTATAAAATCACTCTATCATAATCTAAAACACTAGATAAGAGTAAACAAATAAACTACATATTAAATACCTTTTAAATTTACATATATCATAAAACACAATAGTCAATGATATTAATTTATAAGAAAAATATAATAGAACAAACCAAATGACATCTTGCAACACCAAATCGTTTGTATGATTGTTATAACAATTAATTTAATTAGTATAATAAAGAAAAACACTCGTTAAGGGTTATAAGTGTGATCATATAACTATAGAAACCAGATTCCAAAATGTCTAGCTTAAAATCTTGTACATTTGAAACGTCATGAGTCAAATATATCACTCATACACTACATTTGGCACATAATATTTTTTAATGTAACATAAAATGTTCTTATTTATTGATTTCAATAATCAATGTTTTCCCAAAACTGTTATTTTATTCCCTAATATATTAATTTTTTTCATTAATTGAAAATTCCTCAAATTATCCTTGGGTGTTTCAGTTATTCATTGAATTTTTATCTATTGATTATCTCATATTACAAATCCCTCCAATTTTTTTTAGTAGAAATAAAATCATGCTTATATATATATAAATAAAACCTAAACTACCGTAATAATATGCTCTTTGGAAATGTAACTCATTAAATTCTCCAAATTTCTCTCTCAAGGAAGACCATATTCTTATATAATTGATGTTGTGCTCTCGAATAATGATCTTTTTTAAATGTAATCATTTAAATTTGATGTGTATTAAATTTCTCATTAGAAATATTCCATAGATAACAATCCTTTCATTTAGTTGTTTGGTTAATCTTATTCATGGCCTTCTCTATTAGATAGATCTTTTATATTGTTTTAATCAAGCATTATCTATGATAGACATAAATAGTTTCAATAACCTCAAATTTTTATCATACTTATAATGACACATCGATAATTTTATATTTGACATTCTAGAGATAATATATTATCCCTATATAAAATTATTTATATATTTCCAAAAATAAATTACCATGGACTAAATAGATTAATTAATGCCATTGTATTGTAAAAACTTCATAAATAGTGAAGACCACCACACTACCTGTTATTTTATTATTCAATTACATTTCTTGATAATGTAATAATTTGTAAATAAAATTATACACTTGCTAGAAATGATTATCTATCAACGTTAGGTTATTTGTTATCAAAGAAATAGAGCACATATAGTTATATTAATAAATCAATAATCCTGTTCTAAACATAACCGCTCTATTAATATATTTCCACATAATGTTGATGAATGTAAGTAAAGTTTCTCAATTAAATAATATCCTTAGTCATTGAAAAACCAGGTGTCATATTTCGTGGTTGTACCACTTTTTAACAAAACCATATATGGAATTGAGAGCATAAATCCATACAAGTACAACATCAAGTATTAATTTCTTCTTCTATAGACTTATACAAATCAAATGAATCAAATTCTAGAATAAAGGATATGAATTTTACATATAACTATTTAGAGAATCATTTTCCTTAGATTGAGTTAAAAATATCATTTAAATTAAAATTTCAATTCACCTAATCAACTTCCTATTGTAGATAAAATAGTATTAGAGAATTAATAAATAACCATAAACACTATCACTTATCTACCTCTAAACATGATGATTTATTTGGGAAACTCATATCCCCTCTATAGTGAATTTATATATATTGGACCACCCATATATCCAATCCATGGGCTAGCCATAACTAAATATCTATATCTATATTCCCTGAATTTTAGTCTGGGAACAAGAATACAAGGTGCTATGAACATGAGTCGTACTGGGATCATATAATAACTAGTATAATTGTTTCGACCAAAAAATTACACAACTAATAGAAATTGTTGATAATAGGGGATTTTCACAAAATCACTCTCAAACCATTAATCTTAATAACTAGCAATTATTTTTGCCTTGATACACCCAAGGAAACACATTCCAAGAACATCACACTTAGGATACCAATAAAATTAAAAAAAATTATTACTCTATAGCTAAAATATGGTATATAACCAATACCAAAACCAACTAGTTAGTGCCTAGCCAAAATACTATATCATCTATATCAAAAAAACAGAAATAATTTTTAAAAACATTTTTTATTATTTTAAACAGCAGAGATATTTTCCACATAAATTTATCAATATAACTTTTTATACTGTAGTATGTTCCTCTAAAACCACGAAATATGCATTCAATTATTTTATTGATCATAATATTCTTGTAAAAAAACGTTTCCTAATTCATCGTGAATGTGTTATATAATAAATACACATTTATTTCTATTTAAAATTATATATTTAAATATTTTGTGGAAATTTAAACCATTAAATGGATTATTTATTAAGGAATTATTAGTAAATTATTCTTTAAATATATAATAATATTATATTTCTTGCATTAAATAATTGATTCCCTAATTTAATTTTTTATAAATCAGTGAATAAATATTTTTTTTCTAAGACATTAAATTTTTTACCAATCATTGAATAAATTATAATGTTATATGAACCTATGTGTTGAAAATTATAATGAAAAAAATGAATATGTTACTCTAAAATGAACATTATAACAGTTCTTGAGTTCTATCATGTCACACAAGGTAAATTTAAATATAAATATCGGTCAAACTTATGGATCCAAACAAAAAAATAAATTATTACCTGAGGATATACAATAAATATATTAATAAAGTCAATATATGGGTTGATTTTCAATACATTAAATCTTATATTTATATATAAAATAATATACCAATCAAACACTTCTTGGGTACCACTTATAAAATAGTGGATTGGATCATCCACTAAATCAAAATGAACTATAACTAACCCCAAACAAAATACCTAATTTATAACAGTGGGAAACATATCTCAATGTTATTTATTAATCATTATAAAATTATTTACTCTATTGATGAAATTTTATGATAGTATCAAAATTCTATTTAAAATGTCACCTGAACCATATGTATATGAGGTTTTTTCAATGTAAAACATAAAGACATACTTTAAAGAGTACCTATTGTACATGTATAGTAAAAGATAACTAATTATTTACAAAATTAAATTATTACAATAGACCATGCATAGACTTAATAAACATCCATTAACATAATTAATTAAGTGACCAATTATTACAAGGTATAAAAAATTTTCTAAAGTATCGACTTTTCTTACAAAATATATATTGCATTTATCTATATATTAATGGAGTTCCAAAATAATAAAAAATCATCATAATCCAAAGATTAATCAAAAAAAATTTATAATTATATCCCGATATAATAAATTTGTTATGTAAGTCTATATATGCATCATTATTTATAAAATGCGTATTCATAAAAAATCCTGTAATAAAAATAATTGGAATTCCTTACATAATACATTATATTTCTATGTCAATACATGTCTTGTGAAATTATACAGTAGTACTGCAAAGTATATTGAAAAATAAATAATAATTATGATTTATTTTTACATGACTACATAAATAAATAAGGTAAAAATGAATCCAATATAATTTTTCGAATGACTAAAAATATAATATTTCCCAAACTCCACTGGCTTTGTGGAATGATTGGTATTCATGATACATAAACATGTACAACAGTTGAAGTCTATTTATTTCTAAACCATTCATAATTAGAAATTTCGATAAGGCAATTCTATAGACAAAAAGAAAGAAAAATATCATGTAACCTATGAACCTCAATGAAATTTAGTATTTATGCACCCCATTTTTTTAATACGATATAATCATCCTCAGAAAATATTGAAAATCATGTTCCTAGGAACCCTAAAAACAGTATTTGTATTTGGTGTAATCATAATTTCCAATTTCCCATTACTAATACATTTTTTGAAAAACATTAATCGATAATGACCTGAAAATATAATTTATAGCATTTGATTGATATATATATAAATATGCTGTATAAATATCAATATAAATCAGTGGCACCATTATTTTGGAAATGGTGTAACTAGATATAAAATATATAACAAAAATAACACCTTTTAACAAATAGAATAAAATTTATAAATGAATATTAATATTATTATAAATGACTAGCTTAGTGAAAAAAATATAAACATTCTATATATAGAATAGGTAATATACAATCTTATAAACAATAAAAGAAATCCATTTAGCAGTTTTCATTGAAATTTCTCTATAGATATACATTAAAAGATTAATCTATATTAATTTAAATATCACAGTAAAATATGTCATTAAATATATAAAATATTAATGATTATATGAGAAATAAGGGATCTCCATCAATTAATAGCTTATCTCTTGAAAATTATGCGAACCACCTATGTTTTGGAATCAATGAACATCACCATTTCAGGGAAATTTATTATTTGGTGAAAAATCTCTAAAAATCATTTTAACTCCTACAAATATCAATAAAACATGGAAATCCTCTCATATCTTACCATTTTAAGTGATAAAATTGAATTTATACCACTGGGTTGTGCTGAAAATAGTGAAATGTTAAATCATGTTTGTTATAGTTTTTTAAATATATAAAAACATTTATGCATATACCTCAATTCATAAACTTAGTTAATAAGTATCTATTAATTTTGGAATCACATTTATTTAATATTCATGTAGATATAATGAGTAAATAAGATAAAAAATAACCCCAATATTTTTTTATTGGGTTCATATCCATTTGGATGATGACACACCCAATGTATGATGATTATTATTAAAATATCATATATATTAAATTATATTTAAAAAAAATAAATGAATGGGTATGGAAAATGACCCACTATTTTCACAATGACTACGTAAAAAATAATGACCCTGATTATAAATCATTAATCCAAAAATAATTTATGAATTTTCATTGATCTTTTGATGTGGAATCATCAATTTAACTACATTATTCTATTTAAAAAAATTGTTTCATTTCATTTCTCCCCATTCAAGAATAATCAGTGATTCCCCATTCATTTAAATAAAATTTTGTCACACACATATAACAACGATGTGTTTTAATGACATTCTTAATTATTAGATAGTAAGATAATATATGTCGGTTATCTATCTATATACAACAAGAATTTTATAGGATGTGGGGATTGTTGTATCATCCCAAGTAAGTAATTAATAATATATATTTTTATCTATGCCTATTAATGAATTATATAGTGTTTTAGAGGCTTAAAATGAAAATAAATCCAATCTTAAGCATGAAATACACTAATATTTTTCAAAGATCGTTTTACTGCCTTTTAATGGAAAACCATTTTTAAATCTATATTTTGAAATTTTTATAAGCTATGTTTGTCAAAATAAACTTATTATTTATGATTGGGACATCAAAATTTACTTTGTCTGAATTTTTTGTATTTTTCTGACAATGTTCATTTTTTTAATAAATATTGAAAAATACTGCATTTTACATCAAAACTGTTTTTTAATCTTATTTATTTATATGAATATATTATTTTCTGAATTGTTTTTAAAGTGAAATTATAATATATTTTTACCATTTAATACAATAGTGGTCATTGGATTTAATTTCACATTGAAATTGGACTTAAACTAGTGTCAATCTTTTGATACTTATTGTTTCATAAAAACACGCTATTTGCTCTGACAGCGGGTATTAATTATTAAATTAATTAATGAAACTTATTTTTTTTAGTTTTGTAAAATACACATCATTTTTGAATTCCGAATATCAAATATATCTTACGGTGAAGTTTTGGTATTTTTCAGAAAAACATCAATTTTTGATGAATAGTGAATCCACTATGTGGTAGTTAAAGAAACTCATTTTTCGTTTAAATGAAACATTGCCACTTTTGTGATTTGATTTTAAAAAATCCTACATACATGGTTGTCATTATGAATTAAAATTTGGTTCAGTTGGATTAAATTAATTTTTTGGTGAATAGTTACTTTTATGTTTTTAATCGCGATTAGTGGTAATTAGTGTAGTTTAAGGTAAAAATAATGTTTTAATAATATGAGATGAGCTTGAAACATGTCCTGCCCTCATTGGATGTGTCATGAACGACCAATAAAATCCATGAGTCAACTTGGGGACCCCATAAAGCCACTTTGGTTGGGAAATGACATAAATAACTTTTTATTTAATGTTAAGGTAAAAATGACACAAACATGAGTTATTTTACTAATTCATTTTTTACATGCGGTTATAAAAGTCATATTTTTGATTATAAATAGTCATTGGAATGATAAAAATATTTCCAGAATCATAGTATTTTTTTATAATTTTTAGACATTAAATAAATTAAATTATTTCTGACATCATGATGATGCAGCGATTACCTCATTAATAAAGGATTTAAATAAAATGAAATGATAATGTAAAATCTATGAACTACAAATGCCCAAAACCTATTGTATGGGTGGATTTCGAACCCTTATCACGTTAACCTAGAATTATATCAATGTGGGACATTCTTAATCCAAAACTCATTTTAAAATAATGTAACGTTGCTTTACTTTCCAAGAGTTCCCCTCCTCTCCTCCAATAAAATGCCCCCACCTCTACCTCCATACCCACACTTCCAAATCCTTTGGCTCGGACAAACCCTACCCATTTTGTCTCTCCACATCCCTCTCTTACTCCTTGAAGCCCCACACTGGGCAGAAGGCTTCCCAAGGAAGCCTTTGAGCTCAAACCAAAGGGAGTTACCCGATTTTTAGGTAATGTCTTCCCTTGGGTCCTTTTGTTTTATTTTACTTCTCCAACCCCCTAAACTCTATTTATTCATTTCTTTTGTAACAACTCCAATATCTTCAATATTCTAGGATGTTGTTATAATAAGTATTCGAGCTACACTTACATACACCTACATCTAATGGTTAAAGAACATACTGTTTACGTGGATGGAAATTTCGGCCTCCCGAAACGATGATTGTTCAACATTTTTTTAACATCTTCAAAGGTGGCCATTAAGATGACACTATATTTATATATGATATATTAAATGTTTATGTTTTCTTTAATCTTCTGTATTTTTCATTTTGGGCATACCTTTATGGTTTCCATTATGGGTAAACGCGATATCTTCATTTAAGGAAGTGCGGACTACCGCCCCTCAAAGTGATTTGATTCATTAAATACCATATTTGGGACGTATAAAGGATTGAGTTATGATATTATATATGATATTACACTAGAATTATAATACACCTTTATATCATTATGATTCCATTCTATAAAATATGAAATAGAAATGAAAGTAGTGTTTATGCGTACGTACGGCTTACCGTCTCCATGAACGGTGCATTTCATTTCTTACCTCTAAATGATTATGTAATATTATAAATGCATGTATATACTGGATATATATGATATATATGATATATACATCATGATTATAATTATGGATATAATGGATACATGAACAAATTGTAATTATAAAGGGTTTATTCTTTACTCAAGTACCAATGATCGTTAAAACGACCGTTATTAACATAAATAATTACATAGTGTTAATGAAATGACAATAAGTGATATAAAAGGAATAATGAACTTGAAAAAGGTTCATAAAAAAGTAGAAATTAACTCATGTTTATTATTCAGGAGATTAAAGAACGACCGAGTCAAGTCAGACCCGAGGTATGGGACTTTGTCTCAATATCCTTTCATTGAGGCATATTTTGTTTTATACAAAACCTTATTTTATACGGTGTATAAACCCCTTTGAATTTTACATTTATCCAAAAGGAATCTTTTTTATACGAAGAGTTTTACTAAATGAAAAAAGGTAATGTTTTTGTCGTACGTATGCGGCGACAACGACTTCTCCGCCGTCGTGACCATTATTTGAGTTTCGGCTTCCTCTACAAGCCATACATTTTTTTAAGTGAAAAATAAATACCATGTTTTACGTTTCTTTTGTTTTGGTGTTGAAAATGGTTTCCATAATGTTTTTATATAAATTTGTTGTATTGATATCTTGTTATTGAAAGGTTGAAATGTTATGTTTCATATATGCATGTTTTATGTTATGCGATTATGTTGAGGTTCTTGGGAATTATTATGAAGACGGGTGGTTCCGTGATAGACTAAGGGCAGGTGAGCTCAATATAGCTCTCCAATGAATTGGGTAACGTGAAGGAGTGAAACGTTATGGTTTCTCCGAAGAGATTTAGGGAATATAATGTGATGGGTATTCCAAACGTAACCAAAAGGATTACTCCTTACGTAAGAATGTTATGAATGCCTCAAGTTACCTTTATGTCTTATGATATCTATGATTTATTCATGATTTGATGAGGTATTTTAAAGTTCTTATGTTTTATGGGTAAAGTATGATTTCATTCTTACGTATATATGTACCTATGTTTCCTTTCCATATTTTTATAACCTTTACTGAGATTTTATGCTTATTCCAAGTTTTTTTGAAATGTTTTTCACAGGTCAAGGGAAAGGTACATGATATGATGATAGTGTCAAGGAAGTGTCAAGAATGAATCCACGTTTTATTTTAAATATGTTTCCATTGATGGGAAAAATGAATAATATCTTTATGAAACCACTATGTTTATATGTGGAATGTAATGAATGTTTTATGTTATAATTCTCTAAAACTCTAAACCTGAAAATATCCTCAATGTGTAATCTTGTAATAACTCAAGATTAAGTAAGGTTTAAGGCTGGGGACTTATAGTTGGTATCATATGTCGGTTTATATAACTTTAGGAGTTAGAATTATATTAAATGATTTATCAAAAATATTTTTTTAAAATGATATAGCATTTGAAGATTACCATGTTTCTTCATCTAAGACATGTTTGTTCAGAATGGTTTTCCATAGAGGAAACAGGGGAGCAGTGCTAGGAAGTCATAGAGAAGGAAATAACCTTCCGAATCAGCATCCTGAGATGGTCGGAATTGGAACTGAACAATTTTTTGCAGTAATGGCATAGTTGACTCAAGAGATAAATGGAGGTGGTATCCATGCACGAGATCAGCCAGATCAACCGCAGAGGAACATGTTAGTGGTGGAACATTTCACGAGGAAACATCCCCTATAATTCAGAGGATCATCTGACCCTGTGCTAGATGAAGGGTGGATTTAGGAACTAGAGAAGATTTTCGATGTCATGGGGTGCTCAGACAATCAAAAGGTTAGTCTTACTATTTACCGTTTGGAGGGTGAAGCAGATCAGTGGTGGTCGATGGTTAGAAATATCAGGGACGCTGCTGAGATTGATGCTCTCGACTGGGATGAATTAAAAGGTGTGTTTCTTGAAAAGTATTTTCCTAAGGCTGTTCGAATTAGGATGGAAAAACAATTCTTGGAATTGAGGCAAGAGGAAGACTCAGTGGCCGCCTATGAAGAAAGGTTCACTCGGTTGGCAAGGTATGCTCCAAATTTTATCCGGTATCTTGATAGTAAAATCAATCGTTTTTAATCAGGAATATAGCCAAAATGTCAAAGGGAAATAGCTTCTCGTGAGTTTAAAAGTTATGAAAAGCTTGTTCGATGTGCTGAGAAGGTGGAAATGGAGTTTGCCGATGATCAAGTGTTCTATAAAAACATCCATAAGAAGAGATCGAGGTGGCAGGAGAAAGGGAAGAACTCTTCAAAATGGTCTGATGGTATGAAAACTAAGTTTCCAATTTGTGATAAATGTGGAAAAAGGCATGCTGGGGAATGTCTCTTGAATTATGTAAAGTGCTACCGATGTGGTAATATGGGGCATAAGGCTTGTGATTTCACTGAATAGTATCAAAGTGATGGTAAGTCCAAATTTGATTTACAGTTAGTGAAATGTTTTAAATGCAATGAGATGGGTCATTATGCAAATTAGTGTCCGAAAAAGAGCTCGAGTGATGTGAAGCAGTTAGACTACAAGCAGAAAGGGGTGGTGAAATCCTTTGAAACTACATCAGCAGATGTCAGTCCATCAAATGAATTTGTATCAGGTACTTTGTTTGTTTTTTCAGATTATGCCAGTGTGTTGTTCGATTCGGGGTCTACACATTCTTTCATCTCTGAAAACATTTCTAGTAAAATGGGAATACCATCTCAAGAAATGACTCCTGAACTTTTCGTAAAAACACATGGGGGAAACGTTGAGGAAAAAAGAATTTATAAGAATCTTCCTATCCTTATCTTTGGAAAGAACCTACTTTCAAACCTTATTGTTCTACCTCTAGTAGATTTTTATGTTATCCTAGGTATGGATTGGCTCTCTATTTACCATGCTAAGATTTACTGTAGAGCTAAAGAAGTTGCTTTTCAGAAATACTTTCAGTTTGTGTACAAGAATGAACCCTTACTTTTGATAACATATCAAGAGGCCGAAAAACTTGTTAAATATGGAAATGAATGTTACCTTGTACACATAATTGAAAATAAAGGAACTATTCATATTAATGATGTGTCAGTGGTAAATGAGTATCCTGATGTTTTTCCAAATGAGTTTCCTGGAATAATACCAGATTGAGAAGTTGAATTTACTGTTGACTTAGTTCTTGATGTTAAGACAATTTCAAAACCCCCTTATCGAATGGCTCAAATTTAACTTTTAGAGTTGAAGGAGCAATTGAAATATTTATTAGAGAATGGTTTCATTCGACCTAGCACGTCACCATGGGGTGCTCCTGTTTTATTTGTTAAAAAGAATGATGGTTATATGAGACTTTTCATTGATTATAGATCCTTGAATAAAATCATTGTTAAGAACATATATCATTTGCCTCATATCGATGATTTGTTTGATTAGCTCCAAAGAGCTCAGTATTTTTCAAAGATTGACCTTAGATCGAGGTTCCATCAGCTAAAGGTAAAGGAAGCAGATGTTCTGAAGACTGCGTTTCGTACAAGATATGTCCATTATGATTTTGTAGTAATGCCTTTTGGTCTAACCAATTCACCTGCTGTATTCATGGAATTAATGAATAGAATTTTCCATGAGTTCTTGGATAAGTTTGTGGTGGTTTTCATTGATGATATTTTGGTGTTTTCTAAAAGTAAAGAGGATCATGAAATACATTTAAGGGTTATTTTTCATACCTTAAAAAAATAATTTTTATGGGAAATTCAGCATGTGTGAGTTTTGGTTGCAACAAATTTCATTCCTTGGTCACATTATTTCTAAAGATGGGATAACTGTTGATCCTGCAAAAAACAAAAGTTGTGGAAGAATAGCCAAGACCCACAAAGGTAACTGAGATTCGTAGCTTCCTTTGTTTGGTAGTCTATTACCGAAGATTTGTTAGAAATTTTTCACGGTTATCTAGTACAATGCAAAAGCTAACTCGGAAGGGTGTTATGTTTATCTGGACAAAAGAATGTGATGATTGTTTTCAGGAACTGAAAAGAAGATTGGTCAATGCTCCAGTTTTGGAACTACCTTCCAGGAATGGTGAGTTTGTTATATACAGTGATGCTTCATTGAAATTACTTGGTTGTGTCCTAATGAAAAATGATCAGGTAATTTCTTATGCTTTACGACAATTGAAAACTCATGAGGTAAATTACCCTACACATTATTTGGAATTAGCTGTTGTTGTTTTTGCTTTAAAAATTTGGAGGCATCATTTGAATGGAGTAAAGTGTGAAATATATACCGATCATAAAAGATTAAATTATATATTCACTCAGAAATAATTGAACATGATACAAAAGAGATGGCTAGTATTAATCAAGGATTATGATTGTACAATTCATTACCAGCTGGGAAAATCAAATAAATTGGCCGATGCTTTAAGTCGAAAAAGTAATTCTTCATTAACAGTGTTGTGTTTGGAACTTGATCCTTTCGTTAAGGATTTGATGAACATTGGCATAGAAGTTGTTGGAGAAGGAAGTTCTTATGTTTTGTTCCAGGTATCAGTGAGAACATATCTATCAGACAGAATCAAGCAAGCACAGAAGCAAGATAGTGAGTTGTAGAAAAAGGTAGAACTGGTTCAGAAAGGTAAGTTCCCTAAATTCAGCACTAATAATGATTGTGTTTTGTTATTTGGGAACAGATTGTGTGTGCCTTGTGATTCACAGTTGAAGTGGGTATTGTTATGCGAAGCTCATAGCTCTCTATTTTCAGTTCATCCTAACAGTACTAAGATGTACAGAGATCTGCGGGAGTATTATTGGTGGGATGTAATGAAAAGAGATATTGCTGATTTTACTATGAAGTGTTTGACTTTTCAACAGGTTAAAGCAGAGCGGAAGTTACCGAATGTGATGCTTCAGCCTTTACCAGTGCCATAGTGGAAATGAGAGAATATATCCATGGAATTTATTCTGGGATTACCGAAGACATCTCGAGGTAATAATGCAATATGGGTTATTGTTGATCGCTTGACTAAATCTGCTCATTTCCTTCCTATTTGAGATACTTTCTCTCTAGATCAACTTTCACGATTGTACCTTAAAGAGATATTCATGTTTCATGGAGTTCCTATGTCCATTGTATCCGATCGTGATCCCAGTTTTACTTCTAAATTTTCGAAAGGCATTTAGAAGTCATTGGGTACTGAATTAAATTTTAGTTCAGCATTTCGTCCTCAATCGGATGGGAAGTCATAACGAACAATTCAGACATTGGAGGATATGCAACGTTCTTGCTCTATGGATTATCAGGGAAGTTGGGTCAAACATCTTTCTTTGGTTGAATCGTCATATAATAACAGTTTTTATTCTAGTATATAGATGGCACCATTTGAGGCGTTATATGGGAAGCGGTGTCGAACTACAGCTTTCTGGGATGAAGTGGGTGAAAGGAAGTTGATGGGACCAGAATTGGTAGAAGAGATGGTAGAAAAAGATCAGATGACTCAGAAACACATTAGAACAGCTCAGAGTAGGCAGAATAGTTATGTGGACAATAGGAGGAAGGATCTCTATTTTCAGGTATGTGATCATGTTTTTCTCAATGTATCACCATGGAAAAGTGTGATGCGATTTGGTAAGAAAGGAATGATGTGTCCAAGGTTCATTGGACCATAAGAAATTCTGGAGAGAGTTGGATTAGTTGCTTATCGAGTGGCTTTACCTCCGAGTTTATCTCAGGTACACAATGTTTTTCATGTTTCGATGTTGAGAAAGTATATGCTAGATCCATCTCATGTTTTGAGTCCAGAGGTAGTTCAGCTGGAAGAGAACCTATCTTATGAGGAAAAACCAGTCTAGATTCTTGACCACAGGGAGCAATTGTTATGGAATAAAGTGATTAATCAGGTAAAAGTTTTATGTAAAAACCACATGATGGAAGATGCTACATGGGAATCTGAAAATGCAATGAGGGATAAGTACCCCCATTTATTAGATACGTAAATAAATTGTGGGGAAACAATTTTCTAAAGGGGGGAAGGATATAACATCCCAATTAAGTAATGAATAATAGATATTTTTATCTATGTCTATTAATTAATTATATAGTGTTTTAGAGGCTTAAAATGAAAATTAATCCAATCTTAAGCATGGAATACACTAATATTTTTAAAAGATTGTTTTACTGCCTTTTGATGGACAACCATTTTTAAATCTATCTATTGGAAATTTTATAAGCTATGTTTGTCAAAATAAACTTATTCTTTATGATTGAGACATCAAAACATACTTTTTGTGAATTTTAGGTATTTTTATGTCAATGTTCAATTTTTTAATGATTAGTGAAAAATACTGCATTTTACAGCAAAACTACTTTTTAATCTAATTTATTTATATGAATAGATTATATTTTGAATTTGTTTTAAAGTGAAATTAGAATATATTTTTACAATTTAATCCAATAGTGTACATTGGAATTAATTTCACTTTGAAATTGGACTTAAACTAGGGTCAATCTTTTGATACTTATTGTTTCATAAAAACACGCTATTTGCTATGCCAACGAGAATTAATTATTAAATTAATTAATGAAACTTATATGTTTTGAATTTTGTAAAATAGATATCTTTTTTGAATTCACAATATCAAATATATCTTAGGGTGAACTTTTGGTATTTTTCTGAAAAACTTCAATATTTGGTGAATAGTGAAACCACTAAGTGGTAGTTTAAGAAACTGATTTTTCATTTAAATGAAACATTTACACTTCTGTGATTTTATTTTCAAAAATCGTACATACATGGTTTTCATTAAAAAATAAAATTTGGTTCAATGGGATTCAAATAATTTTTTGGTGAATAGTAACTTTTATGTTCTTAATCGTGATTAGTGGTAATTAGTGTAGTTTTAAGGTAAAAATAATGTTTTATTAATATGAGATGAGCTTGACACATGTCCTAACCTCATTGGATGTGTCATGGCCGATCAAGAAAATCCATTAGTCATCTTGGGGACCCCATGGATCCACTTTGGTTGGGAAATGACATAAATAACTTTTTATTTAATGTTAAAGTAAAAATGACAAAAACATGAGTTATTTTACTAAAACAATTTTTACATGGGGTTATACAAGTCATATTTTTTATTATAAATAGTAATTGGAAAGATAAAACTATTTCCTACATCATAGTAAATGTTTTATAATTTTTAGGCATTAAATAAATTAAATTATTAATGACATCCTGATGATGCAGCGATTACCTCATTAATAAAGGATTTAAATAAAATGAAATGATAATGTAAAATCTATGACCTACACTTGTCAAAAACCAATTGGATGGGTGGATTTAGAACCCTTATCACCTTACCCTCTAATAATATCAATTTGTAACCTTTTGATTCTGAAACTCATTTTAAAATAAAGTAACATTTCTTTACATTCCAAGAGTGCCCCTCCTCTCCTCTTATTAAAGTCCCCCACCTCTACCTCCTTACCCACACTTAAAAATCATTTGGCTCGGCGAACCCCTGCCCATTTTTTCTCTCCCCATCCCTCTATTACTCCTTGAAGCCTCACTTTGGGCATAAGTCTTCCCAACGATGCCTTTGAGCTCAAACCAAAGGGAGTTACCCGATTCTAAGGTAATGTCTTTACTTGAGTCCTTTTGTTTTATTTTACTTCTCCAACCCCCTAAACACTATTTATTCATTTCTATTGAAACAAATCTTGTATATACAATATACTAGGATGTTTTTAAAAGAAGTATTCGAGCTACACTTACACACACCTACATCTAATGGTTAATAAACATACTATTCCCGTGGATGGTGAATTTCGGCCTCCCGAAACGATGATTGTTTAACATTCTTTTAACACCTCCAAAGGTGGCCATTAAGATGACACTATATTTATATATGATATATAATATGTTTATGTTTTCCTTAAGCTCATGTATATTTCATTTTCGGCATACCTTTTTGGTTTCCATTATGGGTAAATGCGATATCTTCTTTTAAGGAAGTGCGGACTACCGCCCCCTCAAAGTGATTTGATTCGCTAAATACCATATGTGGGACGTATAAAGGATGGAGTTATGATATTATATATGATATTAAACTGTAATTATAATATTCCTTTATATAATTATGATTCCATTCTATAAAATACGAAATAGAAATGAATGTAGCGTTCATGCGTACGTACGGCTTACCGTCTCCATGAACGATGCATTTCATTTCTTACCTCTAAATGATTATGTAATATTATAAATGCTTGTATATACTGGATATATATGATATATATGGTATATAAATCATGATTAAAATTATGTATATAATGGATACATTAACAACTTGTAATTATAAAGGGTTTATTTTTGACTCAAGTACCAATGATCGTTAAAACGACCGTTATTAATTTAAATAATTACATAGTGTTCATGACATGGCAATAAGTGATATAAAAGGAATAATGAACTTGAAAAAGGTTCTTAAACAAGTAGAAATTAACTCATGTTTATTATTCAGAATATTAAAGAATGACCGAGTCAAGTTGGACCCGAGGTATGGGACTTCGTCTCAATCTCGTTTCATTGAGGCATATTTTGTTTTATAGAAAACCTTCTTTTATACAGTGTATAAACCCCTTTGACTTTTATGTTTATCCAAAAGGAATATTTTTTATACGAAGCGTTTTACTAAATGAAAAAGTGAATGTTTTTATCGTACGTATGCGGCGACAACGACTTTTCCGCCGCTATGACCATTATTTGAGTTTCGGCTTCCTCTACAAGTCATACCTTTTTTTAAAAGAAAAATAAATACCATGTTTTACTTTTCTTTTGTTTTGGTATTGAAAATTGTTTTCATAATGTTTTTATATCAATTTTTTGTATTTATATCTTGTGATTTAAAGGTGGAAATGTTATGTTTCCTATATGCATGTTTTATATGATACGATTATGTTGAGGTTCTTGGGCATTATTATGAAGACAGGTGGTTCCGTGATAAAATAAGGGAAGGTGAGCCCGAAATAGCTCTCCAATGCATTGGGTAATGCGAAGGAGTGAAACGTTAAGGTTTCTTCGAAGAGATTTAGGGAATATACTGTGATGGGTATTCCAAACGTAACCTAGAGGGTTACTCCCTACGTACGAATGTTATGAATGCCTCAAGTTACCTTTATATCTTATGATATCTATGAGTTATTCATGATTTGATGAGGTATGTTAAAGTGCTTATGTTTTATGGGTAAATTATGATTTCATTCTTATGTATATACGTACCCATGTTTCCTTTCCATATTTTTATAACCCATACTGAGCATTTTATGCTCATCCCATGTTTTTTTGAAATTTTTTCATAGTTCAAGGGAAAGGTACATGATATGATGATAGTGTAAAGGAAGTGTCAAGAATGAATCCATGTTTTATTTTAAATATGTTTCCATTGATGGGAAAAATTAATACTATCTTTATGTTATCACTTTGTTTATATTTGGAATGTAATGAATGTTTTATTTTCTAATTCTCTAAAACTCTAAACGTGAATAGATCCTCAATTTGTAATCTTGTAATAACTAATGATTAAGTGATTTTTAAGGCCGAGGCCTTATAATTGTGATACCTCCCTTTAATTATTACTATTTTACATTAATTTAAATAAATAATCTTGTTGAACCAGTAATAAATATCTCAGTCATCAATACTCAAATTTATAACCCGATTTGTAGTAACCTTAATTAATGTTACCCAGAGCTAGTGTTAACTCTATTCTATTGGAACAATAATCATGTGATCTTATCACTAGTGATCAATCAGTTAAACATTATTGGGAAAGTGTGTACAAAAATTAATTCATGATTACAATGAAAATTAAAAATATATTATGAAAATTATTCTTTCATTCTTGAAAATCAATAAATGATCCCTTATTCATATCAAAGGTAATGTAAAAAAGGAGTGATCTCTAATATTATATAAGTGTACTGTAAATAAATATTAATATGAGTAAATAATTCCTAATTAATTAGAGAGTGTATGAAGTAAAAACAAATTACATTAAATTAAGAAGGTGACATCAATAAATCATTTATGTATAATATTAACATATCAATCACATGGATAATAATAATTGATTTCTCAATGAATGGAATAAAAAATTAAATAAAATCATGATCTTACTCTTAATGAATCATTACCTAAAATCATGAATCTTAACTCAAGGACTTATGCTATTATATCATTCAAACGTTCTAGTCCATGTTCTAATATATATTCATTTTATCGATCATTATACACATATAAACAATCATTCTTGTTTGTATCATAATGCATATCCATCCATAGAGTTCATATATATATATCACTTGGTACAACACATTCATATAAATTTCTATGTAATTTCTCATATGCTTAATCAATAATATAATTAAAAATCTATATTCACTATAAATTAATAAATACATGTATTTAATGAAAATTATATAATATTAATACCGCCCTAGTGAATAAAATCACAATCTTATTAATAGTAATATAAATGACCCAATATGTTTTATTCTTAAATAGACATCAAAATATTAAAATGAAAAATATATCAATTATATAAAATTATTAGGATTCAATGAAAAAAAATTTAAAGGGTAATGATAAAGGACATAACTTCATTGAACATTGATTATTCCTTTTAAAAAATGATGTATAAAACAGAAATCATAAATTGATGAAATAATAGAAGAAAATCATCATAAATTTTGCAATGGAGTTGATAAAATTATTTTGATAATTATATTATGAAATTTAAATAAATTATTTAAATAAAATTACGTTTATCATTTTTAACATTATATTAAAAAATAAATTTACAAATCATTTGAAGAATTATTTGAAATATTTTTTCAAATAAATATATTTTCATTCTGATATAATATCTCAATATGAAAAATATCAATGAATTCTATTTTATTTAAAAAAATTAATCATTTAGGGAAATATTAACAGAAAATAATGAACATGGAGGTCCGATAATGTAACCACATATTACATTTAAAATTGGACATTACATTCATACTTGTGTGAAGTGACAAATATTAATTTTATAGAAAAATATTTTTTTTATCATTTTAATGCTTTTTTATTAAAATAAAATATATAAGAAAAATACCATTACTGATAATTATGTTTTTCATATAAAACAATTATATTCGTTTTTATCACATATTGATATGGAAAAGAAGGACTCGTTACCAAAATAATTGATATAGGATGCATTTTTCCTGTAAACAATAGATATGTTTTTTAAATTGAAAAAGAAAAGAAATGTTCGATGGAATCATGTAATCCCTATAAATCACTAGATGATAAGAATATAGATGAAAAATAAATAATTAATTCCATATAATTCCTCAAAAAAATTTCAAAATGATCAATTTAAATAAAAGTTGGATTGTTTAACAACCCCTTACATATTTAATAAATTTTCTATACAAATATATTAAAATATAAAAAATTAATTGAAACATTAAATTACATGAAATAATTTTAATTTATGATATAGGATTTCAATGGGGAAATATATACTATACAAAAAATAAGTTATGTTCATAATATAAAATATGTCTCCAAGGTGTAGAATTAAGAATAAAAATTATTATATTTCATTATTCCATTATCAAATACATTATATCCCCTAAATTAATAAATTTTAATTTATCACATAAATATTTTATATCCATTTTAATATATACATTATTTCTTATGGTATATTTATAATGATTTGTTTTCCATTCAGTGCATATTACATTCTTACGTCATCCACTCAGGGTTGTAATACCAATTTAACAAAAACTACATTGGTAAATTTATCCTGGATAAATATTTTACGAAATTGTTCATAGTAAATTTTTTTTACAATTTAATGGTTTTCTTTTTTACTCATTTTATACATGTTTTATAACAATCCATGAATGGTTTTAGTATCTAATTGAAGTTTATTATTAATGGATGTATTAATTTAAACATATAGAGGACAATGTTTTCATTTTCTAGATGGTTATAAATGGATGAGTATAATAAAGTATTAAACATAATATAACTATATTAATGTCATCAATATGATATATATTAACTAAATATATCATTATGATCATCCATGCAATAGCAAAACTAAAATTAATAACATCGCTTTGTAGAGGTGGTAATCCACACGTATGCGTGGGTGATGTTCTAATTATATAATTAATTATAGGTTTGGAAGATAGAAAATATTTTATCATTAAATAATAATATTTATATTATAAGAATAACATATATTTAATAAGTCCATATTTATTTCCCTCTATGTATGGTGGTAATGAAAAATAAAATTTCTCACATCATGGAGATAGTTGTTGTTACATATTAAAAAAGAAGTGTTTTTTATTTTACATTATTTGAAAAAATGTTAAAAAATTATTGTTAAATTAATATAAGAACAATTATATGTCATATATTTGATGATTTATTTATTATAATATGATTTTAAAATATTATATAGACGTTTAATACGAAATAAATCAAATGGAGTGAATTATGATATTATCTATTCTTGGGGAATCCCTCTTCTTATTACACTATAAACATTCCTACAATGTTATTTTTGGGAAAAAAGTTTTATAAGTATGAGGGTAATATATTTTAAGAGGTATCGATTGAGATAAATTGATAAATAATTGTATAGAATATAGGGGAGGAGACAACCTTTTCTAAGTGAGGTGGGTGAACAGTTTGTGAATACTTGAATAATTATTATACATTTTTTTTCATACACTTGTAACATGGGTCTATATTTTCAAAGTTTGTCATAGAATAAATATAAGTTGTAAATAAATCCAACCAACCGGTTATTAATTTTTTTCTAGTGTTTTTAAATCACTTAAGATAACATTATAAATAAAATATTAATAAAAATAATTTTTTGACACTGAATGTAATTTGAATTTAATGGAATACATATAATGGTCCATTTATAACATGTAATTCCATAATTAATCAATAATATAACTACTTTAATGTTTTAAAATACATTTACATTATTTCAATGCAAATTGTAGTGTTTTTTCATTAGTGATGCGTATTAGTACATGGTTATCATTCCATGAGCAAAAAATAAAATTAAACTACTGTAAAAAATTATTATTAATATTTATATTTACCATTTTAACCTATAATTACATATTTTTTAACATATTAAAACATATTTTATGTATGTATTGAAATAGAAGGCCAATTTTTATTTAAAATTTAAAATATATATAAAGAACATTATCATTGTTAGATAATTCCAAATAACAACATTTTCAAATATATGGTGTGTTCTATTGACATAAACTCATAAATTTTAATAATGTTAGGTTGATTACATATTTTTCCCCCATGTACCATAGTTTAATCCTTTTCTAATTAATTTTATTATTTTCAATGGTCAATATATTTTACTATTATTCACATTTTTTAAGAAAAAAAATTAAAATATACCATTTAAATTAACTTAAGAACGATGATTCAAAATTATTGAATATATATTCTATAATTTTACTTGCAAAATAATTATAAATTAATATTAATATGTATTATCAATATACAATGAAAAAAATATTTTTTTTAAAAAATAAACATTTTAACATTTAAACGAGTTTATACCAATAGAATGTAAAATGATTATTCCAATTGAATTTTTTACATTATTTTAAATCAAAGTATAGTAATTTTATTTTAAAACAAAAACCAAATTTAATGAAAATTTTTGACATTTTTAATAAGATATTTTAATTAATATAGGTTTTAATTTAATTAAAACAATTACTACTATTTTCAAATTATAATGTAATGATTAATATGATTAACATAAAAATTTTAAATGTTTTATATATTTTCACATATATATATATATATATATTTCAATATAAATGTTATTACACAATTTTATCTCGATTTTATTTCCTTCTTATTTCATAAACGTTATAGTACTTATAAAATCTTTATTTTTTCACAATTTTCCAAAAAATATTTCATTTCTAAAAAATAATAAAAATCATACAAAACTAATTTGACTATGCGAAAGAAATAAAAATTAATTTTTAAATAAATAAAATTAATTTAATTAATAAATATTTGTTTTTTATTAAAATAAATAAATATAAATATTTCATAGAAATACATCTTTTTTATGTATTAAATATTCATAAAATTGTGTAATGTCATTTTTATCCTTTATATTTGGAATGTATTTTCAAATATAATATCAATAAATTTTTATTAAGAAATCATTTTAATATATATTTTATAATGAGATTAATCCTACTAATATCCACCATTATAACATCTGGATTGTATCTTTAATATTTAAATAATAAAATTTCTATACTATATCACAATACATTTATGATCAATGTTGTTTGACTCACAATATATCTTATATATTATCCGAAAACTAATAATTATGGGAATAATATTCTATCCTCCTTATGGAAATTTCAATTTAAATAATTTTTAATCTATCTTGACATAATAGAATATTTTATTGTGAATACTAATTTCTTGGTTATGTGTAGGTAACTTCTTATTTCATATAAAAATAATTTTAAAAAATATTTGTAACATAATAGAACCATTACTTTTGATTGTTTTTCAAGAATTATACCTTGATAATTATGCGATACATTCCACAACAATATTTATAATCATATGTTTAATGAGTTTTATTAAAAATAAGAAAATATAATTACTTAATATTATTTCATTCTGCATGATATATTTTATCTTTCTAAGTGCTTTAGTTGGATTCATACATTTAATCCATATGAGTTTTTAATTGATTAATGGATAATATGAATTCATCATCTTTAAAGCACTAAAATAAATTCATGAGGAATAATGACATCACATATATAATGGTGTTATTATATTCATGAAATATCTTATGAACATTAATTCCCATTTTTTTCAATTTACTAGGACTATATTTGTTTTCCTTAGTAAAAAGAATATTGAAAAAATTAAATCATCTAATAATGGAGTAATATTTTAATATCGAAACCTCAATAATAACACAAAATTTATAATATTCTAGACTGATATTTAATAATTGATAATAATATATTAAAAACAATTACTATAATTTCCCTTTATTCAAATACGATACTAAACATGAATTTTTTTTCAATTGTGAGTGTAAACATTATCCTGGAAAAAACAAAAAATATCTTATCATTAGAGATAATTTTTTTATGAAAATAAATATTATAAAACCATGATTCTCACATTTTAAATTTATCATGTAATTATTTTACATTATTTGTTATAAATATATAACATGTTATTATCATTATCTTTGTACCATTCATAGTATTCAAATATAATAGTAATGAAATTATCAAATAAATTGCTGATTATTTGTAAAGTTGTTTAAAATTATCCAATTCTCTTTATATATGAGGAACATTTTATAAGTGTCTTCTTTCATATATTTCAATTCATGAACCATCATTTCATTATGAACAAACAAAAAACATATCGTTACATATATACATTTTCCTGGATGTTTATTTCTAAAATTTTCAAATATTTGATGTTTCAAATATCTATTAATTCATTTTCATAATATTAACCATTTCATTTTTGTTAGTCCTCTTCTTATTCAAATTATTTGTTTGAAATAAAATAGATTTTGAATTATTTTTCAATCATAATATAATTTGATACCATAATATTATATAGTTTAAATTATTTTGAAACCAATACCCTTTAAATGATAGTCTTAATCCCATTAATGAAAAAATCTATATTAAATTTTCCATTACATATATATCATGAAATGTGCATTAATAATACTTTAATGTAACAAAAATACTCCAAACCACATTCATCTTATTGAATTATAAATTCTTAAAATTTATTTCTATATCAGATCATTGTACTAGAGTAAAATTATTATCAAAGAATATCAATATTAATTATTATTAATTCTATACTTTCTATCCCATGATCCTACATAATTATTTATATTAGTAAAAATCTCTATTCCAAATCTCTATTTAATAAATATACATACAGAAAAAAATTTCCTTTTTTAGTTCATAAATATAGAAATATATTTTAATGGTATATTACCAATTTCTTGGATACAAATATGTTAATAGTTCTATTAAAAAATTATGGTTTCGTCAACATAAAAATGTCAAGAATAACTTCACCTGGTGGTGATGATCTAGGTTTCTACAAATGATCACATTTATAAATCATAACTAGATACAATTTTCCAAATATATTTCTATTATTTTCTATTAAAACAATATCCTTGTTAATTTTATTTTTTAGGGAATATATTCATTGTCCATTGGTATTGATATGATTTTCGTTTCATATAACTGGATCCATATCTAGGTAATGTAACAAACTTATTTTGCTGATAATCATTACAAATATTAATCCAAGGAAGGAAACCTACGAAGGTAACAATTCCCAAATATTCTAATGGAGTATCTAAATTACCATACAATATATGTCATTCAAAATTCAATTTTATAATAAGGGTCCTACTAAACATACACTAAAAGAAAAAATTAAAACACATAATCCAATAACCTAGAGTCGATTTTCATAGTATTATATTGGTTTAATAACATTGTGATTATATAAGCAATCATCGATTAGTTTAGCAATCTTGGAAAAATTGGGTGACATATATATATGAATTCCAAAATAAATTGGATATTAAAAAAAGATATTTAATTTTTTCCCCCATTTTATATAAATCAAATATCACTTATTTATATAGTAGTTAGGGAAAAACAATGGATTGAGATATTCCATTCAGTAATGGTATCATTTAATTAAATCAATCAGGAAAATATATTCTATAATCAATAAGGTGGGGTGATTAATAAATGTACATTCCATTTAATTAAAAACATGATCTCAAAATACATTTATTTATAATATAAGCATTGATATTATATGTATAATAATGGTAAATTTATAGTGAAATAAACATTTAATATTGGAAATTCATGATCATACAATTAATGACTAATTAAATGACATAATGGATCCTACCATAATTTCTATGTGTATAGAATCAATATGTGCATATTCCTAGAAATTGTGTGATCACTTGGAGTTTTACAAATGAAATTATTCTTTCAAATAAAAATTTTCATTATTAAGAAATGTAGTTATACAAAATATATGAATTAGTTTGGTTATTTTTTATATTTATATGTTATATCATATGAAATGTAAAACACTATTACATATTATAACTATAGAAACAATATCGATAAAAATATGGAAATTATGATTAGTGTATATTATGTGTCATGGTAAAATCTATATAACATTACTTAAAGATGTGATGGACTCAACCAGAGGGATCGTACAATATAAAGCAAAATTTTCATATCATTTGAGAGAGATGTAATATATGTAATTTTCCCTTAACCATTCCCAATGTTATATTCCATATCAAAATATTTATAAATACCTTTTACAGTATATGTTCATTACTGTAATGATCATCACCAAAACATTGTTCACTATACCAACCCAATAAAGTGTCACTGTGGAAAACAATATTATTATGGAGAAAAATGGTTTAATAAGTTGGTATATATCAAGATCCTAAGAAAATTATTTTTTATATTATTATTTTATATAACTAAATATTTTATTTATCATATTTTTCATGACATTTTGAACGATTGTATAATAATTTTGAAATAAAATTGATATTGATGTGATAAAAAAGAAATTATCTATTGGGGGAATATATATTTTCAATCATGAATCCTATTTTATTGGATCAAATTGTTTTTGATTTATATCTTTTTAATATAAATTATTATTTTATAGTATTTATATAAAAATAATATATAATATAATTTATGATGTCAAATGTAAATTTTGTGTGGGTCATAAAATGTTATCATCATAAAAAAGGTATTTTTTAATAGAGATTTATTTTTTAAAATATTATAATTTTTATATTTAGTTAACTAAATTGATAAAATAAATATTATTTTTAGATTATCACGATGAAATTATTAGACAATACATTTTTCGAAATTTTAAAAGGTAAATGAATTTTTTTTGAAAAAATTAAATTATTTGTAAATATCCACCTTGTATTTTGACATTGTAAATGACCAAATTAATTAAATAAAAACAATAAATAGTGTCAATGATTTATAATTTGGTGCCCCATTAAAATTATATATGTTTATGTTTTCTTATTTTTTTAAACCATAATAAATCTAAAACAACTATATTATATTTGTTTCTATTTACAGCTGTATACACATGATTCACTTCCACCTCACCAAGGTTATTATTTCAATGTGTTATGCTTTTACCATTAAAAAATATTTATAACCACTCATATTTGGAAAAAAAATCGATAAAATCACTGGGAGTGTATTTTTTTATTATAGAATAATATGGATTGAAAAAACTATGTTTATAAATTATAATGAATTCCAATCTATTTTCAATTTATACCCAACCCCCTTCATATTCACTTAAAAACATTAAGAATGGGGTTTCTCTTTCTTTCCCACTATATATCACTCAAAATGTGTTACCAAGAACTAATGATACTTCTCCCATGAATCTAGATGCTCCATCTCATTGAAATTGATCCTCACCTTGCCTAAATTATTCAAGAACATTATTTTTATAATAACTTTTAATTTAAAACATTGTGTTTTGGGAAATAGTTTCACTCATACCAGTTAATTTATTTTTTATTTTAAATTGATCATAAATCCCATTAACTATCATTAAATCCTTAAATGGATAATTATATACCCTCGTTATGTTACTGAAATTACTATATGATTTTCCATATGAAACATTTGTCTTTAGAATACACATTCTATTTCATGTCAGTGATATTATCCAAGATATAACTACAATTAATTTATATTTTAATTAAACTTATGTAACTACAACTATATAATAATGTTATGAGTAGTTATGAAAGATATTTTTATGTTTTATGATCTATGTAGAAGGCATGTAAATGCACATGTTATGAATGTTACATGTTTTATTAAATTTATATATCCCTCCAATTAATTTGGATAATTTTTAATCATATGAGATACAATTTTTGGAACCCATGAGGTTATTCTAAGCACACTAAATTATTATTTTTTGGATGTTATACATTATATTTGTTTATAATGTTGTTTTTTTCTCACATTCCAATGTTTCCTTCTGTTACCTTATTATATCATTCTTTAATGATCATGATTGTGATTAACAACCCCATTATGTTACCTTGATATAACACTTTACCCACATATAATTCTTTACATTATTCTACAATTTTATTATTCGTTTATAATTATTTATATCCCACCACTCTCTTACGTATGTCATCGGGTTTTCCCATACAGTTTTATAAGAGAAATGAAATTTTAATGGCATGATATCACAGTTTCTAAAATTTGATTTTATACCCATGTTTTAATATAACATAATATGTAAATAATTTAATAAATACAAAATGAATCATTATTTTTTTGGATTTAATTATGTATACCATTAAGAAATAAATCATGAATTTATGTGTGTTAAAATATTAGATGGTTTGTTATGAAAATATATTTATTTTGTTTTATTATCAAATAATATTATGAAACCCATGGGGATAATAAAAAATAACAGAAATCAACTCTAAATTTTTGTAACATATAGATTAAGTGAATTTAAATAACATATATCTATATTTGGTTTAAACTTGTTAATTTAGTTGTAGCATAGTTTTACCCATGGGTAATAACATTGAAATTGGAGTTCTATGATTGAATCTATTTCCATACAGTTAACCAAAAATTGGACGTAATGCATAACATGTTTTACACTTCTTCAAGATAGGACATGGTAAATTCAAGTTCCGCATGGTAACCATTATTAAGGGAACAAGAATGTATATAAAATTTATGTTAGGGAATAATTCGTGGATAATTTATATTGAAACCTATACATTATATGTGTTTAAAATATGTTTCAATTTTCATTTTTATATTTAACTTTAATTTTTTCCATTTTTTTATATAATATTTCAAAAATTACCATTTATTATTTTCTGCTAATTCTATTCAATGTATGGATACAAGAGATAGTATGTAATCAACCATTGTATGGGGAAATGTGATGACTACTCAAATGTGTTGTACAACCGGATGAATTTGAGATTCATTATCATTTTAACCAAAAATTATCAAATTTTTCACATATTGAATAGAAAAATAATTCCATATGAATAACCATATACCTATAATAAATATAAATATATATTTGAGGTTTTATGAGATATTGGTCCCAAAAAATTAATGGATCTTATGATTAATTAATACATGAATAAAAGACTAGCTCCACTAAAAATACATTCTCTATCTTTTTATTTTAATTAAATTAGATGTTTTTAATGGTTTTTATGATATAATGGGATAAGATGATAAATGGTGGATGTAAATTGAAAATTGAAGCTAGAGGTGGAGGTAAAATTGAAGGAGTGGAACATGCTTTTTTGTTTTTTTTCAATTTATACCTTCCTCTCACTATCAAACAGAAAATAGAGTGTTATTTATATAGCCTCGAGGAAATGGACATTGAATCACTCAGGAAATATGATGTGAACTTCACAAGACATTCAGGATATTCTACCATATTTGTTTTGACCCCAAATGTAAAGATGACCAAATCACTTATGGTGTAATGTAGATTCCATAAAAATACACTGTGATTCATGTATTTCATAGTTATAATGAAATCATATTATTTTCACTCAATATTGAAACAGAGAACATGGAATCCTGAGGGTATCATTGTCCTAGAGATAGGATGTTTATGATATATTTTATTTCTGATGATTTTATGGAGAAATATCATAGGGGACTACAATTCCAACATACAACAATTCATAATTTTACAAAGAAGCGCCCCAAGAAATTCATCATGGGTAAAAAGATTTTACATATGTACGAGAATGAAGTTTACATAGATACTAATTACTGAATAGTGAAATCCACCAATGTGATGGATGAATGAAATTAACTTGTCAACCATATTCCAAATGTTCAATACATTAAAAATAAAAAATAAGGAAACTATACAAATCATTTAACCAAGACAAGGGTTGTTGAATGAAATTGGTGAAAAAACTTATAATCGATAAAGAGTAGTTGTAAAATTATTAATTTCCAACTACTAAGGAGGATCATGAAAAATATGTGGTGATATGTTCACTTGATATTCATAAAATTTTAGAAAATGTAATATATGATTCAGGTTCTCTTAATTTTTATACATCACACATGTTTAGTGTGACTTTTAAAACACCACTTCAATGAATGGAATTTTGTATATCATTGAGGATAGAAAATTGGTCACCTATTTTTTTGTAATAATAAAAATCATACCCTAATATAATATATTGGCATTATTTCCTAGAAACACCTATGACGGCCCCATTACAAAAAATTCGATGATATTCTGGGATTGAATAATCTTTCATTACATATAAGAGAAAGAAATAAATGACATAATAACGAAGCTACATCTGATCCAATAAATATTCATTGTGAATAACTAATATTCTTTGGTTTTCAAATCTCATGCATGTGTATAATTTTATTTTTGGAATGTGTATCTAGTTTAAATTAATATGAACAAGTAAATGATCACTTGTAGTGACATGCCCATTGTATTCTATTAAATTTGGTTTTCCTAATGAATTTCATGGCCTTTCTCTTAGGTAATATGTTGTATTATTAATCGATCAAATACCTAGAACATTTAAACTATTTATGAATCTATATAGAATATACATTACCAAACATCAAGTGGTATACAAGAAAAAATTAGAATCTAGAAATGGGACGATATTACCAAATATATTAATGTGCGGTCCACTAATCCTTTTTTATAAAGATTTATTAGATAATGATCCTCTATATTGATATCTTTAGGAAAATAAGATTAATATAATGAACAAGTTTCATCTTATATGGACATATGAATTATTCAATTAGATATGTGGATCCAAATAATTATCCAAGGTGGTACTTTGGTCTATATATTATCATGTAATAGTTATGAAGGGGGATATCTCGAAGATTACATTTCAATAATTTTATGTGAACTATGTGTTAATATTGATTCCTTTATTTATCCCTAATTCTCTTTTTATAGTTTTGGATTTAATTAATATTATATTCTGGGATTACATCAATAAAATTTTTATATTATTTATAGATGATATAATTATCTAATCCAATAACAATGAGGAATATGGGGAACATTCTTATATTATATTGATATCCTTATAGAATAAAATGTTTAATGAAAATGATAAATAATTATTTTTTTGCGATATATAAAGTAACATTCGTGGGTAATTATATCACAAAAATTAGAATATCTAAAGATTCATTAAAGAGAGTCAACATAAGGACGAACATACTTACAATTTTTTATGAAAATACCTTGTTTTATTATATTTCCATGCAAATATCATCAATTTGAGAGAAATTTATGATGATTTTAAATTCCAATAACTATGATAACATGAGATGACATTCTTATTTCTCAAAAATTTAAAAATTGAATATGAACTAATATAGTTAAAATAGATGATAATCACAAAAAAGTAGTAATTTCACCAAATAATATGAATGAATTTATGATTTTTATTGATGTGGTAAAAATTGATTAAGTTGGTACTCAACAAAGATTAAAATTCAATAGTCCATAAATCCCGGTAATTAATGTTCCATGAGGATATCTAACCAATAGATTGTATGGAATTGGGTTCACTTATCTATGTATTGATAATTTGATGACATTATATATATAAATATGTATGGAATATATAAATATCATAAAATACTCATGTATATATTCACTATAATGGAGATCAATATGTTAATATAGTGGTGGTGATATCTGATCATGGATTATCCATTTCCGTCATTGGTAGGGGATAACTGGCATATGAAAAGGGTATAAAATAACCTTATACCCTATCTATAATAACAATAGAAATGGATAGAATATTATATGAAAATTGGAATAAATAAATTATCCAAATATTTCCATTATTATAAAACTTCTCATCCATTTATTCGTAAGTGGTTCAAAAAGGCCTAAAAAATTACGAGTTTTTACAAAAAAATATAGAAGATATCACAATTTATTTTTTTAAGTATGGATTTATATGGTTTAGAACCGAAATATGTTCCCTACAAAATCTATAACGAAATAATGATATTTTATATTATTCACATACCTCATACTCCTATATTAATCATTGTATCACTAAGATATGACGATATCTAATGCATAGATTCTATAGTGATAACATTGACATGAATATTTCAAAATTTGAATCTCCATGTGGAGTATAATGACATGCTAAGGATGAATGAAACCAGTATATTTGTATGATTAAATCATCATACATACCAGTGTAGAAATTGGAAAACATAACTATGTTTTTCATTGTAGGACCCCATAATACTTCTAGTGGAATAAACTTCATCTAGTCGGTAGTCAATTTACATATAGATTGAGGGAATTTAATTTCTATGAATGGATATTTCTCTATTACACAACTCTCTATGATATACATCACATACATTGTAAGAAAAAATTAATTGATAATACAAATTTCATCTAATATATTTTTGACGGATACCATGAGGTTCTAGTGATTCCATTACAATCTATTGGACAAAGAGTTGAGTTTTAGTACTAATTCACACCATCATACTAATGGTTTGTCTGAGGGGACCATTCATAGTACATATGATCATATAAGATCATGATAAATGAATTTAAAAGGATGTTGGGATAAAATCATTCCCTACATTATTTATCATAAAATAAATTTTCCATTATATATTTTTAAATTAACCTTATGAGGCTCTATATTGGAATAATTGTTAGACTATAAATTGTAAGGATGTTGTAGGAGAGTTGAAGTTGAAGTGACCTGATATTATCTAGGATATGAAAAAGATGGTAAAATAAATTTTTTATCATATCTAACTTGAAAAATGTTGATATAAGAGATACAATTATAATCAATGATGGGATCTAGAGTTTGAGGTTAGATGTAATGTTTTCCTTCATATACCAATATAGAATAAATTCATGACATTTATGAAGAGGGAATTCTTAGTTCAAAGATACATCATCCCATATGAGATTATTAATATCATTACTGTTGTGGGTTCCCCACAAGCACACTTAACTAACATATATCATGAATATTGTTGTTTCTATATATCCCTATTGAGGAAATACGTACCTGACCCAACCATATAAAGAATAAAAATATAATAGTCTTAAAGTATGATATATCAAATGAGTTGTATCCGGTGAAGATCTTAGATCAAAGAGAATAATTTATATGAAACAGGATAAATAACATAGTCATGTTATCGTGGAAGAATGAAAAGTTTGATAAATAATCAAGTGTACTGGAAAAAGGAATTAAATTGATTTTCTATCATCTATTTTAGTTTTGGATGTAAAATTTCATTTGAAAATTTTATGAATCGGAGAACAATGTCACAACCTGATGTTTTATTCATGTCATTACCTTTTCAAATGAATAAATTATTTATTAATAAATTATAATATAGAAAACATATACAATAATTTTTTCATTTTTTTAATATATGTTATATACACTCGTATTTAATAATTATTATGTGTCAAAAAATTGATAATGTATTTATTATGAAGTGACCATTTTGTAAATTATAAATTAAGGGTTTTTAAAGAATCCAAATTAAGTATTTTAAATAACTGATAACCTCAATGGGTTGTATCATAAAAATGAAACACACCTATCAAACTTCCATGGGTGATGGTATCTATAGGATTTTCCCTTCAAAAATCCCATGTTTCTATTCAATAAATAATGATTGGGAAAGGTAATTTAAATGAGATATTCAAGCTTAATGACATCAAAACTCAAACCATGTTCACCGATCCACCCCAAGAAACATCACTATTTTACACCATACACTTAAAAAATATGGTGGTGTAAAAAGAATTTATGCATACATACTATAACAATATGAAATTTTATAATTCTATTATAAAAAAATAGTAACTTTATTTATCTATTTTTTGTACATTTTAAATTACAGCATAATGAGTTTAATAAAAATTAGAGTTTAATATAATGCGATAGAAATTATATTATTATAAAATATATATTTTCAATCAAGAACTTCATTTTGAATATTTAAGGTAGCATTAAAATGAATTTTATTTTAATAAATTATTTATATTGAAAATATTAATTTAAATGTTATATATAATATAATTAAATGTATCCAAATTAATATTTTATGTGATATAATAATTTAACATATTAAATTTTTATATTTTTATATAAATTTCGCTATTAAATTTCATAACATAAAATTAAAAATTTAGGGAATGAATATAGATTATAAAAATTTAATTTTATAGATCATCATGTTGAAGTTTTCAAATAGTTTGGTTTTCATTATTTTTAGAGAAAATGGATTTTTTTTGTTAAAAATAAAATATAATGTAATAATAAAGTATGTATTATGACCTAATAGAATCCAAAAAGTGACTTAATAAATACTATAAAAATTATCCTAGATTTAAATTATTTCCCCTTTTATTATATTATATTTTTGATGCCATTTGATTAAATTTAAAACAGTTAATGAATCCACAAAAAACTATATTCACATTTCATGGTTTTAAAATTAATTCATTATGAACATGACTCACATCCACATAAAAAAGTATATTATATTAATTGTTTAGGTTTTTAAAATTTTCGAATAATTAAAACTAATCTTCATTGAAAAAATCTTGTCCAAAAATATTAGTATAGATTTTGGTTCTGATTATTTTCTCATGTAGAGTCCAATACATTTTTTTGGAAGTAAAAATATAATTTACCAATATTTTTCTATAAAACACAACCAAAGACACATCAATCTCATATAAAATACGTATTAAGAATCAAATTACTCTATTTTCCCTCTCTATATCCCCCACAATGTTTTAAATGATCTTAAAAATATTTTACAATTCTTTTATAAGTTCTCTCTTAATATAATGTATCCTCTACTTATATTCATTATTAAAGAATATTATTCATATTATTCTATATTATTTCAAATTTTTTAAAAGGGAATATGTTTTTACACATACATATTATTTTTCATATGATTTCCATGTTATTTTATACTCATTTCACCCTCATTAAAAATTTTCATGAATCTTCAGGTACCCAATTTATGTAGCCAAAATAACCCTTAAATTTACTATACTAATCATTATTATAGTAAATAACCACATTAAATTCAACTAAATTGAATTCATCTGTATATAATTTCCCTTAATTGATTGGGTAATTTCATTTATTTAACTCATGAATCAAAATATTGTGATTAAAGGTGATTAAAGACATTGTTTTGTGGGATAATCTATGTAGAACATTTTACATATGCATGATATGAATGTGGTGAGTGCGATCAAAATTATATAACCCTCTAATGAATTGCATTATAATTTTATCTCACGGTATACCATTAATGGTGCATGTGTTTTTATCATAGGATCATAATTTCATTATGTGTTAGTGGTTAGAACGTAGATATGTTTATGTTGACATTTTATGATGTGTCCATATTCCCATTTTCGTTTTTTATCATATTATATGATAATTTAATGTTCAAATTTTATTATTCCCACCCCTCTTCTATTATATATATATATCCCTATAGACACTTATGTGTTATATTACCTAATTCATTGAACCAAATATTATAATCCAATGATTTATAGATCACCCATATCTTATGTATTTCCTCAATTTATTCAATATAGTTTTAGAAGAACAGTGGAGTTTTATGTTCTTGTGTAGAGTTTTTAAATAATGATATTGTTCATGTTTTTCATGTTAATGTGATATATAAGTAAGTTATAATGCACACTAGGACTAATCAACTTTTGAGATTTAATTTTGTATACCATAATGTTGTAAATCATTAATATGAGTCTATTAAAAAATGGGTTATCATATATTGTAAATTTATAGGCCAATATATAGTAAGAAATAACTATTTATTTTGTATCATTAAATCAAATAATAGATATATGTGATATATATATAACTAGTAGAGACATTTAAATTTCATTTTCAAATTAATTTCTCAAATTAAAAATCACTAATATATTACAAAATAAATATGCCTTATTAGACAATAAATGTCAACATTGAATTAAAATATTGAAATTTAATACATCCCCATAGTATCAAATATAGATATTTATAAGATTAATTTAAAAAAGATCATTTATAGAAATGTTATATTGTTAATAATATATTTAAATTATAATTATATCTATGATAAAAAAGAATGTAGATATAATTTCATAACATACATTATCAATGATAAATAATATTTAATTTATGTGGAAATATGATTTCTTGTCAATTAAATGATATATAGACAATATATTTTTATTGTTAGATGTGGGGAAGTCAATTAATCCAAAAAAAGGATTTTATGTAATGAAATTTCAGAGATATAGAATAAAAATGATGTGAAACTTTCAAAATTAAAATCTATAAATATATTTTTATATCTAAAAATGATTTTATTAATAATTTCCATAATTAAAATTTAATAATAATTTTACAAAATTATGTTTTATCTTTCTAAAAATAATTCACACTGATTTTTTTATAACAAGTAAAAATTTAAATAAATAAAAAAATATTATTTTAGTTTAAAAACCATAAAAAAAGTTTAATGAAGTTAAACCCAAAATAATAATAATTTTGATAGGAAAAACATTCTTGTTGTGTAAATTAAAAAGAATATTCACATAATAGTATTCTAAAAATTTAAAAATTATTATTTAAAATCACATTATAGATTTTTTTTGTCAAAAAATTAAATATATTTTAAAAGATTGTTAAAAAATTATTTTCAAAATTAATCAAAATAAATACAAAAAAATCCTTATTTTTCTGAATAATATATTTATTTAATAAATTGTTCAATGGCTAATAAAATAAAAATACAGTCGATTACTCTTATAAAAAAATCTTTCAGTTATTTTTATTATCAATTATATGGAAAATGTTTTAATACATAGAATCCCTTGAAATTACTAGAGTAGTATAAAATATATTTTGTATATGGAAGTGCGATTTTGGGAAAAATCCCTCATGGAATCTTTATAGTGTTTTGAGTTTGATTGTTTTATTGAAAATGTAGGATTCCAAGGAATTATATGGAGGTATAGAGATATTTTTTACTATGAATGTTGAATGAGATCCATGAGAATATAATAGAATCACTAAATGAGGTAAATAAAATTTGTAACATTATTTGAACTCATTTCCAAGTTTCTACCCATTGTTTTGGGTAAAAAATTTGGAGGTTGGATCAAGATTCATAGAAGATTTATTTTAATGAAGGACTGGTAAAAATATGGCAAGGTTATGAGATTAAAAAAAAACTCTGTTTTAAAAAGGGGTTTCAGGATGGTTCAGATCATAATGAATGAGCACTATGAATGCATGAAGAGATGATGATAACATTAGAGACTATGAGATTCTTCACGAATTAAAAATTACCTAGGATCTTCATGAAGACCGAAATAATTGTCAATGAAATGGGAGAACTTCATAAAATTGTGATATATTAGAGAGAATATTCTATAATAGTATAATACAGCTTTAAATAGGCCTCTTCAATATCATAAAAGTATTGAAACTTAACAATGATTATAAGTATGTAGATTCATGAATGTGGTTCAAATAGGTTTTCCTTATGAAAATGAGCATTAAGGAAGGCGGTTCATGAAGAATACATAATAAGATTAAAATATGTAGAAATTGTAAAATTGTGGATGGTTGAGAATGTTATTAAAATCAGTTCGAAGGAGATGTTTTTTTTGAAGGCTATGTAAGCATCATAAAAGTAAGGTGTTTCATGAATGTTGAGTGACATTCATGAATGGAGGATTCCTATTTAAAGAAACATTATATTCATTAATCATGTGAGCATCACGTGGGTATGGAGTATAAAAAATTATTATGAATGAGAATACACATTAAATTGTTGGTAAGTTGGTATTAATGAATTTTATGATAGTGGGACATCAAAATTGAATCGACGTATAACATAGGTTGTATTAATTAGTGATAATGAATGTAACCAAACATCTAGAAATGTGGATTATTCCCTTCTAATAGAATATATAAAAGGATGAAGAAGATGTTTTTGTGTTCCATGGTAAGTGAGATAGGAAAAGAGATTTAGGGTGTAACCACGGTGAAAGTAGTGAGATGATCCTAAACATTGTAATGGCAGTGAGACTAGGAATAGAAGTGATATTTCCTGATGGTTTTAGTTTTTCAGTAATCCTTAGTGAATTTCTTAAACGGGCACATTGTTACTGTATTCTACGTTGAAAAATCCCAATTAGGGTGATCTAAGTAAAATTTTTGAATCGTTTTCTTGTCTTTTTTTATTCATACTGTGCAATGGGAGAAAGAGAGAATAGAATTTTTCAATGAAACATGATCTGAAGGGGATGTTTTTTTTATTTTTTATACCTATATTGAAACCCACTATACGTTATTTTACATTTTAGGGATAAAAATATAAAATATAATCCTCCAAATATTTATAAAAAAATAAATAATCCAGATACGAGGTAGATTTTATGAAAAACACTTATAACATTAATAATATAATAATCAATCACTTTTAAGACAAATAATGTGAATTTAAAATTTTAATTCCAAGGATAAAAATGAATTCATGATATTATGTTTTTATTGATTATTAAAAACAACATATAATATAAATTATTAGCATAATATAAAATCATTCCAAATATAGACAACTTGTAATGAAAAAACCATACATCAGATTTCATCTCGGTTGAATTTGTCAAATCCTACAGACCAATCTATTTATATTTATTGAATTCATTATTAGTAAATATTTCCATCTTCATACGTAATTTTACATCCATTCTTGAATCATTGGTTCAATTAATTATGTAGTTCATTCTTAAATCGTCCACTTATTCTTTTTCATTCAATTTCTATAAAAAAGTGGGTATAATAAAAATGGTTAAATATATTATGTGTTGGAAAACAGATATGCATACAATATTTTTTTCATATATTTTTTCTCATTGATACCATCATTTTTTTTAATAATGAAGTATCATTGAGTTTATTTCATGAGAATATTTAGTTTCATAATTATTTAGCTTTTCGTGATTATAATATATATTTTTTATCAATATTATGGGATTAATGATTCTTTTGTATTATAATATGGATTTTTTGAAGTAATAAAAATTAGATATTCAGAATATTTTGTTTAAAACTAATGTTGGAAGCCAACCCACTAATTGAAAGACCACATTTGAGCTAAATGTTATGCATTGAAACATATCAATCCTGAAGGAAATACATGTTTGACTACCAAATGATTACCATGCACCTAACATAAGTAACATCAAATTGGTTTTAAAATCCTAATTTTGGAACTCTACATTTGGTTTCAACAACAAAATAGAAACCATAATTATTTAATGAAATATACACATACTTATACCTTTGCTAGTTTAATTATCGAAAAGATGAGAAATTTTAATATTTATTATATTTTGAATGCAACTTTATTATAGTAATTGTTTTGATAATGTGGCTAAAATAACATTTTATTATACTATAAAAATCATATTAACTCATTCATAATTCTATGGGAACCTATAACATTGAATTTTTGATTAATTGAAAAATTATAGTTTGATGTTTTTCAAAAAATCATGGATTATATGGGTGCCATTCAAAATAAGTTTTACATAAATTAAATATACCATCTTAAATAATTCAAAAAGGGATATATTAGTGTTTATTTTGATTTTTTCCATTGATCTATATCCCAATTTCATTTGATAAATATGAAATAATTTAAATAAAATTTATTCATATCTTCCTAGAAAAGAGTTTTTTTTAATTTATTTCAATTTCTACTAATTTTATAATGATCTTATTCTAAAATATGTTGAATATTTTCATGATTTTAGTTTAAATAAAATCTTATTATATCTATTACTCTGTATTCTTCATGATCCTATTGAGATTGAATTAATTTATACTACTAATTTACATGATTATTCTCAAAAAAATGTTTATAGACACTCCTTGAAGACAATACATTCTGTTAATTTAGTAATCTCACCTAATATATCTTCATATATCAATCAATTAATTTAGTTATAAATTATACCAATTAAAATTTATCTTTATATAACAATATTTCATGTATCTGAAAAATCATGTGTGGTGTGTTTTTTGGACTGAAGCTTGTCCTACTTAAAGACTACCAAAAACTTTTTTAAAAAGATACAATTTATTAAACTCAAATAGTGAGATACTATGGAGAAGGATCGATTAGTGGAATTAACGAAACTCGTAGATATAGTGTTAGTTGAGTGAAAAAGGAGATATTTATAAATAAAAAAGTTATAAAAATTTACTTTTCATCATATTTTAAAATTTTGACACATTGTTTTTTTAATGAAAGGATAACAGTTTCAGTTCAATCCTAAATAAGGATTGGTTATAAATTTATCATGTGTTTTAAAAGGTCACAATTTACCAAGTATTTTTGTTTAATCTTACTGTTGAAAAAAAAATTTGTATGACACATTCTCTTTTGATGATTTACATTAGCTCAGAAAATATTGAATAAAATTTCATGATAAAAAATATTTTTGGAGGATAATAATAAATAAGATATATCGATGATCAATCCTTCATATTCCTATAAACATAATTATGTTGGACCAACTCTCAAATTATTATATTTTTTAGGAATATTTTTTTTGAATATTTATTTAATGGTTTTCATTCCATATGAAATCATGAATGATGATATAGAAAATGTGGATACCAAAAAAGTAACTGAATATGATTTCATGTTTGGAGAGAGGAATGAAATAATATATAGACATATTCCAAATGAATCCATTCATGTTCTTAAATGAGATATAAATTAATAATTATGGAAACAAAATCCATTTCCAATGAAGGAACTAAAGTGTAATGAAATTCGAGTACAATACTGCCAAAATTAATGAATGATTATTTTAAAAAGTTTGATAATTATAGTACCGACAAAATGAAAGGAATTTTGAATTTAATTTTCAATTGTGTTACTGGTTTGGAAACACCTCTTCCAGAACATGGTAATGAATTATTATTTATAATATATTAACCTAAAAAATTATATATTATCTTAGCTATAATATAAAAATCATTTAAAAGAAATAACATTTTAAAATTTATGAGTTCTTAGGATTTATGAAGTGGAAAATAAATTTGAAACTGGTGATCACCAAATAATCATTATTGAAAATGGGGATCTCATATTTTCAATTTCCCAATGTGAAATGATGTCAATGGAAAGTATTGTAACATTAAATGATTCAAGATAATTCAATTCATGTGATGATATTTATCAATTATTAAGGTGATTAAAAAAATTGAAAAATGAATAAAAATTAGTAGAAACTATTAAATTAGTATATGAAATGTCATCATGGTCTGAAAGAAGTTTGATGCGATGAATGAAAGTGTCGATGTAATATTAAAACTAATTATACACATAATAAGTAATGAAGAAAAATAGAAAAGAAGGAAATATAAAATTTTAATGAATATGATTAATAAAAAAAGTAATGTAATATATGAATAACACATGGAGTATATATTAATATTCAATATGTTCCTTAGTTTTTGAATCTAAGAAATAGTAATAATGTTTAAAATATAATATGTGTTTTATAGATAAAATATATGAGGTACCATCTTACTATTATTTTGTTTTTATCTGAGAATTATGAAATATGGTTATATGAATAAATAAATATGTATTTCACCATAGTTGAATAAAAATATGAAATATTAAAGTGGAATATAAATTTCTCGAGAATATTCATAGTTATATCATATTTTAAAATGACATTACACTATTATATCAAACCAAATAGGGATAAAATTTTTAAAATAATATTCATCACGAGTCATTGTCAATGATAATAGAACTATATAATCATATGCTGATGTAGGACACTTTTAATTTTTTGTTTTTATTATTAAAACGATGAATATTATTTATATAATATTTATGAAAATAATATTTATTAATTTAAATATATAAAATAATAAGTATTAGTGAGAAACTGAAACTTTATGGAAATTATTATCTTTTATGTTAAAAAATAATATCATGATTAATATTCCTTTAATTTATTATACAATTAGAATTTATTATGACATTAATTGATTTATACATAATCCCAAAGTAAATATTGATCTAAATCATTATATTTAATTATTCTCATTTAATGTGGATTACGTATTTTCTTTGTAAAAATAAACTTATCGATTTTTATCAGTCATTTTATATTAATACAATAGTACCAAAAATAATTTGGGTACTATGAAAAATTCCTGTTTTATATTCTTGTATGTAAAATGGAACAAGAATAATATTTATATGTTTTATATGGATAATGACATTTAAAAATATAGGATTGGAGGGTTTTAAAAAATTCATAAAATCTCTAATGTTAAGGGATGTATATTTACATTCATAAAAAATTCTAAAAGAAATATTATTTGAGTTATTAAAGTTATAGATTCAAATTATATTCAAAATTTAATGGTTCTATAAGTTCTTGATTTTAAGTGTAATATAGAGTATTTAAAAATTTTGATGATAGTTTTATTATTATCTCCTCTAATGATGTTTGTTATGTCATTTAGAATAAACTATATATGATTAGAGAACATGGAATAGAAACAATTTATACTTTAGAACTTAGATCATTGTAAACATTAGATAGTAATTGATTAGTTTTGATTTTAATCAATCAAGAATATTATATAGAAGTATTGTTTCTAGAAATATATTTTCCCTCTCATCAATTTATAATTTGAATTTAATAACTAATCATCTTCATCAACAGGTTGATGAGGAAAGTCGTTGTGAAACATTTCTTATAGGTATGAAAAACATGACGTCATTAAAATCAATAAACAAATAATATATATATATATCTTTATGACATATAAAAATGTATTTTTATAACCCCTTAGAGTATAAATCAAACCTGGTATATTTATTTTCATTTATTTTTACAAATTTACAACATATTACCATGTTATGTTTTAAGAAAATATATTTATGTTTTTCTCAATATTTTACTTCGGTTTAAAAAAATGATTCTAAAATAATTCCATGGATAATTGATCAAGGAGGATAAAATTAGAATATATAATTCCATTATTTTTATCAAATATACGTAAATAAATCTATTTCTACTCTATAAAAACCTCAAAAAAATATTTAATGATGAAATAGAAAAATTCAACAAATGTCATTAACTTTATTAAATTACTATAGTATATCTACTTATATTTTGGAAACATGTATTAATATTGAATGTAATATTATGAATTTAATTTTAGTTATCACTCTACATAAAAAACATTATTGTTTATAGGAAAATCTTATTCTTAATGATACACTTAGTAATGATTTTGGAAGTATGGTTTTTATTCTAACTACTATTTAATATCATGGTATGTTTGATCCATGTGATGATAATGGAATAATTATTGGGTGTTATAATTCATAATAATCATAGAGTGTATTAAATAAAAATTCATTGATATTGTTGAGTAATCTATTCATGTGATGTGTAACATGACCCGATCTAACACACTCTCACGAGGAAAAATAAGATTGGTTATGAGACCTCATGAATGCCTCCTGGTATGACAGAGGTTATTGATTAATAGTGTGGGTGTGATAATTATAATTTGTAGAGTATACCCCTTATTATAAAGATCCATATAAGAATAAACTAATGATATAATCAAAAAAATAAACATATAGACATATCATAAGACAATAAGAAATGACAAATTAATAATATTATATATAATAAGGGGAAAATATATTTGTGTGATGGAATTTAACTAATGGGTCTCTAGAACAAATACTTGTAAAATTCATGGATATTCAAATAAATACTCAAAAGAACACAGTCCAGAATGCCACGTCCATCCAAAATCCAAACAAAAACCCATATATCAAACAAACAACCAACAATTGGATCATTTTCTCTTGTCCGGATATGCATGATCATAATTTTATTAGGTAACAAATAGAGGCCTGAATATGGGGTCAATATAAATCAATAGGTCGACATAAACTTATCAGAAGTAACCAAAAGATAATATGTGTATCCAATAAAGTGATATACATATATATTAATAAATTACACCATTAATAAAAATAGATCAAAAATATACCTAAAATCCACCCAAAATATATATTAGAATATAATATGACCATTCAAAAAATGAAAATATTACCAATTCAAAATTACCTTATTTTTTTCAATGTTGAATATATCCAACCATTCCTTATTACCAAGGCCTCTTACACGATATATCTGTTGTAATGTAAAAAAATTATGGCCCATTACCAATTGGAATTACAACATCCGGATCAAATCCCTATAATAATTATAGCATGAGACTCGGTATATCCAACTCTATAAAACAATTACAACATGGTACTAGGATGAGGGCACTCAATATAAGAATTAAAACATAAAATTTTGTATTTGTTAGCATCGATCCAGATATATAATAATTTCAACAGGGAACTCATTTCCTTTCATACAAAATAGATATCACAAAATCACAACATATATCAAAATGTGTATTAATGAAAATTACCATTTCTGTTTGAAATCCATCATAAATTTATAAAAATTGGTTAAAAATTATATCAAAAGAAGAATAATCCATATTTTATGGATTCTATAATAAGTAATCACCTATTGTCACATGTCAAGAAAAACATACTATAATTCATCATCTATTTGAGTTATTTTTAGGGTTTTCTCACACACATAGATTCCATAATCCATGTGAGAATCCAATTGAATCCAATGGATTCCAATGAATATCTTCATTTATTTAATTTATATAGGTTCCCACAACATTGTCTTAAACACAATATGGAAATAACATTGTAATTATCAAACCATTTATTTATAATTTTGACCTCCTACCGTTAATTGATGATCAAACTATGCTTCCAATAGAAAATAAAATTAGGGGAAGAAGGTGTAGTTTTTTTCAAGATATTCCTAGATCAAAGCTAGCCAATGTTAAAACCAACAATGTAATTGGTCCATTTGATTTCATCGAAATTGTTGGAGAACCATGGAATTGAAGGGAGAATCACATCCAAAAGGACTTTATAGGGATTGGTGTAATAATAGGGATATTTAAAAGGGTGTTCAGCAGTCACAAATAGATTGTAGAATTACCTAGGGTTTCAAAGAGAGATTTTCTTCAAAATATAATGATAATACAGCTACAAATAATGTTTGAAATATCGGGTCTTGGAATTACATGGAATGTAAATTAGTTACAAATCATATAAGTCATTTCAATAGATGTCACTGAAAAACCCAACTCCTTGTATTTATTTTATTAAAAAACCCCAAGGATTACATAATGTGTTATAAATTTACATTTCCTATAAATGTTCTTTAGATTTTTTGTCATCCCATTTTAAAATTATACAACCTGAACCGACTTCTAATCATCCCAACATACCATGTTCATAAGTTACTTCTTATACAATTTAAATACGGACTCCATTAATTCATAAAAGTATATATCAAGAGATATTATTCAATTTTCTACAATAAAGCATCTCCACATTGGATAAAGGATCATCTATCAATGATCAAATGAAAAATACATGGAGGTACATTTTCGGTAAAGTATGGGATCTTCGAACCTACAATCCTTATAAGATCTCATCCCCAACCCACTCTAAGAATCAATTTTTGTCCAATAAAATTGAATATCCACTAGATTTGGATATAAGAATCCATCTCCCAAGTCTCTTCCTAAAATATCCAATAATACCACTTCACTCGTACCAACTGTATTATGCTACCCTGATGATATTTATCCCTACGATCCAAAAACAGTATCAGATGATCCCTAGAGGAAGAATTGGCATTAATCTAGAAACATTCTTCGTTTATACCATTTAAATTTTCTAGATAATATCTCCATATCAACGATATATGAAAAATTGTGTTCATGAAATTTTATCATGGTTAATGGGATAAAATGTACAACCCTGGACCAACCATTTCCAATATTTCAAAAGTCCCGACAAACTTGAGTGATAACATTCATTATTTCATGATATTTAATTTCAACATTCTAGGTGAAACCTAAGGGAAATAATTATTACCATCCTCAAAATCTATATTTCATCACCAATGGTTATCATATCGGTTTGTGTATCCCAATATAGTCACCAACCATTGTCTGATAAATTTAACCTTCAAAGATGTTACCTACATGAGTTTAGTACCGTCTAGTACTATCTTACTTGCCTCTTTCTAACAAAGAGTTTTACAAAATTTCCATCCATGCAATGCAATAAAAGTATCCATTTGGATATATTCTTAGATGATATTTTTATTTTATAACACTAAAATTGATTTATTTTTCTCCAATGATCAATCAATATCCATAACATAGGATTGTATAATATCCTAAAAAAATGTGAATAATCGACTCAGATGAACTATTATTCTATGGATGATAGGATATTATTAAAATAACCCCTTATCGTATATCATTTTGATAACCCTACTATAAAGGATATGTGAATCGAGGATATCAATATAAATTGATACTCCTTGGAACACCATGATACCATACTACTATAAACTTGTAATTTCTACTAAGATAATAAAATGAAATAGACTCCCTAATAGTAAATAATTTAGCTATCTTAGTAAGTTGATCCATAACCACCCATATATCATAATTTATATATATTTTGAAAGGTAATCCAACCATAAAATCAATCATTGAATCATTTCATTTCAACTCATGATTGGGAAAAGGCATCAAAATCCTAACTGTCCTCAAATAATTGGACTTCACCTTCCCACTAGTGAATAATCTATCCATGAATCTGGAGATATCCTTATTCATTCATAAAAACAATTAATTTCTATGGAGATCAGTATGCATCAATATTAATCCATTATACATTAATCATCTAGAATAATGAATGTATGTCATATTCGCCTATTATAATTCCATTGGAACCCATAATCTATGAAGGAAAAAGAAGATATTTGACCATACCAAGAGACCATCAATATGGTGTCTCCACACCCTATAATTTTCCTCTTATAACTGAACCCCTAATTTTATAATACTACTTTATCTTAATGTATTCAAAAATCATTGGTATAATAGATGTCGAAGTCTGAGGTACATAGTCATTAAAATCATTAACATATATATTCATGTCTGTGAAAACTGTTTTTATCTTAATATAATCATAAGAATTTCATCAATCCTATGTCTGTGTCATTTGGATTATGGTTTTGGAAATGATGGTCCCCTTCCTTCTTGTATAAAAAAAACTCACTTATAATAGAATTCATATAATTGACCCACCTCCACTTCCCATGGTTTAGGTGTCGCAGAAAAAAGATGTACATGAGGAACTTTATGTCCATGTATACCATAAACCTATAATACATGATATATTATCTCCAAAATCTCAAGCCATGTACCAATTCATCCAACTCCGAATCATAATTTTGTTAATTCCTATCATGTGGTATCAGATTCCTAAAACTATATTCTACCACTCGATCCTCATTCATTATAACTACATAGTGTCCAACTCTTCATGAATCAAAATACAATGTATATGATTTTATCTGAATAGGTAAATTTATGATAGGTGATGAGGTCATTATACCATTCAAATTCTATAAATCATTCTCAAATGCCCCTTACTAAAAAAACATCAGACCATTCTGGGACATCCCACACATCAGAGCTTTCAAAAGGTAGAAATTGTAAATAACGTTATGATAATAATCTACTAATCCCAGAATGCTCTGAGTATTGATGAATTTATTAGGTTTTCCCTAGGATTTTTGAGTTGTGACTTTCTCAAGGTCCACTGAAACTCTTTCTCCTTTGAGATTAAATTTCCATGAAGTAAACTTTTTTAATCCAATAAATGTAATATATATATATTTTCATAATGTCGGTTCACTCTAAATTTACTCTGAAAAATGTCACTATTTTTTCAGAAATCTTATTTTGGATGGAGTAGTATAAAATATATTCAAAAACAAATAACCTAAACAAATATATAAAAGGATGAAAGACATTATTAATTATGTCCACAAATATCATAAATTTTTTTCACCTCAAATTGAATCTTTAAAAATAAATAGAAGAAATAAAATATCATAAAAGAATTGTAAGGTGTTTATGTAGATCTCACCATTAATTTAGTGTAACATGATATCAAATTATCCATGGAAAATTTCTTTTCACCTCTCAATGGATCAAAAAGTTCATCCATGAATTTACTGAGATACATGTTCTTGAAAACAATTTGGTTCAACCATAGATAATAAATTCATGAGAGAAAGGAGCCCTCAACCATGATAGAGAAAATTACTAGAGAAAATGATGGAGGTATACTAGGCCAAAAGAAAGATCATACATCATAAAATTGATCTCTTGAAACACTTCTATTTCTATTTTATAAGGTGGAATATAATGTTTCTCTTCTCCTAACACTAAATCGATCATCAACTAGATCTCTCAATTGGGAGATAATTTGTAAAACATATCCGGGAAAAAAATATTAAAATATTCAATCACTGGATGAAAATAAACCATATTTATTTCACAATTATCTGTACTATAAAACTATATCTGATCCATTAGACAATGTAATATATACTTAATTTTTCCAATACTACTATCATTAATATGTCACTCACCCTGTTGAGAATTGATAGCTCCTTCCATAGATAAAATGGTAAATCGACTTCTGTAACTGTAATAATGAGCATGGTCTATAACTAGCCAATCCTTAATAACAATAAACATCACAACTACCATTTTCATAAAAAACGACTCCAATAATTGACAGTAACCATCAATCTCTAGAGAAAATTCCCTACAACATTTGATATTATCCAACAACACTCCCAATAGGGTATTAATGGTTAAAACCCTATAACATTATTCCATATCCAAGACAAAAAAAAGTTAAAATGGAATGTATAATATAATGTGATACCCCTATATTAAAAAAAATGTAACATAGATTATAGAATAATTGTACCCTAAACGGTAGATTGTCCTGTATCTATGTTAGATGGAGAAGGTTACATAATGTTTAACTAAATTTTCCCGCTTCAATGTGATCCAGTATGGCCACCCTGTTATATTTCACATAATTGCTACTACCAACCTTAAACTAGTATACCAGAACCCCTACTTATTGTTGAATATCTAGTGGAACCCAAATTACCAACAAGAAGAGGGGTAGGTGTGCCTATTCTGACTCATATTCCTTTTCATCTCGCCTTCCACTGTCCTATTATGGGATGTTAAAATTAAACATTTTAATATGAACCAATAATTCATATACATGACAGTATACTCTTGGGAAAGTATAGTGTTAGTTCATGAGGCCAAACATTCCAAACTGATAGCACTATAACAAAACATGATCATGAGATAGGTATCCCCTAAACTGACTTCTCTTACTAATGATACATTGCAAGAAACTACGATAGTTGTGTTCCCTTCCACTAATAAAGTATTCTACACATCCATACTAAAACATCATGGCTGCTGCATGGGATCTTTATAAGATTCCCATTCAAGATTATTTCATGGTTCATCAAATCCTCAATTCAAATTAACTAAAAAAATCATATATGTTATCAAATCTCATTGATAAGACAATCATTAAAAAATCATTCCCTATAGATCACATCAGCTACCAATGATGGAATAATTCACTATAAAGTGGTGAATCAGCCAACATAGTCAATCATTGGCACACCCTCAAGCATGATATGCATATACACATATCATTTTTCATCCATAAATGTTCATTCTATATTGTGACAAAATTATATTGGTTACGAGACTTCAATATTGCCTCCCCATATGATGATGGTTTCCGACTAGCAGTGAGGCTATGATAATTATAGTTGTGAGACTATATGCCCAGTGATAAACTTCTATTATAGTAGAAATAAACCATATAAACAAAATTAAATAAATATATATGCATAGAAGCTGAAAAATATAAAAGCCAACTATGTAATCTTATAACTAACATGTCTTTATGTAATTGTATAATGTAATGAAACAAAATTTCTTGATAAAATAAATACAATTAAAATACAAGAGGTCTCAAATAAAGACAAAAATATCCCTATTCGCAAACCCCACTTCAGTCAAAACACTATCCCATTTCACAATCCAAAAATCAACATCATGGTCCTTCTACATTTTCCAAACCAGCATACACATCATCTACTTGAGTACCACAAAATTGATCAAATAGTGTTTGAGTATAACTCAGTAGGTTGATACAACCTTTTATAGGATTAAAAGTCATACAATAAGTTTATAAAACAAAGAGATAAACATGTGTATTGGTTTCTTCGACAAGAAATAAATAAAACAATAACCTGCATCATCTTTATTCAAAAATATATCTGATAATGACTTATATCAATGAAAACCTCAACCGTATAAGCAATGTAATGTAACCTGATTTGGTTCCATGTTGGAATAACTCGAAGCATTTCTTATTACCATTCGAAACCCCACCATATATCCATTTTATCATAACAAAAATCTAGGTGAAATCCAAATTAGTATTATTGAATTCCAGTCAAAGAACAATAAGAATTACAACATTAGATTTGGCATAGAACATTATCTATAGTCATTATAGCATGGTACTGGTCTGAGCCTGCTCAATTTAATCATTATATCATACAAGTGTCCAGATGATAGTGCTGAGACCAATATATAAGAATGTCAGCATATAAAAAAAGTCATGTCACACATCATTGATATCATAATATTTGGTCATATATCTCATTGGTTTCTAATGAAAATTAAAATTTATAATTAAAATTCCATGTGAAGTTATCATAATTTATTTATAGATATATTAATTCTAAATTAATCTGTAGTTGATTTATTCTATAATGTGAAATCACCTCAGGTCACATGTCATTATAAAAACAAATTAACCCATCATCAAATTCAATTATGTTGAACGTTTTCACTTCCAATGGGTCACCATAATCCATGTCATAAGGGAATTGAAAATAAATGTCTCTATGGAATAATAACATTCATTTATTTAGTGGATTTGGGTGAAAACTATATTGGCTCAATCACAATATTTTTTAAACTTTGAATTGAGCCACCATATGGTTTCAATTTTGAACCACTAACTTTAACTAAATATCCATGAATGATTCCATCTGAAAAAACTTTGAGAAACAATCTGTGGATTTTTTTATAGTGGTTTAAAAATCAAAAATGATCATGATCAAATCCATAAATGCAATCGATCAAAAATATTTTACAATAATGGTAGGAGAAAAAAAGAAGAGAAGGGAGAAACCTAACATTAATGTCATGTGAGGGATTGGAAGAATAAATAGGATATTCTAACGAGAGTTTGGAACACAAAAATAACAAGAAAATTTACCAAGGGTAATGTGGTTAGAGGTTCTGCTTAAGAGAATGAAAATTCAGCCTCACATTATGGTTACAATAAATGGTAGGGGAATTACAAGGCATGTAATGTGGATAAAATTGGTATAAATAATTTTAATGGAATTAACTAAATAACCCTTCACCTCGAACATATTTTACTAAATAATAAAAATAATGAAATTTTTTTTATAACTTATACTATGTCTAAATATTATAGAGATGGGTTTTTAACCCATTTTTACATTAACACACACGATCCTCCTGTAAATATTCACAACATTTAAATAACCCATGGAAGCACATAACAAATTTATCAATTTATACCAATAACTCAATGAATTATATATCTCTTAATTTTAAATCATATTCTCTGACAATCTGTCTTCATATCCGAACAGGACATGGACACTAGGTATCTAATGAAAAACTCAATGACTGATATACCTAAAAAAATATTTAATCATACATGATGTTTTATGATAGTGATTATTCTAATAACATAAAAATTGAAACATATAATGATATTGATATTGTAAAAATTATAATACATACATAATAAAATCATATGTTTTCATATAAATTAGAACTTGATCATGGTTGATCTTTCTCTTTGGAAAATAAAATATAGGAACTGGAAATTTTTATAGCTATAAAAACATTATAGGAAAAAATACACATTAAGGTATTATATAAGATATATAAGCAATGGTGTTAGGATAGTGAAAAATATTGGAAACTAAGTTGAGTTCCCTGCATTTATATCCCATTTTGAACAAAAATCATTAAAATAATTCATAGATGATGATATTTGGGTGTAGTATTTTTAGTAGAAGTTGCATCAATTTAAAAGATATAATTTCTAGGAAGTAGATAATATTCCCTCAGATGATTCTTTTATTTTAAATAAACATGTGTTTAGGATTAAAAAATATATTCCTAGTGTATTCACTCTGAATAATTCTAGTCCAATTCCCATGGGTTATAATTAGATAATGTTATTGATTATGATGAGATATTTTTTCATGTTTTTAGATTTAAGTCATTAAGATTATTTTAACTTATTCATCATACATTAATTATAAATTGCAGTTGGTGAATGTTATATCTTCTTCCATAAATGGTTATTTAATGGAGAAATTTATTGGTTAACTAACCCAATTTTTAAAAAATCCTCATTTTTTATAATTCTGTTATTAATGTTACTAAAATCCTTATGGTATTATATAACCACCAATGGAATAGTATTAAATATTAAATTATTTTATTATAAAAAAATATTTTAAATAGAAATATATAGTCCCATTTATTTTAACAATGCTCTTTATCCTAATATATTATTAGTTCATTTTTTTAGATTATGTTATTTTGGGTTATAACTATAAATAGTCTCATGATGATTTTTCAAAACAAATAGGGAAAAAATTGGAATGAGTATTATGATACAAATATGTTTCATTTATTGAAATAAATTTTTTAAAAGGGGTTTTTATTTTGTTTTAAAATAAAATAAATATATTTTTGATTTGTTGACAAATTTTTCATTGAAAAAAAAATCCACATACAACAGCAATGTGTACAAATGGAAAATTTTAATTAATGGAAGTAAGTAATGTAGTTGAAAATAAATTATATAGATGTGATATTGGATATTTTTTATCTATTTATGCTTGTGGAATATATATAATTTTTTCATTTTTATATATATAATATTTTATTCATATCATAATACAACTAATTTTATTAATTGAAAATCATTTTTGAAAATTTTAAATAGAATAATTTCTTCATATTTAAATTATTTAAAAACATTTTTGTTCTATTTACTTTCATATTTATAAAATAATTTTTGGGTCCATTGATTGAAAATAAACACCACATTCAAAAACTATTTCTTTTTTGAATGTCCTCGGTTTCATAGACTAGAAATAGGAAACTTTTAGTTACATTATCAACTTTATGGTGATAATATATAAATACTTGAAGTTCTTATGAACATGTGTTTTGTATTAATGATTTATTTTTATATTTTGTACATTGTTTTGATATTTTCCCTTTTTATGTGACAATAATATTTCTATGCATTTTTTTAAAATCATGTGTAGATTTTTTGAATTAATAATATTAATATTAATTATCATTTTATATGAAATATTTTACAAAAATTGGATATATTTAAGAACTTTTTAGTATTGAATATCATCTTGCTGTTTATTTTACTAAATCAAATCGTACATCTTTTATTGATCTTATTAAGGGAGAGTTTGTTTTGTTAAATTTTAATAAAAATGAATGTTTTAATCGCTGTTTGGATATGTAAATTATTTTATTTATATTTTAATATTTTTTTATAAAGATACTAATCTATTTTATTTATTTGGTTTTTAGATTATATTATGAAAATTTTAGTTTATTATTTAAATTTTCGACGCCTTATTTTCATTTGAATATTCAAAATAATTATACAGAATTATCAACTCAATAAACTCATCTGTCATCTGAAACTGTCAAAGATAATAAAATATCAATATCCTTCCATCAAATCCTTTCCAAATCATTATATTATATTTGAAAATATATTTCCCTTTATTTTTATTAATAAAAAATTCTTCAAATGGTACTTAAATCATAAATATTATGTATACTGAGGAGGATAGTCGCAATAAAGGGAATAATCAAAAGACATCACATTAAGACAATGAGGTGATTTAAAGGAATTTTTTCGACTTCTTGTATTTATTTTATAGAAACATTATGTTTCATAATGTGTTAATATTTTATGTATTTTTATGTACTTTTGACATAGATAATGTCAATTTTATCAAATAAAATTCATGGAGTTTTATGAGAACGCCATGTATTGATTTATTATAGTTAGGGTATCATCATATCCAAGGTAAATGACATGGTTTTTTTATTCATCAATAGGATAACTAAGAATTTCATTTTATTTCAGTAGAGTTATTATATCATTAACAATATATCAAATAGAAATGGGATTTTAAAATATTAAGATAGTATTTCATTTAATTTTTGAAATTTTTAAGTAAATAATATGAGTGTGTAGTATTTAGAAGTAGAAAATATCATTATTTTCATGTTCATGCAAACCACTATTATTCAAAGGATTGTGGAGTCAATGAATATTATTAATTAAATACATGTATATCAATTTTCACATAATGAATGACATAATTATTAATACGATTTGATACATGTTAAGGTAGATGAACAAATAATTATATACATATGAAAATATATTGTTCTATTATTATGGTAGGATGATATATCTAACTCACTATAAGAGAGGTATTTTTTCTATCATCTGGATATATAGTAGATTTCATCAAAATAATTATTTTTCTAATAAGTCATAGAGTAAAATTGGATTCCTATATAGATTAATAAGAGGAATTATTATTCCATTTGGGGTAGAAATAAAGATAACATCTAGTGCTCAAGATGAGAGAGGACATAAAAGTTTTAAGTCTCTTAATTCCATATAGTTTATAGTTTAAGATAATAGTGAGTCTATATAGGGGTTACTAATATTATTCAAGTGTTAGGAGTAGAAGGTAGTGGATATGATGACTACAACACTTGTGAATTGAATTTCCATCCATGAAATAGAATGAGGAAATTTATTGATTAAAATATTCATATCAGGATTGGGGTAGTTTAATAATTTCATAGATTTATACATAACATTAAACAATAGAAGATAGTGATGTTGTGGCTCTTTAGAGACCACATAAAATAGAAAATCATAGAACTACTAAGGAGGTTGTTGATATTAAAAATACGGATATAGAGTACAATGTTATTGGCTAACATGGTAAATGATTTGTTCATGTGATGTTACAAATAGTTATATAAATTTACCATTATCTAGATGTGAAAAGGAAAAAGGAAAATCATTTTTTTTAAATAAGTTAGTTATCAATTTGATAATTATACTAGTTTATTGAGGAGAAAATTTATTTATCACTTATGATGTCCATCAATAAGACTATTTATGTAAATGTTGAAATCACAATGGTTATTGGAGAATTTTCCTCTCCTTATAGTGAATGTCTAAAAGACTACTGTATTCTATTGTTTGATGTTATAAACCCTTCTATAATAGTTGATTTTGAGACATAATTTCCTAAAGATGAATCCATTTTAATATCCCAAGCTCAAAATTTTCACTGAAATAATGTTTTCAATATTTAATTTTTTAATGGATTATGTTTTGATGTTGTAAGGAGATAATGATGTTCAAGTGAATATTTTGATTTTCCAAATGTGGATTTGTATAAAAAATATATTACAATATTTATAAATTTCTATTTTAAAGATGAATAGAGACCATAATTTCCTAAAATTATTTCGATTCCCTATAAAAGGATATTTTATACAGGTTTTGGAAGTAAAAATATATTGTAATTTCATATTTAGATTTTTTTATTAGATGTAATAATACAACTAGGTTTTACAAATAAATTTATTATAGAATGCCTTCAAAATGTAAACTATGGAAAATAAAAACCTTGATATTTCTCAGCTACAGATATACCCTAGTTGTTAGATATAATTTTTTCTCTTCTATGGTTTGAATTTCAAAAACATTCCACACACTATTGTGATTAGTTAGATATTTATAGTCTGATAGGATCAATATACATTTTTTGTGAATAGTAACCTACAAATATGAATAGTGTATTACAATTAATAATAGTAATGTACCCTTTCATATAGTATCCTCATCCACGTGAGTGTTAATAAACTCTTGTCACCATGTAATTGAAACATAATATTTAAATAATTAATGATTTTGTGCAAATATTTTGGTGGGTAATAAATATTTATTAACAATATTAAATTAAAAAATTTATTTAATATAATGTTTATTTGCATAAAATGTATTATTCAATAAATATTTAATTTTTCTATGATTATAGGGTAATATTATGAGATATCAATTGATTTTTAATGACTTATATTTTTTTTAAAAAAATTTACAATATATATTTATCATGTAAATAATGTGTTTATTTAAAAAATAAATCTATATTTTTTAAAAAAATATTTTGATATAATAGAGTTCATTTTTGATTTTTACATGTCAAAATAATTATAGGGTTAATTGTTTGTATTTTTCTAAAATACATGACTTTTTTTGAATAGTGAAATAAGATAATTTACAAAATATGCTGAATAAATGAATTTTTTCAATATTCATGAGTCTTGGATGATGTAAATGATCATTGGTTTGAACTCAGACACAATTATTTTGAGTCTATGTAAAAATAATTTGGACTATTCATAGTCTTCTGACAATATAATTAAATAATGATTAATGTAATGGAAAACCCTATTCTCCCCAACTATAAATACCACCCATCTTTCAATATTATCATCACTCCTCTTAATCCTTGTTTAATTTCATAATTATGATAAAATACCATACCAATATCTTCCACATGTCCAGTATCCCTTTGTCCCATCAAAATTAAGAATCATCTCCCCCAAAAATGTTCACAATGATGATAAATTCTAGAGGTAAATTCCACTTTTCATTTGTTTTATTTTATTTCATGTCAATTTCATTCATTTCATTTTCATATCTCCTTTCCACAAAATTTTATGATAACTTTATTACCTTACACATACTAGAAATTTTTAAAGAAAATTAAATTATTCATCATTATCTCTCTATTCATCTCATTTTATACCAGAAATGAGGATACTCTATTAAATGTGTTAATTTATGACAATTGAATGTTCTACATATGTGTACCAATAAGAATACTTATTTATTTTTTGTATAGATATATGCTATAAAAGTATATGTCAAAAAATATTCCTATAATATAACCCCAATTCAAGGGAATTTAATTAATTGTTTCTTATTTCAAGGGAACTTTATAATCTCTTGTTATCAACCATTGTTTTTTTATAAAATAAAAAAATTTATTATGAGAAAAATATATTATTTCCGTTTTAATATAATAGAAATTATTTGTACAAAATAATGCTTCCTTTCAAATTAAAATATTATTTATCTCTACATTTACTAAATGAATTTATAAGAGTAATTTTATTTATTTAAATATTGTTATTGAATATTAAGTATAACATAGAGTAAACATTTTTTATATCATATACTATATTGTATCGAATGATATATTATTAGTATGCCTATGGATGTGATAACATTGGTCCATTTACCATATTACTTCAAATAGTTATTTTATATGTTTTGGAATCTTCTTTACATTTCATATGATATTATCAAATTTGAATGTATATATTGTTTATTTTTATCCCCATTAATATAATAAATTCATGGGACATAATATGTGATGGTTGGGGTCCTCTATAGCCCCTTGATGCATCGGTAGGTATCATGAGACAAAATAGATATAGACACAACTAAGGATTTTACCGTTTGTATATTTTATTTTTGACAAGTTCTTTATCATTTTAAGGTTTCTTGAATGAGGAATTTATGGAATATTTTAGAATTCCTGATATTAAGAATTCCTTCATTATGAAATTTTAGATTTATAGTAAATTTTATTATTTAAATAGTATAATATTCATGTATATATTTTATGGAAATATTTAATCAGGTTTTATTACTTCCATATTATGCACAAGTGTACTTCTAAAGGAATTAAATTTAATTATTCATCATTCCAACTGTTTATATTTAATTGCACTGTATTATTTACACTTTCTGAGCAACAGTTCTCACCACTTCCATATGTTTTATTTTCACAAGGATATGATGATGCATATTATGACTGAATATCAAAAATAATATATGATATTATGTGTTATTCAGAATATGTTGTTATATTTTATTACCTTTAATGTTATAATTTTGACCATAGGTATGTATCTGTAATTCCAAAAATACGATACTAGTTGATCTTTCTAGATGAAAATTAATTTTTTATATTTCAAGGTATCAAATTAAGGCACCAACTTTAGGTAGCTATGGTTGGATCCTTATAGTTAGAATTGAAAGAATTTTAGTAGATAACATTGAAACTAGATTTAAAACACATATATTAGCGGAAAAAACCAAAGATAATCTATGAGGTTAAATATACAAGAAAATAATGGAATTTTAGAAAGAAATTAATTATGTGACTTTTTATAGAAAATACATCCCTATCTGGTTACCACAAGTGTATGTGGTTCTGGAACATATTTATCTAGGAGTAACATCTCCAATAAAAAGATATGAGCTTCACATGAGGTATCTTGGTATACAATAATATGAATTATTGTGTACCAAGTTTGACACTCCATGGAGATATACTTAAGATAATTCACATTTTCATTACTAACTTATATGAAGAGTGTAAATAAAAATTTTTACTCAAAGGAACCACGATTATCGGATTAATTATATATAGGAATTCAATTTCTATTATGTATATTTCTATGTTATGATGATACGTTATGATTCATAACCTATTTTAATGTATTCCATTATTTATAAAAGGATACCAATAGAGTAAATGGAAACTACATGAATGCACTTATCCCATGTATGGATTTCGCTCCTAGGAAATATTATGATGTTGGCTATAGAGAAATGTATGGAGTTGATATAATTATAACTATACTTGGAAATGTGTCTCACGATAAAACTATAAACATACCTGTATAGAAAATCTGGACCCAAAACACGAAGGATCAATGTTACACCTCTTTATGAGACAAAAACCTCTACCATTCAATGGTAATATAATCCAATTCCTAGTGATATAGTGGATAAGTTATTTAGAGATGATATTTATTACATAGGGATATATCTAAATATAGAAGGAAGTCAAAAGGTGTATCATCTATCGGGATATAAATATTAGTGATAGCCTTTAATTAAAAACAAAAATGAAGTGGAATAAAATGATTAAATATAATGGGTGTATTTTATGTAAATTTTAGTAGAAAAGTATTTTCCTCTTGAAAATAAACAATATATGAAGATAAATGTTTTGAGTCTCAGACAGAAAGGTGATGAAAATTTTGAAAATTATGAAGCCAATATTACAATGATAGAAATCCATTTTGAATAATATATATGTAATCCATGGATAAATATTGATCGATTTATTGATGGATTAAAACCATTCATCCAAAAGTCACAAGACTCCAAAATTTTCCAATCAGAAGAACACATTATGTCATGTACTATCGAGAAAGTTAAATAATTCTATATTTGTAAAGATTTTATGTGGAAACAGTAGTATAAGTGGATTGTGTTGGAAAATATGGATAAAATGAAGAAAAAAAAGTTGAATTTTCCCACATGATATACTTTTAGAAGGAAACACCCAGGAACCTTATTAAAAGGAAATCACATGTGCTATAAGTGTTAAAAAAGGTCATCATGATATTTATTTCACGGGAAAGAAAGAATATATAAATGTTAAATGATATAATTGAATTGATATGGGGTGCTATACTAATTATATTCCAAATCATCAAGCAAACAAGTCTCAGAAAAGGCCAAGGGAGAAGGTTCATGCTTATGTTTCCACTACTACGGAGGTATAAGTTCCCAATGACGTGGTGGAAGATAATTTAGTTTCTTTGTAAAACATTTCCAATGCTTTAATTGATTTTGGATAATCTCAGTCATTTATATCTTCACAATTTGCGACAAAAATTAGATATTTCCAATTTGATTTAATAATTTATTTTCTAGTCCAAACACTTATGGGAAGTGTCAGTGCAACAATGATTTTTCCATCAATCCCCATTATGAAACACAAATTTTCCTTAATTTATAAACCATATCATCATACCCATGACTGAATTTTATATAATCCTTGGAATGGATTGATATTAATATCATGCAAAAAAAATATTGCATGATGAATGGAGATTCATTTTTTTATAATAGTGTTGAATCCCTTACCATTATATTAGAATCCTATCCATATGATTATCATATAGACCAAACCCCTGTAGATCAACTGAATTTTATTATATTGGAGGAAGAGAACAAAATATCTATGGTTGAGTAAAGGAAGGTTTAAATAGCGCACAAACCTATTATGAATGAATATGATGATCTATTTCTATAGGATTTACCAAGACATCCTCCCGAGCAGGATGTTGAGCTATCTATTTATATAATTTCCTATTCAAGGCCTATATCATATAATACTTATAGAATATATATTGTGGAGTTAGTATATGAAAAGAAAAACCTATTGGAATTCAATAATAAATGATCTTTCCTCCTTACCATTTCTTTTTAGGGAGCCCTTATTATTTTTGTTAAGAAGAACAATGGATCTATGATACTATTCATTGACTAGATAGAGGATTTTTCATTGGAGAACCTTCCATGAACCTATATAAATTATTTTGTGAGAATTTTTGAAGAACCTCCTTTAATTTTTTATTTATATCGAAATTCTAAAATGCATTCTGAAATATTTGGACACCGATCTCTATTTGAGTTTTTTTATCAACCCAAAACTGATGAGTATTTAGAAAGCATGATCCAAACATTAGAAGACCTATTGAGAATATCCTCCCTCGACATTAAATATATGTGGGATCAGTATTTACATTTGGTGGAGTTTTATTAGAATAATTCAATCCATTATAGTATTACAATGGAACCATATGAAGGATTGTATGAAAAAATATTTCATACACTAACATGTTGGGATGAACTTTGTGAAAGAATGATTTTGGGCCTAGATATTATAGAGGAAACAAAATTATTGTTAAATAAGATTCCAAACTATAAAAATTTAGTTCAATGTATGAAAAACTGATATTCTATTTATTAAATTATGGTATTTAAATTTCAAGAGGGAGATCATGTTTTCCTGAAAGTATCTCCATGGAATGTGATTATAATATTTGCAATGAAAGGGAAATTGATCCCCCATGTAAACAATACCATTTGAAAATTTGGAGAGAATTGGATCTAGGGATTATCATTTGGAATTGAATAATATCCTTTCTATGGTAAAAATGTGTTTCATGTCTCACTATTTAGAAAATACATGCCATACCCAACACATGTCCCCTCTTCAGAATGTATAGTGTTGGAACAAGATTTATCTTGCCGTGAAGAGCCTATTTGGATTTTTGAAACTAAAGGGAAGGTGTTGAAGAACCAGACAACTCAACTGGTAAAGGTACATTGGAAAAATCATAAAATTTAGGAGGAAATGTGGGACCTTTAGGAACATATAATGAATATCTACCAAAATCATTATTTGAGGTAACATTCTGGTAATTTTGAGGATTAAATTATTGTACGAGGGTGGAATGTAACACCCCAAGGATTGATAAATAAATTTATTATATAATGTATTAAAAACTCATTATATATCAATAAAACACATTTATATTCATAGGATATAGTTATAACTTGACTATTTGATAAAAGTTGTCTGCTTTTGTGGTTTTAGATTTGAAAAAATGACATACATAGTTGTGATTCGTAAGATATTTATAGTCTAATAGGATCAATATGCAGTTTATGTGAAAAGTAGCATACCATTATATATAATAAGACACCATTATGAATATTAATGTAAACTTTTGAATAGTATCCTCACCCATATGAGCATAAATGAAATCATGGAACCATATAAATTAAATGAAAATTTAAAAAATTAATAATTAACTGCTGATATTTTGGTGAGTAATATAATATTTATTACAATTTAAAATTATTAAAGTTAGTTAAAATAAAATTTAATTTCATAAAAATTAATCTTCAATAAATTTTTTGGTTTATAAATGGACTTATGAAATTTATATGAGACAACATTTTATTTTTGAATATATTATAAAATAATTTTTAGGTTTATAATATATATTTTCCATGAAAATATGGATTTTATTTAATAGATAAATAAATATTATATAGAATTTTATAATTATAAATTTTTTATTATTTTTCAATTCTACATGTTTGAAAATGGTTAGGTAGATTTTTGAGATTTATTTGAATGACATGAATTTATCGTGAATTGTGAAATTTGCTGATTTTTGAAATATGCTAAATAAATGTTTTTTCGCATCACTCTTGACTAATTGTTGATGTAAATGACCATTGGATGAAACTCACATGTGAATATAACTGTTTTGAGTTACAAGAATAAGTAATATTCATATTCTTGTTTCAAAAAAATTAAATAATGGTTAAAATAATGGAAAACCCTCCTCTCAACCACTATAGAAATATCCTATCACTGCCTCTTCTCCTCACTCATTTCAATCCATTTTACCTGTCAAAATTCATCAAAAATAACCTTTTAATATCCTCACCACGACTTATCCCTTTTTTATCATCAAAATAACAAATACACTCCAGTAAAGAGGCTCTAATGGAAGATAAATTAAAGGGGAAAATTCTATTTTTCATTTATTTTATTTTCATTCAGGTTGCATTTTTATCTCCTCTCCTCATTTTCTCCAAATGTTATGATACCTAAAATATCATAAATAAATTTTAATGATTTTATTATAATGGATAAATCACCATCATCTCTCATTTCCCAACCTTTTATACTAGAAATGAAAATACCATCAGAGATGTGTTAATTTATCAAATTCGTGGACGACTTGTCTTCAACTTCTTTAATCATCTTCAATTCTGGTCATGAATCTATTTTTATTGTTTATAAAAATAATAATTTATTTAAAATATTTTATTTAATGTTTTGGAATCATTTTTTACTCATGGTATTAATTTTTAGAACAAAATGTGTTTGTGATGATCAAAAAATCAACAATTTAATCCAAGCATTTATCATTAAAATTTAATATAATGATTCATCCTCACAAAAAGAATACAAACGTGTTATATGATAATTTAAACTTATATATGTACATTAATAACATATAAAATCAATTCTGGAATTAAATTCGAATTTTTAATTAAGTTATATACATGAAAATCGATCAGGAAAACTAATGAAACATGCACTCACAGATGATGGTATAGATACTATTAACATAGAAAAAGGCCATAAATAAACAAAATATAATTATAATAATTCATATATATTTATAATAGGTTTTAATTTAAGGTATTAATATATCTAATTTGATATTCCAAGAAATTATTATCAAGAGAGAAACATATTCATACATAAGGTAAGGGTTTTCTAACCAAAACTCCATTTTCTATTGGGATACTCTCTATCTTTCTTAATCCAAATTAAATTCACATTTATTCTTATTTACTCATCATAATTTTTTTTGAAAAATTTATACGTGTTTTTAACAACAATAATCATTATTTTATTTATGTATAGATAAACTAATTAAAATGGGTTTTAAATAATTCTTCCAAAAATACAATCATTATTCATAGGATTTGTTGAATTGGTTTCAATTTTATTTGGCGCATTGTTATATATTTTTATCATCCATTATTATTTATTACATTAATAATTTTATGATGAAGGAACTACATTATTTCACTTCTGATTTTATACAAATATCTTTCAAAATGAACTCTTCTTTTCCATGTAAAAGAATATTTATCTCAAGAATTACTCAAATATTTTATAAGATCAATTTTTCGTATTTCAACACTCATGTTTAATCTTATGTATTCTTGCGACTAAAATTTTATGATATCTTCAACCATATTGTATTTAATGGATTATAATTAGTTTGAACATGGGTGTTCTACCTTGAAATCATTCCCCAAATTACTCTGAATCGTTAGTGTTTGTGTTTGGGTAATATCATTTAACATTCAAATTTTTGTTTCAATATAAGGAATGTATTGTATAAGTTTATATCTATTAATAAATGAAATGAATTAGACATAATATGTTATATGTGGTTACTACTATAGAACCTTTAAATATCATTAGTTATCATGAGATAGAACATATATGGACTTAGTTGTGGCCTTACCCATTTTTAGATATGTTTTTGGACGAGGACTTATTCATTCTCATATATATTACCCGAGGCCTTGACAATATATTTTATAATGTATGAAATTATACATTCCCTCATTATGAAACAAGATATTGATAGTGAATGTGACTATTCAACTAGTAGTATATCCAGGGTTTTTTTAATAGAATTATTTAATCATTTTTTATTCGTACCATATTATGATCAAGTATATTTCTTAAGGCCATAATTTTAAAAATTTGCCCCTAATAATATTTATATTTTCTTCTTCTGTATTATTTACCCATACAGAGTATTTGATCTCACCCCTTTCAGATGTTTTATTTTCGCTAAGTAGTGAAGAATTATATTATGAATGAATTCGATTGATGATCTAGGAATGTATGTGTGATTTAAAATATTTTTTTTGTTGTATTTCCATTGAAGATATAATGTTTAACATATTTATGTTTCTGGATTTCCAAAGCAAGTAAACTATTTGGTATTTCATGTTATATATTCCTTTTTATATGAAAATGTAACAAATTAATTTACCGATTTAGGAAACTAGGGTCAGGTCCATATAAAAGTATTTTTTACTTAATATATTTTATTTTGTAGTAGTTTCATTCGCATGTCATGGGATTTAATATACTTATGGTAGAGGATATTATTGATATTTGTTATGAATTGTAGAGATAATTTGCTACTACTAGTCAAATATATATGATAATATTAAAATTTTGTAGTGCCATAATATTTCACTATAAAATATTGTGGATAATCAAAGAGAGTTGGTTTAATGATTATGCTTTTCATAACTAGCAGTCATAATATAATTATTTCTGTTTTAACGTAAAATGGAAAATAATAGTTATTCATTTGATAATGCTCACAGTTATCTCAAGGTGAATCTAGTTTAACTATTATGGTTATTTAGTATTCAAGGTGTTACTAGGTAGTGATATACGTTATTTAATTTTAATTTAATATAACATATGGTGGACCCAATAGATGTTAAAAGAAATCATAGTGATCACATAACATCTAAATCTTCTTCTGATGAATCTCAGCATATAGATAGATCACCCTTACATACTAAACAAAAACATTTAAATATCACGAGTGGATAATCATTTTTTAGTTTGATATTATTTATAAAATTGGTGTTATTTTTTCATATAATATACGTTTTTATGTTTAACTATTCTTTTATGTTTTATGCCCTTTCATGTTTTTTAGTATATGCATATATCTGGATTACATAACATTCACATATAGTTCTATGATATATTAAATGTGTCTCATTATAATTTTTATCATTTTTGGATATTCATAATCTATAGAAAATAGAATAAATAAAAAAATAACATAGAAAATTTAAGGATATAATAGTTCTGGTAACATATTACAAACATGATTGTTTTTTGTTTCTTCAAAAATATTAACTTTACGATAATCAAATGGGGAAGTTTATAGGTAATGTTGATTTTTCATTATGTATTTATATTTATTTATTATAATGAATGAGATATTTTTGGGGTTTATAGATATTGGCCCACTAATTTTTTCATTAACTTTTATTATAATAATCACTATTATTTGATTTATGAATGAAGTTACATATAGTGTATTTCATGATTATTTTTAATTACATAATTATTATATTTTACTATAAATAATGAAGTATCTTTTTTGATTATTATATTTGGATATATTTTTATCAAACAATCTTTTATAGATATTTTGAAGAAATAAGGAATCATTATTTATAATTTTCTATTATGAAATTATATTGGTATCCAACCCTACATTTTGGGCCCCGGGATTGAGCTGAACATTATGTTTGTAATCCTACAATCAATGAACCACATAATTGACTACCTAAATTTATTTATGTTCTTAATGTATGTAAAATAATTTTTTTATTATACTATATGTTGTGAAACTACTTTCTTTGAGTCAAATGTCTACTATAAACCATAATTTTGGGTTTAATTGCTACATAGTTATCCCCATGTTGTTTCAGTCATATATGGGATTTTATGTTATTATTATTTTCATGATTTTCAAAGTTACTTCTCTTGACTAAACATCATTATATTGAAAATGAATAGTACTATTATAATTCCATCATGAATAGATATATTTTTTCCATATTTCTACGGGATTTGAAGACTTTTATGGATGATTATTTTCAAATTTTCTATTCCCAACACATTTTAAAAGCTAGAATTATCTAATTAAAGATCTGGATATCTTTGAATAGATTTAAATCTAGAAAAAATTTAAATTATAAAATCGATATTTCCATGTTGTTATTGATATTTTTATCTAATGATCTACTTATTTAAGGAACAATAAAACATTTGAATATATTTAAATAAAACTATGATGGAACATTCTATTTAATGAAGATATTATTTAATTAGATTTATTTACTTATACTTATCCAAAGTTCTTTATATGTTTTTCATTGATGATTTTTTAGGAATGCACACTTGATTAATACAAGTTATAGCTTATACTGTGTATTTAAATTTTCTATCAATATTAAAATATTTTGCGTGTCTTCACAATGGTATTATTCATTTTATAAATGTTGGAGATTATTATTGATTATAATACCTTGATTTTATTAATTTATTAATATGAATATCTCTTCATTTTTCATTATCATCCTCATAATTTAAATTCCTTGAATGATAATTTATCCAACCAAAAAATCAATTTTGACAAACATTTGTGGGGGGGGGGGTATTTTGATGAAATCTATTAGCGTTGTTTAAATAATTGAATAATATTTTGGTAACAAATTATAGTTTCTTGTATTTAACTGTCATGTTCTATTATAAACTATTTTATTATTAAAAATAAAAATGTATTCGGAGTGTTTTGGATAAGTGGACATGGGGATATTGTTTCCCTAAAACACTATTAATAATTTTTGTACACTTCAATTAATTTTCAACTACCTGATATATTTAATTAATGTATAATAATTTCATATCCAATCACATGGTGGGTTGGTTTTAAATGTTTTAATTTTTTTAAAAATGACAAAATTTACAAAATATGTTTTTTATTGTCATTATAATATGGCTTTATTACTTGGTTAAATATTATATAGAATTTACATGATTTAATGCATAATGTTTTTATTTTTTAAGTAAAATGATAGACCCATCTGTGAAATGTGGAAATAGAAAAATTAAATACATTATTTATAAAGGAAGTAGTTCACATTGACACTTGATGTTGTGTTAATTTTCATATTTTTTATTATAAATAAATTTTATAATGACTAATAAATCAATAATAATATTTATATCATAAAAATAATTTATAGTCGTTAAATATATCAACATTATCATTCATGTTAGGTGGAAATAGAATGTGAGTCACATTGCTTCATGGTGGTGGTAATCCATATGTGCAGACGAGCAACATTATCATATTAAATTAGTGAAGAAAATAAAAATCAAAAAGAAATTAAATTTATAAATAATAATAAAGGTTTAATTATCAATATACATAATAAATCAATCATTATAACTGTTTATGTGATGTGATGTAGAAAATAAAATACATTGCGTTTTGGTGATGGTTGTTCATACATATACATTATCAATGTTTTTAATTCTCCATTATATGAAACAAAGATAGAATCTTTTTTCTGTTAAAATAATATAATTCAGTATATAAATTTTACTAATTTAATTGAACTATATATTAGTTATAAAATATTGGAGGAGGTAGAAGAAGAAAAAATTTACGAGTCATATGTAATGATTAATTGTTCTTTGAGAAACCTCATTTAGCTTTTTTTTAATACTTAACGTATAAGTATTCCTGAAATAAAATCCTCTGAGTTGTAAATATGGATATTGAGAAGAATGTTTCATAGGTTTTGGTTGAGATAAGTGTCTCACAAAGTTTAATGGTGTTGGGGGAATGTTCTTTTTAATAAGTTAGGTAGGAGGAAAACCTGTAAATACTTGAAATTTTATTATATAATATATTTTTATAATTTTATCAATGATAATAAGTATATTATATAAATTCATCCAATCAATCTAATTTATTAAATATTTTTCATAGTTTTTAAATAAATTAAATTAAAATTTTGAAATGAAATATCAATAAATCCATATTCTAGATTCTTCACATAATTTGACTACAAATGTCTGAACATAATAATGATGTTCTAATATAAAAACATTAATCAACACTAATACATTATAATTATAAATAAAATATATCTAATAGCACGATTCAACTAAATAGTTTTTAATGTTTTTTAAATAAATCACATATTTTTTCAAATATTATACCAACTATTATGTCAAATAATCATATCCAATATAGGTAATTATACCATCGACAAAATTTATAAAAATAAAATTGTAGAAAAATATGTTATTCATCTAAAAATTACCATTTATAAAAATTTATAATTTTAATATTTCAAAATATTATACATATTAAATGAAATAGAGTTGAATTTTATATTCATTTTTACACAATATAATGTATTGGTCATTATCAATGGTAAGGGAACCAAATATCTATATTCTATAAAAAATGAAATGTAATTAAAAATACACCCATATAATGAAATACAAGATTTTTTTTGATCGATTTTAAAAATATATCCTTTATTTCAAACCCTATTTAACATATTTTATTTATTATTTTTGTGACTATCTTTGGCCATCATTACTAATCATTATTCCCAAAAATGAAATTGATCAGATAATTTTTTTAATATTATAAATCAAAATATGGAATATAATCTCTATTACTAAATCATTAATGAGATATAAAATACCTTTGACATATTTTTAAAAAATAAAAATGAAAACACTTTTTAAAAATTTCACATTATATGAAGAAAATGACATAAATAAAAAATAATATATAATTGTTATTCCTATTGAAATAGTTATATTAAAATAAGTAAAAAGTGATTGAATTGAATTTAATTAAATATAAAAACTAAAATTAACCATTATAAATCCTAATTAAATGTGCAGTACTGAAAAAAAAAATTATTTGAATAAAAACTATTTAGATTTTGATGTTTACAAACAATGTTCTGTATATAAAATATTATATTTTCAATCAATTATTATAACCTTAAATTAAATATTCTTTTTTTGATACTTATATTCAAAATAAAATTCTAGTCAATCATATATCCTTATTATATCTAAAAATTTATTGAATTTTAAAAAACAACATTTTTCACTATTCACCCAAGATAAAATATTTCTATTGAATAATAAAATAAAACCTAATATAATTTTTATATTATAAAAAAATATTCATTCATTGTTACAATTATATTTATAATATTATTAACTTTATATTTCAATTTCAATATACAATGAAATATTTTCAATAAAAATGTATCATTTAAACTATAATTCATCTTTACATAATGTGATTTCATTATTATAATTACAATTGAGTACTTATTTCATTGGTACTAACAATTAAATTTATATTAATAAACTATATATATATTATAATGTTTCCACTAGTATTCATACACTCTAATCATTGGGCTAGGTTAACGGGTAGTATTTAAATAATAATATTTCTATGAAATATTATTGTACATTTTTGTTTGTGGTTTCATGTGTGAGATGTGATCATACAAATTATTCATAAAATAAACAGATAGAATGTTAGAAAATATATTTTAACTAATCATATTCTTCATTCATCATCACGGAATTGAAGAATATAATACATAATCAAGGTCAGATTTCTCATTGATTGACCTAATGGATATATATATATATATATATATATAATGAAAAATTAGGGTCTCACTGTAATTTTATTTTTCTCTTTTTTCTATATCATGAATTTTAATAATATAGAAATTATGATTTCAATTATGATATTATTAAGAACTCCCTCATGTATTAGTTTATTCAAACTCAATGTCTTCATCCATCATTAATTCATTGTTCATCCTAAAAACCCACATGTAGACACAATATTTTATTTTATCCATAAATGATTATATTTTAAATAATCGTGGTCATATTATCAATTTATATTCCCTAAAAAAATTCCATGTATTCCAAAATTCCTTTTACAGTCAATGTTTTTTTTTCATATTTTATCATGTAATGCTCTTTGGACTTCTTCTTCGATAAATGATTATAGCATGGAAATCACAATTTGATGATGATATTACAAAAAGGGTTAAATGTTTTTTTTGATAATTATACCTTATAAAAAGTCATGAATTTTTTAATTATATTTAATCATAGCTAATAACGGTTCTGCGATAAAAAAATCATATTTACAATAAAATCCTCACACAAAATCTCTACAAACTCATCGTTTAGACACTCTTCCTATTCACTGTCATCATACTCATTTATAATGGATTAATAAATATTAAAATTTTGATATTTTTTCATTTATGGTTCAAAAATTTTCAATATCATTTTTAAAATATCATTATATGTGTTAATGGCTCATACATAGTTCAGTCATACACATACCGCTTTCTATGGTTAAATCTATTATGGATACCATTACATTAAAAATCATGCATAAATACACATTATTATGGGATCCTAAGTGTACAGAAATAATCTTATTATAAATTTTAGTATCTAATGAGAAACATATTATGTGCAATTCTCATCTTCTTTGAATCTACTTTTATTTTAAAAAAGTATATTTTATGAAACACACTGCTCATTAAAACCAATATATCCACATATAAATCTCACCATAATTTTAATATCTTCTATTGAAAGACATATAGTTCATACATCTTCTAATTTATCATCTCAATATTTTTATTCATTAATAAGTAGAATAAATATCAATATATTCAAATGATCTTATATAAAATTTGGATAGACTCATAATCTTTAAATAAATTTATTTAAATTCGATAAAATGGTTATAAACAACTATCATGTTCACTATATATTCTCAAGGTGAAAGGATAATTGGTGTGGTTTTATAGATGTGACATTTAAATTATGAATAGTATAACGAATATACCAATCCAGCATTAGAAATCTTGTCTAGGTAACACTTTTATACTACTCATCTCACTCATCAACATGCCATCATACCCCTTAGGTATTTAGTTTTACCAAAAAAGACATTGTGTCTCCAAAAATGGGTTTCCTTCCAGAATAACTATTAACCCTCATAATATTGTCGATATGGTATTGATATATACCCTCCATAAATCTCTGACTTGACTTCAGTATTAGTGTGTAGACACATATGTTCGTTAGGGCTAGGCTACACATGTGGTTGGTATTCGATTAAGACTTGGCCAAATTTTTTGTTTTCCTTATATCAAACATTATTCAATTTAACTATTTCTAAAATTGTATATCTTATCAACATTTTATTCCTCTAAAAATTATATTCTCTATAAAAACTCCATGTAAATGAAAAAACTCATAATTCATTCAAAACACTTCTATGTATCTAAAAATTTTATCACGCTATTGAATTTTTTTATTCTTCCCATAAATTGCTATGAGAACTATTTTTAATATTATAAGACATTATTTATCATCAAATTAACATATTAAAATAATAAACTAACCAATTACATTCATCAAAAATAAATACAACAGAAACACATATTTTGTTCATAAATATAAACCATATCATTTATTTTTAATACCATTTCTCAAAAACATTATGATGATATTTTTATCGTTGTTATCTCCCCTTTCTCCACTTTAATTTTCTCATTTTCTTATCACCCATTAATAATTATAAATAAAATGACCATTGAATATTTTATTAAAATATCATTCATAAGAAATGTCTCATCACTCATTCCACTTTAAGACTACTTGATCCATGTTCATTGTGAAGAAATTGGTTTGATTTATACACCAATTAGGTCCATTTACCAAATCAACATGATACAAACTGATAGAAATTTCCATTATTTATTATGGGGATATTAATATTCCATCAAGTAAAATATATATGATTTTAAATTATGAATATATTTATCCTATGAATAAAACATAAATTCCATGCACTTGTCTCAATAATAATATTTGAAATATTCAACCACTCTTATAAGGTTATAGAAATAACCCCCAAGATATTCTTTAATTTCATCATATTCATGTCACTGATTAAATTATTCTTCAGTCTTAATTTCAGAATTAACTTATGTTAAATAATGTATCATAGAAAACCAAGAAATACCATTTTATTATTAGTTTTTAAAAGACCTTCTAGTATTTAAATTTTTATAAATTATAAACATCTAGTGGATTCTAAAGATAAAATCATCCCCATAGTATGGTAATTATATTAAAATCATAATGGTACAACCTTTTCATAAAATTTTAATTTGGAATACTAAATGATAAAAATAATAATAAAATGTTTAATTTATTCAAATTTAGGGCCATTTACCTAGAATACTTGTAACGACCCGCCAATTCTCATAGTCTTCAGATCCCAATGAGTCATTAATAGTCTTTAAGAGACATCCCCAAGACACAAAAGGCTTTAAAAAAAGGGGAAATGGTTTCAAGTATAAGTGGGTGATGATTTACCCTTTACGAAATAAACCCATCCATTAACCATTCACTATATGATGCATGGACAAATGAAAGACCAAACAACAACTTCATTTAAAATAAACCACATCAAAGTAAACAACAGCAGAAGGCTAAAGCAAACATCAAATTACACAACAAAAATAGAACAACACAAGACTCCCAAATGACACCATAACTCAGTGGTCCACAAGCTCTAAGCTCCACAACATCACCCAACATCACCACAAGCCACTAGTAAAGAGATTATTTACCTTTACCTATGTCTCGAAATACAACATCTACAATAGAACCAAAGTTCCAAAGAAGGGGTGAGTATAAAACATAGTATTTTTTCCCCAATGGCATCCCTACTCATGCCACTAGGATAGAAGAGTTATCCCAATTTATATAAATATAGTTTCTATAAAACCTTTTCACCAAACCAGTTAATATCTAAATATAAACTAGTTTTCCCAAACCATCCTTTCTCAAAATTATTAATGAGAAATTCTAATAGGCTTTTCAAACATGTTATTTTTTCAGAAAAATAACCAAATAAGTTTCCAAACCATATAACAAACATCCCATTTTGCCATACCCAACCATTTCACAAACCCATGAAATCAACCATGCATGGATTGTTATGGCAGTTCCATACTCATGAGCAGTTTCTCATTGATCTACCAGGTCATCACAAGGTAATTACTTCCCATGTTCCATTACACCTTTTTCACCGAGAACAATGTCATATTTCAACCAAGCCTCATACATATAGTTACCACGTTCCATTAAATGATTGGCACCGAGAAAAAGATCATATTTCATCCAACCCCCCGTACATGCAGTATGAAAACACAACACACATTTCCACCAACCACGCCAAAACATCCTTTCAATAAAAAACGTTGTAATGAACAACCATTTATCATCAATCCATTTACAATTTCAGAAATTTCATAATTTTAAATCAAAATTTTAAATTCAAATTGCCAAGTCACTTTCCGCACAATTCACCAAGATTCTACAATTTCCTCAAAACCATAAATCATCACAAAATAATATTTATTCTATTCTTTTCACAATCAATAAAATTTAAATAAACATTTTGAAACTAAGACAACCAATTATAACAAGAGGAGTCGAGAGTGAATCCACATACCTCAACAAAATGTCAAAACCAAGCAACGGACGAAGAATGCTCAACAAAACCTGGTCAAATCACCAATGATCCTCCTTGGATATCTTCTCCAAACACAACCAAGACCAAATATCATCATATTTGGCATCCACACACTTATATATACCCATAACTGGCATAGATCTAAGAAACCGAGAGAATATGAGATGTAGATATAAGTAGATCTAAGAGACCATTAAAGAACGAAGGAGAATGATCACATACCTCAAGGATTAAGCTTCGATTAGCCAAAAAAGCCTTTGGATCGCCTCCGGAACGATTGGAGAACCCTCATTGACATTAGGAGAACCAAAATCCTTAGTTAGGACCACTTAGGAACTTCAATGAGGTAATTAGAGCCAAAACGAGTTATATCCAGAATTTAAGGATCTAATTTTAATTGATCGCACGGTTAGTCCCCACGGTTTGACAAACCGTGTGCTAACCGTGCATTAGCTACTGCCTCTTCCACCCTACTCGCACGGTTTGGCCGCACGTTTAGAAAAATCGTGCACTGTTAGGGTGGAAACCACTGCCTCCCGTGCGACCTCCCTTTTTTCCCCAAAACACATTCCATGTTCTCCAGACTCTCCCATTTGACACCCTTAACATTATAACAATTAAAATAATCAATAAAGGGTTACATACATGAAACGGAGGTATTACATTCTCCCCACCCTTGTCCTTTACTTCCTCGGAAAGTAGAAAACCATATCTTTCCTAAAAGAGTTCTGGCCACTGCTCTTTCAATTCATTCTCGCGTTCCCAAGTCTCTTCCTGAATATGACAATGTTTACACAAAACCCACAATAGACCGATGCTTTTCCCATGCATGGGTTTCTCTTGCCTATCTAATATCCATACAAGGATATGTATCAAAGAAGAATCTGGTTCTTGGTCAACTTGATCACATCTGATCACCTGGTCAGGAACAGTTTGATACTTCTTTAACTGAGATACATGGAACACATTGTGCACCGAACTAAACTATGGTGGTAATTCCATCTGATATGCCACATCTCCAAACCGTTATAGTATCTCAAAAGGGCCTATATAACGAGGATATAGTTTTCCCAACATTCCTAAATGATGATGTCCATGTCTTGGAGAGATACACAAGAATACATTATCACCCGCAATGAATTCCAAATGACTACGACGATGATCTGCATAAGATTTCTGATGACTTTGAGCCATCTCCATACTCTTTCTAATCAACTGAATCTTCTTCATTGTTTCATGGACAAGGCTCGGCCTGACTAGTGATGTTTCACCAGTTTCCACCAAGCATAGTGGTGAACGACAAGGACACCCATACAATACTTCAAACAGATCCATATGTATAGAGGCTTGATAGCAGTTATTGTATGAGAACTCCACTATGGGTATATTCTCCTCCCATGAGGCACCAAAGTCCATTACACAAGCCCGAAATAGGTCTTCCAACATTTGTATCGTCAGCTCAGATTTCCCATTTGTCTGAGGATGATACGTCGTACTCATCGTCAACTGAGTCCCCAGGGCTGGTTGTAATGATTTCCAAAAATGATATATGAACCTCCAATCTCTGTTTGAGATGATAGACCCTGATACACCATGACTCTTTACCACTTCACGGATATAGATTTTTGAATGATCTTCCACTGTATGGGTTTCCTGAATCGTGATGAAATGGTCCGACTTGGTTAGACGATCCACTATCACCCAAATGCCATCGTGATTAAGGACCATTCGTGGATGACTTGTAACAAAATCCATTGTTATCTCCTCCCATTTCAACATTTAAATAGTTAAATACTTTAATATACCAGCTGGTCTCTGATGCTCTGCTTTAACATGCTATCAAGTTAATCATCACGAGATGAACTCGGCCAACATCCTTTTAACTCCGCTCCACCAAAACTGTGCCTTTAGAAACTTATAAATCTTATGTGTACCCGGATGTACACCCCAACTTAAATGGTGGAAGGAATTACGGAGTTGTTCATGAAAAACTGTAGGTACAACCATCCGATATCTGAAACACAAAACTGAACCCGCTTCCAATTTTCAGCCATCAATGGTCTCCCCACCATTGAGTTTTTAACTCATTACTAGACATTCGGCATCAGATGATTGTTTCTCTTCAACCTCTTTTACCAGATCCGAAAAAAGCTTAGCTGAAATGAAAACCACAACATCACCTCGGTTTTCACATTCCACATGCATGTCGGCTAATACCGACATCAACTTCCATTCTTCTGAAGCTTCCATTTCCAAATGAGCATATGACTTCCTACTTAATGCATTGACCACCGAATTTCCCTTACCTAGTGTATACATGAAGTAAAAGTTGAAAATATGAAGATATTATATCCCTCACCTCTGCCTCAGATTCATATCGCGCTATGAGAAAATGTGTTTGAAGATTTTGTGATCTGTAAACACAGTAAATTTATCACCAAAGAGATAATGTATCCATGTTTTCAAAGCATGGATAACTGTAGCAAACTCAAAATCATGTGTTGGGTAATTTTTCTCATGAACCCTCAACTACCTTAAACCATAGGCAACAACATGGTCTCCTTGCATGAAAACACGACCCAAACCAGTTCCTGAAGCATCACAATACACCATGTATCCTTTCCCTTATTCTGAAAGATTACGATAGGTGATGATGTAAGGCGAACATTAAACTCTAGAAAAGATCTCTGAAATTCCTCAGTCCATTGAAATGCACCGTTGTTCTTTGCCAATGTTTTCATAGGAGAAGCTAGTCATGAGAGGTCACGGAAAAAGAGTAAGTAATAACCATCTAGAACAAGAAAACATTGTATTTCATAGTAATTCTTTGGTGGTTGCTAAGAAAGAACAACTTCTATATTTTCTATATCCACTAAAACACATTTCTCTGAAACAACATGGCCCAGAAAACGTACATATTGTATCCAAAAACCACACTTTGATAATTTGGAATACAACTGATGGTATCACAAGATTTCCAACACTATATCCAAGTGTTTCTCATGCTCATCCCTTGTTCATGAATACAACAATATATCATCCACAAAAACAACAACAACAAAATGCCGATATTGCTAAAATATCCTATTCATTGAACCCTTGAAGACCGCTGGTGCATTCGTTAGACCGATATGCATGACTATTTATTTATAGTGGCTGTATCTACTTCTGAATGTTGTCTTTGGAATATCCTCTTTTAAAACTCGCAAATTGGTGATATCCTGACCGTAAGTCAATCTTATAGAACCATTGAGCTCCCCTCAATTAATCAAACAGGTCATCAATGTTTGGAAATTGATTTCTATTCTTTATCATAACATAGTTAAGTTTAGGATAATCATCACAGAGGCAAAGAGTTCCATCTTATTTCTTTACAAACAAAATTGGTGCTCCCCATGGAGACATGCTTGGGAGAATGAATATCTTTCTTTCCAGCTCATCTATCTACACATTCAATTCCTTTAACTCCATTGGTGCCATATTATGAGATGAAAGTGAGATAGGACTGGTCCCCGGAAGGAGATCAATCATAAACTCCACTTCTCTCACAAGTGGTATCCTAGAGAAGCTTTTAGGAAAAACATTAGGAAATTGATCTACCACAGCTGGAAAACTATTTTCCTCACTCTCTTCTAATGATGACAAAGCCAACCCTACCAATTTACAATAGATCATTCCCACCATTGGTGCCACCATGATCTTTGAACTTTTCTTTACCATTGTTGATCCTCTGAATAGATGCTCGATGCCATCCTCAGTCGTGAAACTAACTTTTATCCTATAACAGTCGATGTGAGACATAAACATTGTCAACTAATCCATACCCAGGTTTACATCATAAACATCGATATTCAACATAGAGAAGTCCCATTTTAGCTCATCTCCATCAAAAATTATATAACATTCTATACACACGAAGGCTTGAAATTATCTTTCACGAAGATGAGTTTTCTGTTTCAAGATAGAAGGCATCATTTCTAGTTTTATGTTCAGAAAATCAGCAATAACAGAAAGAATAAAGGAATGTGATGCACCAGAATCGAACAACACTTGAATGAGGGTAGAATTAAAAATAATTGTACCTCTCACTTTAGATACTTCAGACTAGTCATCTACCATCACCTGCTCAGCTCCATAAATTTTCTTTGTTGCTTCACTTTTCTCTTTATTTCTTTGTTGAGATTTCCCTGCATGAGGAGTAATGGTATTCCTGGAATCACCATAACTAGCTCTGTTCTACTGGCGAGACTGATTCTGATGTCCTCACACAGATGAATCATACGATTCTTGCGATTCCTGGGACGTGTCACGCGCACCCGACCTTAGAGAATAACTATAATAGCGTTGTAGACTCCCCATATGCTTGAAATTTTGGCATGATCTCGGTTGTTCTGTACATTCACGATTCATGTGATCAGTCGAACCACATTGAAAGCAACCTGCTTTTCTCTAGGGTCGTGGAGGAAAGTTGAATGATCCCACCGTCTGGTTCTGAATCGCACTCCCACATTGGAAGTAGGTGTACCTCTTCCACTTGTTTCCAGTATTAGAGTTCCCAGACGTTCCCATGGGTATCGTCATTCCTCCTCCTTTTGATCCCGAGATACCAGGTTCAACAACAACCTCACTGTTCACTATCTCTATATAATCTGTAATGCAAAGCACAACAATATTAGATTTAATCTCCTTCCTTATCCCTGATTCAATGATGTGTGATTTCAAATAAGCACTTTCCACAATCTATGGTGAAAAACTGACTAAATTCATGAATTAGCTACATAATCTATGACAGAGAGGCTCTCGAATTTCAAGCTGAGAAGTCCACCATTTTATGGATCTTGAACGTGTGAGGATAGAATTTTTTGTAAAATAATTCTTCAAAATCCTCCCATGTGAGGCCTTCATCCAATTTAGCATGCACCGCTAAATCCCACCACTATCGTGAAAGATCCTTGAGCATATACATCTACAGCTTTACATTCAACTCTACTGGTGTGCCAATGAAGTCGAATATACAATTCATCCTGCTTATCCACACCTCCGCCTTCTCAGGTTCAGCATCACCCCTTATGTTCGGTGGATTCTTCTAGATGAACTGGATGGTATGACCCACCTGTCGTGGATCATTCCTTCGGTTCCCCATATCCATAGCTTGAAAGACTTGGAAAATTCTATGGACCAGCTATTGTTTCACACGTGGTTCTGGTGCAACCACATTCTCCACAGCTTCTTCGGGATGGTTTCGACGACGCCTACCAGGTTCCATTTTCTAAACTAACAACAAACTCCGTTAATCTCACTATCTAGAAACAGTTAGCTTCGTATGTCAAATTATATCTCATCAACTATCCCAAAATTGTTCTCAAAAAACCTTTTTCCATGTTCAACATTTTTTGAAAACATTCGACATACTTTTTAAAAGTCAATCTAGTTTTCAAAATAACCTAAATAACATTTTTTCAATGTCTTTTGTCTGTAAGATATTCCCACATTTTTCAAAAATTGTCACCATTAAAAAAATTTGTTCTCATTCCTCACAAAGAGATATGCAATCCTAGTGGGAAGTCATTCCTCTATAATTCATGTAATGCTCCTCTAGTTGGATAAACCCACGACAATGATTTTTCCAACATTCTAGAAGTGTATCCAAATCACTTATGTACCCAAAAACCTGGTTACTTGATGTTCAACATAAATGGGTTAGCTACATCCTTTTATACTATAGCTTTAATGTTCCGACAATCCAAATCTTATCTAAGATTTTATCCCAAGGAATAAACAAGAAGGAATTTCAACTCCAAGACCAAGAACATCAATGACTACTTGTTTGGAAAGGACCAAAAAGGCTCTAACACCATTTGTAACGACCCGCCAATTCTCATTGGATTGTGAGCTCAACGAGTCATTACTAGTCCTTAAGCGATATCCCCAAGATGTAAAAGGGTGGAAATAAATGCCAAAGGGATTCAAGTAGAAGTGGGGGATGATTTACCATTTAAGAAATAAACCAATCAATTAACCATTTACTATATGATGCATGAACAATGGAACGACCAAACAATAACTTCATTTATAATAAACCACATCAAAGTAAACAATAGTGGAAGACTAAAACAAACATCAAAGTACACAATAGAAATATAACAACACAAGACTCCCAAAAGACTCCATGACTCAATGGTCCTCAAGATCCATGCTCCATAATATCTCCCAATATCACCACAAGAAACTAGTAATGAGAATATTTTCCTTTAACTATGTCTCATAATACAACATCTGCAAAAGCACCAAAGTGCCAAAGAAGGAGTGTGTATAAAACATAGTAGGATTTACCCATTGGATTTTCTACTCATGCCACTAGGATAGAAGAGTTAGCCATATTTATATAAATACAGATTATATAAAACCAATTTTCCAAATCAGTTTATAACTAAATATAAACTAGTTTTCCAAAACCATACATGCTCAAAAGTTAAAGTGAAATTTATACTGTCTTTTCCAACACGTTATTTTTCCATAAAAATATCCAAACAAGTTTCCAAACCATTTCAAAAACATCCCATTTTCGCATACCCATACATTTCACAAACCCGTGAAATCAACCATGCAAGCATCATTATGACAGTTCCATACTCATAAGAGGTTTATCATCGATCTACCAATTCATCACAATGTAATTACTTCCCATGTTACATTACACCTTTGGCACCGAGCACAAGTCTATATTTCAACCAAGCCTTGTAAATATAGTTACAACATGCCATTAATCGTTTGGCACTGAGCACAAGGATGGATTTCAACCAAGTCTCGTACATGCAATATAAATACACACCACAAATTCCCAACAACCAAGACAAACCATCCTTTCAATAAAACACTTTTTATTGGAAACCAATTTCTCATCAAACCATTAAAAATTTAAAAATATTCATAATTTTAAATCAAAATTTTAAATTCAAATAGCCATGTCACATTGCACACAATTCACCAAGATTCCACAATTTCCTAAAAACCACAAATCATCAATAAAGAAGATTTTTTCCATGATTTTCATAATAAATACCTTTCAAATAACCAATTTGAAACTAATCCAACCAACTCTTACAAGATGAGTCAAGAGTGAAGCCACCTATCTCAACAAAAAGGTGAAACCAAGTAATGGATGAAGAATGCTCAAGAACCCCAGGTCAAATCTCCAAGGATCCTCCTTATATCTCTTCTCCTAACACATCCAAGTCCAAATATAATCATATTTGGCATCCACACAATTAAATATACCCATAATGGGAATAGATATATGAAACAATGAGATGAAGAGAAGTAGATCTAAGTAGATCTAAGAAACCATTCAAGAACGAAGGAGAACGATCACACACCTGAAGGATCCGACTTAGATTCTCCAAGAGAAGCCTTCAGTTCGCATCCGAAACAATGGGAGAACCCTCGTTGAACGTAGGAGAATCAAAATCTCTAGATAGGGCCGCTTAGAAGCTTAAATGGGGTAATTAGAGGAAAAACGAGTAAGAACCACAATTTAAGGATCTAATTTTAAGTGACAGCATGGTTTGTCTGCACGGTTTGACAAACCGTGCGCTAACCGTGTGTTAGCTAATTCCTCGACCATACTTCTATCACGGTTTGGCCGCATGGTTAGAAAAACCATGTGTCGAACATGTGGAAGCCCCTGCTTCCCATACCAACTCCGCATGGTTTGGCCGCATTGTTTAGACAAACTGTGTGCCTCCCGTGTGACTTTCCTTTTTTCTCGTAAATTCATTCCAAGTTCTCCCGACTCTCCCATTTGAAACCTTAACTTTATAACCATTAAATGCATCACAAAATGGTTACATACTAGAAACTGGGGGTACTAAAATACCTCTATTTATTATTTATCATTTTATGAACAATTTTATCCTCATATTATTTGAATGGATAGAATAAAAATAAAAATAAATGATTATGAATGTTTTTGAACACATTTTTAATTAATTTGTGTGGTAGATTTGACGATTTCATATCAATTATTTTTTTGTTTCTAATTTAGATTAATGTGTAAGTGGACTCTTAATGTATATTCCTATATAATTATACATTGTACTATTTGGATTCATTTATACTTTTCACTATCTATATATGGGATATTATTTTTTAAATATTCAATCAAAGAACATGCAGTACTTAGTGAAGTAATTTTTTCCTATATTTTTTATACAATTGGTATGATTACTACACATCACATAGAGTTGTATCATGTCTTGTCTATCCATCAACATAGATCATTTTGAATTACATGGTCATATTCTATAAAAAACAACTGATGAATACTAATTTATTTTCTATATTTAATCATTCATTAAAACATGGAAATTTCCTTCTCCTGTGATATTTTGTTTTATTGTTTTTCTATAATTATGTTGGAAAATTATAAAGAATTAATTTGTTCTGTGATTATATTTTTTTATTCTTAGGCATCGATTCTCAAGGATACCCTTCCCCATGATATCATTTTTTATGTTTATCATAGACTAATTAATTCTTTTCGTTCACCATTCAACTATAAATTCCCACACTAAATGTTTTTTAAATACAATTTCCTAATGTTACCTCCTTCTATACAAATAATGAACCCACCCTTTTTTATAAAATTCTTCTACAAAAAATCTGATGTTTATTTTGAACTAGATTGATCATATATTTTATTTATATAGATATTTATCCCTATTTATTTATATTTAATGTCCTTATTTATTAAAATCCATATTTACATGAATTGTTATTTTATACTTGAATCTTCTTATATTATCCTAAGATTGAGAAAATATAGACTATGAATTGTGGCCTACAAGAAATACAACACCGAGCATTGGATACCCCTGAATTATTAATTGTTAAATATCAATGTTTTAACCATATCATTATTTTGGTAGCTATAAATTGTATTAAATAATTTTTGACACATTAATAATGGTTATAATAAAGTAATATTAATTGATTAATTATTCATAAATAATAACACAACATTTAATAAAGTCATTTTATTCTTCAACGATGTGTTTTATTCAAAATGATTTTTTACTATATTTTAGAGAGAATAATTTAATTAATTTAAATTATTTGTTGAATTTCTTTTTTGGAAAAATAAAATTCAATTTTTAAAATTAGAATATATAAAATTACCCATATCAGAAATTGTGAATCCTTTATAAAATGTATGATTTATCATCAAATAGTAAAAATACTATTTCTTAGTTAAAATTTTGAACTCTTTTAATGTATTTTAAATGTAAAATTACATATAGGAATAGTTTTAAAATTTATTTACTTTCGTGTTATTTTAAATAATTCATTTTTATTTTATAAAATAAATTTTATGCAAAAATATTTTGTAAATTACTTTATATTTAAAAATTAAATTTATGTAAAAAACTATTTGGCAGCATGATTTTTTTATTTTTAATTAATATTTAATAAATTTATGTCATTGTTTCATAAAAATATATTCCATAATTTGAATCATTCTTTAAATATTTAGAAAATTGGTTTCTTTTTTTATCTCATTATGATTCGTAACTATTGTAATTTTTTCCATTGTAAAGGGTAACATGGTTAATTAATGTTTAAAATAAGATGATAAGGACTAACAAAATAACCTAACACATACCTAAACATTGTTATATGAGTGTAAATAATAAAATATAATATTATATATGATTTTTTCCTTTAGGTTGTTATTATGAGATTTATAATATTTTACGTAATGAAAATTAAATAATGTAACAAATTTCTATTTAAAAATATTAATATTTTTAACATGGAGAAAACATATGAATTTTCAATTTATATATAGTTGTTTATAAAATAAAGTATATATATTCTTCAATGAAATTTATTTTAAATTATTATTGAATAACTAATAACTTTAAATGTTTACACAATATTGACCTCGTAATTATTCATTAATAGGAATTATAAAATAAATGATATTAAATATATTAAAAGTAGAATTATTTAAAATAATTAATCTCACAGAATAATTTTTATTAAATTAAATTTTATGGGAGAAGTAAAATATTTTATTTAAATTTAATTATTTTCATGATGTAAAAATTTTAAAATAAAATAAATTTCTCTATTAATGATTAATTTATATTTTATGAAAACTTCAAGTTTTTTAAATGATATTAAATTAAAAAAGAATTTTAATCATCTATTTCATCATTTTAGGGATTAAAATATTAATTATGGTACATTCAAGGGTCTTTTTTCTATATATAGTAACTATCATGACCCATATAGGGTAAAAACCATTGTTTTCAAGGTTAGTGTGATAAGGGTTATTGGAGGTTTAAACAAAATGATAGTTGTAAAAACATAGTAAAAAATATAAAACATTATTTTTATGGGACTACATAAACTTATAATCATCTTATATTTCTATATTTTCAATTTAAATCCATTTTCACATCAATATTCATTTATATTAATTTAATATCTTATCAAATTCCTAGAGTCCCCCTACCGACTCTAATAAAAAGGGATCCTCTTCGCTTAATTTTATCAACCCCAAATATCAATTTTTAAAATACATGATGTTATATAATACCTTACAACAATACCATTAATCATTATAGAGGTGTTTCTTTGGGTAGAATATCAGTTATTGAGGGTTTAAGGTGTAATTATTAGGAGGTCATCTACAAAAGATGTATAATTCTTAACCAAATATTTTTATTTTATTTCATATTCCAACACCTAAAAAAATTCTCCATCCTTTTTAACATAATAAAAAAAGTATTTAAAATACATTTATATGTTGTTATTTTAATTTCAAAACTTATATATTTATTCTTCCTACATAAAATGTGAAATTAATCAATCTTTTGTGTGTACGAAATAATACCAACTCTAGGATCGATGCAATTTAATTTTAAAAAACTCATATAAAATATGTTTATAATGATGGAATTTATTTTTATATATAAAATTAATGATATATTTCTCTTTTTGAGAAGGTAAAATATCTTTCAAAATTTTTATCATTCCATTCACTAAAAATGGTATTGTCGTTCCTCTATACATGAGGGCTACTACCTCAATGAAGAGATGTTATTTTTTTTCATACCTATATCACATGGATGATATATTTAATTATACATATAATAATATATTTTTATATATTTATAATTACAATTGGTATGACTACTACACATCAAATGGAGTTGTATCCAGTCTTGTCGATCCATCAACATAGATCATTTGGAATTACATGGTCATATTCTATAAACAACAACTGATGAATACTAATTTATTTTCTACATTTAATCATTCATTAAAACTTGGATATTTCCTTCTCCTGTGATATTTTGTTTTATTATTTTTCTATAATTATTTTGGAAAATTATAAAGCATTAATTTGGTCTGTGATTATATTTTTTTTATTGTTAGTCATCGATTCTCAAGGATACCCTTCCCCATGATATCATTTATTATGTTTATCATAGACTAATAAATTATTTTCGTTCACCATTCAACTATAAATTCCCACACTAAATTTATTTTAAATAAAATTTCCTAATGTTACCTCCATCTATACAAATAATGAACCCACCATTTTTGATAAAATGCTTCTACAAGACATCTGATGTTTATTTTGAACTAGATTGATAATATATTTTATTTATATAGATATTTATCCCTATTTATTTATATTTAATGTCCTTGTTTATTAAAATCCATATTTACGTGAATTGTTATTTTATCCTTGAATCTTCTTATATTATCCTAAGATTGAGAAAATATAGACTATGCATTGGGGCCTACAAGAAATACAACATCGAGCAATGGATACCCATGAATTATTAATTGTTAAATATCAAAGCTTTAACCATATCATTATTTTGGTTGCTATAAATTGTATTAACTAATTTTTGACACATTTATAATGGATATAATAAAGTAATATTAATTGATTAATTATTAATAAATAATAACCCAACCATTAATAAAGTTATTTTATTCTTCAACGACGTGTTTTATTCCAAATGATTTTTTACTATATTTTAGAGAGAATAATTTAATTAATTTCAAGTATTTGTTGAATTTATTTTTTGGTAAAATAAAATTCAATTTTTAAAAGTAGAATATAAAAAATTAACCATTTCAGAAATTTTGATTCATTTATAAAATGTATGATTTAACATCAAATAGTAAAAATACTATTTCTTAGTGAAAATTGTGCACTATTTTAATGTATTTAAAATGTAAAATTACATATTGGAATAGTTTTAAACATTAATTTACTTTAGTCTCATTTTCAATAATTCAATTTTATTTTATAAAATAAATTTTATGCACAAATATATTGTAAATTACTTTATATTTAAAAATTGAATTTATGTAAAAAACTATTTTGCAGCATGTTTTTTTTATTTTTATTTACTATTTTCTAAATTTATGTCATTGTTTCGTAAAAATATATTCCATAATTTGAATCATTCTTTAAATATTTAGAAAATTTGTTTCTTTTTTTAACTCATTATGAATCGTAACTATTGTAATTTTTTTCCATTGTAAAGGGTAACATGGTTAATTAATGTTTAAAATAAGATGATAAGGACTAACAAAATAACCGAACACATACCTGAACATTGTTATATGAGTGTAAATAATAAAATATAATATTATATCAGATTTTTCCTTTAGGATTTTATTATGAGATTTATAAAATTTTACTTAATGAAAATTAAATAATGTAACAAATTTCTATTTAAAAATATTAATATTTTTAACATGGAGATAACATATGAATTTTCCATTTATATATAGTTGTTTATAAAATAACGTATATATATTCTTCAATGAAATTTATTTTAAATTATTAGTGAATAACTAATAACTTTAAATGTTTACACAATATTGACCTAGTAATTATTCATTAAAATGAATAATAAAATAATTGATATTAAATATATTAAAAGTAGAATTATTAAAAATAATTAATGTCACAGATTAATTTTCATTAGATTAAATTTTATGGAAGAAGTAAAATATTTTATTCAAATTAAATTTTTTCCTTGGTGTAATAATTTTAAAATAAAATAAATATCTCTATTAATGATTTATTGATATTTTAAGAAAACTACAAGTTTGTAAATGATATTAAAAAAAATTAATCATCTATTTCATTATTTTAGGGATTAAAATATTAATTATGGTACACTCAAGGGTCATTTTTCTATATATAGTAACTATCATGACCCTTATAGAGTAAAAACCATTGTATTCAAGGGTAGTTTGATAAGGGTTGTTGGAGGTTGAAACAAAATGATAGTGGTAAAAATATATTAAAAAATATAAATAATTATTTTTATGAGACTACATAAACTTATAATCATATTATATTTCTATATTTTCAAGTTATATCCATTTTCACATCAATATTCATTTATATTAATATAATATTTCATCATAGTCCTATAGCCCCCCTACCGACTCTAATAAAAAGGGATCATCTTCGCTTCATTTTATCAACCCCAAATATCAATTTTTAAAATACATGAAGTTATATAATACCTTACAGCAATCCCATTAAACATTATAGAGGTATTTCTTTGGGTATAATATCAGTAATAAAGGGTTTAAGTTGAAATTATTAGGAGGTCATCTACAATAGATGTATAATTCATAACCAAGTATTTTTTTTATTTCATCTTCCAATAATAAAAAATATTCTCCATCCATGTTAACATAATAAAATAAGTATTTAAAATAAATTTATATGTTGTTATTTTAATTTCAGAACAAATATATTTCTTCTTCCTACATAAAATGTAATATTAATCAATCTTTTGTGTGTACAAAATAATACCAACTCTAGGATCGATGCAATTTAATATTAAAAAACTCCAATAAAATATGTTTATAATGATGGAATTTATTTTTATATATAATAAAGATATATTAATCCTTTTGAGAAGGTAAAATATCTTTAACTTTTTTATCATTCCATTCACTAAAAATGGTATTGTCGTTCCTCTCTACATGAGGACTACCACCTCAATGAAGAGATGTGATTTGTTTTTCATACCTATATCTCATAGATGATATATTTAATTATATATATAATAATTTATTTTTATATATTTATAATTACAATTGGTATTATTACTACACATCACATGGAGTTGTATCCAGTCTTGTCGATCCATCAATATAAATCATTTGGAATTACATGGTTATATTCTATAAAAAACAACTGAGGAATACTAATTTTTTTCTACATTTAATCATTCATTAAAACTTGTATATTTCATTCTCCTGTGATATTTTGTTTTATTTTTTTTCTATAAATATGATGGAAAAATATCAAGCATTAATTTAGTCTTTGATTATATTTTTTTATTATTAGGCATCGATTCTCAAGGATACCCTTCCCCATGATATCATTTTTTATGTTTATCATAGAATAATTAATTCTTTTCCTTAACCATTCAACTATAAATTCCCACACTAATTGTTTTTTAAATAAAATTTCCAAATGTTACCTCCATCTATACAAATAATGAACCCACCATTTTTGATAAAATGCTTCTACAAGACATCTGCTGATTATTTTGAACTAGATTGATCATTTATGTTATTTATATAAATATTTACCCCTATTTTTTATATTTAATGTCCTTATTTATTAACATCCATATTTACATGAATTTTTATTTTATAGTTGAATCTTCTTATATTATCCTAATATTGAGAAAATATAGAATATGCATTGTGGCCTACAAGAAATACAACACCGAGCATTGGATACCCCTGAATTATTAATTGTTAAATATCAATGTTTTAACCACATCATTATTTTGGTAGCTATAAATTGTATTATCTAATTTTTGACACATTTATAATGGTTATAATAAAGTAATATTAATTGATTAATTATTAATAAATAATAACACAACATTTAATAATGTCATTTTATTCCTCAACGATGAGTTTTATTCAAATGATTTTTTACTATATTTTAGGGAGAATAATTTAATTAATTTCAAGTATTTGTTTAATTTCTTTTTTGGTAAAATAAAATTCAAATTTTAAAATTAGCATATAAAAAATTAACCATTTCATAAATTGTGAATCCTTTATAAAATGTATGATTTAGCATAAAATAGTAAAAATACTATTTCTTAGTGAAAATTGTGCACTCTTTTAATGTATTTAAAATGTAAAATTACATATAGGAATAGTTTTAAAATTAATTTACTTTAGTGTTATTTTAAATAGTTCAATTTTATTTTATAAAATAAATTTTATGCACAAATATATTGTAAATTACTTTATATTTAAAAATTGAATTTATGTAAAAAACTATTTTTCAGCATGTTTTATTATTTTGAATTAATATTTTCTAAATTTATGTCATTGTTTCCTAAAAATATATTCCATAATTTTAATAATTATTTAAATATTTTAAAAATTGGTTTCTTTTTTTAACTCATTATGATTCGTAACTATTGTAATTTTTTCCATTGTAAAGGGTAACATGGTTAATTAATGTTTAAAATAAGATGATAAGGACTAAAAAAATAACCTAACACATACGTAAACATTTTTATATGAGTGTAAATAATAAAATATAATATTATATGGGATTTTTTCCTTTAGGATGTTATTATGAGATTTATAATATTTTACGTAATGAAAATTAAATAATGTAACAAATTTCTATTTAAAAGTATTAATATTTTTAACATGGAGATAACATATGAATTTTCCATTTATATATATTTGTTTATAAAATAATTTATATATATTATTTAATGAAATTTATTTTAAATTATTAGTGAATAACTAATAACTTTAAATGTTTACACAATATTGACCTAGTAATTATTCATTAAAATGAATAATAAAATACTTGATATTAAATATATTAAAAGTAGATTTATTTAAAATAATTAAAGTCACAGAATAATTTTTATTAAATTAAATTTTATAGAAGAAGTAAAATATTTTATTCAAATTTAATTTTTTTCTTGATGTAATAATTTTAAAATAAAATAAATATCTCTAATAATGAATTATTGATATTTTATGAAAAGTACTAGTTTTTTAAATGATAATAAATTAAAAAATATTTTTAATCATCTATTTCATTATTTTAGGGATTAAAATATTAATTATGGTACAATCAATGGTATTTTTTCTATATATAGTAACTATCATGACCCTTATAGTGTAAAAACCATTGTTTTCAAGGTTAGTGTGGTAAGGGTTGTTGGAGGATGAAACAAAATGATAGTGGAAAAAACATAGTAAAAAATATAAAAGATTATTTTTATGAGACTAAATAAACTTATAATCATCTTATATTTCTATATTTTCAATTTATATCCATTTTCACATCAATATTCATTTATATTAATTTAATATTTTATCATATTCCTAGAGTCCCCCTACCGAATCTAATAAAAAGGGATCCTCTTCGCTTCATTTTATCAACCCCGAATATCAATTTTTAAAATACATGAAGTTATATAATACCTTACAGCAATCCCATTAATCATTATGGAGGTCTTTCTTTGGGTAGAATATCAGTCATAGTGGGTTTAAGGTGTAATTCTTTGGAGGTCATCTACAAAATATGTAAAATTCAAAACCAAGTATTTTTATTTTATTTCATCTTCCAACACCTAAAAATATTCTCCATCCATTTGAACATAATAAAATAAGTATTAAAAATACATTTATATGTTGTTATTTTAATTTCAAAACTTATATATTTCTACTTCCTACATAAAATGTCAAATTAAACAATCTTTTGTGTGTACGAAATAATACCAACTCTAGCATCGATGAAATTTAATTTTAAAAAACTCCAATAAAATATGTTTATAATGATGGAATTTATTTTTATATATAATATTAATGACATATTTAACCTTTTTAGAAGGTAAAATATCTTTAACTTTTTTAGCATTCCATTCACTAAAAATGGTATTGTCGTTCCACTCTACATGATGACTACCACCTCAATGAAGAGATGTGATTTGTTTTTCATCCCTATATATCATGGATGATATATTTAATTATATATATAATAATTTATTTTTATATATTTATAATTACAATTGGTATGATTACTACACATCACATGGTGTTGTATCCAGTCTTATCGATCCATCAACATAGATCATTTGGAATTACATGGTCATATTCTATAAACAACAAATGATGAATACTAATTTATTTTCTACATTTAATCATTCATTAAAACATGGATATTTTATTCTCCTGTGATATTTTGTTTTATAGTTTTTCTATAATTATGTTGGAAAATTATCAAGCATTAATTTGGTCTGTGATTATATTTTTTTATTCTTAGGCATCGATTCTCAAGGATACCCTTCCCCATGATGTCATTTTTTATGTTTATCATAGACTAATTAATTCTTTTCATTCACCATTCAACTATAAATTCCCATAATAAAAGATTTTTAAATAAAATTTCCTAATGTTACCTCCTTCTATACAAATAATGAACCCACCTTTTTTTAATAAAATGCTTCTACAAGACATCTGATGTTTATTTTGAAATAGATTGATCATATATTTTATTTATATAGATATTTATCCCTATTTGTTTATATTTAATGTCCTTATTTATTAAAATCCATATTTACATGAATTGTTATTTTATACTTGAATCTTCATATATTATACTACGATTTAGAAAATATAGACTATGCATTGTGGCCTACAAGAAATACAACACCGAGCATTGGAAACCCCTGAATTATTAATTGTTAAATATCAATGTTTTAACCATATCATTATTTTGGTAGATATAAATTGTATTATCTAATTTTTGACTCATTTATAATGGTTATAATAAAGTAATATTAATTGATTAATTATTGATAAATAATAACAAAACCTTCAATAAAGTCATTTTATTCATCAACGATGTGTTTTATTCAAAATGAGTTTTTACTATATTTTAGAGAGAATAAATTAAATAATTTCAAGTATTTGTTGATTTTATTTTCTGGTAAAATAAAATTCAATTTTTGAAATTAGAATATAAAAAAATAACCATTTCAGAAATTTTGAATCTTTTATAAAATGTATGATTTATCATCAAATAGTAAAAATAATATTTCTTAGTTAAAATTTTGCACTCTTTTAATTTATTTAAAATGTAAAATTACATATAGGAATATATTTAAAATTAATTTACTTTAGTTTTATTTTAAATAATTCAATTTTATTTTATAAAATAAATTTTATTCACAAATATATTGTAAATTACTTTATATTTAAAAATTGAATTTATGTCAAAAACTATTTTTCAGCATGTTTTTTATTTGATTTTTAATTAATATTTTCTAAATTTATGTTATTGTTTCATAAATATATATTCCATAATTTGAATCATTCTTTAAATATTTAGAAAATTGGTTTCTTTTTTTAACTCATTATGATTCGTAACTATTGTAATTTTTTCCATTGTAAAGGGTAACATGGTTAATTAATGTTTAAAATAAGATGATAAGGACTAAAAAATAACCTAACACATACCTAAACATTGTTATATGAGTGTAAATAAAAAAATATAATATTATATGGGATTTTTTTACTTTAGGATGTTATTATGAGATTTATAATATTTTACGTAATAAAAATTAAATAATGTAAGAAATTTCTATTTAAAAATATTAACATTTTTAACATGGAGATAACATATGAATTTTCCATTTATATATAGTTGTTTATAAAATAAATTATATATATTCTTCAATGAAATTTATTTTAAATTATTAGTGAATAACTAATAACTTTAAATGTTTACACAATATTGACCTAGTAATTATTCATTAAAAGGAATAATAAAATAATTGATATGAAATATATTAAAAGTATAATTATTTGAAATAATTAATGTCACAGAATAATTTTTATTAAATTAAATTTTATGGAAGAGGTAAAATATTTTATTCAAATTTAATTTTTTTCTTGATGTAATAATTTTAAAATAAAATAAATATCTCTAATAATGATTTATTGATATTTTATGAAAAATACAAGTTTTTTAAATGATATTAAATTAAAAAATAATTTTAATCATCTATTTAATTATTTTAAGGATTAAAATATTAATTATGGTACATTCAAGGGTATTTTTTATATATAAAGTAAATATCATGACCCTTATAGAGTAAAAACCATTGTTTTCAAGGTTAGTGTGATAAGGGTTATTGGAGATTGAAACAAAATGATAGTGGTAAAAACATAGTAAAAATATAAAACATTATTTTTATGAGACTACATAAAATTATAATCATCTTATATTTCTATATTTTCAATTTATATCCATTTTCACATCAATATTCATTTATATTAATTTAATATTTTATCATACTCCTAGAGTCCCCCTACTAACTCTAATAAAAAGGGATCCTCTTCGCATCATTTTATCAACCACAAATATCAATTTTTAAAATACATGATGTTATAAAATACCTTACAGTAATCCCATTTATCATTATAGAGGTCTTTCTTTGGGTAGAATATCAGTCATTGAGGGTTTAAGGTGTAATTATTAGGAGGTCATCTAAAAAAGATGTATAATTCATAACCAAGTATTTTTATTTTATTTCATCTTCCAACACCTAAAAATATTATCCATCCATGTTAAAAAATAAAATAAGTATTTAAAATACATTTATATGTTGTTATTTTAATTTCAAAACATATATATTTCTTCTTCCTACACAAAATGTGAAATTAATCAATCTTTTGTGTGTATGAAATAAAACCAACACTAGGATCGATGTAATTTAATTTAAAAAAACTCCAATAAAATATGATTATAATGATAGAATTTATTTTTATATATAATAATAATGATATATTTATCATTTTGAGAAGGTAAAATATCATTAACATTTTTAGCATTCCATTCACTAAAAATGGTATTTTCGTTCCTCTCTACATGAGGACAACCACCTCAATTAAGAGACGTGATTTGTTTTTCATCCCCATATCTCATGGATGATATATTTAATTATATATATAATAATTTATTTTTATATATTTATAATTACAATTGGTATGATTACTACACATCGCATGGAGTTCTATCCATTCTTTTTGATCCATCAACATAGATCATTTGGAATTACATGGTCATATTCTATAAACAATAACTGATGAATACTAATTTATTTTCTACATTTAATCATTCATTAAAACTTGGATATTTCCTTCTCATGTGATATTTTGTTTTATTGTTTTTCTATAATTATGTTGGAAAATTATCAAGCATTAATTTAGTCTGTGATTATTTTTTTTATTCTTAGGCATCGATTCTCAAAGATACCCTTCCCCATGATATAATTTTTTATGTTTATCATAGACTAATTAATTCTTTTCATTCATCATTCATATATAAATTCCCAAACAAAATGGTTTTTAAATAAAATTTCCTAATGTTACCTCCTTCTATACAAATAATGAACCCACTGTTTTTTGTTAAATGCTTTAAAAGACATCTGATGTTTATTTTGAACTAGATTGATCATATATTTTAGTTATATAAATATTTTTCCATATTTGTTTATATTTAATGTACTTATTTATTAAAATCCATATTTACATGAATTGTTATTTTATATTTAAATCCTCTTATATTATCCTAAGATTGAAAAAATATATACTATGCATTGTGGCCTACAAGAAATATAACACTGAGCATTAGATACCCCTGAATTATTAATTGTTAAATATCAATGTTTTAACCATATCATTATTTTGGTAGCTATAAATTGTATTATCTAATTTTTGAAACATTTATAATGGTTACAATAATGTAATATTAATTGATTAATTATTAATAAATAATAACACAACCTTTAATAAAGTCATTTTATTCTTTAACAATGTGTTTTATTCAAAATGATTATTTACTATATTTTAGAGAGTATAATTTAATTAATTTCAAGTATTTGTTGAATTTATTTTATGGTAAAATAAAATTCAATTTTTAAAATTAGAATATAAAAAATTAACAATTTTAGAAATTGTGAATCCTTTATAAAATGTATTATTTATCATCAAATAGTAAAAATTCTATTTCATAGTGAAAATTTTGCACTCTTTTAATGTATTTAAAATGTAAAATTACATATAGGAATAGTTTTAAAATTAATTTACTTTAGTTTTATTTAAATAATTTAATTTAATTTTATAAAATAATTTTTATGCACAAATATATTGTAAATTAATTTATATTTAAAAATTGATTTTATGTGAACAAATATTTTTCAGCTTGTTTTTTTATTTTTAATTAATATTTTCTAAATTTATGTCATTGTTTCTTAAATATATATTCCATAATTTGAATCATTATTTAAAAATTTAAAAAATTGGTTTCTTTTTTTAACTCATTATGATTCGTAACTATTGTAATTTTTTTCCATTGTAAAGGGTAACATGGTTAATTAATGTTTAAAATAAGATGATAAGGACTAACAAAATAACCTAATACATACCTAAACATTTTTATATGAGTGTAAATAATATAATATTATATTATATGGAATTTTTTCCTTTAGGATGTTATTATGAGATTTATAATATTTTACGTAATGAAAATTAAATAATGTAACAAATTTCTATTTAAAAATATTAATATTTTTAACTTGGAGATAACATATGAATTTTCCATTTATATATAGTTGTTTATAAAATAAATTATATATATTCTTCAATGAAATTTATTTTAAATTATTAGTGAATAACTAATAAATTTAAATGTTTACACAATATTGACCTAGTAATTATTCATTAAAAGGAATAATAAAATAATTGATATTAAATATAATAAAAATAGAATTATATAAAATAATTAATGTCACAGAATAATTTTCATTAAATTAAATTTTATGGATGAAGTAAAATATTTTATTCAAATTTAATTTTTTTCTTTGTGTAATAATTTTAAAATAAAATAAATATCTTTAATAATGATTTATTGATATATTATGTAAACTACAAGTTTTTTAAATGATATTAAATATAAAAAAAAATTTAATCATCTATTTCATTATTTTAGGGATTAAAATATTAATTATGGTACATTCAAGGGTCTTTTCTCTATATTTAGTAACTATCAGGACCCTTATAGAGTAAAAACCATTGTTTTCAAGGTTAGTGTGATAAGGGTTGTTGGTGGTTGAAACAAAATGATAGTGGAAAAAACCAAATAAAAAATATAAAACATTATTTTTATGAGACTACATAAACTTATAATCATCTTATATTTCTATATTTTCAATTTATATCCATTTTCAATTCAATATTAATTTATATTAATTTAATATTTTATTATATTCCTAGAGACCCCCTACCGACTCTAATAAAAAGGGATCCTCTTAGCTTCATTTTATCAACCCCAAATATCAATTTTCAAAATACATGAAGTTATATAATACCTTAGAGCAGTCCCATTAATCATTATAGAGGTCTTTCTTTGGGTAGAATATCAGTCATAGAGGGTTTAAGGTGTAATTATTAAGAGGTAATCTATAAAAGATGTATAATTCATAACCAAGTATTTTTATTTTATTTCATCTTCCAACACCTAAAAATATTCTCCATCCATGTTAACATAATAAAATAAGTATTAAAAATACATTTATATGTTGTTATTTTTATTTCAAAACTTATATCTCATGGATGATATATTTAATTATATATATAATAATTTATTTTTATATATTTTTAATTACAATTGGTATGATTACTACACATCACATGGATTTGTATCCAGTCTTGTCGATCCATATACATATATCATTTCGAATTACATGGTCATATTCTATAAACGACAACTGATGAATACTAATTTCTTTTCTACATTTAATCATTCATTAAAACATTGATATTTCCTTCTCCTGTGATATTGTGTTTTATTGTTTTTCTATAATTATGTTGGAAAATTATCAAGAATTAATTTGGTCTTTGATTATATTTTTTTATTCTTAGGCATCGATTCTCAAGGATACCATTCCCCATGATATAATTTATTATGTTTATCATAGAATAATTAATTCTTTTCGTTCACCATTCAAATATAAATTCCCACACTAAAAGTTTTGTAAATAAATTTTCCTAATGTTACCTCCTTCTATACAAATATTGAACCCATGTTTTATATAAAATGCTTCAACAAGACATCTGATGTTTATTTTGAACTAGATTGATCATATATTTTATTTATATAGATATTTATCCCTACTTATTTATATTTAATGTCCTTATTTATTAAAATCCATATTTACATGAATTGTTATTTTATAATTGAATCTTCTTATATTATCTTAAGATTGATAAAATATAGACTATGCATTGTGGCCAACAATAAATACAACATCGAGCATTAGATACCTTTGAATTATTAATTGTTAAATATCAATGTTTTAACCATATCATTATTTTGGTAGCTATAAATTGTATTAACTAATTTTTGACACATTTATATGGTCATAATAATGTAATATTAATTGATTAATTATTAATAAATAATTACACAACCTTTAATAACTCCCTTTATTCTCTAACGATGTGTTTTATTCAAAATGATTTTTTACTATATTTTAGAGAGAATAATTTAATTAATTTCAAGTATTTGTTGAATTTCTTTTTTGGTAAAATAAAATTCAATTTTTATAATTAGTATATAAAAAATTAACTATTTCAAAAATTGTGAATCCTTTATAAAATGTATAATTTATCATCAAATAGTAAAAAACTATTTCTTAGTGAAAATTGTGCACTCTTTTAATGTATTTAAAATGTAAAATTACATATATTAATAGTTTTAAAATTTATTTTCTGTAGTTTTTTTTAAATAATTCAATTTTATTTTTATATAATTTTTATGCATAAATATATTGTTAATTTCATTATATTTAAAAATTGAATTTATGTAAAAAAACTATTTTTCAGCATGTTTTTTTTGGATTTTTAATTAATATTTTCTAAATTTATGTCATGGTTTCTTAATTATATATTCCATAATTTGAATCATTCTTTAAATATTTAGAAAATTGGTTTCTTTTTTTAACTCATTATGATTCGTAACTATTGTAATTTTTTCCATTGTAAAGGGTAACATGGTTAATTAATGTTTAAAATAAGATGATAAGGACTATCAAAATAACCTAACACATACCTAAACATTTTTATATGAGTGTAAATAAAAAAATATAATATTTTATTTTATTTTTTCCTTTAGGATATTATTATGAGATTTATAATATTTTACGTAATGAAAATTAAATAATGTAAACAATTTCTATTTAAAATATTAATATTTTTAACATCGAGATAACATAAGAATTTTCCATTTATATATAGTTGTTTATAAAATAAAGTATATATATTTTTCAAAGAAATTTATTTTAAATTATTAGTGAAAGACTAATAACATTAAATGTTTACACAATATTGACCTAGTAATTATTCATTAGAAGGAATAATAAAATAATTGATATTAAATATATTAAAAGTATAATTATTTAAAATAATTAGTGTCACCGAATAATTTTTATTAAATTAAATTTTATGGAAGAAGTAAAATATTTTATTCAAATTTAATTTTTTTGTTGATGTAATAATTTTAAAATAAAATAAATATATCTAATAATGATTTATTTATATTTTATAAAAATTACATGTTTTTTAAATTATATTAAATTAAAAAATAATTTTAATCATCTATTTCATGATTTTAGGGATTAAAATATTAATTATGGTACATTCAAGGGTCTTTTTTGTAAATATAGTAACTATCATGACCCTTATAGAGTAAAAACATTGTTTTCAAGGTTAGTGTGATAAGGGTTGTTGGTGGTTGAAACAAAATGATAGTGGTAAAAACATAGTAAAAAATATATAACATTATTTTTATGAAACAAAAAAATCTTAGAATCATCTTATATTTCAATTTTTTTTATTTATATCCATTTTCACGTCAATATTCATTTATATTAATTTAATATTTTATCATATTCCTAGAGTCCCCCTACCGACTCTAATAAAAAGAGATCATCTTCGCTTCATTTTATCTACCCTAAATATCATATTTTAAAATACATGAAGTTATATAATACCTTACAGCAATCCCATTAATCATTATAGTGGTCTTTCTTTGGGTAGAATATCAGTCATAGAGGGTTTATGGTTTAATTATTAGGAGGTCATCTAAAAAAGATGTATAATTCATAACCAAGTATTTTTATTTTGTTTCATCTTCCAACACCTAAAAATATTCTCCATCCATGTTAACATAATAAAATAAGTATTTAAAATACATTTATATGTTGTTGTTTTAATTTCAAAACTTATATATTTCTTATTCCTACATAATTTGTGAAATTAATCAATATTTTGTGTGTATGAAATAATACCAACTCTAGGATCGATGTAATTTAATTTTAAAAAACTACAATAAAATATGTTTATAATGATGGAATTTATTTTTATATATAATATTAATTATATATTTATCCTTTTTAGAAGGTAAAATATCTTTATCTTTTTTAGCATTCCATTCACTAAAAATTGTATTGTCGTTCCTCTCTACATGAGGACTACCACCTCAATTAAGAGATATGATTTGATTTTTATCACTATATCTCATGGATTATATATTAAATTATATATATAATAATTTATTTTTATATATTTATAATTACATAATGGTACAAATATTCTTAAAATTTCTTGTAATGATCATAAAAAATGAACATGTTACTCATTAGTATATATGACCTACCATCTCTTTTAATTGTAGCATAACTCATTTTTCATAACCAAATTTATTAATGGTTTTAAAAGAATTATTAATTAATAAATAATATAATTTTTTCCTCAATATTATTTGGGATATAATATAATAATTATCATATTGACAATATTCAACCCACCGAAGACATTTTGGACTTATGAATAGAATATCATCAAAATATATGATTTAAACGTAACATTTTATGTTATTGAGTCTAACATGTTAAACTACAAATTAAATGGAATAATAAAATTTAAATAGGATCATTAATTGGTAAATAACATAAATTTTTTTTATTATAGAGTATATAAAGAATATACATGTATTTTATAGATTTGAGTTACGGGATTTCATCCCAATTTTCCTTCACTAAGGAATATTTTTATATTATGAACAAATTTTATTGAATATAGTTTTTATAATTCACATTAAAATTTTATTTAATGAATAATTTATATTTCATGTTATTTTAAATTTATATTTTATATACTTCATAAAAGTGTTATTTACATGAATGTCACCATGTTGTAAATGGATTCTCATCTCTGTCTCCTTTTAGTTTGTTATAACTCATCATTGGTTAATATTATATGTCTTAATTATTTTTTAATTGATCTATAAATTTATTTATTCATAATATAATCTATTTTATTCAATTAATAATTTGTACACTTTATCTCTCCGTTGAATATTTCTCAATTCAAGGATCCCTGAATGGGTAATTAATTTAAAATTTTCTTTCTCTAAGACATACGTTTATGATATGCACATATCTTCTTCATTGGGATGTATATAACACACCACTTACATGTTATATCACTAATCATCTTATGTTCATGACATTTAATGTTTTATTAAAAATAATACATTAATATGCCTTATGATTTAAATGTTATGATATTGGAAAAGGCATTATGTTATAATAATATTCATTTTTAATATTTTTTATGTTTAAGGATCCTTTTGGATATAATATATAAAATTAATTTTTTGAACCAAATATATTTTCGTCATCCATATTAGTGAACGTTTTTCGCAATTTTAACATCAAATTACTTAATTATTGACTAAATAATCATTAAGAAATTAATCAGAATTCGATACTGATCTTTTTTCATTATTTAGATCATGAATATTTTACTTCTTCTTAAATGCATTATAAAATGTTTTAAAAAATATTATTTTCTAAAAAAAATGTAATTCATTAATATATTTTACATTATATATTATGTTCTATTAAAAATTATTCAAAAATTACATTTCTCAATGTTTTCTTAATTGGAAACTGTAGACATGCTATAAAAAGATAAAGATAAATTATAAATTTTTTCCATTTAAAAAATGACATATTTTAACAACCATATTGATAAGTACATTTATTAAAAAATATTTTATGCTCTTCCATAGTTATTTTCAAATATATTATCTTCACAATATATTATGAATCTATAGTTTTTTAAATTGATTGTAAAAGTGAAAAGTATATTTTCCATAGTAATTTTTTGATGAAAATTTAATGATTTTTAAATTAATTAATGTAAAACAATGATCTTACATATTCTATATTGATGATATTTTTTAATGTTTTTATTCTAATTCTTTATGTGGTTTGATTTATAATAATTTCAAAGCCACTATCATGTAACCCAATTCGTTTCAACCTCTTAATCATATAATGAAATGATTGTTGTATGTATGTATGAATTTTATGTTGAAATGAAATATATGTAGTTTAATTTTTTATGGTCCTATTAATCATTTATGATATGATTTTTAGTTATAATCCATGGATATTATGGTTCATTAAACGCCATGTATAGGTGGTTATGTTATAGAAAAATATGGGTGGGTCTGTGATTTCTCTTCGACACATTTGGTATGGAAGTATATTGTATGGTAATTAAATTTTCAATTGTGATTGTATGACTACTTCTATGAGTAATATGAATATTATTTATGAAGTTATGTACTATTTTATCTATTCAATTTATGGGAATATTTAACTACATATATCATGTGAGTCTCTTTACCATATTTTAGTGACTATTCAGGGGGTTCAGATTTTAGCGTGTTGAGGTGTAGACCCAAAAACCCCATAAATGAATTGTTCTATTTTAATTAAATATTTGGAAATAATTTTCTTTCAATGGGAATTCCCAAATGATTTTTTTGTGCAATGATCTATTAGAGGTCTTAGACCACATGGGTTACTGGGACATGTGTGTTTCATTAATTTAATTTACCTTTTTATTTATTTTGAAATGAATTATATATATAACTAATTTGATATATGGTGATACATGGGATTGTGATTATCTCATCATGAGGAATTGAGATGGCTTGGTCATTGGGTTTGAGGCGATGTGATCATATGGGTGGGAATAGTGTGGGTTACATTGGTGATGGTGGTGTAATGGACATTAGTTGAGGTGGAGAGTATAAGGCTCCAGCCTTAAACCTTACTTAATCTTGAGTTATTACAAGATTAACATTGAGGATATTTTCAGGTTTAGAGTTTTAGAGAATTAGATCATAAAACATGCATTACATTCCACATTTATACAAAGTGGTTACATAAAAGATAATATTAATTTTTTCCCATCAATGGAAACATATTTAAAAGAAAACATGGATTCTTTCTTGACACTTCCTTGACACTATCACCATATCATGTACCTTTCCCTTGACCTGTGAAAAACATTTCAAAAACTTGGGATGAGCATAAAAATCTCAGTAAGGGATATAAAAATATATGGAAAGGAAACATGAGTACATGTACACATAAGAATCAATGAAATCATACATTACTCGTAAAACATAACCACTTTAACATTCCTCATCAAATCTTGAATAAATCATAGAAATCATAAGACATAAAGGTAACTTGAGGCATTCATAACATTCTTACGCAGGGAATAACCCTCTTGGTTACGTTTGGAATACCCACCACAGTATATTCCCTAAATCTCTTCGGAGAATCCTTAACGTTTAACTCCTTCACGTTACCCAATGCATTAGAGATCTATATCGGGCTCACCCTCCCTTAGATTATCACGGAACCACCCGTCTTCATAACAATACCCAAGAACCATAACATAATCATATCACATAAACTATGCATAAAGGAAACATAACATTTCCACCATTCAATCACAAGATATCAATACAACACATTGATATAAAAACATTATGAAAAACATTTTAAAAACCAAAATAAATGAAATGTAAAACATGGTATTTATTTTTCTTTTGAAAAGAAGGTGTGGCTTGTAGAGGAAGCCGAAACTCAAATAATGGTCACTGCGGCGGAGATGTCGTTGTCGCCGCATACGTATGACAAAAACATTCCCATTTGTCGTTTAGTAAACGCTTCATATAAAAAATATTTCTTTTGAATAAACGTAAAAGTCAAAGGGGTTTATACACCGTATAAAATAAAGTTGTGTATAAAACAAAATATACCTTAATGAATGGAGATTGGGACAAAGTCCCATACAAAGACGGTATCCCTGGATTATGGATAAATCAATTAAATAATTATGTGTGACAAATGAATACACAAAATATAATTGAATATTAAGTGTAAAACGATCAGAGGTTATTCACACATATTCATAGAATGACATATTCAAGGAGTACAAGTTTATCTCAAAGAATCAAATTTGGGTTAAGAAGTTCCCTTGCTAAAATTTGACAGCCTAACGGCGTCACTAAAAAATTCAGAAAATGAGTTTATGAGAGATAAAAAGGGTATCTCATCACATGGACATAAAATATAAATCAATAAGAATATATAAGAACATATCCCAAAATAATATTATGTGAATTAAAATACATACCAAAAGAAGTCTTTTAATGAGAGGAGGGTGAAAGGTTCCTTTACCGACATGGGTATCTTTCGAGACATGCACCCCGTGAAGGAAGGACAATACAACATTGATTTAAATACTCTTAAATGAAAGTATATTACACAATGAGTAAAATAATGGGCAGTACATACACCACTCAAAGGAAATTGTGGCAAATGTAGCAAAAATCCCACGGGTTTAGAAGTGAGATGAAAAATCCCTTACGAAAACTCGGCAGCCTAACGAATCCACGTAAAACATCCAAAAATGGATTGATGAGATCAAATAAGGTCTCTAATAATATTAAAATAATGTTTAAATTAATATGAATATAAAATAACATCCACCAACATAACAAATAGGAGCTTAAAAGTAGTGACATGATGTAGAGTACTTAAAAAGAAAGAGAGAGGATATATCTCTTACGAAAATTCGGCAGCCTAATGGCGCCACTCAAAACATCCAAAAAGGATTGATGAGAGAGAATAGGGTCTCTCATCATATGAACATATAATTATAGTAAGAGTAATATAAAATAACATCCCAATAAAATGAAATATGATCTTTAAAAGGAATGACATAAAAGAGTGTACTTAAAAAGAAGGAGATGAGTAGGATCATTTACCTCAAGTCCGACTTGTCTTGTTTGATTGTTTATATTCTAGAATAATAAACGTTGGTCAATTTATAATTTCCTAAGGAAATAATTTATAGTTTTTTATTCAGTTAATATCACATATTATAATGTTATAATAATTGTTTATTAATGTTAGTTCATATCAGATGTTTTTGCTAATGTTTTGTACATGAGTCAAAAATGAACGTGTTTGAAAAAATGATTTCCCATGTAGTTATAAGTAAATAACTTCCAGAATAGTATTAATGATTAAAATATCATATATATCCAGTAAATATTAATTTTATTCTATTCCATATCATTTGGAGATAAAAAATGAAAAGCACCGTTCATGGAGATTGTAGGTCGTACGTACGCATGAACGCTACTTTCATTTTTTGGTCATATTATTGGAATTAAAAATAAATGATATATATGTATATATATATTATAATTACAGTATAATATATATGTTATATAGGTCACATATGTTCATTAATTTCATTTTTTATACATTCCATGTATTGCATGTACGAGTCACGTCACTTGAGGGGGCGGTAGTCCGCACTTCCTCATATGAAATTATCGCATTTAGACAATATGAAAAGAATAAAGGTATGTTTTAAATATAAAATACAGAAGCATATAATAAACCTAAATACCATATATATAATATATAAAATATAGTGACATCATAATGGCCACCTTTAAAGGTGTTAAAAGAATATTGAATAATCATCGTTTTGTGAGGTAGAAAATCGCCAACCAGAGAAACAGTAAATACATTAACCATTAGACGATGGTGTGTGTAATTGTAGCTCAAATCCTACTTATAACAAATTCATAGTATACAGAAGATAATGTAGTTTTTACAAAATAAATGAATAAAAAGAGTTTAGGGGGATGGAGAAGCAAAATAAAACAAAAGGACTCAAGTGAAGACATTAACATAAAATCGGGTAACTCCCATTGGATTGAGCACAAAGTCTTCCTTGGAAAGACGTCTTCCCAACGTGAGGTTTCAAGGAGTTATAGTGGGATGTGGAGAGACAAAATGGGCAGGGGTTGGCTGATCCAAATGCTTCGGAAGTGTGGGTAAGGAGGTAGAGGTGGGGGCCTTTTATAAGAGGAGGGGAGGGGCACTCTTGGAATATAAAGAAATGTTACTTTATTTTAAAATGAGTTTCAGATTTAAAAGGTCCCACATTGATATAATTCGAGCCTAAGGTTATAAGGGTTCGACATATACCCATCCAAATAGGTTTTGGACGTGTGTAGGTCATAGATTTTACATTATCTTTTAATTTTATTTAAATCCTTTATTAATGAGGTAATCGCTGCATCATCATGATGTCACAAATAATATAATATATTTAATGTCTAAAAATTATAAAAAATATACTATGATGTAGGAAATCTATTTAGCTTTCTAATTAATTTTTATATTCAAAAATATGACTTCTATAACCCCATTTAATAAATTTTTTAGTAAAACATCTCATGTTTGTATCATATTTAATTTAACATTAAATAAAAAGATATTTATGTCATTTCCCAACCAAAAGTGGCTCCATGGGGTCCCCAAGTTGACCCATGGGTTTTCTATTCACCAAAAAATTATTTTAATACCATTGAACCACATTTTACTTTTTAATGACAACCCTGTATGTCGGATTTTTGAAATTCAATACACAAAGATGGAAAAATTTCATTTAAACGGAAAATTAGTTTTTATAAGTACCACTTACTGGTTTCACTATTCATCAAAAATTGATGTTTTTCAGAAAATTACCAAAAAATCACCCTAAGATATATTTTATATTCCTAATTAAAAAATGATGTCTATTTTACAATATTCAAAAAATATAGGTGGCATTAATTTATTTAATAATTAATTCCTGCTGTCAAAACAAATAACTTGTTTTTATGAAACAAAATGTATCAAAAGATTGACACTAGTTTAAGTCCGATTTCAAAGTGAAATTAATTCCAAAGACCACTATTGTATTAAATGGTAAAAATATATTCTAATTTCACTTTAAAACCAATTCAAAATATAATCTAATCATATAAATAAATTATAATAAAAAGAGGTTTTGAATTAAAATACAACATTTTTCACTATTCATTAAAAAATTAACTTTATCAGAAAATAAACAAAAATTTTCACAAAGTAAATTTTGATATCCCGATTCTAAAGAAGAATTTTATTTTGTCAAATATAACACATAAAATTGTCAAAAAGTGGATTTAAATGAGGTTTGCCATCAAAAGGAGGTTAATCGACCTTTTAAAGAATATTAGAATGTTTATGCTTAAAATTGGATTCATTTTCATTTTTAATCCTCTAACATTTATTTTAAAAATAAAAAATATTTGACAAACATATATAATCATTTTGTAGTTAGTTCTGTTCATTCCCACCATTACAACGGCTATGCATTAACTACTATTTAAAATTATATTATTTTATTATTAGTGTGAAACGTAAGATTCCCATGAATCTCTTTGTTGTGTATTGGGTACGCCATCGAGCATAGCATCCCCTTTAAAGTAAATTAATATTTTATTCACAAATATGGATAAATATAAAAATTTCATATTATTTATTTACCTGGGGTGTTATATCCTTCACACCTTTTGGGAATTGTGTCCTCACAATTTTAAAATTGAGCTTGGAAACATCCTTGAAAGTCCCACACCGGAACAAGAGTCAGTAAGACAGTCACATTAAAATAAATGAAGATAAGTACAGAGGTCACCCGAGTTAACCCATACTAGGATTACATTTAGGAAAACATGGACACGGAGGAGAAAACATAGGGTCATGTTCTGATGGAGAGAGATAGAAAACATGTCTAGAATAAAGTTAACCATAAGAAAATCACAAACTTGTGATGGGTTAAATGGTATTCGATTCCCCAAAATGAAAATTTAATAGACAATTTTTTTTTAAGTTACTTTTTATTTAAGAATTTATTCATAAGGAAACATAATCACGTATCATGTTGATTTTCATCTTTTATTAGATTCCTTACACAAAATCATATTTTCTTCAAAAGACGAGTATTTAGGAAGACTTGTTCACATTAAGAGTACTATAATAAACATCTAGAGAATCACCTAATCCACTAAAGATAACTATATACTTCCCATGTCTTTAGACTTTAACCAAAACCAAAACCAAAAACGTTAGTACAAGATCAGATAATCCAGAAAAGGATAACGCTTTATAAAAAGAAAATCTATTCTTAATCTCCAAAATTTGTCCAACAATACCCAAAGTTCAATGAGGACCATTTGACAAACAATTTGTCCATAAAATTATTCAATGTAAACCAAACTAGGATTGAAACCCAAATATTTCAAGGATTTAGTCACATAGGCTTCCAAGTTACATTGTAACATTTATCTCCAAACAACATCAGTTGCTCTTAATGTCTCGTATTGAAAAGTAATTAACCTAATCACATATCATCAATGATTGGTTAATAAATTTCCATAGATAACCCAAAAATTAACTTACCCTTAATTAATAAAATCATCTAACTAAATATAATCAGTCAAACTAACCAGGGACTTCACGTAGTCCAATGGTAGGAGATAAATACCAGTCACACTTTGGTTGTGGGATCGATTCCTGCAGTTTTGTCCGACGCGACTGGCTGTCACACGGTCTTCATGTTGTACTTTTTATAAAACTCAAAAAATGACCCTAACATTTTTAACCTCAATAGTGTCCTTATACCTCTTATTTTCATCCAAATTCGTTACGATCTCAAAATCTTAATTTTTGAAGTCTTATTTCACAACCATAAGATAAAATAAAACAATTCCCAAAATGAATAACATCATACCTTGATCATGGCGTCCACTCGGTTTCATCATCATCTTGATCACGTAGGTAGAAGTCCCATGCATTAAAACAATTATTTAGATATATTTCTAAATCATCTGCTTCCTCCATCCAAATACACCTTGTACAACATGGGTCATATGGCTTTTCATAGAAAAACAGTTTTGGAAAATAATCATGTATGACATATAATTCCAAAACATCTGATAAAACATTATTTCTATAAAATAGTCGTACAGAATTTGAATTGATACATTATATTATTGGTCCTTTTAAAATCCCATATGTATGTGTTGAGAGACTATATTTTAAAAGAAAATATAAATAGGTTGCGCATGTGTCTCCTTCCTAAGAAACATTTTTAAAATCATAATATGCTTCAAATCTTGTGATAAGGAAAAATATTTGAAAATACCTTGATAATATTTACCTTTCTTGAAAATATGAGAATATTGTGAAAATAGTATTTGTCTAAAAACAACCCATGATCCATGAAGATAACGAGGTATAGTGGAGGTGTTTGATATCTCAAACAACCGCTTGCAGGTGAGTTATATTCTAGAAAAAGTTTCCCAATCATCCGAACATGACATTGCAATAATTATTGCAGGCATGTCATCAGGAATAGATAGGAATGTCATTTGAGATCCTTCTCCTTCCATTCGTAACCGACTTCACTTGACCTGAAAAAAGTTATAAAACAAGGATTTAACTGAAATAATAGATTTATGGACTAATCATGTGTCTAACAAAAACACATAATCCCTAAAGTTTTCTAAACCGACCTTTGATACCAACTATAAGGCCCCAGCCTTAAACCTTACTTAATCTTGAGTTAATACAAGATTAACATTGAGGATCTTTTCAGGTTTAGTGTTTTAGAGAATTAGATCATAAAACTTGCATTACATTCCACATTTAAACAAAGTGGTTACATAAAAGATAGTATTCATTTTTTCACATCAATGGAAACATATTTAAAATAAAACATGGATTATTTCTTGACACTTCCTTGACACTATCATCATATCATGTACCTTTTCCTTGACCAGTGAAAAACATTTCAAAAACTTGGGATGAGCATAATATGCTCAGTAAGGGATATAAAAATATATGGAAAGAAAACATGAGTACATGTACACATAAGAATCAATAAAATCATTCTTTACCCATAAATGATAAGAAATTTAACATACCTCATCAAATCATGGATAAATCATAGAAATCATAAGACATAAAGGTAACTTGAGGCATTCATAACATTCTAACGTAGGGTGTAACCCTCTTGGATATGTTTGGAATACCCACCACAGTATATTTCCTAAATCTCTTTGGAGGAACCTTAACGTTTAACTCCTTCACGTTACCCAATGAATTGGAGAGCTATATCTGGCTCACCCACCCTTAGTTTATCACGGAACCACCCGTCTTCATAACAATGCCCAAGAACCATAACATAATCGTATCACATAAAGCATGCATAAAAGAAACATAACATTTCCACCATTCAATCACAAGATATCAATACAACACATTTATATAAAAAAATTATGAAAACCATTTTCAATGCCAAAATAAATGAAATGTAAAACATGGTATTTATTTTTCTTTTAAAAATATGGTATGGTTTGTAGAGGAAGCCGAAACTCAAATAATGGTCACGGCGGTAGAGAAGACGTTGTCTCTGCATACGTTTGAAAAAAACATTCCCTTTTGTCATTTAGTAAATGCTTCATATAAAAAATATTCCTTTTGAATAAAAATAAAAGTGAAAGGGGTTTATACACCATATAAAAGAAATTTGTGTATAAAACAAAATATGCCTCAATGAATGGAGATTGAGACGAAGTCCCATACAAAGACGATATCCCTGGATTAAGGATAAATCAATTAAATAATTATGTGTGACAAATGAATACACGAAATATAATTGGATATTAAGTGTAAAACAATCATAGGTTATTCAAAAATATTCATAGAATGACATATTCAAGGAGTACAAGTTTATCCCAAAGAATCAAATTTGGGTGAAGAAGTTCCTTTGCAAAAATTTGACAGCCTAACTGTGTCACTACAAAATTCAGAAAATGAGTTGATGAGAGATAAAAAGGGTATCTCATCACATGGACATAAAATTTAAACCAATAAGGATATAGAAGAACATATCCCAACATAATAGTAAGTTAATTAAAAGACATAGCAAAATAAGTCTTTTAAAAAGTGGAGGGTGAATGGTTCCCTTACCGACATGGGTATCTTTCGAGACATGCACCCTGTGAAGGAAAGACAATACAACATTGATGTAAATACTCATAAATGAAATTATATTACACAATGAGTAAAATAATGGGAAGTACAAACACCAATCAAAGTAAATTGTGGTAAATGTAGCATAAATCACATGGGAATAAAAGTGAGATGAAAAATCCCTTACGAAAACTCGGCAGCCTAACGGCGCCACTTAAAACTTCCAAAAATGGATTGATGAGATAAAATAGGGTATCTAATAATATTAACATAAAGTTTACAGAAAAATAGTAATATAAAATAGTATCCTCCAACATCACAAATAGAATCTTAAAATAAGTGACATAATGGAGAGTACTTAAAAAGAAATAGAGATGATAGATCTCTTACGAAAATTCGGTAGCCTAACGGCGCCACTCAAAACATCCAAAATGGATTGATGAGAGAGAATAGGGTCTCTCATCATATGAAAATAAAAATTACAGTAAGAGTAATATAAAAGAACATCCCAATAACATGAAAGATGAGCTTTAAAAGGAATGACATAAAAGATTGTACTTAAAAAGAAATAGAGGAGTAGGATCCATTACCTCAAGTCTGACTTGTCTTGTTCCTTTCTTTATATTCCTGAATAATAAACTTTTTTCAATTTATAATTTCCTAAGGACCTCCTTTATAGATTATTATTCAGTTCATATAACATATTATAATGTTATAATAATTGTTTATTAATGTTAGTTCATATCAGATGTTTTCGTTGATGTTTGGTACATGAGTAAAAAACGAACTTGTTTAAAAAAATGATCGCCCATGTAGTTATAAGAAAATAATTTCCAAAATAGTATTAATGATTAAAATATCATATATATCCAGTAACTATTCATTTTATACTATTCCATATCATTTGGAGATAAAAAACAAAAAGCACCATTCATGGAGACGGTAGGTCGTACGTACGCATGAACGCTACTTTCATTTTTTTCATATTAATGGAAATAAAAATAAATGATATATATATATTATAATTCCAGTATAATATATATGTAATATAGGTCACATATTTTCATTAATTTCATTCTTTATAAATTCCATGTATTGCATGTACGAGTCACATCACTTGAGGGGGCGGTAGTCCGCACTTCCTCATATAAAATTATCGCATTTACACAACATGAAAAGAATAAAGGTATGTTTAAAATATAAAATAAAGAATCATATATTAAACATAAATACCATATATATCATATATAAAATATAGTGACATCATAATGGCCACCATTAAAGGTGATAAAAGAATATTGAACAATCATCGTTTCGTGAGGCAGAAAATCGCCAACCACAGAAATAGTATGTTCTTTAACCATTAGATGAAGGTTTGTGTAAGTGTAGCTCGAATCCTTCTTATAACAACATCCTAATATATTTATGATACTGGAGTTTTTACAAAATAAATTAATTAAAAGATTTTAGGGGGTTGGAGAAGCAAAATATAACAAAAGGACTCAAGTGAAGTCATTACCTTAAAATCGGGTAACTCTCTTTTGATTGAGCTCAAAGGCTTCCTTGGGAAGCCTTCTGCCCAACTTGAGGATTCAAAGACTTATAGAAGGATGTGGAGAGACAAAATGGGCCGGGGTCGGCCGAGCCAAAGGCTTTGGATGTGTTGGTAAGGAGGCAGAGGTGGGGGCCTTTTATAAGAGGAGGGGGGGCACTCTTGGAAAATAATGAAATGTTCCATTATTTTAAAATGCGTTTCAGATTTAAAAGGTCCAATATTGATATAATTCGTGGATAAGGTGATAAGGGTTCTAAATATACCCATCCAATAGGTTTTGGACATGTTTAGATCATAGATTTTACATTATCGTTTCATTTTATTTAAATCCTTTATTAATGAGGTAATCACTGCATCATCATGATGTCATAAATAATATAATTTATTTAATGTCTAAAAATTATAAAAAAAGACACTATGATGTAGTAAATCATTTTATATTTCTAATTAATGTTTATAGTCAAAAACTTGACTTGTATAACCCCATGTAGAAATTGTTTTAGTAAAACATTTCATGTTTGTGTCATTTTTACTTTAACATTAAATAAAATGTTATTTATGTCATTTCCCAACCAAAAGTGTCTCCATGGGGTCCCCAAGTTGACCCATGGGTTTTCATGGTCGGAAATGACAAATACAATTAGGGTAGAACATGTTTCAAGCTCATCTCATATTATTAAAACATTATTTTTACCTTAAACTACACTAATTACCTCTAATCGCGATTAAAAACATAAAAGATACTATTCACCAAAAAAATATTTTAATCCCATTGAACCACATTTTACTTATTTATGACAACCATGTATGTTGGATTTTTGAAATTCAAAACACAAAGATGGAAAAATTTCATTTAAACGGAAAATCAGTTTTTATAAGTACCACTTAGTGGTTTGACTATTCATCAAAAATTGAAGTTTTTCAGAAAATTACCAAAATTCACTCTAAGATATATTTGATATTCCGAATTAAAAAATGATGTCTATTTTAAAAAATTAAAAACATATAGGTAGAATTAATTAATTTAATAATTAATTCCCGCTGTCAAAACAAATAGCGTGTTTTTATGAAACAAAATGTATCAAAAGATTGATAGTAGTTTAAGTCTGATTTCAATGTGAAGTTAATTCCAAAGACCACTATTGCATTAAATGGTAAAAATATATTCTAATTTCACTTTAAGACAAATTCAAAATATAATCTAATCATATAAATAAATTAGAATAAAAAGTGGGTTTGAATTAAAATACAACAGTTTTCACTATTCATTAAAAAATGAACTTTATCGGAAAAATACCAAAAATTTACACAATGTAAATTTTGATGTCCCGATTGTAAAGAATAATTTTATTTTGCCAAATATAACACATAAAATTTTCAAAAATTGGATTTAAAAGAGGTTCTCCATCAAAAGGCGGTTAATCGACCTTTTAAAGAATATTAGAATGTTTACGCTTAAAATTGGATTCATTCGCATTTTTAATACTCTAACATTTATTGAAAAAAGTAAAAATATTTGACAAACATATATAATCATTTTGTATTTAGTTCTGTTCATTCCCTCCATTACAACATTTAGGCGTTAACTACTATTTAATATAATATTATTTTATTATTAGAGTGCAACGTAAGATTCCCAAAAATCTCGTTGTTGCGTATTGGGTATGCCATCGAGCATAAAATCCCCTTTAAAATAATATTAATACTTTATTCACAAAAATGGATAAATATAAAAATGTCATATTCTTTATTTACCTGGGGTGTTACAGAGAGGCCATTAGTTTGTGAGATGGGGTCATGAGATTGGATGTCATGTAAATTTTTCTTGAGTGACATGGTCACTGTGTCATGCGGAGATGGTCAAATGTGTCTCATGTACCAAAATTGAATATTATTGCTTCCAGGTGATGGCCAAGCAGTGTTTGGAATCATATTCACATAAGTTGACTCAGTAATGATTTTTTTTACAACTCCTGTGGGTAGAGAACATTATTGGTAGGTATTATGTAATAGGGTTTGTGGGTTATTCCAATCTAAACACACAATAGTTGTGAGGATCCTTTAGATAACAGTATTGAGGTTTTCAGTTGAGGGTTGAGTCTTGTTGTGGTTGAGTGTATTGGACCGAGACTATTTTTGGTGATTCGAGATCAGTATTCCCCATGACGTTGTGTTATGATAAAAAATGAATTTTATTTAACGTAAGATATATTTTTCCCTTAGAAATTGAGTTTTGAGTTAATTGGGGATTTCGAGTGGGGGTTTGAAGGAACATGGTTTTTTGCTTTGGTGTGCCTTTCGGACAACAAGGACCTAATTTGGGACATGAATTGTCTATTGGAATTAGGATCTTGGTTAATTATTTTTATGTGGACATTGAGGGATCACATGGGAAATTTGACATAAGGGGATACCTTGGTCCAAGGGCAGGGATCCTATCCTCTTCAGTGATGCCATCATTTAACGAACCATTGGACAACATATATGTAGCTATTGAGAACTGGAAATTCATGTTTGATACATTTAAATATCAGGATACATCATCCATTTTATATTACACACCTTATTAAACACATTATTTCAGCGTGAACATGTGGATGATATCCTACTGAGACACATTCTCACACCCTGAAAATGTAATTCATGGATTGTGTGGAATTTATGATTTTGTATTCACGTAATGGTTTTTGATTTAGGGTTGTATCATGGTGGATTTGAAATGGATACATGGAATGATACATCAAGGATCCAATCAAAAATACAATTTCAGTTTTTCATTAATCTTTAATTAGGATTATATGTATGTAGCTATAGTGGATATATATGGGAGACGATTTTTTCTTTTTTTATTATGTGACCAGTAGTGGATGAATGCTCTACATTAGTATTTGAAAGTGAAATGGTAGGTCATTTCAATATAATCATTATTATTGTTTATTATTTATTCTTCTCTTTCATTCCAATGATCGTTCCCCTTCCATTGACAAGTTTGGTTCATTTTAACTAATCCGTTTTTTGGATGTATGTTATATAGATACTCAAAAAATTATATTATTACCTTTCTTAGTGTGTAGACTCTCAAATATTCCCTCATTACACCATCAATGCTAGTCAAAAGCCTTTTGTGTTTGGGGTGGCGTATCTATGGCTAGTAGAACCTTGCTTTTTAACATTGTTTGGGTGGCTAATCGGGTCAGTGATGCCAAATATCTTAACAATTGTCTGTGTTTTACCACTTCATTTGTCTTATAATTTGGTTAATGGCATAATAGGGATTGGTCCATCATTAGAACATGGTATATATCTCATTCAATAGTGAATTTTTCCCCATGAATGGGGGACTAACCATGTTTCCCAAGGTGGTAATTATAATTCTACATTCCTTAATTTATAGTATATATTTTCTCATCCAAAAGTGTTAATATTTTAATTTGAATATATTTCTGCTATAGTATCATATATATTTTCATTATACTAGTACCTCAAGGAAGGATATATTGGATCCTTTTCCCATTATGACAAGGGGATGGATGTGTTCTTACTTAGGGTTTCTGATTAGGCACATAGGATGTGTATAATATATAAGTGCTACTTAAATGTGATGAACCAATGACATGAATGATTTTTTGATGTTCTAGGTATTTGTAGATGATCTCAGATAATATTTTTGTAGTTAGGTATGATTTGTGGTGATTTTAATAACCAAGTTGGGGGACTTGGTCTTCAGGTTGAGGTGATGTGGTTCATCCATATGGGTGTGTCCCGAGGCATGATATATATATAGCTCTGTAAGGGAGTGTTTGGAAGCCATAAGGCATGGATTCTGTTTGGGGTGGTTCCAGTGGGGAAGGGAAAGCGTAGTGATTTACCCTACCTCATACATCATTAATTATATACATTATTTTTATATGTTATATAGGTCTTTATATCTATGTGATGATACATATCAGGTTCCCACCAAGATAAATTAATTTGAAATTAATGAGTGTATTTTTTAGTGTTGTATGAGAATGATCATGCTAATACCCTTGAAGATTAGGAATATCCAGAGTTTCATGTACACCCTTTGGATCATATTCTTTTGTAGGTCTGGTTGCCTTCACGTTTGATTATTTTTTGGCTACGGATGGATGATCAGCTCATAGTGAGCATGGAACGGAATATCCAGGGTATCAACATGGAATCTCAAAGAGTTAATACTTTGACGGAGAATATCATTAGAGTCTTCCAGTCTCAAAAACATATGATTTTAGTGGTGTGGTTTGTCAATTGGTGGATGAGAATTGGATCATGTTCATGAAGAGGTTTTTAGGGAATCTAGAGATACATCCAGTTCAAAGGGAGAAACTGAAGACCAACATTATTAGAGGGCTGGCTATAAACAATTGGGACATACTGGTTCATGAAAGTAGAGAATGTGGGTGACATGGAAGGATTTTAGTGCCATTCTCTTCAATCACTTCCTCATGAAGATGCTGAAGGAGGAAAGGGCATGTGAGTTGATGATTCTTATCTAGGGTGACATGCCTAAAATAGAATATGTAGAAATGTTCACCAAATTGACTCACTTTGTACCTAGCATGGGGAGAAACACCTCCTCGAGTGTAGAGAATTTTGGGGATGGTTTATGGAGAACCAATTAACTGAAGGTGAAAGTATTTAGTCTTAAATCATTCATAGAGGTGGTGGACCAGGTCCTCATAGTTGATGGAAACATGAGAGATATGTTATTTTCATTAAAGGATGACATTTTAGGCGATTTCAATGGATATACATTAGATATAAAGAAGCAAGGAGTATATGAGATCTAGATGGGTAGTCAATCCAATGATTTATCCAGGCCACCATAATGTGGGAATTTTATGGTGTTCTTATATTAAAGATAGCTAAGACATGTTGAGATACATTGTGACAATCCTCAAAATAATTTTCGGGCATTTGCACTAGTCCTGAGTCATGAGAGGATTTGTAGGAATCCTTATAAGATATCCATTAGTCAGGAATAGAGGTAGAACTGAGGTTCTTATATCAGATTAGGAGTAGTACCACTTTATTGTAGATAATCTTTTGATACACATAAAATATGGGTATGATATATATGATTCTAGTATTGTGTTAAGTGGATAGTGGCTATTGTCACAATATAGGGAGATCTCTGTTTTGACAGTCAATGTTAGGACTGGTGCCTGTCATGTATCTATTTGGGGATGACCATTCTGGAGAGACGATTAAATTGAATGATACACCGTGTGAGTGATAGATATTATTTTTTGTTTCGTTTGGTTCTTTCCATTTGTGGATTGTCTATTATGGGATCATGAGGTACATGTGATGTTTATTGACTAACCAGATGATAGTTAGTAGCATTGTTTCGTATCTACTAGGTTATATATATCTATGGGCTGGGAGCGATATCATATATGTTAGAATTGAAGGATGCATGTTTATTAAGGTGTGTTGGCATCAATGTATTGATTTGATATGTGTTACATGAGCTTTATTGGAATATGAGAATCATTTTGATGTGGTACATGACTTATGTGTGAGGCACCTCGAGCTATTTGATCATTTCATTAGATGTGGTACCTCATTTGTGCCATGTGTGATATGGGAATGGGATATGCACTAATGCGATGGTGGATTTGGAAGAGTGTTGTGTATGACACTGGAGAACATGGTGAGAAACAAGAGATATTATGCCTCATGGGAGGAAGTTTTAGTCTTGGAATTGACAATTGTACATTATTCTAAATTTGAGTTTTTGGTTTGGATTTGACATGTGTAGGTCACTCCTATGGTTGGGATCTCCCATGAGGTAGTTAGCCTATTACCTATAGACTGAGTTAGTTTGGGTTATTTTAAATTTTATGGGTATGTTTTGTGCCACCTCTGGGTTATGGGTCATAAGTCAAGGACAATATATGTTAAGTTAGAGATTATGTTACATCGTATGTTTTTTTAGTGGGTCAAAAACCTCTTAGTTTTGGAAGTATTTGAAATGGTGGGAATGCCAAATTATATTTAAATTATTGGAACATAATTCGGAGTTTTATGTCAATCGTATATATAATTGTTTATGAATTTTTAGAGTACTAGAATGTACATAAAGTGTATAGATGGATTTTAGGTGTTTCAGAGGCCTAAATGTACAATATTTGTCACGACCCGTCCTGATGGGGCCCAAGCCACAACTCCCCAACCCCGCCTCCAATAGGCTAGGGGATGGTGACTAGCACCGAGTATTCATATCACTAACATGGGAGGAATTTCCTATAAAACTGTACGCACATACACACATCTTCAAGCCCACAAAGCTGAAAAATAAATACTACTAAAAATAGAAATTCATGAATAAACATAAATCACAGTAAACATAGTACAACATGAAAGTAAAGTACATTAATGTAAATACCTAGGCCAAATGTACAAGACCACCAAAACAATGTCTGTAACAAAGTCCAAACTGTAAAGAATGGTAATGGGACTGCAATCTGTAGCCGTTGGAACAGACCTCGACCTTTCTGATCTCACTGAGCACCGTCCAATGCTGCTCTGCCTAGAATCATGTCAATTTTTTTATCTTCTTCACAAGAGATGACACGTGCGGGCAAAGCCCATGCAGGAGTGGGTATAACAATACCTAGTAGGACACCCTAAATCCACAAAGGAAATTCGATAAGGTAAATACCACAAAAGAAAGATATAGTCAGCTCCACACAGTCTATGCCTACAGAACATATAACATGAATATCTAGATATACTAATGCATGATCGACTATCATGGTACCCCCACTAAGATCCAGATCAAAGATTTTACAAAGGACAAAACAAGGAGAACACACTCTATGTATGAAGTGAGAGAGAGAGAGTGGATGTTCTCGTTTTGGGAGAACACACTCCACAATTACATGAGAATACAATGTTCAGATGAGGATCACAACTAATAGATATGGGGTGATTCAAACAACTATGTCTGAACTAATCTGCTAAGGAGAGGCTCGACACCCGGGTAAAGTTGGTCACGTCGATACCAAGAACTCTACCTAGGGTTCCAGGAATAAATAGAGGATCCATATCCAAGTCTCACAGAGGGGATTCCAAAAAATATATTCAGGAAGTCCTACTGAAGGGATCATACTCTTGTATGTAGGTAATGATACGAGAAACCTTCACGAGAAAGACCAAGGGGAAGAACCCTAAGGAAACTAGTTTATGTCACAAAAGGAAACTTTATCAAGCCATGTAAAATTGGTTACATGGCATTTAGTATGGTTACACGTTGTGTTCCTTGACCCCAAGTACTGACCGGGTAATGGCTTGTGTCATCCGTCCAAGTTATATAAAACTCAACTAAACGATATGTAGAAGGATCGCACACCGTGTTCCTTGACTCTGGGTACTGCCTGTGTAAACGGCCCGTGTCTGGAATCGAAGTCGTGTAGAAATGCATATACACAGCGTGTAATTCAATGAACACTCTGTGTCTGATCAACTGCTAAATACCCATGTACCCTGGCCGTATGCCCATAGAGGGTGTCCGTCCATGTCTTCTTCCCGTGTACCAGTACACAGGGTGTCCCATGTATCTGGCTGTGTCTGGCCGGGAAATTGTATACACAGCGTGTCCTTGTCCTTGTACCCATCCCATGTCCATGTACTCCCGAAGTACACGCCAAGTAGTCCACCAATGAACACACGTCATGTAGCCCATACTACATGCTGTGTAGTTTGGATTTTTCCAGAATGTCATCTTCTTCCTCGCGCTTCAGATGATCTTCCGGATCCAATATCTCTCGTCTATTTTTACGGATGCTTCAATGATTGGTTCATGAAATCACATGAAACCCAAATCGGGTGTTTTATGTCCTTCGATTGGGTCATAAACCTCAAATGATTCATTCGAATAAAAATGCCCAAAAATGAAATATCTCCCGATCCGCTCAGAATCGTCTGCCAAAACCTTCGACACACCTTCACGAGATCATCGTGGTGTTTGATTCTTTAATTTGGGATCGTTGCATCACAGAATTGATGCGCAGAAATCCATTATTCATCACCCCGTGAAGAATGCAAGGAACCTGTGGAAGAAAAAGGGGAGAAATCCAATGAAACATGTCTGAGGAACGAACCTCCACCATCATTCGTCATGGCATAGATCCTCTCCCATTAATAGGATTAAATGGAGAAGAAAATATTCAACCATATATCAACATGGAATCAAATCCCAAAAATCCTTGAAAATTCTGATCCTGTAAGAAAAATTTATCCGCGGAAAAATCTGTTCATGGATTAATTCAATCAAGATCGGGGAAAAAAATCAAACATCCTACTAGATCGGCGGAGTTCATTGGAGAAGATCCGGTCGCCACATCGTCATCGCTGGAAAAACCCGTCAAGCACATCATCTCCTAATTGGGGTTTCCTCCCGAGCATCCAGAGGTTTCAGGGTTATGAGGTTTGTAACCCTCGACCCCTACGCAAATCTATATTTAAAATGATAAGATATATTTTCCACAACCAGATTTAATATTATATTTTAATTAAATATTTCATTACGGTTACGTCCAAATAATGGATTTCACCACTGACCTATGACATCCAATGTTAGGGCTCTCCTAGGATAAACCCGCAGCTCAGGACTCAACGGTGCCCTCAGATTTTTTATCTGAGCAACTTTTCAGGAGTTATTCCACTTTATCTAGAAAACCATAATCACCCGTAATTTAATTATTAAATTAAATATTAAAATTTGTTCTGGGCTCACCAGGCCTCACAACTGCACGACTACTCGAAGGATGGTCTCGAAATAATTCCCCGATATTATTAAAATAAAACATGTAAAAATCTGAGACATTACATCACACCCACATTAGGGATTTTACATCTCCAAAAATCCAAAACAAAGGCTACATAGAAAGATATGGGTACTGCACATGAATCTGAGCCTCCCAGTCCCAAGTGCTCTCCTGGATATTCCCGTGATTCCACCAGACATGCACCAAGGAAATAGATCGCCCATGAAGGATCTTCTCCTACCGATCCTCAATCTCCATTGGGTACCCAGGAAATATCGCTCCATCGTCGATGTCCAGCTCTCCTCAGTCGATAACGTGTGATGGATCATGCACGTACCTCAGCAGCTACGACACATGGAAGATGTTGTGTACTCAGTCCATCTGAGGAGGTAGAGCCAAGCGGTATGCCACCTCAGCAAATCTACTCAGAATCTTTAAAGGGACAATGAACCTCGGAGATAGATTGCCACCTCGTCCAAATATCTATAATCCCCATCAAGGTGGGACCTGAAGGAACACATGGTCTCCCTCTTCAAACACCAAGGGCCTCCATCTCCTATTGGAATATGACTTCTGCCACTATGTACTGTCTTAATCTACTACTGGATAACCTGGAACTTCTCCATAGTAGCTCGAACCATCTCTGGGCCCATGAGTGCTGACTGTCCTGGGTCAGTTCTGCAAATTGGTGACCTGCAAGGAAGCCCATACAAAGCCTCAAATGGTGTCATACCTATAGTGGAATGATAACTATTGTTATACGAAAATTACACTAGTTGTAGTTGATCCTCAAAGATTTTACCGACATATAGTATGCATGCTCATAACATATCCTATAGAACCTGGATGGTCTGCTCCGTCTAACCATCAGTATAAGGATGAAACACTGTGCTCAAGCGTAACTGAGTCTGAAAAGCTTCCTGCAATCCCTTCCAAAAGAAGTATGTGAAAAGAGCATCACGATATGAGACAATTGTGGATTTAACTCCTTGAAGTTGAACTATCTCCTCCATGTAGAGGTGTCCCAATATATCTACCGAACTCTGATCCCACATGGCTAGGAAGTCGGCCAAATTGATGAGTCGACCAACGATCCCCCTGATGGCATCAGGTCCCCTGGACGTATGTGGTAAACTCATCACGAAGTCCATGGATATCCCATTCCCCTTCCACTCTGGCACCTCATGGGGATGATTCATACATTACGGAACCTAGTGCTCATCCTTTACTTGCTAACATGTATGGAACCAAGAAACAAACGCTTCCACACTCTTCTTCATTCCTGGCCACCAGAACTGACGTCTATGGTTTTGGTACATCTTTTCCATGCCTGGAAGCACCACCAATGGTGATGTATGGAACTCCATAAAAAAATCCTCATTCAACTTCACTGCTACTACTCTAAGCCTTCTAAAAAGAACAACATGATCCCCACCTTTTGATTATCAATCAGTGGAATTGCATGTAGATATATGAGCACATAAAGTCTCACATATAGCATCATCGAGCTGTGCTTCCATGACTTGCTGTAAGATTGGAGGGGTAACAACCATCAACTGAAGGTAATATCCCTCATCCCTATCAAAGGAGGATAATTTTAAAGAGTTCAACTACCTTGTCTCCTCATCCAGCAACAATTAACTTTATTTCTTGATGAGAGAATATGCCACAATGTTCCCTTTCCCAGGAGGGTAAACGATCTCAAAGTCTTAATCCTGGAGAAACTCAAGCCATCGCCTCTGTCTCAAATTTATATCCTTCTGAGAAAATATATATCTGAGACTCTTGTGATCAGATTAGACGATAAATCGCTCTCCCATTAGGTAGTTCTACCACATCTGCTATACGAAGACTACCGCTGCCTACTCAAGATCATGAGCTGCGTAGTTCAGCTCGTGTGGACTCAACTGACTTGAGCCATAGGAAATCATCTCTTGCTACTGCATCAGTACACAACCAAGCCCAGTTAATGATGTGTCACAAAACACTACGTACTCGACACCCTAATCCTATAATCTGACGATTTTTGCGCTCTTCAGACTCTACCTAAACTACTGAAAAGCCTGCACGCATCTCTCAGTCTACATGAAAGGCTTCCCCTTTCGTGTCAAAGCAGTCATGGGTACTAAAATCCCGGAGAAATCAACAATGAATCTTAGATAGTAGACTACCACCCAAAGGAAACTCCACACCTCCGTCATGCTTTGGGGTGGCTCCCATGATAACAATGCCTCTACCATGTCTGGGTCCACTGGAACACCATATGTGGAGATAATGTGTCCCAGAAAGTGGACCACATGTATCCATAATTGACACCTCAAGAGTTTCCCATACAACTGGTGCTCTCGGAGTGTGTCCAAACCATCCTTAGGTGCCTCGTGTGCTCCTCCTCATACGTATAGTACACAAGGATATAGTTGATGAAGACCACTACGAACCGATCTAGATAGGGCTCAATGATCTGGTTCTGAGTCCCATAAACACAGTCATGGAGTTCGTCACGCTGAATGGCATCACCAAGTACTCATAGTTACTATAGCAACATCTGAAATCAGTCTTCAGTATATACTCATCCCATACACACAACTGGTGATAGCCTGATCGAATATCAACTTTCGATAACCATTGTGCCTCTCATAATTGGTCGAAGACATCATCGATCCTCGGTAGTGGATACCGGTTCCTCACGGTCACCTTATTCAAGCACCTATAATCTAAACATAGCTTCATTCTCCAATATGCCTTCTTGGAAAACAAAACTGGGGCCGCCAAAGGTGAAACACTGGGTCTCACAATTCCCTTCCTCTGCAAGTCTTCCAGATGCACCCTCAGCTGACGAAGCTCTGCAAAATCCATCTGATATGATGATATTGATATTGATGTCGTCCCTTATTTCATCTCAATGCAGAAATCTATCTCTTGGTGGGGAGGAAGCCTGGGGACATCCTCTAGAAAGACATCCTCATACTCAGCCACTACTACTAGAAACTGGAAACTCGTAATATCTACTACGACGAGGGCTAGGCCAGTCAACTGATGTGAAATCGGCAGTGTCCTCCTATGCACGAGTCCATCCTGTGCTGCTTGGGTCTCTTTTTCACAGACGAAGGAGAACCTCATCCCATTACTACGGGTAAACCACACCCCTCTCCTAAAATAGTAAATATGGTCTTGAACAGTGGATAAACAATCCATACCAAGAATGAGATCGTTAGGCCTCGACACTAAAACCAAGAGGTTCCAACCGAAACTCTCACCTCCAAGGGTCAGGTCACAATGTCTGCAAAGATGTGTGATCTTTGAATCATCTCCAGTCGGTGTTTCTATGCATAAGGGTCGAGTCAACAACTCAACTGGAATCTCAAGGTGTTAAACAAGATAAGTAGCCAAAAAATGAATCACTAGCACCTATGTCTATCAGTATGGATGAAAATGTAGAAAAGATACAGATTTTACCTCTAATAATTATTGGAGTACCTGGGTCATAATCCTCTGCTGCCTTCAGCTATCCCTGCCTCTGTCCACCAGCTCCCTGAGCTTGGGGTGGACCTCTTGGGGGTGGTGGTTGAAAAAGGTCAAAATGATGACCACCTCCAGCTGCTCTCCCAGCTCCTATACCATGTCTGCCGCCCCACGGATCTTTCTTCTCCACACGTTGCCTTTTCTTCGGTGGTCCATCCACTACTTCTGTGTCGGTAGTACGGCAGGTCACACAATCTCGAGCGTGATGTCCCCTACCATCGTAATAGTAGAATCACCTCTCTCAAGGCTGGCTGGATGCGCCCTGTGTACCCTGTATGGCAGATCCCCTATCTTGGGATCTCTTTAGAAACATCTCCCACACCTGGGTCCTTGACGTCAGCTCCCTGCTGCCAAGGTCTCTGTAACAGCTCACTCACCACTAATAGTTACCGGCTATCTCTACTCTGCCAACAAACTCTCAACCACTAAATCCCGCTCGAGCACCCCAACATAAGTTGGAATGCTGGTGGGGATGATGCTATCTCATATGTCTTTGCGCAAAACCGCACAAAAGTCTGAGCTCTGATGTACTGATCACTGAACATATCCATCTAGTACCATGATAGGTCGGTAAACCTTGATGAATAGTCAGCCACTGACATGGATCACTGCTGAAGCTGAAGAAGCTCTTGTATACGTAATTCTCTAAAGGTAACCGGTGAAAACTCCTCTATGAAGAGACACTCAAACTATGACCATGAACGAGTCTCCTAGTAGTGGGCCTGGATAACCAAACTCCACCATCAGCCTGTCGAGCCTTATAGAAGGCTCACTACTAGGATCACTGTCTTGTCTGCTGGTGTCCTGAACAAATGGATGACTCTGGGCACAACCTCAAGACAATACTCTGCTGCCTGAGGGTCCGGCTCACCTCGAAACCTAAGGGGTCTCTATCTCTGAATCTTGTGGAGTGTTCTCAGCCTACGCTCCTCCTCCACCGGTACAACATGCACTAAACACTGCTCCACAGGTGTAGGGATAACTGGCACACCACCCGATTGTAAAATTGGGGGATCTGGTACACGTATCGAAGCATCATCACTGAAGGGGTCATCCTCGTGATCAAGTTGGTGGATCCTAGAGGGTGTGCATTGTAGAGGCATCCTATAAAAAACCATAAGTATCTCATTTAGTGAGTATATCTGGAGAGCTGACTCTTAAAGGACATGGAAACGAGAACCCATTCCTATACGATGCATGTACAATTATTTTACCTTTGGAAAATAGTGTTCTCATGTTCTGAGTCAAAAATGAAAGTTATTAGAGTCATGGTGTATTGATATGCCGGCCTCCCGCACCAACACTGGGGTCCCTGGCCTGAATGCCAAACTCGATACACTTAACCCTATTTCCCCAGACCAACTCTCATCCTCTTGCTCCTAAAGTAGAACTAACCACCTGTGATACCACTCTCTCATGACCCACCCCGGTGGGGCCCGAGCCACAACTCCCCAAGATCCTCACAAATAGGCCAGGGCTGGTGACTAGCACCGAGTTGTCATATCACTAACATGGGAGGCATTTCCTATTAACCTGTACGCACACACACACATCTCCAAGCCCACAAATCTGAAAAGTAAAAACTACTAAAACTTGAAATACATGAATACACTAAAATACCAACCAACATAGTACGAAAGGAATGTAAAGTACAGTAATGTAAAACCATGGTCTAAATGTACAATCCCACCAAAATAATCTCGGCATCAATGTCCAACCTATAAGGAAAGCTACTAGGACTGCAATCTGTAGCCGTAAGAACACACCTCGACATGTCTGATCTCACTGAGCACCGTCTGGTCCTATCCCGCCTAGAATCGCATCATAGGCTCGACCATCTGCACAAGACATGACACGTGTAGGCAATGCCCGTTCAGGGGTGATTATAACATCACCCAGTAGGACACCCTGAAACCCCAAAAAAATTACAACAAGGGAAATACCAAAAAGAAAATATAAAGTCATCTCCACACAGTATATGTATACAGAACATATAAAAAAATATCAAGATATACTCATACACAATCGACTATCGGGATACCCCCATAAGATCTAGCTTGAATATTCCACTATGCATGTAACCAGGATAACACACACTTATTTCTGAAGAGAGAGAGAGAGAGAGAGAGAGAGAGAGAGAAAGAGTAAGTACTCGTTTTGGGAGAACACACTACACAAGTACTTTTGAATACGATGTTCAGATGAGGATCAAAACCAATAGTTATGGGATGATTCCAACATCTCAGTTTGAACTAATTTACTAAGCAGAGGATCGAAACCCAGGTAAATATGGTCATGTCAATACCAAGAACTCTACCTAGGGTTCCCGGAATGAATAGAGGATCCGACTCCAAGTCTCACTCAGGGCATTCCAACAACTCTATTCAGTAAGCCCTACTGAAGTGATCATAATCTTGTATGTAGGAAATGATACAAGAATCCTTTAGTAGAATGACCATGGGGACCAACCCTAAGGAAACTAGTCCAAGTCACATAAGGAAACTAGCTCAATCAATGTAAAATAGGTTACAAAACATGTAGTGTGGTTACATTCCATGTTCCATGACCCCGGGTACTGCCCGTGTAACGGCCCATGTCATCCGTACATGTTGTGTAAAACTCAACTACACGGCATGTAGAAGGATCACACATAGTGTTCCTTGACTCCAGGTACTGCCTTTGTAAATGGAACGTGTCTGGAATCGAATTAATGTAGGAAATCATATACACGACATGTAAGTCGATGCACACGTCATGTCCTGTCAACTGGGAAACACCCATGTACACTAGCCGTATGCCCGTACATGGTGTTCGTCCATATAGTCTGCTCGTGTAGCAGTATAAGGGGTGTCCCACGTATCTGGCCTTGTTTGGCTCAGGAAGGGTATACAAGGCATGTCCTTGGCCATGTACCCAACCTGTGTTCGTGTACTCTCGGAGTACATGCCAGGTATTTCACCAACGAACACACTCTGTGTAGCCAATACTACACGTCGTGTAGTTGGGATTTTTCTAGAACACTGTCTTCTTCCTCACCCTTCGGCCGATCTTCTAGATCCGTGATCTCTCGTTTGATCGTCCCGATGCTTCGAGGCTTGGTTCTTCCCATCACACGAACACCAAATCGGGGGTTTTTGGTCCTTCAATCGGGTTATAGACCTCCAACGATCCATCTGAAGAAAAACGCCCAAAAACAGAATATATCCCGATCCGCTCCAAATCGTCCACCGAACTCGTCGTCTCCCCCCCACGAGATCGTCGTGGTGTCAATTCATTAATTTGGGATCGTTGTATCATAGAACGGATGCGCAAAGATCTATTTTTCATCATCCCACAATGAACGCAAATAACACGTGAATGAAAAAGGGGAGAAATACAATGAAACAAGTTTTAGGAATGAACCTCCACCATTGTTCTTCATGGAATTGATCCACTACCGTTAATTAGCTTAATCGAAGCAAAAAATCAGCAACAATAGATCAACATGGATTCAATCCCACAAAATCACCGAATAATCCCATCCCACCAGAACGATCGATTTGCGGACTAATCTGTTTGTGGATTAATCCGTGTTCATCGTAGAAATCATGAATGGGGAAAAGAAACCAAAATCAAACATCCTACTTAGATCTGTGACATTTTTAGTGGAGATTTGGTCACCACGTCATCATCACTGGTGAAACTGATCAAGACCATCGTATCCTCGATGGGGTTTCCTTGAGAGCCTTCAGAGGTTTCAAGGTTATGAGGTCTATAACCCTGGACCCCGACAGAAATCCTTTTTTAAAAGGATAAGAGATATTTTCCGCAACCAGATTTAATAAAATATTTAAATTAAATATTTTAATATGGTTACGTCCAAAAACTGGATTTCACCACCGACCAATGCCATCTAATGATATGTATCTCCTAGGATAAACCTGCTACTTTGGATTCAATGGTTCCCTAAGATTTCTGATCTGATCACCCATTGAAGAGTTATTCCACTTTTTCTAGAAAACCATACGTGCACGTAATTTAATAATTTAATAAAATTTAAACGTTTGTTCTGGGATCACCTTGCCTCGGAACTGTATGCCGTCTTGAAGCCTGGTCACAAAATAATTCACATATATTATTAAAATTAAGCATGGAAAAAAATTATACATTAAAATATTGGATGTTATTGGTCAATGAACATGGTTTAGAAAAATCATAAGACTTATCCTATAAAACTATGAAACAAAATTTTTAAATACCCCACGGTTTGGAAAACCATGTTTGTTGGGGTGCATAGTTATGCAAAAAGCACAGCTGTTTTCGCAGATGAGTTTTTCTTGTATTAATAATGTTTATTGTAATCCTTGGAAAATAAACATAAGTAGTTACACATAGGAAGTAATGTAACATTTTAGCTCATATATTCTACACATAGTATAGGAAATTTTGTTAGCTAACCACGAGGCCTCTAAAAGGGGTAAAAAGTCAATTATCCCCTATCATTATTTCTTATTTTCCTCCTGCTTTCCTCCTGACTCTTCCTCGATGGGTTATTCATAGTATTTTTTCCTCTATATTTTAATCATCTGCATATGGTGTGAGGTATCCAATCCATCAATGATCTGATTCATCTACCATTATTTGGGTTTCATTCGCCTTAGTAAGGCTATCTACATCGTTTCCTCTACTATTATATTCTCTCGCGTAACATACTTATAAATTTGCATGATTTGATTTCCCCTTTTTCAGGGAATTAATTGGAAACTCATATTTTATCCAAACAAATTTGAGTTATTGGAAAATACTAGATGTTCCTATGTCTATAACTCCAGGGTAAGTGGTTCACACCATAAATTCAGTTTTGTCAAGAGATTTAGGGTTGAACACATCAATGTGTGAAGGTGATAATTTGGGAAAAAATCATTAAGAAATTGGTTTCTTTTAATTATTTATTTGTGATGGATGGGATTTAAATTAGAATAAAAAAAATTGTGTTTATTATGAGTCCATTTTATAGGTTATAGAACAAATGTGAATTTCTTATGTCTGTGTTGTATAAAAACAAATTATTATTTAATGCAATGGTAAATAAATTATTTAGATAATTGAAATTATTTTGATGTATGATGATCCATGTTATTGGGATAGGACCAAAATTTGGAACTGAGGTGGAATGGACATCTGAATTATGGGTATAATATCATCTAATAGGGAATGGCCCTGATTACTTGGCTGATGTGATCACCTATTGGGAATCATGGATATTGATTGAGGTGGAGGGTACATCGGGAGGAGGGAATTTATCGTGATATTTAATTAAATTTCCATACAAATTTAGTGACATGGTTGTTGGGGAACAGTTATGACCCTTAGGATGACCGTGTTAAGGATATCGGTTTTGGCTAAACCATTCCAGGAATGATGTCTTTGGGCGAAGACTATTTTTCCAGGAAGAAGATTTACATTCCTCGTGTGTCATTATATAATCCAAATCTTATTATTATTTTTGGAAATATATTGTTTTTCCTATATATATAGTGAATCAGAATGAATGGTTCTTTATAGTAGTGACCTGAGGAACCATGTGTCTATTGTCTTTGTGTGCCTTTGGGATGTCAGTTACATGATTTGGGACCAGAGGTGTATGTTGGCTTGTGGTTCTGAGTTACATATTAAGATGTAGAACAAGATGGTTCACCTAGGATATTTGAAATTTATGGATGCCTTAGGCAATAGACCAATAATACTCTCCTCCTCAGTTATTCCAGTGTTGTCCATAGTACATGACTACATCGTGATAATTGTTGACCATCAGGGAATATTTTTGGTTTCATTTATATTCATAGTGATAATTTCCTTATTATATTACACGCATTCTCAAAACCATATGTTGGGTATGCACACATTGGTGGTATCATAAAGAGAGGAACTCTAACAGCCTTCACATACCCTTCATAAATTGAGAAGAAGTTATGATTATTCATTCAGGTAATGGTTTAGACAGTAAATATGGGTCCTACTTGAGCTGGAAAGGATTGATGTAAGGGGACCATGATGTTCGAAAATCAGTTAGAGTTTTAATTTTTATTTCTTATTTTATCATTATTATTTCTTTGTAGCTACTGAGGTGATCCATTTGAGACCCTTTTTATTCTAATATTACTATTTGACCTCGATTGGATTAATTCTCTATTCTAAAATATGATATTTTTATTTATGGAATTTTATTTAATTTTAATACCCATTTATTTTTTTCATATGTTTTTCTTGATATTTATTATGCTTCTTCCATTGGTGGTTTTTTTATTTATTATGTTGAGTCTTTCATAGGATGTATGTTATATTATTACTCATACCATTTTATTTTCCAAACCCTGAACATATAGTAATTACACTATTACCACACACACCCTTGGTGTTTGTCGGAAACCTCTAGATTTTGGGGAGGTGTGCCAAAGGCCAGTGAGATCTAGCCCAAAGGCATGGTTATAGTAGATAGTTGGATCAAGGAAGCTAAACATACTCTCATTAGTTACATTAAATTGTTAATGTTTATGTTTACCCTTACAGATCATTTTATATAACCCATATTTTGATTCCTTTTCCCAAGGTAATGATTAATGATAAAAAATTAGTTTAGTTTATAATGCCTTCATATGTGGATAATTTTATTGGATATGATATATATCATTATGAAAAAAATACTTATGAATCAATGTTACATGTTTTTCTATACTTATCTAAATGTATAAACCAAAATGCATTATGGATTTAACATTTAAAAATATTTCCAGTTTATCTTGTAATGTCTGATTTTTTTTTTCAAATTTATTAGGTTCATTGGTAGAAATGAAATTCTTATGTTCTTAGCACAAGATCCAGGAGTTCAAGATCATGGGTTTTATAGTTTTCATTTGAGATGGGTTATAAAAGATTTTAAATTTATATGTTTTAATGAGATGTTATCATAAGAGTTATGGATACAATTATTGGATTATATGTTTAATGTTTATAAAATGTTCAATGTCTTAAAGTCCCATTTAGTGTTTTTATGTGATGAAAATTTACGGAGAATAAAGATATTTTGGAATATGATTTACTTGTTTGAGGTATCTGTAATGATTTTTATTAAAAATAATTATTATTTAATGATTAAATTTTGAATAATATTATTGCATAATGTATGTCAGTAATTTATCTTTATGGTGATTTTGTCTATTTTTAAAATATTTTTTAAATTGGTTAGATTATAATATTAGGGAATATATATTTATTTGTGTAGATTAATGTATTTTTTATTTTGAGAAATGACTATTAAATATTGTAATTATCCTAGCTCTGTCAAATAATTATTTATTTGGATAATTTCTTTAGAGAGGTAGATTGACATGTTATCATTTCATGGTATTATGAAATCCTTTAGATGATAATTATAGTTCATGAGTCACGACAGTATCATCATGAATTTAGATATTTTGGTGAAAATAATGTGATCATGGTGAAAATTGATTAAGGGATGATACTCTACTTCCAAAGTATGTATATTTTCATAATATTTTAGTTTATATTGTAATTTAATTACCCAAATTTATAAAAAGTTATCTAAAAAATTGTATCCTAATATAGTAAATATTTATGATTCTATTGTAATTTTATCTTTCAAATTTTTTTCATCCTATTATAATTAATATTTTAATGGTCAATCACATTCTTGTGATCCGTCTTCTCTACTCTACCTATCATCATTTCGATATTAATTTTTATTCAATCTCCACTTCTTCAGTTCCCATTAATGTTGACATTTTTGATAACCTAGTATTAGTTTTCCATATAATCAAGATACTATATATTCTCGTTTTTTAAGAGGATATTTTATTTCCTCTTTTTCTATGTTTGATATTAAGAAACGTATTGTTAAATGCACAAAATTTTATTAAAAATATCAGGTTTAAATTGAAATTATAAAATTTATTTAGGGTCATAGAATGTATTATTCAGATATTTTAAAATGAAATATTTTGACTGATATAGATTAAGATACACAACACATAGCATAATATAACTCTTAAACATTATTACTTAAATATGGCCATTAAAGCAAACTCATTAAATATGATGGTATTAATAGGATTAAAAAATTTATATACACATATATATATATATGTTAAAATAAATGAGATTTTATTAGTTATTTATTTGGAAATATTAACTCAATCTTTAGTAAATCAATTTTATTTATTAGAGATATGTTTTTTATCAAAAAAAGATTTCATTAGAATTTCCAAGAAAAAAATGAATAATATATATTAATTTGGGAGTTTTTACATCTCAAAATTTATATCATTTTTTAAATTAGAATATCAATGTTACACAATTATGCAATTTAAAAAATTTCATGACATTTTTATTTTTCAATGAATAGTGAAAATACTAATATTTATTAAGAAATATATATTATTTTAATTTATGTAAAAGTTAAAATTATATTTTTTATTAGTGTTAATAATTATTTAATTAATATTGGTTTTATATAATCCATTTTTTTGTTTTCAAAATTAATTTTATTCTCTAATTTTATATATAATCATTTTATATTTAATAATAAAATATTTTTAAAGAGTTGTTTTTCATCGTGACTTCAATTTTAATTATAAATTAAATTATTACACTTGTTTGAATTTAATATTTAGAAATATATTTTATATATGGAATATTGATGCAAAAATTTGGAAAATAGTTCCCATTTATATTTAATCATTTTTAATAATAACCATAGTAATTGTTTCACGATGGTAATGGGAAAATCAGGTAATTAAAGATAAAAATAAATTGATAATGACTAAAAAATATCCAAAAAAGGTTTCCTAAATTTTTATATATAATTATAAATAATACATTATAATCTAATTATCTAACAAATATCATTTTTTATTTCATATTTTTTTTATTATAATCATTATAATATATTCAGTAATGAAAATTCAAGAATTTTACACTGTTGTTTTTATTAACTACAATATTGTTGACATAATAATAAATAGTGTATATTATTAATTATAAATATAATGTTAATGTATTTATTATTAATATTCATCTTAGTAATTTCGATTAATATATTAGTGAATAAAAAAATAGATTAATTTTTTAACAATGCTAACATAAAAATTATTCAGTTTATAGAAAGATAAAATCAATGGTTTTAAAATTTTTAAATATAATATAATTTGAAATTTATAATGGGACCCATGAACTATATCTATTAAAATGACATATTAGGAATCTATTAAAATATTTCATTGAAAATAAATTTGTTTTATATCTTTTTAAAAATTTCAAAGTATATGATTAGTTCAAAAATTGATATCATTGATATTTTATGAATATAATTTTTTATTGAATTATATAGAATTACTACAAAAAGGTCCTCATCCAAATTATTATTATATAATTTCTGAAATTAAAAATTTACCATTTTTGTGACTTTATTCATTTTTAATAACTATCGTGGACCTCATTGAGTATAAAAGCAGTATTGTCATGGGAAATGTGAAAAGTGTTGATAGAGGTTAAAGTCAAATGATATTTCTAAGAACATAAAAAAAGTAGAAATTTATTTTTATGAGATTATATAAAAAATACTATTATTATATTCAAATATATGTGTTTGGTTTTATTTGGACAAAAAAATTAATTTATATTAATTTTATTACATTAATAAATTCCTAGAGTTCCCTCCCTTATCATATAAAAAGAAATCCAATTATTCTCATTTCATGACACCCAAATAACCATTTAGATTTGAAAATACCCTCCCAAATACAATAATAACAACCATTACATTATTATATACTTCTTAAATTTGGTATAATACTTTCTTTATATGGATTAATGTTTAATGCAATGGATGTAATCATGAGAACAATTATATTACTTAACTGATAGTTTTCATATTTTTTATTCATCCACATCCTTCAAATATTATACAATCATACTGAGGTAATAACCCCAGAATAGAAATTATAATAATATTTTATTATTTTAAAATAATAACTTATATACATCTCCAACCTCCCTCTACTGGGAAATGAATATATCGTTGGTGTGTATAGAGAATTATCCCCTCATAGAGTGATGAAATTTGATTTCTATAACAAAATACAACAAATATTTATAAATATGGAATTAATGTGCATGTATTATATTAATTAAATATTTATCTTAATGAACTGATTATATATAATTTTATTTCATACCATTCTATAGATTGAAAAATTATAATGGTGTTCCTGTATACCTGTCGACCACCGCCTTCTTGAAGAATTGTGAGTGGTTTTTTATCATAAATCACATGGATTATATGTGTAATTTTTAATAAGAAAAATATTTGTAGTTATGAAATAATGAAAATTTCCTTATGATAAAATATAAACTACCTTCATTCCATCATGGTTGTTTAAAAATTGAAAATACACACATGATTATTTACATCAAACCATAAATAATATTTGTAATGTAGACGATTATTTAAAACTATCATTTATGGATCATAATAAATGTACAATTTTTCTATAAAATGATAATTATTTCATGGTTATTAATATAGATATAATTTAATAATTATCTCTATGATCTAAGTAAACACACCATTGTAATTTTCATCACATGAATGGAATGTCATCAAAACATCTAAAGTGAAATCACTTAGTAATTAATAGTAAATAATAGGTAAATGGATAGAGTTAACAGAATAATAAAAATTAAAATGTAATTAGAAAAAAACTAACAGATATATGAATATTATATTGTATTTAAATGACATATGTAGAATGTCCGGACTCGAGGTAATGGATTTTATCTCAATTTTCATTCATTCCGAAATATTGTATTTTTATGATCCTAATTTTTTTTATATGGTGTATCTACCAAAATTTTAAATTTTATATCAATATTAATATATAATAAATCCTATTTTAGAATGAATTTTTAATTAAATCATACAAAGGGATTTGAATTCAATTTTATTAAGTGGTAAAAGGGTTCTTAAAAAAATATCCATTCATTGAGTTATAACTCATACTCATTTACTATTTTCTTCCATGATTATGTTTTAATTAATTTATAAATTAATTTATTATGTATTTAATATATATATATATTATTTACTAAATATATCCACTGATAAATCCTTAATAAAATATATGATCATTTTATAGGTAATTATTCTCAAATTATATTTCTTTTGGATACATATTTATGATATTCACCATTCTTATTTTATGAGGTGTATTTACTACCACATATATATATGTTATATCATTAATTTAATTATATTATTTATATTTAAAAAATCATTTGAAATTATTTTTTCACAGTGATTATGATTTAAATGATTTCACTATGGAAAATTTTTTATGTTAAAATCATATTTTATTTTGAGATTATTTATGTTAAAGGCTCCATTTGGAAGAATTTTTATGATCTTATATTAATAAAACACATGTATTTTATTCCCCTTTTATTATAAATGAGGTTCAAATGTTTAATTACTATTTTATACAATATTGAATTGATGAAAGTAAATATTAATTTACATGAATAATCATTCTCTCCCATTTCCATGTTATCTAAAATTTATTCCAAAAAGTTATTATTTTAAAAAAAATTATTGAATAACACTTATTTACAATATAATTGTAATTATTTTTTTAAAAATTAAAATGTTTATTTCTTAACAATTTCCAAATGGGTCACTATAGAAACCCTTTATATTTATTTTGAAAATATTTATTATTTGTAATGTTTATCGTACGACTTAGTTTTTCAACTATCCTGAAAATTATTTTATTTGAATCACCCATTATATGATTACATGGTCAATTTTAAAGATATAATTTTCATTATATTTTATGAATTTTAATTTTAAAAAATAAATTGTTATACTAAAAAGTGCATATTCATTCAATTTTTTTTTGGAATATTTATTGTTATTTCTATTAATTAATTCCAAAAAATATTGAAATTTAATATGTGAAACAAGGTATATTTTGTAATGTTACAACCCTCATTCTTTATTTATATGTTTTATTGTTTTTTTAATTTAAATTTTTTTGCAACAGGTTTCATTTCCATGGGTTAATCAACAATTGAATGAAATAATGGATATTTCTATGAGTTTTTTATGACATAAATGCTCTATGTTGTTTATTTTCTTATGGTTCAAAGAAAATTTTCAATGAGTAATGGTGGTTACATTATAAAACAATGATCATTGCTTCCATTATAATCTAAGGACAATGTGTTACATTATAACCAAAGAAACGTGGGTCCTTGATATCTATCATATTAATTGGGTATGGACATTAACCAAATTGGTATTCCATTACTAATATTTGGTTTAATAGTTATATGGAAATGATTATTAATTTCCACTAAAAGTATTATCATTGATGTTTATGAGATCATATTGAAATATTATGATTTAAAAATATATGATTATAAATTTATGTTTTAAGAAGAGTACATGATACTATTTTTTGGTGAAAATATATTGTTTTTAATTATTACCTAATCAAAATTAACATTTCAATGTTCATGATTATTTATCATAACGATTCATTAAATATATAACTATTCATTATATGTTTCATGTGTGTTGATCAATGTATTAATGGGTATGCATTCCAATATATATTTCTCATGCACTGTGATTACATCATTAAACCCGTATACACATATTTTTCTCATTGATTAAATTAAATTATTAATAATTATATTTTTTCATAAAAATAATTTAGGAACTCCATTCTTAGTTTTCTATTTCCTCAAGTTATTAATACTGATGAAAAATTATTTGTTTCTCGATGGGTTTTATTTGTGAGTTTTTTTAAGGGATATAATGTATATATTTATGTACATGTTCATTATGAATCCAAGTTATTAAGATTTTTTCCTAATTTTCCAATACAAAAAAATATAATTGGTCCATATCTATATAAGTGTTCCAATATTTCATTTTCAGGTTGTGAGGATTGTTTGAAAAAAACTACATCACATTTATCAGTATCAAACATATAAATGTAATGATTAAAATTTTAATACCATATCAAATTTTATTTGTTCGGGTCTTTTACACATCTCCTCTACGACGACATATGTTACAAGCTTCAAAAATGAATCTAATAATTTTAATCATAAAAGATAAAAATGTTAATCTATTAAATAATAATTATATCAATATATAAATTATTTCTCTTTAGATAGGTTGTACATTTTTCTTATAGGCATACACATTATTCCAAATAACAATACTCATGTTCCCAAACCGATTAAAATTCCAACAAAGGTCAATAAACCATGATCTATTAAATTTTACTATATTAATCCCATAATAGATATCATATTGTATAGGAACAATATATTAATTTAATGGTATTATTTAGAATATGAATTTATATATACATTGTTTGTGAAATTGATTTGGATTAAACATTATACATATTTGTTTTTGAAACCATGTTTTTATTATTTCTATATTTTCACCAATAAAACAAATATATATTATTTCATTTTTAGAGGACATATAGTAGTAGAATACTCATTTTAATCATATATGGTTATACTTTATTATTAAGTGATGTGTAATGGAATTGTGTTATTTGATTCCACATTTAATTAATTAATTTATTCTCAAGACACATTACATTTAGGGTTTTTTCTCATCATCCATTATTTTTTATTTTTTATAAATAATCCGTATTGATTACATTAACTTAATTATCACTAATATTATCCATTAATTGTTGAAAATATTCATTTTCTATACCTCCCATTATCATAGAAATTATTTTTGTATTTTATTTTATTGAAAATTCCTCAAATTCATGGTTTATTTATTATATAATTTTAAAGGACTAAATTTTATTTTGGATCAATTTTAGTAATTTTGTATAAATATAAAATAATTTATCTTTATTCCTTATAAACCATATTATTTTGGATTGAAATTGACTAGATTTGTTACTACAACAATTTAAGATTTTAAATACCTAAATATCCTTTATCAATTATTTCATTAGAATTAGAATGAAATTGTACATTAATTCATTATAGAATCTAATAATTTAAGAATGTTTATATTTGGACAACACATTCAAGGATTAATTGAAATAAAAACAAGAGTCAACACATTTCATTTATATTAGTTCTTCGAAAAAATGGTTATTTTCACTAATAAATGGTTTACTAATTGAAATAATAGGATAATAATATTCAATTAACTCATATTCATGTATATGATGTAATTAACTAGATATAGAACACTTAACCACCATAATTCCATTTTTCATTTCCTACAAATCATTACTATTCATTCACGTTTTGATCTAATACATATTATACAGTATATAAATTAGATTTTCCACTTCTATTTAAATGTGAACATTCATCTAATTATATATAAAATAATTATTCCTTATTTTATATTATGCCTCCATTCCGGAAAGAATTAGATCAAAAGTTGATGTAATTTCTATATGTTTGTACACTATGATCCACATGGAATAGAAATTTAAAAAAATCATTAAGATGTCACAGAATATAATTATTCAAGTGATATTATTTTCTGATACTAATTATAATGGTCACAATATAATGTGTCTAAAAATGAGAGGGGTTGAATTAGTATTCATATAATTTAATTCAAATTTTAATTTTTTTCCATTATAAAATATATAATTTTTCAAATAATGGATATTTGTCTTTTTGGTCTCATCATTGCGATGTTTAAATAAAAATAGAAATAATAGAACAACACATTAATAACATCATGGTTGGTTAACAATAGTCATATATGATAAGATGGATACGAACCTATTGTATTATTGTTATTATTCCACTCACATAAATATGAAATGTTTTTATCAAAATGAGTATAGATAATATATTGTATTTATACCCAAATTCGTGACATTGATAAGGTACTATGAATAAGAATACTTTTTGATCAATATTCTCAATAGTATTTTGATTTTATCCTACTCCTTATTAAACATAAAAAAATTAGCATTGGTCTTATCTTGGCCCTAATTTCCTTATATCCTTATACAATAGGGGAAAATTGATTAATATTAACACAATCAAAACATTAATGTCGTTTCCAACACATATATAAAAGGGGTTTTAATAATCTCCTTTAGTATACTATAACACAATAATCTAGGATGAATCTCACAATATCTTGTGTCTAAATATGATAAGAAGTGGAGTAAGAAGTAATACCCATTATTTTATTCATCTTCTTCATTAGGTGAAATTATGTTTTGACAATATATATATTTGGATCTATCACTCTTAAATACTCCAATATACTATATAAAGTAGTATCATTTCATCCTCCTCCTTATTCTTCTCGTTCTTCAATATGATGAATATGAATCATAATCAATGTCATATTTATATATCATTTATTTTTTTCGTACATTATATTTTAAATACACCATGATGGTCTCACTTATATCATCCTATTAATATTTTTTTACAATCATAAAAAATGTAGTTATTTAGAACATCTAATATTAATAATCCTCATTATGGATAACTCTTTAAAATCATGGTCTATTCAAACTCAAAATGATCAGATATTTTTAATTCATATGTTATAATAAAATGTTATATATAAACATGAAATAAATTTTTCTCATTTTCTCATGATATTTGGTTTCTTCATTGACTTTTTAATATTTTAAATGCTCAATTAAAATTTCAAATTCATATTTCATGTAATCATGAATTCTATTAATATTATTAAGGTTATGTTTCTTCTTATTCAATATTGTAAATATATTAAATATTATTTTTCTAATGTTCTTTTGGAATAAAAAAATTATTATGAAGAGATACCATAAATGGTCAAACGTTATGGTTTTATAGTGTTTGATATTCTATATAATCTTCAATGAAATTTATAAAGATCATCAATCATACCATACAATTATAACATATTATAGTCATTTTTATACATTAAAATTATTCATATAAAAATATTCTATGTAGATTATGATACTAACACTATGAACTATACAAATAAAAACCATTATCATTATTCTTTTTCACTGTGATCATCCTTATTTCAACATGAATCATAAGGAAAAAATCAATATATTTCATCTTTTAAATCAATCCATTTGAACTATATTTTTTAAAAAATAATCTTACGAGTTCATGAAATATTCATGGTTAACTTATAAAAAGATCCCCTTAAGTTTATGACTCTTTTGTGGGTCCCATTATAATGGACATCTTACATCAGTAGATTTTTGACGTGGATCCTCATTATAAAAATAAACACATATTATATGTATCTATATTTTACATGAAACTCTATCATAGGAACATTTGTTATCTTCAAAAACAATAATATATTATTACATATTTTTAAAATATGTAACTTCTCATCATTTTATAGAAACATAACCTCAAAAAAAATAATCATTTCTAAATATTGTTTTTATAGTGTCTAAATTATATTTTTCTGTACATTACCAATCATATATAATAATTATTCAAAAATATATATATCAATGACTTATGATAAACTCATTTTTTCCCGATATACACATGATCTACAACTCAATCTATTGATCTATTGTAAATGATGTATGATCATCCCACATGTTAAACATAGATTTTTAATGTTATAGGTGATGTTTTTTAGTAAATTATTAATGTGTTTTAAAATGATGAATATTATAGTGCATAGTTGAGTGCTATATTGGAATTATTTTTGGGATGAGTTACTATATTACTCAAATCACTCCTATATAGGCTATCAAATCCCTTAGGTTAAGCATGTCAAAAGGGTCAATATTTTACAATAAATAGTGATTCCTTCTAGATTCACCATGTGGTATATTTTATTTTCACATAAAAATAATCTATATACAATCCATAGTACTCTTAGCTATCTTCCATTGTAGACATTGATCGTCTATCTTCATGATGGTTTCACTTCTCAAGTGGTTGAGTTTTCTATGATTTGGTCAATTTTTGTGAACACACATATATAAATACATTAAAAATATTTTTGTAGAGAAAATAAAACATATTTTAAACACTAAAATACTTTTAAATTGACTATTATGGAATGTATTCTTCACAAATATTAATAGTTTAAGAAATTATTCTAACCACATCCAACCTTCAAGATAATTCTTCAACCTTTCGAATAATAAATATTTTCTAATAAAAAATATGGGTAATTATATAAAATATTACAATCAATTATTTATAAAATTATTAATATTAATTAAATATATATTATATATATTTAAAAAATACAAAAAAACCATTGTGGGGTTTTTAATATGGTTTCTAAAAATTATTTCACATTTCAGTTAACTAAAATTAATTGGGGATTAACCCTATCAATGAAAAACAACTAAATGAACCATCACTATGGAATAATAAAGGAAGTTATATTCTAACTATTTCTAATAATTAGTTTAATACAATTATTTGCTTAGTTTTCCCAATAAAAACCTCTCTTTTCATAAGAACAAAATACCAGGCCAAACTGATGACTCAAAATGGGATCACAACTCATGATGAAATTTCAATATATTTCACTATCAAACCATTAAAATTTTTAGCAGATATAATATATGATTAAATGCCCTATAATTGTAATGGTTCCATTTTTTAATATCTCTTATTCCATGTTATGATAGGTTAATTGTAATATAATAGATCATAAACATGTTGTACATCATTTAAGGAACTAATAAGTGTTTCTCAAACTCTTAAAAATATGGAAGAACAAAATTCCTTTAATTAAGGTCACAATAATTAAATAAAAAAATAATTTTATGTCAAAAAACATGAAAATTTATTTAAATTGTTGAATAATTCATGGGACATTATAACCTATTTGAATACAGGAAATCACACCCAATAATGACATATGAGTTGACCTAAAATTCAAATATTGTTTGAAGAAAAATAAAAACATATTTTTTTGGATAGGTGATCAATATATGAATATAGTAATATAATAAAATAAATTATAATCATAAATGGAAATAATGTATACATTGAATCTCCTAGAATAGGAAGATCATCTAATAGATGAAAGGATGAGGAGATAGTTTAGAAAGAAAATACAATGGAAGATCAGATCAATTGTTAGTGATACTATTTTGCTATGTAAGTAATTTCGATGGATTTATGATACATATTTAATTTAATAAATTTAATTAATTAAAATAAATTTTTAATAACCCATCATTCACCCACTACACTTATTATGAATCTTAATCAGAATAATGGTTGGATGAGACTGTCTATAGTGGCACCATTAGACCCAATGCTACTTTTACATCCCCATGTATTAATTTGAGTATTTTTACAAATATTTTAGGGGTTTAAATTAAATAAATCATCATATTTATTCTAAAATAATTTCCTCCCACTATATCACCTCTTAAAAAATACCATTATCAGTTAAAAAATGATGGAAAGATTCGAACTATAATGTAAAAATATCAGTTAAAATATCATAGATCAATATCTAAAAACTAAAATTTGTTATCATAATCAAATGATATAAATATAATGGTCATTAAAGTATAAATATAACCATAATTATCTTATCTAAATAATAATCAACACACAACACTACATTTCAGTTATATTATTCCATTATCTCTCTCATGTTTCTATTAATAGTTTATTTGAACACATTATGAATTAACCCATTTAAATTTATTGAATTGGATATAGTGAAATTATTTTAGAAAAATGTATTTATGAAGTCATGAAATTCAATTCTCAATTATATTCCCATGCTGATAATGGAAATAAAAGTGTTGTGATATCAAAATTACACTTTTTATCTTTAATATAATAAAAAGTGTAGTCTATATATAATGTTATTAAATGATTAATCAAATTTTAATGTTTCAACACAATTAAATTTTTAATATAGAGTAACTCCTTTGGTTAGTAATGAGAACGTTTTTTTTTCCAAACTAGATACGAAAATATAATTTTATTATTTATAGTTGAAATATTGTACTAGTTTTCAAATCATTGTACTAATAAACTAGTTAGAGTTACATCATATTATTCGAACCTCAAACGATGTTTTGGTGGATTTATTAATAATAATTATTGTTGAAATATTTTTTTAGTATAATTATTTAATTATTAATTTTGTAGGATATGATGGAAGGGGTCATATATTTAGTAATGGAATTAGATAATTATGTTAAGAATATAAGAACCTATGATGGCCAAACTATCCAACAAAAATACACAATTGTGATATGAAAATTACAAATGAGGCGAACTAGTAAGTAAATATAGAATTATATGGATGGATTATTGGGGAATAAATATGGTGAAGTAGAACATGGATGATCATGCACAACTGTACGATTAGGCAGTTTTGTGTGTTAGTTAGAGTATTGTATGTATCCACATGGTAGTTTTTTAGAGGGGGTGGGGCTAGACCTCATTTCTCACAATATGTTATTGGGGAAGAAAAAATGTTTATTAAGTGTGTAATAGTTTAGGTGATGTATAATTTTGGGTTCAATATATGTTGTTACTATTTAACCATTTTACAAAATAAGTAAATAACAGTGATCATTTAATAAAATTGATCATAGTCATTTGATCTACCTTATAGATCTTCTCCTACCTATCACTTGAGGGTTCTTGCTCAAACCAGCTAAACTGTAGGATGAATAACCTCATTGAAAAGAATCCCATGGATAACGATGAACCCACTACAAATATTTTATATGAATTATATGAATATAATTTTTAACATAGGTTAACATTATTTATAATCAATATTACAATAGTTGGATACATTGCATTGTAGTAGATTTTATAATAGAAGTGGATGATTATAGTGTAGTGATACATTCCAGAACATATCATTGTGATGTTCATTTCCTAATAGTTTTAATGTATTTTTGATATATTTCATTCATAATCAAAAATAGTTGAAATAGATTCATACTAATTCCTTTTGTATAATGTATAATCCATGTCATAAGAGTATGTAATTTTCCGGTTCACATACTGGTTTTATCTCAAAGGTTAGTGGTGAATTTTGTCAATGGTCATAAAATTTAGAGATTTAATTATCAAAAGGATTTGATAAATTATGTATAATTGGCTTGGTTATGTTAACATTGAAGATACTACACTATGGAATTTATAGATTTGTCATATGAGTATACACTATCGAATTATCATCCACATTGATGTGTCAAATCAACGTTAAATGTTATTATTATGTGAGTCATTTATTAATTAAAAATAAATAGACGAGGGTACTTATCCTTAAATATTTGTTTGACCATATTTAGTCAGATATTTATGATCATGTACCCTAAAAATATAAATGATATGAACCATGGTCATCATTTGTATATATTTGGTTTTCTATATTTACATAAATAAATTAAATGCTACGCATATATAGAAATTAATAGGTAGTTATATCATTCAAATATATCCTTTTGGTTAAAAACTGTGATAGTTGAATAATATAATATTCATTTTTGAATCTTAATATGGATGTTAGGATAATTTTATAGTGAATATATAAAAGAGGAAGGTTTATGGTGTATCATTTTTACAATATTGGTTTCATTGAGTGAAGTTGAATGTTTTTGAACCAAAATATTGGTCCATTTTTATTGCGGTTGGTTGTAGGTGTATCTATAATTCGAGAAACAAGGAAAGGGAAAAATGACCTTCAATTTTTTTTCCATACTTTAAAACACTGAGGAGGCGATATTGATAGATCTGGGAGTTCACATGAGGCACTGGTAGAATTTTTGTTCCTTTTGTAGTGTTATGAAGAGAATAACCATGATGCCTCCTTGAAATTTGTCTCCACAAACAACTTTTTTACTTGAAAAATGGGTCCAAGGAAAACCCCCCCAAAAAATGTTTCAAAATAAATAGTGATGGGTCTGGCAATCTAGGGGTCACAATAGGGGGTTGTCTAGTCCCTGACTATATGGAAACAATTATTGGTTCTTTTAATAGCATCCTGAGGAAAGAATATTCTTTTAATACAGAGGATATGGCCATTCTCGATCATATAGAAATTGTTCATTCATCTAATATTTCTCTCACTAATATTGAAACTAATTCCTCTATATTCTCCAACACACTTTAGGGAATGACCAGTCACCTTAGACCATTTTCTATCTCATCTACAGCTTCAAAGAACTCATTGGGTGAGCTAACCCGAACCATACATGGTGATAAGGAAACTATGTCATGTATAAACATGTTTCAAAGGGAACACAATGTGCCCTATGATCACTTCTTCCTCCCTTGGATATCTTCCCCTAGAATGTATTAATTTTTTTGGATGATTCCCTTAGAATCCACTTCTTACGACCTCCCTGACATGATTTTCCCAATCATTGTCTAATTAAGAATAATCTTAATATTTACAAATAAAGGTATGAAATGTTTATATCGTATATTCATTCATTTATTCAATAATTTTTAGGTATGAGAAAGGAGGTTCAACAACTAGTTAATATTTGGACAATTGATTTTGAGGTAATATAAATAAAAACAATGAATGCAAATTCCTATCTTATAGAAGAAATGGACCAACAGTAAATGGAATAATATGGGAGACTGAAATAGGAAAATTATTGTATATAAATTAAGAATATTGTGATGGAAAATGGGGTAGAAAATATTATAGGATTATAAAAATATTCATGATGGTTTTACTAACCCCATGGACAAGAATGATTCCAAGGAATAAGTTTTAATATTCTTATCCACAAAAGGTGGAACCACTAAATGATTATTAGAAGAATGATTCAAAATATATAAGTGTATCATAATGTAATGTAAAATAAATATTTTATTAATGGACATATGGATGATATGGTAGTGGAGAATATAATGAAAAAATATTAAAATATATGATTAAATGAAATTATTTTTAAAAAAATATAATACTAATTTGTATGATAACATGGTCTATTTTTTTACATAGCCTTAGAAGAGGTAATGTTCCACGGGAAGACTCTTATAGAATAATTTAGAACCCAACATTAATCCTTTTCAATGAAGATCCAGATTTTGGAAGAATAATTAGTTTAATAAAAAACATGTTAAATCCCAAGTGTAAGGATAATCACATGAATGATTATTATTTTTAATTAATCACTCATCAATGGGTTATGGTTAAAGAGAGATTACCTATCCCATATTTGAGGAGAAACCTTAAAATATTCTATTTCAATAAAGATCATACATCATAAATAAATAAATTATTGTTTATAAAGGAACACCACTAAATTATAACAAACATAGAGATGCGATTATTCCCAACAAATCAGAAATTCGTATAGGTGTTGGAAATGGGTAAATATAGACCTCATAAGGCATAAGGAGTAAGATTAACCATTTGAGGAATCGATGATGATATGGTAACATTTTATTTCTTTTGTTTAGATTCATTGACACCCATCAAGTTTTTATGCAGAGGCATGGGGATGTACCATATGTTTTGATGATACTATATAACCTAAAATACTAAGACACTATCTATTGTAAAGTATATTTTGGTTTTATAAAAATAATTATTACTTTACTAATAATTCAAAAATAATAATTTCACTAGTATAAATATGTATTTTAGCAATACTATTTTTATTTGAGTTTTATATAAATTGGTGTTAGAATTATTAGTGGTTCATTTTTAACAATAGTTTTTATGAAAACTGATGTTAATGATTCATCAGATTAAAATTTAAAATAATTAATTTATATGGGATTTAAAAAATTAGAAAATATTTTATAATGTATAATTTTCCAAAAATGAATTAAATCATAACATAAACAAACATTGTAACTTAATTTCTCCAAAAAACTGATATTAAATAAAAAATGAAAAACTTTTTTAATATCCAATTTTATAAAAACAATTAATTAAAATGTTTCAAAATATATATGAAAAACTCGATTCCATATTTTCATTCTATTAATACCCTATCATGGGAAACATTGTCACCAAAAATTTATGTCAAGACATTAATTTCCCTCATTATATAATATTCTATCAACTTTTCACCATAATAATAAATTCATAATCCACTCTCATCTAAATCTCAAATGAGTACATCACAAACATCATAAATAAACATTAAATACCATTGATTCTCTTTTAAAATCTATTTTCATCCACTTTTTACTAACTTTCACTTTTTATTAAATGCATGATCCATATTTTATTATTTTTATAGATATTATGGTTGATCCACAACCACCATTGGTTTGTTATTATAGGGTTTTTAACTTTTTCACACTCTTTTCATATATATTACAACATTATCCCAATTTCAATTGAAATCAATAGAGTTTGTTGGAATTTAGAAGGACTGTTTTCATTATCATGACTATATATTTTTATATTTTGTAATTTTGAAAAATAAATTAAATGCATTAATTTGTTAAAATATCATTTTTTTCATTATAAAATGTATTTATGATTTAATTTCTATTGTAGAAGATAAACCTATGATCATCTGACATGAACATGTTATAAAATGATTATAGATAAATAAATTATAGGACTAAAATTAATGAAAATACAATTCAATATTACATGAGAAAAACAATTTCACAGACCATGGATTTATGATTCCAAAAAAATCCAACCAGTCTAGTGATGTAGAAGAGAATTTATTTGTTTAAGATTATTCAATATATTCTTCTTATTGATGGAGTATTTTAAGGATTATTAGGAAAAATATCATAATGATAATATATTTTTATATTATTTAATACCATTGAACTTACATGAGTTTTCTTATAGTTGAATAATGAGTGGAAACCAATAATGAATGACTTATAAGATTCATTGAGGATTGATAAATGGTACATGATTTTCATTCAAATGTTTTTTAGTTTTCATATATAAAATTGAGATGTTTAGTAAAAAAAATATATCCAATTTATTTAATATCATGTGATTTACTGAAATAATTTTAAATAATATTTATATTTTCTATATCGAACTACAGGGATTTTTATAAAATTGAAAATTTTGTAATTTGTATATGTATGGGTTATCTTGACTTGAATAATAGAAATAATATTTGTGAAGTATAATTTGACTTATTTCACATAGTCAAATTATTTAATGATAGATATGTAATTTTCATTGAATCATGATATATGCATTTCTATAATTGTTCTTATAACTATCAAATGATAATAAGTTTTAATTATTATAATTTTTCATTGAACAAAATTAATAATTTTTATTTGGAATTCCCACAACTCACTAAATAAATTTGAATTTCATTGGAGGTCTCATAGGGAATGTCCAATTTAAGAGGAGGTTTCTAGATTAAAAGCATGTGGGAAATAAAATTTTATTAACCAAATTGACTTATGCTGTGTGGGATGTGATTTATGAATATTAATTGCAGGAGTTAATGTAAATATAAAAATTTATATATGTGTTTTTTTATGTTTAAATATTGTTTATGATTATTTTGTTCTGAAATTTTTTTATGGATATATATTTACTATAATTTTTAATTAGTTATTTTATTTTAATGTTTATTAATTATGTATAAGTTGTTGTTATCAATTGTTTATATTTTAAATTATTTACCTGTTTTCATATATTGACCATATATATTATGATATGAGGTCTTTAATGAATCATAAATGGATATATTTATGAATAAACACTAATGAGAATGAAAAAAATTGATAATTTTAAGGATTTTAGTAAACAAATCTTAAAAATAAATAAATAAATTTATGTCTAATAGGTAATTATTTTAATAAGTGAATGTTAAATCCTATTGAAATCAAGTATCGTCCCATTTTTTATTGTTTTATCTACAATTATTCATGTTTTATATAGAATAGTGATATAGTGAAAAATTAATAATATTATGTTGATAAAATTATTTAGAATGAGATAAATGATAGTATTGAAGAATTAAATATTTATATTGGCTTTGAGACCATAAAAACGAAATTTATTGAACAATTTCAATGTGATTCTAAAAACCATTATTCTATGTTCATACTAAATATATAGTGTTATTAGTTGTAATGAGATTATTTAACTTGACTGAATGGAATGGTTGGAGTGATAAATGATTCTATAATAATATTGATCTTTTAAATGACCTACATCCATATGTTAATGAAATTACAATTATTGTTTCATTACTTTATAATGAAAATAAAATGTTATTCCCATGAAATTGGATAATTAAAAGATAAGTTATTTCCCCAATGATTGTTTGTTGTATTTTATTGAATATGAATATTTATGAGAATTAATTAAATGTGGGATATTATTCTATAATATAGATGAAAAATTTATCTCTACTTCATTATCATGTATTTAAATCTTACCACATACTAAATGAAATCATTATCTTAAAATAATTTATATCAATAATTCCTATAATTAATTTGTAATCTTTTAATGGGTAATAGAACCAAAAATTGGGCATATGAGATTTTTTACCTTCTAATAATTCTTTGTTTCCATATGTTATAAACAAAATCAATGGATTTCAATGAATAATATGGAATATATGTAAGGATAACATTGACAGAAACTTATGTCACCATGATGATTCAACAAAGTGAAAAATAGTTTATAAACATTTTTTGATTTTGGGAGTGATGTTACATATATCATAATGGGATGTTGTATAAATGGAATGTATCATTATTGGATCTTATTTATCCAGCATAGTTCACAACCTATATTTTGGTAGTTTACAACATTTCACCATAGATTAGTATGATAAAAAATACTGTATGATATTCTTGGTGTTTTTTTGACCAAAATATCTGGGAAATGATATTGATCTGTATTTTTCACAACAAATTGATAATTTCAATCTTTTATTAGATATTTGTGATGCAGTTGTTGATACATTAAAGAAATAGAATTTTATTTTTAATCTTTTGATAATGCTCAAAACAAATGAATTTCTCGTATTGGGAGTATTATAGAATACTATAATATGGGAGATATATAATTTCCATATTTTAAAGAAGATACAACATATTTTCAATTTTAGAATGGAATGAAGAAAATGTACATGGGGCCTCAAATAATTTTTTAAATTGACAATCCTTATCATAAATTGAAAAGAAAACTTAATGGTTTATGTGAATATAATCGCAACCCAAACCCATTTTAATTTAAGTACAGTAAAATAGGGTGAAATATATTGATTTGAAATTTTGAAAACAATGATTTTTTCATCATCAATAATATAATAGGATGAATAGTTATGTCAATTCAAACCACAATATTGGTTATTTATAAAGATAAAAATAATTAAGGTCGTTAATGTAGGAAAAAAATATGTGACAGTTTGATTGTATAATTGTTCAACATAACAGAAACAAATATGGATCACATACTTGATGATAGTATAATACCCTTGTATATTATTGAAATTCAAATAATTCTTATTCAAATATATATTTTTAAGTAATGTGTAGGAAATCTCTTGAATATCATGTTTTGTTGAAATAAATGTTACTCATTGAAATGTGTGGTACAATATCGACACATATATAGAAAAGTACCATCATGTTATGTAATTTTTTCAAATATATTTTTAGCAATGTCATTGATCAAAATATTATTCATGTGTTAAGGAATTAATATTCTATTATAATATCTTCACTGTGAATGTTTTTCCCAAAAATATTGTTTTAATATAATGGTTCATCTAGTAATTCATCGGGTGTATTAGATGGGAATATTTGGACATAAGTATTTATGTTGGATATATACATTTGAATGAAATATGATAATTTGGAAGGGGTATTTTAAAAAACCTTATCAACTAGAAGCCTCTATTTTTTAATAATATGTATCAAAAGAGGTGTTTTATTTCTGTACTAACTATTTATATGATATAGATCATATTGGTCTTCCTATATACTGAAATATGAGTATTGATTTTGAATGTTTATGTATTCAATGATTGAATATAATGTAAATTCCATGTGATGAAATGTTTCATGATCATTTTGAAATTTTAAATTACATACATTATGTTCAACCAAATATATCATCACATATTTTTAAATTAGAGAAATGATATAAAATTATTAATAGTGGTTGATTATTGAGAATAAATATCCTATTTGTTTCATTGTTTGAAGAGAAATTCATCTCATGTATAATTTCATCAGAAACAATGAAAATTTTATTAGGGGGGAAATATCATAATTTAATTGTATGATATGGTTTTTATATTTATGGTTACATATTTTACACTAAAAACATGATGAAAACTATAACTTTAGGAACATTTGAGAAATGGTCCCCAATGAAACACTAAAATTTTTATTTGAAAAAGTAAAACAATTTTTTTAATAAACAACATATTTTTTAGTTCTTAAGGATAAATTGGATGTTAATTATACAACCATTTGAGTCAAAATATTTATGTGTTACTGGATTGATATTAATATTGGGATCAAACATTATGATTATGGAGTTACACTAGTTTATTTGAGAAGATTTAGTCTCAAATAGACCCCATTTGTCATGGGGAAACCTGAAAAGGAAATATTTTATGTCATTGATTTATTGAATTATTAGTGGTCTATGGTTTTATAAGGGAAAATATTTCATTTGGGTGATGAGGATGGGACGATGTAATGGATTTATATGAAGGTTATTGATCTTATACGTGATTTTTAGAATAAAAAATGACTGTAATGCAGACATAGTCCATGCTATGTGAAATTACCATTTTAATGTTATATTACCCAAATGAAACATATTTTAGTAGTTATAAATCCAGGAAGAGTCATTTTAGGAACAAAATTTTATATACTAATTCAAAATCCATCGTCATGATCATTAAATAGAATCTCTCTGAGTATATATTGGCGAAATATCTCATTTTATCTTTTTTATTAATTTTTAAATATATTATATATTTTAAATAAATGAAATTTACATTATTATATTACAAATGAAAATGTTTTTCTATGAAACTAAAGAATTTGTGAAATTATTTTTATCTTATTATATTTTTTGATATATATATTTTAGATAAAATTAAAAAAAATATATTTTTGAGGAGTTATATAGTGATATAGCATGACTCGTGTATTGGTTTTTAGATGTAGATACATTGAATAAATTTCTCTCCATTCATCATGAAGAATAATTTATGGAATGTAAATTATTTAATATTGTATTATTTCAACAATATTACCTGATTAACTATTAGTATATTTCCTTGTAAATGGACATAATTATATCTAATTGAGAGATCATAATGTAGAACATAAAACCTTATACTTTACCTCATGGAGTGGATAATTTATTGGAGGAGATAATAATTGTAGAAAAATTGACCCATGAAGATATCAATCTATTAGTGGTTCAATATGGTAATATTTTTCTCCAATATATCCATCCAACTCATCATGAAAAATTTAAATGGATGATAAGAATAAAATGGAAAACAATATTATAGAAAAATATATGAATTTATTGGAAAAAGTTGATTTATTTTTTATTTTGAATTATTATTTGTATATTTTGAAATAAAAACACTAACATGACAACTTCATTTTTCATTTAAATTTGAAAAATTGATGATGATTATGCGGGGGGGGGGGGGGTTATTTTATCCCTGAGGGTAGGATAGGAATCCTAGCCACTTATATTGTAATGCTAGAATACCTAGTGCGCATTTGAGCATATGAGGAGGGTTTTAGTGTTAGAAATTTCAATGGTTATAAAAGTAAGATATCAAGAGACCTAGAAATAGATTCTATAAAATCCAATATCAAAAATATGAAACTATATATAGATGATAATATTTAATCATCTATTTATGATAAGTTTCTACAATTGAGAAGACAATAACAACTTGTGCAAGATTTCTAGTCAGCCCCGCCTACCACGTCGGATCCTCCACCTCCTCATTCGGACAAGACCATATACTAAGAGTTGTATGCTAGATATATAAATGTATATATTATCTTATACATAGTAATAAATATTCATTGAATGTTATTCATCACACAAAAGTAGAGTTAAGTTAGTTAATAATATCTGTACATGATATTATTAATTTATGTAGAATACTGCCATTGACCATCGGTGAGGATACCGGAGTAGGAGAGTGTATGAATATTTTTTATACATTGTCCAGATAAACATATTTTTTATCATAAATATGAGGTACTCATTTTTATGAATTTTTTTAATTTAAAAAAAATCATATATAATGTTTTATGAAATTATATTTATATAGATGTATTAAATATCCAATGAATAAGTACAAAGAAAAAAGATTAGGCACTAACAACTATAGACAGTTCTGAAATTTGTTATGGATTTCAATGATTATCCCATGTTTCCTCTTCTAGAATAATATTAATTATTTTCAGATAATGTATAGTATTTGTGGAAGATACAATCTATTTAGAATATTCATAAATTAAATGAATGGTCTAGTAATTTTTTATAAGATATGTGTTCACGTGTTTTAGTTTTTTTCATATATGTAAACTATTGTTTCAGTTTTACATGAATTAAATAAATATGACTTCCACTGACTTAATATATTATATAATTTATTATGTATCTACATATTATTTTTATTCCCAAATAAGAGAAATAGTGTTTATGGTCTTATAGATATTGATTTCATATTAATGGATGTGAAACATCTACAATGTAATACTAGAGTTTCATGTATATATATATATATATATGTATATATATGTATGCAAGATTATAATCTAAAAAATATTTGTACAGTTTTTTTATATTTATAATGACTATGAACACTATGATAATTATGAAGCAATATTCATTATAATTTTATTAATTTTAAAATTTTATATTATGTTGGACATTGGGAATTGGGTTTATTCTAAAAAAAATTATTTTAATTATATTGGTTTTCAACTTTATTTGGTGTTGTTCATAAAAAATATAGAAGATTTTCAAAAATGTATTATTTTTTAAATTTTTAAATTTTTCTTAATTATCAAATTTTATTTTTTTCTATATTTAAACATGCCCGTCATGGGAAAAGATTATCAAAGATAACTTATTGATAAAACAACCAAAAATAATCTAATACATTTCAATAATGGAAAATAATGTTTATATTTTATAATAATTGGTTTTTATATTTAAATATATTTATTTTATTTTATTTTCAATTTTATGTTTCATAACTGCAGTTTCATCCAAAAAATGATGGTGTGAAATTTGGTTACGATGTTTTATGATTCCTGATTGAGGTAGTCATAACTGGGGAAATTATAAAAGTTATAATTGTATTCATATTAATTTTTTCCATTAAAATATATTTTTTAGTCCTAAATCATTTATTTTTGTTATAGATTTTCAATTATATCAATTCATATATAAATAACGAACATACTCAATTTAATATTTTCTATTTCAAAAATATTTGATAATAATCACTAGAATTTAGATTATCTGGTGTGTATATATTAAAAAACATTTATATATGATTATTTATTTAATCATTTTATACTTTATATTGGTATTTTCTGTTTAAGTTTTTAGGTTTTTTAAATTATGTATAAAGGGTTATTAATTTATAAAAAATCACCACACTATAATGGAAAATAAATTATTTGGTATAATATTTTCTTAAATCTTTAAATATTATTATTTTTAATACATATATGAAATTTTTTATAATTAGTAATTTAAATTAAATTACACTATGGATTCATGAATAGTCTATACACAAATTCTATAATATAGAAAAATATAATGCATGCTTTTCATGAAAAAGATATATCCTAAACAGTGTACTCTATGTGATCCAATCTGAAAGGAACTATTTTCATCTTAATGTAAATTAATTGTTATTCATCATTTTCTATAATTAAGTGGGATTTTAAAAGTAAAAAAACATATAATATTTATTTTTAGATTTTCCGTTATGAGAGGTCATAATTAAATTATATGATAGCATTGTTATATGTTTTCAATTTAGTCCTTTATACGGTTAGAAAAATACTTTCTTAAAAATTTTATAATTTATTTCAAAATTTCATCTTAATATCGAGAGTGAAAATAAATAAATAAACTTATTATTAATGTTTTCATGAGTATATTTTCATTAATAGAAATAATCATATAAAGATAATAATAACACGTGTCCCTATAAATCATTCTTTAAGTTCATATCTTTGAGAACACTAGATGATTGATTAAATAATGTTGTTTATATAGATTTTATAATTATATTAGTGTGATTAAAGTAATGATTTTTATATTTGTTATTATTAGTTTTTTATTTTTTGCTTAAATTATTATTAATAAAATATTTTTAAGGTTATATTTTTTTTCTATTATCATTGTTATTATTAGTGTCTACCCTTTTATTTATATATTTGTTTATATATGTTTTGACATGTTTTTTGATTTTGAATCATAATTTTTTTTATTCTTTAAAAAACAAACTCTAAATGTTGTTTCTCTAAAAAAAATTACGTCAATATTTTTCGTGATAATCTTTTAATGTCATTTTGCATAAACATCGATGTGTAATGGAATTTCAACATCAGTTATTAGACAAAATTTACAATGAATGTCTCAATGATAGTAATTATGCATTGATTGACATTATAAATAACGTTTATATTTGATTGATAAGATATTCATTTTCAATTTTTCAAATTACATACATCAAAAGTCTCTATGATCATCTTCTGGATTCATTTTTTAATAAATGATTATTAATTTATATTTATGAGTCCTTCAATGCCAATTCTTAGATAAAACCTATACCAAAATTCTTCTTTTTCCAATTTTTATTGTCATTTAACATATAAAAATGACATCAAAATACACTTTGAATAAATTTTTAGATAATATTTATAGATATATTTTTTTAATAAAACATTGAAATTATTATTTACAATATAGATTTCAAAAGAATTGGCGAGGAGAAGTAATTAAAAAGTACAAAAATTTAAATTTATATTTATCCATTATTTATTCAAATAATATTAGTTTGTATTAATAGAATATTTATTTTATGCTTGGGGGAAAATATTTACATAATAAATAGACATAAATTTCATTTTGAAGAAGATTTATTATCTTAAAAAAAGGTTTTATGTATCTCTGAAATGGTCTGTAATTCTTAAACATCTTGATGTTATAGGAATATGACATAGAAGTGGAAAAATATATCACATAAGATTGGAGTCTAGAAGATCAATTCAAACTGTACATTCCATTGAGAGGTATTGTAAGAACCCGGTTCTTATTTTAGAGGTACGAGCTTCTTCTTTTCCTTTTCTTTAAGTGTTTTGAGAAAATATGGAAAATGGGAAAAATCCTAAATTTTGGAACTACACGTCGTGTACCTTATCCACCCGTCGTATACTTTTGGCCGTGTTGGGATGAGTACACGGGGCGTGTATCCATGCCGGCAATGAAATGTGTAGGAACTGACCACACGCCGTGTAGTGGTACCTTACACGCCGTGTAGTCAGTCCGCAGGATTGAACAGTAAGGCGGTGGTGTCACCGCCAGCTGGGGGAAAGTATACGCCGTGTACTCGAGATTACATGTCGTGTACTCATGTCGACGTATGAACAATGTGGCGGTGCTGCCATTTGAATAGTTAAATGAAGGGAGTACACACCGTATACTTTTTAGTACATGCCGTGTACTTTGTTTTTTCAGCTTAAAACAGGAAGTAGTCTCCTCATTTGGAAGAGGAGGCACTTGATCCATTTTGGATCCAAAGGAGGAGGCCGGATCTTTGAAGATCCACCAGGAGTTCGTCTGGAATCCGTTTCGGCTTCGGACGATCTGATTGGAACCATGCGGTTGATCCCTCTCCCCTCCTGGTACCGTTCTTTCCAATTCTTCTCCTAATGAAAGTTATTTCCATTTGAATGAGTTTTTTTCTTCGTCAGATCTACGCCATTCATGGGCGTTTCTAGATTCGGCGTTCGGGTATATCATTCATTGGCATATAAGGTAGGTGGCTTTGTGTTTAGTTTTCCAACTGCTGTGTGTTTTGTGCAATTTTGTGCCACGAACCCATGTTAGGGTGTCGTGTGGTTGAGTTCATTGGTATGTTTGATTCCTATAAATACATATGTGATTAAATTATGATGTTAAAATGCTGTTTGGGATCATTTCTTGGACCCAGAACCACCCCCGGGGTGTGTTTCTCTGTTTAGCCGTTTGGCCAGGATACCAGAGGGTATGCCTTCAAAGTAGTAATTGTAGAATATCCTTGAGATAAATTTCTTGTTACTGCTTGTTTACCTATTGGGAATGGCCAGATTACCTATTTAGCCTGAGGGAGTTTTTGTATTTATCCTGAGGGATTTGTTGTGATTAGCCTAAGGGCACTACACAATTTAGCCCGAGGGCTGTAGTATTTCACCTAAGGGAAACCTTTCGTGCCTGAGGGCTTGACTTCTGTGCCTGAGGGAGACACCTCTTACGCCTAAGGGAAATTTCTGTTATGCTTGTGGGCTATACCTGCGGGTTGGAATCTGTTACCTGAGGGTAAGGTTTTGTTTGTCTGAGGACGTGGACTGATTACTTAGAAATGCACTGTGGTGGTTTCTAATATTTAAATCGATTAAATGGATAATAAAATGGAAATATAACTGGTAATTAGTTACTTTCGAGTACTGCTTACTTTATTGAATTTTACTAATGCACACTATTGTTGCATTCTTACACGCAGTTGGGAACGAGCCTTTGGTGGGTGCCTACTGAGATATATTTCTAACACCCTGTTTGGGTCACGCTTTTCATCCCAAACAGATTATGTTTCTGCAGGTGTAGATAGGGGAAAGAGTCCCTATACCAGTACTTGACTGTTTCTGAGGAGTAGAAGGGCATGAGACCCAACTTAGGCTTGCGATTACACTGCTAGCTGTTTTTCTTGTTTTGATATACTATGTTTTCTACTGTATTGTATTGATGTATAACATGTTCTGGCTGTTTTCATAGAATATGAAACATGTAGCATCATCACTTATATACTGTTGGTTATATCCACTGCTGTAGTTATTTCAGTTGTGTATGTTTATTACTTTCACTGTTGTTGTATGTTTATTTTTGTATTCCGATGCATTACACTTTGACAAATGAGGGCATAGTTTCCCCACTATCAGACCTGGGCCCTCGCTGCAAGTCGGCAGCCTCTGGCATTTGGGAAAATGGGCTTGAGGTCACGTGGCGAACCGGGCTCAGGGCACCCGTTGCATAGCAACTGGGTCCGGGATGTTACAATGTTGTATCAGAGGAGTTTCTTTTGTTTGAATTACTATTTTGAGCCGTAGTCAGAGTTAGGACGTATGGTAGTTGGTAATAATTTTTTCCCGAGAATAGCTAACCCGTGTACAGGGAAAAGCCAGTCTACCTTGTACTTTTCATTCTTTGATCTTGAAATTTTTACGGTTGATATGTTTTCACCGTTGGGTGACGCACTTGGATTGTGCTGTTTATATTTTATCTGTGGGTTCTATTTAGTTCCAACCCGATGAGATGAGGGTAAGCCGTCTCATGCATCATATAGGCACATGATATATATCAATGTCATGCATAGTTTCCATGCCATGTAGGTCCATTAGAATTTTCTTGTTGTTGTAATAGTTGTTGTGCTAGTAAAGCATGTTGTTGTGATAGCTTCTTGATAAATACCTACCTTGTGATATGGTATTATTGATTGAGCATGTTTATATAATGGATGCGAAACTTTTGCTTTTGGGGAGTATGGGCCCCCATTGACTAGAATTTGGTGGATGATTGACTATTTATTAGTTACAACACAAATAAGATGTCAAACATTGATTCATGGGGTGTATGAGCCCCCACGGGTGGGAATTTGACACTTAGGTGTTTTTTTCAGTATTTTCTAGGATCCGGAAAAGTTTCTGAGGCATACTGTCCGGAAAACCCAGAATACACACCATGTAGGACCTCATAAAAACTGTGTGTGTTCTTATGTTCGGGAAGAAAATTGAATTTTTTTGAGTACACGCCGTGTAGCCTGAGTACAGGCCATTTAGTATCTTCCCGTGTCACAAACCGTGTGGGCAGCGACACGGGGTAGGGAAGGGCTTGGGTAAAACACGCCGTGTAGTTTTGTACATGTCGTGTAGTGTTGACCTGGAGTCCGATCATGTAACTAACAACGCAGGTCAGTGAACTCCTTGACAGAACATTTTGTGCTAGTTATAGACACGCCGTGTAGTGTGACCTGGGGACTCGGCCGTGTAACTAATAACACGGGCCGGTGTCACCTCTCCCTGAGCACGCCGTGTACCGTTGGAACACGCCGTGTAGTCTTGTCTGAGGACAGACCATGTGTAGTTAGCCGTGTGGATAGGAAATGGGGTGATGTACACGCCGTTTATGGGTGTAACACACCGTGTAGAGTCAAGCCGAGTAGTCAGCCGTGTCACAGACGACACGAGCGGTTGGAAAATAACACCATACAAGATGTGTAGATATTATACACACCGTGTAGTTTTGTGAAACAATAGCCGTGTGGCTTAGCCATGTATAAGGACCCGGGTAGGGGAAAGGAAGTCAAGCACATGTCGTGTAGGCAGCGTACACGCCGTGTAATCTTGTTTCTCAAATTTAGAAACGCCTTCTTCCACTTGTTCCTTTGTGGTTCCTTCATTTCAGTCTTAATAATCTAGAATCTGAGGCATGCTTTTGACTTTGTAGAGTCATTCCTCCTAGAAGACCGCGAGTTGTTCACCAGGAGAGTGGCGATGATTATACTCCAGAGATGGTGGGCCATGGGCTACCAGTTGATCCACCAGCAGAGCCAGATGCGGCACCAGCTATTATACCAGACACATGCGTGGAGGTGCAGTTCCATGAAGGCTTATTTCGGTTCATGCAGACATTTCAGGGAGCACCGCAGGCTACCACATCTATGGCCAATCTGACGCATATCTTTCAGCAGCAGCATCCGCCTACGTTTTTAGGGGATGGCGAACCACATGCTGCAGTGTCTTGGCTAGGATCGATGCATACTATTTTCGAACATCTTGAGATGCCTCCATGGTGGAGGGTCAAGCTCGCAACTTACATGCTCCGTGATTCTTCCAAGAGGTGGTGGGATGTTACCACCCTGTCAGAGCATCACAAGGACATGGCGTGGGAGGATTTTCAGATAGACTTCTATGACTTCTTCTTTCCCGAGATGATGAGGCCAGATGGAGCCTGAGAGTTCATGAATCTGCAGCAGGGCGCTATGTCGGTGATGGACTACTCTTCTCGTTTTACAGAGTTTCAGTGTTTTGCACCCATTATGGTGGGTGATGAGACGTTGAGAGCCAGACGTTTTGAGGATGGACTTCGGTATGACATAAAATAACTGGTAAATATATTCTGGTTGCCTATTGTACACGCAATTGTGAAACATGCGTTGATTACAGAGAGGAACCTACAGGAATCGAGTGGTGTGGGCCATGGCGGTTCAGCACCATTTATTGGTACTATTTCTGCTTAAAAGAGGAAGAGACAGATGGACTTCTCTCAGGGCGGCAGTACCAGCCATGCAGCTTCTTCAGGTGGACCGGCTAGGTGGTACCAGTGTGGCAGAGAGGGGCACAAGAGGTCGTAGTGTCCACGAGACCCAGTTGAGTGTCGAGCTTGCGGCATGATGGGTCATCTGCAGTGCTATTGCAGGGCGTTTCTACCAGTGGCTAGTGAGAGGGGTTCTGTACAGACTCCGCATGTGGGAGTAGGACCAGTGGCTTCTTACCAGTCAGGGAACTGGAATACGTTGGGGCGTGCAGGCAGAGATAGTGGTTGTGGCCATGGTAGCTAGACACCTGGATTGTAGAGGCAACAGGGCAGTACAGCTCAGGGTAGCCAAGCTATGTCGTAGGGCCGTGGCACTGGGCAGGCATATGCAGTGCAAAAGACACATCAGGAGCAGGATCCCGGACCTTCTACAGTCAGAGGTACTATTCTAGTATCTTCTATCTTGTCTTCAGTACTTTTTGATACAGGTGCTACACATAGTTTTGTATATGTACCCGCTATGGAGATCCTTGGGCTCGGTGTTTCTACATCTTCTGTTATCTTGACGCTAGACACTCTGTTGGGGACTAGGACGGTTGGTGTGCGTCTGTGTAAAGAGTTCCCCCATTGAGGTTGGTGGGTGTCACTTCCTTTGGGACCTCTATGTTCTAGAGATGATGAGATATGATGTCATTATTGGGATGGACTAGTTGGTTACCTTTCAAGACTTTGTAGACTACTATCGTCGTAGGGTGTGTTTCACGTCACCAGAGGGTGGGGAGTTCCTATACAAGGGAGAGTGGGATGTTCAGGCGAGTCGAGCTAGACCAGAGCATCATGGGCGAGGTGGAGTCACATCCCAGATTGGGAGCTTATATCTAGATGACCAGGGGACTTGTCAGACGGATTTCCCTCTCGTTGTCGATCGTTTCAGGTATTTCTTCCCGGACGACTTTTCAGTTCTACCTTCGGTGCGTGAGGTGGATTTCTCTATTGATCTTATGCCAGGAGCAGCACCGGTGTCCATTCCTCCTTATAGGATGGCCACGCCTGAGTTGCGGGAGCTCAAGAGGCAGTTATAGGAGTTACAGGAAAAGGGTTTTATCCGACCCAATACTTCTCTATGGGGTTCTCCGATCGATTTTGCGAAGAAGGCAGATGGTACCCTCAGACATTGTGTGGATTATCGGAATCTGAACCAGTTGACAGTTAAGAACTGATATCCTTTTCCGAGATTAGATGATCTATTTGATCAGCTTCGTGGAGCACGAGTGTTCTCGAAGATTGACTTGAGATTCGGATTTCATCAGCTGCGCGTTAGACCATCTGATATACCTCTCACAGTTTTTAGGAGTATGTATGGTCTATATGAGTATATGGTTATGCCGTTCGGACTGACGAACGCGCCATCATTTTTCATGGCTCTGATGAATTGTCTGTTCCATCCGTATCTTGATTCATTTGGGGTAGTATTCGTGGACGACATCTTGGTGTACTCTCACACACGACACGACCATGCCACCCATCTTGAGATCGTATTGAGTACAGTAAGAGAGCATCATCTATATGCTAAGCTCTCGAAGTGCCACTTTTGGATGGACCAGATTCACTTCCTAGGTCATATCATCTCAGAGGTAGGAGTTGCAGTAGACCCAGAGAAGGTGAGAGCAGTAGTTTCTTGGGAGCAGCCCAAGAATGTGTTTGAGATACGGAGTTTCTTAGCACTGGTTGGTAAATACAGATGCTTCAAACATGACTTCTCCCGCTTAGCATCATCGTTGATAGGTATGACTAATAAGATTTTGAAGTTCTTTTGGTCAGAAGCTTGTAAGACAGCTTTTCAGGACCTGAAGGGAAGGATGACATCAACACTAATACTGATACTCCCAGAGCAGGGGAAGAGTTATACAGTTTACTTTGACACATCAGGGATTAGGCTGGAAGACGTTTTGATGCAGGGAGACTGAGTTGATGGGTATGGGTCTCGGCAGTTCAGGCGACATGAGAGGAATTAGACGACACACGATCTCGAGTTGGATGCAGTTGTTCATGCGTTGCGCGGTTGGAGACATTACCTGTTGGGAGAGCATGTTGTGGTTTTAACCGAACACAAAAGCCTCAACAATATCTTTACTCAGCGTGACCAGAATCTGATGCAGAGAAGGTTGCTCGAGTACCTACAGTCCTTCGATTTTGAGCTTTCCTATACACCTGGTAAAGGTAATGCAATAGCCGATGCACTGAGTAGGAAGAACCAGATACAGGCAGTGCAGGAGGCCAGTGGTGAGTGGTAGCTCATGGCTTTGTTCTCTGAGATGCATCTGGAGGTGCATGACAGTCAGGGGCAGACTTATCTTTCCTCATTAGCTGTGACTTCTACCCTCTTGTACAGAGTGAGGATGAGGCAACTATCGTTTCCAAAAGGCCTAGTTCTACGGGAGTCGGTGGCATGTGAGGACCCTCCTCCCGGTTGGATGATAGGCGATGTTGAGGTTTTACGTTTCCATGGACGTGTATGGGTTCTAGGGGATATACGTGAGGAGCTGATGCGAGATTTCCATGTTCTAGCTTGGGCAGTTAATCCTGGGGTTACCAAGATGTACCGTGACTTGAGACTTCGGTATTGGTGGCCGGGTATGAAGAGAGAGATAACTGGTTTTGTTACGAGGTGTTCCACCTATCAGCTGGTGAAGGCAGAGCATCAGAGATCAGCTGGGCTGTTACAACAGTTGCATATTCCAGAGTGGAAATGGGATGATGTCGCGATGGATTTCGTGACGGGAATGCCGAGGTCACCTCAAGGAAATGATGTCGTGTGGGTTGTTGTGGACAGACTCATGAAGGTATCTCACTTCTTGTCGATCAAGGAGACCTTTGTTGTGGACGAGATCAAAAGTCTGTATATCTGAGAGATCGTACGTTTTCATGGTGTCCCTCATTTTATCGTTTCAAATAGGGATGTCTGCTTTACGTTTCATTTCTGGAAGTGTTTTCAGAGGGCGTTCGGTACACAGGTGCTTCTGAGTACATCATACCACCCTCAAATAGATGGCCAGTTAGAGTGGACGATACAGGTGTAAGAGGACATGCTGTGCGCATGCGTCCTAGACTTTGGGGGCTCATGGAAAAATTATATAACCTTAGTCGAGTTTGCCTATAAAAATAGTTTTCAGGAAACTATTGAGATGGCCCCATACATGGATTTATATGGTAGGCCATGTCGATCACCTTTGTGCTGGTTAGAGGCAGGTGAGGCAGTTTTACTTGTGCCACAGCTCGTGCAGGAGACATCTGAGCAGGTCCAGTTGATTCAGAAGTGGATGGCTACTGCGCCGTCTAGTCAGAAGTCTTATGCTGATCATCATAAATGACCTTTGGAGTTCGTGGTTGGGGATCAGGTTTTCTTGCATGTTTTGCCGAGGCTGGGACACAAACGGATCAAGAGACAAGGTAAGCTTTCACCGAGGAATGTGGTACAATTTTAGATTCTGGAGAGAGTCGGGATGGTTGCCTATCGATTGCAGTTACCACAGCGGTACCGAGCCATGCACGAAGTCTTCCACGTGTCTCAGTTGCATCGCTACCATTCAGACCTGTCTCACACCTTTCAGCCAGAGGAGGTTGAGCTTCAGCATGATGTGTCCTTTGAGGATCATCTGATCTGTATCGTTGATAGGGGCACGATGGTTCTCCGAGGCCGGTCAGTTCCTCTCATACAGGTGCTATGGAAGCATGGCCGAGTGCAGGATGAGACCTGGGAGAGGGAGGCTGACGTACGTGCTCAGTGTCCAGAGTTGTTCTGAGCTTTCTCTTCGCCACCCGTGAAAGGGAAAATCGGGGACGAATTTTTATAACGGGGGATGTTTTTAAGAACCCGGTTCTTATTTTAGATGTACAAGCTTCTTCTTTTCCTTTTCATTAAGTGTTTTTGAGAAAAAAATGGAAGATGGGAAAAATCCTAAATTTTGGAACTACACGTCGTGTACCTTATCCAAACGACGTGTACTTTTAGTCGTTTTGGGATGAGTACACGGGGCGTGTAGCCATGTCGGCGATGAAGGTTGTAGGAACTGACTACACGCTATGTAGTGGTACCTTAAACGCCGTGTAGTCAGTCAGCAGGCTTGAAAAGTAAGGCGGTGGCGTTGCCACCAGCTGGGCGACAGTACATGCCGTGTACTCAAGAGTACATTCCATGTACTCATGTCAACGTATGAACAGTGTGGAGGTGCCGCCATTTTAACAGTTAAATGAAGGGAGTACACACCGTGTACTTTGAAGTACACGCCATGTACTTTGTTTTTTCGGATTAAAACAGGCAGTAGCCTCCTCATTTGGTAGAGGAGGCACTTGAGCAATTTTGGATCCAAATGAGGAGGCCGGATCTTTGAAGATCCACCGGGCGTTCGTCTGGAATCTGTTTCGGCTTCGGACGATCTCGTTGGAACCACACGGTTGAGCCCTCTCCCCTCCTGGTACCGTTATTTCCAATTATTCTCCTAACGTAAGTTATTTATGTTTGAATGAGTTTTGTTATTTGTCAAATCTACACCGTTTTTGGGCGTTTCTGGAGTCAGCGTTCTGGTATAGCGTTCATTGTCACATAAGGTAGGTAGCTTTGTGTTTAGTTTTCCAACTGCTGTGTGTTTTGTGCGTTTTTGTGCCACGAACCCATGTTGGGGTGTCGTGTGGCTGAGTCCATTGCTATGTTTAATTCCTAGAAATTCATAGGTGATTAAATTGTTCTGTTAAAATGCTGGTTGGGATCGTTGCTTGGAACCGGAACCACCCACGGGGTGTGTTTCTCTGTTTATTCGTTTGGCCAGGATACCTGAGGGTATGCCTTCATATATGTAATTGTAGAATTTCCTTGAGAGGAATTTCTTTTTACTACTTGGTTACCTTTTTGGCATGGCCCGGTTACTTGTTTAGCCTAAGGGCGTTTTTTTATTTAGCATGAGGGCGTTGTTGTGATTAGCCTGAGGGAACATCACTATTTAGCCTGAGGGTTGTAGTATTTCACCTGAGGGCAACCTTTCGTGCCTGATGGCTCGAATTCTGTGCCTGAGGGCAAAACTTCCAATGCCTGATGGCAATTTCTGTTACAACTGAGGGCTATACCTGCGGGTTGGATTCTGCTTACCTAAGGGTATGGTGTTGTTTGACTGAGGACGTGGACTGATTACTTAGAAATGCACTGTGGTGGTTTCTAATATTTAAATGGATTAAATGGATAATGAAATGGCAATATAACTAGTAATTAGTTACCTTTGTGTAATTCTTACTTTATTTAATTTTACTACTGCACACTATTGTTGCATGCTTACACGCTGTTGGGCACGATCATTTGGTGGGTGCCTGCAGAGATATATTTCTCACACCCTGTTTGGGTCAAAATTTTTGTCCCAAAAAGATTACGTTGATACAGGTGTAGATAGGGGAAAGAGTCCCTATACATGCACTTGACTTTTGTTGAGGAGTAGGTGGGCATGGGACCGAGCCTAGGATCGCGATGCTGTTGCTAGCTGTTTTGCTTGTTTTATTGTACTTTGTTTTCTACTGTACTGTATTGATGTATAACATGTTCTGGCTATTTTCTTAGAACTTGATACATGTAACATCATCACTTATATATTGTTGGTTATATCCACTACTGTAGTTATTTCAGTTGTGTATGTTTTTTGCTTCTGCTGTTGTTGTATGTTTATTTTGGTATTCCGCTGCGCTACACATTGAAAAATGAGGGCATAGTTTCCCCACTATCAGACCTATGCCCTCGCTGCTAGTCGGCAGCCTCTGACATTTGGGGAAATGTGCTTGATGTCACGTGGAGAACCGGGCTCGGGGCACCCGTTGTGTGGCACCCGGTTCCGGGATGTTACAGGTATGAATTTGAAAATAATGATAATCAATTAAGGTATAATAAAGGTACCCAGAATTCTTTGATATATAAAAACAATCCTTTGTTGGAAAGAGGAACCATTTCTATCCAAATTGATTAATGAAATAATATACAGTTTAAAAGATAAGAAATCAATAATATATAAATGGTTTTTAATTCCATAAAATACTATTGTATATTATGTTGGATTTAAAATTGAATGAAAAATTAAAAATAATGGTCTATAATATGTCACGAACATCATTAACTTATAGAGGTTCAAGTTTACCCTTCTCCATTATGCTCAAAACATTGTATCTTGTTTTAATATTCATGTGAATCAATATGATACATGATCCATGTGTTAAATATTCTTAAATTAAAATGAAATTATTTTGAGAACACATCTGAATTGTAGTGGGATACTTGATGATGAATTTTATGTTTGAATCCTATCAGTTTTAGTTTGGTGTGAAACATGAATCAATATTAACATTTGGAATATTCTTGAAGAATTTTCAAAAGAAATTATTCATTTAATTGTAATATTTTATTGGAGGGTATATATGAATTTATATGCTTCGTTGTGATAAAAAAATTTAAATACTGATTCTGTGGAATTATGGTTAGTGAAATCAACAAACCAATAGAAGGGAATAGATAGTTTTTATAAAAATACAAATTATAGGAATATATAATAATAAAATAACATACTGATTTAGTTATTTAACATTTCATGTTATTAAGTGATGTCATACAAATCTTGCTTCTAAATTTTTTTTCCCTAAATACTACATTAATTTCTAAAACACAATTAAAAAATCCATTAGGGAATTTCAGTTGATGATTCAAAGGATATTATTTTATAATGAAATTACCACATAATAATATGCACTTATTGGGTTCCATATAAAATATGTAGTACTTAATCATGTCTTCAATCTATTTATGGTGGCTTTTTTGTGATCTCAAGCACACTAAAATTGAAATAGAACATCAATACTCATATTGATGTAATGTGGAAACCAAAACATTAAAACTATCAACCTTGTGATATAGATATGAAATAGAATTATATTTTCGATCATGATATATATAATATCCAATAAAATAAACTATATATCACTCATTATTTTTTACTTTAAAGAATATGGTATCATAGTTTTATTTGAGTTTATATAATTTGTTGTATTTAGAAAGTGGAATTCAATGTAATTTTTATATTAATTTTTCTTAGTGGGTAACATGGTCGGCCATTTAGATGTTATAAAATGATATTTTTTTAACAATGATCCCTTTTTTAGTAGACTTAGAGAAAATTTTCACATCTCATATGTTATGTGTAATTTTATATCATTATATTTAATTGTTATTAAGATATAAATTTTTTTAAAAAATTGATTTAAATGTTTAATAACATGAGGAAATTTTATTTGGAAATTCTACCAAAACATTTCTAATAATTTGACTTTCAGAATGATATAAATAACAAACAGTTCTTTGGGAGATCATTCCTATATAAATATTTTTTTTCAATGTAATTAAAAATCCCTAGTGGATTATAAATACATTGAATGGACCTTTTTTGAAAATAATTAGTGCAAGTAAAAATGGATATTGTTACACTTGGTTTCAAGATTATATTTTTATGAGTGAATTATCAAATAAATTAAAATGGGATAATGTTGAACTATATATGATGTTTTTAAATGATTTATTAAAATGTGGATTTTTTTTAAAATATTAGTATGGAGAAATTATAAAACAATATATTCTTAAACATATGTTGGATGAGATTATCCTTTTTCAAAAGGAAATAAATGAGAAGAGTAAAAAGAGTGTCCATCCAAAACAATCCAAATGAGATAGCTCAACCGTAGGCATGTGGTAGGACACTATGCCATGTAGGGGAACCATAACATTCATACATCCATTGGGGAACCATGGTGAAAACTTCATTGGGATTTACGTGTGTATATGAAAACACAAAACAGCTAGAGTAGTGTTACATGATGTAGCCTATCAAAGCAATGGAGGATAGGAGAATACAATGTTACATGATACTGATTTTTATGTAAGAAAAAGAATATATTATATAGAGTTAGAATAAGAAAATGTTTGATGTGGGACTTAGGAGAATATGAAACTATTTATACATTTTAAACATACATAAATAATGACTATCAATAGATAAAATTGATGATAAAAATCATATATTCCTTATGGGTCATCCTCAACCTCCTACTATAGGATTCTTAATCAGTATAATCAATTCAATATGAATAAGAACCTCACAAGGTATGTCCCATGAAAAATATATTCTGACTACAAATCTTCTCCTAACATCATCGAGGGACTGAACTTGACATAGGGAAATATTATTGGTAAATCTTATCCTATAATGGATTATGTCATACTGCAGGGGATTAAACTATAAAAGATGATTTCTATGACATAAAAAGTAACCATGAATCATTATTAAGTGAGGTTCCTGGGATTTTTACCATGTTAAAGGGACATATATTATTCAATAGGTGATGGTTTATATGTATTCATGGTGTTTCCAACATCATATGTAATAATCCATGCCATTTTTGGAGTATTCAATTCAGTTCTAATGTAATATCTAAAACGGTTAGTGGCACTTCATGATTTGTGTTCTACCATTTCAGGTACATCGATGGTGTAGTGATGTATATTATTCCAATTTTTTTTGGTTTTGTGGAATTGGGATATAACATACTATGAAAACAATGGTTACGTTATATTATCATACTCCATGTAATTACTTGTGGTTTTCTAGTGTGAATGCATTTTTATTAGATAGAATAGTTGGTTTTTTTACTGTTAATAACTGCATGAACATGTTCATATTTTCTTAAATTGAGTTTTAACTACATTTGATCATGGATTCATTATCATTGTCCATGAATTGGTAAAATATAAATTACATAATTGTGATTTGTGAAAATTATATTATCTATATTTACATATGTTCAAATTCATTTTTTATAGATGTATATATTCTCATGTAGTTATATCAGTCAGATATATATTTAAAATTACAGCACAAGACATGTGGAAAATTTATAATTTATTTATGAATTATATGACGGATGTAAAATAAAATTTATTATTAATGTATAAATTCGAAGGATATATATCATTTAATATATATCTCTATAGTATATAAATAAAATATATTTTTTTATAAAACTGATAAATAAGAAGGATACACTACATAATTTGAATCATCTATAAAAGTATGATAAAGAGACTATTCTGATGAAATATCAATGCTATATGATAACAATATTATTTACGCAATAAAATATTTTTGTATAAGGAAGGAATTCTTTCCTTAGAAAACGTAAATAAATTCATGTGTTATTCAAGAAGGGAGTTCTAGAATTATCCCATAAGGAAGAATAGTTATAACTCTTAATTATATGATAAAAAACAAGAAATTTCTATAAAATATATTTGAAACAATATTTTCAAAGATATATCATAAGAAAATTCTAAATCAGATTAGTTTCAAGGAATCCCATATTACATTTGGTTCATCTACATAAACATAATGACATTGTTCTTTTTTTGGGAGAAGATATAGGTTATAATTTGAATTATTCATTGAAATGGGGTGTTGTGATAGAAGATATCATATGGACATAGTCTATCTACCCCCAATCAATAGTACGGTGGTGAGCCTTTCAACGAGTGACCTACACTAATGAAATAGTTAGTGATCCATCGGTGGAGAGACATATCCTATAAAAAAAATAATGATACTAGTGATTTTGGTTCAGCTCCCCAACGTTTGTACTATTCTCTATGAACAAGCCCATTCAATCAATCCAATTAAAACTCATGTTTCATTTTTATTTTTATTCTTAAAATATCATGTACCTTCATTATATAAAATTTATAAGGATAATAAACTCGAAAATAAATATATAATTTCCACTGAAGTAATATGTAATCAGATTAAAAATAGGAAATTAACATATCCCTAATTATTATGTTATCATGATCCACCAGTGCATTAATATATCAAAGAATATAAATAATATTATTCACACGACCCCATAAGGGAACCTATCCCCTCTCAGACCAATGAATATGTACAAATAAAAAATAAAATATATTTTTATCTATTCCCATCATGTTTATCAACCTCTCTACTCTTCTATTCTCTCATATTTCTATATTGGTGATTATAAGTATAAATTTATGATATACTCCCAGTATGCAATATAAATGATATGGGTTTACATAAATATTTTTCTGTAAAATTCATGTTTATTTCCTTTTTAACTCTCTCTCCCATAACAACAATCATACACATATAATATTTTATAAATATTGGACAAACCTATATGTGATCTCCAAATTATATTGATTATTCAATATATAATCTAGAATAAGACACAGATTTATGTGAGTGCCTATTTTCATATTATTTAAACATGTTCATAAAATTATCATGCTACCACTAAATATATAGGAACATACATCTTATATTTTTTTAGATTAATGATCGATATTTTATTATATTATCATTTCGAAATAAATTTCCTTTCCAAAATTATTTTTTTTGTAGATCATCATAATAATAAAACCACCACATCCCACAGAGAACAAGGAATCCATTGACAATAAAATAATTCTTCTAAAAGTACAAAATTTTGATAATATTGTAGAATGAATTTATGATACCATGGAATGGATGACAATGAGATAAAAATTTATATACATATATAGATAGAGTGTAATAAATGAAACATGAAAAGAGATATTTTTTCAAGGGTCTCCGGCACTTTATTGTAGTGACTAACCAAAGGTGTAATGTACTTGTTATGCCACGTCAAACAACATTATCATATTATGATTAATGTATAAGGGGAATGTTTTCTGTATATACATAAAAATAATTGAACCAGAAATATAAAAAACATCAAAAATTCAATTGATATTTTCGAATCCTCCTAATGAATCCTAATGATAGATCATGTGTCAACCCCGATTCTTCTCCAAGAACGTAAATAAGTTCTCGTTAAAGTAATCTGATAAATGGATGGTTAGATATTTTAGTGTTTAATCATAATTATCAAATATAATAATTTAATTTCTTAAATAGAAAGTTTACTACATTGTATTTAGTTCCACCATAGAGTGGTTTTACTGGATTACATAGTTTTACAAACACCATACTGACATCCTTTTATCTCCTTATATAATAATGGTCATCTTTCCTTACACAATTATATCTTTTAATCCCACTATTTAATGGTGGAATAAGTTATAACATGGCTTCATCATTCCAAAATATTAATAGTTTTCTCTTCAAACCATGATCATTGAATTTCCCATTTAGAATCCATTATGATACGTGTAATATGAATCATGTAAGTTTCACATTTCATCAATGTCTTGTAGCTCCCCTATGTGATACCACTGTAACAACAACTATTTTAAAAAAAATTATAAAATAATACATAGTTGTAAATTTGTTAATATTTATTAATTCTTATATAATCCAACTACATATGAAGGAAACTGTGATCCCTAAAATGTATATCTTTCTTAAGATATTAACAAGCCATTTTCATTCACACACACCATGACTTATTTTCATTATCACTATTATTTGGTTTATGCATTTTCAAAAAAAAAATTCATTTTCATCTTATCTTACTACACTCATTCGTCAATATAACTTTTATCATGTTGATAATAAATAAAAAATGAAAAAAAATATATTGATATAATGAATAATCATCTCATGAATTTATTCATATAAGTCTATAAAATTTGAGATTTAGTTATGAACCACATATTTAGATAAAATAATCATTATACAAAATCTCCAAAACTCATTGTAATAATAATAAATATATTCACAATGTCTCAAATGATGTCTTAATACTCCCCCTTTTACAAATATTGTTAAAACAACACTTGAATCTTCACATCATGTGGGGATATTTAGTATCCCACATTCTATTTATTGAATCATGGTAAACATTTGAACTCCCCAATGAGATATAATAAACAAAATACCTTAAAAACCTAATCAATTCACCACAAGATATATCTATAATTGATATTAATTTATCTCCCTTTAAAATATATTTTACTGTGTTATTCTCCACTCTTATTAATGAATAATAATTAATGAATAAGGGACAGTAATGGATAAAAATCACTATGATTTGGGGGGAAAATTCACTACACAAAACTATAACATACCAGATACTAATAAAATATTTTTTTCCTTTTTATTACTATTCTTGAATTGAAGACTTATTTATATTATAAATATGTTAAGTATCTAATGGTTTATTAAAAAATGTTCTTATCAGTTCATATTTAAAATATTGATTTAAAAATTATAGAAATGTAATTCTAAAATAAATATTCCATATTAGGATTCTTAAATTAAAAATTATCTTAGGATTAACTTTTTATAATTTTTTATAATTTGTAATTTTTTTGAATAGATAAAAGTTACAAATTCTATAAAATTTACAATTATTTTGAATAAATTATGAATTTTAAATGTACCACTATTTATTTAATTTCATGTAAAGTTAAATATGTATTATATAGTTATATTTAATAAAAATTATTATTAATTGAAAATATATTTTATTTTATAATATTTCTTTTTATTTAATAACCGAATTGTCAAAAAAAAGTACATAATATTTCATCATTATATTTTTTTAAATTATCAATAATGTATAATGTTAAAAAATTAAATTTATTTATAATATATAAATATATGTTAATTTATAATAATAAAATTTTTATTATTATCAAAATAGTTAACATTAAATCTTCAATTTTCTAGAAAAATACACTTCTTGAAAACTCTCTTTTTCAACGCTTCTATGAATTTTGTTTTAAAATATAATATTTCAAATTCTCTTAATATAATTATGTATTATGTATTAAATATTTTAAATAATAAGACTCAAATTAGGTATAATTTACAATTTAATTATTCACCATAAAAAAGTTACCATGGTAAAAAATATATTTACCGAAGTACATGTAAAATAAAGAAAATGTTTAAAGCTAAAAAGTTAAATATTATAATACCAACATAATAAAATCATAAATCAGTGTTTGATGTTTTTATTGGACATATTAATCCTTCAAAATTTTAATTATCGATCTAATTATATGTAAATAATTCCCCCCCAAATTTCATTGTCATTAAATAAAAAATATTCATTATTTAATCAGTTGATATTATCCATCCTCAAGAATATGACTCCTCACCACCCAATTTCTCTTTAAAATACTATAATCTCAACAAATATCTACCAAAATATCTCCAACACACTCATCTAATGTAAATGTTCTAATAGTTCATCAAATTTTCAGTTTGAAGGTTCTTAAGTGGTTCTTTTAAGGAGGTGATATTCAAGAAGTATAATCCTCCAAACTCCTCTATTAATTTTTTATTTCATTTTATAATTTATCCTCAAACCATTTATAAATCATGTAATTATAAATATATAATCATGTACTCACTATAGTTGTAAATTTATAATTTAATATATAAGTTATATCAATTTTATTATCTCCTCTATTTTAATAAAGCAAAACTATTTCCCAAATTACGTAATCTAACCTTCTTTGTGGGTAATGGTTATTCATTTCCCATTAATACCATAAATTCTAGCCATAAAAGTATTTTTATAGTTAGATAATATCTTAACATGTATATTATAAAAAATAATTTCTGTAACAAAAATATATACATAATTTTTTATAAAATGAAACTAGTTCATGTGGATCAGAAATAATGTCAAAATAGAATAAACATTTATCATTATTATTATTAACAATTCATTATCCTCATGTATGTAAAAATGATATATGGTACTATTTATACTTATAAATGTAAATTTACACCATTTAATTCCACTTCTGGAGTATTATTTACATTTCACTTGAAAATTTATAATTATAAAAAATGAACAGACCATAAAAACATGTAACTAATTAAACATAATAAATGAAAATAATAATATATTATTAATAAATATGTTGTGGATATTATTAAATAATAATATATAATAATATAAATAATAATATTTTTCTATAATAAATTAATAAAAATATTTAAAAAATGTTAAATAATATTTTACCTTGTTTAAGGGATGTCGAAGAAGAGGCCATTGAAAAACTATATTACAAAAAATTTGATGAATCTTTTAATGATATATTTTATAAATATTTATACATCATTTTAAAAAATTTTAAAATATTTTTGTAAAATTTATAATAAATAAATTATTGTCCTAAAAAGAAAATTTTATAATTTCTCTCATATATATTCAAAAGGGTTGTTTTTAGAGTATTGTGTAAAGGATCATTTATCCCTATTTACATTATTTGGGTTATACTTCATATGAAATGATAATGTATTTTTAAGATTATGTGGGAAATGAATTTATATTTTATAATTTTTTATATCTCTTTATTTATATGTATTTACATAAAAAACAAATTATTTATTCATTAGATTAATTATTAATTAAATGATATGATATTAAAATAATTGGATGTTTATTTTCCTGAAAATATATTTTATGATTAATTTTTTTTGGATTTATGATGATTTTTTGGTTCTTGGTAATTTTAAATGGTTATGGTCAATTTTTTTATAAACTAATTATTGGTTGTTTAGTGATTTAAAATGAACAAGTAGATAGATTATTAACCAATTAAGAGTGGTTTCATGAAAAACCAAGGATGGGTGGTTATGTTGTAACCCGAATGCATTGGTTACTCTGGAGTTAGAGGTTTCCCATATTAATTACTTCATTTTTAAGCTTGATATGAAAAATGGAACCCCATGTAACATACTGATATCATATATTTTTTCTTATTAGTTTTCAATAAAATAAATTGTTATTAATATTGTATGGATATAATATTTCTACAAACATGGTTCCTTTTTCGAGGTAAAAAATTAGGTATTTAAGAAAATATTTTATGGATTTTCACCAAAATAATAGTTTACCTAAATTTATGTCCCTTACCAATCATCTAAAAATAACAAATGTTTTAATAAATTCATCGGATTTAAGGGAGAATATAGTAAAGGATGAGATCTAGGGGAAAATTGTTATGATAGATAATGAATACAAATCGTATTTTAATTTATATTTTTTTTGTTAGTTCAAAAATGGATACTTGTTATAATGTCCACATTTAATGAATTTGTTCACAATTAATGGGTTTGTAATAATTTTATAAAATTCTAAAATGAAAATATTATTAGGATTTTAATAATATAAATTCATGATTAAAACAACTAGATTGTGAAATTTTTATGATTAGGTTCTTTAATTTGGGATAATAGAATACATTAGATAAATATTGTTGTTAAGATAATGTTAATATAATACCCATTAATTTTAACATTTTGGTTTGGATTAAATGATATACCATTTGAATATATTCTTGATTCTTCAGTAATGATATTTCTGTTTAGAATTCTGCTTTCATAGTGGAAGTAGGGAAGCTCTGTTAGGAAAGAATCCAGAGGAAAGAATCCTTCCATATCCGAATCATAATATGGTTGGAATTTGAATATTACAATTTTCATATATATGTTTGTATTAATGAAAGATATATATTTGGTGTTATCAATGAACATGAGAATTTATATCAACCATATATGAATATGTCCGTAGTGGATCATTTTAAAAGTAACACCCACCATCTTTTAGTAGATCCTCAAATGTAATAGTAGATGAGTGATCAATAAAAATTATGTTAAATATATTCAAACTCATGGGATGTTCCTAACACCAAAAGGTTACTCTTGATAATTATCATTTAGATGTTAAAGAACATTGATAGTCGTTTATATTTGAGAATACCAGAGATAATGATGATCTGAATTTTATGGGGCAAGGTAAATTTATGTTTCATTTTATATAAATTTTTTTATTAATACTATTAGAATCATAATGAACAAACAATTTATAGAACAAAGGAATAATGATAAAGATTTTATAGTTTTATTTGATATTATTTTTACAGGACTTATTATGTGTCTACTTTATTTTCATAGGGAAAATGATAATAAAATTACAAGATTTTACATTTAATTAAAATAATTATGATGATATTCATCTTCATGAAAGACAAAAATCTATGATAATTTTTTTATTGTAATAATTATATTGATATGGATTGATTTTAAATATATGTGCCTCTTTATGACAACAATAACAAGCATGTATGATGGAATTTAACGGGAATGAATTCATCAACTAAAAGTTTATGTAAGAAAATATAATTATCTTTTTCTTAATTGTGTTCCTAGAAGCACCCCATGAAATGCCACTCAAAACTAGTGAAATGATATTGATGTGAAATGACTGGTCACATGAATCTTAACTGTACAAAAAATGAATATAAAAATATTGAACAGACGATGAAAATCATCATTAATTGCAATGAGTTGGGACATTTTGAAATCATGTATCCAAAAATTAGTCACTCATGAAAAGAAAATAGGAAATATCATGAATATAAGAGTGTGTGAATAACATTTTATACTAATACCATTTATGTTGGGCCATAAAATTAATTAGTGATAGGTATGATACCTATGTATTTAATTTATGACAAAATAATATTTGATTCAATATCTATACATTTTTTCATTTATGATAAATTCACAATAATATTGGGAAAATCACTTAAAAAGTAAGATAGAACCATTGGGGAAAAAATTCCGATGTAAGTATTATAGGATATAATTTTATCAGAATATTCCAAATTTTATCGATGAGATGGTATTTTTTACCAATCATGATGAAATATAAATATTTTTTTATGATGTAATTTTGGGTTTACATTGGTTTTATTTTTATCAAGATAAGATATATTGAATAGATAATAATGTATTGTTCAATGTTTTCGGACATTTAATAACCTACCAAGAACAATAGAAATTGATTAGAAATTGTAGTGAATAACACTTAGAACATAATGTTGAAAAAATGGAACTATCAATTTCAGTGATTTTCCAATAGTAAATGAATACATGTATGTTTTTTCTTATGAATCTTATTTTTTTATTCATGATTAAGTGGTTTTGATTACTATTAAATTATTCACTGATTCTAAGAATATTCTCAAACCCCCTTATCTAATAGAACAAGTATAACATTCGGAACCAAAACAAAATGTTCTACAGTTTGTAATTTTTATCATTTCTACTATCTATTCATAATGGGGTCCTCCTATTTTTATTGAGGAAGACAAATATGGTTACATTTGACTTTTTATTTATTATACAGATTTAAAATAACACAACTTTTAAGAATAATTACCCTTTCACACATATCCTATATTTGATTGATCATATCTAGGGAGCACATTACATTTTTAAGGATTGATCTATGGTTGTCATACCAACTGTCAAATGTAAAGGTGGAAGATACTTTTATGATTGTTTTCTGGACATGACATAGTAATTATAAGTCTATAGTTATTCCCTATGGGTTGAATCATTCACATTCACTATTAATTAATAATATGAATGGTGTCTTTTGTGAATATTTTAATATGTCTATTGTTTTTAACATATTAAATTTTGTCTTATTCAATAATTTATTAGTATATTAAAAAACATATATAGATTATTCAATAAACAATAAATAAAAATAAGTTATAGAAAAAATTTAACAAATGTGATTTTTTCTAAAAGTGACTAATTTTATTTTGAAAATACATGTACATATGGAATTACATAAGATACCATCGAAATAATAGTGGTTGATAAATGAACAGGACCACAAAATGTAACACAGAATCAATGATTCATTCGATTATAAGGATATTACCCGAGGTTTGTTAAAAACCATAAATTTTTACCTACCCCAATAACTATTTGAAAATAAAAATGATTAAATTTTATCTAGAAAATAAATATAATGATTTTATTCTATATCTAAAAAAATATTGGTAATTATAAATTTTTACCCTTCCATTGGAAAATGATTTATTTTTTCACTTTATTACTTCTTCTGTTAAGGGATGTGGTTTCATTTTTGTTTAAAATGAATAGGTAATTTATTATACAAGTTTGTAAAATAATTATCTTAAGAAATATTATCCTACATATGATTTGAAATTAGCTGTTGTATTTTATTATTCTATGATTTGGTGGAATAATTTTTATGTATAACTATGTGAAATATATCCTAATCAAAAAAGATAAAATTTTATATTTACAAAAAAAATTCAAATAATGTAAAGATTATGCGTGGAAGTAATAAGGGATTGTAATTTCATAATCAATTACTATCCTGAATTAAAAATAGATTGGTTATGCATATAGTTTTAAAAAATAATGTATCATTAACCATGTAATGTTTGAAACATAATAATTATATTAGGGTGATGATGAAATTTGTATTAGAATTTATAGATTTAGAGATAATTAATTTTTTTCATGTTTCAAAACAGTCGTCTATATCATACAGAACTAGGAAAGCTCATAATGAATACTATGTGTTATAGAAAAATAGTTGGGTTAAAATTTGTATGTCTCTTATATTAACTGTTGATAAATAATGTGTTCTGAGATTTGGATAGTGATTATGGGTTCCTTGTGATACTCATTTGAGGTGAGAATTTTTAAATTGTTCTATTACATCCACATTTGTTCTAAATTGTTGTAGTACTCTGACATATATATAAATTTATATGTATTATGAGTGGCATGGAATGAAAAGTGATATTTCTTAATTTACCATTAAATGATTAAATTTTAATGATGTTAATGTATAATAGAGATTATTGAAGGGGATGCTTGATTATTTCATAGTTCTATAGTTAAAATTGGAATATATATATTCCTAAATTTTGTAGTGGGAGTGAAAAAAACCTCTCAAAGATATAATTCAATTTGGGTTTTTAAACAAATTACTAAAATTTTATATTTAATTCACATCGAAGATACTCGGAAATTAGATAAAATTTCATGGATGTATATTATGAAGATATTAAGGTTACATGGGGTCCCACTCACTGTTGTATTTTACCGAGATCTTTTGAGTACATCTTATTTTTAGAATGGGCTCCAGAAGATGTTGGGAACTAAATTAAATTTCAGCATAAGGTTTTTTCCTCAGTTTTATGTACAATACAAATAAACAATACAAACCACATGAGAAATTATATTTCCATGTTCAATGTATTTCAAGGGAATTTTGGAAAAAATCATTCTTTTATTGAGTTTTCTTATAATACAAATTTTCATTCCAAATTACATATAGAATGTTTTAATAAATCATAATGAAATCATTGTAGAACTCTAAAATTTTGGCATGATTTATGAGAAATAATTTCAATGAAAAAAAATATTAGACCAATTCAGTGAGATGGTTAAATATATACAAAAACATATGATGATAGCTCAAAGTAGATAGAAATGTTATGCGATTAAAATTAAGAATGACACTTCATCCGAAGATGATGATCATGTTTTTATAAAAATATCTCCTTGGAAAATTGTTATGCATTTTGGTAAAAGTTTAATATTATGTCCCTGTTTAATTGGAACATATTAAATCATGGATAAAGCTGGATCATCTTATCACCGATTGGATTTTCCTCTGAATTTATCCTTGGCAGACAATGGTTTTCATGTTTCAATGATAAAAATGTATGTGTTGGATTAATATAATATTTGGATAAATAAAGTGGTTAATTTAGAAAATTATTTTTTTGGGAATATCTTATTCATATTATTTTTATAGATATAATGGTTTTCGAAAAAATTAAAATATCTAGTATATGGATTAGTTGAGAAACCATATAGTTGAAGAAGCTGCATGGGAATTTGAAAGTGTGGGGAGGGAAAAGTATCCCCACTTTTTTGGTATGGGAATAAAGTTTAGATGATTAAATTTTTATAAGTGGGGAGAATGTAACAAACCATGAACTAATAAAACTATGTTTTACTATTTAATAGTATTATTGAATTAAATTTTGGGATTCATTGTAAATAAGTTATGTAAGAATAGATTTGTTAAACTAATTTCACATACGATTTTATTTAATATATTACATTTTAAATTATATTCTATTTGTTTATAATCTATTATCATTATTTAGATTTCAAATTTAATAATAATAATATGTTGAGTGTTTGATAAATTTATGTAAAAATTTATTTTTGTAGTCGATAGTGAAAAATATTGATATTTGTAAAAATTTTATTTATATTTTATAAATTAATTAGTTTAAAACTCAAATTATATTATGAATTTAATTTACAACTATATAAATATTATAAAGTTATATTTCATAATATTAAATTATTTTACATAAAAAGTAAATTTTATATTAGTATATGTTTATTTTTAGGTTTAAAATGGTATTTATCTTAAAACTATTTTCACGTACAAAATGATTTACTATTCAAATTATATAAAAATTTTGTAATTGGGAAATTTTCAATTAAATTTATAAAATATATATCATTAATTAAAAAAAATATTTTTATATGGATATTTATTAGTTGGTAATTTATAGAAAAATATATATTTCATAAAAAATACACTTCTTGAAATCATGTTTTTTCATCTCATCTACATGTTTTATTTTAAATTTAATTCTCCAATTATATGAATTGAATTTTTTAAAATAGATTTCATATTTGTAAAAAGATGTTTCAAATTTCATTTTATGTTCCATATTAATTTTTAGGAATACAGTGTAACTATATTATAAAAATTATTTACTATATAAAACATAAATTAATGATTAAAGTTAATATTAAAAGTTAAAAGCTTAAAATCCCTAAAACATTATAAATGAAAAAGGATGTTGATATTTTTATAGACCATAAAGATTTATACAGAATTTATTATTAATATAATAATTTGGAATTCATTCTAATCAAATTATGTTGTCTCTAAATATATAATATAAATGTTATTCAATCACATAAAACAACCACTTATCCAAGTATAAATATCACTCGCCACTACACCATTTCCATTCAAAAGCACTAAATATCTCCAAATATCTTCCAAACCACTCCTACCCTCTATTAAAACGACCAAATGTAACTTATGTCACTAAAATATCAATTTCATGGTCATTAATGAGTCCTTAAAGTAGTTGATACACTAATGTGACTTTCTAAAAACACCACTTTTAATTTATTTTCTTCATCACCTTTCTACATACCTTATTTATCTATCAAGCCATAAATACATCAGTATCATGTATATCCTAGATTTTTATTATTTATAATTGACTATATTGTATCTATACTATAACACCCCAAGCTTCTTTGGTATGCTTCTCTTTGAATAATATAGTCGCATGTGTTTTACACAACCTTGAGTTCTAATACAACCCAACCAATCAAACTAGCCGTTATGAATATTAATACCCACTTTTTTCAATATTATAAATTTTATCTTTCAAAATGGACTTCATTTATGATTTCAGAATGTCTAAATTAGTTTTGGGTCAATTATTGGTACTTTTCTGAAAACATTCAATTTTTGATGAATAGTGAAAACACTCAGTTATAGTTTAAACCCGAATTTTTATTTAAATAATTATTTATTTTATTTAAATTTACTTTATTTCAAAATAGATAAATAAATCCTATATAAGTTCAACGTAATTCATTGGAGTCGGTTTATAATTATTTTAGATATATAAATATTTTACTGATCATTTTACCGTCTTTTACCCACCTCTTAGGAGTATTGAAAATTAAAATAAAATATAATTTTATGTCTTATGGGAGTCAAATTTCTAAAATATGAGGGTCACAGTTGATATCAGTTAGAAAAATATTGTTCAACAAGATGAAAATAATTTTTGTTGAATAGTAACTTTTTAGTTTTATTTACCACGGTTTAATGTAAATATGGTAATTATGAGTAAAAATGATATTATTATTACCCTAAAACATGTCCTAATTCTATTGTCTAAATTTAATAAGACCAAAAAAAACCTTAGGAATAATATATGATATTTAGTTCCACTTGGATATGATTATGACATTTATTATTATTTTATATAAAGAAGAGTTAAAAGAGTTAAAATCAAAGTTTAATAACTAAAACTTTTTTACTATAGGGTTATACATAAGATAATTTAGACTATAAATATTGTTTAGAAATATAAAGATATTTCCTACATAATGGTATTTTATATATAGAGAGAGACATTAAATAATTTTCATTATTTATGACACAATGATGATGCCGTAATTACCTAATTAATGAAATATTAAAATAAATGATATTGTAAATATACAAATAAATGTAATTTGAGAATTTATTAAGAATACCACTAATTTTCCACGTTAGTAGGACATATTAGTGGTAGTTATATGAATTTTTTTCAAAGAAAAACGTCTGTTATGAATTTTTCAAAAAACAAAATACCAATTAGTTTCAAAATTGACATAAAAGAGTTTTTAAAACAAATATTATATTATTAAATGATATTATATTCCGAAAAATACATGGTTCTTCAAAAAGAATTATATAATGATATATGTATCATAAATTAATCACTTGGGGGTTCTCTAGGAAGTATATAGTATGTTTATTAACTATATATTATAAAAATACAAAGATACATGGTAAATGTCAAACTATTTAACTAACAGTTAAATCTAAAAGATATTGTTAATATAGTGACAAAAACCTATCTAAAACCTATTGGTTCAGTGGTGTTAGACCCACCCCACATTTTTCTTTAAATAATCCATTTTGGATCCATTAGAAACGGAAAATGATTTTATTATAAAATAATATTTTTTGATTTTCCTAAGGTGTCCCTCACCCCTCTTATAAAAGGGAACTCCCCTTATCTCTAACTCACACTATCAAAGACATTTTTATCAACCATCCCATGACCAAATACCCTATCAACTATCCTCCCTTCATCCAATAGTCCCTCCTTTAGTCATAAAGACAACCTATAGATCCATTTTGATCAAATAAAAAGTAAGAACCCGAAAAAGAGGTAAATATTTCATCACCACTTTCGAGTTCCTTTCTTTTTCCACATCCACATTCTTTGTTGTTTCCATAATAAAATAATAATTCCAGTATATTATATATAATGTGATGTTATTATAAATATGGTATAACAATATTAATTATTCTATCCATCCTTTGAATTACATGTCACCATACGTGCGTAAGAACGGATTACGATCTCCACGTTGTGGTGTAATTGTTTTTCAATACATTATTATTTGGATGGGTATAATAATGATGTATAATTTATGTAACAATAAATATAACATGATAATGATTCTGTATATAATATATATACTATCCAATTATATATTATTTTAAGAATGATATTGTCACTCACGCGTACGTACAAATTACCATCTCCATGAATGCGATGAGATTCCTTCACCATCGTATCCATTAAAGACTAAATTTATTTGATGATTAAAAATAACATTTAATGACTTGATATCATTCTGAATATAAATAAGATATATCCCATCCATAAAAAATATGATTCACATAACAAATAATATATAGGAAAACGAATTCATTAACACTTGAAATGATGATAATACTATTATATTATTAACAATGCAATGTTAAAAGATCATATATGATATTATATTAATGTATATGATTATTTTATAAATTAATAACAATTATTTCACCATTATACTAAAGGTTATCCTACCCTTGACCAAATTACAAGGTAAAGTTAATTTCAAAATCTCATTATTATCAGAGGTTGTTATTAAGTAAGTATCTACTGGACCCTCTTTATCATCCACATCCATGTTTCGTAAAAAGGTATTACAATTTTTTTTACTATTTTCTAGACTATGGGTTAATGTCATTTATACCATTTTTTGAATTTTTATAAAATGGTATGAAGGGAATCTTTTCATCATTTTCCAAACAAGGTACTTTATGACTTTTTCGACAAACTTAATGTAAGAATGTTTTTTAACATATACTGAGGGTGCAGTTGTTGTACGATGTTATAATTACATCGAAACTTCCCTTAAAATTTTATAAGAATATTTTCAAATATAAATGTTTTATATTATAACAATATGACTTTAAAATTGATTCAATAAATAATGAAAAATTTATCTACAAAGGTTTTGATTTCATCTATGTCAACATCCTCTAATGGATTTAAAGCTTAAGTGAAGTTGATTTATTATGATACAGAACTTCCATATTGTATTGAAAACTTTGTGATATGTTTGATAGTGTATGTGTTATTATTCCACCATTCATGGTTTAGGGATAATGTATTGACATTTCGTATTCTAGTTTTAATAGAAATGTTTATGTTATTTTTAATCCTTTTAAGATGAGGAATGAATTGGACATAGTAAGTGACGATTGGATCCCTCTATAGATCCTCTATGGATCAGTAGGTCCCATGATACAATATAGTGTCTTGGCACAAGACCTGGATAATAACTTATTTTTAGTATTGGAACAAGTCCTTGACTATGTGGTTATGCAATTATGTCATTATGCATTCCATCATTATAAAAGTGGATATTGATATTTCATGTGAATATTTGACTATTAGAATATCCATATGAGAAAGTAATTGGAATTATTTTGATTTTATGTTTTCCTTATTATGCTGAAGTTCAAGTTTCAAAGGCTTTTGTTTTAGTTTTATAAATTTCCTTAAATATTTATACTAATTTATGAAAGTTTCTACTATATTGTTATCCTTAATGAGCTTCTGATCTCACCCCCTTCTATGTTATATTTTCCCCAAGATGCGAAGAAATATATTATAACTAACCTACATGGATAGTCTATGGGATTTTAATGATGTCTATGGAAACAATGTTGTAGTAGTTTTTTATTTTATTATGAAATTAAAACCCTATGAATGTATGTAGTACTTCCAAGGATACTAAACTAATCAATCATTTGAGACTTGATCTTTTTTATCATGCCAATGATACATAATAATGCACTGACTCTGGGTAACTGGGGTTTGGGAATTAATGTTGGTATCATAGGATGTGTAGTACAAACATAAAAATCAAGATTTTGAAAAAATATGATTAGAAAACATTAACGTAAGATAGACATTGAATATTAGTATAGAATAACTTCCTTGAATTTTGGTATTTTATATTTTTTAAGACTTTTCAAAGCAATGCATCCATATATGGATACGAGCAAGTAGAGGCGGCACTGGAACAGATGTACCTAGGGGTAAAACCCAAAAACACCACTTTGAGCTAGACTCGAACATTAATTAGTGCACAACAACAGGCCATGATTCACTCATGGTTACGAAACTCTTGGGTGATATGCGTAAGATAATTCTAATTTTCATTACAAACAATTATGAAAGATTTATGAGTATATACTTCATCAATGAAAATAGTTTTTAAGATCATAGATTATATCCATAAACTGTTCAATATATTTTATGTGTTTTACACGTTTGGATTTATATATTGCAATTCATTAACTAATCTGGTGTATGATATTGTTTAGAAATGGAAACAAGTGGAACAAATAGAAATTGTATTAATGAACGCACTCCATGTAGGGATTCCCTTCTTGATCAATATAAATATAGTGGAGTTGGTGATACAATTTGTGCAAATCAGCTTATCACTATACTCGGACAACTCACACAGGTTATGAATAATAATTATACCAGTATAGAGCACCCTGATAGACAAAGTGGAGGATCAATGTTATACCTCTTCATGAAGAAACAACCACCAACATTTAATGGGGGTACAAATCCATTGGTTGCTATGAAAGGGATAAATTACATAGAGTAAAAATTCCACGCCGTGTGGAGTAGAGAAAGGGAAAAATTTGTCATGGTAGTTTACTGCCTCACTGGATATGCTGATCAATGGTGGTCATTGATTCACAAAAAAAGGAAGATAAAGAAGTATAAAATATTTAATGGAGGGTGTTTTAAAAAAATTCATAGGAAAATACTTTCCTCATGACCATCGATCAGATATGGGATGACAATTTCTGAGTCTAAGGAAAAATGAGGATGAGAATGTCTCAACATTTGAAGCTAACTTTACAAGGACAGTGAGGCATGATACATATTATATATGTAACCCAAGATTTATTATTGATCATTTAGTTTGATGGGAAAAACCATTTCTCCATCAAACATTAGTCTCTCAATCCTTCAAGTCATATGAAGATATTTTCACATGTGCTATGAAGATAGAAAAAGATTTCTCTAATTCATACGTCCTTAAAAAAATCATGAAAAGATTAAATATGCTGAACACTCTAGAAATGGAAAAAAGGGGAAGATGGGAAAATTTGGATATCCATATTATAGTTAATCTAGGAAAAAATGACCTGGTATTTACCTGAAGGGAATGGAAGTCTGTTAGAAGTGTGGTGAAAAAGGCCACTGTGCTTGTGATTTCAAGGGGAAGAAAGAGGTTGTTGATGTTGAATGATACAATTTTAGATAAAGGGGGACATATGCAAATGAATTTAATAAGCGTCATGGGAACTTACCTCATAAAATACCATGGGATCAAGGCTAATCTTATGCTATAAATACTACTGAGATTGATGATCTGAAAGATGTATTGGAAGATAATTTAATTGTTTTCTCAAGTTTAGAAAATGATTTATTTGATTCTGTATCATCTCATAGTTTCATGTCTTCCAATATTTCTAGAAGAATTAGATATTTGTAATTTGATTTTACTAGGGATATTTCAATCAAAACTCCAAACGGAAATTTCATTGCAAATTTTTTTTGTGAATCAGTCCTCTTTAGTGTATATAAATGTTCATTATCTGCTGATCTCACCATCATACCCTTGATTGAATTTGATATAATCTTTGGTATGGATAGGCTTTCAGACCATGATGCAAAAATATATTGTAAGAATAATGAAGTTACTATTTTTTATGACGATGATAAAGATCACCTTATCTTTAGGGCATAATCCTCAACAACTAATTCTTATCTAGATCCACTACTAGTAGCTCATCTAAAATCAATTATTGAGTATGAAGAGAATGAAACAAATGTGGCTGAAGAAAATAATGTAAAAATATAGGTTGTACCTATTGTGAATGAATTTGTTGATGTGTTTCCGGATAATTTACCTAGACATCCTCCATAACGAGAAATTGATTTTTCCGTTGATTTAATTCCTGGATCAAGGCCCATATCAAAGACCCCTTATAGGGATCCCCTTTTCTTTTTGTAAATAAAAGAGATGGATCTATGAGGTTGTACATTGACTGCAGGGTGATCAATGCTATAAAAATAATGAAAAAGTATCCCCAACCTCACATTGAAGATTTATTTGACCAACTTCATGGGCCTAAATACCTTTCAAAGATAGACCTTCGATCTGGATATCATCATTTGTGTGTGAAGAAGGAAGAAATTCTGAAAACAACATTTCGAACTAGGTACAAGAATTATGAGATTACAATAATGCCATTTTGATTGAATAATGCACCCTCTGTATTCATGGATCAATTGTATAGAGTATTCAAGAAATATCTAACTGACTCTGTAGTGGTATTTAGATTATGAAAATCACTTGCAAATTATCCTAAAGACTCATTGAATACATGCATTATATGGGAACATTAGCAAGTGTGAATTCTGGATTCAAGAGATTTCTTTTCTTCTCTATATTTTCTCTAAGGATTGAATATCTGTTGATCCTTCTATGACCATGGAAATCCATGGATAGCTCGCACCAATGAGTATAACCGAGGTACGTAGTTTTATTGGTTTAGTATGTTATTATCGATTTTTTGTCCATAATATTGCATGGTTGGCTAACCCATTAACAAATCTCACATGAAAATGGGTTAAATTTGTTAGGACAAAAGTGTGTGATGAATTTTTTGAAGAACTAACAAGATGATTATTCAATGCTCCTATGTTGAATCTACCATCGGGGAATGATGGTTTTGTTATTTATAGTGATGCTTCAAAGAGAGGATGTGGTTGTTTCATTATGTAGAATGATAGGGTTATTGCCTATGCATCACGATAGCTAAACATTCATGTGAAAAACTATCCTAGTCATGATATTGAGTTATCAGATGTAATATTTTCTTTGAAGATTTGGAGACACTATATATTTGTTGAAAAGTGTGAGATATATACCTATCACAAGAGTTTGAATTATATTTTATCACATAAAGAACTCAACATGAGGAAAAGGAGATGGCTTGAAATACACAAGGATTATGATAACACTATACACTGCCACCTGGGGAAGGAAAATAATGTGGATGATGCTTTGAGTAGAAATCATCATGGTGTTTTGAAAAAGATAATAGTTGAAAAGGATCTTATCTACATGGATCATGTAATTATGGATATGGCAATCACCATGGAAGGTAAAACATCAATACTTTTTCAAATAGTGGCCAAACATTATTTACTAGAAATGATAAAGAGATATCAGATAGATGATTGAGAGTTTCAAAAGAATATTAAAGCTATGAATGATGGTAGATTGAGTGACCTTGTTTTTGAAAATGGATTTTTGAAATTTGGGAAGATATTTTGTGCTCCTGATATACCTGAAATAAAAAAATAAATGTTGGATGCTGCTCATAGTTCCAATTTATCTATAAACCCTGGTAGCACTATGATGTATAGATATTTGAAGGAACATTTTTTATGGGACAACATGATGATGGAGGTTTCTTATTTGGTGTCAATATATATTGTTTTTCAACTGGTGTAATCTAGAAGGAAACATATTGGAGGAGTCATGCAACCTCTTCCCATACCTACATGAAAATGGGATAATATTACAATGGAAATTGTCATGGAACTACCAAAAACTCTTAGAATGAATGATGCAATATGATTCACTATGGATCCTATTACCAATTCAGCACATTTTCTTGTTATAACAGAAGATATACCACATGAATGTTTAGCAAGACTATATATTATTGATGTTGTAAGAATTCATGGAGTACCCCAATCGACTGTTTCTGATCATGATCCACGTTTTACATCAATACTAAAGAAAATTATTCAGAAAGCCGTTTATACTGAACTTTGTTTGGACACGTCGTACCACCCCCAAACTGATGGACATTCCGAACAGAATATTAAATCCTTAGAAGACATATTGAGATCATTATCACTTCAATTTCAGGGTATGTGGGAATAATATTTACCTCTGGTAGAATTTTCGTATAAAAATAGCTTCCAGTCAAGTATTCAGATGGCACCATATGATGAGTTATATAGAAAGAGATGTTTCACCTCAACCAATTGGGATGATGTTGGTGAAGGAAAACTCATAGGACCAAAACATGTAGAGGAAACAATGGAAAAGATAAAGGTAATCCAAAACCACATCAATAAATCTCAATGTAGGAAAAAGAGAGATTCCAATAACCAAAGGAAGGATTTAGAATTTCATGCAGGAGATCATGTTTTCTTGAGGGTATCTCCATTGAAGGGTGTTATATGTTTCGGTAAGAATGGTAATTGAGTCCCAGGTACATATGATCTTTCGAAATTCTAGAAAAAATCGGGGATGTAGCTTACCGTTTGGTAATTATGCCAAGTCACTCCATTGATAATGATGTATTCCATGTATCACTATTGAGAAAATGCATGCCTAGACGATAACATGCATGCACCTATGAAGAATTAAAAATGGAACCCGATCTATCTTATTGCGAAGAGCCTTTCAAGATTTTTGATACATGAACAAGTGGTGAGAAACTGGACGACTCGTATGGTAAAAGTTATATAGAGAAACCATAATATGTAAGAGGCAACATGGGAACCTGAGGAACCCATGATGAAGAACCGCCCATGTCTTTTTTTGAAGTAATATTATGGAAATTTCGAGGTCGAAACTATTTTAAGGAGGAGAGAATGTAACACCCCAAGCTTCCATAGTATGCTTCTTTTTTATTTACAAAATAGAATATGTTGTACACAACTTCAAGTTCTAACACACCACAACCAATAAAACTGGTCGTTATTAATGGGAATAACCACTTTTTGACATTTTATAAATTTTATTTATCAAAATGGGCTTTATTTTTTGATTCGGAATATTGAAATTAGCTTGGGGGAATTTGTGGTGTTTTTTTGGAAAATATTCACTTATTGATGAACCATGAAAAACACTAAGTTATATTTTAAAACCATATTTTCATTTAGATATTTATTTATTTTTTTAATCCATGAAAATCCCAATCACTTCATAAAGGAAATCATTTACACCATTCAATGTTCTAAAAAATTTTGTGTGCTGTATACTTGTTTTTTTTGAATGATTTTTAACTCCTTCAACAAACCATTTCATTTATTAGTCTTTAAAAATCTTACCCCATTATAAGAAGAATTGGTTAGTGGGAAGTATAGTTTTACTAATTTTCTAAGAAATCACTGCTAATATCTAAGTAGTAAAATAACATATGGATCTCTATTCAAAAACCTGATATTGGACTTTTCATAGATTCATTTATATTATTAGGGTCTATATATATACACACTATTGGGTTATAATTCCACAATAATGGTAATTTATACATCATTAACACACATTTAATAAACAACACATATAGACTATCCATTCCCAATTTCATTATCACAGTACTAAATGTATCCTAGAAACTTTTCTTGGAAAATTGAGTTTGTCATAATATCATCTATCACTTAGACCAAAAATATCTAAATGTAATCTCTAAAGACACTATTCAATTATGACATAAATAATGTTGGATGATTAGAGTGTCCAGAAGAAATTACATTGAACTCACAGTCTTCAAAACCTATTCGAAATGGAATCATCTGAATATCCTCCATATTCTCAATTAATAGGTGATAGTCAACTTTGATGGTCTACCTGAGATAATTATTGGGGATGACAGTTAACCATATTCTTCATTTTCAACTCAGATTGGCCATTAATTTTTAGTATATAAGACATAATAAATTTCAACTCCATTTTTATATAATTTTGGAGATTCTTCAGTAACTTAGAGGTATGTATCATATATCTATTAAATGAAATAAATATGTGTGTTCCATGTTGCCTCAATACAACCCTAATGTTTATCAATGAATGTTGATCATTTGATATGTCCCAAAATATTTCAATTAAGTGAGACATATTTGAAAGATGATCCAACATAACCAATATATAATTATTTTATCATATTTTCTTTGGAAGACCAGTTACAAATTCCATTGAGTGTTTTTCCCATTTTCATATTGTTGTGGGTAAGTATTGCATCATCCCATTTGAATTATTCATATAATTATTTACTCACGAACATACCAAGATCATTGATGTATATTATTTTAAATCATTATTTTTATATTACCACTAATTATAAACTCAAATATAATAGTAAATATTCAATCACCTTGGGTGGATGGAGAAGGTCAATCTTGGATATTCATTCAATAGAAACTTATTTATCTATATATTTGTTGGTATACATAGTTGTGACACAAATATTATAAATTGTATTTATCAATTTTGAACTATATTTATTTTTGTTTTAAGATATCTTCAATCATCATTTATATTTCCATATCACTTCATTGAGAATCCTTTATATTCTACAGAAGTTATAGTTGAGAAATTTTTTGAGAAAGTAATTATGTTGTTTCGTTCATTTTAAGTCTCAATTACCATCATTGATAGGTTTGAGGGATCCATTATATATAGATCATATGACACAATACATTATCTCATTTCATGGTATTTTATTTAGTTGTTATAATACTTTATTTATATTAACTATTTTTTGGTACTTATTATTCCCTTGTATGTTAATTTATATTTGGGGCTCTTTTGATCCATATATATTTCACACTTCCCTCTATAGTGATAATTCCAAAAACATCATATGTGAAAATAAATATTGCCAAATATATATCATGAATTAAATATTTTTTCACATGAACTTTAAATTAAATTTTTTGATAAGTTATTACTTTATTATTTTTCATTTTTACACTTCCCAATCAATTCTTTTAAGCATTCATTTACACAATTAAATATTCCCCAATTTTTCTTTCAGTATATACTAGTGTACTGGTATGATTTTTAACTGCATAAATATACCATTACATTTATTAGTCTAGAAAAACATTACCCTAATATTAGAACACATGGTTAGTGGGATGTATAGTTTTTAGAAATATCTTAAAAATAAATGCTAATATCTATGTTGTAAAATAAACTATGGAACTCCATTAAAAAATATCTTTTAGGACACTCCTTTTTTTCTACTATCATAAAAGGTTCTATAGATATCCATGTTCTCGGGATATGATTCCCCCCAAATGGTACTTTCTACATCTATAACTAACATCTACTAAACATTTCATAATGATTAAACATTCACAATTTCATTATCTCTATATTAAATGTAACCTCAAACTTTTATATTCTCATGGTGTGTGTCATAATATCATCTTTCCAAAATCCCAAAAAATTTCAGGGTAATCTCCAAAAACATTTTTCATTTATTCCATAAATATGATGATAGCATTAATGTGTCCAAAAAAATCAGTTTGAACTCATTGTATTCATACCCTGTTCAAAAAGGAATCTTTTGAATATCCTCCATATTTTCCATTATTTTTTAATATGTTACATGAAGGACAGCTTGAGAAAATTATTGGGCTCAGTGGTTGACTGAAGAAGTCATCTTTTGATGAAAAAAGATACTTATTTATTATTCAGAAGTTTGTGTAGTATTAAGTATTTTTACTTCTAATTGATATAATGTAATTTAATATCATGGTTATATATAAATATAAATATATGTATATATATTCATTTGTTTACTTTTTATTTAAATTCTCGTATATATTATTTGGTCAGTTATGGTTTTATATGATGTTAAAAATTCTTATCTCTTTAAATATATTATATATTAGAATAAAATATTATTTTAATAATTTAATGATAGGATATAAAACATTTTATTAATATAATTTTTATAATTTTTATGTAAGACAAAGATCATTTCTCAATTTTGTTTCACGAAATGTTGGAGAGGTTTTTTGATTTTTCAATTTCCAATGCATAAGAGAAGGGTATTATACACATACAAGGTTAAAATTGGATTTGAACATCATGTTTAATGAATAATGAAGTTACATAACATATTAATAAATAATGTTTTCAGGAAAGCTAAAATATTTGGTTTCATTACGTTGAAAAACAAAAATATCAAAATGATCTTGATCTGAATAAGAGGACTGGAATTGAGAATTAATTAGATGAATGGTTTCCATTTATTCATCATTAATATATAGATAGAAATCCAATCAAAAATTACATCTATATATGTACACAATATTAATATAATTAAATTGATTCATCTCTATGGGTGAATAAAATCTAATGATACTTCTACAACATATTCATATAAAAATTGTGGTAAAATAAATTGTTTATAGTTTTTAATCTAACAATATCATTGGAAAAACATATATAAAATTTCAAACACTGTCATCAATTATAATCTATTCTTTATGAATGAATTACTTTCTGATAATGAAGATATTCACTTGAACCATTGGATGGAATGAAAGTTAGTTGGAGAACTCATGTATTTTTAAAAAATGTTTTTTCTATAATGATTGTAGATTATTATGTTAGGAAAGTGAGTAAAAAATGATATCACAATGATTTGAACATCATAATAGAATCTAGATGTTAATGGAACACCATATCATATGCCACAAAAAATAAAATTTAACAATTAAATTAATCATATTCCATAAAAAATTTCATTTCTGATAAAGTATTAATAATTTTGTGATCAAATTATACTGAGAGAAAGAAGGATAATAATGAATTTTTTATCCTATAAATGGAATTTCATGGTGGAAATATGATGAATGGTAATTTTATTTTATAAATAATATTTATAATTTGTTGTTAGTTATATTATGTAATTGTTTCAATCGATTAAGGAATATGATTACTTCACAAAGAACATTGCCAGTCTTCATAATCATTTATAATTACCCAGTAACTACTCAAAGAATTATCAAAGGAATCCTTATACTTATAAATATATCACAAATCATAAATCAAATAAAAATAAAATTAACACAATACAAATATTATAAGATAATAATTAATGAACTAAGAAGAATTTATAGAGGTTAATGAACCTATACCGATGAAATACTAATTTGACCTTTTATACAGTAATGACATCATCATGAATAGTGAACATAAAAATGGAATAGTAACCTCACCTATGAATGTAAAAAATTAATATTTAAGAATCCCAAAAATGGTAAAAAGATATAATTATATCCTAGTATAAATAAGTATGTATTTTAACAATTATTAATTTATTGTTTGTCTTTTTATTTGAAATAAGTATTTAAATCATCTTTTTAAAATTATTTAATTAATTAAATGAAAATATACATTCATAAAAGGTAATCATAAATTATATTTTTTTAGTATTATATTTTTATGTTAATTTTATGAGTCCTTAATTAAATGTTCATAGTGTTATAAATTCAGTTATTATTTTAAAATCATTATTTTTCAACTAAATGTTGATTTTATTTAAATATTAAATGAATCGTATTTATATATTTTTTTTAAAAAAATGGAGTTTTTATCATTATAATAATTTAAAAAATGGTTCGGGTTATTGTATGGGATTTTTCTTAAATAGTTGATTTTATTTGTGAATAGGTTAATACAATACTTTACTATAAAATAAAAATACAATAATTTTGGATTCAAATAATATTGAATGTTGTTGTAAGAGATAAATCACAAACTATCCATCATTAGTTTATAATATTTTATGACAATTGTAAATCCATTATGATTATTGAAAAATAATATTAAAATCAACGGTAAAATAATGAGTAAACTTCCCCCACCTCCATTACAAATACTACCCCTCACCACCTCTGCTACTAACACATCTCAAGCATTGAGACTTGTCCAAATTATAGAGAAATATCCCCCCAATATCCTTCCCAACATGTAGGATATTTTTTATAAACAAAATAAGAAAACCAATCCATTAATTAGGTATTAAAGATGAACAAATCAAGAGGTAAAACCCTCTCCTTTTTCTTTACATTTCATTTCTTGTTCCTTTCTTTTGTTTTTCTCTCTCCATCACTAGTGATACTACTGGTATGATTACTCAAATTCCTTCAATATAATGGAATTTTATTTTTACAAATGAATAATAAATCATTAAACCATTGTTTCCATATCCGTTTACAAATAAAAATTTATGATTTTAATCATAATTAATCATCAAAATAAAATCTATGGATCGTAACGTCTAATGTATTTTGAAGACTACGTATATTATTAAAAATAATAAAAGAAACATTTATTTAAAAAATATATTGATATCATAACATAAATTTTTATCATACATATACATAGGATATCTTCGGGATAACTTGAACAAAGGATGAGATTAAAATCAGAAGAAGGTATGAAACATAAGAATAATGCTTCAGCACATCAGTTTGAAGGCAAGACATAATGATATAAAAAGGTCGAGAACAATATTGATCATATTGAACTATAACATATAAAAAATTGGATAATATAAAAATTTCATCATAGTTATGTGGAAGCAACATAAAGAAGAACATACACACAAGCCAGGAAACATTTCACATAAAGAAGCACGAGTCATGACAAATCACCATGATCATTGCTCATGGATGATGAGTAAAAGAAAACTACCTATAATATAGCACTTAGATTCTAATAAGACAATAATACACCTAATTAATTAGTTGGAAATTATGTAACACCAATCATAAAATTTTTTGGAGTATCTTTTTAACATAAGGAATCATACATAAACAAAAGGCTACCCTTAGATAGCTATGGGTATCACAATCATGCCATAATGAATAATAAATCGATGTATCGTACAAGTGTCTATGAAATAAAAGAGTTAAAACCTACATGGAAATTCATCATGGTTATTAATCATATATCATGCTATGTAATTTCCAAAAATAGAGATGACATGTAAAAAAGATATTTATGAATTTTTTGCATTAAAAGATTTTAGTCTGTTTTAATGGAAATTACTAAAGAGGATTTAAAATAGATAATGGAATAATAATTTTTATAAAACTAGAATTGAAACAAATTTTTTTTAATAAAAAGATATATTTTATAAAATCAATTGTGGAATAAAATAAATGATTGATTGTACTTGAAAAAGGGTAATAATTCGAGACGTTCCCTTAAAATAGAGAGTTTACCAGGAAGTATTGAGAAGAGAACCACATAAAAAATGTATATCACCAAAGAAATAGTATGAAATTAAATTGATAGTGAGTTTTTAAAATATACACCATATTTATAAGATGAACTTGAAAATAATAGATAATATCAATTGATTAAAGATAGAGAAAGACAACCCTGAATGAATAATGGATTTTCAGGTAGAATCACATACCTTAAGACTGAAGGTGTTCTTCACTTGATAAAAATGTCCTATATAATAAAATTAGATTCATTAATTAATTATATTGGGATCATATATACATTTAATTGATTTTGAATAATATTATTATGTTTTTTTATGGTAGTTTGGATGAGTCCCATGGTTCAAATTTATTGTTCGGGAGTATTCCTTTTCATAACATTCATGATTGGTTCGCTTGTATAAGGGTATGCAAAGTAATGTAAAATTGGAATTGAAGTCAATTGTTGATGTTATATCTTACCAATATTCCTAAATATTTTTATTTTATTATATAACTCATTTGGTTATTTTGGGTGAGGATGAATCATTTGATAAATCATTAATGATAAATTCTTGGATTATTTTGGGGTTTTTCTCACATCAAACACGGATTGTTTAATTATTTTAAACCATTTATCTATAAATAAATTATAAAATTAGATAAGTTATATTAATTATATAATAATATTCTTCAATAAATATTTTTTTGTGACCCTAATTGAATATAGTAATTGAAATTGGAAACCTTTCCTCCTTGAATGTGATAAATTAACACATCATAGATGGTGTTTCTATTCCTAAAATAAAAGGACGAGAAAGGAGAGATGATGATGAATTATTAAATTACAATAACAATGTTATATTACATTTTTACTCTATTTATCACACCATTTATATGTGTAGAAGAGAGCAGCAAAAAGAATTCAGTGAAACATGAAAAGAAATTGAATGAAAATGTATGAGGGTTTTACATCTTGATTCATTCCAATTGATTACCTCCTTATGGATTAGTTTTTTGAATTTGGTGAAAAAATATCATGGATGTGGGATAGATTCTTACAGATATATTTGGGAAGAACATGGATAAATATGATCTATTTAGAGGTGGGAGGAGAAGAGGTGGTGAGGGGTGATTTTTATAGTGGTGTATAAAGGAGTTTTCTTAGTAATTAATTCATTAGTTTATTATATATGACAGGACAAGAAATAGTGGAGATTCATAGAATAAAAAATAGAAATAATTTAATTTTACATATATAAAATTTCCATTTACATCATCTATATCTCTTTCTTGATGCATAAATTCATTTATTTCACAAATTTTGTAAATTATCGAATTTCAATTTTCACCAAAAATACACGTGTTTCAGAAAAATCCCAAAAAATCACCATAACATTTTTTTTATGACTATAATCCAATAATGAGCTCCATTTCCTGAAAATATTTTTTCTGTATACAAAAATTTAATTTCAGAATAATCAATTTATTTAATCAAAAAAATCAAACATTAAAATTTTGAATGATTTTATATCACATTGAAAAATTATCTAGGGTATCATAAAATTATCTTATAATCATAAGACCTGAAGATAATATCACATGTATTCATTATATGAAAATATGTTTTTTCAAATTATTATATAAATAATTAAATTTTAATTAAATATTTATGACCTCCCTAAAATACGAACACTAACATATTTTCAATTATAAGATGGATAGATTTTAATTCTAATATCCATGGTAAGGTTAATATTTACTTTTGTTATTTACTATTCATAAAAATCATATTACTATTCCCAAGGGAGGAATTATGATTCAGAAGTGCAAGTTACTATTCACCAAAAATTATTTTTGTCTTTTCAGACTCCAAACATCTAACTAATTTTAATTTTGTATTTCATATTTTTAAAATTCAAATCATAGAGGTGGAAAAGTTATATCTAATGGTCACATTGTATTTATAAGTTTATTAAAGCATGATGTGGCATAGTTCTTTGATTAAATTTTATTATACTATAAGAATATATTATATGAAATCTATTTCTATTGATTATACATGGGGTTGTTACACTATTCCTCACTTATGAAATTTCTCCCTTAAATTTTAATTTTACATAATATTACTAAAACTGGTGTTGAACTTTTCCTTCATCACTTCCTATAGTTACCATGTTACCTCTTCATATTTTTGGTTTATCCATATAACTTTTACCAGGTGATTTATCTCTTACATAGAACCTTATCCCTAAAATCCAAGATCATCACTGGCTGCAATTCATATGGAAGACCATTCTCCAAATATACCAACTCTAAATACAGTACATGTGAAAGATCTGGTAAATAATTCATTAAGAGTGATACATGTAGGACATAGTGTACATTAGATATGGTAGGTGAAAGTACTACCCGATAGGCCACAACTTCGAAACGATCAGGAATAGAGAAGAGGCTGATTTACCTGGGTCGTAGCTTTCCTTTTGTCCAACATCTCATGTCCTCAGTCCACGGAGATATGTAGAGGAATTCCATGAAACAAATATTTTTGTCAAGGTATCATCGATGATTTTCTACATATATCATTTTTCAATTTGGCATTCCTTGATGGTATTCTGAATTCATTTAACCTTTTACAACAATTCTATGATGATTTCATGTCTTATCATCTTACACAAACTAACTTCATCCCAAAATGATGGTGTTCTTAACCTTTTCCCATAAATATCTCTATATAGTTCCATTCAGATACTATAGTGGAAATTGTTATTGTAAGAGAATTCGACTAGTGGAGGGTGTTGTTTTCATCCCCTTTGAAGTATATATAACAGACTCTCAATATGTCTTCTAGTTTATGAATATTTAGCACATATTGGACATCAGTTTGAGGGTGATAGGTCCTACTAAAGTCCATTTCAGTTATTAGGGAATGATCAAGACTTTTCATTAACATTAAAGTGAATCTAGGATCTCTACATAATAAAACATATAGTGGTACTCCATGAATCCATACCACCTCCTAGATATATATATGTGATAGTGGATCTAATAAGAAGTACTCACTAATTTAGATAAAGTTAACAATCTTTGTAAGTCAATTCACAATATCCTATATAGAATTGTTTCCTCTAGATGTCCTTGTTTGTTTGAGGAAAAAATCCATGGTCATGTTCTCCCGCTACCATGATGGTATGGGTAATGGTTTCATCATCACCTTATAATTTTTTCGTTGAAAACATCAGTTGATAAGATACTAGAACCAAGATGTATACTGCGAAATAACATTCTTTATATTTTCCCATAAAAAATTTGCCTGTAGATCTTGATATAACTTTGTGCTCTATGGTTAAATAGATAAGGATGAACCATGTTTGTCATTTGTAACCTCATTCTTCATCAATGAATCATATGGTACACAAAATCATTAATTAAATCTTATGAATCCATTCTAATTAATCATGAACTCGGTTTTTCCCATTTATAATAGCTTCATACATTTTCTAAATTTCCATATCATTTCTTTTAGAATCATTTATATTTTCCATGAGGTATGGTTTACAAATCATTTGATAATTTGTTTATGATTCACCACCTTAATGATTCCCATTTCTATCCCTTATAATTCTAAAATTAATGGAGCCTTTTCAATTCACATCATTGATATTGATGTAGGAACCTTTATAATTAGAGAATACGCCACCTTATTTTCCTTATCAGTATGGTAGTAGATTGAGAAGTCGCAATCCATGATTCACTCTAACCCTATCCGTTGGATAAAATTATTCTCACTATGTCAATATATATATGAGACTCATTAGAGAAATAGATTACTAAAAATTCTCCCTAAAGAGATAATGCATCATGATTTTCAACACAATGATCACAGCCTCCAAATAAAGATCATCTCTAGGTTAGTTTTTCTCTTGGATTTTTAGTATCCTTGATGTGTTAACAATCACATTATCAATTTTCAATAGACCACAACCTAAACCCTTCATTGAGTCATCAATGTACACAATAGAGGGTTCTCCACATATCGAGAGTGATATTATTGAAGAAGTGATAAGACTATTTTTGAGCTCCTTAATGATTAATAATAACTAGATAATCCCAAAAAGAAATAAATATTCCTTAAAATGTTTTCTTTGAATACTCTTTGAGTTTCATTATCTTGAAAGTGCCAAAATATATTATTTTTTTATGGATAATGTAACAACCCAAGATTTTATGAAAAATATTCTTTTTAATTTCACTAATGTCTTGTGTTGTACGCAACACAAAAAGGAGCTTGCAACGCATCCTTGACTTTCCTTGCATTACACGCAATCACGACCTTCCTCGATAGCGTGTGTAGTACGCAATACTGAGTTTCACGAAACAACGATATGCTATTAAAATATTATGAATAGTAATAACCACTTTTTAAATTTTAGAAATTTTAGCTCTCAAAATGGACTTCATTTATGGATTCGGAGTATCGAATTTAGCCTAAGGTGAAATTTTGGTACTTTTCGGATAACTTTCATATTCTGATGAATAGTGAAAATTACTAAATTATAATTAAAAAAATCTTTTTTAATCGAAATAATTAATAGTGATAAATTATTAATTTGAATGGTTTTAAAGTATATTTAGAATATATTTTTACAATTTAATAAAAATTTTGTCATTGAATGTAATTTCACATTTAAACCAGACATAATCAAGTGTCAATCTTTTGATAGATATTGTTTCTTAAAAACACGCTATTTGTTTTAACAGCGGGATTTAATTATAAAATTAATTAATGCAACTTCTATGTTATGAATTTGGTAAAATAGACTTCGTTTTTGAATTCGGAATATGAAATATAGCTTAGGATGAAATTTTGGCATTGTTCTGAAAAACATCAATTTTTGATGAATAGTGAAACTACTAAGTGGTAGTTAAAAAACTGAATTATTCATAAAACTTAATTATACCGCTTCTGTGAATGGAATTTCAAAAATCCGAGAGACACGGTTGATGTCAGTAAGTAAAATGTGGTTCAATGTGATGAAAATAATTTTTGGTGAACAGTAGCTTTTTACTCTTTTTTACCACGGTTAATAGTAAATAGGGTAACTAAGGGTAAATATGATATTACTATTACCCTAAAACATGTCCTAATTCTATTGGATAAGTGTAATTCGACCAAAAACAACCTTATGAATATAATATGACCATTTAGGTCCACATGGATTAGATTATGACATTTAATATTATTTTATTTAATGAATAGTTAAAATAGTTAAAATCAAAGTTTAATAACTAAAACATTTTTAATATGGGGTTATACATACGATAAATTCGACTATAAATATTCATTAGAAAGATAAAAAGACTTCCTACATAATGATATTTAATTTATAATTTTTAGACTTTAAATAAATTAATTTATTTATTACAAAACAATGATGCAGTAATTACCCTTTTAAAGAAATATTAACATAATTGATGTTATAAATGCTCAAATGAATGTAATTTGAGACTTCTTATGAATTCCACTAATTTTATAGGTTACTATGATATATGATTGTTGATTTAAGAAACTTGGTTCGAACATATAATTCTGTTATGACTTTCACAAAAATAATATATCAAATAGTGTCAAAATTGAGACAAAATAGTTTTTAAATCAAATATTATATTATTAATTGTTATTTTATTCCTAAAAATCTAAGGTTCGGCCAAATGACTTAGATAATGATATATATATTAATAATAAAAAATTTGGGGTTCGTTTGGCATGTTATAGTAAGTGTATTAACCATATATTGAAAGAAAACAAAAAGACACGGTAAAGGTTAAATTATTCAACTTAGAGTTAAATCTAATTGATAAGGTTAAAATAATACCCTAAACTTGTCTAAATCCTATTGGATGATAGGATTTAGACCCATACCCACTTTAGCTTCGAAATAAGACCCTTTGGAACCATTATAAACCTATTTTGACTTTAATATAAAATAATATTTTGAGATATTCCTAAGGTGCCCCTCTCCTCCCTTATAAAAGGGCACCTCCTCCCTCTCTTACTCACACCAATTTGAGCACTCAAGCTCGGCCAACCCCTGCCATTTTCTCCTCTCCACTTCCCTAGCATAATCCTAGAGGTCCTGGTCTTCTTCAAAGACCATTCTTAGTTCCCTAAGTGGAGGATTCAAAGAGGCGTTCCAAAGAAGAGGTAATATCCATTACCGATCTTTTCAATTTCTTTCTTCTTCAACTTCTTCTTCTTTAGTTGTTTCATGATAAAGTAATAACATCAGTATTTCTTATATATTGATATGTTATTATAAATATGAAACAACTCTAATTAACCTTCTATCCATCCTACGGAAAAAGGAAATCACCGCGCGTGCGCACGTACGGAATATCGTCTCCACGCCGTGGTGTAATCTATTTTCCACCATCACCTTACAAGGATGGGTATAAAAGTGTAATGAGTAACTATATATGATTATTATACGTTGATATTGATACTTAAATATTATACATACACTTCAACACAATTCCACGACCATGGGAACGATATCATCGCTCGTGCGTATTTACGGACTACCGTCTCCACGACGCGATGAGATTCATTTTCAATGATTAGCCATTCATGAATGATTATAAAGTATATATTATAAGTACTAATGAAATATATGACCAAATAATGATACTGGAATTATTTATATTTATATGTATGTCATCTACTTAATTCCATTCAATTCAATAAGGAAACGAAAACAGCGTTCATGCGTACGTACGGACTACCGTCTCCATGAACGGTGTATTTCTTTCCATTTACTGATTTATTATATATGTATATTCTGAATATATATATATATATATATATATATATAAATCATGTTTTATATTCTGGAATTAAGTAATCATGATCTAAGTAATCATATGAATAATTACAAGTTAAAAACACGAACGACAAATGAGACGATTTTACCCAAAACGCTACATTAACATGAATTTACAAAAGGACGGGTAATATAAAGTCATACGTGGACCATATATGATATAATAACAATGAATATGATTATGGAATAAGTCAATAACATTATTTAAACCATTATACAGGAGCTTCGGACACATACAAAGCAAATCGGACCTAAGGTAAGGGAAATATCACAATCTCATTTTTATCCGAGATTGTTTATACTTTAGTATTTACTGGGGTGTATTTTATCATCGACATCCATATTTCCTCAATATGTAATATTATTTCCATCCACCTACAATTGTTTAAATCCAATTTTACCCTTCTGTGAGTTTTTAGTAAAAGATATGAAAGGAATCTTTTGTCGTTTTTCGTACGAGGTACTTTTTTGACTTTTCCGACAAAAGTACGAGAAGAATGTTTTTTTTAACTTATACGGAATGAATGGATTTTTAAAACATTTTTTTTCCAAGAATCTTCCTTTACAAGTTTTCAAGTTTATTTTTAATAAAATTCTTTTAGTTTAAAATTTTATGACATGTTAATAAAGGAAAATATTTTTGAAGTAAAAAAAGTATATTTTCCTCAAGAATGGAGTTCAAGTGTTTTATCAAACTTATTTTCCATCTAAGATAATAAAGGGTTCTGTTTTAATCCCTATTCTTACATTGATTTTATTATGCTGTGATGGAATTATTTTTATGAATTCCTTTATATTATATGAATTGTTTTATGATGTCATGATTTTTAAGATTCCCATTTTTTTTACATGGGTTATGCAATGATGTATGATTTATGATTTTGTGGCACACATAAGAATGGTATCATTATGAGATGGGTTGGACCTATATCTCCCTCCAATGCATTGGGTAAAGATTTTATATCTCACGAGATAGACATGGCTGGAATGGTAGGTTATACCGGTTCAGTGAAACAGGACTGAAACGAGGGTTACTCGATTCAGAAAGGGACTTTGCCCACTAAGATAGTCTTGGCAATGAGTCTTGACTAACAAGAAATGATTCTCTATTAATATGTGTGAATGCCACAAAGTTTCATGTTTTACGTTATGATTATTGTGATTACATTTCACTACCATGATTTATCCCATGTTATGAAATTATGCTCTCTTTTGCAGGTTATGATTTCCAAAATGTTATGTTCTTATGAATACGATGTGATTGATATTTCTTTTGTTTACCCTTACTGAGCATTTGAGCTCACCCTTTTATGTTTTCTTTTCCCCAGGATATAGAGAAAGGTTTTAGGTTAAAAAAAGGAAGATCTTTATGGGAGATGTTGAAGATCTTTCACCATGATTAGAAGATTTTATTCCGAGTTTCCAAAGACACTAAACTATTAAGATCCTTGTGTGTGTGATTTTGTTATGTACTAAGTATTCCGCAAAAGTAATGTAATGTCCATGTACGATAAGCTTCGGGTCTCTACAGTTGGAATCAGAGGAAAGGTTTAGTCAACCTTTGGAAACTAGGATGCGAAAACGTTAGTGAGATCCCGAGAGATATTTCTAAGGTATGTCTAGGGATGTCCCTAAGGATAAGTATACCTATAGGATATAATCCTCGAACTACGATAACGATCTTATAATTTAACCTAAGATGTGATATATTAAGGGTACTCCCCCTTTACTATGTTGTTTTCCCTAGCATTATTTTGCCTCTCACACTATTCTGTTTGGGTTTTAGAAAATGGCTGGAAACAATATGATTCACAATAATGGAGGATATGATGGACAATGGAATGATATTACTCATGAGCAACAAAATGAAATGGGATTTGGATGTCCAAACATCATTATTATGCCGAATCAGAAATCTCATAATATGATCAATAAAGTAAAATTTGGTAAGTTTCCTGACTCGACTAATAAGAGAAAGATGGAGTTCCATGATGATCATTGAGGAAAGAAAGTTCAATTTCCCCTATGTAAATCATGTGGGAAGAGGCATCAAGGAGAATGTTTCAAGGGAACTGGAAGATGCTTTGGGTGTGGAAAAGAAGGACACAAAGAAAGTAAGTGCAAAGGAAAAGGGTCGGTTAACACCATGGATGAGGATAATGGTATTGCTACGACATCAAAAATGGTTAAGTGTTTTAAATGTGGAATGTATGGGCATTATGAAAACAAATTCCCTAAGGGAAAGACTCATGAAGAGAATCAGTATGGTCATATGGGTAGTATTTATGTGGATGATGATGAAGAGACTACAAATGATATGTGAGATGAAAGAATTTTTGACGCGCGATCAATGGTTTAAGAATGTAGTGGAATGATTACATTTTTATCATGTGTAATTTTGTATAAGTAATATCATGCTACTATGGAATAAAGAGACATCTATGGATTGTTACACTGTTGTCTTTCCTTGTGTTTTGAAAGTGTATGATTAATGTTACCAGTATCCATGAAAGGTTATTCAGATATTTTTGGAATGTAGATGATATGCGCATAATGAAGGGATAAGGAGAAAATTAAATGTTTGATAGTATTCATGAGCTCATGATTGATATAAGGACTAAGTGATATAATGGTTTGAGTATATAGAATTTTAAGGATTTTGGTATGTGAAAAGTGTTAACTTTTAACTGCATTCAAGTTTTCACTATGGTTCAATGGGTATTCAAGAGAATACATTATTAAGGATTTTGAATGTTTGGAATGTGACCAACAAAACATATCTTATGATATATGGGGATCGACGATGGTGTTAAATCTCGGGTAATCGTTTTCACTATGTTATGAGAGTGGACTGCAGTATTATGGATAAGCCTAAAGATTGGACTTGATTATGTTGGAAATAAGTTAGTATTGTTTAAGGATAGAAGTTTTCTCGATATTATTGATGGGATGTTATAGTAATATAGTTTTAGAAAAAGGACAACCTGCAGGACGGGCGACAGCCCATCGCGTCGGACAAGGCTGTGGAAATCGAACCCACAACCAAAGTGCGACTGGACTTTATCGCCTACCACTGGCCTATAGGAAGTCCATGTTTAGTAGAAACTAGTCTTATTATATTAATCTATATGAAATATGATGTATAAGTCCATTTTAGGAACCATATATGATTAATCTCACTATAGATCGACTTATGTATATAATGTTTTTGCTAACCTTTTGTTTGAGACGGATGGAATGACCCGTCATTCTATCACACGATCTGCTAACACTTCACGAATAACAAATTAATCTTCATTTATTTAATAGATGAAGTGGAAATTGTTAAAGGCACGAACAACAGTGAGATTGTACCAAAATAAAGTAAGTATTTATTCTAATTCAAATTCTTTAACTTTAGGGAAACGATCTTGAAAACCAAAAATGTTGTCCTAGTGATCTTATATCTGATGAATCAGATGGTACCTTAGATCGTCACAAATTTATGGCTTTGTGATTGCTGGCTTTTCCATAGCCATGTTCTCTACCACTCTCTATCAGAACATGATGGTTAGATTTTTCTTCCATATCCATATTTTCAACTATGTGGATACCCAGTGATTAGTTTATTTGGTTAACCGTTATGTTTCATACTTTTGTTTTAAAATATTGGTTTTGCTTTTCCTTTTTACGATGTGGGTTTCTATTAAAGAAACTTTTGAATAGTAAACCATTTATAACCCCAACGAATTTCGAGGGAGAAATTCATTTTAAGGGGGGTATAATGTAACAACCCAATATTTTATGAAAAATATTCTTTTTAATTTCACTAATGTCTTGTGTTGTACGCAACACAAAAAGGAGCTTTCACAACACGCATCCTTGACTTGCCTTGCATTACACGCAATCACAACCTTCCTCGATAGCGTGTGTAGTACGCAATACTGAGTTTCACGAAACAACAATATGCTATTAAAATATTATGAATAGTAATAACCACTTTTTAAATTTTAGAAATTTTAGCTCTCAAAATGGAGTTCATTTATGGATTCGGAGTATCGAATTTAGCCTAAGGTGAAATTTTGGTACTTTTCAGATAACTTTCATATTCTGATGAATAGTGAAAATTACTAAATTATAATTAAAAACAACTTTTTTAATCGAAATAATTAATAGTAATAAATTATTAATTTGAGTGGTTTTAAAGTACATTTAGAATATATTTTTACAATTTAATACAAATTTTTTCATTGAATGTAATTTCACATTTAAACCAGACATAATCAAGTGTCAATCTTTTGATAGATATTGTTTCTTAAAAACACCCTATTTGTTTTAACAGCGGGATTTAATTATAAAATTAATTAATGCAACTTCTATGTTATGAATTTGGTAAAACAGACTTCATTTTTTAATTCGGAATATGAAATATAGCTTAGGATGAAATTTTGGCGTTGTTCTGAAAAACATCAATTTTTAATGAATAGTGAAACTACTAAGTGGTAGTTAAAAAACTGAATTTTTCATAAAACTTAATTTTACCGCTTCTGTGAATGGAATTTCAAAAATCCGAGAAACACGGTTGATGTCAGTAAGTAAAATTTTGTTCAATGAGATGAAAATAATTTTTGTTGAATAGTAACTTTTTACTTTTTTTTACCACGGTTAATAGTAAATAGGGTAACTAAGGGTAAATATGATATTACTATTACCCTAAAACATGTCCTAATTCTATTGGATAAGTGTAATTCGACCAAAAACAACCATATGAATATAATATGACCATTTAGGTTCACTTGGATTAGATTATGACAATTAATATTATTTTATTTAATGAATAGTTAAAATAGTTAAAATCAATGTTTAATAACTAAAACATTTTCAATATGGGGTTATAAATAAGATAAATTCGACTATAAATACTCATTAGAAACATAAAAATATTTCCTACATAATGATATTTTATTTTTAATTTTTAGACTTTAAATAAATTAATTTATTTATGACACAACAATGATGCAGTAATTACCCTTTTAAGGAAATATTAACATAATTGATATTATAAATGCTCAAATGAATGTAATTTGAGACTTTTTATGAATTCCACTAATTTTCTAGTTTACTATGATATATTAGTGTTGATTTAAGCAACATTGTTCTAACATATAATTATGTTATGACTTTCACAAAAATCATATATCAAATAGTGTCAAAATTGAGACAAAATAGTTTTTAAATCAAATATTATATTATTAATTGTTATTTTATTCCTAAAAATAGAAGGTTCGGCCAAATGACTTAGATAAGGATATATATATTAATAATAAAAAATTGGGGGTTCGTTTGGCATGTTATAGTAAGTGTATTAACCATATAGTGAAAGAAAACAAAAAGACACGGTAAAAGTTAAATTATTTAACTTAGAGTTAAATCTAATTGATAAGGTTAAAATAATACCCTAAACATGTCTAAATCCTATTGGATGATATGATTGCGACCCATACCCACTTTAGCTTCTAAATAAGACCCTTTGGAACCATTATAAACCGATTTTGACTTTAATATAAAATAATATTTTGAGATATTCCTAAGGTGCATCTCTCCTCCCTTATAAAAGGGCACCTCCTCCCTCTCTTCCTCACACCAATTTGAGCACTCAAGCTCGGCCAACCCCAGCCATTTTCTCCTCTCAACTTCCCTAGAATAATCCTAGAGGTCCTGGTCTTCTTCAAAGACCATTCTTAGTTCCCAAGTGGAGGATTCAAAGAGGCGTTCCAAAGAAGAGGTAATATCCATTACCGATCTTTTCAATTTCTTTCTTCTTCAACTTCATATTCTTTAGTTGTTTCATGATAAAGTAATAACATCAGTATTTCTTATATACTGATATGTTATTATAAATATGAAACAACTCTAATTAACCTTCTATCCATCCTACGGAAAAAGGAAATCACCATGCGTGCGTACGTACGGAATACCGTCTCCACGCCGTGGTGTAATCTATTTTCCACCATCAACTTACAAGGATGGGTATAAAAGTGTAATGAGTAACTATATATTATTATTATAAAGTGATATTGATACTTAAATAGTATACATACACTTCAACATAATTCCACGACCATGGGAACGATATCATCGCTCGCGCGTACGTACGGACTACCGTCTCCACGACGCGATGAGATTCATTCTCAATGATTAGCCATTCATGAATGATTATAAAGTATATATAATAAGTAATAATGAAATATATGACCTAATAATGATACTGGAATTATTTATATTTATATGTATTTCATCTACTTAATTCCATTCAATTCAATAAGGAAACGAAAACAGCGTTCATGCGTACGTACAGACTACCGTCTCCATGAACGGTGTATTTCTTTCCATTTACTGATTTATTATATATGTATATTCTGAATATATATATATATATATATATATATCATTTTTTATATTCTGTAATTATGTAATCATGATCTAAGTAATCATATGAATAATTACAAGTTAAAAACACGAACGACAAATGAGACTATTTACCCAAAACGCTACTTTAACATGAATTTACAAAAGGACGTGTAATATAAAGTCATAAGTGGACCATATATGATATAATAACAATGAATATGATTATGGAATAAGTCAATAACATTATTTAAACCATTATACAGGAGCTTCGGACACATACAAAGCAAATTGGACCTAAGGTAAGGGAAATATCACAATATCATTTTTATCCGAGATTGTTTATACTTTAGTATTTACTGGGGTGTATTTTATCATCCACATCCATATTTCCTCAATATGTAATATTATTTCCATCCACCTACAATTTGTTTAACCCAATTTTACCCTTTGGTGAGTTTTTAGTTAAAGATATGAAAGGAATCTTTTGTAATTTTTCGTATGAGGTACTTTTTTGACTTTTCCGACAAAAGTATGAGAAGAATGTTTTTTTAACTTATACAGCATGAATGGATTTTTAAAAAAAAATTTTTCCAAGAAGCTTCCTTTACAAGTATTCAAGATTATTTTTAATAAAATTCTTTTAGTTTAAAATTTTATGACATGTTAAGAATGGAAAATATTTTTGAAGTAAAAAAGGATATTTTCCTCAAGAATGGAGTTCAAGTGTTTTATCAAAATTATTTTCCATCTAAGATAATAAAGGGTTCTGTTTTAATCCCTATTATTTCATTGATTTGATTATACTGTGATGGAATTATTTTTATGAATTCCTTTATATTATATGAATTGTTTTATGAGGTCATGATGTTAAAGATTCCCATTTTTATTACATGGGTTATGCAATGATGTATGATTTATGATTTCGTGGCACACATAAGAATGGTATCATTATGAGATGGGTGGGACCTATATCTCCCTCCAATGCATTGGGAAAAGATTTTATATCTCATGAGATAGACATGGTTGGAATGGTAGGTTATACCGGTTCAGTGAAATAGGACTGAAACGAGGGTTACTCGATTCAGAAAGGGACTTTGTCCACTAAGATAGTCTTGGAAATGAGTCTTGACTAACAAGAAATGATTCTCTATGAATATGTGTGAATGCCACAAAGTTTTATGTTTTTTGTTATGATTATTGTGATTACATTTCACTACCATGATTTATCCCATGTTATGAAATTATTCTCTTTTTTGCAGGTTATGATTTCCAAAATGTTATGTTCTTATGAATACGATGTGATTGATATTTCTTTTTTTTACCCTTACTGAGCATTTGAGCTCACCCTTTTATGTTTTCTTTTCCCCAGGATATAAAGAAAGGTTTTAGGTAAAAAAAGGAAGATCTTTATGGGATATGTTGAAGATCTTTCACCGCGATTAGAAGATTTTATTCCGAGTTTCCAAAGACACTAAACTATTACGATCCTTGTGTGTGTGTGTTTTTGTTATGTACTAAGTATTCCGCAAAAGTAATGTAATGTCCATGTACGATAAGCTTCGGGTCTCTACAGATAACATGTCCCAAGAATGATACTTCTTTTTTCTAGAACTCACATTTATTATACAATGCGTAATGTTTCTCCCTTCATAAACTCATCAACATAGTATTCAAATTATCATCATGTACCTCATTTCTCACAGAGTATATAACAATATAATTAATCAAACTACCACAAATATTTAGGTAACATCTAAAAACATTATTAATTAAATCCATCGTGATTTATACAACACTAATAATTTTTAAGGGACTCACTATGAATACAGATTGTCCATACCTTGTTCAAAAGAATTTTCTGGGAATATCTTCTTTCCTCACCATCAATTGGTGATATCCCAACTGAAGGTCCACAATAAAGAAATAAATGTTCACACAATTATGATCGAAAATTTTATATTTACATGGTAAGGGAGAAGTTATACTTATCATGATTTTATTAATCTCATGAGAATCAATGAAAAGGAGAATTGAACCATACTTATTTAAAAAAAAGCGTACTGGTGAACCACATGGTGAATCAATCAGGCTTATAAAAATTCTATCTATATTCTATTATAACTTCTTATGTTTCTCTTCTTGTCCTATGGTGACCATAAAATGAGGTATATATGATATAAGAAGATATCAAAGAATATGTCTTTTGGAGAAATCATCCTCTCTGTCTAGTTGATAACCAATAAACTCTTCAGATAACACATCAGTTTAATAACTCATAATTGAAATATCTTCAAAAATTAGAATATCCTTTGGATCAATATTTTGGCCATGACATACCTACTCAAAATGAACCAGTATCCACAATTGAGATTATTATTTTGATGGAGATTAATCTTACTATTTATAATTTTACATGACTAGAGGATACTCTGAGATGTAAAGAGTGACCTCCATTTCCTAAATGTTAATGTTGTCTTGGTGTAAAGGTAGACAACCCAATCCCAAAATAACATATAATGCCACTAGAGGATATATGAAAATATTTCTAGGGTGGTCCGTTCCACAAACATTTACTAATGAGGATTTATAGACCTTGTATGCAATAATTTCGACATTCACTATCTTTATAGATAACACTAACTCTAAATATTATGGAGGTGTTTGAATAGTTTATATAAACATTCAATATATTAATAAATTAATAAAACTATAATGAAAAATTTCATCCACTATTCTCGAATGAATAGATTGTTTACATGTCACCACATCATCGTCCGACTCCACCTCTACATTTGTGGAAGAATAAGCCCTTAAATGATTTCTTGAAGGTTATTGTTGATTGAATCGAACAACCATTGTAATAGAGAAAATTTTACTATAATTCCTATGTTCCTTGAAATTGAAACATAGTACTAGAGGTAATTTTTGATTTGAACCTCTTTTATTCTTCCACGTTAAGGGAATTTGTTATATACCAATGGAAGTTCATAGAGAGAAGTCCCATTCTTCCAGATTTTAAGCAATTCCCAGTTCCCTTTAGACCATTCCCACGATTTTTCATCCCATAATGTTTACACATGGGATGCAATATAATCTGTCTGTCATGGTGTTTATTTGAAAAACCACCCATATTAGATGCCATTTTTATCACTAGGACTATGAGACCATTGAGATTCTTCGATCTCTATTTCAACCATGAGGGCATAATATACAAGCATATCATAACTCTCGATGTCATGAATCAATAATTATTTTTGTAGGATTGTCATTACTCCTATAAGGAATATATATAACATTCTTTCAGGGATCACAAAAAAAACCAAATGGATGTCTTGTAGTCATTTAACGTTATTTTCATACACTCGGATAGAATCATCATCATTTTTTATAAGTCCGAGTAAATATCATTCCATCTTGATTTGGATGATTTGGGGATAATATTTATTTGAGAACATTTTCGTTAATTCCTCCCAATATATGGAATCAATTTATTTTGGGGAAATCATATTCTGGATTAGTGTCCACCACTAATCAACTTCCCTATAAAAATGATAGACTCCCAATAGGAATATATCTTCTACTGAGCATTGGAGGACATATAAGGTAATTTCAATTGAGTTATTTCACTATTACTTGAGGAGGGGATTAGAAGATACATTAATCATGGTGGGCCATTTTCAAATGAACAATTGGATGACAACAATATATTTCATTTGAGGAGGATGTTATTCCACATGATTCAAGTTATTATTCCTAACTTCATATAGATGAGCAAGTACAGTTCTGAGGTTTTTAGTATCCATTCCCATCATATTTGAAAAATAATTTTCTAAATATTCCCATTCCATATCACATTTATTATTATCCTTCTTTATTCAATTTCTCATAACTATATTATAAATAACTGTTCAGTTAGGGGGCTTGACGTTTTAGCTAATAATCATAAAAGTCAACGTTGAACATAAAACAATAAACTTGTAAATAAAATTTGTATCTAAATTTGAGATTGTCGAGGATTAAATATATGTTATAATTGATTTGTTTCATAACATATATTATTTTGGGATCTTTTTTTTTGTTCCATTAATAATCATTCATAATGGGATGAATAATTTACCAATGCATATCCCCCATGAATTTGAGACCTAGAGCGAAATAAGGCGATTTTTGGTGTACTAGGCTACCCCAAGTCAGGCCCAGAACACTATGTTCGAGTTGTTACTCCTAGGTACTTCTATTCCAAAACCAACTCAATGTGTAGTATCCATATATGGATGTATTTTCTTGATAAACCTCTTACTATATAATTTCCAAGATTTATGTATTTTTATTGTACTTTTTATTATACCTATGGTTATTATTAATGTAATCTACTCCTAGTCTCCAAAAAAACTAGACCATAATTTGATATCAACTATAGACACCCTATCATTTTTCAATACCAATAAATTAATTTATGATTAATTAAACATCAAACTAAAATCCAATGGATCGTAATGTATAATATCACTGAAAGAATATGTACATAAGTAAGAATCATAAATGAATCATTTCTTTAATCACCATATTTTTGATCGAAACTTCCATTATGCACATATATCTTCATAGGAAAACATGGGGATAACATGAACTAAGGGATCATCTAAGACAACAAGTATGTGAATAACCATAAGAATAAAGCACTAGCTCATGGGTTAGAAGACATGACATAATGGTATGAAAAGAAATGGAACAAGATTTATCATATAGAAACATAACACACAATTAAAGGGATCATTAAAAATTTAATCAATTTAATTTATAAGAAGCCTAAAATGTTACTGCAACATTGTAACACTACATGATTATATGGTACATTTATCTTTGAAAAATAAAATAGCTTGTGTTGTACTCAACTTCAAGTTTTAGCACACCATGACCAATCAAACAAGATGTTATGAATAGTAATACCCACATATTGAAATGTTATAAATTTTATTTTACAAAACGGACTTCAGTTTTTTTGGATTCAGATTATCAATACTAGCTAAGGGTGATGTTTTTGTATTTTTCGAAAACTATTAATTTTTGAAAAATAGTTAAAAACAATACGTTTTTATTTAGAAATTAATTTTTATTTAAATAAATATTTATATTATTTAAATTTATTTATAGTCAAAATATATACATAATATCTATATATTTTCAATGTAATTTATTTGAGTCATTTTATAATAAAATTAGAAATATAAAATTTTATTGAACATTTTAATGTCTTTTACCAACCTTCTAGGCACATTTTCAAATCTATATAAAATATATTTTTACTGCTTCTGTGAACTGAATATGTAAAATCCGAGAGACATGGTTGACATCAGTAAGTAAAATGAGGTTCAATAAGATTAAATAATTTTTTTGAATAGTATCTTTTGAATTTTTTTTCCACGATTACAAGTAAATAAGGTAATTAAATGTTACAATGATATTATAATTACCGTAACACATGTACTAATTCTATTGGATAAGTGTTTTTCGACCAAAATAAACCTTATTAAAGAAATATGTTCCTTTTGATTCACTTGGATTGGAATGGGACATTTATTATTATATTATTTAAAAAAGAGTTACTTGTGTTAAATTCTAAGTGTAATAAATAATCAATTGATATTATAGGGTTAGAAATAATATAAATTCTACTAATAATATTCATTATAAAGATAAATATATTTCATAAATAATGGTATTTTTTTATAATTATTAGACATTATATAATTAAAATTATTTATGACACAATGATGATGTTATATTTACCATATTATTGACAGATTAAAATAATAGATATTATAAATATTAATTTAATTATAAATTTGGACATTTTATGAATTTCGCTAATTTTATAGGTTAATATGATGTTTTATTGTTGATTAAATAAATTTTAATCAAAGTGGTCAAGTTTTTAGGAATTTCAAAAAAAACCAATAATAAATAGTGTAAACATTGACATAAACGAGTTCTTAAAACAAATACTATATTATTAATTGATATAAGATTCCTAAAAATCTAATTATTGGTTAAAGGGCATAGATATTGTTAGATACATCAGTAATGAACCACTTTGAGTTAATTTGAATTTTAATTGTATATTTATTAACCATGTATTATAATAATATAGGAATACATGGAAAAATTTAAACTATTAAACAAAGTGTTTAATCTAAAAGATAAGGGTAATGTAATGACATAAACCTATCAAAAACCAATTGGTGGAGATATTATCGACCCATCCCCACCTTATCATCGAAATAAATTCTTTTGGGGCCATTATTAACTTAATATTATTTTATATTAAAATAATATTTCTATATTTTCTTAAAGTGACCCTCACCTCTCTTATAAAAGAGTACTTCTCCTTCTCTCAAAATCACACCTCCAATGCTATTTTTCATAGCTAACCCCAGCTCAAATATCCTAAAAACTAACCTCACGTCATTTTATATGCCTTACTATGGTCATTATTCAATCTAATGAGACCTTTTTATAAAATCAAATGGAAGTAACTAAAGTAGAGGTAATAATTGCATCACCTCTTTCAAAGTTATTTTCTTCTCCCACTTCCACATTGTTTGTTATTCCCATAAAAATATAAAAACTCCAGTACCTTATTCTTACTATGATTTTATTTTAAATATATTACAACTGTATTCATTATTCTATCTATCCTATGAATGATTAAGTCACCATACGTGCGTACGTATGGCTAACCATCTCCACATTGTAGTGTAGTTTGTTATTTAACAATTCATTATATGAATGGTTATAATAATGAGTATAATTGTTGGAAATTAGAAATAAAAAATGTCAATGATTCTGTATGAATGATATACCATCCAATTAGATATGATTTAACTATCAATATATTGGTATATTTTCTCATTTATATGTACATATTTCCATCTCAGTGAATGCGATAAATTAATTCCCCAACGTAATCATTAATGAATAATTTAATATTATGTTTAAAATTTCTTTATAAAAATGTACAATAATTCTACATATTAATCACATACATACTATCCATAATGAACATGACTTAAGTAACAAAACATATAAAGGAAAACGAATCAATTAACACCTGAAACAATGATACTATTGAAATACAATTAATAAATATATATTAGATGATCGTATATGATATCCCATTTATATATTTGGCCCTTATATGATCTAATATCCATGATTTAACTTTTATATAGGTAGTTAAAATACCATTAATAATGTAAATAACATGGTAAATGTTAATTATACAATCTCTTATGCATTTGAGGTGGTTTATACATGAGTATCTACTAGGATCTCTTTATCATCAACAACTATGTCTCCTAAAAATGTATTTCAAATCATTTTTAATATTTCATAGACTATGGGTTTATTTAATTTATACCCTTTTATTACTTTTTATTAATTATTAATAGAGAAGTATTTCCATCATGTTCTAAACCAGGTCCTTTAAGACCTTCTGAACAAGATTAAGGAAGGAATGTTTTTCTAACATATAAGGAATGTGCGAGTATTTTCCGACATTATAACACCTTTGAAACTTCCCTTACAATATTATAAGAAAATTATTATAATAAATGTTTTCTTTTATAGTTATGTGGATTATACATGATTTCCATATTGAAAGTGATATATCTCTAAAATCTTTATTATTTCATATATGTCAACATCCTTTGATAAATTTTACTCTTGTTTGAAGATGTTTATTATTATACAATATTCCATATTGTAATGAATTTTTTTTAATATGATTGTATGTAGATTTAATATTTGAATACCATTCATGTTTTATGCTTAAAGTATTAACATTTGATATGCTAGTTTTAATATGAATGTTTATATTATGATTTAGCCTTTTTAGACGTGGATTGCATTGGACTTAGTAAGTGATGGGTAGAGCCTACTATAGCTCTTCGATGCATCGATAAGTCTCATTAGACAATCTAGTGTCTTGGAAGATGGTCTTGAGAAAATATTACTTGTAGTCTTGGCACGAGGTATTCACTATGTGATTATGATGTCGGGCATTATGCATTCAATCATTATGAAATTTTCTATTGATCTTACATGTGATTGTTCGACTAGTAGAATAACTATGTGAATAATTAAATTGAGTTATTTGACTTATCATTGACATATTATGATAGTGTTTATGAATAAATTTCTTTTGTGTTAGTCTTATACATTTTCTTAAATTTTTATGCTTGTTTATGAATTTTTTGCTACATCGTTATCCTTACTGGGCCTGTGCTCATCCATCTCTACGTTTTATTTTTTCCCTGGATGCAAAGATGTATATTATGACTAACCTATAAGGACATTCTATGGGAGGTAAAAGTTTTCAAAGGAGAAATAAATTTGTTGTTTTTAATTTCATAATGTATTGTAAAACATATGATTGAATATTGTACATCTAAGGCTTCTAAATTAATCAGTCTTTCAGGATTTGATCCCTGGTGATCAAGCCAATATTATGCATAATGCACAAACTCTATGTAAATAGGGTTGGGGATCTATAGTTGGTATTAGAAGATGAATAGTTCAAACCTTTGATGTTATATTTAGAAAAACATTGATTAGGGAGCATTGCCCAATGATTGGTTTGGAGGGTTAGAATAAAATAACGTCCTAGAATTTTGGTAATATATAGATTTTTTGAAATTTCCATGAAATACATCAATATCTGGATAAGAGAATGTAGAGGTAGCTCTTGAATAGTTTTACCAAGGACTGAAAACTCCGACATGGAGTTTCAGGCATGACCTGGCGTATCATGGTACATGACAACGATCCTTGCTGTAATATTGGTTACGACACTCCAAGGGGATATGATTAGGATAATTCCCATTTTTTTAAAACCCAATATAATGTATTTATGAGTAATTACTACCTGAAAGAAAACATATTGTCGGATTATGAATTATATGCCTAACTTTTGCAAATTATGTTAGGTTTTTTACTAGTTTGGAATTATGTAATGTGATTCATAAACTAATCTAGTGTATGTCATTATTTATAAATGGAACCAAGTAGAAGGAATGTAAACCATATAAATTCATATAATATATGTAGTAATTTCCTTCGTACTAAATATAATTATAGTGGAGCTGGTGATGCCACAAATGCTGAACAACTTATAACCATATTGGAACAAATCACTCAAGTTATCAATAATAGCCTTACCCGTTTTGAGTACCCTGATCCACAACGCAGAGGATCAATGTTTGATATCCTCATGAGGCAATAACAACCAACATTCATTTGGTCTAAAAAACCATCTAAATCTCAGAAACATGTAATTTTCTTAGGGAAAATATTTCATGCTTTGCAGAGTAGTGAATGGGAAAACGTTTTCATGGTAGTTTATCACCTAATTGGATTTTCATATAAATCGTGGTCATTAATTCAAAACACAAATGAGGATGAAGAAGCATAAAATATAGAATGAGGGAGTTTAAAAATGTTTTCTTAGAAAAATAATTTCCATGTGACCATTGAGAAGATATATAATGTCAATTTCAAAGTCTGAGTCAAAAGGAGGATGAGAATGTCGCAAATTATGAGGCTATCATTAAAATGTTTTCAAGGCATGCATCAGATTATATTATTAACCCATGTGGTAATATTGATCAATTCTTTGATGGGTTAAAAACATTTCTTAATTAAGAATTAGTCTCACAATCCTTCTCATTCTACAATGATATTGTCTCATGTTCTATCAACATAGAAAATGAGTTATTTTAGTCTTATGACATTAAAGTAATGAAATAGAAGAGGAGATCAGCTGAACGCTTTAGAAATGGTAATAAGGGGACGAAGGAAAAAATATGAATTTCAATCCTACAGTGAATGTGTAAAGAAACACCATGGCACTTCTTAGAGGTTCTGAGCGCAGTGGATGTGTGGGTGGGACAACACCCACTATTGATTTTTTATTATGATCAATGATTATTCTAGGATCAATACAACGATGAATGCTAGTCTCCACAGAATATAATCAAATATTTAGATAAGGAAGAATTTGGCATGAAACCTTTTTACAGGATCTTGCATATCATGTTTATAATTAATTTAATTAATCTAATTAATTTAATAAAGATAAATAATACATGGATCATTGGTATTTTTCTTCGTCGAAGATATTGATCATCCAGAATGGCCCTTTTAGATTATACCTTTTTTCATATAATGATCCAAAATTGAATCCCTATAGATATGATCCACACATTCTCTGATTGCCTCCAATTGACACAGCTCATTCTCCATGTTCTAGCGTGGTGAATCTAGTGTCTTGTGTCAATCATTCATGATCACCTATTCTTCGGCCTTGAATAACGACTCTCGTTATTAAGAGGGGAGAGAAAAGGATTCGATTGAGAAACTGTTTGGCTCAATAATTTTCAATTCACCAAGCGTGTGGTGTAGTGTCTAGCACAATAAGCATACAATCCTATTTATATACATGGAATTTCAGTTAAAATATTTAATTTCATAGGTACGATTAAATACATTCATGAACATAGAGAAAACCAATGTATTTATTAATAATACCACTTAATTATTTATGGTGCACCAACTTGCAGATAACAGAATTATAAATAAAATTTCCCATCAAAAAATAATAGCATCATTATTTTAATCCTTTAAAACTTGTTATAAAATTAATTGTTGTATTGAAAATAATTATTTTATCACCGGACCAACCTTGTTCCATTCGAACTCCACTTCCATTTATTGAACAAATGAATAAATAAATAAATAATTTATTATTTAAAATAAATATTTTATTTAAAACTAGTAAATAAATATTTATTAAATATTCTATAAAATAAATAAATATATTTTTTATCTTTTTGAAATAATTTAAACGTGAATAAAATTATTCCATTGTCTTGAGAATAATATATATTTCATTAATTAAATTCAAATATAATTTAACCGAGACCAACAAAAATACATTGTTTGTATCCATCTAGGGTTTTTTCTCATTGGAACTAGTTGGGTTTTCTTAATGTCCAAGAGTATTGTCTAGAAACCGGTCAAGGAATCCAAGAGAAAGAACGTAAAGTCACAACAATGACATCCACATAAAAAATCACACTGTGTATTATATTCCCTTTGTCGCAATATCTCACCATGCATGTTTCATGACTATGTCATCAAATATTATTCTTGATACATCATTCATTGACTACCTAAATAATGTCGATGTTACCCCATGGCTAGGGAATTTCACGCGACAATTCTATTTCAATCAAATGGACAAGATAACAACTTCCACAAATGGAAGGGTGAAATCCTTCATCGACTTATCCATTAATAACATGCCACTCTTGACAAACCCAACATACCCTACTTCCCTCCAACGGTCTATGTGAAGGTTTTAATCAGTAAATAAATGTGTGTAAGTCATGAAGCGTATTAATGATAACCATAAACTATAAGCATCATTACACATGCTCTCAAATTGAAATATATTATGACACAAAAGCATGCAGAATTTTTACTAGCAGGTCTTTTCTCATAATCACTTATCATGGAGATTACCAAGTGCAAACATTATGAGAGGAAGTCTCATCTACTTACGATTACTATAACCTGATAGTATGCATGCTAGGTGTCCCATCTTAGTATGTCATCCAACAATGAAACTATATTTAAGAATACTGTTATAGCTTTTCATGATTCTCATCATAGCGGGGAATTTACATGACCTCATGAATGCAACAAATATTGTTGTACATTATTAAATCATAATCATCCAAAACAATGAAAAATATATAATAATACATTAAATATCAATGTAATCAATGTATAACCAGTCAGTTCTAGGACAAAAAACTTGTACAAAGAACAACATGGACTAGAGACAATGTCCTATGACTTTTAGTCTACTAGACATCACATGTTGATCATTTTTCTGCTGAGTTAAAGCTTTAGTCCTAGTGTCTACCACATTGTCTTCCATGGATATACTGCTCACTGCAACTTCAACTCACATAGAAATATCTTCAAAGAGATGATACTTCCAATGTATTTTCATCACCTACGGATGTGACCTTTTCTCTTTGGAATGAGCCACCACTACAGTATTATCACATTATCGTGTGATGGGATAATTACTACTAGGTATCACATCATGATCTTGGACAATGTTTCACATCATAATTACTTCATTATCAGCCTAAAAGTCTGTGATATGCTTTCACTCTGCTGTAGAATATGTGACCACACTCTTCTTTGAGCTCTTCCATCTCACTACACCTCCATTCAATGTGAAGATGTTTCCCGTTTGCAAATTCAGGCCATCTTGATCAGTTTGGAAATTACGATCTTCATATCCCTTGATGAAAAGATCCTCATCTCCTCCATAAATCATGATCATATCTTTAATATGCCTCAAATACTTTAGGATAGTGCTGACTACAATCCAATGGTTGTCACCTAGGTCAGCTGCATATCTGCCTACCACACTCAATGCATAGACTAAATCTGGCCTGGTACATAACATGGAATACATTACTGTTCTAATCTCTAATGTGTATGGAGTCCGTGCCATTATATTTCTTTCCTCAATATTCTGAGGAAACATTTTCTTGGAATGATGAATTCCATTTGTCATTGGAAACAATCCCCTACTAGATTCTTCCATACTAAATCTCTATAGTATCTTATTAATGTGTGTACATTGACTTACACCCATAAATATGTTGGATTTATCACAATGTATCATGATCCCAATAATATACACTACACCGCCCAATTATTTTATAGAGATGCATTGATCCGTCCATTCCGTAACATAATGTAATACTGGTATCACATTTCCAATAAGTAATATGTCATCAACATATACTATTATGAAAATTATTTCACTTCCACTAAAATATTTTTAGGCATAAGGCCCACATTCATTCTTGATAAAACCAAATTATTTTATGGATTCATCAAAATTAATGTTACATTATTAGGATTTTCTTTAATCCATAAATGGATTTTTGAAATATGCATACCATATTAGAATAATTTGGAGTCAGAAAACCTTCCGGATGTGTCACGTAGACATATTCTTAATGTTTCCAATTAAGGAATGATATTTTGACATCAATTCACAAATATAATTGTCATGGTATACTGTAATGGAAAGTAGAATTCTGATGGATTTAAGCATTGCAACTGGTGAGAAGGTTTCATTGTAGTCAATTCCTTGACATGGATTAAAACCATTTGCAACCAGTCATTACTTATAGGTACTCACTTTCCCTTCCATGTCTAGTTTCTTCTTGAATACCCATTTGAAACCAATATAATTTACATAAACCTGAGGATCTACAAAAACCCAATATTGGGTTTAGTACATGGAATCAATTTCTGAATTCTTGGCTTCTTTCCACATGGAAACATATGTGCCACTTATTGCTTCATTATAGGTTAGACGGTCATTATTATCAAATAATAATGAGTCACCAGCCGTAGTAACAAGAAAATTTTACCATTACAGTTCTATATCCTCTCTTTTACTCCTACACAATTCCCATGTCTCTAAAATAGATTCTTCTTCCATGGGGAATTGTGGAATCTGTTCTTGTACCAATACTTGTATACCTTATTCCTCGACATCAACTAAGTCTCTCTCTCTCACAATCTCTGTTTGACATGTTCTCCCTCTCAAAGAATATGTAATGAATTGACACTATATCCTTTTTTCTAAGGGGATGTATAGGTAATATCCCCTTGTTTCATTGGGGTAGTCGATAAAGGTACACATGGTGCCTCGGGGTGCGAGTTTGTTACGTGAACATTCTTTAAAAAAAATGCTTTGCTACCACAAACATGTAAGTTTAATAACATGGATTTTCTTCCCATCAATAACTCATATGGAATACCATCTATATATTTAGTTGGTTCTTGGTTAAGTATGTGTGTTGTTGTTTGTAAAGAATATCCCCAAAAGGATAATGTAAGACTCGCATGACTCAACATTGATCTCACCATGTCTAAAAGGGTGTGGTTCCACCTTTTTCTCAAACCATTCCACTAGGGTGTGTTTGGAATAGTGAGTTGGGATAGGATACCAAACTCCCATAACTAATAAATGATTTCTTTATTAATATATTCTCCATCTTGGTCTTAGAAAAGTGTCTTCATCCTCTTAACAAAGAAGGTTCTCAACTTCATTTTTGTTTTCATTGAACTTATCAAAATAATTTGACATATACCTCAATAAGTAGATATATCCATATCTACTAAAATCATCAGTAATATTCATAAATTATGTGTACCCTACCCTTGTTTTAATGGGAAATGGTCTACAATCATCTATATGAACTAATTCAAGAGGTTATTTAGCCCTTTCATCTTTCCCAACAAATGGGGATTTGTTCATTTTTCCTTGTAAACATGCTTGACACATTCCATGTGGTTTTAGATCAAAAGAATCTAAATATACATCTTGATGTTACTTAAAAATGTGTTTCTCATTTACATGACCTTGCCGGTGAGGTCAATGTTTGTTGTGGTATGATTTATGTGAAGTATCATTGTCTATGATTTTCAATACCTAGATTGTGTAATCCTACACATAATGACCATTTTATAAATGTTCTCTACCAAAAAAATTCTATCATAATAAATGAAGCCACATTTATTTCCCAATGTGAAAAAAAATCCATCTATATATAGTCTAATATACAAATTATGCTTTTGGTTAGAGAAAGCACATAAAAAAACCATTTACACCCTGATCATACCAGTTGAAAACAAGAGGTGGTTGTCCCCAATAGCTACAATAACAATTCTTTCTATGTTGGATACTTGTAGATATACCTCTCCTCGATCAATCTTCTACAATCTACTTGGTTCTTGTATTTGGATACATATGTGAGAACCACAAGCTATATTGAATACCCAATTTTTAGAAACATATAGGTTTCATTCGATAACAAACTCACTTGATGATTCCCCTTTCTTATTAGGCTGGATTCTGTTCTTCCTCTAGTGGAACATCATTCCACATGCGAAACAAATGACCTGTAATTACCTTGCCTCAACTTTGATATTCCTTTTCATGGAAGGATGTGAATATGCATTGGGCATAATGCTCTTTTCCATCCCATTCCTCTTATTCACCATAAGGATATATGTATTTTAATTATTCATAACATTGTCAACATGGATAATGAGGGTAAGAATATCTGGTAGAGACATTTCAATGTTGTTCATATTGAAATTGGCAACAATTGTAGAGATGCTCTGAGGGAGTAATGTGAGAATGAGATCGGTGCCCAATTCATCATTGAGATTAAACCCTAGAAACTCCAAATGCTCAATGTAGCCAATGATCATGAATACATGAGGCCCACCTAGGGAACCATCTCTAAGATTACTCTTACAATGTGCCTTAGATATCCCAAACCATTCATGTCTTTCTCTCTCCTGGTAAAGACCACAGAGGTTCTTGAGCATGCTATAAGAATCCATGTTTCAATGAGACATTATGAGCTCACTAGACATTGATGATATCATCAAACATTGGACATCAACTATGTCATTCATATGATTCTCATAGACTAGGAAATCCTCATCACTCGCCTCTTTGGTAGGAGGATCAGGTAATGCTGACTCCAGCATGTAAGACTTCTATTCATAGTGAAGGATAACTCGAATGTGTCCAAACCATTCTTGAATATTACTATCAGTGAGGATATTGTCTTCAACCAAAATTAATCGTAGGGATAGTGTGGTTTTTGAGTTTTCCGTTTTTTTTTCTACAATTAAAATAGAATATCATTTGTACATTCTTGATTACATTTTATAAGAAACAATAAATTTTATTAAGTCTCCCAATATTTTATCATGTCCCAAAAACCCTCACAATTGAACTCAGAATGTCCAATTGCAATGATATTCTAGTGTCAAGGAACCATATTCCCTATAGCATAACCCCAACAAGGGTTGGTCAAGCTTTTATAAGGTATTTAGGTAGGAAGGTCTTTGTCATCTATGGGCTTGTAGCTCCATGATATGTTGAGTGGACTCCCCAATCCTGAAATCAAGAATTTTGATTTTCTAAACTCTTGCCATCAATATTACACCATGTCTATAAATCGATACACTTCTTGATGTAATATGGTTATGTGAACCCGAAAGATTTCATAAGGTCATCCTTTATAAAATTATGTGTCCCAACAATGGTTTTTCAAACTCAGGGTTTTATTGAGTTTTTCCCTTAATCAAGTAATGGAAGGCTTGTTCAAAAATAATATTTTATTTTGGGTATATTTATCTCTTATTTGTGAGCTAATTATTATTATTATCACACACTTTTTATTATTAAGTGAAACATACATATTTGATTAACCATGTCTTGATAATATTTACGAATAAGTCTAGTTTATTTTTGTTCCATCTTGCATGCTTGTTTAATTAATTAATTATGGGATTGTGGAAGCACATACATAATGAAAAAAAATTCCTCTAACAGAAATAATATAATATAACTGGAATAATCATGAGATTCTATAGTGGTTAGATTATATAGAAGTTGATAAACTATCCTTGGAAAAGGGAAAAACAGCTTGGACATTTTGGGTTCTTGTTTACAGATTCCACTTATCCACCACTGTATCTCCTGGGATTTGTTTCACATCGGCTCTATCTTGAACCAACTTCACTAGCATGGGAGATCCATCCATTACTTATTCCCGTTTTAACTTATATGTAGGTGAGGGATAAAATTTGGTTTTACATAATAAACCCTTAAGCACATAGGTCCAACACATTAATGAGGATAAGGCTCACATGCTCAAAAATTTAATTAAAAAAATTTAATTAAAAGATACCATCCACTTACAAAGGTCTTGGTCGAGCTCATGATCATCCACACAAGCAATGATATGTATACATAAATAAAACTAGAAAAAAAAATTCTTTTATCATTATTATTTTAAATAAATCGCACTAAAATTAATTAGTTATCATCTTTATTTAATAAATCATTTTATCTTAAACCTTTTTTTTCATTTCCTTGATATTCTCATCGATCATAATTTTAAACAAATAAATTCATTTAAAATTATTTTTTAACATAACTTGTTCCATAGAGGAAACCCAGTGAATTCCTATTCATAACTACCAAATGAGTAAAAATGAACATTACAAAAATGTTAAATTAAATATACATATATAAAACACCTATCACATGTTGTGCCTCAGCTTTATGGCCTCAAGATGTTACATATCTCAAGGGGTTGTATAATATAATAATAAATTTTAGTAAATCAACATAATTTGGATGAGTACACAATGTGTAGTTCAAGCAGCATGATGTGTACTATTTTTCACCATCTATTTGAAGTACATGCCCTAGGAAACATTGTTTGAGTGTAATTAAGATATTCTTGGAGTACAATGTGTGTGAAGTTGTCCACCTATCTTCTAATTCCTTATTACATAGTCTCCAGCTGGGCAAGCCCTGTATGTGTTACACGGTCCAACCCAACTCGAAGGGACTACACGTTGTGTCCATTAGGCCACATGGCGTGTAATCTAGAAACTACGTTCCAGCTATTCATTGTTAATACATAGATTCATTTAAGAATTATACAGACTCATACACATGTCTTGGTTTGGCGGACCAGTCTGATGCATTGAATCTTTAATACACTGTGCACACTGCCGAATACTTGTCGTGTGTTCTAGTTTTGTACGACCATGATGCTTTGGAATCTCTGAATGATTTCACCTATTTTATTTTAATCAAAATTAAATGAAAAGATACTTTTTGTAAGGTTATCATGAAATTAATGTGGAGGAATAGATCTCAAGATTCAGATTTTCAAAATGATTAACTCAAATTTAAATTTCTAAAATATTAAATGTGTATGTCATCAACGAAATATTTAAATAATTATAAACATTGATGTATCTACTCTGAATCAACTTGGTGGTTCTGGGTGCAGTATAATCGTGGTTAGGACGGAGCCAAATTATTCTTTTACCCTGATGAATGATTATTCTAGGATCAACATGACGATGAATTCTAGTATCCATGTAAAATAATAAAATATTTAGATAAAGAAGAAAGAGGTCCAAAACCTTCAGAGAGTGTCTTGCACATTATGTTTATAATTAATTTAATTAATTTCATAAAGAAGAATAATACCTGGATCTTTGGTATTTTTATTCATTGATGATGTTGATCATCTGGAATGACCCATCCCGATTATCTCGCTATGCTAGAAAGGATCCAAACTAGAATATCTTTTATGGAGATCCTCATGTGCAGCACGGCCTCAGATCGAAACCACACATTAATCGGGGTGCTTGCATGGTGAGTCAAGTGTTTGGTGTCCCTCATTTTTGATGACCTATTCTTCATCTTCGAAGATCATCTCTCATTCATGAGACGGTGTAGAAGAGGATTTGAGAGGGAAATTTTTTGTTCGATAATTCTCAATTCACCAAGCATGTGGTGTAGTGTCTAGAACAATAGGTGTACTTGCCTATTTATATAAATTGAATTTTACATACCATATTTAATTTTATAGAAAAAATTAAATACATTCATGAAAATACTTAATACAAATGAATTTACTAATAATACTGGGTCATTATTTATGGTACGCTAAATATCACAAAAACAGAATTATAAATTAAATTCCACATCACAAAATAGTTGCAGAATTATTTTAATTTGAGCCAATAAGTTAATAGTTTTTTAGCATATTGAAAATGAATATTTTACTATGGGACTGACCATGGTCCACTCGAACTCCAATTCCATTTATTGAACACCTGAATATATAAAAAATAATGTATTCTCTTAAATAAATATTTTATTTAAAACTAGTAAATAAATATTTATTTAATGTTCTATAATATAAATAGATATATATTATTTTATTTATGTGATCATTTTAACTTGAATAAGATTATTATATGGTCTTGATAATAAATTTTTTTTATTAATTAAATTCAAATAGAATATAACTAAGTCGACAAAAAACAGTTAGTGTGCGACCCTCTAGGATTTTTTCTCATTGGCATTAGAAGGGCTTTCCTAAAGTCCATGAGTATTGTATACAAATGAGTCAAGGTACCTATGAGAAAGAACCGAATGTCGCAATGAATACATCCTCATACGAACAGTCACTGTGTAATATAATACCGTTGTCGCAATATATCACCAAGAAGGATTCATGACTATGTCATCAACTTTCATGCTTGATATTTCATTCTTTGAATTGCTGAAATAATCTCGTTGTTACACATTGGCCATGGAATTTTACATGATGGTTCATTTTAAATCAATGGCACATGATATAAAATTTCATTAATGGAGGGGACAAATCATTCATCAACTTATCCATTAATAACATGCCACTCGTGACGCACCCAACACGCCCAAATTCCTGCAAACTGTCTGCATGATAGTTTTCGCCAGTAAATCTATGTGTGTAAGTCATGACACGTGTTAATGATAACATTAATATCTAAGGATCACTACACACACACACAAATAAAAATATTCGATGACACCAAAACATGTGGTATAAATATTTGTGGGTCTGTTCTCATAATATTCTATCATTGATATTACCAAGTGCAAACTTCATGAGACGAAGACTCATCTGCTTACGAGTATTCTCACTTGACAGTATGCATGCTATGTGTCCCATAATAGAATTCCATCTAACTGATGAACTATATTTAATAATATTGTTATTGCATATCAAGGTTCTCATCATAGTGGGGAACATTCATGATCTTATCAAGGAAAAAAATTACTTTTAGACATTATCACATCATAATCATACTGAAAAATGAACAATATATAATAATACAATAAATAACCATGTAATCAATGTAAAACTAGTTAGTTCTAGGGTAGAAAATCTTACAGTACATTATTGATGTGAATGACAGTCTATTACAATTTTGGTGAAAATGCATCCAAAATCATTATTTAAATGGAAAAAAGTGGTTATCAATGTTTAATGGTGAAATTGTAGAGAATTGTGGAATTGCTCAAATTAAGGTTCTATGTTCCATAGAATCATAACTCATAAAAGGCCAACAAAGAAAGGCCTTGTTTATAAAATCAATACTACTGAGTTTGAAGCTCTAAATAATGTAGTCGCATGTAATTTAATGGTTTCCTGATGTTTATCCATTACATTTTTTGATTCTAGATTATCTCAATGTTTCATATCATCCCAATTTTCTAGGAAAATAAGATATTTCCAATTTTATTTAACAAGGTAGTTATCGGTCAAAACTCATAAGGAAAATATTATTACAATAATGTTTTGTGAATCATTTCCCATTAGGGTATATAAACATACTGTATCTGCTAATCTCATCATCATATTCATTATTTAATTTGATATAATCCTTGGTATGGATTGACTTTCAGACCATTATGTGAAAATTGTTTGTAAGAAGAAAGTGATTACAATTTTTTTATGGTGATAAATAGTACCTTAAAATTATAGAAGAAACATCACCATCTGATTATCATATATATCCACCCCCATCATCTCTAATAAATTCTATTATTATGGAGGAAGATAATTAAATAACTATGGGTGAGGAAAGGAATGTTCAAATAAATGATTTACCTATTGTTCAATAATACGTTGATTTGTTTCGAGAAGAATTATCTAGAAATCATCCATAGTGAACAATTGAGTTTTCTATTGATTTAATTCCTAGTCCAAGACCCATATCACAGACCCCTTATAGAATAGACACTTTGTAATTAGTTGATTTACTATAACAAGTAGAATAATTGAGTAATAAAAAATTCATTTTCTCTAGTTATTCTCCATGGGGATCCCCTGTTCATTTTGCAAAGAAGAAATATGGATATATGAGGTTGTACATTGACTACAGGTAGATCAATTCTATAATAATAAAGAACATGTATCCACTTCCTCGCATTAACGATTTATTCAATCAACTTCATGGAGCTCAATATTTTTCAATTATTGAACTTCGATCTGGATATCATCAGTTGTTTGTGAAGAAGGAAGTTATTCTGAAGACAAAATTTTGTACTTGGTGGGCATTACGAGTTATAGTAATATCTTTTGGACTGACTAATGCACCCTCTTATTTCATGGATCTAATGAATACAGTTTTCAAGGTATATCTAAATGACATTGTTGTGGTATTTATTGATTATATATTAGTTTAATTCAAAAGGTATGAATATCCCGAAAACCAAATGTGCACAATTTTAAAGTCTCTTAGAAGAAATGAATAATATGGGATGTATTTCATGTGTGAATTTTGGATTTAGGAGACTTTTTTCTTCTCCATATTGTCTCCAAGGATAGAATCTCTATTCAGATGTCTAAGACAAAATCAATAAAATAATGACCATCACCGACAAGTATAACTGATGTACGTAGTTTTATTGGTATAGCATGTTATTTTCGGTGATTCGTCCATGATTTTTCCGGATTGGCTTACCCATTAACCAAAATCACAGGTAGTGGGATTAATTTTTTTTGGACAAAGATTGGGAAGAATATTTTGAAGATCTAAAGAGAATATTATTCAATTATCTTATGTTGACTCTAAAATCAGGGAATGATGGTATTGCTATTTATAGTGATGCATTATAGAAAGGACATCATTGTGTCCTTATGCAGAATGATTGAGTTTTTGGATATACATCATGGTAGTTAAAAATAATGAACAAAACTATCCCACTCACAATCTTCAGTTTGAAACTGTAATATTTTCTCTGAAAAATATGGATACACTATCTCAATGATGAATAAAGTGAGATATATACATATCATAACAGTTTTCAACTTTATTTTATCACATAAATAACTAAACATGAGGCAAATATGATGGCTTGAACTACACAAGGATTATTATTGCATTATACACTACCACCCTAGGAATGCATATAAGGTGGCAGCTCCTTTGAGCAGAAAGTAACATAGAGTTTCGAACAAGACGCGAGTTGAAAGGGTTCCTATGATCATGGGTCTAGTAAACATAGATATATAAATAATCAATGATAGTGAAACAACAATTCCATTTCAAATGGTTTCCTAAACAACAATAATAGTATGGATTATAAGTTCACAGACTGATGATGAGGAGTTTCAAAAGAAAATTAAAGCTGTGAATTAAGGGATATTTATTGACATCATATATGAAGATAGAATTTTTTTATTTGGGAAGATACATTGTGTTCCTAATATACCTGTTCTAAAAACAGAATTTTGGGATGATTCTCATTGCACCAATTTATCTATATACCCTTGTAGCACAAAGATGTATTTAGATTTAAGGAACATTTTTTGTGGGAAAACATGAAATGGGATAGTACAGATTATGTGTCAAAATGTACGGTTTTTCAATAGGTTAAGGAGGAAGACAACATCCCCGGGGAGTCGTGAAACCTCTTCCCATACCTTTATGGAAATGGGATGATATTATGATGGTCATTGTCATGGGGATACCAAATAATCCTAGAATTAAAGATGCATTATAAGTCATTGTTGATCGTCTTACCATGTCATCACATTTTCATTCTATAAGAGAAGATTTAACACATTAATGTTTAGCAAGAGTATATATTAATGACATTTAAAGACATCATGGAGTACCCTTATCTATTTTTTCTGATCATGGTAACCATTTTATATAATGATTTATGAAATTACTTTAGATGGCCCTTGATACTGAACTTTGTTTGAGCACATCCTACCACCCTCAAAATGATGGACAATCAGAATTGACTATTAAACCCTTAGAAGACATGTTGATACTTTCTCACATGACATTCAAGGTATGTGAGATCAATATTTATCTCTGGTATAATTTTCCTATAATAGTAGCTTCAATTCAATTATTCAGATTGCACCATATGAAGCGGTATATGGAACAATATGTCGGACACAAACTTATTGGGACGATGTGGGTGAAAGAAAACTCTTAGGACTAGAACATGTTAATGAAACTATGGAACTAGTTAATATTATCCAAAAATCATATAAAATTTGATCCAAGTTGGCAAACAATCTTTGTTGATAACCAACGGAAAGATTTGAAATTTCTGGTAAGAGATCATGTTTTCTTGAAGGTATCTCCAGGGAAGGGAGTTATACTATTTGGTAAGAAAGGTAAATTAAGTACCAGGTACATCTTACATTTTGAAATTCATGAACGGATTCAATTTGTTTATTACCATTTGGAAATGGCTCTAAGTCTCTCAAAATTTCATGATGTGTTACATGTATCATTGTTGAGAAAAATACATGCATAACCCAATGAATGTATTCAATAATGATGAAATAGATCTATAAATAAATCTATATTATTGTGAAGATCCATTCAGGATTTATGATACTGGAGAATAAGAGAAAAAAAACTGAATGACTCGTCTGGTAAAAGTCCTATAGAGAAACCATAATATGGAAGAGGAAACATGGAAACCCAGGAAAATAATGATGAAGAACCACCTGAACCTTTTTATGGAGTATTATTCAAGACATTATGAGGTGGAATTATTTGGTGTTGGATGAAATTTAACACCCCATGCTTCCATGGTACGTTTCTCATTCAATAATGCAATATCTTGCGATGTACGCAACTTCGAGTTCTAGTACCCCATGACCAATCGAACTAGCTGTTATGAATAGTAATAATGACTTTTTTAAATTATATAAATTTTAATTTCCAAAATGGACTTCATTATTGAATTCAAAATATCAAAAATCTCATAGGGTGAATTTTTGTTATTTTTCTGAAAACATACATTTTTTGAGGAGCTGTGAACAATACTACAATTTTCATTAAAACATACTTTTTTTATTAAATAATTATTTATTTTATTTAAATTTATATTATGTAAAAACATATGAATAATACATATATGTGTTCTATGTAATTCAATGGAGTAATTTTATAATAAAATTAGATGTTTAAAATTTTATTGAACATTTTAACGTATTTTACTTACCTTTTGTGCACATTCTCAAATTTTCCTAAAATGTAAATTTACCACTTATATGGATTGAATATATAAATTTGAGAGATACAATTGACATCAGAAATTAAAATGAGGTTCAATATGAACAAAAATAATTCTTCATAAATAGTAACTTTTGAATTTTAGTTACATGGTAAAAAACAAATAGTGTAATTTAATGTAAAAATGATATTATAATTACCCTAACACATGTACTAATTATATTGGATACATGTGTTTCAACCCAAATAATGCTTAGGAATAAAATATGACCCTTTTGGTCCATTATATTAGATTATAACGTTTAATATTATTTTGTTTGAAGAACAGTTAAAAGTGTTTAATTCAATGTTTTATAAATAAACCATTTATAATATAAGGTTGTAAATAAGTTTAAATAAAAAATAAATATTCAATAGAGAGATAAAAATCATTCCTAAATAATCAATTTTTTTATAATTTTTAGACATTATATTATTAAATATATATATAATAAAATATGATGGTACTATAATTACCTTATTATGGAATAATTAAAATAATTGATATTATAAATATTAATATAATTTTAAATGGAGACTTTTAAATTCTTCTGAAAATTTATAGTTTTATATGAAAGTTTATGGATGATTAAATAAATTTTTTTCATAGTGATAAAGTTGGTAGGACATTAACAAAAACCAAATACTAAATAATGTCAAATATGACATAAATGAGTTCTTAAAACAAATAATATATTACTAATTGTTATAATATTAATTAAAATATATAGATGAGAAAAATGAAATAGATAAGGTCATATATATCAATAATGAACCACTTTGTGTGCCCTTTACTTTTTGTAGTATTTTTATTAACCATTTTTTATAATAATATAAGAATAAATGGTAAAAGATTATATACTTAACTATGAGTTAGATCTAAAATATAAGTTCAATACAATGACCTAAACCCTTATAAAACCTATTTTATGAAGTGTCTTCTACCAATCCCCACCTTAATCATGAAATAAATGTTTTTGGAGAATTATAAACCTAAAATGAATGAATAAGAATATAATACTTCATGATTTTCCTAATGTGACCCCCACCTCTCTTCTAAAATTGTATTTACGATTCCCTCAAAATTACACATCCAATTCCATTTTTATCTTCCAAACAAAACTCAAATATCTTAAAAACTACCATTAATTCAAACTAGAGGACTTATTTTATCATAATACAACCTAAGGAATCATATTTATCAAATCAAATGAATGCTCTTGTAGAAGGGTAATAATTTCATCACCTCTTTCGATGTTCATTTCTTCTTCCAATTCCACTTTATTTTTTTTCCAAACCAAAATAATAACTCCAGTACCTTATAATTACTGTGATGTTATGATAAATATGGTAAAACTATATTCATTATACTATCCATACAATGAATAATATTTTCTCCAAACATGCGTACATACGGCTTACCGTCTCCACGTCGTGGTGTAGTTTGTTATTCAACACATCATTTTTTGTATGGGTATAATAATATATATAATTGATTTAAAATAGTAAATATAACAAGTTGATTATTAATTTTATATGATATACCATCCAATTACATATGTATTCACTATTAATAGATTGGTATTTCTACTCGTACGTATATACGGATTATTGTCTCCATGGACGCGATGAGATTCATTCCCCATAGTAATCATTCAAAATTAATGTTCATTTCAAAATAAAATTTTATTTTTAATAACATAATATATTTATTTATATGACCAAAATACATCCTATCCATAATAAACATGACATACGTAATGAAACATGTAATGGAAAATGAATCTGTTAACACCTGAATCAATGATACTACTAAAATGTTATTAACAAGAACATAATAGAATATCGTATATGATATAATATTTATGTATGAGTTTCTTTTATAATTTAATAACAATTATTTAAGAATTATACAGGAGGTTAACATACCCTCATCATGGAATGTAAAATCTAAGGGTTAATTCTATTGTCTCTTCATTATCCAATGTTGTTTATACGTGAGTATCTACTGGGAGCACTTTGTCATCCACAACCGTGTTTCTTACAATGATATTTGAAAAAAAATTACTATTTACTAGAATATCGGAAAAATTCATTTATACCCTTTTCTAAAGTTTTATTAAATTTTAAAATGTAAACTTTTTTTCAGTTTCCAAACAAGGTCCTTTATGACCTTTTCAACAAAATTAAGGAAAGAATGCTTTTTTATCTTAAACGGAAGGTATAGAAATTTTTATTCATTATAACACCTTTGAATCATCCCTTAAAATCATATAATAATATTTTAAAAATAAATATTTTCATTTATAATTATGTGACATTTAAATTATTTCAAAATAAAAATATATATTTTTCTAAATATTTTTTATTTCATCTATGTCAGCATCCTTAGATGGATTGTAAACTTTTTTTATGTTGACTTATTATGGTACAATATTTCATATTATAGAGATGATTTTGTGATATTTTTTATAGTGGATATGTTATTTTTATACAATTCATTTTTTATGTTTAATGTATTATCAATTAGTATACTTTTTTTAATAAAAAAATTTAGGATATGTTTCATTCTTTTCATATGAGGAATTCACTAGACATAGTAAGTGACGGTTGGAGCCATATAGAGCTCCTCAATGCATCGGTTTTTATAATGAGACAAACTAGTGTCTTGTCACAAGGCCATGAAAAATTATTATATCTAATCATGGCACAAGGCCTTGACTATGTAGTTATGACATCCGAAATTATGCATTCCATCATTATGAAAATGGAATTTGATATTACATGGGATTATTAGACTTCTAGAATATTAATGTGAATAAGAAAATTTCATAATTTGATTTATCATTTCTGTATTATGTTTAGGTTTATGTTTATTATTCATTCTTTTATGACTTATACATTGCCTTAAATGATTATTCTTATATATGAATGTTTCCTCAATATTTTCATCTTTACGGGGCCCCTGAGATCACCCCTTTCTATGTTTTATTTATCCATATATGTGAAAATTATATTATGACTCACCAGCATGGCTAGTCTAATGTAGATGAATGTGTTCAATAGAGACAAAATGTTGTTTTCCATTTCATAATTTATTATAAAACATATGTGTGTATCTAGTACTTCCAAGGCTACTAAACTGATCGGCATTTCGAGATTTGATCCATTGTGATCATTCCAATGTTATGTAATAGTGCACTAACTTTCGTTAACTAGGGTCAAGGACTTACAAGCACGATTCAATTCTCATTTCACATATAGGAACATGAGTCAAGGCAAATAACCAAGGCTGTTCCACATGGGACATGATTCAATGCTAAAATCCTAGACCCTTGCACATAACATCTCATGGGACTAAAATTTACCCAATGTATTGGATAACTATCTGGGTACACACATCATAACATGTTCATGAATAGGTTCTACACATGATGAATCATACATAATATATCATACATAAACATAATGGTAGACATGGAAATAAATGGATATCAAAATCATGTCATAAATCATAACAAATGGGAATATCATATAAGTGTCCATGAAATAAAGGATAAACAAATACATGGAAATTCATAAGTGGAAATTGGTATATATCATGGTATGTAATTTCAAACAGAGGTGATAACATTTAAAAAGAATATTTAAGAAATTTTAATATAAAATCACTTTATTTAGGATTTAAAGAAAATACTAAAAATAAATTAAAATATAAAGTGTAATAATGTTTTATTTCAAACAATAAGTGATAAAATATGGTTTTCATAATAAAAATACTGATTTATTTAAAACAATGGTGGAATAAAATATTTGGAAGACTGCACATAAAATTGGGTAAGAATTCATGAATTTCCCTTAAAACATCTTGCTTATCGGGAAGAATCAAGATGAGAACCACATAAAACACGTATATCCACAAATATGGATGATGAAAAAATATATATACCTGAGTTTGGAACATTTAAAAAACATTTATCAGATTCAAATAATGAGGATAAAGAATTTAATTTCGTTAATGATAGTGAATTAATAACCTGAAGGAATAATAGATGTTCAGGTAGAATCCCTTACATTATTTTTTAATGTGATCTTCATAGGACCCTAATTTAATAGATTATAAAATAATACTACTTAATTAATAATTATGGATTCAATTATAAATTTAATTGATTATTTATAATTTTATTATGTTCATTCAGGGTGTTTTTGAGGAGTTATTATATTCAATTTTAACTTTCAGGATTGCTCATTTTCATGATTTTCATAATCGGTTTTCTTGTATAAAAGTATAGAAATTCATATCTAATGGGAATAAAAGTAAATAATTGAAGTTATAAGTTAATAATTATCTCAAATAATGTTAATTGATCATTAATTGATTTAGTTATTTTGGGTGAGGATGAATCATAATATAAATCGTTAATGATAAATGTTGGGATTATTGTGTGCATTTTCACTCCCAACAAACTAGTTTTGTTTTATTATTTTACATAATGTTGAAATAATGATTACAGAACATTAAAAATAATATATTACATACATAATAATATATTTCCACCATGATACTAGTTTCCTTACCAGTACTTAAGACAGTAATATAAATTGAAAACTTTTCGTCCTTGAATGTGATAAATTAACGAATCTTCGGTAATGTTTCCATTCATATTATAAAAGGAGGATAAATGAGAGATTTTTATGATTTATTACATTATAAAAACAATATTAATTAAAATTTAAGTTACTTTTGTCATCAAACCACTTATTTGTGTATAGGGGATGATATAAAAGAATAAAAATGTACATGAAATGAGAATGAATGAAAATAGAAGAGAATTTTATTTCTTGTTTCCTATATCTTAAGTGACTCCTTACAGGATTAGTTTTTTCCCTTTTGATAAGTGAAAATGATCATAGACGTGGGAGAGATTCTTAAGTAGATACTTGATAATAATTTGGATTTGATATAGGTCTTAAGAGGTGTGGGGAGAAGATGTTGTGAGGGGTGGTTTTTATAGTGGAGGAGATGGGTGTTTCCCTATATTTAATTCATTTGTTTATTATTTTTATCAAGACAAGAAATAAGGATTACTATAGTGACACAAAATTTTAATAGTTTAATTTCATTTTTAAAAAATTTCTATTTACATAATCCATGAATCATGCATGATGCATAAAATCATTTATTTATCATATTTCGTAAATTATCATATTTCACTATTCATCATAAATTCATGTATACCATAAAAATACAAATAAAATCTCCCAAACCATTTTTTTATTTTTATAATCCAAAAATGAACTCAAGTTTATGAATTTTTTTTCTAAATATTATCAATTTAATTTTTATTTAAAATCATCATTTTCTTGAATATTAATTTTTTGAAAATTATAACTGATTTTACAACACATTTAAAAAATAACTAAGGTCTAATAAAATTACCATATAATCATATAACATAAAAATAATTATATTATGGATAAATTATTTGAAAATAAAATTTATATAAATTTTCAAATTAATCGTCAAATTTATATTAAATATTAATGACATAGTAGAAATAGAAAAATTATCATATTTTCACTAATAAGATGTATAAATTATTTATATAATTTGTTGGAAGGGTTTCTATTTACATGGTGGGTTTACTATTCATATGTGTCATGTTACGATTCATAAGTGTAAAAATTATATTCATAAGGATATGTTAATATTCAATATAAATTATTTTTACCTTATCAGAATCCAAAAATCTTATTGATTGGAACTGTGTATGAAAACTTTCCAAAATTCGAATCACAGAAGCAGAAAAATTTGGTTTATAGGTCACATAGTATTTTGTAGTTAAATTTAGAATCATGTGGAATTTTTCACTGATTTAATGTTATTATACTATGTAGTATAATTTTTAGAACGTTATTTCTATTGATTAATGTTTAGGATGATGCATAAACTCTTCTCCTCAACCTTTAATTTTAGTAATGAAAATTTTATTAATGTGGTGTTAATTTATCGCCTTTAAAGAAGACAATTTATTATTTCCTATTATCACTTTCATGGATGGTCATAAAACAATTCATATGGTTAAACAATAATATTATATAAGTATTATAGACTATTTAACGTTTCTTAATCATTATATACACATAATGTTAAATAACAAATAAAAACAATTTTGTTATGAGCGAAAACCTTCCAAAATATCCCAAATGATTATCACTAGCATCATATAAAATGATTCATCATCACGGATAATATTAAAATGAATTATATTATAATTTAACCTTATGGATTTCCATTAATAACATATAACTTCAATTATGGATATCTATTTTCATTTTTCATGAACATCTACACATTTATATAAGCAAACAGATATATAATACTATTAAAATAAGCACTCTCGAATGATGAAATTGAAAAAAATAACTCATAAAAAAAGAAATATATGAACATAATAAAATTTTAATAATTAAATTACATATAAAAAATGGATCATGGATTATTAATTGATGAATCTAAATATATTATTGTAGACATTAAGGCGAATTGAAGAATTGTTTCGAATATTTTTTATGGGATTCCAACCGAACCTCCATATTTTCATTAGGGATACACATTCTCTCTCATTAAGATAATTTAACTCTTATTTATTTATATATAATTATATTGAATTCTACATATATGTTCTAAAATCAGGTTTCCCAATATTTTCATCATTCTTTTTTGGGGATATACAAGTTTTAATAGGGTTCTCTTCACATTTCTTCTCGAAACACAATCTGGATTGAAGGGAACTACCCAAATACTTACTTTTTTCTAGTTCACTCCATTATCAGTATTAAAAAACCATTATTGTTTTGTAAAAAATTTTATTATGAAATATTTCTTTGGATTATTTATGTTTTTATATTAAATATTATTCTATTTCCTGCATTATATTATCTTCAATATTTTCGATAATCATCACTAAAATGTGTAATTTATAAAGTATCTTAAACACTCATTTTATATTTCTTTAGTTATATTTGACATCCCTTATCCTGATATATGACTATTTCAACTTATTTACATTCATTTGGGATTTAAATAAATTAATTCATGGACACCATTATGATATTACTTTTTGATAAGCACTTTTACATGACGATAATATCCAATTTTTTTCCATTGGAAAATTTTTTGTTTGATTAATAATGAAATAATATTTCCATGGAAAACATATTCATGAACATGTAAGGATGTAATCTCCATGATAGAACTCCAATTCATTGTGTAATTTTTAGTCACATGTGGTGTCATGTGAAACGGTCTTAGTGGTTAGCCTTGACAGGTGCTCTATGTGAAATGGTCTTGGTAGTTATCCATTTCTCTTTATTATCTACATAAAATGAGCCTTGAATCATGATAAATTCATTTTTTCAATATCTTTCGAAATAATATAATTATATAATTATATTATCCCATGTTTTATTTGTTATTATTTCGTATTCTTAATCATGTTTGATGTCATTTTATATCATTATGTTTTGATTTCTAACCCATATTCGAATCAATATTTAAATTTTTATTAACATACAATCATTTTATCTCCCTCCTTTGATCATGTTATACCTAGGATAACCTATGAATCTATAAGGTCTCAATGGATGTTAGGATCTCATCACGGATGATAAACTAGGAATCATTTTATTTGGTCCCATGTATTTTGGTTTATGTTCTTAGTCGTCCAAATACACTATACTATATGATATTTTTCCTCTAATGTGGAAGATAAATATGTATGAAATCATGTAATAATATTTTAAATAGGAAAGGGTCACTATTGTTGGTATTAGAACAAAGTATACTAATTTTTTTTCATATTAGGAATATATCACTTTAATAGGAACCATAAGAATAAGTCTATGTATAATAAAACATTTCTATATTTTGATAAATATAGAGTAAGTGTTTATTCAAGAAAATCCATCCATGTTTGGAAAATAAAAGTTGAAAAGGTTCTGGAAAAATGTTCTTATGAGTAATAAATCATAAATGGTGTTATGGGTATGTCTCTGGGTAACCTGGTACATGACAATGGGCCTCACTAGACACATAGTTTGACACTCCTATGGGATATGCTTTAGAAAATTGAAAATATCAACATGATCTATTATTATGGGAAAAAAATAAATCCCACATTATTATTTGTTAGTAAATAAATCACAAATTACCCATATTGAGACCTAGGGAATTGAAAGCATATATATTCTTTTCCTTTAATAAATTATCCATTTATGTTAAATGTTTCATTTTATTATGATTATTAATATATTAATCAATACCACCCAATTATACATTATTTTTCATAGAAAATATATGGGAATATGTTTAATTTTTCTAATAATTATTGTGATATAAAATGTGAATATTTCCATTATAATATTCCAAATATTATAGTAAGGTGTTCTCAAATCATCATAACATTACTTTATCAACTAGATCAGGTAATGACTATTAACATGAATATATTGGATTGACCTCCTTCTCATAAAAGAGAAAGTTCTATGGTCTAATCCTTTTTATGAAAAGGCATCCCTTGCTTATTTGACATTTTAATCCCATCATAACGGAATAATAGATTAAAAACATTGAAAATATATCCCATTTGCATCCAATTATCCGAAGAAGAGAATGTTGTGATTTCAGTATATCAGTTTGATGGGGAACCTGATTAGGGGTGGACACTGAAAAAAAAATAAAGCGATGAATTTTATTCCTTGAATTTTTTGGAATTCAATTTTTTTTAAAATATATTTTACTCAAACCCTTCATCTTATGATGTAAAGAGAGTTCCTTAGAAAAAAGATGAAGGAAGATGTATCTATCAGGGTGTATGGTTAAAACATTTAAAGTATATAAAGAGACAATATGGTCTTTTTCATGAACACTAATATAAAGGTCTATGACTTCCTTAGTAAGACAAATCCATTAATATAAAATGCATGGGTGGTTCAAGACATCAACATTTATAATTATATTTTCAATTGTTTCCTCATGGTTGAAATAGATATTGTATACTCTTGATAGTCTAGTGGGACGAGTGAAAACAGTAGAAAATTGAGTCTAGGTTTGGTGGAACACCTTATAAATACCACGGTGGAAGGAAGACCGAATATCCAATGTGTTAATATTATAGGAAGAAGAATCATGGATACTATTTAATGAGAAATAATAAATGTATCAATTTTTAATGAATGTGGAATCTATAATGGAACTACTAATGCTATATGAAGAATTACACAATTGTGGAAGATTATAGGATGGATTAGATCAACCCTTAACCTATAGTATATTGTTTCAATTTCATAGGGAATGGGAATTTTTAAACCAATTCTCTAAGACAAGGTAATTTTTAAGCAATAAAAACATCTTATATAGAAAGAGAAGAATGGATATTATATATCTACTTCTATGGTGGATCTAGAAATACACATTCTAATAAGATCATGAGTTGCTAATTTTATAAAAACAAACATACAATTTTTTTCTTGATATACTTAGTAGTTTATATATTTCATTTTTAGTATAAAAATTCAAACACAACCACAAAATATAGAAGTTTTGTTATCTATGAGAATAAAAAATGGGAAATTTAATGCATCCAATGTATATAAATCCTTGTAAGTTAATAATTGTTGAACGAACCAATAATAATATATTATCTCACATTCATTGGTGGAGTTTGATTCTATATTATTAATGGATTGATATTATTATAAACTTCCAACATCAACAATCGAGATATAGATATCATTATTCACACCGCAAAGCATCCTCCAACTCTGTGCAAGGGTAAGGAGGAGGATTAATCCCCATTAGTATCATTCTATAAATGTGTGTATTTTTTTCATTTGAGAAACCATATCTAGGTAAAATGATTAGAAAAAATGATATATTAATGTTTGAAAACATTCCCATTGTAATGGACTATATTATTGTGTTTCTTTAAGAGACTGTGTGTCTTCCTCTGTACTAACAGGTTAATTTCTCAATTTAAAATTATATGGGACCTTTTACTATATCAAAAATGCCTTATATAATGGAAATCATTAATCTAGAACAACTAAATAATGTTTTATAGGGGAATCTGAACAAAATTTTTATAAGCCTATGTGATTTACCATGGGGTGAACAAGTAATCATTGTCAAGAAGGATTGATCAATGAACCTCTACATAAATTATCTTGATATTTATAAAATCAACATTAATAACTATTATCCCCTACCATAGTAAGAGGAAATGTTTAATCATCTATTTGGGGACAAATGTTTCATGAAGGTGGACCTTTGGTTGGGATACCACTAATTAATGGTAAAGAAGGAAGATATTCTCAAGACTACCATTCAAATGATGTATGGTCACTATGAGTTCATATTTATTCTTATAAGAGTCAATAATTTTCCATAAATATTCACAGACTTAATTAAAAGAGTCTTTTTAGATTACTTTGAAATATATCTGGTAGTCTATATTGATGATATTTTGATATACCTCAAGGGGAAGGAAGAACATGAGGATCATTTGAATACTACGTTGAAAACATTTTGAAGGGATACAATGTATGAATATTATAGTAAATTGGTGTTTTAGAAAGAGGAAGTATCATTATTGGGAATTTTATTCGTAAAAATGGATATCTATGGACCCTTCCCAGATAATGGAAATCAATGAGTGGCTATTTACAACATTTTTAACGAAAATCCATAGTTCCCATGGTCAAGAAGGGAATTTCTGAAAACTTATATAGAATTTGTCATTGTTTTCAAACCCACTAACAAAGATAAATCATAAGGGAGTGATGTTTTTATGGACCATTTAATGTCAAAAATGGTTCAAATAGTTGAAAATAAGTCTTATCACCGCTCCATTTCTCACACTAATGACAAGTGGGATTCCGTTTATAGTAAACATAGATACATTATAGAAGTGATAAGTCTTTTTGAAAATATAATATGAAAAATTGATATCTAACACCTCAATTAAATTCAAAATTCATGTGTCAAATAATCCTCCAAATGATTTGGATTTGGAGGCAGTGTTCTTCACCTTGAAACACTAGATGAATTATCACAATAGGGAGAAGTGTGAGATATATACTAATCATAAGTGTCTCAAATATATATTTGCATAGATGGATCATAATATTCTCTAGAGAAGTTCATTGGAGATCACCAATGTTTATGATTCCTCAATCTGCTGTTATCCTAGTAAATAAAATTAGTTGGATGATGCTATAAGTACAAAAGATCATGAAAATTTATCAATGAGGAAAACATAAAAGGATTTTATGTTCATATACTTGTAATAAATATAAATTGGAATCAATAAGTGAGTAACATAATAAAGCCGTTATCAAATGATTTCCCAACTATCCCTCATTTAGAAAATAATGTATTATGAATGAAATTAATTAAAAATTTAGAATATGGTGGAATTTATCAGAAATGGGAAATCCATGGTGTTCCAAATAGACTATGATTGAGTTGGGAAATATGGGTCATAAATATTTTTTCCATCCAATCCAAGGGTATAAAAATAGCTTCTGAATGATTCACATGGCTGAAAATATTTTATTCACCAAGGGAGAACAATGGTGTATTAGGAACTCTAAAAATACTATTTGAAAGATAATATGAAAAAGTATATCCCAGAATATAAATCAATGTAAATAGTATATTATGAAGTCATGGATTAATTAAAAATGTTTAAAGGGTTTATGAAACCATTTTCCATACCAACATTGATGTGGGAGAACATCATCATAGGCATTTTCATTAGACTTCTGAAGACATCTGGAGGAAACAATTATCTATGGGTTGTCGTGGATCATCTTACAATGACAGATCACCTTATCAAAATTAGAGGGTACTATTCCTGAGATCAACATGAAAATATATACATCAATGATTTTGTAAGAATTCATGAAATAATGTTATTGATTGTGTCTTATTAAGATCTAAGATTCCCCATGATATTCTGGAAAAGTCTCCATCATGCTCTAAGAACTGATATGTACATCTGTATGACATATCATCTTCAAAATAATATCCAGTCTTATCAAACTATTCAAAAACATCTATTTAATTTTACATTATATTTTATGAACATCTTATGAGGGTGGGGCCAATATTTTCTTCTAGTAGAGTTTTCTTAAAACTATAGTTTCCACTACAGTATCAAATTGGCACCATATGATGACCTTTATTGTAAATTTTTTTGAATACCCAGATGTGGGGATGTGATCTATGAGTGTGAGATTCTAGGACTCATTATGGTTGATGAAATGGGGGAAACATGAAAACAATTCAGAAGGAAATCAAGCTATTACAAATTTTACAGAAGATTTATCTATACAATCGTCAATTGGGCCTCAAGTTTATGGTCATAGACATAGTATTTGTCCTCATATCTCCATGGAAGATAATAATGAGATTTGGGAAGAAAATAAATATATTTCATAGGTATATTATCCCCTTAGAGATCCTTGATATTTATGGATTTGTTGTCTATCGACTAGTGCATCTACTCTAACGACCCACACATTTATGAATAAAATTCCATTAATTTTAATGTATAATGGATATAGAAAACAGATGCACTCTTTATTATTATTATTATTATTAGGTTTAAATTACCATTATGTATCGTGACTGTTGATAATATATACATTGAATAGTTATCACATGACTGATATAAATATAATGGTTTTTTAGAAAGATCTTTTAGATGGAGACAAATGATTAGATGGACTCATTTAGAAGACTCGAACCATATAAAGCTCATTTTCAGAGCTCGGAAAGGATGTAGCATTAATGGGCTTCACTGTTAACAAATACCAAGATGAGTTTCAACACGTTAATCTTGAACAGAATCATTTACTGGAGAAGATCATGTTATTAGTGATTACCACTTGGGTGATGTTATCTGAGCCATACCAAGAGTCTATAAATATTGAACACCATACCCTTAGGTCTTATGATAGTTTTATAAGGGGTTGGGTAAAAATTCATTAGTTACTAATTGTGTAATCCCCTATTATAAATCATTTTAATATTCCATTAATTCCTCTATAAGAATACTCTCTCATACAAAAGAATTTTAAATTTGATAAATTGAGTTTTCAGGTAAAAATGGTTATTTTTATAAATATATACATTATTGTATTAAATTTAGGTTTTAACTAATAATAATAAAAATATTATAATAATTGATGACTATATCAGTTATTCATATATAAATTATTAGGAAATTAGTTTGATTAGATTTATATATTTTTTTACGATAAAATAGAAAATCCATTTTTAATGAATTTATTTTATAGAATTATTAAAAAAAATTATATATCTAATATTTTAATAAAAAAAATTATAAATTTTTTTTATAAATATTAAATGAGTATATTATATTTATGAAATCAAATGTAAATTCTATTATTCTTTGAAAATTGTTTTTGTCAAAAACTACAAATTTTCAATAAATATATTTAATTATTTTAAAAGTAAAAAGCCACATATTTAAAAAATTATTTAAATAATATAAATATTATATTTGGAATTAGTATTTCAAAATTATCCAAAGGTGAATTTTTCATAATTTTTTGAAATAATCATATTTTTTTATAAAAATTAAATATCAAATAAATATATAATGTTGTTTATGACATCATAATGACCTAACAGTTATGTAATAAAATTTTATAAAAGGGATATTCGGCCAATAAGTCTTTTAACTTAAAAATAATTTTATTTTATATTTGTTTTAATAATATTAAATTTCCTATGTGGACCCTCCAAGACTTATAAAATGTTTTATCATTTTACAATGATTTCCTTGAGAGTGTCATTCACCTCCACAAAAAATCCCAATATTTTAATTTTTTCTTCCCTTGGATTTATAAAATATTTATACCACTACCCCATGGAATAATAAATGGGGAAAAACCAACAGATCGTTTGAGGATTTGAATATTTTAATGAGTAGTGTAAATTCAAAAATAATAATGAATTCTATCTAATTTCCTATATAAACACATTGAATTTAATAAACCACTTCACAAACACCAATTTAAGGTCCACTAACATCTACCCCATAATCACTAGTGTCATCCTGAGGATCCCCCAAGCCCCCATCATGTGTCATTTAAGCCTCCCACATGACTTTGGGATCACATATCCAAGTAATTGATTAAATCCATTCTCATTTTGTCCATGTTTCTCTATATTGTTATACACTTTTATTTTTAATTAAAAATGTGGGGGTTGGATTTCAAACCCACCCCATAATAGCCTCCAAATGTTTCAATGATTAAATACCAATATATTTCTTATAAATTCAATTTGTGTACACCTATTACAATGCAGATATTCTGTAAGCGATTTGTCTCTTCCTATTTCCATTCAAGATTTTATTCTATATTATGCATTTAATTTACATTTCACATGTTGGGAAATTGGATTCAATGGTTCCCTTATATGTTGTTTCATGTATAATTGATGAGATAATCATTTCTCTCTAATTAACCAAATTTATGAATCTCTATATAATGTATTTATGATGCCAAAATTGTAACGTGGATTTCCAAGATGAAATCATCGTGCAGTTAATACCAAACCCATTTATCTATTAATGGAATTCACCATTATGCATAGATAATTATTTAATGCTTCGAACATGTATGTATTTCACATTATTTTATCATGGAAAAAATGATGACGTAAAATGAATACATGTTATAAGATCTATGTGGAACTCTTAAGAATGAGATTGAAATGATTATGAAGGGTGAGAACTAATAGTTCTACAATGGAGTGGGTAGTGTTTTGTATCATCATACATCATGTTGGGAAAGAGGTATTCCTAATTATTTTTAGGAAATTTGGTCCTCATGTTGTGATTGCAGTTCAAATGATTCTTTTATGTTAATTATGCAGTGTATTAATTTGTTCCCCCACTTTCATGTTATAATGATGATGTTATATCGTGCCTTTATGTTCATGTTTATCTAATTCTCCATTGATATGTCTATTTCCTAACAGGTATTGTATTCTTCATGTTATGCCATTTTTACTCCCTTATCAGGCTTTATAGCTCACCCTTTTCTAATGTATGTCCTCAGGTTATCTAATGAAATTCTATGTACGAAGGAATGTTGTGGTCATAGAAAATATGTTTCCAATAATGATTTGTATTTTATCTCTCTAGTTTTCATGTAGTGATCCTAATCCACAATGAAAATAGACCTATTGATATTTTGGGATGTATTAAGTTAAATTTTGTTTAATAAATCATGTTTAGGTGTCTAATAAAGAGAGGGGTTGTTATAGTTGGTATTAGAGGACAAGTTTAGATATTTTTGGGATTATGGTTAAAAAAATCATGTCAAATCATTAAGGATAAGGATGATTTTAAGAAAATAATATGTAAATTTTGGTGAGTATAGATTATGTGGTTTATTATGAAAATACATACCTATCTATATATGAACTAGTAGAGGTGGATTTCGCCCAGATGTGTCTAGTGGTCAAACCCAAAACCCCGCTTTGAGATAGACTATAATGGGAACTAGTTCATGAAATCATGCCTTACTTCACTCTTGGTTCACCACTATAGAGGTATATGATTAGGTAAATACATAATCTTTGTTTGAACCATTATTTAGGTAGAAAACAATCCCATAAGAATATACGTTATAAAATAGGTCATGGATAACATATATTGAAGCCTAAAATTTCAAAAGATAAGTATACAAATTTAAGTTATAAGATATCCATTTTTTCTCATTGGATTCCACATTATGTATTTAATAGTACCAAATAATTACACCTTATTTTTCTTTTCATCTATCTAATGGTCGTTAATAGGTGGACTATATGTAACAACTGATGTGAATATCAATGTGATTACTCTAGTAGTGAGATGCCATAACTGATGAGAGTAGGAATTAAAAATGATGTGATGGTACTCTCTCAGTAAACTCAAGTTTATAATAGAATCATGGGTCAATAGGAACATCCAAAACCCCTAATAAAGAACATGTTTCAATAAAGATCTTCATTAGAAAATGTCCTCTTACTATTAATTTATCATCTAATCCCATAATCAATGATAAATAAATCAACTCCATTGAGAATATATTCTCCACCCTTTAATGTTATAAATAGGAGAATGTTCTTCTAGATGCTTATCATATGAAGGGTGAAGCTGATCATTGATGGACATTTTTCCAAATTATTATGCATGATGAAGATATCGAGGAGTTGGAATGGAATTATTTCAAGAAAATGATTTTCAATTATTATTTTTGTCACACACCTCGACTAAATATGGAAATATACTTCCTTTACCTCAGGTAAAATTACAAAACAACCATTTCAGCATATGAGGAAAACATCACATGGAATTCATGATATGTATCCATCTTTTTCATTACCCCCAAAAACTATGGTGACCGATTATTTGGTGGGATAAAACATTGATTAGGGAAAAACCTTGTGATTAGTGACATTGAGGATATGGGTAAATTGTCCGATGTTCCATCAAATTGGAGATGGAGATTTGAGAATATTAGGGGAATCATGGGGATATGAATAAAAAATTGGAATATAATTCTGGTGGTCCGATGAAAAAATGAATGGTCTTAATTACTTCCACCATCCCACTTTCCAAAGATGTGTGATTAATAACAAGGGAAATTTCCTAAAGGGGATGAGGAAATTCTTTAGGTGCAGATAATAAGGGAACATAGAAAACGATTACTGAAAAGAGAAACCCACAAATGTGGTTGAGGAATGGAATCCTCTCGTCAACCCTCATTACATTATGAATTTCTTAAAATGAAAAGAACGAGGTCACTACGAAAACCAGTTCCATAATCCTTGGGTAATTGGAGGTATCTAACAACCTACAAGGAATCAAGGGTGATCTTTTTTCATCAGTACCTCTGATGCGAATACTGACAATGAAATAAGGACATGTTCACTAGTTATTCAATCACGAATAGTGAATGTAATATTTTATTCTAGATCGATGCATTCATTTATATCCTGAATGTTTAGTAGAAACATCCAAACACAGCCAAAAATCATCTAAGTATAGATGTCTATGAGAACAGAAAGTGGGGATATTATTGCATCCAAAGGATATAACTCATCCCCTTTAACAATTTGTGGATTGAACATCCTATAGAACATCATCATACAACCTATGATTGAATTTGATAAAATTACAAGCATGGAATGACTTTACCAATATAGAGACATCAAAAATTTCCATGAGTGGGAAATAAATCTCCATATGGAGAATTGAACTTCGATTCTATACAAGTGAAAGGAGGAGGATTCTTCTTCTTTGGTTTTGTAATCTCAATCATGGATATTACTTCTATATAAGAATGTGTTTCTTTCTCAGATGATTGTGTCAAATGGAGGGACCATACTAAAATCCATACCTATTTTATAGAAATTCAATTATGTGTTTCCAAAGGAATTTATTAGTCATCCACCTGGAAGATATGTTCAAATATTTAAATGATATTTTCCCTGGTCCATTGACAATATCTGAAAATCCCTATGGAATGGTTGTCATGGATCATGAGGAGATAAATAAACAACTACAAGAGAATCTATAAAATCGATTTATAAGCCCATGTTATCCACCATGGGGTGCACATGTCCTATTTGTTTTGAAGAAGAATGGGTCGATGTGCCTTCTTATTGATTACCATGAGCTCAAAAAAATCATGATAAATAACACATATCCTTTACAATGAATTGATAACATTTTGATCTGTTATGTGGAGCATAATTATTCCCTAATATGGATATCTGGTTGGAATATTACCATGTAAGGGTAAAGATGGAGGGTATCCCCAACACTACTTTTCCCAAACATTACGTGTTGTAAGAATTAATAGTATATTCTTTAAGACTCACTAATAATCCTGAAATATTTAGGGAAATGATGAATGAAGTATTTAGATGTTACCTCGACAAATATTTGGTAGTATTTATTTCACATATTCTAGTGTACTCAAAAACCAAGGAATAAGTTGAAGAGAATCTAAAAATAATACTAGGGACCTATTGAAATGAGAAGGTCTTTGCAAATTACAGCAACTGTGGGTTCTAGTTAATGGAAGTATCATTATTAGATTTTATCATAACATGAAATGGGGAAACTTTAGATCCTATAAAAAAAGAAATTGATTGATTCTCGAGGAAAACAATTATGATGGATATCCATATCTTCATAGGGAAAGTTTGAAATTATCTTTGATTTGTGAGAAATTTATCACATTTGTCAAATAATATTACATTGTTAACTCATAAGGGAATATATTTCTATTAGAAGGATTAATGGGAAGAAAGTTTCATGGAGTTAACGAAGTGGATTATCACTTCCCCTATACACACACTACCCACAAGTGGGAAGCTTTTGTAATCATCAGTTATGGTTTTATGAAGTGCAGGGGCTATGTGTTTATTCAGAATGAAAAAATCATTATCAATACCTCATGGTAGTAAAAAATTCAGGAGAAAAAAAATCATATGGATGATTTAGACTTAAAATCGCTGATATATGAATTGAAAATTTGTCTGAATTATAACTTTGTGGAAAAGTGTAAAAAATATAGGGATAAAAAAGTCAAAAATATATATTCACATATAAGGACTACAACATGCACCAACAACATATGTTAGATCTCATGAAGGATTATGACTACTCAATCCATTACCACACTGGTAAACTGAACAAGTTGGCATATACTCTATCTAGATAGAACCCAACAATTCTATCATTGATGATAATTGAAAGGGGTCAAATTTTATTAGATTTTATAAAGATAGACATGGGAATCATATATAAGGGAACATCATTAATCGTTTCAAAAATAATTTCTCAATAGTATCATTTTTAAATTGTAAAGGATGATCGAAAAGATTATTTTGGAATTCAAAATAATGTGGAATCTTTTAGAAAATTTAAATCCTCAATGGCCATTATTAATGAAGAAATAATTTTGAGATTTGTGTCGAAGGAATGTGTTTAATTAAATATAAATTTAATGAATGATATTTTGGGTTATTCAAATTGTATGAATTTATAAACCCACCTATGAAGCACAATGATGTATTGGGATCTCCGAGAGAATTACTAATTGGATAACATGAAGAAGGAGATCACTAAATATAGGTCATAAGGCCTGGTATTTCAGCAATTGAATGATGAGAGGAAGAAGTCTAAGTGGATCATGAAACCATTACCCATACCAATATGTTAATTCGATAACATCACTGTGGACTTTGTCTTCAGAATTCTAGAGACATCTAATGGAAATAATACTCTTTGGCTAGTTGTGGAACCTATTAAATTGACTTCATAGTTAAATTCGATTCATGTTGGTTTCTCCTTGGATAAACTGGAATAGATATAAATTTGACAATTAGTAAGGATTAATGGTGTACCAATGTCTATTGTATCCAATAATGATCCCGGATTCACCTATATGTTCTGGATGTTCTCAAACACACTCTAAATACAGAGATGAATTTTGTAGGTATTATCATCAGAAAAATGATATCCAATATGAGTGGACTTTCTTAACACATGAGGACATGTTGTGATCTTTCTCAATGGACATGAAAGGAGGATGGGATCAACATCTTCTTCTAGTTGAGTTTTCTTACAGCAACAATTTCCACTAAAGAATAAAAATGGATCCTTATGATTCCATTTATTGGAAGAGGTGCAGTATACCATCTTGTTACGATGAAGTTGGGGAGCGAAAACATCTAGGTCCAAAAGTACTCTAAGAAATGGTGGATAAGGTTAAGACCATCTATAAGCACATCAAAGCTTCTCAGTTTTGACAATATAGATATGTTTAAAAAAATCGAATAGACATAATGATTGATGTTGGAAATATGGTTTCCTATAGATATCTCCATCTAATTCAGTAATGAGATTATTAATGACATGGATTCTTAGTCCAAGGTACATTGACATTTTTGAGATCCTTGATCGCATTAGAGGAGTGGAATATCGACTATAACTCCAACCAAACCTATCTCAAGTACATGATGTATTCCTTGTATCACTCTTAAGGATTTATATGCCTACACCATCACATGTACTCAATCAAGATGAGGTACTATTAGAGAATAGCCCTTCCTATTAATAGATTTCATTTAAGATCATGGATCATATGAAAATGGATATAAAAAATAAGTAAATTCCCCCCATTAAAGAGTTGTGGAAAAACCACATGATTGAAAAAGACACATGGGGATAGGTGGAAATGATGAGGCTGAGTATGAATATTATATTTTAGAGAGGGAAAATGAAAATTCCAGTGAGAAATTTTGAAAAGAGAGAATTTTTAATCACCCAATCATTTATGATTAAAATTCCCTTTTTATTCAATTTATTATGGATATCAAAAACACATGCACTATTTTTAATATTATTAATGGGATTAAATGCCCATTAAGTATCTCTAGAATTGATACTATATCCATTGAACAGTGAAAAAATGACTGATATAAATATAAGGTTTTAAAAAAAGAATACATTCAATAAAAAAGGAGATGACAACCTCTTCTAGTTGACTCGGGACACATGAATATCAGTTTTAAATTCTCGTAAAGGAGGTAGAATTAGTGGGCATAGATTGTGACCAATCCAAAGACAATATTAAAAATGATAGTCTTGAATGAAATCAATTTCTATAGAATACCTTGTTAATAGATATTTTCCACGTGGGGATGTTATTCGAGTCGCCGCAAGAGTCTATCACTATTGCATACCTTACCCTTAGGTCTTATGCAGGTGTTATAAGGGGTTATATAACATGGTATTAGTAAATTAAATTTTGATCCCTTTTTATAAAATAATTCCTACTCCAGCAATTCCTTTATGAAAATATCCTTTATTATACAAATTTTTGATAAAATTGAGTTATTGATTTTTTCAGGTAAAAGTGGTACTTTTGAGAAATATATAATTTATTATATTAAAAATGTTTTTTAAATTATATTTTAAAGTATAATATTTTAAATGATAATTTTATTAGTTTATTATCTGTAAATGATTTGGTAATCAGTTTGACTAGAGTTATAATTTTTTTATGATAAAATAAAAATTTTATTTTGAAATATTTTATTTTAGAGAATTGATGAATTTTTTGAGATAATTAATATTTTTTAAAAAATATTTTTATGAAAATATTTTTATTAATAATTAAGGAGTATGTAATTTTCTTGTTGTCCAATGTACGGTTTATTTAGGATTGAAAATGATTTTTCTCGACACCCAAGAATTTCCAGTAAATATAATATATTATATTAAATTTAAAAATTAAAATATTTAACAAATTAATTAAATTTAATTTTTTTAATGAGGATGTAGAAATTATTAAACGGTGATTTTTTCATAATTTTCAGTAACACTCGAATTGTTGGGTAAAAATTAGAGACCATATAAATATATATTTTGTTTTATGATATCATAATGACCAAATAGTGATTTAATAAAATACAATAAAATGGATATTCAGACAATATATATTTTCCATTATAATAATTTGTTTTTATATTTGTTTTATAAATTTTATAATTCCTTAGTGGACCCTCCAAGACATATAATATATTTTAATATTTTAAACTAATTTCCATTAGAGTGTGACTCTCATTTTCATAATCATGCCTAATATTTTAATATGTGTCCCTTCTCCTTAAACCATATTTTATAAAACATTCATTTGTACAAAATAATAGGGAAACCATTGGATTGTTTGTGGATTTGGATATGTTAATGTGTAGTGTCCAAAACCAAAATTATACAGAATTACCTCTAATTTCCTATATTAACCATCCCAATCTCCCCTTACCCTTCACTAAAACCATTTATACAATTACCAAACTATTCTGATACTCTATGGAGTCCTCCCATGATGCCCCATGCTCCCATTAAGCCCCTACAAAACCTCTCTCAAGCATTTTGGATCACACATCCAAGTAAGGGATTCCTTCCTTTCTGATTATTGTCCATGTTTCATTATGTTGCTATACCCATTATTTCAAATTACAAATGTTTGGGTATGATTTAAAACCTCACCCATTCTGACCTCCTTATATTTTAATGATGAGAGAATCCTTTCTCTCTCATTATATCCTTTTGTGTATACCTTTTGCCATGCCAAAATTCAGTAAAACATTTCTCCATTCTTATTTCCCTTTATGAAACTATTCTATATTATGAATCTAAATTCAATTTATTATGTTGGGATATTATGTTCCATGATTCCCTTACTATATATTTCATGTATAAATTATTATAGAACCATTACCCCCTATCAAACCAACATATGAATCCCCATATGAAACTATTATGCTACCAAAATTGCACTATGGCTTTCCAAGCCAAAGTCATCATGTAGTGAATACCATACCCATTTCTCTATTAAGGGAATTCCCTTTTATGCACATATTGTAATTTAATTTTATTTACATTTATGTATTCCACATTCTTTTATCATAGAGAGAATAATGATTTTCATAGAATCAATGTTATATGATATATAAGGCACGCTCAAGCATGATAGAATTGATTATGAAGTGTGTGCCCTAATATATCTATAATGAATTGGGTATTGTTTAGTATCTATATATTTCATGTTGGGAAAGGATTTTACCTGATTCTATTTATTATATCTAAACACCACATTTTTATAGTGGTTTATTTTATTTATTTATGTTAACGATGACGAATTTTAAGTTTCTATAACATTTCAATGTTATGATGATCATGTTATATCATGCCTTTATTGTGATGTTTCTCTTATGCTCTTTTGATATGTATATTTACTAAAATGTATTGTTTTATTCATGTTATTCCTTGCTTACTCCCTTACTAGTCATTATAGCTCAATATTTTCTTATTTAGTTCCTCTGGTTATCTCATGCAATGTTATGTACGAAGGAATGTTTTATCATATAAAATAAATCTCAAATAAAGATGTTGTATATTATGTCTTATGATGTCATGGTACGTTCCTAATTCACAAATAAACTAGACGTATCTGTATTATAGGTCTTATTATGTAAACTTTTAAGTAATAAATAATTTCTATGTGAGTAATAATGATAAATGTTGTTATATCCACGAAACCTATCTCATGCACATGATCTATTGAAATTATCCCTCTTGAATAAGTACATACTATATCCCCAAAATCTAACTAATTCATAGGTGGTCCAATTATAGAATTATCTCTCTTATAAGGACCATACAGTAATGATCTGGGATCATAGAGATGGTGTTCTATGTAATAAGATCACCCACCTGCCATGTACTTTGTGTAACGTCCCTTACCCAAAAGCCACTAAACCGGTACACTGAGTCAGGGGGTTACAAGACCATAAGCGCGCCTCCCCTTATGCCAAAAGCTGCTGACTAGCAGTGGAGTTCTATGAGGTCATGTGGGGAGACTATACCAAATTTTTATCAGAGTAAGCCACAACAGAAATAAACCAAATAGTGGAAACAATAACAAATAAACAATAAACATGTATATAAACCATTAAAACAATAAATATGTCATGTCATACTACAAGTCAAAGAGTGAACAAAACCCCAAAATAAGGATAATGGCTACAATCCCCCAAAAGATCCCGAGTCCATGTCTGGATCCTCCACCAAGTGCTACCCATGTCCACTCAACTATCTAGTGAGGACCCTTGTCCTTATCCTGACCTGTAAACATGAAGTCTGCTTGGGTACCCAAGGGCAGCCCGGGCCGGGAGTGAGTAAAACTCAGTAGGCCACCAAAAAAGGTGTCTACAAAATATCCGGTATGAATTGGTAGTGTATGAAAAAGGAATATGAATGATAATTTACAGGTAATTATTTAAAGTTCCATTAACCAGTTTAGAGCCAAAGCCATTGCCATTTCCATTATCATTCATTTCACACCAATTATCATCACTTACCATTTCATAAGATTTCCATGGGTTAATCACATACATTATGTTACATGGGTCTAAGGCCAACAATCACATGAAAGAGGGTGAACACATCGTTATCCAATATCACTAGGATTGAACCCCTCATAGAACCCATATCCTCACATCAATACCTCAGTCCGGGTGGATGCAACTGTTAAGAGAATAGACCATCAGTCCCATTTCCTAACCCATGCATTTATGGTGGAGTTTAGAACCTCAGTCTTAGCTCATCCTGTGGGCGTAGATCCTCATGTCATACCCCACTCTACAAAGCCATATGCACATGCTTGTATATATAATTAACAATCAACCGTCCAAACCATTTCCCTTTGAAAAACATTATTCACAACACCCCACATGGGAATCCACATAATGCCTTAACCCACTAACACATTAACATTTCACAAAATTTTATCATTAAACCAATTCCCATTTGTTATGCCTAACTTACTAAGCATTTACCACTAGACCCATAACATATCCATTATGGTAATTAATCAGTTTACACATAAAACCATGTAACCCATTAATCATTTCCATGAATCAACCATTCAACCCATTCCAAATAACCCTTAGGTTATTTCCATGTCTAGGTGCATCACCTAACTTCTATTCCAGGTTCAACCAATCATGACAACATATTCGTCAAGGGATCTACCATTTATTACAACAAGGTCACTTGTTTAATAACAATCCACAAGTCCGGGAAAGCCGGTGCATCCCAGGGATGGAAACAATTAGTTCAAGTCATTATCAATGCATCCCATGGGGATTGTGAGAGTCCCCATTTACAATTTTAAGCATCCTTTATACCAACCACATCTAGGTTAATAAATGCTCATCAAAAGTAAACCATGAGAAAATCCACACATGCATAAATCTACCATAAATTTGTGGGATAATGTTTTTGAACCACCTACCTCAAAACCATGGTTGAAGGCATGCTCAATCAAGTCCTTAGACCTCGATCCGACCAGACTTTGGAGCTTCGACCTATAAGTCTCCCAAAAGATAGGGTTTTAGGGATTTGGGACAAGAGGGAGAGAAGATACAAACCCTAAACCAAAAGGAGAAGAAATGATGGGATTATACTTACCTAGAGCTTCGATACGCAACCAACGACGCTTTAAAAAGCCATGAATCATAGGAAAACCACCCATGGGATGCTTGGGTCAACCTAGTTCATCACTGGGGTTGAGAGGGGAATAATGGAGGAAAATCCCGAGTTGGGGTTTAAAATCCTGAAGTTGAATTTTTTTTAATTTTTCCCAACTTTAAGAGGCCGCATGGTTTGGCCGCTCGGTTTGACAACCCGTGCACAAACCGTGCACATGCAACTATACAGAAGAGGAGGGGTGACACGGTTTTCCTGGACAGGCCACACGGTTTACCTCGGCCGTGCGCAGGCTTCGCGCCCAACCTTGTCTTGCCCAGATTTCCCTTTTTTCATGCCCTGAGCCCTTAAAAGACCCCCAACGCCTCTCATACATTCAAGAGACATCACTATTAGCCCAAAACAAGGGAATCAAACAAAACATAAAGAAAACATACCTTTTCAATAAAACCATGATCTTACAACCTCCCCACCTTATAACGGCTCATGCTCGAGCCGAGTTCCCAAGCCTCATTGGTCCACAGAAGGGAAGCGTTCGTGCCACTTAACCCGCATATCTAATTCCTGCTCCCAAGATTCTTCCTGAACATTCTCGTGCTACCATTGTACTCGAACTAATGGCACAACCTTTCCTCGCAAGATATTTTCACTACTATCTACTAGACGAACCTGATGCTCCTCAAAGGATGCATCATCCTCAAGCTCCACATCCTCAACATCCACCACGTGAGATGGGTCATGGTGATACCGTCAAAGCTGTGACACATGAAACACATCATAAATCCCATCATACCACTATGGAATATCCAATAGTTATTCCACTGGTCTGATCCTCTCCACAATCTCAAAAGGTTCCACATACCTTGGTGCCAACTTAACCTACTTTCGAATCTAACATTGACCCATCCTTGGGGACACCCGAAGGAATAAATTATCACTCATCGCAAACTCAATAGGTCTACACCTCCAATATGAATACTACTTCTGCCTGCTCTGAGACATTTCCATTCGCTTCCTAATCAACTTAAATCTCTCTAAAGTCTCCTCCGTGATTCATGGCCCCAACAACTCATATTCACCGGCCCCTATCCAACACAATAGAGATCTATATAGTCTCCCATAAAGAGCCTCAAACAGTGCCATCTGAATCTTAGCCTGAAAACTGTTGTTGTAGGCAAACTCAAAAAATGATAGGTGCCTCTCCCAAAAACCATCAAGGTCCAAGATAGATGATTTTATCATGTCTTCCAACACTTGGACCAAAGGCTCTGACTGCCCATCTGTCTGCGTGTGAAAAGTTGTACTCAAAAACACCTATGTACCAAAATCCTTCTGTAACCCTTTCCAGAAATGCGACGTAAAATGCGGATCTCGATCCAAATCTATGGTACACGGGACAACATGTAACTGCACTATTTCCCGAACATACAGCTCACCAAACGGGTCGACTGTAAATGTCTCTTGAATTGGTAAGAAATGACCGGCTTTTGTTACCAGATCCACAACCACCCAAATTGCATCTTTCTTCTACGGCATCCTCAGAGGACACATGATAAAATCCATTTTAACAACTTCCCAATTCCATTCCAGAATTGTAAATGGATGCAACAAATCACCTGGGCGTTGATGCTTGGCCTCCACCTGCTGATAGGTAAGGCACCGTTCCACAAATCCCATAACTTCCTTCTCCATCCCAGGCCACGAAAACTGCCTTAAGAGATCACGGTACATCTTGGTCAAACCAGGATGAATTTCCCACTTTGATGCATGGAACTCACGCATCAACTCTTATTGCACACACTTGGCACAACCACACGATCACGAACATGAACAACACATTCCACGTCGATGGCCCAACTAGAATGTTGCTCCCCACCTTTAAGATTTTCTTTCATGAAAAAACACTCAGGATCGTCAAGCTGACCTTCCTTAACTCGATTCAAAATCATCGACTCCATCGTTATGGAAGCATTAGTGACCTGACCTCTCTCCTCCTACACCTACAGGTGCATCTTTGAAAATAAATCCATCACCTTCCACTCGGTGATGGATTCCGGAACCACCTGATTTTGAACCTTCCAGCTCAAAGAATCAGCAACACTGTTTCCCTTTCCTAGCCTGTACTCCAACTCAAATTCAATTGACTGGAGATGTTCAACTCATCTTCACTGCTTAAGGTTCAATTCCCTTTGTGAGAATATGTATTTTAAAATCTTATGGTTGATAAACACTGTAAACCATTCTCCCAATAGATAGTGCCTCCAACACATCAAGGCATACACCAATACAGCCAACTCAAGGTCATGATTGGGATAGTTCCACTCATGGGGTCTCAACTACTTTGACCCATAAGCCACAACCCGCTCATCTTGCATCAACATAGCCCCATGTCCTACTCCGGACGCATCACAAAACATGATGTACCTCTTACCCGACTCATGTATGATCAAGATAGGTGTGATCATCAACCGCTTCATCAACTCCTCGAATACGTTCTCATAAGCCTCAGAACACTCGAAACTAATTCCTTTCTTGGTCAAGCCCAAGAGTGGTGCTGCCAAGCGAGTGAAATCCTGAATAAACCTTCCATAATACCCAGCCAGACCCATAAAACTATGAACATATAAAACACTATTGGGCTGCTCCCAAGATACAATAGCCTACACGTTCTATGGATCCACTGAAAAACCATCCTTTGAGATGATGTGACCCATAAAATACACCTCACCTATCCATAATTGACACGTTGATATCTTGTCATATAGCCGATGCTATTATAGCAAACCCATGCCGATGTCAATATGTTGGGAATGATCGTTGTGAGTTTTCGAGTACACTAAGATATCATCAACAAGGACAACAAAAAATAGATCTAGATAGGGATGAAAATTCTTGTTCATCAAAGCCATAAACACCATTGTTGCATTGGTCAAGCGGAAAGGCATTACAAAAACTCAAACAAACTGTACCGACTTGGTAAAGCTGTCAGTGGTATGTCAGAAGACCTCGCCCTCATCTGGTTATAACCTGGACTTGGATAAATCATTAACAACACTGATGCACCCCTCAACTAATTGAAAATTATATCAATTCTAGGAAGAGGGTAACGTTTATTCACTATCATCTGGTTCAACTTTTGATAGTCAACACACAACCATCAACGACCCATCAACCATCTTTGAAAAAAGCACGAGAGATCCCCATGAAGACGTACTAGGATGGAAAAACCCCTTATAATCCAAATCATCAAGCTGAACCTTTAGTTCTTGAAGGTCTGTTGGTGTCATTCGGTATGGCAGAATGGAAACTAGTTCTGATCCCGGCAGCAACTCGATTGTCAACTCAACGTCCCTCTCAGGGGGTAAACCTGAGAAAGTCTCAAGAAAAACATCTTGAAACTGATCCACCACAATAGGGAAATTACATTTCACCCCTCCATCATCATCATCATATAGCATGATCCATGCCAATTGTGTAGTGATTCCACTCATCTATTGAAAAAACATCCCCGCACGCCCTGCTCGAATATCCCATTCACCACGGTGGACATAATTGTCACCCTCAGGTGACCTGAACAATACTCTGTGATGATAAAAATCTATGGATTCCCGATATAATGCCAACCAATACATTCATATGATTAGGTGAAACCCTGACATCTCGAGAATGAACAAGTACCACAAAAAATGATACCCACCATCTTCCAAGGCACATCCCTTGCACTACTTGATAACCTCAACCTGCAACCCCAACGAAGTGTCAATTGATAGAACCCCACACACCCTCTCCACAGTTAAACCTAGCACTACCCCAAGTTGAGAAGAGAAAAAACACTGTGTGGCACCTGTGTCAAACAATTCACTAGAAAATGTAGAATATACAAGGATCATAGCTCAAACATTTGACGGTCTGGCTTCGCCATCACTAGGTGAAAACTGAACTGCCCAAAGATGACCTACCCCTCTACCCTGGGCTTCAACCGGAGTACCATGCACCGTACTGCCCTGCTGGCGTGAAAAATCTTGCCCTGGTGTTCCATGTCCATTGCCCCTACCAGTACGGACCGTGGAGCTCTAGCTGCCAACCTAATATAGGGAAACTGATCACCTTCTCGCATCTGGTACCAGCCTTCCACCATCATACTCGCCCACTGGCTGAGGTTTCCTACAGAACCTATTCCCATGTCCCATCCTACTGCACGAACGACACTCAACTAGCGGTCTAGGACACTGACCACAAATATTCCCTAACCTACCACACAAATAGCAGAACACCCGATTTTATCTCTGAGAGTATTTCCCTCTCTCCAAGCCACTTTTCTCACTTTCGCTATGCTGTGAGCTCTCATGGCGTCGCATCCGACCCTTGGTATCTACACTACTCATCTCCCCCACTGGAACCACAAGCCCACAACCCGAAGGTCCATTCTGGTTTACTTTCGAGATCAATGCCTCATCCACTACCTATGCGAACCAATTCAAGAATAATATATTTACTGGAGACCTGATCGGACGTCTGAGCCCATCATGGAAATGATTTTCTACTGCTGCCTCATCCCCTACTAACACTGGGAAAAATCGTCACAAATCAGTGATGCGACTAGCATAGTTTATCACTGATAGCAATCCCTGAGTCTAGCTCATAATCTCTGTAGCCCGTTCCTGCCTCAAAGTATCTGGATAAAAATGTTCCAGAAACCTTTCATGAAAAACCTTCCACGACATTCCCTTAGACTGGTCGATTTGAGCCTGAATGTTCCACCAATTCCTAGCCTCTCCATGAAACATATAAGCAGCCAGTTTCACTCTCATTTCGATAGGGGTATCTTGATGATCCAGTATCGTCTAGGCAGACTCTAACCAGAACTCCGCTACCTCTGGCCTACCCTCTCAGTTGATGGTCGGAGGGTGTTGCAGCTGGAACTCCCTGTTCAGCTCAAACATACTCCATGTTACCAGCCCTGGGTCCCAATCCAGCATCTGCTTAATGCGAGTCATGTTCTCCCAGAACTGGTCTTCTCTACCTTCATGGATCATCACATTTTCTTGATCCTCTTCTAGGTGAGTCTTCTCAGAAACATCCTCTCATTTCCTAACTTGTTACCGACAACTTTGTGGAATTTCTCTATAATTCCAAGCCTGATATTTAGAATGCGTACCATAAAACATTAATGAATCCATCACAAGGGACTCCTTACTAGCCCCAACAACCCACTTTTCATAACCTAACCCAAAAAAATTTTCCAATATGATTCAAACCCTATTATTCCATTAAATATCATTTATTGTTCATTCATCCTTACCCACTTGTGTTATTTCATTCATCTCATCATTTCTAGATTTCATCGAATGTATAATGCACCCTACCTTCCTACCTCACACACCCACCCCATGCATGTTCATAACACAATTCATGTCACGAATCTCCCTAGGTGACAACAATGATGCATGAATGAAAATCATCATGTCGTTATGGCCACGAGCTAAATATCATAAAATAGTCTCATCAAACAACATTTGAATCACCCAATGGTGAAATATCTTCAACTATAACAACACACAACCACGAACAAAAATTCCCACCAAGGGTGACATTAGTTTCCCCCATACTTGGGTTAGCTACTCCCAAGCACAAGATCATTAACAAGGCCCAACACGTCGTAACCCTTGTATTCCAATCCCAAATCACAATACCTAAGAGAAGGAGAAGAAAGAACTCCTTGGATACCACTTTTGTAACATCCCTGACCCGGTAGCCACTAAACCGGTAATCCAAGATAGGTGGTTACATGACCTTAAGCGCGCCTCCCCATATTACAAAGGCAGCCGACTAGTAGCGGGGGTCTATGGGGTAATTTAGGGAGACTATACCCTCTTTTTATCAGAGTATGCCACCACATAAATAAACCAAATATAGGAAACAATAAAAAATAAACAAGGAAAATGTATATCCACCATTCCAATAGTAAATATGTCATGTCATACTTCATGTTCAAGAGTGAACAAAAACCCAAAATAAGGAAAACGACCAAAATCCCCAAAACGGTCCCGACTACATGTCTGGATCCTCCACCAAGTGCTACCCAGGTCCACTCAACAATCTTTCAAGGATCCTTTCCCTTCTCCTGACCTACAAACATGATGTCTTCTCAGGTATCCAATGGCGGCCCGATCATAGTGTGAGTAAAACTAAGTATGCCACCACCAACAGTGTCTACAAAATATCTAGTATGAACAGGTAGTGCATGAAAAAGTAAAATGAATGACGATTTACAAATAATTTTTTAAGGTGCCATTAACCAGTTTAGAGCCAATGCCATTTCCACTTCCATTACCATTCATTTCACACAAATTATCATCACTTACCAATTCATCACATTTCCATGGTTTAATCATATACATTATGTTACATGAGTCTAAGGACAACAATCACATTCAAGAGGGTGAACACATCGTTATCCAATCTCACTAGGACTAACCCCCTCATACTAACCATATCCTCACCTCGACGCCTTAGTCTGGGTGGAGGAAATGGTTAAGAGAATAGACCCTCAGTCCCCTTTCCTAACTTGTGCATTTAGGGTGGATTTTAGAACCTTAGTCTTAGATCAACCCATGGGTGTAGATCCTCAAGTCATACCCCACTCTACAAGGTCATGAGAACATGCTTATATATATACGTAACCATCAACCATCCAAACCATTGACCTTCAGAAAACACTATTCACAACACGCCACATGGGAATCCACGTCATGCCTTAACCCATTAACACATTACCATTTTGCACCATTTAACCATTCACCCAATTCCCATGTGGTTTGCCTAACTCACTAAGAATTTAGTATTAGACCCATATACTATACATTATGGACTTTAACCAGTTTACAAATTAACCCATTTAACCAGTTCATCATTCCATGTATCAACCATTCAACCCATTCTAAATAACCCTTAGGTTATTTCCATGTCTAGTTGAATCACATAACTTATATTCCATGTTCATCCAATAATGCCAACATATTCATCAAGGGATATACCATTTATTCCAACAATGTCACTTGTTTAATAACAATCTGTATGCCTAGGAAAGCCAGCACATCCCATGAATGTCCCCAATTAGGTAATGTCATTCTCAACGCATCGCATGGGAATCATGAGAGTCCCCATTTAACATTTTAAGCATCCTTTATACCAACCGCATCTAGGATAATCAATTCTCATTAAAGGAAAACCATGAGCAAAGCCACACATGCATAAATCCACCATAAAACTCTGGGATAACGTTTTTTGACCACCTATCTCGAAACAACGGTTGAACGCACACTCAATCGAGTCTTTATACCTCGATCTGAACAGCCTTTGGAGCTTCAACCTATAACTCACCCAAAAGATAGGGTTTTAAAGCTTCCGAACAAAATGAAGAGAAGATACCAGCCCTAAACAAAACAGATAAACAAGGATGGTATTAGACTTACCCGGTGCTTCGATTCGCAACCAACGGCTCTCTAAATGACAAAAAATAGAAGGAGAGCCACCCTTGAGATTCTTAGGTCGGCCATGTTGATGAATATGGTTGAGAGGGGATGAATGGAGTAAAATATTGAGTTGGTGTTTAAATTCCCAGAGTGGAAAACATATAATTTTTCAAATCTTTTAGAGGCTGCACAGTTTGGCCGCATAGTTTGAAAAACTGTGCACAAACCGTGTGCATGCTACTGTCCAGATGATGAGGGCTCACAAGGTTTTCCAGGGCAGGCTACACGGTTAACCTAAGTCATGTGCAAGTCATTCGCCCGGCCTTGTATTGCCAGATTTCCCTTCTTTTGTTCCTCGAGCCCTCGAAACACCCCCAAGGCCTCTCATACTTTTAGATTACATCCTGTGAATCCCATAACATGGGATTAAACAAAAACATAATGGAAACACACCTTTCAAAAAAATCAGGATCATACACTTTGGAAAGTCCACGAGTATGATGATGCAACATGGGAACTAGAGAATGTGATAAAGGAGAAGTACATGCATAGATTTTCACCTTACTATGTAAAAAAATATTTTGAGGGTTGATTTTCATAAGGGGAGAATGTAATGAGCCAATGTTTTACCAATGGAAATTACCTTTTTTAACTCTTTCATTTAGTATACAACACATCAAATCACATAAATAACAGAATATATTCATTATAATATAATAATGAATGATATAAGTAGTATTTTGAAATGATAAAAAAACTATAAAAAAGAAATAATAACATGATCTTTAGGTTATAAATGTGACCTTTACAAATTGTAAATTGGACATTGGAATAGTAACCTCACCTAAAAAATTATATATAAATATATTTAATATTATATTTTGTAATATGATAATATTATATAATATTATAAGTAAATAAGTATTTTAAAAATATTTAATTTAGTGTTGGTTTTTATAGAAAATAAATATATTATTACAATTTTTTAATGAAATAATTAATTTAGAAGATAATTTATTTTTTAAAAATGTATTAATAAATTAATATACTCTTATATTATGGTTATAATATAATTTTATTAGATGATATTTAATTTTTCAAAGTGTTATAAAATTAGTTATAATTATAGTAACTATAATTTTCTAGTAAATGAAAATTTATTAAAAAAATAATTTTATCATATTTATAAATTTATCTTAAAAATGAATTTAATTTTTAAATAATAAATATAAAAAAATGGTTATGGTGATTTTTCATGATTTGTGTAACATAATTTAATTTTTTCGAATTGTATGATACGATAATTAATGAAAAAAGATAAATACTTGATTTTTTTCATAGATAACATAAGTATTTAATAACCCAAAATATTAAACACTAATTCATTAATTTATTTGATATGTTGATAATGAACAAACTATTCATAGTCTTGAACCAAATAATATACTAATGAATAAAATAACGATATTATAAATACCAACCCTTGTCACCACCTCTCCTCACACCTCTCATTCCTAGACACTTGTGAAAATTATACTCTAATATCTTCTCAATCCCCTTACCAACACCGATGTTTTATTAATCATAAAAAAATATCAAAACCAGTACCATGTGGAGGTTCTCAAGAAGAAGGAATCATGATGTAAAACCATCTTCCTTTTTATCATGTTCATATATTTTATTTTCCTCTCCTCGCCTTCCCTCATCCAAATGGTATGATATCATCCGTAGCACACTATACTAAAAATTGTTTATTATATTGTGTATCCCCTCTCCTCTCCATTTTATTCTAGTAATGAAAATGTTGTTTCTGATATGTTATTTTATCGCCTTCAAGGAGGCTAAATTTTCATGTTATATTAACACCAACAAGGATGGTGATAAAAAATCAGACGATTAAAACAAATTATAATATATGTATTACGATATATGTATAGTTCATGAATCATTACATACTCATGATGATACATAATAAAACAGAACAGGTTTGTTTTGAGAGAAACCCACCAAAAATAATCCAAATGATTATTCATAACATCAAATGAAATTATTCATCTTCACACAAAATAACCAAATGAATTATATGTTAAATTATACTTATGAAAGTTCCTTAAAAAGTAATAAGATAAATTATAGATTTCTATTTCCATTTATCATGAACATTCATACTATTATATAGGATTACATATCAAGACAACAATGAAAGAAGCACTCCTAAATGATAAAACTAAACAATATAACATAAAACATTAAACATAAAATAACATAATAAAATTATAATAAAGTAAATTTCACGTAGAAAATTTTATGGGATTATTAATTAATGACTTTAATTTGATTATTCTGAAAATTATGATCAAATGAAGAACTATTTCATACATAAGGTAATGGATTAAACCTAAAAATCTTTTTCCCCATGGTTTACACTTTCTCCAACATTAACCTTATGTAACTATTCTTTTGTTTTATAAAATTATTATAAATTATATTTATATGTTCTAAAATCATGTATCTATATCATTTCAACCTTAAAATGTCACAAATATATATGTTTTAAAATGATTTACTTCTAATTTCTTCCTAAAAAGAAAGAACAATAAAAGGGATCTTCCAATATTTGTATCCATTTTCATGTGCACTTCAGAATAAGGTTTAATCAACCATTATGTTAATAAGGTCTCCATTTTAATAATTAAAACATTATTCATTAATTTTTTGTTTTATGTTAATGATTATTACATTTTACACATTTAATTATCTGTATTATTTTCTATAAAATGCACTAAAATGAATAACTTATAATGATTCCTAAACAATAATTTTATAGGATTTAACCTAGTTTTGAAATCAATTTTCATGATCTATGCATATTAACCCTTATTAATTTTTGTGTATGGTTTATATCCATTCGTTCATAGAAACCATTATTATATTCCTTTTTTATAATCCTTTTAACCAGATTATGGTACCCAATTCATTCTATGGGTAAAAATTATGCATGAATCCTTATGTATGATTAATTATGTGGAACACATATTCATGAACATTTTAAGATGGATTTTCACAGATAGTAGTCCAATTGATTTCTTAATGTTTAGTCCCATGAAACGTCATGTAAAACAGTCTTAGTGGAATTCCTTGACCAATGGTCCATGTGAAATTGTCTTGGGGGTCAGCCTTGACCCGTGATCCTCCATGTGAAAAGATCCTTGAAAAATTATAAAGTCATGTTTTGTGTTTCTGTCACTTTATAATTATTCAATTACAATTTGATCCCATTTTATATTTTTTATTATTTAATATTTTTAACAATGCTACATGTTTTTTTGTATCATTATGTAATGCCTTCTAAAAAATGTTATATTCTTTATTTTATTATTTATTCCCACACTGGGATTTTTAGCCCATCTCAGTGTTCATGTAATACCTAGGATATCCTATATAAATTTATGGGATCAAAGTAAATTTCAACTTCATAATATAAGATAAATAAATAAAATTCTTATTAATTCCCTTTTTTCAGTTTTATATACCTACCCCTCCAATGACACTCGACGTTACGATCCTTGTCTTGAAATTTTATATTCAATTAGGTTTAAAATCATTAAAAATATGTGAAAAAGCTCTAGTTAATACACTTCCTATAAGAATGTGTATTAAATAACCTTTCAAATTTATGAGAATACTCATATTTTTACTATATGATCTGAATATTCATATACATGTATACGTGAAACCATTAATAAAATAGTTGAATCATTTTTGTATTGTGGGTGTGTCAAAAAATGATGGTTATTCAAATACATGTTTTAGAGGCACTATGATATTATGTGGATGATAAATGATTCAATTGCATTTGAAATAATGTTTGGTGAAATCCATGAGGTAAAAAAATTCCATTCCAGTTTTTAAGAATAATACACAATATAAAATAATTAAATATCATTATAGTATCAATTTAATTGGATATTGGATAATTTTTACAATATATAATAAATATAGGAATAATGATCAATGGTTCGAAAATACAACATAGATTGAGAATCCACCATTGTATATTTCTATAACTATTGTGATTAATGAATTTCAGGATGTTAAATTTTCATTTGGGAAGGGTCAATGGAAATTTATTAAGAGGTTGAATGTTTACATAGAATCCAATGACAACTATAAGAATAATAGTCCCTTCTTTGACATTACATATTGGTAAACCAATTTGATGCATCATTGTTTAGATATAATTTACAATTAAAAAAAATATGTGAATTGTTACCTTCAATACTAAAAAAATGAAGGTGGAGGAAAATAATGATTTATGATCTCGGTGTGGATTGGTGGATTGAGGTATCAAAAACATGTTGCATATGGTATGTAAAAGTAAAAATAAATGGAATGTTCTAAGTGATTTTTATGTGATGAGACCTATATAAAAAATTTGTTTTCATAATTATATTATAATATAAATGTTCCTAAAATCCATTCAATCAAATAAAAAATTCTGTCAATAGAATATTGTTAGAGATGAAATATTTGAGGGATCATGATTATCACATTTTTATTCCATATTCGATCCCAATAGAAATATTTTATTTTCATTCTTATAATTTTTGGGTTGAAATTATTCAATTTTACAATTATTTTGTTGATAATTTTGAAAACAATTATCCACATATTTATTTATAAAAATAGATGAACATGATCCATTAGCATTCTGTCAATTATATAAAATGTTTCCTCCAACACATTCACATGCATTTTGGAACTAATAAACCATATTACAACTAATATACTTTTTGGGGGATCGATTTCATTTCACTAGATGTAACAAACTCAATAAAATATGTACAAATTGAAGACATATGGCTGAAAAGGGAGTCATCCTGAAAGTTCTACTATGAACGGTTATTTAGATCAAGAATATATGGATTTACATTCCATATATATGTTTAGTGCTACCACAATATTTTAATGAACAATAGGAAAATAGGATGGGGTGTTTGAGAAAACATAATGTAGTTTTCCATAATATCCCCAAAATGGGGTAATTTATAGATCATATACATTGATAACATTAATCCTATAAGGGAAAAAGACTTCACATCACAATTTTTTTTAACGATGATTTGTTCGATAACTATATAAATTAGGAATACTGAACATGTATATATTATCTCACCCAATGTAATTGTAGATATCTATTACATTGTTTCTTGTTTTTTTATAAGGAACAAAAACCAATAATAAATATAAATCATTATTATTTATCTTTGATAAATAGAGAAGATTTTCATGGAAACGTTTTAATGATTGGTTTAAATTCAGGGTAGAACTGTTAATATAAAAAAAATAAAAAAAATATGTTATTAAATTTAATATTCATCTAATTTTTCTGTATTTATTTCTTCTAATAAATCCACATGATAGGAAAATAGTGTAAGGGCTTTCTGTCATAATTTTGATGATTGTGATGGGGAATCAATTATGATCAATGTGAATAAATGTATTAACACTAAACAATTAATGAACATGATAACATAATATGATGCAGTTACGATAACTTCCATAATAGATTTTTTCAACAGTTCATCAAATGTTAGACATTTATATGAAATAGATCTTACTATAGAGTCATACAGAAAATACTAATATTGGATTATTACTATCGTCAAAAAGTTAGTATGATAAAATAAAGTCATTTTTTTCATGAAACAAGGGTAATTTATTGATGATTGTTGATTTCGATTCATTGACAAGACCTACACAATTACATCTAATTATCCATATATATTGGTATCATTTGGAAAACAATTTTTTTATATGATAGATAATCTAGATCCAGAATTTTTTTTATTATTGATGTAATCACCAGACATAATTTTTTATGATAAATGGGTTGAAACTGACACCATCGCATCCCCCATTTGTCCTAATAAATTTCATACATGGGATGAATCAATTATTTAAATTTTAATAATGGATTTTTTAACTTAATGTTATGTTGGATAACATATAGAATCACCCATATATGTTCTCATTTATATTGGTTTAGATCAACTAGGGTTCATAAGGACAAAACTATTCCTATTTTTTGGAAGCTTGATTTAAAATAGTGTTTACCCAACAAGGCCTTAAAATGATTTTAAAATATGAACTAGTTATATATTTCATTGACAATCATTTTGAAATTTTGAATTGAACTAAATTAGAATGTGAAAATTAAAATTTAATCACTGAAAATTAAATATATATTTTCCATATAATTTGATGGAAATTGTGAGAAACCATGAGTTAAACCAAAAAATAATATAACTCATTCATTACTGTATGATTTATTTATAACAAACATAAGAAATAAAAATAATTTCAAAGAGATGTCATTTACCTCAGTTTATGGTTCATTTGAATGAATGTCTTTGACCTGAAAGGACAAATTTTCCCATGAATGGATATATTCATCATAGAGGATATTCATTTTATAGAATCTCACAACTATGGTCAGAAATTGTTTGTCAATATAGTTAAATTTATCTTCATGGAGGGTCACCATAAATGATCTTCCCATCATTTTAGCAGCTTTTTATTCCATAACATTAAGAGACAGAACCTGTTTATCCACTTCTTCTTATGATCTCATGAGAAACTCCAAGTATTTATAAAGCATGTCACATAACATACACTATTTCCGCTCTTCTGTGATTTCATATTATTTTATATACATGTCTCCATTTGAGGAGGAAAAGACAAAAAATCCTTACTCTCGTTGCGGATTCCCTTCCTCCCATTCCTTACCTAGTGTCATTAAATAAAACATGATATTTAGGCTACCTATAATGTCACCACTATTTGAAGTTGAACTTAATTTTATTTAATTTTTTTATCTAATGATCGCTCTCACTCTTCACCCATATTATACATTTCTAAATAATTATATTATTTCATTTGTTCCATATAAATTTTTCTCTCTAGAATCATAATTTATTACATTATACATTCTACTATGTCACATTATTTGAATCATGGGTATAAATTGGACCCCACTGCTATTGTATAAGTCAAGATTTATTCAGATAATGCTGATCCAATAGTATCCACTATTCAAGTTGTCTCAGCTATATATGTATAAGCCTTAATTTTTTTAACCATAACCTATTTTCATTATAAGTTGTGACGATATAACATATATATATTTTTTATTCCCAATAGGATCCATAAATAGGCGTCATGGGTGTACATGCTTGTTTCAAGTGTTTACTCCTTATACATAGTTGATGGTTTAGTATAAGTAGGATAATAAAAAGGTTGTTTAAATATAGAGAGAGAACTTGAACTTTATGGATTTGATTTCGAAACACTATGACAAAATTCTTATTACCCCACTCTTCGATAAACAAATTTAAAATGTACTAATCTATTATGATTGGGATAAAATATTGGTAAGAAAATTCTATTTTTTTAATGCTTTATTTGTGGTTTACCAGATAACCATATATTCAACTATGAAATATTTTATTGAATTATCCATGATTATAGATCATTTATAGATATCATAACTCTACCATTCTGCATTCCCACATCATTTAAAAGCTTTCATCTCCATTTTCCAAAATTTATCTCCAAAAAAATTTAATAGTTGTAACATAGTGAATTATTATTCATATTTCACTTATTATATTTTATATTTCAATGTATATGTATTTTCTCTATAGCATTTTTTATACTTCATTTGTGGTGATTTTTTTTCATCATGATATCCCAATTTATAGGGCATAAAAAACATATTATGTTTGCCTATGTGAACATTCCAATAAGCAAGAATCATGCTTCCCAAACTGCATAGAGATTATTGAGTGGAAAATTTTATCATTTAGGTTTTATATTAAATGTCCTAGACTAATATAAGAAATTATGAAATAATTTATCATATTTATATCATTATTTCCACTTTGTTGGGAAATTTAATCTATATAAATTCACATTATCCATGTGATTTTGGGTATTATCTTTAATCCTAGACCACAAATATTTATTCATAATTACTATAAAATACAAAATCCAAAATTTAGTGGATATATCTACAATATTTTTGCCCAATAAAAGGTTTATGAATTTTAAAAATTAAATAGTATTTTATTAGTAAATATCCATAAACATATTCATGTTAGCTTCAATCAGAAAGGTTTTATTTAATGGAATTATCACTCAAATATAATCTTTTAGTGTGTGTTTTGTTTACTAAAATTAATTAAGGATTTCATATGGGCTGATCCTCTTAGAATAAATTCCCTCCCCTGATGTGATGGCCAAAAAATATCTATAGTAATATACTATTCCTTAATTTTAAGTGATTCTTTACTCATTTCACATTGGGAGCCCCAACCAGACCCATCCATCCCACTACAATTATTTTACAATATATAGACATATTAGGAAACTTTTATCCATGTTTTTATAAAAGGAATCCCATACTCACTAGTATAATTTAAATTTTTGATAGTGTACTTTGGGATTCAATAGTTTATTTTGATACAAAAAACATCATCAATAAAAAAAATTATTAATGATCCCATATTGAAATAGAAGTATTGGTTTTATGATAATATTATATGTGATCTAGTATTTAGTGTGATAATTTATTGATTCGTAATAAAATAATGTTTATTTTATCAATAATTTCATTTATAAAAATGAATGAAGATTCTCTTAAGACCCATATTAATCCATGATATTAGAAATAATTCAACAATATGTCCTTTTTAATTTTTTCCCTGGTAATAATCTCCAATATAGGGATAGATCTATGTAATATCCTCATAATAATGTATCAACATACAAGATGATAATATATTAATAATCATTATAGAGATAATACAGCATTTGGTAAGTAAATTATATGAAACAAGGGAGGATAAGATGTTATAATTCAATGGAATGGAGTTCATTAATTGGTAGAAGATATACATGAGTTATGAATTATGTTTCATAGATATGAACATCATAAAATTGGATTTTGAGGAACAATTGCTTCAAGATTATACCTAATAGATAGGATCTATTCATAGTAGAGTATATTCATTATATATGGAATTAATATAAAGCTTTTGGTGTGTCTATATGAAAAGTAAATTAGTAGAATTTGTTATAAAATTCATCACATGTCAACTAGTTAAGGTATAGCATGAACAACCAATGTGTATGTTGCAGTTTGTACCATTTCAAATTTTAAAAAGGATAAAGATTGCAATTGATTTTGTAAATTTTCACCAAAGAATGGTTCAGGGACACAATTCTCTAAGTGTGTTACTGGATAAGCTTAAAATTTCTAGGCATTTCATCCCTATTCATGAATCACATATAGAGGGAATGTCTAAAATCTACATTTAATATGTTATAAAGATTCATGTAATACTAGTCTAGGTTTTATTAGAAATATAGCTAAGTTTTATGTATCATTTTTGTATATCCATATAGAAATCCCATCGAAATCAACTGATTATGAGTCTGGTATATCATCCTAAGAAGGAATGTCTATCAAAAAGACTATACAAATGTCGGAGGACACCCATCCGTCTTGTGTATTAAATTTTGGTGGCTCATGGGAAGTGCATATATAATTTGTGGAGTTCTCTTATAAAAAAATTATCAATCCTTGATATATATATATATATATATATATATATCCTTTTGAATCATTGTATGGATATGGCCTAGTGTATTCAAAAATCATATAAAGAACATTGTAGATGGAATTTTTCATTAAAGGGGGTTGATTATGTGTTATTGAGATTTTTTCCTAAGCTTTAGAATCATCATCGTGGAATGTTGGTAAAGTTATCTCCTCGATTTATATTACCTTGTGAGATACATGAATGGTTTGGGGAGGTGAAATATCAGTTTTTCATTTCAATCAAGTATTTTTTAGTGTAATATATGTTTCATATATCTCAGTTTAAATATTATTAACCTATTCCTGACCATGTGATTTGATTGAATCATGCTTACTTAGATACATATGATTTTTTGGATTATCTGTTGGTACAAATTTTGGATAGGAAATAGATTGTATTGCATTGTAAAAAAATCATGCTACTCTAGGTTTTCTTGTAAAATGGTTAGATTCAAGAGGAAATGTGATAACAAGATAATGAAAGGTTGATCAATTGTATAAAATATTTCATGGAAATGGTGTTTTTTGACATTCAATTAATGTAAATGACTATGGTGGGGAGAAAATACACCCCCTAGTTACAAGATATTATGTATTATATATATATATATATATACATTTTTAAAAGGTTTTTTTGGAGTTATTTTGGTATTACTATACTTTTGAAATATTTTTGTGGATTTTGTGCAGCATTATAGTTTGATCACAATTAGTAAAAACCATAAACCACATCTAAGAGAGTGTATTAAGTAAGGTAGTGTGATCTATATAGGCACACACATAATGTGTAAGGGTTTTCTAATGATGAGGCCACATTTGAGAAACCAAAATATTTTAAATAGGCTGTGTCTACTGTTAGGGAATTGTTTTCCAATCTGTGAACACTAACCATGTATAGAAAAATGTTGATCTGAAAATTTTAGATATGATTTTTATTTTCCTCTAAAAATTTTATTCTCTCTATTTGGACCCTAACACATTTAAATCTCTTCCCAAGGTTGTGAAGAACCTTACCCTAGATTGGGAATGAATATATTTGTGTTTCTTAGTGCAGTAAGCTCATATTTCATTAAAATATAATGTTTATTATGGTATTTCCTTGGTCTCTTCTTCCACACTCTCTTAAAATTATAGATCCAATTTTTTGGGGTTTCAGCTAGGATTTTTTATCAAATCATTATGATATAGAAATTTTCTAATGAAATGTAATAAGATCTATGCTTATTTTTTTTAGGACCACAGTAGATTTGTTGAATAATTCATGGCGTCCATCATTTTCACTACAGTTTATGAGGTAGGTGGATTCCCCATTGACATCTCTTACTAGATCAAAATGTATATTTTATTATTATTTTAATTTTTTGGATCATATTATTAGAATTATTTTCAAATAATGGTTGAATAATTCTCTAGTAATGATTTAAGAAATTATGAAATTTCTATGAAAATTAATTTATTGAATAATTTTAATGTGATGATTATAAAAACATTTCTTTGATTTATTGAAAAATGTTTTTTCATAATGGTTTAAAATGAAAATATTGATTAATTAATTTCTTTGGAATAACTGGTTAAAAATGGTTTTGGAATAATTTGTTTCATTTTTTTCATATTCATTGATTTAACTATTAAGCAGGGGAGTGTTTCATTAATGAACAATTATATTATTTCCTTTTAACATATATTTTTAACAATAAAATACTGCTCATTAATAAAAAAAATATCACATGGGAATTCATTTTTTTATCTGAAGACTAATATGGGTAATTCCAAATGGGTTTTTAAATAGTTTCGGTTACTTATTGGGTTGTATTAAAGAAAACATTTTTTTGGGAAAATGGTTAGCTATTAGATAAATTATTTGAATTTTTTTTAATTTTTCTAAATATATTTGTGTATATAATTTCTATAAAATATCATATTCCTATGTTTTGGGTAGGGAATTCATTCGTGGAAAACGTACTATGTTTCATTACTCACCCACTCTCTAGGTACTTTTTGAGTTTGTAGATATTTGGTATCGAGGCACATGTAATGGAATGGATCCTCATTCCATTAGGTATGTTGCATGATACCTTGCACATTGATTATGAAGTTGTAGTATCTAGTATGTTGGGAGATATGAATTTTTTCTCTTAGATTCTTAATGATTTTTTCTTTTTATCATCGACATTATAATTTAATTTATTTTATTTATGGTGTTGTTGTAATTTATTCTTATGTAATTACACTAAGTTGTATTACTCTGATTTCATTAATAATTTACTATTTAATTGGTTATGGTATAATGGTTATCATTGTTTTATTTTCAAATGTAGAATCATCCAAAAAATTTATTGTATACCTTGGAATTTAACTCTTTCCATTTCTCTAATAGGGAATTAACCTAAGGATAAAGACCCAATCCGCCTATTCTAAATTTGTTTAAGAAATTATTGACGTTCCAAATATAATGTTCCCTACTAGTTTTTAATAGTATATACAAAAATTTAATAAAATTACTCAAACTATTTATGTAAATCTATCAACTGTTCTAGAGTGATTAATGTGATACATGCAGTGATAAATTATTTGGTTTTTTCATAACAAGATAACAAAAAAATTTACATGACTTCAATTCATGTTTTTTCTAGGATGATTATTCTAGTTATTCATAATCATATATAGTTATAGGATAATTCTTCTCAACATGTCAACCATATGGACATGTCATCTTTTTTTATACAAAAAAAATATTTTCATTAATTTCTATAAATAGTAATATTTATTTTTACTTTTCTATATCAAATAACCCAAAAAACATTCAAACTTTATCCCAAAACATATCATTCCCTAGTAGTTGAAAATATAATTTATTTTTTAAATTTAAATATAAATTATAATAAAAAAAATCTTTAATAAATTGAAAAAATTATTCTTCTTCATTCATCTTATTATTCTTAAGAAACTATTTTCATATACAGAACATAATAGTAGAGATTTCTAAATAATGGCGCAACAATTTCACTCTAAAATGTTTTACATCATTCATTATAAATCTCCATTAAAATTTCAAAGCTTATAATTCCTTTCCATGAATTGAATATCCTATTTTTTGTTTTTTTATTCATGGTTGTATTGATTTAGAATAGATCTAATATATTTTATTCCCTTTAATTAATTATAACACATGAAGACTTTACCATAATTAACATTTATAATAAATTTATATTTCATATAAAATAATTTATAAGCAATATAAATTTAATAATATTCTACACATAACACTAATATTTTTCATGTTATAAATGTAACACTATGTATTCTTGTGTTACAAACATCATCATGTTCCATTGATATCTTTAATTACACACTAGATAGTGTTTTATAAAACTACAAACTATAATATAATATGATAGTTATAAAAATCACCATGTAATGATTTTTTTTAAAATAATACACTATATTTTGAAAATTAAATGTACATATGTTTATATATTTCTTTGATGACAATATAAATAGAAATATATATATATAATCAATTTAAAATAAAAATGGTCTTAAAATATATTTTTAATGATCAAAAGTTGTTTTATCACAAAAAAATTAAATTAATTAATATAAATGTATTATATTATAAAAATTTATATATTATACATATAATTAATATTTTATTCATATATCCAAAATATTTGATAGACATATTATTAGAACAAACCTAATGTAACCCGTAGTATGAAATATTTTTCTAAAGGATTTTTTGCCAACTTTTAATGGTGAACTTGATTAAAAAATATATTTTTATACATTAGTAATTGTTATTTTATTAAATAAACTTCATTTTTGATATTTTAAGGTCAAAATTATCTTACTGTAAATTTTTTGTATTTTTTAGAGAGGATTTATTTTTTAATGAATAGTAAAATATAATAAATTTTATTTGAAAACCCACATTATTTATTAAAGAAATTTGGATGAATTTTATTTTCAAATAATTATAAAGTTAAAAAATTATTAACAATATTTATATTAATCCAATTTTGGGAAGGTAAGAAGAATTGTTTTTGAACATAAATATTAAAAATGTATAAATATTTAATCATTCTCAGATTAAAAACAGTTTTATCATCCTATGTGTGGGGTTAATTTTAAAATTATTTATAAAAATTAAATGACTTAAATATAAAAAAAATTATTCCATATTTGGAACCACGTTATTAAATAATTTCTATTAATTTCATCTCATTTTTTCCATACATGTTATTGAAATAAAAATAGATTAATTACGATGATTAGGGTAAAAGTGAGTTTAATTTTTGGTTAAAATTTAATATGATGTTTCCTAATTACCTATACAATTATAGAAATGATTTTGGAAGTAATATATCTACTGTATCCCATTAATAATTGAATTTATTTCATTATTGGAGGTAAAATATGTAAGAGAGGCCACCCAAATGTGTTTACCTTTTGATGTTTACAGGAACCCCACTCACCTTCCAATATAAAAAGGAACTCAATCCCCTCACATATCACACCTATATTGACTTTTTTTAGCTAATACATGCAAAAATATACTCCCAAAATAACTCACTTCATCTTATAAGGATCACCTTGGGCAAAAAAAATGGAATTCCTTCGGTGTAAACCAAATGTAGATACTTGAAGAAGAGGTAACATTATAAAATGAGATATTTTGATTAATTTCATTACCCACAGCATAAATTATACTTTTTTATTTATTATGTAAGAATAGTAGTATCCAAAAAACAATTATATGTTTTCATCACAAGGTTGTGATGAAGAAATCCACACATTTCCATCTAACAGGATATGAAATCATTGATTATGAGTAAAGATTATTACCACATAAAGAACTGATATTTTTTTTCATCCATTACAAAATTTTAATTTTTGGAGTAATGATTTAAATATACATTATATATGATATATATGTTATTAATAATGTTTAATTCTTCTTCAATTATTATGTAACACATAAACTTATGTTTTTTATTTATTGTGGGCATGATAACAACTTTGTGGACGTGTGGGATACCTCCACCTCAATGCATTGTGATTCATCAACACATTACATTTTATGTATAAAGTAAGATATTAATAAGAATATGTGATATATATAATATTACAAAGATACATTATTTTTTATATAAAATAATTACCAATTTTTTTCATTATTTAATATGATAAGACAATGGATGCAGTATGCATGCTTATGTACAACCTTCCTTCTCCATAAATGATGAATTTCCTATCTATCCCTAAACATTAATGATTAATATAAATACATATATATTGAATATATATAATATTTTAATCATATTCTATATTTTAGGTATTATAAACACATGATCTATTTACGTGGAACAAAAAATATCCATAAGAAAAATATTTGAAAAACAAGGAAATTAAGACTGAAAACATTGAAAGAAATTAGTGATTATTATCAAATGAGTGAAAATATGTTATAAAAGAATTATATATAATATTATATATATTAAAATTCTTTTTTTTAAAGTTAATATTATTCTTAAAACCATTATTCATTCTTTCAAAGAGTATTCAACCAAAATAGATTATAAGGTAGGATATTTCATCCCAGTTTCATTTAATATAGGCATATTTTGTTATTATTCACATAGATTCCATTTTATTTTGTATATAAAACCCAACTTAAATTTTCTATCATGAATAAATAATTATTATTGGTATATTATGTTCAACATTAATTATTTAATTGAAGGGTATTTGAATTATATGTTACTATATGGTAAATATTTTCCCAACCCAATTCATTTTTATTGGGTTATATTATTTTTTTAGTTTCCATTAATATTTTAATACTATGTGATCAATTATTTTCAATATTTTATTATATCCAATTTTTTATGGAGATTTAGAGTTTCTGCACATAATCATTTCATTGAATGATTCTCATATCAACATTATGATGTTGTTAAGGGTTTACATCTTAATATCTATTTATTTAGAGTTTTATACAATATATTCTTCATTAAAGGATGTTGTATATATGTTTTAAGAACAAATATTTTTCTTCTCCAATTTTTATTCATATAATTTTCCATGTAATAGTACTATTTTCCTCCCCTTTTTAATTTAAATTGTGGATTAATTTTCTCCAAGAAAACCCAACTTCGTTTATCATTTTATTGGAAAACATTTTTCATCTAAAAATGCGTTTTTATAAAATGGTTTTCAAATATGAATTTTATATTTTAAAAATAATTTATTAAAGATATATTCACTAATTTTATCATTAGACGCATTTTCTGGAAATGATTCTCTTTTTAATTTTCCCATTAAATAACATATAAATTCAATCTAAAATTTAAAATGAATGTTACATTTTCAATTTATAAAAGTAGACATCATCATTTCATTGAATAAATATTTTATATTATCCAATTATATTTTAATGAATTTTTTTGTGAAATTTATTTTCAAAAAAAATTATTTTTAAAATGATCTTTAATAGGAAAATTATTTTTTCCTCAAGAATATTTTTTAAAATATTATTTATTCCATCAAGGAAGAAATACCTTGTTTATTATCAAATGGGTATAAATCATAATGATTACATCCTTATTATTAGCCTAGATGGTTTATGGGCATTTTTAAAACTAAATTATTTATATTAACTTCTTTTATCTATTTTATTAGTTAAGAAAATTTCTCTAAAATGTTAATTATACTGTGATCACTAGAAATTAAATCTCAACAAAATTTCCATATTATTTATAATCGATATTATTATTTCCAAAATTGAATAAAATTGTTACAAAAAAATGACATTGAGTGTTTTTATTAAATATGAAAATATTAATAAATATTCATCCTTTTATCAATATAGTTATTTGATGAGGAATGAATACAACAAATGCTGGTCCTAGCGGCGGTTTTTTTTTCGGTTTAGCGGCGGTTTAAACCGCCGCTATATTGTGTGGCGGCGGTTTACAAAAACCGCCGCTATGTTTGGCGTCGGCAATCTATTAGCGGCAGTTTTTTCGATTCCGCGGCGGTTTTAGAAATGTGTCGTAGGTCCGTCATTTAGCGGGGGTTTCTCTTCATTTAGCGGTGGTTATATGGGTATCTTATTTGCGGCGGTTTTAACCGCTGCTAAATTCAGGTGTTTGATGCGCCTATTCTGCGGCGGTGAATACTGCCGCTAAATATCAACATAATATATTTAGCGGCGGTTTTAACCGCCGCTAAATTCTGCCCAGTTCATCATTTAGCAGCGGTTTTAACCGCCGCTAAATGATTTCCGGTTATTTAGCGGGGGTTAAAACCGCCGCTAAATGCTCACAGGTATGGAATTAGCGGCGGTTTTAACCGCCGCTAAATGTTGAACTGGAAAAAAAATATGTTGGATCTGCTCCACCACTGCCCTAAATTTTCCAAAACCACAGCCACATCTCACCCATCAGCCCCACATAATATCACATCCACACATATTTGTAATGTACAACAGCTTACAACATTATTACATCATTACCATTTCATATTCCATCACTAAAAGAATACTACCACAAACCACTACAAACAAAAACCAACATCCTCATAATAGTGACCATAACATCTCTTACCATAATAAAAACCAACATTAAAAATAGACACAGGTCACACATGAGTGGTAGCGGTCACACTGTGCCTCGGATTGAGGCGGGGTTGACTCATACACGTCACCAAGGACCCGTGGATCCTTCTCCTAAAGGATGAAGGCAATCCGGATGCGTCTGGTCAGATTTACGTAGGTTAGTTTTTGTTTCCAATTAAAGTGGTGTCCATTTTAAACAAGATAACGACTCTTTGGGTGGTAGCGGTCACACCGTGCCTCGGATTGAGGTAGGGTTGACTCGTACACGTCACCAAGGACCTGTGGATCGTTCTCCTAATGAATAAAGGCAATCCGGATGCGTCCGGTCGGATTTCCGTAGGTCAGTTGTTGTTTCCAATTAAAGTGGTGTCCATTTTAAACAGGAGAGAGACCCTTTGGGTGGTAGCGGTCACACCGTGCCTCGTATTGAGGCGGAGTTGACTCGTACATGTCACCAACATCCTCATAATAGTGACCATAACATCTCATATGTCAGTTGTTGATTTCACTTAAAATTAAGTCCATTTTTAACAAAACAGTGACACTGTGAGTGGTGTCGGCCACACCGGGCCTCAGATTGATGCGGTGTTGAATCGTACACGTCACACAGGAGTCATGGATTGTTGTGAAAAAAGTATCAACACAATCAGAAGCCGTTAGATCGGGTTGGCGTATGTACGTAAAATATTGTCCATTTTAAACTAAATACATACACTTGGAGTGATACCGGTCACACCGCGCCTCTGATTGAGGCGGGGTTGAATCTTACACGTCACATTTGACCCATGGATATTTTTCCTTAAGTTTCAATAGAATCCCAATGTTTTTGGTCGGTTTGTCGTATGTCAGTTGTTGATTTCACTTAAAATTATGTCCATTTTTAACAATACAGTGACACTGTGAGTGGTGTCGGCCACACCGGGCCTCGGATTGATGCGGTGTTGAATCGTACACGTCACACATGAGTCATTGATCATTGTGAAAAAAGTATCAATGCAATCAGAAGCTGTTAGATCAGTTTGGCGTATGTACGTAAAATATTGTCCATTTTAAACTAAATACATACACTTTGAGTGATACCGGTCACACCGTGTCTCGGATTGAGGCAGGGTTGAGTCGTACACGTCACATATAACCCATGAATCGTTTTCCTAAAGTGTCGACACAATCCGTAGGCGTTTGGTCGGTTTCCTGTATGTCAGTTGTTGATTTCTCACTTAAAAATTAGTCCATTTTGAACAAAACAGAGGCACTTGGATTTCTGTCAGCCACAACAGGCCTCAGATTGAGGCGGGGTTGACTCGTACATGTCACATTTGAAGGTGAGTATGCATACATGATAGTTGACCTTCTTAGAGAAGGGTTTCTGGAAGAGTATAAAAGACATGAAGCAATGAAGATCATTAGATTGTTGGAGCAAATGTGGTTGCTACAAACAATGTGGAAATCGGCTTGTGCAATGCGACCTAAGTTACAACTTGCAGGTATTGTACTCTATTTTTTTCTGGAAGGATTCAGTTTAAATGCATTTTGGAATGATCATTGCTAGCCATTGTCTTTTAGGTTTTTTTGACAGCCAAGGGGAAAGGGTGGGGTCTGAAGACATTGTAGGATATGTCGAAGGGTGATTTTGTGTGTGAATATGTTGGAGAAATGTTAACTCCCGCAGTTATGAAAAGAGTCACTATTTAAAAGAAAGTCACAAGTTTAGATACATCTCAAGATGGTCAGTTTAAAGGCATTTTGAGGGACACTACTAAAGACATGCTCAGATATGCACACATCCCCCACTTTTAGATCGTTGTCTACTACAATGATCTTCCAAACAAGATATGCATTAGAACGCTCATGATACATAGAGAAATTCACTGGCCACCTTCGAGAATGATCTGAAGCACAAACCATGATAGGATTATGTTTTTAACTTCAGCACCTCAATTGAGAATATGACACCTTTCAGGACTTGGCGCCATTGTATGTAGTTTCGTCCACTGAATGGGTCTATCCTTTTATTTAATTTTTTTAACTTCAGTCAAATATTCTAGAAAGATGTCATGGCAGATCCTTCACCATTTTTTTTGCTGAACATCTCATTACATTGTTAAAAAAAAGAAGGGTGTCTTGCATGGGCAATACGTTCCTGTATTGAAGATGATGCACTCCCATTTATTCGAACCCACAAAACCACCCCGCATGAGAAAACATGGACTCATATTTTTCTGGAAGGCGGGGAGGAACCCAGAAACCTGCCGATGACCGTCGCGCCGTGGGGTGGTTTTGTGGGTTCGAATAAATGGGAGTGCATCATCTTCAATACAGGAACGTATTTCCCATGCAAGACACCCTGCTTTTTTTTTAACAATGTAATTAGATGTTCAGCAAAACAAAATGGTGAAGGATATGCCACGACATATTTCTAGAATATTTGACTGAAGTTAAAAAAATTACATAAAAGGATAGAACCATTCAGTGGAAGAAACGACATACAATGGCACCAAGTCCTGAAAGGTGTCACATTCTCAATTGAGGTGCTGAAGTTAAAAACATAATGCTGTCATGGTTTGTGCTTCAGATCATTCTCGAAGGTGGCCAGTGAATTGCTCTATGTTTCATGAGCGTTCTAATGCATATCTTGTTTGGAAGCTCATTGTAGTAGACAACGATCTAAAAGTGGGGGATGTGTGCATATCTGAGAATGTCTTTAGTAGTGTCCCTCAAAATGTCTTTAAACTGACCATCTCGAGATGTATCTAAATTTGTGAAATTCTTTTAAATAGTGACTCTTTTCAGAACTGCGTGATATGAAGGTATTTTGGAGATTTTACTGGTTCATGCATGATATGAAGGTATTTTGGAGATTTTACTGGTTTTTTGTCCAAAGGCAAATGAAATGTGGTCCATCATTCTTGCATGTTACTCGTACACGTCACCAAGGACCCGTGGATCCTTCTCCTAAAGGATGAAGGCAATCCGGATGTGTCTGGTCAGCTTTACGTAGGTCAGTTGTTGTTTCCAATTAAAGTGGTGTCCATTTTAAACAAGAGAGCGACCCTTTGGGTGGTAGCGGTCACATCGTGCCTCGGATTGAGGCGGGGTTGACTCGTACACGTCACCAAGGACCCGTGGATCCTTCTCCTAAAGGATGAAGGCAATCTGGATGCGTCTGGTCAGATTTACGTAGGTCAATTTTTTTTTTCCAATTAAAGTGGTGTCCATTTTAAACAAGAGAGCGACTCTTTGGGTGGTAGAGGTCACACCGTGCCTCAGATTGAGGCAGGGTTGACTCGTACACGTCACCAAGGACCTGTGGATCGTTCTCCTAAAGAATGAAGGCAATCCGGATGCGTCCGGTTGGATTTCCGTAGGTCAGTTGTTGTTTCCAATTAAAGTGGTGTCCATTTTAAACAAGAGAGCGACCCTTTGGGTGGTAGCGGTCACACCGTGCCTCGGATTGAGGCAGAGTTGACTCGTACATGTCACCAAGGACCTGTGGATCGTTCTCCTAAAGGATGAAGGCAATCCGGATGCGTCTGGTTGGAATCTATGTATACCTTCAGCGACAATGAGTTTGTGTCACCATTATAATTTTGGTAACTAGGTGAGGTGGTGCTAAGAATTTTGGGCCATGAGTTGTGGAGAGTATTGGAACAAAGGTGTTTCGATTGGCTCTCCACAGGGTAGTGTAGTGCCCTATCGATATCCTCTTGTGCGGTGGTATAGTAACATTACCTAAACCTTTAATTTTCATTTGATGTTGATAATAAATAGTTGAGAGATGAACTTTAGTCATTTTTATTAAAAATACACACTATAAACCTATAAATTATCCATGAGAGATGAACTAGGGTAGTAACTAGACCATAAACCAACTTTAAAGATATAATCAATTTGACGTTTCATGAAAATGTGGTCAGTTCCTATTGGAGAAACCAAGGGGATCGACACTACAATGTAGATTAGGAAACCCTAAGTGTGGGCGAATCCACAATGGGAGATTTCGGAACCATCCTCACAATAAAATACACAAATCAATCACCATTTTCCATGATTAAAATTTCATTTATTCACTTAAAATAGGGAGTTAAATTACCTAAATGTTGTTGTCGGTGCTTCCCATCATTAAATATCTTAATCACTATTCGATGATAGAAAGTTGACTCAATTTATTTACTTTATTCTATTTTTAGATTAACTATTTGGGAAATACACCTCACCCTATTCATTTGAATGGTCATGGAATAAAATCCCAACCATGAAAACTATAAAAAATACCCCATTAAATCATCATATAATCATTCTATAATCACTGATTAATCATAACACCACATGTTCACACCAGGCTTCCCCACACTACTGAAATTCTATCACATCAATGTCTGTACTTGTACCCACCAAAATGAAGTGTGAGCTGATCACTAGATGAATTTACCCCCACCCTCTAACATGTTTCTCCATAATTTCTAGATCTCCCACAATATCTCACCCTAGTGGATTTTTATAGACCACTTTACATGGTCAAGATGAAATTTCCCTTGATTTCAACTCCAGATGAACACTCGTACCACATTGATATTTTATTATTATCCCATTATATTATGATATACATATGAATTAAGATCTAAATCAACCAACCTTATCACCTATTTACAAAATCACCACCTTAAATCATTAGTACGAGTGTATGCATTTCCTATAATTCTTTCCTTACACCCCATCTGTGAATCACCTTGAAAAGGTTTCCTTTTCCCAAAACCCCATTAATAATGAATGTATTTATATTTTTTACTCATATCTTAGTGTATAATTTAGTTATCAAGACTTCCATGCATTCCAACCATGCTTCTAAAAACATACAATCATCCTAATTTCCTTATGAGTAAAATAATTATGCTAAAATGAAATCCCTATCTCAAATGAATGATAAGTATCTTATCAAAGGTCACTTTTTCCTAGATTAACTAACCTTTATAAGGATTATTATTGATAACTATCCAATTATTATTTCACCTGGATGAATCATTTTTCCACATTATCCAAATCATCCCAAGACTAGGCTGAATATGATATTACCTTGCAACCCCAAATCAATATCCCTATTTTTCAACATCTGAGAATAAATACATATTGAATCAAACCCAATTCAAGTACCAAATCCCTTAAAAATCCTGTAAAAATAAAAAACACAAATCATCCTAGACATATCATAAGTCCTCACCCCTATCATAGAACTAACCTTCAGTGATAATAACACTTTCACCATAGGTTTCACCAGATGGCCAGGTCTATGGGTACAATTCATGGATCATAAACTAGGTCATTATATCTATTAAAACCTATAATACAACTTGAAATACATTTATCTTTTATATAAAAATCACAATCAGTCACCCCCATCAATATAAAATAATACCACAAGGATAGTCACACTTATATACATCGCATATCTAGTATATTATGAAGTAAAACTCTTAGATCTTGTCCAACTAAGATATCAATTATCAACCTCTTAATTCATTATCAAGTGATCATTGGTGATGTTTAATCCAACTAACATAACCCTAATCTATAATTTACCCTAGTCTATTAATTAACTTTACACCAATTAATCATTTAATTCCAAATTAATTACTAACCAATAACTTTTAATTAATCTAATACTGTTCTCATTTTCATTTAAAAACACTATCGTATCATCATAAAAATAATGCATCAACATTGTATCCACACAAATAATTTTCTCATTATGAAATTTTATGTGGTTCATGAATAATCACGAGTATGTCAAGCAGTAGACATAGAGAAAACTCACTTTGGGGCCGAGGTCGAAGCGAGAAAGGTCGTCGGAAGAAGGGGGTCGCGGGTTGCCAGTCGCAGGCACCGCCGGAGGAGGTCGCGGGGTCGCCGGAGGAGGTCGCGGGGTCGCCGGAGGAGGTCGCGGGATCGCCGGGGGGTCGCGGGGGGCTGCAGGCGAGGGTTTCAGGGAAGGGTCGCAGGGGGCTGCGGGCGAGGGTTGCAGGGAAATGGGCCAGGGTAGGGAAGGGTCGGGGTTTTTTTAAAAAAACATAGGTTTTGCGGCGGTTTGTTAAAAACCGCCGCGAAACGTATTTCGGAAACTGTTTAGCGGCAGTTTTGTGAACCGCCGCCACAAAACCGCCGCTAAACACAGTTTATTTTGTAGTGAATGTTTTATATGAGTTAAATTGATTATTCGATATATAAGGAATGAGGAGGATGAGAATGACACAGATTGGGGACTGGTTAATAATACTCTATATATTCATTAGTAGTCTTTTTGAATAAAATTATGTTAGTGACAAACCATTAATTTTTGTATACATGTTTATTTAAACTATACATACGATAGATTATAAAAGTTGTGACTTTTGAAATGTCCAGACACAAAATATGTTGGTTATTACGGAAGGATTTAAACCATCATGAGTATAACTCGTAAAATTAACATTCTGGAGGATAGATATTGGTAGTCCAAATGTGAAAAATCACGATTTTAATTTTTATTATACTCCACGAGATTATTCAACCAGTTTAAATATAAATGGAAATATTTCATGATGAAATGATTTTTTATGGATTTATTTTATAATCTCATATCTAAATAATATTATTCTCATGTCATTGATTAAATGCTATGTTTCTTAGTTTCATTCATGAATATATATATTTTTTCTTGTCTAGTTATATAAATAGAGAAGTGTTCTATTCATTAACTATCTATATTAAATGTGTGCATTTATTAATTATTCATTATATTATACTTAGCATTTATGGGGATTCTGATCTCACCTTGGATTTTTTCATTTTCACAAGATATGATGTTAATTCATGGAATTAGTTTCAAATATTTTGATATTTTAATTTTATTATTATTTAATTTATTTTACCGTAGTAAAATTTATATCATCTAGATAATATGGTATTTTAGATTTGGAAAACTGATCGGTTCTTCAGGATTTGATTCCATTTTATCATACCATTTCAATAAATAAAACCATTATCTTCGGGATTTTAGGGCAGGGATGTTACAATTTGTATAATAGGATGTTTAGTGGATACCTGGGAAACTAGATTTAGGGAAACATATATTTGGGAGTATAAACCCAATATATATTATTATGATAAGTATAAAAATCATCTCAATAAAACCATGTTAATTTTATTGATGTTAAATACACCAATTTTTTTAAATTTATGATCCATATATAACTAGTATTTGGATTAAATATAATGATACATAATTTTAACATCTATTCTATTTTATTCTAATTTTTTTTAAATTTATGCTTTATTAAATGTATGAATCAATAATCATATCCAAGATTAAGTGTTCCCCTACATATAAAATCAATATAGTTGGTATTTGAACTAGGATTGTTTTGAATATATTAGTGAGGATTAATAAAGTTATGGAAAATAACATTTATAAATTGGGGAAAACCTTTACACAATTATATTATATTATTATTGATCACATATTATGATAGACTACCCCCTAATTTAGTAGGAGTACTGAACCAGTGGTAGCTTAAAAATGGATTAATTATTTGGAGAAGATAATTATTCAATTAGGATTCAGGTAAAAATGGTTACACTTGTAGAGTATTGTCTCAATGTATATGTTGATCATTGGTGATAATTGATCAATAATATTGGGGAATAATAGTAAATAGTAATCATAGAATTGAAAGCATTTAAATATACTTTCATTGATAAAACACTCCTTAATGAGAATGTAATTTAGATGAATATAAATTTAATTTTTATAATAAAAAATGACTAAGAAAGTGTTTTTTATTATTGATCTACCTTAAAAAAGAGAGGTAGGTATTCCAATGATTTCATATAGAACATAAGGTGAATGATTGACCATATTTATGAAGGGTTAAGAAAACCCTTTTAATGGTACTACTATCTATGAGAATTTCTTCATATAATGGAAACATTTATGTTCTAGTAAGAAAAAGAATGAATTCTAAAAGTAATATGAATTTAATGGGATTTAATATAGGACAAGGATATTAGATAAAATAATAGACAAGTTGAAGAAATTAAATAAGAAATTTCTTAATTGTGATAATTGTAAAAGGAATCATGCTGCGAAATTATTGAAGGAATTTTGAGTTTATCATAATTGTGGGGAAAAGGGAAACTAGGAAAATAATGAAAAAGAAAGAAATAAAATACATTTACATAGTTTTTGAATGGTAATTAGGTAAGGAACATTTCTAATTAATATCCCAAGAGTCAAGGTAATCAACCATTAATGAGGCCAGGGGGAAAGAAATTCGTATGCAATTGATACAACCAAAGTAGTATGATTAATATTATTTTATATTAGGATCCAATAACTTTTTCATAAAAGTATTTTATTCTAGATTACATTAAATATTTTCTGACTATACAGATTTAAACTTTCATTAAATATATGAAATCCACTATTAAGAAATACATATGTCCAAGATAAATTATTTAGTGGGATGTTGAAATTCATAATAACATGATTAAGGCATACTAATATGTTCCCAAAATTGTGATAATTATAATGATATATATATAATATTTATTTGGATAATGTTAATTAGATAAGTGATGAAGAACATGGAACTAAAAATCAATTATTGAAAGTTATCAATTCCCTAATTGATAGATTAAATAAAATTGTTGGCTTCGAGGAATATATCAATCATCATATTTTCTATTAAATGAATAAGTAAGAATTCATGTTTTAAATAAGTATATATTGTAATTCATGTTATTATTATGTTTTTTGATAATTTTTTATGAGTTTTATCACATGATCATCATGTAGTGATTATAAATACACTTAATGTTAACTAAAAACTAATGATATGTTCATTTTGGAAATTCGGTGATCTTCTTGGAAAGTGACAGATATTAATAGTTTTATAAATTTAGACCTTTATGAAATGGTTTATATTGATCATTGGGTGAGGATTTAGAGGTTGGTGTATTACATAACTATATAATAAATCCTCTGATAAGTAATAATGTACCAATATTTAATGTCACACCCAATGGACATGGTTTTATTTATGAAATAGAATAATATATTTACATATATCTATAGAGAGTGAAAGAACTAATAACCACTATGTAAATGGATCATGAAATAAATATATTCTCATATTAACATCATTAATGAGGATATCAATGATATTTTTGCACAAATGTGACAAATTTACTTGTCGTATTTAGTCATCTTTGGATCACCCACTTTCTTGTGATCAATGTTCTCCATCACTCTCCATCCTAACTTGATGTTTATATTTATTATACTTGTCTATTTTTTAATTAATGTTCTCTTATTATAAGTCTTAATTTTGGAGACACATTCGCATTTCCCATTACTTCTTAATATGAATATTTTTTATTGAACCTATTTAAAATGTTGTATTCAACAACAATATTTTCAAATATCAAAAAATCAATTAAAAAAATTAATGTTTGAATTTTGGGGACATAATTGGTTTTAGGTGGGGAGAATGAACCACCACCTGATATTACAATATTTTTCATTTAGAATAAATATTTTATTCCAAAAATAACATTAATCATGTGCTATAAATATAATCAATATTGTATTTTGGTATATGACGCACTAATATGTATTTTCTTAGACACATTACCATTTTCCTTTAATAATATCTTTTACATGAAAGTCAACGTTTTACCATAATATGATATTTTATTTAATATATTACTTAACAATTAAAACTTGTAATGAAATGGTAGAAAATTAATAGCAAAATTTTTATAGTATTTTTTACATATGATTATATAATACTATAGTGATTAATTAATTATAATTGAATATAAACACAAATTTTAAATGATATGATTTTATAAAAAAAATACTTTAATGCAAAAGGAGTTTTATATTAATAATATAAATCAATTACTATTATAGGATGATACTATTAACATTTATATATTATATTTTAAGTTAACTATTATTATTGTCATCCAATACATTTTTTAGTAATAAGATAAGAACATATCTGTTGTCAGGCATTGAAAGCTGTATTTTTATGGGCAGTTTTAAATCATTTAATGTAACAATCATTTTGATACTAAATATTGAAAAATTTTAAAAAGTTTTTTAAAAATTAATCACAATTTTTAAAGTCGAATTTCAAAATTATCTTAGTGTTATTATTTTTTATTTATATAAGATGTTTCATTTTTTATTAATAGTAAATATTACAAAAATTGAATAGAAATATAACATTTATTAAAAAAATAATTTAAGGATACTTTTTATTTTTACATTATTTTAATGTAAAATGAGATAAACTACAGAACTATTAATCCATGTAATGTTATTAGAAATTTAAATATATAGAATTTTGTTATAATAACATAATATATTATTGAATATTTTCAATTCAAAAATCCCCTTTATTATCCTATCTATAGGATTAATTTTAAATTAATCTATAAAACATATATGAAATGAATTTGATAAAAAAATATTCAATATTTTTATTTATAATACAATATACATTATATTAATAATATCATTATATTTTTCTAAAAAAATAGTGAATGTAATTATATTTAATTAAAACAAATAAGGTGAAAAGGAGGTTACATTGTGGTTAATCATTAATCATTAGGGGGAAAATGTCATATATAATTATTAAAACATATTATTATTGATAGTTTTACACCATATACTATATTATATATAAAATGTATAATTATTGAAATTATATGTAGTTTGGTAGACCTCTCAAAAATGATTACCTTCTGATTTTTACAAGAATGCCACTCATTCTCCATTATACAATAGAACTCACTACAATCACTTCATAACACATATAAGGACCATTGTATCATTAAAAATACACCAAAATAAAATAAAAAAATACAGTGTATCATCATATAAGCCTTAATTTTTATATAAATAAAACCATGTAATTCATTTTGTGATATCCAAAATGAGTTACCTAAAGATGCAGTAACATTATTGAACAAGCACTATGGTTCTTTTTATATTTCCAAGAAATAATTTAGTTTTAGATATTTATTATATTATAAATCCTTATAATAAATATAATTATAGTTTTATATGGGTAATTCCTAAAACATCACCCACATAAAAAAATGTGTTACACAATCATCAAACATTTGTAGGAAAGACTACCACCATGAGAATTAATATATTTAGTTCTTTGATTACATCATTTGAATTTCTAGAATAATTATTGTTTTATAGTTAATATATTTTATATATGATATTTATAATTTCAATTTGATTAAAAAATATTTTATAAAATACGCCTTCATTATTTACATTTTTTTGGTACTATAGTTACATTATTTGTGGACGTGTGGACATCCACCACCTCAAAGAAATGTAATTAATTCATGCATTACATATAATGTGTGATGGATGGGTTTAATATAAATATTGGATATATATAAAATTAAAGATATACTAGAAATATAATTCACATATAAATTATTTAATTTTACTGCTTTTATTCTGAAAATAAAATGGGACTAGAGTTTATGCATACATACAACCAAAAATACCCATAAAATTTGTATTTTGTCTCCTATCATAATAATTTATAAATTATTATAATCAAATATAAAATGAAATTATATATTATTTAAATAATTTCATAAATTATTCATATGATAAAATCACGATCTATTTATGTGGAATAAATTAATTAGTAAAGGAATACTCAGTAAAATGAACTCAACAAACTAAATGATGAAAATAAAGATTTTTTATTAACAAAATGGTGATAATATTTAATTAAATTATAATATATAACATTATAAATATTAATATGTGTCTAATTCAATTTAAAAATTTAATTAAATACATTTTGAAATATTTTAATGGATGTTCAACCAAAATGGAGCATAATAGAAGGGATTTCATCTTACTTTCATTTACTTATCAATTCTTTATTGTTATGAACTAGGATTATTTTATATGCTCAAAATAAATCCAATTTGACACATAATATCATGAATATTAAATTAATAATGGTATCTAATGGTGAGATTTTAATTATTTTATTAAAGGGTATTTGAATTTAAATTTACAAAGTGGTAAAATAAATCAAGAACAAAATACATTTATTGGATTATATTACATCCTCATTGTAATTAATTTTCAAATTATATTGGTGTAATTATTTTTAACAATATATTATTATATATCAATTTTTTTTGTTTTATTAATATTAAAAAATGTAATATTTTCATTGGGTAATTCAGTGATAAATGTCATGTATAATTAAAGGGTTTATATCACAATGTAGTTTTATTTAGGATTTATTACGGTATAGATTACATTGATGATATTATATGTTAGATTACTAATAAACCTTTTACTTTTTTCACATGTATCTATTCATGAACCAATTAATTTATTAGAACCATTTTTTCACTATTGCAAAACATAATTTTTTTATCAATTGTTTTAAGGAAACACGACTTAGTTTCTTTCTTTCATTGTACAAAACATGTTTTCTTAGAAAAACCATTTTATAAAAAAAAATTAATTTAAAATATCTTTTTCAAAAAAAATTCCCCCATTTTTCATTTCTAACAAATATCTTGAAAGGAATATTCTTATCATTTTCGGCGAAAAAATATTTTTTTGATCCTTTTTAGAAATGAAAATGTAATGTTACTCTATCCTTGTATGAAATTAATCACTATCAATTATTTGAAGATACATTTTAAATTTGAAATATATTTTAATGTAATTTTTTTGGTATTATTTTAAATTAAAATTATTTTCAAAATGTCATCCTAAATGAAAAGGATATTTACCTCATGAATTTTTTAATTATCATTTTAATTTCATCAATAAAAAAAATACTAATTTTAAATCCAATTGATATATGTTGTGTTAATCCTATTTTCATTCATAAAATGGATGGATTATATCATTTTTACTATGAATGTTATTGAAATTCCATTAAATGATCCATTATATTAATTAATAACCATGCATTGAAATGCTCACTTTCATATGATCATTTGATAATAAATATCACTTAATATCTAATTTCTTTGTCATGGATATTATTATTTCCTAGGATTTCTACCATATTTAAATAAGGTTTTTACATTGAATGATGATTGATTAACTAAGGAAATAATATAAAATTTGTATCCAACACTAATATTAATATATATTTAATATTTTGAAAACACTATAATGGAAATAATTTTGAAACCTTTCAGGTTCATCAAAGTACATTTGACACTATGGAATATAAAAAATTTATTAAAATCAAATGTAATATTAGTAGTTGAAATATCGGAATAAAATTTATAGAAACTTTTAGTTACCTTTTTAACTAGTTTATATTTAATAATATCATTAAATCAATAGACCAAATTTTTATAAGATAAAAAGAACTCATATGTTGTTATTTTAGGATCTTTTAAACCTCTAGTTAGAACAATATGATTCCTATTAATATAAAAATCATGATACATGTTTACTCCCACATGAATTCGTATCCAATTCATTATTTTTGTATCTCCTTTATAACCACAAGTAGTCATCACATTCTCCAAATTTTCTTCTTCAGAGTAAAAAATAATATCATAAGGTTTCATTTTGGACAATAAAACTACTTCTTATGGTGATACAACCATGTTCTTAAATGATACATCAATATATCAGCCTCATCGCCTAACAGACCCTATGGAATAGAAAATTCCTTTTAAAATAACATAGAGGCACCCAAAATCTGATGATGTTCTTCCAAAAAATAACTCATCTACTTCAAGACCTGATACTGAGATTCACCACCATTGACCATTTCCCTTCAACTAATTAGATTCATATTGACCTTCATCACATGTACAATCATAGAAGGTAGAACTTCCATTTCAATTGATATAAATGTTTTAGCAGATACTGTCTATGTTGTTTTGAGAAGGTAAGAGCAATCCATATAGCAATAGGATTTCATCATATTTCACAAAATGAAAGTACCTAGATCCATGTTTTTGTTCTATCCCTTCTTCCTCCTTGAAAATTGAAGGCCACTACCAAATCATTGCTATGAACTCAGTATCTTTTACTCAATATAGTTATCAAATAGGAAATATTTTTTATGAATTAAAATAATTAATTCATATATGAATAATTATTTGGAAATTCACAAAGCGAGTTGGGGATGGTTTAATAAAAACCCCATGATGACTCATTAGTCTCAAATGAACAATTAGTTTTCAGAAATCCCATCACTGTTGTTTTCAAAAAAGTTTATTCTTTCTAGAGTATAGATAATGAAAATGATATCTCTGAATGGTATTTTCACAGATCAGATAGGTTTCTTCCAATAAACTGAAATTTTCATTAATATATATCTTGAATGATACAATAATAAGGATAAATCATGATAGTTCAAACATCCAAAATTAATAATTACATAATTATAGTAATTCTAGGGGATTATTATACTTGTTATAATATCATTGGTCATATATCAAGATAATTCCCTTATTTATGTTGAATTATAAGATCATATTAAATTTTTACCATAATATTATGATGTCATTGAATAAATGAAATATTACTCATTTACAATATTTTACAAATTTATTTATCCATATTTAGTTATTAAAATCAAATGTGTTCTCAATTATTTAACATTTCATGTGGACTACCATTGAGTCATTATTTATATTTCTATACTTCAATATTACTGAGCAAATGACATCCCAGATATTTTGATATGTTATTTAAATTGGATCTAGTGTTATGTCGTTATCATGTATGTAATCTGGTTTTCCAAAATTGTTTAACTAAACGGTTCATCATTATTTGATTCTTTATTATTATTCAATTGAGATAAATTAAGGGATTTTATCTGAGATTATTTGTTATGGTCGTTATAATAATTATAATCTCTAGGGTATTGGATATATAATATAATAATATTTTCTCCTATTGTTGAATTAGGTGAATATCTAGGTCACACATATATAATATAAAAAGAACTCATACAAGATTAATTTAACTCATACACAAAGGTAATTAATCATATCAAATGTAAAATGACTATAATATTTTAATGAATGAGTCTTACATAGGAAAATGACTCATAAAATACATAACATGACTCATAAAAACGTCCAAAAGGACATAAAAATCATATAAGATAACATATACACACCTATATACCTATGAAAATTTTAACCATGTTCAAATTTAATTAACATATCAAAAAAGTAATAATTGAAAAAAACATATTAAAAAATATTATAATCTTTTGTAAAAACTCCATAAATATTGCAATAAAAATCATATAAAATTGATCGTCACATATCACATTGTTTTAAACATGATTTCTGTCTTAATAATAATAAATAACATATGAATTACATCCATTTAAAACATCTTTAAAATATTTTTTTCCTAAAAATTTCATTTTTTTAAAATTAATTTCAGGATACAACAATATCATTAAGAGTCCCACTACATACAAGAATCTCTTTGGCATAAATATTTCATTATGAATCTAACTAAATCCAAAATTATTAATATTACTTTAATTATTTCAAATATTATCTTATGTAAATTACAATAATAATAGGAATAACAAAATTTAGAAACAAAATATAATGAAATTTGTACCTCAAGGAGACAATATATTAGAATATGGATTAACAAGTTGATCATGGGGATATTCCCAATGGGACGATCTAGATCAAGTGATATTAAACAATAATCTGTTATCAAACCATTTTAAATTATCAACAGTGATATATTTATTATTTTTATTAGGTTTGAACAAAACAAAAATTCATCTCAACAATTTATTTGTTACACCGATGTCATATGATAGATTTCATCATGAAAAATTAGGAAAATTTTAAATTTCATATTATCAAAATAATATATAAAATATGATTATACCTGGACTAATCCCCATTACTTATATCCCCATTAAAATATAAAAAATTACTATCTCTTTATGTATTATAGCTTTAATTTCCTTATAACTAATTGTCTATTTTGTTAATAAAAATCCTAGTAATGTTTAAAACATTTAAAATAAACGACCTTAAAATATATTTTAAAATTGTAAAAATTTAGTTAAATGTAGAATTAAATATTACACGAGGATATGAATTAAACTATAGATGATTTCATAAAAATAAATAGTCATGTAAATCATATAGTTGTGTATTAATGTTAGTAAAGCCTATGGGATAATCAATTAAAAAACATAAAAATTGATAACATTAAATTGTGGAAATTTGTATCACTGCATTTCTTATGGATAAATTATATAAATAATTTAATCCCCTCAATCACACTACTAATACATTATTCATAATAATTACATGCAACTGGAAATAAATATTGTATACCCATCAATTTTTATGGATTTGGTTTCAATATAACTCTATCCACACATAGAACAAATGAAATAAAATATATAACTATATATATATATACGCATATCATAATATTATATGATCTAGAAGAAAACATATTGGTCAAATCATATGTCCTTCAATAAATGGTAGTTTTCAATATGAAACTATCAAATACATATTTGTTCTAAAACTCATCCACGTACATGGTCAGTTCTGAATAAAGAATTCTTGATTCAATAATATTCAAGTATTAAAAAATAATCTAGGATGAATAATTTTCCAAACATTTGAAAGAGAATAATTAAATAGTATGAATTTATTTTAAATAAAAATAATTCCATCACAACAAATATCATCAAACCAATAAACAATCTCTTAGTTAGGATCTACCTATCCTAAAATCAATCTATCAATGAGATTATCTTATATTTGATATATAATTTCTTATAAATAATACCTCTATATAAAATTACAATTATCCTACCATATAATCCATTTCACAATTAACAATGATGATTTTCTTGGTCTCTCATGTGTATATAAATAAATTGATCTTATAATGGTTTTCATAAAAGATATTAACATTATATTCGATGGAGTTCAGAAGCCTTATTTTCAACGGATTACTTAACATATATACTAAATTACATCATCATTAACTCAATGGATGTTTAATTTCTCTCTAATTATATTTTGGATTTTATATCTCTCAAAACTACCATAAGAAATATTTGAAATCGGTTTTTAATCTCTATGAAAATAACCTAATTTCATATAAAATTCACTGTGTAGGGAAATGTTCAAATATTTTTCATCATGTTACTTGATTGGAACATTCATTAATTTATTTTTCAATTAGTAGTATTCATTTTTCATTAGACTATGATATACATTAGATATTAGAAAACATTAAACTACATTTATACATCCAATACATAAATAATATAGTTTTCTCATCGATTTCCATCTTGACAATTGAGGTAAATTACATTTTGGGTGACTGTTGTAATCATTTTCATGGATTTATTTTATAAAATAAATGCATTTCACATTGGATATATTAATTTCGAACTTGATAATCATGAATCAATAATTTTTTAATTATAGATTTCAACAATCAATTTCATTCAGGAGGGAGGTAATGAATAATTAATGACATGTTCATTTAGATAAATTATTTTCATAGGATGAAATAACAAATTTCAATGTGGGGATAAATGTACATATACAATTGAATAGTATATCTTTTATTTTTTTATGTAAAATTTTAATATAAATATATTTTCATAATCGTTAAATGTTATTTTCAACCGACTACTTTGGAGGTACTTGATGAGCACAAAGCTTATAAAATTGAGCCAAAAAAACATTTTAACTCGATATTAGGATATGATAACCATACGAGAGCTTGTTGTTGACCACATAAGAGTATTTCCAAAATAGATATTTTCCAACTTCATGTTCATTATTTTGTAGCATTAAGTTAGGAAACACATTTTTATATGAAGTAGAGGCTCATATAGAGGTAGTAGAGACCAAAAATTATCCATGAAAAATCGGGAACAGATTCCAATGGACAAAAATGTTTTTATAAAATTTGTGACATCTTTATATATCACATCCACCAAATAGTGCCAAAATTTTGTATACATACATTTCAAATAAATGTTATTTGAAAATTCCTCAAGCGATGATGGTGATGGTACTATCGGTGGTCGTGATGATAACATTTCATACAATGGAGATTGTGATGGTGATCATGATTATGTGGATGTTATTCAAGAAGGCGATGTTGATGATTCTGGAGATGGTGATGATTGTGATGAGAAATATATTAATCACTTACATTTTGGAATGATTTTTATGACACTTAATTTTTTACTATTGGATTTGAATGAATATATTTTATTTTTTAAATATTTTTTATGAAGGGTTGAATTCAATAATTATTATCATGAATATTTTATGATAGGTTGATGTGGTTTTGGTGATGGTGTTTTGTTCTTTGAATGTTTTATTTCTTGAAGTCGATTATATGTGTATTTGGTTATTGGTTTTGGGAAAGATGGTGGTTCTGTTGGCCACCAATATAGGGGAATGTTATAACAATGGTTTTAAAAAATAATTTTCAAATATTGATTTGACAAAAGGTAAATATATTTTTTAGAAATCCGTTTATAAATTATAAACCCACGAGTCATATAACAATGGTTTATTAAAAAATGATCGTATTGATCTATATTCACAAAAAACAAACCCCACAATTTGGAGAACCATTTGTGTAGCCTATAATAATGGTTATTCATCCATTAATTATTGTTAATTATTATTGGTATATGTCCACATTATAGTCATTAAATTCAATTTGTATGTGTATTGACCCATCATTCCAATTGGAAAATATGGCAAGATAACCTCAATGGTGAGGCAATCAGATGTATAAAACCCTTATCTCAATTATCCTGTGACATTCTCTAAAGCTATTTTAACCCAACTGAGTCCATTTTATATGGATTCATTGATAATAAATATATATATAGATTTGTGGAATTGAAATTCAACCTCTTAGTCTGTAGGGATACCATGTAATCTATCGTGGATTATATCATGATAATCCCTCACAATTTGAATGTATTTATGAATGACCCCCTCCATTATATCAATCATTTAGAATTTATATTCTTCATAAAAATGGAATATTATCCCATATTTAGATAAATATTATATTGTAGTTATATCCTTGTCCTTACACTTTCACAAGTTAAAATATGAATTTGGAAGTGATGATTGATATGTATATCAAAAAACATGATGCTAGATTTTTATAAGGATAGCTAATTTATTCCCAATATAACATCAAACACCAGTAACACAAGTAGGAAAAGAACATATGGTAGGTCTAATCTACATGCATTGACCAGGGATAAGTTATATTCTACAGAAGAAATAGTTTCATTTTTTTCATTCTAGGGAGCTCAATCCCCATGTTTAGTGGGGGTTATTGAATTTATCTACTAAAAATTGAGGATATGAAAGAATGTGTAGAACCATAATAAAATAGTATAATAACCATTTTATGTATGAATAACCATGGTAATTATCACAACATCATTGTCAATATACACCAAAATAGATTTTGTAGAATATTCCCTTCCTTGGTCTCTAGTCTTCGGAGATTATTTTCATTAATTATATCAAATATCCTTATTGGTAGAGTAGTGATTCACATAATTCCCCTTAACATTATAGTCAAAACACGGTTCGATTAGATGACTGTTGATCTAAACCATGTTTTCTTCTTCTTTATTAGTGGGGGTTTTCATCTCTCCATGATGTTTATTATCCGGTCGTTTTTATTTTATAAACCTGAAATATAACCAAGATGCCTTTAGAATGTTTTAATTATTTTATTCAAAAAAAATTTGAATATGATTTATTTAGTTTTCTATCATCCATATGGTTTATCCATTGATCCTCTGAAAATAATTATTAATTTGTGATTTTTATGTCCAGTCCCACATGACTTCTAAGATACTCGATTCACTCTGACATCCTCTAGAGAACAACATAATATTTCTTGATATATATAAATGAATATAATTTAAAACAAATCATAGAAATAATGTTAATCAACAATAAAAGTGTCCGAATATTTATTTATTTTGGATCATGATGTTGGAGGTATAAATTTTAATTCTTTTAATATTTCCTTGACATGCCCCTATAGTATCATCTTCATATTTCAATTGTATTGGAAAATATCTCTACATTTTAGTATATAGATTTTTGGAAAATTATTTATTGAAAAAAAAAATTATTGATTCATTCACTTTCCATGGTATAAATATACACTATGTACTTTTTCATCTTGATCAGTTTATGTAATTTATTATGTTTTACATCCATCTACTAAAAAATCATTATGAAATTATATTATCAATAGAATAATTGGACAAGCAATATATTAACAATTTATTTAATATATTTTTTTATGATGAGTGTATTAGGGAATTCGATAATGATATGAGAAATTTCACCCTCAGAGGATTTGATAAAAACCATCACCTTAATATGATATTTATGTGGTTCCATAATAATCAATTTACTATTTATTACATGGTTTTGTTTATCCTAATGGGACATGATTATATTAGATACCACACTAATCTATTTAGGTACCTAAATAAAGAATTCTTAAAATTTCTTGTCACATTTTTTTGGAACTGTTCCTCCTATTTCCACCATATGATTAAATATATTAAATAAAAATTAAGCATGGTAATATTTAAATTAAAGAACATTTAAAAAAGGATGACATGATCATAGAAGGAATAAAAAATAGATGATATGAATATGATTACTTATTAAACACAAAATTTCATTTTATATTGACCATGATAATGTTTCATATTATATTTTTCCTATACAAAACTATTCAGGTCCTTTATAAAGCTTCATAATGATTTTCCGAATTCTGAATGCATATCCCCAAAGAGTGTCATACAATGCATGTAAAAAGGTATCCTTATCATCTATTATATGATAATAAATTTAATACATAATCATCATTATTTGGGTTATTACCCCTATGAAACATAATGTCAGGTGCACAAAAACGATTGGTATATAAAATGGGGTATAATTTCATTGAAATAACTCATTATAGACTTCAAAAATATTTTTGTATATTTCCATGAATATATACGTGTCCCATGGGTTATCAAATATGTATTCCTATCCATATCCAAAATAAAAACTAGTTCCTTTCTATGATACCATCTATTGATTTAAGATTAATCTCATTAATTTATGACATGATTTTTAACATAAACATAAAATAAACAAATCCCAAATATCAGGAATATTATTTTATTCAAAATACATGCATCATAATAAATAAAAAATAAACTAAATTAAAATTAATTTATTCTAATCTTCATCATGATATCTAAAATAAAATGATACTATGAAAATTTCACAGGATAACATGTACAATATATAATAAAAAGTTCTAATCTAAAAAAACCAATAAGTGAATAAAAAATATTAAGAATCATATCATGTGAGTTAAAAAAATATAACATGATATCATAAAAGACAATTCTCATTAATAATAATATTTGAAAATAAAATAATTAACATGTAATCACAATATCATGGAAATATAGTAATGTTGTCGAAATATAAAACACGAAATATTCATAAGTCAATTTTAACTTCCATGAAAATATAACATTATGGTTAGATTATCATCATGGATTTCGTAAACTCCCTATCCCAATACAAATCATCTCATTTGAAAAAACAATAATAAATGCATTTTAGTGATATCTAAGTGGAACTATCATAACATATACATGTAAAGTTTTGATAAAAATTAAAATAATACATATTTCATAAATTTAAGAAATACCCTTGGTAAGAAATGAGTTTCAAAATAATTTATCTTATAATAATCAAAATATTTTTGATAATTATTTGACATATGAAGGGAAACTAAATATGATGGGTATCAGTATAATAGTAAATAATCATATATCTCTAAATATGGTAATTATTTAGAAAGAAATATAGTACAATTGTATTTTATTTTTTACAGTAATGAACAATAAAAAAAATTGGTTTATGGAATTTTTTAATGAATTTTTCTGAAATATTATGTCTGGAACATTCATAGAAACATATAGGTAAAAAAGAAATTGTATACCTAAAATATTTTTTTCTTTAAAAAAATTATATTGATGATAATTACATTGAAGGGCCATCAGATAAGTGGATTATGATATTGAAAAGTTCCCCTTAATCAAGATTGATTTTGAAGAAAGGTAAGAGCCAGGAGAGGTGGAACACGATTGAGAAGGGGGGTGGGGGTTCAATTAATGGTTATTATTTTTATTTTTCTTTACTTTTTAAATAATATTTGTTAACCTATTAGTATTTGATACACACATATGGTTAATAATCCTTTATGGAATGATGTAATGATATATATTATAGGAACAAAGTATTTTAATGAGGTTCATATATAATATGGAATTATACTCCTTATCAATGAAATTTATTCCCCTCAACTAGGAATACATATTAATATCTCACCATTTGAAATCATAATATTTTAATTTATGTGGTATCCCACCACACATTTATACCATCACACCCAACAATATATATTTAATGTATAGAAAAAATAATTATTACGAAACTATATAATGTTAGTAGTAAAACAATTTTTATTTGGTAATAATAAAATATATCTCTATCCATGAGCCTATATAAGATGAATTTTAGTATGTACCGTACTTTAGTTTTGCAAATATTTTACCTTGATTCTCAAAATCAAAACTCAATCTTCTACATATACCATATTAATATTGTATTGTTTCTCTATGAATAAAATACAAATCTTTATAGACTTTGACCAATTTATATATATATCTCACTCTAAAAACTCCAACTCAATAATGATGTATTTCTTACTATTATCTCTCTTCTTTGAGTCAGTATGGTATATATTTTTCTAAAATATAGGGAACACACCCCATGATATCCACTCTTTCTTATTTATCAATAAAGATGATGTTCCATGAACCCAAAATTTTTTAATACCCCCCAATATTTCTATAATAACTAAAAATACCTTATACTAATCCTGGATCAAATATTTTTTTATATCATATCCCGATATGCATTTAAAACATCCTATGAACCGAAAAAATTTCATTAATGCATTCCAGAATCATGACCTGAAAAATGAATCCTATGATTATGAATAAATTATAAAAAAATCCTAAGTCATCATATATAATTAAAATATAAAAAATTGAATTATAAAAAATTTTAAGATGTAATCAATATGTAACATGATATATGAAATAATTTCATGAATAAAAATTGGTTAAATAGAAATTAGTTATGTAGTTCTCAAGAGAAATTGACTATGTGGAATATTCACCTATTGGATTCTATATTCGAATACAATGCTAATTTGTTATGTAATTATTGTGAATTAAAATATGTGACATAAAATGGAAATAAAGATTTTAATATCATATATTTTGTTTATTTCCCTGTATTGATCATTTATCTATTTTCTTACATCGTCTATGTGATTTGAGAATATAGTGGAAATGAATTTGTAAATTATAGTGCACCAACACATAATCCCCATGAACCAAAGGTTGATCATTGTTTCTCAAACCAAGACATAAATAAATGAGGTTATTCAATATTCCGCTTTTGATTTTATTAAAATAAATAGAAATTAAATTTCTTACCATAACACAAATAACCCTTTTTATAAAGAAATAAAACCATTTCAACATCATTGAAGAGTCACAATTTATTAAAAAACTACTAGAAAATGTGTGGGATACTGTTATCTTCACTTCATCCATTCATATCTCATCTAATGTCATTATTGAGTAAACATATTTCATATCATCATATTTCCAAACATAAAATTAGATGTACACACATTCCTTATACATAAAAGAATTATTCCCCTTATTGGATATATAAGCTAATAAAATTTGGGGGATCTCAAATAAATCATATTTTTTAGTGCATAGGGTAGGAGGAACATTAAATTTCAGGTTTAGATCTAAAAACCTCTCACCTAGTATTTCATTTGAGAAAATGTTTTAAATTTGATCTTTTATGGAAATTTATTCTTGGTGGAATTCCCCATTTGACACATTTACTTTGAAAAAATGAGATCTTATAACAAAGTTCTTATTTCATGAATGTTTCACTAAATTTTAAGATAAACATAAAAAATATAGATTATCATATGATATTTTTTTGGGGTGTATCATTTTTAATATTAAAATATTCTAATTGCAGTTGCATACAAATCAACTATATACATTTAAGCATAGGTGTGACATTGTAACACAATGTGATTTTTTGAATTATTTCTATTGAAATGAATATAGTGTTTTCAAATATTTTTCTTAACACTCAACATAAAATTTATCTCACTTTACAAGAAACACTGAGTTTATCTAATGTTACTTACAACTCTGACTATGACATTCAATTTACACGACATTGCTTTCTAACAAAACATGACATACTCTTCATATAATAATATTTAATTTGATAGTTATCACATAACCAATGTAATTCAATATATTAATTAGATTAACTTAATTTCAGGCATATATGGATTACCACAGTGTACATATATAATTATTATTAGACCAATTAATTATAAATTAAAATAAAACCCATTTTCAACCAATGTAATTTGTTTTATAAAAAAACAATATTTATTCGCCACAATGTTTTTTCCCATAAAAATTTTAAAAATAAATTCTAGTGAATTATTTTAATGAATGATATATATTATATATTAACTAAAATGTATAACATTCGAATTGTGTTTTTTCTAGAAAAAAATATTAATAAATCCATCAATATACTTGAAAGAGTATTTTAATAAAAAAAACTTTTGTCATATTTTCTGACACTTATTTTAAAATAAGTATTCATCTATTTTAATAAAAAAAATTTGTTAAAAATAAATTTCATTTTTTGAAAGATCATGTCAAAATTACCATGGAGGGATGTGGTAAAATATTTGTCAAAATATTAATTATTTGATGAATTGTGAAACATATTGGTTTTTAATGAAAAAAATACTTTTTAATGGATTTTGAAGGATACTTTTACTTTGAAAATTGGTTAGAAATTAAATTAGTTAAAATATATTTCAATTAATGAAATCTATTTTTTTGGAATCATTTTATATTTAATTTTTAAATGAAAACAGATTCAATCATTCGAACATATTCTCTTTAGAAAACTAATTTCTCCTCACACCTAGGTGATTAATATTAAATTAAAAATTTCCACTATATGAATGGGATTTTTAAAAATTGATTCTATATTTGTAATGAAAATAATTTATATTTTCAAATTAGTTAATATTATGTTTTTGTGTATTATGAATAGTGAAATGATTAAAAGGTAATTACTATAATTTTGGTGAAATATGTACACTATCAGTTTAACTAAATAGATAAGTGGAATACGTCCAATAAAATTTTAAACCAATCCATTAGTATACATATTTTGTCGTTATATATTTTATTATTGAATGTTTTCTATATTAGATACTTTTTCATGTGATAAACGAGGGTACACATTTTTTTCCCAAACAAACAAGTGTGCCACTCACCTAACTAATAAAAGGACACAACTTCTCATCTCCTCTTCAAACATCCAAAAAATATCCATCCCATAACAACACAAACATTTTCCCTACTTATCTATTCTCATTAAAAAAATATTATATTAGTTTTACATTCCATAGAAGAATTGTTTTATAAAAATTTGATGAGGATACCCAAATAAGTGGTAAAATTTTTCAATGATAGTTTTTAGATTATTTATTCCTCCACAACCATAAATTATTATCAAACCATAATGATAGAATTAAATCAGTATCATATTTACAGAAATACATTTTCATGATGAGTTCATGACCAATTACAATCTCTACTTCCATTAAATGTGATAAAAATAATCATTTCTCTGTATGGAAAACTACTACCTTTGGAAATGATGTTATTTGCCTTTCATCATCACCTATCAAAAATTGATACAATGATGGATTCAATGTATAAATATTATATTTATATTTTAATATAATTATGGACTAATTATATCATGCATCCCTCTATACATTCCATTATGTGAGAATTAATTAATATTTCCCAAGTGTATGGTGGAATATAGATTCACAAATTGATGTCTTTCATTAACGAGTTAAATGAATGGTAAATGGGATTTTTTATATTAAATCATGTTATAATTATTCAATTATAATTATTACATATTTTTAATATATTATTTAAATTTCATTCAAACCATATAGAAGATGGAATGTAATTCATGCAAACACATGACCTGTCATTTCTTTTAACAGTGTATATCATTATATATATATATATATATATATTTTATAGTTTTCTATAAAAACATAAATAATGAATATATATGATATTTATATCCTATATAAAATAATTTTGATAATTTAACTATGATTACATTAGGAAGAAAATTTAAAATTAAACAGAAAAGAAAGACAATGTAGTTGTTTAATGAAATTATAAATTTACATGTATTTATTAATAATTGGGTAATAAAAGGTCCCAATTAAATAATTTTAACTATGATATATATATATATATCTTTATGTCTGTGTGTGGGTAAATATATATATTGTTCTATAAAATATATATAATAAACATATATGTTTTATCTAAGAGGTCTAAATATTTATGGGGGAATTCAAGACATATAGAAACATATTTCAAGTATATCTTCTATTTCATAAAGAATGATGAATTATTAAATAGTTTTTTGTGTTTTTGGATTATATACACTCCCATTATAATATTATATAATAATTATACTTTTTTATAATATTTAAAATATTAATTTTATTTAACTCTTTAATATGGATTTTGTATAGATTGCAAAAGCCGTTAGGTGTTTTGGTCTCCTTTTTCTTTCTTTGGGACATATGATATGTCATTAACTTATGTGAATTTATGAGGTTTATATAAATCTCATCTGTATTTGCATATCATGATTTTTTTTATTCTCATGATTTCATACATTTTATTTATTATTATTCTTCCATGGTTCCTATGTTTTAATGTTACCAATATGTAAATGGTTTCATCATACAATATTGTCATTTATCTGAGTTACATATAATTATGATTCCAATGATGAAATATTATTTTCATTCAAAAATAAAATCATGATTTTACTTCTAATACAGAAATATTATGATAATAAATGTTTCACATTAATGTTTCTCTCAATTTTTTCACAATATTATTAAATACTGTTTTGAATATAAAACAACGCTATTTATCACTTAGTTCAAAAATATTTTTCTTCAAGGTCAACATTTTCAAAATAAGTAAATTATTCATTAATATTATGGAAAATATTTGTTAAATACATTTTACCCATTTTTGACATTATTAATAAAAATTAAAAGTAACATTAATATAATATTGAAAACAGGTTCTGTATAGAATTTTTGAAAAATGGGAAAGAAATATATCTTTTTAATGTGTACAAAATTTCCCTCCATCGTGCAGACTAATATTTTTAATGATTACATTATATGTTTTAAATTTTATTTTTATAAAAATTAATTTTAAATTTTTAGGTTTTATTTTAAAAAAAAAATTAAAATGATATTTTAGTTAAAAAATTAAATTATATTTAAATATTCTATTAGTGTTTTCCAATGATACATCCAATGATAATATTTTTTAAATTTTTTTGTTTTTAATGTTTTTATAATATTTGAAAAAATATTTTCCTCAATAAATGGTTTAAATAGTTTTATAGCATAATTTATGTATTTCAAATAGTATTTTTAATGAATGGAATTTTAAAAATATTTTATATTTCAAAAATTGTTTATGAATATTGAGAGGATATAATACTCCATACATTTTTATGTGGTATTTCAAAACCATTTTGGTATAAGAATTTATCTTATGATGTTACTTATTATTTAAGGGGTATATGATCCAATCATACAAATATTATTATATATATATATATATATGATTTGTTTAATATTTTTATGATACGATACTTATTAGTATCATTTAGCATCCAATGGTTATACAATGATAAATATTTTATGAATCCCATATATTTCTCTATGAGTTATGTGAGGATGAAATGATAAAATATTATGAAACATTTTTCCTTTAAAAATGTTATGTTATGACATAGTGTTTATGAAACCTGTATATTATAATACAATGAGGTCTGGAATGATCAGTGAGTCTGGGTAAGTAAGTAATTTTTTCCACTATTATATTCTTGGGATTGAACCTTGACATCTACGATGGTCTGGAGATTAAACCCATTAAACTATGATAATATTTTAAATTATCCTTGATTAATAGAAAATTATTTTCAATTATTTTTTGTATGACACAATTCAATGTATTATGTCAATTTTATATTTCCATGTCTCTTATTAACTGATTATATTATCTGTTAATACATATAGGCACCCATTATTTATTCCATGACTCATTTTTATTGTTTATTATATGCATCTTATAGTTTTAAAATGTTATTTATATGTTATCAAACCCTGATTCTATTGATATAATCATATATCCTGAATTCTCTCTTATTTAGAATATAATCTCACGGTTTCATATTATTCCATTTCCCAAGTTATGAAGAATGTTTTTAAGTATATTATATATATAAAGAGTAATATATTCTATGATCTGAATAGATTATACTTAATTGTTTTCACCAAATAATAACAATTTATTCAATGTTTCCAAATTCACTATATATTTAGTATCCTCATGTCAATTTTTGTGTAATTCAATGAATATTAATCAAATATTGTAATTCATATGTATGATAAGTATCAGTCCTTATAGATGTTATTAGATTATATGATTACTTTCCATTTACAAACTATAATGAAAAAACTCATTACTGAGATACCTACAGATATTGAAAAAGTTATTTGTAGGTATATATCTTTGGATTAGTCTATGGATAACATTATGTATATGAAAATGTCTGATAATTTGGTTAAATGATAGATTGAGTTGTTCCAATGAAATTATATACCTATCTACATATGATATGTTTGATGAGATCATTTACATAGATTTCAAGGAAAAATGATATCCAAAATGATCCATTATGTTGGACACAAACATAACTTATTTCATTATAATCAACAGTAAGGTACACCTAGATTGATACTCCTATGGGATTTCTATTAGAAATTTAAAATCCCATTAAGAATCATTATGAATGATTAGAATAATATCCATTAAAAACTATGTTAATCCCATGGTTTCATATATTAAAAATAGGGTTCCCTGATTTAGACATCATATAAATATTTTTTCGTGATTATTTGGTTCCTTACATTGATTAATGTTTCTTATTCTATGATTTTTGATTTTATTAAATGATTGGAACTATATGGTATTGGATTAATGATTAATGTGATAGATAATGTGTTTTTAAAAACTAAATGTGATGATGACCTGATTCAATTATATTTTGATTATTCTTAATTATCTATCATGATATATAAATAACAAAATTCACCTTAACCTATTCCCAGACTCACCATATATTAGATTGATATAATTCATTGAGTGTTCTGGTGTTGAATACCATTAAAGAAATAAAATTCAATTTTATATATGTCATGAATGGGGGGAAATAAATATTGTTAATATCTCAATGTCATCAGAAGATGTTTTATATATAGAGAGGATATATGTTTATTAGCCAACTTATAAAGAAACAATTAAATGTTTACTTAATGAAAAGGATTAGACTAATAGTTTCTGTTAGGAATCTTACATGGATGAAAGTGATAAACATTGGAAGTAGTGGATTTGATGAAATAAATGTCCTAGGAGAATGATCATGATGAGAATATTATATTTAGTTTGATTAATTGTAATAAATATAATGATAAAGAGATAGTAAAAAACATATGAAAGGACGTGACAATTCTAAGAATATTTATTCTAACAATCATGATATGAATGATTATATTTATGCTGATTAAAGTTAATACATGGGTTATATTTAATATTGTTTAAAGGAGTTATTAATGAATAAGTTGATGAATCATTGTTAATGGTATAAAAATTATGTATAATTATTGAACAATTTCTATATTAGAATTCATGAATTATGAAATATATAAGGTTGTTTTAGTAGATGTAATTGAAAACGATATACAAGTGTATATTGAATTGAATAAGTAACCTAGGAAAAAATATTTAATTGGAAGGTGATATTTTTAGAAAACACATGATTAAAGGAATAAAAACCCCAATATGTTCTTAATAGTGGGATAATTAATATTGATAAATAATTAATGGAAAAGAGTAAGGTAAAAAGTATAGTATTTATGACTTTGTAACTAATTAGTTTTTTTTGTGGAAAAAGTGTTTTATGTTGTCATTAATTGAGTTTATAAATTTATTGAAAGTGTGTAATGTATTAAATAATAGATAGATTTATTCATGGAATGATTAATAACGTATATTTTCATTATGTTATTGTGAAAATTAACATGATTACCACATTTTATAAGAATAAAAACAAAGTTATTAAAAAATTATATAATTTATTAAGGGATATATCATATTACATGTGGTATTAATGATAAAATTGTTTTGGAAATTTAGTAACATTATTTAATTTTTTTTTGGTATTTTAATCATTCGGATGATACTTAAGGTTAAATATTCATTAAATGGATTATGATCAACTTTCTTTTCATTAGATAAAATGTGATAATAATTACTTTGTATAAAAATGTGATATATAATTTAGAAATTTCCATATTTTTATGGATCTTATGATCTAATAGTTATTATAGAATTAAAAAACCCGTCTTAATTTCATAAAGTAATATGTAAAGTGTAAATTGATCAAATCATAACAAAATTATTAAATTGTTTTTAAGAAATTGAATTAAATAATGTATGTATATCTTATAATGTAAATCCCACAAATTTTTAAATGTATTTTGAAATTAAATGTTCTTAATTTAGAAATATTTATGATAATATCAATGACCATTTTCAATACAATTTGATTGATGGATTTTTATTTTTTTATTTTTCAATGATTATTCAATTTATTATGACAAATTATCACAATCACTCTCCAAAATAATTTGATTATTACACATTTCATACAAGTCTATATATTCACTTAAATTTTGTGTTTTTATCTTTGGAAACAATGTGTGAGTTGTTTTAGATAACATTTCTAAATCCCTTTATCTATATCCAGAATGAATATTTATTATCCGTTTTTATCATGTGGGTTCCCCACAAATGGATTCTCAAATATAAAACGTTTTTTACAGAGATCATGATAAAATTGTGAGGATACATTCTATAAATAGAGTTATAAGGTAGAAACCAAAGATATTTGGAAATATATGTTTTAGATAAATTTCTAATTTTTAATATTTTCAGTTTCACACAACATTGTTTAATATTTACTTACATGGAAAAATATATATATATTTCATAAAACAATATATATAGCATAGCTAGTGTTGTATTAAAAATCAATGTTAAATGAAATTTGACATACTATTAAGATATAATTATTTCATATGGATTTTATCCCTAAGGGATTTTAGTTTTTTGTATTAATAGGATTAATAAATTTGAAAGTATATGGTTTAATATTTTATATAATCTTATTTCCTTATTTAAAATTTAATTAGTAATTAAAATTTAAAACCATTCGAAAAATAATGGAGATCACTTTCGTGGGACTTATTTTAATGTGAAAAATGTAATTTTCCTCAATAAATTAAGAAAATCACATTTGGTGAATAGAATTAATGATTTTGATATATTATATTTTAATATAAAAAATCTATCATTCATGTTATGCCTTTTGTAGAAAATAGATGATAATTAATCCAATTTTATTCTAACAAATAGATTTTTGTAAAAACCAGCATTGTCACCTTTTTTTGTACTTATTTTAAAATTTTGGTTTTCTGTACTTTTCAAAATTATATTAAATATTAAATTTAATTTATGGACAAATAAAGTCATAATTAACATAGAGTGAATTTTATATAATAATTTTGATTGATTAGTTTCTTGACTATAGTGAAAAATATCTGGATTAAAAAAAATTTAGAATATTCATAATTTTAATTTTTTGATTTATAATGAGTTTGAAACTAAAATTGCCCAAATTTTATATATAATATTACAATTCAGATCATTTTAATATAAATCATAAATAATTTGGATAAAAAACATCTAAAACTTTTGTTCATTTTATCTATGAAAAACAAATTCCAAAAATAATCTATGGGATTAATTTTTTATTCAGTTTTTCATCTCATGCGAATGTAATTTAGGATATTGGCTATAGTTTTTTCAATAATAAATATTTATATTTTTTAACAAACTGAACCGAATTTATTCCATTATGAACAATAAAACTAGAAAAATATAATTACGAGGTTAAAGATGTATATGGCCTTAATAGGGGTTAAAATAAAATAATAATGGATAGAATGTACTAAAATCATTTTAAAATCCTAATTTCGGGAAAAATAACACCATTATATAAAATAATTTGAAAAAGGTCCAATTTGGGGGCATATAAAATGTGAAATATTCGTGTACACCATTTTCATTCCAATAATTTCAAGTGTTCCACTAAAATTCCTTTGGGGGAATCAATCATTTTGATTCAAATCATCCTCGAGGTTAAGAAAAGAGAGTTAAGTTCTCACAACAACTCATTCTAAAATATTAAGGGTATGAATGTTAGAATCAGTCGAAAGGGATTGGGGGAACACATTAAAGCATATCCAGCCTAAGTCTTATAAGGTATTGAAATTGGAAAACATTCAATCATCTCTCAACTTGTTCTACCTAAATGTGTTCTTCCATGGAGGATTTATCAACTCACCTAGAGGTTGTACACATTATGGAGCTTAGAAAATTGGAAATTTATATCCTAAGGGAGAGGATACTTCCACATTATCTTCCCCTATAAAGATCTCAAAATGTGTTCTTCTGGCAATGGCTCTATTTCTTTCAAGACGGGGGTGTTGAACATCTGTGAATGGGATTTCAAATTCAACACACTATATATCAGTAATTCTACAGTTCAAGCTTGGGTTAAGGTATTTGGTCTTAACAAGATTCTTTGGCACCCTCAAATTTTTTATGATATTGAAATGGAAATTAGGGCCCGGATCAAGATGGACATGGAGATAAAAATTGCTAGATATGGCGATTTTGCTAAATTATAATAAGAGGTGGACCATTATTCTACACTTATTAATACGTATTCATTTAAAATGATGAAGAAAAACATGAATTAATTATTGAATTCACGAACATTCCTCAGTTCTTCCTAGATTGTATGATCCTAGGATATTACAAATAATTTTAAGAGGAAAATGACATGAAATTTATGTTATTTACATGGACATGATTATAACCTATGTTTTAAGAAAATGAAATCTGATTCTGGTCTGAATGATATTAAGAACCAAAGACTTCATTTTTCAAATGGAAATTTTTGACCCCCCCATCAAGGTTATATAATGGACATTAGGTCCCCCTAGAAGGTAAATTCAGAACATAGAAACTTTATGTCTCGGTCATCTAGCCCTAGCCATGTTGGCTCATGGGATGGCATTATTGAAAGGAACCAGTTGAACTCCCACCGCTACCTATTATACTTAAATGGTCAGTGTCATATAACATTGAGGAGCCAACATATGTGCCAAATAAATATTCTTCTTAGGAGACAGTTTCCTCAGATTTTTCATAGTAATCTTCAAAAATATTGAAAGCTAGAAACAACATAGTCCCTTTATTTATAAAATCACATCAAACCCTAAGCGGTCTAGATATGTGAAAAATGAAATTTTTTATCTGCAGTTTGTTTCATCATATTGTTTTTTGTTATCTTCTGAAAAAAATAGATGGAAACAACATCCCCCTGGCTTGATGGAATCTCATTAAAACATGACACTTATTTTTTATCTAGACAATTATGTGGGACATATAAAATGAAATTAATAGTGGGAATAATGAGGTTCCTTCGACCACTATGGCCCCCACTACATGAACATCACATTGCACTGACACTATTTGTCATGTAAAAGATTCTCCTACTTATCATATAGGGAAGTAGACAAAAAACATCTACAGACAAAGAAAGATAGCTCTCCAATGTTGTTTCCTTATGGTCTAAGGGAAGAATGGGCCACTACTAGGGAGGATCCACATCATCCTTTGTCAGAGGATGACGACTCTTGGCAGAAAATTTACTGTGGAATACATACTAAACGATTTAAAAATTGGCATGGGAGAGTTATACTAGCTTTAAGGAAGGAAACATAGTATGAGGTCTCTATATCAGATATAGATATTGATACCCTCTTATAGCAAGCGATTGATTCAAAGGAACTTCATAGAAGTGGATGTGGACGTGGGTGCAGTCCAGGAATAGACTGAGGTACCCAATAGGACAAAGAATGTGAGATTTCTTACAAGATTAGTAAAAATTTTGGAAGGGTAAATATTTTATTTTATTTTCTTCTACTATAATTATTATTTCATTTTTTTAATTAATAAAAGTGGAATTCATCCCTCACCTTAAAAAAACTAACATCCCTTATAAAAGGCCACCACTTATCTCATCCTCTTCACACATCCAAAACCATTTCGAATAGAAAATATGTGCCGAAATATCTTCTTTATTTAAATATTATCATTCTATAATATATATATTGATCAAGAATCAATCCATGGAAGGATAGTGGTTCAATCCAAATGATTTTACCTGAATAAGAGGTAACATTTTTCAAGGAGTGGTTTTATTTTATTTATTTACCAACCTAATTCAATTGTAAAAATCCATGATGATTTTATATAATAATTATCTTTAATATAATAATAATTTCTTACCCTATGATATTCACATAAAACCATCTCCACTTCTGTCAAATGGAATAGGAAATATTCATTCCTATGTATGGTGGACAACTACCTCACAAATCGATGTTATTCCACTTCCATCCCTTCGTATCGCAACAAGATATAATTATGGGTTTAATGTATATATATATATATATATGATATTTATGAAATTATTATACTAATTCATTCATTAAATCACATATGCAACCTTTGTATCCAACATGTGTGAAGATAATTATATTGCTCATGTGTACCGTAAATTACCGCCTAGAGAAGCAATGTGATTCGTTCAAATTTTACATATAAGGTAATAAGGATGTGTTTACAATTTTTTTAAAATAAATATTAGATTAAAACTATTATAGAATATTAATAGAGAATTTAATTTTCATTCTTTCAATACGTCGAGATAATGGAAATAATGTCCATGTGTACATACAACTAATTGTCTCCACGAATGATGTATTTGACTTTATACCTTGAACATTGGTCAGTTTTTCTAAATACATGTAGAATAAATATATATTATATATATTTCATTGTTAAAATTATGAATATATAGGAATCCTGAAATAGTTAAATTACAATAAAATGAAAAATTAAAAATATACAAGAAAATCAATGTATTTATTTACCAAAACGTCACTTTATCACATAATTGTTTTAAAACATTTAATAAAATGTAAAAATTATATCATGTATGTTATGTTATATAAATTTTTATCGTTAAATAATATATTTTATTAAAAATTTATTATAGAGGATATTTGAATATGTACAAATGAATTAGATACATATGCTAAGGGATTTATAGTCTCTATTTTATATCATAGAAACTTTAGAATATTCAGAGCTCGTTTATTGGGGGTGATATATATACATTCACATTGATATTTTCTATTCTGTTTTATGTTATATTTTAATGGGGCTTACAATTCAATGGATCAGTGAATTGGTAACCTATTTTTTTCATTAATTCCCTTCTTTAGGATATTTAATATGTTATGAAACTATTTTTTTTTATGATCTGTACATAAAACCCCTTAGATATATAATATATTAATTTTTTTATTCTTGTGATATTCTATATTTTATTTAAGTTTTTTTCTATAATGGGGATTATGATATAATATTACCAATGTTTTAATGGTTTTATGGTATAATATAATTGTTCATTAAGATTTTTATGATGGTTATTCCAATGCATAGATATTATGATAAATATTTCAAAAAAATCCTTATTTTATTCTCTTATATTTTGTCAATTTTAATAATTTTTTCCAATATTTTCCCCCTCATTATGTTCAAAATATTGTTAAATAATGTTTTTATTGTAAACCAACATTATATCACTCATTGGTCAAAAAAACACTTTTTAGTAAAGTAAATTTTTTCTAAAGTTGTTTTAACATTTCAAAATTGATTTATTATATTTTTCTCAATAACGTTTCACTTTCTCAAAATTGATTTAAAAGGAAGAAATATTTATTTTCCAAAAGTGTCATGTTTTTATATTACTAAAAACTTGAAAGGATTCATTGATTTTAACATGTAAGACATTTTCCACTGTATTGATCACTTAATGTTTTAAAGACAATTTTATTATTTTAAATTGTTATTTATAAAAAATTATTTTGCTAATATTTTATTCTTTAAAAAGGATTTTTCAAATTGTAATTCACATTTCCCACATAGTTTTTTTAAAAATATGATTTTCATATGAGTGCATGGTTATTTTAAAAGTAATGTATTTTGGAATTGATTCTATTTTAAAATGTTATTTTCAAAGTGGAAATGATATTTTCCACAAGATATATTATAATGATTTTTAAAGATTCATTTTATTTTTTTAATAGTTATTTTGAGATAATGTGATATCTAAAAATGATCAATTTTTAAAATGTGTATTTGAAATTATAATTACTATTTTACTCCATTCATGTTCAAAATGATATTTGAAAATAATTTTCCATTAATGATGATATGATTTGATGGTATTTATTTTTGAAAAGAGGTTTTATCTAATAATACCATTACTATTATTTCTCAGAATGGTATTTTCAAATTATGAAGTGATTATTATTTATCTCATTTATTCCATGGTGTAAACCTTGATAAATAATTTACAAAACCACCCTCTTTTTTTTCACAGGTTATAGATTGATGAAATGATTATGAATCCTATATCTTTTCCACATGATATGTCATTTTAAAATTTTTGTGAAACTCTTTTTATTGGAACTGATATTATTAATATTTTATAATCTTTTGGATCACCAATGTATAATTTTAATAATGTGAAAGGTGGAACATATATTTATCTCTAATGTGTTGTGTAAATATTCATATCTAATTAGATAAATTGGGTTAGAATGGGGAGTTAACCTAATTAATTAAGTGACCTCATCTAGTATTATAGTCTTTCAAGTGAAAATTGAATACTAAAAAGGGCTGGGATTTGAAATCATTGCACTCTGATAGATTTTTAAATGAGACTTGATAAAAGGCCCCAGCCTTAAACCTTACTTAATATTGAATTAAATTAATAACTCACATTGAGGATCTTTTCATGGTTTAGAGTATTAGAGAATTAGGACATAACTATTACATCTCAAAATATATCAAAGTATACACTTCTACTATGTTTCCATAGAATAAAAACTCTTAAAAAGAAACATGTTTAGTTCCTTGTTTTAGATAGTATTACTTTCCCTTGATCCCATCCTTGACCCTATTCGACATTAAGTCATATGAAAATCATTTCAAAAAATACTTGGGGTGAGCATAAAAAGCTCAGTAAGGGATACACAAAGAATGAAAACAATTTGTTTTTCAAAACAACAAGTAAACCATGTATACTTTATCAATGTAATAATTTTCACATTTATGAATTCGTAAAAAACTCTTCAATGAATAAAAGATCATTACTTACCCTTCTGTAACCAAATGATTATTATAAAACCCATATAAAGAACACATAACATAAAAAGGTAACTTGGGACATAAAAAACATAAATTGAATAACCATAAGGTCGACTTCCACACATACTTAATGGAATAGTCATACGGCCGACTTCCATACCCAATGCATTGGAGGTTATAACGTAACCACCCGTCCTTGTATTCACGGCACCACCCATCATATGGTTTATCATGTAACCACCCGTAAAATGTCCAAGTACCATCATTACACATAAAATATTGAAAATATAAACATTTCAATAATATAATGAGAGACTCTTGAATACAAATAATTGCGGAATAATATGTAATCCGAGCTTTATAATATAATGAGATTAAAGGTATTCATGATATAATATGTCAAAGGATAGTATACACACCATATAAGAGTGAATTTTTGCATAACAACTATGAAGTCTCAATGGAAATGTAAATTGAGATGAAATCCATTATAAATATGGTATCCTTAAATTAAAGATAAATATATCACATAATTATGTGTGAGAAATATAAATACACCCAATATAAGTGGATATTAAGTGTGAAACAATCAGATGTCATTCACACATAATCCTGGAAAAACAAAACCAATGACATAGATATTTAACTCAATGAATTGAAATTGAGTTATGATTTCCCATACAAGTTCGTAAGAATTTATCAATGAGATGATTATGTGTAGAAATACTATATCCACAAAATGGGTTGTGGAAATTACAACATAGAGATTCCAGACATGATCTTGGAATAATAAAATCATGAAGTAGAGGTTTAACCCAAAGAATTCAAAGTTGGTTAAGATGTTCCCTTATAGAAATCCGACAGCCTAACGACGTCACTTTAAAATTCAGAAAAATGAGTTGATGAGAGAGAAAATCGTATCTCATAACTTGTACATAAAATCTACATAAATAAGGATATATAAGAACATATATCAACATAATAGTATGTGAATAAAAATACATAACAAAGAAAGTCTTTTAAAAAGAGGAGGGTGAAAGGTCCCCTTACCGAGTTGGGTAGCTTTTGAAACGTACACCCCATGAAAGAAGGGTCATAAAATGAAGATGTAAATACCCATAAATGAAATTATATTTCAAAAAGAGTATAATAATGGGTAGTACATACACCACTCAATGTAAATAGTGGAAATCGTAGAATAAATGTCAAGGGAATAAAAGTGTGATGAAAAATCTCTTACCAAAACTCGGCAGCCTAACAACACCACATAAAACTTCCAAAAATGGATTTATGAGATCAAATAGGGTCGCTCATAATATGAAAATAAAAACTACAGTATGAGGAATATAAAATAACATCCCCAAGAATAACAAAGATGAGCTTAAAATAAATTACATAAAAGAGAGTACTTAAAAAGAAAGAGAAGGGTAGGATCCCTTACAAAAATTCGGCAGCCTAATGGCGCCACTCAAGTCCTCCAAAATGGATTTGTGAGAGAAAGTAGGGTCTCTCATCATATGAACATAAATCGTACAATAGGAGTAATATAAAATTTCATCCCAATCATAATCAATATGAGATTAAAATGAATGACATAAAATAGTGTACTTAAAAAGAAAGAGAGGGGTAGGTTCCTTTACCTCAAGTCCGACTTGTCTTGTTCGTTTCATTATATTTCTTGAATAATAAAATTCGGTCAATTTATAATTGATTTAGTACCTCTTTTAAATAGTATTATTCAGTTCATATCACATGTTATAATTTTATAATAATTGGTTAATAATGTGATTTCATATCAGACGTTTTTGTTGATGCTTTGTACATGAGTCAAAAATAAACTTGTTTGAAAATGATTGTCCATTTGTTATAAGTAAATAATATCCAGAATAGTATTAATCATTTAAATATAATATATATCCAGTATATATTCATTTTATACTACTCCATAACATTTGGAGATAAAAAGAAATGAAATGCACCGTTCATGGAGACGGTAGGCCGTGCGTACGCATGAACGCTACTTTCATTTCTTTTTCATATTAATGTAATTAAAAATAATTGAGATATATATATATTATAATTAAAGTATAATATATATGTTATATAGGTCACATATGTTCATTAATTTTATTTTTTATACATTCCTTGTATTGCATGAACAAGTCACATCACTTGAGGGGACGGTAGTCCACACTTCCTCGTATGAAATTATCGCATTTTCACAACATGAAAAGCATAATGGAATGTTTGAAATATAAAATTAATAAGCATATTGAAAACATAAATACCATATATATCATATATAAAATATATTTACATCATAATGGCCACCATGAAAGGTGTTAAGAGAAGATTGAACAATCATTGTTTCGTGAGGAAGAAATTTTCCATCCACAGAAACAGTATGTTCTTTAACCATTAGAAGAAGGTGTGTGTAAGTGTAGCTCGAATCCTTAACATAACAACATCCTAATATATTTAAGATACTGTTTTTGTTAAAAAAAAAGAATAAAAAGATTTTAGAGGGCTGGAGAATCAAAATAAATCATAAGAACACAAGAGAGGACACTACCTTTAAATCGGGTAACTCTCTTTGATTTGAGCTCAAAGGCTTCCTTGGAAAGGATTCTGCCCAAAGTGAGGCTTCAATGATGAATCGAGGGATGTGGAGAGAATAAATGGGTAGGGTTTGGCCGAGACAAAGGCTTGAGAGGATTGTGTACGGTGGTAGAGGTGGGGTCCTTTTATAAGAGGAGAGGAGGGGCACACTTGGAAAGTCAAAAAAAGTTACATTATTTTCAATTGAGTTTCGGATTTTAAAGGTCCCCCATTGATATATTTCGAGGTTAAGGTGATAAGGGTTCGAAATACACCCATCCAATATTTTTTTACATGTTTAGGTCTTAGATTTTACATTGTCGTTTCATTTTATTTAAATCGTTAAATAATGAGGTAATCGATGCATCATCATGATGTCATAAATAATTTAATTTATTTAATGTCTAAAAATTATAAAAAAATATCATTACGTAGAAAATATTTATAGCTTCCTAATGAATATTTATAGTAATAAATATTACTTTTATAACCCCATCTAAAAATTGTTTTTATTAAAACAACACATGTTTGTGACATTTTAATTTTAACTTTAAATAAAAAGGTATTAAAGACATATTCCAAGAAAAGTGGCTCCATGGTGTCTACAAGTTGACCCATGGATTTTTTTGGTCTTCCATGACTCATCAAATGAGGGTAGGACATGTTTCTAGGCCATTTCATATTATTAAAACATTATTTTTACCATAAATTACACTGATTACCTCTAATTGCGATTAAAAACATAAAAGTTACTATTCACAAAAAAAAATTATTTTAATTCCATTGAACCACATTTTACTTCTTAATGACAACCATGTCTGTCGGATTTTTGAAATTCAAAACACAGAGGTGGTAAAATTTCATTTAAATGGAAAATCAGTTTTTAGAAGTACCACTTAGTGGTATCACTATTCATCAAAAATTGAAGTTTTTCAGAAAAATACCAAAACATCACCCTAAGCTATATTTGATATTCCGAATTCAAAAATGAAGTATATTCTATAAAATTAAAAACATATTAGTTCCAATAATTAATTTAATAATTAATTCTCGTTGTCAGAGAAAATAGCGTGTTTTTGTGAAACAATAAGTATCAAAATATTGACACTAGTTTAAGTCCGATTTCAAAGTGAAATTAATTACAATGACCACAATTTGATTAAATGATAATAATATATTCTAATTGAACTTTAAAACCAATTAAAAATATAATCTAATCATATAAATAAATTAGATTAAAAATAGGTGTTGAATTAAAATACAACATTTTTCACTATTTATTAAAAAAATGAACTTTATCAGAAAAATACCAAAAAATTTACACAATGTAAATTTTGATGTCCCGATTCTAAAGAAGAATTTTATTTTTTCAAATATAACACATAAAATTGTCAAAAAGTGGATTTAAAAGTAGTTCGCCATCAAAAGGTGGTTAATCGGCTGTTTAAATAATATTAGAATGTTTACGCTTAAAATTGGATTCATTCGCATTTCTAATCCTCTAACATTTATTGTAAAAAGTAAAAATATTTGAAAAACATACATAATCCTTTTTTTAGTTAGTTCCGTTCTTTCCCGCCATTACAATGGCTAGGATTTAATTACCATTTTAAATTATATTATTTTATTAGAAGAGTGCAACGTAAGATTTCAAAGGAACTCATTGTCGCGTATTGGGTACCCTATCAAGCATAGCGTTCCATTTAAAGTAATATTAATATTTTTTTCGAAAATATAGATAAATATAAAAATTTTATATTCTTTATTTAGCTGGGGTGTTACATCCTTCCCCCCTTTTGGGAATTGCGTCCTTGCAATTTCAAAATTGGGCTTGGAAACTCCATTGAAATTCCCAAATCAGAATAGGAGTTGGTAAAACAATCACATTAAAACAATGAAAGAGAAGTACAGAGGTCTCCTGAGTTAACCCATACTAGGATTCCATGTTGGAAAACATGGACATGGATGAGAAAACATAGGGTCATGTTTTGATGGAGAGTGATAGTAAACATGTCTAGGAGAAAGTTAACCACAAGAAAATCACAAACTTGTGATGGGTTAAACGGTACTGGATTCCCCAGTAGGAAAAGTTAATGGAAAAAATTTTATTTTTTACTTTTCATTGAAGAATTTATTTTTGATCTTAACTAAAACATAATGAAAAATACTTACTTGTCATGTTGACTGTCAACTTTTACTATATTTCTAACCCGAACTCATATTTTCTCCAAAAGATGTGTATTTAGGATGACTTGTTTACATTAAGAGAGCTATAATCAACTTATAGACAATCACCTAATCCAAAAAAGAGAACTATATACATCCCATGTCTTTAGACTCTATCCAAAACCAAAACCAAAAAGGTTAGTACAAGATCAAATAATTCAGAAAATGATAACCCTTTATAAATAGAAAATCTATTCTTAATCTCCAAAATTTGTCCAACAAAACCCAAAGTTCAACGAAGACCATTCGATAAACCATTTTTCCATAAAATTCTTCAATGTAAACGAAACTAAGATTGAAACCCAAATATTTGAAGGATTTAATCACATATTCCTCCAAGGTACAAAATAACACAAATCTCCAAATAACATCAGTTACTCATAAAGTCTCATATTGAAAAGTAAGTAAACTAATCACATATCTCCATGATAGGTTAATAATTTCTATAGATAACCCAAAATCAACTTAATCATAATAAATAAAATCATTTAACTAAAACAAATTAGTCAAACTAACCAGGTACTTCACGTAGTCAAGTGGTAGGCGATAAATACCAGTCGCACTTTGGTTGTGGGTTCGATTCCTGCAGCTTTGTCCGACATGATGGGTTGTCACACGGTCTTCATGTTGTCCTTTTTATAAAACTACAAAAATAACCCTAACATGTTTTAACCTCAATAGTTTCCTAATAAATCTGATTTTCATCCAAATTCATTACGATCTCAACATCTTAATTCTTGAAGTCTTATTTCACCAGCATAAGATAAAATAAAACGATTCCCAAATTGAATAATAGCATACATTGATCATGGAGTCCACTTGGTTTCATCGTCATCTTGTTCACGTAGGTAGACGTCCCATTCATTTGAAAAATGATTTAGAGTTCCTTTAAAATCATTTTCTTTCTCCATCCAAATACACCTTGTACAACATTGGTCATATGGGTGTTCATAGAAAAAATGTTTTGGAAAATAATCTTGTATGACATATAATTCCAAAACATCTGATAAAACATGATTTCTATAAAATATTCGGATATAATTTGAGTTGAAAATTTCTATTATTGGTCCTTTTAAAATACCATAAGTATTTGATGAGAGACTATATTTTAAAAGAGTATATAAGTAGGTTGCGCAAGGGTCTCCTTCCTCAGCACCATTTTTAAAATCATAATATGCTTCAAATTCTTGTGATAAGTAAAATATTTGAAAATACCATGATAATATTTTCCTTTCTTGAAAATATGAGAATATTGTGAAAATAGTATTTGTATAAATACAACCCATGATCCACGATGATAACGAGATATAGTGGAGGTGTTTGATATCTCAATCAACTGCTTGCAAGTGAGTTGTATTCTAGAAAATGTTTCACAATCATCCTAACATGACTTTGCAATATTTATTGCCAACATGTCATTAGGAAGACATAGGAATGTCATTTGAGATCCTTCTCCTTCCATTTGTAACTGACTTTACTTGACCGGAAAAAAAATTATAAAATAAGGGTTTAAATGAAATAATAGATATAAGGATGAACCATATGTCTAACAAAAACCCTTAATCTCTAATGTTTTCTAAATCGACCTCTGAAACCAACTATAAGGCCCCATCATTAAACCTAACTTAATATTGAATTAAATGAATAATTCACATTGAGGATCTTTTCATGGTTTAGAGTTTTAGAGAATTTGGACATAACTATTACATCTCAAAAGATTTCAAAGTAGACACTTCGACTAAGTTTCCATAGAATAAAAACTCTTAAAAAGAAACATGTTTAGTTCCATGTTTTAGATAGCATGACTTTCCCTTGATCCCATCCGTGACCCTATTCCACATTAAGTCCTGTGAAAAAAAATTCAAAAAAACTTGGGGCGAGCATAAAAATCTCAGTAAGGGATACACAATGAATGAAAACTATTAGTTTTTCAAAACAACAAGTAAACCATGTATACTTTATCAATGTAATAATTTTCACATTTATGAAGTAGTAAAAAACTCTTCAATGAATAAAAGATCATTAAATACCCTTTTGTATCTAAAAGATTACCATAAAACCCATATAAAGAACACATAACATAAAATGGTAACGTGGGACATAAACATACTTAAATGGAATAACCATATGGTCGACTTCCACACATACTTAATGGAATAGCCATACAGCCGACTTCCATACCCAATGCATTGGAGGTTATAACCTAACCACTCGTCTTTGTATTCACTTCACCACCCGTGATATGGTTTATCACGTAACCACCTATAAAATGTCTAAGTACCATCATTACACATAAAATATTTAAAATATAAACATTTCAATAACAAAATTTCATTTTCAATCACAATAAGTAATTCCAAGATATTGAATTAAGCAATCCATTTTCAAAAACCATTTAAAATAGATTTTTAAATCAAAGTGTCCCATACCACATTGAATCTTTTAATGGATTTATAATTTTAAAAAATTAATTTCCAAATAAATAAATACTGAAAACCATTTTGAAAACATGGACATTAAAGATAAAGATTTAGAATAATGAATATTTAAAACATTTAAAACGATATTTTTGTTAATGAGTTTTTAACAAAATGAGAGACTCTTGAATACAAATAATTTCGGAATAATATGTAATCCAAGATTTATAATATCATGAGATTAAAGGTATTAATGATATAATATGTCAAAGGACAGTACACTCACCATATAAGAATGAATTTTTGCATAACAACAATGATGTCTCAATGGAAATGTAAATTGATATGAAATCCATTATAAAGATGGTATCATTAAATTAAGGATAAATATATCACATAATTATGTGTGAGAAATATAAATACACCTATATAAGTGGTTATTAAGTGTGAAACAATCAGATGTCATTCACACGTAATCCGGGAAAAACAAAACCAATGACATAGATATGTAACTCAATGAAATGAGATTGAGTTACGATTTCCCATACAAGTTCGTAATAATTTATCAATGAGATGATTAGAGTAGAAATACTATATCCACAAAAAGGTTTGTGGAAATTACAACATAGAGATTCCACACATAATCTTGGCATATTAAAATCAAGAAGTTGAGGTTTTACCCAATGAATTAAAAGTGGGATAAGAAGTTCCCTTATAGAAATCTGACAGCCTAACGGCGTCACATTAAAATTCAGAAAAATTAGTTGATGAGAGAGAAAATATTATCGAATCACTTGGACATAAAATTTAAATAAATAAGTATATAGAAGAAAATATCCAAACATAATAGTATGTGAATTAAAAGTCATAACAAAAGAAGTCTTTTATAAAGAGGAGGGTGAAAGGTCCACTTACCGATTTGTGTAACTTTCGAAATGTGCACCCCATGAAAGAAGGGTCATACAATGAACATGTAAATACCCATAAATGAAATTATATTTTACAAAGATTATGATAATGGGAATTACATACACCAATCAATGTAAATAGTGGAAAATGTAGCATAAATGTCACAGGAATAAAAGTGAGATGAAAAATCCCTTACGAAAACTCGGCAGCCTAACGACGACACTTAAAACATCCAAAAATGGATTTATGAGATAAAACAGGGTCTCTCATAATATGAACATAAAAATTACAGAATTAGTAATACAAATTGACATCCCCAAACATAATAAAGATGAGCTTAAAAGAAATGACATAAAAGAGAGTACTTAAAAATAATGAGAGGGGTAGGATCCCTTACGAAAATTCGGCAGCCTAACCGCGCCACTCAAAACATCAAAAATGGATTGGTGAGAGAAAATACGACCTCTCATAATATGAACATAAAAAGTAAAGTAGGAGTAATATAAAATAACATCCCAGTCATATGAAAGATGAGCTTAAAAGGAATGACATAAAAGAGTGTACTTAAAAAGAAAGAGAGGGGTATGTTCCCTTACTTCAAGTCCGACTTGTCTTGTTCGTTTCTTTATATTACTGAATAATAAACTTTGGTAAATTTATAATTGCTTAAGGAACTCTTTTAAATATTATGATTCATTTCATATCACATGTTATAATGTTATAATAATTGGTTAACAATGTGAGTTCATATCATACGTTTTTTTCGATGTTTTGTACATGAGTCAAAAATGAACTTGTGTGAAAATGATTGTCCATGTAGTTATAAGTAAATAATCTCCATAATAGTATTAATGATTTAAATATCATATATATATAGTAAATAATAATTTTATACTACTCCATAAAATTTCTAGATAAGAAGAAATGAAATGCACCGTTCATGGAGACGGTAGGCCGTACGTACGCATGAACGCTACTTTCATTCCTTTGTCATGTTAATGTAATTAAAAATAATTGATTGTTATATATATTATAATTCCAGTATAATATATATGTTATATAGGTCACATATTTTCATTAATTTCATTCTTTATACATTCCATGTATTGCATAAATGAGTCACATCACTTGAGGGGGTGGTATTCCACACTTCCTCGTATGAAATTATCGCATTTGTACAACATGAAAAGAATAAAGGGACGTTTTAAATATAAAATTCATAAGCATATAAAAAACATAAATACCATATATATCATATATAAAATATAGTGACCTCATAATGGCCACCATGAAAGGTGTTAAATGAATATTGAACAATCATCGTTTTGTGAGGCAGAAATTCGCCATCCACAGAAACTGTATGTTCTTTAACCATTAGAAAAATGTGTGTGTAAGTGTAGCTCAAATCCATCACATAACAACATCCTAGTAAATTTAATATACTGGTTTTTTTACAAAATAAAGTAATAAAAATAGTTTAGAGGGTTGGAGAAGAAAAATAAAACATAAGAACACAAGAGAGGACACTACATTTAAATCAGGTAACTCTCTTTGATTTGAGGTCAAAGGCTTCCTTGGAAAGGATTAATACCAAAGTGAGGCTTCAATGATGAAGAGAAGGATGTGGAGAGATAGAATGGGCAGGGGTTGGCTGAGCCAATGTCTTGAGAGGTGTGTGTATGGTGGTAGAGGTGGGGGCCTTTTATAAGAGGAGAGGAGGGGCACTCTTGAAAAGTCAAAAAAAGTTACATTATTTTCAATTGAGTTTCGGATTTTAAAGGTCTCACATTGATATATTTCGAGGATAAGGTGATAAGTTTTGTAAATCCACCCATCCAATAGGTTTTTGACATGTGTAGGTCTTATACTTTACATTATCTTTTCATTTTATTTAAATCGTTAAATAATGAGGTAATCGTTGCATCATCATGATGCCATAAATAATTTAATTTATTTAATGTCTAAAAATTATAAAAAATATCATGATGTAAGAAATATTTTTAGCTTTATAATGAATATTTATAGAAAAAAATATTCCTTGTATAACCCCATCTAAAAATTGTTTAATTAAAACAACAAATGTATGTGACATTATAATTTTAACTTTAAATAAAAAGTTATTAATGTCATTTTCCAAGAAAGGTGGCTCCATGGGGTCCCCAAGTTGACCCATGGATTTTCTTGGTCGGTAATGACTCATCCAAAGAGGTTAGTACATGTTTTTAGGTCATTTAATATTATTAAAACATTATTTTTACCTTAAATTAAATTAATTACCTCTAATCGCGATTAAAAACATAAAAGTTACTAATCACAAAAAAATTATTTTAATTCCATTGAACCACATTTTACTTCTTAATGACAACCATGTATGTCAGATTTTTGAAATTCAAAACACATAGGATGTAAAATTTCATTTAAACGGATAATTATTTTTTATAAGTACCACTTAGTTGTTTCACTATTCATCAAAAATTGAAGTTTTTCAGAAAAATACCAAAACTTCACCCTAAGCTATATTTGATATTCCAAATTAAAAAATTAAGTCTATTTTAAAAAAAAATCAAAAAAAATATTTTTCATTAATTAATTTAATAATTATTTCACGCTGTCAGAGAAAATAGAGTGTTTTTACGAAACAATAACTATCAAAAGATTGACACTAGTTTAAGTCCGATTTCAAAGTGAAACTAATTCCAATGAACACAATTGGATTAAATCGTAATAATATATTCTAATTTAACTTTAAAACCAATTAAAAATATAATCTAATTATATAAATAAATTAGATAAAGAAGAGTTTTTGAATTAAAATACAACATTTTTCACTATTCATCAAAAAAATGAACTTTATCGGAAAAATTCAAAAAATTTACACAAAGTAATTTTGATGTCCCGATTATAAAGAAGAATTTTATTTTGTCAAATATAACACATAAAATTGTCAAAAAGTGGATTTAAAAGAGGTTCTCCATCAAAAGGCGGTTAATCGACCTTTTAAAGAATATTAGAATGTTTATGCTTAAAATTGGATTCATTCGCATTTTTAATCCTCAAACATTTATTGTAAAAAGTAAAAATATTTGACAAAAATACATAATCATTTTTTTAGTTAGTTCTGTTCTTTCCCGCCTTTACAATGGCTAGGCGTTAACTACCATTTTAAATAATATTATTTTATTATTAGAGTGCAACGTAAGATTTCAAAGGAACTCGTTGTCGCATATTGGGTACGCCATCAAGCACAAAGTACCCTTTAAAGTAATATTAATATTTTTTTTTCAGAAATATGGATAAATATAAAAATTTCATATTCATTATTTACCTGGGGTGTTACACTTGAATACAATGAAAATTATTTCATATGATCTTTTTTAATCCACAATTATAGGTTTAATTCAAATTATGAGTTCTGATGCCTTAGGTTCACTGATTCAGTTATTATTCATTTAATATGAAAATCCCGGATTTATTACATGACTTAGGTTTATTATATATAAATTGTGGGTTATTCTATTTAAATGTTATTATCAATTTATCATAACCTTAATCTTCTGATATGATGTTGTATACATTTTTGGACAATTCAAAGAATCTAAATAGGCCTTTTCATATGACTCATTTCCTTTTGTTATGAAGAAATGTTCAATGCTGGGTATGTCTTAAACTTTTTCTATGTGATGATACATTAATGAATAGTTTTGGTTATCATTCTAGAAATTACAATATATTTATTCCATGTTTGAAATTGGATTATTATTTTATGATCTGAAAGCGTGTTTTTGTCTACTCTAATGAGTATTTATATAAAAATATATAATATATATGTAAGAGAGGTTAGGGTTATTACTGTTGGAACTATATGATATTTTTAATTAACCATTAAAAAATATGATGATAAATCATTAGTGAGATCCCATTAGATATTTATATAGATTTATCAATTGATATGACTATGAATAACACGATGAATAAGTAAAATTATTTTAAAAAGTCTTTAAATTTTGTTAAAGTATTGACTGAATGAAAATTAAATTTTTATTATAAAAAAAAATTGCATAAATAGTTAGAATAGGAGGACCAAATTTTCGACAGAAAAAACCGAAACGAAACCCAAGACAAAACAATAGGGTCAGTTCCTACCCAGAAAAGTATCACAATGTCCATCCTATATCAATGCATGACCACCCAACAAATAGTCCAATGAAAAAGTACAAGGTCACTGAACTAATGGCATAACCATACCCTCTCATATAACCTAGTCCATATGGAATTCACCTGTATAGCTAAAATGGTCTGAACCCCATCTGATACAGACCCATGTAGAGTGCTTTTGAGAGCCACCAGGGAAACACATCAAAGGAAGAAATGATCACCAAGAGAAACCCAGCCAGTCCTGTGTACCTCCCAATCTAGTGAGTAGATCCACCACCTTAAATAGATATATTGAATAGTATTTTACGATTACCAGAGGCCAATTCCTTATACTGTTTCAATAAGATATAATTATCCTGGAAGCATGGCTCACATTCCAAAAAATATTAAAATTCAGAAGCCATCTGATCCCATGACTGGATGTACTCTTCATGCCTGATCCTCCCTTTATTGATGCCCCAACTAGAATAAGATCATGCTTGTCAATACATGAGTATTGTTCCTCATTCATAGTTATCTTTATGTCCCTCCCCATAATTTTCACAACCTCCTCTTTGGTGTCATTTAAAATAAAATCATGATCCACCACCTCTTCGTCATATCATGACACAATGTAACGAGTCAGATACCCATGATCGCTAATTTTTCTTGCTTTTTATTTATGAATTATAAAAGTTGATTAATCTCTAGAATAGACATATCTAGGAACAATGACTCTGAAAATGGAATAAAAATATAGACTCATTCATTACTTGGTTCAAGACAATGATCCTTATGAAACACCTAATTAGAATCTCTTGGGGGATCTCATCTGGATATTAAACAACACATTACGAACCGTACATAAGGATTTTAAAAATGGACCTATATGAGATATGATAAACCTATGGTTTGAAATATTTATAATAAGGTGTAGTAATTTTGACACACTATAAGTAATTTTTCAAGATCACGAGGTTCCAACCTAGGATTATTCTATATTAAACAATATTCTTTTCTTTTTTCAGTTGTCGAAACTAGAAGGAACTAGATTAACATTGATTGTGAAAGACAATATTTCAATGAAAAAATTAATTATTTGAAAATTAGAATGATGGATATTATCATTTTAAAAATTCTTTTATCATAGTATATTTTAATAACATTCACCGTAACGAACTATTAGACTCAAGAAATATCAGAATGATATAATTCATTAACATTTTGGCTGGGGAGACCATTGAGAAAATAATATGCAGTTTTTTCTATGGAAATTTTTGTTGAAAGAGAATTAAAGGGAATGGATTTAATGATAAAAAATATATTATATGTATAGATAATAAGTATTTAGAGTATAATATTTTAGAGGAAAACTGGGATGTTTGGATAATAAATTGGCTAAGATAATTGTTTCAGTAAGTATGAATCAACGGTAGAATGTTATAAATGATTAACGTATGGGATATTAATGGATCGATGGCCTTCTAGAAATGGACCAAATTAATTTATATTCATTGATTCTTGAATTATGTGGAATTTTTATTTTATCATTGGTCAAATTAATCACCATGTTTAACCTCTATTTCATTCAATATCATGTTCTTCTGTGACTTATATTACACACAATCCCTAGTATTACCAGAAATCCAAAAAATTTATTAATATTATTATTTAACATTAAATTTATCTCATAGCTATGCTAAATTTAGGAATGAATTATATTAACTATATTATTAAAATTACTTTTATAGATGTTAATAAAATCTACCAATTAGTTTAAAATTTAATATAATTGAAAATAAAAATAAGTTGAATATGAAGGATGTGTTTGGATGAAAAATTGTTTTTCTCAAGAGAATGTAATTTTTCACCAGAAGTTAAATTAATTACTATTAGTGATTTATTATTGACAAATTTGTTATTTTATATATTAATTGAAATGTTATATATTCATTTTTTAATTTTGATGTATTTAGATAGGAATAAATCTGATTATAGGTAAAAAACAGTTGTATATTTTTAAGGTAGATTTACTTCCTTTTAATTATATGGTTATTTTAAAAATGAATTTTACAAAATTTTAAAAATATTATACTAAAAAATAAACATCTCATTATTAGTTCGAATATAATAATTTACTATGGGACAATTTTTTCATTTTTTCATAGAATTTTCATTATATGATAAATAATTAAAATTAGTGAATTTTAGTTAAAACTAATATTTAATATAATTATTTAAAAAAATTTAATTTTAATTTTAATTTTATTAATTATCAAATAATTAATCTATTTATAAAATTTATAAAATTTTATTAAATTTCCCTTTGAAATTTTATATAAAAACCTTTCATACTTTTGATCTTCTTACATTAAAAACTCATTGTTTTATCCCATATATGGGAATAATATTATATTAAATTATTCTAATTAAATTATTGGAATTAGGAAAAATGTATTGAATATTTTGAAAAAAAATTATTTATATTAACTATTATGGTCATATTATTATTTTTAACAAAAATAATAGTGATTGTAATTAAGATTAATGATAATGATTAACGTAAAAATGATTTTACATAGTGATTAAAAATTGTATATATGGTTTAAAATTACACAAACAAGTATAAAAATTATAGGATAGACATATTTAGACTATTAAACATATATCGTTCTATAATTGTCTAATTTTGAACCATTGGGAATAATGAAAATGAAGGTATTACTCAAATCATTTCAAGAATTCCAAGTGTGTCCTCTACCTCACATAGAAAGAGAATGAATCCTCCCCCTAAATTCTCCCCTCAAAACACTCTTGAATCACCCAAAACCTTCCAAAATAATCCACCAAGACAAAAATTATCTTTTTGGATGTCTCACCATTATTAAAAAGGAAATAATGGAATTTCATTGGTGAAAACAAAAATGAGTTACTTCAATAAGAGGTTACATTTTTAGACAATCAATATGGTTTTATTTCCATCCACAAATATTCAATTATTATTATTCCTTGATAATGTAATAACCTCAATATCATAAATATAATTATACATTTTTACATTATGTTTTATTATGACACCAACTCATGCATCCATTAAATGGGTAACAAAATTATTGTTTGTTTGTATGGTGAATTGTCACCTCACAAAACAATGTCATTTGTTTTTCCTTTTATAACCAATTATGTATTACAACTATGATAGAAATAATATTTTTATCATAATATAATATTTAATATTTTTTAATTCCCATTTATTTATTATTTAACAAATATTTTCATGCATTCAATTTTTAGGAGTAGGATATCATCATTTGTGGATGGGTGGACTACCGTCTCCAAAATGTAATGTGATGTGCTGTAAATTTAAATGGAATGTGTTTTGTTTGGGTTAACAAACAGATAAAAAATAAATAAAATATTTATGATATAAATGATATAATTATAAATATATATACATAACGTATCATCTCTTCTTTCTCTTTCATAGAATTTAAAAGTTTTAACCTTATTTTAGGATGTGTAGACTGCTACCAACTTGAAGCAATGTGATTATTCATTTCTTATAACCAAATCACATGAATAGTATATATTATTATATATACCTAAATAAAAATGATATAATGATCATTCTAGAATGATAAATTTGACATACCTTCATTCCATAATGACGATTAAAAAATCAAAACTCTACTCATGTGTACGTAAGACCTACCATCTCTCTGATTGTAATGTTTATTCATTTTCCAAACCCATATACATTGTTTGATATTATAATTATAATTTAAATAATTTTTTGATATATATTTCATGATTATTATTCTTATGGTGTTAAAATAATGAACCCATTTACCATAGTTGACGTACCATAGTCATTTTTACACATAAACCGAATATGGTATAAACATATGACATAAAGATTATTGATTAAGCAATTATGTTTAACAATTTTAAAGAGAAATTAATGTAATAAAAAACATTGAAATGAATATTATGAATGAAAAAAGTATAATAATTTTATTATCTAGGGGGACATAAACAAGCATGAAAATTTTGAATCAAGGTAAGGGATTACATATCTCAATTTCAACTCATTGGATTAAATATATGTGGCATTGGTTATATTATGAAAAGAACGTGTGTGAAATAAACCCTAATTTTTTCTAATGTATTTCTACTTTTATTTTTTGTATTTATAGTGATCCTAGATAATTAATTATTTGATTTATTCAAACTTTTATTATAGGATAAATGTAAGTGATTTTATCTCACTATTTACATCTGTAACATAAATGTTATATTTACCACTTCTTTTTAACATTTAGTTTATATATTTATATTAAAAATGTTGTTTAGATATTATAAATTAACATTATTTTTTTAAATATCCATTTTATGATTTCCCTTTTAATGGTATTATGGTTCCCAATATACCAAAGTGGTAATGAATTTTTTCCACAAATGTCCTCCAATAATATGTTTTTTATGTTAAAATCCTATGTTATTTTATGAGGGGTATATACTACTATATTGAAATGTTATATCATAATATCAATGATTTTTTTATATTCTATGTTTCATATTATGTCATTACTTCTTGGGGATAATGTTTTAATCAATTCAATATTTAATGGGACACATTGAATATTTTGAGATTATTTTCTACTATAATGTTTTTAATAGTCCTTTACGTGATTTTCCATTCATCGATGTTAAAAACATGTTATTTCATATCATGAATTAGTGATAGTTCTTATTTATAAAATCATATTTATTTAATTGAATGGATAATAATTTTATCAATGGGATTATAACAAACCCATTCCATTTTGAAAGGATATCAATTATTCAATGATATAGATATAAAACACATTTATTTTTTCTCGGTCAATCATGTGATAAAGAAGTTATTATAGAAAACATTTATTTTACATTTATTAATATTGTATCAATTATATTTTTATAGATCAAAATTCCATTACATAGGTTAATAATATTTCAATGATATTGTTATGGATGTTGTTTTTTTTCAACCGGATAACCATGTTTCAATTGAGTTTTTATGAAACCCATTACATTTCCTTGTGTTAATATGGATTTAATGAGATTGACATGATAATAATTTCATTTTCATGGGTTAACCATAAATTAAATGAAATAAATATGGTTTATTGGAGTTTTATTCACATTGTGGTTCTGGTAAATAATACACAATGTATAAGCCCATATAGCCTAGGGTAAGCCCCATATACAAAAACATGGAGTGTCCTAGATTTTATTGGGAAATAACATTACTTCTTAACATTTGGTGGCCCAAATAGTTTTGGGAAATAGAGTTACATCTTAACATGGTGTAGTCCTAGTATCAATGGGAAGTGTTGTTCTAACATAACATGTGGTGTCCCATATTGATTTATTTATGCCCTTTATTTCTCTCTAATGAATTTATTAATGATAATGTTGGTTGTTGGCCATTGGTTTGTTCAAATTTAAGTGATTTTCAAATGTTATTGAAATGACCCATACATCTATTAATGGAAATATCTCTTGATCTAATTAAATATTTATTAAGGTTATATAAAATGTGATATTCATTGGTTATATGTTTATAAATTTTAAAACACCATAATGAATTGTGACTGTTGATTATATATACATGGAACAATGATAGCATGATTTGTATAAATAAATGTCTTGAGACAAATCTAATTTAATCAAACAAAGGAAGTTATGGCCTCATCCAACACAAATTCCCCATATGACGCCCATTTTTATGACCTCAAAAAGGAGGTGGGTTCATTGGTCTTCACTCTTGACCAAGCCTAGGTCATGATTGAAGATGTTAAGCTTGAGCGGAACTGACTATGGGAGAAGTGGAAGTTAATAGAGATTACCACCCAAGTGATTTTTTCTGAGTGACCCCAAGATTCTTTCACCATCGCATACCTTACTCTTTGGTCTAATGTGGGTGTCATAAGTAGTTATGTAACAGGACCCAAGAACTATGACTACATAATTTTTTTTGTTCTAAAAAATGTGTATTAATTTAATTATTATTACATTGTAAAATGAGTTTAAAGAACAAACAATATTTTTAGTTAATATTCAACTAAGAATTAAATTATGATGAATTAATAGATTTTGGAATTAAATAATATTTTAATAAAATATTATTATTATTAAATTACTTGTTATTAACATTAAAAGATCATTTAATAGTACTAAGACAATTGTAATTATTATTATGGTCTAAAATTTGTTTTTGTCAAAACCCATGAATTTTCGATAAATTTTGGTATTAAGTTTATAAGAAACCATTTACATAACTTGAAAATTATTTTGATAAAATGAATATTATTTTTTGGAATCAGGATGTCGAAATTATCCATTAGTTAAATTTTTATAATTTTTCGAGATTATAAAATTTTTGGGTTAAAATTACATACTAATTAAAAATATAATGTGTTTTATGACATTATAATGACCCTATAGTGTTGTAAAAAAATACTAGAAACCTTATGTTCGACCAATATATGTTTACCATTAATAAATTTTATTTTATATTTTTATATTTGTTTTACAATTCTTTATTGGACCCTTCAAAGCTTATAAAACATTTTGACTTTTTAAATTGTTTTCCTTGAGAGTGTGACTCACCTCCACATATGAAACCCTATAATTTGAATAATTTAGTCTATTTCCCGTATTAAATATTGTTTTCCAATCTCCTTTTGTAGCAAAACCATGAGAAAAAATCCTTGGTTAGTTTGTGGTATTTATTAGTTTAATGTGAGGTGACCCAAACCTAAATAATAAAAATTCCCTATCCTTTTCTATATAAACCCACCCCATCTCCGACTTCATCTTCAATTGAAACATTTGGAGATTGAATAAACCCTGAACATATCTCAATTGAATCATCCCAATGTGCCCCAAGCTCCCATGAAGCCTTAATCAAGCCTCTCCCTAGCCTTTGGGATCACACTTCCAAGTAAGGGATTTATTTCTTTCTCATTTTTCTCTAATTTTCATAAGGTTGTTATTCCCTTTTGTTTTTTATTACAAAAGTTGGGGTAGGATTTCTCACAACCCCCAAACAGACCAATTTATTTTGGGAATATGGTATACCCCTTTTTCTCTCATTAATTCCTCCCATGTACACTTGTTACCATGAATAAATTCGGTGAGGGATTTCTCTCTCTTCTTTTACATCTATGTAATTATTTTGTATTATGAATATAAATTCCAATAAATTTGTTGTGAAATGTATCTATGTGACCCGTTTAATGTCCATTTCACTTAAATATAATGAGACAACCATTTCTCGCTCATTAACCACATTGATGAATCTTTATGTCACGCCGTTATGCTGTTGAAAATGAACAGTGTTTTTTAAAGCCTAGATCATTGTGTAGTGAATACCGTACCAATGTCTATATCAAGGGTGTTCACCTTTATTCAAATATAAATATTGAATGTTATTTTCTTGTATTTATTCCAAATTACACAATTGTGTAATAACTTATGATGTTGATTGATTCTATGTAATACGGTCCATGTGGCACACTTTTGCATGAAATGAAGTGCTTTTGAAGGGTGCACCCGGATAGCGTTCTAATGCATTGGGTAAAGTACAGTATCATGATATGTCTTGTACAATGGGTGTTTACAAACGATAATTTTTGTTCAATGAGGTTTTACTCATGATTCATGTGCAATTAGGGTTTACTCATGCTCCATGTTCAATGAGCCTTAACTCATAAAAATTCCATGTTAAGTGTTGTTGCCATATTTCCATTTTATAATTATCATGAATCATCATGACACTATGTTCATGTTTTTCTTGTTCTCAATTGATATTCCTATTTTCTAAAATTTATTGTATTCCTCGTCTTTTTTTATTTTTATTCCCCTACTGGGCTTTATACCTCACCCTTTCCTTAGGCATGTCCTCAGGTTATCCCATGCAATTACAAATATGAGGGAAAGTATTGTCCATTTAAAGGAAGTTATCAATAAATATATTGTGTGTTTTATGTTCTAAGTTGTTATGTAATGTTCAGAATACCCAATGAATCTAGACCTCTATATCTTCTATGTTGAATCAAGTGAATATTTTAGGAAATAGAACATGTTGACGTGTGTAATAAAAAGTAGGGTTGTTATAGTTGGTATCAGAGGATTGGTTTAATTATTTTTGGGATTTGCATTATAAAACCTTATTAACACGTAGAGACATGAGTAAGTATAATAAACATAGCTCTAAGTATCAGTAAATATTGAGTAAGAGGTTTATCAACAAAACACATCCCTGGCTGGATACGAGCAGATACAGGCGGCTCTAGCAGAGATGTATCCTAGGGGTAAAACTGAATACACCACTTTGAGATAGACTCGAAAGAGAAATTGTGAATGATAATAGACATTGCTTCACTCTTGGTTTCGACACTCCCAGGAGATATGCTATAGTAAATTCACAATCTTATTATGAACCCTATTTTGAGTTAATGAAAAAAATTCCCCTAAGAATATATGTTTAAATGTGGATCATGAATAGTTGAGATTGAATCCAATGGATTCATAAGTTAAGGGTATAAAAGTTATTTATAAGTCATCAGTCTTATCATTGTATTTCCCTTTATGTGTTACCCTAACATTAATTTTATTGAATCCAATGGTCGGTAATAGGAGGACTCGGGCTAGCAACTAATGTGAAGATCAATGTGATGACTGTAGTAATGAGATTCCCAATCCGATGGGTGCATGAATTGTGAACATTTTCATTTTTATCACTATGTTATGTAATTAGTTTTATAGAAACATGGGTCATGATAAACATTCAACCACCTCCCCCCCCAAATGAACAAGCCTCTATCAAGTTATTCATGAGAAAAAGGCCTCCTGCATATAATGAATCATCCGATCCATCAATCACCGAATATTGGATCAACTCTTTGAAAAGATATTTTCTATCCTTCAATGTTCTGAACAAGAGAAAGTTCTCTTGTTTTCTTATTGAATAGAGGGTTAAACAGATCAACGGTGTAAATTGATCATAAATATGAATCCTAAGGTTGAGATCGATGCGTTGGTATGGATGGATTTTCGGACGATGTTTTTCGAAAAATATTTTCTGCACAGGCTCCGACATAAGATGGAAAGGTACTTTCATTCCCTCAAGAAAAAAGATGACGAATTTGTTGGAAGGTACGAGGAAAGCTTCACAAGGATTACATGATATGCTTCTAGATTTTCCTTTACCCCATTATTCAAGGTGGAACACTTCTTAGGTATGGTGAAACCAAACCTATAGAAAGCGCAGGCGATCTGTGACTTTGACAGGTATGAGGAAATTGTCTGATGTGCCCTCAAGGTCAAAATGGAGATAAGAGAATCTCAGGGGTATCATGGGGAAAATAATATTAAGGTGGACTTCAATTTGGGTGGTCTAATAGATAAATCTAATAGTGATAAAAAGTTCAGCACCCCACTTTCCAAATTTGTGGAAAGAAGTACCCCAGAAAGTTTCTGAAGGGGGTGAGGAAATGCTTTAGGAGTGGAAGAAAAGGGAACCTAGTTGTTAAATGCTAAAATGAAAAACCTATAGCTGAAAAAGAGGAGAGAAGCTATATTTTTCATCCTCAGCGCATTCTTTATTACAACAACTGCAATGAAGCATGGCATCTTGAAAATCAGTTTCCCAAGACAAGGGTTTTTAGAAGAATCCAACAACCACCAAGGCACCAAGGGATAAATTTTTCCTTCTCTACTGCCAAAGTGAACCCCGATATTAATGTTGTGAAATGTATGCTAGTTAATAATTAAATAATAGAAAATATACTTCTTGATTATTTTTCTAGGCATTCTTTTATATCCTAAATGTTTAGTAGAAAAATCATAGCACCAGCAAAAATCATGGAAGTAAAGATGTCGGTGAGTTAGAAAAATGTGTCAATAATTTCATCCAATAAATATAACTCCACCCCTGTCATAAATTTTAGATTGAAATTCCCATTGAACCTCGTAATACTCTATCTGGTATAATTTTATGAAATTCTCGGCATGGATTCGATTTCCATTTGTAATGCCAACATAAATTTTCGTGAGATGGAAATCATTGTCTATGTATAGAATTGACCCCCGATTCATTAAAAGTGAATGTAGGGGGATGAATATTATTTAGCTCCATCATCTAAATCATGGATATTACTACCCTATGAGCACGTATATCTGGATCAGATGATTAAGTCCATGGAAGAAACCATCGATTATGACATGACTATGGTGATGGAATTTTATGAAGTGTTTCTTAAGGAATTGCTTTGTCATCCTCTTAGAAAAGATTTTGAATTCTCAATTGATCTTATACCTAAGGAATTTCAAATATCCAAGACTCTTTATTGAATGGATGTTGCAGAACATGATGAGCTTTAGAAACAACTACATAAAAATATTGATAAAGGGTTTATACACCCAAGTTCTTTATCTTGGGGTCAACTATTCATGTTCATCAAGAAGAAATATGGGTCAATGTGCCATTCCATCGATTATCATGAGCATAAAAAAATCATGATAAATAACAAGTATCCATTCACAAAAATTGATGGCTTGTTCGGTCAGCTGCTTAGAGAACTATACTTCTACAAGGGGGATTTTCGGTTGGGATATTATCAAATAAGGGTGAAGAATGAATATATCCCCAAGACAGATTTTCATACAACATACAGGAACTAGGAATTCTTATTAATTACTTTCATACTAACCAATTCTCCAGAAATATTCATGGGATTGATGAATAGTGTCTTTAGGGATTAACTTGACAAATTTTATATAGTCTTTATAGATGATATTCTGATATACCCCAAAACCATTGGGGATCATGAAGATAATCTTAGAACTGTACTAGAGACCATTCAGAAGGAGAAGCTCTATGCAATGTATAACAAGTGTGAGTTCTGGTTGAAGGAGGTCTCATTCTTGGGCCTTATCATCACATAAAATGGGATATCTTTGGATACCTCTAAAATAGATGCAATTAAGGGATGGTCAAGGAAAACTACGATAATGGATATTCATAGACTCATGGGGTTAGCTGTATATTATCAACAATTTTTTAGTAATTTCTCATGATTGTCCAAACATTTTATCAAGGTAACTTAAAAAGGAGTAAAGTATTCTTGGAGTGATGAATGTGAATAAAGATTCGAGGAGTTAAAAAGGAAGCTTACCACAATGCCCGTGCTCACTTTACCCACAAGTGGAGAAATTTTTATGGTATTATGTGATGGTTTGAAGAAGGTCTTAGGCTATGTTATGATTTAAAATGACAAAGTCATTGCCTATGCTTCCAAGAAATTAATTGTTTTGAGCAGAATTATCCAACACATGATTTGGAGTTTGCTGCGGTGATCATCATATTAAAAATTTGGCGGCATTGCCTATTTGGGGGTAAGTGAAAAATATATAACGACCAAATAAGACTCAATTATATATTCACATTGAAATAGTTGAACATGTTCCAACGAAGATGGTTAGAGCTGATCAATGACTATGACTGCTTATTACATTACCACCTAGGGAAAGTGAACAAGATGGAGAATTCCCTAAGTATAAAGGACCCAAAAATACTATCATTGATGAGAATTGAGAATGATCCAATCCTCATAGACTTGATTAAGGTGGACATTGGAGTCATAAAGAAGGGAACTACATCAATCCGTCCAAAAATGATTTCACCACCATCTATTTTGGGATGGCTAAGGGATGCTCAAAAGGATGATGCTAGAGTTCAGAAGAATGTTGAAGCTGTCCAAAAATAGAAATCCTCAGAGTTAAATGTTAATGGAGAAGAAATTGTGAGATTTGGGAAAAGACTATGTGTTCTATCATGTTCAGAGCTGAAGAATGATCTTTTGGATGATGCGCATTGTTGAAATTTCTTTATTCACCCAAGAAACAAAATGATGTATTGAAATCTGCAAGACAATTATTGGGGGGATAATATGAATAAGGATATAGTTGATTTCACATCATTGTCACTCGTGTGTCATCAAGTGAAGGTAGAGTGTCAGATGTCTAAGGGGACGATGCAACCATTTCCAAAACCAGCATGGAAATGAGAGAACATAACCATGGATATAATCACCATAATTATGAGGAAATCCAAAGAAAACAAGGCAATTTGGGATATTGAGAATTGTCTTTCAATGTCTTAATAGTTAATTCCAATTAGAGATGATGTCTCTTTGGATCATCTAGCACTAATATATATCAGGGAAGTGGTAAGGTTGTATGTAATACAACTATATATTGTATCTGATCAAGATCCAATAACCACATCTATATTTTTGATGATTCATCAACATCCTCTAGATACTAAGCTAAAATATTGTACGACATATCATCCTCAAACTAATGGAAAATCTAATCAGACTATCCAAACACTTGAGGAAAAGTTGAGTGTGTGTTCTATGGTCATCAAAGGAGGGTGGGACCAACATCTTCCACTTGTGGAATTATCTTACAATAACAGTTCCACTCGAATATCTTAATGGGACATTATGAATCCTTGTACGGGAAAACGTGTAGAACACTAGAATGTTGGGATGAAGTAAGTGAGCATAAGCTGGTTGGACAAGAAATGGCCGAAGAAATAGTGGAGAAGGTGAAAATAATTCAGCAGTAGATCAAGGTAGCCTCAAGATGACATAAGAGTTATGCAGATAACTATCGACGAGACCTTGAGTTTAAATTTGGAGAGATGGTATTTCTTTTCATATCTCTATGGAAAAAGGTCATGAGGTTTTGTAATAAAGGGAAGTTAATTCCTAGGTACATTGGCCCTATCAGGATTCTTGATCGTGTTGGGGTTGTGGCCTATCGAATAGAACTTCCACCAACCATGGCCAAAGTACATGATTTATTTCATGTATCTATTTTAAATAATCACATACCAGACCCACCACATGTACTCTTCATAGGTAGTACAACTAGAAGAGGATCTTTATCATGTGTAGCAACTAGCGAAGATCTTAGATCATAGAGAAACAATTCTAAAAAATAAGACAATTTCCATCATCAAGGTGCTGTGGAAAAATAACATGTTTGAAGAAGCTATGTTGGAATAGGAGGAAATGATGAAGCAATGTTACCCAAATCTATTTCAGTGTGGGAGAAGGAAATTTTTATGGAGGAATTTCTTTATGGGGGAAAAAAGTAACGACCCAAATATTCATTAATGTAAAATTCCTCTAGATATAAAAAATGTTTATTATGGTTATAAAAAATGTGAACTTCATTGGTTTTATGTTTCTATATTTTAAAATACCTTAATGAATTATGACCGTTTATAATACTATAAATACATAGAAATTTCATAGAAATTTTTTTCTAAAATTTTTCTGAATATTATGAGTCCATAGTTTCTGATGGAGACTGATTCTGAGGCCCAGTGTGCCCGGAATCAATTTCGGAAGTTTTGTTCGGGTTCGTTCAGTAAATGTACATGAGGGTTTTTCTATCGTTTGAACCAGAGATCAGAATTCAAATCTGAGGGCACCGATAAACTGCAGTGCCGATGTTCCATTAATGGGACCATTACCACAGTTGCATTTGTTTTAGAGTAGAAATTTTAATCTGGGGATTCGTAAAAAATTAAAATAAAAATGTTGTGTTACATTAAGTGTACAAAATTTTATTTAATTTAGTAAGTGGTGGTTATTTCCTACATGGGGAAGTTATATGAGAGGCCCACACCCCACACAACCTCCCATGAAAGGATGATTTCTGGTGGGACTAACACGAACTCAAACATTCCACCTCTTCTCAACTCCCATTAAACCCCCCTTTAGAATTAATGAGGCCACGACACCACTCATTTATTTTGGTGGAGTCTCTTCATCTCTCATTCCATCAATTGTGCCAATGCATAGAATTAATTCCTTAATTAATTAATTTGAATGTTTGAATTAATTTTAATAACATGGTATGTTTATAATTTTTGGGAAAGCCTTATTATAATATTGGATTGGAAATTATTCTGGGGGAACCTTTGGGGAATTGGAGGAAATATTATACCTTTCAATGAAGAACCGCTGAAGAACGACGAAGATGATTTTGATCTTCGTCCAAGCCACAAGAGGAGAAACCACCCACAAGGAATTTCAGCTATTCTTCCTCCTCTAAAGCACCCCGACATCAACAGAATCGACGTCCCTCTTTCGCGACGCCCGATCTCCGCAACGCTTGTCTTCCGCGGCTCGTTGAAGTGCACCGTTCTTAAAATCGAGGTAGGGGTTTTTGATTAATTTTAAATAAATAAAATTGTACTTTTTTATTCATTGGAAACCATGTATTATCTTCGGCCTTATGTTATCACTTAACACGGAGGGCGTGGGCCGAACAAACGCACCCTGACGACCCTCCGAAGGTTCATAGATATTTGGGCGATGACTACATGAGGAGGCGAAAATCGGAGGTAGCTATGACCGCGTGCCATCCTTAAGATGGGAGATCACAGACTGCATATGCGTGTTGCTCGAATGAATAAGAAACTTCCTGCTAAAGCCGGCCGAGCTGAAGGAACCATGGAGCAACAAGGACATCGCATTGCGAAGAACCGCGGCCCACTTTCGTGGGCCCCTTCGGTGATCGAAATGGCCAGAAAATGGCCGACCAGGATGAAGATGGTCACGGAACCCAAATATATTGTATGGGAAGACAACAAACCACCTATGCAAGCAACTTGTGTTGGAGATGACTGGCCGACTTTGGCCAGCCAGACAGGAGGGGCGGCGCTGGTCGGTGCCTCCATTTTGGAAAACCGAGGTCCGCACACCCGATCCGCTCGACCAGCTGGATTAGTCGCAACCGGCTACGGTCCAAGCCGTTCCCCATCGGGCTAGTCCGAACCCTTATCAGGGTTGGGCTGCTGAGCCCGGACAGGCTGCCCGCCAGCCCACCATGCTTGAGCGGTTTGGCCCATTCTGATTAAATGTGAATAACATGTTGAATGTTCGTCTGATCGACGCGCCGTCTGCGGCACTGGAACCCTTGCGACGAGGTTATCCTTTTGTGAAAATCTATTTTTTTGGAAAACCGTGGAAAAAATAGGTTTTAGAATGAGAGTAATTCCAACAAAGCCCCTCGATGGAAAATTCCAATGACTCTCAGAACAGATGTATGATTGACGCGTCGTCAGTTGCGTTGGGTTCCCTTTGTTAAGAAAGAACTTCAGGATACATCAACTCTAGACTTCTTGACAATTTATTTATCGAACCCATTTGATCGAGGAGCAGACCCGCCCGGAATTGAGCATGTTGTGTGCGGTAACCCTAGAGCTGGTTGCGACTCCGTCAACTACTATACTAAAATCCACCATGAGTACGACAACGAAGACTAGTATACTGGAATCCACTGTGGGTTCGATGACGATGACTACTATTCTTGTATCCATTGTGGGTACCACATTATTGACCTATGTACTTGTATCCTGTGTGGGTCCGGCATAGTAGATGGTCTTGTATCCTGTGTGGGTTCGACAGCTTAGCTGGTCTTGTATCCTATGTGGGTATGACAGCTAAATGAATCAAGGACTACATCTGATCATCACTATCCCTATACAAAATATGTATACCTATGTGAGCAGAGTCTTGAAGTTCAATCATTATTATCCATGTGATTCACTTACCTTCATGTGTGGATAGGGTTTTTCTTGGGATCAAGAGTTGGCGCTGAACTGAGATTTATAACATAGGTATATGTATGGGCATATACCTAATTAGAGTTGGTTGATACTTCGTGTTTATGTCTTTCTTCTGTGGTTTATCCTTCGTGGATTCTGATAGAATTTTAGTGTCTCGGGGTCCCTAGTATGTATCATTATAGTCACCCCTACACGTGCTATGCCCGCACCTCTTTGCGTTGGATACAGATGACAGACTAAATTGAAGTAGGATGAGAGCGATACAGGAACAGATGGTACATGGAGGTGGACCACACGGCGAGACGGTACCTGGAGTGGACTGATAGATGTGGAGTGTTGAGGTGGACATCGGTACCTACCCTTCAGGTAGGATACTCTGAGGACGGTCCAAGAGCTTCCCTTTTTAGCTGTTTTCCCATTTTCAGTTGTACTTTCTTTTCATTGTAGCTGTACATTACTGTTAGGATTGAATATCCAACCCCTTTACTTTCAGTACTACTTTTTGTATACATTTTTCACTTAGTGTTTTCTTCATGTTTCATACTCAATTATTATTTTTTACTTTCATAAAGGAAATTCCTTCCCAACATAGGTATTTATGCCTTTGGTTCTAGTCTCCAGCCCATGGCCTATGGAAGGCAGGCTTAGGGTAGTCACGAAACGGGCCCCGAGGATGGGTCGTGACAAATTGGTATCAAAGGAGTCTATTCTAATGCAGAACTCAGGACTATGATCATTCTTTTCTATGAAGAAATAGTGTTAAAAATATTAAATCTTTTTTTTGTACCAGGGAGTCTAATGTTGGTGTGGCGGCTGATGTATTCATTCACCAGGACCCTGACCTCTGATTTCCGACTCAGTGCACGAAAAAACTGATTGCATGTGTGTTTCAAAAGATTTCATTGTGAATACTTTGAGTGAGATCACTAGGAATACTGTTTGGCCGTGGCACACCTGTTTCCTATTAGGATGGCCCCACGAAGGTGGATAGCTAGGGTTCCGAGTTCCGTATGAGATGGTAGCCCATCGAGCGATGAGACCTCGGTGCATGGCCACATCACAGCGGAGGCACCAGTAGCACCACTTCCCACTGGGCCATCGATACCACCATACCCAGAAGAAGAGAGTGAATGCCACCTGAGTGCATTTCCTGAGTTCCAGTGACAAAGGCCACCTAGGTTCTGCATAGAGAAGGACCCACAGGAAGCTGTGGACTGGCTGGAGGCTATCGTTAGAGTTTTCAGATTGGAAGGGAAACCAGCTGACCTTATGGTGATCCTTCCTGCAAGTCTCATGTACGCAACACCAGGTATATGGTGGAACCCAATGCTCTAGCTTCGTGACGAGGAATCACTACTCTGGATAGACTTCGAGATTCTCTTCTTCTCAGAGTTTGTTCCAGCCACCCTTCGTGCGGTGCAGATTCAGGAGTTACTTCATTTACAGCAGGGCAGCATGACAGTATCTCAATACTCAGATAGGTTCACCGACCTCTCATGCTACTCCACAGATATGGTACGAGACATGTTATTCAGGGCCCAGACCTTCGAGAAGGGACTTAGGGATGATATAAGGGCTTCGATGATTCCACTCAGCATCCCAATGTAGGAGGGGGTTCTGGAGTGATCCATTCTAGTTGAGTGTTTTCTCACTTACCAGACACCAGCGGCGAGACCCACCGCAGGGCGACACATGGTGGACTCTTCTTCAGCTGGCAGTAGACAGTTGACATAAAGTTCCAAGTGGAAAACGCCATCATGTGGGTCACCGCAGGATTTAGGATCGGTTGTGTGGGGCACATGAAACAGAGCCAGCCTTTTGAGGATTGGGAAGTACTATGCATCTTGTAGGGAGGGCCACATTGCTTGTGACTGCTTGACCTGCCATGTAGACATGTAGCAGACAATAGAGGGTCCTCCCATGTAGAGGCAGAGGTTTGACCATGGTGGTCTTCCAGGAGGAGGCGGGCGAGGAAGATGAGCTGGCCAAGCAGCGGGTGGTGGAAGATGTTTCGAGGCTCTACAACCACCACCACTAGGCGGTCCACCCCGACCATATAGAACTGGAAAACAGATGTGGGCTCAGCTCCTAACAGTCTAGGCCTACGACCACGGTGCACCAGAGATGATTCGAGGTACTATATGTGTCTACTCCAACCATGTTGCAGTATTTATAGATACAGGTGTAAGTCATTCTATTATTTCTGCTGCCCTTGTTCGGAGCTCGGATATTCCAATGGAGAAGTTGGCTCGATCCTCAAGTCAAGATACTCGTACGGGAGCATAATTAACGATTTATATTTGGTGTGGGAAGTGTGAGAATACTCTAGGAGGCGAGAGTTTCGTCTGGGATCATCTTGTAGTGGCGTCGAGTCCTTATGACGTCATCTTTTGTATGGATAGGTTATCCACAATTAATGCTCAGATTGACTGTATTAGGCACAAAGTGCGGTGTGTCCTCATAGATGTGAACAAGTTTATCTTCACTAGTGAGAAGGGATCTTTTGCAGCGCATGATGGACTTACACAGAGGAGAGGTAAGCCAATAACACATCAGGTGGATAGTCTCATTTTCGGAGCGATTGATGTACGAAGTCTGAGTTTTTCTGTTGTGGTGGACTAGTATACAGATTTTTTTCCTGAAAATATTACAGGACTACCACCTCACAAAGAGGATTAATTCTTCATAGACATATACCCTGGGAAAACACTGATATCTACTACAACATATCGGATGGCTCCTGATGAGCTTCGTGGGTTGTGGGTATAGATGGAGGACTTGCAGGGGAAGGGATTTATCCAACATAATGTTTCACCCTAGGATTCACTGAATTTGTTTTCCAAGAAGGCAGATGGGATCTTATGACTATGTGTCGACTACCGTCGCCTTAATTAGGTGACCGTGAAGAACAAGTATCCACTCCCAAGGATTGATGACCTCTTTGATCAGATCAAGGGATCATAATGGTTCTCGAAGATAGAAATGTGGTCAGGCTATCACAAGCTCAGCGTTTGAGATGAGGATGTGCATACTATGGCCTTCAGGTGTCGGTATGGCCACTATGAGTTCTTGGTTATGCCCATCAGCATAACCAACAATCTAGTAGTGTTCATGAGTCTCATGAACAGGATCTTCCAGCCTTAACATGATCGATTTGTCATATTCTTCATCGAAGACATACTTATTTACTCGACTACTAAGGAGGAGCACACCTACCATTTGTGGGTAGTATTGGATACACTCGGAGAGAACCAGCATTATGGTAAACTCTCGAAGTTCCAATTCTGGATTTGAGTGGTTTTCTTCTAGGGACACTTCATGTCAGAGGATGGATTTGCATTGGATCCATCAATGATCGAGGTAGTACTTTCTTGGGATCCACCCAAGAGTGTGACAGAGGTGCATAGTTTCCTGGGCCTGGCTGGGTACTATCAGAGATTTTTTCCAGACTTCCCCCGAGTTACAGCACCACATTCATCATTGATGAAAAATGGGAAACCCTTCGTGTGGTCAAATAGATGCCAACATATCTTTCAAGACCTAAGGAAAATATTGACCAGTGTGCCCATTTTGAGGCTACCAAAAAAGGGCGTAGGGTATGTCGATTACTGCAACACGTTCGGGACCAGACCCAGGAGTGTCCTGATGTAGGTGTCAGTGGTGATCGCGTACGATTCACGGCAGTTGAGGAATCCCAAGTAGAACTATTCTACCCATGTCCTGGAGTTAGCAGCAATGGTCTTTGAGTTAAAGATGTGGTAGGACTATCTGATGGGTGAGCGCTTTACAGTATACTCTGACAACCAAAGTATTAGGTACATCTTCTCGCAGAATGACCTGAAACTGAGACAATGACATTGGCTTGAGTTTCTCTAGGACTATGACATTCAGATAGTCTATACTCCTAGTAAGGTAAATTTTGTAGAAGATTTTCTCAGCCGAAGATCGGGAATTCAGCTGCTGGGAGAGGCGAAGGAGCAGCTAGCCTCGTTGTAGATATACATTGTGGATAAAGATGGAGCATCCTTTCTTAAGTCTCTAACATTCACTCCTCCACTTCTTCAGTATGTCAGAGAGGAACTATTTTGGGGCGTTTACTATGAGACATGACGTGCTCAGATATCCATAGGGAAGGTGCCTGATGGATTTTCTGATGGAGGGGAGCACGTAAACCTCTTCAGGGGACGTACCATGGTACCAGTTGCATTATAGGAGGATGTGTTGTGGGAGTTTCACACTTCCCCTCTAAAGGTACATCCAGGAGTGGCGAAGATGTATCATGATGTAAGACGACAACACTAGTGGCTAGGTATGATAAGGGTTATAGCAGAGTTTGTTTCATGATGCCTCATTTGTCACCAAGTGAATGTCGAGAACAAAGTACCAATAGGCTTGGTATAGCCCTTAAACGTCCCCGAGTAGAAGTGGGACACGATATCCATGGATTTCATGGCGGGGCTTCCACATACATCAATAGGACATTACCCTATCTGGGTGATCATAGACTGACTCACCAAGTCATCCCACTTCGTACCGATCAAAGAGCAGGTCCCATTAGAGAGCTTGGGATGCCTCTATAATCAGGAGATCATACGGCTTCATGGTGTTCCATAGACTATCGTCTTTCATCGAGATAATCGTTTAACGTACCAGCTATGGAAGGGATTGTAGGAGGCTTTCAGGACGTAGCTTCACTTGAGCACTGCCTTCCATCCTCACACATATGGTCAGACTAAGAGGACCATTCAGACTCTCGAGGACAGGCTCTGTTCTTGTGTCCTAGACTTTGGTCGCAGCTGAGAGGATCACTTAAACTTGTTGGAGTTTATGTACAACAATAGCTACCACTCCGCAAATGTGATGGCACCTTACAAGGAACTGTACTGTCGACCTTTCAGATCACCTCTATGCTAGACTGACCCAGGGGAGTCAGCACTTGTAGGACAAGAGCTGGTTCACACTCCAACAGAGAAGGTGTAGAAATTATAGAAGCGGATGAAGACTGCACAGAGCAGACATATGTCCTCTGCGGATAAAAGATGGAGACCACTAGAGTTCGAGGATGTCGACCAAGTATTTCTATGGGTCTCACCTCGACGAGGTATACGAAGATTTGGTTGGGGTTGTAAGTTATCTCCACAATTAATCGGACCTTTCTAGGTCCTCAGGAGTGTAGGTGAGGTGGATTACCACTTGTCCCTTCCACCTTAGGTGCATCGGGTGCACAACGTCTTCCACGTATCTGAGCTAAGGAGATATGTGCATGACCCGACCCACATCATCAACCACGGGGAGATAGACATCGATGTCAGGGATAAATTCATGGAGATCCTGGTGGAGATCAAGGATCAACATGAGTAGGTCATACATAAATGGTTGATTCATCTGGTGCGCATTCGCTGCTAGCACGAAAACCTCCAAAAGAGCATATAGGAGTGGGAGGCTCATATGTGTGCTCAGTACCCCCATTTGTTTCCCTAGTGTGTGTTTTAGCTTTACGGGGATGTAAATACCTGAGGTGGGGGTAATATACAGACCCATAAATTTCAAGAATTTTATTTTCATAAATTCATTGGAATATTACCTATCCACAGTTTCTAACGACACCTGATTATGAGGTCTGGTGTTCCCAGAATCAATTTCTGAAGTTTTATTCGATTATGTTCAATAAACGTACGTGTGGGTTTTTATATCTTTTGAACCGGTTCTCAGAATTGAAATCTGATGGCACCAATGAACTCGTGACGCCGGTATTCTCTTCAGGGGACCATTATCGCCATTGCGTTTTGTCGAGAGTAGATGTTTTAATTAGGCGATTCGTAACAAATTAAAATAAAATTGTTGTGTTACATAAAGTGTACACCATTTTATTTAATTTGTTAATTGGTGGTTATTTACTTCAAGGGGAAGTTAGAGGAGGGGCCCAAAAACTACATAACCTCACCTGAGAGGATGAAGTGTGGTGGGACCCACACGAACTCAATCATTCCATCTCCCCTAAAGTCCCATTAGACTCTCCATTAGAATTTATGAGGCCACCACACCCCTCATTTATTTTCTTGGGGTCTCATCATCTCTATTCCCCTCAATTGTGCCAATGAATATAATTAATGCCTTCATTAATTAATGTGAATGTTGGAATTAATTTGAATTACATAGAATTTTTATAATTTTGGGGAAAGCCTCATTATAATATTGCCTTGGAAATTATTTTGGGGGTACCTTTGAAGAATTAGAGGAAGGATTCTACCTTCCAACGATGAACCGCCGAAGAACGATGAAGACGACGTTGATTTTCATCCAAGCCAATAGAGGAGGAGCCACCCACAAGGAACGTCCGCTACGCTTCTTCCTCGAACTCACCCCAACATCATCAGAATCGACGTTCGTCTTTCATGACGCCCGACTTCTGCGATGCCCGTCTTCCGCGGCTCATTGACTTGCACAATTGTTGAAATCGAGGAAGGGGTTTTTTTTATCAATTTTAATTGAATAAAATTGTACATTGTTCTTAGTTGAAAACCATGGATTGTATTCATCCTTTTGTTATTGCTTAATACGGAGGGTGCATGCCATATAAATACAGCCCGACGACACTCTGATGGTTCTTGGCTATTTTGGCGAGGATGACCGGAGGCGGCATCGATCGGAGGAAGCAAAGACCACGCACCGGCCACAATAAGGATGATTGTGGCCCACATCTGTGGGCCTCATCGGTCGGAGAACCGGTCAGGGCTGACCCCATAGCTGAGTCATACCCGCCAAGCCAGGATGGGCTGACTCGCCATCCCACCGGGCTTGATGAGTAGGGCTCGTTCCTCTTAAATGTGAATAACTTCTTGACCGTGCATCTGATCGACGGGCCATCTGCGTCACTAAGACCCTTGCGACGAGGCAGTACTTTTGGGATAATCTAAGTGAGTTATGGACTTCTTCGAAAAACGGCTTGGTTTGGAACAAGCGTAATTCCAACTGGGCCCCTGGAATGGAAAATCCAATAACTCTTAGACCGGGCGTCTGATTGATGCGTCGTCTGATCGTTGGGTTTCCTTTGATGAGACAGAACTTAGGGATACATCAAATCTAGACTTCATGATAGTGGATGTATCTACCCCTATTCTTGAGGAGTAGACCCTCTTGGAATCGAGATTGATGTGCGTGGAAACCCTGGAGCTATCTGCGACTGCGTCGACTACTATACTAGAATCCTCCGTGGGTTCGACAGCGATGACTACTATACTGGGATCCTCTGTGAGTTCGACGACGATGAATACTGCTCTTATATCCAGTGTGGGTATGGCAGTATTGACCTCTATACTTGTATGCTATGTGGGCCTGACAAAGTAGTCGGTATTCTATCATGTCTGGGTTCGACAGCTTAGATAAATCAATGACTACATATGATCATCTCTATCGCTATATGAAATATGTATACCTATGTGAGGTGAGTCTTGACTTTCCATCATTATCATCAATGTGATTGACTTACCTTCCTATATGGATTAGGTTGTGATTGGGCTCTATAGTTGGATCCGAACTGAGAGTTATAACTTAGGTATATATATGGGAATATACCTATGTAGAGTTGATTGATACTTTGTGTTTGTGTCTTTCTTCTGTGGTTTATCCTTCGTGGATTTTGAGTGACCTTCGGGGTCTCGGGGTCCCAACTGAGTATCGTTATACTCACCCCTGCATAGACTATGTCTATACCTCGTTGTGTTGGATGCAGATGACAGACATCATTTCCGGAGGCTAAGAGTGAGCCAGGACCGGACGGTACCCGGAGGTGTACCACACGACGAGACGGTACACAGAGAGGACCGATAGACATGGAATTCTAAGGTGGACATCTGTGCCTACCCATCAGGTTGGATACTCATAAGATGCTCCAAGAGCTACCCTTTTTAGCTGTTGTCCCTTTTTCATCTATACATGCTTTCCATTGTACCTGTACATTACTGTTGGGCTTCTATTTTCGGCCCCTTTACATTCATCACAAATTTTTATATACAGTTTTCAGTTAGTGTTTGTTTACATTCATAATGGAAATACCTTCCCAACATAGGGATTTACACCTTTGGTGATATTCGCCAGCCCCTAGCCTATGGAAGGCTGGATTGGGGTAGTCACGACAAGGGCCCCGAGGAATGGCCATGAAAAATACAGACATTGAATAGTGATCACATGATTAATATAAATATAGGGCTTTTAAAAATCCAATTTACTCAGAAAAAGAATGAAATGACCTCATCTAGTAGAATTTCCTTGTACAGAGCCCATTTTCATGAACTTGAGAAGGTGGTGGCATCATTGGGCTTCACTCGTGACAAACACTAATCCAAGCTAGAACATGTTAAGCGTGAGTGGAATAGACTATGGGAGAACTGGATGTTAATAGGGACTACCAACCGAGCGTTGTTATTCGAGCCACCAAAAGAGTATGTCACCATCACACACCTTACCCTTTGGTCTTAAACGGGTGTTATAAGGGGTTATGTAAAACAACCCTAGCACTCTGACTATGTTTATAATTTTTTGTATAAAGAATGTTATTTTATTTTATTATTGGTAGTTTGAACATAGTTATTAATGTAGAAATAATATTTCTAGTTAATGTTCAACTATGAAATTTATATTGATGAAATAAAAGATATTTGGATTATATAATATTTTAATAAAATATTATTACTATTAAATTATTTTTATTAAATATAAATGATCATATAAATTTATGACTGCCTCTATAAATTTTAATAACGTTTGAAAGTAGTTTTCGTCAAAACGCAAGAAATTTTTATAAATGTGGGTTTTTATTTTAAAAGTAAGTAAATTCACATATTTAGAAAAAAAGTTACATTAAATTAATATTTTTTTCGAATAAGGACGTCAAATTTATCTAAAGTTGAATTTTTCACAATTTTCAGAGAAAGTCAAATTTTTGTGTATCAATTAAATACATATTAAATATATAATGTGTTTTATGACATAATAGTGACCCAATAGTGACGTAATAAAATAATATAAACATTATGTTCAGCCAATATAAGTTTTAACATTAAAATAATGTGATTTTATAGTTGTTTTATATATTTTACAAAGATTTATTGGACACTTCAATGCTTATAAAACATTTTGTCTTTTTAAATTGTTTTTCTTGAGAGTGTGACTCACCTCCACATAAGCAAACCTATTATTTTATGAAGTCTGGACATTGGCCTTATAAAATACTATTTTCAAATCCCCTTTGGAAAAAACGATGTGAAAAACCCATGGGCTTGTTTGTGGTATTGATTAGTTTAATGTGAGGTGTCCCAAACATAAAAAATAAAAAATTCCCTCTTCTTTCCTATATAAACCCAACCATGCTCCGACTTCCTCTTCACTCAAAGCATTTTTCGTTTTCCCAATCACTACCCTACTCTCTCTATAATCCTCTTAAGGTTCCCCGAGCTCCCAACAAGCCTATCTCAAGCCTTTACAAAGCCTTTGGGATCACACTTCCAAGTAAGGATTTCTTCCTTTCTCATTCTGTCAAATTTTTATTATGTTGTTACATCCTTTTTTCTATTATAAATTATAGAGTATGATTTGGAACTTCCCCCAAACTGCCCACTTTATGTTTGAATGATGGGAGACCCCTCTCTCTCTCATTAATAACTACCATGTACACCTGTTACCATGCCGAAAGTCTGTGAGGAATTTATCTCTCTTCTTTTACATCCAAGTAAATCTTTTATATTATGCATCTAAATTCCATTATGTTTGTTGGGACACATATCTATATAACCCTGTATGGTCCATTTCACGTAAATATGATGTGACACCGTTTTCACTCTTATCAACCATTTTCATGAATCTTTATGTCATGCTTTTATACAAGTGAAATTCCATCACGTTTTTCCAAGCCAAGATCATTATGTAGTGAATATTGTACCCATGTATCTCTCAAGGCTATTCTCTATTATGCACATATACAAATTGAACCATAATTTCATTTATTTATTACACATTACTTAATCATGGAATAACTTATGGTGTTGATTTATTCAATGTTATATGATAATTGTGGCACACTTATGCATGAAATGAAGTGTTTAAGAAGGGTGTGCCCTGATAGTGTTCCAATGATATGGGGAATGTATAGTATCAAGATAAATCATGTGAAATGGGTTTATCCTCGTTTTCATTCAAGAGAAATGATGTTTTAATCTTTCATCATGTGTAAAGGGGGTCTACTAGTGCTCCATGGGAAATGATCCTTGGATCCTGCTATTTCCATGTTAAGTGTTGTTGCCACATTTCCATGTTATGATTATCATGATTTATCATGGATTTATGTTCATGTTTCTCTTTGGCACCATTGATATGCCTATTATCTAACATTTATTCTATTCCTCAATTTATTCCATGTTTATTCCCTTACTAGGCTTTATATCCCACCCTTTTCTTATGAATGCCCTCAGGTCATCTCATGCAATGCAAAGTTCGAGGGAATGTAATGATCATGTAAAGGATGTTTTCAATAATGATGTTTTTTGTTTTATGTTCAAAGATATTATGTAATGTTCCTAAGACCAAGAGACACTATATTTCTTGATATTCAATGTTGTATCAAGTGAATATTGTATGTAATAAATCAGGTTTATGTGTGTAATAAAAACCATGGTTGTCATAGTTATTGAAATGGTTTTATTAAAGTGATTATACATGTTATGAAAATGGTTTTAAATTTATTTTTATGTGTTCATAATGTTCCTAATAAATGAGATTAAATAAAAATGAATTTTTATTATTGATTTGAATGAAACATTACTATACCTTTTATTCATAATTTTTTATATATGCATTTTGGATATGAGTTAATTTATTCAATCATTCACTTTGGTTACGTCAGCATGCCCTTATCAACTCATATCCTCCTTGATGAATTTCAATTGTCAATTAATATGTTTACCCACACTAAGAATCTGATTTCACCATTCTTGTCTTAATTTCCATTGGTTATAAAGAATACAGATGAATAAATTTTTTTATAGTATATTTTACATGGATTATGTTAATATAATGTTGTAAAATAATAAAATCTATGTTAAGTGGTAGAAATTTTCTTTCGATGACTTGTTTATTGTTTATGATGGATTTATTCTTAATCAAAATATAAATATAAAAATTAAAAAATCACCAAAAGGGGTGCCATTAATGTATTACATTTTATGGTAAATGGTTATGTAGTGAAAATTGGGTCACACATATTAAATAAGGAAATCTAATGTTTGTTATTATAGCATAGGATCAGGCAGTGTGGTATTTAAGAAATTATAATTGATATCATGGGACAATTTAGATAACTTTAAGGTTTATTATGTTATCATGTGAGGATGTCTAATGAGTTATAGATACCATAATAAGTCTATATGATTATGGATAATCCATATTTAAAATCATCAGAATAACTTATTTATATTAAGCGATGAGATCATAATGTCATTTAACACATTTTATGAGAAAATTTATTACATTTAAGTAAATGATAACTTTTTATTTTATGTATTGCTATTCATTACATTATTATCTAATAATTTTTTAGTTATGTATTCCTGTTTGGATTTATAGGATATTGGATATTGAATTAATTAGAGAAACATATGTTTTATCATAGTGAAAACTGGTAGATTGAAGAAGTTTCTAATTTGTCAGTTTTAATTCAAATGAATATATCCATATTTTTAGGCTTCAAATTATAAAGGTTTGTGATAACCTTTTGGGTTCGGAAACTCTTTAATATCGAGGTTTTTAGGATTTTTTTACATTTAACTATTGGTTTCCCAATTTATTTTGGAGAAAATGTATCATATGACAGTTTTTTATTTTTTGGGAATTATCATACCATGTGAAAACTAATTCGGTTTTGATTAATGGCTAAGGATGTGATGATTATCTTAATTTTCCATTTTTTGGTTATAAGATAATTAAATTTTTATTTTAGTTTTTCAGGAATAAAAATAATTCTACTTTAATACTCGTATATTAGTGAAGAAGATGATATATTGGGGAAATTTTAATATAGGATAAAATTATACTCTTCAAGTGACTATATTCCCTTTTTTATTAGTCTGGACGATATAAGAATTCATTTAATATAGGAAAAGAATGTTGAAACGTATTTCTGTATCCTATTACCTATAATTATGTTGAAGTAATGGCCTTTTTAATAATCAAATATTTATGATTTTGGGGTCCTTAACATTCCATTAATTATCAACCTGTTTATGATTAATGAAATAAATCACTCTTTATAATTATATAAGTTTATTATCAATGTTGTGGTTATGTTCAAAACATATAAGTTGTAATATATAGTAAATATTATGACTATCACATTCAAATTGTAATACGATGTTCATTTAACCGTTTTTAAGATGTGGCTTTCAATAATGATATTTTAAAAAAAATTAATCTGTTCATAAACAAGATGAATTTCAATGGATAAATTCATTTAAAGGAGGGTTGGATGTATTATCCCAATACTTTAGTAAATATTTTATATAAAATTTATTTAAATTATTTTATATGTTGAATTATAATAAATTTATAGTTTGTGTTTCCTAATACAATCACTATGTGAATTATATGTTTCACACGACATTGAGTTCCTTTAGTTACATTTATTACTCAGAAGCCTGAGTTTCACCAGACAACAATATATTATTAATAATATTTTTTTACATGATAGTTATATCCTAGTTATTGGAATATAAAAAGTAAATGAAATTAAAAATTTATTGAATTATAGTTTACACGTGTTTATAAAATGTATTTATTGGTTATCAAATAATTAAAATGGAAAAAAAATCCCAATTCAATATAAAGGATGTGTTTTTTTATTTTGTTATGTTCTAGATATATGTTTTATCATAAAAAAATTAAATTAAAAATATTACTGAAATTTATTAATGAAATTTCTATTTTATATGTTCATTTAATTTTATTTAAATTTATCTATAATTATTGAAAGGATTAATATAGCATTAAACCCAATATCAAGCATAAAGATTTCATATATTTTTATTATTGTTTTAACACCCTTTAATTAAATTTTTTTAAAAAAATTAAATTTTCAAAATATAATAAGATATATATTTAAAAATAAAAATCATTTTTGGAATCACAATATAATAATTTCCTTTGACTGAATTTCTGGTATTTTTCTATGAATATTTAATTTTTATGAATAGTAAAAAACCCTGAATTAGAATTAAATATATCATTTTCCACAGATAAAACTAAATTAATTAAATATGTATTAAAATATCATTAATGTATAATTAGTTAAATTATTCAATAATATATCTAATTGAGATCATTTTATTTGATTTTTATTTGAAATTGGATATGAGAACAATTTAAACATTTAAATTGTTCACTTTAAAAGCCTGTAATTTCATCCCATATGTGGGATTAATATAAAATTTAATTATGCCACAAGTGTGATTGGAATATGAATAAATGGAATCCATATTCTATGTCGTAATAATTTAGATTATCTATTTATATACAGTCTTATTTATAACAAATATAGTAGTGAATTATTTTAAATTGATGACAATGATTAAGTAAAAAATGTATTTACATAATGACTAATTATAGAATATAAATGCACAAATGAAGCTAAAATTGTATAAAAATTATTTTTGGGAAATATATTAGCCATTCCTATTAAAATGTCCCATAATAGTCCACTTTTTAAACTATTGGGAAAAATAAATGTTGGGAACACTAAAATTATTTCACAAATACCAAGTGTCTCATAAACTTCCCTTATAAATGACCACCACCCCTTCCCCTTTCATTAAATATAAAATTAATTTTATCTCAAAACAAATTCTAAAATATTCTAATAAAATCCATAATTTCATTTTTTAATCATCACATATTGTAGATCAAAACCAATGAATTCCATGGGTGGAAAATAAAATGATATATTCTATAAGTGGTAGCATTTTTGAACATGCAGTTTTGTTTTATTTCCTTTTCCAAACATTAAATTATTAGTTTTATATTATTATATGATAAATTTGGTATAATAAATATATGTTTATTTTCTTTTTAATGATTTCTACCTAGACATATAAATTCATCCATCAAATGGGTAACTAAATCATCGTTCGTGTGTAAGGTGAACATGCATCTCAAGAAAAGATGTCATTAATTTTTCTTTCACCACCTCATATTGTTTTTAATAGTGGTGAAAATAATATTGTAAAATTAAATATATTATATTTCATTATGTTTCATAATTTATATAATTATTATATAAAACATACATTTATGTATCTAATTTGTGGAAATACGAGAGCATCATTTATTGATCTGTGTGCTACTACCTTCTCACAGCGTTGTGATACATTCTCACATTACATTTAATGTATTTAGGATGGGTTAAATAAGTATCATATAAATTAAATATTTATGATATTAATGAAATTATAATCTATATGGACATATATCGTATCATTTTTTTCTTTGGATTTCACACATTGAAAAATTAATAAAATAGTTCATGTAAGTGTTTAATATTGCCTACTCAAAGAGATATGATTCATCAATATTGATCACCGAATAAAAATAATTATATATATAAGTATATATTATTAAATAGTATGGTATTTAGGATAAACATTTAAATATATTAATGTACATATTGCATTCCTTCTTTCCGTAATGATCATTGGAAATAGGGAATTTTACTCATGTGTACGTACGACCCACTGTCTCTATTATTGTAACATTAGATCATTTTTCATAACCATCCTTTGTATTTTTTACAAGTGTAATTGATTTAAAATTTGATAATTATATCATTATTATGATTCTTAAAATATATAACTTATGAATACTTGTACCAATGTTGACTTACCAAAGTCGTTTTTGACACATAAACCAAATATTATCAAAACGTCCAACAAGAACTTATTTATTAAGTAATTTAATATAAAATGTATTATATATAAATTAAGGTACTTATGAAATATTAATAGTTTTAAATCATGTAAAAAATAATATGATGTTTTTTATTCATGAGGATATAACAAATTCATGAAAATTAGACTAAATGTATGGGATTTCTTTATTCAATTTTAAGTCATTATGTTAAACATTTTTTCATTTTTTTTATTATAGGCCACAAATATGAGTCAAATTACTTATAATTTTCATAAAATGTATTTTTAATTTTTTTTGTGTGGATTTAAAGTTTTATCATATCATTACATATTTTATTTATTCTCATTATAATGGTTCGATCATTATAACGTATATTTTTTCACTTTTTATATATGTGTGATAAATATCACATTATCAATTTTTTTGTGGCGTATAATTCATAATTTAATGTATATTATTATTTTTAAACATTAATATATTCAGTGTTTCGTATATATTTTATTATTTATCATTATTAGTGTTAACATATTCAAACATACCAATGCATTTGTCAATTTTTGTCACAATTTCTCTTCAATTAGACGTTTGTTTTGTTAGAATCATATTTTTTTATAAAGGGTATATATTACTCCCCTAAATTTTATATCATGAATATAATTTTTATAATGATACTAAATGATTCATTTAATAATATTCATTTATGTGGTTATGCTTCAAATGTTTCAATGTTGAATGTGACACCTTGAAAGATTAAAGATTATTTTTCACAATAATGATTTTAATAACATTTTAAGGTAATTTCCATTCATAATTGTCAACAACCCTTATCATTATATATCCTACAATGGGGATATTTTTTATTGATACCAGCCTCATTATTTCTTTATATGGATTATTCTTATATCAAATGGATTGTAATGAACTTGTTCATTTTACGTGGGGTAACGATGATTCAATGATATTATTATGAAACCCAAACATTTTCTATGGATTATGCATGACACAATGAGATTATTATATACCACATTTAATTTCCATAATTTAATTTTGTTTCAAACATATTGTTACAGAACTCATTTCCATTCAATGCGTTAATTATGATTCAATGAGGTTGTTATAGAACCTATTTCCAATCCATGGTTTTATTCAATTAGTGCTCTGAGTTACCCAAAATGAAATTTATTTCATGTTATCTATTTGAAATATTTCACATGGTTATAATAGATATCACATGTGTTTTGATTGTTGATTCTAAAAACACTTTCTTTTCCAGGTTTTCATATTGGATGATCCGGGTATTCTTGGGTATGAGTTCTTTTAAGATATTCTCTTTCACATTCATTATTGCATCATACCATTATGAACACTTATCATTTTTTGACGATATTAAATTTTTAATGATTATATTTACAATTATTTAGAATATGTGATCACTATTCTTTTGATTCCTTTTCTCATGATATAAATAATGACCATGAATGATTTTCTTCTACAAAATCATTCTCAATGACGATGTTGATGACATATTATGAAATAAGAAACAATAGCTTATGTGGTGGGAGAGTTTGTTTATTACTTGTGAAATCATTATGTAAAACTTTTTTTTAATTCTGTAAAACTAGGATCCTAAATGTTCTCCTATAATTTTTCTTTTATAGTAAACCCTTACCATATAATATAGTTTTTTGGGAAAAATTAACATTTTAATTATTATCATCAATGAATAAATGTTATGTATTTCAAAACATGATCTAGGAGTATGGGATACGACCTATTATTATGGTATTCACATATTATATATGTCAAAATAAAAGATATTTTTTATTATTTGGAGGAATAATGATAAGATCATTTCTTAAATTTAGTGACCTTATTTATTAATTATTTGTAGTAATAATTAGGAGGAGTATTGTGGTTTTTCAATAAAATAAATGGATTAAGTAGTACTTTTGTTATCTATTGGATACTAATATATAATAATTTTATTTTTTTATAATAACACAAGGAAAAAATGAATGAATTATGATTGTTATGTACATTATGATCCACTAGTTCTTGAGGAATAAAAAATCATCCTCTTTAACTAATGTAAGATATAAGTTTCAAATTTATTGATGTAAATCCCTTTCATGATATTTTTCTTATTAAATAGAACGAAAAAAATAATTTTTTATTTTCATTGAAATTTACCAACTGTTGGAAAAGGATCATGGAATAAAATATTTTCATATTACCTGCATTTCTGATGATAGTAATGGCCAAATTCCCTCTTATTTGGGTTAAGGGTTGTTTTGTTTATTTTCATATTATCGTTCACTATTTTATGATCTTTGATCTATGTAACCCCCAATTAATATTTGGAAATTATGAATTTATTTCTGAATAAATCATCAAATCCAAACTATGTTCCAATTTTGAAACCTATTACATGTTATTATAAATTAACTTCATATATCCCATTATCTCATTTCAAGAGGAATTTTTATTATAACATTTTATGATGCAGATCTTCCACATATTGGTTTCAAAATTTAATACCATTTTTACTAATATCATCCTTAAATTGTATGGGTGTAACTTCTATAATTAGGATAGCATACAACACAACGAGACATTATGAAATATGTTTTAAAATAGAAACATAATAATTTAGATATTTTTAATTATACCCAATACCAATATTATCTTACATTACAGTCAACACTAGTTTTTTTTTTTAATTTTGAATATTAAGTGTATCTTGTGTTAGATGCGACACTAAGTTTAAATAAAATACAATTAACGTATTATTATTTAATATGATAGTTATTAAACTCCCATTTGAAAGGATTTTATGAGTAGGATTTAATAAATTATGAAAATATATGGTTTACACATGTATATAAAATTACTTCCTTGGTGACCAAATAATTAGAAATGAAAATAAAAACCAATCTAATGAAAAGAAATTATTTTCTAGAAGACATTTTTGTGTGATAAAAGGTTATTTATCTCAATTAAATAAAAATTAAATTTTGGAGAATTATTTTAATGATATATATATATATATGATAATTTCAATCATAAATTAAAAAATATTCTGATGTGTTTAATGGGGAGTAGAAAATTATTATAATAATTATATTTTATAGAACAATATTTTTCTAATAAGTATTTTTTTGGCATTTTTCATATATATTTAAAAAATAATTTATTCCAATTTTAGATTTTTTTTTTAATTTTTTGTTATATATTCATTTTCATGTTATCAAATAGTTAATTTTTTATAATTTTAGGAAAAGATTAATTTTTTTGATGAATAGTGAAAAAATAATGATTTTTATTGAAATATTCATCTTCATTTTAAGAATATAAATGGTTATTTATTGATTTAAAATCAGTATAAAATTAAATATTATTAAATTATATATTCATTAATCTCTATTAGTTCATTCTTATCATTTTAATATTAAATGATTATAAAAAAACATTTTAAACTTTTGAATATTTTCACTTTTGAAAACAATTTTATTATCACATATGTAGGTTTAATTTTAAATTTTATCAATCCACTTATGTGAATAGAATATAGGAAAATATGTTCCATATTTATAATAAAAATAATAATATAAATTTTTATCAATGTCATCTTAATTATATACCATTGGGAATAATAAATGAAGTGAAATTTTATTCTAGATGTTACTATGAATATGGTTTTACCATGGGTTATACTAAAACGAAAAGGGGAAAAATGTCCTAGAATTTTTTACAACACCCACGTTTTGAAAATATATATACCTTAAATGTTATTTATCAAAAATGATACATTTTTTGAGCCTTTTGACAAGTGAAATATTTGTGTATCCCCTTTTGTTCATCCAAAAATTTACATGTATGGAACTAACCTAACTTATAAAAGGCCACAACTTATCCACCCCACATCACTCATCAAAAACAATTTGGAGCAGCCATGATCTAAAAAAATATATATATCAATACCATAATCCAAGAAATATAAACATGTTTTTTATTAAAGATATCCTTGAAAAGTTTTCAAGGTAAACCAAAGGAGGTTATCCAAATAAGAAGAAATGTTCATTAATGAGATTTTTAATTTAACTTATTACTCTAAATCATAAACTTATTATTAATCTCTGATTATATAATAATCTAATTATATTAAATATAATAATATATTTTTTAGGTCATGATCTAATCTATATCCATCTCCATAATTGAGATACAGTAATATCATATCTGTGTATGGCAGACTTTCGCCACACGAACTAAGGTTATTCAATTTTCATACAAAAATTATTCTGTTGGATATAATTATGGATTTAATTATTATATATATAAAAATTATTTTATTATACATTTTCATTTTTATATCAAATATAAATTTTTAAATTCCATTTTATGAGAATACAATAATGCTGTTTGTGTGTATGAAGAACTATCAGCTCATGAGGCAAAGTGATTCCTTGAAAATTTACATGGAAAGTAATAAGGATGGATTTAAAGAATATATGTGATAATAATTAAATAAAAAATGATTCTAAAATTTTAAAATTGTTATTAACATAATTTGATTCAATATTTCAAAAAATGTAAATTAATAGTAAATATTATCTACATCATATCATCTTCATGAGTTCTTTATTAAGTTTTCTACAAATAACATATACAATTTACAATAAATATAAATATTTAAATATATATTAAATTTATTTCATGTTTAGTATTATATAAAATATGGAACCACGGAAAAATTTAAATGACCAAAGAATCAAACATACATGAAAAACAGATTTTTATTACCAAAAAACTGACTTCAATAAGGAATTATTAACAAACTAGAAATAAATATTCATAAAAAATCATATATGGAAGTATATATATATATATATATATATATGATATATGTATAATAAACATATAATTATTATAAAATATGTCTAAATATGTATTAAGAAGTTGATACCTAAGGTAAAGAATTTCTAGTCATTATTTTACCTCTGGGACAATTATGACATATTCACAAGTCCTTTATTTTATATGGTGTATATACTTCAAATTTGATAAATAATATAATTGATAAAATTACTTTTAGGAAATTTAATGTTTCTTTTGATGTTATTTTTACATTAGATTATGAATCAATATATTACCAAAGTAGTTAGGGATTTTCCCCCCAAATAACTTATTTTGGGCACAAATAATGTTGTAGAGATATATTCATTTATATAGTGTATATTTAGACCCATTTACACTTAATATCTAGAATGTATTTATTCTAATGATAATATAAGTTATATTTTATTTTATTATATCATGGGATATATTTTTCAATGTTTTCAACGTCGTAAAAAGTTTATTATCTAATCTCATTATTCATCAGGATTATTTATGATTATTCTTCAAATTATGTAATATTAGTACATATACATCAATAAAATTAATAATTTTATTTTCCCATGTTATTAATTGACAAAACATTTTTTAATTTATTTTCTTATCTTTTTCTACATATGGTGGATACCCATTTTTTATATTTAACCAATTTTATTTCTCTCTTCAATAGAAATAAGTGTTTTCTCCCATATCAAATTTTTTTAAAAAATTTAAAAAATGATTAAAATTGCAAATATGATTTAATAAATAATATTTACCCACTTTTTAATTTTCATTTTATTATATATATTATTCCACATGTAATTTTCAAAATAAGCTATGATTGGATTTTACTAAAAATATGAAAGAAAAATCTTATTATATTTTATAGAATTTACTACCATCATTACTACTGAATTTTTTAAATATTTCATGAAAATTTTAATGTTTTATTTTAATATATTGTCATCAGGAACATTTTTTATTATTTTAAGGGGATTTTCAATTTGGAATTGATATTTCCCTGATCAAATGTTTTAATTTATTTATTATGATTCTATTATATGATTTAAGGTTTTTTTTCTATTGAAATTATTTTTATAATTATATTCCATATAATGATCAAACTGGGAAAAATATTTCTATGAATCAACATTTTATATTTTTTTTAGTATTACATTTAAATTTCGTACATATATATTCAATAGAAATTATATTAATATTCTTTTATGTTTTAAAATGTTTTTTCCAATGTAGAAACTCTATTTGAGTCTAGATCAGTTCCATGTGAAATTATATCCATGGTAAATCATATTAAAAACATTATTGTATGAGTTATGTGACGATGAAATCATCAACTGATCGTGAAACTTGATTCGTCACCACTGGTGATGTTCTGATATATTTTTTTATGAATTTTTTTTCATGTGTTATGATATGATGCTTTTTTTATGATCTTGTGGGGGTAATATATGTGTTATTAATTATGTGATGGATGGTACCTATTTCTCCTTATAATTAATTGGGTAAAAATTAATATCTAATGATATAAACATGAGTGTAATAGAGATTAATCCTTGTTTAGTGAGTAACATTTTCTATTATGTTAGTCTTTTTAGTATAACATGAATTGTATGCTTGTTTGAAGAGTGAACCCATTACAATATTATAATATTAGAAATATACCATGATAACTAAGGAAATGATTATCTATGATAATTTTTTATTCTTAAAATCAATTTCTTATTGCAAATTTATATTCTCTAGGTTCATGTTCTTTACTTCAATTATTATTCATATATTTTGAAATTCCATTTTTTATTCAATGAATCTTATTTATGATCAATTATATTAAGTTGATGGTTTTCAAATGATATTCTTTTATTATTATTGACTTATAATCATTATATGTCGATATCTCATTTGTTGACCCTTACTAATCAATTGAAATCTTCTTTTATTATTTTTTCTTTATGTAGGTTATGATAAAATGTTTTTAGTAGGGTTTTTCTATGAAGTGTAATACATGGGTTGATCATTATATGAGAAAGAAAATACAGTCATGAAATATGAATATTGTATTTAATGTTTCTGAATTCACTATAGCATTATAGACCTCAGGATATTTGTGTGTGATGTAATAAATAATCATCTAAAAATATATAATATCTATATATGATAATTTTGAGTTTATATATGTATATATATATATAATACCAAAATCATGCTCAAATTCACTTAATTTTGATATTTTATTTACCGCTATAACAACCATTTCATATAAAGAATGTTCTTACAAACGTTGATCTTAAATATATATAGTCACTAGAAAAATATGTATCTGTAAAGACCAAAAAAAAGATCAATTAATTTTTTATATAACATCATATAGTTTATAGTTCTATTAAAATATATTAATATTATATTATCATCCAACCTGTGGGAATGCTTCAGATCTTTTTTGAATATCACACAGTATCACTGAAAAGGTTATATTAGGACGTGATGTAATTTGATGATGTAGGCTTCCAATGATTCTTATGAAATCATTTTCGTTTACACTTCATCGGTTAACATCATCTCAGAATTTGGTTCCAACTAAATTTTTCATTGAAACTTATTTTTCATTTTAAATTAAAAACATCATTAGTAATTCATCAAAAAAAATTTCTTAATATATATTTATTTAATTTATCTTTTATAAAATTTGAAATCCAAGAATGTATTTATTCTTAAAATGAATGGAAATAAAAAAAATACATCTTCATATTCTAAAAAAACTCTTCAAAAATATAATCTATGTCTCCAAAAGTAAATAATCCAACATGTCGCAACTCCTCTCTCACCTTCCCACTCCACTAAAGGTGTAGTTCAGGGCCATGTTATCTTCTCCCCTCCTAGACATGCCTCTATCAAGAAGGGGATATGAAGCTTCTCTTTCAATCTCAACCTCTTCCCATTTCCACCTTTTCTCCCCTAACTAAGATCCATCATCCCCCCTTATTTCCAACCAATCAAAATATTTCCCAGATTACAATCATACATGATTGGAGTTTTCTCAGTACCTATTTTTTCTCTAGATTTCATGGAATCATCTTCTTTATAGAATCTCACCTTGGTTGCCTAATTAAAAATAATTGTACCTATGTTGATGCTTTTAACTGGAAATTGATATCATCATAGAAGTTTTAGCATAGTGTGATGGTGGGTATTTCTGATGTTGGAAACATACAAATATATCTCTCAAATGAGGTCTTCATGGTCTATGCATGGGTCATTTTACAATTGGATATGGAAGGATTTAGGTTTTCTCTTGGCTTCTAGACATTTTACATTCAATGATGCATGTCCCTCTGACCAAAACACTTCATATTTCCCTACGTAGACTTTATTTGACACCCAAGAACCTGGAAATCCTCTAGTGGATAGGAAATATGTTAGGCTATTACCTATATTATGATTCCTACATAAAGGCCATTTTCCATCCAGTTGCACTATGGAATTGTGATCAAGATGATATATCTAATGTCCCATAGCGATCAATCACCATTGGGATAGAGGGAGATCTTCAGTATTATTAGCTGGTATATTATGATTCTTGGATACCTTAGAATTCTCTTTGTTAGTGGATAGGTCTTGAAGAATCTATATGTTTTCGATCCATCTCTAGTTTCTATGAGACTTATCCTCCCCATATTATGTAGTTTGGAATGGTCCTAGTATTCAAGGCCATAGAGTTTGATCAATGGAATATATGGGTGGATGATGTTGGACCATGATGTGAAATTCTTACAAGTAAAGTGTATTGGGGGAGGATAAGGGGTTAACATATCTATTAGATTCTATTATGTGTGAGGCTATAAGGTCTAGTGAAAATTTTATGGTTGAATATGTGTTTATTCGATTGAAATAAGACCTAGGTGCATTCAATCAGTTGCAGGATCCATGATCTAATGAGGAGAAGATAACTGAAGAGCCTGGTTGTATCAGCATTAAACAAAATGGCTCATTATTGCACTTCCAGTTTAGAAGGACTATTACATTATAAAAAATAGGCCCTAGATGTGATTCCACTATAGTTGAAAATAGTGTGGATTCTGATACATATAGAAATTCATTACAAGGGGAGTAATTATTGGATACTTTTGAATCTGAACAAATAAATGGGAGGCTGGAAGAGGTGATAGTTTTGGGGACCTTAGACCCAAAAACTCTCATGAAAAAAAATACTCAAACCATATGACATGTATGAGCATATGGAAGACGACCACCTTGGAGGCTAATCCCTAAAAGGTGATATCTCCGAGTAGGAAGAGCCTCCCCAATGAATGCCACTATGGTTCAGCTAAAAAATTGTTTTGAAGTTATATATGTTCAAGAAAAATCATTTCATCTATATAAGGATCACTCAGGTGATAGTATTTATACCCAAATCACAGTGGATAGTTTGAAACTACTTCATGGGTAAGGTATTCACAAACCAAGAAGATATAAAGGGAAAATGTAAATCAAGACTATTGTAAATGTATTCTATTAAAATGAAAAAAAAACAAAGATAATAAAATATTATTCACACATTCCTAAACTAATGGAAAAAAGTTTGGTTAAAAAGGTTGGAAATATTGGATGGAAATCCTTATAGAATGTGGAAGGTAAAAAATATTGTGAAAAAATAGGAATGGTGTATGAATAAGAAGGGAAGATTTTGATGATCATCCTTTATTCCATGGTTGAAATGCACGAAAATGATATCTGGTTCAATGTATTCAACTACTATATCAGAAGAATATATGACAGCCGTTTTCATATTGACACCAATGCTAATCAAGAGGTGTTGTTAAACAAAAATGACTGAATCCTGGCTGAGGCCTTCCACTAAGGGAAAATTGACTTAGAGGAATTTATACGGACAATGGAAAAAATGGCTACCCACCTTGAAGAGATTGTGAGCGATCATCGAAATACCTATGTTAGTACTATGTACTATGAATTATATAGTGTCTGATTTAAATAATCTTAGCCATGTGATTAATCATCATGTGAATGCTTTCAGCACATAGTGTGATATATGCTTTTTGAACTACGGTTCCATTCATTCCCATAATGTGGTTTAACAAAAAAAATCTATTTTGTGACCTCTAAAAAATATTATGTCATCCACAAATAAAATTACAATGAAAGAGAATTTTCTCATTTCATTCAAATAAATTCTATTTAACATTACCTTTTGAAGTCATCATATCCCATTCACATATATAAAATTTTGAATACCAAGATCTAAGGGACCATTTCACACCATTAATTAATTTATTTAATATGAATGTAATTATTCTGTCATTTTCGATGATAAACCATTAGATATTTCAATATATAATTTTATATACGATCTCTTTTTTGAATTATATATTTCATATACATTTCATAAACATTGTTATGTTTTTTATCTTCCAAATCCATGAACATTCTATTAGTCTTAGGTATTTCTATTAGTGATCAAATTTATTCAATTTTAATATCGTTCATATGAGAATATACATTGTACACCTAGATAGTATTGTTCCTTGATATCTCACATTATTCATTTTTTTTATTTCGTTAAACCCACATGGTTCTATTATCATTTGTATTTCTAGGCATTATAATTGGATCCCAAGTAAATTTTTTCTTAATTTGATCATGTTAATCAATAATTTGTTGTATCCAATCCTCATCCCCAACATCATATTCTCTTATATGAGGATGGATTTGTGAAATATGTGTATTTTCATATGATAATAACATTGTTCTTATAATTTGAACTAGATATTGTGATAGATAACATTTTTTTATATTCATCATGTGTATTAATCGTGTTGTAAAAATTTCACTATTTTCATATAGTTTCACCTCCATTTGTATTTTCAATTGTTAAAACATGCTACAAATTGATGCTTCATCATGACAAGATCATTATTACATTCTAACTTCATTATTTCAATTTAATATTATTATAATAAAACTGAAAAAACATTTATCTATAATTTTTTTCTTTTTTAAAAAAAATCATGCAATCACTTCCATCAACTAGTATGTATATTCATTTGTTTGAACTACTATATCCCCATCCATTTGAAATGTAAAACATGTAAATACATTCCTATTATTTATATTCAAAATTTCCCAAATTACTATTTTAATTTTTATAATTAAATGAAAATTTGAAACTAAAAAAAATATTTAATAGATTTATTTTTCTAATACCATATTTAGATTTTTGTGTTTTTTATGTTCTCAATAGAAACATGTTCATTATGTGAATGTTTTACACATATCATCACATCAAAAATATATTTAGGAGTAGAGTTCACCCAACATAGTCCTTACCATCTAATCTATGGTTTTATGGTTCCTTTTAGATATTCAATATTTTTTTAGAGTATATGGTGATCTATACAGATTCTTGATTCTTTTTTTATAATGATGAAATTATTAATAATCCCATGTAAATGCATTACCATTTATTTATCTCTGTTTATTAATTTAGAGACCCAAATCAATACTAGAAATGATTTAATTTTTTTGAATATTTTGATTACCTCTATCATCTGCTTTATAAACTTGTAATTTCTCAATAATGTATAATTATCAATTAATTTAATGAAATATAGATCACCAATGGTATACTTCTATAAAATTGGACAACCTAAGGCAGTGAGAATGAGATCAAATTCAATGGAACATATAATGTTCACTACATATGAGGGACTTTTCTTATTTTTTTTAATTTTATAGTTTTAATGATTCTATATGTGTCTCTTTACTACTTGGGATTATCAATCAAAATAGTGTTCCTTTAGATATTACAGATACTTATTTGGAAAATAGCACTATGCCTTTTATAAAAAAATCATAATTTCCACTATGGTCAGAGGAATCAGTAGTATCTCCCATTTACAAAAGTTTTTTATTTGTTATTATTTACTATATGATGAGAAAAATATCTATTTTATGATAAATAAATCCTTATTAAATATCACTTAATTTTAATAATAACAATTTTGATTAAAAATATTTAAATTATTCTTTATTCCTTCAAAAAATGATACATCATTTGACCTTATACACTTGGCTTCAATGTCTAATTTTCTAAATCCATTATTTTTTAGGAAACAATCATTTCCAGAAGTCATTTTTTCCTCTTCATACATCACAATATTTCTCAAAAAAAAATCACATATCACTTGTGAATATTGTACATTATCTAGCATCCATGACATGGGCATTATACTATACAATAAAGACAAAAGTGTAAAACATTATTTCTATTCATTTGTATATTTCATTACCTTATCTTTAAAAAAATTTAATATTTTTATAGAATTACTAGTCTTTTAATATTCAAAAATATTCCCATACATTTCACATCTTCCAAATATTTATTTTATATAGTCAATTTTTCCTCAGCACTCCACATCTGTCAGTCTCCTTCGTGTCACGTCACGTCGAATGGTCAACTTCAGTGCACCGTACAGTCCTATCTCCCTCAGCCTCAATCAATACTATACGTCATCTTCACCAGAAAAAACATGGTTAGGGAGAATCCGGTGTAGGGGTGAGTATAACAACACTCAGTAGGGACCCCAAGACCCATGTAGGACCCCTAGAGTTCAACAATGAAAAAACCAAAAAGAAAGAAAACATCTCTACATAGGTATATACCCATAAATATATCTAAGTTATCAATATATACTCATATAATACATGAGGGAAGGACACCTCATTGGTAACTCATCAATGGTAGAAGTACCACATAGGTAACACCACAATGACTGTACCATGAACGTAAAAGTACCAAACTGGTATCCCCACGAACATAGTACCATAAAAGGTAAAATTACAACACATGTATCACCATAATGATAATACTATGAATGAAAAATACTTAGTTTGAATAGAGTCTCATCTCAAAACAGGTTTTTAGTGACGTACAGATGTACAGATGATTAGTTGTGATGCTAGATCATCTTATTCTGTAAAGAGGTATTGCTTCTAATTATTTAGAGATTGAAACACATATGATAGATAGATGAATAACCCCTGCAATGACTGATCAGTATGCATTAACCAACACAGGTTCATTGAGAATTGACCCACATAGAATCTGATCCACACAGAATCAATATGCGCTGACACACACAGGATCGCTCAGTGCTGACCCACACAGGATCTGACCCACATAGGATCTGAACCTCACAGGATTGGTATGCACTGACCCACATAGGACCGCTGAGCGCTTACCCATACATGATCGATTGGTACTAACCCCTACAATGACCCATAGAGGATCCGACCCACCCAAAGACAATAGGTAACTAACCTTCATATGATCTATCTCTAACCCCTTCCTCACTTCCAGCCACAAGATTCCTGCTAATAGCATATTTTGGTGAACCACCCCAAAACCGTCGGTTGTACCTCAACCTCCGCGAAATTACATGGTGAAGTATCCCAAATGAAATTCACATCACAAGGGACCCAACACAAAAGACGTCACATCAATCGGATGCCCGGACTAAAAGTTATTAGCATTTTCGCTCCGAGGGCCCAATTGGATTTCGAGATTGACCCATCCCGGCCATACTACAACATTATACAAAACTCAAGTGTTTGAGCCGTTGTAACTACTACCCGGAGCGTCCGATTGACATTTCGTCAATGGCATTGAGACTCTGATGGTACGACAGACTTTTTGAGATGGTTTCTGGGTGTTGGGACTGAAAACGGGGTGCGGGCCCCACGAGGCCAGGTTTTTGCTTTTGCGGATAAACGCAGCTTTTGCACCAGGAGTCCGATTTTGGCGGATGATTAGTCGATCCTGTGTGTTTTTTTTGAGAGGATCGCAATGGTGTGATCCGTTCGGTGAGATTCGGAATCGAGGTGTGGGCCCCGCCCGAGCTGCCTTCGGTGAATAGTACCTTTTTCACCGGCTGTCCGTTTTGGGCGAGCAAGTTGTCGATTCCGCTTCTTTTTTCGAGGGGATCGCCGTGGTTTGGTCCGCTCGATGGGTTTCAGGATCTTTGTGTGGGCCCCGCACGAGCTAGCTATGGTGAATAGTGCCTTTCTCACCGGTGCTCCGTTTCGGGTGAGTAAACAACCTATCCTGCGTGTTTTTCTGCGTGGAACGCGATGGTGGACTCAGTTTTTGACTAGGAGGTGCGTAGTGTGGCATTATGGAGGGTCACTCGGGTTAGCGACGTTTGGACCAGCAGTGGTTGAGGGTTCTCCCTTGGTTCGTTCCTATGAGGGTTCGTGTGGCATCACAACCTTCGTATGGGTTTGTGATCCTCTCTATGGGATGTTTAAACTATTAGTGTTTTGGTATCCCTCCGGTGGGCCGGAGCAGATCCTCTAGAATCATTACCCTGGATCGGATTCTTGGTATCATTGTGACCGCTTATTCAAAGGTGGAAATCCCCTATCTAGCAGGTTAACCCCGTAGGGCTTGTGGCATCATCGGGAATATGATCCCCTACGCGGTGGGTCTTTCCCAGTAGGGTTGTGGCATCATCGGGTATACAATCCCCTACTCAGCATGAAGATTATAGTTGGGTTGCAGTATCATTGGTTATACGATCCCCTACTCAGCGCATGGTGTCGGTAGGGTTGCAGTATCGTTGGTTATGTGATCCCCTACTCAACGCGAGGTTTCGGTAGGGTTGCAACATCGTCAGTTCGATCCCCTACATCGGGAGTTGTACCAGATATGGTTTCAGTATCGTCGTGACCATCTTTATATGGACGATGATCCTCTATCTGAGTGTGGAGCTTCTGTCGAGCGCCAGATCGGGTTGTGGTATCTCCCAGCGGATCCTGGGTGTGATCCCGTATCTGTGAGAACTATGTATGCCAGATCGGGTCGTGGTATCCGCCAGCGGACCCTAGGAGTGATCCCCTATCTTTGAGCTACGTATACCGGAGTGGGTCTTGGTATCCCCTAGCGGACCCTAGCGGTGATCCCCTATCCGAGGAGTTTGGTGGTTATGGTGTTTCAGCGATGTTTCCACAGTGACATCCGACGAGCGTGGTCTCTAAGGTGAGCGTCTGAGATGTTTGTTTGGGACCCGATTGAGTGTATCTCTCGGATGAGTGTCATCTGGTATGATAGTGTTCGTGTGGTGTACTCTCTTGGTTGGGGAAGTTGCTGGTGATGAGGTCGGTACCTCTTGTGGCTTTGTGGCGTGAGCTATGTATATCTGGATTGTTCAAGGTGTATGTATGTGCATACACCTGAGCTGAGCTGAGCTGACTAGTTGTGTTTAGCCGAGGATGGTCACGAGATGGAGTTTCTCTCTCATCTGGGTTCCCTCTGGCTGGGTTGAGCGGATTGTTGCCTTTCAGTTTCTCTCTTGGGTTTTGAGTTTTTGGGGTGCCTATTGAGTTTGTTTGTACTCACCCCTGCACGGTCTTTGCCCGCCCATGTTTGTGTCTTGTGCAGACCACATGACTTTTGACAGAGTCTTAGGAGGACCTGGAGCGGGCGGAGCTTAGTGAGTGAGTTGACCGGGGTGTCTACCGGAGCTGTGCTGGGGGATCTTTCCGGCAGGTGTTTGTGGCAGTGTTCCCCTTCTTCAGAGTACGTTGGACGTACATTTTAGTTTTCTTTGGTGGGCCATATTTTTACCTTTTTACTTTTTTTGTTGCACTCTTGTTTGGGATAGATTGTATGCATGCTTTTACTTTTCAGTTTCTATATCTCTGCACTGTTGCATGGAGGTGTTTGTGGGTGCGTGTGTACAGGTACCTTATGCTAATTCCTCAAATGTGTGTGATATCCTACTCAGCACTGGTCGCCAGCCCCTGGCCTATTGGAGGCGGGCTTGGGGAGTTGCGGCTCGAGCCCCGTTGGGTCGGGTCGTGACAGAGCCATAGACGGTTCATCAAATAGTAACTCGGTTATCATGATATGACCAGAAAGGATTTTCAAGGTCTAATTTGGCCTCAGTACAGACCGACCTGGCCCGACATGGCTTGTGATGACCCAACATGTTTTGGGTCAATATGACCCAGTCTGGGTCTAGATCGATTGGTTGGGGCCCTGGCGGGATCGACTCGGTCCGTGAAGGGGGAGTCCTGGCGCAACCCTTCTCGGCTCGGCATGTGCTTGGCGCGACCTAATGTGGTGGCCCATGGGCCAGCCCACAGTCGGGTGGACCGTCGTGGCGTGGACCGGCCTAGCCATTTCATGGGAGAGAGGTTCCTCCCTAGTCTCCCAAACGGACAAAGGACCGTTCGATTTTTTGAAGCGGGACCCACTAGTGTGGGTCATGCTCGGAGCGCCACGATCCACTACTTCACTGGCCGGTCCTCCCCCTCATAGCGATGTGACTTCACCACTGTCCTCCACGGCCAACCAGGTGCCAACCACTATTCGGCTTCCATCGCGGCCGGCGACTGTGGCTTCCGGTTCCACTAGCGGTGCCGGCGCACATCGCTGCTACGCTATGCAGCATGCTGGATGTCGGTCGCCACCCTGCTCTGTCGCGGCCATCGGCCGCGACCTTCTTTTCAACTAATAGTGTGGATGCACACCGACCACATTCCTCACAGGCAGCTATGTTACGGACACCGCCTTATTCCACGAGCCATCGCGTCTTTTTTACAAGCTCAAAAATTTAGTCGTTTTCATATTCACGATCCTCAGGTCGAGGGAACCACGTCCATACGTCTCGCTCAACAAGACATTGTGTTTCCAGTATCATTAACTATTTCTCATTTATAGACACACAAAGAATACATGAAGAACAATAGAAAACGAGGAAAGGTATATATGAAAGGTGATGGCCATGTTTTTTTGTCCATCGTCATTGTGAATCCAAAATATGAATAATTATCAAATAATTTCAATCATAACTCAAAATAAATCCCCTGCCTTAATTTTCCAATGGATATTTTGTTAAAATGTAGATGAGGTCATTGAAGTGGATGTCGTTGTTCGTTTCTCCCACAACATGTTTCTGATTCAGGATCATGCTTCATCATTGTTCTTCATTGGGGGGGGGGGTGTTCCCCACAATAATGATATAAATGAATGGTCTTAAAAATAAAATAAAAGTTATTTATTTTATTTTATTATTTTTCAATCCCTCCAACAAAAATATGAAAAACTGACTCCTAGCCTCGACCTTCTATGGTCGAGGCGAAGGTCTCCTTATGTGAAAATTGGTGATTTGTGTTTTATTGTGTCCTCATATTTCAATTCCAATCACTGGTTCAGTATTCAAAAAAATCCACTCGCGTATTTAATAAATGTACCAATTTTTTGTGGAGATTATTAATAGTCACCCTCGACTCAGGAAGGTCTAGGTTAGGCTCTACCTAAGTTTAACACGCCCAAATGAACCCAATAGTACTTTCAGATTTCAATCTGAGTTACCGTTGAAAAGTTATGGATTTAATAATATAACAATTTTCACTAAATTATTTTATTTTTGGCCAAACATTATCTTTCACTAGTGGCTCGTGCCGGCCAATGTAAGTATCTTCCTAAAGAAACCATACCCTTTAGAGTTTAGGGGTGGTCTTGGATTTTTAATCTGAGTTACTGTTTGTGAGTAATAATAATTTGGTATGTAAAATAACATTAATTAATAATATTATTTATAGATATTCCATTTTAAGGGTTTCTCACAGGAGGCCCACACCGACTAAACTTAAGTCACGCCTAGGGTAAAACTACCATCCTGAGCGAAACAGTGGCATTAGATTTCTAGTCTAAGTAGAATTTTATGAGTTATTTTAGATATTAGTAAAATTGGTTACTTGCGCTAATTAAACCTTAACAAAACTTAGACGGATCATTCCGGCACTCTAGCCCTTGGAATCGTGCGTCGTCATATTTCACGTTCTCTAAATAAATTCATATAAATTTAAAAACAATTATATTGAATGTTTGGGACATTAAATTCTCCCCACCATAGGGCTATGCATACTCGAAAACCAAATCCAAGGTAAAATAAACAAAAGAGGGTACTGAGCATGAATCTAATCCTCCTGGTCCAATATGCTCCCCTAGAGGTTCTCGTGCTACCAGCATACTTGTAGTAGAGGTATCCATTTCCGATGAACGACCTTCTCCGGTTGTTCCTCAATTTCAACTTTATGATCTGTAAACATCAGCCCATAATAGATGACCAAAACACCATAATCGATGATGTGAGATGGGCCATGCAGGTTTCACCTCAGGTGGGATACATGGAAGAAGTCGTGCACCCTCTCTAACTATGATGGAAGACCCAAGTGGAATTCTACTTTGCCTATCCTCTGAAGTGTCATAAAAGGACCAATATTTTTTTGTGAATACTTGCCACCTCAGAAAAATCAATGTGGTCCCCATCATGGACACACTTGAAAGAATATGTTGTCCCCCTCCTGGAACTCCAAGGGTCTCTGTATCATATTAGCATAAGACATCTTCCTACTCGGTGCATTCCTCAATTGCTGACAAGTGAGACGTCGTGATACAAAATTTTCCACTACTTTCATCATCCCTTTCCACTAGTACAGATGCCGAAGGTTCTGGTAAATCATCACAATGACAGGATGTAGCACTAGAGGGGAAATATATAACACCCTAAACACCTCCTCCAGAAGTGCCACTGGTTCCTTGGTATGTCCTCTAAAGTGGACAATGTGCACACCACCATCAGAAAATCAATCTGGTGCATGTCCTGATGATATCTGAGAACATCAAGCCTCGTAAACAATGCCCCCTAATCGGCGCCTCTCTATCATTATAAAGGAGTGTGGGAGTTACAATCATTTATTGGAGTCAAGAATATTCTTCTCTATACAAGAAGGATATCTACAGTGCGATTATCTTCTCTGAAGCATCACTCAGCAGTTGTAGACCTGACCTCCTACTAGATGCATCTTCTACCATGTTCCCCTTCCCAGGAGTATATACTATCTCAATGAAATTTTTCTGTAGAAACTCTATCCAATCTTATTGCTAGTGGAAAAATCAAAACTTATGCTTCCATGAGGGTAAGGCTGGCCCATTCAGAAGTGATCAGCCGCACCCACCTATACAAGAGTTTATCATTTGCTTTAGGGGTTTCCTTTTTCCCCGACTAAGGAAGACCACATCCCAACATTGTAGATAAAACACAACCTATTGAATAATATATTCAATATAATTATGAATTTTGGATGTATATTAATACCCAAACTAACCTCATAAGGCCTCGATGTCGTCACCAAGAGGTTCTAACTGAAACTCATTCCTCAAGAGTCAGATCACATTGTCAAAGTAAGGTTTATTATCGAGTTTCCTCCACAAGGTATCTCCAAACATGAGGGTCGTGTTAATTGATTAACAAGAAACTATAGGCCTTGAACTAGATCCGTGTTAAAAAAATGATTAGTTTCAATGTCTATTAATACGGATGCTAGTAATAGACACAGGCTAGATATCTAACTATTCCTAGTTCCCATGGGTCACACTATTTGACCTCATGCAGCTACTCCCTTCCCCTGCCCTCCAGCTTCCTGAGCCTGGTGAGGGCCACATTGAGTAGGTGGTTGTAACATGTCGAAAATTACAACACCTCATGCTACTTTACAATCTCCACTCCCACATCTACAGCCCTACAGATTTTTCTTGTCCCTATCACATCTACTTCTTGAAACATTTTACAAGCCCAAGTCTCTGAGAAATTATTTAGTTTCCTACTTTCCCACTACTAACATTCAGTGGCTGCATCCACTTAACCAAATAACAATAAACCTCAATTGTCCGTTCTAGAACCATAACATATGAAATAATTCATAGAGTAATAGTGCTAGCTCTAATGTCCCTAAACACTCTTCACTCGGACATTCGAGCCCTGAAGCACTGATCATACTGTATTCATCGAGTATATGGAATGGTCGGTATGCCTCGATGAATACTCAGATATAAAAATGTAGTCATGCCAAATCTATAGAAGCTCTAGGGAACACTCAACCCTTTTCTTTTTATTGAAGGAGACCCCCTTCTATAAAGAAGCTACAAAAGCTTGTCCACAGAAAATGTCAAGTCATCGTAAGATCAAGGTAATATAAACCTTATCATTTTCCTATTTAGAATCGTAGAAGGATCTATACTAGGACGTCCATTTATCGAATATTGTCATGGATAGATGGAATCTAATCCACCTCCTCAAGCCTATCCTTAGCCGTCTGTGAGTCGAGCAATCCTCAGAACCTAAGGGGAATCTGATTCTGAAACATGTCTACGACACTATGTCCATATGTGTCCTCTACTGGTATCGCGGGTTATAACTACTGACCAATGGGCAGTGATATAGGTGACACACTGCCTGACGGTAATATCTCCGGAAAAAATCCATATACCGAAGCCTCATCACTATGCAGACCATCCGAATGGTCACTCACAAGAAATGACTAGAAGATAAGATCACCATCTACTCGACTGTTGTCTCAACTAGGTGGAAAATCAAGCCAAAACCTATATCCAGTCCTTAGCCACCTGAAGGTCCGTCTCGCCTAGGAACCTTGTTTGCTAAAACTCATGCAACGTTCTCAGTCAGTGTACACCCTCTATAGGGGGGATGGTGGAAACGTCTTCCCAATGGGTAGTGGTGTTGCTGGTACACCACCCGAATGTGCATACATCATAAGAGGTCCCTTAATCGGGGAATCATCGATCAGTGGGCCATCATCTTGTACTCTAGAAGGAATCTTAGCTTCCAATCTATGAAGTGGCATCCAGATAAAGAAAATGTGGGCCATAGTCATTATTTTTTACCGAGTTAACTAACTCCAAAAAAAATCAAAAGAAAATAATTTCTAAAACACACTCAATCAATGTTTTCGTGCACTGAGTTAGAAATAAGAATTAAGGGTCCTAGTGCATAGATACATCAGCCACCGCACCAACACCAGATTCCCCATACTGATAAACACACACAATACACATAACATCATTTCTTCATAGAGAAAAGATAAGAGTCCTAGTTCAATGGTATAACTGAACTCCTCTGATACCACTTTCGCATGACGCATCCCCCTTGCCCATGTTGTGACTACCCCAAGCCCACCTTCGATAGGCCATGGGCTGTTGAATAGAACTGGAAAGGAATTTACCTTAAATGGGAAGGAATTTCCTCTTTAACCTATACAGACACACAGTCCAAGAACAAAAAAAATAAGAAACCACACAGACTAGAACGAAAAAATATGCTACCACAATGTAATATTCTATTGTAAAAGAGTCCTAAAAGTAAAAATGAGCTATAATATAGGCTAAAATGTAAAATTAAAAGTAATAATAGAAGTAAAATATAATTGAATGAAAAAGGAAAACAACTACTAGGTCGTCCTATGAGATTCCTACCAGTTGGGTAGGTACAGATCGACTCCTCTGCACTCTCTATCCATCTGTCTCCTCCGCTTCACATCACATCAAATGGTCCACCTATGTGCATCTTCATGTACTAAATCCCTCATACGTGATCAAATTTTTACATCATCTACACCATACACAACATGGTGTAGGCGAAGCCCATGCAGGGGTGAGTATTACTATACTTAGTTGGGACCCCAAGACTCCTGTAGGTCTCCTAGATTTCAACAAAATAAAAAACCACAAAGCAAGGCATCAACACTACTTAGTTATATGTCAATACATATTCATAATATATAATGATATACTCATCTCATACATTAGGGAAGGACACCACAAATGTAACACCACGATGGTAGAAGTACAACACATGTAACACCATGATGATAGTACCATAAAGGTAAAAGTACCACACTGGTATCACCACGAAGATATTACCACAAAGGTAAAAGTACCACACAGGCATCACCACAATGATATTACCATGAAGGTAAAATAATTAGTTCAAATAGAGTCTCAACTTTGACATGGTTTTTAGTGAAGTATAGAAGTACAAATGATTAATGGCAAAACTAGATCATCTTATTCTGTCAAGATCTATTGTTTCTTATTATAAGGAGTCTGAACCACACATGATTGATAGGTACTAACCCCCTCAATGGCCCACATAGAATCTGACCCCCACCGGATCGGTTTGCGATGACCCACATAGGATCACAGAGCACTTAACCACACAGAATCTAACCCACACATGATCAGTATGTTGTAACAGCCCAAGATTTTATAAAGAAATATTCTTTTTAATTTTATTAATGTCTTGTGTTGTACGCTACACCAAAAGGAGCTTGCACAACACACATCCTTGTCTTGCCTTGCATTACACGCAATCACGACCTTCCTCGATAGCTTGCGTCGTACGCAATACCGAGTTTCACTAAACAACAATATGCTATTAAAACTAGCCGTTATGAATAGTAATAACCACTTTTTGAAATTTTATAAATTTTATCTTTCAAAATGGACTTCATTTTTGGATTCGGAATACTGAAATTAGCCTAGGGTGAAATTTTGGTATTTTTCTGAAAAATTTCAATTTTTGATGAATAGTGAAACCACTAAGTGGTAGGTTAAAAACTGAATTTTGCATAAAACTTAATTTTACCGCTTCTGTGAATGGAATTTCGAAAATCCGAGAGACACGGTTAATATCAAGGACTAAAATTTGGTTCAATGAGATGAAAATAATTTTTTGGTGAATAGTAACTTTTTACTTTTTTTTACCACGGTTAATAGTAAATAGGGTAACTAAGGGTAAATATGATATTACTATTACCCTAACACATGTCCTAATTCTATTGGACAAGTCTAATTCGACCAAAAACAAACTTAGGAATAAAATATGACCATTTAGGCCCACTTGGATTAGATTAGGACATTTATTATTAATTTATTTAAAGAAAGGTTAAAATAGTTAAAATCAAAGTTTAATAAGTAAATGATTTTTAATATGGGGTTATACATAAGATAAATTCGATTGTAAATATTCATTAGAAAGCTAAAACTATTTCCTACATGATGGTATTTTATTTGTAATTTTTAGAAATAAAATAATTTAATTTATTTATGACACAACGATGATGCAGTAATTATCTTATTAATGAAATATTGACATAATTGATGTTATAAACACCAAAATAAATGTAATTTGAGATTTTTTATGAATTCCACTAATTTTATAGGTTACTATTATATAGTAATGTTGATTTAATCAACTTGGTTCGAACATTTAATTCTGTTATGACTTTCACAAAAATCATATATCAAATAGTGTCAAAATTGACACAAAATAGTTTTTAAATAAAATATTATATTATTAATTGTTATTGTATTCCTAAAAATCTAAGGATCGGCCAAATGACTTAGATAAGGATATATATATTACTAATAAACAATTTGGGGTTCGTTTGGCATGTTATAGTAAGTTTATTAACCATATAGTGAAAGCAAACAAAAAGACATGGTAAAAGTTAAATTATTTAACTTAGAGTTAAATTTAATTTATAAGGTTAAAATAATATCCTAAACTTGTCTAAATTCTATTGGTTGATAGGATTTCGACCCCTCCCCACCTTATCTTCGAAATAAGTCCCTTTGAAACCATTATAAACCGATTTTGACTTTAATATAAAATAATATTTTGAAATATTCCTAAGGTGCCCCTCTCCTCCCTTATAAAAGGACACCTCCTCCCCCTCCTCCTCACACCAATTTGAGCACTCAAGCTCGGCCAACCCCTGCAAAAATCCCTTATCCACTTCCCTAGAAACATCCTAGAGGTTCTGGTCTTCCTCAAAGACCAATTCTAGTGCCCTAAGAGGAGGTCTCAAAGAGGCACTTCAAAGAAGAGGTAATTACCGTTACCAATTCTTTCATCTTTATTTCTTCTTCCACTTCTTCTTCTTAGGTTGTTTCATTATGAAGTAATAACATCAGTATCACTCATATAATGATATTTTATTATAAGTATTAAACAACCCTATTTCACCATCTATCCATCCTACGGAAAAAGAAATCACCGCGCGTGCGTACGTACGGAATACCGTCTCCACGCCGTGGTGTAATCTATTTGCCACCACCACCTTACATGGATGGGTATAATGGTGTAAAGAATAACAATACATAGTCATTACAACATAATATTGATTCTGATATATTGTATAATCCACTCCAATTCAATTCAATATTTATAGAAATGATATCATCGCTCGTGCGTACGTACGGACTACCGTCTCCACGACGCGATGAGATTCATTCTCCATGTTAACCATTTAAGAATGATTATAATGTATATATAAGAAATAATAATGAAATATATGACATTATAAAGCTACTGGATTTATGTATATATATACATATGTATGTCATCTACTTACTTCCATTTCAAGAAAATAAGGAAAGAAAAACAGCGTTCATGCGTACGTACGGACTACCGTCTCCATGAACGGTGTTTTTTTCATTTTATTTATCTATCTATTATATATATATATATATACTGAATATATATGATATATAAATCATATTTTATATTCTGGATGTAAGTAAATCATGATATAAGTAATAATGATGTCAAGAACAACAAGTCAAAACACCTACGATAAATGAAACGATTTTACCCAAAACGCTTCTTTAACATGGAATTTAAAAAAGAACGGGTAATATAATGTCATAAGTGAACCATATATGATATCATAACAATGAATATGATTCTGTAATAAGTCAATGACATTATTTAAATCATTATACAGGAGGTTCGGACACATACGAAGCAAATTGGACCTAAGGTAAGGGAAATATCACAATCTCATTTTTATCCGAGATTGTTTATACTTTAGTATTTACTGGGGTGTATTTTATCATCCACATCTATGTTTCCTCAATATGTAATGTTATTTACATCCACCTACAATTGTTTAAATCCAATTCTACCCTTTGGTGAGTTTTTAGTAAAAGATATGAAAGGAATCTTTTGTCGTTTTTCGTACGAGGTACATTTTGACTTTTTCGACAAAAGTACAAAGAATGTTTTTTTTAACTTATACGGAACGAACAGATTTCTACTGTTTTATAAAGCCTTATTTTCATGAAGCTTCCTCTAAAAGATTTCATGACTATTTTAAATAAAATCTCTTTCTTTTAAAATTTCATGATGTTTTGTGAAAAGAAATTGATTTTGAAGAAGAAAGGATATTTTCCTCAAGAATTCAATTCAAGTGTTTTATCAAAATTATTTTCCATCTAAGATAATAAAGGGTTCTGTTTATATCCATATTTTTACATTGATTTGACTATGTTGTGATGGAATTATGTTTATGAATTCCTTTATCTTATATGAATGGTTTTATGATGTCATGTTGTTTAAGAATCCCATTTTTATTACACGGGTTATGCAATGATGTATGATTTATGATTTTGTGGCACACATAAGAATGGTATCATTATGAGATGGGTGGGACCTATATCTCCCTCCAATGCATTGGGTAAAGATTTTATATCTCATGAGATAGACATGGCTGAAATGGTAGGTTATACCGGTTCAGTGAAACAGGACTGAAACGAGGGTTACTCGATTCAGAAAGGGACTTTGTCCACTAAGATAGTCTTGGCAATGAGTCTTGACTAACAAGAAATGATTTTCTATGATTATGTGTGTATGCCACAAAGTTTCATGTTTTATGTTATGATTATTGGGATTACATTTCACTTCTATGATATATCCCATGTTATGATATTATGAGCTCTTTTGCAGGTTAAGATTTCCAAAAGCTATGTATATGATGTGATTGATTTTTTTCTTTTGTTTACCCTTACTGAGCATTTGAGCTCACCCTTTTATGTTTTCTTTTCCCCAGGATATAAAGAAAGGTTTTAGGTAGAAAAAGGGATGACCTTTATGGGAGATATTGAAGAACTTTCACCACGATTAGAAGATTACGTTCCGAGTTTCCAAAGACACTAAACTATTACGATCCTTTAGTGTGTGTTTTTGTTATGTACTAAGTATTCCGCAAATGTAATGTAATTTCCATGTACGTCAAGATACGGGTCTCTACAGTTGGTATCAGAGGGAGGTTTAGTCAACCTTTGGAAACTAGGATGCGAAAACGTTAGTGAGATCCCTAGAGATATTTCTAAGGTATGTCTAGGGATGCCCCTAAGGATAAGTATACGTATAGGATATAGTCCTAGAAGTATGGTAACGATATTAGGTTAAACCAAAGATGATAGATATTTAAGTTACTCCCCCTTTATTATGATTTTTGCATCTAACACTATTCTGTTTGGGTTTTAGAAAATGGCTGGAAACAAGATGATTCACAATAATGGAGGATATGATGGACAATGGAATGATATTTTTCATGAGCAACCAAATGAAATGGGATTTGGATGTCCAAACATCCTTATTATGCCGAATCAGCAATCTCACAATATGATCAATAAAGTAAAATTTGGTAAGTTTCATGACTCGACTAATAAGAGAAAGATGGAGTTCCATGATGATCATAGAGGAAAGAAAGTTCAATTTCCCCTATGTAATTCATGTGGGAAGAGGCATCAAGGAGAATGTTTCAAAGGAACTGGAAGATGCTTTGGGTGTGGAAAAGAAGGACACAAAGCCAGTAAGTGCAAAGGAAAAGGTTCGGTTAACACTAGGGATGAGGATAATGGTATTGCTACGACTTCAACAATGGTTAAATGTTTTAAATGTGGAATGTACAGGCATTATGCAAACCAATGCCCTAAGGGAAAGTCTCATGAAGATAATCAGTATGGTCGTATGGGAAGTATTTATGTGGATGATGATGAAGAGACTACCAATGATATGTGAGATGAAATAATTTTTGAAGCTCGGTCAATGGTTTAAGAATGTAGTGGAATAATTACATGTTTATCATGTGTAATGTTGTATAAGTAATCTCATGGTACTATAGAATAAAGAGACATCTAAGGATTGTTACACTGTTATCTTTCATTGAGTTTTGAAAGTATGATTAATGTTACCAGTATCCATGAAAGTTTATTCAGATACTTTTGGAATGTAGATAATGAAGGAATAAAGAGAATCTAATATGTTTGATAGTATTCATGAGCTCATGATTGATATAAGGACTAAGTGATATCATGGTTTGAGTATATAGAATTTTGAGGATTTTGGTATGTGGAAAGTGTTAACTTTAAACTGCATTCATGTTTTCACTAAGGTATTCAAGAGAATACATGATTAAGGACTTTGAATGATTGGAATGGGACCAACAAAACATATCTTATGATATATGGGAGTGGACTGCAGTATTATGGATAAGCCTAAAGATTGGAATGAATTATGTTGGACATAAGTTAGTATTGTTTAAGGATAGAATTTTTTCGATATTATTGATGGGATGTTATAGTAATATAGTTTTATAAAAAGGACAACCTGCAGGACGGGCGACAACCCATCGCTTCGGACAAGGCTGTGGGAATCGAACCCACAACCGAAGTGCGACTGGCCTTTATCGCCTACCACCGACCTACAAGAAGTCCCTGTTTAGTAGAAACTAGTTTTATTATATTAAGCAGTATGATATATGAAGTATAAGTCCATTTTAGGAACCATATATGATTAATCTCACTATAGATCGACTTATGTATATAAGTTTTGCTAACCTTTTGTTTGAGACAGATGTAATGACCTGTCATTCTATCACATGATCTGCTAACAATTCACGAATAACAAATTCAACTTCATTTATTTAAGAGATGAAGTGGAAATTGTTCAAAGCACGAACAACAGTGAGATTGTACCAAAATAAAGTAAGTATTTATTCTAATTCAAATTTTCAACTTTAGGGGAAATGATCTTGAAAACCAAAAATGTTGTCCTAGTGATCTTATACCTGATGAATCAGATGGTACCTTATATCATCACAAATCTATGGATTTGTGATTACTGGCTATTCCATAGCCATGTTCTCTACCACTCTCCATCAGAACATGATGGTTAGATTTCTCTTCCATATCCATATTTTCACCTATGTGGAAACCCAATGATTAGTTTATTTGGGTAACCGTTACGTTTCATACTTTTGTTTTTAAAGATTGGTTTTGATATTCCTTTTTACGATGTGGGATTATATTAAAGAAACTTTCGAATAGTAAACCATTTATAACCCCGACGAATTTCGAGGGCGAAATTCATTTTAAGGGGGGTAGAATGTAACAGCCCAAGATTTTATAAAGAAATATTCTTTTTAATTTTATTAATGTCTTGTGTTGTACGCTACACCAAAAGGAGCTTGCACAACACGCATCCTTGTCTTGCCTTGCATTACACGCAATCGCGACCTTCCTCGATAGCTTGCGTCGTACGCAATACCGAGTTTCACTAAACAACAATATGCTATTAAAACTAGCCGTTATGAATAGTAATAACCACTTTTTGAAATTTTATAAATTTTATCTTTCAAAATGGACTTCATTTTTGGATTCGGAATACTGAAATTAGCCTAGGGTGAAATTTTGGTATTTTTCTGAAAACTTTCAATTTTTGATGAATAGTGAAACCACTAAGTGGTAGGTTAAAAACTGAATTTTGCATAAAACATAATTTTACCGCTTCTGTGAATGGAATTTCGAAAATCCGAGAGACACGGTTAATATCAAGGACTAAAATGTGGTTCAATGAGATGAAAATAATTTTTTGGTGAATAGTAACTTTTTACTTTTTTTTACCACGGTTAATAGTAAATAGGGTAACTAAGGGTAAATATGATATTACTATTACCCTATCACATGTCCTAATTCTATTGGACAAGTGTAATTCGACCAAAAACAAACTTAGGAATAAAATATGACCATTTAGGCCCACTTGGATTAGATTAGGACATTTATTATTAATTTATTTAAAGAAAGGTTAAAATAGTTAAAATCAAAGTTTAATAAGTAAATGATTTTTAATATGGGGTTATACATAAGATAAATTCGATTGTAAGTATTCATTAGAAATCTAAAACTATTCCCTACATGATGGTATTTTATTTGTAATTTTTATAAATAAAATAATTTAATTTATTTATGACACAACGATGATGCAGTAATTATCTTATTAATGAAATATTGACATAATTGATGTTATAAACACCAAAATAAATGTAATTTGAGATTTTTAATGAATTACACTAATTTTCTAGGTTACTATGATATATTAATGTTGATTTAATCAACTTGGTGCGAACATTTAATTCTGTTATGACTTTCACAAAAATCATATATCAAATAGTGTCAAAATTGACAGAAAATAGTTTTTAAATCAAATATTATATTATTAATTGTTATTGTATTCCTAAAAATCTAAGGTTCGGCCAAATGACTTAGATAAGGATATATATATTAATAATAAACAATTTGGGGTTCGTTTGGCATGTTATAGTAAGTTTATTAACCATATAGTGAAAGAAAACAAAAAGACATGGTAAAAGTTAAATTATTTAACTTAGAGTTAAATTTAATTGATAAGGTTAAAATAATATCCTAAACTTGTCTAAATTCTATTGGTTGATAGGATTTCGACCCCTCCCCACCTTAGCTTCGAAATAAGACCCTTTGGAACCATTATAAACCGATTTTGACTTTAATATAAAATAATATTTTGAGATATTCCTATGGTGCCCCTCTCCTCCCTTATAAAAGGACACCTCCTCCCCCTCCTCCTCACACCAATTTGAGCACTCATGCTCGGCCAACCCCTGCCAAAATCCCTTCTCCACTTCCCTAGAAACATCCTAGAGGTTCTGGTCTTCCTCAAAGACCAATTCTAGTGCCCTAAGAGGAGGTCTCAAAGAGGCACTTTAAAGAAGAGGTAATTACCGTTACCAATTCTTTCATCTTTATTTCTTCTTCCACTTCTTCTTCTTAGGTTGTTTCATTATGAAGTAATAACATCAGTATCACTCATATACTGATATGTTATTATAAGTATGAAACAACCCTATTTCACCATCTATCCATCCTACGGAAAAAGAAATCACCGCGCGTGCGTACGTACAGAATACCGTCTCCACGCCGTGGTGTAATCTATTTTCCACCACCACCTTACATGGATGGGTATAATGGTGTAAAGAATAACTATACATAGTTATTACAACATCATATTGATTCTGATATATTGTATAATCCACTCCAATTCAATTCAATATTTATATAAATATATCATCTCTCGTGCGTACGTACGGACTACCGTCTCCACGACGCGATGAGATTCATTCTCCATGTTAACCATTTAAGAATGATTATAATGTATATATAAGAAATAATAATGAAATATATGACATTATAAAGCTACTGGATTTATGTATATATATACATATGTATGTCATCTACTTACTTCCATTTCAAGACAATAAGGAAAGAAAAACAGCGTTCATGCGTACATACGGACTACCGTCTCCATGAACGGTGTTTTTTTCATTTTATTTATCTATCTATTATATATATATATACTGAATATATATGATATATAAATCATATTTTATATTCTGGAAGTAAGTAAATCATGATATAAGTAATAATGATGTCAAGAACAACAAGTCAAAACACCTACGATAAATGAAACGATTTTACCCAAAACGCTTCTTTAACATGGAATTTACAAAAGAACGGGTAATATAATGTCATAAGTGAACCATATATGATATCACAACAATGAATATGATTCTATAATAAGTCAATGACATTATTTAAATCATTATACAGGAGGTTCGTACACATACGAAGCAAATTGGACCTAAGGTAAGGGAAATATCACAATCTCATTTTTATCCGAGATTGTTTATACTTTAGTATTTAGTGGGGTGTATTTTATCATCCACATCTATGTTTCCTCAATATGTAATGTTATTTACATCCACTTACAATTGTTTAAGTCCAATTCTACCCTTTGGTGAGTTTTTAGTAAAAGATATGAAAGGAATCTTTTGTCGTTTTTCATACGAGGTACATTTTGACTTTTTCGACAAAAGTACAAAGAATGTTTTTTTTAACTTATACGGCACGAACAGATTTCTACTGTTTTATAAAGCCTTATTTTCATCAAGCTTCCTCTAAAAGATTTCATGACTATTTTAAATAAAATCTCTTTCTTTTAAAATTTCATGATGTTTTGTGAAAAGAAATTGATTTTGAAGAATAAAGGATATTTTCCTCAAGAATTCAATTCAAGTGTTTTATCAAAATTATTTTCCATCTAAGATAATAAAGGGTTCTGTTTCTATCCATATTTTTACATTGATTTGACTATGTTGTGATGGAATTATGTTTATTAATTCCTTTATCTTATATGAATGGTTTTATGATGTCATGTTGTTTAAGAATCCAATTTTTATTACACGGGTTATGCAATGATGTATGATTTATGATTTTGTGGCACACATAAGAATGGAATCATTATGAGATGGGTGGGACCTAGATCTCCCTACAATGCATTGGGTAAAGATTTTATATCTCATGAGATAGACATGGCTGAAATGGTAGGTTATACCGGTTCAGTGAAACAGGACTGAAACGAGGGTTACTCGATTCAGAAAGGGACTTTGTCCACTAAGATAGTCTTGGCAATGAGTCTTGACTAACAAGAAATTATTTTCTATGATTATGTGTGTATGCCACAAATTTTCATGTTTTATGTTATGATTATTGGGATTACATTTCACTTCTATGATATATCCCATGTTATGATATTATGAGCTCTTTTGTAGGTTAAGATTTCCAAAAGCTATGTATATGATGTGATTGATTTTTTTCTTTTGTTTACCCTTACTGAGCATTTGAGCTCACCCTTTTATGTTTTATTTTCCCCAGGATATAAAGAAAGGTTTTAGGTAGAAAAAGGGATGACCTTTATGGGAGATATTGAAGAACTTTCACCACGATTAGAAGATTACGTTCCGAGTTTCCAAAGACACTAAACTATTACGATCCTTTAGTGTGTGTTTTTGTTATGTACTAAGTATTCTGCAAATGTAATGTAATGTCCATGTACGTCAAGATACGGGTCTCTACATATGTGCTGACCCACAGAGGATCACTGAGCACTGACCCAATCAGGATCTGTCTAACACAGGATTAGTATGTGCTGAACAAAACATTATGGTGGAGTGTTGACCCACACAAGATCGAAAGATACTAGCACCCGCAATGACCCACATTGGATCTGACCCACCCAGAGTTGATAGGTTACTAACCACTATATGATCTGTCTCCAACCTCTGTATCAATGCCATCCACAAGATTCTTGGTAATAGTATGTTTGTGTGAACATCCCACAAAACCCTCTATAATACCTCAACTATCTTGATGTTCAAATAAGTAGTATGCCAAAGTCATGTAACATCACAAGTTACCCAATGCAATAAACGACATGTCCATCAGATGCCCAGTCTATTAGTTATCAGTGTTTTCGCTCTGATAGCCCAATTGGATTCGAGGTTCGATCCATCCCGGACGTACTCCAACAGTATCCCAAACTCAAGTTGATTATACCAAAAGAAACTTCTTGATCCTAGGATTCTGGTTCAATAGGAGGTTCTTAAAAAAAGTCCTCTTCTCTAAATATGGAATCATAGGTGAATGTGGGTCTAATTAGGCTCGGGTCATGTCCGACCTGATCCGGTCGACCTGACGAGTTCCATGTCCATCCCGGTTGGCCTAGGCTACAGCGGGCCCAGCCCACTAAGCCACGGCCTAGCCCGCGGTTAGCTGGAATGTTGTGGAAGGGTCGGTCCTAGCCGATTCCTGGGACGGTGGTGCCACCCATGTCACCTGAACGGCCAAAGGGCCATTTGATTTTTCTATGCGTGACCTACCAAATCAGGTCCTACTTAGTGCGACACAACCGGCCGGTTCTCCAGCTAGACCTCCTCCACCCAGAGGTGAGACAACGCCACTATCCTACACGGACGGCCGGATGTTTTCCGCCCTTTAGCCTCTACTTTATCCAAGCGGTAGCGACCTCCTCCTCCACCGGTGGCACAGACGCACACCGCCGCTCCGCCATGTGGTTGGATGAATGTCAGTGGCCACCCTACTCTACTGAAGCTGATGTGCCACGACCTCTTACTCAACCGGTAGTGTGGATTCCCACCACCCTCCTTCCTCTTGACCGGCCAGATGTTGGCTGACACCTTCTTCTTGGATCCCTCACGACGTCATTCCAAGCTCGAAAATTATGTCCTTTTCATATTCACGATCCTCGGGTCGTGGGATCTATGTCCATAGATAATTAATAACTAAAAATGGTCTTTCCAACATCATTAATTATTTTTATTTGATGAACGCACGATGAACGAGTGAAGAACAGAACAAAATAGGGTATGGATTATGTGTGGGATGATAGCCATGTTAGTTTTTCCATCGTCGTTCTAAATCCAGAATATCAAGAATTGTCAAATTATTTCAATCATAATTCAAAATAATTCCACTAAAAAATTTTCCATTAGATATGTTTCGACAAATGATATGAGGTCATTTAAGTGTACATCAGCGTTCATCACTCCCGCGTCACATTTTTGATCTGGGCTTGTGTGTCGTCCTCATTCTTCATTCAAGGGTGGTTCTTCATTTTAATATTCTCCAGCCCATGCCTCTTCTTCCGATTGCCAATGGGAATACAACCCACCAGAAGAGTTAATAAAAAAATTCATCATTAACAAGTTGAGTTATTAATTCATGAATAATTTATCATATTAATTAAAGGGAAATGTGGTTACACATTTTGTGTAACCAGACATTTATTTTCCACCATTAAATGCCCGACTACATGTCTGCGGTCCATGCATTTATGATTCAAATGATTGGTTTTAAAAATAAAATAAAAGTTAGTTATTTTATTTTATTATGTGTCCATACCTCCCACAAAAATCGGAAAACTAACACCTACCCTTGACCTACTACGATCGTGGTGAACGTCTCCTTAAGTGAATATTGGCACTTCGAATTCAACGGTGTCCACAGATTTCAATTCTAAGCATCGGTTAAAATGTTACATAATGCTGCTCACCCATTTATTAAACTTACCTTAAAATAGATCATAAAATTATTAATATTCACCCTGACCTGCACCAGTCGAGGTTATTCTGTTCCTAAGTGGAAAACACCCCAACAAACCAAATAGTACTGTTGGATATCAAATCAGAGTTTCCATTTAAAGGATATGGATTTTACAATAAAATAATTGTCACCTAATTATTTTATGTACGGTGGAAAACTAACATTAATTGGTGGACCACACTGGAAAATGCTTGTATCTTCCAAAAGAAAGCATACCCTCAAGGGTTCAGTAGTGGTCTCAGATTTTTAATCAGAGTTACTGATTGTGAGTTAATGAATATGAAAAATAAAATATCTCTATTTTATTATTTTATTTACAGTTATGCCATTTTTAGGTTTTTATAGGAGGCTCACACCGACTATACAGAAGTTGCGCCTATGGTAAAATTTCCATCCTAAGCACAACGGTGCCCTCATATTTTTTATCCGAGTAACCATTTAAGAGTTATTCCACTTTTTAGGAAAACTTCTTATGCACACTAATTAAACCACAAAAAACATTGATGGATCATTCCGAGAACTCTGAGCCTTGTAATCGGACAGTGTTAGATTTTTTTGGTCTCAAAATAATTCTATATAACTAAAAAAATTATACGTAATTTTTGGGACCTTACACTCCTAATATATTCTATATTCCTCTAACTCTAAATACCAGCATTATACGATGATGGGTTTATCACTTTTAGTTATTTGATATGTGTCAAAATGGTATCCCATTATTTAGATTTTGTTCTGTATTTAAAATTTATTTCAAATTCAAAAGGTTATTTTCCTCAATAAATGTTCTAGGTTTTTTTAAAAATAATTTTCTGTCTAAGATGAAGTCGTTGGATGTTAATTATAATTTTTGGAGATATGATTGAAGGAGATAATTAATTTTGTTTCACAATATGTTTTATTTCTATTGTGAAATGATGTTTATATAACTCATTTCACTTCCATGGGTTATACCATGATAAATGATTTATGAAAATATCTTCTTTTTTCCATGAATTATTCTTTAATAAAATATTGAATTGATTATAAATTCTACTTCATTTTTATGGGTTATGATATGATAAAATTATTATGAATTAATTGTTATTGATATGATTAATGTTTTATTATTTTTATCATGCATAAATATAATTTTCATTATTTTAAGGGTGGGACATATATCTCTATCCAGTGCATTTGGGGAAGATTGATATCTCATGGGATAAAAAGGACTGAAATTTGGAGTGATCCCCATATAGTAAGGGGAAATTTTAAACTATGATATTCTTTGGAGTAAACCAAGAATACAATGATGGTCTTGGGTGTGAAACCATTATACTATAATTATATTTTCATTTATCATTGAACTAATAAGTAAATGACTTTCAATACATATGTGTATTCCACAATTCTATTCCATATGACATTATTTTGTTTTGTTGGTATATGTTCTTTGATTATGTTTGGATTCATTTCTTATATAAAACAACTATTTAATCCATGTTTCTTGTGTATGATCTATTATATAGAGGTTTTGGTTTTCAAATCAAATTGTAATGTTTTTATACCATTACACTCATGATAAATTGATATCTCCATTGTTTACCATTATTATGAATCTCCTATCACCCTTTATTATGATTCCATTACCCTAGAAATGATAGAAGGAATTGTGTCTGATGTGTTTCAGAATATTTCAAGTTAAGAAGCTCATAGTGGGAGATGATGTAACTATAGGACCCTGGGACACCCTGAGATGTGAGTGTTGAATCAGAGTGAAAACCTTTTCCTTTTAATACAAGGATTTTGTTCCCATGTTGATAGGAACGCGTTAAACCAGTATTGTTGATTTGAAAAACAAAAAATGAATCTCATGCAAAAAAGACAGTGTATCACTTTTACATGGTTAACCACAATGGGATACACCCCTGGAGAATACACCGAAAATGTTTCGCTCATAACAAAATCTATTAATCATCACTAGTTTTGGGGTATAATTTTTCAGTCACAGTCCCTATGTACCAGACAAACTACCTTTAAAATGTTTATGGTATAGGTCACTACTACCCTTGGGTCACTCACATTGACTCCGCTATCTCACTACCATGGGAGTAGTATAACTCAGTTCATTGATATGATAGTCTCTTCGATAGATTTTCATTTAAATCGTGGTCTCAGTCTAGAATGAGACAATTCATTCATCGAAGTCTAGGATTGATGCACTTGAAATCACTGAACACACTATCCATATACTCGAAAGCATTTCAGAAGCACAACCCTATTCTTCTGTGCCATACCTAAACTAGCGCACATGATTTTTTATTTGTCGTGCCATATGAAATTCATGCAACATTTATCATTCGTGAAACTGCACAAATGTTTTATCTTGGTCTTTTCAGATTAATTAACACCTTGTCTGCAATATTAACTCTATTCCAATATTTCTCACACAAATCATTCATGAGGTAGAGAATCTAGATTTTTGTTAAAAATCCATCAGAATTCCTTGGGGGTATCTGCATATTTATTTTCCTTTGAAATCATATGCACCAGATCCCAACACATCTTTATCAGCATGTGTAAGATTCATTCTGAGCTCACAAAACCCATGTTGATGCCGCATTGGTTGCATAAGATTCTTTCGCGCCACACCAACATTCGCGGACATCCATTTTTTATGCTCATTATTTTCCATATCAATTTTTTTCTTCAATGATCAAAAAAAGGTGTTGTGAACATGTTTCTAAATACCCATCATTCATTCATAGAACTCCCTTTTCCAAACACACAATTCTAAATTTTCATATTTTCAGGCACAAAAAATTTGCCAACACTGGGAAATGGATCCACCTTCAATACTGATTTTCACGTGTACTTTATAATCCCCTTCTTTTAAAAAATCTGAACATCTAATAATTATTGACAACAAACACAAATAAAAATCCATTTCATGCATAGAATTGTTTTGGTTCAAATAGTAACTTTCTTATGGACTAGTAATTCAGGATCCCAGGATTCAAATGTTAATATAAATTTACAATCCCCAGGCATTGATTTGTATAAATTATTGAATATTCAACTAAAAATATACAATCTATTCATGATAAGTTTATATATATAGTTTTAATTTCAATATATTTATATTTAACATTTATAATCATTGATGGGAATACAATATTGAGATCACTATTGATACGCCTAAATAAGAATCACAGTGTTTGTAAATTTCATGTAATTTTGGTAAGGACTAGTGTGACGGGTCTCTATGAAAAAGAATCCCAACCTAGATAATAAAAGAATATGTTTCTGTAGAACACACAATCCTAATAGAAATATCTCTAAAAATTGTGCATTGAGATGGACCCAATCATCACCTAGTTAAAATCAATGGGCCTTGTTACACACATAGTTATATGCACATGGTTTTACACACCATTGGGATAAGTTTTAGAAATTCACAAAATCATTATGAAAAATAATGAAATATTTAAGTTTATTTTCTCTATTAATGACATTGGATAATACAACAGATTCGTTGATTAAAAAATGTGTCATGATTTCAACATATTTAAATAGATTTTCTTGATTATGTAGTTCCCCACTAATAATACTGTTACATACACTAGGTTGTGTGGTGGTTTAGTAAATGGTGGGACCACGAAGAAACCATGTGATTAATGAGTGTGATGAAGAATAAAATTATTTTCCTCTAAAGAGGCCAAATGTTATAGGAGCTATAATAAAAATTTTCATTGTAAATATCATACAACATACATAATCCATGACTCACACTGATGTTCAAAACATGAAAATGGGGGAACAACATTCTATTTAGTCCATCATGAGGAAAAATAACCCATAGTTCAGTTGTATATCTGTTATGATGGATTCTAATTAATAGATCTGTACCCCTAAAATGATATGTTCCATTCCTTACAATTTAGAACATCAAAAATTATTTTTATCTTCCCCTCATCTGGATGGTGAAGTGGGTAAATAGTGTACTGTAAATAAGATTACAAAGATCAATATGAAATTGAATAAATGGATTGACATAGGATTAATATCATATCATTCGATAAGTACATCACCAATTATTATTTTACTAAAATAGATAAATAATTCCTCGATATAAGTTATAATGATGATGAATCTATTAGTACCTATGTTATCACATCTACAATCCTTTCAAGGTTCACATCTGATATTATTAAAGAAAATTATTTTAAGGATTATTTATGTTTTAGAGGGTGAAAACCAATTTCAGAAAGGTAATCGTACATAAAATAATTTTTTGGAATTAAGGAAAGAAGCATTTTTGATATCAAGGATGAAATTGGGATTGGAGTTCCCCATCTATAGATTTGTTTAGAAAATAAAGTGATTATAGTGTTAAAAAACTCTAAAGATCATTGAATGTAGAAGATGGTACATCCTTCATACTTGAAGTGTGGATGGAAACATAGATAAAATTTTCTAAAGGGGATTGTTTATTTATTCAATTATATAAAAAGGGTCATCAGTAAATTGAATGCTGATGCGATGTGATTAAGATACGTAATGATCAAAATGTAGAGAATTCATCGTAGAATCCTCTAGATATAGTCCAGTGTATTAAATTCAATTAGTAACGATTTTATGATAACTTGTTACCAAATCCATATTTTAATGATAGTGTAATACATCAGAATCCCTTTAATCTAATGGACAAGAGGAGACCACATGTGATCACTATGTTTGATGAGAAGTGTAATAACATCAAGGTGAAACATACATTTACCATCCACTATAGAAATTATCATTTATTATTTTACACGATATCTAGTAAATCTTATATATTTTAGTCATTTTATATGTGTATCAAGATACCACCCCATGTTTAGATATTGAATTAGTCATGAAATCCTTTAATGGTATGATGATCTTATCTTATGTCTATGATTCCTATATGGTTATAGTTTCTTGGAATGTTCTTCAATATATTCATTTCTTTCATAATCCAATTGAATTTAATGTTGTATTGTGATTGATTCTGATTTCTATATATAAATACCCCATCAATTATCACGAAATGAATGTGATGATTGATAATCCAAACCATCATATAATTATCTATTAGTTTGAAAATAATTATAAACTTTTGATGAAGTTCACTAAATTTTATTCTTATTGATTCCCATTTTTAATGGGTGTATTGATTTGTTGGTTTGGAAAAATATCAACATAGATGATATTATTATTGTGTCAATATTTTTTTATATCTATAAAGATGAGTTTCTTAGGTTTACTCAAAAATTGATGTTGAGTTCTCAATATAACTCATACATCATACAATGTATATGTAAAATAATTCCAATATTATATTCCCAATTTAGATGGAGTAATTAAAAATGATTCTCTGTGATATCATTTAACAAGGATTTATTGAGACATTTGTGTCACGTTTTACTTCACATGTTCTTTTAGTTAAGAATAAATATTAACCGATGTGACTCTAAATTCATTTATGTGTGAGGAAAAATATCACGATCATGTTAAAGTATCATCTACCATGGATCACATAAATTGACTGTCATAACGATCGATATAACTAATAAGAAACTCTATCCAAGGTACATGTACTATGAATATAGAGTGATGTCATTCATTTTTACTAATTCCTTAATTATTTTCATGAATATAAGGAATTAATTCATTAGATATTAGCTAGATCAGTTTGTGGTAGTATTTATAGATGATATTATAATCTATTAAAATATTAACTAAGTGCATGAAGATAAATATATAATAGTAGTAAGTACTATAAGGAAGGATAAAATATATGAAAATTTTAAAACATCTTAATTTTGGACAAAAAAGGTTTATTTTTTGGGTCATATAATATAAAGTGTGTATATATCATTATATTACTCAAATATGAAGGCCACTGAATGTTGGTCCAGACCAACCATGTTCACTATGATACATAGTTTTCTAGTTTTAGATTGATATTATCAAATTTTTGTCAATAAATTCTAATTAATTTCAAATCCCCTCATAATGGTAATGAAGAAGGGATATAACATCCTGTGGATAGAGTATTATGAGGACACATTCAAGGAACACACGAGACGATTTTTCGGTACACCTATTCATACATTACCCTTTAATAGAGAAGGCTTTGTAATCTATAGTGATGCACCCAAGAATGGATTGTGGCGAATTTTTATTTATAATATCATGGTTATTGATTTTGCCACATTGAAACTGAATTTTTAAAAGAAAATTTACCAACCTCATGGTTTGGTGTTAATAATAGTAATTTATGTATTAGAGATAAATATGAATTATATTTTTAGTTAAAAGAGGGGTATATATATATACCAATAATAATAGTTTAATGTATATTTTCACAGAATATTAATGGAATATGTTCCATAAAAGCTGTTATATCTAATTTATTTTTATAAAGGCACAATACATTACCACTGTGGAAAGAAAAACAAGGTGTATGATTATTTTTGTTGAAATTATCATGCTAACATATCACTCAAGTGGATAAAAAAATATTCAATAAGTATTGACAATCGATGTATGGATATGGATTTCCTAAAGGAACAGTATAAATCATATTATTCTCAACTGAATGTAAATTAATCTCTCCATGTTGTAGTTAAATAGGTGTTGATGGATGATGTATAGATGGTAAAGATGGTTAGAAATTTTCCCTATTTAAACACATATCACGATTGAATGATACTGTTTAGGATCAACATATTTGTTTCATCCATACTATATTTGAAGAATGGGTTATTATAGGAAGCTCATAGTTCATTAATAACTAATCATCCTTGATGAATGAGGTTATATTGATATTTTATATGGAATTTTTCGGGGTTTGGTTTGAACAGAGGTATTAATGATTGTTTATCTTCATATTTGGAATGGTATTAATTCAATGTTGTGAGTAAAATGTTTAATTGGATGTTACATAAATCACCCTTAATAGAATTTAAATAGGAAATTGTAACGCCCCGACCCCAGCTACCCAGAGTCAGTGCATTACTTCGTAACATTGGCATGATCACAAAAGATCAAGTCTCGAAAGACCGATTAGTTTAGTAGCCTTGGAAACACTAGATATATTCGTAAACGTTACATTACATCATAAAGTGAAAAACTACAATAACATAGTCTCCATAGTCCACACTTATATCCTCTTCGGACTATCCCTACAGGTCATTCATAAAATACTTCTTCACATCCTGGAAAATATTAAAACATTGAAAGGGGTGAGCTCGGATTCTCAGTAAGGTTAACAATATAGCGGAAGCTTTCATAAATAAACATTAACATTTAAGGCAATGTATAAATAAAACAAAAGCCTTTTAAACATGAACTTCAACATAATATGGCAAAATTAAAATGAGATAATGCCATTTACTTCTTCACATGGATATTCTACTGGTCAAATAATCACATACAATATCAATAACCACATTCATAATGAGGGAATGTATAATGCCGGACATTCTGAAACATTTTGTCAAGGCCTCGGCCAAGACGTCTAAAATGATTAAGGCCTCGGCCAAAACCATAAATCAAATTGGGAAAGGGCCTCTACCAATTCCACGTCTGGTTGTCTCATGAGACCTACCGATGCATCGAGGAGCTATAGCGGTCTCCACCCGTCACTTATTAAGTCCAATACATTCCTCATATGAATAGGTTTAAAAATATCCTAAACCATAACATAATCGTATCACATAAAACATGCATAAAGGAAACATAACATTTCCACATTTCAATCACAAGATATCAATACAACACATTGATATAATAAAAATGCTTTCAAAACCATTTTCAATACCAAAATAAAAGAAAGTTAAAACTTTGTATTTATTTTTCATCAAAAAAATGATGGCTTGTAGAGGAAGCCGAAACTCAAATAATGGTCACGGCGGCGGAGAAGTCATTGTCGTCGCATATGTACGGAAAGAAAAACATTCACTTTTTTTGTTTAGTAAAACGCTTCGTATAAAAAGATTACTTTTGAATAAACTTAAATGTCAAATGGTTTTATACACCGTATAAAAGAAAGTCTTGTATAAAACCAAATATGCCTCAATGAAAGGGGATTGAGACGAAGTCCTTAAAAAGATCATTTTTTTATAAAGTAGGTCTATTAAGTGTATTCACTATAAGTACACAATAATAATGTAAAAATACAAGATAGGACATAATAATATCATGACATAATTTGAAAGTAGGAGATTAACCCAAAGAATGGAAGTTGGGTTATGAAATTTCCTTACCTTGCGTCCTGTCCTGACTCGTCCGTTCTTTAACCTCCTGAATAATAAACTAGAGTTAATTTATATTTACATAAGAAGATTTTTCATGTTCATTCTACTTTTTATATCCCTTATTACCATGTTATGAACATTATTTAATTATTTAAGTTAATGACGGTCGTTTTGTCGATCTTTGGTACTTGAGTAAAAAAATAAACTTATTATAATTACAAGTTGTTCATGTGGTGAAATATCAATTATATCCCGAATTATATTCATGATGTAGATATCAGATATATCATATATATACAGTATATTCATTAATTCATAATGTCACGTAACATTTAGAGGTAAGAAATGAAATGCACCGTTCATGGAGACGGTAAGCCGTACGTACTCATGAACGCTACTTTAATTTCTATTTCATATTTAATGGAATGAAATCATAATTATATAAATTTATAATATAATTAAAGTATAATATAGTGTATAATACCATTTAATCCATCCTTGATACATCCCACATATGGCATTAACGATTCAAATCACTTTGAGGGGGCGGTAGTCCGCACATCCTAAAATGACATTATCGCATTTTACCCATAATGGAAATCATAAAGTATGCCATAAATGAGAAATAAAGAATCATAAGTAAAAAATAAACATATTTTATATCATATATAAATATAGTGACATCTTAATGGCCACCTTTGAAGGTGTTATATGAGTGTTGAACAATCATCGTTTCGTGAGGCAGAAATTCGCCATCCACAGAAACTGTATGTTCTTTAACCATTAGATGTAGGTGTGTGTAAGTGTAGATCGAATCCTTCTTATAACAACATTCTAGTATATTGATTATACTGGTGTTGTTACAAAATAAATGAATAAAAAGAGATTAGGGGGTTGGAGAAGAAAAATAAAACAAAATAACATTAGAGAAGACATTACCTCAAAATCGGGTAACTCTTTTTTATTTGAGCCAAAGGCTTCCTTGGGAAGAGTTCTTCCAAAAGTGAGGCTTCTATGAGTAAGAGGGGAAAGTTGGGAGAGTATTTGGGCAGAGTTTGGCCGATCCAAATGGCTTGAAAGTGTAAATTAGGTGGGAGAGGTGGGGGCCTTTTATAAGTAGAGAGGAGGGGCACTTTTGGAAAGTAAAGATAAGTTACTTTATTTCAAAAAGATTTTCGGATTCAAAAGGTCCCACATTGCTATAATTCGTGGCTAAGGTGATAATGGTTCGAAATCTACCCATCCAATATTCTTTGGACAAGTTTAAGCCTTGGATTTTACATTATCTTTTCATTTTATTAAAATCGTTAAATAATGAGGTCATCGCTGCATCATAATGATGTCATAAATAATATAATTTATTTAATGTCTGAAAATTATAAAAAAAAAATGATGTAGGAAATCTTTTTATCTTTCTAATGAATATTTATAGTCAAAATTTGGACTTGTTTATTCCCACTTAAAAACTGTTTTAGTAAAACAACTCATGTTTTTGTCAATTTAATTTTAACATTAAATAAATATATATTAATGTCATTTTCCAACTAAAGTGGCTCCATGGGGTCCCCAAGTTCACCCATGGGTTGTCTTGGTCGGCCATGACTCATCCAATAGGAGTAGGACAAGTGTCATGCTCATCTCATATTATTAAAACATTATTTGTACCTTAAACTACACTAATTACCTCTAATCGCGATTAAGAACTTAAAAGTTACTATTCACCAAAAAATTATTTTAATCTCATTGAACCACATTTTACTTCTTAATTACAACCATGTATGTCGGATTTTTGAAAATCAAATCACAGAAGTGGTAATATTTCATTTAAACAAAAAATCAGTTATTTAACTACCACTTAGTGGTTTCACTATTCATCAAAAATTGAAGTTTTTCAGAACAAGGCCAAAATTTCACCCTAAGCTATAATTGATATTACAAATTAAAAAATAATGTCTATTTTACAAAATTACAAACATATAAGTTTCATTAATTAATTTTATAATTAATTCCCGCTGTTACAACAAATAGCGTGTTTTTTAAGAAACAATTTATATCAAAAGATTGGCAATTATTTATGTCCAATTTCAATGTTAAATTAATTATAATGACCACCATTGGATAAAATGGTAAAAATATATTCTAATTATACTTTAAAACCACTAAATAGTCTAATTTATCACAATTAATTATTTTGATTAAAAAAGTTGTTTTAAGTATTTTTCACTATTCATAAAAAATTGGAAGTTCTCAGAAAGTTACAAAAAATTCAACTTAGGATAATTTCGATATTACGAATTCAAAAATGATGTCCATTTTGAAATATAAAATTTCTATAATTTTAAAAAGTGGTTATTACTATTCATAAAGGGTACTTTGATTTGTCGCGGTGTTTTAGAACTCGAAGTTGCGTACAATGCAAGCTATTGCATTATTGAATGAGAAGCGTATCGTGGAAGCTCGGGGTGTTACATTCTCCCCTCCTTCAATAAATTGAGTCCTCGCAATTTGAATTTTTTCTTTGAAAATAAAAGGTTGAAAAGAGAAAATACCTTTGAGGAAAACCCACATCGGAAATAAGGTTAATAAAAATATAACATTAAAAGAAAGCAAGATAAGTAAAAAAATCACCCGATATAGCCCATTCTAGGATTCTATAAAAATATGGATATGGAGGAGAAACAAACCATCAAGGTCTGATGGAGAGTTATAGAAAACATGATTAGGAGAAATTTTAACCATAAGAAAATCACAAACTTGTGATTGGTTAAACGGTCATTGAATCCCCAGTTGGAAAATTTAACCGGAAACATTTTTGTTTTAAGTTACCTTTTATAATGTTGAGGAATTTATTTAGGAGATTTACTAAGAACGTAATGGAATATACATACTTGTTATGTATACATTCATTCGTTAATAAATTTTTACCACAAACCCAACTTTTACTCCAAATGGTAACGAAACTCAAAAATATTCTATTTAACCTAATTGTATAAGGTTCCAAATGTTAACACATACCATTTAGATTAGTAAAACTATTTTGTAATAACCAGGGACTTCCTGTAGGCTAGTGGTAGGAAATAAAGGCTTGTCACACTATGGTTGTGGGTTTGATTCCTGCAGCTTTGTCCGACACGACGAGTTATTCCCCACCCTGCAGGTTGTCCTTTTCCTAAAACTATAGTATCATAATATTCCAAAAATAATCTTCATAAATTTTTTAACCGTAAACAATACTATCCAAAGATCAACTTAATCCACTCCAACCTTTATAGTTATCCAAAATACCTCTGTCCAGACTTTCTCTAAAAGTTCTCTTAATTCCAAAATCAATTGTAACATCAGATTCCCCAAACAAAGAAAAGTTTCTCTTATTGTCACATACTAAAAATATGATTACCTTAATCATATTAAAACCTTATTGAAATCAAAAAGTACTGCAGTACAATATTTATATATATCACATTATTCTTATAACCAGAATATAATCCATGAGTCCAAAAGCACCAATACATTAATTATTCCGCTTCAACTGTAGTCACAGCATAAGATTGGCCTTGATCCCTTGGCCTTTTCTGAGGTAAGTTTCCTTGACGCTTAGGACATTCATTTGCATAATGCCCCATTTCCCTACAATTGTAGCATTCAACTTTGATAGCCTCTTTCTTTCCCTTGCAATCACGAGCCTGGTGACCCTTTTCTCCACATTTATATCAAACTCCCATTCCTTTTAGGCAAGTACCAGGGTGATTCTTCCCACAATTATCACATAATGGAAAATCCTTCTTTCCATTTTTCCCTTTATCTGTCTCTTGTTCCACCGTTCTCTTCTTCTCTTGCTTTACATTAATGTCATAAGACTTAGAGAATTCCTTTTCTGTCTTGATAGCACACGAGACAATATCTTCGTATGATGAGAAGGACTGTGATACTAATGCTCGACGGAGAAATGGTTTTAACCCATCAAAGAAACGATCAATCTTACTCCTTGGGTAACGTATATAATCGGCAGCATGCCTCGCTAACCTTGTAAAGTTAGCCTCATACTTTGCGAAATTTTCATCCTCCTTCTTCCTCAGACTCAGAAATTGTCTTTCCATCTCTGCTCGGTGGTCACGAGGAAAGTATTTTTCTATGAAAATCTCTTTGAACTCCCTCCATTCCATATTCGATATGTCATCATCTTCCTTTGTGTTTTGAATCAGCGACCACCACTGATCGGCATCTCCAGTGAGGCGGTAAACTGCCATGACAACCTTCTCCCTTTCGCTACTCCCCAAGGCAAGGAATATTTTCACTAAGGAGTTTATCCATTTCACAGCTACTAACGGATTTGAACCCCCATTAAATGTTGGTGGTTGTTGCCTCATGAAGAGGTATAACATTGATCCTCCACGTTGTGGATCAGGGTGATCCATATGAGTAATGTTATTATTCATAACTTGAGTGAGTTGTCCTAGTATGGTAATAAGATGTTCAGCACCAGTTGTATCTCCAGATCCACAATAATTATCTTGAGCAGGAGGGAAATCCCTATACGGAGTGCGTGCATTGATACGGTTTCCATTCCTTCCACTAGGCGCCATTTCTAAACAATGTCATAAAATAGATTAGTTTATGAATCAAAATACATAATTCCATACTTATAAAATACTTAACATAAATTGAACTATTTATGGATATAATCCATAATCATAAAAAGTTTTTTTTTGAGGAAGTATATACTCATAACCATTCATAGTGGTTTGTAAAGAAAATGAGAATTATCCTAAGCATATCCCCCGGGAGTGTTGTAACCAAGAGTGCAGCAAGGCCCGTTGTTGTGAACCAGTTCCCGTTCGAGTCTAGTTCAAAGCGGTGTTTTCGGGTTTTACCCCTAGGTACATCTGTCCCAGAGCCGCCTCTACCTGCTCGTATCCAGACAGGGATGTATTGCTTGGAAAACTCACAAAATCTCTACAATACCATAATTCTAGGAAGTTCTTCTATACTAATCCTCAAAGTTCATCTTAGGTCTATGTGCTCTAATCAGAGTTTATCTAAATCTAGCTTCCAAGGTTAGTACTAAACTGTCTCTGATACCAACTGTAACGCCCCGACCCCAGCTACCCAGAGTCGGTGCATTACTTCGTAACATTGGCATGATCACAAAAGATCAAGTCCCGAAAGACCGATTAGTTTAGTAGCCTTGGAAACACTAGATACATTCGTAAACGTTACATTACATCATAAAGTGAAAAACTACAATAACATAGTCTCCATAGTCCACACTTCTATCATCTTCGGACTATCCCTGCAGGTCATTCATAAAATACTTCTTCACATCCTGGAAAATATTAAAACATTGAAAGGGGTGAGCTCGGATGCTCAGTAAGGTTAACAATATAGCGGAAGCTTTCATAAATAAACATTAACATTTAAGGCAATGTATAACTAAAACAAAAGCCTTTTAAACATGAACTTAAACATAATATGGAAAAAGTAAAATTAGATAATTCCATTTACTTCTTCACATGGATATTCTACTGGTCAAATAATCAAATGCAATATCAATAACCACTTTCATAATGAGGGAATGTATAATGCCGGACATTCTGAAACATTTTGTCAAGGCCTCAGCCAAGATGTCTAAAATGATTAAGGCCTCGACCAAATCCATAAATCAAATTGTGAAAGGGCCTCGGACAATTCCACGTCTGGTTGTCTCATGAGACCTACCGATGCATCGAGGAGCTATAGCGGGCTCCACCTGTCACCTATTAAGTCCAATACATTCCTCATATGAATAGGTTTAAACATATCATAAACCATAACATAATCGTATCACATAAAACATGCATAAAGGAAACATAACATTTCTACATTTCAATCACAAGATATCAATACAACACATTGATATAATAAAAACTCTTTCAAAACCATTTTCAATACCAAAATAAAAGAAAGTTAAAACTTTGTATTTATTTTTCATCAAAAAAATGATGTCTTGTAGAGGAAGCTGAAACTCAAATAATGGTCACGGCGGCGGAGAATTCATTGTCGCCGCATATGTATGGAAAGAAAAACATTCCCTTTTTTCGTTTAGTAAAACGCTTCGTATAAAAAGATTCCTTTTGAATAAACGTGAAAGTCAAAGGGGTTTATACACCGTATAAAAGAAAGTCGCGTATAAAACCAAATATGCCTCAATGAAAGGGGATTGAGACGAAGTCCTTAAAAAGATCAATTTTTTTATAAAGTAGGTGTATTATGTGTATTCACTATAAGTACACAATAATAATGTAAAAATACAAGATAGGACATAATAATATCATGACATAATTTGAAAGTAGGAGATTAACCCAAAGAATGGAAGTTGGGTTATGAAATTCCCTTACCTTGCGTCCTGTCCTGACTCGACCGTTCTTTAACCTCCTGAATAATAAACTAGAGTAAATGTATATTTACTTAAGAACCTTTTTCATGTTCATTATTTTTTTTATATCCCTTATTACCATGTTATGAACATTATTTAATTATTTAAGTTAATAATGGTCGTTTTGTCGATCTTTGGTACTTGAGTAAAAAAATAAACTTCTTATAATTACAAGTTGTTCTTGTGGTGAAATATCCATTATATCCAGAATTATATTCATGATTTAGATATCATATATATCATATATATACAGTATATACATTCATTCATAATGTCACGTAACATTTAGAGGTAAGAAATGAAATGCACCGTTCATGGAGACGGTAAGCCGTACGTACGCATGAACGCTACTTTCATTTCTATTTCGTATTTAATGGAATGAAATCATAATGATATAAATTTATAATATAATTAAATTATAATATAGTGTATAATACCATTTAATCCATCATTTATACATCCCACATATGGCACTAACGATTCAAATCACTTTGAGGGGGCGGTAGTCCGCACATCCTAAAATGAAATTATCGCATTTTACCCATAATGGAAATCATAAAGTATGCCATAAATGAGAAATAAAGAAGCATAAGTAAAACATAAACATATTTAATATCATATATAAATATAGTGACATCTTAATGGCCACCTTTGAAGGTGTTATATGAGTGTTGAACAATCATCATTTCGTGAGGCAGAAATTCGCCATCCACAGAAACCGTATGTTTTTTAACCTATAGATGTAGGTGTGTGTAAGTGTAATCGAATCCTTATTATAAAAACATCCTAGTATATTTAGGATACTGGTGTTGTTACAAAATAAATGAATAAAAAGAGTTTAGGGGGTTGGAGAAGAAAAATAAAATAAAATAACATTAGAGAAGACATTACCTCAAAATCGGGTAACTCTTTTTGATTTGAGCCAAAGGCTTCCTTGGGAAGAGTTCTGCCAAAATTGAGGCTTCTATGAGTAAGAGGGGGAAGTTGGGAGAGTATTTTGGCAGAGGTTGGACGATACAAATGGCTTGAAAGTGTAAATGAGGAGGGAGAGGTGGGGGCCTTTTATAAGTGGAGAGGAGGGGCACTTTTGGAAAGTAAAGAAAAGTTACTTTATTTTAAAACGATTTTCGGATTAAAATGGTCTCAAATTGCTATAATTCGTGGATAAGGTGATAAGGGTTCGAAAGCTACCCATCCAATAGTCTTTGGACAAGTGTAAGCCTTGGATTTTACATTATCTTTTCATTTTATTAAAATCGTTAAATAATGAGGTCATCGCTGCATCATAATGATGTCATAAATAATTTAATTTATTTAAAGTCTAAAAATTATAAAAAAATACTATGATGTAGGAAATCCTTTTATCTTTCTAATGAATATTTATAGTCAAAATTTGGACTTGTGTATCCCCACTTAAAGACTGTTTTAGTAAAACAACTCATGTTTGTGTCAATTTAATTTTAACATTAAATAAATATATATTAATGTCATTTTCCAACTAAAGTAGCTCCATGGGGTCCCCAAGTTGACCCATGGGTTTTCTTGGTCGGCCATGACTCATCCAATAGGAGTAGGACAAGTGTCATGCTCATCTCATATTATTAAAACATTATTTGTACCTTAAACTACACTAATTACCTCTAATCGCGATTAAGAACTTAAAAGTTACTATTCACCAAAAAATTATTTTAATCTCATTGAACCACATTTTACTTCTTAATGACAACCATGTATGTCGGATTTTTGAAAATCAAATCACAGAAGTGGTAATATTTCATTTAAACGAAAAATCAGTTATTTAACTACCACTTAGTGGTTTCACTATTCATCAAAAATTGAAGTTTTTCAGAACAAGGCCAAAATTTCACCCTAAGCTATAATTGATATTACGAATTCAAAAATAATGCCTATTTTACAAAATTCCAAACATATAAGTTGCATTAATTAATTTTATAATTAATTCCCGCTGTTACAACAAATATCGTGTTTTTAAAAAAACAATTTATATCAAAAGATTGACAATTGTTTATGTCCAATTTCAATGTTAAATTAATTCTAATGACCACCATTGGATAAAATGGTAAAAATATATTCTAATTATACTTTAAAACCAATAAATATTATAATTTATCACAATAAATTATTTTGATTAAAAATTTTGTTTTAAGTATTTATCACTATTCATAAAAAATTGGAAGTTCTCAGAATGTTACAAAAAATTAAACTTAGGATAATTTCGATATTACGAATTCAAAAATGAAGTCCATTTTGAAATATAAAATTTCTATAATTTTAAAAAGTGGTTATTACTATTCATAAAGGGTACTTTGATTTGTCGTGGTGTTTTAGAACTCGAAGTTGCGTACAATGCAAGCTATTGCATTATTGAATGAGAAGCGTATCGTGGAAGCTCGGGGTGTTACAGAAATCATCACCATGGTTTTTTTCTTCATACAGTCCTATACATATAAAGGGAAAAAATTATATGGGTTTTTGCCCATATCTATAGTTTTCCTTTTCACTTACACATATTGTTACATGAATTTAAGCATAATTATCATTTGAAACAAAACCATTGATCAAAATATTATATTTCCTTTCCAATAATATATTGATTATGAGTAAACACGAAACTAGAATATTTAATTTTTTCCATAATTAGCTATTAACTATAATATTTCTCCAAAAATAGAATTGGATAACCTGCAGAATTTTTATAAAAATTGGATGACCTAAAATTTACACTATGATAATTAACATGTGAATAAAATATAACACATGAGTTAGAAGGTATAATGTGAAAACATAAGATGATTGGTTCAAGAATAAAAAAGACGTATCATTCAATATAGGACCTTGAATCATATTATCATCGAAATATTTTAATTTTGGAACAACATATAGAATTACCAAATAATGATTCATTGTAAACTGCCAATACTACATCACATGGTGAAAAATTTCCAATAATAGATTACTTTTACATCCTAATCTCATAAATCATGTCTCATGATACTAAATATTACTTGATTAATTATATTCATATTTGGGTTATCACATTATAAATTGTCCATGAATATGTGTGCCATATAAACAATCAAATATAATGAACAATCATCTGTTTTAACAATGGAATGTAATTGGTTTCATAATTATTTCATAACGAACAAACAAATGGTGTATGACAATGGTATCCATGGAAAAAATGGATAATTAATTTCTATAAAATAAAAAATTAAAATACCTAATAATATATCATCAATAATGACTTCCAATATATGTGAATACATGAAAATTTTTGTTTATGATACATTATAAATGAGTCACATTAGTGTGGTTTAAAGGAATTAAATAATGTTTATTTAAAGAGGAATAGGGAATATGTGTTTTTATAATATCAGAAATGGAATAAAATTGTCATTTATGAAAAAATGAGAGATTTTAGAAAAATATTAATGTACTAAATTTTTTATGGATTATACATTAAACATTGTAGGAGAGATATATGTTCCCTATAATTAGGGATATATATTGAGAGTAATTGTGAAGCGAACTTTTTAAAAAATGTAATTTCCCATAAAAGAATTAATAAATATGATTTTTACATATTATTTATATATAAACACATAATATTGGGGAATTATATAATAAGAAATAAGATTTATATTCGGAAAATGACGGAGAATGTCTATCCCAAAGGTAATTCAGAGGTTCGAAGATATCTCTTACCTTGTATCTCAAAGTATTCTTCACTTGTACATAATGTCATAAATATTAAAATTATATCTATAAATTAATTAATTCATATCCTCTTACATAAATAATTGTTTTATTGTAATGTTATTAACTTCATTTATGTCCATTTTGGTGGGTTATAATATTGAATTTCATTTTTCTAGGAGTGTTTTTTCATGGTTTTAAGGTCGGTTCCCTATAGTATATATATGGGATTTCTTGTAATGTAAAACAGAAAAAAGTTAAATTAAAATGTATTTATATAATTCCATAAGTCTAATATTCCCATTTAAAATTTTATTAATATTTGGATGATTCATTTGATAAAATTTTACTAACAATTGTTTAGTTTTTTGTGGTTTTTACCACCATCACAAAAAAAGTACAATTTTATTTAATATTATATTTATTTATTTGTTCTAGAAAATTAAATATGTTATAATATAATATTAAAATTATTATTTAAGCATAAGTATGTTTTTATGTCTATCCTTAAAGGAAATAATGGAAAATGAAAACTCATCAACCTGGATGCCGATGAAGATACATATCACAAAAAATATATTAATTTTTTTTAAAAAAAGAAGATGAGAAGATATATGATTATTTTTATTTAATTATAGAAATAAAATAAATCAATATATAATATTCTAGATTTATCATTCCACTTATGATATTGGAGTTGATTATAGGATAAAAAAATAAATGAAATTAAAATAAAAGGATTATGGTTTTTACCTCTTGAATGTTGTCTCTTGAGAACCTCCTAATGACTCTTGGTTTAGAAATTTTTTGAGACCCGTAGTTCTTAAAAATGTGTAATAATATTTGGATGGGTGTTTGGGATAATATTTGAAAATATATATGTCTTAGAAGATTTTTGGTTATGTATGGGTGGGGGATGGTATTTATTGTTCGATAGAGGGGTGTATTATATTATTATATTAATTAGTCTACTATTTTGGTTGAATACTATAAATAGTATTGATTAAAATGAACTGATACATCAAATTTTGATTTAAATTTATAGGTAAAGGGTTATAAATTCAATACCACATCATATTTGGATAAAAATTTATTATAATGTTTAATAGTGAAAAATAAAGTATTTTTCTATTGAGAAAAAATAATAAATTTTTTAGAAAAATCCAAAAAATTAACCTCGACCATTTCATGATGTGTATATTAGAAAAAAAGGACCCATTTTCTGCAACTTTGTTTCCATATTTGGGAAGTATATTTTTAAATAAATTCATCATTATTTTTAATATTATAACTTGTCTTTATGACCTTTTGAAGAATTAATTAACGTCTCATACAATTATCTTTTAATTGAAATAAAACATATTATTAATTTAGAAATATATTTTATGAAAAATAATTTTATTTATAATATTTATATTTATAATAAAAATGTAAATGAACATTTATGGTATAGAAAAATATCAACACATAATCTATCATTATTAAATCATTTATTCAAATATATTATAATATAATTATATCATATTTTCAATTATGACATATATAAATATTATTTATAATTCAATAGGAATGTTTACTATTCATCCATGAAAATAACTATTCATAAGGGTTATAATATTATTCTAATGGTCAGGTAACTATTCAATGGTATAGGTTTTTTAATTTTAATAATTACCACATATTTCATACATTCCACATTCACTTATAAATTCTATTTATGGAATATTTTTTCATTTTAATATATAATAATATATTACCAAAATTATGTTTTACTTATACATTTTTTTTCTTGAGTTCATTATTTCTAGTATAATGAGAATATCCAGTAGTAATATTTCACAGTCTTGTAGTTTTATTTTTTGAATAATTTTCCATTCATCATTTATGATAATAATGTTTATAATTGTTTTTTGAAAAATGAAAACTAATTTCACTAATATAATTGGTGGTTGTTACATTTGTTGGTGCTTATGAAAATCCACCCTTAAAATATTTTTTTATATAAAAAGGTGAAACCATGTGAGGGTATATCTCTTTCATTGCATCCATTGTTTCCCAATTGAAATCTTCATAATTATGGTTTCATTGTGTTACCGTCACAGGGTGGGTGGTTATATTTCCTAGATCCTTATATTTATAGTCCCAAAATATTAATGTCTACTCTTAATAAGAGATATATTTTTCTAGTTGTACCACCTTTGGGGTCGGTACATATGAGAGATATATTATGTAAATATTTTCAAAAGGATACATGGAATACAATATTTACTTGGGAAATATACAGTGAAAGATTTAGTTTATAAGTGATAACTCTAACCCAATCAGGTATCCAGAAATGGTTAATGTACAATGGACTTAGCATTCATTTCTTAAAAAATATCTTGACCCTCCTCTATATGGAGAAGAATACTTTAACACCATCCTCAAACTGAAAATCTAGTCGATGATTATATGCATTGATCTTATATCAACATTGGTCTTAAATGATGTGATAATGATTTTTTTAAAACTTTCCAATAATTTCATACATAATTTTAGGTCCTAGAATATTACATTTACCAAAATCATCCCAACATGAAGGTATTATATATTTCTTCCACTTAGTTCTTAAAATTAAATAATTCGGATTATTGTGTGGAATCTATTATTCTAAAATAACTCATCTAATGGTATATTTTGGACCAAACATTCAATTATGTCTATAAAACATTGACTAAATACCTCTTGCAGTGTCTAAATATTCTACTGAGATTGGACCTCAATTTGATGATGATAAGTTGTGATGAAGTTCAGATTAGTGTTTAGAGCAAGATTAAGACAATAGTAGAACATGGAGGTATATCACGATTAATTTTTCAATATAATTGATAGGGGTAAAACATGAATCATCCCAACTTCACTTATGTATATCAAGGATATTTGATCAAGTGAGAAGTTTATTGTATTGAAATAATATGAGTGATGTTTGTAAGATGATAAAAAAATGTGTATAGAATTATTTAATTTTGACTTCCTCAAAATTCTAGTGAAAAAGTACATGTAGATTTTATATAATTTATATGTTGGTTAATGTAATTATTACATCATAACCTTTAAATGTTTTCCTTTCTAGTTTCTCATACAGACATATCCTGCACATTAATGTATATTAAAATATATATTTCTTTTTATTATCCCACCTATAATTCTATCTATTATCTCGATACAACATTGTAATTCATAGGTGGATAGAGAATTTTGAGCTATGTGTATCATTCAATAAATCATTTTTTATATTCATATCATATGGTAGACATAGTAATAACCCCAATCATAGTTAACATTCCTCAAGAATATTTAACATTGGGTATTTTTCATTTGGAAAGATTTCAACATATTCTATATTTCCAGATAACGTCATTGGAATATTTTATTGTCTCTAAATGTGATATTTTAGTGGTCACTTGTGAAATGAATAGTTATGTTACATCCATTGTGGTTTCCATTTACATCCCATGTAATAATTATGATATTGTATCCATATGAATTCCCATCATTGATAATTTTATAGGATACTATCTACATAGATCATGTTCCACATTATTCTATATAATAGGATTGTAGCATATTCCATAGTTGAAATCTTTTAAGTGGTATAACCATCATCGTGGGACTACAATATGATCATTATATGTGAATATATATTAGTGGCTCTCGTGACCCATGTATATAGCACACTTATCACCATAGAGGTAATCCCTATAGATTTTTAGTTCCAATATCATAGCCCCCAAATCCAGTTCATGTGTGGGTAGTTTTTCTCATGACCATTTAGATTCCTTGAGGAATAAGATATAAATATTTCATTGTTCTTGAGTAAAAAGTATTAGAACTTATTTTAAATATCATTTACTATAACAATTATTTCCCCACATCATAGTAGTGTAAGTATTAGTGCACTAATAAACCTCTTTCTCAACAATTTGATGTAGTCTATCTATTTATTAGTTTATAAAAACAATAATCCATTCGGAGTCAGTTTGATTAGTGGGTTTTAAAATAATCATATTTTTCTCAAAAATCATAGATATTTCCCATCTAGACCATGGAATCTATGGATGCCCAATCCAGAGGATATCATGATCCACTCTTCTATTTTATTTGTTTAGAAGGGTCCATTAATTTCACATTGATGGTGATATCATTCCCCAAAAAGGATTCATTCTGATATAGAAGTATCATTTATTATATTTATCTTATTATTTATACCTTAAAAATGTTTTTATTATAGTATTAAAATTCTCTGCATGTTCTTACATTCTCTTGTACTATACCATAATATCATCTATAAAAAAACCATGAAATTATGGAGGTATTCTATAAAGAGTATCTTCAATAATTCCCTGACAATTTCTGGGTTATTAGTGATTTATAAGTGAATTACTATGAAATACTAATGTTTATACTTCATTTGAATGATAGTCTTTGAATATATTCATTTTTCACCATTAATTTGTGATATCTTGACCAAATTATCACCTTAGTGAAATACTTGGAACCACATAGCTAACAAAACAAGTCAACTATCTATTGTAAGTGATAGATATTATTTATCATGATTTTTTTAGATCATGATAATAAATGGAGAGGCCCTTTGATCCGTAACATTTATTGACAATGATGACTGGCCCACGCCACGGTGAATATCCCATGTGTATAAATCCCTTAGCTTGATTATCTTATAATATATTCTTCAGTTCTTACAAGTAAATGGTAGCCATCCAGTTATGAGTATTTGATATGGGTAGAGATACAACTATAAGATTTATTGAGAACTCAATTTCTCTGTCTGTATGAATATTAGGAAATTCTTCCGGTAACACAACAATGTAGTCCCTCAAAAATCTAATGTCTTTGATCATGATTGGTTATTTTTACTCAATTATTGGATCTAGATATACTAGAAAATAAATTAATAAAAATAAGTAGATGATTCTGAAAGAATATCCTCTTCCTCTTTAGACATGAATAGAAATGGGGGATACCTTGGGATTTGATGATTAATCCCCCACTCTTGAAAATTGATGTTTATTTTCAATAAATATATGAAAAACATGCCCAATATAGAATCAAAATACATCATTGAATTAAAATGAGATTTTATGGGAGTTAGGTATATTATAATTGACATGGGAAGATTTATATAATTTAGGTGTAGTATTTTTTCAATTATTTATTCCCATATTTAAAGCATCCTTCATTTTTTGGGTTGTTTTAATAGTTCAACAAAACATGGATGATATGAACGAATGAAAAGAACTGGAATCAAATACTGGATTCTCTATTCCTGAATAAATAACCTGCATACATATCACGACAAAATTTTCAGGACCCACATCTATTGAAGTGAAAATATATTCTCTTTCGTACTACTATGGAGGTTATTTTGGATTAGTTCCATTAACAAACCTTGTCTTAGAGAAATGGATTTTATAATTCTCATGTACTTTGTCATTTAAAAAGTACACTATATTTTGATTGTTGAATTTGAACCATCATTTACTATTATTCTGTAGTGATATTCATCAAATCAATTAAAAAATAGTTTTCTTGATTCCCCACTCTACCACATTTTATGTTCATCCATGTTTCTTTTAAACAGTTCATGGGATGTTTCTTATAACACATTTGACATTTTGGATCTTGAGATTTCTTTGTTTAATGGGATTAATCTATTTATCCTTCCATATTAATCTCCATTTTCACTTTTTATATCTAATCCCATAAATAAAAAATAGTCTCTAATATCAATTTAAACCTTAAGGGAACAATGAACAATATCCTCATGACATTAAAAGTCTCAAATCTCCAATCGCTTTTGTATACATGGAATTAATCAAAAAAAGAAGTGGTCCAACATTCTTTTGGAGTTCATGATAATGTTGAGACATATTATGCTCACATTGTAAATTTTTCCCCATATTCGATAATAGATTTATCGTCATTTTCACATTATATTTAAGATCTCACTCTCCAAATTATGATGGAGACATTGCGGAAAATATATTCTTCAATATTTCCCAATACATAGAATAAATTTCATTTATTAAATATTTTTATAATTTTCCACAAATGGTTTTCTTCCTCATAAATATGATAGACCCCCAATATGAAAGTATCCATTTATATGAATTTAATGATATGTAATATCATTTGAAAAGAGTTACTACATTGTTTAACGATTATGGGATCAGATGATACACTAAATTATGAGGCCTTTTTCAAATGAAGGATTAAACTTTAATGTGAAATTTCTAATGATAATGAGGGAATTAAACACGATTAAAATTATTATTCAAAACATGCACCAGTTTTTATATTATCAACGTGATGTTCTATTCTACTATTCACATCATATTTTGAATCTTGATAGGGAAATTTTCACATTTCCAAACACATTAATTATTGACATATTTTGTCTTATTTCATTATATTAACTACTAAAATGAAATAAAATTCAATTAAAGGACATGAATATATAGATAATGAAAATATAAAGAGGAAACTATGAAAATATAAGTATAATATCATATATGGAAATGATATCCAAAATTAGGATTCCCTAGGTTTCAATCTGTGTTATCCATTCATCCAATGTTTTGAATTTGTATTTGAATTGTGAAATGTGGTAAGAATCCCAAAATAATTCCTGGGCTACTAAATTAATGGAGTCCTATTGAATTCTCCTATCTAATATTAATGTACATGATGTGGGAAAAGATATTGTTATATAAAAAGTAAGACATTTGTTCTCAGGTGTATCCCAGGATGCTAGGAAGTCGGTAACATGTTTAATTTCTCACTAAATGTTCATAACACTAGTGTTATTATTAAGAATTATCCTATATTTGGGATTTAAATATTTGATAGCCCCATTAATAGTGTAAACACATTGGATATATCGAATTACAATATTTTAATATGTTTTTACCTAATGAATCAAGATTCCATCAAAGTGGAACAAATCAATCCCTTGGAGCATGGTAACGAACTTTGCTAAGTTGGAGTCGTATTGTGTATAAAAAGCATGTAATCATAATGAAACCATATTATGTTGGTCATTAATATCAATTCCATCCCTCATGAAATCATTTATGCATGTGCCATCAATTTTCAAATTATGACAGGACTTAAAGAGATTTCAAATAACATTGTTTTCTTGAGGCGATGTTAGGTTAACTATGAGAGCATGGCATCCACAGGATATAATTCTATGAAGGTAACTGGACATATATAAATTGTTGAGCAATGGTTCCAATTTAACCTCCATCGATCTCACCTTACACTTTATAGATGTTTGGGAAATGATAAAACCATCATCTCTTGCACTGTTTAATGATTTATGTAACCTCTAATAATCTTCCACCACCAAAATTGGAAAATAATTAAGCTCATGTACACTATAAATTGATCTATGGAACCAAGAGTGAAGAAATGGTACACCTGAGAGGAATTAAATAAAATGCTCTGTGAAAATGAAAAAATTATGCTAGATAGAGGATATCCATTCAATTTTGGAGAAGATATGATATATTCTCATATCCTTGGGTGCATGAAACCATGTGAATGTTGGGAGAATTAAAACTTCTTTACTATGTACCCGCTCATATATTAGAATTTAATGATACCTTATGCTCTATATGAGTAATTTGATTCTGTATGGGATGCTCCTACACTGTAAAATTTTACATCATTCATTTTGGCCATCAGTGTAATGAAGAATACATAGATGGGACATCGACGAAAAAAAATTATTGAATATCATGAACACCAGCCCCTCTGGTTTGATTTTTTATCCTAATCCCATGAAATATATCTTGTTTCGAAGGGTTTAGAATTACTGGTGTGAAGATGGAAAATCCAGTTTCAGATAGCTAAAATAGATTTCTTTCCTAAAACTCATAAAACAATTTATATTACTTAATTAATTACAATTAAAAAGGGTAATCGATCCTTCAATGATAATCCATATTAGTTGATTTTATAGGGTATGTATGTTATGGTTAATAAAATAAATGATCATGGAATATTCTCCATAGGGCACAACAAACTAGGTCCAATACATTGTGCTGATGAACGTTTCCCATAAGTACCTCTCATCCTTAACATCGTAGTCCAAATTATTTTATAAGTAATACATGGTTTATGATACACTCTTGAGATTTATTCCACCGTCCTAAATATCTCAAACTACTATGTTCTACATGTCCCAATTCTATCACCCCTTAGCTAGTAAATTCTATATAATGATCACTCGAATATTTTCAATATTACAAATTAGTATCTTGTGTGAAATATTTTCCAAAAAATATTCTTGGGGATAAGTTTTGACAAAATACAAAATATTTACCCCCCAATGAGTGTAATAAGATATCATAGTTCAAGATATGGAAGTATATATTATCAATTAACTCATAAAAATATATTATGTATACCTTACCTAGGGATATTATGGCCTCAATATATTCCAAGGTAAACTCAATATTAGGTACCCCCTATCTTTTTACATGTTCTATTTCCCATTATTTTAATAAACATCTTTGATATACATACACAAGCCATATAATGATTGATAATCAGACAACTCAATTTATAATATAAATCAATGTTTAAGTTGATCTCACATATGATGTTGATCCAATAATTGAGGTGAAGTTCAAGGTCATTATAATATACCTAACATGGATGAAACCCATCCATTCCCCAATCCAGGTTAGGCATAAGGACTCAAGTGCATCTCCATGAATCTTAGAGGTTGTTGACTAGAAACGAGGGTCTAGGGATAGTTTGTGGGATGAATATTCTCTCATAACCAGAGTGTAAATTTTTGGAATATAAATAACCATCATTAGAATATGTATTTAACATAAAAAGGATAATGATAAATAAACAACACATGAATATATAAAAAATCCCATATTTAATGTCACATAAAGATGATGATGATACATGTCATATCTCCACAATAATAGGAAAAATACATACACATCAGTTCAACGAAAAAAGTGTTACAAAACCAAAATAACAAAAGAAAAATATGCCGATATTTTCACAAGACTCAGAAAAATCATGTTATATCCTACTCATATTAATAGATCAAAATAAAGCATCTAACTATGAGTTTTTCCACTATCCCTACATGCATTATTAATGTATGTCTGCATACCCAATAATTTCTCGAATAGGGTTTAAGATACAATATCTGTATGTAACCATCCAAGGGTCTAAAAAATTTCAAGATGGAAAATATCACAAGATAAAGTAGTAAAAAAAATTATAACAATGGTGATAATTAAGAGATTTAAAATTCTAATGGCATATATAACACTAAAGATTTTATTTTGCGTAGCCTAAGAAGGATCCATAAAGATTATGGGTAAAATACTATATAATGGCGGCTATAAAAATCCAAACTAACTAACATGGCCTCACTATAAAAAAAATAAATTCATAACAATCAAATCTGTCTTTTTACAGCAATATGTGATAGGAGAAACACTTATTATTTATATAATCATACACCACTTATTTTCATAGTTATTCCAAATAATCAAAGTGAAAAACCATGAAGGATTGGACCAATGAATTAAAAGATGAAGTCATCTTTGTGGATCCCTTGGATCATCTCGATGGAAACTCGGTAACAGAATGATTATATTCCAAGTATTATATCAAGAGATCATGTCCAATGATATTATAATAGGTGGGTTCTAATGATTGAAATTCGATTGGAATTATAGGTAATCAATATCCATGGAAAATACAGGTCCAAAGAATCTTTTACCATAAAATATGATCCATGGGGTAAGCGACCATGGACTTAAAATGGAATCAAGATCTCATTATTTCCCACCAAGTAATCCAATAACATTTCAATTCCCAACTCGGTCCACTCATAAAATTCATATTCAATTTAATCAATTAGTATACCAACTCATTCAATTTTTTACGTTCATTAGTAATCAAACAGAGATTATACACACTCATATATCATTTTCAAAATTTGAGAATTAAATATTTTTTCATCATGTATCACATGGTAAAAAAGGAAGTAAATCACTTAATTAAGCATTTAGATTCCATTTAATTACAATTGGGCTTCCTCACTTTCGGAAACCTCAATATCACAACCATTATGTGTTTTAAAAAAGGAATATATCAAGGGAAATTTCATAGATCACCCCATGGATGGCCTAGGTCAGAGAACTAACCATCAACCCATATCAAGGCTTCTAAATGTAATCCCTAATAAATTACACTTCATTTGATTTAATTAATCAATTCTATTTCAAAGATCCATTTAAAATTACAATGGCTCGATTAATGGATACAACATTAAATATCACCAAGCAAAATATAAAATTATTATCCACCAACCATGGCTCAGTAGGTGAGTTTGAAGCAATTATTAGCTCCAAATTTGACTCAGAGCAGAATAAAATCAAAGAAAAGATGAACCTAAAAATCAAGAATATGATCTTGAAAATAAATAACATCATTGATCTAATGTTAAATTAGAAATGGAACAAATTTAATTGAGATAATAAAAATGTTGATAACATTAGAAAACATTTTGTTAATTAGAGTATAGATTGAGGATAAAGATCATGTCCTAGAATGGGATTCCGTAATCTCTCACAATGAAGGTGTTTTCCACCATGAAGGAAGTATAAATACTTAATTTTAAATAAGAATTATTTAGGGGATGTTTTGTAATTTTTTAATGAATTACAAGGTCACATGGTTTTTTTATATGTTTTCTCGAACCATTCACAAAACGTGCTCCATTTTATATAGAATGTTGTCAACATACACAGCTTGTGCACATCGTTTGACTTATCATGCACAACCCATGTCTCATACATCATTCACAAAATACAAACACCCCCACATAACCACAACCCCAAAATCATATATTTTTCCAAACATTGAGGTTTTAATGTTTCGAAATTAAAACCCCACATAGATAGTTGAAACTATGAGACCTACCCCACACATGTTCTATTAAATATGTGGATGTCCTTTTCTCCCAAAATGTTGGGTTCAGGGCTCCGAAAAGAGTCAAACACAACCTGAAACACCTATGATCATAATTAGCAATCAAAATTTGCAGTAACGAATCATGTAACCTAAATAAGTTTTGTAAATCACATAAAAAGTTTGTTAGAAAAAATTTTCTCAACATAATACTTTTCATACATTTATTTCCCTCTCAATGGTGGTCCAAATTCGACTGAAAAAATTATATCCACTAAGCATGTATATCACCCTCCTCTCCGATGTATTGTCTTATAAATGGAAATGATACCACCAAAACCAAACCATTAGAAATGACCAATCATGGAGAACCATTGTCCTCATGTCAATGATTCAAATGGTTTTATCATTATCGGTTGCATCAGAGCTTAACTCATCCTCGTCATACTGAAAAGAATGAAAATGGTATGAATTATTGTGGGGTAGCTCAGTTATGTGGAAGACGTCATGTTTGTCCTAGTACAACAGAGGTAATTATAAACCTTAGGCTACCATCCTAAATATCTTTAAAATCATTAATGTCCCAAAATATCATGGTTAAATATAATCTTGCTTCATGTTATATATTGTTTCACACCTTAGTGAAACATGTCAAAATACATGATCCATAACATTGAACTAGAATGGGTTTTCTATGTGATTAGGTAAAAATTTTATTGAGACTATGCATTGGTTGTAAACATTTAAATCAAATGTACCTAATTAGAAGTTTCCTTCATGATATGTGATCCGAATAAAGTATCCTCACTGAAATCTAACCATCATATGTTTGATCCTCGTGGTCTATTATACAACACCTCATATTGTTTCAAATATATCATCACATGATATTTGGTGTTATATAATTACTAAAGTAAGGTTATTTGTCTCTCCCAAGATACCCCAAAATCAAGGATTAATGATTGTAGTATATCCTCAAGAATTTGTATCATACAATCACATGGACCATAAGTTTGAGGGTGGTATTCTATTCATAAAAACAACTTTGATCCCAATTAACTTTGTAAACTCTTCCAAAAATGAGATGCAAAATGGGCAATGCAATCTGAAACAATAGTTAGTCGGACTTCATGAATTTAAACTATCTCATGGATATAAAACTTCCCAATTTCATCAACATGGCTGTTTTATTTGATTGGTAGTGAATGGGAAACATTCATGAGCTTTTCAATTAAAACCCACACAACATCGCTACCTCTAGGTGACCTCGAGAAATTATTCTAGATGTCCATCAGGACATCATTTAATTTCCACATGGGAATTAGTAATTACTATTAAGGTTTATCTAGTAATTTATTTCTCACCATCCCTTATTGATTGGTGGAACATCTAGTAAAAAAACCATCTACCATTTTCTTCTTACCCATCCACTAATACTAAAGAAATAATTAACGATACAGGTTTGTTACACTTGGATTTACTTACCAATGTGAGGGTAGAAACTCCTACATCAAAATGTTTCATATGTCCACTGGATCCAAGGTGTGAAGGTGGATATATATATATATATATATATATATATATAAATAAATCCACAACTCTGTTCTAAACAGTTATTGGGTCCTCACCTACTATACTCTCTATTGGAAATAGTCCCTCTGAATCCAATATTTTCCCTATACTTACACTATACATTGGTATAGATGTCGCCTAGAAGTATGAATGATAAGTCTTTTATTGACTATCTCACAACTCCATGTGAATATTAACGAAAGATTCCATAGGTTTCCACTTGCTACTGGCCTATTGAACTACTTATATTTGAGTTTTCTTGATCAGTACATTGTCCACAACATTTCACTTTTAGGCATGTAGACAAGTTATATGACAAAATATTCTATGTATTCAACCAACCAATTATATATCAATTTAATATCACAACCTATAAATATATATTTGATTATTATTCGGTCTTTTTACAACACAGAATGATATCCGTAAAATTTAATGAATTTGAAATCACAATTAATGCAAAACTGCATTAAACTCTAGATCGGTTGTCGGATAATTCCACTTGGGTGGCCCCATCAATCATGAACCATATACCATGTCTATACCACCCCCATATCATTAATGCTCCATGACTAATAAATGATTCTCCATAATAGACAATGCAGACTCTCTCATTCTATTGGATAATTATTATTTTTTCTAAATCGGACTCCCTTTGATTTTCAAAAATTATGCCTCATATGTAACATTCCAAAAATCTATCACACCCTTCATATTCATGAATGTAAAAATTGATAAATTCTTCAAGAATTCAATTTGGATATTTCTTTACTATCCATCTCGCCCCAAGAAACTCTGTATTTCAAATATGTTCTTGGGATACTTCTATAAAAATTATTGCATTAACATTCACTGAGTCTATTGACACTCATTTATTTGAGATAATGTCACCTTACAAGTGTATTTTATCAATTGAGATGTAGAAATTCACGCACATAGAATATAACAGGTTCTTAAAATGTTTATTAAAAAGTATCTCAATTGTTTTTTCATGCTCTTATCAATTGTGAGAATAAACCATGATCTCTTCCAGGAAAACCAACATAAACAAATCTATATATCGATGGAACACTCAGTTCATCATATCCATGAATGCCTCTGGGTCATTCGTCTGAATAAAATAAAAGATACAATACTCATATAGAACACACCTTCAATGAAAGGATGTATAAAGTATGCATTCAGGTCAAACAAAAACAGGAGTTATCCTAACTTGAAATAAAATTTTGAGAACACACAATCTCTTAGAATCTGGTCAATTAGTTTGTCAATCTATGTAAATGGAAACCAGTACTTAATAGTTTGAATATTCAATTTCCAATAATATATACATAGTATAAAGGTTATTACCACATTTCTAACAATAAATGACCGGATAACACTACATAAACATACTAGGTTGAATAAACCCATCTCCTTCAAATAAAATAGACTCTTATTGAGATCCCTTAGCTTTGTCATAGAAATCCTGAAAGTAGAAATTGATTATTGTAAAGATCATTCCCCCAACTCAACATATAAATACATCATTCTCTCATTAGGTAAAAATGAACATTCCTCAAATAAAACGCTCCTTAAAAAGTCATTGAATTAAGGAAAGTTCGTATTACGTGCTAATCAATCATATACATAAAAACTACTGATCTGAGATGTCATCCAACCTAAAACATGTTTTTATATTCCAAATATTCTTTTCATGGCACACAATTCAGCATTTTTATAATAATCTGCTCCCTCTGGTGATGTGAATGTTTCGCTTATATTATAAAAGACTACATATTATCAATAATACCATAGTCATTCAATCCTAATTATGACCTCAAACCTAGTCATTTCAATTAAAAAATGTTATAGATGATGTTACACCCAACAAACTCAAGGGGAACTCCATGCACTGACATAAATCCTCCATTACAATTCCCAATAGTGTGTCTAGCATCATAATACCCTCAAAAATTGATTCAAGAAGTCAAATATTTCAACAATATTATTAGATATTAAACTACATGATGAACATATTTACAAAAGAGAATATATAGGATTTGATGATTCTAAGATCATACCACCCACTATAGAAGGTTTGGACCCCTTATCCTCAATGTTATTATAGAAATACATTTTTGAAATTTACCATTTCACTAAAATTCCACCTTACATCATGGAGTTGGACCACTCTCATGTCATGATGTAACTGGTCTTTAGATACCATGGACATGACCACACCCACCTCTACATGATCGACCGATACTTCCCTAGGATCCCTATAAAATGTGATGTTGGGAAAACAACTCCTCAACATGGTGTTGGAGATGAACATAAAACACTCAATACCAGTGGAAATGTCTTATATAAATGTTCCATGTAGACCATATTACAACAATCTTGGTAGTCAAATGTGTTTAGGTCGCACTGATTATACACATGGCTATTTCATCAATGTTGATGATAGAAAATTTCACTACCAATACTCGTGGCCCCGATTTTATACATCTCATAGGTAGCCTCAAAATGGAGATCACTAAATGATGCTATTGAACCTCTAGGTTGAGATACTTCACTTATCTTGTCTATTCCCCCAACCACCCTCTGGTTCATCTCTATAATTCACACATAGTTCACTATCTCAATAATAGATGCAAATTGATACATATTGACCTAATATAAAATCAAATTTAGGATACGTTCATCAAAGTGTATCAACCTCAATAACTCATCAGCATGATATTTTAAACCCTTTAACACTATAATGCATGTGGAGTATCCATAATTATCATAATTCCCCACTTCAGATTGATGAACTCACTAGACCATTAATCTATATTTGTCTCGTGGAAAAATAATTCATAAAATCTCGTTTGAAATTCCTTTAAACCTTATCACACAACCCAAAATACTGGTTCAAAACATCACAAAATCATTTTTCCTCCCCTTGAAACATATAAGTGTGAGTTTCACTCTCCTTTCAAGAGGTGTCACCATATATGGGAATATTGATTACATATTCTCTAGGCACATATCAACATCTTATAGACCTCCATATCCTAATAACGTGGGCGGTTTCAACTACGAGAACATATGTTCCTACTCATTCATAGATAACAGAGGTTGCAGTGATGCTTAAAAAGAATTAATGATGTTTTTAGAGCCCTTAATGAAACTCTTCCTCAGAGCCTATGGTCACAATAATAGTTTTGGAAACATATAACCCTAAAGGATGATCCATTAGTTTCATATAGACTACTGCCTGTAGAGTGTGATCGTCACAACCATCCTGACATAAAATTATATGTTATCATAGAGGCATGCCTCTATAATTGTAAGAACACACTATATAAGTATTAAATATTAGTTATTTTATATCAACTTCATACGGAAGAGAACAAATTATATAAATAGGGTACACAATAGGGAATGATCCTAAATCCAGGAAGGGAAAACTAAACTATAGAAAAAATCACTAAATGCACTACTCCCTACCCACATAAAAGTGAGTCTAGTCTAGGTTCACTATTTATCATTTAAAATTCCATTATAATTTCATATTAATTTTACATCACATTAATGGTTTAAATTATTTGTCATGTCGTATTAAAATCCATAAGAGACTATTATTCTAATGAATAAAAATATTGCATTCCAACTAATCTAAAACATTACATATCATAGTCAATGACTCAACATTCCACAATTAGATGAATAAGGTGTATTTTGTAGCCAATATAGTAAAACACTTCTTATGTTTTGGTAGGAATTCTAATTAAAAATCATTTCTTCAAAACCACTACAAAAATTTATAACTAAATAACATGCATTTATATCATAAAACCTATTGAAACATCAAGAATCTATGCAATGAATCATATTTTGAAAATTATAATTCATAGATTGTGTTTTCTATCATATTATTAAAATGATGATTTAGATAGAATACTCTCATATTATTTGGTTACAAAATTGAACCATCAATCTTTTCAATAATTACATCATAATTAAATTAAATCTTCCAATGATGCAATCAGATCAACTGGAATAGACAAAATAAAAAAACATCAAATTTCATTTGTTGTAATTTGGATATTTCTTCTACATGGGATTACTATTCCTTATCACAACTCATTACCAAATTCCAATAACATCGAATCCAAATATATTTTCACCAAAGAGTAAATATAAAGAAATATATGCTATGATACCACATTGTAACATTCTAAACCCAGATACCACTCAATAGTTCCCCTAGTTAGGTTGACAATAAGGCCTCTTGTGAATTCCAATGATTTAAAGATTAAAAACATGTAGTGATGGACTATGATTTGTCTATGGAAATATTATTACCTCATAAAAATGTGTAACATTTTTTACTTGTAATAAGTTTTAATATAATAAGTAGATACCATAACTAAAAAACTAATAGTTAAAGATGATATGAAAATATAAATAATGAGAAATGTAGAGTCACATACAAATGATGATGATAAACAACATGTTTCTAAAAAATAGACAAAATATGTGAAAAATAATACATTATAGTACATGTGTGAAAAAATTTAAAATACCAAAAAGAACAACATCTTGATATAATCATGATCCGCAGCTCAGTCATGTTTTCCCTTACTCATAAACATGGAACAAAATCTATCATCGAACTGAGGGTCCTTTCCCTGATCACTACCTATATCAATATACACTATTCAAGAACCCAATAGAAACCAGAATAGAGTGTGAGATATAAACCAAGTTGGTATCTATGAAAAGGTATATATAATTTCGTATCTATGAAATATTAAATTCTAGAGAATATTGAAAATTAATATCATAGTTAAGTTGTAATAAATACATAAGTCCCAAGGCAATAAAAAACACTAAGAAAGTGAACGAATATATCCCACAAAGGATCCTTACAAACCATGGTTCATCTCGTATTAAATGGATGGTATATAAACCAAACATAACTAAATGTCCCTACACTTTAACAATACATCTCATAACAATCACTGCCTTTTCCTATAATATGAAATGTTTGATGAACCACATGTTGGGCGTATGAATATACATTTCACATTTTCCATGGTCATGGTATATAATGAAAGAGAAAAACAATGATGCCCCATATATAATGTGTATAAGACTATGGAATCATTATTGTTTCCTGTGAGCATCTCGATGAAACTCAGTAACGACACGAGTGGTGTCTATGTATCATTTCAATATAGAATGTCCAATGTAAGTCTAGAAAGATGGATCCAAGGGTTGAATTTAACTTGGAATCCTATGGAATTTCGATCAAAGGAGCATACAGTTCAATGGGATATTCTATAAAAAAATAAAATCCATGGGTATTGAATCCATGGAAACTAAACACAATCAATATCCATGTTAATTCAACCAATTAAACCACTAGAATTTAAATTCACATATTATTCCATTACTCAATTAACATTAACTAGAATCAATGAGTATACATAAAAATTCAATTAGTCACATTCAAAAAAACAATAACCAATGTGTATATAAAATCATATAAAAAATTTAAATTCTAAAAATAAATATATTAAACATCATTTTTCACATAGTAATGTATTCCTTACATATTCTATATAATAAAATCTATTCCATTTAATTATAATTGGGCTACCTCTAACTAGAAAATCATGAAGTCACACCCATTTGATCATTTAGTTAAATCATTTTATATTTGAAATTATATAGTGCATCCTATCGGTGGACTAGGATGGGGAAAACCATAACTCATATCAACAGAACTAGTTGGCATCATTAAAATATTCAATGTTATTTAATTTAATTTTGGGGATGTGCTAGAATGTCTAGTGGGTATAATAGTTAATTGTGTAAAATAGAACTACCCCAAATGTGAAACATAAGTACAACCAATCATTGTTTGGTAGTAGAGTGATCATCTAGTATTGTCCTTTGATTTGAATCGCATCTGACGAAAGTAAAAGAACATATAAGGAACCCAAAAATAAGGAATATTATATTTCCCCTAAATAAATTCTTTTGACGTTTCTGAAAAGGATAAATGCATAAAATGAATTTATTTATTACTAATGTGGGTCAATCAAGATAAATATATCTTTAATCGGTTTTTGGATGGAGAAGGATGAAAATATACATGATTAGGTTTCAATAAACACATCGAATGAAATTATTTTCCAATGTATAAGTATAATGGGGATTTTTGATGAATAAGAATTAATTAGCGGTATTAGGGAACATTCAAAATTAATCATGGTTTACATGTTTTGGCTCTATTGTGGGTAAAACTATATTCCAAACATGATAACTTTTCTATAGGAAAGGGGAATCCCACATTATTTGTATGGTCTGTTTGACTAACCATTCCCAGTGTCTCTACCCATAATAAAAAACTGAATACATGCTCACATGGTTGTGTGCCACACATCGTGTGGTTTTCTTATATGTGTGGAATGTGGGACTACACTGTCCATACTCCAATTCTTAGAAGTGATATTGCGACCGATCCCATATAGGTATTAATGACCACGACATATGTATATTTCTCTCAATTGGTTGGGTTTCAGGCACAGAATAATCCTCATAGAAACCCAAAACACCCATGATCAAAATATGTACTAAAATTTTTATGTGAACCAGAATTAGACAAAAATTGATTATTATCTCACGTGAAAATTTATTGAAATTTTGCAGTAGATATAAATAATATGAAAATTTTAGAATGAATTAAACATAATTCTTGGCCTGTAAATTTTTAATTAAGTTTGGTAATTTATTATTGGTAATGTGAATTAATGTTGTGGAAAATAAATATATTGTAAAACATAATAATTGAAAATTTTCTTGATTTATATCGATAATACATTTATTGATTTGTTCACAATCTGTGACATAGAATGATCCAACAGAAACCATCATTCCCATCCACACTTTTCATTTTAAGTGTTGTAACTGCCTCCCAAACATCCTACTCTTCTTGATCATTCTCAATGTCACCATTTATATAAGGACATACCATTTGAGGAATAGAGTAAACAAAGTATAGTATGGCCTATGTTTTATTGATCCTACATGGAGGGTCTAACATCCAGATGTGGATACTATAAATAGGATCTAGACATACATCCAACCGAATGTGGATAACTTTGAATGAATCATTCATAAGATGAAAATTCAGATCCTTGGCTTGTTTCCCCTACATAATTAATTCCTAAAATAAATTGAAATTATTATAACCATTCATATTCTAGGACACCCTTGATCTCTCCCTATAAATTCGTTCGCAATTGAGGAGTAGGTTAGCAAGATGTTTCTTAAAGGAATCTATATTTTTGGAAACTTCATCATCCCAATATGATTAAATTTATGTTATCCACAATGATATAATTATCCATAGAGTTTTATAATATTTTATCATCCTAATATCTAGAAATATGAATATATTGATCTGATACAAACTATAGGAACCTGATCCTTTGAAATATATTATAAAACGTTTTTTAGATAAAATATCCAATAAATAAAAACATAGGATTGAAAATTCAAATGTCCTCGGAAGACTAAGTACATAATAAGGAAACATGAAATCAAAATATAACATATTTTCTATAATGAGATCATATTTTTGTTATATCTCTTAAAACATCATCAGATAAACTTTTTAATACATAGAAAATGGGATGATCTAAAAACGTTGTAAGGAAATAAACATGGGAATAAAGCACCACACATGAGTTACATATATGAAAACGCTACAATAAATGTAAAGGATCATGAATAAATATTTGGATTAATAAAAAATTGAACAAGAAATCATTTGATCATGTAACTATTGAAATGTAGTAGAAACATATAAGATAACATCAACATGATTAAAGGCTAACTATCAATAATATATCATATAGTGGACAATGTCCCATAATGGATTATTTTTACTCCCAAATCTTATACCCGATGTCTCATGTGACTAAAAATTACCCATTTAATTGGATCACAATATGGATACAACAATAATAACATGTTAATGAAGATTTGTTCTAAATAAAGATTCAAACATAAGAAATAATCTTAAGGGTTAATAATGGAATGAAATCTGTTTAAAGATTTTGTCATTCAACACAAATAATGGGTGTTTGACAACGATATCCATAATAGAAGGGATTATATTATATATAGAAAATAATATTGTAAAAAATATAATAATTGGTACTTAAATATGATTCCCATCTAAAGTGAATACTTGAAAAATAATTTCTATAAAACTTTAGAATTGTGCCACATTAGTATTGATTAAGCGAAAAGATTAAAGACTATTTAAAGAAGAAAAGGGAATATTTTTTTATATAAAACAAAGAAATAAATTAATTTGTTTTAATAATTAAATGAGATATTTTATAAAATTATATGTCTATTAAAATAGTTGATTGAATTTACATGAAATTTGTTATGAAATGAAGAATTTTCCTTTATTCGGGAATTCTTTTCGAGAGACGTTGAGAAGGGGAATATTTTTAAACATGTAATTCTCCATTAAAGAAGTAAGAATGGACGTACATAATTATTTTTGACAAATAAAATTGAATATTGTATATTTCTATAACCATTATAAAAAAATAGTGGAAAATAGAATGAAATTTTAACCCTAAGGTAATTTGGATGTATAAATTGATCCCTAACATTACATGTGAATGTGTTATGAAATTGGCCTTAATTTCACGAATAAGAACATTAGAGTCATTAATTACATAATTCATAATTTTTTCAAGATTTATTTTATTTATAATAATTTTTTATGTACATTTATGACATGTTTTCTAGTTATAATATTCAATTTGATTATTCCAGCAGTGTTTGTTTCATAGATTTATTTTCATTTATCTTATATATAATAATGGGAGTTATTTTCAAATATAATAAAAACACCAGAACTATAATAACATTGGATTAATCTCTACATAATAAAAATTTATATTTCCCCTTATATAATTATCTTTTCTGATATGAGGATGACTCATTTGATAAAATGTCAATGAATTATGAACATTTTATTTTTGTTGGCATTTATGTCCATCAAGCACTACTATCATTTTATTTAATATTATGTTAATATACTGTTTTTATAACAAAATATATTTTATTATATGCATATTAACGTCATATTTACCCATACTTATGTTTTTATGAATATCCACGAAGGCGGTATTGGAAAATGAATACTTTTTCATCCATGAAGGCGGCGGACAAGTAGATAATGGATAATGATTTAATTTTTTTTAATAAATGGTAAATCAAATAAATGTAATGACAAATATTACATTTATAAAGTCAAATTCGAGTTTAAATATTATATTAGATTAATCTTTCCACTTTGGCTCAGCTAGGTCATGAGAGGATTAGAAAAGAAAAAAATTTCAAAGAGAATGATTTGTGATTTTACTTATTGAATGTTTTCCCCTCGAGAGACTACTTAAGGATCATGGGATTGAGATTTTTTATATACTACAAGATCATGTGCATGGATAGGATTTAGGGGAATGGAATTGGGAATAGTCTTGAAATGATACAATGCATAAAAGGTTTGGGGAGAAGGGTTGGCAATGGGTGGAATTCATAGGGGTGAGAATGGTGTTTTTGAACAATATTTTCTTATTTTTGAACATTAATTACAATATTTTTTATTCAAAGACTAAATACAACAAATAGTTTTTGATTTTTTACGAAAATTATTACTTAAATAATTATTACATAATACATGACTAATGAATTCATATTATATATACTACTAAAATTTATCTTATTTCAGTATTCATGGAAAATTAATCTATTATAATAAATCTATAAAATGAACCCAAAAATTTTATTAACATGCAGATTTAAAAAAATGAATCCATATTAAAAACATAATTTCTTATATATGAGAAATTTATTTGTTTATTAAAATCATCATTTATTTAAAATCATATTTAAATTTTATAAAAAATATATTGACTCTTTGAAATATTAATTAAGGCCTTGTAAAAAATAATATAATTATAAATCATCAATCTTATTTATTTATGAATCTATTTTAAGAAAATGAATTCTCTTTTAAACCATTATATTAATTTCTGTATAGTAAATAATCAATTATTCTTCAACTAAAATACGAAAACATTATTCTTAATTTTTATGACATTTATTTACATATTTTTTGATATAATTATATTAAATTTTAAATTTAATATTACTTAAATTTTATTTATACTTTAATATTTGAAGTTATTATTCTAATGGCTAAATTACATTTCCAAATCATTAGATTACTATTCCAATGGTTAGGTTAATACTGTAATAGTATAGGTTCCTTAGTTTCTATAATTACATATAATTTCATTAATTTTTCATTCACTTATACTTTCTATTAAAGTTATATATTTTCATCATAAAATTGAATATTATTGTATTAACGTTATTTCATATTTATATAGCTTTGTTCATGAGTTCTGTCATTCTAGTGGATCGACCAGATTTAAAATTTCCCAATATTATTATCTTAATTTTTATTATTGTCTATATGTAGTATTCGGTATACATATTAGTTAATTATATGACCAACATGTTATTCTTAATTTGTGAAAATAATGTTTTAATTGTGTTCTCATTGTGATATATGCTTTTAATAAACTAGGGATTAAAATTTCATTCATATAATAATGGTTCGTTATTATATACTTAATGATTCATAAAAAATCATTGATATTAGAGTAGATTCTTCTTTGGATAATATTTTTATGATATAAATAAAGTATGTGATAAGTATTCATGGAGTACAAAATTCAGTGTCATCTTATTAGGGTCCATGTTTTACATAAATGTTTTAGTGATGTTTTTATCTACCTCTTCAAACATAGTTTATGTTAAGAAATGTGTATCATCCTCAGATATATTTCACATATAAAAGTAATATTAAAACCTTAGAGTCAATTTTATGAACCTTTTCTATGGATTATAAAGGTGGTTTGGAACAACACAAGCACGTAGTTCTATATTCAAAAAAATATCATTCATACAATAATTTAGATGGATCCTTATAATGACATCTAGGGAATGTAGTGTAAGTAACCAACATGCTGGATTAATGTCTGATAAATAAACATATTGAGTCTTCAGATAGATGGTGAAAAATATGATGTGGTTTTTGTTATTCATCAACAAATAGGTGAGGAACATATTCAAAAAAAATGTTATGATGACAATTTCTAGAATTATATAAAATATTAATTTAGTGGTAAGGTTTTTTTAAGAATTTATCTAAGTTATAAAGTAATGATACTTTGAGGGAATGGAAAATTAAGACCTAGGTATACTAGTGCATTTGAATTTCTTGAAATTATAGAGAAGGCATCCTATTGGTTCCAACATCCACAAAACCTCTCTCAATTAATGATGTGTCGTCATATCTCGCCTATGGAAGTACATCCTGACCTATCACATGTAATGAACATAGTAGTCTTAAGAGAATAGTAAGATCATTATTATGAGTAATATCTGATGAATAATATGGATCAAAAGTTAATCTTCTAAAAAACATGTCCACTCACTTGATTTTTTTTATCATAATTCAAAAATATTCATCCATTTTTTTAAAAGAACATTTTGTTATGTTTGAACCATAAAAAATAAAATACAAATAAATAATTCATAAAATAGTCAATGAAATTTATAATTCAAAATTAATAATGAAGTCCATAAAATAATAATTTAAGATTCATTCCTAGAATTTAGATCCAAATCCTCAAATAAAGATGGAATCTTGAGGCACACACTTATTCAATCAAATAAAACATCATTCAAATTTCCATCATCTAATAAAAAGTCATTACATGTCATTGTCGTCAATGAGTGAAACCCTTCACATAAATCATCATATGTAACACTTATTTAAACAGAAACAAAATTACAATTTCTAGATCATAATGAACAATACAGATATTAGTGTAGTGGGAATCCAATAGATGTGGAACAACAAGAGAAACATTATCCTAGGTTACCATTTATTCATAAAATCTCATATCCCAAAATCTCCTTAGTGAATATTTTTCTAGATTGACTGGGACATGATCAATGGAATCCTAAGGCAAGAATAGATATGGGATTATCCTAGGGCGGAAATAGTTAATTTCACTATTAAAAGGATCAGCAAACCCCAACACTAGAACTAAATCCATGGATGAGAAAACACGTTAAATAACACCACTATAAATTATGAACCACCTTAATTGAATGGGGACAACCACAAGTCACACCCCTAGGAAACCTCAAACGTTCACCCCAAAAATCCCAAAACCCACAATGAAACCAATGCATTATACCAAAAAGGCATCTGGTGATAATTATACGAAGCGGTAGAATCACGACGAACAAAAAAATTATTTAATATATATTTGGGAAAAAATGATACCAGTAGCCTGAAAACATGACATAAGAAGCATAAAAACTGTATGTCGCTCTATCTTCATGAACACAAAACACATAATGATCTAACTTTCTAGACCAGAGAGGGGTTCTAGTATGATGGGTTAGAAAAAGGTTTGAATGGATATTAGGATCCTCAGATGCCAATGAATCATCCAAGAAACATAGTGAATAATCCAACAAGTTCCCACAAATGGACCAACTATCAAAAAGAGGGAAAAGTCGCTGGAGTGTTGAATAAGAAAACCCATCACATTAAAGGAAAAATAAACTGGAGGGGAGATGAGGAGTATTGGATAATTATTTCACCTATATAGTAGATTTTCCGATAACCTACCATTAAAATGGATACATAGGTGGATATGTGTTTAGAGAAAATGTAGCCATGTTCAATTCTTTATAATTAGAGTAGAAAATATACATGTTTTTAGAAGATATGTGTTTACCAAATGAAATGATTAAGTGGATGAATCCTTTTTTAATAACAGATAGTTTAATTTTGAATGATAAATTCATTTTAATGGGAGTTGTAATGTAACACCCAGATATGTTATGATTTATAATTTTGTTTAAATTTATTTTCTTCTATACATTTCAGTAATGGAACACTAAATTTTAACGAACCATGAAAAACAGTTAATATTATTATTTAATCACTAAATTTATAACCTATATGTTATACAATTCATAGAGAATAGAGATAACCATGTTGTAAATATTTGTATAAATTATTTAAAAAATGATACCATTTGGTAAAATATACACATTTTTTGGTTAGGTATTTAATTGGTCTGAAAATACATTTTTCTAAAATAAGTTATTTCTTTTTTTGATGAAAAATAAAAATTTTCTTTTATTATTTTAGAAAAATTAATTAATAATTTTTTTAAGACACAATTTCAAATTTATCTTTGGGTGATTTATAACTATTTTTGTAAAATATTATTTTCTCAATGAGTTTTCAAAAATACATGTATTTATTGAAAATATACTTTGCTTTTAATTAATTTATAATGATAATTTTTATTTTATAATAACATTAAAAGTTTAATTAGTTCAATTGTAGTGTTTTTAAACTAATTTAGTCCTTTGTAATCATTTTTATATTGATTATTTATATCAAAACATCTTAATCTCTTGAGCAGTTTCTATTTGAAACCAGCTTTCTCATCTCATTTATGTGATTAATTTTAAATTAAATTTATACATTTATATGAGTTTAATTTAATATATTTCTTCTATATTTGGATTAAGAATAATTTATATTCTATATAATGTTCTATATAATTTTTCATAATAATTAGTAGTAAAATATGTAAAATTTAATTACCACAGTAAAGGTTTAAACTGGGTGTACATGGGGGATAAAATAAAACAATAATCATTAAAAAATAAAAAATAATTTTCCAAAACACATTGTATCATTATATGTAGACTATAATCTAAAATGTTAAATAATGATCCATATATTATATTTTTGTTATATTATAATCTTATCTTACTTTATTCCATTAAAAAGTATCATGCATATCGACTCTATACTTATAAATGTCTACCTCATGTCCTATAATATTCACACACATAACCATATTTGGGAATCTAAAATTCAAAATACCCACTTCAAAAACATTATCTCCTTATAAATTCCATAGTTTAATCATAACTCAAATTTAGGAAATAGATTAGTGAGAACTTGATTTCGTTACCCAAAGAAGTGGTTTTGTTCTTCAATAAGCATTTATATTTTATTTATTCTTCAAAATCCAAAAATTATTCATTTTTCTATTATATTAATAATATGATATCCAATATATTTATATGTTAATATGTCAATTTAATAACCTATATCAATATAATCCTCTAATATATTGAACACTAAAGCACCATTTTTATGTAGGGTAGACTACCACCTCACAAATCAATGTTATTCATTTTCAACACCACCTATCATGGACGAATGTAATGATAAATTTATTGTTTATATATACAATTAATTATATTGTTCTTTTTTTAATAATAATATATAAAGTTCTTTTGTACAATCAATTTTTTGGGATTATAATAACGTTGCTTGTGTGTTCGACTGACTGCCACCTTGCGAAGTGATTAGATTCTGTTACGATTTACATAGAACATGATATGGATGGGTTTAATGAAACTATTTGATATATATGAAATAGAAATGATTATGTTACGGTAAAATACTATTTTTCTTTTTTTCATTCAATCTGTGGAGAAAACAACAAGTGAATTCATGCATATGTATGGCCTACAGTCTACATGAAATTTGTATTGTGTTCTCTATCCATAAATATAATGGATACTCTAAATACATATATAATAAATATATATGATATTAATATAATTGCAAAAATTCATCGTATAAGGTAAACATGATCAATATAAGAGTTGAAAAAAATAACTAATCCAAATATGCTTGAAAAATAAAATAGTTATTGCATAAAACATGAATTTAACATGAAACTATTAGTAAATTGGTAATAAAAGTTAATAATTAAATCATATATGTTATTATAAATATATATATGTTCATATAATAGATTTATAATTGATATATATTTGTTATAAATGACTTTCGTACATTTATGATGGAAATGAAGACTTATTTTAAGTAATTTTGATATCAAATTTCCATTTTTGTGGCTTAATTTTTATTATCTATATATATTGTTCAATGTGGTGTGTAAAATTCATCTTCTACCTGTAATTTAATTAATATTATTTTTTATGATATTTAATTTTGCAATATTTGTTATTAGTTAATGGGACATATGATTCCGAAGACATCAATGTGGTTAGGGATTAATGATATAACATTAATTTTTATTGGGTTTTTCATATTTTATATTATAATATATATTTTATGAAACCTATGAAATTTTTACTCCACCTGTTTAGTGATTAAAATAAATTTTTCTATTTCAGTTTAATCTCGTTATAATATTAGTATTTTGAATTGAAATTTTTAATAAAACTAACTTTGATTCACTCTTAAAACCGAAATGCTTTTTTCTGTACCTATGACTTAAAAAATATTTTTTTTATTTTTTTTTTGTGTTATATAGGTATATTTAATTAATTTTTTTTTCTCCTTTGTAATTTTCATAATATGATTGGAATTTAATCATTATGTGATATTCAAAAAAGATATATTTGTATTTTTCCATTTATTTTAATGGAATATATTTTTTACATATGCAGACTAAATATAATTTCTAAACACCATGATAATAATTTTGATTAAATTATAATTTTCAATTATTCCTTTTTATTATTAATGTAACTTTTTTGAAATAGTATTTATATTTTAAAAACTATTTTTAAAAATGTGAAGGATATTTTTTATAAATAAATTTTTCAAGGGATAATTCAAAATTAATTTTCTATCAATGTTGACAACAAATAATGTTAATAATTCTTCATTGGGGACAGGATCCATGGATAAAATCCATATTATTTGTCTAGATGGATAATTGTTATGATGTCGTGATGTTTACAAGACCCATTTCACTTCTAGAGATTATACATTGACAAAATTCATTCTAACATGCTTTTTTTCTATGTGTTGTTCTTTCATGGAATGATTAATGATTTTGAGACATGATTCTTTTAAATATTTTATTCTATAATGAAATAATTATGAAACACATTTCATTTCATGGATAATTATATGATTAATTTGATATGATCATATAGATCCTGTATGTGTAATGTTTATTATATGGTGGGATTATCTATATATCTCTCTAATGAATTGTGTAATGATTCATATCATATGAGATACATACGAATCCAATCAGTACTTATCCCAATTTTGTAAGGGACTTTTTACAATATAATATTCTTGGTTGTCAACCATGAATTCTATGATGGTTTCTATAGTGAACCCATTCTTTATAAAAATCTTGGAAATGATCCGTTAACTATTAAAGAAATTATATTATATTCTTATGTGTATAAAAAAAAATACATAATTTATTCCAATATTATATTCTTATGGTTCATTTTCATTGATTTCATTATTAATCCTATCTTATGAATATCTAATATTTTTTCCATGAATATGTTTTATGATATAAGATATAAAATTTTTTCTTTTCAAATATTAATATCATCTTAACATTCTATTTTACTATTGATTTCATAATATATCTCTCATTAACACTTACTGAGAATCTAATATCTCCCTTTATTATCTTCTATTTCCCCATATTATGATTATTGTTATTATTTATTATATTTATATAAAAGGTTGGTAGTTATGAAAAACTTAGTGGGAGATTATGTAGCTCAACTATAGTTTAATTTTTATGAGTCACTCTTTCCAAAGGAATTATACCTTTGTTAACCTTCTGTGTAAGTTTCTAATGTAATGAAAATTCATAAAACATGTTGTGATATAAATTTATGAGATGTTTGAGTCTTTAAATTTTACTGTGGGACATTTTTTGGTGATATCATGGGATATTATCTCCTTAAATAAGTTGTTGTGTTTCTTATTTCAGGAATATATTTTTGATTTATGATATTTTAATTAAACCTATAAAACATTATATGGGTGAAACAAATTGGTAAGAAAGGTGATTTAATAGGAGACTAGACATGTTAATAATATTATCCCTTACTCAATCTAATTATTTAGTTACACTATATTTCGAATCCAAACATGAAGACACAATTGAATTTATCACCATCCTGGGAGGTATGGGACACCAATAAAAGGAATTAGGCTGTGTTTTTGAGCTAGGATCATGAACATGAAAAGGGAATTAATACATAACCCCATAAATGGATATGGAACCCATATATTATGATTAAATCTAATGAAACAAATCTCACCTTTATAGATATGTCACATGGGAAATATTGGTCTCTTTTAAAATCAGATATCCATCAATACTTACAAATAGGTTAATGTCATGTAAATTAGACTAATATAGAAAGGTAATTTGAAATTATTTAGTGTGAAAATATCCCAAAAATAATCTTTTTGGGGTATTTTATTATAGGATCTGGTTCATGAATTTATTTCTAAAAATGAGGTGGAACGTGATTCATGGTATATATGTAATCCAACAAGTGGATCTCTAAAAAGGGGTCTTTAAAACTATGAGAATTATATAAAGTCATTTTTTTGGAAATCATGAATATAATTTTGATTCAATGTCTATAATTAAACCATTATTAGTATCTACAATCAAGGCATAAGAGGAATCCAAGATTAGTATTTCTACTCATGTGTAAGAAGAATCTGTGATTAATCTAATAAATTAATGAATTGAAATAGGGATTAAGAACGATCCAACAATATAGGAAATATTTAATGTAAGAGGTTAATCTACAACCAATATTAAATAGTGATCATCTTTAGTATAGGATAAAACATGTGCTAAATGATTACAGTTTCCAGTAATATTGTTGGTTAATGAAAAATCTTTGTTTTTATAGAAGGAGGCATATTATCTACTAAATGGAATCACTATCAAAGTTAGTCAATCTAGGTTATATCTTATACAGGGATGAACCATTAGTAGGAGGCCAAAATATACATCAGGAACCCTATATTAATAATGTTTTTATATTTAATTGTGAATGGGTTAGTTTTTTTAATCATGTGACTTTTAAAGGCCATTGGTTTATGTAGAAGCTAATTGATATACCCTCCATGAATAAGTATCATGGGAATCCATTGTGAAGTAACCTATGTGTGTGGCCCCATGAAGTTAATATTTGGGGATTGAATTATCATGAAAATATTATCGGGTTCCCATATACATTCTTTCAATCATAGAATCAATAGATACTTGAGGTAATGTGTTAATGGATTTACACACAGGGAGAGTTCACAAATATGGTTAATCATCCCTCAAGGAAATTTTCATGAAAGATGTAAAGTTCTTCATCAAATACTGAGTTAGGTTTTTATAAATGATTTTCTTAACCACCTTCCCTATAAATGGTGGAATCATAATTTGGAATAATGTAAAAAATAAAAAAAATACATCCAAATTGGAGTTGAAAATGAAACATCTATATGTGGATGAAATGTGGTCACGAAGGATATCTAAAACACCATCATAAGTCTATTCATAACTATGATTATTCTATTTTAGCATGAAGGATCACCATATTGAAATAGTAGAGCAATTAATGACCATAAGGATGATATGAAATCATGAAGGATTTATATTGATATGTTTATTCCATAAATGCTCAGTGTTTCTTCAATAATGTAATTTCTTCATGGTGAAAATTTTTAATCTATACAATAATTAATCCCAAAATAAAGAAAACATAACTTTGTATTTTTTTCATTTTATCTTATATAAAATGGATTTCCCATATGTGTCCATTTCCTTTATGATCTTTATTTTCATTTTGTATCTAGGGGTAGTCAAATTGAAACATGAAAAATTAAATACATCCCTCGATTTGGGGTTACCCCATAAAAGGTTTTTTTGAATTTTAACAAGTGTATAAGAAATACTTATAATTTGATATATCAGTTTTGACAACCGATATCATCAGTAAGGGATAACATACATGTCCTACACTTTGTGGGAGGTTATAATAACCATGCTAGAAGAGAGAAAAAATTTATTGAGAAATATACATCCCATTTTTAGTATGAAAGTACACAAAACCTGGATATCTGCTTTAGGGCATCTATTTGAACAATTATACATCTCTTACAATACATGAACTATGTTATTTAACTAATACATAAATCATATATTCCATATAAATGATCATGAAACATATTTTAATATTCCAAAAAATATTGTCACTCTTAAATTTGATTTATTCAGAACTTAAATAATATTATTGTACTGGATTATTTTACACTTATAATCATTACATAACGATTTGGTTAGATTTTGGACATGGGTTCCCAGTGATATGATATTTATTCTGATGAGGATCTCAAGTCAATTTGTTTTGGAACATATAGGATAATATTGAATAAATGTGTTTTTATTAACAAGCTGAATAATATGTTAAAGGATTATTTTTTTTCTAAGATGAATAATTGAGTCACTTATTTATACATCGTAGTACATGATTAATAATTTAATTATTTAGTTCAATATATATACCCATGATTAACAAATATGGACATTAAAAATATTTTACGAATACTGAGTGGATTACAAAAGTATGTGAATGAGGACCATAATGGATAAGTGTATTTCGAAACATGGAACTCAATATTCAAATCTGGTGAAAGATCATCTATGTTTTTCACAATGATCATTACACTTAATAATCCTATATAAAACCATTCTCAAAAACCTATGGAAAGGAAAAACTAGAAAAGGTGATCTCAATGCGTAGTAAGGGTAATCAAATGAGATATGTAAACATAACTACGAGAATACAGGTATGAGAACTATGAAATATCATTGGAATATCATATCCATCATATCAAGGTTTTAAAACATGAATTCTGGTAAAATTATTGGATGTTCATAATATATTAATCAAAAGTAAATCAATATTCTAATATATAATACCATAACATAAAAATAAGACCTAGAATTTGAAGCATACACATATGAATATAAAATAAATCCTTATAAGTAAAGTAAAATTTTCAAAACATGTCATAGAAACTTTACTGGTAAACATCTAATTATCATGGAACACCTACATCCCAAAATCACATAACATTCGTTGTTGGGAAATTGGTTCACTACCCATGCCAAATAGGTATTCAAGGATTACTCCAAAGGCAATATTAGTAGTCAATTATCACTCCCATGACCATCTTAATAGAAAACATCCATTACTAAACAAATTTCACTATCCATTCCATCCATATCTTTCTTATCGTATATTAACATTTACCCAATTAATTGGAAGTAGATATGGGTCCTCCCATATTATAATATATTCATACATAAATTTTACGTAAGACCACATACAATCATATCATAAACCATTAAATGAAGAAGATATCATAAACAATTCATCATACCATATCCTATAGAAAATAGATAGGTATCATTATAATTTCATAAAATCATAGCCCATGAAAACAATATGGTAATGAATATAACCCGTGAATGTGAAATGTGGCTCATATGAATTTGACCATTTAAATATAAATGTGTATCATATACATTGTTCAATCAAAACACAAATCATTTATAGATAGAATATGCATATAATCCTTATAACATATCACTAGTAAAGTATGTGTAACATGAAAAATTAACATCATTAAAGTAAAATAAATATTTGCGATTTTATAATACATTTCATGAGGAAAATAAGATTTATTCTTTAAAAAGTTCATTTGAAAACATTAAATATTTTGAGAAAACATTTCTCTTGAAATTACCATGAATACATATAAGGAAATCCAATTTTTTTGTCAAAAAATTATTCCTAAAAGGCTTATAATATAATATTGAAAACATTCAAAAAATATTTAAACATGAAAAATTATAATGGAATATATAAACTATTTTGAAAAACATCTTTTCAAAACTTATAAATGAATATTCAATAAATTTTGAAAACATTTTTCATTGAAAACTTATAAAGCATAATTGGAATAATTTGGAAAACATTTAAATTGAGAAAATTTAATAGAATATTTAATACATGTAGAAATCCATTATTTTTAAAACATATAAAGGAATAAGGAAAATAATTATATAAAATTTTTAAACATAATTTTTAAACATTTTAATTTTAAAATGATGTTTAAAACTTATAAAGGATGCCATGAAATTCATTTAAAATAGTTTTTAATCATAAATGCTTATTTATGATAACCTATTTCTCTAAAATATATTAACACAACGAATTTTTAGAATATTAGAAAAACATTTACAATCCAAATAAAAATGTAAAATGGAAATTGAAACTTTATGGAAATTGCAGTCATGAAAACATGAAAATTTGTACAAGTAGAACATTCCTTTTATAATGTAAAAAATCTACAATGGATTCACGATTTAAAAAAATAAGATTCTATTTAAATTTTTTTATGTTAAAAAAATTGGTAACAATATCATTTAAAAACCATATGAAAACTTTTTTAAAAATATATTTAGAAAACATGGTTTTGGTTGAAAATTGATTTCTTACGGAAGATAATAATAAAGTAAGATATTTTTAAAAATAATTTACAAATATTCATAATTAAAAAAGAATGTAAAATGGAAACAATACATGAATATAATATAAATAACAATAGTTGAATGAAATTCATGGATGTTTTGGAGATATGGATATCATTATTCTATAAAATGAATTGTAATCAAGAACAATCTTGATTACGATGAGATTATAAAAATATAATCTTAACACTTATCTAGCATTGAATAACAATCCGCATGAGAGACTAAAATTATAATATTCGTAAAATATTGTTTAAATGTCGATATTTATGATACTATATTTTTAATGTAAATATATACAATTTATAATTTAATATATCGATATAAAAACATTTGTCTCAAAGAAGGAAAATAGAAACAAAATTACATTATCGATGTGGTAAATTATGAACCATTATACCCCATTAAATATAGATCAGAAATTTGACTTTTAAAAACCCTCATTTTTAATTATCATAATCATATAAAACATTCATGTGATGTATATACTGCACATAAAATAAATGAATTCTGAATATGGCTTAAATCTCACATAAATAAAAGTGAGACAAAAAATCCACATACCTTATGTCCTCATTGTCATCATACACATTAAAACCTAGTATATAATAAATAATGGATTATTATAAATCTATTAAATATATATATTCAATATTATAATTTAATATATATTTTTATTATGGATTTATATAACTCATTTATTAGTGATTTAATTTTAATGTTGTGTTTTGGTTAATAGATTCTTTCTTTTTCATACATGATTTTACATGTTATTCATGGTCCTCTTAATTATATCACGATTTCATTATTTCCGTATTGTAAACGAGGGAATATGTTTAATATATATTCATTATATAGTTATATAAAATAATATATAGAACATACAATTATTAAATGAATTACACTGTTCATGAAGATAATATTTCCTACATATGCATGAAAGGTATTTCAATTTTCTTTTTGTTTTTTAAAAAATAAAATTATATGGATTAAAAATAACACTATTTTATATTTATATATGGATTATTATTTCATATATTTTCAATAAACCTATTATTAAAACATTCCATGTATAGTGTGAATGAATCATATCAATTTGAGAAGGTAGTAGTCCAAACATCTATAATGGAAGTTATCATATTTCCAAAAATAGAAAGAAAGAAGGTATGTTTTATCTACTAATTATATAATAGTAATATAATTAAAAATATAATATTTATCATGTAAGGTGAAAAATTTCATCATTATTCCCAAACATGATAAGGTGGTAATGGAATAATGAATGCCTCAATTATAGAGGTTGTAGTCCGCTATACAGATGAACAATGAATATATATCCCATTTGATAGAATTGTGTGTAAGTGTATGTAAAAACATTATCAAAAAACATATATATAGATTCATTATACAATGGTTAGTATTTAATCATGTAATAATAATATTTGAGGGGTGGAAAATGAAAATATAACAAAAGAGGTTGTGGAAGGATGTTACCTCTTATTTGGGTAACTCCTCATGGTTTTCAACAAAGTGATCTCTTAGATGTATAAATTCTCAAAGGTAGGATTATAGTTTTATGTTTGGAATTCATGGAGGTAATTTTTTTATGGTTTTTCCATGTCAAATTTCTTGAGATATGTGAATACGTGAGGGAGTGAATTCCCTTTTATAGTGGATGAGGAGTGGAATTATTTTATATATTGAACGGTAAAAATTGTTTAGATATATACATTATATCAAATGCCTCCAATAGTGATTACTATTTTATAAAATGTTTAATATGGTAGATATATGGCCAAAAATGTATTTTTTACATGTTTCTAGTATATTCAGTCTCTGAAGATGATTTTTAACCCATACGATACTCGTTTTTACATTAATCAATTTAATTAATTTTAATTACTTTTTCAAATATTTTTAGTCGTAAACTAAGTTATATTTATTATAAATTTCAAATTATTCTTATTACACATAATGAATATATTTTTTAATATTATACACACTTATGTTTTAGTAACGATTTTAAAATTAATCTCACAGATAGTATGAGATGAAAATTTTTTAAAGGGAAAAGTTCAAAATATTGAAAGGTTTTTATATCAAATTTCAATTGAAAATTGGATCCAATGATATAAATGGGATTAATTTATTTTTATTTAAATTTATTATTATTTAAAAAAATTTAAAAATGAAACATAACTATACATATAATTTATTTGAAAATGACCTTTTGAATTAATATTTAGTATTCGTCACTGTTCACCAGAAAATGGAGATTTTTAATAAAATAACAAAAAATCACGCAAAGGTAATATTGAAATTATTAAATGAAAAATGATTTCTATTTTAAAAAATATTTTTTTTAATGTTTAAGAACATTTATTTAAAATTTCTTCTCTATTAAAAGGAAGGAAAATTTACCTCTTAAGAACACATATTTTTAGTAGTTAAATTAGATTTCTTATTAACTTATGCCTATACAATATTTTTGATGAGTGTCAAAAAATGTATTAAATATGTAATATATAAATTTTATTAAATAAATTCATCAAATTTTTTTTCTTTAATTAATTGTGATAATATTGTGTTTGTATATATAAATATATTTCTTAGTAAATAAATTTCGGCACATCAAAATTGTTCATACTTTTATTCCTAAATAATTTATAACCAATTGATTAATTATTTATACTTCTGTAAAATCTATTTTTACCATTTTATTAAAATTATTCAAAACCAGATTCCAATGGCTCAGGGAAAATTATAAAAATATTTTATTAATGATATAAACAATAGAATTTAGTTTAGTAAAACTAGGTCCTGTACGTAATTCATGATATCAAATGGAAATGGAATTGTTTATAACATATGTCATAAAAAGTGTAGCGAGTACCTCAAGATAATCTATGTATTACTTGTAATGAAATATTAACATTATTTTATGTATAATTAAACACAAACATTTTACATTTATATTATGAAATCTATATTAACTGTCTCCTAAACTGAGAAATATAAAAAATGATTAGATTAATTTGAAAAAAAAACTATTTCACATAATATTACTATGTTACATTCTACCATCTATAAAATGAATTTCTACCTCAAAATTATTGCTGGTTTTTAAAGGATTAATACAAGAATTTTCTTTTCATAGAAAATTATTTTAGTAAAATGTATACTAAAACTACCTTACAGAATGGAAATTTTGAACCATAATGGTTACCCAAAGTATCTCGTAACTAGGCTTCTATATATAAGAAAATGGGTCAGCACTCGTGATCTAATGAGGATGAAAAATATAAATAATTTTAGGGACTTATAATGATCATTAGTCATTATCAACTGAAATATAAATTGAACATTAATGTCCTCAAAATCATAAATATTTTATGACTTATAAGTCTATAGGTTCAACATCCAAAAAATTATTATGAAGAATATATTTCAATGTCCTTTTATGAGAGTATATGAATTATTTTACTAACTAATAACATAATTAAATTTACTTATATTATTTTATTCATTTGGATATTTACAATATCACCATTTGGTTTTTCACTTCTCAGTTTCCAATTAATATTTCACTCCAATAAATAATGGTGACCATTTAATTCATAAAATAATAATAAACTAGGATTCATAATAATAATCCATTCTAACTATAATTAGTTAACATCATTGAAAATGTGTAATCACATGTTTTCCAAAATGTATAAATCCACATATAGTGATATATATCTATAATATCACATACTTCTTCAGGAGGTTATCCAAAATGTACCTTTGATGGTCAAATATATAACCGTTTATAAAACCAAAATTCCAAATCTTTATAAAAAATGAAAATAAATTTATCAAATTCATCTTCTAAATGATACCCAATACATCATAATTATTTCATTGGTTGTCAAAAAAGTAATATTCCAGTTCCAAGGTTATTAGTACCGCCCAATTTTATTTTTACAATAATTATTATATAAAAATCATGAAAATAATAAGTGTTATAGTTTACTAAATCATGTGTTCCTCATGTCTATCAATTTTCCGTTATATCATATTTCTAGTCTATTGGAAGCATTCATCATAATCTAATAAATTTACAGTGAAAACATAAAACGAGTAATCCTTATATATTCCATAATTCATATTAAATTATTATTGATTACAAAAAAACAAGGATAATTTCACTAAAACCTTCATCAATTAATAGGGATACCTCAATGTATTACATAATACCTCTTTCTTTTCAAATTACACTTATAGTCACATCATCAGTAGAAATATAACAATTAAATTTACCACCTCGATGATTCTCTTCATGAAAATTATACCTAAGGCATTGATTGACACCATTCCCTATAATTAAATATTTAAAAAATTAATCCATCATTTATGTATTATGGAATAAATTATTTCCATCAATGGTGTCACCTGATTTATTTATTTTTCCTTTTAGTTTACTTGCATCATGTCATTATTTTCCACATTCGAAACAAAATCTTTTTCCTGTAAAATATTAAACTGGGTACTTCTTATAACATTATATACTTGTAATAATCTGAATCTATTTTCTTATATGGAATCCATTACTCGAATTATTAGTGAACTCTCTCCTTATCTTTTTTGGCGAGTCTGAGAGTTATTCAAAATTCAAATTATTATTAATTTTATGTGAATCCAAATTAGGCATGATCAAAACATCATTTAATCTATAAATAATCGATTTTGACTTCTTATAAAGAAATTTCCCTTCACATTAATTGTTAATCTAGTTTCTTCTAGTTTCTAAGATTTAAAAAAAATATAAATCATAGTTTGATACACCCTTCTATTGAATAAATTTACATAATCATGATAAATAACTCATAATATATCTAAATTATTTCACTGTATTTAATCCATGAATCATTACGTTCATCCCTAGTAATTTGTATACAACTTATGTTTGAATCATTTATAATAGTTCATGGTGAGTTTATGAATTTCCAAAACATATTCCCTGTGTGTTTCAAACCAGGTGCACAAAATGGCTTATTGTTGAGACCCAGTTCTATATCTAGTCTGTCTAAATATAATTACTTTCAAGTCATTACCCCTGTGTACATTTTTAATAGAGAAATATCCACTAATAGTTTCCATACATGAATTTTGTACTATTAATATACTCTTTCTATCACTTACCATTATTATAGGTCATTTTCGCACACATTTAATCATATGTATAATATTCTATAGAGACATCCGTAGTGATATCCTTAGAAATATATATAGGGATCACACTAATGTTTTCTCTTCCTTTTATTAAAGGGCAGAATAATATTTTTCCTTTGATCCAAACTATAGCATAAATGGATTCACATACATAGATAATACATTATCTTTTATTAATATTTAGCATATTTCAATGGTACATGACAAAGGACCATAATAGTTTAGATTATTTTGAATCTTTGAACCAAATATTCTAGTTCGGTGAAAGAACTTATATGTTTCTCACAAATATCATCCCATTTATTACTCCAACATTAATATTTTATTCTTAACCAAGGGAAAGGAAACATAAGAATGGGTGATCTCATATTCAAAATAGTGGTTAAAAAGGGGGACATATAAGCATAATCATTATAATAAGGGTATGAGAAAATGATAATGTCATTAGAAGATCATACCCTAAAAATTAAAGATTATTATCATGAATAATGTCATAAATATTGGATGTTCATAAGTCCATAATCAAATGAGGATCAATAAAATAATCCATGAAATTATAACATAAGAAAAAGAAATAGAATTTTTGGTAGACACATAATATAATAAAATTATCCCCTATAATTCGAGGGTCTATTAAAACACTTATAATTGAAATTCATGTGGGGTACACCTGATAAATGTAAAACACCACCATCGAAAATCACATAAATTTCCTTAGAGTGGAATTTTTCCACTCCCTAAGCCATCATTGTATTCAAGTATCACTCCCAAGACCACCATAATATTTAAGATTCACTCATAATACCATCAAAGTGGTCAAATTCCATTATTGAACATAGTTTAATCCCCATTCCATCCATGTAAATCTCCTGAGATATAAATAATTTCTCAATTCATTGGTGAGAGATGTAGTTCCAACCAATCTCCTAATATAATCATACAGAGGTGTTCCACAATATCAAAAAAACATATCATAAACCATTAAATAAAAAGGGTATCATAAAAATTTCATCATATCCTAACCTATGAAAATGATATAGGTTGAACATTTGTTTCATCAATGAATAACCAATGGAGAGAAGTGGGTTAATAATATAACTTGTGAAAGAGATAAAATAATCATAAAAAAAATTGTTGGTGATAATATTTTTTCATAAACATTAGACCATCCAAATATATACCACATAGAGAAACAATAAAAAGGTTTCCCTTTGAATGTATCCCTTATTTGGTATAAGTAACCCCGAAATAAGTCATGTTAGATGGAAAATAGTTTTTAGAGGTAATTCAAAAAAATTTATTCATGAAAATGTATTTTCTTATTGGAATAATAAATTATAAATCATAAAACCATTAGAAAACCATTTTCATTGAAAATAACTACGAAAATTAGTAATGTAATGTTGACAACATTTTTCAAAAAAAATCCATAAAATTTAAAAAAAGATTGAATACAATTTGGAAATAGTATTTTTATTGTGGAAATATAAATTTATCTTGAAGATATTGGAAAAAATATTTTCCTTGAATACTTATGAAGGTATCTTGAAATGATTTTAAATTTTTTTTATTTTAATGTTTATAAATGATTCATCAATATATTTTTATTCTTATTAATAAATTTATAAAAGAATATTGAAATAATTTCGAGATAAATTGTCCTTGAACACATTTAAAATATTCTTAAAAATCATTTAAAATAATTTTTCACCATAATAAAATTTTCAAAACCATTTTCTTCGAAAATATAAGTAAAAACTTGTGAAGGAAGATTTCAATATCATTTAAAACAATTTTTAAATATAATATATATTTTTGAAAAATTTATGATTAAAACCCCCTTTACAATAATTTATTTATAGAATATTATAGAAAAAATTATTTAAAATTTAAATTGTAAATATTCAATTTAATCATCATGGAAATGATGTTTATGAGGGAGGGAAAATCGGTAGATAATGAAAATTCTCCTTTTATTATCAATTGATTAAAAAAGTGACTCGATCGAAAGGTGACAAGAATATCCCTTTTTAAATATTTGTTTTATTAATTATGAAAAATATTGATATAACAAACTTCTATAAATAGATTTAAAAAATAATATGAATAATTTTTTGAAAACATGGTTTTTAGGAGTAAAAATATTTTTATCTAAAGAGAGAAATAAAGTCAGATTTTCATTATTTTTTTAAAATTATATTAAGTGCCAAAAATATTGGAAAAAGGAAAAAATACATGAATATATAATGAATAAATTTATTAAAATAATTTTCATGAGATTTCATGAGAACATTATAATAATATTTTATCAATAGAAGCATAATTGTAAAGAATCCTAATAATGATGAGTTTGTAGAAAAAATCACTTAACATATCAGTATCATTGAATCATAATACACATGAGAGAATAAAAATAGAATAATCATACAATATAATGAATTTTTTTATTAACTATAAAACATGTCAAATGTGGGTATATACACATTGTAAAATAATATGGGTTAATATAAAAACATTTATCTCATATAAGGAAAATTTTGATAAAATCACCTAACCGATTTGGAAACTTGTGAACCATAAAACCATTGAAATAGAGATTATAAAATGGACAAGTAAATAACCATTAATTTCATAATAATAATAATTAAATGAATATATGATAATTATATACAATAAAAAATGAATCAAGTGTTGAGTACAAAATAAGTCTTATAGTAATAAACTTTAGACTAGAAATCCCCTTACCATAGTCTTGACTCTCATAGTAGTCATTAAAAACACTTTTATAACAACAATATATTATTAAACATATTTTAAATAACCATATTCAATTATATAATATAATATATTATTTATTTATGAATTTATATTACACATTTTTTAACACTTTTATGTTAATGTTTTGTTTTGGGACACTTTTTTTTTGTACATGATTTAACATGTTATTTTTTCATATTACATAAATCATAATTTACAAATCTAAATAATTTAAAAAATGGAATACATATCATATATATTCTTAATATATATAGTTATAGTAAACTAAAATGTTATAAATAAGAAATAAAATAAAACGTTCATCAAGGCGGTTGTCCATACATATGCATGAACATTGTTTCTGTTTTCAATTAGTATTTAGAAAAATTAAAAAAACATTATATATATATATATATATATTTGTCTCATTGAATATTAAAATTTATTTCATATATATAATATATATTTACTAACCCATCCTGAATAAATTCAGTGTATAGTGTGAACAAATCAAATCACATTGAGGAGGATGAAGTACACATGTCCATAAGCGATGTTATCTTATATCCATAATATGTAAGGCTTGATGTAATGTATTAAATAATATTTAAACAAGAATAAATAAATCATTATTGTAATATATATCATATAAAAAATTAAATTCTATCATTATTCACATCCTTTAACATGGTAATGGAATAACGAATGACATCTGTTTGTGAGGTAGTAGTCTGTTATATGCATTAATGACGATTTTGTATCCCATTTGATAGAATTTTATGTGAATTTAGGTGGATACATGAATATAGAATCATATTATAATATGTATGATGCTAAATATATTATATAATCATGTAATATGTATATTTTAGAGTGCGGTGAACGAAAATAAAAAAAAAGTTTGTGGAAGGATTTTACATCTTCTTTGAGTAAATCCTCTTGGTTTCACCAATCATATTCCATGTTTGGATTTCATCTAAAAGGGAGACATATAGAATAACAGAATGAATTTTAGATTAAATTTTTTTAGGATTATGTTGATAAAAAATGTCTTTATAGTATTAATTAATTGAGAGGTTGAGTTTCCTTTTATAGTGGAAGATCATAATACTTTTAAATATAAAAAGGTAACCACAGATGAGAGTTATACTATGCATCATGTGCCTTCAATAATTAATAATTTTATATAAAATGGAGTAAATGATAAAAATATGTCCATAAATTTAATTTCATACATGTATCTAGGTCATTTTGTCTCATAAGTAAAAGGTTAACCCATAAGTAAACTCTTTGTCACCTTAATCACTAAAATTAATTTTACGCAATTTTTCGTTTATTCGAAATAATACCTTATTTGAATTAATTATAAATTATAAATTACTATTATTCAATATATGGAATCAATTGGTTAAAATTATAAAAATATATGTATTATAAATTATAAAATTAATCCCACATATAAGATGATACGACGAGTTTTTAATGTGAAAAGTTCAAATGTTTAAAATGTTTTTATATAGTATTTAAATGTGAAATTGGATAAAATAACCGAAATTGGATTATTTTAATTTTAATTTAATAAACCATAATTTAAATCCAATTTAAAATACAATTTAACAATATATATAAATAATGGCATAATATAGTTTTGAATAAAAAATATGTGTTTTCGTAATTAATAAAAAAATGATGCTTCTAAAATAAATAACAAAAATTACCTAAAAGATAATTTTGACGTTATAAATTAAAAAATGTAATTTATTTTCTCAAATATGATTTATATTGGTTTCATTTATTATATTTAATATGGTTCATCCATTAATAGGGGATAAAAATACCCATTTGAAAAATACATCTTTTTATTCATAAAATTGAATGTTTTATAATCTTCTTATAAAAATATATTTGATGAGTGTCAAAAAAATTATTTAATATGTACTCCATAAAATTTATTAGAAAAATAAATAAATCTTTTTCTCTTTAATTTATTGACATATAACAGTGTATGTACATATAATTTTTTCTTTAAAAGGAATATCATGATATTAAAATAGTTCATACGTTCATTAATGACTAATTGACAACCAAGGGATTCATTCTAATTACAAGTGTAAATAATATAATTACCCTTCATTTAATCTTATTCATTACCACCTTTCTAATATCTATTTGATATAATAATAATAATTTGATAATATAAATAATAGTATAATGTTGTTTGGGGAATCTAGGTCTCGCATGTCACCCAAATTATCAAACAAAACACCGAAAAATGTGTACAACATTCAAATTAAAATTTTATTGTACTATAAGATAATATATGTGTTGTTTGTAGTGAAATATTAACTTTTTAATTCTTATAATGAAGTAATAATGTAGTGATTTCATATAAAAGAATCTATATTTAGTGTTGGGTGAAATAAAAAATATCGAAAATATTAAATTAATTAAAAAACATGTCAAAATATATTGTTTATCTAAGGAATTGTGAGGAAAAAATTATAGGATGTTTGAAGAAATATAATGAATGTAGAATATATATATATATATGGAAACTATATAGGATATATATGAATATTTTTTTATCTTGGGAGAATATAAATCAATTCACATAGGTTTTTTGAGAGTGTAATTTTCATTCTAGTATTGGATTAGAATAAAAAGAACCACCATGTTTATTCCTAGGATAGAATAATCAATTTTGTGTATTTATTAATCCGACGTATGGTTGATACACAAAAACCTATATGAGAAAGGTGGCCAAACACTAAAATAAATATAATTAATTTTTATTGGGATAACAGTTACATTTGTAATTCATAATCCTACAAATATAGGAATCAATCTCTATTTACATATATGAAGTTTGTATCTATGATGTTTATAATGATTTAAGGGAGGTAATAAAATGGTTTCATTGTTGTTTTGGGTTTTCATCAATAAAAAATTTTATCTTGTAAAAAATGCACTAAAAACTCTTATGATGATACAGATGATGCCTAAGTGAAATGGTTTATATAAATAAACCAATCATAGAAAATAAATTCTCATTAAATGGAAAATTTTGAACAATAGTTTAGGGTCAAGAATTATAGACCCTAGTACCCAATTGAAATTATCCAGGAGGGGAATTTCAACTCAATTCATCAATGATTCAAATATTATATATCATCTAAACAATTTATGATTTAATGATGTGAATATTAACTCAAGGAAATTTGTACATAAAAAAACACATAACATATATGAAATGTAAAAAAATAAGGACTTTTTGATATTTTATGGACCATGGGTATGGTACATATAATGTGTAACACCATGGGTATAAAAATCCACAAGAATGTTTTTAATTGATTTTAGAAATCCAAAATATATAAAATAATTTTTTGATAGGACATGGAGAGATTTGGTAATAAGTTAACCATTGGTAATTGAGAGAATAACACTACACATTCATGAAATTTCACATTGGGTTTTTCTGCTGGAATTGGGGATGACCTCGTTGATTGAAGGTTGAAACATTCCAATCGGTTTCTAATGGGTTTGTTCGTAGAACCGGAAACATACAATGATTCCATATCCATTTTGACCTACATTCCAATGGTAGGTGCTCATTTGTTGTGGACTGATTAGGATTGGGAATTTTCATTGGTCAAAAGGATGGGAGGTCGGACTCATCACACCTTTTTGAGGGGAATTATTGTCTACTATGGGACTATCTTTATAGATTTATGTTATGTTCGTGAATCCTTATTACATTACCAGGTATAAAATGTGATTTCCTTTAAATATGACAATCAATGATTGATATGAAGAAAATTTAGAGAATCTTTTATATGTATTCGAGGTTATTCATCGATAAAGAATCACATGTATTTGTTAGAGATTCTTAGTTCATGATATCCTTAAATACATAAAAGTCTCTTAGTCATTATGATGACCATACTGGTTTTAAAGCCACTCAGTGAGGAACTTTAAGTTTATTAACATTTAGGATGACATGGATTATTTCAGAGTTGGGATCGTACCCGCTAATGGGCTACCTACGTATCCTTTTTTTTGAAAAGGAATCAGAACCCACATAGTTTGAGTAAGGGGGTATGATGTTTATGCATGATTTATGGCTCAATGAAAAGATTTCATGGTAACTTTTACACTCTAAGCCCACATCAGTCATGCTCGGTGTGAGAAATAAGAGGTATTGGTGAAACCAGACAAATATGCCATGGAATGATGTGGAGCTTATGTATGTATGACTTCCCAAATAGTTGAGGATTAAGATTTAATTCAGCGAAGAAATCCATGAACAGGGTCTATAAAGTTATACGTGCTTCATGGAGATTTGGATACTCTAATATTGGGGCTTACTCCTTAAGAAGATGCCGAAGTTAGGAGGGGACTTATTATTGGGTTTTACTCTTGAGAAGGAAGCCTAGATCAAAAGGAATTATGACTGGTTAAGAGAAATTAAGATAGGGGATAATTCCTATGGAGGAGGCCCAGGTTAAAGGTGTTGTACCTCTCGAACCCCTCGTGGTTTTATTTTCATGATCACAATCACCCTCTTGTTTTCCTAATCTTGTTTTAAGTGTTTTTGGATGATAGGCATGATTTCAGGTGGCCAAGGAATTGGGCCAAGAAAGAAAGAAGGCAAACTGGACTGAAATCAGTCCACCGGCCAACCGGTGGATTCACCACCGGCCAGCCGATAGATCCCAGACTGAGAGTCCAGCCACTGCCTCAACACCGGCCAACCGGTGGCCTCAGCACCGGCCAGCCGGTGGCACCCAGATGAATAGTGTGAGCTACTGTCTCAGCACCGGACAACCGGTGGCCTCCTCACCATCTAGCCGGTGGAGCCTGAGCCCGAAGGCCTCTCCATTTTGCACACACCGGCCAACCGGTGGCCCTGTACCGGTCAGCCGATGGAGCCAGTCAAACTAGTCGTTGGGCTTTTGACCAGCCTGTCCACTTGGCCTCCAACGGCTCCGAAAGCCTCTCCAACGGCTCCAAAGGCCTCCAAAGGCCATATGAGGGTTCCCCCTCTATAAATAAAGGACCTTGAAGCCCCGGATTAATACCGGAACCATAACCAAGCCACGGAAGCCCACGGGGAACATTTTCCATCATTTGGCGAACCTCCGGCGGATTGTTCCAAGGGAACCCCAATTGCTCCAACCAACTTCCACATCCATGGAGCACCACCATAGAATCTTGGGAGAGCACTTCATCAACGTCATCAAATCATTTGGCGCCCAAGGCTTCTCCTATTACGGTTTTTCATTATTTAACATTTTGAGCTTAAAATTGAGTTTGTGCCTACAAACTCCCACTTCTCTCATCCTCCATTCTTTTGGGTTCTCACACCACCTTCAAGGTGTGAAGAGGTTAGTCAATCCTTACCTTGTAAAAGGCTTGAATCAAAGGTGATCTAGCATTCACCTGTAAGAAGGCTAGTGGGTTCTTACTCAACCATTAAAAGTAAGTGGGTTCTTGCTCAACCAATAAAAGAAAGCTGTAATAGGTGAGCTAGCCTTCACCTGTAAAAAGGCTAGTGGGTTTCTTGCTACAACCATTGAAAAGCAAGCGGTAGAATCTCTCAATGGTTGAGTTGGGAGCGGAGACGTAGGCCGAGTTTTTGGCCGAACTCCGTTATCAATTCTTGTGTCTTGCCTCTTTTTTCCGCTGCACTTTCAACTTTGATTTTAATTTGTTAATTAATTTTTTAAAAGGAAATTCACCCCCCCTCTTGCCATCACTCCCTTTTTCTCCGCCTAACAATTGGTATCAGAGGCAAAATTTGAGTAATACCCTAACCGGTTTCAAATTCAAGATCTTTTTTGATGGCTTCAACCTCTTTCTCCCCCGAAGGCTTTTCTTTGGGTCGTGCTCCATTTTTTGATGGAACCGACTATAACTATTGGAAAACCCGCATGACTACATTTCATAAAAGCATTGGTTATCCTATTTTTAAAATTTTCATGCATGGTTATTCACTTTCTTCTTCCGATGAATCCAAATGGACCCCCGAAGACATTGCAAATTTTGAGCTTGATGGCAAAGCCATGAATGCTCTTCATTGCGGGCTAGACCGTAATGAATTTAATCGTATTTCTACTTTCTCATCTTCTCATGAAATTTGGAATCTTTTAGAAGTAACCCATGAAGGTACTAAAGGCGATGACAAGCTCGATTGCCCATCCCGCAAGAAAAAGGCCAAACAAAAGGAGAAGAAGAAGGCATTCAAGGCCACATGGAGTGATAGCTCCACATCATCCTCCTCCTCCTCCTCAAGCGACAATGGTAACAAATGCCTAATGGCATTCCACGAGGTAACATCTTCCGACTCCTCATCCTCTAGTTCCTCAAATTCTTTCAATCATTTGTCATATGAGGATCTCCAACATGCGCGAGATCAATTGGAGGAAGGTTTTCACGAACTTTCTTCCAAATTTGTTGCATTAAAAAAGAATTTCAAAAAACTCTCTTCCGAAAAAGAACAAATTCTCAAAGAGAAGGAAGAGTTGACCCTTAAAATCCAAAACCTTCCCGATGTTGATTCCATGGAATCAACCATCAAAGATCTAAGGGAGACCCTAGCCAAGTTCACCCAAGGGGAACAAAATTTGAACAATTTGCTTGGTTCCCAACGCGTAGCTAGAACCACCGAAGGGCTTGGCTATTCCAAGGAAGGTTCCTCCTCCCATGCACCAACTATTTTTGTAAGGGGGAGCTCCCAATTTAAATTTTTCAATTATTTTAAAAAACCCGGGCACTTAATTTATGAGTGCAATTGAAAAAATGCCCGGTATGGTAGGCCCAAGTCTATTTTCTTAAATGATGAATTTTTTAGGAGAAGACCCGTCACTAGACAAGTGTGGATTGAAAAATCCCTATTAGCGAGTCTCTCCGGCCCAAAATTTATTTCGGTTTCAAAAACCTCTCCCCGGTGATTTATTGTTTTTATTTATAGGGAGTTAGGTTTGTTTAAGCATTTTTTTGTATTCAAAATTTTCATTTCAAAATTTCAATTTCAACACTTTGTATCAAATTTTTCAATTCAAAATCTTCTATTCATTTTTCATTTCAGAACTTTCAATTTCAAATTAAGCCCTTTTACTTCAATTTTAAATTTTTGATTCAAAACATTCAATTCAAATTTCAAAAATTTCAATTGGTTTAAAATCTCTATCTTGTTTTTCAACTTTTCCCTCAATCAAGTTTTATGCCCCGTGCTATTTTGATAATCACAAAGGGGGAGAAATTCTTGATTGATTGGGGGAAAAAATCTTTTAAAGCATGCCTTTCATTTCATTTTTACATTGTTTGTTTTGGTGATTGTGATCATCAAAATAGGGGGATATTGTAGTACCTCTCGAACCCCTCGTGGTTTTATTTTCATGATCACAATCACCCTCTTGTTTTTCTAATCTTGTTTTAAGTGTTTTTGGATGATAGGCATGATTTTAGGTGGCCAAGGAATTGGGCCAAGAAAGAAAGAAGGCAAACTGGACTGAAATCAGTCCACCGGCCAACCGGTGGATTCACCACCGGCCAGCCGATAGATCCCAGACCGAGAGTCCAGCCACTGCCTCAACACCGGCCAACCGGTGGCCTCAGCACCGGCCAGCCGGTGGCACCCAGATGAATAGTGTGAGCTACTGTCTCAGCACCGGCCAACCGCTGGCCTCCTCACCGGCCAGCCGGTGGAGCCTGAGCCCGAAGGCCTCTCCATTTTGCACACACCGGCCAACCGGTGGCCCTGTACCGGTCAGCCGGTGGAGCCAGTCAAACTAGCCGTTGGGCTTTTGACCAGCCTGTCCACTTGGCCTCCAACGGCTCCGAAAGCCTCTCCAACGGCTCCAAAGGCCTCCAACGGCCATATGAGGGTTCCCCCTCTATAAATAAAGGACCTTGAAGCCCCGGATCAATACTGGAACCATAACCAAGCCACGGAAGCCCACGGGGAACATATTCCATCATTTGGCGAACCTCCGGCGGATTGTTCCAAGGGAACCCCAATTGCTCCAACCAACTTCCACATCCAAGGAGCACCACCATAGAAGCTTGGGAGAGCACTTCATCAACTTCATCAAATCATTTGGCGCCCAATTCTTCTCCCATTACGGTTTTTCATTATTTATCATTTTGAGATTAAAATTGAGTTTGTGCCTACAAACTCCCACTTCTCTCATCCTCCATTCTTTTGGGTTCTCACACCACCTTCAAGGTGTGATGAGGTTAGTCAAGCCTTACCTTGTAAAAGGCTTGAATCAAAGGTGAGCTAGCCTTCACTTGTAAGAAGGCTAGTGGGTTCTTACTCAACCATTTAAAGTAAGTGGGTTCTTGCTCAACCAATAAAAGCAAGCTGTAATAGGTGAGCTAGCCTTCACCTGTAAAAAGGCTAGTGGGTTTCTTGCTACAACCATTGAAAAGCAAGCGGTAGAATCTCTCAACGGTTGAGTTGGGAGCGGAGACGTAGGCCGGGTTTTTGGCCGAACTCCGTTATCAATTCTTGTGTCTTGCCTCTTTTTTCCGCTGCACTTTCAACTTTGATTTTAATTTGTTAATTAAATTTTTAAAAGGCAATTCACCCCCCTCTTGCCATCACTCCCTTTTTCTCCGCCTAACAAAAGGGATTTGAAAATTAAGGGACATGGGGCTTACCCCTAAAGAGGATGCACATATTTGAGACTGGGGATTATTCTTGAAAAGGAAACCCATGTTAAAGAACTTATCGTTTAGGGCTTACTCCTGGAGAGGATTCCCATATATTGGGAATTATGACTAGGGATTATTCCTTAAAAGGAGGCCCAGGTTAGAGGATGTGGGGCTTACCCTTAAGGAGGATGCCCAACTTAATGAGGACTTGGACTGGGGATTACTCTTTAAAAGGAGGCCTAGGTTAAGGAATTATGGTTGGGGATTACTCCTAAGGAAGATGCCCAAATTTAAGAATTTTATGACAGGGGCTTACTCCTAAAAACGAGGCCCAGGTTAATGAGGATTCTCTCATCTTAAATGATGAGGTTGAATGAATGATCTCTCTATCATTATTGACTTAAGGATGTCAAAATCACTAAATTTTGAGAGATGTTCCACGAATCTCTTTTCAGATAAAGAAGTTAATCAAGAAAACATGCCATAAATGGATTTGAAGAGTGTATTGAAGACTGAATCTTGAATAAGAGAGGTGGAATGGGATAAGAGGGGTGAAATGGGCAGGAAAGGAACCCAAAAAGTTAGGGGCACGGAAGTCCTGGCAGGCACGCAGGTACTACGTGGTCGCACAAGTATTGGTCACACAGGTTTACCTGCGTGGCTCATGGGTACTTGCACGATCCTTTCCCATTAGAGTAATACTTGGGAGATTCTTGACTGAAGCCTTTAGAATTATCCTGAGGCATTTCCATAAGAGTGTCACGCAAGTTTCAATGAATAGGTAACGAGGTGCGCAAGTGTATCCATTTCCCTTAAGGGTAAAAACACTCAGGCACGCAGGTGTTAGATACTTTTAACACATAGGCCTTATTCCTCTGGTTTATATCTTACATTCTAGGTAAATAATTACCTTAGAAGTGTTCGAAAGACATGAAGAAGAGACTTGGGCGTTCACAGCTCTCTATCTGAATTCTGAAAAAAATTCATCTCCCGAAATGGGGGGCCCACAGGGTCTATTTATAGGCTTCTGAAGACCCTGGGCGGTTATCACTTAGTTCACACAAGTCACTTGCGTGACCATTAGGCGGCGTGAAAGTATACTAGCACGATAGTAAGGGAACTTGCACAACCCTAAGTCCTTTGACTCCTTTTTCATTCCTTTTTCGATTTTTGATTTTTTATTCAAAGGATGAATCACTTTCGGTGATGTAATTTCTCTTTCCATTCATTTAGACAATGTGAGGAATAGGAGTGTCAACAAAAGTCCCCCCTCAGAGTTGGATCTGGAAGAATAAGGATGTTACTCTTAGGAAAATAAGAAAACCAAAGGAAAAGGGGCACGTAGGTATTCACCGCGGAACTTTCATCCCAAATGTGTGAGGCACGTAGGGTTGGAGCGTGCTGGATGGAGCGTGCTAGATGTAGGCGCACGGGTGGGCATCCTAGCCTATAAATATGCCATAATTTTCCATGTATAGCACCTGATTTCCGGATATTCACGATCTCTCCGTGCAGGTTACCTTCGCTGCGCAAGTTGCTCGTTTTCCATTGTTTCTTCGCTGTCACGCTGCTGTCAAGGTATTTGGACTTGCGTGGTTATACTCGTGTGACAAAAACTTGCTCGGAACATTGACACTTGTGCGACACATCCAAACTTGCATGCAAAGTTTAGACTTGTGCGCCTTAATGCCTTTTCCATTTTTCTGAATTCCTTCAGAAAATTTATGAAACAAAAACCCATTTAAGTGTTAATTTATTCAACTTTTGTACAGATTCAATGGCTTCAAGAATAATTTGAACGACTGATGAACTAGAAAGAAAAAGAATTGATGAAATGATGGATATCGTTGGCCATGATTATTATACCCACTGTGATAGCACTCTCCCATATTTGGCTAAGTATCTGAAGAAATATCACTTTTATTTCCCATAAAGCACTTATCTACCTTTGTACGGTTATGGTCATCTGCGAGAATTCACTATTACATAGGCAAAGAACTATCTCAAATTTTCATGGTTTCAGAGCTAAACAAACTTTTCTTCAGCAAATATCTCATGTGGAGGAGGATTTATAAATGCTGGAACAGTGGAGAAGGCCCACATGATGCATCATAGCCCATGTTTTCCAAATCTGAAATGACATAATCTGGAGCTTCAACCACATTGTCATCTTTCAATATTCTGAAATGATCAGATGGATCAATCCAAAGGCTAGAAGAAAAGTTGGGACTTCCGTCCTGGGGGAGGTGTGAAGCCAAATTTGATGTGGGCATACTGGGTACGACGAACCTATTCACATTTTGTTGAAGATCTAAAAGGAGTTGCGATATACGAACCTGTCTGGGTTTGGAAAACATATGTTTACAGACATGATAACTTCGTCTCGGGGATACACAGCCACTAGAGCCCAGAAACCAATTATTTCCATCTTACTCGTGGAGAATTAGGCATCATTCTGTGGGATTTCCACAGGATCTCTGGGGATCCAATTTTGGGCGATATATATTTTGAATTCATTCTTCCCATGGTGACTTGGAATGATTCATAAAAGACTCCTACATTGGCTCAAAAATTATTTATAATCATCCATTGGCTCAAGAGTTCATAGAAATCCTTAAAACATTGTAGAAAGGATATTCCTCCAGAGTAGTGGATGAAAATAGTTCTTATTGACAAGAAAGAGAAGGATCCAATGGAGAAGGAGCCTAAGGGAACATGATCTAAGAAAAATAAATCCAAGGATAAGAGGCCCACCCGTTCTACTACCTGCCCAAAAACTGAGAATACGGGTGCTCCTGGCACATTCTGGCCAACTCTAGAAGCATGAGAGTTCGAGATGTGGGGATATTAGGTGAATGAAATCATCCCAAAAAAGACTAATTTGGTGGGCATCAGTGATTTTTGGTTCAACATTTATCTCTTTCCAGTCAGGGATTCGAAGGGAGGCGTCAGGCCTGGGACCTTCGTTATTGCGGAAAAGAATGCTGAGGGAAAAATGGTTGGGTTAGCTACCCCCATTTTAGAAAAGATCAACAAGAGTTTACTTCATGTATTCATGGGTAAATAACTTTTAAGAATAGTGGGACCATTCCATGTTTTATGTGGATGGATCGCCACTCACTTTAGGACTTATAATGTACAGAATGGAGTACAAATTCCTTGATGTTCTGTTAGGCCATCAGTGGAAGCATTCTATGGAGTTTCTCAATTAGATCATAATTCATATAACATGAAAGTGAGATTGATAATGTTTAAGGAATTCAACTTATTTATCTATGGAAATCCGCCAACCGGGTGGTTTTTTGATGATGGAACAACCCACATGGATTTTAGGGCATACATGCTAGCCAGCATAGATGGTGTGATAAATTCTAGGATTGACGGAGAAATCATATGCGAGCCCTAAGATCCATATAGATTTTAACGTCAATTCAAGTGTATGCAATAGATTGTTGTATCTCTCCCAGTACATGTCAGGATAAAGAAAATTCTGATTGTTTCTCGGAAACTATGGCTACTGACGTCAAGGGAGAAGACTAGGGCGGTATGTGATCTACCAGTTGAAAAGGAGGAACATAACTTGACTACATGGTATGCTGAGCACTGGATAGAATCATACCCTAAAGAGGTTATGAATCACCCAGGTTATCAGGTGGGGAAAAGGAAGAGGACTGTAGAGAAAGGAACCCATCCTCGTGAAGGTGATACTTCCCCACCTGAAGCTGATTCTCTAGATTCCTCCCTTAGGATTGATTCCCCAGATTTCTATGATGGGGATGAAGAGGCACAAAAAGTGGCAAAGTGGCCTCGTGCCCGATATAATCCACCAGTTAGAATCAAAAGACCTACTCCATCGAAACGTGGTGAGTTACTTCATTGTGGTAATTTAATCAATATCACTTTATAAATCAATAAGTATTTTTTTTATTTATAAATAGGTGCATGAGATTAGATGAAATGAATTGAAAAATTGTAGGAACTTCCTCGCAGCCTTCTGGTACACACACTGAATATCTACGACCAGAGGTTGTCCTGACATGGCAGAGTCTATATTGTGGGACTGAGACTGCCTGGCTAGATTTATGCAAGGGTCGAGAACACCCTGGAATTGGGAATATCATGGCTTCTACAGATATCCAATACGAGGATAACCCCGATGATGTGTTGTCTTACATCAGAGAGCTGGAAATGCTCATATATGACACTGACGATTCCGTTCCTGTCACCAAACGGGTGAACGAATTGAGAGACCGTGGCGCCGCTGAGGGGACTGATGAGGAGTGGCACGATTATGTGGCTCCTGAATATGTAAGTTTTCTTTCCTTATTTTCTTCGTAGCTTGATTTAAATCAAAGCTTTGTTTTTCAAGGAAATTATTTTCTTCACCTTGCATATTGCAAAGGAAGGAACAGAAGAGGTTCCTTCATGACAGTACATCCTTGGTGGTACTTACATTGGGGGAGCTGATGAGTCTCCTCACGAATCGGGCGAGATATCTCCAGGCCAGCGGGCCATGAATGAGGAGTTGGAGATGAACTTCCATTCTCCAATTCAAGTGCCAATAAGGGAGACTGTTGATACTCTTAAAAATACAAAAGGACAAAGGTGACGAAGGAGGAAGTCCACCTCTAAACGCATTATCAGTAGTAGTAAGTCCTTCGGATAATCGAGAATCTTTACCCATGAAATGTTTGCTCATATATTTGAGGATTGCATGAGATTATTCGATTTTCCCTCTGAGAGAAAAGACTGATCCACCTATGAGGACCACAGAAGGTGCTGTGGAACAATTGCAAATTCAGGATGACTTGCCTGCTCCTAGAGAAGAGCTAGCATCTATTCCCAGTATCCCTCCTATTGTTGTTGCGAGAAGAGAAGAACCTGTTTCTGTTTAGTTATCAATGATCCATAAAATTTTGAATGAAACATCTACTGACTTCCATTCTGTGATATTTCATGTTCAACTCTTGCATTAGAGCTCTTGGAGGCCATTGCAATCGACAATTCCATTTTAACTGAAGAAGATGTATAGGGCCAGGGACTGCATGATGAAGGTCACCAAGAAGACACATCAAATGCTCCCACTTGTGAGACTAACCAGGATTCTGAGATGACATTAGATGATATGATGGAACATGGCGCATCTTTTAAAGATTTTATAAATCATGTTAAATTACCATGTAATTTATATGATTATGGACGTGAGTGTTATCCTTCATCCTATTTAGAGTAACTTATTATTACATGTCTTATCATTATTGGGTCAAATGTGCAGTTTTCTCTGAGCATGATGTTAAACAACCCATGCCTGAATGGGGTACAGAATACCCTACCATTGTAGATACATTAGCACATGTGGAGCTGAACCCAGTAGAGCTTCCTCAAACTCATTCTGAAAATCTTGTTGAAGCTAGGAAAGATGGGGAGGATCCGCCTCAGGTTGCTGATATACCATTGGGTAAGGAATAACAATATTTGTGATTGTACATAATTTTAAAAACAACCTATTATTTTTTTATCCTTTAAAACTAACCAAAGCATTCAATTGATTATGAAGGGCCATCAATTGCAGTGGCTAGATCTAGAGGTGAGGCCTTAGCCTCTGCCCCAACAGGAATTGAATGTGAAGAAGATCAGGTCAGGGGGGAAGGAGCAGAACGAGGCACTTCTCTAAGTGCAGTAATCCCAAATTACATGCCCCCTGTGATGATGACATCGAATCAAACCCATAGGTACTTAAGGCACTCAGCTTTTCACGACACAAGGCATGGAAAAACATATAGAAAATCATATCTGAGGTTCCTTTAGAAGAGTTGTCCTCAATGATTTCCTGGTTGTAGTTCCAGTTCTTCATGCAAGGATTTGGCTGTTTTTGATATGATAAGATCCATGCCGTGGTGAAACAAGTCAATTTAAGAAGGGAACAAGAGAAAAAGTACCGTGAAGATCTGACCCAGGTGAAGTTGTCAGCCAACATGAGTTAATTTGTGGCTGCAGTATCCTGAGCTGAAGCTGACTATGCTGCCAAGATGAAGGATCTAAAGCATAAGATCAAAGATATAGTCGTCTAGTGGATGCACCATTAGCAACAGTTAGACGTTGTTACTGGAGAACTTGACCAACTCAATAATTTACTAGAGGGAGCTAAACCGAATGGTATGAAAGCCATCACGAATGCCAAGAAAGCACTCCATCAGGCTGAAAAGAGTGAAGTTGGTCAGGTGCATGAGTTTCATGTAGCTATTGAAGAAGCTCATGATGTTGTTCATAAAGTGAAGACTTATGTTGACAGCCTCTTGTAATTTCCTGGAAAAGAGAAGAGACTACAATCTGTGGATGTCTTTATATTTCTTGTACATCATATGGAATGATTTCATTCATCTTCAATCACTTGTGCACGTTTTTTCCGGCTACCTAATTTAAATTTTACCTAAGCCAATGGGCCTAGTAAGCGTAGATTGATTTTTACTATGATTAATGTAAATAACCATACAAACTTTGAATCATTTAATTTCTCAATATTACCAAAATCATACAAAATGTATGTTTAGTGAGCTAGAATTTGACTTTTATTCAGAGTTCCTTTGGATTTTGTGGGAAGTTTAAAGTTATGCACGTCTGACATACAGAGGCTAATGTTTAAGGTTGAAATAACATTGACCGAATGAATTATAATTGACTCAATTCCTTGAAAATTTATATGAAAACAAATTACCATACTCAAGTATGAGAGAAATATGTAAACTATGACTTAAGAATATTTGAATCTGATGAATGATATAAAAATGAACTAAAAGTAATTAAAAGAAGTAGTTTCCAAGAATGAAGTTACCATTATTTAACAAACCCGTTAGGGGGTTCAATTATGCAGGGCCACCAAAGGGCATTGGCTTCATTGTCAAATAAATAGCATCATTTGGCTAACAAGTCTGTTTTGTAGACTGTTTATTTAAGGCTGCCTAAGGGCACGTGCTACATAGTCAGGAAAAATAACTCTTAGAAATTTACTTTCCTAGTGCTAAAAAGCCTGTGAATGTTTATGAAGATTCAAATTTTCGAATGTATAGAGTTTGTTGTATGGAAAGAGGTACATGAATATAGAGAAGATATATCAAAACAAGATTATCGAAGAACTGGATGAATATCACTCCTACGAAGGCCTGACCCAAATGTATGAAAGGAGAATATAAACAATAAACATGAATACTTTCATACATGAGAAAGGATATGGGACATGTATGTTAAGGATGGCTATTTTTGTGGATCCGTATATATTTTCATTAAGACAAATAAGGACAAAAGAAGATTTCTTCCCAAGAATGAAGTGACCATTATTTAACAAACCCGTTAGGGGGTTGAATTATGCAGGGCCACTTAAGTGCATTGACTATATAGTAAAATAATAGCATCGTTGGGCTGACAGGTCTGTTATTTAGACTGTTTATGCAAGGCCGCCTAAGGGCATGTGCTGCACGGTCAGGAAAAAGAACTCTCATAATTTCAGGCCTTTTGTGATTATAAGTCAAGAAAAGGGTTATGAAGATCTAGAAGTATTCATGATTATTATTATGACACATAAAGATGGGTATTGTCCAATTTATGCAGAGATACACAGATCAATGATAACCATAATCATGTTGTGCTGGATCCTTAATTGAAATGTTGGACTTCACTATATATCCCATAAGGATGGGAATCAAGCCATACATAGTTCTTTAACTACAGTTTAACGTCATGCGGGATGAAAATATAGACGATCTTAGTTTAGGGTCATAGATCTTGGACCATTTATAAGAAATACACAGTGTGGGTTTTCATGGGGACTTTTCAGCCAAGGGACTAAAAGTGAATTTTGGGGTTATGCCCAAAAGACTTGGGGCTAGATTCGAGGGACACTCGAACGTTCCTAAATATCACATAAGGATGGTAATCAATGACACATTGTTCTAGAAATACCCTCTGTTCAAATTTGTCTCGTACATGTGAAGGGTGAAAGGGGACTTTAGTTCAATGATGGACTATCCCAAGATAAAAGGTTCAGTCATGGCCATTTATGCACGTAGTCTTTGTAATGAATAATGATTAAAAAATCAATATAAATAATTATTCCCTCTTAGGTGAGGGTATCAAAGAATATTGTATTTTTTTGTCGTACATGAAAAAAATGCAATATAGTTTAACGTCATATAGCAAAGACGAAAGTGATCCAGTGTAATGATATTGATGCTGGGGATGTTTTCACGAATCAACATCGTCTGAGATGGATGTGAACCAATGTGAAGAGATTGGTTTTTGAGCTTGAACCTTGGGAGGGTTCCTACATACCCAGCATGGAAGGCAAGGAACAAAGTCCGTGTAGTTCAATTAAATAATGAATTAATGCTCAAGTTGTTGTTGGGGACAATGACCTAAAAAATGATGTTGGGACTTACGCGTGGTTAGCGTCCCAGAGAGGGTGTTATGGTTGAAATTTTCTCTAAGATCACATGATTAATACACGGTTTGAGAAACAAGAGGTAACAACAATCTCAAAGATGCACAGTTTAATGTTGTGTAGGACATATAAAGGGACTATGCTGTTTAAAGTATTGCATTTAGGACTACTGGTGCTGCACAGTTTAGTGTCATGTAGCAGGGAAAAAGTATATTTTAATGTCATGTAAGACGTATCAAAGGACATTCTGTGCAGTTTAGTGTCATGTAGTTAGGAAGATGGGGAAAACACATTTTAATTTCATGTTTGGACAAAAGGAGCACTGCGCAGTTTAATGTCATGTAGTAAGGACAAAAGAGAACACATTTTAACATCATGTTGGACGTATTAAGGACTTTTTCATATTTTAATGTCATGTTAGACAAAAGTGAAAATAGTTTTAGGTCATATTTATGGACCATTGCTGTATAGATTAACGTCATATAGCAAATACGATGAACGGGACACGGTTTAACGTCATGTTGGACGAATTAGGGAAATTTTTCATAGTTTAACGTCTTGTGGGATGAAAAAGGGATGATACAGTTTAGCATCATTTTGGATAAAAGTGAGAATAGTTTACAGTCATATGCATGGACCGTTGATTATGCAGTTTAACGTCATGTTGGAAGAAAGGGACTTGTAAATTGTTTAGGGTCATATACATGGACCGTTGCTGTATAATTTAATGTCATATAGCAAGGATGATGAAGGGGACACATTTTAACATCATGCTGAACGTAAGGGACTTCATTACAGTTTAGCACCATGTAGCAAGGATGTTATAGTTTAACATCATGTGGGACGAAAGAAATGCAAATAGTTTAAAGTCATATGCATAAACTCTGGATGGTGCAGTTTAACGTCTTGTTGGACGTAAGGGAGTTTTATACAGTTTAGTGTCATGTAGTTAGGACATCACAGTTTAACGTCGGGTGGGACTAAAGTAATTAAAATAGTTTATGGTCATATGTATGGACCATGGATAGTGCAATATAACATCTCTCTATATGTAAGGGAATTTTATACAGTTTAGCATCACGTATTTAGGACGTCACAGTTTAACGTCGTGTGGGATGAATGTAATACAAATAGATTAAGGTCATATATATGGACCATTGATGGTGTAGTTTAATGTCATGCTGGACATAAGGGACGTGCAAATATTTTAAGGTCATATGCATGGACCATTTCTGTATTTTTTTTCATACAAAATATTTCTGTAGAAATCTTGAATTGGTTGGAGTAGTGATGAGTTCCCCATCCATTGAGATTAAAGAATAAGCTCCATTGGAATAGACCTTATGTATTGAGTAAGGTCCTTCCCATTTTGGCTCAATCATGGGAGGTTTCTTTCCTGGTATCATTGGAGTTCTGAGAACTAATACCAATTCTCCCTAAACGCATGAATGAAGACGAAATTTTTTGTTGAAATCTCGTTCTATTCGATTCTGATTGACTTTAAAGTGTTGAAGAGTACACAATCTATTCTCATATAACCATTCCAATTCATCCAATCTATTTTTAGATTGTCCATTTGTAGATGATTTATTGCAAATGGCTAATTTGAGTGAAGGTAATTGAACTTCAATGGGAAAGACTACTTCTGTTCCATATACCAGTGAATATGGAGTTGACTGCATTGCAGTGTGGGTGGTGGTCTGATAAGCCCATAAATCATGAAAGAGTTTATCAGGCCATGACTTCTTATATTTATCCAACATATTTTGCAATATATTTGAAATAGTCTTGTTGAAAGATTCTTTCTGTCCATTGGCCGATGCATGATACCGAGATGAATGATTGGATTTGATGTTGTATTCATGATACAACTGCTTCACCTTGGATGAACAGATGTTGGTGACATTTTCCGTCAATATGGTATGAGGGACACCAAATCTGGTAATGATGTTAGACTTGATTAAGCTAAAAATGCTTTTAGAACTGACTTCTTTAAGAGGTACTGCCTCTACCCATTTGGAAAAGAAGTCAGTAGCAGTAAGAATATACTTAAACTTCTTGGCCATAGCTGAAGGGTAAGGTCCCACCACATCCATTACCCATGTGGAAAATATCCACGAGTATTTAGCTATGTGAAGCAAATATAGAGGTTGATGAATTAAGTTGGCATGTACTTGGCATGAATGAAATTTCTTTGTGAAATAAAAAAAATCATGTATCGTTGAAGGCAAAAGGTATCCAAGCCTTCGATTCTGATCATACAGTCTATGTACAGACTGGTGGGCAACACAGAATCCAGCATAGACTTCTTTCATGACAGCCATTGTCTCTTCACCATCAATGAATCTGAAGAGAACTACATCAAAACCATTCTTGTAGAGAATTTTCTCTAGGTGATCTGCGTCGTCATAAAGAGTAATGTTGACCACACGTTGCCAGATTTTTTCTTTCCCAGCTCTATTAGCTGGAAGTATTCCATTTTGAATGTATTCCCTGATAGGTTACATCCATCATGTAGTGTAACCATGTGGTTCAGAGATGGGACTAATTTCAATGATTTCCTTTGTTCTGGGACGAATATAAGGTGGAATTGTACGACGGTGGGCAATACTGATGGTTTTCTCGTCCCAATTTGTATCTTCTAGAGCTATTTCTATATTAGTTGATGCATCATATTGGGCCTTTTGTGATCTTGGGACATAAGAAAATGTCGGTTCTGAAGGGAACTTCGCCATTAACTATCTAACGTAATCATACAAAGGGATTAGTTCTTATTTTCTGATTGCATAATTCCCATTGACTTGTTTGATTACTAGGTCTGAATCACCTTTCACTTTTAAGTGATTCACTTGTGCATGAAGCACCAACTCTAATCCTGCAAAGAGAGCTTGGTATTCTGCTTCAATATTTGTACCACCTTCCCACAATAAGAAGGAATAGGGTAACACTACCTTTTCAGGAGAAATGAGTACAATCCCTAAGGAAACTTTGTTGAATTTAGGATTTTCCATTTTCCTCCCTGTTGGACTTCTGGAATAACCATCAAAGTAAAGTTCCCATGCCCGAGGACTTTCTTGAATAGAGAATACTTCTTCATCAGCAAGATCAATATCTTAAGATGTTTCCTCCACTGAAGGGTGTTCAGCTAGGAAATCAGCCTGAGCATGGCCCTTTATTCCCTTTTGAGACACATACTTAATGTCAAATTGTTGCAAGATAACTTCCCACCTTTCCAGATGTCTTGTAAGCATTGGACGACTAAGGATGAATTTGAGCGGGTTATTGCAAGATACCAATTAAACCTCATGATGTTGCAGGTAGTGTCTCAACTTCTAAACGGCAATGATTAATGCCATCTAGCACTTCTCAATACTTGAATACTGGGTTTCTCCTTCATGAATAGTCCGACTGAGGTAGTAGAGGTTGTTTTCATTCCCAACATCATTCTTCTAAGAAATAAAGGCACCCAATGATCACTCTAAAGTTGTCACATAGAGGATATGTGGTTTTCCTTCAACAGGTAGCATGAGTACCGGTGGAATCAAGAGGTATTTCTTGAGAATATCAAATTCTTCTTGACATTTTTCAGTCCACTGGTAAGTAACTCCCTTATTCATCAATTTGGTGAAGGGTAAACTTTTTCCTGCCAAATTGGCGATAAAACACCAAATATAGGCTATGTTTCCTTGAATTCCTCTTAATTATTTCAAATTTTGAAGAGGTGACATACCAAGGATTGACATTTTCATCTCAGGATCGACATCAATACCACGATGGCGTACAACAAAGCTGAGAAAGTTTCCCAAGGTTACCCCAAAATCACATTTTAAGGAGTTCATCTTCAAATTATGTTGTCGAAGCTTGCGTAATATGACTTCTAAATCATCCAAGTGATATGACCGTTGTTTGTATTTGACAACCAAATCGTCCACATAAAACTCAACAAACATTACAAGAAAGTGATTGAAGATACAATGCATGGCACACTGATATAGTGTGCATACATTCTTTATGCCAAAGGGCATTACTCGGTACCAAAACACACCTTGAGGTGCTCTGGAGTCCAAAAATTATTCATATTCTGAAGCCATCCAGATTTGATTATATCCAGATTATCTATCCATGAAGGAAAGCGCTTTATAGCCAATTGTTGCATCAATCATGAGTTCTGTAATCAGAACTAGAAAATCATCCTTAGGACAACGCCGATTAAGATCTCTGAAATCAATGCAAACTTTAATTTTTCCCATTCTTGTTTTTCACTGGGACAATATTATCCAACCACTTGGGATATTAAAATTCTTTGACGAAGTTAGACTTGATGATCATATCCACTTCAGCCTCAATTTTGGAAGCATATGTTTGGTGTGTTCTTCTAGCAGCTTGTTTGAATCCTCGATGTTCTTCTGGAAACCCCAAATGATGAGTGGAAACATCATGATCAAGCCCTATTATATCTGTATAGTTCCAAGAAAATATATCTCAATTTTGATTTAAAAAGGAAATATACATCTCTTTCTCTTCAAGAGTCATGGCCGCACTGATTAAAGTGGGGTGTGGATCTTCTTGTGTACCCAGATTGATTTCTCTGAGTTCATCCACAGTGGTAGAGATACCTTCTTCAAATGATGGAGGAGAATCCCTGAGATCTTCCTCTTCTTCTTAAACATATTTTATTTCCTCTGTTTCCACTTTCATAGTAGACGATGAAGCATAATTTTCATGATCAGAAGAGATGTCAAAATTTTCACATCTTGAAGAAGAAGCTTCCATTTCCGACCCGATTGATGATAAAGGGTCTTCTTTGGGTAATAAATAGGAGATGATGGATTGAGAATCGAAATCAATTTTTACCTCTGACATTTCTATAACTTTCTCTGGACTGATTGGTGAAGTATAGAATTGATGGATTTCAGCAGATGAAATGAAAACATCCCTAATTGAGCTTTCATCATTGCTTGGTGGATCACCAATTTCTCCCATGTTGTCTGGCTCGATTTCCGTAATTAACATTATGGATATTTCCATAAGAGTATTTTTATTTGGGTATATCATGTCTATTTGACTGATAGGCAACACATAATCTGTACTCACATGTGGTAATGGGTTTACTGGAATCTTTTCCAAATCATACAAAGCATTAACATTGGTAATCTCCTTTGTTGTGGATTCTTCCTTTCCCTTCATGTGGTAGAATTCCACATAAATGTATTGAGATTCACATGTCTTGAATGAGGACTTATCACCATATAATGTCTCAACTTGACCATCAAAACAAAACTTTAGAAATTGATGGTATGATGAAGGGATAACCTCATGCCGATGTAGCCAGGGTCTTCCAAGCATGATGTTGAAGGCTGAGTCTTGATCAACAACCATGAAATCTGAATTGGACACATGATCTCAATAATGAGTTCTAAGTGTAATCTCACCCAGTTTTTCTTGTTCATTTTTATCATATCCTTGAAACATAAAATTAGAAGGAGATAAATCAGATTTCGTGAGGCCCAGTCTTCTTAGTGTACGAATGGGCATGAGGTTGACTCCTAAACCATTATCAATGAAAACTCTTTGGATGTCTATTCCATTGACTTTTCCAGATAAGTACAAAGGTCTAATATGTCCATGCACGACATCATCTTCATATTCATCAGTAATAGAAATTACTGCATGGCATTCTGCATGATTATTCTACACATGGTATACTTCAGCTGCAACAATTTCGGTATCAAACTCCCGAGGACTTGAAAAAGCCTCAATGGGTGCCTCCTGAAGATCCTTTGATAAATTCAAGGTATCCAGAATTGATTACTAGGTAGGTACTTGGGCCAGGTGTTTTAATATATCATACTTTTGATCCAAAGGTCTTTGTTTCCCAACAAGAACATGTGGTTTAGCAGGTTCCTAGAATGTTTATGCCTTGGAATTTGATGCATCTTGTACCGTGATAGGAGTTGGTAATACTACTGGATTTGGAATATTAGACTGATTAGGTCTATTTACTTGTTGAGAAGAAAAAGATGGAACCATCAATTGATGTTCCAGAATAATTGTGCTAGGGCTATGTCTGCCTTGTGTGGAAGAACTTTCTTGTTTCTGTTGAGCTCATTGAAGGGCTCTACCATGAGTTTCTACCGCATACATAGTTCTAGAAGGGGTATAATTGGAGTAGTGGCCTCTGAACGATCCACGTATTCCCCTATATCCTGATCCTTTGGAACTTCCTCTGATTCCTCTACTTGATATAGGGAATTCGGGCTCATAAAAATCGACACTACGACCAGAATTAGGATCTGTTAATTGAATCATATTAATGTAACCTAAAATCAACTCTTCATCCGATGAAGATTCTTCCTGATTATCCTGTTTCAGATGTGCCGTTTGGTGGGGCGGAGCCCATGAATTTGAAGTAGATGGAATGATGTCTGCCAGAGTCAAATAAAACTTAGTCTTTGAAACATACTCATCTTCTTCTGATTCTTTTTCTTTCTTTGAATCATGCCGTTTCATTGAGGATTTTCCCTATGATGAAGAGGGTTTTTCTGTGGCATTAATGGTAGAAAGAACAATTGGATTCTTCAAATGCCTTCACAGAATAGCATCTGTTTGGTTGAGTGTCTTTATGACCATCTAATCATCATATTTTTGTGCATTTTTGTTCTTAAGTTATTGACACTTGCGGTCCATTGAAATTATGGAATATAGGGTTCCCAAAACTTGATGGGAGAAGGATTGAATCTACCCATTCAAGGGAAGCTCTTTTTTCTGGTTGAACCTGCGCATGCTTCCCTTCCATAGTTTCTAACTGAGATGTTAATGACTCAATGGTAGTTATTAACTTCTGAGAAACATCCGGTAGAACATGGACATGGGTATGTGAACTTATTGGAGCTGGTCGAGATGTGGTGGCTAGTACAACAACTGATGGTAGCACCACCAATTGTTGTTGCACTTGACCTGTAAGATTAGACCTGTGAGGGTGTACTGATAGAGGAGGATATTTTTTATCAATCTCAGTAAATATAACAAACTCCCTTGACTGACTGACTCCAGCACGCTTTGGAGGAAGATTACCTTGTAGTAGTTCTGCATTCAACATACTCAATTCATTCATTTCTTCCTCTTTTTGCGAGAATCATTGCTCTAGTGAGAGCGATTTGCCTTCTCTAGAGGAAGGATATGTAACCTGATTTTTTCCCTACCCCTTTTTTGATCCCTTTCGGAGAGAGGGAAGTGGGTTATTTGAAAGAACACCCAGATTTTGGGTAAACCATTGATTCGTGTACGCACACCTTCTTCATTTGTGTCTGTCCGTACAACTTTTTGAACATGAACCACTTCATCTGATCCCACTGAGTGAGCCTCGTCTGGTGGATCAGCAACAACGACATTTATGACATTAATTGATGCATAATTCATTGCATCCCATCTATTAGCATTTCTACGATATTGTATTCTTCCATGTCTCTGATGAGACATTTCCTTTCGTTGATTCGGTCCCTCAGGAACTTCTTAGTGAACTGTAATTTGGAGAGAGTCTCCTGATAATTTGGCTCTTCATTCCTCTTGGGGATTCTTCCCTAATCGAGAGAAGACCGACATTCATTGAGGGAGAGGTTGAGTATTTTAAAAAGTTCTCACTTTCGGTGGACTAGGGTTGTTCCTGCTGTTCCCACTCAACTCCTCGAATCCTATTTGTTGATTCCGAGGGTTGCTTTAAAAGAGTCCCCAGTTTGGCAAGATGGGGTGGATCTTGACATGATATGTCTGAGACTTTCTTAAAATCTCTCCTGATCTTGAGGACCTTAGTCCAGAAATTAGCTAGATGCATCAATCGATATCCACTATTATCACCCGTTTCAAAAGACCGTTGGATGATTTCTGACACTTCTTTCACTTGATGATGTGCTTTCTCCATACGAGAGGCATGTTTAATATTCTTTTTTACTTGATGCAGGAGTAATTCAACAACATGTTCCCCGTATTCTTGATTTTGAGAAGAACTAGTTGAGTCATGTTCTTGAGAAAGTTTTTGATTACAAACAAAACCCATTGACTGTGGCCGGCCATGCGAAATAACATTGCATTAGACCATTTTAAGCGGGCTTTGTTGACTGGAGAGTACATTGAAATGTAGTGCTCCATGAAAACCCCATCCTCTAACATGAATACCAGATGTGGAATTGTGAATGAACTAGAACAATCTTCTTAGTGCGCCAAGGCCTGAACGTTGAAGGTCTCTCTGCTGCTTTTCAGCCATCAGATATCGAGAGTCTGATAGAGATGCCAAATCAAACTGACGTTGTAACCCATCAATTATCATATCATGATTTTCATATTCATCATAATATAATATTTTCATTTTCAACTGACAATTACTTTTCCATATGTTGATATGAATATCATGAATTCCATATTCCGTAAATATATCTGGAATGTCATACTAAGAGTCAGCCAGAGGCCAAAACATGACTGGCACTTCACCTTTCTCCAGTTGTTTTCTCATTTTCAGTATTTCCTCTTTATCATTCAAGGAATATTCATCTACCTGATTTGACAAGAGTTGGTGTTTCCTTGTTTCTTTGTCGGATTCAACAATATTGGTTGATAAATCAAGGATCAAACTAGAAGTTGCATGACTTATGGGTGGTTAGGAGAACGAACTACACCCTAGGAAATATTCTTGTTGAGAAAGTATTTCACCTGCATGCTATGAAGCATCAAACATGAATGGTTCTTCATTTTCAAGTGCCTCAAGATAAGAGGGATTTTTCGGCACTACATTGTCCTTTGGAGCATTTTCCAGGAAATGTGCATCACTACTATGGAGAGGACTTTCGTAGCAAAATTCATCATCACGGGGAGGACCACCATGCTGGGTTACAAAAAAATATTAGTTCTATTGCTCCTTGGTCTTCTGGCCACACAGAGGGTTATTGTAGCTCTAATCTAATGATGATACTTCAAGATTGACTGAACTGTCATGAATAATGCCTTCACAAGGAAGTTTCTGTTGAAGACCTTCTGAATTAATTTTCCCACTACTGGTAAATGAGGGAGTGTAATCTTAGATTCCAATAGATAATTGCATGAGGGATTCAAGAACTCCAGCATCGAGCAAGGACTTGTTACAGATTGGCTCTTTATCTCTTAACTGTGCTGGGCGGGTATTATTCTTAGACGCCTTCTTACTCTCCATCGAAACCACTTGTTGATGAAAGTTCCTACTCTGAGCAGGTGTATGTTCCTGATTAGGAAATATGGCCAAGTTAGGCTGACAATATCTACTCAAATTAGCTGTATGTGCTTGACTTGGTTGTCCGTATTATATGGGAGAGTATGCCCCACAACCCTCTTGGACTAAAACATATGTGTGTGTCTGTTCCGGAGTGAACTGTTGATGTATCACTCCACTGGTAGGGATATATTTATGTGTCTTTCCCTGAGATTTTGTTGAAGCTGTTATAATATCCTGGCAAGAATCCAGATTATGAGAAGGGATTTTCTTCTGCTCTTTAACCATTGATAGAATATGCTTGGTGACTTCAGCTGCCAGAATGGGGATATATGACCATTCTATGCTTTGAGTAGGTTTGTGTACCTTCTCTTGTCATCCTTTTCCTGTCAGTAAATCCTGTCAGTACTCATGTTTGGGGGTAGAGAATTGACTCTGCCTCCTATTTGTTGCTGGAGCATTCTGACTGAATTCTCCGAGTGCTACCAAGCGAGACTGTTGGTAGGCTTGATCAATACTAGTAGGTGTATGTGCATGCTGATTGTACTTCGCTGAATGTGGTTGACGAGATCCATCATATGTAGTTAGATGAGCCTGCTAACTAGATGATGACGTATAAAAAAATGTATGTTCTTACCTATAGTACTCCGGCAGAATTGTCTGGGGGGATTGTCGTGATGTTGCCCGACGAGTCTGCTGGACAACAGAATTATAATGGGTAGATGTGTGTGTCCGCACATTGCTTGCCACCAAGTTAGGTTGGTGGACTTATCCAGGGATAGCATAGATGATAACCTGCTCCATGATAACCAGATTTCGTCTCTGGTGATTCGTCTTGCCTACTCGGGTTCGAGGAACCTGAGCCGAATGACTGGAGTCCATACCGTCATCATGTTGAGGGTGCACTGTCGCACGAGTCTGGCGGTGATTGTTGATGGGAGGCCTCGAGAATGACTCATGCTTCCTTGAATTAAGGCCCTAAAGGACCTGGTCATTCACCTACCCAGAATATGGGAGTGAATGGTGATTGCCTTCCATGGAAAATGACCCGAAACGGTTGGAGACGATAGTTAGAACCGCATGCTTCTTGATCGCTGCTCTTCACTTTCTGAACGACCTGGTTGAATTGTTCACTAAGAGGGCTTGTCGTGCAGCCTCTAGAGTTTGAATGGTACCATGTTGATGGTACTACTTTACCAGTTCATTTGATACCCAGTGTTGAAGATGCTGAGTAGGTGATTTCTTCCTCAGAGCGGACGATGATACAGCATGAGTAGCAGCAGTGGAATTTTATACAAAGGTATTAATAGATGTGGAATTAAGATAATCCATTCTCATAATGTAACGCCCCGACCCCAGCTACCCAGAGTCGGTGCATTAATTACATAACATTTGCATGATCACAAGAAAGATCAAATCCCGAAAGACCGATTGGTTTAGTAGCCTTGGAAACACTAGATATAATCATAAAGTTTTACATTACATTTCAAAGTGAAAAACTACTACAACAACAAAGTCTTCATATCCACACTATTAACCCCTCATAATATCCCTGCAAGTCATTCATAATTTACTTCTTCACTACCTGGGAAAAATAAAACATAGAAAAGGGGTGAGCTCAAATGCCCAGTAAGGATAACAATATAGCGGAACATTCATAATAAGCATAAACATTTAAGGCAATGAATTACTAAAACAAAAGCCTTTTAAAATTGAACTTCAACATAGTATGGCAAAAATAAAAATGAAATAATGCCATTTACTTATTCACATGGATATTCTACTAATCGAATAATCACATGCAATATCAATAACCACTTTCATAATGTTGGAATGCATAATGCTAAACGTTAATTTCTTTGTCTAGGCCTCATCCCAAGACCTAGGGGTTACTTCTAACCGAAACCCAACCCGGAGTGCCTCTAATAACCGAACACCAACCCGGAGTGCCTCTAATAACCGGACACCAACCCGGAGTGCCTCTAATAACCGGACACCAACCCGGAGGGCATACTTTTACCAGTCCCTAACCTGGAGGGCTTACTTTAACCAGTCCCCAACCTGGAGGGCTTACTTTTACCAGTCCCCAACCTGGAGGGCTTACTTTTACCGGTCCCCAACCCGGAACATACTTGTTTAGCACATTCATCTGAAGAAAAGTTTGAAATATAACATAATCATTCGGATTAAAACTAGCATACGAAATGTCAATAGTTTCACCATAAACTATGAATGGTATAAAATAGCACATCCACAGTCAAACATATCACAAAACCTTCAATACAATATAGAAGTTTTGTATTATAATAAATCAACTTCAAATAAGCGTAAAATCCATTAAAGGATGTTGACATAGATGAAATCAAAACACTTTTTAGAGAAATATCTCTTTCTATTTTTGAAATCATTTAAGAGCCATATAAAATAAAACATTTTCTTGAAAATATTCTTGTAAGCTTGTAAGGAAAGCTTTGACGATTTTATAATGGCGGAAAATAACCGCACCCGCCGTATAAGTAAAAAAAAACATTCTTATCTTAATTCTGTCGAAAAGGTCAAAAAGGACCTTGTTTTGAAAACGACGGAAATATTCCTTTATAAACCTCTTACAAAAAGTCAAACAAGGGTATAAATGAATTTAACCCATATTCTTGTAAATAATAAATACGTTTTGAAATACATTTCAAAGAAACATGGATGTGGATGATAAAGAAATCCCAGTAGATTATTACGTATAAACAATCTCGGATAATGAAGAGATTGTGAAATTACCCTTACCTTGTACTTTTCCTTCGTTGGGGTAGGTTAACCTCCTGTATAATGGTGAAATAGTTGTTATTAAATTATACAAGAATCATATATATTAATATGATATCATATATGATCTTTTAACATTGATTTGTTAATAATATCTTAGAATTATCGTCGTTTCGGGAGTTAACTTACTCATTTTCTTTTATATGTTTTGTTACATAAGCCATGTTTGTTGTATCTTATTCATATCCAGAATGATATACAGTCCTTAAACATCATTTTTAAATCATCAAATGATAATTATACTTGAATGGATACGATGGAGAATGAATCTCATCGCGTTCGTGGAGACGGTAGTCCGTACGTACGCACGAGTGACAATATCATTCTTTTGATATTAAAATAATATATAAATGGATGGTATATCATATATACAGAATCATTAACATGTTATATTTATTATTTACATGAGTTACACATCATTATTATACCCATCCAAATAATATTATATTGAATAACAATTACACCACGACGTGGAGACGGTAAGCCGTACGTACGCACGTATGGTGACATGTTATTCAAAGGGTGGATAGAATACTGAATATGATTGTACCATATTTATAATAACATCACAGTATATGTGAGATACTGGAGTTATTATTTCAGAATGGTAAGAACAAAGGAAGAAGAAGTGGAAGAAGAAATGAACTTAGAAAAGGGTGGTGAAATCATTACCTCTTCTTCGGGTTCTTCCTTTTGATTTGATCAAAAGGGCTCCTTAGGTTGGCTTTCTGATCCAACTAAGGCCTCTAGGTTGTATTTAGGGATGTTGGGAGAGTATTTGGGCAGAGTTTGGCCGATCCAAAAGGCTTTGAAGGTGTGAAGAAATGGGAAGGAGGAGTGCCCTTTTATAAGAGGGGTGAGGGGCACCTTTGGAAAAGCTAGAAATATTAATTTATAATAAATTCATATTCGGTTTCTAAAGGCTCCAAAGTTGACTATTCAAAGTATGAGGTGGGTATAGGTCGAAAACAACTCATCCAATAGAATTTAGACAGGTTTGGGTACTTATATTAACCTTATCTTTAAGTATTAACTCTAAGTTAATTAGTTTCACTTTTACAATGTGTCTTTGTATTTTATATATTATAGTTAATAAACTTACTATATACATCCAAGCGACCCACAAGTGGTCCATTAATGATTAACCTATCATAATATAAGTCTCTTGGCCGAACCTTAGATTTTTAGGAATTTAATATCAATTAATAATATAATATTTGTTTTAAGAACTCTTTTATATCAATTTTGACACTATTCAATAGTTGATTTTTGTGAAACTCATAACAGATTGATTACTTCTAACAAAGTCAATTAAATCAATCCTAATATATCATATTATCCTAGAAAATTAGTTTAATTCATTAAAAGTTTCATATTATATTTATTTGGGTATTTATAATATCAATTATGTTAATTGTTTACTATTTTAGTAATTACTGCATCATCATTGTGTCATAAATAAAATAAATTATATAATGTCTAAAAATTATAAATAAAATATCATTATGTAGGAAATATTTTTATCTTTCTAATGAATATTTATAATCGAAAATCCAACATGTATAACCCTATGTAAAAATTGTTGTTCTAAAAGATATATGCTTGTGTCATTTTTGTATTCATTTTGACTTAATTAAAATAAAGTGTCATTATCACTTACAAGTGGATCCATGGGGTCCAAAAATAGACCCAAAGATGCCCATGGTCGACTATGTATCAAACAATAGGGTTAAGACACGTTTTAGGGTAATTTAGTATTATTATAATATTATTTTTTTAACCCTTATTTACCGGATTTACCCTTAACCATGGTAAATAAAATATTTACCGCAGTAATTATTCAAAATGTCTAAAAATAAAAGTTACCTATTTACACAATTTGAACATCCTGATTCCAAATATGGAATCCATTTTTCTAAATTAAAAACACAGAAGTGGCAGAAATTAATTTAAAATTAATTCCCGCTGTCAAAACAAAAAGCGTGTTTTTAAGAGATAATAACTACCAAAAGATTGACACTTGTTTATGTTCGGTTTAATTGTAAAATTATGTCCAATGACCAACATTATATTAAATGGTAAAAATATATTATAAATATACTTTAAAACCACTCAAATTCATAATTTATCAATATTAATTATTTTGATTAAAAAAGTTGTTTTTAATTAAAATTTAGTAATTTTCACTATTCATCAAAATATAAAAGTTATCCGAAATGTACCAAAATTTCACCCTAGGCTAATTTCGATATTCCGAATCCAAAAATGAAGTCCATTTTTAAATATAATATATATATAATTTCAAAAATTAGGTATTACTATTCATAACGGCTAGTTTGATTGGTTGTGGTGTGTGTTAAAACTCAAGGTTGCGTACAACACACGCTACTGTATTACTCAAAGAAAGCGTACCGTGGAAGCTTGGGATGTTTAATTTTAAATTTTTGATGTCCCAATTTAGTCAAAAAGATTAAAATATTGTATTTAAAAAGGTTTCACTATTAGAAGTTGATAATACTGAAAATGAATCTGTTCTTGCAATATGACTAAGAAACTCATAATAGGGATTCTAAAATTATAAGGATTATATAAAGTTCAAAATGTAGTTAATACTATTCATGAACTCTTTTAATGGTGTGATTGAACTCGGTGTTTCGTGTAGTGCAAGTTATTGAATTATTTTTAAGAAATAACACACTCTGAAATCCTGGGGTGTTACATTCTCCCCTCCTTCAATAAATTGCGTCCTCGCAATTTGAAATTGTTCTTCGAAAATAAAAGGTTGAAAGTAGAAAATATATTTGTGGGAAAACCCACATCGGAAATTGGGTTACTAAAATTTAGTCTTAATATGAGGAAAAGATAAATGAAAGGGTCACCACCAAATTATGATCTCGATTAGGAGAACATTGGTGGCAATTAGAGACATATAATTGGAGGGAAAACGTAAATATTTATAGGTAGTGATTGAGGTCATCAATCACAAACAAGTATAAAATTGAGGTCCTTAAACTCATCAATCTATGATGATTTGAAGTACCATCGGTTCAACAAAATATAGGGTATTGGGACAACACATTTTTGACATTTCAAAATATCTTAGTTGAAATCCCACATCGAAAAATGAATTAATGAGGCCTCTATTTAAAATAAAGAGTGGAAAGTATGAAGATTACCGAAAATAACACATACTAGGGTTCCATTTAGGAAAATATGGATAAGGACGAGAAATCTAACCATCAATTATCTGATGGAGAGTGGTAGAGAACATGGCTATGAAAAGGCCAACAATCCCAAAGCCATAAATTAGTGATGATTTAAGGTACCATCTAGGAAAACATTTTTGTTCTAAGTTGCTTTTCTTAATATTGAGGAATCTATTTATGAGATTGACTAAGATCATAAGGAGATATACTTACTTTATAATTATAGTTTTATCCATTAATAAATTTCTACCACAAACTCATCTTTCACTCTAAAAGATAATAGAATGTAAGAAAAATTCTATTTACACTATTCGTATAGGGTTCCAAAATAAATGAATTTATAATTCATCTACAAGATCTTTTAATAAAAACTACATTATTTAATCCAGGACATCTCGTGGGCCAGTGGTAGGTGATACACCCTTGTCGCCCTTCGGTTTCGGGTCCAAGTCTCGCAGCCTTGCCGGACGCGACGGGTTGCCGCCCGACCTCCGGGTTGTCCTTTTATGTTAATCCAAAATAATCCAAACTAGAACTATCCAAAATACTTCTATCCAAACTCACATTCCAACATTTATAAGGAAGGTAAACATAATATAGATCCTTTTTACCCCGTAATAGCATATTAATACCTTCATCATGTATTACCATATTCCTTATTGATTACATTCATGATCCCTTATTCCATATAGAATGCTGGATATACTTCATTAATCCAAAAATGTTTTAAACCCTAACAATGATGGAATATACAAATCATTAATCAGCTTCAAGGTAGTCAATAATATCCAATATAATTTATCCAAAATAATCACATATTATTCCAAAATCACTACCTCAGTATCAGAACTATATTACGATTTATCATTCTCTCAACCATATATTTTCCAAAAATTTAACCTTCTATTGAGTCACTTTTCTTTGTTCCACACAATCTCAAGTCCTTAATGAAATAGTACTGCAGTACAATCCTTATATACTCCATAATTATTATAACAAGTACATTGTTGATACAACACTCAATTGATATAATCAACATAAGAACTCTAATCATTCCTCTTCATCTGTGGTAGTATCATAACTTGATTATTATCCAATAGCATCATTTGCGGCATAGTCTGATGACTGGTACATAGGTTCGCGTAGTGTCCAAACTCCTTGCAAATGAAGCATTGTACATTTAAAACCATTTTCTTACCCTTGCAGTCACGTACTTTGTGCCCTTTTCCTCCACACTTATAACAAACTCCCATTCCTTTCAGGCAAGTTCCAGGGTGTTTCTTTCCACAGTTACCACATATGGGAAAATTCTTCTTTTCCCTCTTACTTTTATCCATCTTTCTCTCTTCCATCCTTTTCTTCTCTTGCTTCCCTTCAAAGCCGTAGGACTCAGTAAACTCTTTACTTATCTTATCAACACATGATATTATTTCTTCATATGATGATAATAAATAGGAGACTATTTCTCTTATCAATTCTAGCTTAAGACCATGAAAGATATGATCCTTCCTTCTCTTTGGATCATGTGCATTTCTGGAGTTCTCATTCCTTCTACTGGGCGCCATTTCTAAACAATGGCATACACCAGATCAGTTTATGAATCAAAATACATAATCCCATACTTATAAAACACTTAACATAAATTGAACTATTTATAGATATAATCCATAATCATAAAAATGTCTCCTTTGAGGATGTATATACTCATAAACCCTTCATAATGGTTTTAAAGAGAAAGAGAATTATCCTAAGCATATCCCCCAGGAGTGTCGTAACCAAGAGTGCAGCAAGGCCCGTTGTCGTGCACCAGTTCCTGTTCGAGTCTAGCTCAAAGCGGTGTTTTCGGGTTTTACCCCTAGGTACATCTGTGCCAGAGCCGCCTCTACCTGCTCGTATCCAAACAGGGATGTATTGCTCGGAAAACTCACAAAATCTCTACAATACCAAAATTCTAGGAAGTTCTTCTATACTAATCCTCAAAGTTCATCTTAGGTCTATGTGCTCTAATCAGAGTTTATCTAAATCTAGCTTCCAAGGTTTGTACTAAACTTCCTCTGATACCAACTGTAACGCCCCGACCCCAGCTACCCAGAGTCGGTGCATTAATTACATAACATTGGCATGATCACAAGAAAGATCAAATCCCGAAAGACCGATTGGTTTAGTAGCCTTGGAAACACTAGATATAATCATAAAGTTTTACATTACATTTCAAAGTGAAAAACTACTACAACAACAAAGTCTTCATATCCACACTATTAACCCCTCATAATATCCCTGCAAGTCATTCATAATTTACTTCTTCAATACATGGGAAAAATAAAACATAGAAAAGGGGTGAGCTCAAATGCCCAGTAAGGATAACAATATAGCGGAACATTCATAATAAGCATAAACATTTAAGGCAATGAATTACTAAAACAAAAGCCTTTTAAAATTGAACTTCAACATAGTATGGAAAAAATAAAAATGAAATAATGCCATTTACTTATTCACATGGATATTCTACTAATCGAATAATCACATGAAATATCAATAACCACTTTCATAATGTTGGAATGCATAATGCTAAACGTTAATTTCTTTGTCTAGGCCTCATCCCAAGACCTAGGGGTTACTTCTAACCGGAACCCAACCCGGAGTGCCTCTAATAACCGGACACCAACCCGGAGTGCCTCTAATAACCGGACACCAACCCGGAGTGCCTCTAATAACCGGACACCAACCCGGAGGGCATACTTTTACCAGTCCCTAACCTGGAGGGCTTACTTTAACCAGTCCCCAACCTGGAGGGCTTACTTTTACCAGTCCCCAACCTGGAGGGCTTACTTTTACCGGTCCCCAACCCGGAACATACTTGTTTAGCACATTCATCTGAAGAAAAGTTTGAAATATAACATAATCATTCGGATTAAAACTAGCATACGAAATGTCAATAGTTTCACCATAAACTATGAATGGTATAAAATAGCACATCCACAGTCAAACATATCACAAAACCTTCAATACAATATAGAAGTTTTGTATTATAATAAATCAACTTCAAATAAGCGTAAAATCCATTAAAGGATGTTGACATAGATGAAATCAAAACACTTTTTAGAGAAATATCTCTTTCTATTTTTGAAATCATTTAAGAGCCATATAAAATAAAACATTTTCTTGAAAATATTCTTGTAATCTTGTAAGGAAAGCTTTGACGATTTTATAATGGCGGAAAATAACCGCACCCGCCGTATAAGTAAAAAAAACATTCTTATCTTAATTCTGTCGAAAAGGTCAAAAGGGACCTTGTTTTGAAAACGACGGAAATATTCCTTTATAAACCTCTTAAAAAAAGTCAAACAAGGGTATAAATGTATTTAACCCATATTCTTGTAAATAATAAATACGTTTTGAAATACATTTCAAAGAAACATGGATGTGGATGATAAAGAAATCCCAGTAGATTATTACGTATAAACAATCTCGGATAATGAAGAGATTGTGAAATAACCCTTACCTTGTACTTTTCCTTGGTTGGGGTAGGTTAACCTCCTGTATAATGGTGAAATAGTTGTTATTAAATTATACAAGAATCATATATATTAATATGATATCATATATGATCTTTTAACATTGATTTGTTAATAATATCTTAGAATTATCGTCGTTTCGGGAGTTAACTTACTCATTTTCTTTTATATGTTTTGTTACATAAGCCATGGTTGTTGTATCTTATTCATATCCAGAATGATATACAGTCCTTAAACATCATTTTTAAATCATCAAATGATAATTATACTTGAATGGATACGATGGAGAATGAATCTCATCGCGTTCGTGGAGACGGTAGTCCGTACGTACGCACGAGCGACAATATCATTCTTTTGATATTAAAATAATATATAAATTGATGGTATATCATATATACAGAATCATTAACATGTTATATTTATTATTTACATGAGTTACACATCATTATTATACCCATCCAAATAATATTATATTGAATAACAATTACACCACGACGTGGAGACGGTAAGCCGTACGTACGCACGTATGGTGACATGTTATTCAAAGGGTGGATAGAATACTGAATATGATTGTACCATATTTATAATAACATCACAGTATATGTGAGATACTGGAGTTATTATTTCAGAATGGTAAGAACAAAGGAAGAAGAAGTGGAAGAAGAAATGAACTTAGAAAAGGGTGGTGAAATCATTACCTCTTCTTCGGGTTCTTCCTTTTGATTTGATCAAAAGGGCTCCTTAGGTTGGCTTTCTGATCAAACTAAGGCCTCTAGGTTGTATTGAGGGATGTTGGGAGAGTATTTGGGCAGAGTTTGGCCGAACCAAAAGGCTTTGAAGGTGTGAAGAAATGGGAAGGAGGAGTGCCCTTTTATAAGAGGGGTGAGGGGCACCTTTGGAAAAGCTAGAAATATTAATTTATAATAAATTCATATTCGGTTTCTAAAGGCTCCAAAGTTGACTATTCAAAGGATGAGGTGGGGATAGGTCGAAAACAACTCATCCAATAGAATTTAGACAGGTTTGGGTACTTATATTAACCTTATCTTTAAGTATTAACTCTAAGTTAATTAGTTTCACTTTTACAATGTCTCTTTGTATTTTATATATTATGGTTAATAAACATACTATATATATCCATGCGACCCCCAAGTGGTCCATTAATAATTAACCTATCATAATATAAGTCTCTTGGCCGAACCTTAGATTTTTAGGAATTTAATATCAATTAATAATATAATATTTGTTTTAAGAACTCTTTTATGTCAATTTTGACACTATTCAATAGTTGATTTTTGTGAAACTCATAACAGATTGATTACTTCTAACAAAGTCAATTAAATCAATACTAATATATCATATTATCCTAGAAAATTAGTTTAATTCATTAAAAGTTTCATATTATATTTATTTGGGTATTTATAATATCAATTATGTTAATTTTTTACTATTTTAGTAATTACTGCATCATCATTGTGTCATAAATAAAATAAATTATTTAATGTCTAAAAATTATAAATAAAATATCATTATGTAGGAAATCTTTTTATCTTTCTAATGAATATTTATAATCGAAAATCCAACATGTATAACCCTATGTAAAAATTGTTGTTCTAAAAGATATATGCTTGTGTCATTTTTGTATTCATTTTGACTTAATTAAAATAAAGTGTCATTATCACTTACAAGTGGATCCATGGGGTCCCAAAATAGACCCAAAGATGCCCATGGTCGACTATGTATCAACCAATAGGGTTAAGACACGTTTTAGGGTAATTTAGTATTATTATAATATTATTTGTTTAACCCTTATTTACCGGATTTACCCTTAACCATGGTAAATAAAATATTTACCGCAGTAATTATTCAAAATGTCTAAAAATAAAAGTTACCTATTTACACAATTTGAACATCCTGATTCCAAATATGGAATCCATTTTTCTAAATTCAAAACACAGAAGTGGCAGAAATTAATTTAAAATTAATTCCCGCTGTCAAAACAAAAAGCGTGTTTTTAAGAGATAATAACTACCAAAAGATTGACACTTGTTTATGTTCGGTTTAATTGTAAAATTATGTCCAATGACCAACATTATATTAAATGGTAAAAATATATTATAAATATACTTTAAAACCACTCAAATTCATAATTTATCAATATTAATTATTTTGATTAAAGAAGTTGTTTTTAATTAAAATTTAGTAATTTTCACTATTCATCAAAATATAAAAGTTATCCGAAATGTACCAAAATTTCACCCTAGGCTAATTTCGATATTCCGAATCCAAAAATGAAGTCCATTTTTAAATATAAAATATATATAATTTCAAAAATTAGGTATTACTATTCATAACGGCTAGTTTGATTGGTTGTGGTGTGTGTTAAAACTCAAGGTTGCGTACAACACACGCTACTGTATTACTCAAAGAAAGCGTACCGTGGAAGCTTGGGATGTTTCATTTTAAATTTTTGATGTCCCAATTTAGTCAAAAAGATTAAAATATTGTATTTAAAAAGGTTTCACTATTAGAAGTTGATAATACTGAAAATGAATCTGTTCTTGCAATATGACTAAAAAACTCATAATAGGGATTCTAAAATTATAAGGATTATATAAAGTTCAAAATGTAGTTAATACTATTCATGAACTCTTTTAATGGTGTGATTGAACTCGGTGTTGCGTGTAGTGCAAGTTATTGAATTATTTTTATGAAATAACACACTCTGAAATCCTGGGGTGTTACACATAATGCAGAAAATCTTGAAAAATAGTGCATGTTTGATATAACAAACACAATCAAGAAAAATTCGGCTACTAAATCATTTGGATGAGCACATATGTTATTGATTTCCTTGTTGGACCTCGCATTTTGTTTAAATAGGGGCCTAAAAAATAGTTAAAACTTCATTTTAACATGGTTAAGGATTCAAATCGGGTTCACCATTTTTTTCCACTGGAATTGGGGATAACCTCGTTGATTGAAGGTTCAAACATTCCAATCGGTTTCTAACAGGTTTGTTCCTAGAACCGGAAACATCCAATGATTCCATATCTATTTAGACCTAAATTCCAAAGTTAGGTGCTCATTATTTGTGGACTGATGAGGCATAGGAATTTTCATTGGTTGATAGGATGGGATGTCAGACTAATCACACCTTTTTGAGGGGAATTATTGTCTACTCTGGGACTCTCTTTATAGATTTATGTTATGTTCATGAATATTTCTTACTTTACCAGGTATAAAATGTTATTTCCTTTAAATCTGATATTCAATGATTGATATCAATAAAATTTAGAGAATATTTTATATGTATTCAAGGTTCTTCATCGGTTGAGAATCATCTTTATTTGTTAGAGATTCTTAGTTGATTGTATCCTTAAATACATAAAAGTATCTTGGTCATTATGATAACCATACTAGTTTTAAAGCCACTCAGTGGGGAACGTGATGTTTATTTTCATTCACGAGGACATGGATTATTTCAGAGTAGGGATTGTACCCACTGATGGGATACCTACGTATCCTTTGTTTTGGAAAAGGAATCAGGACCCACGTAGTTCGAGTAAGGGAGTATGATGTTTATGCATGATCGATGGGTCAATGAAAAGATTTCATGATTAATTTTACACTCCATGCTCATGTGAGTCATGCCCAATGTGAGAAACAAAAGGTATTGGTGAAACCAGACAATTGTGCCATGTAATGATGTGGGGCTTATGTATGTATGACTACCCAAATAGATGAGGATTAAGATTTATTTCAGGGAAGAAATCCTTGAAAAAGGTCTATAAAGGTATATGTGCTTCATGGGGATTTGGATACTCTAATCATGGTGCTTACTCCTAATGAAGATTCCCATGTTAGGAGGGGACTTGTGATTGGGTTTTTGTCCTGAGAAAGAAGCCCAGATCAAAAGGAATTATGAATGGGTAAGAGAAAATAAAACTGGGGATTATTCCTAAGGAGGAGGCCCAGGTTAAAGCGATTTGAAAATTATGGGACTTGGGGCATACTACTAAAGAGGATTCCCAAATTTGAGACTGGGGATTATTCCTGAAATGGAATCCCAGGTTAGAGGATTTATGGTTTGGGGATTACTCCTGAGGAGGATACCCATAATTGTTGAATTATGACTGGGGATTATTCAAGAAAAGGAGGACCAGGTTATAGGACATGGGGTTTACTCCTAAGGAGGATTCTCAAATTAATAAGGATTTAGACTGGGGCATACTCTTGAAAAGGAGGCCCAGGTTAATGAATTATGGTTGGGGTTTACTCCTAATGAGGATTCCCAAATTTGTGAATTTTAAGACTGGGGCCTACTTCTGAAATGGAGGCCCATGTTAATAAAGAATCTATCATCTTAAAGGATGAGGCTGAATGAATGAACACTCTAACATTAGTGACAAAAGGATTTGTAAATCACTATGTTTTGAGAGATGTTCCATGAATCTCCTTTCAAAAAAGGAAGTCAATCCAGAAAACATGCCATAAATGGATTTAAAGAGTGTCTTGAAGACTGAATCTTTAATAGGATAGGTGGAATGGCATAAGAGGGGTGAAATGGGAAGGAAAGGCACCCAAAAAGATAGGGGTGTGCAAGTCCTGGTAGGCGTGCATGTTCCTTGTGGGCGCACAAGTATTGGTCGTGTAGGTATACTTGCACGGCTCATGGGTACTTGCGCAATCCTTTCCTAGTAAAGTAATACATGGGCGATTCTTGACTGAAGACCATAGAATCATCCTGAGGCATTTCCAGAAGAGTGGCGCGCAAGTTTTAATGAATAGGTAAGGAGCCGCGCAAGTGTATCCTTTTCCCTTAAGGGTAAAAACACTTAGGCGCGCAAGTGTTAGTGAATTTTAACACTTAGACCTTATTCCTCTTATTTAGACCTTCTATTATAGGTAATGAATTACCTTAGAAGTGTTCGGAAGACGTGAAGAAGAGGCTTGGGCGTTCAGAGCTCTCTATCTGAATTCTGAAAAAAATTCCTCCCCCGAAATGGGGGGCACACAGGGTCTATTTATAGGCTTCTGAAGACCCTGGGCAGTTATCACATAGGGAGCGCAACTCACTTTCATGACCATTAGGTGGCACACAAGTATACTTGCGCGACAGTAATGGACCTTGCGTGACCCTAATTCCTTTAACTCCTTTTTCAGTCATTTGTCGATTTTTTTTGTTTTCTTCAAAGGATGAATCACTTTGGGTGAAGTCATTTACCTTTCCATTCCTTTAGAAAATGTGATGAAAAGATGCGTCAACATTTTCATAGAGGATATATTTCCCTATATAAAAATATAGCTATTTTTATAGGTCTTATACATTTCATGGATTTTGTAACCAATATAAGTATTAATTTTTTTTAATTTTATATACTCAAAATATATTATATGAAAATAGAGGACCAAGATAATACACTTGTGATTTTTGGGATTCTAGGTGGAAAATGTTTTCTCAAGGTAGTGAATTTATGTTTATTTTGACATTAGATTTATAATGAAGTTTCATGGAAAAATGGATATTAAATAAGGGTTTTAGCACATTCAAGTTTATGCCACAGTGTATTAAATGCTACGTGGGTAGGAAATGTGGGATCTCCATTTATTGGAATTTTCTAGAGATCTGAAGATGTGTTGACTTGTTACATAACGGATCCACTAGATTTTTTCTTTAATCCCAAGGACGGTTTCATACCTCTGGTGAAGGCTCACAAAGGTGGTGGGATTGTTTCCCTTCTCGTTGAGAAGGGGGACAAATATAACCTTACGGTGAAGATTGATCGAGTCAAATACTTTGTGTATCCTTGTTGGTTTTTCTCAAATTGTCTTCCGACAATGAAGTCCCATCAATAACGATCACCAAATGTGGATTCATAGAATTTTTGGACTAAAATACAAAATTTTTTGATGATCATATTGAGGAGTTTCGGTTTTCTCTTCTGGATCTGATTTTGGGCTCACTGAGGGACTCTCCCTTGACGCCTGAGGATTTCATGGATCAGTTTATTCAGATATGGTGTTTCAGTGACTTTCACTTGATTTACCTCAATAATGGTAAGCATCATATCATCTTTCCTTCCAATGAAATTCAATGTTTTTCTTGGGGATTTGGTCCAATTCCATTGATGCCTGGGTTTATTGTTCATAAACAACGGGACCCCTTTTTGGACCCCTTTGAAATTAAGAGATCTTCCATGAAAACATAGATTACAATTATGGGTCTTAGTTGGTTCTTCTTGAATCCTGAAATTCTGTGGGATGTGTCTTTTTCCAAAGGGTCTTTTATTAAGGTTGACAAAAAATTTATTGCTATAGGTTTTTTCAGTTTCCTCGTGCTCTATTTGAGTTGTATCTACCCTATAAGTTGATTGATAATGTGATTCTTGTGGTTTTTTCTTTTAAACATTCCCTATCAATACAGTATGAATGGATAAGTGATTTTAGTGATTATTGCCTTTGAATTGGTCACATGCGTGATCACAGTAGAAGGAATATAAGTTTTTTTATTTGTAAATCACTCGAGCACTCTGATGATCAGTGTAAGAGGGTACAACTAGTTAATGGATAAGCTAGGAATATGGACTATAGAAAGAAAGACACTTTCTCCTTTGATGAGATGCTCAAGTAGGGCATGACTGAGGCCCTGATTGGTTCGGATCTTATGTTTCCACCATAGGATGTTGTGGTGACTAGTGATGATTCTCTACTAACTCCAGGCTGTGTTGGGAGATCAACTAATTCAAAGAAATCATGGGATGAATTGGTGGATAACTATTCTGACCGAGAGGAATTCATCCAAAAAAAGTTAACATTGAGATGGGTAATGTTACGGTGGCTTCTTCTTACAGTAATGGAAAGTTGAAAATACATGATGATAGTGGTTTTTATATTGTGATGTCTAGATAATCATATTTTCCCTCTATTAAATGTATTGAAGGTGTGTTAGTGGCCAAGGATATTGTTGTTGGGAGCATTTGTACAATTTGGGGGTTTATTGAGTTGTCTGTTCAAACTGATGCACAAATGGTTACCTATATTGGGCCCTCTGACCGTACTGTTCAATCTGGTGCATCTCCACTTCTCCATGGTGAGGTGAAACATGATTTCCAAGGTAATGAATAGTCTATTGTACAAGTTGATCGACAAGATAATGCCTCCTTCCTGTCCTGGGAAGTTTCACTACAAACCTCCACAAAGCTGTCAGGAGGACCAGATAAAGATAGTTTTAATTTTTTTTACTATGTTAGACTCTATTTACACTCATGAATTTGACTTTCTAAATATTGAGGGTCTTGAGAGTTTAGGTTGTAGAAATTGAAAAAATTGTTAACTCTCTGCATTCTATAGCTGGAGAGGTTTCTTTACTGGGATTGAATCATGACAAAGTTGTTTGAAATGACTTAAATGAGGTTGTACTAGTACTAAAAGAGATAGTGTTGAAGGAAGAGGTTATGGGTGCACAACAGAAACATATGTTGGATGTCCAGAATATACAGAATCAGGCTAGTGATATGGGGGAAATCTAGATTGCACTGGAAGAGGTGGTGGTCCAGGATGAACAGGTTGGCCAGGTTGACAATGAGCAAGTAACAGATGCTTTGGATTCCAATTCCCAAGTGGAGGATTCCTTTGGGGTTGGATTACGAAGATGTGATTTATTGCTTGTGATAAAAATTATATCTTCTTTTCTGTGTGATGTTGCCACATTTTGAACATTTCTACCTTCTCGTTTTAACCATTACATTTATTTAAAAAACATATGTCACCATAGATCCCAATCCATAGTGGATCCGCTTTGATATTAAATGGTTTTATATTATAAAATGGATGTATCCTTAAATATATATTGTAAATTATAATATAAAATTAAGGAACTAATTAATGTGAATATGTGGACTTTTGTGAATGAAAATGTGCCAATTAAAAATTTTAGGTTGATTTTTATGGTAAAATCATATTTTCTATACATTTTTCTACACTAGTGGCTCACAAAAACATATGATAATGTTTTCTAGGAATAAGTGTTGGTACATGCAATCTCGTTATATTTATCATTACATGCTCTATATTTTTCTTAATCCATTAATGTGGGAGTATTTGTGACTGAATACTTCACTTCACTCAGGAAACCAATTACAGGTTACCATCTAGATATGTATTTTTATCTTTTTACCTTATTACCTACATTATTTATTTTTCATTATAGTGGTGTCTTAGAATGAAGAGTGTAATATTTTTCCAACATATAATTCTTAGTGTTAATAAAAATTAATTTTCCTTTATAGAAATTCAGAAAATTATTCCATGGCTATGGAAAGTGCATCCCTAACATGGGAAGAGTGAAATTCTTTCCAGTATAATATTTTTGATTTATCAACATGGTGAGTAATATTTCTTATTATTTTGTTATTTTAATTTATTTAATGATGAATAATTAAATTGTTGTGCATGGATGAATGGATTAGAACAATATTTATTAATTCATGATTTTATACATCTTTAACCAAAATTGGCGAGTCCCTATATAGAAATAAGACTAAGAAAACACGTATATGAATAATGACCATCATGCTAATATAGATAATGTAAAATATAAATTCAAAAATTATATTTTTATAGTTATTATACTATGTAAGGTTCATCATGGAACTTTTTATAGAGTCAGATAAATGGAAAATAATTTAATAAGGTCAATAGGATCCCTAGTTAAGTGATACAAGGAAAAAATTAAACATGATTTTGTAGGATCCATGCACCAGGGTGAAAATTGAATTTAAGGGGATCAAAATTTCTATTTAGGACTAATATTAGTGACTCAATATTCTCTATGTATATTATTGTAATTTAAATAATGACATGTTCCTATAGATAATTTTTTATAAATTCTTGACATGAAAGTAGAGATCATACAATGAAATAAGATGTTATTGTGATGTAATTTATGGTTTTGTAAAAAAAATGAAAAATCTATGAACCACTATATTTATCATGGTAGGAAGTGTAAATAAATATAATGTTATTATAAAAGGGTTATTTGTTATTACATTATGTCATTTTTATGAAATTATATGTGAATTTGTGATCCCAAACACTATGATGGTGTAGAAAATTGTATGGAAAGACAATTATTTAGTGAACAAATGATAATATATTTGGGTGTAATTTTGTTTGACATGATAATAGGGGTCAATCCATATGTATATATAGGAAATGGGCCTATCAAAAAACATTTTCCTTATAAATGAGAGAAGCATAAAAACTTAAAAGTACCATGGTGATCGGGGGAAGGAATAAACCTTATGCAAATTGATAAGGGTATCATCACTCAGGCAGAATCATGTATGGAAATAATATCTTGTTGGGATCCAAGCCTAATAGATCCTAGATTCACTACAAATTTTGTGGTAATGTGAAATTATTGTTATTTAGTCCAACTAAAATAAAAATTTTCCATAGTTTTTTAGACCATATTTTTATACTAAAATTTCATTAATTTTATTTTGGGTTTTTATTCATAAAAAATCCTACATTTAATTTACTATTGAATTTTGTTTTATGTAAATTTAAAGAGGTATTTTCATATAATTATATCCAATTCATTGATTCACCTAGAATAAATTATGAATTATTCTATTAGTGAATTTACACGTTCTAGAAACATTTCACATACCCTATGTGTTTAAGAATAATGGAGCCTTCAGAAACACTATGTTTGAAATAGTACATATTGATTATATACCCTAAATATTATAGAATGTATTGTCAAAAATCATTATGTTAGTAAGGAACCCAATGTTTGAGGAAGAAAATATTAGTTACATCAGACCTACATATGTGATCATTGGTATTATTTCAATCCTATATTTGTAGTTTTTTCATCATAGGAAGGAACCATACATTTTACTATTCAACAATTGTGAATTAAATTTTTGATATTATCAATGATTTACACAATTTGTTTCATATAAGTAAAGATATAGTCCATGCTATTTTATTTATGATTCCAGGTATCATTATGATTGTTTTAAAGGAACATATTCAAAAGAGTAAATTCTTTCCATTTTTATGGGATGTTATGCCCTTTCTTCAATTATTTTGAATAATAATATTCATGATTTTTTTTGAAATATTTCTGGAGCAGGTTTTTCATATATATATATATATCCATTAGTAGAATAAATATAAGGATTTTCTTCATTGTAAATATCTATTGAAGAAACACAAAAATGATATGTACATAAAAAGTCATGTTTTTTCTTTAGAGCTACACTTTGGAGACATATATGTTTTAATATAGGACATAACCATTGTTTGTATAAATATTAATTTATTTTTATTTTTATATATTCTTCTCCAAGAACAAAAAAAGCAGTTTTCAAAGGTACACATTGGCGATATACATGTGTAAACACATTTCTAGTGTTTTCTCCACTGTTGATTGAAGAAATCTTACATGATGTTAAAGATATATTTTAAACTATTTATTATTTAATATCAAAATAAATCTATTAGTTGATATAGAACCCCTGAATATAAACTTTTATTCTAAACAATATTAATATCTATTGATTATTTGGAGATCCTACTGCTTCGGCACATTATTTGTAATGTGTAAGCTTCTTCTACAAAGCTATGGATTTATAGCTTATTGTAAAATAACTAGAAGGATCTAAAAATACTTATGTTAAATTTTTCAACATCCTACATTTAGTAATTGTTTATAAGTCTCTAGCTAGGATGAAATGTTATAGAAATCACTATTCTTGTGGATTTGATCATTGGTGGAGTGATGTAGGGGATCTTTGTTCCTTGTACCATTAAATATAATTATGTTAATTTCAATTTTTATTTACTCATAGAAATTGTCTTTATCATATAAGTATATATGTAATAAATAATAATTGGGGTGTTATGAATAAAAAAATGTTTTGAATACCAAAATTTACCTTGATCCCGCCCCTTATGTCTTCTTATTCATCGTCATCATCCCGACTGAACAATTTGTATCAAATTAAGAGATATAATGTAATATTTTCAAAATAAAAATTAATTTTTTTTCTATATTGATAAGTTGTATTAGAATTATATACATATTATTTACTTCCACTAACAATCCAGAGACAAATATTCAAACAAAGACAGCCGGAAATGGATGTTTATAGAGATTGTATGTCAATGATCAACGCTCCATAATTTCATTGTGACAATTGATAATTCTGGAAATCATATATGATTATACATTTCAGGAATCGTTGAATAAGGGTTGATTTAAAGATGTAAAACTATATGATATTTTAATAGAAGGTTTGTATTATTCGATTAATGATCATGAAATAAAATATGAACTCAATTAGAAATCTATTTATTCTATTTTCTGGGGTGAAGAAATTGAGTAACTCAATCTAGTATCTAAATTCCATAGTACATATGATATGTGGAAGGCCATTAATATTTAATATTATGGAACTATAAATATCAAAAATCTTAGTTATACTATTATAATATAAAATTTTGTAATGTTCAAGATGAATGAGGATGAATTTATCACTGAAATGGATAGAAGATTAATATAGATTGTTGATAATGTATCTCCTTCAGGAAATATATTTATATAATATGATCAAGTGTTAGAATTACACATATTAATAACCTCTATGTGTAATGGAATATAATTACATATATGACAATCTGTAGTTGTGAAAAACAATTCTATTAAATTGTTGATTGGAACATTATTGATGCATAAAATTTAGATATAGGTTGAAGGTGAAAATTGTATAAAACATGAAGAAGTTACATTAAAAACTACTATGAAAGAATAATATTTATCATATCATATAGACATGGATAAATATATTTTATATCATCATAATAAATTTTAAAATATATTCAGAATATAAAATAAATGTACTCGAAGAAATAGATATTTAGAATATAAGGAAAATGATCATACAAATGATATATTTCCTTTAATCAATACTCTATTAAAATCTCATCACAAGATAAAATTGAATAATTTTGTGAAGGAACCATGGATTGATAACTCTGATTCAGATGGTGAATCCTCTACATATTCTAACACTTAGCATAAAAAGAAAATTCTATGCCTTATGTCACATACTAATGTCGAACAATATTCCTAGTCTCAAAATTCAATTTGGGAGAAACTCTCTCATTATGAATTAAATAACTATTTAATTATGCTACATGTAATATATGAATATGTAATGAAGGAAAATTAAAAAAATAGAAACTCTTATTATACTATTCTCATAGATAATTGTTTTTTGAAATCCCCTATTAGATTAAATATATGATTCGAATTTAAAATCATGTGATTTGAATGACTATATTAATAAAGAATTTTGTATAAAATTTAAAATTTAAAATAAATATATATTATGTTGATATAATAAAAAATATATTTAAAAACATTTTAGCAAAAAATAAAAAAAAATAAACTAATGATTTGGAATAGGAATCAATGGTGAATGGATTGAAATATATGAGAATTATTTTGTTCCAAGACTAATTGTAAGAATTTTTCAATGATTATTTTTTTTCATTGTAGTATAAATAGATATTAGGTGAATTATTTCTTTTTTTATAAAACCTCATATATTTTGTGCTAAAAATTTTTAATGCTCAAAACAATTTTTTATCATCAATAGTATAATTACTACTCAAAATATACATGTTTGTTAACCAAAAAATATATATATTAATACTATTATACCCAAAAGAATGTGTGTATGAAAAAGAAACTAAATTTTATGTTTTGTACTTTTACAATTGAATTATAATTTATTAAATATATATTTATTCAAATTATTGATTTATTAATGTCTCAAAAAAATTAGTGAACAACTCTGTAATATTTTATTACAAAAAAATTCCTCAGTTCTAAAATCACTTATCCAGGAAGTATGTTTTTATTTATACGCTTGTGGGGTATTAATGTTTTTATACAGTGTTTCAAAAGGTATCTTAAAAATATTGATTATGACTCTTATTTATTATTCAAAGAAAATGTATAATATATTCTTTATTATTTAAATGATTTTTAAAAAAATATCAAACATCCTAAAAAAATATTTCACTCTCTTGAAAAAAATTATAAATCAATAATTATTTAAAAATTCTATAATATTCGTTTCTGTTTTAAATTTATTTAAACCTTTATATCTTATGATATAAAAATTTTATTTGATTATGATAACCATAATACTATTGTTAGATAATATTTATAGATTTTAATATATTTTTCAACCAATGAAAATGAAACATCATCTGCATTGTGTATGAAAAAAACATTTCGCATTATTATTAATACCATTTATCTATCTTCTCCTTTAAAATATTTTACTCAATGAATTCTAGAATATAGTAATAGAATAATGAAAAGGTTATGTAGTTATTCAAAATATTTTTTTTTCACAAAAATGATGAATGTTATGTCTTCTAATTTGTTAATGGAATTGTTTGTTTCAAATTTTGAAGTTCATTTGAAATCTCTTATGAAACAAATATGACTGTAAAAATTCATGATTAACCTGATGTAAATTCATCTCAAATATTTTATGAACACCTTATTTTTTAATTTCATCAATTTGAATGATGAAAATGTTTAATTTTTTTCAATAAATAGAGTCTATATCATAATTTTTTTTATTAGTTAAAAGTTAATATGAAGTTATTAATGATAGATTTATTTTGAATTTTTATTTGGAATATTTCATGGAATAAATGATAAGTTGAATGAAGTTAATCAGAATAGACAAGATTATTAATCTAGATCAGGTTAATTTGAGTAATTTTCTTATTGAAAATATTTTATCTGACTTTATAATAATGAAATGAAGATGTTCAAAATATATTAGATGGACATTCAAGATATTTAGCTTCATTAAGTGAAAAATATTTTTTCTTGGAATGTTCAAATGAGACTTCGACTTCTTTCTAACCATTTATTTTTCTATTTATCTAAAAATTCATGATGTATTTTCTGTTTTAAATACATCTTGTTTTGTGAATATATTTCATATTAGTTAGTTCTTATTTTCTTATTTATTTATCTAATATAATAACGATGTGAATATTTAATTATTTCCTAAATAGTTTATTGCTTTAAATAAATATAATTCTAATTTTGTTATAAATATTACCTGTGAATTTTTTTAATTGTTTTAATTCATTTAATATCTTATATGATATGATTAATTAGTATTTTTATGTAAATAATCATTTTATTCATTAAAATATTTCTTTTCATCGTGCTCCTCAATTACATAATTAAATATTTTAAAAGAATTAATTTAAGGGATTTTTATTTTAAATACTCCTTGTTCTTGTCATTTTAATGTCACAAAAAGAGAGAGATATTATAGTTTGAATTCTATGTTGGAGATGTTTTATAGATTAAAAGTAGTCATCATGATTTAAATGATTAAAATTTATCCATAATGTAACATTAAAATCATATACACATAGAAGAAAATTTAATCCATATAATTGGGGATAATATTTCTATAAAAGTAAAATTATATAAAGGGGAGAAAGGGGAGAATTTCCCTTCATGAGAAAAATATTATAAATTTAAAAAGGGGGAGAAATTGAATTTGAATTTTTAAATTTTTTAATTTTTTTAACTTTTAAAACTTTTTTTATTTTTCATGGTATTTTTTACCATTATAAAGGGTGATATTTTTTATATTATGTTGATTTAGTAAATACATTAATTTCTTTGTGTTTTTGATGCTCACAAAAACCATCATTTAGGTACTAATAATTTTTATTTTAAGATAATTTTATGAAATAATTATATTTATTCAAGAATTATATCCATGTGATTGATTTGTTTGGAATATTTTTGTAATAATTTGGGATGTGGTTGAAGGTAATTTGGAAACATTATTCATAACCTATCTGTATAATAGTGTTATATTGTTTTAGAACCATATGTTTGAAATAGAATATATGGATTATGTACCCTACACAGTCTAGAATGTATAGTTATGAAACCCTACATTTGAATGGAATCCAATGTTTACGAAAATAAACACATTTTACAAGAAACATACATTTGTGATAAACCATACACTGCCAACCCTACAACTGTAATTTTTTCATCACGTAAAGGAAACCACATTTTTCTTATTCAACAATGTATTTTTAAATATATGGTACTATTTTTCATTTGTGCAATGGTCTTCACAGACGATAATATTAATTGGAATCTATTTCCTGTTTGATTCATTGTATTTTTATCATTAATTCATATCCTCCTTTTCAATGAAATAAATTATTTCTATTCATACATTATGTCATCAGCACCCTTGAACAATTATAAATAAAAATATTAATGATTTATTTTTCTGATATTTCTAGAGGTTGTTTTACCTATAGGTTTTTTTAAAATAATATAAATATCGTGACACAATTAATCATATATATATATATGTGTGTGTGTGTGTGTGTGTGTGTGTATAAGAGTCCTAGAACGAGATATATATATATATATATGTGTGTGTGTGTATGAGTGTGTGGGTTGGTGCCTTTAGAGATTCACTTTGAAGACATATATTTTTTGATATATCATATAACATTTTTTAACTACCGATGTATTTTATTTTTACAAATTCTTCTTCATGAAAGATGACGAATTTTCCAGAGATACACATTGGAGTAAAATATTTTTGAACCTATATCTGTTTTTTGATCATTCACTTTTTGATTAAATCCTATGTGACAACAATAATCTATCTAAGGATGTGAATTTTGATGATCTCAGTACATCTGTCAGTTACAACCTTAACTATGAAGTTTAACCTCTTTTCTAAAACGTATCAATATTTATTGATTTGGTGGATGTTTGGATGCACAAACTGAATGATGGTGAATTGTCTTATTCTGGTACTAATCTAGGGATAAATGGTTCATTGTAAAAGAAACCGAAGGATGTTCAATGACATACTAAATAGTTTCAACTTCCTTCTGTTAATTTATGTTTAGTTATATCCAGATATGAGGCCCTATAGTTTAATTACAAAAAACATGGAGTTTAGCATTTCTATAGTTTAATATTTGAGTAATGTGTCCTAAGACACTATACATCATTGTGTTTATTTCCAACACACACTCAGATTTTAATGATATGTAATGGTTCTTTACTTAACATGATTGGTTTTCAAAGTGTATAAAAGTAATAAAGTCCCATATTCAGACCCCACCTCTCATGTATTTTTCTTTGTTCCAATCAACATGAACTAACATGTTGATCATGTATATTATGGTATGCATAAGATTCCATATCGATCAAAATTCCCTTATTAAGAAATGAATTAATTAAATTTATCTCTTGCATATAGAAGAAGTTTTAAATTTTAGGATATGTGTAATAGAATTTTCCTTGAATATTAAGGTAATGTGGGACTAATCTCTTTAAATAGTTAAATATCATGAATGATACATTGGATATAAAACAAATCAGGTTATTTTAAAAGAAAATAATTTCATGTAGTTAAATATCTTGATTAATTTAAATGTAACCCTTCTAGTTAAAGATCATAAATATATTACCAACGTATTAGGAAATATATAATCAAGTGATTTAAATCATCCTCAATTGTTATTTTAATATATAACGAAAATAATGTGATATTTAATTATATTTTAATACGGGGATTCTAATGAGTTAAATAATCTCCTAATATATATAAATAAAAAATAATTAAATTTTGTCGTATCTTAATTGGTCAAAAATTAATAATATAGAAACAACCACCCCAATAGAACGAAAAGAACACTTAGTGTATGGTGATCTCATCCTCTAGATTAAAAAATATATCTTGTTGAAGGGAAAATTATATGGAATATAATTCAATAACAATAAGAGGATTCATTTTCCAATCAAATGAACTTGTTACTAATTTCTATTATATAGTAATAGATATAGGATCTGCTCAATGTTTTTTGGAATTCTAGGAGGACTAACTCTAAATAAGGAATTTAATACTAATGACTCAAGAATTAATGGAGTGAATTTGATTATGTTGAAGAGGATATATCCTAAAGAGTCTAGGATAATCAATAGTTACACCATAATATGTTGGATTTCCTATTATGGAAATTATAATACACCCTAATGTAAGAAGTGGGGAAATTAAAACCTCAGAGAAAATGAAGTGACAATTTAAATTTAATTTGGAGAGTCTTTGTTATTGGTAAGGAAAAAAATGAATTTTATCATAATGAAATTGGATCCGTATGGATTTCAACTCCCATAAAGATTATAGTAGGGCCTTGTGAGGATTGGTCCATCAAAAAAATTATTGACACATTTAATAGTCATTTGGGACTTACCACAACAAGTATTTCATGGTCTTCACGATAGACCCTTCACTCCACTATTTAATTTCATCTGGTATTAATCTCAGGTCATGTAAATTATGTAATTATAAAATGTACAACATTTTAAGTAGTTTAACATCATGTTTAAATGACTTGTGGATGTGTATATTTTTTCTATGTTTTGTGGAATTTGTGTTTTGTAGTTTAGAGTAATAAAATGGAATTATTCATCATCTAAGATTTATTATGCATGTTAATTCTTTATAGGAGTGAGAATACAAAAATTAATTTTTCATGTATCTCAAAATAATATATCCCTATTAGTCGTTCAATTAAATTCATTATCATATAATCGTTACTGAAAATCCATCCCTATATTTAATGTCCATGAATTAGTGGTAGGATCAATAATTGGGATGATCATATCAAAATCTGTCCTTTTATTTCATAATATTTAGATGTTTAATATGGTGATGATTTAATTAATAGATAAAATATAAAACAAAAATATTACTTCTATATTAATATATCTATTTTATTTATCACGAATAATTAATATACATTTAATCATTATTAATATTTATATGTTTGGCATGGGGATTTCACTAGTATTAATCATATATTTTGGTATCTCTAAATATAATATTTTTTTCAATCAGTATCAAAATGTAATACCAAATTATGAATAAATAATCCATTGTATGTCTTATCAATTTGTGTTATGTGAAATAATTGGATTTTACTCCTAAATTTTACACACATTGTCTCTTCATCCTAGGGGAATTAATCAAATTATTATCTTAGAAAAGTTTTTTGTATTCTAAAAACGTCACTGAATATAATGAAAATACCCTGATTTATATGTATCTGATAGGATGAAAATATTTTTTCTCATGAAGAAGACATATTCCATTATAAGAATTCACACATTTTCAAATATGAGATTTTGGTTATAGTTCCTTGATATAAATTAATTTGGGGAAAACAATGAAGTTATTAATGTATGGAAAATTTTTAATGACACCCCTAGTCTATAGAATTATGACTATCATGGGGATAATTTAGTGTTCTTCAAGGTTGAATGATGTCTGGAAGGAACCTGAGAGAGAGTGAATAGTAATATCATTTCCTTATCATTCTATAGTGGGTAAAGTTTCTACTAGTATGATCGTGGAAGCAAGAGAATATAATTTCACACTTGGGAAAATATTTATAAAGCAATTGTACATAATTTATTTAATGATTTATATTTCTCCATTAAAATTTGTTGATATATTCCCTGGAAGTGGTGGTCCAAGAGGCCCCCAGTGGGTAAAATGTTAAATATATGAAATGACTCTTTTTGTTCTAAATGAATTAATGATTGGATGGTGGAGGAATTAAATGTTCGGACACTAGTGAATATATCTATATTTGGAATTAATAATATACTCTTTCAAAATTTATGTATGATGTATCATATATGATAGAGACATCTGCATTCAAACCAGGTGGTGCTTCACTAATATAAATTTCTAAATCATTGGGAGTGGATGATGAGAAAACTTATTGATTTTTATCTGACAATATATGTGTCTGGTCATCTGTATTAATGTATACTCATCGGTAAATTTTTATATTTCTTCAAACCTAGTTAATAATATATTTTTTGAATCAATGTATCCCATTTTATAAAGATTCAACCTCATTGGGTAACTATACATCACTGAAATAGCTTTGGTTAATGTGAAAAAAAGATCTCCTTATAACACCTCCAAATTTTAGAACATGATTTTCTATAAATAAATTAAATGTTGGATAACTTTTATTTTACAAAATACTAAAATAAAAAGAACCATGTTGTTTTAAATTATTAAATATAATCAATAACACATTATGAGATAAAAAGGAGAAATATCATTTTGAAATTTACATGAAATGTAAAAACACAAGAAAAAAAGTTATGCTTAAAATTAATTAGTTTAATTACTTAAATAATAATATTATTATTATTATAAAGAATATTTTTATATGTTCTAATTTCAATGATGTTATGAATTTAAATAATTAATGTGAAGTTATTAAAATAATTATGTGTTATAAAGGTAAATTTTTTAAAGAATATTATTTATGTAGATATATTTCATTATATTAGAATAAATCTGGTTGAAAACATCCAATGGATTAGTCTACATAATATTTTTAATCAACAATATAATAAGTTAACAAACATTTAATTCATGATTAATATGAAATAATATTATTAATATATAATGATTTAATTGTAATTTTCTATAATAAGAATCTTTTATAACTATATTATACACCATTCCATTAATAAGAAAAATTCCAAATCATTGTTATTTTAATTATATAAAAATTTCATAATTTTTGGAATTATAATTTCATAATTATCATTAGGTAAATTTTTGGGTTCTTCCTTGAAAAGTTGATGTTTTATTGGATATTAAATTTTTGGTTTGTATGAATACAATAAATTTTATGACATCATCAAGATCTAGTAATGGAATAAAACATCATTAAACTTTTCTATGGAAAACATATGCTTATAATGATAAAAATAATTTATTTTTAAATATTATATTTAATTAAATATCATATATTTAACATTTCAAAACTGAAAATATATTTTATATTAATAAATAACCATTAATAATTCCTTGTTGTCAATTTTGATGTTGAAAAGTTTCATTAGGTTATTTCTTGTTATAAATTTATAAAAAGGAAAATAAATATAATAATAAATCATTAAATTATTCAAAATCAATACAATTTAAAATTAAATAGCCTAAATGATAAAATAATCTATATTTTTACTCTAACACACCCATCACCTCAAGTATAAATACTGCCCCTAATTTACCATGATATATAACTTCACATACACGCATAAAGTCCTAATATATACCACTTTACCATATCATAAGGTTCATTATAGCCTTATGTAATTTTGGGAGTTATCCAACTTGAAGCCTCCAAGGATGAATCAAAACATCAATGTAGAGGTAACCCTAATTTTTTATTCATATTTTTATCATATTCTTTATACCCCCCAAAAAAATATATTTTTTCATATTTTTAGTGTTTTTCATATATTATTATACAAAATATTAATTTTACTCGGATACTAGTATATCATGTTTAATCTGGTAATACCATATACTCTCCCTCTCATATCTTTTAACATCCCTCCATAATGGTATGTTTTATCAATCTACATAGTCATTTTCTATACATTCCATACCCCACCTCCATATATGGTTAGTGTAGATTATATAATATATATATATTTATTTATTTAATGTATTATATTCTTATATAAATTTTTTTATCAAATGATACATGATAAATATTAAAAATACAACAAATAAAAATAATTAGTATAATTAATGAAAAAAGGTCACTTCAGGACATTCACTATAAAAAAATATTAAAAACCAAATTCCAATGGTTATTAAAAATATTTAGAATTCCTCGTAATTCTAGGAATTTTTTATAAAATTAATTTTGATTATTTCGAGACTACTCTTTTAGAAAACACATTATTTTGAGGCCCATAGTGCTGGGAATTTATTTTTTAACTATTTTAAAGGATCATTAAATAAACATGATAACATTTTTTATAACAATTAAACTGTTTCCCAAATCTGATATCTAAGGACACCATTGAACTCAATGAACAAGGATTCACCTAGTAAGGGTACAACGTTGGCTGGCATAGGCCAACAATGGAATGTAGTCTTTGGATGAAAATAAAATAATTATGTATCCTTTATTTTATTTTCAAATCCTTTGAACTCTTAAATAGTAACACTGAATAGAAATTAGCAGGTACCGTTGAGCTAATGGGATTTTTCCATAGGCGAAGATTAACCTCGACTAGTGTAGTTTGAAGGTGAATGATAGTTTTTGGATATTTTATGAAAAATTAAAATAAAATGAACTTGATTATTTTATTTTTATTTTGAACATTCGAATTTCTTTCAGTTAAGGATTCCTATAACGGTACAGAACTACAATGTTGTTTTATAAATGAAATAGCGTAATGGAACTAAAATGAAATGGTAATTGAATGCATTATCCTCATGATAGATTTTACCGAGGGTGGACCATTGACCCGATGAGGGAAACACTATAAATCTCTAGAGGATCACAGTTAATGAATGATGAATGAAAATTTCCAATAAAATTGAGAACTCCCCCACATCTTCGATAGATCATGTCTTCTACACAAAATCAAGGACCTCTATGGATATATTGTCTATAGAGACATATTTTTCGAGCAATCGGACTCTAACTAGGTAGGGGTTTCTAATTTTAGTTAATTGGTTTTCCCTTTTCCCCCCTCTAAACAAATAATGCGGATAAAATCACTAACATGTTGATCCATTGATGGATTTTTCTTGTTGGTTGGGAAATATAATTTCTTGTTGATATCATTATTAAATCATAGTGATTATACTTTTAATATTGTGATCTGGCTTACATGAATAAATCTATAAAAACACAAATAATGGTTTGTTTTTCATTGGGGTGTTTTTGTGTTCCATGAATTCCCTATCTCCCTGTTATTAATTTAGAAAAGGATGGTGGATCCTTAGATGTAGTGTCACTTGGAGGATGGGATGCGGGATAGTGGTACTACCGCAATGATGATACATTGCAGCGCAAGATAGCAACTGTAGAACTAGGCTGCAACACCCGGCTGTAGAACCACGGACGTCACACTGGGTGGGAGGCGGCATGCTGGTAGCACACTACGGGGGAAATAAGACACATCAACATGGATTCCATTGAATATAGGAAATAATAAATAACAACACTATTGCGTCGGAGGCACACATGTTGTAGAGATGTGGTTCGCAGAATATGGCGGCAAGATGGACCCATAGAAAAGCTGCATGCCATAGGTGGTAAAAAAGTATGTCTGAGGGGACAGATTCAACAGGGCAGCACTGCTCAAGCTGTACATTGGAAGAGCTGCTATAGTTGGTGATATTTGGTAAGAAGCTCGCACATGGTCCCTGTGGGGCCATGTGTGGCACAAACCAGCCACCAAGCAGGACTCCCTGTAGAGGGTGGACACAATAAAAATGTGTGCCACCCTGACGGGACAAATCAGGATGCTGGGAAAACTGGGCTGATAATGAATTTTCCCATCAGATGCATGCTTGGCCAGATGAAACCAGGTCATGGGGAGACCCTATAGGTTGTACCCACAGCTGAAACGGGCTGGGTCCAACATGGCCAAATAGGCATGTCCCAACAGCCAAGCCAGAATAGGCCGTCTCAAAATCCATTAGATTGGGTTGGGTTGGCCAAACTAAGTCAGGTCATATGCCCCCCACCCCCATGCAATGTTGGTTGGGTCTATATAACCAGTGCAGACATGGCCCATACACAACCATATCCTGTTTACTAAAACAATAATATATTTTATAATGGGAATTCGATTGAGGAATTGTCCAGGGAATTGGGACCCTTGTGATGAGTGGGTCCGTTTGAAATAAATTAAATGAGTTTCTGTGGATGCTGAGGTGATACTGATGGCTTGATGAATAGATTATCATGGAATCGAACATGATACGAGTAGGAATCCTACTACTGGCTATGTCATGAAGGATATGGCGAGTGGGTATTAGTGATCCAGTTGGCCTAGGAAGAAGCGGGTATATGTGATCTAGGTGGCCATGAGACGATGGGGTTTTAGTGATCCTCTTGTCCTTGAAAATATCAGTTCTATGTGATCCATCTAGACTGTAGATGAAAGAGTTTAAGTGATAAAATTGGTTCAGAGACCATCAGGTCAAAGTGATCCAGTTTTCCCCAGAGACGACCATGTCTCAGTGATTCCGCTGTCTCATTTGGTGAGCAAGCCTATAGAATAAATCCATCTACAGTACGAATGATCATCTTTACGAATGATAATTGTAGTTCCTATTAATTTATTAATACCTAGTGTGAGATGTTTTTATTTTTGATCATGCTTTGTGGTCTTAATTTTTGGTTCTGCATTTTTGTCTTTCCTTTTTGGATTAGGGTGCTTATTGAGTATTTTGTTACTCCCCCCTCCACGGATTCTCCCACACATGTTTTGTCTTCTGTATATGATTGGAGCCTTAATGGAGGAATTGGTGGTCTAGTACTAGGTTGTTCCTAATTATATCAAGAAGGAGGTGCATTATTTTGTGGCTTCCGGAAGTTACTCTACACTTACCCATCAAGTGGGGGTTTCTGCAGGCGACTAAGAAACAATCTTGTACTCCATTGTTGTTCCCAATTTTATTTTGTTGGGTTTTTATTTTAGATCATTTACCACTAGATGTATTGTACTCATAATAGTTTTCTTGTGAGAGTTGTGGTTTACTTGGTGTTTACCTTTCTGATGTTTATGATGTGTGTGTATACATGTTTTCAGGAAAATGAATTCCCTTTTTTGGATATGTCTATTCGGTTCTAGTCTCCAAACCTAGGCCAATAAAATGAGAGCTTGGGGTAGTCATGAAAAGGGCCCTGAGGGAAGGTTCATGATAATGTGGTATCAAAGGAATTCGATTATACCAGAATAACTAAGAGACTGTAAATTTTGATGGGGAAATAGTGTTAAGTGATCATAATTTGGATTTTAGGAAATATAGTCCAATAATGGTGCGGTGACCGACGTAACCATTCACCAGGACCCTGAATTATATATTCAAACATGGAACATGAAGATACTGGTTTCATGAATCTTTACATGTTTTCTCATGTTCTTTTGGAGTCAGAGTCAGCTGATCAAGTATAATATACTGACAGTGGTCCATCTTTATCTCTTTCATGATGCCTCAATGCAGACATCTATCTGGGATTCTAGTGTGTGACCATGAGGCTAGTCCACAGAGCGATGAGTCTTTGGTATAGAGATGATTTCCTATGATGTCACATTTAGGCAGTGTCCTAGTGTTACCACTTCCCTTTGGTAAGCAGTTACTACTGGTGATATCGGTAGAGGATGCATGTAGGATCAATGCCTTAAATGAGTTCAACTGATAAAGACCTATTAGGTTCATGGGATAGATAGATCCACGAGTTAATGAATATTTTCTATAGGTGGTGATGTGAGTCTTCCTCTTAGTGATAATTCCACATGACCAGATGACGGTTCTAGCAGTGATCCTTCTACAGGGATTGGTGGGGAGATTGTTGATTTTTACCATCCAGACTCACAGGGAGGTGACCCTCACCGGGTCTGACGTCGAGTGACTTTTTAGGGGGGGTTCTTTCCTGGTAAATTGTAATCAGTACATATAAATGGATTTTCTTCCCTTATAGAAGGTCATCCCATCTGCAGCTAAGTGCTCTACGATGTTCATAGACCTCCTATGTTACTCTAAAAATATGGAATGTGGCACTTTCTTCCGGGAACTAAGCATTGGGTAGGGGCTCCGATGGGATATAACGGTATCGATGATTATCCTCAATATCCTTACACATAATGGGGTGATGGATATAGGTCTATTGGTGGAGAGATTACTTAGTAAGCATGCACCGAAAGTGGGAACCACAACCAGGTGATAGGTGGCTGAGTCAATAGTCGCGTGAAGAAGATAGATGACGCATAGGTCCTAGTGGACCATACAATCTGGAGGATAATCCCAAGACTCATGGTCGGTGGTACATGGCCACCAGGGCTGTTGGGGACAACATAAGAGTATGTTGTTCTGCTCATTTGGTGGTCAGGGACACATGGATCATGATAGACCGACCCAGCGCACAGACGAAGAGTGGATGGTTGAATGAACTCCGAAGAAGATGAAGAGGATCAAGTGATGTGGTTTATATGGATTCAAAATTCAATGGGAGTGGGCAGAGTGGATGTCGGTGGATAGATGTTTGAGTTGCTAGAACCATCGCCGCTAGGTGGTATATTACATGCTCCGAGAGCCGGTGGACAAGGGTGAGGCCTGGAAACGGATATGGAGGCCTACGACCCCAGAACTACTAAAATGATTAGAGGTATGATATGTATATCCTAACACTTGGATTCAGTTCATATATAAAGAGGTTCTAGTCACTCTTTCCATGACACAAAACCTTTTTAGATCTCGATGATTCAGATAAAACCTTAGCGAATCCTAAGGGAGAAGATTTGATGATTACACACTGGTGCATGAATTGTGAGATTACTATAGGATGTGAGATTTCAGATCTGATATCCTTATAGAGGCGTTTTGGCTTAACAACATCATCATGGGTATGGACTCAATATCCACAGTTCATGCCCAAATTAACTATATCATCTATTGAGTGTGGTGTGTCCATGAGGATGGGACCAATTTTTTTAACTACTGGTAAGGGAGACCTTTCAGTGCGGGGTGGAATCAAACATAGGAGGGTGTATCATATCACTCATCAATTGTCTAGAAGGATCATAAGTGTAGTTGATGAGATGAGAAAAAAAGTTCATGTAGTCGTGGATGATAATGAGGTGGAATTTCCAGAAGTTTTTCCATGACATACTCCAAGCAGAGAGGTAGATTTAAGTATTGATCTATACCATGTGACAACACTGATCTCTACACTTGAATATCTGATGGATTCTATAGAGATCAGGGAGGGGAGGGTACAATTTCTGGATTTAATGACAAATGGGGTTTTAAGGAAAATAATTTCATTGTGTGAAGCTCCAATGTTGTTTGCAAGTAGGTAAACAAATGCATAATTTATTTCATGGACATTAAGTGCTTGAACCAAGTGACTGTGAAGACCAAGTGTCCTCTACCGAGGATTTTTGACCACTATGATCAGTTGAAGTGATAGAGATGGGTCTCAAATATATACCTCAAATCAGGGTATCAACATCTTTGAGTACGAGATGAGGAAATCTTGAAAATTGAATTTAGAGGTAGATAAGGAATATATGAATATGTAGTGATGTTTTTTGTCATGAAAAACACCCCATAATTTTTCATGGGTCTCATAAACATGATCTTACAATATTACATAGAATGGTTTTTAGTGGTCTTCATTGATGACATATTATTGTATTTAGCTTCTAATGAGGATCACGCGATAGACATGATGACGGTTCTGGACACACTCTGATAGCACCAGCTTTATGGAAATCTCTCTATGTGTATGTTCTGGATATGAAAGGTTAACTTCAATGGTCATGTCATCATTGTGGCTATAGTTGTGGTGGATTCCACAATGACTAAGGAGGTGATTTCATGAGAGCCGCCAAATAGTGTAACTGAGGAACTGAGTTCCCTTTTGTTATCTTGGTACTATAAGATATTTTTACCAAATATCTCTACAGTGGTAGAACCCATGATGACTTATAAAAAGAATATTAAACATTTTTTTGTATAGAAGGATACCAGTAGATATTTCAATAGCTAAGACAGATCATGATGAGTGATCATATCCTGAAATAACCATTGGAGGGAACCAACTACATGGTGTAATGTGACACATTAGGAACCAGGATCGGTTATGTACCAATGAAGGGTAAATCAGTGATTATTTATGGATCACGAAAGTTAAGACGACATGAGAAGAACTATGTGAATCATGACCATGAGTTGTGTGTGGTAGTCTTCACACTGAATATGTGGCAACACTACCATATGGGAGAACAATTAATCATCTACTCTATCAACAAGATTCTAATGTATATATTTTCATTGAATGATATAAATATAAGACATTGACATTGGTTATAGTTCCTCAAGGACTATGACGTCAATATACTCTATAATCCTAGGAAAGGGAATTTGGTGGATGATTCTCTTAGTATGAGATCAAGTACACAAATCTATGATTCCTACTGTGATACTAAACATACCATATTGTCCACATGTCATGCCCTTTTTGAATATTTAAAATTTGGGTCGAATTTCATCATTTTCATAGGAAGAAACATTGTACATGTTGAGTTATGGGGTGAGGTTTTGATGGAGTTCCATACATCCCCTTTAGTGGTACATCCAGGCATGGAAAAGATGTACCAAGACCTCTGACGTTAGTACTACTTTCTGGGGATGAATAAGACAGAAGCATAGTTTGTCTTGATATTCCTCACTTCTCAGTAAGTGATGGTTGAGCACCAGGTTCCAGTAGGTTTGACACAGACCATCGATTTACTATAGTGAAATTGGGATGGGATATTGATGGACTTTGTGATGAGATTACTATGTTTTTCTAGGGGGAACGATACCATCTATGTGATCGTAGAACAACTCACTATGTTATCCCACTTCATACCCATTTAAGATAAGTTTTCAGTAGATAGCATGGGATGCCTCTACATGTAAGAGATATTTAAACTCCATGGAGTACCATATAGAGGAGTCTCAGATCATGATGAATGCTTTTCACCCTGATTTTTGAAGGTATTTTAGGAGCCTTTTAGGTCTCAGCTACCCCTGAGAGTAGTCTTTCACCCATAGAATAATGGTTAGACTGAACTAACCATGTGTACATTAGAGGACATGTTTTGTGCTTGCATCCTAGATTTCAGTTGCAGTTGGGAGGAACACCTACCACAAGTGTATTTTTTGTACAAAAAAAGATACCACTACACCATCAATATAAAGTATTTAAAGTAACTATATAAGAATCTCGGTCGGTCACCATTATGCTGGACATACCCAGGGGAGTCTGCACTCATGGGTCCATAGATAGTATAGGCTACCACTAAGATGGTTCATGTCATTAGAGAGAGGATGAAGACTTCACAGAGCTGATTGAAGTCCTATAATGATAGGTGATGGAGACCCTTAGAGATCATGGATGGGGACCATGTATTACTATGAGTCTCTCATGGATGAGTAATATAGAGAGTTATTCTAGGAGGAATGTAATATTCAAGTTCATTCAGAATTTGATAGATAATACGTAGATTGGATGAGGTTGAATACCTCTTGGATCTACCGCTATAGGTAGATAATCTGCATGATGAATTCCACATATCCTAGCCGAGGAGAGATGTTCATGACCATTATCGAGTCATCATCCATAAAAAGATGGAAATTGATGATTTGGTGATATTCCTAGAGTACTTGGTAGAGATAGAGGATTGAAAGAGGAGGATACTTAATGGATGGACAATACCTCGGGTGCGTGTTCATTTGTAGTACGAGAATCTACCTGAGAGCACATGGGAGGGGGAGTCTCAGATTCATGCTCAGTACTCCCCAACCCCATTTTTTTAATATCCCATGGTTAGGCTTACGAAGATATAATTCCCTCATGTGGGGTATAATGAAGTACCCTAGAATTACATGAATTTTAAAAACAATAATAAATTGGATTATTTCGAGACGTGGATCTGAGACAACATGTAATTTGATGTCCTAATGTGGATGAAACAAATATTTGAACAATTTATAATGTTTTATTAAATAAATTTGTGAGAAGGGTTTTCATCCATTTAAATATGTGCCCGAATCATAAATATGAGGGAACCATCAACCACACCGAATTGGGATTCATCTATAAAGGGCTTAACATTGGGTGGAATGGTCCAATAGTTGAAATTAGTTTTTGTCTCTAAAATAAATAATTATGTAACAATTTTTTTATTTTCAAATCCATATAACTCTTAAATAGTATGTCAGATTTGAAATATGAGGGTATCATTTAGCTCATGATGTATTGATTCCCTCAGGTGTAGCATAAGCTCAACTAGCGCATGTTGATGGTGAATGATAGTTTTCAGGAATTTAACGAAAAATTAAAATAATATAAACTAGATGATTTTATTTTTATCCTGAACTACCAAAATTCTTTCCAGTGAAACATTTTTGTAACCTAATGATTCTGAATTTTTTTTCATAAATTAGAGAGTGTAACACTGCTGTAATGTATTGGTAATAGTGTGTTGTCTCCTCATTTATTGATTTAGCTAAGGGGGAGCATCATCGACATGATGAGAGAAACATTCTAAATTTCTAGAGGTTCACCATTGATGAATGATGAACATCAATCACCAATGAAATTGAGCAATCCCACCTCTAATTATAAATATCCCTTTAGTGAAGACATATTGCGGAACTTCACAGAGATATCACCTTCATCGTTGATTTCCCCTATGATCGAACTATATCGATATATGGCTTTAAATTCTTAATGAATTTGTTTTCCCATTTTCCCCCTATAAACAAACAATTTGGATCAAATCTCTTACATGTTTATAAACTAGTGGATTTTGCTTGAAATATTGGTAAATATAATTACGAGTTAATATCAGGATCAAATCATTGTGATTTATAATTTATACATCGTGATCCCTCTAAGATGGAAAAATAAATACCAACATGAAAAAGGGTTTGTTGTTCATTGTGTTGTTCTCTTTTATTCCCTCCATCTCTATCGACCCTCTCTTTGGGGAGTAATAGTTGGAGGCACATTGGCCTTAGTGGCACCAGGCGGATGGTCTGTGGTTAGGTGTAACTATTGCACTAGAGATAGACTCCCAAAAAAGGCCACGATGATGACCCTAGGCCACAATACCCTGGTCATGGGGGCAGGTGGTAGGAGGATGCACAATGGTCAAAATCCACGGCCACCCAACCATGTTGGAGGTGCTCGAGACATAGATATGTAGTTCGAGGACCATGGCAGAGAGCATGACTCATGACAAAGCCATGGTCCATTAGGGGAAACCGATATCTGTGAGTGGACCGATGAGGAAGGGTCACACCCCTTGGGTGCCTCATTGGAGGAGGGACCCATGCTAGAGGGTTGAGGTAGGAGGCAGACATTCTTTCCCCACAAAACTGCATGCAGAGGATTTGTGACCAGCCTCATCTTGCTACATGTTGTACAAAATGGACACCAGGCTAGAATCCGGGAAGAGGGTGCACTGACCCAACATGTGGGCCAGGTCTGTTGTCTTGAATCAAGCCATTGGGTGGCCCGAGATTGAGATGATCTATATCACCATTATGGGCCAGACTGATAAGATAAAATGGGTTGCCATGCGGCTAGGGATGGGAACCAACTGGACCACTAGTCACGGTCCATACATGATGAAGCAGGGTTACCGGGTGACCTGACATTCTAGACCCATAGTCGAACTGAGTGGGGTCCAACAAGGCCCAATGGGTGTTGTACAACAACTACGTGGGATCAGGCATGTCCAAACCGAACCAGGTCGGTCTAGTCGGATCGTCCAATCTGGGTCAGGTCATGTAGGACCCCACAGGATAGGTTGATTGGGTCGGTCTCACCAGATCAAACTAGGCCCGGACTCAGTCGACACCTGTTTACTAAGACGCTAGTATCTTTTAGATCATACATCAGATTAACGCACCATCTGTGGAATTTTCACCCTTTCAACAAGACGTACCTTCGTGAATACTCAATGTAAGTTTTTGTGGTAGTTTGGTTGTGATAAATGGATTTAGGATTAGATTCACCTAGAATAGAGTGTTCTATGAGAACGAATCATACCGCTAGCTATGATAATAAGGATAAGATGAGTGGGTCATAAAGATCCTGATGGACAAGAGATGATCGGGTCTTACTGATCTTTCTGCCCAAGAGAAGATCTGGTCATAGTGGTCCATCTAGCAAAGAGGCGGGAAAGTGTTAGTGGAACAACTGGACCAGAGATGATTGGTCTATATTGATCCAGTTGCAACAGAGACTAGTTGTTCTATGTGATCCATCTGGATAAGATGGAAGTGGGTATTAGTGATCGTACTGGCCTAGAGAGGAGGGGTCTACGTGATCCAGCTAGGCTAGAGATGGGAATGAAAATGTGATCCAGTTCTCCCAGAGATGACTAGGACTAAGTGATCCAATAGGACCCAAATACGATCCTGTCGTAGTGAATCCGTAGGCCCAAGTGATGAGGGGGAATAGATAATGAATACCTTATTAGTACAATTGTCAATCTATATGAATGTTAATCTTAATTCCTATACATTTAGTTTTACATAGTGTGAGTTATGTATTTATTTGTGAGCATTATTTGTGGTTTTACATTGTGTCTATTCCTTGTTCTCTTTTCATTGTGGATTGGGGTCCCGACTAAGTACTGGGTTACTCACCCCTCCATGGGCTTCGACCACACATGTTGTGTCTAGTGCAGACAACTGATTCCTTGAATGAGGAATCAGTGGACTTGGACTAGGTGGTTACCAGGGAGATCATGTTTGTGGGAAAATCATCTACAACTTCTAGAAAATACACAACACTTACCCATTAAGTGGAGTTTTAGAGGACGGGTTATCACTATCATGTACTCCATTTTTTATTCCAGTTGTCTTTTGTTGGGTCAATATTCTAACCCATTTACTATCATTTTTATTGTACTCACATTAGTTTTCTTATGATAGATGTGGTTTAGTTATTGTTTTCCTTTATTAATTGTATGTTGTTTGACTATGTATAAAATTATTGTCAAATGGCTTCCCTTTTTTAGATATTCATATTTGGTGATAGTCCCTAGTCCCTGGAATATGGGAGGCGAGACTGGCGTAGTATGGGATGGGCCCTGGGGGATAGGTCATGAAAAAAATAATTAAATAGGGAAATATAATTCACTTCTATATTCATTTTATATAAAAAAATTATACAATTGGTTCAATTATGATGAAATAAAACATTATGTAAGTTATGGAATATTATTTTTGATTTAAATTCCTTGTGACTTGTTTCTTATCATGAACCAATAATTTTTATGTTGTATTTAATTCCCAATTTGAATCATGTAAAAAACTATTCTATTACATGATATTTTAAATTATACATTGTATTCTTCCTTTGGGGTTCTTCTAATTCATTCAATATCAATGCAATAAATGGTTCTCATCTCAAATTCACTTATTGGTGAAATTTGATGTCTTATGAAACTATATTATTTTATTTATTGTATATAATACCTATTTGGGATATTATATCATAATTGTCTCACTGTATATGTATTTATAATTCCATTTCATGTTCTCTATTTTAGAGAACATTGTTCAAAATGATATAAAAGTTAGTTTACTTTCTTCTCCCAAAATCACATTAATTTCAACATTGTTTATATATATATTCCAAAATGAAAAAATTTTATATTATGTTACCACAAAAAAATATTTTTTATTATTATATGGTTATTTTTAGGTTTTATATTCCAAGTTATAATTTCATATCTCGTTGATTCAAAATTAAACTATAATGTTTCCAAGAGAGAATCAGTCATTTATTTTTTTTTTTGATTGAAAATGATTCTCTTACATGTATATATTATTTTATTCATATCAAAAATATAATAAATATATTTAAATGTTTTTAATGATTTATTTTACAATATATTTTATATTATTTTAATTTTTTTAAATAATCTTTATAACATTATTCACCTGAGTTGTTTTTTATTTCCATTATTAATGTGTGATGGGAATATCATCTTTATCATCTATCTGAAAAGAATATTTTCACAAATAATTTACCAATTTTATTTTTGAACATTCATCTCTAATTATAAATCATTTTATAAAGTAATTTCTACTAAAACAATTTTATAATTTTTTATTTTTAAAATAATTATCGTGTTTTACAAGAATAAATCATGGGATTGTATTCCCTTTATGTATATTATTATCTTCTATTACACATTTATTAGAAATAATATTTTTTTAATGATTTAAATATTTGGAAATATTTTGAGATTATGTTGTTAAATTTATTATTGTATTCCATTTGAAATGGATTCATTATGTGAAATAAATTTTTTTCTGAATAGTGTTATAAAATCATTATAACAGTTATTTTTATAAATTTTCACACATATTCCTCTCAATATAAAAAATATATATATCATTTATAGTTATTTTTCATGTATTACACAATAAATTCCCTTTAGAATATATAATACAAGATTCACATTGTTTTTTATGGATTGGTTCTTTATCACTCTATGGTATACACATAACATTATTTTTCACTTTTATTTCAATTTTCTTCAATTTCATGATTATATTTTATATCACTTTAACTAATTCAATATTTGTTTCTTGTATTAAATTAAATATATTCTATCATATGTATTCAATGATAATTTTATGTGTTTTTACCAATAAGTTTATAGTATATATTAATTAGTTAAATATTTTAATTCCAAATACTTATTATTTCAATGAGGATGTATACCAATTCCAAAAACATTTTGGTCATGTATTGTATTTTTAATTAATTCATTCATATAAAAATTTTATTATGAATAACTAATAATATGTAATTCCAAAAATTATATATTCCCTTGATCCATCATTAAGTATCATGAGATAAACAATCATGTGTAGTTGGTGTTATTATTTCATGATTATGAATTATTTTTTTGGAACGTGGCCATGAAAGTATGTTTATGATGTAGAACATCATGAAATATATTAATTTGATATCACCATTCTTTTATTTTATATTTGTTAGGTTATGAAGAGGATTATTAATTATTATATATCTAGAACAATTACATTTTTGATGAATATTTCAGTGATATGTGGAAGACATATTGTAAAATATTTAATCCTTGGTTTAGTGGGAATATAGAAATTTGATTGGAATGTTATGAGTTTTTCCAATAGATAACATTTCGTAATTTTCTAAAAAAAATAAACGTAATATGACTAAGATGTGTAAAAGCCTCTATATTTTTTGTTGATAATGTAATAGTCAATGGATAGGTTTGAATCTCTTACAATATTATCAATACTAGTTTAAAAATAATATATTTCTATCTCATGTTCTATGAGTGTTTGTTTGAGGACTCTCAACTGATATTAATGAAAGGTTTACAACACATTATTTGTTATGATTTTATTATATGATGAAACAGTAAGTGTTTCAAATACCAAAATTGGTTAATAATTTTAGGTTTTATAATAATTTGGAAGGAATATACAACCATTTTGAGGTCTTATATGAAGTGATTTTAAGATGGTTAATGATATTGTTGACATTTTGTTTGTGTTTCTAGAAGGAATTAATGATTAATGTATATATAACACATTGGTTTTATATTTTATTTACCTTTTATGTAATTCTTCTCAACATGGATTATGGGTTATATTGTTGGGAATAAGTTAAACAATATAGATAACCTTGGGTAGAAATGTAATTTGGTGATAATTAAATAAATGTTATTTTAGGAAAAAATTAATTCATCTTATATATGTTATTATATTATATATTTATTGATATGTGATATAATCTTGTTTGGGTATTAAATGTTTTTTTCATTTTTAAGATCATCAGATCCCCTGAATTTTTGGATTATAATGAATTAATTCTAGTATTGATAAATTTATGATTATTTATTATTATGTGTTAGGTTCAAGTAAATTAGTATAAACCCAATATCAAATTATAAATTTAATAAACCGTTTTAAAATATATGAAAATTTATTTGTTTTGTTTTTCTAAAAATGAAATCCCTTTATAGACACTATATGTGGATACAATATATAACCCTTATTCACCTCAGGGTAATATCATAGAAAAAGTATGGTTTGGACATAAATCAATAATCACTTGATGTACAATAAGAGGCACTAGAAACACTCATGAGGGAGATTCTTAGGATGTCCTACACAATATTTATGATCCATTATGAAGGATTAGAATACGTTGTTTTAGTATTGAACAATTTAATTATGTTACATATAAAGAGTTCCCAAAAATTGAGAGTATGATTTCAAATTTAATATAATTTAATGAGTCCTGATAATATGAATATTACACCAAATATTCTCATCAGTAAGATAAATATAAACTATAAGAATAAATTTTATTTAAGGAGTTAAAATGTGACCCCAGAATAATTTGGTTATATATTTTAATTGAAAAAAATACTATTTTAAATATATTTAATGATATACACCACTAAGAGACACTATCTCAAATAGTTGATGGATAAGGTCCTCAATCTTCTCTATTACATACCAGAGAGAGAACAAAATGATCTTATTTATTCTAATTTGATTGGTGGATGTCAAATGTAGTGATCCTCAATACGCAAAAAAATTATAAGTTCTCCATTCAAGTATCCTCAATTTTAAGAACAATGTTCTTGAAATAGTTACATCAATCACTGTTTAAAAAAAACTAAATAATTGGAAAATCTATTTCTATTTATCACCTTGATATATTAAATTGGTTTCAAATCAATTGTGTTATTGTTTAACCCATGAAAGTTCAATATTTCATTATATTTATGTATAGGCTGTCAATATGGTCTCAACTACAATGTAAGTGATTCAATTGTACATTAGAATTACAATATGTGGTGATCTGATGTTATAAAAATTATTGGATTCCATTTTTTGGGTATTAAATTTTAAATTAAATATATATTTTATATGTAATTATTTTACCTGAAGTCTATGACACAAGAATTATCTAGTGATCCCAAACTGTTTAATTTTTTTGCTGGAGTACTGTTTTTTGGCATGATGTAATTCCACTGAAGTCAGGGATTGAAATACCAGTAAAATATAAAATATATTTTTATATTTCTTAGATCAAATACTATAAAATATTATATTATAAATGTAAACAAAATAATCATATTATTTTTAAATGAGGTAGTTGGCCTTCAATATTCACCATTTTAATAATCAAAATTGATTCCTTAATTGTGTCTCGGGATCAGTAGAATTGTTATCTTGGAAGAATAATATAATAAGTATTTTTATAGTGGAATTAAATGAAAAATCAATGGTAGTAAAAAAATGAAGATAATGAAAGGGGATAACAATTGACCGCATCCCACATTGCATCACAATCAGGACACCACCCACATACATTATCCACCTAGCCACTTCAGGCGTTCCAACACCATCCCAAACCACCCTAGACAATCCCAATATTTTCTGCAACCACTACGTATCCCTCCTCTGTGGTGACTCAATAACAACAATTTTTAAAATCATTATTACATTATATTAATGATAAAAACCCAAATACTTACACATTAAAGGATCAAAAGGATTATTATAATGGGAAATTTGGGATCATTCATCACTCTTAAAAAATAAATCAAATTCATTTTTTGAAGACATATTACTTAACTTTATAAAATCTCAAATTCTCTTAGTACATGTAGTCTTCTGAAGATATACATTAATGAAATGATTGATCTAAAAGATGGAAAATATGATGAATAAGGGATAAGAATCAATATAACATGTTTTAGAATAATCATTGTCATCACATCATAAGAATAAGATCATCATCATAATCATGAAGGAATCATTCGAAAAAGTCATGAAATGTGAAGATTCATAATAATGACATATCGTGATAGATCTATGAAATTCCACACATAGTTGTTAATAATGGTAGCATCATGTTCAAAAATAAAATTTGGGCATAATTATAACATCATCACTATAGAAAAATATATCATCATATTCATTCATAGTACACATTATATTGGGAGACAAGTCATTTTACACAATGCATTTTAGGGCCTTATAATTTTCATCACACCCATCATATCATAACATTTACTTAATTGTGAATGAAAACTACAATGTATAGCAATCATAATAATGAAATTACCCATATAAATGTAATATCATCATAATTATATCATAAAGAATAATTTCATGAGTAAAATTTTGATCCCCAAATTAATAAGGTAAAAAACATTGTCATGAATAAAATCATTCATGAGTGAAATTAGAAACAACTCAAAATAGGATTACAAGATGGGTTTTGGATAGAGTGGTATTTTTTATAAAATATTAAAACATAGATTAAAAATAATAGTCAACCCCTCTATATACAAGAAGGTAAATTTTAATAATAATTAACTGATATTTGTGGAATATTATTGGAATTGACACATTAGCAAAATCATTAAATCTTTATAACCTAACCAAAATGAGCCGAGATTGAGAATCCTTATACCATATGTCCCGTATTATTTTTTCAATTTACACCACATGAATAATAAACATTTTATTAACAAAACCTAGTTGTATAAGTGAATAATTTTATTTTAATATAATATTTATCCATTATGATAAATGTATTCTAATTTTTTACAGTATTTGTTGAAATTTAATTGCTTTGATATCATGTTTTCAATAAATTCTCTTATATTACATCAGTGTTTCTATTATTGTTCAATGTAGATTATACAATTTTATAATTACTTAATGAATCTTAAAAAAACTACTTATAGATTTATATATCATAAATATTTTATTGTAAAAAATATATGTTTTTTATAATAAAAGGACTATAAATTTCCTCACTGTTGATTTACCAACTATTTTTTCGGATATTGTTAGAACATCTAGAAAGGGGAGTATGAATTATATATATTCACTGTTATGATACAACATGTTCTCTAACCTAACATATAAAGTTTTAAAATTATACAAATTTTTTTATAATATTTGGGTTTAGATGTTATTGGGAATAAATAATTTGAAGAAGAAAATGTGGTAATGGTTGAAAGAAACATATTCCTTCCCATGTGTAACTTCTGTCATACAACACAAAATCACCCTCAATTTTCAATGTGGATTATTCGTATAAACCATTAGGTCTTTTAAGTGTAATGAAATGTATGATTTTAGAATATCACCATGTTTGATTAGTTTGGGATGATTTTTTTCCAATCGGAGGGAGAATGGTTATTTATATTTGAGGATATTGTTATACATGGAATAAAATTTTAAATGAAATTTTATATCAATGGTAAAACTTATAATAATGAAACTTTTATAATATATATCATATATGTGGGTAATATAATAGTTTTAAGAAATTGAAACTTTTTTGTAATTTTATTTCAATAATTTCATTGAAAAGGAAAATGGGAAAAGAAATATTTTTTAATGGATTACATCGGAATATAGGTTTTAGAAAAATTATTTTTAGGTTTAGAAATTATATTTAATACATTTTAATGTCTTGTTTATGAAAATAAATATATTTTATATTAATACCATGTTATAATATTTTTTAGGATATTATTACATCATTAATGATGTAGTTTAATATACACTTATTTTCTGACGACTGTATTTTTACTGTTCACCTAAAAATCGATGTATTTCAAAAAAATCCCAAATTACAACTATAGGTAGTTTCAGTGTTCTAAATTTATAAATTCCATTATATTTTTCATAATAAATTTATAGCATAGGTAATTTAAATTTTTAATATAAATATATTTTTTTCTAAATATATTTAAATTACGGATTATTAAAAATAATCTTTTTTGATTTTTTAATCATGTTATATATTTTTTGGATTCATAATATTTATATATACTTATATTAATGAAGATAACTATTAATTAAATCACACATAAATATTTTGACATTAAGTTAACTTTCCTAGTGATTAGGTTACTATTCTAATGGTCACATTACTATTCTAGTTGTTACATAGCAACTCCAATGGACAAAATACCACCTATAAATACCACATAAGTTATCACTCAAAATTCACTAAAATTTCCCAATGTTTCTATATTTTCATTTTCAATTACACTAACTGATATTGTAATATGTTGGATCATTTCTATACTGTTTTTCATGGGGGATATGACTCTACATGATGGGAGTGAGCCATGGTTTCCTAATTTACATTTTTTATTAATATTTATTTGTTCTACTATAATGTGTGGAATTTTAATTTGCCCCATCGATGACTATGTTAATGATATGTACTTATGAATTAATGTGGAGTGGATATATAATTTTTTCTCTATAGATATAATACTTATATAATATTATTTAACACACTTTTATTAGTAAACAATTATCATTTAAAATGGCTTAGTAACAATATTATTCCACTGTTATATAATTTTTCAATAAAATTTGAACTCAAATTATAGTTTAATATTAGGTTAGGGTACTTTTGTTACATTATTTCCAATAACTCACATGTTTCCTATATATAATCATGGTTCCATAAAAAAATATTTGTAGGGTGAGTTATATTTTTTCATAGAACATTATCTATATGGTCTAATAACATAACATGACTCTCAAAATAAAGAAGTGAATTTTCTATTTATACCACCTCAATATAAAATATATGTGACTGATTGTGTATGTTTTTTTCCATTGAGTTATTTGTGAAACACATCTTGAACATGAGCCATATTTGGTGGAAGTGAGTGATAATAGGCCATAGATATTTTATGATCGTTGATATAAAAAGTGATAGTGTATCTAAGGTTATTATTCCCTTTTATTCAAAACTACATGACTATATTGAATGGTTATATTTTATGGAAAAAAATTTCTCCAATATCAAACTCCATGTCCCTTCATTAGTTATTATCACTTATATTTTTATAACTATGATAATCTTTTATATATAATGGGATGGATTGTACCTTCTATGTCATCTCTTTTATAGAATCAGGTCCAAATAGCTTCCATTAATCAACATATTCCAACCAATTAGGAGGTCTACAACAATTCACGTATATTTTTTTGTTTGGATCCAGTTGAATACTAATGTGGAAACTGTTATTGTCTGATAACTCCACTCGTGGGGGATTCTGTTTGAAACCTCCATTATATTCCACTTTATTGGACCTCGACATTACATAGAGTGTATATGGCATATTTACTTGTTTTTCATCGGTATTGGGGTTAATTATTGAACTAAATTTTATTTCATCATTAAACTGATGTTGGAAACTACTAAAAAATTTATATGTGAATCTTCGATGACGATCCTAAATGATCAACAGTGGTACCCATATAGCCTCACCACATCCTTCACATTTGTCATGTAATTTTAATATAAATTAAATAGATCCTAAATAGTTGCAAAGTGGTATGTCTTGGTGAATAAATCCACCACAAACTAGATAACATTATTTCTTTTGGATTTCTTCTGGATACTGGTTAAAAATTCTAGAGTGACATCCTCTCACTGTTACATGAGTGTGGAAAATTTTTACATCATCCCATGGGACATATGTCAATCTTCATCAACCTGTTTAAATACCATGATCCAAGAGATATACACCATAATTGTTTTATTCATGATGACCCCTCAAAAGATACCTTGATGATAAAAATAACCATTGTTATATCCTAGATGTATTTAGAATGATGAGTTATGTGCATTGCCCTATATCTCCTTTTTTATCCCAGTAGATAAAGATAAAAAAGACATGTTCCAACCCCAATTACACCATATTAAACAATATGAAATTCATGAACCATTCCTTCTATAACTACATCCACCTTATTTCAATGTTCTATAACATAATTTTATTCCTCTTTGATCTTATCAAGGATATATTGTTGGGAAATAATTTAAGAGTAAAAGGATTTAGTTTATTCCATTATTGTTTCCCTGTATATTATTTACATATCCATGATTACATGGTATTTTTTTATCCAATCCCTGAATAAGTATATGGTTATTTTATACTAAGATCAATGGATACCCTGATTGTCGTTTCAGAATGGCAGTAAATACAGAAATGTTAATCCTCTATCAACTCTAACCATATTCTTGGATGCATGTTCATCTCCACTATGAGAATATATACATCATAATCTTACGATTATTATATATTTTACAGATCTCAACGTTGTGTTAGTAGCTCCAAATGATCAAGGTTGAGATCATAATGAAAACTCCAGCTCTTGAATCGTGTAGTATTTCATGTAGATATTCAATTATCATGAAGAATAGGTAATAACATTATTGTTATGAATGACTGCACAACCAAATTTCATTCATCCAATAATCACAGTACATGGCTAAAACCTCCCCACTTTTTAGAATTGTGAATATAGGAGTACTAATTAGACTCTTTTTGAGATCCTCAATGATTTCCTCACATTCAAATGTCCAAAAATAGTTTACCCTCTTCCATTTAAACATACTTTTTATGCTATAAAATCCACATATATTTTTCACAAAACATTGGTAGATCCCTACTAGACCAAGAAATTTTTTTCCTATATCTACAATGGGTATGGGAAATTTTGCAATTACATTTGTCTTTGAAGGGTCCAAATTAATTCTATCACATATGATAACATTCCACACAAATGCAGATTTTTGAATCCCAAATAACACATTTGGATATTTGAGTACCTTTACTCTTCCATTAATGTCACCAACATAATCCTCAAATAGTCTTGATGTTATTCTATTATATTAGATTAATTGAGAGTAGTTTTGATAAAGAAAACCAAAAATTTATTGAGGTAGACACAAAATACATTATTCATCATATCTGTAAATATTGTTGGGGCATTAGTAAGTCCCTAGGGAATCATTATGAACTCATAATACCATATAATGTTTATAATTATAAATTATAAATATATTACTTCATAATGATTAGATAATGATATACAAATTTAATACCCCCTATTAAGAAGTATTTATCCACTCACAATTGATCAAAAAATTAATCTATCGTTAGTAGAGGATATGTATTAATTATATTGATCGTGTTGAGCTTAAAATAATAAATAAATCACTGAATTGATCAATTATTTTACATTAAAAATAGTACCGGTGCACAATAATGTGATTCAATAGATCATGTTAACCACTTTTCAAAATTATCTTGTTGTCGATTCTTTAGCATCAACTGTGTGATTAGGGACATCCTATCTACGAATTTAGCTACATGAGTTGGTCTTGTAATATGTTCTATTGAAACCTGTACAACATCATCCAGAAGAATTATGTGTAATTGTTTATAAAATACATTACTGTAATCCCTCATAGTGGTTATTTGATCTATATTGATACCTTCCTTTGAATCAACCATTTGGGAATGTTATGATTCTTCAAAGGAAATCTAAACCTACACCATTGAGGAATTTTCTGGTTGATATTCCTGACCTTCCTTATAATTCATGATGTGTATGGGGTGCTTCATAATATTAAAATATATTTACTTTTTCTAGTAGGTAATGTATTAACAATAAAATGAGATCCAATTCATACCAAGTATAGAATCTGTTTCCACGATGGGGAGTATTATGATATTCATTAGAATAATCTTCCCATTGAATCTTATAGAATAAGGTTCCATCACTACGGAATTATCCATTACACCAGTAGTAGTTTCATTAGATATTTCTAATTGAATATAATGTGGATTCTATTTAACAATTCTCCAAGAAATTTAAAAAATAATTTAGTTTGTATAACCAGAATAAAATAAAAAATTACCTATCTTGATTGAATTCAATGTGTATGTTGTATGAATTAATTTTCATGCTCCCCTATAGTAGTGGTTATTGAATAAGGTATCCCATTATTGACATGAAATTTTGTATTATTAAACTAATTTCCTATAGTTATTGGTGGTCTAGTAAAATGTATTTCATTGTGTTGTTTCCCATTATATTTCATACCTTGATCTATGGGGGTGAATTAGGATGTCCCATTATTTCCACCATGATATTGGATGGACTATTCATGTCTCTTCAATATACATGAGATTGGTGTCCTTCTCTTCCACAATTGAATAACATACGAATACATTTTAATGAATTACCATGATGTATCATATGACATATTTTAACAATTGTGTGGCTAGATCCTCCTTCTTCTTTTATCATTTTACCCCCATCTATAATCTATATTCTTCATTTTTAACCACATGTCAAAATGAAAAATCTCAAAATCCCTTCTCATCATTGATAACACATCAGAGAACATATTCATTTTTCTAAAAGTCCCAAATAGCATGATAATTTTTAACGTTTCATTTAAAACTTCCATATAATGAATCTATTATAAATAATTTTATATAATTAAAATCTAGTCGTATCATGAATTCTATGTGTTATTTTCCTAGTAATTAGTGGTAGAATCTCCATCCATTTACACTTTCCTTATGAATTATGTATCTATATTAAATTAAAGAGTTATATAGAAATAATTTTTTTGAAATATTTCCTTAATCTCTTCCCACTCCATATCTTCATTCTTTAATCTTGATGTTCATAATCAACACACATCATTGATTAGCTTTACTATCTTAAAATATAAATGGTCTAATCCACTATGTGATAGATAGAATAGTGGGTTACAAAAAATATGTTCTTCTTTGGTTTTACCACTCTTCCATGACTTTTATATCAGAATATTTACTATGTGTTGGTGTTTGATACACTATAAAATACTCAACAACCAGTTTCCCAATCATCAATTAAGTATGATGTTCCACACAATTCTGGTTATAGTTCATAACCGGAGACATCTAGATACTCATTTTAATAAATATTTGAATTCTGAATCCCATTAAATTCGGATTTTTTTTGGAATAATCATTACATTATATGAAAATTGGGTTGTTATCCTTATTTCATCATGTTTCATACATATTCTAAAATAGAGAATATCATAACCAAACACAAGTAGAAAAATAATAAAATAATAATTTATTATTTTGTGAAAATAAATATAATATCATATCAAATGTAATCTACATGATTAATTACTTTCAATAAATATTTTCTTGGATGTTTAAATCGACAAAGAATCATCATAATGTGTTTCCCGATTTTTTTCAAATCCCACTCCCAAAATTAATTAAATTCTACTTTTGATACAATCTGTAATGACCATACATTTTTATACATGACTATTAAATTATTTTAATGAAAAATGTCTTAATGGTTACACATTCATGTATTTAATGGTTTATTATCTTTGTTACATTAGGGTAATACAACACTTTTACAAAATAATTCATTATCATTTATTTAAATCACACTTCTATATCTTTTAGAAAGATCATTTTTAACTTACTACACGATAATAAACAAGGATATAAATCCATGAATTTGGTGAGGTAAAAGCCTAGTTAGATGTGGAATAAAGGAAACATATAAATATAATGTTTTTGTGAATAATAATAATCATCTCATCATAATCATATTATAATCATCATAATCATGTGGAATGTGGAATGTTTTCGATAAGAAAATTAAGTTTTAAATTCATAAAAATGAAACACCATATCATGGTTTTCAAATTCTAAACACAGTTGTGAAAAAATTTAGGATCGTGTCCATGCATAACATATGTACATAATAATAAAATTATCATTGTTACCAAAAAAATAATGTAAATTTGTACTAAATAAAATACATTAATGAATTCCTTGGAGGGTGAAATAAATTTGGGCACCCCAATCATGCCACAAAATTTACACATTCATGCATTCCACTTAGATCATATAACAATTGTAATCATGAAATAACACAATGAAATGAATGGGTTCAATAAGGATTTTAAAATTTATGATTTTTTGAATAAATTTTGGGATCCCATTTTTATATTGGAATATATATTTAGGAAAAACATCCACATTATTGTGTGAAGTAGAAATGACTAAATATTAGTAAAGGATAGTTTATGGAATGAAAATATTTTTCGGAATATCATTATATTTTTCATAAAAAGAAAAAGGTAAACATTTTTATCTTTGAAATGTAAATAGAATAATCACGAAATGTTATTTATAGAATGTTATATTAAAAATAAAAAATATATGATATCATTAAAATGGCATAGCCTAATGATAAGGATTTGGGTTCGAGAATCCTCTTTCTATAAATCCCCCATAATTTTATCGCATTTCCACCTTCAGAATAATAAACATATGATTATTAAAAAATAGCTACTAAAGTAACTTTTTATCCATTATTTCACTACTCATACATTAACATATTTTATTTAAAATATAACACTAATTGAAAAATGTTTCAAGATTTTATATAATGTGTTCATTAATTTTTCCCATTTTTTTTCATTGTCTCTATATTGTTTCATGTCATTTATACAATAATATAATTAATTATTTAATATTAATAAACATATATTTATAGTTTCATATATCATGAATAATTAATTATAAAAAATAATTTTTTATAATAAAGGGATTGTCAATGTCCTAGATATGGATTAACAGATTTTTGATGGCACATTGTCAGAATATCATGAAAGGGATGTTTTAAAATTATATATTTCATATTTAGAATAAATACATTTAGTTAACATAATTAATTTAACGTAAAAATCCTAAAAAATTAATTTTATATTATTTTTTATATAATTTGGAAAAAAAATAGAAGAAGAGAAAAGGAGAGGTGTTGATAGAAACATGTTCTTTCCTCGATGTAGATACTCTTGAATGACCCTAAAACTCTCATAATGTTAGGAGTTGGATTACTGTATAAAATAGGTAAATTTTATACTATAATTGAGATAGAGGAATTATGATGCTGTTTTCCTTTTTAATTTAAGGTGGGATTGGTTTTCCAAGGGTAGGGAGAGGGGTTATGTTTACTTTAAGAGAGTGGTATTTATAGAATAAATTATTAATTAAAATATTATATCAAAGTTAAAATAAGTAATATTTAATTTTTAATGGTATATGTCACATATAAAGGTTTTGGGAACATAAAGTAATTCAAATTTTTATTTAATATTGTTTCTAAAAATGTAATGTGGAAAAAAGGAAAAAGGTATATTTAGGGGTCACCATTGACTATTGGTTTTGAAAAAAATAGGTTTTAAAATTAATTTTATTTTATTTTGATGACTTAATCTATAAATTTTATATATATTTATTGAACATATAGTTCTAAAATTAATATCATAATTATTATATCATGAATTAAGAAATTTAGGATACACTCTTTATGTAACATGTACATTATTAATATTCACATGAAAATTAAATTCATTGAAATGATTACCCAAAAAATAAACCTTAGATAATTTCAATGTTATGATTTCAAAAGCGACAGTAATCAAGCTAAGATAATTTTAAGAAATATCTTTTATTATTTATCGATATATATATATTGTGATTTTTATCAAATAATTAAAAATAAAGTTTATTAAAAAAATTCTTCTAATTTCATTTGGTTTTTTGATGAAGAAGTTTATTTTTCTTCTTTATAATAATTATAATTACCAATATTAATCATGATAAATATTTTTTATATAACATTTCATTATTTTTAATAATAATTACTATTGCCAATGATTATGTTACTACTCTTATTTTAACATTACTATTATAATGACCACATTACCTCCTACAAATACCACTTCATTAATTCACTAAATATTTAATAAAATTTCTCCTAAGGTTTTTTATTTTTATTTTCTAAAATAAATATTGGGTTTTAATATTTTTTTAATTTAAATAGTATTGGTTGTGGGGGTGATCCATATTGTCCAATTATAGATTTTTATTTTATCTTTAATTCCAATTAAAATGTTTTAAATTTTTATTGGCTTCCTTATATACTATTATAATGAAATTTATTAATAAATTAAAGTGTTTTTTGAATTATTATAATGTTTCACTAACATAATATCATCTCTGTCAGAACCTCTCTCACTAAAATGTCATTGGATGGACTCCTAACATACAACAACCTACCACTAGATCTATGTTCCCAAATTCCATGCATATTCAGCCAACTCTACTAAAATATTCATGGAAGGATTCCTAGATCTCATCATAGATTCCCTATGTTCTGTCATCAAAATATTTGGGTATTACATTGTCGATCAACCATTGATCATCCTATCCCAACCTCAGTTGGGGTGAGTGGAGACTTTACTGTCCCACCAAGACAATTTTGTGCCATGATTTGTCATGGAATTGCCTTCAATTATTTTATGATATTCCTTAGGCTAAGGGATAATTTATAAATTTCAAGGAAAATTACTAATACATTTTTAGAATAAAATTTAAAATAATTCGAAAATGTGTTTAATTTCTTATTTGAATTAAAATAAAAAATAATTAATTTAGTTTATACAGTTACCATGAATTATATACAACATAAATTTCATATTAAAATGTAATTAATTTTTCTCAAACTAATCTTGAGAAAATAATGATTAATTATATATATTAGTGAATTTATTTAATTATTTTTTTGAACTGTGTCTGATGAATATGATAAATAAATTTATTTTGTCGATATGTCCATCATCTTTACTAATATAATATGTATATGGTATTTTGAATCCATCAATTTTAATTATATTTGTATTTTTTACCTTATGATACCCCTCACCATCATGAATGTTTGTATATTATATGTTGTGCAAATTTTATGATGTGGACCACACCAATACCACATGATATTTTAAAAAATAAGGTGACACGGTGAATAGGGGTTCGAGATCTGATACAATTCAGAGATTACTTAGGTATTTTACTCCTCGGGTCACGGTTAATCCATTGAGAATAAAATATTCAACTAATAAAAAAATTTATGGTGATTAGTGTATTGTTTTTAATGTATTCATTTATATCATTTCTTTAGGAGTTTTCATGTGAGTGTGATGACATAAAATAATAAAAAATGTATAGATTAAAGTATGTTAAGATGAGATAAATGTTTTATTAAAAAATGCATGGTTGGGTATTGAATTTGATAGCATAGTACATGAATACAGATTGAAAATTTAATTAATTCATTAATAAATAATTTAAAAACACTATAAAATATAAAAATATAAATGCCTTTTATCATTTTTATTTGAAAAAAACAAGGTGTAAAGTGTTCTTGTCAACTCTAGTTGAGTGTTCCCCTAATTACTAGGATGTTCATATGAGAGATATGGGTTAATTTTTAAACGTGTAAGAGAATAATGATCCATTCCTTGATTGAAAAATATTCGGAGGAACTTAATTTAGATAACCCTGTTAATGATTTCTAGAATTTATGACTTTATTCAATAGTTGAAGGAGACATGAGATAATTTATTTGTTAAGTCCAAATCCTACCTAAAAATAATCTCAGTTGTGTAGTATAAGTAGGTTGAAGTATTATCATAAATATCAAGGATTATTACCACTATAATATACTTGTCAGATTTTATACAAATATTTATTAATGATTGATAATAGGGTTTTATGAAATTGTAGGTGAAATTTAATTATTTTATAATGTAGAATTGATATCCAATATAATTGTATGGTTCTTTTTAATATTATTTTGTAGGAAAATATAAATTTATACCATAAATATACAATTATTATATTTAAATAATTTACATTTATTCACTTTAATGAATTTCTACGAGTAGTACAAGAACATTCCCTAAATAATATGATATAAGAAATTTTATTTACATAAGTCTCCACTGCATGTTGGTCCACCTCACGAATTTAGGCTCAAATATATGATTATAGGGGACTCATTTATGATGTTTTTGATGATTAAATCATTATTTTATGATCAAATATAGATTTTATTATGAAATAAACATTTGGAGAATGATTATTTCACATGACATCTAATCTTTGAAGTACTTACAAAGATCAATTTAAATTATAAATGAGTGGGTGATTATTAAATTTTATCTTCTAAAAATAAAATTTGGTTCATGAACATTAAATATATAACTTTATACTATATCTACGCAAAAATACAGCAGTTTCATTTGATGATGATTAAAATAGAATTCAGAATAAATGGGTTCATTAACATTTAGTTAAGCTTCATCGTATTAATTATAATTCAATAGAAGATTAATCACTATTTCTTATGGTGACAAAGATTAAATATATAGTGAAAATTCTAAAGGATTGTGTCGAACCAAAGGCACATTAACAACATCATTCAATTAAAAAGTGGTCACCATAAAATAGATATTAATTTTCATTTCCATTAAAGAGAAATGACAATGAAATATTCATTGAAATGAACTAAATTATGTGACCAATTAATAAATTCTTTTTCAGGTATATTCTTCATTATATGTGATTATTATATCATAATTATTGGTTATTTAATACAATATGAGTGTCAAGAATTTGTATTTAAAAATGATAACCATGTATAGAAGCATTACAAGATGTGAATGTGTTATGTCCAAGTGGAAGAGAAAAGATGGTACATATGTTTACAGTGAGAAGTTCAAAACTTCTAATTTTTATGTGTACCGATTTCAATGGAAATTTTAATGAGTATAACCAAATAAATTATTTCACATGACAATTGGACCAAAGGTGACATTATTCAAGTTTTAAAATGAATTTTGTTTTCTGGAATATAATATTAAATTAATAGGATATTAATACTAGAATTATAGGTAATACTTTATTAATGTAAAATTTTATAATCTATTATATCAAGATGTGTAAGGACAATTATTTTTCCGGTCAAACTAGATGTGGATGTTAAAAATATATGTGTCATGGTATTTTGACTCTTTGGGGATAATGAACCTAGTTAATATTAAAAAAATATACTTATTTTGTATCTGATAAAGAATCCGTTTGATATAACGGAAGATAAATGTTTTTTTATTCGTTCATCTATAGAGCATGAACTATTTCAAGGATAAAATCGATGTAAACTTATATACTTTAGTGGATTCATTTTATATTTTATTGTAATATATATTTGATTTATTCTATATTCATGGTTAAATGATATATGTCTATTATAAATTTTGTGTTGGATAATATCTTGACCAATAATCCATTGTGAATAAAATACGGAGTGTACTTATTCCTAAAGTCACAGTTTCTTATACAGATAAAATATATGAAAATAGTAAAAAAGGATATATGAGGATCCTTATTAACAAAAAATTACCAGAATGATGTGTAGTGTAATATTTAATAAATGAAAATTTCCTTATATACATTAGATTTTTGATTTAATTGATAGGAAAATAAATGATAAAATTTATATACATTGTAAATACTTCCATTTTCCGAGACAGGCATCGAAAGTAGTAGTGTTACCCAATATCCATATTCCACAAATTATGAGAAATATATATCAAATGGGTTATTGTACAATATAAATCCATTATGTCTTAATAACATTTGTTTAGATTCAATGTTTTTGTTGAGAATATAAACAAACAAGAATCAAGAAAAGAAGGTCATATAAACTAGTATCTTATAGTTCAATGTCATATTCTATAAATTATAATTGTTATAATAAAATTGTTATAGTAAAATTAAAGTCTATATTTATGTAAATAAGTGAAAATATTTATCTGATATTGTTAATGAAATGATGACTTGGATTTAGTCATTGATGAATATTAACATGTGTATGAAATTGGAAATAGTTCTACAAGAGATTTTGTAAAAGGAATTTTCCAAGACACATATTGTGTAGGAAGGATAAAACTATGGTAATTTTTTTTATTAACCATGGATGGTGATTATATATTCCTTGTGAATAATGAATCCTATTATTTGGTAGTATATATAAATTAGTTGAAATTTAAATGATCCAAAAAATCTATAAGTATTAAATTTATCAACATATATGGAATCATTATATTAAATATTGTGTTCGGTATTCATGTGAGACTATACATGGGTGGTACATGTGTGGTACTAATATGGCTTGATTGGTTATACAAACTCATCCAGACGAAATCCATTAGAATTTTACCTTTTATAAATTCTTTGAATTATTAGTTTTTTCGAAAATATTAGTTCAAGACCACCAATCATTGATGATATATTTTTTAATCAACCATAAAGAGATGAAGAAAATAAAAAATGGATATAAGGGGTGAAATTTAGTGAAATTCATTTCTGTATTGAAGTAAGAAACAAGATTATAAAATATACATTTGAAATGAATTTCAAAGATTCTTTTATAAGAGGTTATTGGCAGAGAAAATTTTTTACAACGAGTGTTTTGTTTAGAAACATATGGAAAACATCTATTGGTATCATAGATAATTAAGACTACAATGGAAGTAACTATAAATATATTGACATAAATTAGAAAACATAGTTTTAGGATAATTATCGATTTGTGTAAAACTATTTTTTTGATTACACCAGGTAAACATATTTGTGATGAAAATGTATTAAAAACTAATAATTGTTGTAATTTGAGAGAGAATTGATAGTATTGTCCATGTTTTAATTCTCTCCATGAATACAAGATTGGGATATATTAGGATATTAAAAATGGTGAGTAGAATTAAATAATCACTATAAATAGATATATTCCATATTCCATGTTTTTACTACATATGATTTTTCAAACATATAATCAATGATAAGAAAATGTCGGTTATATTTTTACAAACTATGCGGGAAGAAGTTAGAAGTATCCAATTTTACATGAACAAGTATAAAATATATATACCTGCTATATGGAATGGAATAGATAAAAGTTAGAAGTGGAAACAACTAGTATTCCTATAGATAAAAATGAACTAATATCTTAGTCAATATATGTAAATGAGTAGTAGAATATTATTTGAACTAAAAATAGCCATATCATCAAATAAAAAGGGGGTTTCATCTTTAGGAGTAACTAAGGAATGAATTTATAAAACATAGTGAAATGTTCAAGTTATTTGAATTTCATATAGTATGTAATGTTTTATCATAATATAAAATACGATAATACTAGTGTTTTAACTACCAAACATTTCATGTTTTTTAGAGAGGATGAATGAAATATAAGTAGGGATATCATCTCTTGGGGGGTCTTACTCATGGTTGTAAGGTAGTTGAAAGAATAGCATCCATGCAGTAGAGATTTTTAAGAACCAATGTCTTAAGTCATAACTCCTTTGAAGTATGATATTTTAATGACCTGGAACAGAACAGCCTGCTGAACAGTGCTAAACAGGTTGGGTGTTACTACCTTAGTCACACCTTCCCGACTAATATAGGCTGCCGACTAGCAGTGGGTGTCTTATAAGTATAGTGGGGAAGAAATAAACTCTTGAATGATAATAATTGTAGAGGTACGAGTATAAAAATAAAGAACCCGTTGAATGAATGAATCAGCAGAATCGAACCAGACCTGCAAAGCGGAAGCGCATTAAATTTCAATAATAAACATGAGAAATAAATATAAACATCAGCATCAGAAAGTATACAAAATAGCATGCTGATCACTTGTTACATCAACTAAAAAACAAAAATACATTCAAATAAGGTCATACATATCAATATATAGTGGCGCAAATGGCTATCCAACTATAGCTATAAAATAAGTACAAATGTTGATTTAGGAAATAAAGAAAAAAAATGTATACTCTATCTAGGCAAGGCCACACGGTCTCTAAAATCTACACGCAATTCCTAATGCAGTCCAACTCATGATGATGACATCTTTCCAACACATAGATCTATAATGTATATATGCATCCCAAAGGGACCATGTAGGGTGTGAGGAGAATCTCAATATGATACCACCAAACGGTGCGTACCTAATATATGTGCATAATAATCCAATCAATTATAAGGAAAATAGTAATATTTACAATGCACAAAAACAAACAAGAACTCTATAGGTTCTCAGCAACCACCATGGAATGTCAATTTCGTCATAAAAAGACAGAATCTCTGTCATGTAACCCGGCACCATGTTCCCACTAACACTGTGTGTCTCAAGTTCCGACGTCCAGAAGGCATGCCCAAGAAATAGTAACCTAGAGGAACAACGATGTCTATCATCAAATGTTTAACTATAGGAACAACGATGTCTGCACTCAAATAATGTTATCGGAGGAACAACAATGTCTTCCCTCATATAAAATCTATGGAGTAACAGTGATGTCTTCCATCAAATAAAGTATTTGGATGGACATCTAAGTTTTCTCTAAAATAACATAGAGCATTTACCCCCAACATGATAGTCTCAATGTTATCCCCTGAAGTCTCCTCAATTTCCTCGGGGCATCCTACAACAATCACCCCGAACCCTTAGTACCTAAACTGCAATTAACGGGGGGCCTCTACGAACAGAAGTGGTCAAAACCACATCATCACAGATTATCTTGATGTGAAGACTACCCAAAGTTCTGGGTGAGTGGTAATAACAAAATAGTACCCAACCCACAACACCTCTGGCACCTCTTTTCCTTGTGACCATGATTCTCAATCTCGATGGCCTCGCTATCCTAGTAAATTGGGCCATTCCCAACACAACCTGAAGGGTTCCAGCATATGAAATGACACATATCACAGGTATAATAAAATTAAATACATAAATAATCATGAAAAAATAAATAGTTGAATTTCACTATCCAGGTGATGTCCCACGCCAACACTAAGATCTTGAACGCCTCTAACAAGTGATATCATGGTTTAATAAACTAATCTCAATATTTTTAGCCAAAAAAATCTATTATAACAATTTTGGCATCCCCTGACCAAATTTCCTTGATGATCAATGACCACTCACCATACCCCTTTTCTATAAAGATAGATAACATGGCCTACACAAAGGCATCCAATATGTCAAATAACAATTAAACAGGAAACAACAGGTAAACCCAGGTCCCACTAAAAATACATGAAAATGCATTAAAGTCTGTGCCACCCAAAAGTCTTCAAAAACAGAAAACGTGGTATGAAAAAACTACCTGAGACTCATAGACATAGACATGTTCGATATCAAACTCTAATTCTGAGTCGATCTTCGTAGATCATCATTTCTGTCAAATCCAGGAAATTCCACTCAGATGAAAATTGTGACGCGTGAGGCAATGAAACTGGAATAAAATAGGGTGCACGGGGTTAGCCTCGCTATTGCAATCCCACTGACATATAATGATGGAAGAAAGAACTCTAGTTGATAATTCTAGGGTAATTTATATAATTCATGATTTCGGGATGGAACTGTTCTGATGGCCGGGAAGAAGAAGAGGATTTTCAAAATAAGACACAATGATCTATCATTTAAGAGAATAGATATTAAATTGCTTGGTGTGTATTAAGTACTACATGCTGTGAAGTGGCCTTGTCCGGACTCTGACTTAAGCGGAGGTAGCCACAAGGCTTGGACGTGCCACACAGGTTGACACATGGCTTGAACATAGCTTTTACGCAGAAAGCAGGATGCACAATGTGTTGAGGAACAGTACATGCTGTGTAGTAGGAATTCTAACACGGACGTCACACAACATTTAATCGAAGACCACACGGTTGGTATATGCCTAACCCATACACGGAGTGTACTTTAGAGTACATGGCGTGTAGTCTAGAAATTTCCAGAACTTCCAAGATTTTACCCGTTTTCTCAAAAACAAGTTAAAAAATTCATACAAGATTGGGATTTTGACGCATTCTAAAATCCATGGTCCTTAAAATCTCCCCACTTTAACAAAGATCATCCTCAACATATAAAACGAAACCTGGAGATGGAACCGAACATGCCACCCCAATCAAAGTAACCAGGACTCTCCCATTCTCAATATTCTTGGCTAAATTCCTCAAGGGGCTCTCCACCTTAGTAAGTCCCTAACTCTGTCTCAACCCTACAAAAATCAACAAATCAAGTGATCACTAACCTATTTTTGCACACAAGGCTCTCTCATGATGCATCCTCACCACTATGCCTCATTCATGCTCCCGTGTTGTTTTTGACACACAATCATATTCCACACTGCATCGGTGTCTTCCTCCATGAGGTCCTACATCCCGTAGAAGCTCATCCTAAATCCTGATTTCATGCATCTTAACTGACTCACATCCTCAATGCCCAAATCCCAAATCACATTAGGTAACCTGCATCCTCAATTCCCCTTATTCCACGCTTCTTATACAAATATTTGAATATATATCACGCACCCAATATAGTGGCAATCCCACTGACCAACATCTATTCAGTACACATGAATCATGTGCACTCATAACGGACATTCCTCAATAGGTCAAGCCAAAAGGAAACAAGAAAGTCACTGATATACTCATGGTGTACCTCAAACCATCGTTAGCTCACCAGGTTTCTTAGCCCCTTGAAGCTCCATGACTTGCACCTGGCCTAATGTACCATGACCCGATGCCTAACCTCCCTAAAGTGCAACTCCGGTCACTGCCCACTAACCCCTGAGCTGGGTCCCATTTCCCCTCTCATGTTCTCCATGTGAAATTGAAACTGGGCTACCCTATCATGGTATTGGATCTGAACCAACTTCAGATTCCACAATCTATCCTTGTCCCTACATGCCGATTCTCTGAGTAGGCTGCCTATAGAACCTCTCTAGATGCACAACATGTCCATAAGCTTGACACTCGTTTCGATTCCTATTACACTGATTGAAATAATTTAATGGTTGTCCAAACTGAATGAAAACCACCGAAAAACTTCTTCGAGGTAGTCTATGTGTGTACTTGGTCTGACTACCCTTCTAGAACTCATCCCATCTTCGCTTCATTCTATCAGAACCATCACCTAAAGCTATCACATGACCAACATCTGTTCTATCCCTCTGCTTTCCCTCCAATATGAGCTCTTGATTCACTGCCTCTTAGAATGAACACAACCTGAAGATATTTACCTGGATCTAAATGGCGTGTCGTAATCCATCCTCAAAGTGCCTCACCTTTGCCGAGTCATCACTTACCTTACCAGGCGCAAATAAAGATATCTCAGTGAATGTAGCTGCATGATCCATTGTGGACATGACACCCTACTGAATGTTCAATAACAACAAATCTCTCTCAACCCTCAATGTCTATGAGTAAAAGTGCTCGAAAAAATGGTTCTCGAAGTCTTTCCAAACTTGTACATCGTTTCTGCTAGCCTGAACCTGCACATCCCACCAGCGATTTGCTGGTCCTCATAGCATGTGCGTCGCCAGCATGACCCTATACCCTGGTGGAATCTCAAGTTTCTCAAAAATAATTTTCATGCTCTCTATCTAGTTCCCACCTACCTCCGGACCCCCCCCACCCACCCTAATTGACTGGCAGGTGATGCGAATAGAACTCTCATGTCAAATATGTTGTTGATGGATATGTTCCTTGCACACCTCTATCAATCCCCTGCAGGAAACGTACTAGTAAATCTCAAAGTGGATCGTTGAGCCATTGACCGAATACTGCTAAAACCAACTATTTTCCTACCAGCACTGCATCCTGGACCAGATCATGCACCCGCGACACTGTATCATCACCCACATGATGCTTCATTTGAGTCGACTAAATGAACCCGCAGAATACCATAAATGGTCATACCAAACATATATATATATATATATTGATATATATTCAATGTAGATAAAGAATTAATTAAAGAGGTAGTATAAAAAAACTACCCTTACTCTCCCCAATCGCAACTTGTTCCCATGGAATCCTGGCCACATGATCTCTTTACCTTCCCTCAACAGATCCAAGTATCAAAAGTTCCTCAGTCCATGCTCATCCTAACAACCAACGATTCCTCAAATAGTTGACCATGTCGCCCAATATTGGTGATCAAAATCACCTCAACCATAGTACTTGTCTTCTCATACAGTGCTAGACTCAAATACCCCACCACATGCAATATTTGAAATATATAAATTATGTCATAACACATTGCAATCAAAAAGAAAATCTATCAAGGATATCACCTATTCAAATTTGAAAAGAACACAAATCTTGGAAATTGATATTATTCATATGGTATTATCACATCAAAATCCATACGTGTAGTTATGAAAGTAAAATATCCTAAAATGTTAATATGAAAATCCAAACAATCACACCTTTCTATACCGATCCATGGTACAATTGTCCCTTACCTCAAAGGGTCAAGGGGTACATATCACAATCAATAAAATCACACACCATGTGACCCACCATGGTAGAAATCATATAAACTGTAATCTATGAAAAAGAAAATAGAAATTCCCACCCATGGGAACATGGTCCAACCCTCATACCTGGGGCTGTAGGCACCCTAGCACAAGATAGATACCAAGTTCATTTAACAAGCAGTCTCTAGTCTAAAATATCCCAAACCGTAAAAATTACTAGAAATAAAAATATAAATCTCAATCTCATTATTATCCAGCTCTCTTTGATGACCTCTTTCCTTCACATAAATCCATAATGTCTGCACATGTTCTGAAGGTCCCATGCATGGTGTGAGACGAATCTTAGTAGAATACCACCAAACGGTGCTTACCTTATATAAGTGTTTATGCATACATGCATATATAAGGAAAATAGTAAACAGTATGATCCACACAACCAAACAAAAACTCCACTGGTGCTCATTTTCCAACATTGAGTGTCACCTACATCAGGCTACGCCAGAATCTCTGTCATGTATCACATCACCATGTTCCCCCTGACACCACATGTCTCATGTACCGACATCTCGAAGGCATGACCAAGAAATTGTAACCTGGATGAACAATGATGCATGTTCTCAAATAAGTAACTGGATGGATAGCGATGCCTACCCTCCTGAGGAACAACGATGTCTTCCCTAAAATATAATTACCAAAGATACAATGATGTGTACCCTCAAATAATGTATATTGAGGGATAACAATATCTTCCCACTAATAACAGGCAGCCTTTTCTCCCAACCCGATAGTCATAATGATATTCTCTAAAGGATCCTCACATTCCACATGGCTTTATATGGCAAGAACCCCCAACCAATAGTACCTAAAATACAACTAACGAGGGCCTCTACCCACACGAGTGTTATAACCAACCTCATCATGGAATCTCCCTTTGTTCACACTACTCAATGATCCCAGTTAGTGGCAATCACCAAAATAGGACCCAAGCCACAACACCTCGAAGACCTCGTGCCCATATGACCATGCCGCTCATGTCCAATGGAATCGCCATCCAAGTAAACTCGGCCATGACCAAAACAACACAAAGGGTTCCAGAATATGAAATGACATGTATCACATATATAAACAAATTAAATAATTAAACTGGAAAGGAAAACTAAACAATTGAATTTCACTAGACAGGTGTTGTCACATACTTGTACTATGATCTTGAATGCCCCTAAAAAGTAATATCACAATTTAATAAACTAAAATCAATAGTTTTAACCCAATAAATAAATAAAAACAATTCTGGAATCCCTAGGAAAAAATTCCCCAATGAGAAATGGTCACTTTCTTAGCCCGGATCAAGCTGAATAGGTGACAGGGCATACCTAAAGGCATCGCATAGGTGAAATAACAATTAAATAGGGAATAACAGGTAAAACATGGTCACACTCAAAATACCCAAAAATGTGTCAAAGGTCATGCCACCCAAAAGCCTACAAAAACCAAAAATGAGCTATGCACCACCTACCTGATACTCGTAGGTGTAGACACATCCGATAGCGATCTCAAATTCGAAGCTCATCTTCGTTGATCTACGTTTTCTTAAAATCTCCGCAATTCCACTCTGATGAAAACTGCGACGCGTGAGGCAATGAAACTAGAATGAAATAGGATTTTTGGGTTTAGCATCACTGTTGTGACCCCACATCCACCGACAGATTAAAAAACAGACTTTGGTTGAATATTCAAAGGCAAGGTATATAATTATGTTTTTCATGATGGAACTGTTTCAATGTTGGGGATGACGAAGAGGATTTCTAAAATAAGGCCCAATTCTCTCTCATTTGTGAGAATAAAAATAAATTTGCAATGTGTGTATTTATGAATACCTACCTTGTAGTGGCCTTTTCTATAAATTTACATAATAAAAGATAGCCACACGGCTTGGATGTGCCACATGGGTTTAGACACTACTAGAACTCAAACAGTACGTTGAATGCAAGATACACAGTATGTCAAGTAACACTACATGTCGTGTGGTAGGAATTATTACATGGTCAGCACCTGACATGTACTTGATGAGAACACAACCAGTACATTCCAAACCCATACATTACGTGTACTTTAGTATACTCGGTGTGTAGTTTGTAAACTTCCAGAACATCGCAGATTTTCCATTTTTCTCAAAAACAATTTAAAAATTCAAATAGGTTCAGGATGTTGACATGTTCTAAAAACCCGTGTTCTTACAGATATTATGATGTGAGATCATACCATGAATTTCAATAAGATATATGTTGTTAAAGTGGGAGTGTTTTAATCTGTTGTTCCCAAAACCCAACATAATTAGTAATTTTAAATTACTATATCATGTATTCAATAAATTATTCATCATGTACACATACCTTAATTGTGTTGATATTTCTACAATAAAATTTTATATGGTGATTTTATTATGTTATTTTTCATATAAAAATGATATACCAACTCCCATGCTATAATGAAGTGGTTGATATACTATTTCATTAATAAAAATTCATATTGCCTAGATACAACATACTAATTATAAATTTTATGTTTAACTATTAGGAGTTGAGTCTCCTAATTTTGATACTTATTGTCATAATGTCTCCTCATTTGTTATATTTAGTATATGAGATCATGTGGAATAGAAAATCAATAAGAATACCACATTTTTCTTGTATTATTTGTAGCTCTTTGCTCTGAACACATGTAATGGTCTCTCTATATGATTTTATTATCACTTAAAACATTTCATGTTTACATTTATTGAATTAAATAACTATTTCATTGATTTAACTATGATGCATCTTGAATTGGATTCATAATTAATGTTGATCATTGATTGAATAAGATATGTTTTTTTTCACATCCTAAAGGAACTGCCTTGATAGTTTTTTTGTAATTGTATGGTATTAACTTAATTAACTCAATGGAAATGGAAGATAAGGATAATTATGTCATGTTAGGTAAAAAAAATTTGAAACAACAATATATTTTATTAAATATTTTATCTAATAAATATTAATTCGGAAACATCATATGTCACACACAACATCAGGTTTTAATGAACAACTAGATGCTTTTAGAAATAATATTTATACATGACCATTATAACATGAACATTAAAACAAGTTTTAATTAATAATAATATACAAATAATTAAAATTAATTATATAAGTCTTAAATAAATAATATATATTTACCAATAAGTCTTTATTTTGTAGTTAAGTTATTATTGTCTTTAAAAATACATTTTCCACAATATTACTTATAATTTTCTTTTGTGAATAAATAAAAAATTTATTTCATCACACTTTTATAGAATTTATTTGAATATGTGACATTTATGTTTTGATTAAAAACTGTATAATTTCAATAGGTTTGTTTTTATATATATCTGAAATGTTTAGTTTATTAAATAATGAAATGATAAATACATTTTTATTAAAAAATTCTTTACCATTTAAAGAATTTACCAGTTAAATTTTTACATTTGGTTTTAAATGTAATTTATGTTTTATTTGATAATAAATAAAATTTATGTTATTTAATAAATTTAATATTTAAAAATGTTTATTTGGAAAATAGCTTTTTCATCCCATCTAGGGTTTTAATGTTAACATAATCTCTACCATATAAATTTAATTAATTTTAGAACTATTTGTAAATTTATTTAAATTAACCTAATTAATATATAATAATAATAGAAACTATTTTTTCCAAAAGGAATAGGAAACAAAATAAAAATTGTTTGCTTTGTTCAATATTAAAATGAGATTACTGGGACAAAACAAAAATATATATAATGGCTAAAATGACTAAAGTACTTACTGAAATGAAATATTACGAACCTATTTTGACCGTATCTCATATAATATCAAATAAGGATCCATTTTTTTCCTTTTGGTTTGTGTCAATTGTGTTAATGACTTTTTCTCTTCATAAATTTCATATGTGACCTCTCCCACACTTATTCAATGGAAACCCATATGCTTTTCTCTTTACATTCCCACATCCTTTTATTTCATCAAATAATGACCAAATATATCCATTACATCCTTCAATAAAACATAATTATAACGTTTGTATTAGTAAAACAACCTATGAAGACGTTTTTTTCTAACCTGATGGGGCTTACTAAAGAAGAGGTATTATTCTAAAATATCTGTTTTATTCTATTTCTTCTTCCAATTCCATAAATATTATAAAAATAAAATCCTATAATAATACAATTATCTAAAATAATATTCCTTTTTATTTTAATATAATAACATATATTTTTCTCCTCCTCCATTAATTGGGTAAAAAACCATCAATCGTCTCTATAGTGGACTACTACTTCATAAATTGTTGTAATCAATTTTCCATAACCACCATACATTTATGGATATGATTATGAGTTTATAAAATTAATTTCATATTAATCAAATAATTTTACTTAAATTATTATAATATCACATCTACCATCTTACCATCCAACTCATCGAAAATGATAATGATTCTGGTTCTTACGTGTGGACTATCGCCTCTATGAAATTATATGACAAGTTTATCATCTAATAATGATTTGTATGGTAATTCAGGTATATTAAAAGAATATTTATTACATATATGATATAATAATTATTCTTTAATTCTGAATTAATATTTTCCATTCATTAATTCCATCAGTAATGAATATCGAAACAACATTCATGTGTAGGAATGACATATCGTCACTATAAATAGTGTCATTCTTTTTATTTCTCTAAATTTTACGTTTTGAAATAAATACATATATAATTTATATATATATATATCATAATTGAAATTTTCTAATTGATTTGATAATGATACAATTAAAATTATTGATAATACGACACCAAAAAATACATGAATCACAATGAGACATCTAGTTGAAATATTAATTTTAATAGAGTTGTGAATAAAGAGAAAATAAAATGTTAAATGTAAATTAAATATGGAAAAATATTTACTATTAAGGTTGTTAATATATATATTAAAAAAGTATTTATTATATGAGAGGTACAATCATTTACAGTTAAATTCAAGACATATGGTATATGATATATTTGTCACATTTTCTATTGTGAGGCACATTCCATATTCACCACTTATTTCTTTTATCTTATGTATATTAATTTGAGAAATTAATTTTATGATACCTATCATTAAAATTATTTTTTTATTTATATCAATATATCCTTCTTAATTCCAATTTTGTTTTCTTTGGAAAATTCCAAAAGAAGTAACGATTTTATGAGACATTCTCATTTCTTTCAAGTATTGATTTTGTATAAGTTTTTGATGATGAGATCAAAAGATATATATCTAATGAACATCAAAAACAATTATATTCTATATAATTAAATATAAAAATATTTCCCTTAATGTTTAATTTAATTTATATCTATACAGTCCTCAATAATGTTTTTTATGATAATTTATCTTTATTTATATCTTCTGTTAAAAATCAAATTCCTTCTATGACCTTGTTTTTTTACAATTTTTAAATAAAATATTTCCTATTATAAAAAATTTTAATTCATATTTACCCATGTATTAATTATTAATAAATGTTTTTAAAAAATATCATTTTCATTTTCAAAAAAAATTATTTTTTCCATTTTACCAAAAATATGAAAGGAAACATTATTTTAATATGTGAAACATGAATGTAATTTTACACTATCATGACCAATATATTATATTATCATTCTATTCAAATATTCAAATATATTATCAAATAAATTGTTTTTATTAATATTTCGGGAATTTGTAGACTTTTATAAGTTATTTCAAAATGAAGATAATATTTTCTTGAGAATTGATTTATGATCTCTTTATGTCATATCCACTCATCAGTGAAAAAATATGTTGTTAATATTTATGTATTACTGGGGAATTGATCCAATTTTACTACACATCTAATTTTTATCAATGTTTTATCATTTTGGGGAATATATATTTATTAAACCTATTTTTTCATGTATTATTCTATGAAGAAAATATGAAATGTTTAAGAAGCCCTCTTCCCTTCCATGGGTTGATCAATTATAAAATTATTCTAAACCCATTTATTTTCATAGGTTATGATAGGATAATATTTTATGATATTTTGGCTCAAATATTTATGGTTTATGTGATAGTTGGGAACTATATCTCCAACTAATGACTTTATTAATGATTTATGTTCTATGAAATAAAATTGTACAGATGATATTATCCAAAAACAAGAGAACTAAGGTACATGAGAGTTTATTCCTATCCCAAAGAAATGATACACATGAGATTATCCCATGAATAAAACTATATGGTACATGGGAGGTTACTCCAATACCCATACATGGTATTATTATCTTTTGGGTATCCATGACATAAGATTTTCTATGATTATTTTTATTCCAAAAATCAATGTATTCTGTCAACATTATGTTCACTTGGATTATATTCTACGACTATGTCATGATTCATGTCTTATAATCTTTCAAGATTTATTCCATGAACCTTTTTTATGAAATATGATTTGTGGGGTAGGATTTTTAATTTTAATTCTCATGTTCTCAAACCCCTTGGAGCATGTTATATTGATATCTACTATTTTTTTCTAATACTTAGCATATGATCTAACCCTTTCTTATTATTTATTTCCCTATGTTTTCTAGAAATTTTTTATGTGTTATATATCTATGAAGGGTAATAATAATGATTAAAATAGATGGATATAATATTTTTGACATATTAATGAGTTCTTTAGGTAATCAAGCTTCCCAAAAAAACTATAAATTTTTTTCCTTGGGATAATTATATTATTTGAGGAATACTCTTCGATATAGAATATATATATGTATGAAATTTTTTTACATTTAATGATTGTATCATAACCTGGTTTAGTTATCCTTTGGTAACTAGGATGAGAAATGATTATTGATATACCTAGGTATAGTTCTAAGGGAAAGTCTATGTAGATATTAATTTATGTGAAAATGTGTATCAATTTTGTGGACTGATAAAGTTATTGTGTTTCATGAAATTACATCACTACCTATATTCAACTATTGGATACATATCTACAATATATGTTCTTAGGGGTAATAAATCTATAAAGGGACCATTGGGATTTTATTTGATCATCACCTGTAAAAAATCAATAGGACATATTGTACACCTAGTTTTACAATCTCTGCGGATATGTTTTCAAAATTCAAAAACTTCATAATGAAAATCCATGGGAGGATTAAAAAAATCATAGGTTAATTCTAATGTGTAAAAGATTTAAAAGAATATGTCATGTTTTAAACATAATATATGTTATTTATCATTATTATGGCATCCCCAACTATGATTATTATTTCTTGGACTATGATTTTTTATTTAAAGGCTAAGACATAAAGGAACCATGTTTATGATGAATTTGAAATATAACTAAATGATTTTATTCCAGAGTATCCATATTTTAAAAGTGTTAAAATGGAAAATATCATTTTAATGATCCGAAAACATTCAAAATATATGAATCATTATAAACCAACAAGCAATATTATGAGGGGAAAACAGTGTATTGTGTTATATAAGTGAAAAATATAGATAATTTTATTGTTTCTAATGATCAACTTGTTTTTTATAAATGGATAAGTACAATTGAAATGATAATTTCAATTGTTCATTTTTTAAGAGACAGGAAAAATTATTTTAGTAATATGTCACATGGATATAAATGAAGATAATTGGTGGAATCTTATCCGTAATACAAGGAAATATTATAAAATTTACTAAATAGAGTGAGATGTGTTTAATATATTGTTTTTCAAAAACTACATTTATCAGATTCCACATAAAAAAATGGATAATAAAATCATTTAGGAAAATATGGACGATGATGAAACAATTTGTACCTATGAGGCAAATTTGAAAATATTTATGTTCTACGATTCAGGTATTATCATCCATCATGAATGAAAAGTTAAGGAATTATTCATTTTAATAAAAAATTTCATTGAATGGTGTATCCATAAGGGATTACAATTATTTTGACAAAATCATTTAATGTGATATAAATGTGGAAATATATATTAAATTCATCCATCAATATCTTGGTTTTGATTAAAAATAATGATATAATTATTACTATACTATAAAAACCATGTAGAAAATATGATGAGATTTAATTTATTCATGATGTGTGGAAGGAAACATGAAGAAAATTGACATTATATGAATACTAATTGTATTATGTTTTTAATGGAAGATCTTTGAATAAATGAATTCAATTTTTATTGGATGATGTTAGATAATTATTCTCAATTAATAAAATCAAAACTGAATGCACATACCACACACTACTATTTTAAATGCATGGAGTATGAACGTGATGGTAACCAGTGCTCATATATGAAGGATAATGATGCTGATCAACATCAGTTGCATCTTATGTTGAGATAAAAATTTAAATATTAGTAAACATTATTTTCTGATGAGGGATAAAATATCAATGTGGTTAATGTTAAACTTATCATCTAGTCTAAAACTAATAATATCATATTAGATTCTTAAAGGAACCACTATTTTATATCTGAATAATTTTATATGTGTAACAAAATACAACGTAGAAGATTTTTTATTAGTTATTAGTGAAAACTCATAATGTTACAATGATTAAAACTCATGTCTATGATAACCCTATAGTTTAATATGTCTGGGAATGTGCCCACTAAAAATCATGTTCTTCTAACACTGGTTAAATTTTATGCTATCTTAGTCATGGATTGACATTCTCAATAAAAATATGATGTTAATTTATAAAGAGTTTATGTCACATATCATTTTATAAAAATTTAATTTTATTAAATAAGATGATAAATCCAAAACATTTATGGATTTCACATCCATTGTATGGTTATTGAATACAATTCAAAAGTTATGTTTATCTGAAATGGTTTTGAAAAACACAACATCGATGGTATTTTTATTTTGTTTTGACATTTTAATGTATTTTAGAAATATTTTATCAGTATTCCACTAAAATTTGATGATTAGTTCTCTATAAAACACATACCTGGTGCTATGCCTATTTCTAATACTCCCTATAGAATGGTGACAGTTGAGTCTAAGGACATCAAGATGAAACTCATGGAAAATCAAGAAAAAGGATATATTTGACCTCATATGTCACCTTGAATTTCAAAAATTCTTATTTTAAGATGAATGCTCAATATATGTAACATTACATTTACTATTGGAAACTAAATAAAATAAAAATCAAGAAACATTAACCCCTACACTATATTGGTTACTTGATCGATCGACTATGCATTACTCAATACTTTTCCAATGTTAAACTTCATTCTATATATATTTAATTGAATTTTAATATTGTTGATATATCCAATAAAATATTGTGTACTTGGTATGGAAACTATGATTATATTGTTATTCAATTTGGTCTTACTAATTCCACCCATCATCTTCATAGATTTAATGAAGAGATTATTTTGAGAAAACATTGATCGGTCTGTGGAATTTTATATAGAATATACAATTATATAAAAAATTATCATGTAAAATCATAATGATTATTTTGAGGACTATTATGAAGAATCTATGTAAGGATACTTAGTAATAAATAAATATTTAGTTTTAATTTTGTCAATAAAAATTTTCAATTTTAATTCATATATTTTCAATAGAAGTTATATTTATGGATCCATAAATGATTGAGTAAACTAATCATTGGAAAGGACCAAACACTAATATAGATATCTAATGTGTTTTGTGTATGTGTGGATATTGTCGAAGGTTTCTTGAAAAAGTTTCATGCTTATCAAATTTACTCACCAAGTTAACCAGGAATGGAGAAAAGTTCCTCTGGATTGAATAATACGAGGAAATCATCAACAAAAGGGATATGATATTAGTCACGTCATATGTGAATAAACTAACACCTTTTGGAGAAGTGTTTGTAATATATAGTCATTCAAGGAATATGTTACTATGAACCATTATTATGAATTATTATACAGTGATATTTTATGCATCATGATAATTGATTGTCTTAAGAAAAACTTCATAAATCATAATTTTGAGTTAGTTGTGGTAAATTTTTGATTAAGTATATCGATATATAATCATTATAGAGAAATTAGTAATATATATAGATAAAAAATTTAAATTATAGGTTCTCATAGAAATAGTTATACATGCACCATAGATGATGGTATGATCTTTTAAATGATTATGAATTCTCAATACGTTACCACCATATTAAATAGAACAAGGTGGTCGATTTTGTGATAAAAATGGATCATGATAGATTATCTATTATGATAATCATTATGGATCCATTTATTTTGATAAAAAATTATTTATAAATCCTGATGGAAGGGGAAAACATTTCTTGATCATATTACTGTTAAACCAGAAATTCGCGTTATGATTAATGAGGTATAAATGTAATATGTAGATCTTTAGAATAGGGTCAGTAATGTTCATGATTTAATCCTGGATTATGATTTAATGATAAGGTTTAAGAACAATGTAGGTTTTTCATCAATACCTTATTTGAAAAAAATGTCATCAGAGGAATATAATAGTTCTTTATTCTCTATTAATCATCAAAGTACAATGATGTTTGAGATGTGAAATATTTTTCATATTATATGGAATAATAAATGATTATATCACAGTGCTTACTATGTCCCCATGTTAAGGTTGGGTGATAGAAGTATAATGTAATGTTATAACCTTTACCCAAACCAAATTAAAAATTGGAAAAGATAACTATGGATTTGTTCATCCAACTCCTATAATAATATAATGGGAATAATGTCAGATGGGTTGTATAAATTCTTTTTAAAAATTCGAAAAACATAATAAATTTTAGAAAATATTTTTTATAGATTTTATTTCTAGCATATGAATTAATGTGGTGCTAAGGTTTCATAGAGTACAATATTCTATTGTATACGATTGGGATCCACAGTTGACCTCATAGTGATGGAGTATCCATATGTATGTTATTTATAAGGACATGAGATTCAGTACTACATATCTTCTATACAAATATGTTTCTTGGGATATAATAATTCAAACCCAAGAATATATTATGAGATAGATTTCAATATATTTCAAATCTAGTTGGTAGAAACACCTTTATCTAGACATGTTTTCTTACAAAAATAGCATTCACTCAAGTATTCAGATGGAACCTTAGGAATCATCCTTTAGAAAGAATATTATAAATCTAACATTTTTGGAAATAAGTTGATGAATGATATTTTGGGGCTCCTGAGATGGATGAAGGAATGTAAGAGATGTTTAGAGCAATTTAGATATACATAAGGGAACCACACAATCAATTGAAAATATCTACATGTAATAAGGTTATAATATTGATGATGAAATGAAATTTGATCACTAGGTTTATTATTTCATTCTTGATTCATGGTATATTGGGGACAATGGTTAATTACATGAATCTTTGACTGAACCTTTCCCAGGTCCACAATGTGTTCGAGGTATCTCTCATGATAAATTATACATTTGATCTGTCACAAGTACTAAACAAAATATTTGTATGACAATATCATGATCGTTTAAACGAATAACACCTATAGATATTTTATATCATAGAGAGAATGTTATATTAAACAATAAAACTCAACATGTTTAAATACCCAAACTTATCATACATAGAACTAATTTTTTTTAATGAATAATCGTTATATTTCCCAAACACAGTATGGATGATTGTCAATTTATAATGCCTTTGGATACCTGCAACACAATATTATTATATCCTGAAACATCTCCAGCATCTCTCATAGTGAACTTCCCACATAGATATAATTCTTATACAGACCCTGTAGAAAACATTTCTTCATAAAATATGGAAATGAAACATTCAAAAGGGTGGGATCATATGCTTAGTATGAGTAAAAAAGGGAGATATCAATGATCACTTACAAATTACATGCTCATAAGATTATGGGAATGTGACAATATCATTTGAAAACCATACCCCACATAATATAAATTATAAACATGATATGTGGAATAAATATTTATAGTTCATAAGATATGAATCATAATGTAATAAAAGAACATGTACTGTGAGAAAATAACATTGTAATACGACATGGAATTGATTGGAGGTAATAAGAATATAAATAATTTCCTGAGGAGTAAAAGGATCAAATATAAGACTATCCCAGTTAAATTAGTTCACTCCCCAAAAGCTCATAGTAACCATGATTCACTCCCAATACTTTATTGGAAAAAGTACCTTACTAAACTGTGTTCACACCTCATTATTTTCTTGATTATATCATGAGATATCTATCATTACACAATGAATTGGAGAGTTATATAGGTAACACCCATCATTTTTATTATGTAAACACCATCCAATATTATAACATAATAATTTCAATTTATAATAACATAACCAATGTTATATAAAAAATGTAAAAAATATGTGTGCCACATGATCATAAAGAATTCATCATATTAGAAGCCCTGAATATAAATTTTTTTCATAAACTTTTCTGCAAATCATAACATGTGGACAAGAAACATATTTCATAATCATTTCATCATTTCTAAAATGTATATCCCTTGGAAAAATAATGAGTTTTCTTAATAATTTTTTCATGGTATATCATGTGGAAGAGAATTAGGTTTCATTAATAAGTTAAATTGTCATTAATACAATCCAATTTAACTTACTCATAACCATTTTCTATTTATCTCATCATCATTATATTAACATTAGTAACATATTACTAGATAACTTCCCAAAATAGTATTTTTTTAATATATAACATGATATATAATTCAATTTTCTTGGTCATTAATAAAATTCAACATACTATTAAATATCCTTAGTGAAAAACTTATACTAAAAAATTCTTATATATTTCATAATTCATGAATTTTAATACATAAACACATATATAATTATAATTTATTTTTAAACTATTAATTATGCAACAAAATCATATTCAATGAAAAAATATACTATAATTTTTGAAATTAATCATGTATTGACATTAATCAACATCAATTTAATCATACATCTCATGTTTATCCTAAACAACACTCTTGGTACATCTTATACCTTTCATATGTGATTTATGGTGTCTTCATCATCTCCAGTACAACCATTACACATACAACGATGTTTATTCACTTCACTAGCTTTCCCCCATGTCATTGATATGAAACATTATCATAATTTCCACATTTCAAATAATCAACTATCAATGATTCCTTAGGAAACCATTATTCTCGTTTATTATATTAGCAAAACATTAAATTTTTTTAGAAATTGCAATATTTTTGTCCTACTTTTTCAGACATGAGACAACTTTCCCTTCTTTCACGACATTCAATTAGGTTCTTTATCCCACATTCATGACATATAAAAACCAAATCTTCTTTTTTTATGGTCTCCACAACCTCAATGCTTAATGAACTCCATCCTTCCTTTGTTTGGATTGTTCAAGAGTTTTTTTAGGTGAATGTTTTTAATCATATATCAAGACATCTAATTATGAATAATCACAATATTCATCATTACATAAATAATACCGTTTGGTTTCCCATTAAAATGTTTTCTATCACATTTAACATTAAAATATTTCTTTATATTTCTCACTATTGACTGAAACAAAAAAGTATATGTAACTATAATCATATTTGGGAATCACATAATCATAAAAAATCACTTGTTGGATAAATATATCATGAAAAAAATTTAATATATGAAACATTAGGATTAGCCAATGTCATTCAAGGTCATCACTTAAATCATTCATCATGATTCGTAACAATTTTGTGAGATTCCAAAGAATATAACCTCTTTACAATCAATCCATGTGTATATGAAGGCGTGTCTACTTGAACCAGATGATATTTTTGTCTAGATCATTGTGCTCATTTAGGATTACTTACACCTAGGAACCATTATGATAGAGCCACATATGATTGTAATATCCAAACATGGATGTAATTTCATGGACATAATTAACTCAATCCTTTACCAAACTTATAGTAAATTTTCCTATATAATGAATCTTGCTTTGACTTATCCATGGACATATACATATACATATCCCTAGGGATCTAACAAAATATTTATCATCCTATTTTATAAAGGTTAAATAAGACTATCCTCTAATGAAAACTATAAATACCCAGTCATCTCATACATAGATATTACATCCTTTTATATTAATATTCAATACATTACACAAACACAAGCATTGGGATTGTAAAGGTATAATGCCTTTGTAATATAAAAACACAATATTATTATTTCGTGAATTATCTTTAACATATCCTATAATGATCTTCCAACATTTTAATTTTCTTATATATATCCTACATAAGTATTTTCCTAATTACATATGGAAAGGAAACATATAAAAAGGTGACCATCGATTCAAATAAAGTGTAAGAAAATTAGATATCTATAGCATAACATGATCATTAGTGTATAATAACACTATGAAAACATTTGTGAACCATAAAATACATATCTTAACTCATATACATGATTCCTAGAATAAAATATGGAAATTAATATGAAATGAATCATAAACGAATCAATGAACATGATCACTTAGAGAATAACATTGGAATAAGACACCATTTTTTCATACTTGTAATAATGTAAAATATTTTCATTTTTAGTTAATTTATAATTTCCAATAATATCATTGTTGAATGGGTTCCCCCCACAAAATATTTTATTAGTGAAGGATCACTCCCAAGACTATCGTAGTGGACAATTTCCAATAATGTCCATAGTTCACTCCCCATTCTAGTTCTATATATCTAAGGAGATATCAATATTTTACCAATTCATGGGAGGGATATATAAGTCCCAAAACGTATTGTAATAATATAACCACCTTCTTTGTTTATAATTTATCCACATATCATGGTAATAATATATCCACCATTAAATAATGAAAATCATACATATGTGTACCAAAGAATCATAAATAATTCATCATATAATATAAACAAAAAATAAACTAGTTTCTTAAACATTTCATCATCGAATTACCTCTAGAAAATGAATAGGTTTCATAATCATTATTTTATTTCATAAAATAATAAACCATATATAAAATAAGAAAGTTTTAAAATAATTTTATCATAGTATAAATCCTTGAAGAGAAATTGGGTTTATAATCATCTTTTAATCATAAGAACAAATAATTTTTTGAATGAATAATACTAGCTTCCTTCTATCATATCCCTTATATTTCACACTTAACATTAATACATTTCAAATGAGATTGAAAATTATTTTGAAGGATCAAATGGAACATATATTTAGTGAAATAGACTTTACACATTAAACAAATAAATTTTAAAACATATTACATTTTCAAAACACTTTGTTTTAAATATCCAAGTAAATATATAATAAAATATTTAAGAAACATTTATAAAATTTCTTGTGTAAAATATTATTATATTTTTGAAACAATTATTCTAAAATATGTAATATATTCAAAATACACTTCTTTCAAAATATCCATTAAATTGTGTAATGGAATATATCAAACATTGATTCGTATTGATGTTGTAAAATTCCATTCATATTGTACACAAGAAAAAAATATTCCATTAAAATAATTGGGATATATCCAATATGGCTTTTTTGGAAAATTACATAAAGATTCCATTCATGAAAAATTGTAATAATTACATTATTTGAAAAATGTATTCAACAAATATTTTGGATAATTTTCAAAAAATTTACGAAAAAATATTTAAAAACATGGTTTTAGTAGAAAAAAATTATTTTGAATTAATAACAAAATAAAAATTACTTTTCGATTAAAGAAATCTATTGAACTATTTTGAAAATAAATAGGGGAAAATTAAATTAAAACATGAATTTTCATAAAATTTATATATGATAACAAAATTCATGATATTTTTGAGATAATTTTCATAATCTCTCATCATTAAAGAAGTAATAATGATCAATATCGATAATTGATGGGATTATAACTTAAAATGCTTACCAATTCATTAATATTGAATTTTAATAACCATGAATGGATAACATTAATAAAAACTAAAAATATAATTTTAATAAATAAATTCATTACATTAAATGAAAAATTTGGTTCCATTTGATCATCATAATAGAAGATCTATTCAAAACATAAAATATGTCTCAAGGAATGTAAATTAAGACAAAAATCCACGACCTATTTTTTAATATATTGATTCATAAGTCCCATTAAAATATACATAAAATGAATCATAAAATAAAATTTAAATTAGTAAATTCATGATATAACTTGTAATTTGGTGAATATATAAACAATAGAAAATAAACGTGTTGTGAGTACGCTATAAGTCTCGCAGAAAAAAGGACTTCAATTCTCATACCTTAAGTTTCATCTTATATTATACACATTAAAACATGCAATATAAAAGTATTATTATTATTATAAATATATTATAAAACCACACACACACACACAGATATATATATATAATACTATATGTGATTTAATTATATCATTTTATTACCTGCATATTAACAATTATATTTAAAAGTCACATTTCAGTCAATATATACATTATTTTACATGTATGTTTGGATTTGATATTTTTTTGGACGAATTAATATTATTATAGTTCAATTATATCAATATTATATAACATGATATAAAGAAATTTTATATTATGTTTATATGTATATATAGTAGTTATTAAAATTAAATGGTGGAAAATGACATACACTGTTCCTGAAGACGTTAGGCCATACATACGTATGAATACAGTTTGAATTTCTCTGAAGGATGAAAAAAATAAATGTAAATAAAAAATTAATTTTAAAGAATAATTTTATTGTTATATTTAATACATGTTTTCATTAAACCCACCCTTATCAATATCCTAGAAAATAATTGAGGGATAATATCACTTAATGTGGAGGATGTCTTCCACACACACATGTGATGATATTGTATTACCATATAATGGAATGTAAAAAGAAAAATAATATATAATAATTATAATATTATTATAATGTCATTAATTTTTTATATATAATTGTATTACATCATTATATCTACTCATGAGTGGTGGTAATGGGAGAACAAATGACATTGGTTCATGATAATCTTGTATTTATAAGGATGAATGATGATTTTTTATCCCATTTGATGGAAGTGGAGATGGTTTAAGTTAATTACATTACAAGAAAAACATTTTTGTATATGTTATATTATGATGATATTCAATGATCATGATTAATTATTAATTTAATAAGTTTCATGATGATATAAAATAATGACGTCTATTGAAGAACATTGCCACTTTTTCTTGTAATCTCCCTTGGTGTGCACCAAAAGACACCCTACGATATATTTCTGACCGAACTAAGACATATATAATGTGGGTATAGAAGTTGTTAAGTAATTTTTGTAGTTCATTGCTAATGAATATTTTTTAATTGTAAGGAGGAAATGAGAAGGGTTGTCATATAGTAAGTGAGGTGAGCAGCATAGTTGTAATTTTTGGAATGAAAAATCTATACCCACGTTTTTAACATTTCATGAGGCTAGAAAATAGAACAATAATGGGGATTATAAATTATAAGATTTAAGTATTTCCATAAATTGTTTTTTGGATATATATGTTCTCATTTATAACTCATATCTTTTTAGTATACCCTCAGGTAAACCCATTTTCACCATAAATGTTGTAATAATTTTTTGATATTTTTAATCTTAGCTATATAATAACTTAACATTACCATTATGATAATGTAAATTATTATTATTCCAAATATTGAAACCATTTTTACAAATTCCAAACAAAAAAATTTAAAATTGTACTTTAAAATTAATAACACAAACATAATGAGAATTTCATTTTCTAATGAAAAAATATTCAAAATATTAAATGTTTTTTTTTAAAATTTACTAATAAGTTTATTTCAATGTAAAAAATATGATTAATAGATATATAATTTTACAAGTTTACTTTCAAACCCATATTAAAATTATTTTTATGATATTAAATTTTTATAAGAAATGATAATTACTAATTAAAATTTATATTTTTAACTTTTTATCAATAAATTTATCTCTTCAAAAGATTATAAATATTTCACTCAACTATAATATATACATGATGTGGTTAAACAATTATTTAATTTTCTCAAATTATTTTTCATGAAGTGTAAAAAATTATTTTTAAAATATTCATATCGAAAGGTGACAAAATAGTTTTATAGAAATATATTGTTTTTAAATGAAAATTTTATTTTTTTATCTCTAATATAGAAAACACATATGATGAAGGATAAATAAATTATGAAATATATAATTAATATATTAAAATTATTTAATTCAAAAATAATTAATTTTTTAATTTATTGAGTTTAAATGCATTTTTATGCATTCAAATACATTTTTATATAAATATTTTTTTATCCAATGGGTTTTACATTAATTTCTAATTAATTGTCCACCAAATAATTAATTATATATACATCATTAATGTATATATTTTTATAAGTTAGTAAAAACAATTCATACCCAAATTTCTTTCATCTTGGTCATTACTATCACTACATGAAAATCCACATATACCCATGGTTTTAAACCATGGTTATAACTCCTAAAAATATAAGTAAAGGATATAACCATAATTTTCAAAGTCAAGGATTATTTAGGTGTAAGTATATCTCTACGATATACCCATGTTTTAAGAAATGATATACCCATTTTTATGAATCGTGGTAAAATGTGTAGGGGAAATTTATAACATCTCAATAAACTTATACCCACTATTCTCAAATTGTGTGTGTTTTATTATAGAAAAAATCATTATCGAATTCAAACCCTAGACCGCCTCTTCATAATCGACACACCTAACAGCTACCCCAAATTAAAAATTCATATATAAATATATATTTACTGATATATATTTTAATAAATCATGGATATATATAAACAATTTGTGGGTATTTGATTTCCCGCAGAAATATTTTTGTTCCATAGAATTTTTTTTCTCCGCAATTATACTAGAAAGATATACCCAAAGTTCCCAAAAACCATGGTTAAGCGTCAACCCAATACCCACTATTTTTTTAAACCATGGTAATTGGTTTTTAACAAAAATCAGTTACCATGTTATTGGGAAAAGTTTGGGTATAGTTTTTATCTATTCCCATTGATTTTTTAAGAAATGTGGGTATATTTATTCAATTAAACCATATACCTATATTAATACAAAAAAACATTGTGTTTAGGTCCCCCAATAGTAAAATTTATTGATAAAACATGTGAATAGGTTCCAAAAAAATAATTATATCAATGTATTTTTTTAAAACCATAGGTATAGGAGTGACCTATACCCACTATTTGATCCACAAACATGGGTATAAGTTATTTATCTATAGTTGTATCATATTATGTAATAATATTTAAGAGTATTTCATGTTTCATTAAATCAAGCTTTTGGGTGTAATGAAATAAAATCATAATGTTATTTGTAACATAATCTAAGAGGGAATAAAATTAATTCAAAAAGAGTATTTTATAGATTCTCTTGGTGTTACACATAGTCAAGTTGTTATGGTGAAACCACTGACTTGAGGAAGGTACATGAGATGACGTGGATATTTTCTGAATTATGTATCCTCTATTTTTGTATTTGAGTGACTTAATTCAATGAAGGATTTCATTTTTTACATGTGTATTGTAACACCCCAAAAATTTACAAGATGAATTAATATAGAATTCAGGAAACACTAAGTCTCTATAAAAATCCACATTGTTATAACGTTGCCATGTAATAATAATTTTTTCTAACTATGTGATTTGATTATAGAAAAACAGATATACAAGAATGCCTTTAGTATGTCATTTAGAGTCTGATATGACAAACATTATTTTGGGAGAATAGTAACATAACCAAATGAATACTATCATACAATTATGAATAGTAATTGATAGTAAATTGGTCATAAAAATATTAACATCACCCATGAATGTATAAATACAATTTCGACATCCTAAAAGTGAAAAAATCATCGAATAAGTATTTGTATTTTTTGTAGGAAATAATTTTTTTAATTACAATTTAATGATTAATTTATTAAATTAAAAAGAAAATGTATTTTTTCAACATGTAATGATAAATTATTATTTTATTGTCTTATAGTTATAGAGAAATTTTATGGGAGACAGAAATATTTTTCAATGTTTTATAAATTGTGTAATAGTTTGAAAGTATTTTTTGGAATAAATTATGATATTATTTATAGATAAAATTAAAAATATTTATAATATTTTATTCAAAAATGTATTTCATTTTTTATCTCTATATGTTATGAAATGGTTAGGGTGAATTTTTGGGATTTTTCTAGAATTATAGAAATTTTGATGTATAGTGAAATACAATAAAATACCGTATATATAAATTATCAGATAAATTAACTATTTATCACATCATGAGGGATTTAAGAATACATTGATTGAACTGATATACCCTTACAACTATTTATGGTCACATGAAACTACACCATTGGTTGTATTGAAGGAATTAAAAAAATTATGAATAAAATATCCTAAATTCACTGCTTTCATCCACTATAAAACCCCCCTCACACCTTCTTATCCTCACTAATCTAAGACTTGAAGCCCCTAATGGTTCTTCCCAAATACCTCATAGTAACTCCCCAAATCCAATAAGCTCTTGGTTACTCTAGAATAATAAAACCCTTCCCTTCAAGAGATTCTCATGGATGTGGATTCAAGAGGTAAATTCATCTATTCATTTCATTTATTTCAAGTTCTCTTTTTTAAGTTATGTAGTTCATGTTTTCAGACCATTTTTCTTATATCCATTTTATTCTTTCCCAATTCTGTTTTATGAGTCTTCTATGAATTGGTGACCCCTTTCCCCTCTCTTTTAAGTGTTTTCTATAACCATGATGCATAGCCGTTATGTTTTAGAATTTTTGTCTCAATAGCACTCCTTTTTCAAGAACTCTTCGTAATTTATTATCATTTAATGTCAATTTTTTATTTTGGGATTTGTACTTACATATCCCCTTTATTATAGATGCTTTTTAATAACGATAACATACCATTTTTCTAGCATCAATATATTTTATTAATATTTAAGTGACATTGTTATGCTGTAGGATTTTCTAAAGGGATTTCTCAACATTTCTTTAATCTTGAGTTCCTTTCATTTTATTTTCTCCCCAATATTATTAAAAAATTTGTATAGAAACCAGTATGTTACATTTACAGGAATATTTTCATGATATACTAATAATTATTTATCATCTTTCATTTTCAATTCATTTTTACTAAAAATGAAAAAAAACGATATGTACTAATCTACCACATTCATAGACGACGGGTTTTCAATTTCAATTACCATCATTAATTATGGTAATTAAACCATTATAATTTTTGTAAAAAATATAATATATGTATTATGTCTCATTTGTGGTTCTGGAATCTTTTTTAGACACGGTTTGGATTTATAGATAATAATGAGTTCATTGTGTTAAAAAACCGTAAATCAACCCAAATAGGTTTCATTAAATGATTTAAATAATGATTTGTCTTTACTAAAAGTCGCCTAATGAAATTTAAAACCATGTAACCTTATTTAATATCCCTAATAACATATAACTTCAATTCTGTAAATCAATCATCATTTTACATGATTCTCTATTCACATTTATAAGTATACCAATCATGAAACAAATGGACCAGAACTATGAAATTGAACCTCTAAACACATAAAATATTCCATTAATATACATAATAAGGTTTTATTAAATCAATTAAAAGTATAATATCGTATTTAAAAATTAATTATCGAATTATTATATTAGACCCTAAGACCAAATGAAGAACACCATCAGACATAATGTTAGGGTTTCATCGTCTCACTTCAATTTTCTGATATATTCTATATTCTTTACTAATACTTGTGTGTGATGTATGTATACAAACCATTGATGTTAAATATAATGATTCTATATTTTGTCATGATATTATATGTTTAATTTAATTATTATTAAATTTGGAACATAAGATTCAATTTATTAAAAGTTACCATTATTTTCTTGCCAAACCTCATTTTTCATTTGCGTTACTCTTATTCTCTACTCACCTCAATGATATTAATTTCATATATAATCCACACATATTCTTGGTTAATTTTATACATGTTTATAACAATCAGAATCATACTTTAATTAATGGCGAGATATATTCTTTAAAAGGATCTTTCAAAAAAACTTCCAATATACAATCTTGATTCGACGAACATCTCAGATTTTTACCTCGTTTTATGTTCAATATTCAATCTATTTTAATAAATATTTTTTCTTTATAAAATAACATATTTTCATTTGGGAAATATATTTTTGTTCATTTTTTCATTTATTAAATTAAACATACCATTTCACTTTAAAATATTCTAATAATTTACTTCAATCGCACCAAAATGTTGTATTTATAATGCTTTTTATAACCCCTTATTAAATGATTTTACAACAAGAAGACTTTATTTAATCCTCAAATATAATTTCAATAACCTTACATTTTTTTTCTAGGATATTCATGTTTTAAAGCAGATTTATGAAAAATACTAATGATTTACTAAAAGAACTCCACTTTCCAAAGTAAAAAGGATTTTTTCATCTCATAATAACATTAATGGGATATATGCATTTTTGACCACTTATATCTTGATTGTGGTGTATTTAATTCTCATTATTATATCCTTTAAATATTATCCTTATTCTTATATTATTCTAAGGGATTATAATTGGAATGATTCAAGGAGGTATGAGACACTTTGGAATGTTTATGGATTATTTCCTCAATGACATTTCACTGGTACCATTTAAAATTATCTTCATCTATGTCAATGTCCATTATTAAAGCATGTTATTAATTGATGTTTATGTCCTCTGTTTTAATTCACCGTGTTTTATTGAATGGTTTATGAATATTCTGATTGGGGATGTGCTATCTTGAAACCATTCACCATATTACTCTAAATGGTTGTGTTTATGATTAATTATTGGGGAAAGATATTTACATTTCCTATGTTAGATTAAATGTCAATATGTATCTTCATTTTGTTCACCCCATTGATATAAGGAATTTTATGGACTTATTATGTGTCACGTGGGGCCCCTAAATCCCCTCAATGTATTAGTAGGTCCCATGTTCCACACTATGCTTTGGCACAAGTCCATGACTAAATGATTATTTATGGTCCAAGCATGAGGCATTGACTGTGTGGTTATGATGCCCCAAATTATGCATTCCATCATTAAGAAAATGGTATTAATGGTTCCTGGGGTTATTCAACTTGTATAATACCAATGATTATGGAATTACATATCCAAATCTTATTCATGCTATAACGTGTTCTTGTTTTTGTGAATGGAATATGTTTTTATTTATTCAACATGCATCATCTTTGTGTCATGAAATCATATGTTGTATTTATTACCCTTACAGAGCATCTGAACTCAACAATTTAATTTTTTTCCTTCCCCGAGTTTTGAAGAATATATCACTTATTGAGTATCCAAGGATGTTGTGTATTGTATTTTGTAATGAATCAAATTTTTTCCTTAAAAATGTAATATGGGTTCCGTGTATGTATTTAGTTTCCTTAAGACTACTAAACTGACCAATCCATCATGATTTGTTCCCCAATAATCATGACAATGTATTAAAATAATGTACCAGATCTGATCTCCTATGACATTGTTGGTTTCAATGTAAGTTTAGTAGAATCCATGGAAATGAGATTTAGAAAATTTTGGTTAGGGAAAAAATACATATGATATCCTTTGGGGATAAACAAACAATAACATCCCAGAATTTTGGTAAGCAAAAGATTATGTGTATATTTCATGAAAATACATCCATGTCTAGATAGCGGTAGCTCTGGAACAGATGTACTTCGGAGTGAGAATAATGACAATGATTTTTGGGCTTGACTCGGGTTATCCCGGTACACGACAATGAGCCTTGATTGACTCTCGGTGTGACACTCCCATGGGATACGCTTATGACAATTCACATTTTTCTTACCCACCATTATAAAGGACATATGCCCACAATGTTACCAATGATTATTGTTCATGGATTTATAATGAATATATTTATGTTATATGTTTTACAGGGTTTATAAATATATATAGTTCATAATTTTATTAGCAAATATATAAAATGGAATTTATTAAAAATTTTCCATTTTTAAGGAAAGGGAAATTCAATAATGCACATGACTTAAAGAGTAAGATATATCATATCTCTAATGGACTTAATCCATAATTTCAAAAGAATATTTTCTCCCAAGTATCAACATCATATGGGTAAATAGTATCATGTGTTGACAAATTATTTGAATACTTCTCTTGAGTATTATGGCTTTGAAGTGAAGCAAAGTAAGAAGAGGATAGTATGGAATATCGTGTATAAAGGGTTGAATGGAAAGATTTATTTTCCACATTTGATAATTATTGAAGGAAAAACATTGACATATTCTTGAGGGGAAATTGAGTTTTCTTATTGTATAGTGAAAAAGGCCACCATGCTCATAATTTCAAGTAATGGAAAGAATTTTTCTATACTCAATGCATTAACTGAAAGGAGATGGGTCACTATACAAATCAATGTCCGATGTAACATCCCAAATAAATAATGAATAATAAATTTTAAAATTTATAAATATTTATGAATTAAACATTAATTTTACCTTAAAGGGGAAGCAATGTTTGATGACTTACATGATATGAAACAACGAGGTTCTTTGAAATATTACGTTATACATAATGTTTAGTTATACGAAAATATAATAATATAATATAATTTTTAATGGTATTTAACCCCTAGATGATGTATTGGAGGGAATTAATAGAACTAAAAAAATATGGATATAAATATTTTTCTAAATGTTTTTACATTTATCCAATTAATGTTAGAGGAATAAAATGCGAATGAATCAAAAATTAAGCACAAATACACTAATATTTTTAAAGGGCTGATTTACCACCTTCTAGTGGTGAACCATCATTAAATATATATTTTTCCTCTTTTATATGATCCATTTGACAAAATATAATTCATCTTTAGAATCAGGACTTCAAACTTTACATTGGGTAAATTTTCGATATTTTTCTGATAAAATTCGTTTTTTAATAAATCTTAAAAAATAATGTATTTTAATTCAAAACATTCATTTAATATAACTTATTTATATGGATATATTATCTTTTTTAGATGGTTTTAATTTTTAATTATATTATATTTTTACCAATTAATCCAATTTTGGTAATTGGATGTAATATCACTTTTAAAATGAACTTAAACAAGTGTTTATCATTTGATAGTGATTATTTCCTAAAAACATGCTTTTTTTAACAATGGGAATTAATTTTAAATTAATTTATCCTAATTATAAGAAATTAGTTTTTTAAAATAGAAATAATTTTTTAATTATAAATATCAAATATATATTTGGCTGAATTTTAGGTATTTTTCTGAAAACCATCATTTTTAGATGAATAGTGAAAACACTAAGTAATAGTTAAAGAACCGACTTTCATATAAATGAAATTTTACTGCTTCTATGAATTTAATTTTGAAAATATAACATACATGGTTGTTATTAATAAGTAAAATTTGGTTCAATAAGATGAAATTTGTGTTGTTGAATAGTTGATGTTGACTTTTATTTATAGCGGTTAAAGGTAAACAGGGTAATTCAAGATAAAAACAATATTCTAATAAAATAAAATTACCTTAACACTAGTCCTAACCTTATTAGATGAGTAATGGTAGACCAAGAACATTTTTTGGTGAGGATTTATTCCTTTGAAACCCAATTTGGGTAATATAATGATATTAATAACTTTTTATTTAATGAGAAAATAAAAATATCATAAACATGTATTATTTTGATAAAATAAATTTAAGGTGGTGTAATATAATTGATATTTTTGACTATAAATATTCACTAGAAAGATGAAAATATTTAATACATAATTTCATTTTATTTATAATTTATATTCATCAAATAAATTAAATTATTTATAACATAATAATGATGTAGTGTCAACCACATTATTGACTGATTTTAATAAATAATAGTATAAAAATTTTAAAAAATAAAATACCTGTCAAATTTTACTTATATGATTCTATTTTGGACATTAGTTTTCTTATCTACATCTTAAATGATTTTTGGACCTTTAGAAACAAAAAATTATTATACAATAAAATAATATTTGTAAACATTACAAAATAGCATATCCTCCCCCATATAAAAAGCCCTCACCTCTATCCCATTACTCGCACATCTCAAGCCCCTTGTGTCATGAAAACTCTATTTTATTAATCTCCCTACATCCCACTCTTAAAACTAGAAACCATACCTTAGGCAAAAGGCACATCAATAAATCTTTTTGGTTCAAACAAAAGAGAGTTACCTGATTGAAAGGTAACGTCTTCTTTTATGTTATTTTATATTAGTTTACTCATCCAAACCAATAACCTATTTTTATTCCTTTATTTTATAACAACAAAAATATCATTAATATTCTAGGTTGTTTTATATAGAAGGATCAAATCTACACTTAGACACACCATCATCTAATCTGTAAAGAACATAATATTTTTGTGGACAACGAACTACTACCTCACGAAACGATGATTATTAAATCTTCTCGTAACACCTCTTATGGAGAAAATTATGATAGAACTGTATTGATATGTGATATATATTATATTAATATTTTTTCTATGCTATTTTATTTTTCATTTATATCATACCTTTTATGGATTCCATAATGGGTAAAAATTATAATTTCATTCTACGAAATACATACTACCACCCCCTCAAAGTGACATTAATCGTTCATTCAATACGTGGAATGTATAAAGGATGTAGTTAATGAAATTATATATGATACTATACTTGAATTAAAATATTTTTATGTATATTTATGTTATAATTCCATTAAAATATGAAATAGAAATTAATGTATAATTCATGACGACATATGGATTACCGTCTCCATGAACGGTACATTTCACTTCTTATCTCCCAAGGTTATATACAATTGTAAATACATAAATTTACTAGAAATATATGATATATATGATATATACATCAAAAATATCATTCTGTAGATAATAGAAATTAAACCACATGAACAACTTTTAATTATAAGAAGTACATTTTTGAATCAAGTTCCATATATTGATGAACTGACCATTGATTAGCCACTAAATGAGGCTAATATTCATTGGTAATATATATAATATTCATGTTCTTAATTATTCATAAACACCATTTTAGTTCATTTTACACTTTGAACATCATTTCACATTATGATTGTAATACCTTCTTAAAATGCAATATTATGTGGTACATTTTTGAAAATCATTTAATGTACCAAATGATTCATCTGATTATACATATTTTTATTTGATAATATATCTACACTCCAATATGAACATGTTTCATTCAGGGATCAATGGAGAATTCATGGAGGGTGATGGAGATATTTGGCAATGAATGGAAGCAATTTTAGAGAAGGCAGATTGGACACTATCCCGCTGATGAGACTGTGGGGCCCAACATACAGTCCCCATGAATCCCAAATTTTGTGGGATTCTATAATACATGCATAGCAACAAATACTGCTTCATGAGACAATGCTAATTCGGCCTCTATGGAGGTCATTAAGGCGGCCCAATTTAGAGATACAATTCTGGGCCAGATTCTGCGGCCCAGAAAAACAGCCCACTAATGTGATCATGTCCCGGCATCCACATATCCAAATGGACCCAAATTTTACAGGAGGTTAGAATACAGCAGGAGCTCCATTTTCTTATTCTATGGCCCATTCAGATTCGGCCATCTAGAAGGCCTTCCAGACGCGTCTTTTCGGGGAAGGAAAGCTGGCTGCCACCTTGGGGGAAATGTGGAAAAGTTCAAATTCCACAAGCTTTCCACCACATATGGCCTACCAAAATTAATTGAGATGCTTTGTACTGTTGGAGACTCGACCCAAGGCTCCCAAAATTCCTATTTAAGGATGTGGTGGTCATGTAGTTGGAGATCGTGGATGCATTGTTCAATTGTAATGTTATGCTGCATTTTTGTTGCGTCAAATTTGTCTTTCACATGTAAGTTGTTCAATTCACTTTAGTTTCTTAATAAAAGTTCTTCTTATACTCTTATTATATTTTTCTTCATATCACTTTGATACCATTGGATCACGGTGTGAATTTATTCACACCAACCCTTGTGAAATTATTCACACAACGGAGGAGTGATCATTTTATTTTTGTTGTTTTCTTTACTTCTACATTTCCTCCCTCATTAGTCTACTTTACGCTTCCATTGAAACCATGGGATCAATGGAGGGATAACCCACTTATGGGTTGATCCAAGGGAGTAGAAAGGGGCTGTATTGGATGTTATTTATCACCTAATTAATGTATAATCACTTTTTTAACTGTTATTTTTATTTGATGATTTTTAAACTCCATCGTCCTTGTTGAATTTAAGGCCACACACTTCAAGTACTAATAAGAACCTTTACCTTGAAGTGCTAAAAACTATGATACTTCAATTGTATTGGTGATTAGTATTAAAGGGTGTAGGCATTAAACCAATAAGTGATTATGTTGTTTTATCTACTTAAATGAACCCATCTCAAATTTATGAAATTGAAATCATTAAAAAGAAAATATGTCCAATCCACTCCGAGCGATAACCTAGGATCAACTCATTCATTAAATTGAATTCACTTAAATCTATTATATAACTTTCAAACCCATACAAAATCAATCCAAGTTGGCCACTTCAGAGCCGAAAATAGTCCATAGAATGTATGTGTCTAAAGGTTTCTTCTTAGGTCTATGTGGATTCGATAACCCAAGCTAAACTACAAGGACTGTCTTACCTTCTTCTCTTTGGTAAATTTGAGTGAGAATCAAAATTTGGCGCCGTTTCCGGGGACCTAAGTAAGTTATCTTAGACACTATCATCCTTTTTTTCATTCTACTTCTCTTTTCTCACTCCTCACTTCTATTGAAGTCAATTTTGAACAAGTCCAAACACGAGAAACCTATCCATACTTTGATCACCCAACCCCATGTACGATGTACAATGACCATCCAAATTCCTACTTGTGGGATCATCAACAACCTACTGAACCACAATGTTTTTATTCATATGATCCACAATACATTCCAATATATTATGAGTTCCAATCCCAACAAGTCCAATCTGAACATCCTCCTATGGAATTCCAACAACTTAATTATCCACCTGGAATAGACCGTATTTCTCAACCCCTTGTCCATAATGATCCAGAACCATTACTTGAAAAATTGTTTCAAAAATAAAGATAATTAATTTTGAGGTTTCATCATTGAGGTTAGAACTACAAAGCATTAAACATTGTGAGGAACCCATCCCTACACAAACTTTCCATTCCATAACCTTATGTGAATTGTCTAGTTTGCCACAAACCTCTCATGAATTTACTGAAGAGAAAACCTTTGGTTTTGGGGAATATGAGGAGGATCAATGAATTTTTTATAGGTGTTTAAATCAAGATGAAACTGATTTTTTATATTCACTAGTGGAGAATTTGACATCATGGATTGAGTGTCCTGAATATCACTCCACTGATTCTTCAGAACAAAAAATTACTGAACCATTGGGAGAAATCACAAACTTTGAGTCCATACCCATTCTTAACACTGATCTTTCCAAATTTTTTGTTGAATCTTCTATTCAAAAGGAACCCATTTTTTTGGGAAATTTGGAAAATGAAACTGAATTGGATTCAAAATCTCAACCTGTGTTTGAATGTACTATCCGACCTGTGCTCAAAATTATTTTCCTTCCTTCCATGATCAACTATCGCTCCAAAGGATATAACCATGGACAATTAGTTGGAATTCATTCTTCTCTAGAAACTAAAAAAGTTGGAATTACCATTGATGTCTTTGGAAAAACTACAGTGGAAACTGGATCATCCACTTCAAACATTCCTTTGACTTTCCCACTCTTTGTAGAACATAGGATTGTGAATGAACCAAATTATAAACATAGAATCAATCCTAACCTAGTAGAATTAGTGAAACATGTGTTCCTTAAAATATTGAAAGTTGGTATTGGATAAGTTGGGGGGTTCATGTCGGGCTAACGACGTTAAACAAAGCGCTGCATGGGAGGAAACCCATGGTTTTCAAGTTTCCTATCATTTTGTTGTTTTAATAAAATTTATATTTTAATTAATCATTTTTATATTTAAAAAAATATATTGTTGACCTGTTCTTCTATTATGAGTATGGATGGGTATGAAAGGGGAGCACCATATTCATCTGTGTCACGTGAGGTGATTCTTAAGTAATACCTTACCCAGAAATTTAAAAAGAAGACAATGTATCATCAGTTTATTTTATTGTATATATATACTTATATTTTACTTATATATATATATATACTTTTCGGTTTTGTTTGTTTGTTTTCCTTTTTCCACTAGGGAACTCTGCAAGCGACGTGGATATCAAAGGACTAAATTGGATCATCAAGAAATTCAAACTTCAACCACTAGGTGACTTCATTCCATGACCCTCATTTTCAATTTCCTTTTGAACTTTCATTCTCTACCTCTACCCCCTTATAAATTTTCTTTTCTTTAAACACTGGGGACATTGCTATTTTAAATTGGGGGGGGAGATAATATAAAAAATGAGTTCGTGTCAAAAAAATGATAAATGATTTGAATAAAAAATTGTGAAAATGGAAGGAAATATTCCTTTAACTTTAAACATGGTAATACACATTTCACACTTTGAAACTGAATATCAAATAATTTAGAATACCCTGATTCTGATTTTAATCCTTGTATAATTTCATGAGCATTGATTTTGGAAAGTTTGGCTGTCCAATGTGATATTTCATCGTTTAGATTTTCATCCAAATAAAACAAATATCACAATGCACGTCCCTTGGATAGTGGGGTATTAGTTTGAGTTCATGGGGTCCCCTAAATAAATAGAATAGGATTGGGGATCATTTTAGTTTAATATGAGTATTCAAAAAAACTTAAAAAAACAATTGAGCATAGTGCAATGAAATGACCTAATGTGTGGCTTTCGACACTTGGGGATCGTGACTCCATAGTTTCCTGGCCCAAAGTTAGTAATTTTATCTCTAGTTTTTGTAATTTGGTTTTTTTTTGACTGAGTTAACTCGAGATGATGCCTGAGTACGTGGGCTTCACTTGGTGCCCTAAGTTCTTTGAGCCTGGGAGTAATCGGCAAAGTCTCGCTACAGGGGTTGACTCTTTTGAGTGCAATTTCAATTACCATGGCAAAATTGAAAAAAATACAAAAACAGAAAACAAAAACAAAATATGATACAAAAAAAAGAATACTCGTCTTAATATTGAAATGTGATTCCACCTAGAGCTTCCGTAATTTCCCCCTTGAATAAAGATGAACCCCCATGTCTATTGTGATGCACAACACATCCTCATACTTAATTGATATTGGATGAAATATGGAAATGAATTTGAACAAAGAAATGGGTTTGGAATTGGGATCTTCTTATGAAACTATCTTGTATAAAAATATTTTGATGGGTTTCATGATTGATTGGTATAAGGTTTTTTGGTGATAATTGTGTATTAAAATGTTTTTTTGAAATGGGAATTCGAATTTCATATTGTTGAGATATATTTTGCTCGGGACTAGCAAAACTCAAGTTGGGGGTGTGATTAGCCACTAAATGAGGCTAATATTCATTGATAATATATATAATATTCATGTTCTTTATTATTCATTAACACCATTTTAGTGAATTTTACACTTTGAACATCATTTCACATTATGATTGTAATACCTTCTTAAAATGCACTATTATGTGGTACATTTTTGAAAATAATTTAAAGTACCAAATGATTCATCTGATTATACAGATTTTAATTTGATAATTGATCTACACTCCAATATTAACTTGTTTTATTCATGGATCAATGGAGAATTCATGGAGGGTGATGGAGATATTTGGCAATGAAAGGAATCAATTCTAGAGAAGGCAGATTGGACACTATCCCACTGATGAGACTGTGCGGCCCAACATACAGTCCCAATGAATCCCATATTTTGTAGGATTATAGAATCCATTCATAGGAACAAATAACGATTCATGATCCAATGCCAATTCGGCCTCTATGGTGGTCATTAAGGCGGCCCAAGTTAGAGATACAATTCTGGGCCATATTCTGCGGCCCAGAAAAACTGCCCACTAATGTGCTCATATCCCAGCATCCACAACTCCAAATGGAACCATATTTTACAGGAGGTCAGAAGACGTCAGTAGATCCATGTTCTTCTGCTATGGCCCACTCTGATTCGGCCATCTAGAAGGTCTTCCAGAAGCGTCTGTTCGGTGAAGGAAATCTGGATGCCACCTCGGGTCAAATGTGGAAAAGTTCAAATTCCACAAGCTTTCCACCAACTATGGCCTACCAAAATTAATTGAGATGCTTTGAACTGTTGGATCCTCGACCCAAGGCTCCCAAAATGCCTATTTAAGGCAGTGGTGGTGATGGAGTTGGAGATCTTGGATTCTTTGTTCAATTGTAATGTTATGCTGCATTTTTGTTGCCTCAAATTTCTCTTTCACATGTAAGTTGTTCAATTCATTTTAGTTTCTTAATAAAAGTTATTCTTCTACTATTATTCTGTTTTTATTCATATCACTTTGATAAAGTTGGATCATGGTGTGAATTTATTCAAACCAACCCTTGTGAAATTATTCACACAACGGTGGAGTGATCATTTTATTTTTGTTGTTTTCTTTACTTCTCCATTTCCTCCCTCATGAGTGTCATTTCCGCTTCCATTGAAACCATGGGATCAATGGAGGGATAACCCACTTATGGGTTGATCCTAGGGAGTAGAAAGGGGCTGTATTGGATGTTATTTATCACCTAATTAATGTATAATCACTTCTTTAATTGGGATTTTTATTTGATGATTTTTAAACTCCATCGTCCTTGTTGAATTTAAGGCCACACACTTCAAGTACAAATAAGAACCTTTACCATGAAGTGCTCAAAACATTGATCCTTCAAGTGTATAGGTGATTAGTATTAAAAGGTGTAGGAATTAAACCAGTAAGTGATGATGTTGTTTTATCTCCTTAAATGAACCCATCTCAAATTTAAGAAATTGAAATCATTAAAAAGAAAATACGTCCAATCCACTCCGAGCGATAACCTAGGATCAACTCATTCTTTTAAATTGAATGCACTTAAATATATTAGATACATTTCAATCCCATCCAACATCAATCCAAGTTGGCCACTTCATAACCGAAAACAGTCTATAGAATGTATGTGTCTATAGGTTTCTTCTTAGGTCTCTATGGATTCGATAACCCAAGCTAAACTACATGGACCCTCTTACTTTCTTCTCTTGGGTAAATTTGAGCGAGAATCAACCATTATTAACATAAACGACCGAATAATGTTTATTACATAGTAATAAGTGATATAAAAGTAATAATTAACTAGAAATAGATTAATAAGAATCTAAAAATTTCCTTTAGTTTATTATTCATAATATTAAATAAAGAATAGGTCAAGTTAGACATGAGGTAAGGGACTTCGTCTCAATCTTCTTTCATTGAGGCATATTTTTTTATACATGAAATTATTTTATACGGTGTATAAACACATTTTAATATTAATTTCATTGAAAGGGAATCTATTCACAATGAAGAGTTTTACTAAACGACAAAAAGAATGTTTTTCTTATTAATCTATGCATTGAGAACGACCTTTTCACCATTGTGAGTATTATTTGATATTGGAATTCCTTAATAAGACTAAATGTTTTTAAAAGAAATAAAGAATCATATAATATTTTTTTTATTTTGGTATTGAAAATGGATTTTATAATGTATCAGTTATGTCAATACTTTAAATTATATATGGTGATTGAAATGTGGAAATTTTATATTTCCTTTATGATTGTTTAATGTGTTATGAATATGATATGGTTCTTGAGAATTGTTTAAGTATATTGGTGGTTCCATGATAAACCTAGGGAGGGCGAGCCCAAGACATCTCTCCAATGCATTGGGTAACATGATGGTGGTAAATGTTAATGTTTCTCCTAATTGATTTAGGTGATATATTATGATGAGTATTCCTAATGTTACTCCCTATGTAGCTGTGAAAAATACAATGTATGTATGTTATGGGTGCACCAAGTTATATTTTTTATTTGTGATTACTAAGTGTTATTCATAGATATTATGATTTCAGGAGGCAAGTAAAAGAGTTTATGTTTTGTATTTATTAATGGACTAATGCTTTCTTTCATTATTTTATAACCCTTACTAATCTTTCTATGCTCATCCCATGTTTTTGAAATGTTTTTATCTTGGAATAAAGATGAATAGGGTAAAGGATTGGATCAGGGAAAAGTAATGATGTCTAAAACATGGAACTAGACAAAACACTTTTTTTCAAGAGTTTTATTTTATGAAAAAAAATTAAAACTGAGTAGTAGTGTCTACTATGTAATTATTGAGATGTAATTTAATAGTTATGGCCTAATTCTAAAAATCACTAAACATGAAAAGGTCCTCGATGTGAATTATACATTTAATTTAATATTCTCTAATATTTTATGTTGGTGTCCTTATAGTTGGTATAAAAGGTCGGTTTAGACAACATTAGAAGCTTGAATATTGTTAAATGAATATCCGTAAATTATTTTTAATTTATGGTATGATTGAAATGTTATATCATTTAAAAATTACCGTGTTTCTTCCCCATATATATTTTTGGGTTTATAATGGATTTTAGTAGATGAAATGGAGAAATTGTGCTAGGATGGAATATATATGGAAATGAACATCCAAATCAGCATCATGGATTGTCGGAATTGGAATTGAATAGTATATTTCAGTGAAGACTCCGTTGAATCAGGTGGTAAACGGTGCTTCTGTTTATTGATGATATTATTTGTATATTATAATAGTATATAGTACCCTGAAATTTATTTAATGAATTTCATGAAAATCTTAAAGGAAATAAAACTTCTTTAGAAATTCAGCATGTTTGAGTTTTATTTACAAAATATTTCTTACCATGGTCACATTTTTTGACAAAAAGAAAATGATTGTTTGAGTTTTCTATGCAACATGTGATTTAAAAGAAAATCATTGCTGAGTATTGGGTATGTCATCGATCATAAAATCCCATTAAAATTAAAATTAATATTTAATGCACAAATATTATGAAATATGATAATTTCATATTCATTATTTAACTGGGATGCTACCACATAGTTTTTGATGGGCATGTGTACATTGTGAGAACGAGTATTGATAGGGTACCACCCAAATGTTCATACCTAACATATGTGCTTAAGTAGGTATATAATATTAATTTATAAAACAATAGAAAAATATTATATAAAAATAATAATATGAATAAATAGTGATCAAAATCTACTATGATTCTATCACCAGCCTTGGCCAATGTCATAAATCCATGGTGAAGAAGATCATTATCCCAAAACCCATGACATACTTTAATATAGAATTTCTAGGTAAACCATCATGTTCCACCTCCAAAAGTCACCAGAAACTCAGGATAAACAACATTAATGTCCACAACATGTCACTGACGTCCAAAAGGCATGCCCCACAAAATGCAAACCCTGTTTCTCAAACCAATACCTAAAAGAACCCACCCTATTATGCATAATGTCTTGATGCACGACAATATCTTTCTTCAGTTATAATCAAATTTGTCTCAATGAACATTGTCTCAAATATCATTTATTCCCATCCTAAAAAATGTTCATATCCCAACAGCCTCAAAAACATTAGGCCTCATCCCCTAACTGGTAGTGTCAATGTTGTTATCCAAAGGCTCATCACCTTACTTGTGAAATTTTATAGTATGAAACCCAAAAAAATTTCCAATACTACAATACTAGGGTCCTCTACCCAGAAGAATGCCCAAAATTGCATTATCTCTGATTCAACCAATGTTAACATGACTGCAATTAGTATTTTTCCCCTCACAGATGTTTTCAAAACAACAATTTATCACATAGTCCTCACCAATACTAATTCCTCCTACTCATACATCAATGTTTCACATGTCCTATAGTTGTTCCATAAAATATTGCAATCCATTCAAACAATATTATGGCCCCTCCTCCTCATCGTGATGAATGATTCACCCCATATTTGGTCAATACAACCCAAAAATTATATATTTCAATGGCTTCAACCAACATTTTGATTGTATCACCTTAGTAGATAGACATTTCTTTCTCAATTATCATTTTGAGTTTGTCACATTCCATTGGAACCAAATATTGCATCACCATTATTTCATACATATATAAATGACTTCAATTTAGATATACAAATAAAATAAATTAATAAAACACAACCTATCATAACTACCCATGTGGTTGACAGCCTCTAACTTTACCTCGCATAAGAAAACACAGGTTTGTCATTCCCAATGGCATCCAAAAAGGACATATAATTAATTTAACATTATTAATTGAATAAAAAATAGGGTATCACTCATCTACCCAATGATGCATTAAAATGTGCACAACCAAATGGCTATGATAACATGACTTAATGTATAAACCACCTACCCAAGAGTGATATAATTATGACCCTAGATTATTATCCTCTAACTCAATGTATTTTGGAGGAAATAATTTTTTTAATCGAACTCATAGAAAAAGGGAAAACATATCAATCCGATTTACTTCTCCATAAGGTCATACAAATAGAATATTGAATCACTGGATATGAAAATCATACCAATATTATTCCAATTCAAATGATGGATTAAAGAATGGATCACTGATGGAGGAGGTGGGTCTAAATGAATAAGGGAAACATGGGGGTGCTACTTATTTAAATGAAGAAGATAGAAAAATGAGGGATGTAAAACCTAAATATAATGGTTGAAAAATGGTAATTAATATTCTTTAAGAGGATTTGGGGTGAGGATATAATATTTTATAAAATGTGTGGAGACCATGTAGACTACAATATGAGGGTAAAAAATACGTGGAACTACTTTTGTAGCTTACAAATGGTTTTCCCTAACCATGAACAACTTGTGAGAAATACCACTAAAAATTATATTATATTCGTATGGTCATTCTCCTCAACCTATACGGTGTGAAAAACCACGTGAATGTTGAAAAATAAGGAACACAGTAAGCTGGAAGAGGCCACATGGTTTTACCCAAACAATTCACCATATCATGTGACTCGAATCATCGGTCTTCTGGCCTCTAAATCAACTGAAATCCATCTAAAAACCCATGTCACTTCCAAAGACTCTAAATACATATAAAATCATGATATTCGCTTCATATAAACCTTTTAATTATGTTTTGATTATTTAAGAACAAATTTTCATTCATGCTAATTCAAAAAAAAATTAAAATGGATAGGTTTTCTACCTGCACTGTAAATACCCATGACATTAAAATGTAGTTTAAAATTTCACGGAGGAACCAATGCCTTGTGAGTACAATAATTTTTTGTTCCTAGAGGTTATGTTTATTCCATGTTCAATTGTTAATGTTTAGAGTGGTCACCTCTCAAGGGGTAGATGGGTAGATTTGGGGTGACATTGTATTTAACCATAAATTGGTTTCCTACCCAACCATTTAGATTATTGTAATCAAATCCCATGTAGCTATTGTGAACATTTTAAGGACATATGAATGAATAATTCCTTGAATTTTATCATCATGTGGCAATAATGCCAATTTCACGAAAGAAGTAAAAAGTAATGGATGATTTGGGGGATATGCATAGAAAATTCATGGAAGAAGGCATATTATCTCATTCATATCACATGAGGCATCATGTGTTTTTTACACTGGGTGAGGATATATTTTAACATCTAGTTATTATGATGTTTTCATGAATTTTAATATCATGTGACTAGGATGTTAGTGTTATGTGTTTTATATTCGTACAGGTCAAACGTTGTTGGGTCTTATTCATGAGGAATCTTATTCTTAGTTAGGGTAAGAGGAATGTAGGATATTGGAATCAAACATGCCATAATAAAATAAAATAAACTTGTTTCCCATGATGATTCAACTATGGGGTATTTAATTTCCCCTATATATATTTTCATGGAATGAAAAATATGAATATTCTTCTCATATTAGGCAGAATATAATAGTACCAGTGTTAGGGTGGCTATGATTCAGAGGGTATATAATATGTTTACCCATCTCATTCTTAGTGAAATTTTTATAGGTATGAGTTATGATTATACCATCCATACCAGTTTGGTCTGGATGGATGGACATTTTTTGGATGGGTGCATGTCACCCGAGGAGTCAATATATTGGTGACTATGTTTACTGGATGGAGGAATTGAGTCAAGTAAATGATATTTGATTTTTGAATCATGTTATATTTCCATGCCATAAATGTATAGTGATTCATGGGAACCAACACAATAATATGTCCTCAATTCCCGATGAATTGTTGTACAAAACTTTTAGGGTTCAGTTATGTCGAGGGTTTCATAAATGGGATCCATCTTATTTGATCCCAACTATCAATTAAGGTATGATTCATGCGGATATCTCTAAAACAATATGATATTTTTTGGGGACAACATAGTGGATTTCAATAAGTTCAATCCATATATTAATCCATGGGAATTGGGAGATGTTGAGTATAAAATGATGGTTTTCATAAATGGGAGATTGAAGATTCTAATTACATATTTTCATCACCAAAATCGAGGTTGGTGACCTACATATAGTCAATTGGATTTCCATGAATTGGGTCAAAATAATTGAATAATATTTAAAAAAATTTGGATTTATTACACAACTATGTATTAGGAGACTACCATGATGTTTCAGTTGGAGTTCAATTACACATGTTTTTTATTTAACAGAAACATTATTACATAATTTCCTAATAAACAAATATTTGAGTTGTTTAAAAATGAACAAATATTTCATGACCTGACCCATTGGGGCGGTGGGTGTCTTCCACAACATTTATTCATATTTTGTAATTTTAGGTCTCCATTATCATACAAGTGATATGTGCACTATAATTGGGAGTTGGACGTAAATTTTCATATTGGTCTGCACTCACCCCCTCCACTGTGAATTGGATATTGTGTCATATGTTTTCATTTTCTTTAAGGAATCTTGTATTTGAAGGTTATTTTAAAATTTCAATTACAAAAAATTACACTACTAGAATCAGAGATTTTGGATATGTGGAGGGTCTATGTACAAGAAAAATGATTATATTTTGGTTGTTTTAGTAATTTTTTTGAAACTCAGTTGAATGAATGTGATGCCTAGGGTATTTCATTATAATAAATTGTGAGTGGTGGTCAATAAATTTAATCCTAATATTCTCAAGTGATCATCTCTCTCTCATGTGTATAACTAAACCTAATTGTCTGTACTCCCAAACCTTAGCAATGTGATGTTTGTGAAAATTACATCTTGAAAAAATATTTATATATAATGGATCATCTTCAATATTACCGTATTTTGTGGATCAGGGTACTCTTACATGATTTATAGGAACTTATTCAATTGAACCACTAGTAATATGATCCTGATAAGAAAAACACAGAAATACACTAATTTTTTTTAATCAGGTATAAATATTTCTAGTGCCACTTCTATGAGGGGAAGTTTTTAGAAAAACACAACGTTCCATTTTCTTAGAGGGTGGTATCTATAAAAGGGATACTTCTAATTATACATAATGATTCATATTGGGGTTATTTTTTCGACAAAAGTTTATCTCTCTTCAATTTTTGGCTTCCAGATAACATATATATTGTTTATTCTAAAACCAACACTCCAAGGAACCTATTCGCCCACATTGAATACCATTATTGTTAGAAAATCACCAAAACTAGACCATGATTCATGGAGTGTGAGGATTGTTCCAGTTATACAAATAGTGGTTAGACATGGATAATGATTATAGATTAATTAGTACATTATGATTATTCCCACTATGCAAGCATTGCCCAAGGCCATATTTTGAACAACTTGATGGTGTCGTATGAAGAATGAGACTTGTGATATAGAGGTAAATTCATAGATTACTGGTAATATGTTAACTATTTACACTACATGTGTGGGGAGTAAGAGACTGTGATATGTCATATTGGACTATACATGGTAGCCTAGAAATCCCAGTTTCATGAAAATAGAATATTCGAGCAACATTCATATCTCTTTACCTGATGGTCCCCAGCCATAAACACTTTCCACCTATACTATTGATGGATGGCTATAATTCAGTTTAACATTTTCCACATTGACTGAATCACCCTAATGGGTTCCAATTATGATGAAGTACTCCTAGCTCCCATTTCATGGTGGGGATTGAAAAAGAATTCCATTAGAGTGGAATATTTAGTTACACTTGGTAAATTTTGTGTTGAAACATCAACCACCATTCTACTATGAAATTCTATTAATGAAATATATTTTATTATTCTTGTATGTTATAATAGATACTATTATGCGAAAGGTAATGAGATTACATGCTTCATGGAAATGAAGCGGGTATGGGTCGTATTAATTTAACCTTGAGGAAGGAGGATACCAAAATTGGAGAAAGGGTATTGTCAATTGGCACCCAAAAATGATGTATGTTTCATTCCTGACCAACATAATAATTGTGTGGTTTCTTATGACCATGGATGCATGCATGGACGTATGGTTGTGGACCATAGTTATAAATGTGATCATGGATGCTATGAACTACGTCAATATAGGAATACATGTCAGATATCAGTTTTATAGCCAGCTAGATAATGTTATGAGTGTAGACATGGAAAGTTACATTTATAGAATATTGATTATTTTACATGGATTGATCACCATGAACATAATAGGATATTAATTTCAAAATTAAATTACCCCCTCCCACCACAAAACGATACTCTCTGGTATACTCTCCTCATCAAAAAAGGGATTTGACTAAAAATACATAGTTATGTTGGGGTATCATCCAACATTACAAACATTTTGGATAAAATAATCAACCACGTGGTGTTCCCATGTGTATAGATGACCAATAATATACATGGTAAACCAGAGAAAATTGTGTACCTACTAAATTTCAAAGGTGGGGTGTTAGTCGCATGTAAGGATGGAAACACATATTACAATCCGTACACATCATCACAATTTTCTTGGATGGTCAGCTATTTCCAGTATATAGAAAAGAAATTATAGATAATGATTCATTATAAAAGAAACCAATGAATCCCCTAATATCTATGGTTTATATTAATAATGGAGGGCTCCGAGGAGGATATCATGATGAATCCCACTAACTGAAACATCATACTTGCACATGATTATTCCAAAAACTGGGGGGAAATGTACATGAGTACAGTTTTTTGATAATGGGTGAGTATGGTGTCTCCATCTGACTATAAATAGGAGAAATAGTACAAAAGTAAACATTCCCTTTGATTTTTACAAAAGTTTACAAAGAATGGTCCATGAAGAAGGTTACAATACATATTACAGTAATCTTATGATGTCATCCATGCTTAGATTTCGTTGTCATGGGATATGTAAAGGATATCCCAAACATCAGAGTATTTATGAAGAAAAATAATTTGGGTTGTGATTAATATTTTTCTAATTGGACTCTCATAGATCACCACCTTTGTGGAAATATGGGGGAGGTTTTCGTACTTTCTAGACATCCGTACTCTGGCATGGTGGTGTAGGGATGACAATCATTTCACCACATAAGTGTGGGATATAATCAGTGGGGTTCTCAATGATATAACCAGCATCAAAATTATGTCTTATGAGGTATTTTATCAAGGTTATGGATCAAAAAATTTAAATGGAATGTCGTATTCGGTCCCTATAACTTTGTATGGGAGTGAGTCAAAAACAACCAATGATGGTGATCTAATGGGCATCCTATTTATTCAGGAAATATTCCAGATCATTTTTTAACGATTCAAGTTAACCTTATCTTCCAATTAGAATATCTGAACCATTATTTCATTCTAGGTATGCATCCCTAGGAAAGGGTTATTAGTCCTCAATTAGTGGGGAAACAGTGCGTCTATGTTTATCAAGGAGCCAACCATAGAGTCCTCTCATAAACCCATATTGTAAGAGGTGTCGACAAAGGAAGCTGAACATGATACCATAGATTTTGTTTTACTTGTACTCATTTATAAGGGGTTATAAAAAGAATATTGGATGTGTATTCCAGTGACAGTTTTTCAATATTATAGGTCAAGCCAGTCATCAATGTCCTTATGCATCCTATGGGTAAACTCTAAATTCCCTCTACTAAAATTTTATTAATGCTTTTAATGAATTCCTAAAACATTTATGCTGACATGATTTTTTTATATTTTATATATCTATGTAATTCAACAACAGTGGACTTTATAGAGTCTATAAAGGTTCCTATATATGTGGATGGGTCTCTGGTGGTGGTTCTGGCTTCTGAGATATCAGGTCAAGAGGTTTTGTTTTTGTCAGAAGTAACTCACAACATATTTTTTGAAAGGTTGATAGGGATATGCATCATCTGTTCCCTCATGTAATATAATATTCATCTCAAATTTATTATATTTATCCTTCCTATTATATAGTATTATTCTAATCACATGGATTTTCCCTAATAGATTATTGAGGGATGAATCCTAATATTCAATTGTTCCTTGGGTCCCAATGATATGGTGCATGCCTTAGTGATCAATATCACAATGGAGGGGTCATTTGTTAAAGGAGGAATGAATCCATTTCATGAGGAGAAACCCATCATATTATTGGAAGTGACTAGGGTGTTGGTGAAGCCTAGGGATGGTTAGGGAGTCGGTGTTGGTAAGGGGTTAAGAGAAATTGATATACCTCTCATCATGGATCCCATCACATCTAGAAGGTATCCTAAAATGGATCCTACTTTTCATAAGATTAAATCCCTCCATGAGTTCCATCTCATTATACCAGAAGATTCCTAGCCTAAATGTTTATTGTAGAACTAGGTGGTCTTCAGTGATTAATGGAGGTACATCAAGAGTTCCATCACCCCTAACCCATGGGATTGCCCGATTCGTCAGATGTTGTCCCTTCACAGTTGGATGGTAAATAATGGGGCAGGTAGTGTAGATTGTTTCACCATCCATTCACTAGCCTAGGAATTCTTAGCTGTGTGATTTTATTTATAATTTTAATAATTTTACACTAATAGTAGTGATCATATGTCTAAAGGAACTCATACAATTAATATTTCATAAATATATTGTTAATCTATATTTATATGTTAAAAAACTTGACAACAACAGCACTACCAAGGAAGAGATAATCATTCAGCTTTGGGCTTAGTTGGTACTGTCCAAGGATGTTGAATGGGAGGGGAATCAATGAACGATTAGTGTATGAATGAATAATGTTAGGTGAGAATCCTAGATGTTATGGTAATACCTATTTTTGAGGAGGATATAGAGAAGTAAGAGTGGTTTTAATAGGCTCTGGAGGATGTCAAAAAAATGTTAGTAGATTTGGATTGGTCTCTCTCCTCAATTGGGACATAATAGATTGTTTCTTTATTTTTAATTGTAATAAACTGTAGGATTTTTCCTGTAGATGTACCTCCTCAAAGCTGTCTATATTAATGGAAAAATTGTTTTTCCATTCTCTATTTTTTCATCTCCATCATACTAACATGACATCTAACCAGAAAAATCAATTTCTATCTGATTCATGCATTGTGTAGAAAATAGAAGAGTAATATATTATTGGTAATTCCAATGAAAATTTTATAAAAATAAATGAGGGATAGGGTGAAAATAATTCAATAACCATCGATAGTGTCCTTATGGAAGGGATGTGTGTTATAGATATAATATGAATGGATGACTTTATTTTGGAATTTGTGTGATTGCATGAGTGCGGTAAAATCTAGGGCATTAGATTCTACACTAAAATAGGAATAATGGGGCATGTGAATAATGAAAACCAAGATGAGGACTCAATGATGAAAAATATACTATTTTAGGATGACTAATAAACTTTTATGAATTTTTTGTTCCATTATGTCAATGTTAAGAGTGGGTATATAGAAATGAGGATAAACTGCAAACAATGAACAAAACATGACACCCATTAAAAATTAGTCATAATTACTTAATGTTGTGAGATATGGATGGGAGGAGATCCATGTATTACAGGAACCATCATGTTCATGGGAACCTATCTAGTCATGGATTCTATTGTGGATAAAAATCAAGTATTATGATAATCATGGAAGAATATTAGGGGAAACAACTCGTAGAGATCAATACTAGGGGTACTAAAGCACCATTGACATGATCACATGGCTAAGGTTTTTCATAAATAAATGGATTAACCATCCACTATAGTTGATCATTTAAATTTTTTTCAAGTGAAGATCAAGGATCTCGAGTGGTGCACTAGATAACCAACAACAATGGTGAAGAAAGGTATTCTCGAGTAATTCCCCCAAAAAAATCAATTTTATATTCGTCAGTGAGGGAGACAGGAATACAATTTATCATATATTTTTGAGGATATTGAAAATTAAATATGACATTATACAGTGAGAATGATGTGTCCTACAATTTTACATCGTTTGACCCCAACAAGTGTCTTTCCATTTATCATTGTGTGGTAAGATCATGTGAAATGATGTTTAAAACATACTCTCTTTTGAAATTCTAAAATTATTTAATGGGGAACAGGAAAGGTGTCACCTCACGGATGACCATTTAAATAGGGTCATAACAAAAGGTATACATAATTGGATATTAATCTTTCTATTACCAGTTTGTTCATCGAAAAAACATATTTTATATCTAGAATAATTGATGGCTACAACAAAATTTCTATCTTTTCCATTTTTCTCATACTTTTTTCCAAGTTACAGGATAGACGTAGTGAGTAAAATCATGGATTTATCTTTGGTTTCCCATTATGGTTTTTCATCTTAATAATCATTTCTATCTCTTACATAGGTTTTATGGCCATATTATATAGAGAAAACTTATTATGGGGAATCCTTGGCGGAATGGAAGGTATTATAAACTCTCATGATTTAAGAAAATATATGTAATATTAACATAGACGTTTTCACATATTTTATGGTCATAATTATTAGAAAATTTCATTTTATGTTAACAGTGCCCTGGTGGGAATAAAGACTCCATGGTTTATATTTACTGAGGAGTGAAAATACATGAATTTATGATAGTGATGTCTATATCTAGGATAAATATAGTAGATATTGTCATAATTTTGTGTCCAAATGATTGGTAACAATACATGAAAACAAGGATATACCCCTTGTTCCCCAGAAATCCATGGTTATAGGTCACCCCTATACCCATTGTGTATGTTGTCCACATAAATATATTTCATGAAAAACAACTTATCAAAAGAAGGACCAATACTCAATGTTCTCCAAAGACCATGCATATAGGTCACCCATGTAAAAAATGAATTTGTAAATAATTAGAATAGGTTTCTTGGGGGGGGGGAATTTATTGGAGTGACATATACCCATGGTTCTCCAAACAACCAGGGGCATAGGTAACACATATACCCACATATATTTAACCCATGGAAATAGGTTTCAAGAGAAATCAATTGTGTGGTTTTTTTTAAATCATATACCCATGGTTAACCAAACCATATATACAAGTTTCCCATTTATTTTTCCAAAATAATAATAATAAAAAATATTTTAATAAATATAGATATAATGAAAAATAATTTGTTCAAGGTTAATCATAATATTGTAGGAGGGTAGGCGGAAGGTGTTCGGATCAAATCCAAGTGGATTATTTTTTCTAATAATGACATAAATCCATGGTTTGACCAAAAAATTGGTATATGTTCGACCATTAATTTTCAATAATAATAATAATAATAAATATTTCAATACAAATTTTTTTTAAATATACATATATACATTTTTTAATATAAATTTTTTTTGTAGGATAGTGTTAAAGTCATTAGAGTTTAGGTGGAAGGATTCGAGATCAAATCCTAGTAGAGTATTTTTTTTAATATGAATCTATACCCATAGTTTGAAAAACCCATGGTTATAGGTTACACAATTATTTTTAAATAATGTTAATAATAATAAATAATTTAAAATAAATTTTGTTTAAAAAATATACATAATATGTTTGTGAATAGATGAATAAAAATGTGTTGTTGGAAATAGGTAACGTCATTTGAGGGTTTGCGGAAGGTGCTGAGATAAAATCCTAGAGGAGGATTTTATTTACAAAGTCATATGCTGATAGTATGGCCAAGGTGTGGGTAGAGGTATATAACCAAGGTTCTGTAAAACCATGGGTATATTTATTTCCATAGAAATTACCTACAGTAATGGTTTATGAAATACTGATATAATCGGCGTATAACTAAAAAAATTTCAAACTGTGTCTATCTCGATTTCTTGAGAGAAAAAGGTACATAGAACAATTGGTATAACCAAAATTCATAATTTTCTAGGATATACCCTTAGTTTTGAACTATGGGTATATGTGAAGATTCTGGTAGTGGGAATAATCCAATATTTAGTTCTTATGGTGGTGTGGTATGTGATCATCAATAGCAATAATATTCTTCTCAAATGAGGATGGAACAAAGGGGACAATTGTCTTATGATACATAATTTTTTAAATAATTGATATATATTATTGGTCATAGAGATGATATTCACATAGTTTAAGGTCTCTATGTTTGGACTTGTATTATTCTACTTTATATCTATTGACCATTCACCATAAAAGGGGAATCGAAAAGTGGTTCTCATGACCTGAGAGAGAATATGAACCTAGAAATTAAAAAAGATATAAGGAATACTAACACTATAATATCATCTATATTAAAACCCCCAAAATTTTAATTTCATCATTCTTTGACAAGTAAGCTGTTACAGGTTTAAAATTGTGTATCTTTGACCAAAGTTTTTTATTATAGAATAATTCATGAGGTATCAGAGGTTTAAAATGACCATGTGAATGTTTTTCAAAATAATCATCGCACAACAAAAACATATTTAGAATGTGTTGACTATATTTTAATTTAATTATAATTTGACCATTATGAAGTTTTATGTGTCTTAATCATTAATTTTCATACACATCATTAAATTCGAACCCCAAGAGATTCATTCTTTTTTAAGAAATAAGGTGTTGTGTGTTTCATCTCCTATCACATTGGATCTTGAAACAAGGGGAAAATAATTTAGGACAATTGAGTCTCAAAAAGAGTGACAATATTGGAAAAAAAGTATTAAAACATGGAGGGAGAACAAAATTCCTTTAGAATCCAAGAAAAATAAATAGAAGTGAAATGGAAATAAATCAGGATTTTCAATATTTTACCCACAACTTTTAGTGATATATGGGTGAGAATAAATTTCTAACCATGTTTTAAATTCCTTTTTCAGAACCACTTCAATCATTTATGGGATGATAAAATGTTTTTTTCACTATCTAAAATGGAGAAAATATGGTAATTGTTAATTTTTGAAAAAGATCCTTTGTGGTGTATCCCTATGATGGGAGGCTGGACATTATGGAAAAAAAATCTTTACTAACAATGTAGAATATTCATATTTGGAGGATAGTGAGGTTTGAAATAAAATAATACTCCATGGTGGAGATGAATTAGTGAAATTCTTGAATAGAATTCAACACTCTATTTTCTTTGTTGTAAATCATTTCAGAACACAAAAGTGGAATCTAATCGAGTGAATGTCAAACTACTTCTCGAGGATGGAATTCATTAATAGATAATTGACTATTCTAGACCCATGATATTGGTAATGCGTTTTTACAAATATCCAATGAAATTAAGAATCAATCCACATACATATATAAAAAATATTGTGGTAGATGAACAATGTTGATTGATATGGTCCTCCAATGATAGGGTTAATTCACTATGTAGTTTTACATCATGTGTTATGGATAAGGGAATTGTATTTTAATATATTTTTTAGTGGATGATGAATAATATAATTTAATGTCATGTGACCAAGATATGGGTTGTGTAGTTTAGAATCATTTGACCAGGTTGTGGAATGTTCCGTTTATAGTTGTGGGATGAGGTCCAATGGGAATTGTGAAGTGGTTTCTCCAGTAAGAAAAAATAAATTGGTTTTGAATAAAGAAATGTGAGTGAATTATAATGAAGACAATATTACCTATGAAAAAACATGTGGTTGGACTCTAGAAAATTGATCTAAGAATCACTACATATACTTTAATATGGGAATTAAGATGAATGTAGTTCTAAAATTCTTTTTGGAATGAAAACAAAAAAAAGTTGGGATGTCCTCTTAGGTGGGGATGATGAGATGATTATATTGTTTGAAACATAATATATAGGTACACCCACTTTATTTTTAAGGCCAAACAGTTAATACTTGATGGTTATGGTACTTATATTTGTCCATGGAGCATTGAATTACGGTTTTAATATAGTTTGTGGTCATGATGATCTAACTGAATGGATATTACCAGTTTATGGTCATAGAGCATGGACCACTCGGGTGTGTCCTATATATTTTTTTAGAATAAAAAATTAATATCATTTTCTGAATTGAGGTTCAACTAGGACCTATAGCACATGAATCATCCTTGAGACAAGTTGAATACATTTTAAGGATAGGATTCTTGGACCCATGGTGTGTTAGTCTTGAAAACATTTTTCCCCAAACATGTTGGGGGAATTCCAAGCAATAACTCTTAATCCCTCAAGATTCATGCTCAATGTAATCAATTATAAGTGGTGAGGATAACCCTTTTTAATATTATAGAACACCATATGAGTAAAAAATTGATCTTGGGAGATTCCCAATGAAAATATATTTTATGACATCCATGTGTAAATTCATGATGGAATTATAATGCGTGTGATAAAACTCCACCAAAACATAGAAAGGTGAATAAAGAGTAAATTTTGACTTTTTAAATATAAACTAAAAAAGGAGAAAAACTTATTTATGATAAATGATTCTTGACCATGTTTGAAACACTAGTTCCACATCGACATCATTCTCAGATTGCAGAAGAAAACATCAATCCAACCATTGACCATGTTTGAAATATGGGAGAGATAACATGTCACAATAAGTCCATTGATTCATATACCTAGGATGAGTGTTTATATAAATTTTCTATTAATAATAGTTTTTAGTTGAACCTATTTGTATAGATATGATGATGAGTATCCAAATAAAGTAATCATGATGTATGCAAGTGAACATTGTGGTTTATTTGTGGGAGAGTTAAATACTCTTGCAGTTATTACACCTAGAACTCAAATACCTTGAGGAGTAATATCATGTATAAGGAGTTATGAATGTTCGCATGTATACTAGAAAATTTATAGTTCTATGGAAATGTTTGAACCAAGATTAAATATCTATTAATTCCTATGTATCCCATTTTAAATGGGAATCATCCCATATGTAGTTTTAGGATGAAGCATGCTAGGATACTATAAATGTGCTAGGGGTTATCCACTCATGCGGGGGTTCCAAGCATAACGTATTTTTACATTATGTGTTGGGAAAATGACCCATTAAGTTTACCATTTTATGGGAAATATGGTAGATACACAGTTTAACATTATATAGTTAATATGTTGTTTTATAAATTTTAATGTATTATGATTGGTATTTTTTCCTATAGTTTATCTTCACGTGACTATAAAAAATAATAACATTGTTCAACATTGTGATAAAGGAACATTTTCGTATATTTTAATATAATATGACCAAGATGAGATGTCATTTTATTATAGATCTTTTGATAATTATTTTTCTATGTAATTTACCAAAATGATACAAGGATAGTGCATAATAATGTAAAATGTCACGAGAATAGGATGGATTCCTATATTTTATGTTCATTAAAATTGGATGAAGGTGAAAATTCATTAGATTTACCATTTTAGGTACCCGACATTGATGTCTGGTTTGATACACTACCATTCTATAGTGATTAATGAGTATACACCATTGTAATAGATATGATGATTAACTTAAGGTTCCTCCTATTTGGGCTCTAGTTTGGATGTATTTTTCTCATGAATCATCAATTAAATATTTCCAATTACATATCTCCATGAATAAAAGAGAATAGGTGGTCCATTTTATGGAAAACTGATTCTACATGACCCGTATTCATTTCCAGGTTACACAGTGCATGGAGCCGACATTATTTTAGGGATTCCAACTCAACCAGATGGATTTTATCTCTATGTTCATGTCTAAAATGATCATAAATATCAATATAGAGTGAAAAATATGATACTATATACTTAAAACTACTTAATTCCAATACTATATGGTGTTTGGAGTTTTCTGGGTGTATTGTTTTTTTTTTGACAAAGTCTGATAGGCCTATAGGTAATTAGAGATCATATCAGGATAATTATTCTTGCTTGAAAAACCATGTATTGTTTGGTGTTAGCGTGTTTTATTGGATTTCTTTGATCTTCCCTTTATCTGGGACAACATGAAGTGTGATTGGAATGTGTAGTTTATTTGGTGTAAAAATACAAGAACACCATAGTGTGAAATTTTTTCCCATTGTGTGTGAAAATGATGTGAGGAATATTTAGTCAATGGGTTGTGTAAGACTTAATAAACTCAATCAATGGAAGTTTATTGAATTATTTGAGGGGGTGACTTCAACCCACATTGAGATGAAATCCATGATATTCATAAAGTAATTGTACTATCAAACATTTTATTGGGGGTAATGGCTTGTAAATTAAAGTCCTCATATAAAAAATGGATATGATAACTTCATGTTATAGATAATATCTAGTTTTTGATGCATGTAGTTATAATGGATTTGGAATCAAAGTCACGTCTTGCTGAACTCTTTGCATTTATGAAACTTGGAATTCCAAAAATACCCCAATCACCATATATAGTGGGAATGCTTCAATCCTACTTTATAGGGCCCACATGGCCCTATATAGACATATTTCTTAAACTACATAAAATTATTCCCTTGGATAAAAATTTTTAGGATACAACTAAAACCCCAATTTTATAGGATCTGGTCTAGTTTAGATGAATCCTGAATAGTGAGTTGACCTACACACTGGAATAACCACTCATACTTGGTTGGGTTTGGATGAAGAAGACCATGTTATAGATACTCAATGAATGGATTCATCCAATCATGTTATTCTTCTACTACCATGTTGTTTGATAACACTTATGTTTAATTTATAGTGGATATATTGTTCACATGTTCATTTTTTATCATAGGTAACATAGAGAAATGGATTTTTTATGTGCCACATGAATAACTATGTCCACTTGGTCAGGTTATATAGGGGATGTGACTAAGAATAATGAGGAATCATCTCAATCATTCTGTGATTGGATAATATGGCATGGTATGATCAATGGAGATAAAAAATTCATCTGGGAAGTTGACATCTGGGGGTAGTTCCTTAGTGGTTGGATAAGAACCGAAAACATATGTCAGTTCATGTCCCTTAATAGATTTTTTATGTTGAAAAATATGTGACAGTACAAAAACATTACTACTCAATATTATAATTTTATAGTTAATATAGGTTACTCTAGAATTTAATTATATAAAACAAATAGGGATTAAAACTATATCTCATGATGTTCCAAGTAGTTCCACACTTTTAGAACCATTATGATAATTGAAAGGAATCTCATCCTAGTGGGATCATATTGATACTTTGTATCAAGTAGAATGAATAAAAAGTAGTATATATTATCCACTCATCCCTAATGGTTCTTATGAGCTTTTATGTAAGAAAAAACTATTTCTATTTAGTCATATAAAGGACCTATGTCATTCCAATGAAGGTGGTAATTCAGAAAGGAGGATATAAAATATGCTACTTTATTTCCTCAAATTTTTGCTGGCATTCTTCAACCCATTAATAAATGTAGTAATTATTTATTCTCATTTGAAAATCTGTTACATATTCTATTAAGATTAGAGATAAACCATCATAAGTAATCATGATGTACATTGATTCCATTTAACTCTTTGAGGTTTTGTGTATGTGGTATTTTTATGTTGGTCTTAATCTTTTCCAGATCAATTTTTATGGCACTTCACTTGAGGATAAATCTATGGAACCTACCATAAGTGACCCCAAATGTAATATTTAGGTCATTTTTCTTCTGGTGATGGGAGAATAAAAATTCATATACTTTCACTGGATCATATAAATGGTACACGTGTCGGCGATATAGGAATAGTGAGTCATCCACATATCACTCCACCAATATCCCAAGGTAAAACATGAAGATGTGGTGAATGAAAAGCAGGTTCGTATACCCAACACTCTACAAAATGTACATCTTCATTTGACTAAAAAAGTAACACTAATGTTATATTATTGTAGTGAATTCTTTGTATATTGTGTCTATATTTTTTTTATAATATTTATATCAATAAAATATTGGCAATTTTTATAGACCAATATTAGTATCGATTATCATCACTAATAATGGGAGGGGATGTCATCCTTTGGGAAGTGGAGGTTCGTGTTCCTGAAGACGATGAATACACTAATATGAATATTCTTGTTCTTGACTAGGATGAAATTCGATATCCATTTTGGGTATTGTAATTCCTAATAATGTTTTACATAATATGGTTTTAAAATTCTTCCTCAATGATTGAACTATAAAATGATTTCATCTTTTGGGGATGATATTTGAACCCACAGGGTCCCGTTAAGAGTCATAGGTGTTGAACCAAAACCATGGGGTTAATCTCTAGAATTCATTTATAGTTCTAGTAGAACTTGTTATTGTTCATTTTTATGAAATTCGTGTGTCATTGATACTCTTATGGAGACATTACTTCACTTATAATCATCAACCACAAGACATACTCACGGCTAAGATTTAGCTTTGTGGATCCATCAAAATTTATTGAGACACTCTCTTCAATGTTAGGTAAGGTTTCACCTATGTTGTATTCATTATGAAAAAAACTAGCATAAATTGAAGGAGGTGACTCCATCATATTTGGAGATTTTTGAGATGTATTGAAATCTCTTTAGGTAGGTGTGTGATCGTCAATGATGGATTCATGGTCTTTAGAAACCATGGTGTAAACAAATGATGATCCAATCCCATGTAATTTTTTACAGTGATATCCAAATTTTATTTCAAAATAGTCATTATTGATTAACCATCATTAGGTCATCCATTCACCTTTTAATGTATTATGTTATTAGGGGTCAATGAAAAAGAGATATATCTCATTGTACATGACAATATTCAGTCATTATTGATTCAATATTGAAATTATTGTATATTAATATGATGTAATATATGGGAATTCCAAAAAAAATAGGACTACAAAACAATTCCCATGATCAATGGTTGTTTGTTATAATAGTTGGATTGGAAGTATAATTTTTCCCCAAATATGATATAGTTATCTATTGTGGATACATTCAGATCATTGGTGATGTTTAAATTCTTAACCCCATCAGTCAAAATCTAAGTCCAATATATTAGGTAATACCATGAATCTAGGTAGTAGGATTCAATGGGGTTTAAGGTAGCTAAATCACTTAAGAGAACCCGTACTAGACATTTGAGGTAGTATTTAAGTGGTTAGTGATGTGAATAGAGAACCATTCAATAATGATATAGTTTCGGCCTTCACAAACAGGTCATGTATGATGTTTCCTATGAGGAGACCATGTCCATGATGTTTTATACAAAATTACATAATTCATTTTCTAATTGAATCATTCCTTATATATTTTTCTCATTTTTCTCATAGCCTTTAATTATTATATTGGAGTGTTCATATCGTTATTTGTGGACCCCTGTTTGTGAATAATCCATGATAGAATAATTTTAATGATATAACCAATGTCAAATATGTAGTGATGGATAACCACACCTTTGAAACAACCCCTAAAATATTTTGGTGATTTTTCTCCCTAACAGTGTCACACTTATCTACCTCAGAGAATGAAATGATGGATTGAAATTATTTATAATAATTTCCTCTACATGATTTCCCATAATAATAGACACCATAGTCTCAAACTATTATGTAATCTTCATGGACTGTACGAAATCCCCACATAACCAAATTGATTTAAAGTGTGCATCAAGATTAAATACTATCTTTGGAATATTATTAGGGGGATTTTCTCTATCATACATTATGGTTAGGGGATTGTTTCGTGTAACTAAGAATCTCTCATTCACATGCAACATAGTGGGTTCAATTAGTTGAGGCACTAGTGAATGACTAACGATTTCCATGTTCCTCTATTGTCTAGACAATTTCTTTTTTCCACTATAAATAAATTATTGGGAACTATACAATAATTCAAGAGAATCATGTAACATTGGATTATCCAGATGGTCAGCCAATCTAGTAGGTTTTGGAGAGGTACTCAATGGAATAACCTAAATAAAATATAGGAATAGATCCCTATGTAAGGATCGATGCCTAGTTTTATTGGAATTTATATTCCTTTTAGAATCATTAGATGTGAATCTTTACTTACATCATAACACCTTTCTTTACTTCAATGTAATAATTTGGTTGTTCCTAGAGGAGTGATGTGTAATTACTCAATATCGATTACTATAGAATGATCCTCTATCCTGATAACATTCGAAGAATAATATTCCTATTTTTTTTATGGAATGTTCTATATTAGGATGGATTCTAAGGAACTATCATAATTAATGGGGTATGATGAAACTAAGAGTTAAATATGTTTTTTTAATAGTGGTGGATATTTATTACACTAGAATTTTCATTTCCTATTTTTTTCATGTCATGGATGGTTTTAATGTCACTGAGGTTGCCGAATAATATGTTGAATCCATAGGAGATTCAATTCTTCTCATCAATTTATTTAAAATGTATTCGTAATGGTACACTATTATACAAGTTAGGTACACTAAATATTTAAATGTGACTAGTCTATGAACCTATATGCATTCACTATATTCAACATTTTCCCTATCGGGTTTTATAGAGGCATGTTCCACCTTCACTAGTAGGTCACTCAATTCGACTAAGACATGGTCTACCTAGTCTTAGAACCAATAATTGAAGTCTAATCACTCTTTAATGATGTTTTCATGGACCATATGTTATATTAATTAGTTAGAATTATTTGTAAATTAATCCTACTGGGGAATCCAGAATTCATACAACATAAGGGATTTCTTCTAAATGGAATAGATATCATCACCATAGGACAGGTGGATCCATTATGGAGTAAGCCCAATTCTTGAATTCTATGAAGGGAACTACATGTAATTTTACCAAAAATAAAAAATTGGTATTATTATCACAGTGAGGCTAGTCTTGCTGAGGCATATATTATCGAGGTTCCTGAAGCCCAACTGGCAGTGGAGCCTAAGTCTGTACAACAACAGTTTTTTCTTATTTTCAAAATTTTATATACAAGTTATATAAGTGGTAATGGGTGAAATATTAATAGGGTCTACTATAATGATTAATATAAAATTTATTTTCACTCAAAAAAATTCTGTAATCGTCACTATTATGCTAGGGAGATGAGGGTTAAATCTCACGTGTCCCTTATATTCACCATGAAAAAAATTAATGGATATTCCAAGGAATGATACACATTAAGGGATAATTCGGACCTCTTCCATTGGATGATAAAGTATAAAAATAACTCACTATATATATTCATTAATTTTTAAATTTTATCAATGTTGTTCTTGAGAAATGTGGAGCTATATTGATATAGAATGTACCTATGGATATCGACTCAACCTTAAGTATATTCATGGTTTAGCAGACTAAAACTAATAAAAAGTGTGTCCCTCATCATTTTGGATAAAAAACTATAGCATCATATCTTCTTGCTATTCTGAGATTTGCTGCATCATGTTGCATTATATTGTGTGGTGGGCTAGATTCTATGATAGTTCACCCATCCCATTGATGTAGTGATGCTCGAATTACCAAATTTTGGGGGTGTATGAATGGAGTATAACCACAATAGAACCGACTTCCCTTCATGTGGAATTGATTATTGATATATTTATAAATGTTATGTGTGGGTATTTAGTTCAACTATCACATTTTTAGGGTTATTATTAGTAGTCACCAATGGTTTATTGGTTTTCTAGTTCAATACATGAAATGATCATTGTACGATGTGGGTATGTCCTACTTCTAAATATATGTTAGAAAGTAATATATTTTTTTATCCCTGATCCTCCATCATCTTCCTAGATTGGGTGTGTAGGAATTCATTCCCAGACCATAGCTATTTTCTATAGTAAGAAAACATGTCACGAAAAATGATGGACAATACCCCCTCGGACATTTACTATCTCTGTGCACCTTTCACTGGGGATTTCATTGGTGATAATATTGTATCCTTAAATCAACTAATGAAATGTGAACAATATAGTGTGTTATATGATAATTGGAACATACATATATGGGATGATGGGGTTAGTGATTCATTTTTCTTATCGAGATGTCAATGATGATGTTGTATCACCTTAGTGGGGGGGGTTTCATGGAATATCATTTATTTATATAGATGAGTGTGGGAACCTATCAGAAGATCATCTCAATGTCATTTCTAACCTCATGGTGGATTATCTCTATCATTACATGTTTCATTGAAATTATTTCTCTGATCCTTGATTGGATTGATCTTGAAAATATTCAAAGTGTTGGTGGCTTGGGAGGAATATTAACCATTATTTGGTGGGTTTATCATATTGGATTTTTGTTTTAATAAAGGTAAATTTATTAGACATCATCAGACTACCCCCATCCCCTAATATGAAAATGGACATATTCCACTTCAATGAACTATTTAATCATGATGGGGATCCTGAAATAGGTATGTTGGAAACACTAGTGGTTCCCAACTGATTTTGGGTGTGTAAGGGTTGGTGTCCTGAGAACCAACTGTTTGTTTACTTTGATTACATGAATTTTCACTTATTATATATTGTTCATTGTTCTGCATGAATATAATATAATAATGTCATGGAATATTTGTTGCATTGATAAGGTCATGGCCGATCCCCGCTGTGATGAGAACCTTGAAATGCTATAAAAATATTCTTAAATAATGATCTACAGTTGGATGACATACTATGATAGGACACATAGTACACATAACGTTATGTGCAAGCACTCGTAAGAAGATGAGACTCTCTATCATGGAGTTCGCACTTGGTAATCTTCAAGATTAGTGATTATGAGAACATACCCACCAGTAGAAATTCCACATGTCTTGGTGTCATCAGACATTTCTATCTACGAGCGTTTGTAATGGTCCTTATACTGGAAGATTATCATAAACTCATGTCATGACTTGCACACTTAGATTTAATGACGAAAACCGTCATGCAGACAGTTGGCGGGAATTAGGGTACGTCGGGTGCATCATGAGTGAAATGTTTTTAATGGATAAGTCAAGGAAGGATTTGTCCCTTCTATTATGGAAGTTGATATCTCGGCCCTTTTATTGAAATAGAACTATCGCATTAAATTACATGGCCATGGTGTAAATGATGAGTATATTTCAGGTATCCAAATAATGAAAAATCAAGCATATAGGTTTATAACACTACCATGAAACCTTTTTGATGAGATATCAAGACAGATGGATTAAATTACACAGTAAGGGTTCATATTAGGTGATACGTCAATGCGGCGTCAAATTATTTCTCTTGGGTTCCTTGAACCGTTGCTAGACATTAATCATAAACTTTAGGCAAACTTGCCTAATGCGAATGAGAAAGAGGCCTAGAGGTTCACACACTAAGTGTATTCAAGTATCTCAAGTAGAATAAAGATTATTCCCATTCATGGTTTAATAATTACTCAAGGAAGCCTAAATCGTTTTAATGATGGAGGAAGAATGAAATGAAAAACAAGATATACAGGATGTGTATTAAAGATTACACGCCGTGTAGTTTTTCATGGAAAACAAGTACACGCCGTGCATTAATAATTACACGCCGTGTAGTTTTTTTTATGGAAAGGAAATGAATAAATGAAAACAATATATACACGCTGTGTACATTGAATTTACACGCCGTGTAGTTTTCAATGAAAAAATAGTACACGCCATATATTTATTAATACATGCCATGTAGTTTTTTCAGTAGGTATTTTGAGGATATAATATTGTTTTAAATGATATTTATTACAATCGGCATGGGCGCATGTCAAGGAATTAATTATTCGACATAAGGGTTTTAAATAAGAGTCAATGAAATAGATAAAATGTGTAACTCCTTTATTTATTGTCATAAATATACAACCTGAAACATGATTATAAATATCCTCACAACCCTAACTCTTTTCTCAAACACAAGAGAATCGTTGTTCACAACAACTCTGGAGAATTCCTTCAAGGCCGAAAGAACCTCTTCCTCCAAGAATTCTCTCAAGATCGAGAGAGATCCTCTTACATCGGATCAAGATGATCTAAGGAGGAAAACGCAGGCATAGGTTTCTCCACGCTAGCACCTCAAGACTCTTTTGGTGATGTCTCGAGATATGAGGTATATGTGTGGATCACCGCTAGAGGAAGTCTACAATTGGCTTCTGTGATGAAACGACAAATCACATCGGAACGTGATTAAGAACATCAAATAATAAAGAACAGTCAAAAGTTATTTCTTTTCAATTTATTAAATTAATTATAATCAACTTGTAATGATCCTTATTTGTGGTTCTGGGACAAACCTTCTTCTTTGAATTTTTCGGTGATTTGATCCGTGGAGACAGGCGTTTATCGTCGTATTGATCCCGGATTGATCATTGCTAATGAAAAAAGGTCAAGTGGGCACATCCACCCAAGTGCTTCCACTATGCCCGGAACGTTCAAATGGTATCAGAGCACGGTTACAACATTGATTATAGTTATTTAATTTTTGTTGATAATTTACGAATTCATATTTGATTCAATTCGAAATATATCATAAAATTAATCCAAATAAACGTGATCTATTCGTTCTCCTTTGTTTCTAGATTCATATCACAGAAACAACCTTTTAATTTTAATTTTTTATTAATATAAAAATGAGGAACTCATCCAGTGGAGATGCTCTGTTTACCTATACAACACGGGATTACACGACATGTAATAAAAACTACACGTTGTGTACTTAGTTTCAATCAACCGGCACTGGTCCGCCAAACCACGCCGTGTGAATTGAATATGCCTAAGTATTAATTATGTCGTGTTGACCAGAATTGAATGATGTGTGGAACCAGAATACACGGCGTGTATGTTGGAGCAACATGTCGTGTTGTCCGTTCCAGCCCAGGTGAAACCATGTATAAGGATAAGCCGCGTACCGCGTACACAGGATTGTCGGGCCGGTTACCATGTAACAAAGAAGTACACGCCCTGTATGATTTATCTACACACCATGTACTCCAAAATATCCAAATTACAAAAAAACACACCAAATCCCCTGGCGTGTACTTTGGATAAAGGGTGAAAAGTAATAAACGCTATGTAATTAAAATCTACACACCGTGTACATTCCATAAATGGAATTTGACCAGGTTTCCTCCAATGTACAAAGACCGGTACAAGGAATATAGATGAGAACAATCTCAAGGAAATTATGAAAGGAATTTAAGATAAAGAATTCATTAATTATAAGATCATAATTAATTGAATTCAAGTGAGACTTATCTTAAATGAAAGAACGATTAAAATAATTTGAATTATAAATATGCGTAAATATAATTGCATGCTATGGATGATCATGAGCTAGACCGAAGACCCTTTGTATGTGTATGGTTTCATTTTAATTTATTTAATTTAAATATATTGTCCTACGAGCCATCTTCCAATAAAATGTAGGGACTGTGTGCCCATGGTTTCTTTAATGCAAACACATGTAATGGAGGATCTCCCAAGCTAGAGGAGACGGTTCAAATCCCGAAGCTGAGGAAAAACTGATGCAAGAATATTGAAATTTGGAATGGTGGGAGATGAAAAACATGAATCATCAGGTTCAAGGTGTATTCCATAGGTCAAGGTTAGCTTATCAAACCGCTATATAAGATAACCAATATAATCTCATGATCATTCCATCTTATTTTATTTCTATCTAAATTTCATGGTTTAATTATTATTTATGTGTTGTTGCGATCACATAGTTAATAAAAATGAACAAGAATACAAAGATGGAATAAAATAAAATCTGGACTATGCGTAAACATAATTAGAACATGGTTAATCACTTAAGCAAGCATAACTTAATATTAAAAAGCATTTGATAATGCGAAACTATGAATAAAAGATTAAAATACCTCAATACCATATTAAATTAGACCAAGCCTTCCGTTACTGGATTATGGTCAAGAATCAATAAAACTATGTGTTTGACCAACCCTAGTTGGGACACTTACTTTTATAAAGGAATCCCTTATGAAAGGTTTTTGGTTGACTTAACCATATTACATCAAGAGTTTTAGCCCTTTCTAGACATGATGTAATATTGGAGGAAAGTGTTGAGGAAATCCAAGTCAGGATTTCAGGATTGGGGAGGCCACTCAATATATCAAGGAACTGTAAGCTCACAGTTGGCAAAGACATGCCTACCTAAATTCCTTCAAATATCTTGACCAACCCTTGTTGGGGTTATGCGAAGGATAATATAGATCCTTTCCACTAGAATGTCAAAGAAACTAAAAATTCTGAGTTCAATGGTGAGGTCCTTTATGACTTCATAAAATAGTAGGAGAATTAATTAATTCATTTATTATTTCTCATAAAATGTAATCAAGAAAGTACTGATAAATCTTCTCCACTAAATTTTAGAATCATGATGAAAAAATCATCATCCACATTTTCTCTGTGATCAATACTGGATAATGTCAATATCATCACTGGTAGTAACATTCAGGAATGGTTTAGGCGACGTTGGGTTATCCTACGCCGTGAACAAAAGTTTTATGTAATGGAGTCCTCGCTTCCCAATTCTCCCTCCCTAGTGGTGAGTGATAATGATTTCCTGGTCTATGATAATAATTTTAACGATGCTCTCAACATTCAGTGTTTGATGATATCATCGATGTCTAGTGAGCTCATGAAGTCTTATGAAGACACGGATGCCTATAGCATGCTCTAGCACCTCCGTGGTCTATACTAGGAGAGGGAAAGACCGGAAAGGTTTGAGATATCCAATTCTCTATTTCAGAGAATACTTGGAGAGGGTGCCCCCGTTGGGCCTCATGTAGTCAATCTCATTGGATACATTGAGCGCTTGGAGGTTCTAGGGTTTAAACCCCCTAAATAATTGGGTACCGATCTCATTCATACATCACTCCACCAGATCTTCTCAAACATTATTGTGAACTTCAACATTAACATTGAGAAGTCTCTGTCTGATCTTCTTATCCTTATTCTTCATGTGGACAATGACATGAAGCGTGAAAATCCTTCTGTCATCATGGTGAATAAAAGGATAGGGAAGGCGAAGAGCTTTAATCCCAAAGCTTCTTCATGGCCTTCCAAGAAAAGTCATATCAAAGGGGAGGAAAAGGAATAGGATGTTGTTTGTTTCGCATGTGGCAAGAAGGGCCACTAGATAAAAAACTACACCCAGCCAAGGAATAAAGGGGAAGCTTTAGGTGCGTTTGTTATCGAATTCAATCTATCTGTTTCTACTAATTTGGTATTAGATACTGTTGTGGTGATCACATCTGTATCCAAATATAGGAACCAATTAGATTTAGGAAGATTAATCGAGGGGAGGTAGATCTACAAGTATCCAACGGAGCCAGGCATGTTGTTTTAGCTGTCAGAAACTACCACCTCACATTTCCAATGGGGATGGTGTTGGTTTTGAGAGGATGTTATTATGTACCCTCTGTAACCAAAAACATTATTTCAGTATCCAAATTAGATACTGATGGATTCATATTCAAATTTCGAAGTGTATTTTTCTATTTTTATAAATATAACATTTTTTTGATAGGGCACATTTATATAATGGACTTTATGTGTTAGACTACACAATCCAAGTAATTGCAATCAATAACAATGTTAATTCACATGAATCATACCACACCCAACATCAACATCACTGGCTAGGTCATGTCAATGATAAACGTTTGACAAAATTACATCAAGACAGGTTTTTAGATTGTTTCGAAATAAAACCACTTGGTGTATGTCATGCGTGTCTACAATGAAAAATGACCAAAGCCCCATTTAGTGGGAAAGGTGAAAATTCTAAAGAGCTTCTAGAATTAGTTCACACAGATATGTGTGGACCATTTATAGTTGAAGGAAGGGGTGGTTTCTCGTACTTCATAACTTTTATTGATGATTTTAGTATATATGGATAGATCTACTTATTGAGGTATAAGTTCGATTCTTCTGATCGGTTCAAAGAATACAAGAATGATATTGAGAAACATCTTGGTAAGAAGATTACGAAACTCCACTCAGACAGAGGAGGAGAATATCTTAATCAGGACTTCATTTATTTCTTACGGGAGTTTTGGATTCTATTTCAACTCACTCCTCCTTACACACTGCAGTGGAATGGTGTATGTGAAAGGTGGAACCACACCCTGTTAGACCTGGTGAGATCAATGATGAGTCATGTGATTCTTCCATTATACATTTGGGGATATACATTACAAATAGCAGCGTGCATACTAAACCAAGTACCAACTAAATCGATAAATGGTATTCCATATGAGTTATGGAGTGGATGCAAAGCCATGTTACCAAATTTACATGTGTGGGGTAGCAAATAATTTTTTAAGGCCTCTTCAGGTAACAAACTTTCCCCCCGAGGTAGAAAGTGTATATTTATAGGATATCCCAATGAAACAAGGGGATATAACCTAAACAACCCCTCAGACAAAAAGGTTACAGTGGAAATACATGCCATATTCCTTGAGAGGGAGCACATCTCCAAAAGTTATAGTGGGAGTGAGATATACTTCTATGAAGTCGAGGCTCAAGATACACAAGATTTGGTACAAGAACAGATTCCACAAAGCCCCGTGGAAGAACAATATGTTCCAGAGACACAAGAACTGCGTAGAAGCACGAGAGAGGTAAGAGAACCAGAAAGATATTATTTTCTAGTCACCGAGGATGGTGACTCATTATTGGTGGAAAATTATGATCCTCTTACCTACAAGTAAGAAGTTGAAGGCACAGACGTTGCCAAGTGGAAAGAAGCCATGAATTCTGAAATGGATTCCATGTACCAAAACCAAGATAGTATATTGGTAGATCCTCTAGTTGATGTAAAGCCTATTGGTAATAAATGGGTATTCAAGAAGAAACTGGACATGGAGGGGCAAGTCAGCACCTACAAGGCACGACTGGTTCCAAAGGTTTTAGACATTGTTATGGAATTGACTATGATGAAACATTTTCACCGGTGGCTATGATGAAATCCACCAGAGTCCTATTGGCCATTGCCGCATACCATGACATTGAAATTTGGAAAATGGATGTCAAAACAATATTCCTTAATAAGAACCTCCAGGAAGATTTCTACATGACACAACCTGAAGGGTTTTTTGACTCCAATGGATGCCAAAAATGTATGTATGTTGTTGAATTCCATTTATGGATTAAAGCAAGCATCAATGTCATGGAACATTATTTTTGATGAAGTTGTAATGGAATTTGGCTTTGTTAAGAATGAATGTGAGCCTTGTGTATACAAGAGGTTTAGTGGGAGTGGAGTCGTTTTTCTAATTGCATATGCTGATGACATATGTCTAATTGGAAATGAAGTACCTGTCTTACTGTCAGTTAAGGCAAGGTTGCATAAATTATTCTCCATGAAAGACTTGGGAGAGGCAGTATATATTCTTGGGATCATAATCCATCATGATATATCCAAGAGAATGCTGGGACTGAGTCAAAGTACATACATTGAAAAGATACTAAAGAGATTCATTATGGAACAGTCCAAGAGGGGATTGTTTCTAGTGTCACAAGTCATTCTTCTTTCCAAGAAAATGTGTCCTCAGACACATGAGGAAAGAAAGAGAATGGCAAGGATCCCTTAAGCATCCGCTATTGGGTCAGTCATGTATGCTATGCTATGTATGAGGCTAGATGTTGCTTACGCATTAAGTGTGGTAGGCAGATATCATGGTAATCTAGGAGACTGCCATTGGATGGAAGCCAAGACTATCCTTAAGTATCTAAGGTGTACTAAGGATATGTTCCTGGTTTATAGAGAAGATGAGGAACTAGTCATCAGATGATATGTAGATGATAGTTTCCAGACTGATCAAGATGACATGAAGTCGTAGAATAGATACATCTTCAGTTTTAATGGAGGTGTAGTGAGGAAAAAGTGCTCAAAGAAAAGTATGGTGGTATATTATGGAGCAGAGTCCGAGTATATCACAACTTCTAAGGCATCTAAAGAAGCAGTATGGATGCGAAGCTTCATCCAAGAGCTGGATGTAGTACCAAGCAGTAATGATCCTATCACACTCAATTGTAATAATAATGTAGTGGTGGCACTTGCAAAAGATCCATGGTCACATCATCGGACAAAGCACATACTTTTGATGTATCATCTCTTGAGGGATTTTTCTCAGAGAGGTGAAGTTTCAGCGAGTAGTATTTCCAAAAAAGACAACATGGCGAACCCCTTGACTAAATCCTTGACTCAGCAGAAACATGATCATCATGTAAGGTCTAGCAGACTAAAAGTCGCAAGCAGTTGGCTCTAGTCCATGTGGGAGTTTGTAAGGGTTGGTGTCCTGAGAACCAACTGTTTTGTAATTTGATTACATGAATGTTCACTTATTATATATTGTTCATTGTTCTGCATGACTATAATATACTAATGACCTAGAATATTTTTTGAATTGATAAGGTCATGGAAGATCCCTTCTGTGATGAGAACCTTGAAATGCTCTAAAAATATTCTTAAATAATGTTCTATAGTTAGATGACATACTCTTATAGAAAGCATAGTATACAGACCATCATGTGCGAGCACTCATAAGAATATGAGACTCTCTCTCATGTAGTTCACACCTGGTAATCATCAAGATTGGTGATTATGAGAATAGACCCACCAGTAGCAATTCCGCATGTCTTGGTGTCATTGGACATTTCGGTCTACGAGCGTGCGTAATGGTCCTTATACTAGAAGATTACCATTAACTCATGTCATGACTCGCGCACTTAGAGTTACTGATGAAAACCATCACGTAGACAGTTGGCGGGAAGTAGGGTATGTTGGGTGCATCACGAGTGACATGTTTCTAATGGATAAGTCGAGGAATGATTTGTCCCTTCCATTATAGAAGTTGATATCTTGACCCTTTGATTGAAATAGAACTGTCGCATTAAATTTCATGGCCATGGTGTAAACAATGAGTTTATTTCTCGTATTCAAATAATGACAGATCAATCATATAGGTTTATGACACTACCATGAAACCTGCTTGATGAGATATAGAGAAAAACTGGATTAAATTACATAGTAAGCATTCATATGAGGTGATATGTCAATTCGGCGTCAAATTCTTTCCCTAGGGTTCCTTGACCCGTTGCTACACAGTAATCTTAGACATTAGGCAAACTTGCCTAATGCCAACGAGAAAGAGGCCTAGAGGGTCACACACTAAGTGTATTCAAGTATCTCAAGTAGAATAAAGATTATTCCCGTATGTGGTTTAATAATTATTCATGGAATCATAAATCATTTTAATGATGGAGGAAGAAGTAAATGAAAAACATGATATACATGCCATGTATTAAAGATTACATGCCGTGTAGTTTTTCATGGAAAACAAGTACATGACGTGTATTAATAATTACACGCCATGTAGTTTTTTTATGAAAAAGGATATTAATAAACAAAAACAAGATATACACATTGTGTACATTAAATGTACATGGAGTGTAGTTTTAAATGAAAAACAAGTACATGTCGTGTATTTATTAATACATGCCGTGTAGTTTTTCAAGTCGGGATTTTGAGGATATAATATTGTTTTAAATGATATTTATTATAATCACCGTGGGCGCATGTCAAGGAATTAATTATTCAACATGGTGGTTTTAAATAAGAGTAAATTAAATAAATAAAATACGTTACACCCTTTTTTATTGTTACAACTCTACAACCTGAAACCTGATTATAAATATCCTCACAACCCCTACTCGTTTCTAACACACAAGAGAATCGTTGTGCACAACAACTCTGTAGAATTCATTCAAGGATGAAAGAACTTCTTCCTCTAATAACACTCTCAAGACCGAGAGAGATCCTCTTCCATCGGATCAAGATTATCTATGGCGGACAACGCAAGAAAAGGTTTCTCCATGCTAGCACCTGGAGACTCCTTTCGCGATGTCCCGATATACGAGGTACACATGTGGATCACCACTAGAGGAAGTCTACACTTGGCTTCTGTGACACAATGACAAATCACATTATAATGTGATTAAGAAAATCAACAAAGAAATAAATCCAAAAAGGTATTTCTTTTCAATTGACTAAATTAATTATAATCAACTTATAACGATCCTTATTTGTGGTTCTGGTACAAACCTTCTTCTTTGTATTTTTCTATGATTCGATCTGTGGAGACTGGCATTTATCATCGTATTGATCCTGGATTGATCATTGCTAATGAAAAAATGCCATGTGGTCACATCCACCCACACGCTTCCGCTATGCCTGGAACCTTCAGGGTGGTGATCCAGTTGGAGTTTATAAATGAAAACATTATTGCACATATGATGGTTAGAGTCTATTAGGTTAAGGCTTTAATGAAGTGAAATCATATTCTCTGATATTATTTTCATTGTGTTCGTGATATTAAAATTGATATATCACACATAATATTTAGTGAGGAACAATGGGATAGTAATGTATTGGGTGGATGGTGGTAAAAACACAACTATTAGGTAGTCGACAAAAATGATATTCCAAAAAAAATATTCTTTAGGGTCACCTTCTAGAGGGTAGACATGTTTTTTATCACCACAGGCTCCAAAAATTTATAGTTAGAAATATGGGTGAGTTATTGATGAAAGCGTTCTATATTTTTTATTTACTGGTATAAGAGGGGTCACATAGGCCAACTATCCCTAATATTATATATTTTCTTACAACGGTGGGGCTAGCTTTTAAAACATATCCATATAATATGAGGTATCTATGGACTCCTTTTAATTATTATGTCCAAAATTCACTTGGGAATTTGTAGAGTGCTCACCATTGTCTAAGGGTTCCATCCTATATCTTAATCGATCCCCTATATCCATGGATTATGAGGAGAGGATAGAGATCGGTGGTTTTAAATATAGTCCCTAAAAGCAATCCCACACATTCTCTACATGATGGTACATGTAGACGTATTTATGGACCATATTGTTCTTATCCTTCAGGATGGTAAGTCATAACTTATAATAACATTCCCTCAACTTTGGTTGCGGAGTCATAGGTATCTCCATCATGTCATCCATAATATTAGAACTAAGATATTGACATTGATATGAATATTTATTAGTTTCTATCTCAGAATGCATGTTAGTTCCCCCTAATGTAAAATACAAAGGATATTTCATGTGTGTGTTATAGGGATATATCCATGAGTAAGAACCCATAAGGATTGTTTTTTCGTCATCCGTAAGAGTTATAAATAGTTAAAATATGGAATAGTATTGGGAGGTCCTCCACATCAGCAAATAAAACATTATGGAAGGCCTCCATAGTGATGTTCATCATCATGGGATAGCCTGTGTTGGTTTATAGTGGATGTAAAAATATTGAGAGTCATCCTAGCCTACCCGATAGGGGGATGGGATATAAATACCAATTGGGGGAATAAATTCTCATACATATTGGTTGAGAGGGACGGTAGAGTTGTGTAAAAGATGATATGGTCCGTTAGAGTTATTGGAAAGGCCTCATATTAGGTAAGGTTGGTGGCCAATCCTAAGTGTGCATGAAAGACATCAATGACTATATTTACTAAATTAGTAATGAGATAATTTTGATTGTCACCCTAGGGGACTGATAAATGATTCTGGAATGGTATAATGGGATCCCTCTATGGAAACTCTTGAGTAGTGTCAATGGTATGTGGGACATAAGAATCTCATATATCCTTAGTATAGGGTTTGAGATACTAGATTATTTTGGGTTGATGCTCCGAAAATTGTTCTCCTTCCTAAAGGGATTAAATTTCAACATTGTAGACCGTATGGGTAGATGTATCAGTGTGGTGTCACTACAACTTTCTTGTCGGTCCATGTACCTTATCAAGGTTATCCCTTTCATGTTTTTAGTGTCAAAATGGTGTTTATTACCCTCTATTAGATGATATCAGAGAGGGATATAGGGTAAAGATTCACCCATGTTCTGAAAGTTGTGTCAATAATGGAAGAAATATTGTTCTATGGGATTTTAACACTGATATCACCTCATCCCATATTCCTATAGTTTGTGAGTCATAAACAATTAACCATATATTTTTTGTAGAAATATACGAGGTTAACCATTAGTGCTCGTATAATGTGAGTAATTCCCAATATTCCCAACATCATTCATCACCGAAATGGTGGAGAAGGTATTCACATCATCAATAATTATAAATTTTGATTCCCATCATCAATCTTCTTCCCCTAACTATAGGGGAAGATATTTCCGGTCCAGTTCACTATTTTATTTCTAGACGCTACAATTGGGGCATGCATCATGTTCACTTTTACCCAACCTGAAGTGTTTTTTTTTCGTAGACTAGTCATAACCCCTACATAGTTGTTACCCCACATTACCTATTTCTAATGGAATGTTTCATCTACTACTATAGTTGAGTATGATAGATCCATGACCAGAATAGTATGACGGGATTTTAACTCCTTACATTGATTCCACCTTGGAGTTTGATTCCATTTCTTGTTCTCCCTCATTTATTTTAGTCATTTTTGAGTATTCCTTCCCAGATCCATATAGTTTTGTACACATTTTAGATATGTTTATTTTAGTCATGAAATTATAGGAACCTATTGTTGATCTGATGATAATATTTGGTGTGTCTAATCACCTTTGAGTGGTGAGTATAATGCATATTAGATGTAGAACCTAAGGGAAAATGTATTATTTACGTAGAGACACACACAATGGTCATATTGAATCAAAGGCACATTGCATCGGGAATACAATACAATTAATACATGGAAAATTTCAAATATTATTTGTTACACGATTAATACATCACTCTTCATATTAGTCAAATTCCAGTCAATGCATAAGGAATCTTATCTTATTACACAGGGATTCAAATTCTTATTACATGAGATAAAGATTATAATGATTCAGGTGTGTTACATTTTTATCATAATGTGGTGATGTAATGAAAGGATTAATTACATGGGGGATGTAATGACAGGTTTACAATATTGTAGAGATTCTTCCCATATATTCTCATCACATACTAGAATGAATGAAGGATAGTGTCTCAGAGGGATTCTGAAGTTCAATGGGGATGTAGAGTCCTTTGTACCATATTAGGATAAAAGGATAAGAACTGATATAGATCATGTGTAGAGTTTAAGGCCACATTATAGGACTGGTCCATTCATTTTAACATCATGCAGTATGGATACTTATGCCATGAGAGGATAGACCACAAGGGATAGTGTTGGGATTATGCACAGATGAAACCCTAAATATTATTATTATAACAGGATTGTAACATGAGCCAGCATGTGACTATCGTACAACATATTTTTATAGATTAACATTTTTTCACAATATGTTTTCATACATTTCAACATCATGTGAGTATGATGTATGTTATATTAATTTTAATTCCTTATAACATATACATAATTTGGGATTACACATATGAAATATCATTCCTTGTTTGGGTGGGATGATATGTGGATATATGAATCCAAAATTCCATTATCAGTGGGATACACAAAATATTTATGTTGATGATTATGCCACTAGGTCTCATTGGTCATCTACAGAGGATATTTTTTTTAATAAAAAGTAGTAGACACATCCTATCATAGGATGCTTGTTGGGTCACAATGTTAAGTAGCCTATCATATGAAGTAGATTGAAAAACGTTTACAGTATCAATGGTTGTTGTGAAGGGAATATATAGGTGATTTTATTTTAGTGGTCCTAAGGTTTTTCTTCACATAGATTAAATCATGTTTGAAGGATGTGGGGAACCTATGAACACAAATTTCATGAAACTATGTTTGCTGAACAGAAGAATTGGGATATGGAATCAAAGGATATGTCACACATCATTGGAGCAGCACATACCTTTGGTGATTCTCGATCGTTGGAATGGATGGGTCAAGGACTAAATAGGCTTATATATATCTACCTTTTGGTTTTCATGAAGGATGGGTTTTTGAAATGTAAATTCATCTCATGTGAACCTAAAAATAAATCAAGTTATACTTCACAAGGAAATTTAAAACACAATACTATATTTTTTTGTGCGTATGTGTGAGATATCAAAAATGATAAATTACTATATGAATCCATTGTGGGATGGAGTTATGGATGTTTTTGAAAGGATGGGATCCATGAATGAGGGCTGGATGATTCAACATTCAATGGTCCATGTCCAAAATGGTGGGAGATTCATTATTAATTGGAAAATTTGATTTTCATTTATTTATTTATTAAAATTAATTTGTTTCATGTATCTTATGTTAGCCTTCGTGTATCATTGGGTTTCATTAATGTTATGGCTTTTCCAATAGTTCATGATTGTTTTAGGATTTTATTTAATATCGAATTTCTCATGTAAGTTGACTATTTTATAATATCATGGTTACATGAAATTGGAATAATCTCTATGTGATATTTCCCTTTTTATTGAATGATATTCAAGCATCTATGTTACATTAAGCATTTGATGCAGCCTTAGTCACAAAACCGATTTGTATACCAAAATTGGGTGGGATTCCAAAATTAGCACAATTGAGAACACTCGTCCCCTTTTCTCTAGAATGGTCTCCTAGGGAATTGTTTCCACTTATTTCATGAAAACATGAATTATGTGCATACGAATAACTTTTCCCCTCAGTTATGGTAGTGTCATGATTCTTCCTAGCATATTGTGTTATTTTATAATTAGATTCAAATAATAGTTTGAACCATACCATCATGATGCAATCAATAATCGACCATATAATGATTCCAACTCATGAATCGTTGGGTTATCAAAAAAATAAAACAACGAATCATATAAAAATCATTAATTAATTATCTTAATAAATAACTCATTTATATCATCCATCATAAATTTCATCTAAACACCATATAAGATAAAATGGTTATTATGAGATAACTTCATCGCTTAGTGTAACATTACTTCCATGTTGACTATGTATCAATTTGAGATAAATTAACTCCCCTTTTATCAATTGAATTTGATAAATGTTCTTCAATATTAATCACAAAGAAGGGAACATCAATATCTCCTTTTTATATTATTTGAAACATGAATATAATAACATGATATCTTTTAAAAAAATGATATTAAAACTCCTCAATCTCTATAATTTGAAAATTTTTGAAACACCTCCATAGAAATATTGGGTACTTCTACTTCTACTATAGGCCTCACTTCCCACTGGTGGGATCATTACCCATCCCTTTTTAAAAATTCATTATTATTGATAGAAGGAGTCAGGGTACTTAAGAACCATGACCAAGACTCATCCAATCATGATGTTCGACTCTACTAGATGGTTCCATAATGTAACATTAATTGGTCACATAGTGATACCCTACTGGATGGAATCAATGTTGTGACCTATGTCTTACAAATCATTCAGGCACATGAATCATTTATATTGGACGAAAACTTCACCCATAGAAATTTCCCAATGGATAGAGGATACCACCACATTTTGATAACAATTGATGGTATATTATTATAAACCATTCTATATTAATAATTTCTTTTTTGGATCACTACTGTAGGGTTGTGTTATTAAAAAGGGATTCAATACCCACTAAGGGGAACCCTACACTCCCATTTCTGAGATGTCTTTTTTTAATGGGATGAGGTATCATGGGACATATATACCATGCATGTGACTCCTATGCACTCATTATAGGTCTATAGTTGATGGATTCATGATATGATGTTCCCAATCCATTTTATGATAAATTTTTACCAATAAGAATAGTTTTGACTGCCATGTCTTGCATCATTAGGGTATATGTTTTATTTTTATGAGAATAGAATATCCATTGTAGAAGAAGCCTTCTCAGATGTTCTCATTAACTATGATCACCTAAAAAATTATTTTATGTTTATAATTATAAAAATATATCTATTTCTTTCACTTCATTTTCTAGAAAAATAAAACACGGTCAAGGAGGGGAAAAACCAAGAAATACATATAAGTATTTCAGTGAGTAATACACTACCGAAATACATTAAATTGTAGGAAGGAACCCTTTTTCAATGTATTCATCATTTTAGAAACAAATTTTTCTATCGTAAAATAATACTATATAAAACTTCTCTGTGTTGTACCTTTCATTTGATGATGCATTATATGATGTCGGAGTAAATTGACCATAAATGACACACTAGATTGTCTAGAAATATTAATTCCATTAAATTGTCACCCCTAATCACAAATAGGTATAAAATATAAACCCAAATATCTTCATTCGATGAATTAATTTTTATCATTTGAGTTACGACTTCGAACAACGAAACATACTGAAAAACCATTAATCAATGAGATGTATAATTTTTCTTCATAGAGAAATATTAAATAAATTATCTTTTGATAAATTAAACACCTTCATAAAGAGAATTTTGACCTCAAATATACCGTTTATAATTTATATTAGTGAATCCATAAATATATAATTATGATTTTCTTATTTATCCTCAGGAAATAATCAAAAGTTTTTTTAATGACATGAATAATCCATATTTTTTCCATTTTGTGTGACCCATTTTGGTTTTTTTGGAATCATGCACGTATTGTAACTAAAAAACACAACATTTTATCCTGATATTTAAATATATATTAGGCTTCCAATGATCCTCAAAAAATAATTTGATTTACACTATCCTTTTCATATAACTATAGCATATTATCATGTAACATATGATTTCAAAATTCTCTTAGTCCATCCATTGAAAATAGTTTATGTAACTAATGAGCATAAATTTCTTCAAGAAAATATATAAAATTTGTTTTATTCAAAAACTATGGTACCAAAAATAATTATATCACTATAATCATTTTCATTTTAAAGAGATTTCACATTTAGTTAGATATATCTTCACAAAATCCTTCTTTGAATCAATATAAAATTATTTCATGAATGCACATAGTCATAATAATAAATTGCCTCTATATCCATTTATATATAATTAAAATCCACCATTAAATTAAATAATTTAATACTCATTATGATATATTCCATGTTTTAATATACTTCTCAATGTTCTGTTTGATCCATATAATGATTTCTTCAACTTATGAACTCAAAAATAAAAACTATTGTTGTTGAACTATTTAATTTATACAATATCGGCCTCCTAGTAATTTTATCCATTAAAGAACAAAAACATTATAATCATCTAGATGAAAAATTTAGTTAAATTGAGAAAAAATTGATTGAAATATTAAAATTGTGTATAAAATTTTCAATGATTAAAAATCAAATCAAAATAAATTTCCTTGATTAGATAATATTTCCTTATTATAAATATTATTTTTTACATGTTAATCCACCGTTATCATTGTGATTATTCCAAAAAAACTACTTTATATTGAATGGATTATTACCTTATAGACAATATGCCAATTTGAAATTACTATTTTCATATATTTATTTTATTAATTCTTCAATCTATTAAATTAAATACTACTGAAGCATGGATAAAGAAATTCTCTATGGTTCAACATCTGAAAACCAAACATGGTATTTTTAGTAATTATTAATATTATTCATGGTTTTACATCGTTCCACTTCTGTCAAATAATATTTTTAGTCTCCATATGTTCTCAATGTCTTTGAAATAGAGAAATTCATAGATTTTGGACTCCCTCACTACTCAGTGTTATATAATCCTAAACAATATGAATATATTCTCATATATTAATAATCTCATAATATTTTAATGTGACATCTTGAAAATATTTTTAAATTTCAGTTTCAAAAAACATGATTGCTTGTGGGTATTTTCTATTTTTCTATAGTATACCATCAAATATATTAAAAATCATCTATATATGATTTTTATAGAAACTGTAACATATTCTATTTGGTGTACACACAACCAATATAAATTTTTATTCCCTCTCATTGATATTTAGTTGATTTTTTCTTTAAATATTGATAAATATTTGGATTTTAAAAAAGTATATTTTCCCACAAGAATAGATTTTTTAATCCATAAATCATATATATTTTATATATAATTGAGTTGGTGTAATAAGTTGTTTATATTAAAGATAGTGTTGGTCATGTATTTCTCACAAAAAAATGATGTTTCTTTCTTTAAAATCATTAGTGTTCCCATTCCGATTGTGATTTGATTCTTCCTATCAATAACTCAGTTTTTTTGGTGTGTATAGATTCTTATATTAATGTATTCTGTCAAGTTTCTATCCATATTATTTTATATATTCACTATTATTTTTGTAATTATAATCTTTTGAAAATATTTTGATAAAATCTATCTTGATTCATAATATCCCCTTAAAAATGATACAATTTTTTTGGAGGTTATGGTTTACTAGATAATATGTATAAATTATTTATAAGATAAAGATAACATATATATTTCATAAAATAAATTTCACTATTATTTGACATCATTCTCTTTGGTCTGGACACAAATGAGTGTATTACATAAAGATGTTTTTTGGTGTCAAATTATTATTGTTTTTGGTTCGTGTTCACTATATTAACCATATGGAATATGAAATAGGTGTTGATTATTTAATGCATAAGATTCATTATATTTTTCATGGCTTCATTATAGATAATATTATTTCTCTTCTTTTACCCCATATTGATAATACTTATATCCTAATGACGACTTTCCTATTTTATAATCATGTTACACGAATTTAAATCAACAATAATCTAAAACAAGTTCCTATTTGTTTGTTTTCAAATTAATATAATTATTCCCTCCTTAATACTCTTTATGGAATAATAATTCTTCTAGAATATCTCTCCACTCCGATTATTTTAATTTTTATAATCAATAAGGAGCATATTAATCATCTCATCAATGAAATAACATCATTAGTTATATTCTTAACAGAATTTTGGTATCCAACTCCTTTAACATTGATTAATTCATCATGGAAAAATGTGGAAGATGCTCTATTATACCATTTTATATATTTCAGGATACTTTTAATTCCGATCATATATAATGTGAAACAACTTTCCATGAACCACTTATTCATTCATTTTTTTATAATTAAAATACATGTAAACCATAATAACACTATTTTAATTATTCATATTTTAAACAAGTTATGAATAATCATTCTCTGCAACTATTTTCATATCACTGGATGCTATTTTTTGTTGGGGATTCTATGATTATCACACCTAAGATAATACTCCTCTAGTAAATCAATATTTTTTTTCAATTATACCTTTAGATGCGGTATTTTTTATAAATTATAATTTTACTTTATACTCCTCATATATTAAACACTGAAATTTTATAAATTTAGAGTGAAATTATTGGTAAACACAGTTGAATTTTGACCACATAATATGTAGAACTGATAACTTCATTCAATGTAAAATACCCTCATATAGAAAATTAGTTCCTCAAAATTTTCTCACTAGGATTACTTCTGATTTTATAACCATTATAGTTTAAAAAAATTATCATTCTTTGGATACTTTTACCTTCATTTTTTTTTTCAAATAGTATTTCTCTCAACATTATTTTCCTTCAACATATCATTACCTTTATAATGTCCATCACAATCATAAAAAATGTTGTCATGTGTATGATTTTTTTTATGTGGTGTATTCAAATAATTCTTTACTATATCACTACATCCACCATTCTTATTTTATTCTCGATATCCATATCAATTATTATTAGTTCATAAAATAACTATTGGTCTTCTGAGTAGAATTAGTAGCATTTTATTCTATATTGCATCTTCCAATAGCTTCACTGACTAAATATTTTAACTCCACATCTTTGGTGTTGGCCAATAATTTTCCTTATTCTAATACATTTTATAAATATCCTTTAACTCCTCATCCATGTAAATTATATTAGAAGTGGTAATACCAAGAATTTTATCTATTTTTTCAAATGTTTTTTGACATATCCAAATATTCATTTAAATGGAATTTCAATCATTGTAATGAATTTACATTTGATTCATCAATGTATTTACTTAATGAATTTGTCTCAATATTCTATTTATTATTATATTTTTTAAGACATCTATTTTCATTCATGAAACCAATATAATCCATAGTTTATAAAAAAACGTTGGTTTTTATTCCTAATTACACTTTAATCCACTATTCCTTTACTCTTCACCATTGTAGAAGTTTTTGTGTTGTTTTAATATTTATTTGATGGAGATTTTCACGAATTCCCTAAGTAACAATGGTTTATTTCACTTTTTTTTCACAAGATATAGCATCATGTTTTGAGAAAACATTTGTCTTCTACGCTTTATTAGATCTTCTTTTTCATTTCTAGATTAATCCTTTTCATATGATAGTTAAACATTTGGTTATTTCATGAGGATATTTTGGATTGATTATCATTAAATTATTCATATTATCTTTTTGGTAATCATAATAATGACTATTCAATGTATACATTATTAAATCTTATAATTGGTAACATTATTATACAATTACCTATCGCTCATTACATGCCTTTTGATAATAAATTGATTAATTATTTAAATTCAATGGAATATTCTATGAAATTTTTTTCCTCGTGAGAATTATCTAAATGAATATTATTTGAACATTTTATACCATTTAATGTGTTTCCTACCCAAATTTAACTTATCAATTTAAGGACACCTCTCTTGTCGTATCATTGGAAATAAAACATTTGTTGACTTTGTTGAAGGTACACACAAAAACTACTTGATACTAAATGATTGAAATATTCAAATTAAATATACCAAAAGTTATTCTAATTATCTTCTTCACAATGGTATAATATTCAATTTTTTCACCATGTCATTTAAAAATTAATAAAATCATGTTTATTTTAATGAATAATTCATCTACCAATTAATCTTCTTCCAATAGATATCATATGGTTTAAAAAAATATATCTTTAGTAGGGAATATTTCACCTTATTAGTTCCTTCATAGATATCATATGGTTTTCTCTATATCTTATTTCTTATATTAAATCCAAAAAATCATGTCAACACTTACCTAGAGAGTCGTGATAGTAATGTATTATGCACACTTCCATAATATTTGATATTATTCTTATTTGTATGAAAACACTTCATTTATAATTATTAGTATGTGGTTCCCATCATTGGTTAGTATTAAACAGTTTTGAAGGTGATAATATAATGATGAGATAATGAGTAAGAAATAACACACACAAATAGGTGGGATTTTATAATGTTCAATCACCCTTATTATTAGTTGGCTAGTCGTTTGTCTGAAAGAGATTCATTAAAACTACCCATCATACAATTTATAATCAAACTAATAATTAAGGAATAAATTTATTGTATTCAACTATAACTACAGGTTGATTCAAAATTAACAATATGTGAATCAATATTCTTTTATCAAACCTCAATTCCCTCTAGAATTTGGATATGGTGTGAACCCCTGTTCTCCTCCTCGAGACCATCTAAATAATAGATGGAAATCTCTTCGAATAGGTTTCTCTATCTTTTTTAATCACCACACGTCACATATTTATGTGGGTCACCATTTATTTAATTATATAAAATTTATTATATTATTACACCCTTTCGAATAATTTTATCATCATATCTAAATGATATAGAAAATTAAAACCCAATTTTTTTGAAATATATCAATAGAGTTTTTATAGAATTTTTTCCATGTACAATTTATTAGGATAAGAAAACACTAATTCTAAAGAACCAAATAAATAAAATATTCTAAATTTATGTCATTTTATGAACGGTTTGTGAATTGTGATATATAAATCATAATATTTCTAGAACAAAAAACTACACGAACCATTGTAACTTAGGTTGTAGTGTTGTGGTTCCTCCAAAAATTTTATATTATTATTCAATTTATGCTCCCTTTCTACATGAAACATAGTATCGTGGTACAATAATAACATAAAACCAATGTGATTGAAAACTATCAATGAAAAATATAATGAAAAATATAATAAAAATCCTCGAAAAATCATGAATTAATATCTTCTAGAAATAAGAAAAAGAATTCCTCCACAATTTTTCCATCTAAACAGAACATCATATAACAAAATGATGATTGTGAGATAACAACATCCCTTTGTGGAAGGAAAATTCTATATTTACCATCCCTCGACTAAGACAAGTAATAAGCCATATTTTATTTCAATTACATGTGGGTTCTTTAATATTGAACACCAAAAAAGTGTATTATCTTCTACAATTAGTACAACAACCACCACTACAAGGAATTACAATATTATTACAATTACTATAACTATTACTACAATATTTTATACTACTACCACCACTACCACCACCACCACTATTATGCATCTTATTACTACTACTACAATTACAACCACCACCACACCCATCACTACCACTACCGCCACCATGATAACCACTACCCCCAGTGAAACAACTATTTCATCAAATACAAAAAAAAGTACAACTACAAAATATATAATGATTAATATGATGGATACTACTAGAACTAAAATTCCTACCTCCACCACCACCACCACCACAACTACTATTATTTCTACCATTGTCACTATTGAAACTATTATTACATCTAGTATTAAATTTTTTTTTATTAGTAATACTGATCCTATTACTACTAACAATACTCATACAACTAGTACTATTAATACTAATCATACTCATAATACTATTATTAATACTCCATCTCATCTATTATTACACCGCCTCCACCTCATCCTCCTCATACTCTTAATTCTAATACTACTACTTCACCTTTTAATGGTTGTACTACTACTACTACTACTAATATTTCTACTATTTGTACTCCTCTTAATCCTCCTCCTACTCCTCATACTACACATCCTCCACCTACTACTTATTATAGTATGATTAATAATTCTATTATGTTTATTTATTTAATTACAAATAAAACTCTTCATTTTATTACTAAATATAATTATATTTATCATAACACATCTACTCATATCCCTCCTCATTATCCTTATATAAATTGTAGTAGTGGTAGTAGTAGTATTCCTCCTAATACCACTGATATTTTGTTAATTAAACCTATTTTTCATACTAATACTCCTACACCTCCTCCACATCCCAACACTCTAAAACCGAAAAATACTACTTCTACTCCTATTGTATATACCCTTAATAACATTATTACTATTTTTTCTAATACTAAAACTATTATTGCAGGCACTTCAATAGGGATAACAACTAATACAACTACTTTTAATTCTATTACCACTATTATTTCTATTATTGTACTTCCTTCTTATCCCAATAATCCTCCTATTAGTAATAATACAATTTTTATTATTTCTATAATTCATAATACTACTACATGTACTACTACTAGTATCACAACTGCTATTGATACTACCATTGTTACTAATATATTTGTTATGAATTCTAATTTCATTATTCCAATTATTGTTTGTACTACTAATACTAATAGTTGTAGTTTTATTCATGATTATTCTTCTAAAACTAATACTAATGTTATGTTTTCTAATTTTACTAATAGTACTATATCCATATTTTTTCTATTATTATTTGTAATACTATTTTAGAGAACATTATAACAAATAGATTCATAGTCATGAAACCCTATTAGGTAGGGGATACAGTATAATGTTAGTTAATATGTAGTTTTAATGATTATTTGGGGGGTGATGTTTTTTTATATGCCTCATATTCAAAATATGATGAAATAATGGGAGTGACATAATGGACATTGAAGATTGGTGGTGTAAGTGGGAGATGTTGTATTTCGTGGTCGTGTGAGTGCAATAAGGAATTGAAGGAAAGAGTTGCATGCATTGGCTGTAAGATTTGATAAACAAAGAATAAATATTATAAACTTTTTTCAAGGGCCATCAGTCTGTTGGGTCATGTATTGGGTTTTATTAAGACCCCATTGATTATTGGATCCAATATTCTAGGTCTTTTGGCTATTTTATATGTAATAACATGCAATTGTGGGGGTCTTACATTATTTGTGGTGAGAGGAAAATCTTGTCCCAAAATGGTACCATTTCTATTTGTGCGTGCCTATGGGAATTAATGAGGATGACCCACATTGGTATCTAAGTGTGTGAATTGTGTAATTTTTATAATCCCCTAATGCAAAAAAACGTTTGTACAATTATATTTATAATTACAATTATTATTATATGATGAGGGTTGGAATCAAATTGGTTTGGTGATCAAATCCAAACCTTATGAAAACAACACTAGATAATACAATTCATTTGATTGTGATTATCAGAAATTATTGGTATATTATTCCTGGAAAAGAGATAGGGTCCTGAAATATAGCACAAAGTTTGGGTCTACCCCACTAATGATTCATGTTGGAGGGATAATGGAAAAGTGGTGTGTAAAATCACATGATGGTTTCTCATGGTATATTTAGGTCACATTGAAGGATTTATGAGGGATTTATTCATGTAAATGGATTCATAGGATGATCATGTGGACGGTTGTGGGATAAAAAAAGTTACAAAATTCTCATCGAGAATTGGCCTTACTTAAGGAAATGTGTGGATGGTAATAATAGAATCATGTATATAAAATATTGATGAAAAATAATAAACCAACTTAGTTATTGATTGTTAGTATTTTATGTCTTAGATACTGTTTTTGTAAATATTTTTAACTAGTATTGATATATATATATTTTTTAAACTTTTTGGTATGCTCTATCAAATCTATTACACTAACCCAACTTTATCAAACATCAATATTTGATAATTTTTACTAATAAAATATAACAATAATACAGTATAAGATAAAATTTTAGTATATTGGAAAATTTCTATTCATAAAACTATTATACAAATTAAAAAACATACAACTTATAAATCAATAATGTTATCCTTATTTGATATAATCACAAAAGGATATATATCAATGAAACATGATAGTGAAAATCATTATAAGGGGGTATAAAATGGATAAAAGATAAGACATAATATTATTTATAACTTGGGTGGGAATATTAATCCCCATAATATCATAAGAAACCAGTCATCATAAAAATTTTAAATGAATTTAAAATAATGGAATGGAATATGGATTGGGAATAATAATGAAATTTCATAACATAACAATCTGATAACCCACAATTTTTATAAAAAAAACTAGCAATGTGAGTAGGAACAACGTATGTTCATAAATAATAAAATCATAATTATGAATAAAGATAGAATCATTTTCACCCCTAATATAGAAAATATCATGAGATATGTCACATTTCTCAATTCATTTGAAGGAAATATATTCTATGACATCCTTTCACATCATAAAATCATCATGATCTTGAATTCTATGTGGAATGAGAATATATAACAACCATAGACTTAAAATAAACCATTACAATTTAAAGGGTTTCATAACGAATAAATTAGTGAATAAACATTTTGATTACCAAATGAATATGAGAGATAATATTTAAAAATTAAATATCAAAATTAATGGGTGAAGATGAAATATCTCAATAAGAGTCAAAGAGATTCTTTGTAAAATCATACCTCATTAAAAATCATAAAATTGGATTGATAACATTTTAATAATCTATAAACATGAATATACATGGAAATGGATGTTTAAAAATATTGAATGTAATTTCTAAGAATATTAAATGAATATCTATACTGAATATAGCATGATAGATGACTTGACATAAAAAATAATGGGTTTGGTTTGAGAATCCCATTAAATTAGATCTCGTTATATTTCATCTCATTTAAACATCCTATATAGAATGATTTTTTTCAATGCACGATACAAAAGGATAGTTCCATTAATTTATGTCACTATTTATCTACTGTTATTATGAAAATAAATTTTATAATACACTTTGTTAAACATGAATTTGTTCCTATAATTTCTTCAATTAATTATCTAGTCTTCTTTTTCATTCATCATTTTTTATCAAGGTCACTTATAAAAATTATATTAAAGAAGCTTAAATAAATTAAATTATTATTAATTTACTATATATAATTCATATTATCCTTCCATTAATGTGGTTAAACGAATAGAGTTGTAAATTTTCTCATAGTTAGTGAACTAATGATTAAGATGAAATTATTAAATGTGAAGAAGGAAAATTATGAAATATAATATGTCATATATTAATTAATTACATTAATTTGGAACCATTAATAAATTTTTAACATACTACATATATAATTTTAGGAATTTTCTTTTTAATCGGAATAGAATGAATGAGGAAGATTATAGGAAAATTATATAAAACCATTCCCACTAATATGCGATTTGTTTTCTATATGACACTAAAATCTTATATTATGGAATATTAGTGACTCCAAAAAATAAATAAGAATTGTAAGCGGTATTTGAGAATGATTTTAAAAATATGTTTTCTTTTTAATTGATAGATACATTTATCCTTAGAGAGGAACATGTGGTATTTATACGAGAGGACAAGGGTATTTTTGAGTTTAAATATTTAATAAAGTATAATGCTAATGCTAGGAATTGTAAGAGTGATACTTTTGGAAATATAAGTCAAATTTTAATAATATAAATCAATTTTAAGTATTTTATAAAATTTTTATAAATGATTTAATATGTTAATTAAAATATAAATTTCTAAATTAAAAATTGTTAATTTAATGGAATACATTATATTTTTTACTTTGAAAGACAAATTTTCCATTCAAAATTTATATGAAATAATTTTAAATCAATCATCAATATTATATAGAAATGTTTTTTAAATTCTATAATTTACTAAATTTAAAATATCATTATAACCTATTAGATATTGTAATTAAAATACATCAGTAATGTAGAAACAATATATTTAATATTCACGTGAAAAATTATGCATTTCAAAAAATACCAAATAATAACACTTCATTAATTTACAAAAATTTATTATAAAATTAAATCGGATTTTATTAAAGTAACTTTCAATCATATATTGGATTAATTATTATCATAAAATATTATTTTAAATATAATATCATTAAAAATATTAACCAGATAATAAAATTATTTTTTATATTTATTTTCATGTACTGAAATATTGAAAATGACATTTTTTATTTGATCTAATAATTATTTACATGAAAATAAACTATTTTATTGGTGAAATTACAATTCCAAAAGTTATATTACTATTTTCAAAGGTCAATTTACTATTCCAATAGTCATATTACATCTTATAAATTCTTAATTATTCCATCATACATTATTCAATACAATTATTAACAATGTTAGTATTTTCATTTTATAATATGTCTATTGGTTTACAAATATAAATATTTTTCTAATCTATATTGTATTTTGGGGAAGTGATAAATATACAAGATTGGGATGATCCAAATGTTATCATATAAGATTTATTATTTTATATTTTCATTCTATTCTATTAATTTTCATTTTCATAGATTAAATTACTTACTAATGTAATAATATCATTCAATGAAATAAATTGTTTTGAGTTTTTTCAATGTTTTTATGTGTATAATTCTATATAATATAATATATAAAACATTTTGTCAAAAAAATTATCATTTATAAATCATGGTTATTACAATGATTCTACTATAGAAATTTCATTCATTATATTCCAACTCATATTCTCATCTAAGAATAGATGATGGAATATCTATTTCCTTAGTTCCTTAGGTTCCCATGTCACCTCTTCTTATTTATGGTTCTAGAACCGTATTTTGATAAGGTGAGTTTCCTTATTGCATGGAACTTTTTCTATATGGAGAAACATCTTCAACATCTCCTCCTTATATGAGATGTTATGTCCTAGGTGTACCATATATAGATTAGGCACATGTGAGGAAACATGCATGTACTTCTATAGTAGTCAAACATGGAAATGATCACAAACTCTATCCTTGTTTAATGGAAATGTAAGCTAATTGGACACTATTAATATGTAATAAAGGATCTCAAAGGGGAAAATGTACCTAGGGATTTGGTTTTTATTCATTATAAACCACATGAATCTCTTAAATTCTAATATTTAAAGGAAAATGTATCTATTACATCAAACACTAAGTCCCTTAAATTATTTTTTGTGTTTCAATTTTTTCAACCTTAAACAGCCTAAATGTGTTGATTAATTTATTGAACCTTCTCTACCATACCTTGAAAAATATGTGGTCTAAGGTTATTTTTTACCAAATTCATCCCAATATGTTGGTACTATACTTCATTTCTAAAACAGATATTATTATGTATCCTTTTAGTACACTAGTGAAATATATAGTAATATGATAACTCAACTAATGGATAATTTTTATCACATACTCCAATAAAGTTAATTGTTTATGATGTTATCATGTTCTCAAGTGTTTGAATGGTTCTTTTATAGTATCCTTAAATTTGAGGGCGATAGGTTATAATAAAATAAAATTCAGTATAAAGAGCATGTTGAATACTCTTTGAGTATTTATAGGTGAACCTTGGATAATTATCAGATTTGACTGAAAGTGTTTCCCCATTCCCCCTCACCAATTTCATTAAATATTTTTGTAAATTTTTTCAATAGTAATCTATTCCAAAATAATTAATAAGTTGTTAACCTTTGTGATCCAACAAACCAAAACCCAAATATCATTGCTTCCTTAGAATACTTATGAATGACCATGAAATTCAATAACTATGTTATCTCATTTTCTCATGGATATGGGAAGTAGTTAAATAGTCCCATTTTACATTTATATCTCTGATTTAACTTGATAACATAATAATAACATGTATATGAACTCAAATTCTCCCTCTTCATTATCCTACAACAATTTTGACAACAAAACACAGTGGATATTTTTTACTTGTAGAATGGATGGAAAAATATGGGCAATGATTATTATCCAATTTTTGTTTCATTATCTCAAGAAAAAAAGGAATTAAATTACTTATTAATAATTTAATGAAACAATAATAATTTATGTGTTATTCATTAATATTCCCTTATTTTCCTACTTTTAACTTCTTTTGAAGCTCTAAATAATATATTTATTCCTATTTAAAATTCTATTGGATAGATGGTTGGGCTATCATTTAGAATGGGCAGGATGTATTACCCAGAATTATAATTTCCAAATGCATATTTTTATATCCATGATGATATGATATTTTATAATAATTTACATAGATGTTGTAGCATGCTATTTTATTATAATAACCCTACCTACATTATTATCCTTTCTCTAAATGCAGATAATAGAGTTATCTAGTCTGTGATCATCTCCAACAATCTTAATTGATGAATGTTGAGATATTTTTGAATTAATATATTCAATATATGATTAGGATCTACATATATGTCATGTTTTTATCCATATAGGTTGATCCACCAATTATTATATGAAAATATTACTACAGTTAACTCCAAATCATGTGTTGTGTATTCTTTTACATGGATCATCAACTGTTATATGGAATATGATATATCATTATCATTCAACATGAGTAAAAAACTATGATATTCTGTAAAAAATCATTTTATATAATATACCATTCTCCAAATACGGGTATCGTGATTATTGGCAGAATGATTATCAATTTATTTAACTCTTTAATGCACTCATCGCATTCTTTCATTCAATCATAGTTGACCCCTTTTAAACTTAACATAGTTATTTCCAAATAAAATCAAGAAAATTTATAAAACATTTCAATATTACCTAGACAATCCATTATTATTTTGAATCGCTATGAAACTTTTGATTTTCATACATTCATTAAAAATATTTGGCATTGAAGGGTATAATAAATTTCCAAAATTATGATCATATTCCCTAAAAATGGTACTTATTAAATATAGAATGTGTACTTCTTGAACCAAGAATAAAAAATCTCATTTCATTATGTGACCATCAAAGTCTGTAGATTCTATAACTGTTCCTCTTTACTCTTGAATTAAATTATAATATCATCATAAAATAATACCATAATTTTTTCATGGTACTGTCTACATACACTATACATCTAATCCATTATGTTTTAAAAAAATTAATTCAAAATGGAATCACTAAAAACTTATCCTTTCTTTCTCTCATATGAAATTCTATCTTCTGAATTCATCTCTCATAACCTTCAGCTAATGATATCCTTAATAAATACCCACTTTTGATATATATTGATCACATTAAAGTTGATCAAAAAATTAATCCATCATTTTTAGTGAAAACATTTTCTTTATAGTCATCATGTTGTGATCCATGTGATGAAGGTAATGCTATATAGATCTATCCTTCTTCTTGAAGAAGAACATAGGATCTTCCATAGGTGATGTCTTTTGGAATATGAACCATTCATAAAAATTATCTTATAGATGCTTATTTAACTACTCAAGATCGATAGAGGAAATAATAAAGGGTTATTAGGATATTAGAGTCCATCCATATATGTGTTCTATTAATTAAATTTCCAAACAATATGGGGGATGTTTATGAAAATATATGAAATTCAATATAATATTCCCATATCAATAGGTATATCCTCCAGTTTGACGATTAGATTTGAAACAACCATTAGGGGAAGATATGATTCTATACTAAATTTTTACTCCCACCACATTACAGTATTTTATAAAAGAAATTAATGGTTTTCATTAAATTTTTATAGGATAATGGGGTGGTCCAAAAAAATAAAAAATAGAATTATTTTTCATAAGCATTTATTAGAGATTAATATAATGAGATCCAATCCATTGACACTATAACATTAAATTCCATTAATGGATCGATTATGTGATTCTCTAAAAGAAACTTCATTCGCATTCTAACAGAAGAATAATCCAACAATTATATTTAAATAATAACACTACTACGTGTGATTAGGGATATCTCTACATTAATTTCACAGATTTTTGGAGTGGGATGAAATCCTCAAATGTTTTGATATTTTGGAGTATTATTTTCAGAACAACATCTTTATTGGTCATTGTAACCTAATTCACTGATTTTGACTATTAAAATACCCAGTTCATAGATATTAATAGATTGGAATTTTTTTCATCAGGGCTTCAAGTGTATCAGAGACTAAAAACCCAACATTTCACGGGGCCAATATTGGGGCACATGGTCCAGAAAAAATTGTGCATCACCAAGGGAAATCCATGAATCTCTACATTATCACTATGCATTGTTTAACAAACTGTGCAACAGTAGATACATAAACATGTTTTAAAATCTATTGTTTTTATCACAGGCTCATGTATACTTGATTCAGAGTTTGGAAAACATTGCAGGTCGACCATGTGATGTGTTGTTCCTAGGAAATGGCTATCGTATGGTTCCCGCATGGTTTTCTAAACTACGAGGTAACCATAAGGCCTTATAAAAATGTAAAAAAAAATTTCATTTCATAAATTATTTATGAGGGTCTCTCTTATTTATTCATTTAATTCATGCACCTCCAATAGGTAGTCGAGGATCCTTAATCTTATTTATTCTTGGATTTAACCTCATTTCATGGTTTGATCTCCATTATTCATGTTGTTAGTCTCATTTGAACTCCATTGTTAATGTATTTTATCCTATTGTATCTTTTTATCCCTTTTTTCACTATATGATGTGCTAAATCCATGTGATCTGTAACCAACCAAAGATTAATTAATGGAAAATCCCGCTTGCTCTTGTTAAATGCCTCTTTATGAAAAATATTTCTATAAGATGTCAACATCTTTGGTTTTGTTTTATGAATTTTTATCGTTGTTAATATAGCCATTGAACAGTGATCACATGATTAGTATAAATATAAGACTTTAACAAATACAATTTACTCAGTAAAAAGAAGTGATGGCCTCATCTAGTAGAATTGCCCCATATGAAGCCCATTTTTCTGAGCGCAGAGAAGAGGTGGCATACTTGTTCTTCGCTATTGACCATGCCCAAGCTGAGCTTCACCATGTCAAGCTCGAATGGGACCGTCTACGAGGAAAGTGGAAGTTGATAGAGATTACCACACGAGCGATGTTAGCCGAGCCACCCCAAGAGTCTGTCACCATCGCACACCTTACCCTTAGGTCTTATGCGGTTGTTTTAAGGGGTTATGTAACAAATAAGTAGTACTATGTGCATGTACAATATTTTTGTATATAATAATGAATATAATTTTTAGACATTTTTGATACATTGTAAATAGTTTTTGAAGTACAAATGGTGTTTTTAGTTATTATTAAATTAAGAAATATATTTTATTAAATTAATGGATTATTGAATTAAATAATATTTTAATAAAATAATAATATTATTATTCAATTAATTTTTATTATATATAAATGATATTATAATTTAATGAATGCAATTAAAATTTTTAATAAGGTTTGAAAGCCATTTTTATCAAAACACTTGAATTTTCGATAAATGTCTGTTTTTATTTTAAAAGTGAAAATTAGAATATTTAAAAAATTATTTTGATTAAATAAATGTTATTTCTGGTATCAGGACGTCGAAATTAACCAATGGAAAATTTTTCATAATTTTCTGAGACAGTCAATTTTTTGGGTAAAAATGAAATACCCTTTAAATATATAATGTGTTTTATGACATCATAATGACCAAATAGTGATGTAATAAAATACTATAATCCTTATGGTCGGACAATATATTTTTTACCATTAAAATAATGTGATTTTGGGTTTGTTTTACTTACTTTTCAAAGCATTAATGGACCCCTCAAGACTTATTCAACACCTTGCCTTTTTAAATTAATTTTTATGGGAGTGTGACTCAACTCCACATATGCAACCCAAATATTTTAAGAAGTTCGGACCTTGGCCTTATAAAATATTATTTACCTCTTCCATTTTCCAAAAACCATGGGAAGAAAACCATGGAATGGTTTGTGTTTTGGATTAATTTAATATAAGGGGTACCAAACCTAAATAATAAAGAATTCCCTCACCTTTCCTATATAAACCCACCCATGATTCCACTTCCTCCTCAAAAAAATCCCTTTGAGTTCTTCAAACCTCTACCCTACTTTCTCTATAATCCTCCCAAGGTGCCCCAGGCTTTCATGAAGCCTCTCTCAATACTTTCTCAAGCCTTTGGAAGCACACTTCCAAGTAAGGGGTTTTTCATGCTTTCTCATTTTTGTCAATTTTCATTAAGTTGTATTTCCCTTTTAATTTCAATTATGAATGTTGGAGTATGGCTTCACAACTCCCCCATACTTAACTCTTATTGTTTGAATGATTGGAGACCCCTTTATCTCTCATTAAATGCCTCCCATGTACACCTGTTACTATGCCGAAATTCCGAAAGGAACTTCTCTCTCTTCTTTTACATTCAAGAAATAATTTTGTATCATGAATCTAAATTACATGACAATTGTAGGGACATGTATCTATAAGACCTCCTTACTGTCCATTACATGTAAATATGATGAGGAAACACTTTCTCTCTCATAAACCTTTTTTATGAATTCTTATGTCACGCCGTTACGCTGCCGAAATCACACCGATTTTCTAAGACAATGCCATTGTGTAGTGGATACAATGCCCATTTCACCAGCAAGGGTATCCACCTTTACGAACCATTACTTATTGATTAAAAAGTCTCATGTATGAATTCCACATTCCTTTATCATGGAATAAATGATTATGTTTTATGAATCCATGTTTTTTGATCCATGTGGCACACTTATATATGAAATGAAATGTTTAAGAATGGTGCGCCCTTATAGCGCTCCAATGCATTGGGTAAAGTATAGTATCATGATACGTCATGTTCAATGAGTGTGGAATCATTATAATTCAAGTGAAACGAGGGTTTACTCATGATTTATGTGCAACGATGATTTACTCATGCTCCATGTGCAACGAGCCTTGGCTCATGCTAATTCCATGTTAAGTGTTGTTGCCACAATTCTATGTTATGATTATCATGCTTTATCATGCCTTTTTTTCATTTTTCGTTTATGATATATTTATATTCCCATTTCCTAACATGTATTTTACTCCTCATGTTATTCCACATGTACTCCCTTACTGGGCTTTATGGCTCACCGTTTTCTTATGCATGTCCTCAGGTTACCCCATGCAATGCTAAGTATGAGGAAATGTAGTGGTCATGTAAAGTAAGTTTTCAATAAATACATTGTATTTCATGTTTTATGTTTTTTAATGTAATGATCCTAATCCCCAAAGAAAATAAACCTCTCGATCTTCTTTTTGTATCAAGTGAAGTTTTATGTAATAAATCATGTGTAAGTTTGTAATAAAAGAAGGGTTGTCATAGTTGGTATCAAAGGATAGGTTTAATTATTTTTGGGATTAGGAAACCCTAGTAAAGCCTTATATACAAGACTAAGTATAATAAAAACATCCCTATGTTTTGATAAGTACTGAGTAAGTGGTTTATAAAACGAATACATCCATGTCTGGATACGAGCAGGTAGAGGCGGCTCTGGCACAGAAGTATCCGTGCACCCTCCGGCTTTATATGGAAAGGGACATCCTTTCCCTTAAGAAAAAAGATGAAGAATCTGTTGGAGCGTATGAGGCAAACATCACAAGGCGTGAAAAATACGCTTCTGGATTTGTCGTTACCCCCGTATGCAAGGTTGACTGCTTCTTTGGTGGGATGAAGCATAGCTTATGGAAATCATTAGTGATCTGTGACTTCGACAGCTATGAGAAAATTGTCTGATGTTCCCTTAAGGTTGAAATGGAGATCGGGGAATGACATGGGTATCATGGGGACACGAATCATAAGGCGGACTTCAATGCTGGTCGTGCGATGGATAAATCCAATGGTGCTAAGAAGATCCAGCACCCCACTTGCCAAAAGTGTGGAAAGAAGAACCCTAGAAATTTCCTTAAGGGGATGAGAAAATGCTTCAGGTGTGAAAGAGAAGGGCACCTAGCTGTTAACTAATAGCAAGAAAGACCCACAGCTACGACAGAGGAGAGGAATACTCTGTTCGAACCTCAACGCATTGTTCAATGCTACAAATGAAAAGAACCATGTCATTTTTCAAATCAGTTCCCTAATCCATGGTTTTTCGGAGACAACCAACAACCTCCAAGGTAGAAAGGAAGATCTTTTGCCATCACTTCTTCCGAATTGATCCTCGAAAACGAAGTTGTGACAGGTACACTAGTTATTCATTCAAAAATAGAGAATTTAATTTTGGATTCAGGTTCTACACATTATTTTATATCTCGAAAGTTTTGTAGAACAATCCCAGTACCACCACAAATCATGGAAATAAAGATGTCAGTGAGTACGGAAAATGGGGAAATCATTGTATCCCATGAACATAATTCCTCCCCTCTTATAGTATGTGGATTGAATTACCTGGAGAACATCATCATACTCCCTCTAGTGGAATGTGATGCAATTCTTGGCATGGATTGGATTTCCTTATATAGATCCAACATAAATTGTCATGAGAGGGAAATCACACTCCATATGAAGAATTGACCCCCGATTCTTTACAAGTGTCAAGAGGAAGATGAATCTCATTTAGCTCCATCATCTCAAGCATGGATATTACTGCCTTATGAGCACGTGTATATGGCTCAGATGATTGAATCCATGGTAGAAACCATCTTTGAAGAAATGCCTATTGTGAGGGAATTTTCTGAAGTGTTTCCCGAGGAACTGCCTGGTCTTCCTCCAAGAAGAGATGTTGAGTTCTCAATTGAACTTATACCTGGGGCGCTTCAAATATCCAAGACTCCATATAGAATGGATGTTGTAGATCTTGAAGAACTGAAGAAACAACTATAGGAGAACTTGGATAAAGGGTTTATACGCCCATGTGATTCACCATGGGGTGCACCAGTCCTCTTTGTCAAGAAGAAGGATGGGTCAATGCGGCTTTGCATCGATTATTGTGAACTTAACAAAATCACGATAAAGAACAAGTATCCTCTCCCAATAATCGATGACTTTTTTGATCAACTTCGTAGAGCACAATACTTCTCCAAGGTGGATTTGTGGTCGGGATATTATCAAGTAAGGGTGAATAAGGAAGATGTGCCCAAGACTGCTTTTTGTACAAGATATGGGCACTATGAATTCATAGTAATGCCTTTCGGACTCACCAATTATCCAGAAATATTAATGGACTTGATGAATAGAGTCTTTAGAGATTACCTTAACAAATTTGTGGTAGTCTTTATAGATGATATTCTAATATACTCCAAAACCAAGGAGGATCATGAGGAGTATTTAAAAACTATACTAGAGTCTTTGCGTAGAAAGAAGCTCTATGAAAAGTATAGAAAGTGTGAGTTCTAGTTGAATGAGGTCTCATTCTTGGGCCATATCATCAAAAGCAAAGGGATATCTGTGGACCCCTCCATGACAGATGCAATTGATGGATGGTCGAGGCCTACATCGGTAACGGATATCTATAGCTTCTTGGGGTTAGCTAGATATTATCGATGATTTGTGAGAAATTTCTCACGATTTTCCAACCCTCTTACCAAGATAACTCGAAAGGGAGTAAAGTTTTATTGGAGTGATGAATACGAATAAATATTCAAGGATTTGAAAAGGAGGCTTATCACTGTGCCTATGCTCACTTTACCCACAAGTGGGGAACTTTTTGTGGTATTCAGTGATGCTTCAAAGAAGGGCTTAGGATGTGTGCTGATGCAGAATGATAAAGAGATATCCTATACCTCAAGGAAGTTGAAAATCCATGAGTGAAATTATCCAATGCATGATCTGGAGTTGGCGCCGGTGATCTTTTCCTTGAAAATCTGGCAGCATTATCTTTATGGAGAGAAATGTGAGATATATATTGACCACACGAGTCTTAAATATATACTCACACAGAAAGAGCTTAATATGTGCCAAATAATATGGATAGATCTCATCAAGGATTATGGATGTTTAATACATTACCACCCTTGGAAAGCGAACAAGGTGGAAGATGCCCTATGTAGAAAGGACCCATCAATTCTATCAACGATGAGAATGGAGAAGGATCCAATATTCTTAGACATGATGAAGATGGACGTGGGAATCATAATGAAGGGAAAATAATCAATCCTTTCACAAATGACTGCTCAACCAACTCATTTGGAAAGGTTAAAGGATGATCAAAAGGATGATGTGGGTATTCAGGAAAAAGTGGAAGCTATCAAAAAATGGAAATCCGCAGTGTTTAATGTTAATGAAAAAAGAATTGTGTGGTTTGGGAAAAAAATATGTGTTCCATACATTCCGGAGCTGAAGAAGGATCATTTGGATGATACACATAGTTCAAATTTCTCTATTCACCTAGGGAGCACAATGATGTATCTAGATCTCCGAGAAAACATTTGGTGGGATAATATGAAGAAGGAGATCTCTGAATATACATCAAAGTGCCTGGTGTGTCAGCTAGTGAAGGCATAGAGGCAGAAGTATATGGGGATGATGCAACCATTTCCCATACCCGAATGGAAATGGGAGAACATCACCATGTACTTTGTCACCGGATTTCCAAGGACATCCAAAGTAAACAATACAATCTTGGTTGTTGTGGATCCTCTTACAATGACTGCACACTTCATTGCTATTCGGGAAGATTTATCTTTGGATCAAATGGCATGGATATATATCCGAGAAGTTGTAAGGTTCCATGGTGTACCACTATCTATTGTGTCTGACCGATATCCAAGATTCACCTCTATGTTTTGGAAGAGTCTTCAACATGCTCTGAATACTGAACTGAAATTCAGTACGTCCTATCATCCTCAAACTGATGGCCAATCCGAGCGGACTATCCAAACACTTGAGGATATGTTGAGAGAATTCTCAATGGACATTAAAGGATGATGGAATCAACAACTTCCTCTGGTTGAGTTGTCTTATAACAATAGTTTCCACTCGAGCATCCAAATGGCATAATATGATGCCCTGTATGGGAAAAGGTGCAGAACATCGACATGCTGGGATGAGGTCGGTGAATGTAAGCTGCTTGGACCAGAAATGGTCGAAGAAATAGTGGAGAAGGTGATAACCATTCAGCAGCATATCAAGGCAGCCCAGAGTCGACATAAGAGTTATGTAGATAATCATATACGAGTCCATGAGTTTAAATTTGGAGACATGGTGTTTCTACGCATATCTCCATTGAAGAATGTCATGAGGTTTGGAAGGAAAGGGATGTTAAGTCCAAGGTATATCAGCCCCTTCGATATTATTGATCGTGTTGGGGATGTGACCTATCGACTAGAACTTCCACCTACCATGGCCAAAGTACATGATTTCATTCATGTATCCCTCTTAAGGAAGTACATATCGGACCCTTCACATGTACATTCTTCTGAGGTGGTACAATTGGGATATGATCTCTCTTATGATGAGAAAACAGTGAAGATCATAGATCGTAGAGAAACAGTTCTATGAAATAAGCCAATTCCCCTTGTCAAGGTGTTGTAGAGAAACCACAAGTCTGAAGAAGCGGCTTCGGAATCAGAGGAAAAGATGAAGCTCAGTTACCAACATCTGTTTTAGTGTGGGAAAAGTATAATTTCTAGGGAAAAATTTCATAAGGGGGGAATATTGTAACGACCCAAAGTTTCATTAATGGAAAATCCCTCTTTATGTAGTAAAATTCCTCTTTATAAAAAATATATTTATAAGATGTCAACTTATTTGGTTTTATGTTAAGAATTTTGACCGTTGTTAATATAGTCGTTGAACAGTGATCACATGATTAGTATTAATATAGGACTTTAACAAATCCAATTTACTCAGAAAAAAGAAGCCATGGCCTCATCTAGTAGAATTGCCACATATGAAGCCCATTTGTTGGAGATCGAAAAAGAGGTGGAATCCTTGGGCTTCGTTCTTGACCAAGCCCAAGCTGAGCTTCACCATGTCAAGCTCGAACGGTACAGTCTACGGGAAAAGTGGAAGTTGATAGAGATTACCTCTCGAGCGATGTTATCAGAGGCACCCCAAGAGTCTATCACAATCGCACACCATACCGTTAGGTCTTATGCTGCTGTTTTAAGGGGTTATGTAACAAATACATAGTACTATGTTCATGTAAATTATTTTTGTATATAATAATGAATATAAATTCTATTCATTTTTGATACATTGTAAATAGTTTTTAAAGTACAAATGAAGTTTTTAGATATTATTTATTCAAGAAATATATTTTATAAAATTAAGGGATTTTTGATTTAAATAATATTTTAATAAAATAATGATAATATTATTAAATTTATTTTTATTAAATATAAAATATCTTATAATTTTATAATTGCAATTGAAATTTATATTAAGGTTTGAAAGCCATTTTTATCAAAACACGTGAATTTTCAATAAATGTTGGTTTTTATTTTAAAATGAAAATGAACATATTTAGAAAATTATTTAGATAAAATAAATGTTATTTCTGGAATCAGGACGTCGAAATTATCCAACGGTGAATTTTTCATAATTTTCCGAGACAGTCAAATTTTTGGGTAAATATTAAATACCGTTTAAATATATAATGTGTTTTATGTCATCATAATGACCCAATAGTGATATAATAAAATACTATAATCATTATTTTCGGCCAATATATGTTATACCATTAAAATAATGTGATTTTGGGTTTGTTTGAATTACTTTTCGAATAATTAATGGACCCCTCAAGACTTATTCAACACCTTGCCTTTTTAAATTAATTTCCATGGGAGTGTGACTCACCTCCACATAAGCAACCCAATGATTTTAAGAATTTCGGACCATGGGATTATAAAATATTATTTTACTATTTACTTTTCCAAAAACAATGGTCAAAAAACCATGGGATGGTTTTTGGTTTGGAGTAATTAAATATAAGGGGTCCCAATACAAAATAATAAAGAATTTCCTCACCTTTCCTATATAATCCCACCCAAGCTCCCACTTCATCCTCACTAAAATCCTTTTGAGTTCGTCCAACCTCTACCCTACTCTCTTTATAATCCTCCCAAGGTTCCCCAATCTCCCAAGAATCCTCTCTCAATCCTCTCTCAATCTATTGGAAGCACACTTCAAATTAAGGGTTTTGTCTTCATTTCTCATTTTTTTCAATTTTATATAAGTTGTATTTACCTTTTAATTTCAATTATGTATGTTGGGGTATGGTTTAACACCTCCAACATACTGTTCTATTATTGTTTGAATAATGGGATACCCCATTCACTCTCATTAAATTCCTCCCATTTACACCCGTTACTATGCCGAAATTCCGAAAGGAACTTCTCTCTCTTCTTTTACATTCAAGCAATAATTTTGTATCATGAATCTAAATTCAATTAAAATTGTTGGTACATGTATCTATATTACCTCTTTACATTCCATTACATGTAAATATGATGAGGAACCCCTTTCTCTCTCATCAACCTTTTTTATGAATTCTTATGTCACGCTGTTACGCTGCCGAAATCGCACCGATTTTCTAAGCCAATGCCATTGTGTAGTGGATACCATTCCCATTTATCCATCATGGGTATCCCCCTCTATGCACCTTTACTTATTGACTATAAAGTATCATGTATGAATTCCACATTCTTTTATCATGGAATAAATGATTATGTTTTATGAATCCATGTTTTATGATCCATGCGGTACACTTATGCATGAAATGAAATGTTTAAGAAGGGTGCACCCTTATAGCGCTCCAATGCATTGTGTAAAGTTTAGTATCTTGATACGCCATGCGCAATGAGTGTTAAATCATGATAATTCATGTACAATGAGGGTTTACTCGTGCTTTATGTGCAATGAGGATTTACTCAAGCTCCATGTGCAATGATCCTTGGCTCATGCTAATTCCATGTAAAGTGTTGTTTCCACATTTCTATGTTATAATTATCATGATTTATCATGACTTTATGTTCAAGTTTCTTTTATGCTCTATTGATATGCCCATTTTTAAACATGTATTGTTCTGCTCATTTTATTCCATGTGTACTCCCTTACTGGGCTTTATAGCTCACACTTTTCTTATGCATGTCCCCAGGTTACCCCATGCAATGATAAGTACGAGGGAATGTAGTGGTAATGTAAATGAAGACTTCAATAATGACGTTGTATTTCTTGTTTTAAGTATTTTTATGTAATGATCCTAATCCCTAAAGACACTAAACCACTCAATATTCTTGTTGTATCAAGTGAAGTTTTATGTAGTAAATCATCTATAAGTTTGTAATAAAAGCAGGGTTGTCATATGATCCCTTTAATACTTTTTTTTATTTGGTTTCCCTAAAATTTATTCTTCCATATCGGCTCGAATTAGAGGAAAATATCATATTAGTGTACATATACCAAAACGATGTATTTGGTGCCTATAATTGACTTTAATTTCTCTATTGGATTGGGGATTCATTATTTTTCTCTACATTAGGTAATCATAGTGATAACCTATAAATTTAATCCTTAAATATTAATTAAATAATTTTCCATTAGAGAAACCTATGTTAATTATTTGAACTAACAATAGATGGTATGGAGCGAGTGGGAGGATTAATGCCTTGTGAAAATTTTCTTGTGGAGTTTTTTATTTTAATTAAAATGTTTGGATGATTATTGAGTTCCATGGTATTCAGAAAAGCTTGTATTTGGGATTGATATGGATGTCAACATCTTGATTTGATGACATTTCTTATCAGGTTTGATATGTTATGGATTCTATGACTGATATTGATCATTGTTTGGGAGAGATGTTTGATGATTTTAGGTGACAAGGTCATTAGTTTGTTGGCATGATCCTAGTGTTTTGATATAGTTTTTACCATAAAGTTGAGGGAAACATTCATAAAAGAACAAGGTTTTTGGATGATGTATCCTAGTTAATTAGGTTACAGATTTCGACTCGCAATGACTGTTTGACACACCATTGGAGTTGTTTCCACACATATATGACTCAGATGATAATATGGTGTTTACCACTTCTGTTGATATAGGCCTATGATAGATATAACATAGGATTGTGTTCACATTCAGTATGGTTTTGGTGATTTCTATGTAAATATACATAGATTGGGAGGATCCATCAGTTAATGGTGTTGAGATTGTTAGTTGGCTACTGAGACTCATCATATATTGAGGTTATTACGCTATTTCCATGTGGGATTAAAAATATCGCCATTCCTCAAGGAGGTCAGTTATTGAGATGATGATTTCTATTGTTTATAGGGAAGAAAACAATGTGCCTTGAGATGTTGATATTAGAGAAGACATTGTTTTTATAGAAAGCATCTAATGGACCTAGTAATTATTGGTTGGGCATGACTTTTGGTAATCCAGTCTATGATTGATGGAATGAGGTGTGGAGTCACTCTTATAGAGGTGGAACAAGAGGTTTATACTGGGACAATTGTTTTGGTGGGCATTCAATGCGATTTATTATAAATATCCTCTCCACTACAGTTATACCAATAATGAAAAAATAAGGAAAATTATTCATTATTGACACTGAACATGATGTAATTGTGTTCATTAAATGATATGCATCATCTATTGTATTTAATATTTGATACAACTTCTTTATCTTAGATGTATGTTTGGATCACATTTGTGGTGTCCAACTATGATTTATTCTCAATACATATCGAGGCCCCTCAAGATGTGTTTAGGATTATGATTTTATGATCGGGTAAGGTTTAAGTATTTGGATCATTACCTAATTTATCATTCATTATCATTAGTATGGGGTAGATGGAAAGAGAACTTCAGGTTCCTACATTATCTAGACGTACAGTATAGCCATTCCTTTATATCACCATTATAATTAAATGTATATACTTAGGTTGACATGAGAGAATATTTATATGTTTTTTCATGCATGAAATAATTGGTATGATGTCCTACATATATGTTATCATGTTTTTTAGTAGTTATAAATGGTATTTTATTTTTAAAATGGTATGTGTGTTATTGTTGATTATTATTGATGATGTTTTCTTGTTCTACAGTTGATTATTAGTCCTACATTATGGTATTTATTTTATTATTCTAATATTTATATAGAACATTAATATTATAATATCCTATTCTTATTGTCTCCCCACAAAAAAATATGTATACCATCAATTATATTTGAAATCCTTTGGCTTGTCGGGTGGTGTTATTATGTCTGAGTTGTTGGCCGACCCTAAGTAATATTCAGGTGGCTAAATTAGTCAAGGAACAAAAATGGTATAAATAGATTTTATTTTAACTTATTTATATTAATTAATTGTTTTTGGTCGGCTAAAGAATATATTATTTCATAACTTGTTAAAATTATCTTGTTTTGGTGCCTCTAGCCTCGTGCCTGAGTGACAGATCATGTTACTAGTGGTGGGAACTTGTTAATTTTCTTTTATCTTTTACAGTTGATCAGATTTCATCCTCGATTGTCTAAATGGATGTGATTATTTTATATTTTAATATTTGACCCTTTTGATGATATTGAAATGGATGATATATGTCACCCTTAACCTGTTATGACAAGGGGAGATATTGGACCCTTGGCCCTGCAAATAAATGGAGGATTTTTGAATCGTGGCACAATATAGTATAGAATGTTTTATTATGACTCATTTATAGGAAAATAAGGTTATATTTATATATTTATATGTTACCCTATATTTAAAATTTCTTTTCATTGTAATTGGGGACATGGAATATTTTAAGAGGGATTGGGTTGTCTAAAATATAAATAATGGAATCTAAATAGTGTTTTCCTGTATAGAGTTGTCCGATAAAATTTTACATTTCAAACCTGGGAATGTTGTTACAATGAGATATATATTATATTTGTACGTTTATTTTTTGTCATATCTTGGAGAAGATCTATGAAGAATAATGATAAGGGGTGATATTTTTTAGATATCAACAATGAAGCTAAACCATGTTTTCGTTATTATCCAGTTTGATGGAATCAAAATTAGCTACCTCATATTTTTATGTGATTATTGTATCCAATGTGGGTAGTTCAGGGTCCATGAGGACTGATTTATATATTTTACATAGTTCTGATATATATGTGTATAAATATCAGAGGATAGATGTCATGATACATGTTTTTGAAAGGGGAGAGTAGTGGTTGTAATACTGTGTCTCTGGTTATTCATGTCCCATAATGGAAGGTTCTGATTTAGCATTAGGAGGTATTTGATTTGGTGAATGTTTAGTGGGAAGAACATGAGGCCAAAATGATATGGATAATGCTGTGGTGGGTTGGAAAGATCATGATCCATATCTATACCCTCAAGTTAAGCCAGTTCAGCTACTGAATTTGATAGATTTATTTCATGGAATAAATAGTATCCCAGGACAATCTTGGTGGGAATTATATAGGGGAGACAAATCAGATATATAAATGTACATACATCAATAGTGTACATGTATCAAGAGTTCTATTTGATTCACATATTACTAAATCATGGTTTGGGCATACCACTGTTGAAATAAAATTTGATAGAGTCATTCTAAACCATCTTCTTCTAGCTTGAGACACACCCTTGTGGACAATGAAGTTGGAGATATATATGATCATAAGAGCATCTAAACACAGGTTGTGCATAATGGTTTGGGATGGTAGAAAAAAAGTTTGTTTTGGACGAATTTGAAATCTAGGATCCTCAAGCACCTCTTCTCAGAGAACCTACGGGTGGAGAGAGCTCGAGAGTATTTGACCTCTCATCATAGAGACATTTATGTCATTGATTTTTCATCTACCATCATTGAATTTTTATATTTTCACCCGGTTTAGATGTTGATTATTCATTGTGGCTGAGCTATTTTTATTATGGTTTATGGTACTTCATTCGGGCATAAGTAATCATCATTAGGTTGGCCTAATTTCAAGATTATGGGAATTAGGCATTGTGATCCATGAGAAAATTTGACGTATCAGTCATAGTAGGGTATGTGGAAGCATCATGTTATGTTGGTCGTGATGTATTAGATATCAAGATGTGCGACCATTAGGATTCCTAAAATGCCATTATGTCTAGAGACATAGGATGCCACCAAAGAGTGGGTCATTGATTATTTTCATACAATACACGAAATGGACACATGTCATAACATAGTGTGTTTGGGCACCAAAGGTGTGATGAGCATGAAGATATGTTAGTAATATCGAGATGTTCGATAGGAATCTTTATTAGGTATCTAGTAGCCCTGGATAATAGTATACATTGGGATTTTCGGTTAGACACTTAGTAGTACCAGGACCTGGTTTCCAGGATCCATCTACATGGTGAGGATGTGGAAGAGATCACTATAATGATCTTTTGGATCTATGGATGATATCTATTATGTCTCTATTGTGAGGCTAGGTATTTGGTATTTGAGGATCTTGCATTTTACCTATGGTGGGGATGATTGGTGTAGAGTAGAAAGGGGATATGACTATAGTAATATGTATATCATGTGTGTAACAGAGGTGTTTTTATTTTTGAATGGCCCTTTTGGTAGAAATGTACAATATGGGGTGCATTAGGTGTATGAGATTTATTTATTATCATCTATCCAGACATATGTATTTAGAATAGAATTGGATCGGTGTGTTATATAATATATAAGGTTCCTAGAACAAGGATTATATATGAGAATCAATGTTTTCTATATGTGATGTGTAGGTTACTAGGACTTCTGTTAGGAATCTTATGATATGCATAACCTCGTTAGTGACATCTACGAAATGTGCATGAGATGTGCTTCTAAGATGATGTGGTACTGTATTGGTGTCAGATATAACATGAATATTACTTGAAAACCTAAGGTGGTGTAGGAGTAATGGTGATTCATGGGAGGAATTTTTAGTATCTATATGGTCGGTGGACCAATTAAATATTTGATATTTTGGTCAGAAATACACCGGGGTAGATAACTCCTATGGTAGGGATTTCCTAGAGTGAGTTGATATGTGACTTTTTGACCAGGCATCACTAGAGTATTTTAAAAAATATTTCTATGTTTGGTGTCATATGTGGGTAATACATGATTGATCAGAAAAATATATGTTAAGTAGGGTAGATTATAACATTGTGGAATTTTAGATAGGGTTGAAATCCTCATTATGTTTGAATTTCACAGTTTTGTGGTCGAAGAAACATCTTTCTTGATATATGGAACTTAATTTAAAGAGTTTCTTTCACACAAGAACATGTTCTTATATGGGGATATAGTATAAGGATGCTTCTTATATTTTTTTGGGTTTCTATGTGAATTGAATTTTAAAAAGTCTAGTTTTCATTATGTGTTGATATATGTGGACGATTTGGAAAAACTATGCATGTCCGAGGGGAAACTGGCCTACGCGCCTTCTTCATTGTTCATAGTTAGAAACCCCAAGTGGGAGGGGATACATGGTCATGTGGGATATTCTATAGTTCATAAATGAGGATAATAAATGGTTTATGAATAGTTTGGAAAACCATGTGGACAAAAAGAGCGATATGTGGTTCATAAGAAGTGGTTACCAAAATGTTTGTGCACGGATTTCCAAACCATGCGGGAACCATGAAGCCTTTGAAAAATGGGAAAATAATCATTTCCTTGTTGATTTATTTAATAGGGTCTTCCCACTATCTTAATCTCATGTGAGGTCCATCCCCATGAATTCATTGATCCCTTTCCATCCTCCTTCTATGCTTTGGATTAATTTATCCATTTGACCTATGTTCATCAAGATGTGAGTCTAATTTGATTCAAATTAGTAAGGGAATTATTCCAATTTCCTCTTTTATTCCTTTCTCTCTCCATATGGTTTGTTAATTCTTTTTAATCCAATTGAACCTATTATTTTTTAATTCATATAAAATTCAATTTACCTCCCAAATTCATAGAATTAGATTTCTATATTATATGAGTGAATGTCAACCACGATGATGATGGTGGTTCCATTCTTTCTATTACAAATCACTTGTGTTTTGGCGGTATGTTATTTAGAACACCATTGGGTAGTATAAGTGAAAACCTATACATTTAATCCCTTTTTTTAATTAATTAATTGTTCATTTTAAAATATAATGGGAATGCTTAAACCTTACTATAGATGGTAAATGTCTGGTGAAGGCTTCAGACCTTCGGGTGATTAGGTTTGTTTGTTTTTTTGCTAAAATTAATTTTTTTTATTTGATGATGAGTTCAATGGAAAAGAGATATGCATTATCAAGGGATTGATATTATATTGACCTTATTTATGATTCAAAATAATTCTTTTGGTTGGGTGAGGTCAAGGCTTTTTGACAAATTTTGATCATATGTTGGGTTATATGGTAGTCAGTTTGAGGATATGAGTTTATCTGGTTTTGGGAATGGTTCAAGTGATATGAGATGGTTTTAACCATCATTTGGAGATACATGGTAATAGGGGAGTGAGGTATTCTAGTGATTTTTCTTATGTACTAATATGGTTTATCTCCCCTCGCAACAATTGGAATACACAAAGTAGGATTTGTGTGCAATGAGAAAGAAATCAAATGATGAGGTGATGTTTATCACTTGTGAGGGTGGAGGGCTCTATTAGATGTGTATTAGGATGGTGTTGAAAATAATTGTGGTTGAACATGTTTTCCAAAGAAATTCACATCGATAATGATGATCCATAGGTTGATATTATTGATACCCCTGGTCGGGACTATGGATCATTGTATACTGAGGGTGCAGGGCTGGAAAAATTTGAGAGGATGGATATCTCTATACATTGGGATCTTGGTTATTGATCCACTGGTGTTTGTTTATTTTGAGGACATAAACTATTGTTCCTTGATTTGTTGGGACTAGATTTAATGGGTTCTTTAGAGTAGGTTCCCAATGTATTGGGTTATTATTTTCAAAGAACATCCTTTTTTATATTGGATCAGGATTGATGGAACAAAGTTCTTAGTTACACTTTTGGAGGTGGAACCTAAGGGTTCATATGGGATTATTTCTTTTATCGATTTTTCATATCTTTAAACTAATGATCATATCCACTACCATTATACTAGTAATGGATGATTTTTGAACCTCCTTCCTTATGGAAGGCGAGCTCAATGGAAGAATGTCAATTAAATTAATGTACATGTTTTTTATTTTATATAAGATGAAAAAAAAATTTCCAATATGATAGTTATGATCACATAGTGGTGGACTACTATGATTTATTCTCACACCTTACACAAGAACCTCGGGGTTCCTATAGAAATTATGCATTTGTGATTAGTGAATTGTCCAATATCGCTAGATTCATATTATTTATACTATCTTTTATTTATCATTGGATATATGGAAAGGGAACACATGGTTTCTGCTTCATCTGGAGTTACATTGGTGTTTTTCGTTTCTATGAAAATACATATTATATATAAGTACTAAGGTCATCCTAGGGAGAATATTTCAATTTATTGTATTGGGTGACCTAAATTTTATAAATTCTTCTATAAATGGTATCATGTTTGTTTAGTGGAAATAAATTTTGTTTTATTATTAAAATGGTAGTTTTAAACTTGATGACAATTATTATTGTTTCTTTCTTCCACTTCGGCCGGATACTTTTCCAGTCATAATGTATTTATTTTACACTACTTAAATTTATATAAACCATTATTATTATCATTTCCAATGTTTTTAATCTTCCCACTATTATATATTTAGAAACTTACTACAAGTTGTAAACCATTGCTGTATGTGGAGGCTCATTTAATGGGAAATGATTAAATAGTCCTGACAACTATTTGGGAGGATAAACATGTCGGGGAACTACATATACAACAAGATATCTTGATTTAAATTTAAAATTTTCAGAAAAAAATATCGAATATAAATACATTTTTTGAACCATAATCAAATAAAACTTTTTCAGTCTCTAATGAATAAGAATTTTACATTGTATGAATTTATTTTCATGTTCCCCCTATATATTTTCAATAAATTATTCGTTCCCTTTCTCCCCCACCATCGATGTTTTCTAACATTGATTTCCTTATTTTTTTGTAAATTGTATTTTTTGTTCTATTTCTCCTTATAGTTGAATCGTTGAACCATTGATGGTGAATTTGGAGGTTCCTCTCATTCCTTCATCATGTTGGTCGTAATATTTATGTCTCTATGAAATTCAAGAGCATTGTGTCCTGCTAAATATAACATTAAGCATTATTATGTCCCTTGAGACATTTTTATGAGGTTTATTCCACATTTCACACATTTTGGTGTGTGGGTCTTTTTCCTTCATTTTTTATTCAATACCCCAACATGAAACAACATTCTTCTCTTCTAATGTCAATATTCCAGGACCATTCTGAAAACTATATATCTACAATGAGGTAACAAAAAACTAATTATTTCTAACTCCCTATGTATTCGATAGCTATATTCATTTTTATATTTTTTAAGACACTAATGATTATATATATACTATGGTCAATAACAATACACACGGAATATCGTGAATTTAATATGAAAAGTTTCCCATAACTTCGGATATATTAACTCCCCTTTTTATGTTTTATAAATTCTCAATAAATATTTATTTGAAACTTTCATTGGAAAACATGTTAAGAAATATCATTTAATATCTTTTCATGATATTTCATCCATCCATCATCATCATAATTTTTATAAATTTAGACCATTGATTTTCTTTACAATATAAGTAAAATATGACCATATTAAAATTATCCTTCATAAAATATTATCGAATAGAGAATATATTCTTCATTAATATAATAGAAAATTCCATAATAAGTGGATTGAAATAAACACAAAAATGCTTTGGTCATTTCCACATAATATATTTTATTTGTAGTTTATCCTTCCTTGATGAAGATGTAAATTCAATATGGTTTGTGTTATTGTTCATAACCTAAGAAAACTATGTATGTGAAACTATGATTTTTTGAACTTGTACTCATATTTCATTGGAAATATTATAAATACATTAATTTTATTATCCCAAAATTGGTTCTTGTTATAGTTTCTCCATATTATTAACATTTTATAATATAGAGATGTTTTCAACCAAATATAAGTGAATAAATAATACATAAATAAAACAATATCCATGTAGAAATAAATACTAATATAATATCATTGGGGATAACTATGATTTGAATATCCTTATACTAAAATAGTATTTCCCCATAATGTAATTTAATACATTATTACATTAAGAAGAATTATTACTTTACTTATATATTGTTTATAATAATTTTTTAAGAGAACCAAAATATTATGAAGCATATCCCTCATGATTATAAAAATAGGTGTGATGTAAGGCCCCCTACATATACCCATGTCTAATATTAGTTTTATATTAAACCATTCATATTTTTGGTTCCACTTGTGATATCCCGATAGATATATCATTTTTCTGAGACCACACACTTCATATTTTACCAAAACATAATATTAATACATGCACATAGACACATCCATCTTGTTTTCAAAATTTTTTTATTCATAATTATAAAACTAACTACAACATTATATAAAACAAAATATAATTAATCACATTTGAAATATATGACTATTACCTAATATTTAAGTAAAATAACTTCATATAAATAAATTTTATGATCAAAAGGTTTATTATCTTGGGTAAATTAGGTTTATATTTCACTTCTAAAACTTAATGACATTAGATATAAAATAATTTAAATCATTTATGAGAATAATAATAATCATCACATTAGAGGAATAGTATAATGTTAAATAGAATGAGTAATTCATTTTAGAAAATGTAATGAAATGTTGAATATATATAATAATGAAACATTATAAACTAGTTTTCAATTACCACTAATATTTTTGAATAAATCTAGAATTTTGTTCACAAATAACATATGTCTATAAATCGTAATATCATAATTTTGAACAAATATAAAAACTTTTTCATGCATAAAAATAGATATATATGAAATTACCCAGTTAATTATAATATATATAATAATGGTCCAATCCATAAGATCATAAAACTCACTTGATCATGAATTACATATGGAATGAGAACATATAAAAACTATATTCACCAAATAAATTCCAAAAAAATAATAGATTCCATACATATTTCATACTTAATGAATTAATTTATACCCAATCTGATTCCAAAAAAAAATATTAGAGATAAAAATTTTGGCATTAAAGTTTTTCATTATATAGTGGTGATAGAACATATTTAGAGGTGTTACTATGGTGTTTTTGAAACCAAAGACTCATTCATAATTATATGAATTTGAATTAGAAATTTTTTAAACATGGTAGAAACATTTTTACACACAAAATTAAAAAGAACATAATATTGAAATGAAATTTTTGGAATACGCATAATAAAAATAATGTGATATTGTAGATAACCATAAAAAAAAATTGGGTATTAAAATACTCATACATTAAATCCAGATTTGTTTCTTTTTATTTACAACATAAAATATAATAAAATAATGTTTTATTACACTTGAAACAATAAATTAGTTATATTAATTATTTCATTATTTATTAATTAAAATTTTTATATTGTATTTTATAATATATTTTGTTAACAATGGTTTTTTTATCTCATGTTCATTAAATTATCCATTCATATTTAGATTTCATTAATTTATAAAAAGTTATTTAAACCTAAGAAAAATTAATTCAAGATTAATAAAATATATTTATTAAATCATTATTCATTGTATATAATTCATGATGACTTTACATGAAGGTATTGATATGTAGATAGTTGGACATGTCCTTTTAGGCGGTTAACTGATGATTAATAGTATACTGTTAAAAAGGTATGAAAGATAAGAATCACATTAAATATGTCATAAATAAAATCATTAGAGTTTGATACAATCATTGAAATTATTTATAAAAACATCATAATTAATTTTATAAATTTTACGTATCGATCACATATTTTGAATTAGGAATACTGTATGAAAACAAATATAAAAGATGATAATTCCTTACCCTCTTTTAGGTGTTTCTTTTTTTACACCATAATATTATTCAATACTCTTATTTGAGTGACTAAAAAATTAAGTGTGAAATGACGATTATAGAGTATTGTTTTACAGATATGGGAATTTCGTATGTGATAGATAATTGGTTCTTGAAGGGGAGGGTGAGGTAGTAATTATAATTAAGTATAGTTGTATTTCTAAATAAATAAATCAATAAAATATAATTTCTTTGGTAGAAAATATAATAGTGATTTTATTGAAATTTTAATTCAAATAAGAATTAATTAATATTGTTTTAGTACTTATAAATCTTTCCAAACCCATTTCATTCTTTTATTTTGAAAGAGAGAGGAAATAAGAAAAAAATGTTATTTTAATTGAATACATTATCATTTTAATCATTCACAAACTATTTTTATGTTTGAATTTTAATTTTAGTGTATTTAAATGTCTCATTTATTTTATAATTTTTTTTTGCTCAATCCACATATTATAGTATTTATTAATTCATTATTACCTCTTGGATGACAAACATAAAATATGTTAGTTATTTAAACACTTTATTGATACAGTTCACATTAAAATTAATGTAATTAAAAAAATTACCCAGAAAATAACCCCTATTAAATTTTGACATATTGATTCCAAAAATCAAATAGATGTTTATCAATATATTTTCATAACATAGTTAAATATATATCAAAAAATATAATTTTATTTTGAGAAAATATTATTTAGGAAAATAATTCAACTTATACAATAGTTTCTAAATTTTATTTGAGGAACTATACAATAAAACATGACTTGATTTATTTGATTTAAACATTTTTTAAAAAATTTATAAATTATTTTATTGGTTAAATAACTATTACAATAGTCATATAATAATTCTTAACATCCAAGTTACTATTTTGATGGTCAGGTTTTTATTCCTAATAACTAATTTATTATTAGAATGGTAATATAACATCCTATACATATATCTATATTATAATTTATATTCTTTACTACAATTCACCCCAAGGTAATATATTTTAATTTTTTAAAATTTTGAGTGGATTTCAAATATTTCATATATTTTCCATTTTTTGTTCGTGGGAGTGATAATTCTATCACATTTTGAGGAGCCAAATTTTTCTATTCTAGCTTTTATATTTTATTATTTTTTATCCCAATGAAATATTGGACTTTTTCAAGTATAAAATTATTTAATAATTGAATTATGTCCATTAATGAAAAAAATTATAACCATATGTTGTATTTTTATTATACTATAAAATATATTATAACACACATTTATATAGAAAAAGTATATCTTTTATAAATTGTAGGTCCTTACTAATAACCAAATCTAAAATTTCTTATATGGTTATTAAATAGTGTCAAATGTTTCAACATTAATTTTTTTCTTCTTGAATGGATTCATGTTCTTGTCTAATGTTTATCATATTATGATTCATATAGGTTTTATACGATGTATTTTTTGTCTTTTAAGGATGATCAAGGAATTTGTTTATGTTTTCATTATACATTTTAATTGATTTTCTACCCCTATTAGAAAATTTAAGATAATATTAGAGGGTCTTATTTTACATTTAAAAAAATTATATATTTTATTTGTCAATGATAATCTTTAGAGTGACCAATAAAATTGTACATAATAATGATAATACATTTAAGGCCCTTAATAGTGAGGATTTGTGATGATGTTCACATTATAAAAATTTCTATATAGATTTGGATCCATAAAAGGAATAATAGTTTTTGTAAATTTTGTACATTAAAACCACATATTATTCATTATATCATAAAATTGATAACCTGTTGGATTCTTATGTTTTTTATAATGTGATAAAATATAAATATTCTAATAAGAAACCTATTATAAATTTATTATAATAAAAAAGGGAAATAAAATGTCATAGAACATATATTCCATTTAACTATTCATCAAGATTCAAATATAAGAGTCAAAAAAATACTCATACATAACATGATTTGAATTTTTTAAAGTAATGGGTTTTGTACGATAATATTAATGAAGATAATTTTTTGATATATGATCACTTTTTATTTCTTTCATTATAAAAAACCTTTAAATATGTATCGAAAGGTTGAGGAAGACTTCATTTAAGTTTTGGTAATAAAAGATAATAATCTATTGGATGAATCATATGGATTTATCAACCTCTAAATAATAAAACCATAAAATAGAGAGACTACTCACAACTAGAAATAATTGTCCTAAAGTGATCTTTTAGGATTCATGTATAGAAAAATAAAATTCATAAAAAATAATACACACTCACTCGAAAAGGTGTTTCATGTTTCTGAGTAATCCTTGAAGAATATTGACGATGAAGAAGTGGATAATATTGTATAAATGTTTTTAATATATAGGTATGACTCATTGAATAAATTTATAATTAAATTCATTATTGAAATTTAATATGTTTTTGGATGGAGAGATCATTACATTTGAATATATTCAAAAAATTGAATTGATTATTTCAAAAGTCGATATATAGTTTGATTCTCCACCAAAGATGAGTTTCATTTTCAATTCTAATAAAAAAATTATTCAGTTCTTTGTTTCATCTCTTTGAGATACTTTCAATATTATTAGTTATAAAGGTATTTAATGGTGTTGTTTCATTAATGAATGTTCTTTAATACTATAGTTTGTTTCATTTATATAATTATAATTAGTCTTTATTTTTGGGAATATATTTTATTGGATGATTTTGTATTGGGTGATTTTTTAACATATTATATTTCCTTAATTTAAAAAAACTGAAACATTTACTCATTGAGGATATTTTGTTAAAACAATATATTCTTGTATATCTATAAATAATTATCTTTTAGAAGATATATTATTTTTATAGTTTTTTTTGATTTTGAATTGTTGTTTTTATTTTGAAATGTTTATTTTTCTTCTTAGAACACTTGAAGATGAATTGAATGATATTAAATAGTTATTGATGAATTTTTTCTTCACCATTAATTTCACCCACTATTCCATAAATTTCGGAAGGAAAATTCCTCTAAATGTTTTTTTTCATATACAGATAGTATATATTTTATATAATTTCTCCTTGTTAGCTAAATAAGGATATTCCACCTGGTTCAAGTTATTGTTCATTTCATAAGACATCAGAGTTAATGAAACCATATTATTTTGACATCTAACCCATTTTTCCTTAGGAATAACATTTGGAAAAACATTTTTTTATCCATCAAATGGGGTGTTGGTATTGTTTCTTTGGGTTCCCATAATACTATAAAACAAAAAATTGTTGACCCAAAAAAATTCAATAAATAATAAACAAAAAATATATATTCGAATTCAAATCAACCTAATGACATATCTTATGGAATCCATAACAATACAATAGCCTTATTATAAAATTATGTTTCTAGATCCTGTAAAATAATACATTCTTACATTTATAGGAACAATTACAAAATGTAAATATCCTCAATTATCTTTTATTGAAGTGAATATGAATATAACAAAGCATATCCCCTTAGATTTCCATACCAGGTGTGCAGTATGACCCACTACAAATGGCCACGACGAATATTATTGTAATACCCAACCTGCCATTTTTGGGGTTCAACTTGTTGTATCTATATAAGGATATCATTTATTAAATTCGTTATACTTCATAAATTACCAAACAATAATATTTTTTCTAATTATTTAATTATCCTTCATGTTTTAGCTAATAGTTTCTAGTCCTAATTGTGAAACTAATTAAACTAAGATATAGTAAAAACTACAGTAAATCACTTTTTAAATAAAAGACTATTAATTCATTTTTATGTTAAATTACACAAGAGTAATCCATTCCATGATTGAAATGAATAGTATTGTGGGTAAATTAGTTTCATATATTAGATATACATAATAAAAAAATAAAAAATATAATTATACATTCATATCCCTTCTAATCATCTCATTTATCCATAGTATATGTAATCACCTAAGGGTATAAATCAATGATGTGGGTGGGCTAAAATCCATATAAATTTAGCATTGATATATAAGTAACATATGATATAAAATAATTTACAACATGGATGATAATAATAATCATCATCATATAATGAGAAAATGATATTCATAACAAATGAGGGATTATTTTGAAAAAATGGCATATAATGTGGAATATATATAATAATAGGACATCACAAACGAGTGGTAAAATAAAACAAGTATGTAAAGACCCGTAAAATTCAAAGGAAATGTTTTTCTTAATTTTCTTTGGAATTTTACAAGAGCGCGGTTTCTGACGACACCTGATTCCGAGGCCCAGAGTTCCCTGAATCAATTTCCGATGTTTGGCTCGGGTATGTTCAGTGAACGAACGAGCGGGAATTTCTAACTTTTGAACCGGTTCCCGGAATCGAATTCCGAGGGCACCGATGAACTCGCAGCGCCGATATTCTCTTAAGGAGACCTTTTCTGAGGTTACGTTTATTGCGGGTTGAATGTTAGTTTTGGGAAAAATTAAAAGAAGTTAAATAAAATGTGGAAAAACATTTTATTTTTAACTTGTTGGTTAACTACTCCAAAAGGGAGTTAGGGGTGGGACCCACATCCACTTAACCTCCCTTGAGAGGATTAAGTGTGGTGGGGCCCACATGAACCCTAACTCTTCATCTTCTTTTTTTAATCTCCCTATAACTCCTCTTTAATTAACTTGAAAACTTGGTTAATTAATTGAGTTGAGTAGTTTGAATTTCAAACCTTTGAAATTCAAGTTGATAATTGTGTAAATAAAATAAGCCTTATCTTATTTTATTTTGGTTGGTCTCCTTGGCCATCTTGAGAGAATTTGAGAGGTTCTCTCCACCTTCTTCAACTTTGACGAAGAACACGAAGAACACTCAAGCTCAGACGAAGAACGCCGCTTCTCCCTTCTTCGTAGCCAGTGTGTTCCCGAAGATCGACGACACCGCTTCTTCGATCTTTATCCTGTGTCAACGAAAGGAGATGCCGTTTCCCCCTCGTATTATTTCTGTCAGCTTACGAAGCTTCTCCAGCGACGTACCTCTTTGGATGCACCACGATGTCAACGGAAACCCGCGACGCCCGAATTCCGTGACGCTAGTCTTTCACGGTTTTTTGACGTGCTCCGCACTTGAAACCGAGGAAGGGGTTTTATTTATTCTTTTGATCATGATTTATACCCCTATTTATTCTTCGTGTATTTTTTCCAATTGTTAGCAAATAACGTGAGGGGGCCGGACCGCATGAACAAGGCCGTCCCTCCTCCTTTTTCATGTTGATTCTGTTGTGGATTGAAATGGGTGTGGCGCGGTGCCGTCACACCGCACAGGATCATGCGACAAGAAACGCATGGCACCGTCGCGCCGCGTCGAAGAAAGTTGAAGGCTTCGCGGCCGGAGCGGGGCCGCGGCGGAGGGGCACGGTGCCGTCGCACCGCGCCGGACAACGAAGGCCGCGGCCGGTTCCGGGCCGCGGCGGAACAAGAAGACCGGCGGCCAGCCGGGCCGTTGGTGTCGGAAGCTGGAAGGGGACCGGCCTTTCCGGTCCCGTTGAAGAAGAACCGGCCGTCCAGGTCGGGCCGGCCAGAAGGGAGGCAAAACCGGGGGAAATTAATTCCCCTGGCCAGCCATAATGGCCCCCCATTATGAGGGGGGCCGGTTTCACAAAGGGGGGCAGGCGGCCCCCCCGTTTTCTAGCAGCTCCGCCTTCGGCCGAGCTGGTAGCGCGTGGCGCGCTGCGCTGGACTGGTGCCTGGCCGGTCCGCCAGGCCTAGCCGGGCCGCGCCGTGGCGGGTCGGGCTAGGTCGACCTTGTTCGGGGCGGGTCGACCCGGTTCCGGCAATCCGGGGGGTCTCGGGCCGGGACGGCCCAGGCCCGAAACCCCCGTTACCGAGCGGTTTGGATTCAAATGCCCATAACTCGGGATACGGACTTCAAAACGACACACCGTCAGCAGAGATGCGATCCTTGGATCGAGACGGTCGTTTTGGTATATCGCACTCAAGGTTTCGGAATACTTTGAGTTCGTTCGGGTTGGTTTGTGCACAAAACCAACCGGGCCCTTGGAGCGAAAACACTCATGTCTTGAGCTACGGACGTCCGATTGACGTGCCGTCATCTTTTTTTTGTTCCTCTTAGTGAGACGGATCTTTTGACATACTCCGTCCAAGGTTTGGACGCAGGTGGAGTATGGTCGGGTTGGTTTTTCCTTAAAAATCAATCGGGCCCCTAGGACGAAAAAGCCAATAACTCTCAGACCGGGCATCCGATTGACGCCGCCTCTGTTGCGTTTAGTTCCTGTTGACGATACGGAACTTTTGGATTCGTCAACTCTGAACTTTGTGATAGTTGATGTATCAGCCTCTCAACTCGTGGAGCAGGCCCTCCCGAACGAGCTTGCAGTGTGCGGAAACCCTAGTGCTGGCTGCGACTGCTACTGCTACTGCTACTGCTACTGTGACTGCGACGACGACAGAACAGAGATCCTTAGTGGATTCGACGACGACGACTACAGCACTCAGCGATCCTACGTGGATCAGTGCTACAGGTCATGTGTGGGCCCGATCCTATGTGGGTCTGATCCTGTGTGGGTCTGCGCTCAGCGGTCCTGTGTGAACCAGCGCCTACAGATCCTTTGTGGGTCTAATCCTGTGTGGGTCTGTGAGGGGGTTAGTACCTATCGATCCTTTGTGGGTCCGAAGACTTAAATGGATCAGTGATCATCTCTATCATCTACCGAAGAAGTATACCTGTGTGAGCTGAATCCTGTTGCTATCCTGTGTGGGTTGTGTTGTGCTATCTTATCTAGATTTCGTTTTGGTTTCCTGTGTGGAATACGTATACTTTCATGTGTGGACTGAGATTTACTTGGGCTTGGAGGATGGAGCGTATTGGAATTGTTGACTTAGGTATATGTAGGGAATATACATAATCAGTGTCGGTTGTTACTCCGTGATTGTATCTTTCCTTTGTGGTTTATCCTTTGTGGATTTTGGGAGACCTTCAGGGGTCTCGGGGTCCCTACTGAGTAGCATATACTCACCCCTACACGAGCTATGCCCACACTACGTTGTGTTGGTTGCAGACGATGGACACCGTTGATCGTAGTTGAGGCTTGATGAGAAGGACGGTACCAGGAGGTGGACCACTGAGCGAGACATGCTCGGAGCGGACGGCGGGACCCGAGGAGCAGTGGAGCTATCTGTACCCACCCTTCAGGTGGGATTTCCAGTGGACAGCTCGGTGTAGCGGCTTTTACTTTACAGTTGTTGTTTTCCCTTTCGAGTTGTACTTTACATTTAGTTTGGGTTTGTATACTGGCCCATTTACTTTTCCGCACTTCCAGTTGTACTCTGTTTTTACATAGTGTTTACTTTTCCGCTTGCTTACTCTGTGATGCTTGTTTACTTTACAAAGGCAATGCCTTCCCTTTTTACCGGATTTACGCCTTGGTGCTAGTCGCCAGCCCCTGGCCTATGGAAGGCGGGCTTGGGATAGTCACGGCACGGACCCCGAGGGCGGGTCGTGAAAAATTGGTATCAGAGGAGTTCAGTTCTACCGCAAAATCTGATATTTTCTAAGTGAAGTAATAATGTTTAGCGTATTGAGTTTGGTTATCAGACCAGGGAGTCCAGTGTTGGTGCGGCGGCTGATGTATCCGTACACCAGGATCCTGACTTCTGATTTCCGACTTAATGCACGAAAACATTGACTGTGTGTGTGTTTCAAAGTTTTCTTTGTGATTACTTTATATCAGCTCACCAGGTATACTGTTCTGACCGTGGCACACCTGTTTCCTTTTCAGGATGGCCCTACAACAGCAGCCAGCTAGGGTTCCGAGAGTCGAGTGTGACGACAGCCCACCGAGCGACGAGGCCTCGGTTCAGGGCCCTTTTTCAGCTGTGGCACCGGCGATAGCTCTACCCGCCGAGCCACCGATACTTCTAGCACCAGCCGCTGATGATGCACGTCTCCTCAGCGCACTGGATGAGTTTCAGCACCAGCGACCACCCAGGATTCGTGGGGAGACGGACCCCCCGGAAGCCGAGGACTGGCTAGAGGCAGTCGTACGAGTTTTTCAACTAGTGAGGACACCAGCAGACCTCGTGGTGATCCTTGTTGTGAGCCTACTGTATGCATTAGTGGGCCGATGGTGGAGCATGATGCTCCAGGTGCACGATGAGGCATCTATACTTTGGACAGACTTTTAGAGCCTCTTCCGCTCGGAGTTCATCCCAGCCACCCTCCGTGCGGTTCGTATCCAGGAGCTTCTTCAGCTGCGGTAGGGTAGCATGACAGTCGCATAGTACTCGGCGAAATTTACTGATCTCTCGCGCTACTCGACTGACATGGTACGATACCCATTCTTCCAGGACCGGAACTTTGAGCAGGGTTTGAGACACGAGATCAGGGCATCACTGATCTCCCTCAGCATTCCGACTCAGACAGGAGTACTGGAGTGGGCCCTTTTGGTCGAGAGCTTCCTTGCTGAGTCTACATCAGCACCGAGACCCACCGCAGGGCGGCACGTGGTAGATTCATCTACAATAGGAAGTCGACGGATGACTCAGGGGTCCAGGCAGACCATACCTTTAGGCAGACGACCTCAGGACACTGGCTCAGTAGTGCGGGGCACACAGCGCGGAGCCAGTCTTTCGAGAGGCAGACAGTGCTACTCGTGCGGTGAGCAGGGGCACATGGCTCGTGATTGCCTGACCCGTCGTGCCGAGGAGCAGCAGACGGTTGAGGGACCACTGAGGCAGAGGTAGAGGGTCGACCGTGGCGGTCCATAGGGAGGAGGCGGACGAGGCAGAGGAGCTGGCCGAGCAGCAGGTGGTGGGCAACGTTTTGAGGCTCTACCACCACCACCACCAGGAGGTCCACCCCGACCACAGGGAGCTGGCGTGCAGAGACGGGCATAGCTCCAGGAAGCAGAGGTCTACGACCACGGCGCGCCCGAGATGATTCGAGGTACAAGCTGTGTCTATTCCACCCTTGCTGCAGTACTTATAGACACAGGAGCGAGTCACTCTATCATAGCCACTGCCCTTGTTCAGAGCTCGGATAATTCGAGAGAGCCGTTGGATCAATCCTTACGGCTAGAGACTCTTACGAAAGCAGACTCGACGATTACGCACTGGTGCCAGCAGTGTGAGATAACTCTAGGAGGTGTGAGCTTCGGCTGGGATCTTCTTGTAGTAGCGTCGAGGCCTTACGACGTCATCTTGGGCATGGATTGGCTATCTACGGTCCATGCACAGATTGACTGTTTTAGGCAGAAGGTGCGATTTGTACGCACTGAAGGGAGAAGGTTCTCCTTCACCGGCGGGAAGGGAGCCTTTGCAGCACAGGATGGACTTCCGCGGAGGAGAGGACAACCCATCACCCATCACTTGGCTAGTCTCATCCTAGGAGCAGTGGACGTGTGGAGTCCTGGTTTTCCTGCAGTGGTGGATCAGTTTGCGGACGTTTTTTACAACGACATTCCAGGGCTACCTCCTCGTAGAGAGTAGAATTTTATATTGACTTGTACCACGGGACAGCCCTGATATCGACTCCAGCATATCGGATGTCCCCCGCCGAGCTTTGAGAGCTACGGGTACAGTTGGAGGACTTGCAGGGCAAGGGGTTTATCCGACCCAGTGTTTCACCCTGGGCTTCCCCGATATTGTTCTCCAGGAAGGCGGACTGGAGCTTGCAACTTTGTGTTGACTATCATCTCCTGAACCAGGTGATAGTGAGGGAAAAGTATCCACTACCAAGGATTGATGACCTCTTTGATCAGATCAAGGGAGCATGGTGGTTCTCGAATATAGATCTCAGGTCAGGATATCATCAGCTCAGAGTTAGAGATGATGACGTGCAGAAGACAACTTTCAGATGTCGGTATGGCCACTATGTGTTCTTGGTTATTCCCTTCGGCGTGACCAATTCTCCAGCAGTGTTCATGTCCCTCATGAACAGGATCTTTCAGCCATACCTTGATCGGTTTGTCGTGGTCTTCATCGACGATATTCTGATTTACTCGACGACTGAGGAGGAGCACGCCTACCACTTACGGGTTGTACTAGACACACTCCGAGAGCACCAGCTTTATGGTAAGATCTCAAAGTTCCAGTTTTGGATACGTGAGGTCCACTTCTTGGGACACGTTATCTCTGAGGTGGGAGTTACAGTGGATCCTGTAAAGATCGAGGCAGTGTTAGCTTGGGAGCCACCCAGGAGCGTGACGGAGGTGCGAAGTTTCTTGGGTCTAGCTGGATACTACCAGAGATTCGTGCCAGACTTCTCTAGAGTTGCGGAACCACTCTTAGATTTTATGAAGAAGGGGAAACCCTTCGCGTGGTCAGACAGATGTCAGCAGAGCTTCCAGGAGCTGAGAAAGAGATTGACCAGTGCACCTATCTTGAGGTTGCCTGAGGAGGGAGTTGGATACGTAGTTTACTGCGATGCATCTGGGATCGGACTCGATTGTGTCCTGATGCAGAAGAGGGAAGTGATCACCTATGGATCACGTCATTTGAGGCCGCATGAGCAGAACTACGCTACCCATGACCTGGAGTTAGCAGCAGTGGTCTTCACTCTGAAGACATGGCGATAGTATCTGATGGGCGAGTGCCTTACAGTCTTTTCTGACCACCAGAGTCTCAGTTACATCTTCTCTCAGAAGGACCTGAACATGAGATAGTTGTGATGGCGTGAGTTCCTCCATGACTATGACTTTGAGATAGTCTAAACTCCTGGAAAGGGGAACGTGGTAGCCGATGCCCTCAGTAGGAGGAAGGGCATTCAGCTACTTGAGGAGGCGACAGAGCATCTAGACTCTTTGTAGATATCATTCGTGGATAGAGATGGAGCAGTCTTCCTTCAGTCTCTCACATTCACCCCTCCACTACTACAGCGGGTCAGAGAGGCATAGCGTGAGGATGATAACTATGAGACACGGCGTGCATTGATATCCTCGGGACAGGCACCTGATGGTTTCTCCCTTGGAGTAGATCACGACATCCTTTTCAGAGGACGTACCATGGTACCAGTCGCTTTGCGAGAGGAGGTGCTGAGAGAGTTTCACACTTCTCCTTTGGCGGTACATCCTGGAGTGACGAAGATGTACCAGGATCTCAGATGACAGCACTGGTGGCCGGGCGTGAATAAGGCTGTAGCAGAGTTTGTTTCTCGTTGCCTCATATTCCAACAGGTGAAGGCAGAGCATCAGGTACCAGCAGGCTTGGTACAGCCCTTGGAGGTTTCGGAGTGGAAGTGGGACGGCATATATATGGACTTCGTGACTGGACTTCCACACACTTCCAGAGGTCACGACTCCATTTGGGTGATTGTTGACCAACTCACCAAGCCGGCACACTTCTTACCCATCAGAGAGCAGGGCTCAGTGGAGAGCTTGGGACGTCTCTATGTTCCGGAGATTGTGCAGCTCCACGGTGTGCCATCATCTATTGTCTCCGATCGAGATGCTCACATTACTTCCCGGCTTTGGAAGGGATTACAGGAGGCGTTCGGGATGCAGCTACGTCTGAGCACAGCCTTTCACCCTCAGATGAATATTCAGACGGACAGGACTATTAAGACTCTCGAGGACATGCTCCGAGCATGTGTCCTCGACTTTGGTCGCAGTTGGGAGGACCACCTACCCTTGGTGGAGTTTGCGTAAAAAAACAGCTACCACTCCACCATCGGGATGGCACCGTACGAGGCGTTGTACGGCCGACCTTGTAGATCTCCTTTGTGCTGGATTGACCCTGGGGAGTCAGCACTTGTGGGACCAGAGATGGTCCAGGCCACGACAGAGAAGGTCCAGGTCATCCAGGAGCGGATGAGGACGGCTCAGATCCAACAGAAGTCATACGCTGACAGGAGGAGGAGGCCACTAGAGTTCGAGGATGGAGACCACGTCTTCTTGCGGGTCTCACCTTGACGTGGTATACAGAGATTTGGCCGAGGTGGCATGTTATCTCCGCGCTTCATCGGACCCTTCCAGGTCCTCAACAGGATATGCGAGGTGGCTTATATCCTGGCTCTACCACCTCAGTTACACCGGGTGCACGATGTCTTCCACGTGTCTCAGCTGAGGAGATACGTGCACGACTCGACGCACATCATTGACCATGGGGAGCTTGACGTTGACGATGGGGAGACTTTTGCGGAGGTCCCGGTGGAGATCGAGGATCGATAGGAGCGGGTCCTACGTGGATGGTCGATTCCTCTTGTGCGCATCAGATGGCAGCACGGGAATCTCTAGGAGAGCACTTGGGAGCGGGAGGCTCAGATGCGTGCTCAGTACCCTCATTTGATTCCCTAGTTTTTGATGTATCTTTACGGGGACATAAATCCCTGAGGTGGGAGTAATGTAAAGACCCGTAAAACTCAAGGGACTCTTTTTTCTTAATTTTCTTTGGAATTTTACAAGAGAGCGGTTTCTGAAGGCACCTGATTCCGAGGCCCGGAGTGCCCAGAATCAATTTCCGAAGTTTGGCTCGGGTACGTTCAGTGAACGAACGAGCGGGAATTTATAACATTTGAACCGGTGCCCGGAATCGAATTCCGAGGGCACCGATGAACTCACAGCGCCGATATTCGCTTAAGGATACCTTTTCCGAGGTTGCGTTTATTGCGGGTTGAAAGTTAGTTTTGGGAAAAATTAAAAGAAGTTAAATAAAATGTGGAAACACATATTATTTTTTAACTTGTTTGTTAACTCCCCCCAAAGGGAGTTAGGGGTGGGACCCACATCCACTTAACCTCCCTTGAGAGGATTAAGTGTGGTGGGGCCCACACTAACCTTAACACTTCATCTTCTTTTTTTAAAACTCCCTATAACTCCTCTTTAATTAACTTGACAACTTGGTTAATTAATTGAGTTGAGTTGTTTGAATTTCAAACCTTTGAAATTCAAGTTGATAATTGTGAAAATAAAATAAGCCTTAGCTTATTTTATTTTGGCTGGTCTCCTTAGCCATCTTGAGAGAATTTGAGAGGTTCTCTCCACCTTCTTCAACATTGACGAAGAACACAAAGAACACTCAAACTCCGACGAAGAACGCCGCTTCTCCCTTCTTCATAGCCGATGTGTTTCCGAAGATCGACGATGCCGCTTCTTCGATCTTCTTCCCGTGTCAATGAAAGGAGACGAGGTTTCCTCCTCGGATTATCTCCGTCAGCTTACGAAGCTTCTCCAGCGACGTACCTCTTCGGATGCACCTCGACCTCAACGGAAACCCGCGACGCCCGACTTCTGCAACGCTAGTCTTCTGTGGTTTGTTGACGTGCTCCGCACTTGAAACCGAGGTAGGGGTTTATTTTATTCTTTTGATCATGATTTATACTCGTGTTTATTCTTCGTGTATTTTGTCCAATTGTTAGAAAATAACGCGAGGGGGCCGGACCGCATGAACACGGCCGTCCCTCCTCATTTTTCATGTTGATTCTATTGTGGATTGAAATGGGTGTGTCACGGTGCCGTCGCACCGCGCAGGATCATGCGGAAAGAAACGCGCGGCACCTTCGCGCCGCGTCGTAAAATAATGCAAGGACGCAACGCCGTCGCACCGTGCCGGACAATGAATGCCGCGGACGGTTCCGGGCCGCGGCGAAATGAGAAGACCGGCGGCCAGCCGGGCCACCGTGTCGGAAGCCGGAAAGGGGACCGGCCTTGCTGGTCCCGTTGAGGAAGAACCGGAAGGCCAGGTTGGGCCGTCCGGAAGGGAGGAAAAACTAGGGGGAATTAATTCCCCCAGCAAGCCATAATGGCCCCCATTATGAGGGGGGCCGGTTTCACAAAGGGGGGCAGGCGGCCCCCCCATTTTCATAACTCTGAATTTTGTGTAACATAATCCAAACCAATTGTTGCAAGTATCACAATCTAATTTATGTACTGATTGTAGTGTACAGATATCTGTTTGTTGCATATAATACAAATATAACATGTTTTAGTGTGCAATGAAATCCATTAAAGTAATCTAATTTAATTGAAATAATTAATCAAAAAAACTTAGGGTGTCACATTCTAACTCCCTGAAAATAACATTTACCATTGAAATTGATTTGGAGAATAAATGTTTTAGTACATAAAACATCCGTTCATAGAAACTAACTCTATAAAATGAATACAAAACAATCCTTTCAAATAAATTGTTGGAAACATAATGGTTAACCAAAGAAAATCATAAATACGTTTCCATATAGGAGATTATTGGTTGGAAATAAAAAATTGTCATGGAAGAATAGCGTAAATAATTATAGAGAGTAACAAAAATATTTTCTTATAAGAATGTTGGTGATTTAGAGAATTTTAGAAACTATCAAACCATAATCAAATTAATCGAGAATAGGTCATTGATATCCTCAAAATGATTATAAAAGTAAATCGGTTTATCCTAAAGTTGAAGAATATATACAATGAAATATATTTAATTAATTTAATGCCATATCAAATTCCCAATCTATACCAATTTCTTCACCTTGACCAATTTTTATTTCAAATATTACCTTAACAAATGAAGGTTAATGTTCTATCCATGAAGAACAAACAGATCATAAGATCCATCTATAGAATAATAAGTCATTCAGTCTATCATTGTTTATCAACAAAGATAAATGGATAATATTGGATATATGATATGCAAAAATAATCATATAGAAAAATAATATTTCTATTTCTAAAACAATATTAAATTTTCAACATAATTCATTTCATAAATAGTTTACCAGGTAACCCTTTCATTAGTTTAAAATCTAACACATTATAAAGATTTTAATTAAATGTATAAAATTCATCTTATCATTGATCCCCTAAATATCATAAATTATCTAATTACTATTACTTACCAAACTTGTGAATAAATATATCATTTATTATCATCTAATATGGTAATAACCTAAATTTCCGTAATTTTTTATATATAATATTCAATATACCAAAATATAAATCAATGTTTATTAATTAAATAGGCTCTTATTTTATAAAATTGTTTTTTTGATTTATGGGTTCATCTGTGTACTGGTAAAGTAACTATGTGATATAATTGTTTCTTGAATCTATATATATATATATAGATAACCAATGCATAGAATCATAACATATTTAACCAAAGGATGGGATAAATATTTTCATAAAGAATTTTTCCCCATAATCACAGATGTGGCTTTCCACTACAGAGTTCAAAGTATCAAGATTATAGTCATAGATTATGATTTCATTTTATTTCTATTTTTTCTTTGTTTGTGGATGGTTGTTTTTATTTTACCACCATTATTAACCCTAAAATTTTTGAAAATACTATCATAATTCCCAAAATAATTTCAATTGAAACACCTGGAGTCTGGGAGGTTCATTATACAAGTATTCCTATTTATTTTCACGTGTTTTTAACTTTTTTCTATAACATTGTCATTCATCCACATGGTTACATTCCTTTACAAAATTAAATAATTGTATAGTCCTCTAAATAAAATTAAGTCAATGTTTCTCCCCTAAATTTTTTCTTTATAGAATTCTTATTTTCTTATATACATGGTTCCTAGATTTTCATTTTATCTCTAAATTCCTTTTCTTATCAAAACATGATAATTAGTCAAAACCCCAAACTCTATTTCCAATTGATAGAGAATTTAACACCTTATTTATACATACTAATGAATCTTATATCCAAGTACATTCTATGACTAGGTTTTTGGACACCATAGAATCAATCCATTTTGATTTTGGGTTGGATGATAATAACCAAAGAGTATCATGCATGCCTCATAATATTTTCTTCATAGGAACCATCATTGTTAATATCCATCTACATAAGCTCTAGGAACTCATTTTCAATATTATTTTGATTAAAATAAAATAAATTATTTATTGAAATATAATATCTTGAACTCATCCCAATCCAGTATGCCATTGTAATATTCTCTCTTCATGTTCATTATAATATTCCACCATTGACCCAACTCACTATCCATACGAATGATAGGTAAAGTGAAATTTTCATTCTCTGGACACTAGAGAGTGGAAAATATATTTTTATTTGTAATTATACATTTCTAAATGACTAGTAGATAAATTAGACCACTGAAATAAGGTCAGTGAAGCCTCATGAAAGACATAACTAAGAATTATTCCCTTCTTTAATTGTTTTAATGTCTACAATGATGCATATGTTTTGAATGTTGTGTGCTGATAGAAATGAGGTTTTTCATTTCATATCCCATAATTGTTAGTTCCTCTTTTAGATAATAATTGAATCATCTATTGTATTTTTCCTTAATAATGTTCTATCATGTTCCATCCATTAACTAAAAACATAGTATGAGTAGAAATCATCATTGTAAAAAAAACAATAATGAAAATAACATATAGGATGTCTAAATATTGACTCTTAATTCTTTAATCTATAAAAAATGAGGTTTATCTTCTTTTATATATAGTCATCTTCATTTTAAATTATTCTTGTTTGTTCAAAAAGATTTTATGTACATCAAAAGAATATCCTCTGGGAGTGTCAAACTAGGTCTGTAGATATCTTGTTATGGTGCACTAGTTCCCAATAATGTCTATCTCAATTTTGTTATTTCAAGGATTTTACCCCTAAATTCATATATCAAAAATCCACATCAACTATTATAATCAAAATAGGGATGAAATTATTTTGGAACCACTCTCACAATCCATTACCAAATTTTTATGACATTGTCAGAATCCTTGACTCATCTTTAGACTTCTATTTAAATACATAATTAAACATAAACATATAACTGTCCTAATCATTCTCACTATGTTTTTTACATCCCTGTTTCTATGATATGACTAAACCATTAACTCGACACAATCTATAGAAACCCAGTATTAACATACAACGATATTACATCCTTTTTTATAAATATTATACGCATTATAAATTTCCACAACTGAGGAGTGTAATAGATTATTATATTTGTAAAATTCAAAACATATTCTTCTATCATGGTAAAATATCTATAATAAATACCATAAATATCACCCCCTTTGTCACTCCTACATAAAAAATTTCTTTGTCACATAGGGAAAGGAAATATAAGAAAGGGTGATATCAGATTCTCAGTATGATAAAAGACTATGATATTGAAGAATAACATGGACATAAGGGTGTCAGAAAATGATAATATCATTTTCAGTTAATAACCTACATATCAGAGATCAATATTAAGAGTAATTTTAAAATGATTGGTAGTTCATAATAAATGAATCAACATAAAATAAAATAACATATGTCAAATGAGAATGAAATTGGAATAATATATAGAATTTTAGAATTCATATAAAAATATAAAATGTTATGTTAGGGGGACCTACTGATATATTTATACCATGTTAGGATATAAATACTCACCAGTGTACCTACATTGTTCTTGAGATAAAACTTGTGTACCATATTATGTTTTCGATAAGTCTACAACCCATGTACACTATTATTTAATTGCTTGGGCTATAACCCATGTGCCATTTTGTTTTCAATATTGGGGTACAAATGATGTACCCAATTGTATTTAGTCCTATAATACACACCATATACACTCTATTTCATATGATTTGGGTAAAACCTCTATACCCTCGTTTTCATGGGATGAGGATAAAATCTGGGTGCCCTTTTATTCTGGTGCATGGGCTATAACTTGTGAACCCTCTTGTTTTTGATAATGGGATATAACCCCTATACCCAATTGTCTTTTAGTGGTATAAAACATATATACCATCTATTCTAATATTACATTTATCATTACCCATTGCATTAAAGGGATAAATAGGTCCCACTCATCACATATTGAAATCATACATACATATAGATTATTATTATAAAACATTATTCACACCACGATCCAAAAAAAGAGATGGGTTTTATAAACATCATATCATAACCCACAAAATGAATTTGGTATCGTAAAAATTTCAACATATCATAACATGTGTAAAATAGACTGATTCATTGTCATTTCAAAAAAGAATAACTCATTAATGTAATCTAGTTTCATATTTTATTTTTCATGGTATAACTCAAGGAAGATAAATTGGATATATAGAAAACATTTCATCTTAAACCTAAACCATTCAAATAATGAATAAAATGGTGACCTTAAATCATATCCCCAATACAGAATAAACTATATAAAATCATTATATATTATATTGAAAAATATTTTAAATATCAAATGGAACATTTCTTAAGGAAGATCACCATTCTCTTAAAATAAATTTTTCAAAATATTATATAATTTCATAATAAAGTTATTTGAAACCCACATTGAAAAAATTATCATGTATGATTTTAAAAATAATAATTTTAAAAAATATGAAAAACATAAAATATTTATTAAATACTTTTTTAATGTTATATTAAAATTTAATTTGTTAAATTTTTTACAAAACATTATTTTAAAGAAAAAATATTTTTGAATGAAGTGGGAAAGAGTCGTATTATCGTAAAATCATCTTGCTAGATATCATATGTTCCAATGAGTGGAAAATGGTACCATTACCTAACGATATCATGAATAAACAAAGGACAAAAAAAATTAATTTTAATCCTTGATATATGGATCATAACATGTCATTAATATAATCATAATAACAAATAATACCAATAATCAAACAGATTGTAGTAGTAAACTCTAACCACTTTAGATACCCTAAATCATAAACCAGATGAAAGAATAATAAAAAATGAAACCTAAAATATAATTATCCTGAATAAATTCCTAATATTACATGTCATATGAGTTTTATATATACATTATAAATGAATATTTGTGTGTAACATTATGTACATAAAAATGATGAAAAATTGTGGCATAATTACTTTAAAGATTTAGTAAATTTTGAATCATGGATTCCATGAAAAAGAATACATAAAATTGGTGTGTAAATACATGTAAATTTATGCATCAAAATCATAGAATATATTCAGGTTAGTATATACACACTACCAAAAAGAAAAGATTATTGAATATTTAATATTTCTCATATAAATTAAATTGCGGGTTGAAGTACCATTACTAGATAATTAAATTCAAAATCATGAAAATAATTTTATAATAACACAATTTATATATTTAATATCAAGAAACTATTTAAATTAAGGATATAAAATGTAATTGGGAAGTATATACCGCACAAAATATTAATTATTGGTGAATATTTCGAAAATATCTCATAAATAAAAGAGACATGTGAAAAACATTACAATGATTACTTAATTTTAGTGAGAATAATTCATAGCAAAAATAATGTGTGAAAATTGTTAATCTACACAATAAATATGTAAATAAACAAAAATACAATAAAAGTGAATTTCACAAATATATGGGGCATCACATAAACAATTAAATTTATGTTTTACCCATGTATTTAAAAATGATTTAGGAAATAACATACCTTACATCTTGAAATTTTCCATGCACGTTCAAACCTCATGTTCTCTAAGTATGTCATTTCGGTTTCAACAAACTAGATTCTAGTGTTGGATTTCTGTGAAATGTTATGATTCTAAGAAGATGTATGGGAAGTTATGGGATTGTTTTGTCATGTTTTCGAAGATCCAAATTTCTTGAGAGATGTGAAATGTAAGGGGATGAGAAACCATATATTGTCTAGGAGTGGAATTAATTTTAATTTTAGAAGTTTTACTATATTGATAGGTATCCCTTATATCATGTGTCTCCAATAAAAGGATGTTTTATGTGAAAGATATAATATGGTCGAAATATGTTAGGATAATGAATTTTGGAAATCATTCTTAGGTATATGGACAGTTAAGATAAATTATAACCACTATGTAAATTCATTATTACAAAAATTCATATCATAATTTTTAATTATATTGGCTAATATTTTTCTTCAAAAAAAATATTGGAAATTATAAATTATGATGATTCCAAATATAGAATCTTTTTATAAAAATTCAGAATACATATTCACTAGAAATTATATTAAAATTTATCCCACAAAAGGGATTTGATGACTAGTTTTTTACGTTAATATTTCAAATTATTGAAATGCTTTTATATCCAATATTATTGTGACATTATTTCCAATTACCCGAATTGTATTAATTTTTGTTAAATTGATTAAATTTTACTATAAAAAATTAAAATATAATTTATATATATAAATAAATTATAATAAAAATTATTTTTAATTTAAAATTTAGTATTTTTTAATATTCATCCAATAATGAAACATCTCTGAAAAATAAAAAAACTCACATATAGAGAATTTTGATGTTCTATATAAAAATATGGAATTTATTTTATCAAATGTAATTTAATAATATTTCAAAATATATATTTAAAATAATCTCCTTATTAAAATATTTTATAATTGCTTTTTAGAAAAATAAATATCTTTATGTATAAATTTCCAGTTATTTACACATCATGTGTAGAAAAAATCCAGGATAACTATTACAAAATTGATTGAATGTAATATATATATATATAAATTAATTTTCCAATAAAGTTTTTATTAATTTATGTATATAAAAAACATTCAATTTCATAAATATATGATTCTATAAATAGATTTCCAATATTATTAATATGGGTTAAATTTCAATTCATGTTAATTTTTCACTAAATAATTACTCTTATAAACATGTGTAAACAAAATTTTTACAATTTAAAAAATATTATTTATAAATTCTATTCTTGTAGCTTGGTGAAATTAATAATAATAATTTATGAATAATATTAATTGTACATTGCAGTTTGATAAAATTGTGTATTGTGTCTCTGAAAAGTTATCAAAGGAACCGGTCACTGTATAAAAAATTTAAAAATAGTGATTTCTATACCACAAGAGAATATATATGTTTAGATTTAGATCGATCAATCCTTGATTTTTTTCTATATTTAAATCATAACAAGATGTATCATTCAATTCATGTCATTTAAAAAATTTAATTTATTTGTAAAATAATAATTCACAAAAAGTCAGGGTGTTTCCAAAGATATGGAAAACCAAAAATTGGATAGAATACAATCGGCTTTAAAGAATAGTATTAATGTTATACATTTGGATTTTTATTTGAAAAAAGTAATATGGAGACCATAAATTATACACACTCTCCATCAATTGTGGTGATGGTTTCTGAGTCATCCACAAAGAATATTGCAGATGAAGAAGGGGATAAAAACATAAGAATTTTTTTTATAATTTATGGAATAATGGAATAAATATATTCATAAATTGGGGATTTATTTTAAATATGTATAGATATTGAGAGATGAATTTAATTTTTATATTCAATAACAGAATAGTTGAGTTGAAAAATTAGTATGGAGCTTGATCATGAACATAATGTGAATTACCTTTGTATTCAAATGAAATAATAATATAGTTCTTTATTTTATCACTTTGGGATCCCCACAAACATTCTAGTTTTAAATGTTAGGAATGAATTGGATTCATTGTTGAAAATGTTTTATTGCACAGGTTTATATCCTTTTATAATTATAAATATTCATTCTCTTTGGTAAGTTATTTTATTAGATATTTTTTTATTGGGTGAGGCAGGAACCTATTCAATTATATTAATTTGAATAAAAAGGAGAATTTTCTTATTTAGAATTTCTTTTTAAAAATATATATTTTTGGTTATCTATAAATAATTATCTTTGAGAGGTTATATTTTTATGATGATTTTTTGTGGATGTGTATAAGAGTTTTAATTTTTAATTATGTATTTTTATTCTTTAAAGACAGTAAAATGAAATAAAAAATTTGAAATGGAGTTTGATGTCTTTTTTTCTTCGAAAATAAAATGATGCAGCCCAATTATGGTAATAGGTTTTTCGTTATATATTATTCTAAATAAGGTAATACTTAGGAAAGTTCATTTTTAATGTTCTGAAACACTAAAATACCTCATATGGTCAATCCGTTGAATAGTAGAGTGAGCAAAATTGTAACGAGGATCACATTGATCATTCATCAGATTCAAAAAATAATATAATGAAATGATATTTTTAATCAGATGGGTTTACTATATTTAATAATATATATATATATATATATATTATATTTTCAGCTTATTTGAATGTGATGAGATAAAGGATTGTTTTACCTATTAAATATTAAGATATTGAATTGTAGATAAAATGAAATTTCTTACACTTCTATTGTGATCATTTATAATGATAATTTTCAATCCTCACAGTACTAACCATAGATAGATTCTAAATGGTATAAAATTTTATGATCATTCTTCGTAACTATGAATTATGGAGAAGCATATATTTTTTTCAATGGATTCTAAGGTAATGGATGTATCTATGGTTAGTATTTAAAAATTATATTTATTTATTGGTGTATATTTTTTCCCATGTATAACTAACTCTATTAAAAAGAGGAAGTATATAAAGATTCATTTTTCATTCCACTCTTTCTTATAAAACTATAGTTAATAAAAAATGGAGAAAATTTTTATTCCTTTGTGTATAGTGTGGGTTATTCAATGGTTTTATATTTTTAATGTCATTTGAAATATACAATTTTCCAATTATTTTAATATCATTTCACCTCATATAGATTATTTTTATTCATTTTTTTTATAAATTATGGGGAGTATGGTTTAGAGTTTCCAACTCATACTCAAGATTATTTATGATTATTATATATTATTATCATTATTTCTTTTGTTATTTCAATTACCAATAATAATATTATATTTATTACATGTACTATTAAAACCTTAAGAATATCCTAGAGGATATTCCATTGAGGTTTCTTAGTGAGGTCTTGATATTGAGTCTCCCTATGTAATTTAAAAGGAATTGAATATTTTCATTATAATTTTCATTCCCCTACCACAATTAATTATAGTTATTATTGAAATTATTGTTACTATTATTAATTTAAGGGGATATCACTTGAGATAGTGGGGACGGGGGGGATTTTGTGACCTAGAAAGTGATCGACCAACAACCCTTATCCATGTTTTAGTTCAAATTAATCAATTGAAATAAATGGGATCAAAGATTTTTTTTCACAGTGTAATTTATACAATATAAAAAAAATATAAAAAATAAAATGAGAATATTATGATGGATCAAAATGAGAGATCCTTTACGACTATTACTGACACTCAAAATCGGGTAGTAGATAATTTCATTGAAATTATCATTTCATAATTGATTTGATGTTCATAATGTGTAATTAAAATTGCTAGTGAATATTTGAGCATATACATTGTTTACCAAAATTCCAGAAGAGTTTTTATTATTATTATTATTATTATTGTTATTATTAATATTCTTATATGTTTTCAAGTAAATAAATGATAATAATTAAAATTAAACAATTAATCCATTAAGTTGCTTTTATTCATGATTGTGCACATCGTGTGAGTGATAAATGATGCCGCATAAAGTCTTATTCATCCTCGTGGTTCGGGGTTCTAGTTTTCCTATTATGGTTGGAATAAATTTCCATATATTCTATAGTGGATGATATTTCTTCTACTAGATATCCTCACACATAAATTTCTATATGAGGAAGTATTATATGGAGACCAAATACTTTATATTCCATCAAATGAAGATATAGTGACCTGGAGCATGGTCATGTGAAGAACAATGAAACCATACATCTGTATGAGTGCATGAGATGGCCTTCAACATGGGTATATGGATCATGTATAAAATACAATTACAATAAGAGATGTTTTTTTGGAATGTTGGAATACTATGATATAAGTCATATTAACATCACTAAATGGTAAATTTTTTAATGGGTTTTATATTTTTTAAAATAAATGGGATAGGGTTCCCAATAATTCGAAAAATAGGAAACAAGATGCGTGAACAATGTTCATAGATCCTAGGTACGGTGCGAGATGCATGAAACCCATTCACACATACTTAGAGAAGTGGATGAAGGATACATGAAGAGGGTTTACAATCCCCCAAAATACATTTTAGTTTATTAATTATTTTTTATTATTTAAAAGTTTTGTTTTTATTAATTTATTTATTGTTTATATATATATATATTAAATAAAAAGTAGTAGAATTTACCTAGTATTTGTTATACAGCAGTACTACCATTACAACAGCCTGCATTCTAACAGAAACCATCACCATTGACTCTCTTTTATAAGAGGGATTTCCTAGGAAATCATTCTGCATTTCAGATGTGGGATTCAGGAACTCCCATTCCTCGGTACAACATTCTAAATTTCCAATTTTGGATTCATAAATGATCCATGTATGGCTACTTCAAAGACTAACAAATATAAACTATAATACAAATATAAATAAAACATATAATATGGATTAAAAATATAATAAATAGTTGAAAATAAAGAGAAATCTATAAAAATTATTGATGAAAAATAATTTATAAGCTTTAAAAACCACCAACATGAAACCTAAAAATGCCTCCAGTATGTGAATTTAAAATCTTTTAACATTTTAAAACCTAAGGCCGATAGAAATGAAAATTTCAAAATTGATTAAAAATACAAGAAAGAGTTGAAAATAAATAGAATTTCATAAAAAAATGTTGATGAAAAATAATTTAAAACATTCCAAACCTCCTACATGAAACATAAACATATTTCATGTATGTGGAATTGAAAGAATATTAAATATAAAATATAAGACAGATACATATAAAACATAAAACATGTATTAAAAATATAATTAATAGATGAAAAATGAAATTTTGTAAAAAATTTAAATGAAAAGAATTGTATAAGCTTTTAAACCACCAATATGAAACATAAAAATGTATCACTTATGTGTCTTGGAAAGTCTATAAAATATATACTATAAGATGAATAGAAATAAAATATAAAATATGGATTAAAAATATAAGATATAGTTATAAATTAGTTATCTAATCAGTAAAATAATTACTAAATATATAATTATTGTTTATATAATAATTAATTATCTAATTATTAATATAAAAATTAATTATTAATTATTAATTAACAATATAAAATAATTAGTTAGGTAATTTGTAATATAATTATAAATTGTAAATTATTTATTAATAATATACAATATTTAATTATTTAAATAGAAATATAATTTATTTATTTATTTATTTATTTATTAGTTAGGAAAGTAATTATTTAATATAATTATACATTATAACTATTAATTATTAATATATTTATTATATATATAGTAACTATTTAATAATTATAATTACAAATTATAGTACTAATTAACTAATTAATTATTATATAATGAATTCTTATATTACTAATTTACTAATTAATTGTTATATAATTAATTATTAATAAATATAAATATTATTTATAATTAATAATTATATTACTAACTAACTGATTATTTTTTATATAATGATTAATTATATTACTAATTAATTATAATATAATTAATAATTATTTTACGAATTAACTAATTAATTATTATAAAATTAATAATATTAATTAATTAATTATAATATAATTAATAATGATATTACTAATTAAATAATTAATATTTAATTTAATATTTAATAATTAATAATTATATTACTAAATAACTTATTAATAATTATATAATTTATAATTATATAATAAATAAATATATATGAAGTAAAATCATTACTGACTAACTAATTAATTTTTAACATGTCCATATATATTTAGTCCATTTTTTATGTTTCATTTATATTCATCTTATAGTTTATATTTTACAACCATTTGAAGACACATATTTCAAACATTTATAAGTTTCATATATGTGGTTTCAGAAGCTTATTATTTATTTTCATTAATATTTTTTATCAAATTATATTTATTTTCATCTATTTCATATGTTTTTAATATATGTTTCAATATTCATTTATATTGTTCTTATAGTTTATATTTTGTATGCTTTCAATATCACCTACTTCAAACATTTTTATATTTATATTTGGTGGTTTTGAAAGCTTATAAATTATTGTTCATAAACAATTTTTATGAAGTCCTTTTATATTCAAAACCATTTATGATAAATTTAATACATGTTTTAAATTTCCTTTATATTGTTCTTATAAGTTATAATTTATAATTTTTCTAAAAAACAATCTTGAAATATTTCTCAATCCCACATCAGAAATATAGAATGATTTCCATGGAAATTTCTCTTATAAAATGGAGAACATAGTGAGGGTTTTTGTTAGAATCTAGACTATTGTAATAGAATTAATACTGGATAATAAATTAAATAAACATAATGGAATTTAATATATATATATATATAAAGAAAAATGAAATATAAATTTATATAAAAATTTGATATAAACATGAAAAAAAATAATTTATAATGTTCTAAGGGATTAGAGGATGAGGTGAAATCTTCCATAAAAAATCACATAAGAAGCATCAACCAAATTCACGCTTCCTTGTGAGGGGAGATGCTTGAACGAGGATTTCATATCTTCAGTCCCATTTTAAAAAATATTTGAAACCCTATCCCATTTGAAAAAAATGTTATAACCCAAAAATAACCACTTAGAATATGAAAATGGTGGGATCATGAAAAGCCTCCATGTAGATATGGAATGCAGATAATGTAATGTGTGGATGGGATGTGAGTGTGACCCATGCGATCAGTAACAACCATCATTAGAGGCCTGTTAGTGCATGTGTTTGTGTATCAAGAGAAGTAAATTATCAAAATTCCCATATGGCAAGGTGTGTATCTATACATATAAATAATATATGCATTCAACACCAAAAACAGATCTTCTGTTGATGTTGTCACCCAATTTTACCACTATGTAAAAATTCCATGCATGAATAAAAGCCCCAGTGAATATGATCACCATAAAAAATAGAAAATGCATGAAGGAACATTGGAGATTTTCGCAAACCACATAGGGGTTTGTGAATAAATTCACATGATAACAAATATTTCATTCACATGAGGATTATTATATGAAAAAAATAGCATGGTCATTTAGGAAAAAATGATAAGGCTTGTATAACAATCCTCGTAAAGGCTGAGGAAATGTATGATCCCTCAAATTGGAATGTATATTTTTTCATTTGAAGTGATGAAGCACCATGTAACCTCTCTCATGAAAGGTATTATCACCTAACATCTCACCTTGATAAGGGTTTTAATACTACATGGACATCATACTATAAAAAATATAAGGCTAGGAGATTACCTACACCATCCAGTAAAGATGGAATCAATAACATATAACAATCCCACATCATCCTTGGATGAGTTTAAATAAAATGTATACCCGGTTAGGTGAATAATTTTTGGATGTTAATTAGTATATGGTTATGATCAATTCCTAAGGAATTATTCTGATGTACTACAATGTTTGAGCATAAAATAATATCCATGACTTGATAAACCATGAAAATATTACAAAATTCTACACCGGACACGTGAAATAATCATGTGTGCACCATAAGCCCCATGCAGCATTTGATATCACTGTTCCAATGAAATAAATATTCCATGTGTGTGTGAAATACTATATTTCAAGATTCCTATTAAAAATAACATGAAATACATGTCTTCATATGATTCCTTCATGCAAACCTTAGGTTGTACCTCATATTCATGTGGCTAGGGTTATCTAACAATCATACAATGGACTAATGCACATTCCATGCACTCTTTGGCATTTTTCCTTACATTTTAACATCTTACATCAATAGAAATGCCACAAAAAAAATTCGTGTCCATTGAAATTATCATGCAACACCTTGAGATCCATTTTTCATCACGCTACACAATACAAAAAAAGAGATCTATTATCTTTTACAATATCCATATTGATGCGCGTGATCTCAAAAATCATAATAAAAGAACAAATAAAATAACAAAATGGATAATCCCCTAATGCTTGTAAATATCATGCGTCATAACATCATTGAAAAAACAATTCCCCAATTATATCCAATAAAACTCATGAGACCACTGAACCATTGTAAAATAAAAACAATGGAGATAAGTGAGAGGAGGTCAGAGTTATATGTGGTCGTTGAATGACACATGACATGCTCCTGGAAAGACAATGCAAGACCTCAGCAACATGTATTCTTCAACTATTGAAATTAATAGGTCCTTTCAGCCTCACCACACGGAAGTCCTCTAGTATGTACAGGAAAGTATATGCTTCCCCTCTTATGCTCTAAGTATGAATGGGTAGATTTTTCCATAACATGCTCACACATTTTCATATGACCCATATTGGACAAGAGAGGCATCCTATATAAGAAATATAATACCATTAACATTAATAATAATAATTATCATAATCCTTGACCATTTTATAATAAAATTGTTGATATTAAGGGGAGAAAGAGAGAGGTTCTCACGGACCATGAATGACATGTTGGCTACCCCCAGTGATCCGTAAGGCACCATGAGTACCTCGCGACATGTTTACCTAATCTCATGATGTCCCTTTGAATTTTTAGCCTCATCACCCAAAAATCCTCGGGTATGTTCATCAAACATTGAAGTTCCCTTTGGATCTTCAAGGGAAAATGAATAGCTTTATCGATTAAATTCTCTCACACCCCCACATGTCCCTTATCGGTCAAGCGACACATCACCAAAAAAGATAGTAATTTTCATTGACATTACTTATGAAATCACGCCTTAATCCAAACAATTTTCACATAAAATAATGGACATAAAATATGTCGGAGTTTGAAGGAACTAATGATCCTAAAACTCTTGCGACACTCGAAGGAAGTTTGCAGCATGGTCCTATGAGACCCTCAGAAAAATCAATCTTTTCATGATGAAAACCCCACACAATTCATCAAGAATCTTCCAAAAAACCCCATGTTGGTGGTTTTTATGGAAAATTGAAATTTCCTCATAAAAAAATCTTAGACATTATATATTTATGTGCGAAAAAATTAGTCCCCAATAATTAGAAATAATTTGATAATGGGGGAGTTGATGAGAAGTACTTGAAACTGCTGAAAATCTGGTGATGCACATGGAATGGCCTACGACAGAGACTCAAAAAGCCACGTTGCACAATATCCCTTCACAAAAATGAACCAAGACTCACTCAAGATATGATGAAAAACCAGGGTGGAGAGGCATAAAAATTCCCCATTGCATCACGAAAAAGGGTTTGGAGGTTTTGGACTTCCAACATTTGAACTATGGACAATTCGAATCTCAACCTAAGAGGACATCTCAGTGTTGTAGATGTCACGACCAGAAAGTATTCCTTCAGGTAATATATTAGTGAAAAACTAAAAAAAATTATATTCCCAAGAAAAGGTAAATTACATGACCATTTATAGATCAAATGATGGTCTTTTGGAATGGTGTGGGAAGAACATTCCACATGTCTTCCAAATCACGGGAGATTCAAAATAAATTGATACTAATCAAAGAGAATATATTTTCAATATAATGTCTAGAAACATGATTAATAGGGGAAGAAATAAACAAAACACATGTTTGTTGGTACTCGTGTTCCTTACATGTGTCATACAAGGACACACAGTGGTACCCTTCCATCTATCATAGATCACACGACATACATTCATCATGTTATTTTGGAAGAACAATCCTACGGTTATGTCAAAGAACGTCACACCAACCCATTGGTCACAACACAATGGTCTCAAAAAACCGTCTAGGTATGTCACTTGATCATTATGATGTCCTTTTGATAAATCATCTGACCCATATAATTTAATATTCTCATATTTGTAATTTATCGTTGTTTTATTTGAGCATATTAACCAATCTCTCAGGAACGCCTCTGGAAATGCTAGCCGATACCCGTGACACCCTCCATACATGATGGTCATGTCTCACAATAACCTCTAGTGATGTTATCCATGACATTTGACATCTATCAAACAATGTCGTACTGAATTTTGTAACATAATGATATCTGTCTAGAGAGGTCCTTCTATGGATTCATGGACAAGAAAACTAGGTCTTGTAAACTCCTCTGGAAAGTTCAATTGGGTCATGCGAAACCCTCTATATTGTCATGCCATGTCAATATAACATCCCAAGTTTAGATGATAGCCTTTTCTATTGTCAGTGTGTAATCCCCAAATACAAGTGAAATCTCATTATGCATAGAAAAAGGGAACTAAAACAACACTGATTCCTACTATATGTAGGATATGTAGGGTACATTTTAAGGGTTGGAGACCCATATTTATAATCTAAAAAACTACAATTATTTGAACCCATTTTCCAACATAATTTCATTGATCATTTGATATCCCTAGATTATCACACTGATCATTTCCCAAGTGTCCTTAAATGGTTTCATGGATTATATCATTCTCACAATGCACATCAATGTTTAAAGGGAAACCATAGTGTGTATGCTCCAACTACCGACATCATATAGTATATCCTTTGTCATTTGGGAATCCATCTTGGTATTAGAATTTTGAATTTATAATACCACATATAAAATCATAATTTCATCGAGCATGGTTTTCCCCCGCATCATATATATGGGTTATGGGATAAAATGAACTACAATGATTCAGATTCCTCCTATAATATAGATGTGTATGATTCCATATTAAGGCACATGATTTATACCAAAGATATATAAGAATGTCCAAGAAAATAAGTCCCATGTGAAAATTTTAGAATGTCAATCATTTATTCCCTCTTGTTTCTCACATTGGTCATAGATCATGTGGGCTTAGGGAGATATAATAAACACCTCAATAGGCATCACTAATTTCAACATACAATAGATATCACAGAATGTAATCCCTAATGAGTTTTACAGTATAAAAACGCATTATAATTAGGAATATAACTTTATTCTAGTCCCATGGGTTTTATTGATCATTGATGCATTCTATTCCTTCCATATCAATGATATATAGGATGTCTCCCAGAGACCAGAGCTGAAACATTTGATGTGTCAATACCGACACATATTTCCTCCTCTCATGACAGTAAACAGAATTGGATCAATGAACTAAATGGGTTTTGATTATTATTATAACTAGTATACATAAGAAACCTCATAATATCTTAATCCCCTTCTCGGAATGTTTTTCACCTCCTCATGTGGAAGAACATTTTGAAGAAATTGGCCATAAGACATCAGCACATAAACCGGTTATTCACCATATTAGAAATGATTAAAAAACCTCTGATATAAATAGATGGATTCACTAATGAGACCATATCCTATGAGTTCATCAATTAGGATCCAATTTTTTAATGATTTATTTAACCAATAAATCATTTTTAGGTCAACTTGTCTCATATAGTGATTAGGAAGATATTCAAAAAAAATCTAAAATCTATAATAGAGTTTGGAATTAGGTAAAATTTCCCCCCAAAAGGGTGTTATGAGACTAACGTCCCATCCTCTCATCCAATTATAATGCCCAAGAGTCATTGGGATTGAACAAAGTTTGATTGTATGAATTTGTAAACCAGTAATATGACCAACTATATATGGGGGAACCATTGGATGTTTTTTTGAAAAGTGATGATGGTATCCTGATATGTGGAACCCATTTCACACCTCACAAACCCGATGAAAAAACGATCAACCTGGTATGAATCTCTCCAAAGAAAATACGATTGGTTATTGTCCATCAATCCATTTAGTTTTCCCCAATAAATAAAAAAATTGTTAACTCTTTGTGACTCTCTCTAATGAAAATATGATTGGTTATTTTCTATCGGTCCATTTTTATTTCCCCAATGTGGTAAAAAATGGCAAACCCAAAAAGAATAATCTCCAATGACATAATTATTTGTTATTATTAATCAGGCCATTTCATTTAACCAATATGAAAAAAATAGTTAAAACTGACATCAATATTAAAAACAATAGAACAATTTGATGCCAAGAACATAGTTTGTTTGATCATGTATGCTAGGATCATATTCCTACATCAGCCGAAAAAATATTACAACTACATCATTCATGGTAATCACATGGGGAGGATAATATTCGGTCTTTAATTTTGGGGGGGTCTATCAGTATATTCTTATCAGTAATTAATAGCTTTACTAGGATCACATTCATGATCCATCCAAGGCCCACTATGTGAGAGTGGCACATTCCTTGGGGAAGGATCATATTCATACCAAGATAAGAAATGTCATGTTCTAATAAAACATGTTCTGGCTCGTATTCTCATCCTAACTGAGGCTCACCAAGGGATAATGGCATATATATCGGGATAGGTTCACATTTTTATAAATAATATGACAAAATATCATTATATATAGTTATCTTCTCAGAATTGGGCTAATACACTTGATTCACTTGGTGATTCTATAAATTTTCTAGAAACCCTGATAAATATGTATCATATCGCTACACCATTATAAAAGGCAAGTTGAAATATCCAAGGAAGATGAAAGAATGTATCTCACATTCCCAATATGATCAATTCCAATGTCCTTGAGGTTGTTGGAGATAAATTCTCAATACGAAATGTGTCTGTAGACTCCTCTATCGAAGCGGAAGTAGAAGGTGTTCATTATCATGATAGTCCTCCTCATGGCAGTGTAGAGGTGGATCGTAGGGATTGTAATCCTCACATCCCCCATGGTCAACTATCCCATTATGATATCTCTCATGGATAAGAGAATTATCCAATTTCTGATACACCTTTACAGATAGGGTTTTAAAAAACACTAAAACCTTTATAGTGGGAGGTTTCCAAATCATCATGTTCAACTATATGGGTTTACCTCTCAACTTCTAGTATCTCCCCACTCTTATTGGTAGGTAACAATCAGATCCATCATCTATAGTATGACAATATGGATATTTGTTTGTCTATTGAAGTGGAGTTCTGTATTGAAATATGGGGATTTTTAAATGAATATAACATCCCCATCACATTCCCATGCCTCGCTTATACTGATTATGAAATCCCAGATGATATGGAAAAGTAGTTCATGACCATCTAACACTAGAACATGTTGTATAATCATTAGAAACTAATGTTTCAACAGATTCTGTATCTATGAGTTGAGTGTACCCTTCCATAAAAAAATATACCCAATTATCATCTACACATGGTTGTTGTCTCCTTGACTCATGTTCTAAAACAAAACAATCATAGTGATAATATACCATTCACTAGACACCATTTCATAACAACTCTTTGGCAGTTGATCTTCAAAACCAGGTCATGCATCCATATTCAAGGATGCAGATATTATGGAATGTTACACTTTTTTCTCCCATATAATAGTATAATACCTCAGATAAAACATCCTTAAATGTTATATAATATTGTGTTATAAAAAACCTGGTAATGGTAAGGCTAGTTAGCCACTATAGAAAAAATACCCCACTATAATGGAGCTCAGAAACCAAATATGGGGAGAGAGAATAACCAAAAAGGATTTCAAACGGTTCCCCTCAAAAAAATATGAGGACCATCCAAACATGTAGACTAATTTTTTATTACCATAGAAACATTCTATAACTAATGGATCCCACCGTGGTTGCCATCACATATATCTCCCTGATGAGCACAATTTCTCCGCATCACATGGACCACATTTGAAGCTTCCATTGAAGACATCCATGTCTAGACATGACCTCTTGGTCTTAGAGAATATATACCACCACCTCCATGTCTTATACAATCAATTACCATGAGAATTCAAGACATACCCATGACTACCACAAGTTACCCCAATAGACAAGAACATTGGAATTTATATCTCAATCTGCATCACCAGGTTCGTTGTCCCGTTATAAGGCCCTAGGGACAACGAAATCGATTACAATTAACCCCCACCACAACAGGTTTTTGGAATATATATTATTCTGTCCATACTAGGAATCATCGTGTTCGGGACGAGAGTCATTGGATCCTCAAAAACACAGCCATTCAATGTCAACTGTGGCCCCAAATGACCCCCACCCCACAAGGGAGGGGGTATTTTCATCATCATCAACACCAAAGAGGTAATCAGTCTTCTCCAAGATGAGATGAATCAATCAAATGTCATCATTCCACCAATTACACCCTTCATAAGAAAAAACCCCTACTAGCTGGGGACCATTCAACAAACATGACAGGAAACACCCTCAAAGTCAATATTCAAATTCCCAAATCGGAGGAATGTATCATGAAAACAATTATAACCCATCAGGATCGCAATACAAAATTGGACAACCGGGCCCATGTTTCGAATATTGACCATGAAGAAACATGGTTCCTTCCACATAGGATGGTGAATTTGATGCACTAAATTTGGATACACACACCACGAACGACAGACAGTTCTAAAACATGGAACCTCCAAATATCTATTTTCCACCCCCACGATTGAATAATATAAATTGAATGGTTACAACAACATCCCAATCAACTCTCATAATAAACATGGTTCCTTCTATAGAGGAACACATGTCTAAATATGAGATCTAAATACAAACTATACGACAACTCAATGAGAAGATACTCATATGAAATATTTTCATTGGGTAATTTTTCTAGTAAGAGATGAGTGTTCTTCTTGCAATGGATAATCCACCAACAAGAGTGTTATTTGAGAATCAATTTGGCAATGGATATAGAGAAAAACTCCAAAAAAATGTGGATGTAATAATTTATCTCGAATTCCCTCCATCGTAGCAACAACATCTCCCTCACTAATATAACTATTCAATCATGGGATTTATTAATATTTGGTAGGAGATAATTGTTGGTCCACCTCATTAAAACCAATTGGTTCCCTATATATGGGATACGACTATTGAAATAGAGCCCCTGGAGCTTCCTAACATCATTGATTCCTTATCCCTTGGAAAGGAATCCATAGAAGGGCGACATCCACGTGAGAAGCTAGAGAGGAATCCATATCCTGATTGGTTTGATGACACATTTCCTCCATAGAACTTAAAAAACACTACCTTCTATTAATTGTCAGTGTGGGTGACCCGGAACAACATCTCACACACTTCATATCCCGAAGTGGGTCGATGATGGGCCATCGAATCAACATGAGTCAAAAAAGAAAATTTGTTTTGTAGGGACTCTGAGAGGGAAAAACATTTTTTAGTACAGAAGTATTACAACCTGGTCAATGTTATGATGGGAAGACCATATCTATCAATTCCATTATAATTTTAGTTATACAATAAGGAAGACAATGCACTTATAACTGAACACTGCATATATCATGAGAATGAGAGGTTGTATGACTTTTTAGTAAGGTGTAAGGGTTTTACATACTCACTCAACATCCCTCTCTCGAAATTAAAAGTGTTCGAAATTTGTGTTGAAAATCATAGGAATGAGTTGTAGAGCCCTCCTCTTCCAAAGAATTATCCTGGTGGATTGGATGTGTTTTTTAAAACATCCCACCATTTTGAAAAATCTATCTAGTGAGACTTTTCAAAAGCATGAAACATTCCCCAAATCCATGGAAAATCCATCCCTCGTAGAAGTTTCAGCTATAACTATAAATCTATCATCATATAATATAAAAATATAATGGAATACCCTAAACTACCCAACACCTCCAATCGAGTTTCGACAACCACAATGTCCCCATTGGAAGGAATCACAGGGAAATCTGGGTCATCCAGGATTTGAATAATTGATTAATAAGGAATACTCCTTCCAAAATTATTATGTCGTTGATTATTTATCAGTATCCATAAACAATAACATTCTCCCACATCTACACACAAGGTTAAATGAAGAGGTCTACCTCACCAACAATCCAGATCATTTTCCCATTCCATGGAAGGCGGGATCATAATATCCAAAGCTTCATTATCATTAAATTCATCCATAAATGAATGATTTATTACAAAAAAGTGGTGCTAGATAACTCCCAAGATATTATGTATTATATAACCATGATCTAATAAGATGATTATGGTTAATGGAAGTAGGTCCCAACATGACTTGGGAAAAAATAAACAATTCTATGACTCAAATGATAGTGTATCAATCACACTCCACTATAAAAGAATAGTTGTGTAGGCATGTGATAGCTCCACCACTCAAATATGGGGACATCAAATATACCTCCAAAATGATGGTGTGACCACTTGAGGAAGGAATAAGCAGAAGAGGAAGATTAATATTGTCCTTTAAAAGAAGTGTTAACTCTCACTAACTTCATCCCTAAATCATTTGAAATATGGGAACTTCCCCACCAAATACAACCCTCATCATATGTGGAAATCATATTTGGTTATGTAAATTTGATATATTTTTCATACCCCTTCTCTGATGATTATGTTTTCCTATAGCATGATTTCCCCATACAGAACATGGGGGAAGGAGGCTGCGTAAAGATGAACTAATGGTATAGAGCAAATCATTGGTGTGGTCGGACCCACAAATATGTCCATGTCCCTTTCAAAAATAAATATCTTACTGAGACTCATGGGAAAGTATTCCAATGATACCCACAATAGTAGGGAGGAATCTCAGCACCCTCTTGTTGATATTTACATCCGATTGTCTTTCAAGACCACCTAGAAAGGGTCCATCCTGACCAGACCCAATAAAAGGGAAGGACATGATGACCCAAAATAATAGTAGTGTATGCTCCTATGACCCCTAAAAAAGAACCACATTCATTCACCACAAATTCCGCATATCCCCATCATCACCTCTAAAATAAATCCATAATCCAGAAATTTTGACCCTTGACACAAAATTATGATTTTTAGAAATTTCTAGTGGTAGTTGAAGCCAAGCCCTAAGTACTAGATGTACTTCATCTTTCAAAATAACTCAATGAGGAACATATTTAAGCCCTACTGAGCCTATATGAGATTAAGACAGAAGTTGTTATAGCCGATTTCTATCATGTGTAGACTATGGAATAAAAAATTCACGAATCGATCTGATTAAATTATATCGATTAGTAATTACCCCTTCATGGACACATCATAACCCTATATGTCCCCAGAAGGCTACATAATTTCATCCTCCAAAGGGATCTAATTGATAGTTATTATGGGATCAATATTATCTCAGTTTGAACCCCAAAATTTTTGGGATATGGTGAAGGGGATTCATATCCTAATAAGATTACCATCAAAGGTTATCATAAACATGGGAAAAGAACTTTCATGAAGATCAATCTCGAATCTCGGTTCAAGGATATAACATCATACACTTAGTTTATGGAAATATATCATGAGAATGCATATAAAATCCTTCTTAGAAGGTCCATGATCCATAATCAGGTAGCGATACCATCATTATTTTACCAATTTCTAATGTATCCCATTAATAGAAAAGTATGCGTACTACATTGTGATATTTATCCATTCGTGAATTGTTGTCCCTCACTTGCCAAACCATATTTCTAAAAAAAGGGAGGCAAATGACCAATTGTGGATGATGATATACAATTTTCCACTTCTAATGAATATGGTACCACCCCCTTTGAATCCATGGTGTATTATTGATGGAGAATATTTTCTACACACAAACAATATTGAGTTAATAGATATAATCAATGATTTCCAATCCATTCAAGTCCCAATAAAATTTTTGATGACTAACAGCTCGTGTATATCTTCGAAACGACATGGGAAATAGGGATTGATAATGTACCTTCACCTGGAATATCTCACCCTATTAAAAATGGGGAAGCCCCTAGATTTATATCGTTATCTGAAATTGCCTCTATAGACTCAGGTATGGGTGAAGATGAGGTTAACCTTTGGATTTCACCTCCAGCATTCATGGAAATTGTTTCTACCACAATTTATTGTAACTATCCAAGATTCATATATATGGACATTAAATTACTATTGTCGAATAATTAATACATGACACAAACTAACACCCAAATACAATATTGGTTTATTGCCTTTGGAAACAAGGAATATAATCTTCTATCTTGAGGATGATCTTAAAATTCACTCATAATGATCATCCCCTTTTAATTTCCTACCTAAAACCATTATTTATATCCTGGGGAAAAGAAAACATAAATAGGGTGAGCATAAATGCCCACTAAGGGTAAACGTAAATAACATCAAACAAAACATAAAAATATGACAGTGAAAACATGAAAATAATTTTTGAATATTAAAATTGAGTGTCATGAAATAAATCCTAGTAATAGGTATGGCATAGATCATAATGGAATGTTAAACATGATTATAAAGAATTAGAATAAAACATGGAATTGTGTCAACAAAATAAGTACATATTATTATTTCTATATTATATATGGATTTACTACCAAGACCATCCTAGTGGAATATTTCCATTACTGAACTGGGTTTACCTTACAATCTAGTCATGTATTACTGTACCAGATTCACATGTTGTTTCTCCCTATTTTACTTAACCATATTTTAATGCCCTTCCATTAATGTATATATAATGATATATAAATATTTACCCAATTAATTTGAGGGAGATATTGGTCCCAACCCTCTCATAATGAAATAATTCTCACATTTTCCAAAAAAAACATAAAGAAATAATCATAGAATAACACATGAAATAAAATGGGTTTCTTAAAGATCATTTTTTCATAACATAATCAATACAAAATAAATGGATGTCAAATAATAATTCCATCATTACCAAAATCAGATCCATGTAATAAAAGTGATATATAAATAACAAAATTTAATTATCATTATCTTATATTGATTTGTTTATAAAATTCTGGTACTTAACTCTTTAGGAAAATATATTATCTTCATCAAAAAAATGTTTTAATTTCTCCAAATGAAATGAAATATTAAAATAAAATAATTTATTTGAAATTAAACATTAAATCGTGTTGTGGAAGCTTCGTGAAAATAAGGTGCTCATAAGATTTTAAACATTTTCCATGTCATATTTGTTAAAAAACATTATCCTCTTACATTTCCTTGAAAATAAAAAAAGTACCTCTTACTAAAAAATGATTCCATTTAAACCATTAAGGAAAAATCCACCCATCGGTAAAATTGACTTTATAAAATTATATAATGATATAATTAATCCTTTTAAAAACATATATTTGAATCATGTAGGTTAATGATAAATATACCCCTGTAAATACTTCTGTGTAATAAATCTTGGATCATAATGAGATTGTAAAATCATCCATTACCAATTATAATCAGTCAAATTGTTTTCCAAATAAAATAACTAAAATAATATGAATAGTTAAAAATAATAACATTAATATTATGAATTATAAATTATTTATGGGTATCATAAACACCACACAAAAGAAATATATGGTGTATAAGACATATGTCACACAAGAATAAAAGTGAGACAATTTAATCCCTTACCTTTTTTCTGATATCCTTGGTATATATAAAACCCTAATCTATATTGGTTAATGAATATTTTTATAATATACTGGAACCATATTCATATTTTTGATATCATATATGATTATATTATATAATTTTGTTAATAGTTCTTTAATATTGCAATTATTTCGGTTGTTAACTATATAATTTTACAATCCCTATTTTTCAATGAAAGTCGTGTTTTTTGTTGTTATGATGTATTATATTCATCATCATAATGGAATTAAGATCATCAATAGTTTTTTAATCACAAAATACATTTTATAATCATCCATGAATTGTTAAGGTAGAAAATGAATCACACCGTGTCATGGAGATGGTACAACTTACGTACACAGGAGCAATGATATCATTACCTTTGATGGATAAATGGTACGAAATTAGATGATATGTTAATTATAAAGAATAATTTTCATGATATATTCAATATTTAAATCCATTATACCCATTATTATAAACATCTAAAAAAATATTATTGAATAACATATTACATCAAGGCATAGAGACGGTTACTCGTGCGTACGAAGGAATGTCTATTTAATATTTCTTATGATGGATAAGAAGATGAATATGATTTTTTTCATAATAACTATTACATCTCAGTATGTATTTTCTAATAGAGTTATTATTCTAAAATGAAATAACACTTTAATTAGAACTATAATAAAAAATAAATATGATTGAATCAGTAGAGTATATTACTTCTTCTTTGATGTGCTATTAGATCACCTCTTAATGGAATTTGAGTCGGTGTTTTGAGAAGACCAGAACCTCTAGAACATGACTATGAAATTATAGAAGAGATATGAGTACACTATGGAGAACCATTAAGACTTATGTAGTTTTGTATAAATGATGTAGGTGGATCCCTTTTATAATTATGGTGAGGGGAACTTTTTGAAACCTAAAAAATATTATTTTATAAAAAACTAAAACCCCACTCTAAACCCTCTAAAATTTTCAAATTTATTAGATGAGATGAGATAGGGTTATAATAAAATCAACCAAAAAATAGACTAGTTTCTAGGTCCATTAAAATGTTATCTATTAAATTAAACTCGTAGTTATTCTATTTCATTTGGACTAGAGTAACAAATATTTCAATATGAAAAGGTCAAAATATTTACATAATTGATATCAATTTGATCCTAAATAAATAATTTATAACATTTTGAACCATAATATAATTATTATGTATTTTATAAAATTGATATAATTTTTAAATAGTTTAATAACACATTATTTTGATACACAATTAATTGTGTTAATTTTGACACTATTCGTTTTTTTATCTGTTAGGGCCGAATCCTCGTTAACTTTTGAAATCAAATACATCTTTCAAAATAGGTCGAGGGAGACCCATTACATATCACAATGTCACATGACCAAGTGGTTCGAATACTAGGCATGAGAGCCAATTTTTTGGTCCAAAGATCCATTCGGTGAATAGTACTACTATAGTATATTCGCTTTTACTACAGTGCCTCAGCTACTAAAGTGATATAACTACTATAGTTCTACCACACCTACATTGACGCTACAGTGACATACTATTTTTATGTTATAGTACATGGAAATTTTATCCAACCACGATTTGATCCTGGTTCTTTTAGATGGAAAGTACGAGCCTTTACCACTTGGGTACATGTTCATTGGCACTATTCAATTTACTTATTTTCTAAAAAATTAAGTTAACATGTTTACATCAAACCAGATATTTTATTACATTATTGTAAGGTCCATGTTTTTTAGAATATTAATTGGAAATATTAATTAGTCCAATATATATATATATTAATATTATTAATAACATTTATTTGATATTTCCATTAATAATATAATTACTACAATTGTACTGTGTAATCATTTAATATAATTATTTGTTGAGTAAAAATTAAAACATAAATTTTATGGGGTAGATAAATTTAGTTGATTTCAGTAGGATATTGATTTTTTAATTTATATTCTATAAAAACAAACAATAATTATTATATAAATATTAAATTATAATGTGATAATATTAAAATTAGTTTAAATAAAATAATATAAATGTCACAATATATTCTATAAGTCCCCAAATGGAAACTATCTTGACCCATGGATAATTTATGTTGATATATACTTGACCAATAATAATGTTTCAATTGTTTGTTTATTTTTATGGTTGTTAGTATTTTAATAAAAGTATTTTTTTTGATTTTAAACAATTAATTAATTTTTACATCATCAATGAATAATATTATAATTTATTTATATAATTCTTAAAAATTAAAAATAAATTTCAATTATAAGTTATATGAAAGTTCATTTGAATGAAAGTTTAAATCCACATATTCTATACCATATTGGAATTAAAAAAATCGATCTCTTTAATAAATTAATGAAATATTACTTTAACATGTATATTTTAAATGAACAACACATTCATTCAGATTACATAGAGATATATTCTTGGGAAAACTGGAATATCAAAATTAAAACTATCTTGACTCCTCCATGTGTCTCATTTTTTAATATATATTTTTTGGTATTTTTATACAATACCATTGGATATCTAACACCATGTCTTCTCTTAGAATTGTTTTTTAAATTGGATATGTATGACATTGATTGAAATTAACGAATCCTCCAATAAATTTTTGGATTACATCACCAACAACAAAGACCAAATGTATTTTCCTCAATAACTTACTGAAAATTTCATATCAACAATTGAAAATAATGATTTTGTTAATTGATAGGATTTTCTGAGATGAGAGCCTATTTTGGACATTGTTCTCAATTATAATCAACTATAAATGGACCATATTTTGAGTATTTTCATTTGGATTGGTTCCCTAAATAATAAATGAATGTTACCATCTATATTTACTTCATCTTGGAGGTTTTTAATATTGAATATCATAGATAATTAAAACCTTAAAAACATTGAAATCCCTATAAGATAATGGGGTTTTCACCATTGTAGAGAAATTTTAATTTATTTTTTCTATAGATGTATCACAAACTTTGTAACACCCCAAGATTTTACAGTACGTTATTTCTTCAAAGTTATTTAATAACTTGCACTACAGGCAACATCGAGTTCAAGAGCACCACAACTTATCAAACTAGTCGTTCAAAAGTTGTTTTGAATAGTATTAACATAATTTTGAACTATATATATTCCTTATAATTTTAAAATCTATATTATGAGTTTCTTATTCATAATGTAAGAAATAATTCATTTTTTCTGATAAAAGAAGTAATTTTCAAAAAAAATTCTATTATCGCCTTTTAATGGTGAACCCTTTTAAAATCCTATATTTGAATATTTTATCTATTCAATTTTAAAAAATAAACATCTTCTCTAAAATCATGACATAATAATGTAGTTTCAATAAATTTTTGGTGTTTTTCTGATAACTTTCATATTTGGGTGAATAGTGAAAAATACTATATTTTAACTGAACTTTTTTTTAATCAAAATAATTAATACTGTTAATTTATACATTTTAATGGTTTGAAAGTATAAATAGATTATATTTTTAAAAATTTAATCCAATTCTGGTCATTGTAAGTAATTTTAATTTGAAATTGGACATAAACAAGTGTCAAACTTTTGATAGTTATTATTTCTTAAAAATACTCCTTTTCGTTTTGACAGTGGGAATTAATTTTAAATAAATAAATGAAACTTAACTGTTTTTAATCTGGTAAAATAGACTTCATTATTGAATTCGGAATATCAAAATTATCTTCGGGTGAATTTTTGGTATTTTACTGAAAACATTTAATTTTTGATGAATAGTGAGAAACACTGAGTTATAGTTTAAAATCGAATATTTATTTAAATAATTATTTATTTTATTTAAATTTAATAAAGGTAAAATTTGATAAATAATACATATATAAGTTCAATTTAATTAATTGGAGTCATTTAATAATAATTTTAGATATATAAAAAGTTTATTGAACTTTTCGCTGTCTTCTACCCGTCTCCTACGAGAAATTGAAAATTCATATAAAACATTATTTTACAACTTCTGTGAGTGGGATTTTTAAAATCTAAGAAACATGGTTAACATAAAGGAGTTAAATTTGGTTCAATAAGATAATTTTTTTTGAATAGTAACATTTTACTTTTATTTACCACGGTTAAAAGTAAATTGGGTAATTAAGGGTAAGAATGATATTATTTATAACCTAACACATGTTATAATTCTATTTACTAAGTATAATTAGACCAAAAACAACCTTAGGAGTAAAATAAAAAACTATTTAGTCTACTTGTATTAGACTAGGACATTTATTATTATTTAATTTAATGAAGATTTAAAAGAGTTAAAATCAATGTTTAATAACTAAAACATTTTTAATATAGGATTATACATAAGATAAATTCAATTATAAATATTCATTAGAAATATAAAAATATTTCCTACATAATGGTAGTTTATTTATAATTTTTCGATTTTAAATGATTTCATTAATTTATGACACAATGGTGATTTAATAATTACCTAATTAATGAAAAATTAAAATAAGTGATATTATAAAAATCCAGATAAATGTAATTTGAGACATTTAATGAATTACATGAATTCTGTTGGTTAATATGACATTTTAGGGTTTCTCAAATTAATTCGTTTTGAATTAATAAATTTTTTAAGACTTAATAAATAATTCTTATATAGTGTCAAAATTGAAAAAAGGAGGTTTTAAAACAAATATTATATTATAACTTAATATAATATTCATAAAAATATTAGTATCAGCCAAAGGACTTATATAATGATATTTTTATCATTAATGGACCACTTTTGGGTCTCTTGGAAGTATATATTACGTTTGTTAACTATTTAATATAAAAATACAAAGAGACATGGTAAATGTCAAACTATTTAACTAAGAGTTAAATCAAAAAGATAAAGTTAATATAGAAACCTAAACATATCTAAAACCAATTGGTTGAGTGCTTTTAGACCCATCCCCACCTCAAACATTAAATAAACCACTTTGGAGCCATTATAAACATAATATGAATTTATTATAAAATAATATTTCTAGCTTTTCCAAAGGTGCCAGTCACCCCTCTTTTAAAACGGCACTCCCACTTCTCCCAAATTCATACCTTCAAGGCCTTTTGGTTCGTCCAACCCCTGCCCAAATATTCTCTCAAAATCACCCACTTCAACCTAGAGGCCATATTTTGATCAGAAATCCAACATAAGATTTAACACCCTAGGTAAATAAAGAGTATGCCATTTTCACATTTTTTCATATTTGTGAATAAAATCTTAATATGACTTTAAAGGGGACGCTATGCTCGATGGCGTACCCAACATGCAACAACGAGTTTCTTGGGAATCTTACGTTGCACTCTAATAATAAAATAATATTATTTTAAATAGTAGTTAACGCCTAGCCATTGTAATGGTAGGAATGAACAGAACTAACTACAAAATGATTATATATGTTTTCAAATATTTGTACTATTTACAATAAATGTTAGAGAATTAAAAATGCGAATAAATCCAATTTTAAGTGTAAAAATTCTAATATTCTTTAAAAGGTCGATTAACCGCCTTTTGATGGAGAACCTCTTTTAAATCCTCTTTTTGACAATTTTATGTGTTAAATTTGACAAAATAAAATTCTTCTTTAGAATTGGGACATCAAATTTTACTTTGTGTAAATTTTTGGTATTTTTCCGAAAAAGTTCAATTTTTAATGAATAGTGAAAAATGTTGTATTTTAATTCAAAACCACTTTTTAAACTAATATTTTTATATTATTAGATTATCTTATTAATTGGTTCTAAAGTGAAATTAGAATATATTTTTACCATTTAATACAATAGTGGTCTTTGGAATTAATTTTACTTTGAAATGGGACTTAAACTAGTGTCAATCTTTTGATACATTTTGTTTCATAAAAACACGCTTTTTGTTTTGACAGCGGGAATTAATTATTAAATTAATTAACAAAACTTATATGTTTTGAATTTTGTAAAATATACATCATTTTTGAATTCGGAATATCAAATATAGCTTAGGGTTATTTTTTTGTAATTTTCTGAAAAACTTCAATTTTTGATGAATAGTGAAACCACTAAGTGGTACTTATAAAAACTGATTTTCCGTTTAAATGAAATTTTTCCATATTTGTGTTTTGAATTTCTAAAATCCGACATACATGGTTTACATTAATAAATAAAATGTGGTTCAATGGGATTAGAATAATTTTTTGGTGAATAGTAACTTATTAAGTTTTTAATCGCGATTATAGGTAATTAGTGTATTTTAAGGTATGAATAATGTTTTAATAAAATGAAATGACCTAGACACATGTCCTACCCTCATTGGATGTGTCATGGCCGACCAAGACAGTCCATGGGTAAACTTGGGACCCCATGGAGCCACTTTGGTTGAAAAATGACATAAATTCCTTTTTATTTAATGTTAAAGTAAAAATGACACAAACATGAGATGTTTTACTAAAACAATTTTTACATGAGTTTATACAAGTCATATTTTTTACTATAAATTTTCATTGGAATTCTAAAACTATTTCATACATCATGATATTTTTAAATAATTTTTAGACATTAAATATATTAAATTATTTATGACATCATGATGATGCAACAATTATCTCATTAATAAAGGATTTAAATAAAATGGAAAGATAATGTAATATATAAGACCTACACATGTCAAAAACCTATTTTATGGGTGGATTTAGAACCCTAATCACCTTATCCTAGAAACACATCAATGTGGTACCATTAATATCTGAAACCCATTCTAAAATAAAGTAACATATCTTTACTTTCCAAGAGTGCCCCTCCTCTCCTCTTATAAAAGGCCCCCACCTCTACCTCCTTACCCACACTTCCAAAGCCTTTGGATCGGCCAACCCCTGCCCATTTTGACTCTCCACATCCCTATCTAACTCCTTGAATCCTCACTTTGGGCAGATGTCTTCCCAAGGAAGCCTTTGAGCTCAAACCAAAGGGAGTTACACGATTTTAAGGTAATGTCTTCACTTGTTTCCTTTTGTTTTATTTTGCTTCTCCAACCCCCTAAAATCTTTTTATTAATTTCTTTTGTAACAACACAAATATCTTCAATATACTATGATGTTTTTATAATCTGGATTCGAGCTACACTTACACACAACTTTGTCTAATGGTTAAAGAACATACTGTTTCTGTGGTTGGCGATTTTCTGCCTCACGAAACTATGATTGTTCAATATTCTTTTAACACCTTTAAAGGTGGCCATTATGATGTCACTGTATTTTATATATGATATATATGGTATATATTTTTACTATATGATTCTGTATTTTATATTTTAACGATACCTTTATTCTTTTCATGTTGTGTAAATGAGATAATTTCATATTAGGAAGTGTGGACTATCGCCCCCTCAAGTGATGTGACTCGTACATGAAATACATGGAATGTATAAAGAATGAAATTAATGAACATATGTGACCTATATAACATATATATTATACTGGAATTATAATATATATATATATCATTTATTTTATTTCCATTAATATAACAAAGAAAAAATGAATGTAGCGTTCATGCGTACGTACAACCAACCGTCTCCATGAACGGTACTTTTTGTTTTTATCTCCAAATGATATGTATTAGTATAAAATGAATATGTACTGGATATATATGATATTTTAATCATTAATACTATTCTAGAAATTAGTTACTTATAACTACATGGACAATCATTTTTTAAACAAGTTCATTTTGGACGCTTGTACCAAACATCGACAAAAACGTCTGATATGAACTCATATTATTAACCAATTATTATAACATTAAAATATGTTATATGAACTGAATAATAATTTTTATTGGAGGTACTTAATAAAATATAAATTGACCAAATTTTATTATTCAGGAATATAAAGAAACGAACAAGACAAGTTGGACTTGAGGTAAGGGATCCAACCTCTCTCTTTCTTTTTAAGTACACTCTTTTATGTCATTCCTTTTAAATCTCATATTTCTTGTTATTGGGATGTTATTTTATATTAATTGTACTGTATTTTTTATGTTAATATGATGAGAGACCCTATTCTCTCTCATCAATCCATTTTGGATGTTTTGAGTGGCGCCGTTAGGCTATCGAATTTTCGTAAGAGATCTAACCACTCTCTTTCTTTTTAAGTACTATCCTTTATGTCACTTATTTTAAGATAATCATTGTTATGTTTGGGAATGTTATTTTATATTATTATTTATGTAAAATTTATGTTAATATGATGAGAGACCCTATTTTCTATCATCAATCCATTTTGGAAGTTTTATGTGGCATCGCTAGGCTGCCGAGTTTTCATAAGGGATTTTTCATCTCACTTTTATTCCCATGAGATTTATGCTACATTTTCCACAATTTCCTTTGAGTGGTGTATGTACTGCACATTATTTTACTCATTGTGTAATATACTTTAATTTATGAGTATTTACATCAATGTTGTATTGTCCTTCTTTCACGGGGTGCATGTCTCGAAAGATACCCATGTCGGTAAGGGAACCTTTCACCCTCCTCTTTTTAAAAGAATTCTTTTGTTATGTCATTTAATGCACATACTATTATGTTGGGATATGTTATTATATATCCTTATTGATTTAAATTTTATGTCCATTTGATGAGATACCCTTTCTATCTCTCATCAACTCATTTTCTGAATTTTGTAGTGACGTCGTTAGGCTGTCAAATTTTTGCAAGGGAACTTCTTAACCCAAATTTGATTCTTTGGGATAAACTTGTACTCCTTTAATATGTCATTCTATGATTATGTGTGAATATCCTATGATAGTTTTACACTTAATATCCACCTATATTTCATGTATTCATTTGTCACACATAATTATGTAATTGATTTATCCTTAATCCAAGGATACCGTCTTTGTATGGGACTTCGTCTCAAACTCCTTTCATTGAGGAATATTTTGTTTTATACACAAATTTATTTTATATGGTGTATAAACCCCTTTGACCTTTAAGTTTATTCAAAAGGAATCTATTTTATAGGAAGCGTTTACTAAACAACAAAAGGGAATGTTTTTGTCATACGTATATGGCGACAACGACTTCTCCGCCGCCGTGACCATTATTTGAGTTTCGGCTTCCTTTACAAGACATACCGTATTTTTAAAAGAAAAATAAATACCATGTTTTACTTTTCTTTTATTTTGGTATTTAAAATGGTTTTCATAATGTTTTTATATCAATGTGTTGTATTGATATCTTGTGATTGAAAGGAGGAAATGTTATGTTTCCTTTATGCATGTTTTATGTGATACGATTATGTTGTGGTTCTTGGGAATTATTATGAAGACGGGTGGTTATGTAATAAACTAAGGGTGTGTGAGCCCGATATAGCTCTTCAATGCATTGGGTAACGCGAAGGAGTGAAACATTAAGGTTTCTCCGAAGAGATTTAGGGAATATACTGTGGTGGGTATTCCAAACGTAACCAAGAGGGTTACTCCCTATGTAAGAATGTTATGAATACCTCAAGTTACCATTATGTCTTATTATTTCTATTATTTATTCATTATTTGATGAGTTATGTTAAAGTTATAATGTTTTATGAGTAAATTATGATTTCATTGATTCTTTTGTGTACATGTACTCATGTTTCCTTTCCATATATTTTTATATCCCACACTGATCTTTTTATGCTCATCCCAAGTTTTTGAAATGCTTTTCACAGGTCAAGGGAAAGGTACATGATATGATGATAGTGTCAAGTGTCAAGAAAGAATCCATGTTTTATTTTAAATATGATTCCGTTGATGGGACAAAATGAACACTATCTTTTATGAAACCACTTTGTTTAAATGTGGAATGTAATGAATGGTTATGATCTAATTCTCTAAAACTCTAAACCTGAAAATATCCTCAATTTGAAATATTGTATTAACTCAAGATTAAGTAAGGTTTAGGGCTGGGGCCTTATATAAGAATCCCTTTTGATCAAATCAAAAGGAAGAACCCGAAGAATAGGTAATGTTTTCACCACTCTCTTCCAAGTTCCTTTCTTCATCAACTTCTTCTATCTTTGTTATTTCCATTATAAAATAATAACTCCATTATATTATATATATTGTGATGTTATTATAAAAATGGTACAACCATATTCAGTATTCTATCCATACTTTGAATGACATGTCACTGTACATGCGTATATACGGCTTACCATCTCCTTGTCGTGGTGTAATTGTAATTCAAAACATTATTATTCAGATGGGTATGATAAGGATTTTTAATTAATGTAAATAATAAGTATAAAATTATAATTATTCTGTATATATGAAATAACATCCAATTATATATTATTTTAATATAAAAAATGATATTATCGATTGTGCGTACGTATAGACTACCATCTCCATGAACGCGATGAGATTAATTCCACATCGTATCCAATCAAGTATAATTATGACTTTATTATTAAAAATAATGTATAAGGTGTTTATATCATTCTGGATATGAATAAGATACAACATATCGATAATAAAAATGTCTTATATAACAAACCATATAAAAAAGACGAGTCATTTATCACCCTAAATGACGATAATACAAAGATATTATTAACAATGAAATGTTAAAATATCATATATGAAATAATTTTAATGTATATGATTCTATTATAATTTAATAAAAATTATTTCACCATTATATAAGAGGTTAACCTACCCTATACTAATGAAAATTACAAGGTAAGGGTTTATTTTACAATCTCTTAATTATCAGAGATTGTTTATACATAATTATATACTAGGACCACCTTATCATCCACATCCATGTTTCTTAAATATGTATTTCAAATAATTATTACTATTTTAAAGACTATGGTTAAAAGTCACTTATAACCTTGTTTTACTTTTATAATAAGTTTATAAAGGAATATTTCGTTCTTTTTCCAAACAAGGTCTTTTTCAACATTTTCGACAGAATTAAGGTAAAAATGTCTTTTTTAACTTATACAGTGGGTGCAGCTATTTTCCACCGTTATAAAATCGTTGAAGCATACCTTACAATCTTATAAGAATATTCTCAATGTAAATTTTGTATATTATAATTTTGTGGCTTTTAAAAGATTTAAAATAAAAGAGATATTTCTCTCAAATTGTTTTGATTTCATCTATGTTAACAACGTTTGATTTATTCAATGAATATTTGAAGTTGATTTATTATGATACAAAACGTCCATATTTTATTAAAGGTTTTTTGACATGTTTGAAAGTGGATGTGTTATTTTTATACCATTCATAGTTTATGGATAAAGTCTTGAAATTTTGTACGCTAGTTTTAATAAGAATGCTTATGTTATGTTTAAACCTGTTAATATAAGGAATGCATTGGACTTAATAAGTGACGGGTAGAGCCCGCTGTAGATCCTCAATGCATCAAAAGGTCTCACGAGACAAACTAGTTTCTTAGAAAAAGGCCTTGAAAAAATATTATTTGTAGTCTTGGCACAAGTCCTTGACTATGTGTTTAGGATAGTCTGGCATTATGCATTCCATCATTATGAAAGTGGTTATTGATATTGCATGTGATTATTCGACTAGTAGAATATAATGTGAATTAGTAAATGGAAGTATTTCATTTTATTTCTGTCATATTATGTTGAAGTTCAGTTTTAAAAGGCTTTTGTTTTTGGTATACATTGCCTTAATTGTTTATGTTCATTTATGAATTTTTCCGCTATACTGTTATCCATGCTGGGAATATGAGATCACACCTTTCTATGTTTTATTTTTTCCAGGATGTAAATAAGTTTTTTATTGATGACCTGTAAGGATAGTATGAGGGGATATGAGTGTGGTCTATATAGACAAGATGTTGTTGTATTTTTTCACATTATGTTGTAATGTAAAATTTATGAATGTATCTAGTGATTCCAAGGACACTAATATAATCGGTCATTTGAGATGTGATATTTTATGATCATGACAATGTCATGTAATAATGCACCGACTCTGGATAACTCGAGATGGGGCGTTACAGTTTGCATCAGAGGAACCATAGTACAAATATTGGGAGCTATATTTAGATAAAATCTGATTAGAGCACATATGACTAAGATGGACATTAAAGATTAGTATAGAAGAGGTTCTTAGAATTTTGGTATTGTAGAGATTTTGTGAGTTTTCTGAGAATAAATCCCTATCTAGATATGAGCACGTAGAGGCGGCTCTGGCACATATGTACCTAGGGGTAAAACTCAAAAACACCACTTTGAGCTAGACTCGAACGGGAACTGCTACATGACAACAGGCCTTGTTGCACTCTTGGTTAAGACACTCCTAGGGGATATGCTTAGGATAATTATCATTTTCATTAAAAATCATTATAAAGGATATACTAGTATATAACTACTCAAAGAAAATATTTTTATGGATTATATCCATAAAGTGTTCAATTTAGGTTAGGTATTTTACAAGTTTTTAATTATTCATTAAAATTCATAAACTAACCTAGTGTATGGAATTGTATAGAAATGGAACCCAGTATAAGGAATGTGAACTCCAGTAATACATATGATCCAAAGAGTAAGAAGGATCATATCATTCATGGTATTAAGCCAACATTAAGAAGGGAAATAGTATCCCATTTATTCTAAACATATGAAGAACTAATATCTTGTGTTAATAAGATAAGTAAATAATTCTCTGAGTCCTATGGCTTTGAAGGGAATCAAGGGAAGAAAATGATGGAAGAGGGAAATATGGATAAAGGGAAGATGGAAAAGAATAATTTTTCCATATGTGATAACTGTGTGAAGAAACACCCTGGAACATGCTTGAAAGGAATGAGAGTTTGTTATAAGTGTGGAGAAATTTGAAACCAAGTACGTGACTACAAGGGAACGAAAAAGGATTCAACTGTACAATGCTTTATATGCAAGGAGTTGGTACACATCGTGAACCGAAGTCCAAATCATAAGAGTATTCCGCAAATGATGTTACTGGATTATAATCAAGTTATGATATTACCCAGATGAAGAGGAATGACTAGTGATCTTATGTTGTTATTTCATTATAGTCTTCAATCAGCAGTATACTAGTTAGTTGAATTATGGAGATAAATAAGGATTTTATTAGAGTAAAATTTCATTAAGGACATGAGATTGCGTAGAACCAAGAAATGTGACTCAATAGCAGGTTAAATTTTTGGAAAATATATGGTTGAGAGAAAGATAAACCATAATATGGTTCTGATATCAAAGATGTTATTTTGGAATAATACATGATTGATTTTGATAAATTATATTGGATATTCTTTTCTACCATGAAACTGGTTAATGATTTCTATATTCCATCATTTTTGGAGTTTACATCATTTTTGGATAGAAGGATTATATCCAGTATTCTATAAGGAATAAGGTATCATGAATGTAATTAATAAATATTTATGGTAATTCATGATGTTACAGTTTTTTAAAAGAATACATGATGAATGTGTTCACAAGTTATTACGTGGAAAAAGGATCTTCATTGTGTTTAACTTCATTATAAATTTTGGACTGTGTGTTTGGACTGAAGAATTTTGGATAATTCTAGTTTGAGATTATTTTTGGATTTCCATAAAAGGACAACCCAGAGGTCAGAAGTCAACCCGTCGCGTCCGGAAAGGCTATGAGACTTGAACCCACAACTAAAGGGAGACAAGGGGGTATCACCTACCACTAGACCACATGATGTCCAAGATTGAATAATGTAGTTTTTTTTAAAAAAAAATTCTCGTAGATGAATTATAAATTCATTTTTTGTACCCTATACACATAGGATAAATAGAATATTATTTTTAAGTTCTATTATATTTTAGAGTGAAATATGAGTTTGTGGTAGAAATTAGTTAATAGATGGGACTCAACATGTCAAGTATCTATTTTTCTTATTCTCTTATTCATTGAAAAAATTAATTCATATACTTTAGTGAAAGGATCTTAAAACCAAAAATGTGTTATCCTAATACCATATGATTAGTTGAACCGATGGTATTTTAAATCATCATAGATTGACGAATTTAAGGCCTTCAATTTTACAATTTATTGTGATTGATGACCTGAATCACTACCTATAAATATTTAAATTTTTCCTCCAATTATATGTCTCTTATTTCCACCAATTTTCTCTTAATATAGATCATAATTTGGTGGTGACCATTTCATTTTCATTTTCCTCTAATTAACACTAAATTTTAATTACCTGATGTAACATCCCAGGTAATTAAAGAATAAATAATTTTCATATTTATTAATATTAGAGAATTAAATATGAATTTTAATTAAAAGGGGTTGCTATGTTCGATAGCGTACCCGATACACAATGATGAGTTTCTTTGAAACTTACGTAGCACACTAGTAATATAATAATATTATTTTAAATGTTAGTTAACAAGTAGCCGTTGTACTGGCGGGAATGAATAGAAATAACTAAAATATGAATAGATATGTTTTTAAATGTTAATACATTTACCTAATAAAAGATAAAGGCTTAAAATACGGAAAGAGTTCAATTTTAGGCTTTTATACTCTAATTTTCACTAAAGGTTCACTTATCACCTTTTAACGGCGAACCATCATTAAATATAGTTTTGATCACTCTTATACTTTCTATTGGACCAAATATAACTCTTCTTAAGAATCGGGACATCAAATTTTACTTTGTGTAATTTTTGGTACCTTTCTGATAAAGTTCATTTTTTATGAATAGTGTAAAATGTTGCATTTTAATTCAAAACCTCTTTTTGATCTAATTTATTTATATGATTAGATTATCTTTTGAATTGGTTTTAAAGTGAAATTAGAATATATTTTTACCATTTTATCCAATGGTGGTCATTGGAATCAATTTCGATTTGAAATTAGACTTAAACTGGTGTCAATCTTTTGATACTTATTGTTTTGTAAAAACACGCTATTTGCTCTGGCAGCGGGAATTAATTATTAAATTAATTAATGTGACTTATATGATTTGAATTTTGTAAAATGGACTTCATTTTTGAATTCGGAATATCAAATATAGCTTAGGGTGAATTTTTGGTAATTTTCTGAAAAACTTCAATTTTTGATGAATAGTTAAACCACTAAGTGGTAATCAAGCAAACTGATTTTTCAGTTAAATGAAAGTTTACCACTAATGTGTATTGAATTTTGAAAATCCGACATACATGGTTGTCATTAAGAAGTAAAATTTGGTTCAATGAGATTAAAATAATTTTTTGGTGAATAGTAACTTATTAAGTTTTTAATCGCGATTAGTGGTAATTAGTGTAGTTTAAGGTATAAATAATGATTTAATAATATGAAATGACCTAGACACATGTCCCAACCTTATTGGTTGTGTCATGGCCGACCAAAACAAGCCATGGGTCAACTTGGGGACCCCATGGATCCACTTTTGTTGGGAAATGACATAAATTACTTTTTATTTAATGTTAAAGTGAAAATGACACAAACATAATATGTTTTACGAAAACAATTTTTAAGTAGGGTTATACAAGTCCAAATTTTGATTATAAATAGTCATTGGAAAGATAAAAAGATTTCCTATATCATAGTATTTGTTTTATAATTTTTAGACATTAAATAAATTTAATTATTTATGACATAATAATGATGCAGCGATGACATCATTATTTGACGATTTAAATAAAATGGAAAGATAATATAAAATCTATGAACTACACATGGCCAAAACCAATTGGATGAGTGGATTTCGATGCCTTATAACCTTATCCACGAATTCTATCAATGTGGGACCTTTTAAAACCGAAACACATTTTCAAATAATGTAATGTTTCTTTACTTTCCAAAAGTACCCCTCCTCTCCCCTTATAAAAGGCCCCCACCTCTACCTCATTTCACACACTCTTCAAGCAATTGGCTCGGCCAACCCCTGCCCATTTGATCTCTCCACATCCCTCTCCTCATCCTAGAGGATTCCCTTTGGGCAGAATCCTTTCAAAGGAAGCCTTTAGGCTCAAACCAAAAGGAGTTACACTTTTTAAGGTAATTCATTCTCTCATGTTCATTTGTTTTATTTTGCTTCTCCAACCCCCTAAACTCTTTTTATATACTTCTTTTGTAACAACACCAGTATCATCAATATACTAGGATGTTGTTATAAGATTTATTTTATCTACACTCTCACACAACTACATCAAATGGTTAAAGAACATACGGTTTCCGTGGATGGCGAAATTCTGCCTCCCGAAACGATGATTGTTCAATACTCATTTAACACCTTCAAAGGTGGCCATTATGATGTCACTATTTTTATATATGATATGTAATATGTTTATGTTTTACTTATGCTTCTGTATTTTTCATTTGTGTCTTACCTTTATGGCTTCCATTATGGGTATACGCGATATCTTCATTTAAGGAAGTGCGGACTACCGCCCCCTCAAAGTGATGTGATTCGTTAATGCCATATGTGGGACGTGTAAAGGATGGATTTAAAGTTATTATATATGATGTAATACTGGAATTATAATATACCTATATATATCATTATCATTTATTTCCATTAAAGAATGAGATAGAAATGAAAGTAGCGTTCATGCGTACGTACGGACTACCGTCTCCATGAACGGTGCATTTCATTTCTTATCCCCAAATGTAATGTACTATTAAAAGTACATGTATATAATGGATATATATAATTAATGATATATCTAAAAGATTAATATAATTCTGGAATTAAAATATACATAAGTCTCATTTAGTTTTAATTCCATTAATATGACAAAGAAATGAAAGTAGCGTTCATGCGTACGTACGGCTTACCGTCTCCATGAACGGTGCATTTCATTTCTTACCTCTAAATGTGATGTAATATTATAAATGAATGTATTTACTGGATATATATGACATATATGATATCTACATCATGAATACCATTCTGGATATAATGAACCTTTGACCAAATTAACAACATGTAAGTATAAGAAGTCTATTTTTGACTTAAGAACCAAATACCGACAAAATGAACATTATTAACTTAAATGATTACATGATGTTCATAACATGGTATAAAAGGAATAATGAACTTGGAAAAGATTCATAATCAAGTAGAGATTAACTAAAGTTTATTATTCAGGAGTTTAAAGAACGGTCGGGTCAAGTCAGATACGAGGTATGGGAACTTCTTAACCCAATTTCCATTCTTTGGGTTAATCTCCTACTTTCAAATTGTGTCATTATATTATTATGTCGTATCTTGTATTTATACTTTATTTATGTGTACTTATAGTGAATACACATAATATATCTATTTCATTTTTAAAAAAATTATCTTTGTATGGGAACTTCTTAACCCAATTTCCATTCTTTGGGTTAATCTCCTACTTTCAAATTATGTCATTATATTATTATGTCGTATCTTGAATTTGTACTTTATTTATGTGTACTTATAGTGAATACACATAATGTATCTATTTTATTTTAAAAATTATCTTTGTATGGGACTTCGTCTCAATCTCCTTTCATTGAGGCATATTTTATTTTATACACAACTTTCTTTTATACTGTGTATAAACCCCTTTGACTTTTACGTTTATTCAAAAGGAATCTTTTTTATACGAAGCGTTTACTAAACGACAAAAGGGAATGTTTTTGTCGTACGTATGCGGCGACAACGACTTCTCCACCGTCGTAACCGTTATTTGAGTTTCGGCTTCCTCTACAAGCCATACCTTCTTTTTTAAAAAAAAAATAAATACCTTGTTTTACTTTGGTATTGAAAATGGTTTTCATAATGTTTTTATAACAATGTGTTGTATTGATATCTCGTGATTGAAATGTGGAAATGTTATGTTTCCTTTATGCATGTTTTATGTGATATGATTATGTTATGGTTCTTGGGCATTTTTATGAAGACGGGTGGTTCCGTGATAAACTAAGGGCGGGTGAGCCCGTTATAGCTCTCCAATGCATTGGGTAACGCGAAGGAGTGAAACGTTAAGGTTTCTCTGAAGAGATTTTAGGGAATATACTGTGATGGGTATTCCAAACGTAACCAAGAGGGTTACTCCCTACGTAAGAATGTTATGAATGCCTCAAGTTACCTTTATGTCTTATGATTTCTATGATTTATTCATGATTTTATGAGGTATTTTAAAGTGCCTATGTTTTATGGGTAAAGTATGATTTCATTCTTATTTATATATGAACTCATGTTTCCTTTCCATGTTTTTTTTAATAACCCATACTGAGTTTTTATGCTCATCCCAAGTTTTTGAAATGTTTTTCACAGGTCAAGGGAAAGGTACATGATAAGATGATAGAGTCAAGGATGTGTCAAGAAATAATCCATGTTTTATTTTAAATGTGTTTCCATTGATGGGAATGAAGAATAATATCTTTATGTAACCACTTTGTTTATATGTGGAATGTAATGCAAGTTTTATGATCTAATTCTCTAAAACTCTAAACCTGAAAAGATCCTCAATGTGTAATCTTGTAATAACACAAGATTAAGTAAGGTTTAAGGCTGGGGCCTTATAGTTGGTATCAGAGGTCGGTTTAGACAACTTTAGGAGTTAGAAAAGTGTTAAATTATAATATGATTGAAATGATATAGCATTTACAGATTACCATGTTGCTTCGCTTAAGATATTTCCATGTTCAGAATGGTTTTCCGTAGGGGAAACAAAGCAGCTATGTTGGGACGACATCAGGAGGAAGATAGCCTTCCAAATCAGCAACCTGAGATGGTCGGAATCGGAACTGAACAGTTTGTTGCAGTGATGGCACAGTTGACTCAGGCTATAAATGGTGGTGGTATCCATGCACGAGATCAGCCAGATCAACCGCAGAGGAACATGTCAGTGGTGGAACATTTCATGAGGCAACATCCCCCATCATTCAGAGGATCATCTGACCCTGTGCAAGCTGAAGGGTGGATTAAAGCACTGGAGAAGATTTTTGATGTCATGGGGTGTTCAGACAATCAAAAGGTTAGTCTTGCTATTTACCGTTTGGAGGGTGAAGCAGATCAGTGGTGGTCTATGGTTAAAAATATCAGGGAAGCCGATGAGATTGATGCTCTTGACTGGGATGATTTCAAAGGTATGTTTCTTGAGAAGTATTTTCCTAAGGCTGTTCGACTTAGGATGGAAAATCAATTCTTGGAATTGAGGCAAGAGGAAGACTCAGTGGCTGCCTATGAAGAAAGGTTCACTCGATTGGCAAGGTATGCTCCCAATTTTATCCGGGACCTTGATAGTAAAATCAATCGTTTTTACTCAGGATTAAAGCCAAAGTATCGAAGGGCATTAGCTTCTCGAGAGTTTAAAAGTTATGAAAAGCTTGTTCGATGTGCTGAGAAGGTGGAAATGGAGTTTTCCGATGACCAAGTGTTCTATAACAACCAGCAGAAGAAGAGACCGAGGTGGCAGGAGAAAGGTAAGAATTCTTCAAAGAAGTCTGATGGTAAGAGAACTAAGTTTCCAGTTTGTGATAAATGTGGCAAAAGGCATGCTGGGGAATGTCTTCTGAATTCTGGGAAGTGCTACCGATGTGGTAAGATGGGACATAAGGCTCGTGATTGCACTGAAAAGGATCAAGGTGAAGGTAAAAACAAATTTGATTTACAGTTAGTGAAATGTTTTAAGTGCAATGAGATGGGTCACTATGCAAACGAGTGTCCGACAAGGAGCTTGAGTGATGGGAAGTAGTTAGACTACAAGCAGAAAGGGGTGGTGAAATCCTTTGCAACTTCAGTAGATGTTGGGCCATCAAATGAAGTGGTATCTGCTCCAGGGAGCTCAGTATTTTTCGAAGATTGACTTGAGGTCGGGGTACCATCAGTTGAAAGTAAAAGAAGAAGATGTTCCGAAGATTGTGTTCCGTACTAGATATGTCCAATATGAATTTGTAGTTATGCCTTTGGGGTTAACCGATGCACATGTTGTATTCATGGACCTTATGAATAAAATTTTCCATGAGTTCTTGGATAAGTTTGTGTTTGTGTTTTGAGGTTTGTGAAGAGGTTATGTGTGCCTTGTGATTCACAGTTGAAGAATGAGTTGTTTTTTTCATCCGGGCAGTACTAAGATGTATACAGATCAGCGAGAGTATTACTGGTGGGATGGAATGAAAAGAGATATTGCTGATTTTACTGTGAAGTGTTTGACATGTCAACAGGTTAAAGCAGAGCGGCAGTTACCGAAAGGGATGCTTCAGCCTTTACCAGTGCCAGAGTGGAAATGGGAGAATATATCCATGGACTTTGTTGTTGGATTACCGAAGACATCTCGATGTAATAATTCAATCTGGGTTATTGTTGATCGCTTGACCAAATCTGCTCATTTCCTTGCTATACGAGATACTTTCTCTCTTGATCAACTTTCCCGTTTGTATCTTAAAGAGATAGTCAGGTTACATGGAGTTCCTCTCTCCATTTTATCGGATCGTGATCCCAGGTTTACTTCTAACTTTTGGAAAGGCCTTCAGAAGTCGTTGGGTACTGAATTAAATTTTAGTACAGCTTTTCATCCTCAATCAGATGGGTAGTCAGAACGAACAATTCAGACATTGGAGAATATGCTACGAGCTTGTTCTATGGATTATCAGGGAAGTTGGGACCAGCATCTTTCTTTGGTTGAGTTTTCATATAATAACAGTTTTCATTCTAGTATACAGATGGCACCATTTCAGGCATTATATGGGAAGCGGTGTCGAACTCCAACTTTCTGGGATGAAGTGGGTGAAAGGAAGTTGATGGGACCAGAATTGGTAGAAGAGATGGCAGAAAAAGTTCAGCTGATTCAGAAGCACATGAGAACAACTCAGAGCAGGCAGAAGAGCTATGCGGATAATCGGAGGAAGGATCTATCTTTCGAGGTAGGTGATCATGTTTTTCTCAAGGTTTCTCCTTGGAAAAGTGTGATGAGATTTGGTAAGAAAGGAAAGTTGAGTCCAAGGTTCATTGGACCATACGAAATTCTAGAGAGAGTTGGATCAGTTGCATACCGAGTGGCTTTACCTCCGAGTTTATCTCAGGTACACAATGTTTTTTTTACGTTTCTATGTTGAGAAAGTATATGCCAGATCCATCTCATGTTTTGAGTCCAGAGGTAGTTCAGCTGGAAGAGAACCTATCTTATGAGGAACAACCGGTCCAGATTCTTGACCATAAGGAGCAATTGTTACGGAATAAGGTGATTCATCAGGTAAAGGTTTTTTGGAAAAACCATGTGATTGAAGAGGCAACGTGGGAATCTGAAAATGCTATGAGGGATAAATACCCCCACTTATTTTGATAAGTGAATAAAATTGCGAGGACGCAATTCCCAAAAGGGGGGAAGGATGTAACATCCCAGGTAATTAAAGAATAAATAATTTTCATATTTATTAATATTAGAGAATTAAATATGAATTTTAATTAAAAGGGGTTGCTATGTTCGATAGCGTACCCGATACGCAATGATGAGTTTCTTTGAAACTTACGTAGCACACTAGTAATATAATAATATTATTTTAAATGTTAGTTAACAAGTAGCCGTTGTACTGGCGGGAATGAATAGAAATAACTAAAATATGAATAGATATGTTTTTAAATGTTAATACATTTACCTAATAAAAGATAAAGGCTTAAAATACGGAAAGAGTTCAATTTTAGGCTTTTATACTCTAATTTTCACTAAAGGTTCACTTATCACCTTTTAACGGCGAACCATCATTAAATATAGTTTTGATCACTCTTATACTTTCTATTGGACCAAATATAACTCTTCTTAAGAATCGGGACATCAAATTTTACTTTGTGTAATTTTTGGTACCTTTCTGATAAAGTTCATTTTTTTATGAATAGTGTAAAATGTTGCATTTTAATTCAAAACCTCTTTTTGATCTAATTTATTTATATGATTAGATTATCTTTTGAATTGGTTTTAAAGTGAAATTAGAATATATTTTTACCATTTTATCCAATGGTGGTCATTGGAATCAATTTCGATTTGAAATTAGACTTAAACTGGTGTCAATCTTTTGATACTTATTGTTTTGTAAAAACACGCTATTTGCTCTGGCAGCGGGAATTAATTATTAAATTAATTAATGTGACTTATATGATTTGAATTTTGTAAAATGGACTTCATTTTTGAATTCGGAATATCAAATATAGCTTAGGGTGAATTTTTGGTAATTTTCTGAAAAACTTCAATTTTTGATGAATAGTGAAACCACTAAGTGGTAATCAAGCAAACTGATTTTTCAGTTAAATGAAAGTTTACCACTAATGTGTATTGAATTTTGAAAATCCGACATACATGGTTGTCATTAAGAAGTAAAATGTGGTTCAATGAGATTAAAATAATTTTTTGGTGAATAGTAACTTATTAAGTTTTTAATCGCGATTAGTGGTAATTAGTGTAGTTTAAGGTATAAATAATGATTTAATAATATGAAATGACCTAGACACATGTCCCAACCTTATTGGTTGTGTCATGGCCGACCAAAACAAGCCATGGGTCAACTTGGGGACCCCATGGATCCACTTTTGTTGGGAAATGACATAAATTACTTTTTATTTAATGTTAAAGTGAAAATGACACAAACATAATATGTTTTACGAAAACAATTTTTAAGTAGGGTTATACAAGTCCAAATTTTGATTATAAATAGTCATTGGAAAGATAAAAAGATTTCCTATATCATAGTATTTGTTTTATAATTTTTAGACATTAAATAAATTTAATTATTTATGACATAATAATGATGCAGCGATGACATCATTATTTGACGATTTAAATAAAATGGAAAGATAATATAAAATCTATGAACTACACATGGCCAAAACCAATTGGATGAGTGGATTTCGATGCCTTATAACCTTATACACGAATTCTATCAATGTGGGACCTTTTAAAACCGAAACACATTTTCAAATAATGTAATGTTTCTTTACTTTCCAAAAGTACCCCTCCTCTCCCCTTATAAAAGGCCCCCACCTCTACCTCATTTCACACACTCTTCAAGCCATTGGCTCGGCCAACCCCTGCCCATTTGATCTCTCCACATCCCTCTCCTCATCCTAGAGGATTCCCTTTGGGCAGAATCCTTTCAAAGGAAGCCTTTAGGCTCAAACCAAAAGGAGTTACACTTTTTAAGGTAATTCATTCTCTCATGTTCATTTGTTTTATTTTGCTTCTCCAACCCCCTAAACTCTTTTTATATACTTCTTTTGTAACAACACCAGTATCATCAATATACTAGGATGTTGTTATAAGATTTATTTTATCTACACTCTCACACAACTACATCAAATGGTTAAAGAACATACGGTTTCCGTGGATGGCGAAATTCTGCCTCCCGAAACGATGATTGTTCAATACTCATTTAACACCTTCAAAGGTGGCCATTATGATGTCACTATTTTTATATATGATATGTAATATGTTTATGTTTTACTTATGCTTCTGTATTTTTCATTTGTGTCTTACCTTTATGGCTTCCATTATGGGTATACGCGATATCTTCATTTAAGGAAGTGCGGACTACCGCCCCCTCAAAGTGATGTGATTCGTTAATGCCATATGTGGGACGTGTAAAGGATGGATTTAAAGTTATTATATATGATGTAATACTGGAATTATAATATACCTATATATATCATTATCATTTATTTCCATTAAAGAATGAGATAGAAATGAAAGTAGCGTTCATGCGTACGTACGGACTACCGTCTCCATGAACGGTGCATTTCATTTCTTATCCCCAAATGTAATGTACTATTAAAAGTACATGTATATAATGGATATATATAATTAATGATATATCTAAAAGATTAATATAATTCTGGAATTAAAATATACATAAGTCTCATTTAGTTTTAATTCCATTAATATGACAAAGAAATGAAAGTAGCGTTCATGCGTACGTACGGCTTACCGTCTCCATGAACGGTGCATTTCATTTCTTACCTCTAAATGTGATGTAATATTATAAATGAATGTATTTACTGGATATATATGACATATATGATATCTACATCATGAATACCATTCTGGATATAATGAACCTTTGACCAAATTAACAACATGTAAGTATAAGAAGTCTATTTTTGACTTAAGAACCAAATACCGACAAAATGAACATTATTAACTTAAATGATTACATGATGTTCATAACATGGTATAAAAGGAATAATGAACTTGGAAAAGATTCATAATCAAGTAGAGATTAACTAAAGTTTATTATTCAGGAGTTTAAAGAACGGTCGGGTCAAGTCAGATACGAGGTATGGGAACTTCTTAACCCAATTTCCATTCTTTGGGTTAATCTCCTACTTTCAAATTGTGTCATTATATTATTATGTCGTATCTTGTATTTATACTTTATTTATGTGTACTTATAGTGAATACACATAATATATCTATTTCATTTTTAAAAAAATTATCTTTGTATGGGAACTTCTTAACCCAATTTCCATTCTTTGGGTTAATCTCCTACTTTCAAATTATGTCATTATATTATTATGTCGTATCTTGTATTTGTACTTTATTTATGTGTACTTATAGTGAATACACATAATGTATCTATTTTATTTTAAAAATTATCTTTGTATGGGACTTCGTCTCAATCTCCTTTCATTGAGGCATATTTTATTTTATACACAACTTTCTTTTATACTGTGTATAAACCACTTTGACTTTTACGTTTATTCAAAAGGAATCTTTTTTATACGAAGCGTTTACTAAACGACAAAAGGGAATGTTTTTGTCGTACGTATGCGGCGACAACGACTTCTCCGCCGTCGTAACCGTTATTTGAGTTTCGGCTTCCTCTACAAGCCATACCTTCTTTTTTTAAAAAAAAATAAATACCATGTTTTACTTTGGTATTGAAAATGGTTTTCATAATGTTTTTATAACAATGTGTTGTATTGATATCTCGTGATTGAAATGTGGAAATGTTATGTTTCCTTTATGCATGTTTTATGTGATATGATTATGTTATGGTTCTTGGGCATTTTTATGAAGACGGGTGGTTCCGTGATAAACTAAGGGCGGGTGAGCCCGTTATAGCTCTCCAATGCATTGGGTAACGCGAAGGAGTGAAACGTTAAGGTTTCTCTGAAGAGATTTTAGGGAATATACTGTGATGGGTATTCCAAACGTAACCAAGAGGGTTACTCCCTACGTAAGAATGTTATGAATGCCTCAAGTTACCTTTATGTCTTATGATTTCTATGATTTATTCATGATTTTATGAGGTATTTTAAAGTGCCTATGTTTTATGGGTAAAGTATGATTTCATTCTTATTTATATATGAACTCATGTTTCCTTTCCATGTTTTTTTTAATAACCCATACTGAGTTTTTATGCTCATCCCAAGTTTTTGAAATGTTTTTCACAGGTCAAGGGAAAGGTACATGATAAGATGATAGAGTCAAGGATGTGTCAAGAAATAATCCATGTTTTATTTTAAATGTGTTTCCATTGATGGGAATGAAGAATAATATCTTTATGTAACCACTTTGTTTATATGTGGAATGTAATGCAAGTTTTATGATCTAATTCTCTAAAACTCTAAACCTGAAAAGATCCTCAATGTGTAATCTTGTAATAACACAAGATTAAGTAAGGTTTAAGGCTGGGGCCTTATACCTAATTTCTAATGTGGGTTTTCCCAAAATGGTATTTTCTATTTTCAACATTTTATTTTTGAAGAACAATTTCAAATTTTGAGGTCGCAATTTATTTAATGAGGGAAGAATGTAACACCCCAAGATTTCATAATATGTTATTTCTTTAATGTAATGTAATAACTTGAACTACATGAAACATCAAGTTCAAGCGCACCATGAAATACCAAACTAGCCGTTGGAAAGCTATTATGAATATTAGTAAATAAATTTTGAACTATATATAATCCTTATAATTTTAGAAACCATAGTATGAGTTTCTTAGACATAATGAAAGAACTAATTCATTTTTCAGTTAAAAGAAGTATTTTTCAAAAAATATACTTTTAACACCTTTTAATGGTGAACCATTTTTAAATTAAATATTTGAAACTTTAATATATTAAATTTAACAAAATAAAATTCTTTTTATAATTGTGACATATTAATTTAGATTCAATAAATTTTTGGTGTTTTTCTGGTAACTTTTCTATTTCGGTGAATAGTGAAAAATACTATATTTTAACTGAAAACAAATTTTTTAATAAAAATAATTTATAGTGTTAAATTACTCAATTTAATTGTTTTTATGTATAAATGGATTATATTTTTACCATTTAATCCTATTCTTGTCATTTTAAGTATTTTAAATTTGAAATTGGACATAAACAAGTGTCAAACTTTTGATAGTTATTTTTTCTTAAAAACAAGCCTTTTGGTTTTGACAGCGGGAATTATTTTTAAATTAATAAATGCAACTTATATGTTTTTTATTTGGTAAAATAGGCTCCATTATTGAATTTGGAATATCAAAAGTTGCTTAGAGTGAATTTTTGGTGTTTTTCTGAAACCTTTTAATTTTTGATGAATACTGAAAAACACTGAGTTATAGTTTAAAACCAAATTTTTTTTTTCTAATTATATATTTTATTTAAATTTATTATAGGTAAAAATAGATACATAATAGCTATATATGTTCAATGTAATTAATTGGAGTTAGTTTATAATAATTTTAGATATATACAAATTTTTTGAACTTTCCGCCATCTTTATCCCATCTAATAGTAGAATTTTCTAATTCGTATAAAACATAATTTTACCGCTTTTGAGAGTGGAATTTCGAAAATCAGAGAGACACAGTTAACATCAAGGAGTAAACTGTGGTTCAATAAGATAAGAATAATTTTGGTTGAATGGTAATTTTTTTCTTTTATTTACCACGGTTAAAAGTAAATAGTGTAATTAAGGGTAAAAATGACATTATTATTACCCTAACACATGTCCTAATTCTATTGGATACATATAATTAGACCATAGAAAACCTTAGGAATAAAATATGAACATCTTTGATCTACTTGGATTAGATTAGGAAATTTATTATTATTAAATTCAAAAAAGAGTTAAAAAAGTTAAAATCAATGTTTAATAACTAAAACATTTCTAATATAGGGTTATACATAATGTAAATTCTATTGTAAATTTTCATTAGAAAGAAAAAAATATTTCCTAAATAATGGTATTTGATTTATAAATTTTAGATATTATTTAATTTAATTTATTTATGACACAATGGTGATTTAGTAATTACCTAATTAATAAAATATTTAAATAATTGATATTATAAATATCCAAATAAATGTAATATGAGACTTTTTATGAATTAAAAAATTATATTAGTAAATATGACATGTTAGGGTTTCTTAAATGAATTTTTTCCTAATAAATAATGTTGTTAAGAAAAAAATTCAATTGTTAAACTATGTCAAAATTAACTTAAAAGATTTTTTAAAAGAAATATTATATTATAAATTGACACAATATTCCTAAAAATATAAGGATCGATGAAATAACTTATATAATGATATTTTTATAATTAATAGACCACATGGGGGTCTCATGGATGTATATAGTAGGTTTATTTACTATATAATATAAAAATACAAAGAGACATGGTAAATGTCAAACTATTTAACTAATAGTTAAATCAAAAAGGTAATGTTAGTATAGTAACCCAAACCTGTATAAAACCTATTGGTTGAGTGGTTTTTGACCCATACATGCCTTAACCATTATATAATCCTCTTTGGATCTATTAGAAACCGAATATGAATTTATTATAAAGTAATATTTCTAGCTTTTCCAATGGTGCCACTCACCCCTCTTATAAAAGGGCACTCCCCCTTCTCCCAAATTCTTACCTTGAAAGCCTTTTGGTTAGAACACCCCTGACCAAATATTCTCTCATATTTTCTCACTACAACCTAGTGTCCTTAGTTTGATCAGAAAGCCAACCTAAGGAGCACTTTTGATCAAATCAAAAGGAAAAACCTGAAGAAGAGGTAATATTTTCACTACCCACTTTCAAGTTCCTTTCTTCTTCAACTTCTCCTTTCTTTGTTATTTCCATTGTAAAATAATAAATCCAGTATCATATATATACTATGTTATTTTTATAAATATGGTACAACCATATTCAGTTTTCTATCCATCCTTTGAATGACATGTCACCATATGTGCCTACGTACGGCTTACTATCTACACGTCGTGGTGTAATTGTTATTCAAAACATTATTAATTTTATGGGTATGATAATGATGTGTAATTGAGCTGAATAATAAGTATTACATGATAATTATTTTTTATATATGATATTCCATCCAATTTTATGTTATTTTAAAATCAAAAGAATGATATTGTCACTCGTGCGTACGTACGGACTACCGTCCCCACGAACGCGTTGAGAATCATTCCTCATCATATCCATTCAAGTATAATTATCATTTGATGATTATAAATAATATTTAAGGAGTTGATATCTTTCTGGATTAGAATAATATAAAACCAATCCATAACAAACACAACTTACGTAACAAAACATATAAAATAAAATGAGTAAATTACCACTGGAAACGACGATAATACTAAGATATTATTAACAAAGCAATGTTAAAAGATCATATATGATATCATATTAATGTATATGATTCTTGTATAATTTAATAACAATTATTTTACCATTATACATGAATTTAACCTACCCTCGACCAAGTAAAAGTACAAGGTAAGGGTTTATTTTACAATCTCTTAATTATCTAAGGTTGCTTATACGTAATTATCTACTGGGACCTCCTTATCATCCACATCCATATTTCTTAAAAATGTATTTCAAATCATTATTAATATTTTACATACTATGGGTTAAAGTAATTTATAACCTTGTATTAGTTTTATAGTAAGACTATAAATGAATCTTTCCGTTGTTTTCCAAACAAGGTCTTTTTTAACCTTTTCGACAGAATTAAGGTAAGAATGTATTTAATTAACTTATACAGTAGGTGCAGATATTTTCCACCATTATAAAATCTTTGAACCTTCCCTTACGATCTTATTAGAATATTTTTAATGTAAAGGTTTTATTTTATAATTATGTGGATTTTAAATTATTTAAATAAAAGATATATTTCTCTCAAATAGTTTTGATTTCATCTATGTCAAAATCCATTGATGTATTTCAAGATTATTGGAAGTTGATTTATTATTATTCAAAATATCCATATTGTATTGAAGGTTTTGTGATATGTTTTACTATGGATGTTTTATTTTTATACCATTCATGGTTTATGGGGAAAGTATTGACATTTCGTATGCTATTTTTAATACGAATGTTTATGTTATGTTTAAACCTGTTCATATGAGGAATGCATTAGACTTAATAAGTGACAGGTGGTGCCTGTTATATCTCTTATATGAATCGGTAGGTCTCATGATACAATCTAGTGTCTTGGCACAAGGCCTTGAAAAAAATCTTATTTGTATTCTTGGCACAAGTCCTTGACTATGTGGTTATGATAGTCTGGCATTATGCATTCCATCATTATGAATGTCGTTATTGATATTGCATGTGATAATTTGACGAGTAGAATATCCATGTGAATTAATAAATGGATGTTTTTCATTTTATTTCTGCTATATTATGCTGAAGTTCAAGTTTAAAAGGATTGTTTTTAGTTATACATTGCCTTAAATGTTTATGCTAATTAATGAATGTTTCTGATATATTGTTATCCATACTGGGAATCTGAGCTCACCCATTTCTATGTTTTATTTTTCACAGGATGTGAAGAAGTATTTTATTAATGACCTGCAGGGATAGTATGAGGGGATATGAGTGTGGTTAATGGAAACTATATGTTGTTGTAGTTTTTCACTTTATGTTGTATTGTAAACATAATGAATGTATCTACTGATTCCAAGGATACTAAACTAATCGGTCTTTTGAGATTTGATCTTTTATGATCATGCCAATGACATGTAATAAGGCACCGACTCTGGGTAACTGGAGTCAGGGCGTTGCAACCTTGTACGTATGGAATACTATTTGTGATATATTTGCGACTCATCCTCCACATGTATACTCAAACATCAATCAACTAATCATTGATACGTAGATTCCAAATTCTCAAAAACTAATTTATCTCATCAATGTGTATGTGGGAGATCTCATTTATGTCATGTGTTAGGATATGAAAAGGGAGATTCATGAGAATACCTCTTTCATTTATAAATATACAATTTTAGAAATCATTATGAAAATTAAAAATTTAATACTTTTCTGGCTATTGTATGAATTTTTAATTGGATTTTTCAGAGATGAGAAACCTTAATATTGTATTTAATTTTCACACTCCCTCATGTAATTTTTAATTTATTTTGAACTCAATATTTTACAGATGGATTAAATTAATATTTGATGGTGCTTCTAGTGTAAACACAAGCATTTGGTTCTTTGGTTTTGTCTTTATAGATCTTAAGGGTTATTTAATTAGTAATATTTATGGACGTCAAGGAATTTTCTCTTTTTTAAAAGCCAATGTTGTTGGATTGATATATTAAGTTTCTATGGAAATTAAATTTTCTTAATAACACATATATTCTATGTGTAGCTCCACCACGGTTGTAAAATCTTTTATAAATAATAAATTTTTACTCTCAATGATGGCCTCAAAAATATTGGGGTTATATGTCATTATTTCTTATTATTATACTCCCTTCCGGATGTGTTTTGGCCTCTTTAATAAAGAGATAAATTTAACATTCCCTTCTTTAGACACTTGTAACATTATTTGACAACAAATTTAGGAGGATTTTGAATTGGGTAATTTCTCACATTAATAAAATTATTTCATTTCTGTATGAGGAATATAAATTAAAAAATGATGTTCTCATCGAAAAACATATGATTTTGGTTTTTCTATTATTGGAAGCTTATCCCTATTATTAGAGTTTACATTTATATAACATTCATATATTATTCATTTAAATATAGGACTCGATGCATTATTTTTTATCTTTAATCATATATTTCTTCTAATTTATGAAGGAGTACCCTATTTAAATTTTATTGATTCAAAAATTTATTTTCATATTTGTTGGTGAGGAAATTTTTCTTCAAATTGAATTATTATCATATAATGTTTCTAATTTAGGTTTCCTATGTCATTGGAACCCCAATACGAATGAATAAAGTGGAAAAATAATCTAGGATTATCAATTTTTCAATATTACTATATAAGTGAATCATTCTAACAGATTAATTGATAATGTATTTGTTACCACTAGTGATGAAATCATAAATCTCATTGTTGAATATGTGAGGTTACCAATGTTTTTTATGACTATAAAGTGATTCGACATGAGGTTGTGAACTATATAGTATCCATGAAAACCTTATCTATCTACTCAATTAGGTAGAATGTAATGCTTAAATATACAAATAAGAATAAAAAATTAATGAGAATAATGGTAATAGAGTTCAAACTCATCCCATAGTATAAAAAACAGGAAATTTGGAGAAATTTGATCGTAGAAATAATGTGATGGAATTACATAAGGTGGGGGAGGAAATTTATCTCGTGAAGGACTATAATGACCACACATAAGCTATCAATAGAAATAATGTTCTATTAATTGAGCATATTTTCCATAAAATAGAAGAGAATGATAATTTTAATAGAAACAGAAAGAAATATTTTAATCAAACTCGTATAATTAAATATGGATAATATTTTATGAATGAAATTATTTATATATAATAAATTATAATGTTAGGTATTTTTATAAAAAATAAATTATAGATGTTCATAGAAATAAGGGTTAAGAATATATTCAATCATTTTATAAATATTATATACAATACAATAGTTTCTGAGATTAAATAAATGTAAGTATTGTTAATGGTTATTTTATAAAAATTTTGATATAAGTAACCTAATATTCATCTAAAATAAATTTCATGTGTTATACATATTGAGACCTATTACTAAAATTATTTTATTTTATATCTTTTTCAGGATTTTTAAAATAAAATTTCATAAGTAATAATATATATATTGTTGATATGTTCAATTTCGTTAATGACTATATACACAATAAAATTATTTTTCCAAAAAATGATTATTTATCTTTTAAGGAACCATAACATTGAATATTATAAACATATCATTAATAAGTATCTTCCTCAAACCATATATAATGAAACAATAATAACTTTGTGAGATCAAATTCTCAATAACGGTTTAATGTACTTATCTTTAAGGATATACTCATAAGAAAAATTGAAATAAAATTATCCAAGGAAAATATTCTAATATCAATATTAATAATCATATGAAATTATTGAGATTTAATTAACAAGGTATAAGAACATAAATACAAAAAAGATCAATATGTAAACATAATTGATATAACATTTCAAACAGTCATTTAAAATAAACATTAAATCATGATAGAAAAATATCATAATGAGTAACATCCATTACATGGGAAACAAACATTATAAATATGAATCATTAAATTCATTATCCTCACCATAAGTGAAAATAAATTTAAGAAACTCAAATGTAATCAAGATTAGCTATACCCAGAGGTATAAAATATTTACCAAATAATTAGTGGGTCATATAAGACTATGCCTATCATTAAAATATACTTACATATGCCACATACAAATAAATCAATTTTTACATAATAAAAATTAAAATGGAAATACATTATGTTTCAAAAAATATCTAAATAGAAATCATTTTATTTTCATAAAGAACCCATGTAAATAAATTGGATTTTATAATATATCCAAAGTGTATAATATTACACCATGGAATTAATAATCTGAAACCAAAAATTTCTTCACCCAAAATAATTACATTATAAAAGAAAAATATTGGGTGAAATATGAATCATAACTCTATTAGAGGTAGATATTTTTGAAGATAGTGGGAAAAATAAATAATTAATAATTAAATGAGATTCGTTGAATTTTTTTCCTAATTGATGTCAAATTAATAGTTCATATTATCTATTAAAAAAGTGTTCATTTTTTAAAAAACCATATAAATGAAATTAAAACCATAAATTAAAACGGATTTGTAAAAAAATATTTTCTATGAAAATAAGTGAGATAAATTAATTCCAAATGGAACATCATAGAATTATTCTGATCTATAATAAATTTAATTACTCGAATAATTGATTTTCAATTACCAAATCTATTACCATTACCCTTGATTTCACAAAACAATTGCATTACATCCCTCACATCGTGGATTATCTCCTTTCGAATGAAGATAAAATATTTGATAGATTATAATTTTATGGGAACATGACTTATTTATGTTGGATATACGTTTTTAATATACATCTTGGTAGTTTATTGGATTAACATAATATGATTTGGTATGGGGATAAATGGGTAACATATTTCACATTATTAGTGAAAATAATTATATTTTTTTAAAATACCAAAACTATTAAATAATGGGTACCCACTCTCATGTATTGTGGTCATAAAATTGATAAATAATAGAGTTAATAAGATAAATGTCACATCACATCATAACCAATCAATTAGAAAAAAAATTAACTTGTTTTTTTCACTATACCCATGGAATTATTTTAGTTTTTCATTTATGTAATAACTGTAGGAACCTATTTTTACCAATATTAACTTATTATTTATGTTTAAAAAATATAGTGTTATTTATTTTATATATTTTAATTTTTTTTTATAAAATGAATTCATTTCATTTCATTTATAAATGTGATCAAAATTAATATTAAAATACTACTGTATAATGTGTTTAAAATATGGTTTGAGGGAATAGTAAATATATAAATTAAAAATATAGGTTATTAGTTCAAAAAATAATTTAAAATATATAATTTCAATAATAAGACCTATATTTGGTCAATATAAATGTTTCATTAGTTCGAGGCTATTCATATATCCATGTGATTTCATAAAAGTGATGGTATTTCAAAACTGGTACTTTTCACTATTCACCTAGAAGACAATAATTTTAGAAAAATACCGAAAATCATAATATGATTAAATTATTATGACTCATCAAAAAATTAATGTTTATTATATCAAATAAAATTTAATTTTTTTTACAAATTTTTTATTTAAATAAAATCCCAGAATATTGTGGAAATTGTTCATATTGGAATATATATTTTTTAAATGCTAATTATTCCTTATTCTTATTTCCTATCAATTACTAATTAATTTAATGGTGATATATTTTAAATATTATAATTTTATTTTATAACTATTCAATCCTAATATACTTAATTTCTTGAAATAAAACACCACTTTTTTGAAAATATATTTGCAAGAGTAAACAAATTTCCATAGCTTTTCTAGAAATTCTAATTAAATGTATTTAGTATTAATAGAATAAAATATTTAAATTATACTCATATTTCATAATTTGGTTACCGACATTCAATCATAACAATTCCATGGATATCATTTAATGGTTATATTTATTTCTTATATTTTTTAAAAAATGTATCATGGTATTTTTTTATGTTCAATTTTTCTTCTATGGAATGATATTTAACAAATATTTATAAAAAGTATTATATTAAAAAAAAAATTAGGTTATTATAACCCCCCATGGTTAATTCAATAATAATATTATAATATAAGGCCTCTATTGACGAGGAAGAGGATAAAATAATGCATGTGGAACTTCCCCTAAAAATTGGCGCATCTCAAGGGCCATCACAAAAATTAAATGCATATAAAACTGTAGATTTGGAGAGGGATTAGAAATTCCCACATTTCGTATCCCTTTGACACTTTTTTGATCATATCTTTCAATTTTTGGTATAAATTCACGAAGTTAAAAATATTTTTTTAAATTATAGGGTTACCAATTAGTATTATATTATACAGTCATTTGTGTCACATACTCTTCATGATAGTGATGTTGAAACTCATTGGGTGACCAAGCATTATAGTGTTCAAATACTCTGATAGTCTATTATCAATTAAAATGAATATATATTAGTTCCTTTAATTGAAATGGTTCTATATTCCTATTTTATATATGTTATTACATTATATATAAATTGAATGATAATATATAAGGAATTGGATAGTATGTATAACTTTCTAAATAATAAATGTATTCTTATTAGTGATTTAAAAAATAGTGTTGTTTGGAATAGAATGTTAAATATAATTTAATAATGATTTTATTTTCATAATTTATTTCATATATTTTCATTTATAACCTTATTGAATCTATATTTATAGTGATAAATTTATGTGTGTCATGGTCATATTGACTATAATTTGATCATGTAAACATGATAGAGACCTCTATCATATTGATGACAGTGGTCCACTTGTAGAATTTACGGGTTTTAAATATCAATATTTTATTTCAAATCACATTCATATTATTTTTATGTCCATTGTAATATTATGTGGTCAAATATTTTTCCATTTAAACTTAATAATTCATAGACTAACGTACCTAGATGTCATGACATAACTATTTATGGAATGATGACTGAGTTCAAGGGAATACCTCTTAATTTTTTTATTTAAAAATTCACGAAATATGTTGGTAAAAGTAGAGTAATCAATATGGGGATGAATGGAGTATCTAAAAAAATTAGGATAAGAATGGTATAATTTGATTTACTACAAAAATTTAAAAGTCAGTTTCCCAGATATCAAGTAGATATTTTATAAGAGCCTGACTATTTGATTAATTTCTCCGAAGAATGATTATTTCTCAGTTGAATAAATTTAATAATTAATAAAACATCTAAAACTAAATTAATAAGTCAATATTATTATAAAAAATGCTAATACTATCTGTTAGAGTGCTATTTAGATTTATGAAATATGTGATGAAGCCAAATAAAACTATAATGTCAAAACAAAGCATAGATAAAATAAGATGTATAGTTTCAAGAAGAGACATTATCCACTCCACTTGTTGAAAGCCTAAAACCATGTAGTTTAAATTAATAAACAGTTTGATCCACATCCTAGATCGGGGTTCACTACAACCGAGAGGTTTTCAATGTCAGAATTCCTCAACTATAATTCAATGTGGGTACAAACTTCCAGGTTATACAAGGAATCTTCAACACTTATATGTGTGAGTAAGTATATGTAATAAAATATAATTGGGTGGATATCATTTATCCATTATTTTGAAATAGGATACAATGTGAGATTAACTGACAGATACACACATTGCTCAAAGATATGTAAAAATCACACAACAGAGTAAAAAATATGAGAATGGATTTAGAAGGATGTAGGTGTCTTGAGATGCATCACATGAATATTTATATGCATCTTGGATGAAGCCAGAGTCCTATCAAGAAGTTGATACAAAAATAGAGTATTTTATTCTTGCATCCAGGTGAAAGTACGATTCTCTAAGAATATTCTACTCCTTCCGTGAAATGATAATGAAGTTTTCCAATTCAATGTGATTTTTTACTAATATGAACTCATGTGTTCTTATTTTATTCTTTATTTCACAGTGGTTGCATGAGAGATCCATTTATTCTTCAGTATGTCTCTGTCGCACAAGCATGCACAACTACTCCTCTTCTGTATACCTTCTCTCATTTAAAAATTTTCTTATTTTTTAGGGCTAACAAATAACATTTTCTTTCCATGTGCATAGATTAATTGTACTTCATACTATCTAATAAATATCTAACAAATAGTTATAAAATATGTAATTATCAATAAATTACAGCAATATAATAGTTATAAATAATATTAATAAATATAGATTTAAACAATCTATCGATGAATCATCTATTATTATCTCCTTCTATAGGAGACTACTTCAATAAATTTCTACTTCAATCAATGTCTCCTTTTATCAGTCACTCAACCCATTAGTTATTATTTCATCATTCTTGGAATATGACAGTGACTCAAATCAATTGGGAGAACTTATTTCTATTGTTGAGGCAATTGATTTATCAATGACTCATTTTAATTTAATGAGTCCTTCTATCTATAGAACTATGCAACTACATGTCACATAGACTAAAGGTATGTCATCTTCATCGATGATTCATATGAAATGATGAGTCATCTATGTCGATGAGTCATATACAACAGTTAATCATCTTCATCCATGTCAACTCCAGATACATAGAACATATGCCTATTTTAACTATCTGTTAGTGAGTCATCTATCTATTGGTGAGTCATTTGGATGTTGGCGAGTCATCTATCTATCATTGTCAGTGACTCATACATAGATAATTTTAAGATGTTATGTATTCCTTACCATTCATCAAAGTCATAGAGTGTTAATTCCTATAATTACACATAGATAATGAGTTATATTCTTGTTTATATTTAAACACACACACATATAGTTATATGGTAAAAATAATCTTATTATTTAAGATAATGCATTGACATAATTTTGGATCTGACATGAGGTAATTTATATGTTAATATATTATATGATATTTGTTAATTAAATCCATTGAATACAGAGACAATGGTCAACAATATCTATGGGAAAACAATCCCCAAATTTTTGATGATAACAAATCATAGTATTATTAAGTACAATTTGAGATGATTAATGTAAACAGTCTGATTTGTAGCTCCCAGAAAGATAAAATAATGTATCTGATATAATAATCCAAAAACACCAAATATTTCATAAAATAATAATAATTAATAATAATGTTCTCCCCCTATTGGGATTATAAAAATGTGTAAGGTGAAAAGAACACTAAAAACAAAAAATTATAAATATTGATTTGTCATTCATTAGAAAATGATACTGAATTACCAAAAGTAAAATCACTCATACCTATCGAAAAGAAAAAATCCATACTACATGGTAGTTTCAAGAGGTTCATTTCCCTTATCATATAGATCAAAGGAATTTCAAAAATAATTGTTTGGCTGAAAAGGAAAAGGGTCTGAATGTTGTTTTAGTAGAGGAAGACGTACTCTTTCATGAACATTAGAAGATAGGTCTTTACATTTTTGAGATATAATCCAATGCTAAGGAGGTGCTATAATGATATGTATGATCTAAGATAAGGATGGAGAAACTGACATCTAATCTCAACTAGTAACTCAAGCTACATTACCTTGTCGTGTAGTAGTAGGTACCACAATGGATTCACATTAGACATGGAGATAAGGTTTTAATATCTTGATCTACTCATCGATGATCTCACTAAAATTTTTATTTCCATTAAAAATAATCTTTTTATATGAAGTTTTTGATCATGTGAGTGAATTATCTATGCTTCTGAATATGAACTGTAATATCAATTTCCACAAGAAGAAGAGTGAGATCGGTGGAAAAATATTTTATCAGACTATTCATTTAATTATTTTTGATGAATTTAGAGAAAAATCATTAATCTTTAGGGTCATCTCTTTCTGAGTGTGTGAATCAGTCTTTGTATAATATTTCACATGGTCATACACTTTATCCAAAGTGTCCTCATCCTTGAAAAAAAATATATATTAAAGAATTTCACTCTTCTTTATAAACTAAACTAACAGTAGCAAAGATCCAAATATTGTGAAGGATTAACAGGAGGAGAAAAGGTTCATGAAAGAGCAAAGAAGGAAATATCCTTATTTATTTTCCAATTTTGGAAAAACAAAGAGATTTTAAAGGATAAAAAAGATTATCATGTCTATTCTTTATATATTCCATCGTATTTTTGTACTCAATGATTAATGAAGGTATTCAAGTGGTTAACATCATCATCTCATTACCAAGATGGGGGTTTCTTTTCACAATTGTTTTTGTAAATGTAATAAATTTTTTATAAATTTCATTTATCATCATGTTGGAAACAAAATCAATATCATCTTGAGAAAATCTAGTTTAGGTAGGATTATAACTATTTGTTCTATGTTTCTTTACATCATCAACCATTAACTGGATAGATTTCAGGTTTTTATTCACCTTATTTTACTATAGCATAGCTTCTTCAAACTCATATCTCATTTGTGATTGTACTGAGTATATTATAGAAAACCATATGTCTTCCATGAATTTTTTAAAATATTCCTTAGTGAAAAAGTCACTAGAAGAGGTCTTAGCCACTGGTTCCCTTGTACTGTGTGGAAAAAAATCATCATCTGAATCATCATAATCAAATCCCACGGCCACATACCATGGATTTCTCACCCATTCAACCATAATATCAGAATCTAATAGAGTATGTGTATCAATCATTACACTTACAGGTTGATTCTCTACATCAGATTCAACACCTTTTTCTTGGGGCACCCCCTCAGTGTCAGTTTACTTGGAATATTTTTTCCCCACTTAGTGATTCCTTTCTATGTTTCTTCTCCTTATGTAGAATTTTTTTAATAATATATACTACATGAGAAACTGATTTGGATGGGTATAAATTTTCATCTTGAACAACACCCTCAGTGGATACACCATATTTAGCTTCAACAATCATCATACTAGATGCATATGGATTCCCATTAGAATGATAATATTCAATATCACTTCCACATTAACTAATTTCTTCATTATAACCATTTTCATCCTTTTCATCACAATTTTCATCATCTAATTTCTCAATATTGTTTCTTCCCTACATGATTCTGAAACACTTTCACCACTACCAGCTTCCTATTCATCATTATCGTCTTCACTAGATACACTGACATATTCTAAACGACCTTCAACAAATGTTCCATCACTTCTAGTAGATTTTAGAAGATGATCATGTTATGGTAAGTCCAATGGTGGTATTTCAGGTCAAATAGAAACTCTTTTTATTGGTACTTTTTTTCTGGACTACTTTATCATCAAATGGTGATCCCATATCTCTGACAAGAGTACTTGGCTCTTCATCCTCTTCTAAAGAATAGACTACTTGAACATATAGACCGAAGCTAGAATCGAAAAGATTTCGTGGTTTAAAAAGATGATATATTCGATTGAAATTTTCATATAGTCTATCTACATCACTAATCCTTTCTTTCCTCAATGGGATCCAGTTAATTTTCATTCTCTTATAACTGTCAAAACATTAGCATATTCTATTATATTTAGTAACTACTACATCAAAAACTTCACTTACACAACTTTTCTCTTTTAGAAATGTTGAAATCATACTGAATTGGGAAATAGAATTTGACATACAAATAGGTTTTATCATCTCATTAATGTGCACCATATGATATCTATACAGATTTCATTCAACTTTTTTATGTATAAAACAAACCAAGTGTACATAATGATATTTGAGATAAGAAATGTCCCCATTCATAGGAAATATATGGTGCTAAATAAATATAAATTAAATTCTTCACTAATAATTTAATTCTAATTAAATGGTTCTTCTATGTTACTCAATTTTAGTTTGATCATTTATATCTATCTCATAAAAAAAATAATTCACATTCAATTGGAGAAGTGCCGTGATAATAATAAAAAAATCTTTCATGAGGAACCTTTAAACATTAATCAAAATGTATTAATGATAATGAGATTATATAACCTATTACTATTGAAATAACCCATTAAACATCATTTACATCTAATATAAGTTTAATATTTATAAAAAATTCATATACCAGGATTCGGTAGAAGAATCTGTCATTGTTTGCGAACCATCCCATCCATCTGAGTTCTTGTAGCACCTTTAAACTCAATGAATTCATCTATACGATCCATTCCACTAGGAATTCTTTATCTAATGTTACAGAACAGTTTTCTAGACCAGGGTTTACATGAGCTGAATATTTTCTCATTTCACCTTTTCGTTACATAAATAATGAAACTCAACATCATTATGAGAACACTTCAAATTCATCATTCAAATTAGTTTAGTCTAGATGTTATAAAGTCAAAGGTCATGGAAAAAAATAGAGTGGGGTCCAAGAGAGAGTAGTGGTAAATCCCTAGAGTGAATATATTCAAATTTATATCATTTAGGAATTTTTAAATTACATAGTTGTGAAATAGTAAATCAGGTTTAAAAAAAATTAATTAAATAGTGAAATTTTGATAAAAACATAAAAGTCAAGAAATAGTGATTCATCTGTGTTAGCATGAAAAAATCTGTGTAACACTAAAAATTTCATCATGAAAACGGTTTCGATATGAAAATGGTGTTAGTATGATAATGGTGATGACATGAAAAACATTTCAGCATGATAATGGTGTCAGCATGACAATAGTGTCGACATGAGAATGGTGTTGATTTGACAAATGTGTCAGCATACCATCTTCACATAAAAAGATAAAAGGAAATGAAACACATATTTGTACTGATTGATCATTACTATCATAGGAATGATTTAATGAATTACTTCAGAGTTCAATGTCTTCATGAATATGTCAGGAAGATGATATTCCCTGTTAATAAATTATAATGTGATATCTCCCTTTTGATAATGATCCCTCAAAAATTCTTGTCTTAAATTAAATATTTTGATCATGAATGAGAAACCCGGTTCATATATATATTGATAGCACTTTTATTATCACAATTTATAGGTACATGTCATATTTGATATTTATATTCTAGCAGAGTGTGTTTCAACAAAAAAATCAAGGCACAATATCTCTTAGAAGCTATGTATTCATCTTCGGCAGTAGATAATGAAAAAAAAAATATTTCTTACTAAACTATGAAATTAAAGACATTTCAAAAAAGTAAATTTTCCCAGTGATTATTTTTCTATCTAACATGAATCCACAAAAATCTGTATGAGAATAACTCATTATATCAACTGATTATCCATTGGGGTAAAACAATCCTAATTGATAGTACGGCTGAGGTATTTGGAAATTATTTTAAAACTATTTAATTTCTATTTTTTTGATTAGCTAGAAAACATGCACACATACACACACTAAACATTATATCTATCCTCATAGCAGTAAAGTAGTAAAAACATCTAATCATTCTGCTTTATGTGGTTTGATCAATATATTTACCATATCCATGATGATAAAAATTAAAAGTAGTAATCAGGGGAGTGTCACTATTTTTAATGCTATCAAAGACAAATATTTTTAAAATATCATTTTTTATTTACTTTGATTTAAAAATATTCCTTATTTATTTTAGAAAATATAAAATATGTGATTGAAAATTAGTTCACCCATTAAACTCATTTCAAATACATTTTGCATCATCTTTGAAAACTAAATACATAAATCATTTCTTGATGTTCCAAAAATAATATCATCAGTATAAATTATAACAACTAATACATCATTAGATATTCATTTTATAAAAAAAGATTAGGATTATCAATTCATGTTGTAAATCCGTTAAAAATAATTAAACTACTTAATTTATCATACCAATCTCTTGTATCTTGTTTTAAACCTTATAATGATTCTATTAATTTGAAATCATGATTTTGAAAATGAGGGTTTCTAAAACAAGCGTGTTATTCAATAAAAACATCATCAACTATATTCTAATTTTGGAATTTACATTTAACATCAATTTGATAATGCTTGAAATTAAGATGTGTATCATAAGAAATCAAGATTCTGATGGCCACATGTCTAGAAATAGGTGAAAATGTTTCTTCATAGTAAATGCCTTCTTCTTTACTATAACATTTTGAAACCAATATTTCTTTTTTTCTAAAAATATTACAAGATTCATATACTTTGTTCCCAAACACCAACTTAGTGCCTATGGTCAGAATTTCATTGGGTATATCCACATGTTTCCAAACATTATTTCTTTCAAATTGGTTAAGATTTTCTTGCATATCCATCACCCCAAATTCATATTTAATTGCACCATTTCTATTTTTGTGTTCATGTTGTGAAAAGAAGGATTTATTTTCAACCATATTTCTAAGGGAAGTTCTACTTTGTGTCCCATTATCTATGTATCCAACAATAACATATAAATTATGGTTTTTGAGACTTCTTGTTGGTCTAGAAAAGGATGGTATAATAACTATATATTCATCTTAATGTTTGGGAAAATAATATTCATATTCTGAATGACTTCCTAAATTGTACGATTTAAAATATTTCTTGAATAGAGGATTAGATGATTTTTCATTTATGTCTATGTTGGAAATATCATCTTCATTGTTTTCTAGAGAGGTATTATATTCATGTGGATCTGTATCATCAAATTTTATATGAAAATATTCATCCACACACATGGTTCATTTTTTAAAGACTCTAAATTCATTATTAGAGTTTGAGTAACCTATGATGGTTCCTTCATCACTCTTGGATGAGAATTTTTCTTGATAATCCATAGTATTATTACTATAATAATTTCCACAAAAAACCATCAAATAATTAACATTGGGTTATCTATTGCTTCATAACTCATAAAAATTATTCTTGAGGATAGGTATAATTAAGACTCTTATAGTTATATAGAAATCTATGTTTAGAGAATCCTCCCAAAAATAATAAGTTAATCATAATCATTATTCATTTTCAAGAAATTTCTTCTACGGTTCTATTTCTTCATTAAAAAACACTATTTTGTTGAGGTGTCTTAGGGGAAGAGATTTTATGACTATATCCATTGTGTGAGAAAAAATATTGAAGGTCTTGATTTTCATACTCATCAACATGATCCCATCCTAAAAGTTTTATTCTAATTCAACATAGATTTTACACTATTTTAGTACACTTTGAATATTAATTACATGCTTCTCTTTTGTGATATATGAAATAGGTCAATGTATACAAAGAAAGGTAATCTAAAATAACATATACATAGTGCTTACCATTTAAACTAGATTCTCTAGATGGTATAAATTAATTCATTTTAAGTAATAAGAAAGGTTGATAATTTGAACCTTTTATAAATTATTTGAAATATATTTTCTGATGTTTACCTTTTTGACAATGATTACAGACATTATGATTTGAAATCTTGAGTTTGGGTAGATCCTTGAATAGTTATTTTCTATAAACATTTGTAATAGTTTTTATATTTCAATGTCCTAATCTTCATTTCCAAATCCATAACACTTTATGAAAGGAATATAAATAAGAAAATTTTTGAGAATCTAAAGAATCTATGTTAACAGAATATACATTTTATTTTGTAAAAGTAGAAAATAATAATTCATTTTTAATGTTAAAAAAATCATGAATAATTTTCATATTTGAAATCATATTATTCATCAGATAATTGTGATATACTATGCAAATTATATTTCATTCCATCACCAAAAAGTACATTAGAAATTAAAAATGAGTTAGACTTACCTATCTAGCCTAAGACAATTATTTTTCCTTAATCATTGTCCTAAAAGGCGACTGAAGCACTCCTGTCTTTGGGTGTAGAAAATTAATTTTTAAATTTCATAATTTTAGTCTAGAGATTAACCCTAGGATGTCTCTGGGAGACGAGTGCACACAAAATCAGTTTGTCACATTGAAATGATGGTAAAAATATGGTATTTTTGAAATGAAATTTGAAATTCAAATGATTGAAAAACTATGATATTAAAAAGGGTGATTAGGTGGGGGTCAGTTTCTTAATTGTAATGCTATCCTTTTTCAATTTAATTCAATCCACATCTTATTTTTTGATTAAATTGAGTTTCCACAATCATTTCCTCTCACTTCCTTGGTGAAATTATGATGGTGAGAGAAAACCATACCAAGATCTATGTTTGGTCAACTATCATTCAATGTGTGAAATAGTTGTATTGAATATCATTAATTGAAATGGGCAATACTCGATCAGGTATTGTTTATCACAAACAATAAATAACATGCACTATACATTTTACTCGTACTGACGATCATCGAGTACTTCACCACTAATCCTTGGTTTATGCCATCGTATATAAACCAGAAATTAGTGGATGGAGATAATGATTATTTTACCATGGAAAAAATCAAAAAATGGAATTAATATTCAATAATGTTTTCACTTGATAGTAAAATAAACTCTATGAAATTGAAAAAAACATTGAATAAGAAAGAAATTTCATTCAATTACGTTCAACAACCCATAAATTACAACATAGAAAACCATCCCTTCCCCAATCCCTCTAAATGCTTACCCCACCATGGTAAGGGTAACATATATGAATGGGGAATAATAAGGCATTAAAAACCATGAAAAAAAAAAGAAATAAAAGAGAAATCTGAATAGTTTTCCTTCTTGGGGTCCTATAAGAAATGGGATGAAGAATGGGATGCTTTGAGAGGGGGGAGCTCTCCTCTGTTTGTAGCCAGAATTTATCCCCCAAATGCTGACGTGTTATAGACTCATTAAATGACATCATCACATGTTGAGAACTTCTTGAATGTAGTTCATATTTCTTTTGGATGTTTCCCGTCAAACTCCCAACGGATTTGGACATGTATTCTGAGAGGTATTGTTGTTTTACTCTGAGCATTTATTCTTTTTAGTCAAACTCTCCAACTAGAAAACCTCCGAATTTGGATGCATTAATGACCATTAAAAAGACCAATTATGGTGGATTTCCCTTCCCAAAATATGATCAAAAACTCCTTGCACGTCCACCCACCGAGTATCACAACAATTGGGCCCACAAAGAATTATTTATGGATCCCACACCAAAAAACAGAAGAACTGGAAATAGTTTTTAATGAGAAAATTTGTATGATTTTTTTGTGCATCCATATGGTCATTTATGCTTTTGGAACAAAATTAGTAAATGAATCCATAGATGTGTAGAATCTGTAAAAGAAATAATTTTTCAATTTGGATTGGTTTATATAATGTTATGACCAAACTACAAAAATAATTTAAAAATGTTAAAACTCCCAAATGGACCATTTTTACTGTTCAACTCAAAATAACATCAATATCATAAAAATGAAGCCATTAATAATAGAGTAACACTTTTGTGGGTTTAAAATAATTAAATTCAATGTTAATTTTATTGAAAATATTTTCTCTATAAATTCTCCCACACATAGCACTTGGACTCCAAGACAAGTAAAAATCAAATCAAATCAAATCCAAAACACATATCAATGAGATCTATCAAATCCATGATAGGAATTAAAAAGATATCATGCCTCAACAAAAAAAATTATTTCAAGTTCTCCATTTTATATTTTAATATATTTCCACTTAATTTTCGTTCGCATGAAAAAAAAACTCCTACATCACATGAATTTTCTCTCATCTAACAAATGTAAATACTGAACAACGATTTTCTCATCCAAACTCACACAAGATTCACCATAGGCTTGATAAATTTCTACTTCTCCACCCGAAGTGAGTCAAGGAAATGGGTTTCTCATGAGGTCTTTTCAGGGTTTTTCTGTGCATTTCGGTTGGTAGGGTTTAGATGTTAAAAATTCTCAGGCCGAAAAAGGAGGGCTTGGCTCTTTTTGATGAAAAATTGCAACATTCTTATTTTCACTCAAATATGGTCTCCTTATCTTCACCATTGTATAAAATAGGCTCCAACATAATTCAATCAGCTCAAGATTTCAGAAGAAAAAATTTTAATCTTTTCAAACATGATATGTTTTTGAATGCTCCAGATAGGAACAAATTTCTTTTTACATCAGAAGTTCCAGAAAGGCACAGCTTCTCTTATCATGAAGGCTCTAGAAAAAGCACAACTTATAACAGAATGAAATATTCAGTATAAACATAAGCTCTTCAATATTTAATATTCCACCAAAAGTATCACCAAATGAGGTAGTACACCACAAGGCATCTTCCCCTACACTTAATTTCAACTAGATCATGCAATTTCACTTCAAGAGCATGTAGGAAAGGGAATATTGGATTGTAATGTAGCTAACCCAAATATCTATTCATGTCTACGAGGGGATATAATGATTAATGTTTATGTTAGGCCATAATTAAGAGGATTATTTTGAAAAGGGGGCTTCAAACCAAATAAAGGCCTCAATCATTTAAAACACACTTACCCCAAACCCTCATGTTTTGAATTGAATAGATAAAATTTTAGTTTATGAATGCATGGTTTGGTTCTCTCATGAAATGGGGTGAATAAATAAAATACCAAAAAATGTTTCAAAAGCTTCACACGAAATTGATTTCAAAGATCTAGACAGTGAAATATATCATGGGTATCAAAAATCAGTGTACTTTTCATGAAATTGTAAAAGATATGAACTAAAAACGATGTCATTTCAACATTAAATTATGCTCAGTTTCGTGGAATATATTGTTTCACTCATTGACATGGGATTAAAAATGGTAATGATAATCAATACTGCTAAAAATTGTAAAAAACCCCACCAAAAATTGAAAAATAAACGCAAAAATTTGAAAACACGATTCTTTTTTTGAAAAAAAAACAAAACAAATGAAAATCCTAATCTAAAAAGATTTCCTCCCCTAAAATTAGATGATGTATTGTACTTAATTACTACAATTAGATTTAACATGTAATCCATTTTTAAAATGAATCACAATATCAAGAATGTGTGAAGGAGAGGTACAACCTAACTTATTTCCATTTCTAAATAGAGCTAATCTCCAATGTTCTGCTCTTTGAAAATGTGAAAAATGTAAAAAGATAACATAAAAATTTTATTAAAATAAATGAAAATTGAATTTTAATGATAACAGAAGGATAAATCTTGGTTTAATCCCCAAAGTGGGACCTGGGTTTTGAATGCCTCCAAAGGGGCAGTTCTAATTGGTTATCCCCAATCGGATGGTGGGTGATGTTTCTTTCTCCAAAACCAACAAAAACATTTCTTTCTGGGATAAACTTCTTCCTTTTTTAAGGAATCCATTGATAAAATACCCCAAGTCCACCCCCATTATAATGATATACAAAATGTATGGTGGGGTTAGAACAATGAAGGAGTCCTCTTCTTTCATAGGTTATACATGAACACCATCTTCATTAATCTCCACTGGTTGCTGAAGGTATGATACATCAGTGGAAAAATCAATCGGAATGTTAGAGATTAATTATATTTTAAAAACAAATTAGCATGATGAATCAATATAAAATTTTTCCCTTTCAAAGTATGTATCTTATGTATCATTTTCCACCAGAAAATCCACTTTGATCATGTCATGTACTCCCTCCATTAATTGTTCAACGTGTTTGGGGAGGTCTAGATATTACTCCATGAATGAATCTTCTTTTTCACCGTCTTCCTACAAGGAAATACATGTGTTATATGAATCTAAAATATTAAAATAAGGTTAGGTAATAGTAAATATAGTTTCAAAAAAATCAAAATATAACGAGTTTATGAAATTATTAACTCCCAGATCTTGTTTGGATTCAACTGCTTCATCAGTGGGAGGTGTCTCTTGGAGTTGAATTTCCCTAGATAGAGGTAGGTAGTCAAACTCCTATATCTTCTCGTGAAATTACATTAATTGGTTGGTTTCTTCATTCAATGATTCTGAATAATCTACATTATGGGGAATAGTTGGATCAAGAAGTTCTTAAACCTAATTCAAAATTTTTTCCATATCTATTTGATATCCTATATGTATTTGAATTACAAAATATTCTTCATAAATCTCATCAAACATTGATTAACATGGGTGCAATGAATCTTCTTTTAATTTCATCATGTCCTCCATGTGTTATTCAACTTGAAGGATTTTTTGGGCTTCTTCTTCCATCAATTTTTTGTGTTCGGGTTCTTTTTTTGGCTCCATTTTTTGATCCTGGGATTCATGTACTTGTTCCAGAATCCACACTATTGTCGTCTCCGCCTTTTGAACTGTATGACAAATTCTTCTAAATTTTCTTCTAGATCCTTGTAAACTTCTTCTTCATGGAGTTACACTTTGATCTTTTTTTGATAAAATTATGGAAAATACTCCTAAAATTCAATTACTTCTCTTAAAAGCCCTCCAACACTGGGTTTTCGAGGTTTTTTTTAAGGTTTTTAATGATTTCCGTGAATTTATCATCCGTGATGATTTCGATTTGAGGTCCCCGAATTTGTTTAGGCAAGAAAGAAACTCTATATTCTATAGACCAGGGTGATTCAATAATTGGTTCTTGAACTTCTGTGTATTTGTTCCAAGAATTAAAAAAAATTATTTGAAAACAACATGTTAATAGATATATTTTTTTATGTTTTTACAATTTCAAAAAGTCAAATATTTAAAAAAAAATTGCTGCACTATCTCCGCAGAAACAACACCAAGTATGACGCACGACTATCGTAGGGCGTGGAAAAACTATTTATTAATTTTCTATGTGTAGTCTATTGATTAACCCTACGAAGTCTCCAGAAGATGAGTTCACACAATATAAGATTGTCACATTAAAATGAGGGTAAAAATGTTGTGTTTTTTAAATGAAATATGAAAATCAAATTATTGAAAAACAATGATTTTAAAAAGGGTTATTAGGTAGGGTTCAGTTTCTTAATTTTAATGCTATCCTTGTTCATTTTAATCCAATCCTCATATTCTTTATTGATTAAATTGAGTTTCCACAATTGTTTCCTCTAAATTTCTGGGTGAAATTATGATGGTGAAAGAAAACATTACCCAGATCTTAGTTTGGACAACTCTCCTTCGATGTGTAAAATAGTTTTATTGAATATCCTTTATTGAAATGAGAAATACTTGATCGGGTATTTTTTATACCATAAAATCAAGAACATTGACTACACCTTTTACATGTATTGACGACTATCGAGTTCTTCACCACTAATCCTTAGTTTATTCCCTAGTATATAACTAGAAATTAGTGGAGGGAGATAATGATTATTTTACCAAGTCAAAAACCAATAACGGAATTAAAATTCACCAATGATCACAATTTATATTAAAATCCTATATATGAAATAGAAAAAAACTTTGAAGAAGAAAAAAATTTCATTCAATTACGTTAAAGAACTCAAGAATTACAACATAGAAAACCAACCCTTCCCCAATCACTCCAAATGTTTACCCCACCATGGAAAGGGTAATCAAGATAAATGGGGAATAAGCAGGCATTAAAAACTATGGAAAAATTAATTAAAAGATAAAACCGACATGTAATCCTTCTTGGTGTCCCAGAAGAAATGGGATGGAAAATGGGATGCTTTGAGAGGGTGGAGCTCTCCTCCTTTTATAGCCAGAATTTATCCCTCGAATGTTGACATGTTGTATCCCCATTTCATGAAATATTAAAAAGGTGAACCCTTTTTGAATGTTTTTCATAATTCTCTTGGGTGTTTCCCCCCAACATCTCAGCTGATTTGGACATGTATTCTGAGGGTTATGGCCGTTGTATGCTGAGCATTTATTCTGTCTTGTCCGAATCGCCAAATCACAAAACTCTAGATTTGGATTCATTTATGACCATTAAAATGTTCAATTCCTCTAGACTTCCCTTCATGAATCATGTTCTAAAACACCTTTCACGTCCACCCACCGAATATCGAAACAATTGGGCCCACCATTAATTATTTACGGAACCAACACCAAAAATCAGCATAAGTGTAAAAAGTTTTTCATGAGGAAAATTGCGAACTTATTTTGAGAATATATATGGTCGATTCATCTTTTGTTACAATTCTAGAAAATGAATCCATGGATGTCTAGAATATGTAAAAAAATAATTATGCAATTTGGATTAGTGTAGATAATTTTAAGGCCAAAATACAGAAATAATTTAAAATTGTAAATAATATGAAATGTCCCATTTTTACTGTTCAGCTCAATATAACACCAATATCCTAAAAATGAAGAAATTCATCATAGAGTAACACATTTGTAGGTTTAAAAAAATCAAATTCATTGTTAATTAAATTGAAAATATTTTGACTATCAATTCCCCCACACTTATCACTTGGACTCCTGGAAAAGTAAAAATCAAATCAAATCAAATCCAAAACACACACAAATGAGATCTAACAAATCCTTATTTTGAAGAAAAAAGATATCATGCCTCATCAAAAACAATTATTCCAAGTTTTCCATTTTATATTTTAATATATTTATACCTAATTTCCTATCCCATGCACACAAAACACCTACCTCACATGAATTTTCTCTAATCTCACAAATGTAAAAGCTGAACACGTCTTTTCTCATCCAAACTCACACAAGAGTCACCAAAAAATTGATAAATTTCTACGTTTTCACCAGATGTGAGTCAAGGACATGTGTTTCTCATGAGGACATTTTGGGGTTGTTCTGTGGCCTTTGGATGGTAGTATTTTGATTTTAAAAATTCTTTGTCCGAAAAAGGTGGGCTTGTCTCTTTTTGAAGAAAAATGGCATGATTATAATTTTCACTAAAATATGGTCTCCTTCTATTCCCCTTTATAGAAAATAGGCTCCATCATCATTAAATCAGCTCAAGATTTCAGCCGAAAAATTTTCAATCTTTTCAAACATGATTTTTTTGAATGCACCAAATAGGCACAACTTTTTTTTTACATCAGAAGATCAAAAAAGGCACAGATTCTCTTATACTGCAATCTTTATAAAAGGTACAACTTTTAACAGAATGTAATATTAATGAGAAAAATAACCTCTTAAACATTTTATATTACACCAAAAGTATCACCAAATGAGGCATTACACCACAATACATCTTCCCCCACACTTAAGTTCAACTAGATCATGCAATTTCACATCAAGACCATGTAGGATCGGGAAACATGGATTATAATGTGGCTAACCTTACTATATATTGATGGATACTAGAGGATACAATGATTAATGTTTATGTTAGGACATAATGAAAGAGATTATTAGGAAAAGGGGGTATCAAACCATGAAATGACTCAATCATTTAAACGCATGTACCCAAAACCCACAAGTTTTTAAAGAAATAAATAAAATTCTGGTTAAAGAAAGCATGGTCTGGTTCTCTCACAAAATGAGGTGAATGAAAATAATAGGACAGAAATGGTTCATAAGCATCATAGGAATTTCATTTCAAAGATATAGATAGTGAAATATTTCATGGGTTTCAAAAATTAGTGTAAAAATTCATGAAATTCCAAAAGAATTAAACGCGAAAAAAATTCATTTCCGAATTCATTTATGTCCAGTTTCATGCAATAGATTTGTCCACTCATTGACATGGGTTTCAAAAATGGTAATGATGATCATTTCAGCTCAAATTTTTTAAAAAGAACACACCAATATTTAAAAAAAACAAAAAAAATTGAAAACAAACTTTTTTTATAAAATACACAACAAATGAAAATCATAAACTAAAAAGGTTACCTCCAAAACACTTAAATGATGCAGTGTTATCAATAAATTCAAGTGGATTTAATATGTAAGACATTTTTAAAATGAATCACAATATCATGCAAGTGTGAAGGATAGGTACAACCAGAATTATTCGCAGTGCAAAATTGAGTTAATATCCTAAGTGTTTCTCTTTGAAATAATGAAAAAAGATAAAAATATAACATAAAAATGTTATTAAAATAAATAAAAATTGAATTTGAATGAGAAATGAAAGATAAATCTTGGATTAATTACCCAGTGGGCCCTAGGATTTGAATACCTCTAGTGGGGTAGTTCTAATCAGTTATCCCCAATCTGATGGTGGGTGATGTTTCTTTCTCATGAACCAATTTTTTTTCTAGGATGAACTTCTTATTTTTTCTTGAGGACTCCATCGGAAAAATACACCATTTACACCCCAATTGTAATGAGATACAACATGAATGGTGTAGTCAGAACAATTAATGTGTCCTCCTCTTTCTTGGGTTCTACATGAACACCATCTTCTTTATTCTTCAGTGGTTGCTGAAGGTATGATACATCAGTGTAAAAATAAAAGGGAATATCAGAGTTTAATTCTATTTGAAAAAACATTAAGCATAATGAATCAATATAAAATTATTCCCTTTCAAAGTAAGTATCTTGTGTCTCATTTTCCACTAGAAAATCCACTTAGATCATCTCATGTACTCCCTCCATTAAATGTTCAACAGGTTTGGGGAGGTCTAGATGTTCCACCATGGATGAATATTTTTTTCACCATCTTCCTCCAAGGAAATAAATGTGTAGGATGAATATGAAAATTTAAAATAAGGAGAGGTAATACTCAATTTAGTTTCAACAAAATCAAAATATAATGATTTTATGAAAATATTAACTTCTAATCTTGTTTGGATTCAATTGCTTCATCAATGGGAGGTGGCTCTTGGATTTGAATTTCCTTAGATAGAGGTATGTAGTTAGACTCCTCTATCTTCTCTTCAAATTCCACTGATTGGTTGGTTTCATTCTTCAATTTTGTTGAATCAACTACATTATGAGGAATTGTTGGATCAAGAAGTTCCTCACACTCATTCCAAAAGTTATCCATATCTTTTTTATCTCCCATATGTATTTCAATTGCTAAATATTCTTCATCAATCTCCTCTAATATTGATTGAGCTGGGCTCAATGTATATTCTTTTAATTTTATCAAGGCTTCCTTGGGTTCTTCAACTTGAAGGATTTGTGGGGATACTTATGCCATCAATGTTTCAGGTTTTGGTTCTTGTTCTGGCTCCATTTGTTGATCCTGGTATGAATGTACTTATATTGTAATCCACTCTATTGTGGTATCCATGTTTTGAACTGTTTGACTAATTATTTCAAATTGGGCTTTTAGATCCTTGTGAAATTATTCTTCTTGGTGTTGTACATTGATCATTTCTAGATACAATTTCATAAAATACTCTTGAAGTTCAATTAATTGTCTTGAAAAGCCCTCTAACTCTGGGTATATGAGTTTTTCTTTAACATTTTTAATGAGATCATTGAATTCATCTTCTGGGATGATTTGGATTCGAGCTCCCCTAATTTGTTTACCCAAGAAAAAAACTCTATATTCTATAGGACAAGGTGATTCAATAATTTGTTCTTGAACTTGTGGGTATTTTATCCATGAATTAAAAAATTAATCTTCTGAAAAAAACATGTTAATTGTTTTTTTTTAATATTTTTAAAAATTTAAAAAAAGAAATATTTACTAATAAATTGCAGCACTACCTCCCTGGAAATGGTTCCAAGTTTGACTCATGCATGCCATAGGGAATGTATTTTTTTTTAAATTTCCTATGTGTAGTATATTGATTAAACCTAGTGTTTCTCCAGAAGAGGATTTCATAAAAAATCAGTTTGTCACTTTAAAATGAGGGTAAAAATGTACTGGTTTTGAAATGAAATTTAATATTAAAATGATTGAAACACTATGATATAAAAAAGGGTGATTAGTTCAGGGTCAGTTTATTAATTTTATTTCTATCCTTATTCAATTTAATTTAGTCATCTTCTTCTTTGTTGATTAAAGTGAGTTTCTACAATTGTTTCCTCTCACTTTATTGGTGAAATTATGATGGTGAGATAAAAACATACCAAGAATACAGTTTTGGTCAAGTCTCGTTCCATGTGTAAAATAGTTATATTGAATATTCTTAATTGAAATGGAAAATACTTGATCTGGTTTTGTTTATCCCAGAAAATCAAGATCATTCACTAAACCTTTTACCCATACTGAAGATTTTCAAGTACTTCTCCACTAATCCTTGGTTTATTCCATTGTATATAAACCTAAAATTAATGGAGGGAGATAATGATTATTTTACCAAGGAATAAATCAATAATGTAATTAAAAGTCATCAATGATTTTACATGATAAAGAACCCACTATATGAAATTGAATTAAACTATGAAGAAGATAAAATTTCATTCAATTACATTCAAAAACTCAAGCATTACAACATAGAAAATCTACCCTACCTCAATCACTCAAATTTTTTACCCCACCATGTTAAGGGAAATTGAGATTAATGGGGAAGAATAAGGCATTAAAAAACTATGACCAAGAAAATAAATAAAAGAGAAATCCGAAAATTTCTCCTTCTTGGAGTCCTGGAAGAAATAGGATGAAGAATGGTATGCTTTGAGAGGGGGGAGCTCTCATCCTAAATAGCCATAATTTGTCCACCAAATTCTGATGCATAGTAGCCCCATTAAATGATATCATCATTCGATGAACTCTTTTCGAATTTTGTTCATAAATTTCTTCGGTGTTTCCCCTCAAAATATCAGTGGATTTGGACATGTATTCTGAGAGTTATGGTCGTTTTACTCTGATCATTTATTCTGTCTAGTCAGACTCGTAAAATAACAAACCTCCAGAATTGGATTCATTAATGAACTTTAAAACGACCATTTACTGTGGATATCCTTCAAGAAAGATGTTCTAAAACTTCTTGTTCATCCTCCCACTGAATATAACAACATTTTGGCACACCAAATAATATTTATAGATCCCACACCCAAAATCGGAAGAATTATAAATAGTTTTTTCATGACACAAAGTATGAGCTTCTTTTGAGTTTCCATATGGTCGATTCAGCTTTTGGTCCAAAAATACTAAATGAAGAAATAGATGTGTAGATTCTGCAAAAAAATGAATTTTTCTATTTGAATTAGTGTAGATAATGTTATGGCCTATCTATCGAAATAATTTAAAACTATTAAAAATCCAAAATGGCCCTTTTTTATTGTTCAGCTCAAAATAACACCAATATCAAAAAAAATGAAGCAATTCATATTAGAGTAACACTTTTGTGGATTTAAAAAAATTAATATAAAATTTAATTTAATTGAATATATATGCTCTATCAGTGAAATATCAACAATCGATCTTGATTAGGTTCATGATGCTTGAATAATCTATTGTCATGCGTTTTGAACATCGATTGTACAATTACCACTGACTCTTGAATGATCTTTTCAAAAAGTTTTCCTACGTAATCAAACAAAAATAAATTTTTATACACAGACTTGTTTGGGTGCAGTGATATTTTTTATCAGTTCTTTTGGAACCCACATTTTCCTTATGGGTTTCCTATAATAATTATGTAACAAGTTTGAAAAATATTATCTATTTGGCCCAGAAAAAAATTATGAAGTAAAAGATTTTACAGAACTAGAACAAGCATCCGAATTTTGATTTTTAGGTAGAAGAACATATTTCTAGGATTTGCTTATAATATGGGTTTTCGATAGGTTTCTCTATCCGGGCTTATATCCAATACTAGAAGTGTACTTATGAGAAATCAGTTTACCGTGTATTTGAGTTAGATTATTTTTTGAATTGGTAAAATTTTATAGATCATTTTTCAATAGATCAATATAAATTTTTAATTCATTGTTTCCTATGTTTAGTTGAGCATTCTTTTCCATTTCAGTAGTTTGTTCAGACATAATATTTATAGTAAGAGTATCTTTTTTCTTTAATTATTGGTATTTTTTTAGTTCATTACATGTGTCTTCCAGCATTTTGCAGTATTCAAATAGTTCATCACTTGTAAAATTTTCAGAATCAATTTCATTTTTTTAATAATAGTAATTTTGTGCAAGAGATTATATGGTTACAAAAGATGATTTTGTCATAAAACACATATTTTCCATTTTATCTTTCTCATCATGAGATGATAATAATTCACTAGTGATATACTCAGAGGAACTCCAAGTGGCCTTTATAGAATTCTTATACATCTTATCGTTTTTATTACATCATATTTTATTTTAATATTAGACAGTCTACTTTGACATGTCCTCTCCTCTTGCAATCATAGTAGACAATTTCATCTAATTTTTCATTTCTTTTCTTGCCCTTTTTCAAGATTCCCTTGTTATCATATCATCATTTAAAATTGGGATTCCTGAGAAACATCATCTTCTTATAAAATTTATTGAATCTTCTATCTAGATGATCTATCTCTTCATCACTATCTAATGTTTATTCATCATTACTGGGGCATTCAACAGAGGTTATCTCCTTCTCTTTTTCTTTATTCTATGATGTATTATTCTTGATGGATACATATTTTATTTGAGGGTTATCCTCAAATTCATTGTTGACATTAATATATTAATCAAACACTATCAGTTTTCTATTGAGTTTTTTGATATTTAATTTGTTAATGTAACATGATTTTATTGTTTAGACAGATTATCCTCTCTATCTATCATGTAGGAATCTCAGAATCTTTGTAATTTGTTATTTGGAAGTAACATATCTTCCCAGAGAGATCATAGTGTTCAAAATTTCATTAAACCATAGATACATGTCCGAAATAGACTCATCATGCTTATTTATTAAGTTTTCTTATTTAATTGTATATGTGTTATATATTATTTCCTTAACACTATAGGTTCCTTCAGCAAAAATAGAGAGAGTATCCCAAATTTCATGGGAAATGTTACATGCATATATTCTGTTAAATTCATCATCTATAAGAGAATAGTTTAAGGTATTCAATGTGTTACACTTTTTGTTATAATAAGTCTTATTTTGGTCAATCCAAGTGATTCTTGTAGTAGCTGGTATCATATATTCATCAATATTTGAAGTCCAAATTTCAAAACCCATTTTTTCTAAGTGCATTTCTATATTAATTTTCAATTATGCATAATTGGTTCCATTAATGAATGGAGGTCTGCTTTTAGCATCACCTTCAAGTCTATAGTACATAATAAAATTTTACAACAATATTTTAAAGTGTTAAAAATGAATATAAATAGAAATTTTAGGATCATTGAAATATTATTTAAATCACAGTCTAAAATGATTACAAGAGAATTGAAAATTAAAAATTCCAACACATCAGATACAAAATGTTGGTCGGAGTAGAGTAATCAAAGAGGGGGGGGGGGTGAATTGACTATCAATAATTTTTTTTAAAGGTATAATTTAATGATCCCGCAATATTTAAAATTCACTTCCCAGTTAGCCAGTGGTGAATTTATAAGAGCTTGATTGTAATGACCCGGACCTCTCTGGTTCATTACAATGTGAATTTTGGTGTTTGAGGTGTTCTGGGAGGTCATGGGGACTTATCCCCATACATTTCAAATTTTCTAGTCCTGTGAATAGTGTTTACAGTTTTATAAACTATCACAGATTGGTCTAACAGATCGGTATCATAGATCGGTCTCAAAGATTGGTCTAACGGATCGGTCTCACATATCGGTCTCACAGATCGGTCTCACAGATCTCTCTCACAGATCGGTCTGACAGATCTGTTTCACATATCGGTCAGACAGATCGGTTTCACAGATCGGTCTCACAGATTGGTCTGACAGATCGGTCTAACAGATCAGTTTGACAGATCGATCTGACAGATCGGTGTCACAGATCGGTCTGACAGATCGGTTTCATGTACAGTAATGGTGGGTGAACAGTGTTTCTATATTCCTACAGTTTTCCCATTTTGACGATTCCTTTATGTAAAATTCAATTAAAGCCTTATTTTAAGAGCTCTTAATGAAGTTTCAAAGGCCATAAATCCTATATTAATTATTCCTAAGCCTTTGAATGTTTTACTTACTCATACCGCATGGGTTAATGTGATCCGTTTTTAATGGAGAATTAACCGGATCTTAAACAGTCACCTCATTAAATCTTCAAAAGGGACAAGATGCCATTCTTCCTTGTTCATCCTCTTTGTTCTCAGCTATGAGACTCTAGAACCTTTCGATACTTCCCATAGTAGTTTCACAATCAAACTTTACTCCTCGGATCAGTTCCGCTCTATTTTGATGAAACCAAGCTCTGTCTATCATTCTTCGATATAAGGTATGTTTTATCATCGTTCCTTCAGGGATAACCTTCTCTGGTTCTCCTTTCCTTTTTGGCATGTAATATCCATGGTTCTAATAGGGTTTTACTTGGGGTTAGGTTGGTTGGGACATACCGCGACATCCTTGGGTGGATGCAGCTGTCGCGAGAGATGGATCGTCACCAGTTGTGTGGATAATGAATGTGAGGAACTGTTTGAGGTAGGGGATTTGTGGATTCTCTAATTGTTTATGTGCAATCATAGTGTTAGCCTGATTTATCCCGTTGGATCACAATGAAATTGAACTAATTAAATATTTTAACTGGATAAATATATTTTTATCGCTCGTATGTTATTGCCTATTTCTTTTCTAGATAGTGTGATATCTATTCTAGCTATTGTTTATTTGTTTATCCTTAATGGAAATCGGTAAAGAACGTATACCAGTATTAATTGATAATTGTTGTCTAAAGATAAAGAGGCATTAAATTGAATCTGGTTCTTGTTGTAATTTTATGATATTAAAATTAGTGCTGTAAGCATGTTTATTTAATTGTGATAGCATAATGATTAGGTTTCTCAAATTTGGATCCTACGTTTAATAAATCTGTTAATTCAAGATGGATTAAAGAAATTGTTGGTTGATAAAAGGTATTTCCTGATATGGTTCTGAGATACCCTCATTCTTGTAAGGCCAAATTCCTTATGGTTTGAAGCCATGAGTGCTCATTTTGTATGAAGGCAAGATGCCTTGTTAAAGGGGTAAGATCCCATTTGATGTGATGTAATTTTTCCTACTACTTGTGATGTGATGTGAGCCTGAATGGTTATTGTGATATGTGATGTTAGGGAGTCCTTGTGGTTGTGGGAGCGGATAATTCCTAGAGTGGCGAGATGCATCGGTTTGTGCAGGTGGGTGTCGGGTAGGACACCAAGGATGATGGTATAGGATGGATGTGATGGCTAGATGTTGGTGGTTTTGTTTGGTTTTTATCTACTTTACTTTCCCCACTTCTCAAGGCACCTGTTTTTTCTTACCCTTCTTTCGATAGAGGCGAAAACGCACTGGGTATGCCACTTGCTTTATGTGTTTAGCCTCTTGAGGGATAATGGGCCTACGCACTTACTATAGGTGACAAAGACTCGACAGGTAGTATATCTACTCATCGTGTTTAGCCCCATTGAGTTTAGTAGCATAGAATTCTTTTCTAGAATGCCTGGGAATAGGGGAATGTAATTCTTTATTGGAATTATGAATAAAAGATCTTAACCCATGGGGTTTGAATTCTCTGGAACTTAATGATGTGGTGGTAATTTGAAAAAGGGATAGTGGACCCTTGGTGTATGCCAATGAAGTTTAATGTGGTTTTGTACAAGGATTATTAATGTTCAAATAATTAATTAACATAAAGTGGAATTGATGAAACATGGAATGAAGAAACCAAATGAAGTTCTTTAACTGGTTGTGTACTTATAGGATGCCTAGTCTTAAAAATAACAGCACAGAGTCCGAGAGACATTAGCTGGACTGGAGCCTAAGACTAAGTTATGTCCATAATGTGGTTGTGATTTATATATATTCTATAATTTTTTAGATTCTATATGATACTCCACCCCATCGGTAAGTTCAACTGACACCCCGTGGATTCTGAGCCCTAGGGGGGTGTTTTCCCCAACATTCTGATGTGAGGTTGAATGGCTGACTACCCCCTTTGACCCCGCTCTCTTGTCATTGTAGATCTTTGTACTAGTAGGCACAATGGTTAGTTTTCCCCATATATGTGTGTTGAGGGTTGTAATGGCTTGTGGTTATTTCAGACACATATATTCTGGATATAGTACCATATGGACTACTATAGGTGTAACGGGTATAGGATGTGATGGCCTGAGGATCCTTACTCGGTGTATGGGCTGTGATGGCTTGAGGTATAATACCCGGCGTATGATACACGTTATGCGAGCTGTGGTGGATCCCAGAATCAACCTGGTTAATTATGGTTGTGAGGATGGTGTGGTGCTTATCCCAGGTGCCTGTGAGCAGGCCTTGTGGTACACGTGGTGAAGATTGTGGAGCTTAGCCCAAGTTTATACAGGCAATTCTTTGGAGAGATATGGACATGACTTATGTCGTTGGGGAAAATCAGCAAACCAGTGAGGAAGTAGTAGAGGGGTACCCTTGATATTCTTTACTATATGCTATATTCTTGTATGAGTTACTTGATGAGAGCAGCCATGTTGAGGTTGGGAACTTAGTATACCTGTTATGGTGACGAGTTAGTTTCACTTTGTTGTTAACTGTGCTTTAGAATCCTTTCTTTACTTTTGCACGATAGTCTTTGAGGAGGATCCTACTAAGTATACTGTTATACACTCCCTACGTATATATAAACTATTTTTCATGTCACTTGGAGCAGGTTGGAGATCAAGCTGGTTACTACGAGCTTGTTGTTGCAGGAGCTGTTTGGGCTTGTGGTCGCTACTATTTTTCCTTTCTTTTGCCTACTTGTAATTTTCCCGTTTCAGTTGTATTACTTTTGCATGGAATATAATAGATGTACTTGGGTTTCCTTTATATTTCAGTTCTGATATGGAGTTGTTTGGTTTCTATCTTATCTCTCTCTTCAACATGTGTTCTCTTAGAGGGTAATGCCTACCATTTGTGTGTCTACTATACCCTCGGTTCTAGTCGCCAACCTGGGGCCTACTTGAGGTGGGACTCGGGTGGTCATTATCTCTCTTCTCACATTTCCTGTCCATGAAGGGTACACATTGTGGGGAGGGGTCGTGATAGAGTTGTATCAGAGGTCAGTTTGAGGGATAAGATGGAGATTGGAGTTAGGCACAGGTGAGGTTGCATGGGTTGGTAGGGAAACAGTGTCATTTGTGTTTAGAAAGTGGGGTAAACACTAGAGACCGGCAAAGACATATGTTTTTAGGGCCCCCTATGATCTGTTTCACGAACCTTTAGGTTTACTATGGATACTAGACAAGGTGATACTGGTTGCAAGGTAGAGACATAGGAAAAGATAATGCATCATTCTTGTTTGTGCATGTCTATGAATGGGTATACCATGGGATATGTTAACCTAAAATGAACAGAATAAAACAATAAATTAATTAATGTTTACTCCTCCATAATTCAGGCTAAGGAGCTCTAACAGTTTGTTCATTGCTGGTATTTCTCCAGGTCGACGTCCTGATTAGGTTTGCGCAGAAAATGTTCAGCAAGTCGTTCTTGAAGATCACCGCCGGGTAGATGTTGATGACGACGACACTTGGAATAAGACACTCCGAGAGTTTCAGGACCAGAGTCTACAGAAGTATGAGGTCTATGTTTCAGATACAGTCACAGACTACTGGTTAGAGGAGGTCGAGATCAGCTTCAGATCGATTCATGCTCAAAAGGAGCACTGGGGGTCCTTGGTTGTGATGATGCTGCGTGGAGCAGTGAGGCAGTGGTGGATCTTGTTCCTTGGGGATCGTGAGGAGTCATCGATCTCATGGGAGGAGTTTTGAGACAATTTCAGAGTTGAGTTCCTTTCTTCGACCATGAAGGTGTCCAATCGTTAGGAGCTTCTTACCCTTCGACAGTGGAGCTCTAGTGTTCGGGAGTTTGGAATCTGCTTCAGTAACATTCTAAGATATGCTTCAGACCTGTTACCAGCTGAGGAGGCCAGGGTGAGGCATTTTGAAGAGGATTTGCATCCAGAGATCTAGCCAAAGGTCACCCCATTTATGTTGAATACTTATCTTGAGGTGCTGGAAAGGGAAGAGGTTGCCGAGAGGAATTTTTTCAGGACCGGATTGTCATGAGAGGGGAATCGTCATGATTCCTCATGAAGCAGATATGTGGTCCGGGGTTCCCGAATTTCAGGGAAAAAGATTTTTTGTTCACCTAGGGGTAGGTCCCAGCCCTTCCCATCTCGTTTCTCCAGAGGCAGCAACTCTCAGGCCTATGCCAAGGGATCAGGCGCCTATTTTTCTTGTGGTGGTCGTGGTCATCAGCAGAAGGAGTTCCTGACATTTCAGAGGAGTCATCGTGCACCGGGCGCTCCGCTTGAGGTTCCCCCGTTGAGGCAGTTCCAGTCGTGGCAGCAGCAGCAGGGTGCACCATCTTTAGATCACCAGAGGGTATATGGGGAAGGCAGAGGTCAACCCCATGACGCTTCCCGTCCTCCGAGAGCAGAGTGCGGTCATGGTGGTGGTCATCATCAGGGTCAGAGAGGTCGTGGAGGAGGTCGTTGTCATCTTCATGCTCTAGCATTGCCAGCCCCAGATGAGCCAGATGTCGTTCGAGGTACCCTTTGCTTGTTTTTTACCTTGTTATATACCTTTTTTGATTCAGAAGAGATGCACTCCTTCATATAAACAACCCTTGTCCATGCATTGAGACTTGAGGTAGAGAGGCTTCCAGTTCCCTTCGCATTGACTACGCCAGTTGGAGGTCGAGCTAGTGTGTTTGAAGTATGTAGAGATTGTGAGCTAGTGTTGGGGAAACACCACTCTTGGGGAGATTTCCAATGTTTATGCATACAACCATATGATGTCATCCTTGACATGGATTGGTTGTATTAGGTGCAGGCTATCATGGATTTCATTAGGAAGATGGTCATGTTCATCGGTGCAGAAGTAGAGAAGGTGGTGTTTGATGGTGAGATAGATCCTCAGATGGGTCATAGGATAGTTCCATCATTATCATCCTTAAGGGATGAGTTGATGCTGAGTTCTTCAGAGGTTCCGTAGTTGGCGTTTCCTAGGGTCGTAGAGGAGTACCCTGATGTCTTTCCAGAAGAGGTCGTAGCACCACCCCTTCAACGGGTGATTGAGTTTGGGATTGAGCTACAACTAGGAGCATCTTCTATCTCTATGTATCTTTATAGTATGGCCCCTTCTAAGTTGAAAGAGCTATATATACAACCTTATGGTCTATTGCAGTGTGGTTTTGTTCAGCCATGTGTGTCACCATGGGTTGTGCCAGTCTTGTTCATGAAGAAGGCTAACGGAATTTTGCGGTTGTGTGTCGACTATCGTCGCTTAAACAAAGTGACAATAAAGAACTACAATCATCTTCCGTGGATTGATGATTTGTACTATCAAATGAAGGGTTCAATTTGGTTCTAAAAGATCGACTTACAGTCATGATGTCATAAAATTTGTGTGAAGGATGAGGATCTCCCGAAGAATCCTTTTAGTTGTCATCATTGGCATTATGAGTTTGTTGTAATGTCATTCGGCGTGACGAATGCCCCAGCTGTTTTCATGGGTTTGATGAACTACGTGTTTCGTGAGTTCCTGGACATGTTTTTGATGGTTTTCATCGACGACATCCTTGTCTACTCTAAACCTGAAGAGGATCATGCAGATAATCTACGAGCCATCATGGGAGTTCTTATCCAACATCAGTTGTTTGGGATGTAATCAATGTGTGAGTTTTGGGCTCGAGAAGTCTGTTTCTTGGTGCATGTTGTGTCCCAACAGGGAGTAGTCGTGGATCCATTGAACATAGAAGCAATTGTGTCTTCGGTATCCCCCAAGATAGTGTCAAGGGTACGAAGTTTCTTTGGTCTCATAGGTTACTACAGAAGGTTCATAGCCAATTTCTCTTGAGTTTTAACTTCTCTGACATCTTTGACTAGGAAGGTTCAAGCTTTCTAATGGACTGATCAGTATCAGGTAGCTTTCAAGTATCTAATGGGGATGTTGGTAAGTGCTCTAGTCCTTTGTCTTCCAGCTGAGGGAGTCCAGTTTGATGTTTTCTATGATGCTTCACATCTGGGGTTAGGTTGTGTTCTCATTCAGAAGAGGTCAGTCGTTTCTTATGGGTCTCAGTAGTTTCATCCCCATGAACAAAATTATGCCACCCATGATCTTGAGTTGGCAGCCGTGGTTTTTTGCTATGAAGTTGTGGAGACATTACCTCATTGGTGAGCACTTTTTGGTTTTAACCGATCATAAGAGTTCGAGGTATGTTTTCTCCCAATGTTACTTGAACCTACGACAACGTCGGTGGATAGAGTTCTTGTAGGAATACGACTTCGAAATATCGTATACACCTGGAAAAGGAAATGTTGAAGCTGACGCGCTGATCCTAAAGTCATGTAGTGATGATGTGCATGAATCTGATGATTCATGGAGAGTAATGAAGGGATTTTCAGATTTTCATCTTGATATGGAAGAGGTTGGAGGTAGAGGTTGTCTTTTCCAGATGGTGGTATAGTCATCCCTGATGCAGAAGGTGGAAGAGTCCCAGTTGGGTGATCCAGAGGTGGATGTTTGGAGATGTAGAGTTGTTTGTGGTGAGGCCCCTGATGGTTGGTCGGAGGATGAACAACACTGAGTGTTTTATCATGGCATTATTTTTTCCCTTGGCGATGTGCGATACAGTTCTCTGAGAGTTCCATAGTTCGCCCTTATCAGTACATCCTAGTGTGAAAAAGATGTACCGATCCTTGAAGAGTCAGTTTTGGTGGCCTGGGCTGATGCGTGCTTTCATGGAGTTTGTGTCTCGATGTTTAGTCTACTAGAAGGTGAAGGCCGAACACCATTTTCCTGGTGGTATTCTCCCACCATTAGAGATTCCTTAGTGGAAGTGGGAGGACATCTCATTGGACTTTGTTACTGGTTTACCTCGAGCTCCAGGAGGACATGATGCTACTTGGGTGGTAGTGGACCGTTTGACAAAATCGGCCAACTTCATAGAGATCAAGGAGTCGAGCATAGTGGAATTTTTGTCGAGGAAGTATCTAGAAGAGGTACTGAGAATTCCTGGAGTCCCTAGGATGATCATTTCTGATCGAGATCCTCATTTTACCTCCATGGTGTGGAGAGTTCTCCACCATGCTTTTGGTTCCCAGCTATGCCTTATCACTGCTTTTCATCCTCAAACGGATGGTCAAAATGAGTGAACCATCCAAACTCTTAAAGATATGTTGCGCTCTTGCGTTCTTGATTTTGGAGGTTCATGGATAAGGCACTTAACCTTGGTGGAATTATCTTACAATAATAGTTTTCACTCCACTATTGGTATGTCTCTATTTGAAGTCTTGTATGGCCGACCATGCCATTCTCCGTTGTACTAGACTAGGGTCGGAGAGTAAGCAATTCTCAGATCGGAACTAGTGCAAAATACTACAAAGATGGTTCAGGTGATTCGGGAGAGGATGAAGATGGTAGAAGATCGTCAAAAATTAATATGTTGATCAATGGAGGAGCCCTTTGGAGTTTAATGTTGGGGATCATGTGTTTCTGAAGGGGACTCCCTGTCATGGGAAGCGAAGGTTTGGTTGTGGAAGTAAGCTTTATCCCCGGTTTTTTGGGACTTTCAAGGTGTTATCCCATGTTGGAGCTGTGGAATATCCAGTAGCACTTCCCCCACAGATGAATTGGATACATGATGTTTTCCATGTGTCACAGTTCCGTCGTTATCTTCGTGATGACTCTCACATCATCGATTGGGGAGAGATCGATGTTGATGATGGTTCCACCTTTGAGGAGATATCTTTTGATATCCCATACCGCAAGGAGAAGGTGTTGCATGGGCGTTCTATTCCCTTAGTTCGGGTCTTGTGGAAACATGGTGGCATGGAGGAGAGTACCTAGGAACATGAGTCAGAGATGCGTTTTTAGTACGTAGATATTTTTTAAGTTATTGTGCTGAGTTTTATTTGATCCTTTCTTTTATGTACCTTTGATGTGATGTTATTCTTGAATGGTATATATATGGTTTGTTTTTTCCCTTTCTCTCGGATTTCGTAATTTTTTCCCAGCTTTAGAAGAACTTGGGGTGGTTTTCCGCTAGGAGGTATCTTACAGGGTGGTTGTTCGGAACCCTCTTTTCCTCAGGTTGGTTTTAAATTCTCGAGGACGAGAATGTTTTGAGAGGTCTCTAATGTAATGGCCCAGACCAATCTGGTCCATTAAATTCTGAATTTTTATATTGGAGGTGTTCCGGGAGGTCAAGGGTACTTATCCCCAACACTTTGCCAATTTTCCAGTTCTATGAACAGTGTTTCCATTTTTATGAATAGTCACAGATCGGTCTGACAGATCGATCTGACAGAATGGTCTGATAGATTGGTCTCATAGATCGTTTTGACAGATCGGTCTCACAGATCGTTCTGACAGATCGGTCTAACAGATCCGTCACAGAGATCGGTCTCATATATCAGTTTTACAGATCGGTCTAACAGATCAGTTTCATAGATCAGTCTCACATATCAATCTAACAGATCGGTCTAACAGATGGGTTTCACAAATCTATCTCACAGATCGGTCTGGCAGATCGGTTTGACAGATCAGTTTCATGTACAGTAACGGTGGGTGAGCAATTCTTCTAGATTCCTACAGTTTTCCCCTTTTGACGTTTCCTTTGACGTAAAATACATTTGAAGCCTTATTTTAAGGGCTCTTAAGTCCATTTCAAAGGCCATAAAGCATATATTAATTATTCTTAAGGCTTATAATGTTTTACTTTGTCAAACTGCATGGGTTAATGCGATCTGTTTTTAATGGAGAATTAACCGGATCTTAAACAGCCGCCTCATTAAATCTTCAAAAGGGACAAGATACCATTCTTCCTTGCTCTTCCTATTTTTTCTCAGCTATGAGACGCTAGAACCATTCGATCCTTCCTATAGGAGTTTCACAATCAAACTTTACTCCTCAGATCAGTTCCACCCTGTTTTGATGCAACTAAGCTATGTCGATCATTCTTCGATATATGGTATGTTTTATCATCGTTCCTTTGGGGATCACCTTCACTGGTTCTCCTTTCTTTTTTGGCATGTAATATCTATGGTTCTAATGGGGTATCCTTGGGGTCTGGTTGGTTGGGACTTACTGTGGAATCCTCGGGTGGATGCAGCTATGGTGAGAGAAGGATCGTGACCCATTGTGTGGATAAAGAATGTGAAGAACTGTTTGTGGTAGGGGATTCATGGCTTATCTAATTGTTTATGTGAAATTGTAGAGTTATCATGATTTCTCCCTTTGGATCACAATGAAATTGACATAATTAAATATTTTAACTGGATAAAGAAATTGTTATCGCTTGTATGTTATTTCCAAATTCATTGCAAGATAGTGTTATATCTATTCTAGCTAGTGTTTAGCTGTTTTTCCTTGATGGAAATCGGTAAATAACGTAAACCTATATTAATTGATAATTATTGGGTAAATATATAGAGGCATGAAAATGAATATGGTTCATGTTGTAATTTGATCATATTCAAATTAGTGCAGTAAGAATATTTATTCAATTGTGATAGCTTACTTATTAGGTTTCCTGAATTTGGAACCTACATTTCATAAATCTGTTAATTCAAGATGGATTAAAGAACTAGTTGGTTGATAAAAGATAATGTCTGACAGGGTTCTGATTTACCCACTTTCTTGTAAGGCTTAATTCCTTGTGGTTTGGATCCATGAGTGCTCATTTTGTATGAAGGATAGATGCCTTGTTAATGGGCCAAGAGCCCATATGATGTGATGTTTGTTTTCTTGCTGCATGAGCTATTATGTGAGCCTGAATGGCAGTTTTGATATGTGAAGGCAGGGAGGCCTTGTTGTGTGGCAGCAGATGGCACCTAGAGTGGCGAGATACATCGGTTTATGCATGTAGGTGTCAGGGATGACACCATGGATGATGGTATATGATGGATGTGATGGCTAGATGTTAGTGGTTTTGTTTGGTTTTTATTAGCTTTAAATTCCCCACTGCACAAGGAAATTGGGTTTTCATACCCTTCTTCTGAAAGTGGTGAAGATGCATGGGGTATGCCACATGCATTCCGTGTTTAGCCTCTCAAGGGAGAATGGGAATACACACTTTTAATAGGCAGAAAAGACTCGACGGGTAGAATATCTACTCACCGTGTTGATCCCCCTTGTGTTTAGTAGCATATAATTCTTTTCTAGAATGCCTAGGAATAGGGGAAAGTAATTATATTTTGGAATTTCTTATAAATGATGTTAACCCATGGGGTTGGAATTCAGTGGAACTTAATGATGTGGTGGTAATTTGAAAAGGGGAAAGTGGACCCTTGGTGTATACCAATGAAGTTTAATGTGGTTTTGTTCATGGTTTATTAATGTGAAAAGAATTAATTAACATAAAGTGGAGTTGATGAAATAGGGAATTAAGTAACCTAAAGAAGTTCATTAACTAGTTGTGTGCTTATAAGATTCCTAGTCATAGAAATAGCATCCTGGAGTATGAGAGACGTTAGCTACAGTGGAGGCTAATACTAGTTTATGCCCATTATGTGGTTGTGAGTTATATATATTCTGTAATTTTTGTGTTTCTATACGCTACTGCACCCTTTCGGTAAGGGAAACTGACATCCTGGGGATTTTGACCCCTTGGGGGTGTTTCCCAAACATTTTTATGGGAGGTTGAATGGTTGACTACCCCCTTTGACCCTGCTCTTTTCTCCTGGTAGATCTTTGTGATGGTAGGTACAGTGGTTAGTTTCCCTATATAGGTGTGTAGAGGGATGTAATGGCTTGTGGTTATTTCACACACACATATTTTGGATATAGTATCATATGGACTACTATAGGTGTAACGTCTATAGGCTGTGATGGCTTGAGGATCCTTACTTGGCATATGGGCTGTGATGGCATGAGGTATAATACCTGACGTATGATACATGTTATGTGAGCTATGGTGGTTCTATAAAACTACCTGATTGCTTTTGGTTGTGAGGATGGTGTGGTTCTTAGCCTAGGTGTCTACGGGCAAGCCTTGGGGTGCACATGGTGAAGATTGGGGAGCTTAGCCCATGTTTATACGGTAAAGCATTTAGAGAGAGACGCACAGGATGTATGTCATTGGGGAAAAAGTGACAAACCAGTGGGGAAGTAGTAGTGGGGTACCCTTGATATTCTATACAATATGCTATATTCCTATATGAGTTACTTGATGAAAGTATCCATAGTGAGGTTGGGAACATAGTATACCTTTTCAGGTGACGAGTTAGTTTCACTTGTTGTTCACTGTTCTTTAGCATCCTTTATTTACATTTTCACGAGAGGATTTGGGGAGGATCCTACTGAGTATACTGTTATACTCTCCGTACATATATATAAACTATATTTCAGGTCACTTGGAGCAGGTTGGAGATCAAGATAGTTACTACTATCTTGTGGTCGTAGGAGCTGTTCTGGCTTGTGGTCACTGCTGTTTTTCCTTTATTTTGGGTACTTGTAGTTTTCAAATTTCAGTTGTAGTTCTTTTTCATGGAACTTAATATATGTACTTGGGTTTCTTTTATATTTCAGTTCTGAGTTGGAGTTGGTTGTTTTCTATCTTATCTCTCTCTTCTTCATGTGTTCTCATAGACAATAATGCCTCCCATTTGTGTGTTTATTATTCCCTCAGTGCTAGTCGCCAACCCATGGCCAACTGGAGGTGGGACTCGGGGGTCATTATCTCTCTTCTCACGTTTCTGGCCTAGGAGGGGTACACTTTCTGGGGAGGGGGTCGTGACATTGATTGTTCAATTAATTCCTCGAAAGAATGATTAGTTCTCAGTAGTATCAAGTTGACAATTAATAAGACATTTGAAACTAACATAATAAGTCATTTATATTATAGAAACTTTTTGTGACTAACTATGATAGTTAAATTTAGCTTTATGATATATGGGATAAAACATAGTAAAAATAAAAGTTAAAATGGAACCATAGATAAAACCATTGGATCAGTCTCACAAGACCTCTACCACAGTTCTCTGTGGGTACAAACTACTAGGTAACACGAGGAACACTTCCACACTTATCTGTGGGAGTAAATAGAAGAAAGAAAATAAGAGTGGAAGGATATATTGTATCATTCAGTTTGATATATGATACTGTGTGTGCTTAAAAGATATATATAGAAACATATAAAGATATATAAAAAACACAAAATAGAGAAAACAAATATAAGAAAGGATTTAGATAGCTCGTGTATCTAAAGATGTATCTCTTAACTCTCCATATGTAACTATGATGAAGTCTAATTCCTCTTCTAGAAGTTTACACCAAAATAGTGTTTCATGTTCTGGATTCATGGTGCATGTATGGTTCTTCAGGTACATTATTATCCTTCCGTTAAATGTCGAAGTAGATTTTCAATTTCATTGCTGCTTGATTGAGATTTCCTCATGTGTGCTTATATGGTTTTTGAGTTCAAAGTGGTTTCATGAGAGTTGAAGATTTTATTTAGTATGTCTCTCTCACAAAACCATGCACCACTACTCCTCTTAGGTATATTTTCCATCTTTTAAAAATTATTCATATTTTCTTAGTCCAACCAAGAACATATTTTTTACACATGCAAAGGTTCATCATACATCGTATTGTTCAATAAATGTACTATAAAGGATTCTAAAATATTTTAGTATCATTAAATGACATAAATATCACTGGTAGAAATAATATTACTAAATTCATATTTAAACATTCCATTAGTGACTTGTCTATCGGTGTCTCATTTTGTAGGTGTCTCCTTCTATCAGTGTCTCCTTATGTCAATGTATACCTCTGTCAGTGTCTCCTTCGGTTGATGTCTCATTCAGTCAATATCTCCTTTTTTCAGGTAATCAACCCATCCGTATATCATTTGTTCGGTCTTCCCAAACAACATTGACTCATTTCAATAGGGAGTAATTCCTTCTATCAGTGATACATTTGACGTATCAGTGACCCATTTCAACTAATAGCGAGTCCTTGCATCAAGAGCACCATGAAACGGTAGGTCACATTGACTAACAATAACTCATCTGTATCGGTGTGTCATATGAAACAATGAATTTTTTGGGTCAGTGAGGCATATTAAATGGCGAGTCTTCCGAGTCGGTGTCTTCTTGACAAACATAGAACATATGTATGTTTGAACAATCCCTCATTAAGACATCTGTCTATCAATGAGTCAACTTTCTATTGGTGAGTCATTTGTCTATTGGTGATAGTGACTCATACATAATTAATTTGTGGATGTTTTATTTTTCTTATATTTCATGAAAGTCACAGATTATTAATAACCATTATTAAACATACAAAATCAGGAGTAATATTGTTTAGACTAAAACACCCATAAATAATAATATGATTGAAATGATTTTATTATTAAAAATAAGGCTATTACATAATTTAGGGTCTGACATGAGGTAAGATATTTATTAATATTTGAAATTATTAATGATAACTAAAAACAATATTGTCAAATATAGTGTCCAACAATCTCTATAGTCCAACCATTGATAAATCGTTTCTATGATATTGTAGCACAATTTCTCTATCCAATCTATATTATGATATTAGTGGTGTTAATAAGGATCATTGTTGACATCAATTAAATAATAAATATATTGATTATGCTTCCCCAATGTATATTCAATTGCAATACAATGATGGTAGCTTTATAACCCTTGAGGAGAAGCTAGTGATGAACTAGTATAATGTTATGTTTCTGTAATATGGTGGTAAAAATTCAAGGATCTTTCACACTCTACATAAGGAGAAATTGTTCAGGAAATAAATTAATGTTATTTGAATGAATTGTTTATTATTCACCTTGGATATTGTCATATATATGTTTTTAATAGACTACATTCAAAGGAAATATTATGATGAAAGGAATAATAATCTCCCTATATTGATTAATAACATACTTATTTCTATTGATGATAATCATAATTAAATATTAACAGTGAACTAATGGTATTAAATAAAATATCTGACTCCTTATTTAAATTAGGATTGTTTTTTTATGATTGATGGACTTTGAACCATGTTATATATATTTTTTGGGATACTTTTCCTCTTGAAATTATAAATTTCATCAGGAAATTCATTCTTTTATCCATTCTGCCACTTGGATTTTGTTATTACATTATTTACATACTACCCAAGAAGAAGCATGATATTCATAAAAAGTGTTTTAGGTTGGTTTAAATTAGAAAACCTACTTAAAATTTCATTATTAAACTCCAAGATATTAGTTTTGTGTAGATTATTGGTGATTTTTTACACCAAATAGATATGGATTTATACCAATTCAAAAAAATCAAAAAAAATATACATATTTAAAGTGCATCAATGTCTTCAAAAAGTCCAAGTATTAAATTTTTTTCCATGAAGCATCTGAACTCTAATTATTTTTACATGATAATATATATATATATATATATTACCCACCCACAAATGGTGATTGTTCGCTATTTTTTTTTGAAAAACTAATTACTGTTATTATTAAGAATGTTATGACCATCATCATTATCAACATATCTCCAAAAGTGTATCTAGGTGTTATAGATGATGGGGGAAAGGATATATTGAATCATGGGGCATGTTTCTAATTTGAAATTGATATTTAAGTAGATACCTTTTCGATATTTTTAAAAAATATATTTTATTAGAATGTTATGGTTAGAAGAAACCTCATCGCATCTTCATATATTTGTTATATTGATCACCACATTCTAATTGTGGTATTCTTCTATAGAGACCCCAGAGTCAATGAATATTTTATTTAATCGATATGAGGATGTTATGGTTTGTTAGTTAGTTATAATAAATCAGTCATCTATCTTGGATAGGGGATACATGTTTCCAAATAGAGAAAAATTATTATCATTTCTGACATAAGAGTGTCTTTTAATATTTTTATTTTTTAGATATCCCGTCTTTTTGGTGAAAATGGAAGTAAACTACCTGGATAATATATACTAGAAAATTAGTTATCAACTGAATATATTGATTATGAAAATAATATCTCTAATAGGGATGAACTTAATTGTCACTTTTGTGATCAAATATATATATATATAGTTTATATATTTCCAAATAGCCAAAATAAAATAGTTGACAATATTATTATGAACTTCATATAGATTTAGAGAACATTTTAATTGAAATTGATGTATTTTTCATGGAAATAATGCATCAATCCCTTTTGATATCGGTAGATTAGACAATAAATACCCTATAAAAATTAATGTGATTTTTATTTCAATGATGAATTAAAATATTATTACATTCAATGATTAAGAATAAGACATTATCAAATATGAGGTGGTATCTTAATTTTAAAAAGGTTGTTCTTTGTACCATATTTAATTATTTTTCCAACATTAAAACAGTCATAGATAATCTAATCAACTTCTCGAGATTAATGTTCTTAAGGGACTCAAACTTTAATCTCTAGAACAAAATATAACCATGAAAACCACAAAAGGATATTACAAAAATCACATGTAAAAACAGTTGCTTATATTTGACAATGTGAACTAAATATTTCACCGATATAAATAGAATATGTCATGTTAATATTATAATAAAAATTAATAATTAGGATTATATTTATAAATAAACTCTATTGTGGAAAAAGTTTAACAGTTTTTTTATTTATAAATGTTTTAATTGATTTAAATGGTAAAGGATATACATGTTCATAATTTTGTTTCAAAATAAATAATGAATTATATTCCTCTGTATAAAACACTTATATTATTGATATTATGGAATAATTTTCAACCCATTAATGATCAACTATAATATTATAGCATGATGTATTTTTATTATTTTCCCTTTCTGTATGATTGTTCTAAAAATAGTCATCAAACATTACTTCACTTCCACTTTATAAAATCTTATTGGTATATATAAAAGATATATGAAGAATAATTTCATGAATTAATAATGATTTCATTTCAATTATGATCTCTATAATTAATTTTTAACGTAGTGAGTATGTTTTCAAACTTCTTTTGGTTGTTACTGCTAATTTGTTTGACATTGTTTAAATACTAATAAATTTCATTATATTTAATTTCCCATTGGAAAAAATTGTCTGCATGTATTACTAAAATTCAAAAGGAGGTCCAAGTAGATTAAATGATTCAAATTGTTTTAATTCATAAATGAGTTTATAATCCAAAAAATAAGCATATACTTAGAATTATTTGATGGATTAGAAAGGATATTGTGATGTAGTTCATATAGTGAATTCTACCAATTTGACCATGTGTCATGTTGAAGTTTTATGGTTTTAATTTTGTAATTGTAGTTGATTTGGGTTTTTCAAAAAATATCATATCTTATTTAAAGGATGGATTTACCATTACCAGATTAATGCTTCAATTCTTGAGGAGGAGATTTGGGTGTTGTTACATGTTATAAAAAATGGATCTTTTTAATGGATGGAGATATTTTTTTTTTGAGTCCAACATAATGTATTCCATTGGTATTTTTAGAAAAATATCAATTAATATCCCATGGTGGACTCCTCAACACTTGTATTAAGTTATATAAGATAATGGTAAAATACATTTTCTTGGAACACCTGTTTACATAGAAGTAAATTAGTTTGCATATATGATTTTTATGAAAGTCATTGTAGTGGTTATATCAATTTGTTCATTTTTATTTCCTAATTTCAATCCATCCTTGGTGGATTAAAATTATATGAATAAACATTACACAAAAATTTTCAATAATTATCTATAAATTTACCTAAATTTTCTATTTTATTAACAAATTAATTTGAAAATTTACAACATTTTCATAAACCATAATTAGTTATTATTAAAACTATTACAATTATTTATTAGTACCATAATTAGTAAAAATATATATATTTTACCACTACTAGTACTTCTACTAATAAAATTATTATTCATCTTACTTAAATTACAATATCAATAGGTGAGTGGTAGAAATGTTTCAGATTAGATATGCCCTACTTGAGTTCAAGACCTATCGGATTTTATTCACATATTTAATGTTTCATGATGGAAGATTTGATATTCTAGAAAAAAAATATTATTACCACAACTATCATTATTCTTATTATTATATTTATTATTAGTATGATTATTATTATTATTAAATTTTTGGGTGTTTTAATCTCAAAAATACTCTTATCATTTGGATCCAATGGTTAATGGGGTTTCAATCATATAAACATTCATCATGACTACAATTTTAGACCACGTTATTTTTTCAATGTTTTTTATAAGATCATTAAAGATGTAGTGTAACATGCTCAAATACAGAAACCCAAATTATTTTGTTATTTTACTCAATTTTTAAATGTTATCAGAAATCACAATCTATAGGTATAGAATAATTTATCAGTATTGGGTGACAAGATATATATATCACCTCTATATCCCCTTAGGAACATTAAAACACACTATATAAAAATCTTAAAAAATTTATTATTTCACATTGAAGTCATTTAAGTATTTTATTAAGAATGGAAAAAAAATATGTGAGATTAAATACTCAGTATGGTAAATAATAAAACAACACATATCATAGAATAAATAAGGTGTGGACTTTATATAATATATAAATAATATTAAAATATTTTATATAACTAATATCAAGGAAGGGGAATATATCCCCAGGTGACATAAAAAATGAAATAATCATTTGGATAGCAATAAATTGTTATATAATTATTTGATGTCTACTTATTGAAATATTATTTATTATGGCATGCCCTCCTTAAAGGAAATAATGCATTAATTGTTAATGATTACACCAAATTCCCAAGGAAATTTATCCAATGAATCCTACTAATGTATAGAGGTCATATCTAATATTCGGCCCAACTCATTAAATTACTAGGTCAAATGCATTCATCATATGAATGGAATAAATAATAAATAAAATATAGAATATATATTCCACTGAATTTAAAATTTCAATTATAAAACTCACATATAGTATATTTGAAATTACCTAATATCTAAATAGAATATTGTGGAAATATAACTATTAAATTTAGAACATGAGAATAATTTTAATATACCATTTATGGAATGAAAATATGATAAAATCAACCATATGGAATAACATAAACAATAAAAAATAATAAAACTAGAGCTTATGTAATATGTCTCAAAGATAATAATTTTTAATGATAAACCCTTTCCTTTTACTCTCGATATTCATAAAAAGAATTAGTATCATATATAATAACATTATATTAATTTCTTAATTTAATTCAGATCATTTTTATATTTTATTTACATTATTATTATTGATTTTATTTCATTTATTAGGATCATATACATAATTAGTAAATCAGTATAGTTCATGAAAGTTGTTTTGGGGTCATTCAGTACCAATAAAGCTTATGTATCATTATAACAATCAGAGATTTTTTCAAAATAAAAACACACATTACATAAATATCAATATATTTTCTAAATTTTATTCCAGCACTAAAATTGTTCAGTACTTCATGAATTGAAAATTTCAATGAATCTTATTTAGTTATACTATTTTTAATGATAAAAATATCAATAATGCATTACTTTTAATTGAATTTCCATCATTTTTATATATCCTTTATCGAATCATAAATATATAATTGCATCAACAAACATTTTGTGTTAAATAATTATATATGTTTTAAAAATTATAATTGAAAGGAATGAGTGTAAGAAAAAATCATTGATTAGTAAGATAGCATCAAAACAACATGGGGAGTGATGCTTTTAGTAATATTATTAAATGAATAAGAACACCATTAAATATTGGAATTTTTATAATGTAATTATATTTTAATTAATCAATAATTTTATAAATAACTTCAAACTTTTAAAATAATTTTTAATATAGTAATAATTATATTAAAAACCAGAAGGAACAGATTTGGATGACTCATATCCTTATAATATAGGGACTTATGAAAAGATCTTAATAAGTGTAAAATGGATATATTTAATCAAGTATTATGAATATTTATTTAAATAACATTATAATGTATTCATGTATGAAAAATAAGAGATGTTATAAAATATTTTTTTTTAAAAGAATCAAAAATATGAATGAAGGATCAGATTTACAATCCCTTACATGTCACCTCGAAACCCATACTTTTTATAATGACCAAATATTTTGGGTAATGGTGTTTTTTAAATAATAGATACATTTGAATATAGTAAAGTATGTATAATAAGGGAATTTTTTCAAAATAAATAGAGAAACAATAACATAGAATATGGTTTGAGAAACATAGAAGGATTTTATTTATAGGTATAAATTTATGGGGATTTTGAAAATATTCATCCCTTAATGTTAAAAAAAATTATTTTAAAGTTAAAATTTGTTTGGAGTTTTGTTTTCATGGCCATTTAAATTTATACATGAAACAGGATAATATTTTTATAATTTTATATTCAATTTTTAATTTTTTTTATGTTTAATATTCATTAAATTCCATTGTTAGGTTACAATTCAATATTGAATTTAAAAACAAAAAATAAATAATGAAATTTGAATAATAATATTTTAGAAAATAATAATTTTTATTAGTTTTAAAAATCCCTAAATACCATAACATATCCCAAAAATATCACTTTTAATAATTTTAATACAAATGTTGTAGATTTTATACAATCTCAAACAACAATTGTATCATATATTATATAAAGTTCTATGTAAATATATTATTACCAAAAATTACAAATTAATTAAAATCAAAAAAATCATTAGTCAACAATATATTTATATATTTTATTTCATAATTTATATTTACTATCATGCATATCATTAAAACATATTTAATATATTAGTTTAGATTTTTTCACCTTCTACAAGAATGGTACAATATTTTTCATAATATAAATGTTATATAGCTCCATATTATTTAAATGTCCATAATAAATTTTTTTTATTAATCATATTTATTATTAATATTACCCATTAAATTTTCTATGATAAAATTTTATCTTATAGATTCCATATTTTACATCTCTACTTTTGTGAAAGCACTCCATTAGCAATTAAAATGATATTTTTTATTTTTCTTCATCATTAATATAAATATAAATGAATTGAATATTTTTTAAATATATTTTGATTATAATATTATTTACGAGTCTTTCGATAAGTTTTATATGTTTTTATTCAATTTTTATTTCATGAAGCCATATTAACATATTTTGTATTATTAAAAAAAAATTATTAACCATTTACTAAAAAGACAAATATTCCAGAAAAATACCAAAATACTATCTTTATATTATTTAGAATTGATTATTCCTAATATTGAATAAATTTTAAAATACTTATTATTGATAAGTGGTAGAAATTAATTATTTTATCTATGAAGAATATATATAAAAACATTTTAAAAATGTAATTTAAATAATAAAATGAATTTTCCTTTACATTTTACCTAGTAATAGGCCTTAGATAAATATTAATTAATTTAATTATATATATTCTCAACAGTATTCTTTAAATTTTTAATTAATATTGGATAATTTATTTTATTGAGATAAAATACATTGTAGATGTAAATGTTTTTGTAAAAAAATAACTCATTTTATAATTATATGATTTTATATTTGTTTATAACCATTTACTGACAATTTTATTAATTATTAATAATTTTTACATATGAATAAACGTGAATTTTAAATAATTTTTATACTCTTAAATAATAAAATAATTTTTTATAAAACATTAATAAATAAAAAAATATCTATGAACAAAATGTTTCTTTTTAAAAAATATTAGCTAACATTGTACATATTAATTAATTTTACTAATGGTGTTTTATTTAATATTTTTGAAATATTTTACAATTTTATATTGAATCATTATTCAATTATTTTCATTGTTTTATATATTTCAACCAATTCAATGCATCAATTTTATAAAAAATATATATATTATAGAATCTTTGGGGGTATATTTTACCCCTCTTATAGAAATTAAATCCAAAAAATTTTAATTTTTACATACTAATAAATTTATGACTGAAAATGTAATTTATACTATGTTTTAAGCTATAAATTTTTATTTAAGACTAATAAACATTTCATAAAAATTATATGTATCCTTTTATTATATATAATGGTGAATGAGATTAAAAATGTGTTCAATTGAGTTATGTTTTACACATAATAGATTTCACTTCATGCGAAATTTAATTTATATATAAAAATACATAATTGATACCTTTACACCTCATAAGATTAATTTGTCACATTAATTGCATATTATAATCACTTTTTTATTTTTGATTCTATGATTAATGATAATGAGTAATTTATCATTCTTGAAGAAAGAAAATCAATCATTAATGTATCATATGACCCATTAAATAATGAAAATGTATTTAAACTATCCAAAAATAAAATGGTTATAACATAATAAGATAATAATCAATAGTAATAACCCATCGTGTGATCAATTATTACATTTATTTAAAAAATAGAAATTGTAATTTGAAAATAATTGCTATAATACATTTAAGAATAAATAATTTATAAATAATAGTAACATTTCAAAAGAGGCTCATTTATATTTCACATCATAATTCATTATTGTGAAAAATAAATAAATGAAAAAATTGGAATTATCATGAATTCTATCATAGTTAGTGCATCCATGTATTAAAAAAGGAAATATACATTCATCCTAATAGAGATTTATCAATATATTATCTTTTTGACCAGATTCCCTAATTGTGTATTAATTGGTGACTCATTCCTCTGATCATTTAGGGAAGATAAAATATCCATTAAAAATATATAATATTGTGTTAGATATGGAATAAAATAACGTATTAGTTTACAATACGGAATATACTATCAAATCTTAACCGACATCATCTGTGGTTATAATTATTTCATAATATTAGAGTAGCAAACTAATCCATTTTTGTGCTAAATTGCCTTGATGATCAGTTGTATAATATTAGTGATACTACATATACTTATAGTTGAATCATTGTTCCATTCATTATCATTAATAATATTGTCATCATTTATCAATACACCAAAAATAGGATCATATTAGGTTTTTGAAAAACTAAAGTTGTTTCTTTGTACCATTATTAAATGTTCTCAATTTAAATATTCTCTTTTATTTTTTATATATTTCTTCATACATAGAGATTATTGGTTTATTTTTATATATATTTATATACTAAATATAATTCATTGATAATTAATTTTTTCATTTTGTAAACATTATAACATATAATCATATGATGAAATTTTTTGAGAGAGTAACACCATTTAAAGGATTCACTTTATACCATTAAGGGAATAATGTATCTTATTTAAAAAATTATGTATTTATTCTAAGGAATATATTTTTAATCATTATATTTTTTAATCATTCATAGAAACATTTGCCTCTTCACTTTGTCTCAAATTTTTAAATTTTGTTTACTAGTCAACTAATTTCTTGTGAGGTATGTAATACTTTAAAAATATGTCATTATTTTTTTATTATATTCCATTAATTTATTCAACATGAATTTTATTTGGAATCTATGTCCACAAGTTTTTAGAATCTTCAAAAAAAATCTATGGTCACCTTCTCCCTTTTATTACATCTCAAAGTTGCAAATATTTTTTCTTAGGAATTGTTCCATTGTTTTGATAGAAATGGAATTGTCTTTTCATTAAATTATATATGTAATAAAATATATTGTTATTTAATATAATATCGTCAGGATATAAAAGAATATTTTATTCCATGATATATTTTTCCCAATCTTAACATGATCCAACTTCCCAATTATTTTCATAATATACCCAAATCTGACATAATATCTAATGATTATCTCATTAAGAAAATCCCAACCATGATTATAAGTGTTAATTAAATTGTAATTTCATTTAATATTATTTTAATATTAAGTATGGAAAAAATATAATTATATCAAGTAATTAATAATATTTATCGATAAAATATATATTAATAAAATTTTCATGAAAATTATAGGGTTTTAAAATATTGTATGTTGTATTTATGTTATATTAAAATTTTATTCCCAAGGGTCCTATTAATTTTCATGAATACCATCTATAATAAACCGAACCCTTGTATCACAGATCCAAAATTTAATTAATATATTGGTATAAGATAATATATATCACATCATGTGGGACAAAATATATTTTTAGTCTAAGGAGAAAACATACATACATTACAACCATATTACATTAGAAAAAATAAATCGTAAAAAAATTAAACATCTTGAATAGATTCATATTCTCCCCTTAAATCAATAAAATATCTTTTCATAATATACAATGAAATGGAAGAAATAAAGGGGTAGTATAAAATTCTTAGTAAGGGAAGGTACACACCAAATGCTATCACAGATAAAATAAGGCTTGGCTAATATAGGAGAGATAATTAGTAATCAAATATTCCATATAACTAATATTAATATAGATAAATACTTCCAATGATGAAATTACTACATAATATATAATAGGGGTAATAATAATATGTTTTATAATAATGGTAATCTTAATTTCAGAAATATTAATCATTCCTGCAATGCTTCTTTCTAATACATCATCTATATATAAGAAATGCATATGTAAAATACCCAAGATAGTTTGTGTCAAGAGACATACAGATGTATTGAGGGTATATATAGCAATGAGACTCACCTTTAACATATTTTGATCAATTCATTATTCATATGTAATTTGGAAATGTCAAATAACATACATTATCTAGATGTCTTAGTAAGAATCATTAAAATAAAAAAATGGTATATGATATTTTAATATTTTCACCAGTAAAAAAACAAAACAAAATTGTTTTAATACCATTAAAGGTAAAAAATTATATGAGTTTTTTAAAAAAATTAATTTTATGAAACAATGATAAAAATTTACAAAGGGTATTATATAACAATGAGAAATAAAACAATTGGTGTTAATAGAATATGTCTCAATTAAATATAATTGAGATGAGAATGTCTCAAATTTTTCTCTAAATATTTAAAAAAATATCATTAAAAACATGTATAATAAAAGATTACCAATTATTTACTTTTTATAAGGAACCTTTTCATGATTATTTCATTTTCAATTGTTCCATTTATTCCATTTATTAATAGTATACACTTAATTTTTAAATTTGTATATAATATGTTTGTTGTGTTGGGTTTGATTGATTCCAAAACTGGTTCAGAATCAAAATAATGGTCAATGGTGTTTTTAAAATACTTATATAAATCGCATAAGTTTTAATGTGTTTTTACATGTCATTATAAGATTAATTACGGTCAAAAGTTATGGAATTGGTTACATTTCTATTAATCATCATTAATAATATTGTTTTTATTGAAATTAAATAACTAGGATAGTGTTATTTTAATTAAATTACTATTTTTTCTTATTTACCATTATATATTCACAAGAATAAAAATCATTCAATATTATTTTTATATCAAATCTTAAAAATAATTTAAAAAAATACATGGTTGGAAATTGTTTATGAAAACATCTTTTTTCTTTATGGTTAGGTTGAACCGGAATAATGACCATTTCATTTCAATATACTTTTATATGAAGAGGAAAAAAGATAAATAATAAATTTTTTATAAAAATAATATAATGTAATGAATCTAGAAATTTATAACTACTATAACATAATATATTTTTTCTTAAAAATACTAAAAGGATAAATTAAAAAATTTCATGGTTTTAGATAACCATGTTTTTGTTGGATCTGAATCTATGGATTACACACAAGAGGGGGGTGAATTGTGTCTTTTCAAAATTATTACAATCTCTTCAATTTAGACAAATTCTGTCCACTATGCTTTAGCACGATTAAATATGCAGCGGAAAAAAGTAAAAGCATGAACACACGGATGTATAGTGGTTCGGGGAACAGAAGGCCCCTAGTCCACTCCACCAACGCTCAAATCCACGAGTTTGGCGATTTTCACTATCTGGTCCTCGTTTCCACAGACCTGTTCACAACTGAGTACAGGCAGTTGAAACCTTTACAAGTTTCAGGCAAACACAGCCTTCCTGGTTCAAACACGAACCCACACAGCTTAGAACGAGAAGCTGATCACTCAAAAATAAAAAGGGTTTCGATAAAGAAAACACTTCTCCAGTTGTTCTTCACAATTTCAACAGAATGCAATTGACAGTAGATAGATCATCGTCTTCAGAAAATAATGATCTGTAATCAAAACAGTTCTGAGTCGATCCAGTTGCAATAGATATTACAAGAAACTTCACAACTTCAGCAGCAGTAGATTCACAACAGATAGTCGATGTAGAACACGTGAATCTGCTATCAAGATCTTCCTTCGGTAATAAAGGTTTTACACTTCTTCTCGAACACCAGAAAAGAACGCCTTCACACAGTCTCTGTTTCTTGCTCGTTAAAAGATCAATCTATATATTTCATACACTTTCCTGTGTATATATATATCCGAAGTTTCCAAGATAGAACATATATATATTCAAATCTGAGAAAATCTTCCGCATAAATAGATCCATGAAAATCTCCTTTAGATTCGCGATATTAAAAAAAATGAAATAACAGAGCCGTTGTAACTCCCCTGAAGAATCGGCATAAAAAGCTCCATTTAAATCAATCATTAATCCGTTGAAAATCGTCTTTGATTCAGTCAAAGTCGTACTTAAGAATCGGCTCGAAATCCGCTTAATAATCCGCCTGTTTGACCAATGCAAAAGGAAATATCGTCTGTCAAAAATATCCCGACGCCAAACGTAGGGTTGATGACGTGGCTCCAAACGTAGGGTTCACAAACGTAAGGTTCACAAACGTAAGGTTCAGAACGTAAGGTTCAGAACGTACATACTTTCTCTTCAGCATTCAAACATAGGGTTGATCATCCATACTTTGTCTTGCTTCAACTCTCCAAAGAACGTACGGATGATTATAAAAGTAAGGTTGATGATCCATACTTTTGAGAAACAAACTCAACACTGAAAACTAACGTACGTTTTCTCTTCCATACTTGTCCAACAACAAAAACGTAAGGTTCCTTCCAAACGTAATGTTCTTCTTCCATAATTTTCAACAACGTAAGGTTCATTAACCATACGTTTCAAAATAATGTAAGGTTCCTTAACCATACGTTTCTTTTAACATAAAAAGTAAACTTTTCATCCATACGTTACGTTCATCAATGTAGGGTATGAACAGTGATTCCAGTACGCGCTAAAACTGATCTCGCGCTACAGTGATTCCAGAACGCGCTAAAATTGATCTCGCGCTACAGTGATTCCAGAACGCGCTAAAATTGATCTCGCGCTACAGTGATTCCAGAACGCGCTAAAATTGATCTCGGAATAAATGAAGTATGAAATCTCGTTGTATGAAATAAATAAATAAAATAAATTCCTGCAAAATAATCAACGAAATAATTAGTAAATAATTAAGGGTATTTGTGAGCATCAAAATCATCATAAAGAGACAGAGTATTATTTAAAATAATCTCCCCCTTTAAAAATCATTATTTTGAATTGTTTGAAAACAATACATTGCTCAATAATCTCGCCCTTTTTGATGATCACAAAACCCATAAAATAATAGAACTAATTTAATTGCAATCTTTATTGAAAAATTAGTTTTATAAAATTTTAGAATTTTGAAAGGATTAAAACAATATTTAACTATAATAAAATTTCTCCCCCATAAAAATAAATTTTCAGCTAATAATAGATAAATGATAAATGTCGTATATAGCCAAATTCTCCCATATATCCAAATTTCTTCATAGGAAACAAATGAATTTAAATGTTGTGTTTATCCAAATTCTCCCATATATCCAAATTCTCCCATATATCCAAATTTCTTCATAGGAAACAAATGAATTTAAATGTTGTGTTAATCCAAATTCTCCCCCTTTTTGTGATATCAAAAAGAATGAAAAATTACGGATTTGAACACATTCAATATTGCACTGAACTATAAGTAAATGCTATGATTAACTGTGTATGAATAAGTAAAGTTGTTATACTGGCTAACTCAATCATAAATCAATAAACAACAAAACAAAAAAGAAGTAAGAAAAGAATTTTCATTCACAAGCTGTTATATATAAACGATTGTGATATACAGAGGAATCAAGGTTCATAGATAAGACAGGGAAAAAGGTGTCTATCTCCTTTGAATCGCGGTCTTTATCTCTGTAAACTGTTCTCTGAGCCTCTTCATCATCCCATCTCCTAACTTGATGATAAGATCTCTGTTCTCTTGAGTCATATGAATATCTTCGATCAAATTAACTCTGAAAAACTCATGCATTCTTTCTTCTTTTTCAACAAAAAGAGCCAGTTTTTCTGATAACTGATTCAAAATAATCATAATCGGTTGCTCTCCAGATGTCAACTGATCCACTAAAAATCTCCGATTATCTAGAAAAACTGACATAGGGCACTATTACACTGAAGATCGTGTAATCTGTCACTCATATTGCTCATTGCTGCAGTAATTGCTTGAAATTTCCGAATCAAATCAGGTGAAGAGCCTGATCCACTCACAGCACTGTTTGCAACAGACTCAAATTTATTCTCCATGTAAATCTTAAACTCAGACAAATCATCTTTCTTTACCATCTCTGATTTTAACTGATCAAAAACATGCAGCATATCAGTCTTAAACAAATCTACTTCCTGTCTTGAAATAGTACATTCTTTCAGCTTCTGAAACTTCAACTGCTCTATGTTCAGAGAATTTCTGAGACTAACATTCTCAGATTCTAACTGAGAGATACGCTTGTACAACTCAACAACTTCTTCTTTTATAGAATCAGGGGCACCCTGTGCTCGATTCTCATGTCCAGAATTAGGTTGATGAAGCAGGGAAAGTGGTAAGGAATCTGCATCTGACTGTTCTTTGTCCTTGTCCTGACAAGGTTGATCCACTGAACTATCTTTTGAAGCCTGAAACTCTTCCACTGAAAAATCTTCCTGAAGTACCTCTGTATTAGCTTCAGAAGTATGTTCATCACAAAGATTAGTCTCTCTGACTTCTACTGATTGGTCAAGAACAATATTTTCATGTAAATCTTCAGGTCGGGCCACTTCTTCACCAGGAACTGCCTCCATAAGTTGTTCTTATTGAATTACTTTTTCAACGGCCACAACAGCAGATTGAGGTTCTTTTTGAGTTTCTGTTTGAGCTGATGGTTCCTCTATCGGCGCAGTCTTCTCCACAACAGCTTCTCTCACAAATGAATAAGAAAATAACGGTTCAGAGGATTTCAAGGCAGGAGAGATAATTTCTTCATCAATTGACCTCTTCCTTCTAGATTGAAGTCCTTCTTGACTTCTCTCTTCCTAAACTTCCTCCATCTCAAAACGAATTCTCCTTGCCACTGTAATAACTCTTGATTCTGCTTGTCCCTCCTTGGACTTAGCCGGTTGAGCCTGAGCACTCTCTGAGTTTTCCTCAGCTCCAACAGGTAAGAGTTTTCCTTTAATTGTGCTCCAGAAGTATCCTACTTTCCTCAAAGTTCCAGCATTAAAAACATTACTGTGGTGACATTTCACCCCAGCATCTACCAATTTGATCATTCCTCTTTTAAACAAAAACAAAGAAATGAACCTTCCATAAGGGAAAAAGGTCATTCTTGCTTCACTCTGACAGCAGTAACTCAGATATCTTATCATAAACCGAGGAAAATTAAACTTAATATCACACATCAGAAGATACATTATGTACATGTCAGGGTATAGGATTTTCTCCATCTCAGCCATTCTTGGTTCTAAACCAGTCTGAACAAATTTTACCAAAATTTTCTGATCGGGCTCCAAATCCTTAATAAACATCTGCTTTATCACTCTGGTTCCAAACAGAAAAGACATAATGTCTTCAGACTTATGTACAGAATCTCCAATATTCCGTAAATCGAAATGAAAAACTCCTTCATGAGGGAAGTTAAGAATTTGACTTATCTCTACAGATGATATTGAAAAGTCCTTATCCTCTATTTGAGCCAATAAACTATCCTATGTATCTCCATGGCTAAACTGAACAGTTCTAAAGAAATGTCTCATTTCTGCCTCATATAGAAACCCAGCATTTTCACTATTAAAAGCTTGCTCAAGGCTTTGAAACGACAACGCTTGCTTCAACAGTAAATTAGTTTCAAACAGCCACTCTAAATCTATGACTTTACCTTGCAGTATTTTCCGACTAACTACCTTTGGTTTCTTTGCAGCACTGCTCTCGGCTTCATCTGGACGCTTAGTCTTTGCCATTCCAACAACGATTTCTGAAGGTTCGTAAGTTTAGGGATTGAAGATTCAGAAAAGGGTTTTGGAGCAGATGTGCGGTTTTAGGTTTACGAAAGGGTTTCCGAAAAAGGTGAAGCAGTTTAGAAGGTGAAACGGTTCTGACAGCCTTGATTCCCATGTAATCACAAATCATTACTTTTATTTAAAACAAAATAAAATTACTTATAGCGGAAAACAGAAATTAAGCAGAATTCGAAAACAGAATAAGATTTTTTTTAAAAAAAACTATTTAAAATTAAATAAACCTAACTCCCCCTTAATAAATTCAAACCTTGCCGTGGGAAGTGGTTTAGTAAAAATATCTGCTATTTGATTTTCTGTATTTACAAATTCTAAAAATATATCCTTTTTAAACAAATGATCACTTAAAAAGTGATGTCTTATATCAATGTGCTTAGTTCTAGAATGACTAATAGGATTTTTTGAAATATTAATTGCACTAGTATTATCACATAAAATATGTGTATTATTGAAATTTAATCCAAAGTCCATAAGAGTGTTTTTCATCCACAACACCTGTGCACAGCAACTACCTGCAGACACATATTCTGCCTCGGCTGTTGACAGGGAAACTAAGTGCTGTTTCTTACTAGACCATGATACTAAAGACTTCCCTAAAAAGTGACATGTTCCTGAAGTACTCTTCCTATCTAATCTACAGCTTCCAAAGTCAGCATCTGAATATGAAATTAAATTAAAATCAGAGGTTTTTGGATAAAGCAGAGATTGATAAATAGTACCTTTTAAATATCTAAAAATTCTTTTAACAGCTGTTAAATGGGATTCTTTGGGATTTGATTGAAATCGAGCACAAAGACATACTGAATACAATATATCTGGTCTACTAGCAGTAAGATATAACAAACTACCAATCATACCTCTATATAACTTGTTGTCCACTGATTTTCCAGTTTCATCCAAATCAAGTTTTATATTAGTACACATAGGAGTTGTAAATGGCTTGCTGTTTTCAAGTCCAAGTTTCTTAAGTAAATCAGTAATGTATTTGCATTGATTTAAATCATTTCCAAAATCTTTTTGAAATATTTGAAGACCCAAAAAGAAATTTAATTCTCCCATCATACTCATTTCAAATTCTTTTTGCATTAATTCTGAAAATTCATGACAATGAATTTTATTGGTTGATCCAAAAATTAAATCATCAACATAAATTTGAACCAACAAAACATTATTTTTCACAGTTTTCTTAAAGAGTGTTGGATCTGCCAGTCCAACAGTAAAATCATTTTTCAAAAGAAAAGAACTTAGTCTTTCATACCATGCTCTAGGTGCTTGTTTAAGGCCATAAAGAGCTTTAGTAAGTTTGAAAACAGAATCTGGTTTTTGAGAATTTTCAAAACCAGAAGGTTGCTCATCATAAACTTCCTCCATTAAATAACCATTTAAAAAGGCAGATTTAACATCCATCTGAAATAATTTAAAATTCATATAAGATGCATAGGCTAACAGGATTCTAATGGCTTCTAACCTGGCTACAGGTGCAAAGGTCTCATCATAATCTATTCCTTCTTCTTGATTATATCCTTTAACTACTAATCTTGCTTTATTTCTAGTTATTATCCCTTGATCATCCTGTTTATTCCTAATGACCCATTTAGTTCCTATTACTGGATAATCATGTGGTCTTTCAACTAATTCCCAAACCTTATTTATCTTGAACTGGTTCAATTCATCCTGCATTGCTATTACCCAGATCTCATCATCTAAGGCTTCTTCTATGGTCTTAGGTTCTTGTTGGGATAGGAAAGCAGAGAATTCAACTATGTTACCAAGGTTTCTTCTAGTTTGAATACCAGTCTCTAAGTCACCTATCACAGATTCTAAAGGGTGATTCTTTAAGGTTCTAGACTGTCTAGGAATTACATTCAAAGGTTCTTAAGTGTCATGTTCTTCTGAACTGGACTGAATTTCTTTTATATCATTTTCAAAATCATTCTTTAATTCTCAAGTCTCATGTTTTCATTAGAATCAGGTTCATCTATTTGTTCTATCCTTTTCTCAAAAGGATCAGATTCATCAAATTTCACATGAACTGATTCTTCAACAATCCTTGACTTTTTATTATAGACTCAATAAGCTTTGGAGGTTGCAGAATATCCTAAGAAAATACCTTTATCAGATTTTGGATCAAATTTACCAAGATTATCTTTGGCATTCAAGATGTAAACCTTGCATCCAAAAACATTAAAGTAATTTACTTTAGGTTTTCTGTTATTCTATAGTTCATAGGGTGTCTTTTTCAAAATAAATCTTATTAAAATTCTATTAATTATATAACAAGCTGTATTAACAGCTTCTTCCCAGAAATATATAGGTAGGCTATATTTATTTAACATAGTTCTAGCCATTTCTTGAATAGTTCTATTTCTTCTTTCTACAATCCCATTCTGTTGAGGTGTTCTTGGAGCAGAGAAGGTGTGCTTAATACCCATGTTTGAGCAAAAGGAATTAAATTCCTGGTTCTCAAATTCTCCACCATGATCACTTCTCAATGAGATTATATTAAAACCTTTTTCATTTTTAATAGATTTACAAAAACCTTCAAATAAACTAAAAGCTTCACTTTTAATTTTCAAAAAGAAAATCAAAGTAAATCTAGATTAATCATCAACTAATACATAAACATATAATTTACCAGCTAAACTTGCTACTCTTGAAGGTCCAAACAAATCCATATGGATAAGTTCTAGAGGTTTAGTTGTAGCAACTTTATTAACAGATTTGAATGATGATTTGCGTTGCTTGCCAAGCTGACATGCATCACAGAATCTGTCATTTTCAAATTTGAGACTAGGAAAATCAGAAACTAGATGTTTCTTAGATAATTTATGTAAAGCATATATATTGCAATGACCAAGTCTTCTATGCCAGATCCAGGATTCACTTATATTAGCAGTTAAGCAGTTTACTTGTTGTTTACACAAGGAATACAAATCCAAAGTATAAACATTATCAGTTCTGGGTGCTCTAAACTTAAACAGTTTATCTTTAGAAACAGTACAACTATTGTTAGTAAAATCAACAGTGTATCCATCATCACAGAGTTGAGAGATACTTATCAGATTGTGTTTTAACCCTTGTACATAATGTACTTTGTTGATTGAGACTGTCTCTGGATCTCCAACTGTTCCAATACCAATAATCTTTCCTTTGGCATTGTCACCAAAGGTGACAAGTCCTCCTTCCTTTCGAGTAAGAGAAAAGAAATTAGCTGAAGTTCCACTCATGTGTCTTGAGAAGCCACTGTCCATATACCATATTTCTTTCTTTCTTTGGTGACCTGCTACCTACAAAGACATTCAAACAAATTGATTTGGTACCCATATTTTGTTGGGTCCAGGAGTGTTAGCAAGCAGTGATCTGGGTATCCAGATTTTCTTTGTTTTCTTAAAATTGATTAAATCATATAGATCATTGGAAATATAAGCTTTCTTAATTCCACATATTTGAGGTTGTCTTAGAAAACAGTTTTTAGCTATATGACCTTTTGTTCCACAGAAGTTACAAATAACCTGTTTAGTGCTAGGAACAAAATAATATTTGTATAACTTAGGTTTTTCTCCTTTACTTCCAATTCCAAACCTTTCCTTTTTAATTACAGTTTTTCCAAGTATCTCATTTAAGGCGTTTTCTCCTTTTGTAAAAACTAATGCAGGCTTTTTATAAGATTCTACTTCATCCTGTAGAGTTTTTGTTTTTGATTCAAAATTAATTTTATTTGAGTCAGCAGAGTTATATTTGTCAATTAATTCCTTATGTTGTTTTAGCAAAGTATTTCTCTCATCTGAAATAGCTTTATGAAAGTTCTTTATAGATTTATATTTTTTAAATAATGAGTCATACCTTTCTTCAAGAATATTGCAGTAAGCTACAAGTTTTTTATTTGAGAAGCTTGTTTCAGAGTTTGATTCATTATTTGAGTCAGAGGAGTAGTATGAGTGTACCTCATCAGTTTCAGCCATGAAACACATATTTGCTTTTAAATTGGCTTCCTCCTTCTCTGAGCTTGATTCAGAAGAATTACTTTAGTCTTCAGAAACACTCCAAGTTGCTTTCATAGCTTTCTTGTCTTTCTGCTCATAATCATCTATTTTGATGAATTTATTCTTCTTTGCATCTTTCAATTTTGGGCAATCCGGTCTGATATGTCCCATCTTTTTGCATTCATAACATCTTACTTCCTTGCTATCCTTCTTTGAGGATTTCTTGAAGTCTTTTTTCTTACTGTAGAACTTTCTGAATTTTCTAGCTAGCTGAGCCAGTTCTTCATCCGAATTTGAAGATTCAGAGCTTTCTGATTTTGCACTTACTTCTCTATTCTTCATCTTTCTATCCTTTTGTTGAGAAGTCACTTTCAAAGCCGTATTTTACCTCTTTATGTAGACTTTATGTTCATTTACCTCATCTTGCATTTCATCCTCATACATCATCAATGTACCAATCAGCTCTCTCATAGTTAGATCTTTAACAGAAGTTGATTGTCTGATTGCTGCAGAGATTCCATTCCATCGAGTAGGAAGTACTCTCAGTACCTTTAACGCTTGATCAGCCTGCTTGATTGGTTCTCCTAGAGCTGTTATATTATTGAAAATTTCTTTCAATCTTCCAATCATCTAAGTGATGCTCTCTCCATCAATCATTCTGAAAGTATCGAATTTTAATTTAGCAGTTGCATATCTCATCTGTCTTACATTATCTGTTCCTTCATAAGAAACAGCTATTGTTTGCCACATTTCATATGCAGTCGGGCATTGAGATACTCTCTTAAATTCATCCGGTCCTAGACCACAGATGATTGCATTCATAGATTTTGAATTCATGTCATACTCAGCCTCTGTAGCAGCAATCCATGTATCGGGATTTTCAGGAATTTCATATGGAGTCATAATCTTTGAATAGACTTTGTAACCAGGATTTTTCAGATAAATAATCATACGTGATTTCCAGCAGCCATAATTATCTCCATTAAAGTAAGGTGCTCTGACCATTGACATTCCCTCTCTCGTATCAGCCATGATACACTATGTATAATCTTTAAATACTTCTAGCTTGATAAGACTTTAAAAAATAAGAAGCTCCTCCTCTGATACCAATTGTTGGATCTGAATCTACGGATTACACACAAGAGGGGGGGTGAATTTTGTCTTTTCAAAATTATTACAATCTCTTCAATTTAGACAAATTCTGTCCACTATGCTTTAGCACGATTAAATATGCAGCAGAAAAAATTAAAAGCATGAACACACGGATGTATAGTGGTTCGGGGAACAGCAGGCCCCTAGTCCACTCCACCAATGCTCAAATCCATGAGCTTGGTGATTTTCACTATCCGGTCCTCGTTTCCACAGACCTGTTCACAACTGAGTACAGGCAGTTGACACCTTTACAAGTTTCAGGAAAACACAGCCTTCCTGGTTCAAACACGAACCCACACAGCTTAGAACGAGAAGCTGATCACTCAAAAATAAAAAGGGTTTCGATAAAGAAAACACTTCTCCAGTTGTTCTTCACAATTGCAACAGAATGCAATTGACAGTAGATAGATCGTCGTCTTCAGAAAATAAAGATTTGTAATCAAAACAGTTCTGGGTCGATCCTGTTGCAATAGATATTACAAGAAACTTCACAACTTCAGCAGCAGTAGATTCACAACAGATAGTCGATGTAGAAAACGTGAATCTGCTATCAAGATCTTCCTTCGGTAATAAAGGTTTTACACTTCTTCTCGAACACCAGAAAAGAACGCCTTCACACAGTCTATGTTTCTTGCTCGTTAAAAGATCAATCTATATATTTCATACACTTTCCTGTGTATATATATATCCGAAGTTTCCAAGATAGAACATATATATATTCAAATCTGAGAAAATCTTCCGCATAAATAGATCCATGAAAATCTCCTTTAGATTCGTGATATTAAAAAAAAATGAAATAACAAAGCCGTTGTAACTCCCCTGAAGAATCGGCATAAAAACCTCCGTTTAAATCAATCATTAATCCGTTGAAAATTGTCTTTGATTCAGTCAAAGTCGTACTTAAGAATCGGCTCGAAATCCGCTTAATAATCCGCCTGTTTGACCAATGCAAAAGGAAATATCGTCTGTCAAAAATATCCCGACACCAAACGTAGGGTTGATGACGTGGCTCCAAACGTAGGGTTCACAAACGTAAGGTTCACAAACGTAAGGTTCAGAACGTAAGGTTCATAACGTACATACTTTCTCTTCAGCATTCAAACATAGGGTTGATCATCCATACTTTGTCTTGCTTCAACTCTCCAAAGAACGTACGGTTGATTATAAAAGCAAGGTTGATGATCCATACTTTTGAGAAACAAACTCAACACTGAAAACTAACGTACGTTTTCTCTTCCATACTTGTCCAACAACAAAAACGTAAGGTTCCTTCCAAACGTAATGTTCTTCTTCCATAATTTTCAACAACGTAAGGTTCATTAACCATACGTTTCAAAATAACGTAAGGTTCCTTAACCATACGTTTCTTTTAACATAAAAAGTAAACTTTTCATCCATACGTTACGTTCATCAATGTAGGGTATGAACAGTGATTCCAGTACGCGCTAAAACTGATCTCGCGCTACAGTGATTCCAGAACGCGCTAAAATTGATCTCGCGCTACAGTGATTCCAGAACGCGCTAAAATTGATCTCGCGCTACAGTGATTCCAGAACGCGCTAAAATTGATCTCGGAATAAATGAAGTATGAAATCTCGTTGTATGAAATAAATAAAAAAAATAAATTCCTGCATAATACTCAACGAAATAATTAGTAAATAATTAAGGGTATTTGTGAGCATCAAAATCATCATAAAGAGACAGAGTATTATTTAAAATAATCTCCCCCTTTAAAAAACATTATTTTGAATTGTTTGAAAACAATACATTGCTCAACAGTTTTTTAACTTAAGAATAACTAACAGAAATATCTTGGTTATTATTAATGAATCTCTATTAACAATATGTTATTAAATTAAACAATCCAACACCATGATAATAATATAATTTCACCAAGATATTTAATTTTTTAAAATATATTTTCAATAACGAATCAAAAATAAGAATGTGGGGGTTACATGGAAACCCTATCCTTGATAAAAAAACGACAGATTGAGTCCATGGTTTTTTGAAAAGAATTATAGGGAAAAAATAAAATCTAAAAAGTTAGAAATGAATATTATGGATTAATTTTCTATGAATAAAAAAATCATCATAGAAGATGGCTTGAGAAGGGTAGAATGAGTCCCATTTTATAGGAAAAAAACAGTTATTCTTTAGACAATATACAATCATTAATTTTTAATAAATGTATGTGAAAATTAAAATTAATTCCGAAATTATATTTTTTTATCAACAATTTAACAATACACATTTTTTATTATATTATTTCTTTCATTTTTAATTCAATTTATAAATTTTTATAAATTAACATGTCATTCAATTATTTTTCATGGATTCTATTGTACAGTGAATTTAATAATACTATGATATCAATATCAATAGAATTATATTATTTATAACATTTCCAAAAATTCATTTGGATCCAAAAAAATCATTCAATATCCTAGAATATCATAATTAAATCACTTTTAATATTTTTAAAACTATTTACATTGATTTTTCACCCGTTTTTATAAGCACTACATCAGTGATGTGTAAGATTTTTTGGGAAATAAATAATTACGAAATATTAAGAAATCATCAAAAAAATAATCTTAACAATAATAATATTCGTCTATATTAATTCATAATTTATATTTACTCTACAACGTATCATTATAACTTATTTAATATGTTATTTAGTCTTTTATTTCCTTGCTTAAATACAATAAAAGAATTTTGATAAGTCTTGTCTCATATTACAACAAATTGTAAAAATATCCATACAATTATTTAATCAATAGTAAGATATAATAATAAATTTCAAAATAATTTTTTCACTTCTTAGATGTTATATTAATGAGACGAAATATGATTTTCCACTACTATTCATACATTACGGGGTCATTGTCAATGATTTTTTTATTTTTCATATACTAAACCTTAATCTATATTAATTTAATATCATTTGTATGATATTTTGATTATAATATCATTTATTACTCATTTAATTTTTTTTTATTTTTTTTCTATCTTCATTTCACAACGATATCAAAAAATATATTGGAGTAGTATTTTTAACTATTCATCCAAAAATAGAATTATATAATATAATAATAAAAATTAATATTATTTTTTAATGATTAATATAAATATATAGTATATTTTATAATTTTCCCTTAAATATTATTCAAAAATTAATTCTTATAATATAAAAAATTTTGGCCAAATTGTTTTTAAATTAATGTATTTTTTGGTCATAAAATGAGTTTATACTTTTTCTTTACCAAGTATTAACAATTTTATGAACATTTTTTAGTTTTGATGAATATTTTATATATAAATTTCATTACATTATTTCATAAATATAGTATAATTTTACATATTGAGAAAAAGTTCATTATAGAAAGAGAAATAGTGTTCGAAATAAAGATATTTTTACCAACAAAATATTTTTTTTTTAATTTCAAACATTATTTATCAATTTATGAAGGATTATTAAATTTTCTAAATCTAAAAAAATATTTTCACATAATTTTTATTTAATGAAAAAGCAAAATTAATTTCTTAACAAAATAAAAATTAGGAATGAAATGTTTGTAAAAACATTTATATTTAACCAATATTAACTAAATTATTAACTCATAATTGATTTTAATAGCTTTTTTTCATTTAGAAATTGTGTAATATATTTAATTATTTTATTTTATTAAAATATTCCCCACTTATGTTTAATTTTTTGATCAAATACTATATCATGTTTATTTTTCATAAAATAATACTTTTTCATCATGTATTTAGAAAACTCCTTATAAATCCCTCTATTAAAAGTAATGCAATGATCCAACATTCTATAATGATGTTGGAGAATGAAATATATTGAGACATGAGATTTCTTACTAAATAGAAGATATGTTTACTATTATTTACAAACTGATATGGGCGGCACAAAGTTAGCAGAATAGTATTATTGAAAATCACTACCATGCTATGGAATTTGATGTTAGTGATGAGGTTCTTATAATAATGATATCATGGAAGATTGAAATTAATTTTTTAAATAAGTGAAAACTAATACCAATGTATATTGGTCCCTCTGAAATTAATTATCAAATAGGGATGGTATCTTACCAGTTGTTACTTCCACAAAACCTCTATCAAGTTCACAATGTATTCAATGCACCTTTCTTTAGAAGTTACATCCCCACCCATCATATTTAATGAAAATAAAGGAAATACAACTACAATAAGATAATAAATTTCTAGAACAACTGATTTATATTTTTTAAATAACATAGAATGTTTTATGAAACATGTACACTCACATAGTAAATGTTTTATGGTGAATCCACCATTTTGCAGTTTCTACATGGTATCCTGGGAAAATTATTTCATAGAATTTTCATTATTTTATTGTATTGGGGTCTAAATTGATTCCAAATGTTGTATTAAAACACACCAAATATTAACAATCCACAAAAAACATGGAATATTATTATTTAGACATTACCATTATTACTTGGGAGTGAAACATGGTAGCATGATTATAAATAACCAAATATTAAATATTATTTATAATATTTCTATTGAATGAATACATGGTGATTAAAAAGTATAATAATTTCAGTAAATTCATTGCATATTATTAAAAGACAATTTTCAAAAAATATGTTTTTATTTATTTTTGTGTACAATCATACATTTAATTTTTTAAAATTTTACAAAATAAAATTTATATTATTAATTTAGTTCATAATTTTTATCTAAAAAATATCTTAGGATGAATTTTTATGATATTTTATATAAAATTTATTATTAGATAAATAATGAAGAATACTGTTGTCTATTGAAAACTACATTATCATTTTTTGAATTTATATTGTGAAATTTTCTAAAAAATAGTAATACAGGTTAAATTAGTTCAATTATTTAATTATAAAGATAAATTAGGTTATTTTAATAAATTTCATATTGATTTTTTATCTAAATAAATTTTAAACATTTGAAAAAAAATAAATTTTCAAACCTCAATATATAATCAAATATATGGGCTTGAATTTAAGTTTAATTTGTCATATTATATGAGTTTTGATTGGAAAAATGGATTCCACATTTAAAATAAAAATATTTTATATTATAAAATAATACCAACAAAAATTTTAGTCGTAATGAATATTAATTATAGTAAAAATAATTTACCATGTTTATTGTATAAATTGGTTTTCTAGAGAGGTAAATTAAAATGATATAGGTTTAAAATTATCCCAAACATTTAATAAAACCATTTTATTTTAATATTTAGATATTATAACAGAAAATTTTCAATAATTAGACATTTTTTAGGTTTTTGGTATATGAAAATTGTGGGTACACTTTAATATTTTCAAAATTATCTAGCGTGTCTCTCCCCACTTATAAAAGGCCACACCCTTTGGTCCTATTCACACATACCAAACCATTTAGTTCAGAAAATACCATCTCAAATACCCTCTATAATTATCTACTCTTATCCCCAAATATGCATCTTGATCATATATACTTTGTAGGAATGATTTTGGGGCAAACTTATGTAAGTTACCATGAAGAATATGTAATTTTCTTCAACAAGTATTTATATTTTATTTATTCCTTCACTTCAAAATTGTATTATATTATTTAAATATATTAGTAATAGTTACTCACATATATTAATATATTATTATGTAGTTTTTAACCTATATCTATATAATGTTCATAAAAATGGGATACAAAATCATCATTCTTATGTATATTGGACTACCACCTCACAAACTAATGTTATTCAATTTCCAGCACCAACTATCCCGGCAAGAAATAATGCTACATTAATTATTTATATATTATATTAATGATATTATTATGGTTTTTAAATTATTATATCACATATACCATCTTACTTTACATTCTTTTTTAATATAGTAACATTGCATGTGTCTACTGAAGACTACCACCTTGCGAAGTAATGTGATTTTTTCACGCTTTACATAGAATATAGTAAAAATGGTTTTGTTGATAATGTGTGATATATATGACATAAAAATTTAATTCATTGGTAATATATTATTTTCCTTTTTTACTTTTAATATGTTTAGATAATGGAAACAACAATCATGCGTGCATACGACTAACTATCTTTTTGAACATTATATATCATTTTATATCACTAACATTTTTGGATTACACCAAATAAAAATATATTGAAAATATATGATATTAATTTCATGGGTAAAAATCTAGATATAATGGAATAGAGATTTTTAATAGGACCACCAAAATAGAAAATCAAAACATTCAAAAAACTCAAACCATTTATCGCTTAAAATGTGACTTTGACAATGAATTAGGAATAAAAGAATAGAAAATGTTTATAATTAGGTAATATATGGTATGATATATACAAAAATATAGGATTTAATGTATACATAATAGAATTATATTAAAGATATAATTATTATATATGAGGTTAAAATTTACAAAAGAAGTTGATACTTCACCTAAGCATCTTTCGTCTCAGATGGATTATGGTTGACATTTGTTATATTATGAAAATATATTCTTATATGATTTTTATATTCTTAACTAGTAACATTTAATTTTATAAATAACAAAATTTCCAAAATATTAATAATATCATTTTTATTCTCTTATGTGGCCTATGATTCTAGATATACCAAAGTGGTAGGGGTTTTATAAAAATTTATCATCATTTATTGGGAATATTTATGTTTCATATTATTATATATAGATATATATTAAATTTAATTAATTTTCTTCTACACAAGTAATGACATGATATCTTGTTTTTTCACTTATTTTTAGTCACACCATATAGTTTGGTTTTTTAAATATTTTTTTAAATAACTAACATCGTTTCTCTCTTCGATAGATATTGTTTTTTCTATATTAATGTTTTATAAATATTTTTTTAAAATTCAAATTTCATTTTTCAAATTCATTATGTTACTTTTTCATTTTCTACAAAATATTTTAATGTAATTTTCATGTCGTGTTCAAAATAAGGCACATTTGGATTTTTGAATAAATGTAAATGGAATATTTAATTTTACATGTAAGTATGAGTAGAATATCTCAAATTAATGACCATTTTTTTCTATGAAGATAAATTTATATTTATTCCACTTTATTTTTGAATAAATGTATCTTTATAATTTTTTATATATTAAAAATATTTTACCAATGTGTAAGGCTATTTTGATGAATAATGTTTTAGGTGATCTTTAACTATTCATTTTCTATAAAACACGAAATACGTTGATATTAGTTATGCATTACTGGGAATATAATCCAAGGAGAACATTTTAATTTTTTCTCTACATGGTTTTTTTTTATGATAAAATAATTTTTATGAAACCTATTTCACATCCATAGATTATACCATGATAAAATGCATCTGTAACCCAATTCTTTTTCCATAGGATATGATTTAATGAAATATTGAATGAATATAAAACCTATAAATTTTCCATAGGTTATGTTGTGGTGAAATAACTATGAAACACATTTTTTTTGTTATGATATAATGGATGTTTTATAAACATTTTGAACATGTATGTATATTTTTCAATTTTTCGCAGGTGGGCCATATATCTCCCTCCACTGAATTGGGTAAAAATAATATATACTGAGATAAATGGGACACAAATAGAGAGTGAAACCAGTTCAGTAAGAGGATGTTTCCACTATTTTAGTCTTATTAGTGAACTTTGAGTAGTATGATTATTTCAGGAGTGAACCCATACTACTATGATAGTCTTAGAAATGACCCTGGAATTACTAATGATTTGATTTTTCTACTTATGTTTATTCCAAAAAAACAATGATTTGTGCAAATGTTTATTTCTCATTATTCATGTTCATTGATTACATTATTATTAACGTCATTTGAACATCTATTATTTATTCCATGACACAATTTTATGATCTATTATATTCTGGGTATGGTTTTTGAATGTTATTCTAATGTTCTCATACCTTAATACTCATTAAATGGTAATGTATCTCTTGTTTACACTTTATGAACTTATGATCTCACCCATTATTATGTATCAAATCCATTTATTATGATAATATATATTATGTAATATATGTATCAAAATGGTGATATTTATGATGAACATAGTTAGATATAATTTATCTCACTTATGGACTAGTAGTTTATGTGTGAAATTTTATAAAGGAATTATACATTTTTGGCCCTCAAGAATGTTTTTATCTAATGTAATTAATAGTAATAAAAAATTATGTAATATCAGTGTATTATATTTTTGGGTAATTTATAGTTATTATATTTTCTTTTTGTTTGATTAGAGGATGTGAAATCACGACATTACAAAAAGGGTATTTTTTCCATGATTCGAAATCTATAATATATTTATAATATTTTGAGGAATCATTCCTAATTACAAAAAAACATAATCGATTGATTAGAAAAAATTAATATAATAGTAATCTAAACATGGTAATTGTAATACCTATATTTCAATCAAATTATGGAGTTACACTATAGATTGAATCCAAATTGGAAACCACTGTGAAATTTATCATTATTCATGTTGTATTTCAAATCCAATAAAAGTTGTTAGGATGTATTTTTGAGTTAGTATCCGGAAATTCAAAGGTTATTCCTATATAAATTTACTATGGAATTCGGGTTTTGTATATTTTTATGAAATTTAATGAAACACATCATGAATTTTATGTTCATGTCTCACGGGAAATAGTGGTGCCTTTTAAAATCAACTGTATATCAACAAAACAAATATTTTAAAGACATGATATGTTTAATATAAATTGAAATATTACTAGAAACGATTTATTATTATGAATAAATTGAAATTATCCTTTTGGGTTAATCTATTAAATGGTCAATGTTAATGATATCTTCGGAAAAAATGATGTGGATCTTGAATCATGGAATATAAGTAATCCATGAAGTGGATATAAAAAATGTTTATTTAGTAACTAGGAGATGTGTCTTATCTCTTGGTATTTTTTGGATGTCAATAAGAGAATCTAGATTTGTTTATAATGAGGATTCCATTATGAGTATCTTGATTCATGGAATAAGTGGAATCTAAGATGATTATTTATAATCAATTTGTAATAGGAAGATAAGAAGGATACATTGACTCAAGGAAGTAATGAATATGATAAGAATAAGATATCCAGATAAGAAATAATTCCTAAAAAATGATATTTTACATCCAATAATTTATGGTGATGATTTTTTGTAAATTTGAAAAGATGGAAAATAAGATTTTAATGTGTTTCAAATTTTTTTTATGCCAAAGGATTTTCTTTTCTATTTAAATAGTAGTATGATCTTATAAATGGTATCATTGTAAAATTTATTCACCATTGGATAAATATTATTATATGTTTAACCATTAATAAGAGGAAAAAATATAAATTAGGAATCCAAAATTCAATTTTATATTAGGTTTCTATATGAATTTTTATGTTTTTTTAAACTCACGAGGTTTACATTCCACTAGTACTTGATTAAATTACATAACAAACACATCATGAAGAAGTCAAACAATAATCCTATGTAAAATATCTTATTTTAGAGTCCCTATATTCTAATTATATTGATATTTAATTATAAAAATATTATTATAGTGTTACCTTAGCATTTCTCGCAAACATAGACTCATTGTTTACTTGAGAGAATGTGTTAATGATTCTCTATTGTGGGAGAGTTAAAAAATACATTTATATATCACTTGAGATTCATGTTATAAATGAAGTAATGTTTCACCTCAATGAGTGTGTTGGGGAATTTATAAACTATTTACAAAACCATTATCCCAAGAAATGGTTGAATCATTATTTAATGTAATATAAATAATCAAAAAGGCCTTCTACCTTGGATTTGAAAAGAAAACCACTCAATGTGGATGTTATGTGTAAATTAATATTGTATATAAACCCCACAAAAGGATATACTAGACTATGAGTAATTTATTTAACCATGATGGATCACCACTTTGACGTAGTAACTTGATGCCTAGTCATAAAAATAATATAAAACCATGAAATATCTATGATATAGTATTTATTCTACTAGTTATTGGTGTTCTATGAATGATTAAATATTTTCATTGTAAAAATTCAATTTTATACTGAAATATAGACTAATTTTTAGAAAAAAATATCTTCTTATTTGTACTTTCATTTTGTATCTATGGCTAGTAAAATTGTTAATTAAAAACTTTAACACATCCCTATATATGATATTACCCCATAAAAGGTAATTTATATTTTAAAAAGTGTTTATAAATTCCATAATAATTGAAATTTTAGTTTTGAAACCCAATTTCATTATTGAAAGATGACATACATGGCCTACTCTTTGTTGGAGGTTATCATTTTTATGACATTAGACCATACCATTTTTTGTAGAATCTCCATACCAAAGTTAGAATGAAATTATACCGCACATGGAGGCCACATTTGTAAAAAAAATTCAATAAATATATTTTAATTCTAATCCTTTACCTGTGTTATTTATCTATGATTTATATAATGGAATCATCATAATATATCATGGAATACATTTTTTAGTTCCAAAATATACACCCCAATTCATTGAGTTTTATTTATTGAAAATGAATACAATATGATTATAAGGAAATGTATGAATCATTAACACAATAGATGAAAATTAAGTAGGAATCTGGACATGGAATCCTAATGAGAGAATATTTTCAAGGATGGGGATCTCAACTCATGAATATTTTAAATCTATAATAAAATATGAACTGCAATTTTTTTAATTACAATATTAATAATAATTTTATGTATTTAAATTTTTATAAGATTAATAATAGAATCAATTATTTTGACATCGTAGTATATTGTTAATAGAAGAAAATTTTATCTGAATTTGTAGGATAAAATAATAGGAGGGTAAGACGAATAAAATAAAAGTTCAACTTATAAATGGATTTTTTATAAGATATGTAGGCAACACTATATTCATGTGATAGTGGAAACCAATTCACATGGGTTTCTCAAATATAGAATTGTCATTCTCGTAAGGTATTATATACAAATAAATAGTTTTACCCAATATATGATATTCATGTATATGTTTACAGTATCCCATTGTATGGTTTATTAATAATATTATATAATAATTTGGAGTCAATTCACTAATATAATATTAATATCACTAAATTGTTTTTCATTTTTGGGAAATTTCATCCATATTTCATTAAAAATACTACATATATTGGGATCTATCAGTATAGAGTTCTTGTAATTGTGTGTCTATGATGGTTATATGGATTTATGGATGATAATGAAATGGTTTCATCTCAGTTTAAAATTATCATCGATAACCAAAAATTAGTCTACCGAACCAATAAATTGATAAATCTTATAAATATATGGATTATACCTATGTGGCATGGGTTATATAAAAAACCACTCCCTGAAGATAAGGTTTTATAGGATAGAAAATTATGAAATTCTGTTCAGGGTTATGTGGTAAAGAATACATTACCTAATATAAATTTTACAAATGGATATTCTCATCACAATTATTTATGTATTCCAAAAAAGAGTTTATCATCTTATGAAATATAATATTTAATGAGGATAATATTAAATAGGGGAATCTTTTTCTTTAAAAAACAATTCATTCCCTGATATGAATGGTCTAAAAAGTATGATTATGTAATCTTTCATGGAAAATGTTTATGGTGCACAAATGTGTTACATCGTTGTTATAAGAATCCACATTAAGATTTTTTTAATGAAATTTTTAAATCCCAACACAATACTATATGATTTTATAGGAAATAGTTATATGTGCGAATAATTTAACCATTGAAATCGATAAACTACCAATACACTCTCAATAAATAACACATTCTGCTTCACAATATTACCCCACAAATTAAAATATATAACTTTTTTGGTAGGTTTGATAAATATTATGGATTTTATTAATAAAACAATGTAGTTTTTTTATTATAAAAATATCATTAATAATTATATTTAAAAGGAGGGTCCAATAGGGTACTCTCATGGTTTTTGGGATTCTAAGAGTAGAATCTCACCGCAAGGAAATTATTTTGTTGGGATTTTGACAACAATTTTATAACATAGATTCAAGAAAATTAGAATATTCCTAAAGGGTTACCCCACCTTGATGGTTGTGCCCCTTTGAAGTAAACACATTCTTGATGAAAATAGATTTATAAATTATCATCTAAATGTTAGGGAATAATTTTTGTGAAGATTTACCCTTTTGGGAAATAAAATTTAAAACTGAAACACATTAGGCTCATTTTTATGTTAAAAGTAATACCAACACTAAATTTTTTCTAGACTATTGGGTGTAGAAACCATATGTTGGATTTACTAGGGATAACTGTTGGTCCTCAAAATATTATTATATTTATCACCTTTCTCCTCTAACATTATTCAAATTCGAAATTGTGGGTGGATTTGTTACTGACGAATAAACTTTCACTCAAGCCACCAACAAGTGTGTTTCATCCAAATATGACTTGGGGTCTTTTAAACATATTCTGTAGCATTTTCCGATTCCATTAAGGTGGATTATTTTAAATAAAGAGAGAATGTTTTTTCAGTCCATCATTTTTATGTTTTTAAATTTTTTAGGATTTTCCTTTCTATAATTTCCAATAATTATTCATCGTCTGTGAAAATTACATTCCTTGTGAGGGAAGTAATAACTTTTTTATTGGATACTATTTGATGGTTTGGAACATGGTGGTTAATATATCTAATTTTTTTAAATTGATGAAATATGAAGATGAATAATGTGAAATATGTGTTTGGTTTAATATATTATAGTAATAGTTATTGAGGTATAATGTCAAACATCTTAAAATTAAATATTATAGAGTCTACATAGTAATAAGCCCAAGGAAAATCAGATGTGGATAAAAATCATGATTGTAATATAAATAATATAAAAGATAGAAAATTTTGTATATGGTTATATGTATAAGTCCATGTAAGGTTCCTCAAGGAAATATTCATTGAACTAGATTATATGTAGTAAAATATGTAATTGGGGGAATATGTTCAATAGTGAGGGTACAAGTGGACAAACACTACATGAATTGGAATGATTTAATAACATGAGTGAAAATGAGGATTTAATGGAATTAAAAAGTTTTGATAATTATCAAACAGGTGACCCAGACAACACAATGTAACTAGTATTAATATTAATCAAGACACATTTCATAATACAAGAGAAAATTCATTTTATTATAGACATTAATTTATAAATACACTACATGATTTATATAATCATATAATGAGAGGAAGTTCTATAGTGATGAAATTTATGGTTGACTATATTAATGGTAACTATGGGAACTACTATGTATTTTATTTTAATAGGAATAAATAAATATATAGTTTTTAAAATAAGCTGATTTTATCCTTTTATAAGATCATTATAGGAAATTTTATTTGAATTAGTGATCCCAAACAATATTATGGAGTGTAGTATTATATAGAAATATAATTCTTTAGTGGAACCACGATAAATGAATTGGGTGTCAATGTGTATCTTATGATAAAATAAGTCAATATATATGTAGTTATAGAAAAGGTGGATCAAAATTTATTTACCTCATATGCACCAAATAAACTATGAAAACATACTGGTTCTTGGTGATAGAATTATAGATGAAACCACTTTTTAATTTCAATGTACCCATCAATGGGGTAGAATCAAGTTTAGAAATGAGGTTTGGGGTAATTCCAAATATGAGATAATTGTGATTCACTTGTTATCTCAGGATAATGGTTATCATTACTTATATAGTTTTACTAAATTATTTTTTTTTCATAAATTGATATATATTTGATTTTATAATAGGAATATGTTTCCAAAGAAATTATAATCTCTTTATTAAATAGTACATAAGTAAATTGATATATTTTATATGGATAACTTTTTCAATTTGAGGTATTGTTGAATATAGAATGTGAATATGTTTAAGGTCACATGGTATTGATCTCCAAAAATATTATAAATTCTTGTGAGATAGACAATATACCAAAAAATTATGTTTTCTTTTAAAGAACCAATTTTAATGAAGTTAAATATATTTCATCAAGGACACTTGAATCATGTTGTATAATATCATAAATAATTTACTGAATCATAATAGACTATATGATCATTTAACTTAAATAATCCTCAACATTTCCAGTAATATATAAGGGAACAAAATATATAGATACATAGATTATGTTTTCATATAGTGGAATTTAATTAGGTATGTCATGAAAATATATATCTAAATAGAATATAATTTTTTTTTTGAATTTAGTAATTGGATAAAAATATTAATATATAAACCCTGATGAAAATGGATGAATATAGCTCTTTGGGTAAGGTGATATACTCCTATAGATCAAAACATTCTTCTGGATGGAAGGAACAATATGTGGTAAATATTTCATTATCAATAAGAGGAGTACCTTTTAGAATAAAATGAACCTGTTAACTATTTATATGAAATAGTATAATAAAGAGGATATACTCAAATTTTTTGGAAATATCATTGTATCAAATAAATGAATTTTTTAGTGTTGTCTCAAGCATCCAATGTGTGATGTAGATTTTATGGAAAAGGATATGTAGAAAAGATTATGGAATACTCAACAGTGACACCATTATATATTGGGTAGGATTGTATGAAAATTGGAATAAACCCTAATTCAAGATGGTGGGAAATTAAACTCTCATAGAAAATGTAGTGAGGATTAAATTTACAGGGGAGAATCTTGGTCAAGGTTTTGGAAATCTATTCCATATATAAAATTGAAACTAGATCAATATGCATTTTTTCAATAAAAAATAAAATTGGAGGGTCTTGTGATGTTGGTTCCCCCACAAAAGTGAAGGAACTAGTTTATTGTAATTTGTGACTAACCACTCCAAGTAGTTTAATGTATTATAGGATACACCATGTACCGAACTTTTTAAATACATATGGTATGTTCCTCAAGCCATATAGATTAGTGTATTATATAATGTACCTCATTTATTTTAGTTAAAAATCATGTAGATTGGAGTTGGGGATGCGTAGTTTTGTTCCATATCATATGGACTTTTTGATTTTTGTTTAGATCCAAACAAAAAGTACATTATTTACCATAAAACCTTTCATTGGAATGTTATTTCTATGTTATTGTGACATTGAATCTCATTTATTTTTTCAATCATCTCGTTATCCTCTAGATATGTTAGGAATTCTATTATTTTCTTTATAAAAAATGTCTTTCGAGAAAAAAATCTTTGGATTTTATACCTCTAAATCAGTTGTTTGATTTGTAATTGTAATGATATTATAAAATATACTCTTTGGGTAGCATAATATTTTGAATATCTATAATGTTATGATATAATTAATAGATAAAATAGGCATCTACACAGTTAGGTCTAAAGGAATAAACCATCATTTATCTATCACAAAGAATATGGTGACCATCATCCATTCACACAATTTCTAGGTTTGTCATTCAGACATCATATGGATGATGTATATATTTGGGTGTATCAAAATACATTTTCCCTAAATATATAATGTTATAAATATATTACTTAAATATAAAAAAATTATCCACTATATTCCTTAATGATTTCTAGTATGGGTACTATATGGAAATGTTTCATAATTTTTTCTCCTTTGGTGTCTTCATACGTGGGAGCTCAATCAAATTATTCTCCATGGAAAGGGTGATGTACTCTGAGTCATTCATTGAATAAATTTAAAATACCTTTATTTATAGATCTCGCATTGGATAATAATATTGTTTCTCAATATTGTGGCATATTCCTTCATTAGAATTTGTGGGTTCTCAAAATTTGATATATAGGTGGTAGTGCCTTAGTCCAAATCAATTTGTGGGATGATGTAGATATTATTAATGTTTGGGACATTATTAGTGACACCTAGATATAGGGGAAATATAATTATTTTTGGGCCTATATAGTGGTAACTGAGGTTGAATGATATCTGGAATGCACCTGATATGGGGTTTAATAATATAAAAATCTTATCACCACTATGGGTTGGGTTACTTCTCAAAAAATAAGACCATTGATGAAATTGGATAGAATTTCAACATAGAGAAAATATAAAAAATCAAACACCACAATTGGGATAAAGATATTCCATTATTTTAAATTAGCTAAGAAACTCTTTAGAAAATTATACCTAGGAATTCTCAATTGTATATCAAGTAGAATATTTTTTAATACCATGCCTCTCTCAATGGAACAATGAGGGGATAGGGAAGGACATCTAGTTCGGGACCCTAGTGACTAGATCAACATTTATTATCGATAATGTACACTACTGAATTTTCATATTGAGTTATCAATTATGATATAGATGTATACTGTATATCCATGTGTTTCATCAATAATAACACATTTACTAAGGTAGGGAGTGGATGATGAGGAAACCTATTGAGCATCAGATGAGTTTATAAGTGTGTGATTATTAATATAAAACTTTTACTCATTAAAATTATGAGAATTTTTCACACTCCGATGATACCATATTTATTAAAACAAATTCTCTAATTTTAAAAATCATCACCTCCGCTAAAAAACAATACCTTACTTGAAAAAAATTTAATAAGGTGAATAATTTCTCATTTTATACAATTGTAAATTTAGAGTGTGATTTCCCACAAATAAATATTATGGAAATATATTTTATTATGAAAAATACTAAACTAAAATGAACCACAATATGTTATATAATTCAAGATAAACAATATCACATTATGAGAATAAAATCTATAATATCATTTCGAAATTTATAAGAAGAGTAAAAACTCATGTAAATAAACATATGGTTAAAATGGATTATTCTCATTCCTTGAATATTATATTAATTATTGTACATACAATTTGTATTTTTTATAATACCAATATTGTTATAAATTTTAATAATTAATAGGAAGTGATTAAAATCAGTTGGTGTTGGAAAGAACAATTTTTTGAAGAATAATATTTTTCACTATATTTTTATTTACATATTAAAATATTATACTTATCACATTCAGATGATTAAAATAATTAAATTTTCTAATGAATAATATAATAAATTAACACTCATTTAATTCATGATTAATATTAAATAATACTAACAACACATAATTATCAAAAGATAAATTTCTTTATTAAGAAACTTTTTCATTTATTTATATAATTTGACAAAAAGGTAAAAACCCAAAACATTATAATTTAAATTTATTAAGTATTTAGTCATTTGTTTAATTAAAATTTTAAAAAAATTGATAGGGTATTTTTTTGGGTTTTCGATAGTAATTTTGATGTTTTAGTGGATATTAGAAATCTAGTCGTTGTGGATACTAAACCATTTATTACATCATCATGTTAAAATAATATCATAAAAATACATACAACCATTACATTGAACATTTATGTAATTAATTATTAAAGTAATTAATTTAAAAATATTATATGTAATTTCGAATCATATATTTATCATTTAGAAACATATAATATATTGAATATTAATAATAAAATATTACAAAATATTTGAATGTAATTGAGTTTTTGAAATTTGTCATTTGAGTTTTTATTGATTTAAATGTCCAGGAATAATAAATTTTCTAATAATAAATCATATAATTGTTTAAAATAAATAATAATCAAAATTAATTGGCCTAAATAATAATATAATAAATGGTTTTACTCTAAAACACCCATCAACTCATGTATAAAGAGAACCTCTCATTATGGTTGAAAAATAACTAACCATCCACTCTTAAATTCCCAATATATAACCCTTTACCATATCATATGCCTTATTATACCTTTCTGTATTTTCAAGAGTTTCACATCCCGAAGCCACTAAGGATTTAAAAAATAATTAAATCATTAATGAAGAGGTAACTTTAATTTTGTAATCATATTTTATCTCTTCTTCTTTGTACCATATCATATCTTTATACTCTCTTTTGATATGTCTTGATAATGATAGGTTCTATATGGAAACATGGAAGTTTTCAACACATCACTTACCCAACCTATAAAGATGGTTAGTCAATAGTATATAATACAATATTATTTTAATGCATAATTAGATTCAATTTTTTAATTAAAAAGTTATCAATTAGAAATAATTTATATCATGAAATAAAAACAAAGTTGTATAATTTAAAAATAAAACTTCTATTCATTTCATTTTGTGTACAAAAGAAAAATTAAAAATTAAATTCCAATGGTTATAAATACATAATACTGAGATAAAGTTATATATTTAGCTTCTATATTAATATTTTTAATAAAACAATATTGTACATAAGGTGAAAATATGTTGAAAAAAATTACATATGTGAAGGGTTATCTGCCTCAATTTCAATTTCTTGATACATATTTCATATCATGAACCATGTTTTATTAATATGGTGTAATTAAAACCAAATTATATTCATCTATAATAAATATTATTATATTATATATGTTTTAAATTTATATATTACAAACTTCTTTTAACGTTCTTTTAATTCATCAATTATGAAATCATTAGTAGTTTTTCCCCTCAAATTCACTTTTTGGGACATATTTTGTATTATGAATATATATTCGTTAATATAGTCTATAAAGTACCTGATTTAAATATTATATAATAATTATCTACTAATTATTTATATTTAATGTTCCACTTAATATTCTCTCTTTGATGGACCTATGATATTAATGTTATAAATGTGGATACAGTTTCATTTTGAAATATCACATTAATTTCAAGATTATTTATAAATAGGTCAGTGTATGAAGGAATAGATTTTTATTTTCCCAAAATAACGCATTAATTTCATTATTATCTCGTGATTTTAAATTTTAGATTCATTTTTATCAATTCACATCAATTTGATTCAAAATTTAACTAAAAATTTTCTCATATGAAAATCTGACCATACCTTTTCTTTTCAATTTAAAATATTTCTTCTTCAACATGTATATATTGATGTTTCAATTTTAATTTTTTTTATAATTATACATAAATTATTTTAAAAGTTTATTTTTACAATATATTTTAAAAGATTTAATTTTTTAAAAAAAATTTAACTTCTTATCAATTTCTAAGATATTAATTTTTTGATTTTATTTTTAAAAGATTGGAGGGGATCATATTTTTAACATTTATCCAAATAGAAACTTTTCCCATATATTTTACAATTTTTATATATGAATATAACTCTCTATATTTTAATCATTTGAAAATTATGTACTAATATAGCTATTTTTCTATAATTTTTTAAAAAATATATGCTAATGTTTTTGAATAAATAATAATTGATATTCATTACACTTACAAAACATATTATCTTCTACAACACATTTTTTATCATTAACATTTTTTATTTTAAAGTCTTAAATATTTGGATTTATTTTGAAATTATGGTTTGCAATTTCATTTTTTAACTCATTTTATATGGACTTTTTTGTGACGTATAAATTTTTTCAAACCATTGTTTAAAAGAATTAAAAATTTTGTTTTATAATTTTTTTATATTTTAATATCAAACTCTACCATATATAATTGTTTTAGAGATATTTTCATGTATTAACAACTACCTTCCATTAGTCATTTGTAGTCCATACCTCACCATGATCTAGAAGCTTCGGTTCTCTATCAATATTCATATTAATTTCACCCTTATTTTTCTTCTTTATTTCCATGTTTATTAATTTAATGGAGATATTTAATATCACTTAGAAATATTTCTATATTTTTTATTATATTTAATTAACTATATACCCATGACTATATATAGTGATGTAAAGTGTTCTTACAAATAAATTTATTCTATATAGTGACTGGAGAGATATGTTACTTCCAAATTCATATTATTTCAATATGTATGTTCAATCATTACCAATACAATTTTTTATATGTTGTATTGGATATTAATTACATCATATAAATAATTAATTTGAAATAATTTTTCATAGGTGGATCACTATATTTTATACTACCTTGTTGATTCATCAAGAATCGAGATACAAACGATCTTGGAAATTTTATGTAAATTTAGTTGGTATATGTATGATTTCTTTTTATAAGGTCTTGAAAGTATGTTAATGAAATATGGAACCATGAATTATATCAATATGAAATAATTTATTCTTATATATGTGATTAATTTCATTATTATGTTATATATATATTACATGTTCATGAAATCAGTTATATTGAATTATTTGATTATTATTTATCCATTCCATATTTTTCATGTTAGGTTCATTCAATGTAATATTTTGTATTTTTCTACCCATTGCTGAGATTATGATCTCAAGATTCATGGTTTTTATTTTCCATACGTTGTAAATAACTGTATTAACTATGATAAATTTATAACAGTATCATTTGTGGGAAATTTTTGTGGGAGATGTTGATGACTATTTATAAAATAAGAAATCCTTGGTTCAGTGAAAAATTGTCATTTAGTGGTTAAGTTATGGTATTTTAGTTATAGTTAATTTTTCAATTCTATAATAATATATACCCAAAAGGCACCAGATATGTAAATTTATCAGTATTTTATACTGATTTTGTAATTATGAATTTTTATGTTTGAGTCACTTATGTTCTCATAAAAACTAGTTTTTAAATAATATGTTTATAGCATAATATCGTGGTGTGCAAGATTTGGGTTCCTTAGCTGATATTAATGAAAGGCTAATATAACATTAGTGTTTATTATTTTATAATATGATGAAAAATTAAGAATTTTAGATACCACATTTGGTTAATATTTTATAGGATGATAAAATTTTTAATGGCATACACACACCTTTTGGGGTATCATTTGAATATATTTTATAATGGTTAATTATATGTTTTATATTTTTATTGGAGTTTTACAAAAATTTCATGAATAATGTAGTGACAAAAGTTTTGGTTTATATATAATCTTATTTTTATGTATATATTATTAATTGGTATAGTGGGTTAGAAGTTGGGAATAATATGAAACTTATAGATAACTATGGGGGTGAATATATATTTGTGATAATTACATTCATGTTATTTTATTATGATATAAATATAGTTATGATATTATATATATGAATAAGTTATATATCGAATGATATAATATATTATGTTTTTTGGGACATAATGTTAAGTTTATTTTTCTGATCATAGGTTTCCATGAATTTTGGAAACCTGATGTAGTTTGAATGATATTGATAAAAGATTGATTAATTATTTTTATTCATTTCAGTTAGAATACATTAGTGGAAATACAAGATAGAAATTTACATATATGATACCATCATATGATTTTAGTAAATTAAATATTTTTCTATTTTTTAGAAATAGAATCACTTTATGGATATTATTAGTGGATAAAAGCACTAACTATTATTCACCTTGGGGAAATATATTCGAAAACAGTGTTTTTGGGTATTAACCCAAACTCCACATAATATACAACAAACTACAAACCTATTTTAACATGACTATGGGACATTATTTGGATGTTACATACATTATTTATGAACCATTGTGATGGATTTCAATACATTGTTATAGTATTTTAAAATTCAATGATATTACGTAATATTATCCCTAAAAGTCATAGAGGTTCATTTCTCATTCAAAATTTTATCTTGAGTCACGAATATATTAATATTTCCCCAAGCTATATTCATCAATTACAGAAATTAAAAATATAATAATTATTTTAATTTAAGGGGGTAGAATATCACACTAATAGATTTCCGTATATATTTTATTTTAAGTAAATTATATGTTTATCAAAATGTATTATATTCAATACTAAGAGACTCTCTCTCAACTACTTTAGGTATTAGAGCTTCTCAATTATCTCTTACTTCCTATAAAGTGAATAAAATGATATATGTTTTTCTATATGAATTGATGGATCAACATTTGGGTGATCATTGGGGTGTTGAACGAATTATCAGATATTCGTGTTATCATCCATAATTTGACCAAATAAGATCATAATGAATTTTATTGTGCATGTGGAGGAGATAAATTGAATTGTATTTAGTTACTTCAATATATGATATTTAGTGAAATGATTATGTTGAGTAATACATTATATTGAATGATATAATTTGTTACTTATATATTTTTTGATAAAATCTTTTACAAGGGATCCTCAAACCATTGTATAGTGTATCAATTCATTAGAGATGACAAATTTAAGTCCATAATTGGGGAAATTTTTAAAATATTTTCACACTTATTTTTATCTAACACATAAATACCATCTATTGGTATCAATATTAATTTAATATTGTATAAATGAAACAAGAATTAACATTTCATTAAATTTATATAGAGTATGTCCATATGGTCTCCACTATAGAGATATAGATTCAATCTGTCATAAGAATAATAGGTTTTTGTGTATAGAACGTATAAATATATTTGAAATCCATTTTTATGGGTATTAATTTTTAAATAACACATGTATTTGATATGTTATTAACTTACATGAATGATATTTAATAAAAATATTTAAGTTAGCTCAAACCCATATAATTTTAGTGGCTGTAGTAGTGTTCTCTAGCATGGGGTAATTCCACTAAATTGAGGAATTAAAATACTATATAAAGAGATAAAAAATATTTTTAGTTTTATTTCCCCAAAATCCAATACAATAATATTTTTTAATTTTAAAAAATTATATTATTTAGAATTTTGAAGTGGCCCATGAATTTGACCCTTTGATATAAAATATGGTTTTTAAATGGTGGGATGGGCATGCCACAATGATATATAAGAAGAAAATTTTAATATGTATTTTTTGGAGTAAAACTTAATAAAAACAAATGGGTAATAATAATAAAAATGTTGACTATGAAAGGGGGTCCATCACTACCCCCAGCACCACCAAACACCATTGTTGTTAGGACTCCTCCCGTATACACCATCCATGTAGCCTCATACTACATACTAGCTCTAACCAGATTCACCACTTATAATCCCAAGGACGGCCCTTAATACTAGGTATCCATTTTTTATGGATCTTCAATAGTGACCATTTTTTCATACATCACTATTATGTTATTTATTTGATAAAAATCACAATTTAGAAACATACAAGGAATGTAAAGTTTAGTATATTTGGAAATTTAGGATCATCCTTCATGTAAACATAGTAAATAATAATAATATTTCTATAACATTCTTCAGTATTCTTAACAAATATCATGTTATCTAAAGTACATGTTGTAACATGATGATGAATAACAAATAAATGGGTCATATAAAATCTAGGTAATTGAGGAATAAGGAAAATGAATTAGTTTAACATGAGTGAGAAAAATCATTATTATCATATCATAAATCTAGGATCATTATCATAATATATAGGGAAACATTTTATAATTCAATTGAATTTGGATATGAATAAAAATGAATTATCATGTCGTAGTGGTCAAATAAAACATAGTGTTGTGAACAAATCTAGAATGATGTTCAAGAAAAACATGTGTACGTAGTCATAACATCATCATTGTGAATAAATATATAATTATGTTAATTAACAATAAATATTGTATTTTTATAAAATTCATATGACCCAATGAGTTGGATGGATATAAAATTCTAATCCCACTGATATCATCATAATATTTACAATATCATGATTTAATCTTTTAATGTATCGTAATCGTAATTAAGAAATCAACCATTAAAAAGAATGGGTTTTACAAGAATTTCATAAAAAATCATTTCATAAATTAATTTTGGACTCATAAATTAATTATAGAATTAAAAATGGGCATAAACAACATTATTCTATAGTAAACAAGAAACAACTCAAGATTATAAAAATATTCGTTTGGTAAAAAAAATCTTTTTTTTGGAAATATTTTAATTTTGATTAAAAAAATTGTAAAACCATATATATCCCCAAAAATAAAATTTAATAATAATGAAACTATATTTATTATATATTATATAAATATCCATATAAATGATATAGGGAAGGATGTATAGGACAATGAAAAGGAGTTGGGATTGATAATAACCTTACATTAAATCCCTTTTTATTTTGTTGATTTCCCACTTCCAAATTAATAAGCATAGGGTTATTAAAATATTTTTATATAATTTAATTATCTTGGTTTGTTCTAGTTATTAACAAATATAATAATTCAGTTTTGATTTATAATACTCGTTGTTAAATGATAATTGGTTAGATATCTTTTTTCCGTTATATATTTTTATTATGTTTTGCTGTCTATGTTTCTGTTCGAAGTAATTTATAATAAGTATAATTAATTATAAAAGATTAAAAATCATATATTTATAACATTAAATTACATAAATAATAAATTTTATCCCAAAATATGACATTCTATAAAAAAATTATTAGCAATTCCCTCATTGGTGACTAACCAAATATAGAAGAAACATTATCGAATGAGACAAGGGTTGATAGATACTAGCTCTTTCATTGGTGTATATTCTATTGTAAAAACTAAAACTCTATTAATGATTAAATTTGGATTACTCAATAACACCAACATGGTATTTTAAGAGTCTTTATATGGAGGATTCAGGTAGATATTTTGATTTTATTATTGAGGGATTGGTTTTTGCAATGTAAGGGAAAGAGGTTATTTATTCATGATGAGAGGGTTATTTTCATATAAAATTTGAAATAAACTATTATATTAACGGTAAAACTTTTTATAGTTAATTAGTTAAAATATTAATCATAAATAGAAATATTATTATTTTTTTAGAACTTAAAAAAAATTATAATTCAAATTCAATTAGTTTATTAAAATGAAATTGGAAAAAATAAAAATTGTTAATTTAGGAGAACTCTTTTGACATTGGGTTTTGGAAAATTATTTTTTGGTAAGGAAATTAATTTTATTATATTTTTATGAATTATTTATGAAATTAAATATATATTTTTTCTAAACCTCATGTTATATAAATTATTAGGTAACTATTACACATTGAATTATGTAATTTATGATAGATTTTTTAGGTGAAACTGTATTTTTACCATTCACAATAAAATTGAAGTATTTAATTAAATTAACACAATAAAAATAATTGATAATTTAATTGTCTTTATTTTAATAATTATATTCACTTGTTAAAAAAATATTTATAACATTTAATTTTTAATTTTTAAAATAAAAATTATGTATTTTTATGAAATAAAATATATTAAATATGTGCTTATTGATTGAGTTTTTCAATAATTGTATTTATTTTTTGATTTATAATATATTTATCTAATTATATTACAAATTATATATATTATTTATATCACATTTTATTATTTTTAGTTTATATTATTATACCCAATAGTCATGTTATTATTACAATAGTCCCATTACTCTTCTAACAATCATGTTACCTCTTATAAATACCAATTTATTTTTCACTCAATATTCTATACTATTACCCCCCATGATAAACATTTTCATTTTCTATGATTTTTTTTCTAATATTTTTCATCATATCAATACTGTTTTCTATAGAGCCGATGATTTTAAAAAATTGGGTCAATCCGTTGTTTCCTATTTTAGAATTTATTTATATTTTTTGATAAGATTCAATTTTTGGAATTTTCATTATTTTCATAACTGAATAATATAATAATATTTATTAATGACTTAAAGTTTTATTGGATACTCTATTTTCACTGTTTTTATAATAGTTATATATTAAAATATAAAACATATTTAATTATAAAAAAATTAATATTTATAAAGCCGGGACCATTACATTTTTCCCATTCTGAAATTTTATCCAACATTTCTCAACTCATATTCTTTGTTGAAAATAAGTGATGGTAGTTTTTTTTCAATTTTTTCTAATTACTCAAATGTTGAATCTTTATACATATAGTTAAAATAATTTAATTTTAAAATGTGAGTTGTTTTATTGCATTGAACTTTGTCTATATGGTCCATGATCATCACCTGATTCTCTTTATAATAGAGGTTATTTTCTAGTTTTACCACCTCCCGATTCAGTACATTTGGGGGATTGGAAATGTACTTCCTCAAGAGATACATGTGGGACATATCATAACTAGATCCATATTTGGTTCAAGTTAAATTTGATAGGTCAATGATCCTATATGATTGGGGATCTCAAAGGGGATTATATAGATAGGGATAAGTTTAACTTTTATTCTAAACCACATGAGTCCCTCCAATGGTTATATTTAAATGAAACAATTTTATATAATATGAAACTCCAAGTCCATTCCCTAATTTTCAACATATAAATTTTTTTGTCTATAAGAATATTTTATATTTTTTTGATGTATTTAACATTATTTTTCTTCTCTAACACAAGATCAAGTCAAAATTTATTTTGTTAACTATATTCACCCCAATAAAAAGTTTTTATGTACCTGTTCCCATATTGAGCTTCCAATAGATACATTTTAATAATAATGTCAAAACTATTGTTGTATGAGAACATAAATAATTAGATATGTTGATCTCATTAAACAATACAATCTATTCTTTAGGATATCAACAAGTCCTTGAGTGTCAAAACAGAATTTTCAAATTGTCCATTAGTTGTCGTGGTGAATTTCATTTTGAAACTGAGTTCATTAATCAAATAATGTTGGATACTTCTCCAAAATTTAAATTCGGACCTTGTATCATGATCCTAAATGATAAAATTTAGTACCCCATGCATCCTCACCAATAACATTATATATTTAATGAAACGTTGTTCAAGAAATAAATATTTATATATAGTGATAAATTGTTGAGACTTGGGGAATTATTCATTCATAACCAATACCACATTATTTCATTTATCATGTCTTTTGGGGACCAGTGAAAAATTACATTGTGACATTCTTCCATTTTCCCCTCGGTATAGTAAATGATTACATCCTTTTTTGGCATTTTTTATCCCTTATTCTTATTTATGACGTACCATGAACTGGGAGATATAATCCACAATATCAATCTTCATGTTTTCTCAATAGAAGTTATATCGAATATAATGTTACACATCGGTAATTCTAGTATAGATAGAGAAAAATCTCATATATACATTATCCATTAGATACTTCTTTATCTTAGGTGATGAAGTAACATAATTCCTTGATACATACTAAATCACACCATCATCAGAGATATTAAATTCATGAATCCCACCTTCCATAACTTCTTTAATCATTTTCTGAAGCTCAATATCATTCCATTATCTCTCCTCGATTATCTCTTTAATTGAAGTTTAAGAAATTATTTGGGAATTCAAGGTTGTATTTCATACCATTATGTTGTCTAAATCCATAATTTTCATATACGGGATGATAGGGTCTTTCTCCACCTATGTCCTAGAAACATTAGCCAGTAATTTTCTACTAAGAGAATTATATACCATTTTATCATTTATGGGATGGAAATAAATAGAGAAATTGTAATCATTAACTATAGCATACCATCACCTTTGATGAATGTATAGTTCAATCTGTGTGAATATATACATTATACTCTTGTGATCATTTCATATGTCACAATTATCACCCTAGATATTGAGCCTCAAAATCTGAAAGGAAAATATCACTACTACTAACACTAAATCATATTTTAGACTTTTTCTCAAAGATCATGATTTTTAATTAACCACATGTAATATGTTCTTTATTATTAATGAGTACACAACCAAATAATTTTTTTAAATCATAATTATAAATCACAAAACCTTCTCCACTTATTAGTTTTTTCGGTACATCTGTAGTGGTTAGCCTCTTCATTATCTCGTTAAATGTTTCATCACATTCTTCATTCAAAAAATACATTTCCCATTTCAGTGTTGACATAGATAGGGCAAGAAAGTTGGGAGAAATTTATAAAAATATATTGTTAATATATTTTTAGACTGTTAATACTATGGATTTATATGAGAATTGTTGGTATGTTCCATTCCTAACTTAACTATTTCAATGAATGGTCTATAATAATTCCCTAACTTCTGATCACATGCCCCAAAAATGTGACATGATGAATCCAAAAAGCATATTTTCTGAACATGATGTACATTTTTTCCTCCTTTAACGAAGCCACCAAAATCCTTAGAAACACTTCATCTCCTCTGTTTCTAAATGATCAAATTTGAATATGATTGATAAACACATCTACAAAATTGATGTTTTCTCAAATTAATCTAATCCTAAAAAACATAATGATTGTAGTGGTATTAGTAATTCAAAAATACATCACTATGAACTCACGCTTCCTATAAAATGTACACTAGGATGTCTTCTAGATATCATCCCTCTTCCACATAATCTCCAGATATCAAAAATAAATATATACTTTTGAGAAGTAAAATGGAACTCATATTTCATTAAATAAGTAATCAATCCATGGTATAAGATACTTATTATTTATTTTGATCTTTTTTAAATCCTTGTAATCGATACAGTGATACAATGATCAATTCATTTTCATTAAAAATAACACTAGAACACCCCATGGTGATGCACTAGGGCATATGAACCCCTTTTTTAAATTCGCATGCAGCTACTTCTTTAGCACCTCTAGTTTGATCAGGGCCATCGTGTAAGAGAATTTAGAGATAGGATTTTCATGCGGTATATGTTATTTTGGGAACTCCAACAGATTATCTGGGTGATGTTAGTGGAATTATCCATCAAAAAATATAGTTTATTCCCTCACAATAGGATTTTATTATTGGTTAATACACTTATTTGACTCAATCAATTTTGAAAGGTGTTCCCTTTTATAGTATAACAACACCAACACCATTGATTGATTTTAAAAGGGATATTAATGATCATACTTATATTTTTTCCAGTGGTATTTGTATGGCCTATGTAATGATAGAAAATCCGTAACCATAATATTTTAAATCAGTACCATGGAAATTTTTACAAGATTCACTAGAAGAATCATCCAACCCAAGCTTATTACAGAATAGTCCAATAGTTGGGTCATAAATATTTCACCAATAGGTTGTTTATATATATATGTGTCCTCTTAAATGTATTAGGGTTTGGGTACTACAATTCTAAAATCCCATTAAATAATTTCAAGTAATGTGTATAACAAGAATCATATAAAAAATTCCATTATTTATTTAATAGGAAGTATACCTTGTATAAACTAATTTCCACGCTACATATCAGGAGTAATGATGGAATATTATTCCCCTTCCTAGTTTGTATTTGGTGGTTTATTGTAGTGATTTTCCTCAATGACCGATGGTTTATTGCATCAAATTTCATAGTGTCTTTTCCACCTGTATTTGGAGCATTGAACCACGAGAGGTGAATTAGATGTTTCCATCATTTAATCTATCATATTGGTCTGATTTATTATGTCTCATAGATATTTAAGATCATGATGGACTTCACTAAAACACATGAATCATTTCAACATTATCTTGAAGATATTACAAAGATTCCTTTTACAGAATTATTTACCTATATTTTTTTGGAAGGTATATCTACATTTTCACTTTAACAACCACCTAGAAAATCTAATCTTCTATTTCTGTCCACATGTTGAAAGGCCAAATATCTAAATTATATATCTACATTTAATGAACATCATTACACTTATATATAACACATTTTGAATTGAATAACTATATCCTTCAGAATGTGTGTTTAAAAACACCAAAGAAGCAACCTAATTTTCTATTGTTGTTGATAACAAAATGTGGGGAATGTATTGAATGAAATCTATGATATACACTATAATTTTTTGATAGATTCACCTTCCCTTTTCGATAAATATATGAATTATTTATCAATCATCATTTGATGTGTTTTATGGGAATAGTCAATGTGATACATTTTCTTAATGTCTCAGAAATCAGTCCCATCCATTTCATCATTAATCTTAGTGTTCTTTATAAAATCCCACCATAGACAGGATTATCTATCTATATGATATATAGCCACATCCACCTACTCCTTCAATAAATTTTGGATCACAAAAAAAGTTATTCTACATTAGTAAACCCACTTTTCCATGACATTTGGATAATAAGATCAACTAAAAGATGGTAGTCGTTTCCCCATAAAATATTGAAAAGATAGTTTCACATTCTTGGCATATGTAGGATGTTTCATATGGTTGAGGTTAATTTTTATTTTTATCAATAAAAGGGTTACTATTCCCATAATTTATTGAACTCCATATCTTATTCCATGAGTTATTTTATTTGGAAAATCATTTCATTGTCCATCATATGGGTTGTTGGCCTAGTTTCACAATATTTACACCATTTTCTAAAGTACTAAATGATTGAACAAAACCTAAGTCAACAAATCATAAAGTATTAATTTATTCATTTATGTATTTAACTATAAATAAATATATAATGGGATTTCTATGTTAATCATTTTTCTAAAATAAATCTAATTGGATGTCTACATATAGTTAAAATTATCCAAAGGGTTTTTGATAATGTTTTCTAATCTTATCTAACTAATTAATTAAATCATTCCCCTAATCCCATCTACTTCAACTCCAAATATTAATATATGATAATTAGATTATTTTAAAGATATAAATACAATAGTTATACATTGAAGGTTCTAAAGGGTTAGTATCTTGGGTGAATTTGGATCATATGTCACCTAAATATAATATTTTGTAAATATTTATTCAATTTTTTTCATTATCATTATAAATGATCACATTTTCTTTAGTACATTTTGTCACATAAGAATATAGATCTGTGAAAGTGGTGTTGAAAAATCTCAAAATAAATAGGAATAAGGGACATGAATAAATATAAAATTAGTGAGTAAAATCATCAACATCATATCATAATTATATGGTTATATTCCTAATCATGTATAAATGTTTTTATAAATGAATGTAATTTATTAATGACTAAAAGCAAAAAATCATTTCATAGAGGTCAAATATCATACATAGTCATGAAGAAATTTTGAATCAGGTTCATTCATAACATATTTACAAACTAAAAATATCACCATTGGGAATAAGTCATGCATTATTATCACACATAATACTCATTATTTCATGAGATACATAACATTACACAATAAATTGGAGAGATATGTGGCATTGGGACAAGCCATCACAACACAATAATTAATAATAACTATCCATGGATTTGGTGATAATAAATAGATTATCAATATCCTTGTCTGAGATTAATAAATCATTGATGAGATATTGTTGAAAGAGTTGGAATGGGATGATTAAAATTTTTATTTTTCATTATTATTTAAAATCCAATAGGTTATAATCATTAATATATTGTATAAATAATACATACATATTTTTATTAGAATATTTTTTGGATGTAATTTGAAAAAATGAAATCGAAGAAGACAAATGGATATGGATTGATACAATATTACTCTTTAATCAGTATAGATTCTCTTGTATGACACTAAAACTCCCTTAATGATTAGAGTTCGTTTATTCCAAAAAAATAGTTATGTATTCTAAGGGGATGAAGAAAGAATAATTAATTATATATCTTTTATTGGATTGTTATTAGGAATTTATTCCTAGGGAAGAGATGACGTTATATTTTACTTGAGTAGACATGTATTGTTTGGAATAAAATTTAAAAAATGTTATATCAAAGGTATAACTTAAAATAGTTAATTATTTAAAATCAAAGTTGTATATGAATATAATAAAATGGTATTATAACATTAAACCCCTTTATAATTATATATAAATTTTTTTATAATGAATGAATGAGGAAAAAATCATTTTAATGGACCACATTTGACTTTAGTTTTTGGAAAAAAATATTTAGGATTGAAAATTAATTTTATTGTACATTTATGAATCATCAATGAATTTAAAAATATTTTTAATAATAATAATGATCTATAAATTGTAATATAATTATTAAATCAGGAATGATGTAATATAAGATACACCAGATACATGGAAAACAATATTTTCCCTATTCACCTGATAAATGAATTATTTCAAAAAAAATCAGAAATTATGCCTTGGAATGATTCAGGGTTATGCTTTCAATAATGAAATTCAATTGAGAAATATAATTTTCTCACACAGGTAATTTTAGTTTTTTTAAAGGTTAGTGCGGAAGCCTCAATTTATTATTTCAATCAAATACCTCATTAAATATTCTTCTTTTTATAAAACTCATTAATAATTAATAAAATAAAAATATACTTATATATTGATTGAGTTTTTTAATCCTGATATATATTTATAAGAATTTTAAGAATTATATTTAATTATATTACTCATGATGAATTTCCACTATTTGAAACTTTATTATTTTGAGGTTATATTACTATTCTTAATTGTTAGGTTACTATTACAACTGTCACATGAGCTCCTATAAAAACCACTTCATTATTTCACTAAAAATTATATAAAATTCCTATAATGGTTATATATATATTATTTATATATGATGGTGATTTATTTAAAAATATATTGTTTTCAATTATATTATGTCAGTCATGGTGGAGATCTATATTTTCCCATTTTTTAAATTATATTTCATCCTTTTTCCAATTATAATGTTTTGAATTTTCATTCATTTCATAGATGAATAAATAGTGGAATTTATTAATAGATAATAGTGTTATTTTATTTCTCTATGTTTTATAATCATGTAATAATTATTTAATATAGTAATACACACACATAAATATGAAAAAATTATCATTTCAGACATCTGTGTCATTACAACCTCCCTCTCTAAGTGCCATGTTGACTATACCTCGATTGTATTGATCATCGCATGACACATCCCCATATACCATAAAGCCTATTACGTATCATCCTAAATTCAACCCTAATGAAAAGCTATATCTCATCATGTAGTTTCACTAAAACACTGTCTCCAATGGAAAAACCCCTATCACCGGGCTACCATCACATGACCTCCTGATGAGCCAAACCCCAGCATTTGATCTCCATTTTTGAAGACCTACCATTTTCATCCATCTCCAATCACCAAATTTCTTTAGCAATACACTAAGTATGACCAAAAACAGACATCCCCAATGTATTTTTCAGGTTAGATCTAGGTACCACACTATCTTCCACCCATATATCATCTCGACGTAACTAGGTTATGGTGATTCGGGCCCTGCTTGACCGGACATGCTAATTTTTGGTCAATATTAGGACTACAATCACATTCAATGGTTTTATGATATGCCAAAAACATAGAAAAAATTTATTATTTGAAACAAATATATTTAATATAATTTTTAGAGTAAAATTGTTACTTTTTTTGGGTCATGTTTTATATTTTATTTGAATAATAATCAAAATGAATTATTTAAATTTTTTTAGCACCTTGACACATATTGGACATAAATTTACTTTTTATTGAATAATATATTATTGTAATGACTGATCTTGAGAAAACACTAACTATATTATATTTGGAAGATAATGTATTAAATTGTTTATTAGAACTATGTGTGATTAATATAAAAAATAAATTTATATTAAATGTATTTACATTTTTATTACACAAAAAATATGTGTAAGGGCATGTGTATCCCTCGGTTTTATTATATTTCTATTTTTCACTTACTGAGATATTCTCACCTATATGTGAGTATTTATATATAATGGTGTGGAAAATTTAATATGTGGACCAAATATAGACAAAGAGATGTTATAAATAAGATGGTAATACATGGGACCGGGATGCAAGATGTGATTAAAGATAGAGACGACACAATTATTTTACCCCTAGGTTCACAGTTGATCCATTAAGAATAAATGCACAAACTAATACCAAATTCCCTAGCTGATTAGAATTTATCATTTAAATTATGAATTCTTTATTTTGTTTTTATGAGTTTTCTTGTGAGAGTGACCACATTAAATAAAAAAACTTATAGACTAAAATAATTTCAGATGAGATGAATGTTTTTATATTTACTAAACAGACAAGTTATTTGTGTGATCACATAGAAAATACATAACTGAAAAAATTGAAATCATTCCTCAAGAGACAATCTAAAACCACTAAAATATATATTATGTCATAAATTTATTCCGTCCTTTGATTTTGAACAAAACCATGTCTACATTGTGCCTATCCACCATTGTTGATAGTGCCTCATACTATTTGAGAGTTCTTATGAGAGATATGTGTCAATTTAAATAAATATAGGATAGAAGATGTATCCATAGAAATATTTTTACATATTTAATGGAAATATAATTTTTAAATCATGTTTATGATTTCTAGAATCCAAGAATTCAAACAATAATTAATGTAATCATGAGCTAATGTTGTTGTCCATTCCAATGCATACCTTAAAAGTCTCTAAGATTTTTTATATAAATATGTTTAAATATAAGGATCCAGTACATGTATAATTTTCATTAGAATAATTTATTAACGAAGTGTAATTTATTTTTTATAGAGTAGTAATTTGTTTTAATAAAATTGGTGGAGACAATTATTTTTTTAATAATGTCTAATTGACAATCGATCTATATGTATGAATCTTTTAAAGATTATTTTGTAGGAAAATTAAAATATATAACATATATATACTAAGATTAATATTTATAAAGTAGTTTTTCTCACCATCATGATTTTCTAATAGTATTACTTGCACATTCTCAAAGTACTACGATATAAAAAATTATATGCGATGGAGTCCACACAACCCACATAGCCACCTCATGAAGAGAGGGTGTGAATAATAATTACAAGTGACCAATCTCTTATAAATTATATGATTAAATCATAATTTTATTATCAACATCAGATTGTATTTTTGGATACATCATCACAATATAGATGATTTCACATGTTTTATAATCTCTAAAAAATTACAAGGAAAGAGTGAAATGATAAATTAATAGATGATAAAACCACTGGTTATGTGTAAACTGAAATTTGGATAAATATATTTCAATAAATTGATTTCTAATATATTTAGAAAAGATTTCATTATTTTCATTTGAATATTATAAAATTAATAGTTTAAATAAAATTCGACATTACAATTTCTGTAAGGTTCAATAAGTTCTTAATATAAAAATGAATGATGAATCATTGTATATAGAGCGAAAGTTGAATGATAAGGAGAAATGTCCAATGGAATTTGTGATGTGAAATAAACCTTTATTATATCCCTAAAATAAACAAGGTTGACCATAAAACATGTGGTTACATTCTTCTTGTGTCATTAGATAATTCTATAGAAGATTCAATGTAATGAACTAAATATAGCAATAGAGTAATATATTCTTATTTGGGAAAATTCATAATTATCTATGATGTTTCTATCATACATATTCATTATTGAATGAAAAATGTATATAAAATATGTCTATTTAACTATAATAACTATCTATGTATACAAACGTTATAAGAAAATATGGTTTCACTAGTACAAAAACCTTTTTTTACGTCACCATTTTTCACGTCAGTTATATAAGAGCCGACGTTAAAAATCCATTTTATCTAATTTTTCACGTCGTTTATTATATAACCGACGTGAAAAATCAAAGTACCTCACTTTTCCACGTCGGTTATTTAATAACCGACGTGAAAATCATTTTCCAGGAAAATATATTAAAATTTTCACTTATTTTTCACGTCGGTTATTTAATAACCGACGTGAAAAATCTTTACCAAAATGTAGTTGATTTCACAAGCTTTAATTTGACATGTCACAGAGCTCAAATGGAGTTACGGATTAAAAGTTATGGCTTTTAGAAGTTGATCATCTCTAAATGATGTGTTAAGGATGTCCAACTTCTGAAAGCCATAACTTTTAAGCCGTAACTCCATTTGAGCTCTATGACCTGTCAAATTAAATCTTGGAAAATGAACTACATTTTTGTAATCTTTTTCACGTTGGTTAGGAAATAAAAGACGTGAAAAATAACTTTTAACGTCGGTTATTAAATAAACGAAGTTAAAAAGTCATGAAAATCAATTTTTTACATCGGTTATTTAATAACCGACGTGAAAAATGTTTACCAAAATATATTTTATTTCTCAAACATTAATTTTACAGGTCACAGTGATCAAACGGAGTTACGGATTAAAAGTTATGGGCTTCAGAAGTTGATCATCTCTAAACAATGTCTTAATGATGCCCAACATCTTAAGGCCATAACTTTTAATCCGTAACTCCGTTTGAGCTCTGTGGCCTGTCATATTAAAGCTTGGAAAATAAAATACATTTTTGTAAACTTTTTTCACGTCGGTTATTAAATAACTGACGTGAAAAATAACTTTTGACGTCGGTTATTTAATAACCGACGTGAAAAAGTCATGAAAATCAATTTTTCACGTTGGTTATTTAATAACCGACGTGAAAGAGTGACGAAGATTGATTTTTCACGTCTGTTTTATAATAACCGACGTGAAAAATAAGTTAAAATTTTAATATCTTATCACTTCGGTTATCATAAAACCGACGTGAATGATATTTTTAATATCCATGTAACGCGAAATTTCAATTTTTTTACATCGCGGCATCGAAATTTTGAATTGCCGCCTAAAATTTTTAATACCGCGGTTTCTCATAGAATCTCAATTATATGTTTCCATTATACACCCATCCTAATTTGATGATCATTTATTTCAACCATTATCGTTCCCCCAAATCGACTCTTTTTCTCTCGAACATGAATCATTTATTTATTCTTTCCGCGATCTCGTCAAGGTATATTTAATCATACATCCATGGTTTATGGTTTTTATGATTTTTTTTTCATAATTGATATACCATTTTATGATCATTTCATTCAACCATCATCTTTTCACAGAATCAACTTGTTTTATCTTTAAAGTGAATCATCGATTTCTTATTTCCGCGGCCTCGTCAAGGTATTTGTAATCATTTTCCCATGATATATATTTTCTATGAGTAGTTTTCTTAATTGATATACCATTTAACGATTGTTAATTTATTATAATTATGGATGATTCTTTATATCATGATAAAACTACAAATCCCCCTACAAATTCAAAAATTCCTTCTAATATGAAGCTACGGTTGGCTCATTGAATCTTTCCTCGGAAAAAAATATCAAACTTCTTATGGTCATAACTTTTGATCCGTAAATCCATTTGAGCTCTATGACATGTCAAATGAAAGCTTAGAAAATTTTCTACATAATAATATACATTTTTTACGTCGGTTATTTAGTAAAAGATGTTAAAAATAACTTTTAACGTCGGATATTAAATAACCGACGTAAAAATGACTTATAACGTCGGTTTTCTCAAAAACCTACGTAAAAAATGGCATCTTATCCCCATTTTCCAGAATGTATTTCACGTCGGTATTTTAAAAACCGACGTTAAAAAATATATTAACCCATTTTTTACGTCGGTTATTAAATATCTGATGTAAAAAATCATATTTTTAACGTCGCTCGCAATAACGTCGCCTAAAAACCGACGTTAAAAAGCAAAAAAAATGACGTTAAAAAGAAAAAAAACCGACGTAAAAAAAGGTTTTTGTACTAGTGTTTTCTCACCATGTGGATATGAAAGGGTGATACCTATGTTAGTGGTGATAGGTACACAAATTTTAATTTCCATATGTAATGATTATAGTTGATATTTATTAAGTATAAAAAAACAACTATTTCACATAACCATTGGACCGAAGGAGACATTTTTTATTTTTGGTAAATGAATGTTTTTTTATGTAAAATCCTCAACTAATTGATAATTAATACTTGAACCCTTTTCAATACATGATAAATATAAATTATTGGAATCAGTCATACTCATATGTGGAATAATGATAATTTTATAATTAAAAATAAAATTAGATGTTATGGAAATTCCTAGTAAGGTATTTAGACTCCTTGGTGATAATGATACAAGGTATTATCAAATAAATTACATATTTAAATTTATAAAAAGAAACCTATTAAAATAAAGGAAAGAAAAATACTTTTGGATTTCACTCAGTAGAGGCCATGATATATTCTGTGTATAATCTAGAGGTTAACATATATAATTAATTATATTATGTTAATACATTTATTGAACATAGATGTGAGGTAGTATATATGAATATTTATGTGATATAAGTTTATTTATTTCTATTTGTTAGAGAATATGTTGGACTTGCATCCATCTATCATAAAATACAGTGTGGATTAATTCCCAAACACTAATTTTCTTATACACATCAAATCTATAATGATTTTAAAAAGGATCAATGAATATCCATTGATACAAACAATGATCATCAAGTTTTAGAATTGAGTAATTAGTAAATTCACATTTTCTTATTCACATTACAATTCTGATGTAATTTAAATGTGAATTACTGTTAATATTTATATTCATTTTAAATTCTTCCTTTTTGAAAGATATTCTTCACAAATAGAAATATTCTCTAGTAACCACATTCCAACTATTAAGAAAAATGGATATTATTTCAGTTATAGTATTACATAAATCTACCATGACATAAAAAATATGTTCATTTGAAAAGTGTTTCTTAATAATATAGAAAAACATGAATTAAGATATGCACATTGTGTATCTCAATTAGTATACTAATGTTCGTTTTGGATATTATAGAAAAAATCCTTGATCTATAATTTTTTATGGTATTGTTTCATTTTATATTTATGTAAAATGTTGGACATACCTATTTGATATAGTGTGTGAATTATTAACATTTATTTGGTCAATATTGAAGATGCATCTGTAGTTTTCCTTGGAACTTTCTCCATAAGAGATTTTTGAAAAGGAATGTTCCATAGAATGATACAATGTAAGAAGGTTAAAATTATGGTAATGTATTTATATTCACCAGGGATGGTTATAATTTAATCATTGAGAATAATGAATTATATAAATTCAAATAATATTAAAATAATTTAAAAATCAAATGAACAATTAAAATTCAATAGTTGAATGCATTGATCAACGTCTTACAGCATGCTATTTTAAATAACTTTGTTGGTATTAATATAAGACTATACATTGGTGGTACAAGTGTAGTACCAATATGGCTTGATTATTTATATGAATCCATCATGAACAAATCATTTAGAATCTTACTTATATTATCTATATTCCATTATCATTTAAATGAGTGTTCAATATAAAGACCACTAATTGTGGAAGGTATCTATTCTAAACAACCAGAATGGGATAGTGACACCATAGAATGTAAATAAGTGGTGAATGTTACATGAATTCTAATTTTGGATTAATATAAGAGATGATGTATTGATGTATTCATTTGAAATTAATTTTTTCCGTGTTTCTATATGATGTTAGTGGGATAACCACTATTTCTCATTGTAAAATATGTTGTGTAAAATATAAAAAATAGTTATTAGAATCATGGATAATTAATATTTGAATTAAAGTAACTATATAGAGATTGATATAAATTATTAACCTATGTTTTAGGGGAAAAGATGTATTTAGAATTATCTAACATGTTTTTAAGACCAAGTAAAATTATATTTAATAAAAAGTTATTAAAAATAATATTTGTATCAATTTGAATGTTAATCGTTACAAGTGTCAAATAGACTAGATCTCTCCATGAAGTCATGTATTGGGTATATGAGGATATTAAATAGGTATGTGTAAATCATAATCAATAAAAATGTATCTATCACATATTCCATTTCTTTTTGTATATTATATTTCAAAAATATACTTAATCATAGCCTAATATCAGTCATATTTTTGAGAACTCTTCAGAAAGATGACTTAAGTATCCAATTCTACTACATAATGTATAAACAATCTCTACCTGGTATATATAAATGAATGTATTATCGTAATAAGGGTACATAAATTAGTATTTCTATAGATCGGTATTATATAATATTTTAGTTAGGATATGTTAATAAGAGGGAGAAGCTCATCTAATTCAGTCGGAGCCATGTCTATAAATACCAATTATTTTAATAAGAGGGAGAAGCAATGGATAATTTGTAATGATTTGTTCTTGTTCATGGAACATCCCCTAGTAAGTAATGAACTATCATATTATAAATTATGATTGTACAATTTTCAGAACTACCTAACATTTCATTTATTGTCATTGGAAAAAAGGAACTTATATTAGGATACAGTCTCTTGAGGAGTCTTACTCAAGTTAGTAAGGTCATAGATAGTATAATGGCCATGTAGTATAGATGTAACGCCCCAACCCTAGTTACCCAGAGTCGGTGCATTATTACATAACATTGGCATGATCACAAGAAAGATCAAATCTCGAAAGACCGATTGGTTTAGTAGCCTTGGAAAATGCCAGATATATTCATAAGTTTTACATTACATTATAAAATGAAAAAAAACTACTACAACAACATAATGTCTCAATAGACCACACTATTATCCCCTCATAAAATCCCTGCAGGTCATTCATAATTTACCTCTTCACTTCCTAGGAAAAATAAAACATAGAAAATGGGTGAGCTCAAATGCCCAGTAAGGATAACAATATAGAGGAAACTTTCATAAATAAAAATAAACATTTAAGGCAATGTATAACTAAAACAAAAGCCTTTTAAACTTGAACATTTAACATAGTATGGCATAAATAAAATGAAATAATGCCATTTACTTATTCACATGGATATTCTACTAATCGAATAATCACATGCAAAAATCAATAACCACTTTCATAATGTTGGAATGCATAATGCCAGACTATCATAACCACATAGCCAAGGCCTCGTGCCAAGACTAAAAATAAGATTTTGTCAAGGCCTTGTGCCAAGACACTAGTTTGTCTCATGAGACCTACCGATGCATCGAGGAACTATAGCGGGCTCCACCCGTCACTTATTAAGTCCAATGCATTCCCATATGAAAAGGTTTAAACATAACATAAACATTCGTATTAAAACTAGCATACGAAATGTCAATAATTTCACCATAAACTATGAATGGTATTAAAATAGCACATCCACAGTCAAACATATCACAAAACCTTCAATACAATATAGAAGTTTTGTATCATAATAAATCAACTTCAAATAATCTTAAAATCCATCAAAGGATGTTGACATAGATGAAATCAAAATTCTTTTTAAAGAAGTATCTCCTTTTATTTTGAAATCATTTAAGATCCATATAAAATAAAACATTTTCTTTGAAAATATTCTTATAAGCTTGTAAGGAAAGCTTTGAAGATTTTATAACGGCGTAAAATAACCGCACCCGCCGTATAAGTTAAAAAAAACATTCTTACCTCAATTCTGTCGAAAAGGTTAAAAAGGACCTTGTTTTGAAAACGACGGAAAGATTCCTTTATAAACCTCTTATAAAAAGTAAAAAAAAAGGTATAAATGACTTTAACCCATATTCTTGTAAATAGTAAAAATGTTTTGAAATACATTTTTAAGAAACATGGATGTGGATGATAAAGAGATCCCAGTAGATTATTACATATAAACAACCTCGGATAATGAAGAGATTGTGAAATAACCCTTACCTTGTACTTTTCCTTGGTTGGGGTAGGTTAACCTCCTGTATAATGGTGAAATAGTTGTTATTAAATTATACAAGAATCATATATATTAATATGATATCATATATGATCTTTTAACATTGATTTGTTAATAATATCTTAGAATTATCGTCGTTTCGAGAGTTAACTTACTCATTTTCTTTTATATGTTTTGTTACATAAGCCATGGTTGTTGTATCTTATTCATATCCAGAATGATATACAGTCCTTAAACATCATTTTTAAATCATCAAATGATAATTATACTTGAATGGATACGATGGAGAATGAATCTCATCGCGTTCGTGGAGACGGTAGTCCGTACGTACGCACGAGCGACAATATCATTTTTTTGATATTAAAATAATATATAAATGGATGGTATATCATATATACAGAATCATTAACATGTTATATTTATTATTTACATGAGTTACACATCATTATTATATCCATCCAAATAATATTATATTGAATAACAATTACACCACGACGTGGAGACGGTAAGCCGTACGTACGCACGTATGGTGACATGTTATTCAAAGGGTGGATAGGATAATGAATATGGTTGTACCATATTTATAATAACATCACAGTATATGTGAGATACTGGAGTTATTATTTTAGAATGGTAAGAACAAAGGAAGAAGAAGTGGAAGAAGAAATGAACTTAGAAAAGGGTGGTGAAATCATTACCTCTTCTTCGGGTTCTTCCTTTTGATTTGATCAAAAGGGCTCCTTAGGTTGGCTTTCTGATCAAACTAAGGCCTCTAGGTTGTATTGAGGGATGTTGGGAGAGTATTTGGGCAGAGTTTGGCCGAACCAAAAGGCTTTGAAGGTGTGAAGAAATGAGAAGGAGGAGTGCCCTTTTATAAGAGGGGTGAGGGGCACCTTTGGAAAAGCTAGAAATATTAATTTATAATAAATTCATATTCGGTTTCTAAAGGCTCCAAAGTTGACTATTCAAAGTATGAGGTGGGGATAGGTCGAAAACAACTCATCCAATAGAATTTAGACAGGTTTGGGTACTTATATTAACCTTATCTTTAAGTATTAACTCTAAGTTAATTAGTTTCACTTTTACAATGTCTCTTTGTATTTTTATATATTATGGTTAATAAACTTACTATATACATCCAAGCGACCCCCAAGTGGTCCATTAATGATTAACCTATCATAATATAAGTCTCTTGGCCGAACCTTAGATTTTTAGGAATTTAATATCAATTAATAATATAATATTTGTTTTAAGAACTCTTTTATGTCAATTCTGACACTATTCAATAGTTGATTTTTGTGAAACTCATAACAGATTGATTACTTCTAACAAAGTCCATTAAATCAATCCTAATATATCATATTAGCCTAGAAAATTAGTTTAATTCATTAAAAGTTTCATATTATATTTATTTAGGTATTTATAATATCAATTAGTTTAATTTTTCACTATTATAGTAATTACTGCATCATCATTGTGTCATAAATAAAATAACTTATTTAATGTCTAAAAATTATAAATAAAATATCATTATGTAGGAAATCTTTTTATCTTTCTAATGAATATTTATAATCGAAAATCCAACATGTATAACCCTATGTAAAAATTGTTGTTCTAAAAGATATATGCTTGTGTGATTTTTGTATTCATTTTGACTTAATTAAAATAAAGTGTCATTATCACTTACAAGTGGATCCATGGGGTCCCAAAATCGACCCAAAGATGCCCTTTGTCGACCATGTATCAACCAATAGGGTTAAGACACGTTTTAGGGTAATTTATTATTATTATAATATTATTTTTTAACCCTTATTTACCGGATTTACCCTTAACCATGGTAAATAAAATATTTACCGCAGTAATTATTCAAAATGTCTAAAAATAAAAGTTACCTATTTACACAATTTGAACATCCTGATTCCAAATATGGAATCCATTTTCCAAAATTCAAAACACAGAAGTGGCAGAAATTAATTTAAAATTAATTCCCGCTGTCAAAACAAAAAGCGTTTTTTTAAGAGATAATAACTATCAAAAGATTGACACTTGTTTATGTTCGGTTTAATTGTATAATTATGTCCAATGACCAAAATTATATTAAATGGTAAAAATATATTCTAAATATACTTTAAAACTACTAAAATTCATAGTTTATCACTATTAATTATTTTGATTAAAAAAGTTGTTTTTAATTAAAATTTAGTAATTTTCACTATTCATCAAAATGTGAAAGTTATCCGAAAAGTACCAAAATTTCACCTTAGGCTAAATTAGATATTCCGAATCCAAAAAATGAAGTCCATTTTGAAATATAAAATATATATAATTTCAAAAAGTAGGTATTAGTATTCATAACGGCTAGTTTGATTGGTTACGGTGTGTTAGAACTCGGTGTTGCGTACAACACACGCTAGCGTACCGTGGAAGCTTGGGATGTTTCATTTTAAATTTTTGATGTCCCCATTTAGTCAAAAAGTTTAAAATATTGTATTTAAAAAGGGTTCACTATTAAAATTTGATAAAAGTTCAATACTAAAAATGAATTTGTTCTTGCATTATATCTAAGAAACTCATAATATGGATTCTAAAATTACAAGGATTATATAAAGTTTAAAATTTAGTTAACACTATTCATAACCTCTTTGGAATGGCTTGTTTGGTAAGTCATGGTGCGATTGAACTTGGTGTTGCGTGTAGTGAAAGTTATTGAATTATTTTGAAGAAATAACACACTATAAAATCTTGGGGTGTTACATTCTCCCCTCCTTCAATAAATTGCGTCCTCGCAATTTGAAATTGTTCTTCAAAAATAAAAGGTTGAAAATAGAAAATATATTTGTGGGAAAACCCACATTGAAAAATGAATTAATGAGGCCTCTATTTAAAATAAAGAGTGGAAAGTATGAAGATTACCGAAAATAACACATACTAGGGTTCCATATAGGAAAATATGGATATGGAGGAGAAATCTAACCATCAATTATCTGATGGAGAGTGGTAGAGAACATGGCTATGAAAAGGCCAAAAATCCCAAAGCCATAAATTAGTGATGATTTAAGGTACCATCTAGGACAACATTTTTGTTCTAAGTTCCTTTTATTAATGTTGAGGAATTTATTTATGAGATTGGATAAGATCATAAGGAGATATACTTACTTTATAATTAGAGTTTTATCCATTAATAAATTTCTACCACAAACTCATCTTTCACTCTAAAAGATAATAGAACGTAAAAATTTTTTCTATTTATACTATTCATACAGGGTTCCAAAATAAATGAATTTATAATTCATCTACCAGATCTTTTAAAAAAAACTACATTATTTAATCCAAGACATCTCATGGGCCAGTGGTAGGTGATACACCCTTGTCGCCCTTCGGTTGCGGGTTCAAGTCTCGCAGCCTTGCCGGACGCGATGGGTTGCCGCCCGACCTCCGGGTTGTCCTTTTATGGCAATCCAAAATAATCCAAACTAGAACTATCCAAAATAATTCTGTCCAAACTCACAGTCCAACATTTATAAGGAAGGTAAGAATAATGTAGATCCTTTTTACCCCATAATAGCATATGAATACCTTCATCTTGTATTCTTTTAATACACTGAAACATCCTGAATTACCATATTCCTTATTGATTACATTCATGCTCCCCTATTCCATATAGAATGATGGATATACTTCATCAATCCAAAAATGTTTTAAACCCCAACAATAATGGAATATACAGATCATTAATCAGTTCCATGGTAGTCAAGAATATCCTATATAATTTATCCAAATCAATCATGTATTATTCTAAAATCACTAACTCAGTATCAGAACCATATTATGGTTTATCTTTCTCTCAACCATATATTTTCCAAAAATTTATCCTGCTATTGAGTCACTTTTCTTTGTTCCACACAATCTCAAGTCCTTAATGAAATAGTACTGCAGTACAATCCTTATATACTCCATAATCATTATAACAAGTACATTGTTGATACAACACTCAATTGACATAATCAACATAAGAACTCTAATCATTCCTCTTCATCTGTGGTAGTATCATAACTTGATTATTATCCAATAGCATCATTTGCGGCATAGTCTGATGACTGGAACATAGGTTCGCGTAGTGTCCAAACTCCTTGCAAATGAAGCATTGTACATTTGAAACCATTTTCTTACCCTTGCAGTCACGTACTTTGTGCCCTTTTCCTCCACACTTATAACAAACTCCCATTCCTTTTAGGCAAGTTCTAGGGTGTTTCTTTCCATAGTTACCACATATGGGAAAATTATTCTTTTCCCTCTTCCCTTTATCCGTCTTTCTCTCTTCCATCCTTTTATTCTCTTGCTTCCCTTCAAAGCCATAGGACTCAGTAAACTCTTTACTTATCTTATCAACACATGATATTATTTCTTCATATGATGATAATACATGGGAGACTATTTCTCTTATAAATTCTAGCTTAAGACCATGAAAGATATGATCCTTCCTTCTCTTTGGATCATGTGCATTTCTGGAGTTCTCATTCCTTCTACTGGGCGCCATTTCTAAACAACGGCATACACTAGATCAGTTTATGAATCAAAATACATAATCCCATACTTATAAAACACTTAACATAAATTGAACTATTTATGGATATAATCCATAATCATAAAAATGTTTTCTTTGAGGAAGTATATACTCATAAACCCTTCATAATGATTTGTAAAGATAGTGAGAGTTATCCTAAGCATATCCCCCGGGAGTGTCGTAACCAAGAGTGCAGCAAGGCCCGTTGTCGTGCACCAGTTCCCGTTCGAGTCTAGCTCAAAGCGGTGTTTTCGGGTTTTACCCCTAGGTACATCTGTGCTAGAGCCGCCTCTACCTGCTCGTATCCAGACAGGGATGTATTGCTCGGAAAACTCACAAAATCTCTACAATACCAAAATTCTAGGAAGTTCTTTTATACTAATCCTCAAAGTTCATCTTAAGTCTACGTGCTCTAATCAGAGTTTATCTAAATCTAGCTTCCAAGGTTTGTACTAAACTTCCTCTGATACCAACTGTAACGCCCCGACCCCAGTTTCCCAGAGTCGGTGCAATAATTACATAACATTGGCATGATCACAAGAAAGATCAAATCTCGAAAGACCGATTGGTTTAGTAGCCTTGGAAAATACCAGATATATTCATAAGTTTTACATTACATTATAAAATGAAAAAAAACTACTACAACAACATAATGTCTCAATAGACCACACTATTATCCCCTCATAAAATCCCTGCAGGTCATTCATAATTTACCTCTTCACTTCCTAGGAAAAATAAAACATAGAAAAGGGGTGAGCTCAAATGCCCAGTAAGGATAACAATATAGAGGAAACTTTCATAAATAAAAATAAACATTTAAGGCAATGTATAACTAAAACAAAAGCCTTTTAAACTTGAACATTTAACATAGTATGGCATAAATAAAATGAAATAATGCCATTTACTTATTCACATGGATATTCTACTAATCGAATAATCACATGCGAAAATCAATAACCACTTTCATAATGTTGGAATGCATAATGCCAGACTATCATAACCACATAGCCAAGGCCTCGTGCCAAGACTACAAATAAGATTTTGTCAAGGCCTTGTGCCAAGACACTAGTTTGTCTCATGAGACCTACCGATGCATCGAGGAGCTATAGCGGGCTCCACCCGTCACTTATTAAGTCCAATGCATTCCCATATGAAAAGGTTTAAACATAACATAAACATTCGTATTAAAACTAGCATACGAAATGTCAATAATTTCACCATAAACTATGAATGGTATTAAAATAGCACATCCACTGTCAAACATACCACAAAACCTTCAATACAATATAGAAGTTTTGTATCATAATAAATCAACTTCAAATAATCTTAAAATCCATCAAAGGATGTTGACATAGATGAAATCAAAATTCTTTTTAAAGAAGTATCTCCTTTTATTTTGAAATCATTTAAGATCCATATAAAATAAAACATTTTCTTTGAAAATATTCTTATAAGCTTGTAAGGAAAGCTTTGAAGATTTTATAACGGCGTAAAATAACCGCACCCGCCGTATAAGTTAAAAAAAACATTCTTACCTCAATTCTGTCGAAAAGGTTAAAAAGGACCTTGTTTTGAAAACGACGGAAAGATTCCTTTATAAACCTCTTATAAAAAGTAAAAAAAAAGGTATAAATGACTTTAACCCATATTCTTGTAAATAGTAAAAATGTTTTGAAATACATTTTTAAGAAACATGGATGTGGATGATAAAGAGATCCCAGTAGATTATTACATATAAACAACCTCGGATAATGAAGAGATTGTGAAATAACCCTTACCTTGTACTTTTCCTTGGTTCGGGTAGGTTAACCTCCTGTATAATGGTGAAATAGTTGTTATTAAATTATACAAGAATCATATATATTAATATGATATCATATATGATCTTTTAACATTGATTTGTTAATAATATCTTAGAATTATCGTCGTTTCGGGAGTTAACTTACTCATTTTCTTTTATATGTTTTGTTACATAAGCCATGGTTGTTGTATCTTATTCATATCCAGAATGATATACAGTCCTTAAACATCATTTTTAAATCATCAAATGATAATTATACTTGAATGGATACGATGGAGAATGAATCTCATCGCGTTCGTGGAGACGGTAGTCCGTACGTACGCACGAGCGACAATATCATTCTTTTGATATTAAAATAATATATAAATGGATGGTATATCATATATACAGAATCATTAACATGTTATATTTATTATTTACATGAGTTACACATCATTATTATACCCATCCAAATAATATTATATTGAATAACAATTACACCACGACGTGGAGACGGTAAGCCGTACGTACGCACGTATGGTGACATGTTATTCAAAGGGTGGATAGGATAATGAATATGGTTGTAGCATATTTATAATAACATCACAGTAAATGTGAGATACTGGAGTTATTATTTTAGAATGGTATGAACAAAGGAAGAAGAAGTGGAATAAGAAATGAACTTAGAAAAGGGTGGTGAAATCATTACCTCTTCTTCGGGTTCTTCCTTTTGATTTGATCAAAAGGGCTCCTTAGGTTGGCTTTCTGATCAAACTAAGGCCTCTAGGTTGTATTGAGGGATGTTGGGAGAGTATTTGGGCAGAGTTTGGCCGAACCAAAAGGCTTTGAAGGTGTGAAGAAATGAGAAGGAGGAGTGCCCTTTTATAAGAGGGGTGAGGGGCACCTTTGGAAAAGCTAGAAATATTAATTTATAATAAATTCATATTCGGTTTCTAAAGGCTCCAAAGTTGACTATTCAAAGTATGAGGTGGGGATAGGTCGAAAACAACTCATCCAATAGATTTTAGACAGGTTTGGGTACTTATATTAACCTTATCTTTAAGTATTAACTCTAAGTTAATTAGTTTCACTTTTACAATGTCTCTTTGTATTTTTATATATTATGGTTAATAAACTTACTATATACATCCAAGAGACCCCCAAGTGGTCCATTAATGATTAACCTATCATAATATAAGTCTATTGGCCGAACCTTAGATTTTTATGAATTTAATATCAATTAATAATATAATATTTGTTTTAAGAACTCTTTTATGTCAATTTTGACACTATTCAATAGTTGATTTTTGTGAAACTCATAACAGATTGATTACTTCTAACAAAGTCCATTAAATCAATCCTAATATATCATATTAGCCTAGAAAATTAGTTTAATTCATTAAAAGTTTCATATTATATTTATTTAGGTATTTATAATATCAATTATTTTAATTTTTCACTATTATAGTAATTACTGCATCATCATTGTGTCATAAATAAAATAACTTATTTAATGTCTAAAAATTATAAATAAAATATCATTATGTAGGAAATCATTTTATCTTTCTAATGAATATTTATAATCGAAAATCCAACATGTATAACCCTATGTAAAAATTGTTGTTCTAAAAGATATATGCTTGTGTCATTTTTGTATTCATATTGACTTAATTAAAATAAAGTGTCATTATCACTTACAAGTGGATCCATGGGGTCCCAAAATCGACCCAAAGATGCCCTTGGTCGACCATGTATCAACCAATAGGGTTAAGACACGTTTTAGGGTAATTTAGTATTATTATAATATTATTTTTTTAACCCTTATTTACCGGATTTACCCTTAACCATGGTAAATAAAATATTTACCGCAGTAATTATTCAAAATGTCTAAAAATAAAAGTTATCTATTTACACAATTTGAACATCCTGATTCCAAATATGGAATCCATTTTCCTAAATTCAAAACACAGAAGTGGAAGAAATTAATTTAAAATTAATTCCCGCTGTCAAAACAAAAAGCGTGTTTTTAAGAGATAATAACTATCAAAAGATTGACACTTGGTTATGTTCGGTTTAATTGTATAATTATGTCCAATGACCAAAATTATATTAAATGGTAAAAATATATTCTAAATATACTTTAAAACTACTAAAATTCATAGTTTATCACTATTAATTATTTTGATTAAAAAAGTTGTTTTTAATTAAAAATTAGTAATTTTCACTATTCATCAAAATGTGAAAGTTATCCGAAAAGTACCAAAATTTCACCTTAGGCTAAATTAGATATTCCGAATCCAAAAATGAAGTCCATTTTGAAATATAAAATATATATAATTTCAAAAAGTAGGTATTACTATTCATAACGGCTAGTTTGATTGGTTACGGTGTGTTAGAACTCGGTGTTGCGTACAACACACGCTAGCGTACCGTGGAAGCTTGGGATGTTTCATTTTAAATTTTTGATGTCCCCATTTAGTCAAAAAGTTTAAAATATTGTATTTAAAAAGGGTTCACTATTAAAAGTTGATAAAAGTTCAATACTAAAAATGAATTTGTTCTTGCATTATATCTAAGAAACTCATAATATGGATTCTAAAATTACAAGGATTATATAAAGTTTAAAATTTAGTTAACACTATTCATAACCTCTTTGGAATGGCTTGTTTGGTAAGTCATGGTGCGATTGAACTTGGTGTTGCGTGTAGTGAAAGTTATTGAATTATTTTGAAGAAATAACACACTATAAAATCTTGGGGTGTTACAATAGATGTGGAAGACATATGACCTAAATCAATAACAATGTATAATAATGATGTTTTCATGTGAGAGATAATTAGGTATGTAAGAAATTTGGTACTAGTTCATGTGGGAGTGTTGTAATAGTGTCTTCTTTAGATCCAAATTAATTGGAAAATTTAGATTACCATATCATGTATACAGGAAAATATTTTTTATTTACATTACCATAATAGTGTTTATATCTCTATATACACTATTTATATTGTAATTTCCATATATTATTTTTCATTTTAACAGTTTATAGAACCTCCAAGGATATAATGAAAACCTTGATATACTATATCATTAATCATAAACAATTTTAATTTGGTCTAGATACATCTTTAAAATTTGATAGAAAATGATGTTTGAAAAAATGGAGTTTGTGTTTTATAAGAATTTATAATTCATCTAATAAATTTTACACTTTTAGATATTTAGTATATGTGATAAAGATGAATAACCCATCAATTAGATCACCACATGTTTCAGGTGTCATTACTAGTTCCTAACCTTTAACACATGTAATGGTCTATCAAATTGAGGTTATTTTCATTCAATACTATTTTATTTTTACATTTATTCAATGAAAATAAAATCTGATTCAATTTAAAATGAATTATCATGCATTGGGTTCTTCATTAGTGGTTAGAATTGATTGAACAGTTAATATAGATTTTTCCGCTTCTGAAATGAGGTGACATTTTAGGACTATTATACTAAGATGGAAATTCTTTTATTAAATATTTGGTGATGGTATTATAATTTATTTATATATATTTAGGTCAAAAAATAATAATGTAACACCACTATGTTTTATTAAACATTGTTTCCAACAAATTTAATTTCATTGATAGGTTATGTTACACGCAACAACGGGTTTTAATGATAAGATAACTTTTATTAATATTAGTATTTAAACATGAACATTATAACCTCTATATTAATTTTTTTTTGTATGATTAATAATATTAATTATTTAAAAATTATTTTTAAAGGTTTAATATTAGGGAAATATGTTTTACAATTAGTATTTAATTTTAACTGATGTTATTATATGATTTGAAAATTAAATTTTTCTAATAAAATAATTCTTATTTTATTTTATGAAAAATTATATAATATTTTGTTAAACATTTTTAAAATTTATTTAATAAATATAAAATCTATTTTAGATTCAACTTGTCATAATTATCATAGATGAAGATTTTAATATTTTTTAAAATAAATAATTTTTTAAATGAATAAGAGAAAATAATATTTTTTATTAAAAACTGCCTTTTAGTTTAATGTATTTTTAAGATAAATTTTGTATTAATATTTTTTTAAAATTATAATTAGCTCAAAATATTCATTATAAATAAAATCTATTTCATTATAATCAATTGGAAATTGAATTTTGATTTTGAAACTATATATATATACAAAAACATTTTAACTAGAAAATAACTTTTTCATTGTCCCTACTTGTTTATCATTAAATTAAATTCATTAAATTCTATGAATTATATATAGAAAAATTAAGTAAATGTTTATAATAAACATATTTAATTTTTTATATGAATATTTTCTTAATTCTCTCACAATGATTAGTAAACACATAAAAATTATTTAATGGTGATATGGTTAAAATGGGTTAGGGTGGGGGGTGGACAAAAAAAGATGAGTGTTAAAGTGAAATAAATAATTATAAAAATATTATTTTATGGAAAATATATGGAATTAATTATTTTAAGGTTCAATAATGAACCATTTTGGGGAATTGTTTCTTGTGAAAACGGTGCGTAAGATGGTTTCTTTTCAAAAATTAAAAGTGTGACATCTCCCCAACTTATTAATTGGATCCCAATACCCTTTTCACTTCACACTCCAATTGTAGTTGTTTAATTATGTTCCTGACCAAATATATCCATTAAATTACTTTATACATCCTAAAGAACACATTTTGATTAGTAAATCATCCTAATAAGACTCTCTATGCTATCCAAATGGGGTTATCTGAAGAAGAGTTATCCTCCATAACCATGTGTCTCTATTTTATTTCTACTTCAAAAAGATTAAATTATTATTCAATTAAAATGATAGAAAAAAATTATCCACACAAATGTTGCTATATTTTATTATTTTATGTATAGAATCTACATTCATCTCATTCGCCATCAAGTAGGTATTGAAATTGTTGATTGAGGGTATACTGAACTACTTCTTCATGAACTAGTGTAATTTGTTCCCCATAACTTCCTTTCATGGGTGGGTTTAATAATAGTATATATATATCATGTGTGAAATTAAAAAAATAATTATACTTCTGAAATTATAATACCACATCTACCTACTGACCTTCCAACCCATTGAAAAATGATTATGTCTCAAATTTATATCTGTAGACTACCCCCACCATGAAGTGATGTAACATGTTTTACATTTGATTTAGATATTAATTGTAAATATATAATTTTACAGAATATATAATATATATATATCGTTTAAAAATTATTCATTAATTGTTAATTAGTATTTAACGTTCTCTCATCATGTCTATCAAGAAAATTTAAATAGCATTCTAGCATAAATAAGGCATATAGTCACCATAAATAGTATAGATAATTTTTTTATCACTAATAATTATTGACTAATATAAATTCATATGTAATTCACATATATTATATCAGTATCATGTTTAACTCTTTAGATATTATTTTACCATGGTATATGAAAAATATCTAGAAATATAAAATGAAAATATAAATTAAAAACAATGTAGTTATTACATGAAACTATTATTTTATTAGAGTTTCTAATATACATGTGATAAAAGGTAATAGGTAAATCATATATTAAAATATATATGTGATTATGGTTCAATAATATATGTATAATATACTAATATTGATTTTATATGAGTCTCGAATTTGTTTGTCCAAATTCTATACATATGGAAAGTGATATTCATCTAACTTTTACATCTGTGAGACACACGTCATATTCAACACATATTTATTTATTTAGGTTTATATTATTTTCGAGAAATTATTTTATGATAATTCTCATGAAACATATGGTGATTTCTATATCATTCTATGTTTTTATCGGTAATGGTTTTATGTTAAAATATCATTGTTTATCTGGATTTATTTTGATTCTGTATTTTTTGGTGCGACCATAGAGGATTATTATAAAGAATATTATAAATTTTTTTCCACTAGATATTTCTACAGAATTTATATTTTCCTTTAATTTTCATCTAATTAATAAATAATGATACTGAAAAAACGTGTTAATGAACAATTTACATTATATTTCTATTTATATAAAAAAATATTTCATTCCAAATCTATATTTTCTAAAAAAAAATTTAAAATCAATTTAATATAATATATTGGGTTTCTAAATTCAAATTTTTCCATTTCTAATTTTTTTTAAATATAATTAAATCATCTAGTAATTTTTCTGAAAATAGATATTTTTTTACTTTTTATCAAAAATGTGAATGGAATATTTGTTTTAGCATGTGCATCATGAATAGATATTTCCCCCATCATGGACAATTAGTTATTTTAAGATTTTATTAAATTTTTTCATGGTTATTATAAAATAAAATTATTTCCTCATTAATTTTCAAAAATCTAGATTTTATATAACTTATTTCAAAAGTGAAATGATATATTCTTTAATAAAATTTAAATGATCTCTTTTTCTAATTTCCATTCCTAAATGTTAAAAACCATTGGTGTTTCTTATGTACTAATAGGGATATTATAAAATGGTATAATCCTTATTATTTATTTATATTGTTTATTATTATTGTGAAAATATATTTATGAAACCCATTTCATTCCAATAGGTTATGATATGATGAATATATGAAATTTTTATGAAACCATTTTATTTTTCACAAGTTAGGAAATGATGAAATACATATGAACCCAATTTATATTCATTGGATCTGATGGGAAGAATATTTTATTATCAAAAAGAAAAAAAATGTATGTATTATGTGATGGGTGGGAATAATATATCCCTCTAATCCATTTTTTACTGATAAATGTTCTATGAGCTCAAACGGTACATTGGGGGTTATCCTAAACTGAAAAAAGGGTACACAAGAGGTTATACCGAACACAAAAAATTAGAGTGCAAGTGATCTTATACCATTCCTTAAACAAGTGTGTACTTGAGAAGTTATACCGATCCCAAAATATTGTAAACATTAGGTTATCCAACTCCTGATGTAGGTACATGTGTTGTTAGACCAAGCCTACCATGTTATTAATTTCATTGTGGGTATCTATTACATAATATTTTTATGATTTTGTTTATTCCACAAGTATATGTCATATTCCAATGTTATTCCCACATGTATTATGTTTTATGATTCTATAATGGTTAATGTTTTGTGAACATCTAAGATTTATTCCATGGGTCATGTTTATGATATATGATATGCATGATATTTTTTTAAACGTTATTATCATGTTTTCAAAATTTTAATCTCATGTTATGTTGTTTTATTCTATGTTTTCCATTAATTTTCATCTAAGATCACACTTTATTTTTTTCCATTAATTGAGTTATGAATAAGTTTATTATCTGAGATATATCTAATACGGGTTATAATTTTGAAGAACATAGTTGGAGATATTGCATTTTTGTTATGAACTTGTATTTTATATATGCATTTTTCCATAAGAAAAAAACCCTAAATGATTTTGGTGTAGATAATTATGATATACATTGAATATTTTTCTATTTAGATTTGATATCTATGTTTTAAATTTTTGTATCTTTATATTTTTTACTCGAATAAGTATTATTTATTATTTTGAAATAAGGAAGAGAAAATATTACTAATATCCCTATGAATATGTCTATGGAAAAGACTATAGATAAATCAATGTATATGAAATTGACATGGAATTTTTGTCAAGGGAATATAGAGTGTTTTCCATGAAATAAAATCTCCTCCGGGATACTAATAGTGGAAGTGGTTTTGGAATAATTTTACATTGGGGTAATAACTAAAAAATAATGTATTGATATTTGATATGATAGTCACCTATGCAAGCCATTGAGCCTCACTGCACACCTAGTTTTACACTAATAAGAAAATGATCGAAATTCAAAAAATCTTGATGAACTATGATGAGAGGTTTGAATAATTTCCACGAGTGGACTAGGTTAATAGAAATGATTTATATATTAAAAATTAGCTTTCAGGATTTAAACATCCTATAAATGATTTCTTCTAGATTACATAGTCCCCCACTATGATTATAATTTGTTAAAAAATGTTTTTTATTTTTATTTAATGTCTATACCCTGTAGGAAGCATGCTAATTTTGATTGTAACATAAAATTATATGATTTTATTTATATGTATACAAATTTTATGGGTTCTATAACGAAAATAGAAACCCTAATGATGCAAAATGTTCACAGTATATGAATCATGATGAAATTCCAAACAATAAAATTAGGAAACAACATTTATTTCACCCTATAAGAAGGAACATCCACCTAATTTTAGTTCTTCCAATAACCCAATTATTTATAATAAAATAATATAAAGAATTTATATGGAATTTTCTATTATCCAATATATAGGGGACATATAATCATTTTGGACATCTTTCACATAGAAGGAAGATTAGATCATTGGTGCAATCATAACATTAATATGAGGAAAAAATATGATGTTTACTCTATCTAGTGGATGTGTGTGAGATCTTATTTTCAATAACAAATTTTATCACATTCTTCATACCAAAATAACAAAGTAAACAATTAAGATATGGAAAAAGGATTATCAATCTATTGGTAATAATTAGGAATATTTTAAAATATTTATAAGACACCCTTGTAAAATTTATATTCAATTTGAATTAAAGGATGATTGAGTCATCAGTGGATTAAAAACAAGTATTTTAAGGGTTTTTTCCATATGTTAAATCAATAGTAGGGAATAAATCATTGAATTTTCTAAAAATGCGTAAATTTTTATAAGATTCATCTATTAATATCATATTTTTTATATGAAAATAATGATGTAATTCGAAGGAAACAAAAAAACTATGAAGATAAAATGATGAGATTTCATTCACACTGATAGTATGGAAGGAAACATGGATAAAATTTAATTAAGGGGACTAATAAATTTTTATATGTGGAAAGGCGGGTCATAGGGTGAGTAAATTCTAATGTAATGGTAAAAATATAGTTAATGGTGAAAAGAGAAAGACAACCCCATAAAATGCACCACCGACACACCAATTTTTTCAATGAATGGATTGTGTGAATTATGATAACCAGTGGTCATATCAATATTGTAATGATGTTTCTCAACATTATCATCCTCTTAAGCTAAGACACAATTAGAAATTTTATTAAATCACTATTTCTGTCTAGTGGGACTATTATGATGTCGTCAATGTTAGATATTCTATCCAATATAGACTAACTAATGTCTTATATGATTCTTGATCTATCCACTCATTTTAATCATATTAATGTTATATAGGTATCAAAAAATAGCATTAATCATTATATGTTGATTTTTTAGTGAAAACCCATAATGGAATACTGATTTCATCTAGAGTTTATGAGTCACCTATATTTGAAAATTTTGGGAATATAGTCCCTTAAAATATTATAAATCTTCTTTTTGTTGAATTTAATTTTATCTTATACATGGTTTTAATTTATATATATAAATCACAATTAATTTTCCATGTAAGGGGAGTCACATTTTATATTCCACAACATCCTATTATTTTATATCATTATGGTGATAAATAACAAATTCTTGTGGAGATGAAAACAATTATATAGGTATTGATTCCCATTAAAGAATAGGTATTATCTAAAATGGTTTGGAAAAAACTCAACTTTGATGATATTCCTATTGTGAGGTAGTTTGTTGATGTCATTATAAAATAATTTCATTTTATTCTACCAATATTTGACGTTGGTCTCTCAACAATACACATACATGGTGTTATAACTATTTCAAGGACTCCATATAAAATGGCCCCAATTGAGGTGTAGGACATAAAGAAGAAACACTTGTAGAATATTGAAGAGGTATATATTTTTCCATGTGTGATAACATGTGGATAATTAATTCATTATTTAAAAATAAATATGGATCAATGTATCTATTCAATGGTTATCCAAAACAAAATGACACTGAAATAAATAAAATGTAACCCCTAACCCATATCAGTGATATCCATGATCAACTACATAGAGATCAATACATTTCCAAGATTTAACATCATTCTAGATATCACATATTGTGTGTTAATAAATATTATACACCCATAATGATATTCTATTCAATTTAGGGAATCATTGAGTATATAGTGATTAAATTTGGTCCTAATAAGTCCCACACTATATTGATGGATTTTTGGAACAGATTCATAATAGGATACCTTGATCAGATTTTGGTAGTCTTTATAAACTATTATATTTTGTATTCAATTACCATGGAAAAGAATAAACATCACTTAAGGATTGGTATTAAGACACTAAAGAAGCATATATAGTTGATGATTTTACTAAAAGTTATTTTTATCAATTAAAGACTCATTATATAATAATATATTCCCATGTGAGGGTAAATCAATGGATCCATCATTATAGAAGGCTATTAAAAGCTACCTTATAATAGCCACTCGGACTGATATGTGATATATTATTGCGTTGTCTTGATATTATCAATGGGTTCTTGAAATTTTTTTTATTTCTATCTAATATACTCACCATGTGGAATTGGAAGGGATACATTTTCTTATATATTGATAAATAAGTTGAAAATTTTGGGAACTAAACATAATATTATTCAGTGCAACTAGAAATTCACTAATCTGTAGGAAAGAAGTGTTTTTAATTTTTAGTGATGTAATGAATAAGGGATTGGGATGCATTTTAATGTTGAGTTATATGGTGATATCTTATGTCTCCTAATAATGGATGGATTATGAGAAAAATTACCCTAATCATGATTTAGAGGTAGCTACAGTAAATTTTTTGTTAATGATATGGTGAAATTATCTTTATAGATATAGGTGTTATATAAAAACTAAAAAATGATTAAAGTGGATATTCACATTGAAATAGATTAAAAATTACCCAAGAAGATGGTTAGAGATGATAAACGATTATGATTTCTCAATACATTACTACTATAGTAATGTGAACAATGTTAATAGTGATTTGATTAAAAAGGACATGGAATGATTATCTATGATGATACTCAAAAAAGATCTATTATATCTAGATTTGAAAATGAATGATATAGAAATCATGAATGAGAAAAATAATATCATTCTTAAATAATTGGTCAACCATCTATCTTGGTAAATATTATATAGGTACAAAAGGAACATGTGGAGCTACAGAAGATGGTTTTAAATATTCTTAATTTTAAGCTACATTATGAAAGAATGATATGATTTTGGAACTATGTATGTGTTTTCTATACACCAGATTAAAAAGAGTCTTTAGAGAAATATCATACTTATTCACACACTATTCATAGACAAAGATAAAAAGTTATATGGATATATATAAGTTTATTTTTTGTGGTATGGCATGAAAAGCGAGGTTGTAGAAGTTTTATCATAGTGCTTGGTATGTTAGCAAGGTGAGGTTGAGAGAAAAGACTATAATGGAATCCCACAACCTTTACCCATACCAGAAAGTAAATTGGACGAGGTATCCATAGATATTATTATCAGACACTAGAAATAATCTAAGGGGCATAATCCTATATGTGGTATAGTCAATCACATTTAAGAGTTATCCCAATAAATTTATGTTTGATGTGATTTCTCTTGGGATCATAATTCTATAATAAAAATTATACAAATGTTAAGGATTCATGGAGTAACACATTATATTACATATAATCAAGATCCAAGGATTACCGAATAGTCATGTAAATTTCTTCATTATGCTCTTCTGAAGGATTTTATTTTAACTAATATGTATAATCCATAGACATATGGTCAGTATTAAAGGAAAATTTGATCCCTCAGTGATATGTTTATATCTATTTCAATGAATTCCAAAGATGGTTGGGATGAACGCCTTCTAAAATACATGTTCCTTGATAACAATATCATTCACTGGAGAATTTAGATGTAACTTAATGAACCCCTCTATAGAACGATTTTTATATCTCAAAATATTGGGTTGAAGTTGGTGAAATAATGATATGGGGGCCTGGGATGGATGAGTAAATGGTAAAAATGAGTAGAGGTATTTAACATCATGTATGGGTAGCACAAAGTCGAAAGAACAGTTAAGAAGAAAATTGTGAACTTGATCTTGAATTTTAAATAAGTTATAATGTGTTGTGACAAAATTCCTCTATGGATTAAGGTCAATAGATTTAGGAATAAATAAATTTTTAGACTTGGTTATATTATCCCATTTAGGATTCATGGTAGAATAGGTACAATGTTTTATCGATTGGAACTTCCACCAAACCTCTCATTATTCCCTGATGTCTTCCATGTATCTCACCAAAGAATATATATATATGATCCTTCATATTTACTAATTTAAAAATTTGTACCATTTTATCATGATATATATTATGAAGAACAACATGCAGAGATTTCTGATCACATAGAGAATGTTCTATGAAATATTACAAGTCACTTGATGTAAAGTACAAGGCATCTCATACTTATAGATTCCATATTTTCATATGAAAATTCATTATATTAAACAAAACATTATTAAGGATCATAATTGTATAGTTCTATTTGATACATGGAAGATTTTCTTATTATATTATTAAATAACATCAACCTCTATGATACAAATCTTCCCACATTGTACTCCTCATATAAATACCCTATTTAAAATCATTATTTATAACTATTGGAAAGGAAATAGAAGAAAGAGTGAGATCATATGACCAGAAAGGGTAGAAAAGTGATATATCAATGACCAAATTATAATAACATGATCATAAGTGTAGGAGAACATGATAATAACATTTTAAAGGTATATCCCTCATTTAGTTGAATATAAACATGAGTGATGACATAAATCGCATAATCTCATAAGACATGAATCATAAATGAATCAATGAACATGTTCCATGAGAACAAAAAACTGGAATATGACATTGAATTAAGGCATGACTGTAATAGTAGAAAATCATTTCCACATAGTTCACAAATTATTTCCAAGACTATTGTTGGCACAAAAAATGCATACAAAATATATTTCAAATTATTTAATAATTTATCTAGGACTGTAGGACGTTTCACAAGATTCAATTTGACTAGTCATAGTGCCCAAATAGAGTTACAGATGAGGAGTTATGGATATTCGATGTTGGGCAGAAAAACTGGTTCGTGGAGACCATTTGCAAGGCTCCATTCACGATCACCTAGTAGAGAATCTTGATTGAGGCAACCAAGAGCACTAGAAATTTTGTGACTATAGACTCTATGACTAGGATAAACATGATGGAACATGAACAGAGCCTCTGCGAGCTCTATGAATGTCGTGACGGTCGAATCAGTGGTTACGAAGAACAAAAGGGAAAAACCTGCAGTTGCGGAGCACAATTTCCTTCCCGACATCATTTTCTCTTCACAATGCACATTTTTTTTAGTGGAATTATCCACCAACCTCCATCGCCTATAAATATCTGGCTCGTCCCCCATCATTTGCACTGTTAGGCTACCCCTTCAGTATCTGATCTATCCCATTTTGCGGTACCTCTGATCTCTACGAAGTGAAGCCATTTTCAAAGGGCCCCACCGATTGTGAATGAGGGCGATCCTTCAGGTTTCTTGGGGCTCCACAAAGTTCCATTATGGGAAATACCTTGATATCTATGATGTCTTATGCTCCAAGAGTCCATGCTCTATGAGCCCCATTCTTCTTTGAAGCTACTTTGCGAGAACGTTCACTCTACGAGACCCTGATACTCGTGAGGCACCATGCTCCATGAGACCGTCAGCTCTGTGAAGCTACTTTGTGAAGCCCTGCTATTCTAGAAGCTCCAAAGATCACGCCTATAGGTCCATACCATGGTGCTTATGCCCCCACCCTCCTTAGTCTAACTGTTGAGCTTCATTCATGGGCCTCCAGGACATTCCCTTAGCTTCCATCCCTAACCCCATGAAAAATGGATGGTCCATCTGTGAAAATTTCGATCTGGGACATTGACATTTTCTATTGCTTCCTTTTGTGAAGCCATTATCCACCTATGGAATACCATGATTTGACATACTCCTCTAAACACAATTAAAATATCTTGAGTTGACATATTCCTTTTATTAAATTTCACATGTTATATGTTGAGATTATAATATCCATTTCCTTAAGCACATTCAGTCGAAACATTCCTAATGCAACTCCTCCAAAATCAATCATTTGACCTCTATAACAGGTGGAACCAGAAAGGGAATCTCCAGTAAATAATCCAACACCAGCCATTGTTAGGAAAAATATTTCTAATAGTCCTATATATATTACTTTATCATTAGTGTACCCTATGTTAAAAAAATAGGATGCCTCTTGCTCCAAAAAGGAGATTCATTACGCGCCAAGCAAAAGATGCCAAAAGTCCTTCCAACATGACTATAAACTATAGTATTCCATATTATTCCATAATATGATGCATCTTTCTCCAAAAAATAGATTCCTTATGTTCCAATATTAAGGTGAAAATGGTCCTCTCTATAAGGCAATAAACTATACCATATATATCAAATTTTTGTTGCCACCTGCTCCAATCCAGAGATGCCTTCTATAAATAGCATTAGATTCCTACAGTCCCCTCTACATGACTATAAAATATAGTATTCCCTATCATTCAACAATAGGATTCTTCTTTCTCTAAAACAATAGATGACATATCCACCAATAAAAATATTCCAATAGTCCTCCTTACGTAATTATAAAATGTAGTACACCTTATATAACAATTATAGGATGCCTCTTGCTCGAATCAATAGATTCCGTCTACACCAGGCAAATGATCCCATTTTTCCTCTCTATATGACAATAAACTATAGTATACCCTATAATTAAATAATTTTTTTCACTTTCTTCAAAAAATTATTCCATATGTAGCATTAATAAGATGCTAAACATCCTCTCTACATGACAATGAACGGTAGTACGCCCTATATGAAAAACATAGGATGCCTCTTTCTCCAAACAAGATATGCCTTATGCTCAAAAAATATGATTCCAATACTCCTTATGGAATACTATAAACTGTAGCACTACCTATTATTTCATAATAATAATCATCTTGATCCAAAAAAGTTCTTCCTTATGCAGCAAGCATAAGAAGCTAATAGCCATTTCTATATGACTATAAACTGTAGTACTCTGATTGTGACCAATACAGGGAGACTTTTTCTACAAACTACAAATCACTTATAAACCAATAATAATATTCCAATAGTAATCTATACATGACAATATATTTTTTTATTCCATATAATTCAATAATAGGATGCCTCTTGTTTCAAATAAGAGATGGATTATGTGACAAGCATAAGATACCCCATGTCATGATTACAAGGGCCTAATTTCAAGAGCATTGGTAATATTTTGAGAATTACATCACTCCACCACATTGTTCATGTGTCCTTCATTCAGAGAATTTTTCTCTTACATGTCTAATGGGACACCTAACGGCCTGGTCCCATGTAGCTTCAGCTCACCTACCATTCTCGGACAACTCCCCAGAAGACATTGGATGACACCACATGTCAGGTCATGTGTTTCGAACATAGTCAATAGTCGACCCTCATTTGTTTCACCCCATTTCGGGCTAACGTGGTATGTATGTTGGGTTTCGATCATGTTCAATAGTTATCCTCAATTGTCATGCCACCCTCACCATGTTTTGAATGTCAGCCATGTTATTGATGCTTTTCCTATCCCTATGTTCGTATTGATTCCAATGACCTTGGCGTTATCATTCTTATGCACTGGAACATAAGTTTATACCTCAGTTACATTTCTCCACCAAAAAGTGAGTTTGCATGCCCTCATGGATTGACATGAAGAAGTCATTATGGGAATCTTCCATGTGTCAGCCCCATAAATTTTCTCTACTACTTTGTGGCACTGGACAACTTCCATGTGTAATCCCCTTCCACTATTTTTTTATCCTCCACAACACTCAGGAAGAATCCATTCGCCAGCCCCATGTATTGTTTCTGGTCGATAGTAGCTATAGGAAACATTTTGCATAAGCCCCATTCTCCGATTATTCTCTTAAGTTGGATATGTGAAGCTTCCATATGTAATCCACATCCACCATTGTCACTCCGTGGCAGCACATGGGTAGCTTCCATGTGTAATCCTCAACCCCCATTGCTACTCATTAGGGGAACCTGGGTAAATTCCATGTGTATGTCCCATTAAACATTTTTTCTTCTTAGTGCCACATGGGATTCTTCCATGTGCAAGACCCAATCATCACACCTCGTGGACGCACCATTGGCCATGATTTTCAGGTCTCTTTTTACCTTTGTTTTCTCACACTAATCATAACTCACATGATCTTAGAGTAAATAGTGACCCTGAAATCCTTCTTGCGATGCCTTAGCACAATATCCCAAATCCCCCTTCCAAACTACATGTACATTGATACTTTCCCTTTTCCTATCGAGTTACAAATGAAGGATCCCTAATTTTCAATCCGAACACCTACTTGTCCCAGCACCTTTGTGTCAGTTCACATTCATTCTGAACGATGTTAAACTATAGCTTCTATTCCAAACTACGTGTACATTGATCCTAGCCCATTCCAAGTAGGGTATGTAGGAACCCTCCTAGAGGTTCATTCCCAAAACCCATTGATAATGACCATCTTCACCTCAGTTCATCCACATCCAACATGATGTTAAGCTACATGCCCCATTCTTTCGTGCATGACATTGAACTATACCAATTAAATATACACCTGTTTTCATCCCTCTCTCCTAGACAGGGTTCGTAGGTAGCCTCCATATGGTTCTATCCGAACAGGTGGTAAGATGTTGTAGCCCTCGACCAGTTTTTATTCATTGTTTTCCCTTTCATTGGGACCCATATCTCTTGTTCACCCTCATGGCATCAGTCCATCATGGGATGTAATCCATGAATAAGATCCAACATTCATTTGTGTCGCTATCCTCTATGCACACCTCGATTCCATCCCATATCTCCAACTACATGGAAATTAATTTCCTACCGCATGGTTATGTAGGAAGCCTTCTAGAGGCTTAATCCCATAACCCTTTTCACATGTTGTTCTCTCCCTTGAGCACCTGTTCATTGGGATGTTCATTCCCCCACATGGATTTTATAAGTTTTGTAGGTCCCTTCCATGGGTCAATTCTCACGATTTGCCTCCTCAGGTGTCCCATAACCTCACAGAACTACACAGACATTGCTTCCATGCCATAGGGATACGTAGTAAGACTTTCTGCGGTTCCAGCACAACACTATTATCACCATCCTAATGGTACCATCTTATTTTTCATCCACTTCATTAAACTATCAATCATCCCTCTGGATTCATAACATGGCCTCCACATCCCGGTGGTATCACGCCATTCACTTGGGAAGATAACCATGCATAATCTCCAAACAATTCATAATAATTTATCCATGAGTCCTCATGTGATGGGCTACTATCCATGCATAATCCGTAGAATGTATTTGAATTTTTTTCCATTATGTACACCCTGATTCATCAACCCTTTGAACTACATGGTTTTTAATCCATATTTTGTACACATGGAATGTAGGAAACCTCTATGAGATTCAATATTATCCAATGGTAATCCTTCGTGTCCCCTATTCTCAATTACAATCTCCCCAATCTGCCATTAGTGGTATCCAGATCTACATTCATGGTGTAACATTTTCCTTTTAGGGGACTCACCACAGTGGGTCTACACTAATTGGGAATTATTACCTATCCATCCAGTGATCCCCATTCTAGAGTGCACTCTTTCTGATCTGCCTTAAGTGCTGTTCAGATCACCATTCATGGGGGGATATCTTCCCTCTATAGGACAAACCACCTCATATCCATTCTTATTGGGTGTTTTGATCCATCCATCTAGTAAACCATCAATTTGTTCCCTCATAGGGATGTATTAATATGATCTATCTCAAATTGATTTTATTATTACCCTCATTCTATCTCTGTATGATGTTAAACTTGCAACCTACATCATGTTAACCATTATATGCCTGAGGAAAACCACGGAAGACATGTCTTTGGTGTAACCATATCCTCACGACATTAAACTCATGGCATACCCCATGTTAATCATGGAATTATGTGGAAAACTTTAGAGAGAATCCTCTGACATAACATACCCTCGGATCAACATCAGATGCCTCAGGTTCTTCATCATTGATACTCCCTCTTATGAAGAAGAATACATGTTCCCCATTGTCCATGCATACAGATATTCCATGACATGCCTGATGTTGTCATCTACAATGACCAATGGATGATACCTAGTCAAGGCCTCATGGATGGTCCTGACTGAAGTAGTTTAATTAATCAGCATCCACAAATATATGGCCCTATGAATGAGATTCAAGAACCACGAATGAAATATATGAGTGAGACTCAGACTAGGTAACGAGTTCTGAGGAGGAATCCATTGAGTGAGAGACTGACATACCATCATTCCATTTATATCATAGAGAAAATGTCCCTGAACAAGTGACTGATGTTGCCCGCCTTTAAATAGTTGGAATATGAGCCAATAGTAAGAGTTTCCTTGAAGGACGGATTATCACCTCAGTGAAAGAATCCGAAACAACTATCATAGTGGAACTATTTAACTCCAAAATCCATCATTGTAATCAATGATCAATCCCCAGACTATTTTAGTGAAAAATATCCATACTAAAATAGGTTCACTCTACATTATATTCTTCTTTATCCCATGAGATATTATTCATTAACCAATGAAATGGAGAGATATAGAAGTCCCATCATTATTGGTTATAATGTTACAATTGTCCTTTGTTTTAACATAACTATCATCATTGGTTATAACATATCCACAATTACATATTTAAAAACATACATATGTTTTCCACAAGATCATAAAATTCCATCATATCTGAATCCATACAAATAATTGGGTTTTAAAAACATTTTTCCATTACACAATAGTTAGAAAATAAATATGTTCTATAATAATTTCTTAATTTCACCAAAGCATAACATATTGATAAACAAGAATGTTTCATGAGTATTTTATCGTGGTTTAACCGGTGGGAGAAAAAATGGTTTAATTAATTTGTTCAAAGGTCATCTATACTATCTAATTTATTTAATTCATATACATTATATCTTTATAACAACATCATTATCTCAACATCAAGAACATATAAGGGGAGATCATAACTTACTCATATGTTTTAGTAAAATTTCACCTTTCCATTTGGTCATTAGAGAAATTCCATATATTCTTAAAAATTGGTAATGAAAATATTATAATCAATATTCCTTATATATTTCATAATTCGTGAATTCCAATACAAAAACACATTAAACCTAATACATTATTCGTAAAAAATAAACTAAGATTCATCATTTTATTCTTTGATAACACTTTCTTATAATAAGAAATATGAATTATATATTAACATTTTTAAACCAAAATTTAATAATGATAGACAAGTTTAACATAAAAAATTCTATTGGAACAACCTGTATATTTCATATTCCATTCATGGTATCTTCATCAACAATATTATAAAAAATACGCGTAACACATTGTTTATTATGATCATGATAGATCCCCTTGGGATGTACATTTACTTAATTCTCATAATTTATTAATTTAAAACATTAAACCATCAATGATAACTTAAGGAGACCAATATTATCAATCATTTCATAACCCATATTTTTAACTTTGCTTGGAAAATTACCAAATATTTCTTTCATTTCTAGAATTAAAACATCTTTACATTCCTACAGAACATTTACATGGGTTCTTCATCCCACCTTACCAACATATAGGAATACAAATCGTTATTACGTTATGATCTACAATACATGAACTATTAAAAAATATATCATTATCATCCTTGGTGTGTCTGATAGTTCATTAAGGTGTATGTTTTTATTCATATATCATAATAAAAAATTTGGCATAATCACAATATCCTTTAATATATTTTTGATCCCATTTGGTTTCTTTATAAAAAAAATTATATCACATTAAACATTAATTTACTTACTTATTTTTCAATAAATTGACTAAATCTTTAAGTAATAGTTCATGTAAGAATAATCATATTTGGGGGCCACATAGTCTTCAAAAATCTCTTATTATAAATTTAAATAACGACACATTCCTTTTAATAGTTGAAAACATAGGCTTATCAAAGTTCTTTTGTGGGGATTATTCAAATTCTTCATGATAGTTCAAAAAAAATTTATTTCCAAATAATATTCCATAGGAGTTTTAAAATAGGTGTGTAGTATATTGGGGAATTTAAGTTCCTAACAAAATTATACCAAATTAATTATAAACATATATTTACATCCATTATCATTATCTATTTTAGATCTATAATTCGCATTAGTATATGTACTCACCTAAGGATATACATCAATGAAAGGGGTGAGATAAATGTATTATAAAAGGTGGAATATGGACATGAATCAATATAACATGGCCGAGAATATTCATTATCATTGTATCATAAGCATAGGATAATAATAAAAATAATATTAAGTAATCATTTGATAATTTCATGGAATGTGAAGATGCATAAAGTTGAAATATCAAGTTATAGGGGTAAAATACCATATGTATTTGTTAATAAATTTAGCAACATGTTCACACAAAACCTATGTGAATAATAATAATATCATAATTTTAAACAAAGATAGAATCATGTTCATGAAAAATTCACATTACTCGTGAGATAAATCGCATTAGACAATGAATTGATGGGAAATAGAATTTAATGACCACTCGCCACATTATAATATTTAAATAATCGTGCATGAAACTTAGAACATATATCAATTATAATCTTGAAATAACCTTAGTAAATAAATCGATAAGGATTTTCTAAACCATGATTTCATTAAATTGTTTTTGGTTCGGAAAATAATGAAGTATAATATATTTGAAAAATTATTATCATTTCCTAGTAAAAGAGAATCAACTCAGTAGGAGTAAAAGACTGGTTTTCAAAAGAGAATTGATCCCAAATACAATTTCTATATGGCTTAAATATCACGGTGGAAACATGTATATAAAAAAGTTGAAAATATTATAACAGTTAAATTATATTTATGGAATATTTGTTGAAAACCCATAACAAAGATATCATGGAAGAGGGATAACCTAAAGAAACTGATTTGGGTTCAAGAATCTCTTTACAAAAAATCTCCCTTTATTTATTGACTTTTCCTCCTCTGGAATTATAAACATTGGACTATTAAAATATAGTTCCATAAGTGAATTATGTTAATTTTTTATACTATTTATCAATTATAAGTGTTTTATTTTATTTTTAGAGCACTTTTTTATATAATAATTTTTTTGATATCTTGTTTTCATTAAATTTTCTTGTATTGTTTTGATGTTGTCTATTTTAATTATGGTAAATAATACATTATTGGAATAATTTCAGAGGCATATAAACATATATTTATACGTTTATATATAATATATATATTTTTATGAAACTAATGTTTTGGGACAGTGAAAGTAATGAAAATTCTCTCGTCGGCAATTAACCGACTGGTGACAGCACATTATGAAAAGAGTGGGAAGGGATGGTTGAAATTTATACATGTCATAAAAATGATACGACTTGTAAGTCAATATCATTAATATAATTTTACATACTGAATAATTATTTATATAATAATTGTTTTGATGTAATTGATAAAAAAGATAGAGAAGAAGAAAAATAGAGATGGTTTGATAGAAAATTACTCTTTCCTTAATGTAGCTTCTCTATTAAGACACTAAAAATACCTTGATGCTTGGAGTTAGTTTACTAATAACAGTCCCTAGTTAATTAATGGGGCTTGATAGGGGGATTTTATAATATCTTTGGCATTGTAAAGTTAGTAAGTAGTGGTTTTTGAAGGGGATGGATTGGGGTTATATATACATGATGAAAGAGTTATTTTCAAAATATAATAGTAAATAAAATGTTATATCAAAGTCAAAACCAATAATTATGAAGTTTTTTAAAATATAGGAAATATATAAATATTATACACATTTTTTAGACATTAAATATACTTTATTTATAGTTAATTTATTTTATTAAAAACAAATGTGGAAGAATGAAAAATTGTTATTTTATGGGATCACATTGGTCTTGGGGATTTGTAAAATGATTTTTTTTGGAAAGTACATTTATTGTCTTTTAATAAATTATTTATGAAATTATATATTTTTTGGCATGAACAAATTTTCTATAAATTATTATGTCATTATTACTTCATGAATAATGTAATTTATGATACACTGGGTATACAAAAAATTTCATTTTTTCTATTATTATGAAATTTAATTTATTTACAAAAAACACTAATAAATAACCATGGGAAAATTTCAATTAGTTTATTTAAATGAATATATTCCTTTAGTCAAAATAAATTTCTATCATAGGTAATATTAATTTTTAATATAATTTTTTTAAAAAATACTTTAAAATACAGTTTATTAAATATGTGGTTATATAATCATTGAGTATATTAATCATGATATTTATTATTATTCATTATAATGTTTATATTTACAAATAATGATCATAATTAATAATATTCAAATCACACATTATTATTTTGAGTTTAAATTATTCATCCCAATAGGAATATTACTATTCCCAATGATCACGTTTCATTTCCCAATGGTGAGGTTAATATTCCAACGATCACATTTCTATACCAACGGTCAAATAACCTATTATAAACACCACTTCATTGTTTCACCTCGTATTCAAAAAAAATCTCACATGGATATTTATTTTCATTTTTATATATTTTTATTTATTTAATAATTTTTAGTTCTGTATCTGTAGTGTTGGATTTGGGGGCGATGATTCTAGCAGAATGCGGTGATCCATTTTTTTCCAATGTAGTTTTATTATTATATTATTTTTGTAAAATTTTAATGTTTTGAAATTCCATTGGTTTCTATCTGAATAATGTAATGATATTTTTTTTATGAGTTAATGTGTTTTTTCTCTCTATGCTCAATTCATATAATACTTATATAATATACCACTAATTTATTTAGGAAAAGATTATCATTTCAAATGTAACGGTATTTATATATACCCCCTTTAGAATAATGTTACATAAATGTCAACTCATTTTATAGAAAATAATAAGTGAGGTTATGTATATTTCATTATTTCCCCATGTTATTATGTTGCCTCTACATACTTATGGGTTTTCCAATGATCATTGACATGGTGAGTTATTTTTTTGCGGAAAACCATTTCACTATGATCAATGAAATTCACCAGTTTCTACTCATTGGTGAAGTCATTATACAGTTGTACCACATCCGGATTTATATCATTTGAGGGATTGGTTATGTAATTCCTCATGAATGATATATGGAACACATTCCTAAATTTAGATATTTTTGGTGGAATGGAATGCCAATAGGTCACTACTTCTATTTGATCAAGGATCTCAATGGTTCCAATGTTCCAAGGGACAAACTTCCCTTTCTTTGAAAACTGCATGAATCCCTACCATGGTGATATTCAAATGAAATTTTCTCTCTAATATCAAATTCATATCCGCTGTTATTGGTAATTATCATAGTTATTCTACTGACTATGTGAATTTTTATATGTTATTCGATTAATTAAACCATAATTATCATCTCTTGCACAATATCAAATCCAGGTATATTTCGTTCCAAAAAAACATCCCAATAAGTAGGAGTTCTAAATATATTACCATATAGTTCTTTATATAGAGCTCCTGGAATACACATTTGGAACATTTTTTATAATAACTCAAATAATGTGAGATATTGATCCCATCATCCATTAAATTCCATAAATAAGGATTTCATCGTGTACATTATTATCTGAATAGAAATTTCTTGTTTTCTATAAATTTAGGGATGATATACTAAACTTAAATCTATTTCAATAGTCAAATTATATAGTAAACATCTCTAGAATTTAGATTTTAACGTTATATCATGATCATAAATGACCGAATGTGGTACCCATAGGGCCTCACTACAACCATCACATATATCATAGTATTTTGTTCAATAGAAGAATCATCCGGAATAATAATGATGTGTATGTTCATGGTTAGATGATCCACCAAAATTCATGAAACATTGTTTCTTTTGGATGCATTCTATATACTAGTGAAAAATTCCATAGTGACATTCTATCCTTTACAAATGGGTATAGGATGTGATTTCATCATCCCTTTATATTAATTTCACTCTACATTAACTTTATGAAACACTAATAACTTTTAGATATACTCCAAAGCACTATTATCATTTTTCACACAATAAGTTCTCTTGAATATCATGACACAAATTGGTACATCTAGGATGGATTGAGATAGAGATGCTTTGTTCATTAAAAAATTTCAACATATTTACCTTAGGGGATAACGGCACAAAAAGCCTAATTATAAACCAAATCATAAGATTATCATTGATATCAAATTAATGAAACATACCTATTATAACAGATTAATATTTCTTTTGAATATATAAATCATTACATTGTGTCTCCTTGATCTTCTCTAAGATAGAAGTCTGTGAATAATTTTTTCGAGGTATGATTTATTCCCTACTATTATTATTTCTAGGTCTATCCTTTGTATATACATAAAGATATGGTATTTATAAATATACATAATGGTTAATGTAGAATTTTATTTTCAACGAATATAATCATATACATTATTTTATTTTATTAGATGGTAGTGAAAAAGAAAAAGGAATATTTGATCTTCTCTATCCATCTTCTTTGAATCATGATGATATCCTCCAATGAGAATATATCATTTCAAATATTTTGGTCGATATACATTCTACAATTATCACCATTATGATAGTGTCATTAAATCATCAAAGAAAAGATCAAATAGGCTAACTATAAATCATTTTTCTGTTAATGTTTCTCATGGATCATCAACTATCAAGAATAGTAGGATATCACTTTTACATTATTCATGAGTACACAACCCAATAATTTCATCAAATCATCACTCATATAGTATAATATTATCTAATATTTGGTAGTGTGAGTACAAGTGTGGTGATTTACATATTAATAATATCCTCAAAGACATCATGACATTATTATGTGCATACATACTTTACCCCTTTTAGTTTTAACATAGATAGTGGGCAAGATAATCATTAGAAATTTATCACAAAACATAGGTAGTTCCCTTATAGTCTTAGTGAACTATAAATTTGTAAGACACTAGTGGGTCTGCGTCATATTTTAATTACCAATGTTATTGAGGGGTCTGAAATAATCAACTCACATATGATCCCATGCCCCAATAATGTGAATTGATACATCCAAAATTCACACATGTTGAATGTGGCATATATTTTCTCCTTTAGTAGTATCGATTACTCATTCCTTATATACTAGTAATGTTCCTACTATCTATTAGAGTAAATAAGAATATTTTTTTTAAATAGTAAATTATATTTTGGTATTATCTAAATACTATATTCATCAACACCAAAAATATTGGAGGATAATTCATAAGATCCAATGGGATAACTGTGATCTCATTGTGACTGTACCTTATATGTAGATCTTCGTCTCAATATATTCATTCTTCAGCACCAAGGGATAATATCCAGAATGAAGATCCACCTTTGATAAGTCAGAAGCTACTCTTAGTTTATATAACAATATATCAGTCCACAGTGTATGAATATTACTATTTATGGGGATCTTGTTGAGATCATGGTAATAAATATACAACATCATTGATCCATCCTTTTTCTTTACCAAAATAATTTTTATAACCCGAGGTTATTAACTATGGAATTTGATTCCTTTTTCTGAATTCTCTTCTACCTGCTTCATTAACTCCCCTAGTTTGATTAGGATGATCCTATATCAGATTATAATGATAATATTTTTTCTAGATATACGTTCTATAATATTCATTTACCTATAATATAGGGGATCTCAAAATATTTATTTGACAAAAACATCACTTTCCCTCTTGATTGAAATTTATGCAAGATTGAAGCAAATTGTATCCCAATATTTTAATATGTGTTGAATCTATTTATATGAATGTTTAATATATTACTCAAACAAATACATGAGGACCATAGTAGTGTAGTGAAATTGGAAATGTGGAAAAAATTCTCTAGAATTTGGTAAAATATCTTTAATATGTCCCAAAAATATCTTTACCTTTACTAAACTTGAATAATATACCAAAAACAACATCATCTCAATAACACATAGAAAGGAATCAATTGAACAAGAGAGATTCGATATACAGTAAGGGTAAAAAAGGTATAACCGTAAGCATAAAACGTATATAATGTAATGAGAATATGATCATAGCATATGAACCGAATATCTTTAATTTCTAAGATAAAAACTGGAGTCATAAAATAATAATTTTTGATTCATAACATACAAATAATAATGAAATAAAATAACATAATCCTTGAGATCATATCCTTGACATGGGAAATGGAATTTTGGAATACACATAATCATAGAAATTAACTTCTATAGTAGTGAAGGCTCCCTGGAATGGCTATCATAGTGATATGGGTTCACAATCAATATAATCATAGTAGTGAAGGTTCACTCTAAAGAACATCATAGTGGAAAATGTCCCTTACAACACTGTGTTTACCCCCATTCGACTTCTGTTTATATCATCAGATGTAAATAATTTCCCAATGAATTAGAAGTGGATATTGTTTCCAAAAATAACATTTTAAAAATAATTCATATTTTCACCACAAGATCACAAAACACTCATAATATTATTACACATAAAATATAACATGATTCAAAAAAATTTCATCATTAGTAACCTATTAAAAATAGATAGGTTCTTCTAATCATTTAATTATTGTATAACATACTGAAAAAAATATGGTTTCATAAGATTTTTTTCACCGTATATCATGTGGAAGAGAATAAAGATTCGTTAACATCACGTATTGATAAAAACAATATATTAATTTAAATAATAACTATATAATTCGTGGATCATATACACATTATAAATTAATTAATCTGAAAATATGTCATTATTGATAGAATATTATTTTTAAATTTCACTTGGAACATTTATTAATAGAAATTACCTTTATATGAAAATAAATTTATAAAAATAAAATGTTATCCAAATCCTTTTTTATAAATAATATTTTAAAAAATATGATTTAAATTATAATTAAAATAATCTCTTGAGTAAAATATCATTTCTACTTTGAAATTCACTTTTTAAAAAAGTAAAAATATTTATAATCCAATTCATTTTCAAATGATTTCATCCAAAATATAATATTTCCATAAATAAAAATAAAATCATTCTATTAAATTTTTTTAAAAAAACATCTATGGTTTGAATAAAATAAGTGAGAAATCAGGAAAATGGTAAATAATATTCATGTCATTCATGGTAAAAACAATAATTATTTTTACATCTATGGTAAAACAAAAATGAGAATATTGAAGAGGAAAACATGAGGATTCCTTTTAAAATATTATAAAATATAATGTTTATAAATTATTTAAATTAATAATTAATGTAATATTGAAATTGATTTAGAAATGTTTTTACAAAACATTTTATTTAATGATAGAATATTTCAAACAGAATAGATTGATAAATCTTAATTTTATAAAATAAATTTACTCAATAATATTAATTATTATAGAATTTTAAAAGGGCACCTTTAATACAATAAATAACTGAGGTATATGATAATAAGTGAGTTTATTGAGAAATGTATCATACTATTTTATCAGTAGAAACATAATCATAAACAGTGTTGATAAACAATGAGATTATGACATAAAGTATTTAAAACTTTGGAAAAATCAAAACGTAAAATAATGAAGGAAAATTAGTAAATGAAACATAATATATAATGAGGATATATAAATTCATGTTATTACATGTAAAATTGGATTTTGATACCTTTCATAAAGGAATATATGTTCAGTAGATAACGTATACCTCAATAAAGAAAATTCAAGACCAAAATCCCTTACTAATTGGGTAACTTTGGAACAGTAAAACCCATGAAAGTGTGACCTAAATGAATATGTAACCAATATTAATTTTTAATATATTAATCATAATATATATTACTAGTTATTATATATACAATTTAAATTAATTTTTCAAGAATTTTTTTATTCCTCACCAAGATAAAAGACAAACTAGAAATCACATACATTAAGTTATGATATCAATCGTACACATTCAAAAAAAAATATAATAAATATAATATTATTATATTTATTTTAAAGAACTATATATATATATATCATACCATTTTATTTCACTTATGTCATTTTATTATCGCTCTATTAACAATTCCATGTTAATGTCACATTTCATTTAATAAGATCATTGCTTTTCAAATTTGTCTTAATTTTTTATTTTCATTCCTATTAATTTGATTTTGGATTCATCATATATATAATATTAACCATGATATTAATATCATATATATTCTTCATAAATATATTTAAATTAATCCAAAAAATAGTGTTAAAAAAAGTAAATACAACATTTATGGAGAATGAGGGACGTACCTAGGCATGAAGATTGTTTCCATTTTATTGTCAAATTACAATAAAATAGAATTATATGGTATCATTATGTATTAATTTATGGGTCACTTATAAAATTTATTACTATTAAATCTATCATTATTACCTTCCATGTAAACACTGAACCCATCACGTCAAATCACGATGCAATTTTTTGTTTTACACACAAACGATGTTATTGTATTATTAAAAAATCGAAATCATGATGGAATTTGTTATATAGTAATTAATGAAGCATAAAATATTATAAATATAAAATATAAATAATTAATACATCATTATTTCAACCATTTTATGTGGTAATTAAAAAATGAATGACATCAGTTCGCGAGGAGGTATTGTGGCGTACAACAGAATAATGATTTTATAAATAATTGGATGGAATTAAAAACAGATTAATACATGAACTTATCATAATTAATTATAATTATATGAAAGTTACATATTTTACTATATCATCATTTTATTATAAATATTTGATGAGTATTAGTATAAAATAAATAAAATATGCTTTTCAATGAATGTTACCTCTTCATTGAGTTTTCTCCTTAAGTTTTCACCAGAACATTTTCTAGATAAGATTTATCTCTATAATAATGATTATAAGATGATAGAAGGAATTTTGGGAATTTATTTTTTTAGGTACCATCAAAAAAACTTGTATTTAATGTCTTAATTGGGGAATATAATGGGTGTCATTTTATAATTGAGGAGAAGGAAACCCATATAGTTTTTTCAAGGAAATTATTTCACCCACATTTGTTTCACGTAAAAAGGATCCAATAATAGACCATTTTGGACACTTGAATATATGTTATAAATATATTTCCACAAAAAAAAATTTGTACAAATTATTTGTTAATAATAAACCTTAACACTTTAGTCTAACGCCTTGCTATTTTTTTACCTGAACTGTGAATTTTTTATTGTTTTATATATTCATTTCTGTAAAAGCATATATTAAAATTACTAGATAATGTTTTCTATTATTCTTCCAAATTTTATAATCCATTTTCCTATAATCCATTCTAATAATCATTATAATTTAATTTAAAATTAATTAACATACGTGATGAGATAACATGTTTTTAAAGAGACAATTTTCGAAAGATGGACATGTTATTATATTAGAATTCAATATAAAATTTATTAAAATTACCAAATTTAGATGAATAGATATATATTTCACTAATTATAATTTTATTAAAATTTAAAATACATTTCACATTAGAAATAATTTAAATGAAAAAGATGTTTTCAATTGAAATCTAGTATATTTCACTATTTTTCAAAAAACATATTTTTTAGAATATTATAGAACATTTAAAATCATTTATATTTAACATGATAATTAAAAAATAAATATATTTTTTAAAATAAATTTTCTAAAATTTTGATAAATTAAATTTAATACAAAACATGCAAAGGGGATGAAAATGTAGGGTTTTTGAAAAATGGATTTTTCAAGAAAAAGATGAATTATATTAAAAATATTATTAATAATAATAATGAAATTAATATCCATTAAATATTTTAATAGATAATATATGAATTTAATTTCAAACTTTCCTCATTTGATATTTTTTTTGTTAATTAAAATAGAGAAAAAATATATAAATAAAAACAGTTTTCAATACAACCCTTTTCCAAAACAAAAAAAAAAACATATACTAAAATCCAACATAAAATTGATTAAAATTTTACAATGGGGAATAAATATAAATAAATAATACTTATGTTAATTTAAAAAATAATGTTATATTTATGTTATTTAATTTTATGATAACAAATGTTAGTCTTATAAAATTTAATATTTTTCAATATTCACTAAAAAGTCAATATTGATTGAAAAATCGAAAAAATTAACCAAATGTTAATTATGGTATGATGATTCCAAAATTTTTTTTTTATATTACCAAATAAATTTTATAACATCCCTTATAAATTAATTATAATATTTTCTCATAAAAATAAATAAAAATAATTTTTTGAAAAATTATAATTTTTATTTGTATTAATACATTACTATGAATTATTTAATTATATACTGTGATTTTAGGATTTTATCTTTAGTAATAAATTAATAATTATTTTTCATAATTTTATATTTCTATTCATACCTTTACTTTTAATGGATTGTTTATAATGGACATATTTAAAATAATATTATTTCATTGTTCACTGATGCTTGGTGTCGTGTGCCATGAATTATTTCGTAGAAATATTTTGTTTAATGTAATACTAGTAACACTCGATGTTCTGTATAAGTAAATAAATAATTATTATTCTTATTATGAAAATATTATAAATTATTCAAATTATTTCTTTAAAACATCCCACAAAATATTGGTGTGTTTCATTCAACCCCCTTAAAACGAATTTCTCACTCAAAATTTATCACAGTCAATAACAGTATGACATTTGATAATTACTATATAGAAACCAACATCATATGAATGAATAGTAAAAGTTCATTTAAATTATAAATCTAGAAACATAATTGTTACCTAAAGTAACTCATAACCGAGTTTCTAAATAGGATAACATATGTGGGTTGTGAATATTTGTACATGGAATAAAATCATAAATAATTATAGAGTGATAAAGTTCATAGATCAAAAAAATGTGGGTTATCGATATATATTAAAAGACCACATAACTGTAAACTAAAGATAAATGAAAATTTCATTGAAATCATAAAAAATGACAATAATGGGTCATTGTTTTATTTCAATAACATTTTCTTACTATTGGTGAAGATTCATGAGAATATTTACATTCTTGAATTCGTTTCATTTCATTAGCACACTCAGACACATCTTTCGTACCTTGACCAAATAAAACATCAACTCTTACATTTAGAACTGATTGTGAATTTTTATGCGTGGAGAAATAAAATATCATAAGATCCATTAATATAATAATAAATCATTTTTTATATCATTTGTTATTATAAAAAATTTATAGAACAAGTTATTTAATATTATTAAATATTCGTATGGTTGATTATTACATTAATCTATACATCCTGGATAAAAATTAAAACATAAACAGTTATATAAATGTTCAACCTTTAAACCCTTACAATATTCAATATGTATAAATAAGGTCACTAATTTTTTCAAAATAATGATTAAATTAACCCCCAAAACAACATGAATATACTCTTAGTTGTCACATACCATACATTTAATCACTTTATCATGTTTTATATTAAGACATATTTGTAATATAAATTAGCCTTAAACATTATTTAAAACACATATGGTTCCTCAATCGTAAAATAAAAGAAACATTATTGGATATATTTCTTAAAATAAAAAATTATCTAAACTCGTTAAATGATTGTATAAAAAAATATCAACAAATAATTAAAGTAACCAATACTATCAAATTTATATATTCATATCCAAAAATATTTTCCCCGACATCATTATATCAATATCCAAATCTAATTAATCATTACTTTCCCTAAATCGAAATATCACCTTTTTTGGAAATTACAATACTTGTCCAACAATACCATTTAATATATTTTGAAAATTACATTATGAAAAACATATACTGAATAATCATTATATTATTTCAGGCTTCATATAACATAATCCATAAATTCTATTACAATAATACTTCAATCATCCCACATGATTCTCAAACCATTAACTTGGTTTCGTCATCTTAATTTTTAATCCCTTTTTTATTCCAAATATTATTCGCAGTATGATCATCATTAACATAAAAACTATTACTCATAAACCTTTTTTTCAACATGATCAATCACACTAGGACATAGATTTACATAATTCCCATACATTCCAAATTTCAAACAATGAACCATGAACTATATATTAGGGAGACCATTATTCTCATCCATTGAGTTAATTAAAATATTCATTTTTCCTCTATAATTAGTTTTTTTAGTTCTATTTTCATAATAATAGAATCCTATCATCACTCTAAGAAATTCAATTTAGTTATTCTCCAGAGATACACGAAAAATCGGAAACTGAATATTCATTCCTCTATGGTCTACATTATAGAAAGTCTCAAGAAACTCTATCAATATCGTATTCAGTGATTCCAAAAGATGGATAAGGTGTATATTGTTAATAGTATATTTTGATTACTAATTATTTATAGATGAACCATATGTTACTCCATTAATCATCGCATTTGGATGCTCATAAATGTTTTTTACACACTCAATTCTTCCTAGTTCCTTCTGGTTCCCACCATTGACTAAATCCATATAGCATAGTGCGAGAAGTGGTAATCATAATGGGATAAATAATAATCATAAAATCACATATATGATGTCTAAATAATGAATCATTTCTAATATTTAATTCCTTAAGTTAATTCTAGTTCATTCACAGTCATAATCAATATAAACTCATCATGATTCTTCATGAATAGTTTTGGATTTACATTGTATATCCCACAGTAGTTTCAAACCCATTGCACAACAATTTCCATTTTTATGAACTAGGCGATGGTCATATCTATCTCTATTTTCTTTTTTTGAGTTATTTCCACTAGGTAAATCTATGCCAGAGCCACATGAAATTGTAGTATACAGGTAGAGATGTAATTTCTTAGAAACAACTTCAAATATAATTTACTAAAATTCCAGGTCAATTTCTAATACCATATATCATACGTAAAATTATCCTTATAGACATCCAAAGACATATCCTTACAAATATCGCTAGGGATATCACTTGTGGGTTCTCATCCATGTTTCAAAAAAATTAATAAATGTTTCCTCTGATAGATACTCTAGTGACCGAGGATATTATTATATGGATTTTACATTATTTATGATAAATAATAATAATATTACGAAAAACACATTTATGAGGACCAAAATATTTAACTACCTTAGAGGAAATGAAACACAATATTAGTAACGTGTGGAAAGATAATAAATGTCTCACACAATTTTATTACCCTTTAGTCAACATCAAAAATAGAAAATACAAAAAATGTTGTTCATTAATCAAAAAATGAAATCAAAGGGTTAGATAATATTCTCCGTAAGGTTAAATAATGTTGATATGTCATTATAACAAGAACATAATGGTATGAAAACATGATCATAAAATGTGAGAGCATAAAATAGGAAAAAGGCATGATATTTAAGAACACCCATATATATATGTATTTTTTTACATGGTTGTTAAGGATCACTAGATAGGCTATCATATTGATATGGGTTCACTTCTCAAACTAACTTTGTAGTCAAGGTTCACTTTAAAGGACATCATAGTGGAAAAAATCCCAAAATAAACTAGGATCCCTCCCATTAATAGTTCAGTCTATCTCATTTGATATTAATCTTTACCCAATGGAGAGATATTTAGGTCTCACCTATCACATATTGAAAATCCTATATATGTGTTCCTATATATCATAAACCTTTTATCATATCAAAACCAATTAAATGAAACTAGCTTCAAGAAAATTTCATCATATAATAACATATTAAAACAAGATAGGATTCATAATCCTTTTATCATTTTAGCATTGCATCACATATAAAAAAATCTTGTTTCATTAGAATTTTATCATGGTATAACACATGGAAGAGAAACTGGTTTTATAAAAATAAGGTCATCATTAATATAAACCATAGTTAGCCTCAGAATATTTCCGAATATATGGATATGGATTTTGAATGATCTGTTTGGTCATTTCATAATGGAAATAAACTTTTTTGATAAATAACATTCTAAATAGAAAATATTTTAAATTCTTCTTCATTGATAATAACATTTGACAAATATATAAGGAAGTATTAAAAAATCTTTAAAATAATACTTGAGAAAACTAAATCTCTAATTTAAAATACACATGTTAAAACATAAAAATTGAATATCTTTTCATTTTGAAATTATTTATTTAAAATATAAATATTTCCCAAAATATGACGGAAATAATTTTATTTGAAAATAACAGTAAAAAACATTAAGGTAATATTTTCAAAAATTATTAGTCATCAAATTAAGAAATATTATTATTGTCATTCATGTTAAAATTAATGATTATTTTCAAATTTTGGGTAACAGTTAAATGTGTATTTGATGGAAAATTTCATGGATATTCCAATAAAAAAAATATATATATAATTAAAATATGGGTAAATTTCTCTAACATAATTCCTTCATATAATTTGAAAAAAAATTGAAACAATTATAATACAACATGCTTTCGGAATAAAAACAAATTTTCAATTGAGGATGAAAATAATTTTATATTTTCATAAATATATTTTCTCAATTACTGTAAATAAAAAAGGGGTGAAAATAAGTAAATTAATATCATGAATATGTGTATGATATTAATATATATTGTTCTATTTGGAAAATTTTCATATTATTTTATCATAATAAGTATAATCATATACAATCCTGATAAATGATAATATTGTGATATAAGATCATTACCAATTTGGAAACACTGAAGAAACCATATAGAGATTTTTTTAGATAAAACATAATGTATCAGGACGATAAATAAATTCAAGATATCACAAGTCAAAATGGGTTGTTTCTCTAACCCATAAATGTTAATAGGTGGATAACATAAAAAAAATTCAATGAAGGAAAATTGAGATGAATATCCCATTCAATTCGCTAAATTTTGAACAATAAAATCCACGACTTTTAGATCCTAAAAGGGATACATATATCCAAATAAATTATAGTGGAATCATCATAAAATAAATTCACAGGAATTATAGAATCTATATAAAATAAATAGGTTTTGAATTTGCATATGTGGACAAGAAATAACAGAGTTACTAGAAATCACTTACCATAAGTATTTACTTCCATCGTTACACGTTCAAGAATAATAGTATTAAAAATAATATGCTATTATAAAAATATTAGAGAAATGTAATTATACATATCATACCATTTATTATTTTCTTATTTCATATTATTACCCATTTATTAATAATTCCATGTTAAAGTAACTTTTTGGGTACAAAATGCTTTGTTTTCAAATATGTCATCATTTTTTATTTTCATTACTATTACATCGATAATCATTTCATCATATCCGAAATTTTAAACATTAAATAAATAACATATATATTCATTATATATGTATTTATATTATTCCAGGAAATTTAGTGATATAAAATGAAATACATCGTTCATGTAGACAATATATCATATGTACGCATGACCGTAGTTTACATTTTCATCACATATTGAATGATATAGAAGAAAATAAATATATCATCATAAAAGAATATGTTTTATGTAATATATATCGCATATATTTATTAAATGAATTTTTATTACCTTCCATGCAATGTGTGATAGAATTACAACAGTTCGTGAGGTAGTGGTTCAACATACACACGAGTGACACTATGGTTTTACAAGAAAATGGAAAAAATGAATGAATTTGTGATAGAATAATTAAAAGAATCCTAATATAATAAATATAATATTTAAGTAATAAATCTATCATTAAATCAAATCGTGATAGGTAGTTATAGAAAAATTATTGACATTAGTTTGCAAGGTGGTAGTTAATCGTACACATGGAAAACGATGTAATTACCCATTTTATGGAAGGGATGATGGTTATAAGTCATGAACTTGTTATATAAAAATATTTTCATATTTAAGATACAAATTAGTTTATATCATAATTGTATAATAATAATTGAATGTTGTGAAATAATAAATAAAACAAAAATACTTGTTTATTAACGTGACCTATTCTTTGGGGATCCTAATGATTTCATCAAAAGCCCTCCTATGTGGATTTTAATCAAAAATAAGGATTATAAGATGAAATTTTTTTAATTTTGGATATGATTTTGGTAGAAAATTTCCTTACCAAATGTTTTTAATGTATTTATATGAGAGGAGAATGAGTGTCCATTTATATGTGTGGTGTGTGTAACATTAGTAATGGTTTCAAATATTGGATTCCACACATGTTTTTCTAGTGTCGCATTGTTCCAATAATGGATAATTATAAATAATAGAATATATAAGTTAGATATTAATATGTAAAATTGTTTTTTGAAATGTTTTTAGTTATTTTCATAATTATCATTCTATTTCCCCCTGGTAAATCATTTTTACCTTAACCGTGGTAAATAATTTTTACAGTTTTTACTATTCAGTTTTGTTAAACATTAAGTTGGTATATTCAATAATATAATTTTTTTACTTGAAACTTGGGACTTATTTTTACTAAATTTCCTAAAAATAAGTTATAAAATTTATTTTAAATCTAATACCATAGATGTAAAGATAGTTCAGGGTTTCAAAGGGAAAATGTTTAAAAATATGAAATGTTTTTGTATGAAGACTCAGCATGAAATTTACTAAAATGATCTAATTTTGATTAACAGTCATATAATTGAACAAATATATAATTAAAAATAATTTTAAAATACTCTATTTTTATAAAAAAGTCTATTTTTATAAAAAATAATCTATTTTTATAAAAAATAATTTATAGGTAGTTTTCCATTATGATAAAATGTTTTCACAATTCATTAAAAATTAAAACTCCCCAAAACGTATAAAAGAATCACCATATTATAAAATGTAAAATATTATTTCAAACAAATGTATTTTTAAAATATATATATTCTTAAATGTTGAAATATTAAATTTCAAACAGAAACTACAAACATGACAAATAACTACGGTTTTTAGACGTGTATTCTTTATGAAAAAGATGATTTTATATTAACTCTATATTAGGTATTAAAAATTGTATAAATATTAATTAAATTTTATTTATTTATAATCTATTAATATATTTTATAATATTTCTCATTAGGGATTATTTTAATTGATTAAAATTAAGAATCATTAATCAACTTAAAATAATTTTCAGAACAACACTCTTTTTAAAACTGAAAATAAACATATAAAAATCCATTATAAAATTCATTAAAAAAGATTAAATTGGTAAAATTTAAGTAAACATTACTTATGTTTATGTAAAACATAATTTTTTTTAAATTAATTTATTTATTTAAAATAAATGATATCATTACAAAATTTATATTTTTCACTACTTAACGAAAAGTATATATTTTCTAAAAAATCCCAAAATTTCACCATATATTAATTTCAATGTGATTTTTTTAAATGATGTTTATTTTATCAAATAAATATTTTTAAAAACAATAAATTAATTATAATATTTTCTCATAAAAAATTAAAAATACTTTTTTATCATAATATGTATTTTATGATTATAATTACTTTAGAGAAATGATTGATTGTTTACTAAGAATTTATAACATTATATTTTATAGGAAATTTATATAAATAATCAATTATTTTATAATACTATTTGTAACATCCAATTTTACTACATGATTATAATAGTCATATTTAAAAGAATATTATTTCATAGTTCACTAAATATCTGTGTCGCATTTCATATATGCTTACGAAGAAACTCGTTATTGTTTCTATGAAATATTTACTGGGTTTTATTTATTAAAAATATATACTAAGTGTTGTTTGTTTAAAAATATCGACAATATTAAATTCACCTGGAAAAAATATTTCACAAATTCTCAAGGTTTTATAATACCTTCATTTGAATCAACCATTTGGGATATGTATACTTCTTTTCCTAGTAACAACACCCATACTGTTGAGTGATTCTCCAAAGGATATTAATGAAATTCATTTATTTTTATACTTCTCTGGTAAGGTCCAAAATAAGTTATGATTTTTTCTACCTAGACAGTTGATTTGTGATATATATAATAAGATTCAATCCAAGTCCAGTATAGCATGAAATTCCCCCAAGGGAAAGACAATGAGATTATATAGAAGAATATTCAAAAATAAACTAATATGATAAGTGTCTAACATGTGGGTTATAGTGATAACACCAATAAATAATTGTATAGATATCTTTATATCATCTTATAGGGATTATATTTCATGCTTCTGGAAAACTATCAAGATATAAAGGAATTAATTGAACATGAGTCAAATAATTTTTTTCTATTCATTATTGATTATAAACGGAACGTTATATGACTCTTCTTTTATGCTATACATCCATATTAGTGATGGAATTATCTTTCACATTCTCCTTTTACATTGGTTTTTGTTTCTTCTGATTGACCTCAAGTACCAATGGGTCAATATGTTGGCTTTCATAGTTACCATTCACCTTATAATGGATGCATTTATCCATGGATGTTGCATTAGTGGGTTATGTCCTTTCCTTTATCATATTGGTTTGATTATTTAGGTCACATAAACCATTATGATACTAATGGCCTTATCTACCATAGTTGAATAATTTTCTTATTCCTTTTATAAAATACCCATGATTATTCTTCTAAAATTTGTAAGATCTCTGTGGTTGTATCATGTATCATTCTTCGTTTAAACCTCCATCTGGATACTGAATTCTCCACTTCCTTTCCAAGTGTCCTATGGGCCAATCGATGAATTCAATATCAACATTAAGAGAACATAGAATCATTTCTTCATTACTCACTAAGACTCAGATAGCTAGAAAATTTCAATTATTTGGTTTTAATCCACTAAAAATATATCCCTTCTGATATCATTATTGATGAAAACATGAGGAATATCTTGGAAGCCTTGTCATGTTTTCCCCAAATGTCATGACAGATTCATGTTCTTATTCATTTACCTCTATGAAATTTCACTTCAACATTGTCGATGTATTTCATGGGAAATGCCTATTAAAAATATATATAAAAAATTATTTCCATTCTATCTATTAGCTTTGATCCTTTATTTTTGTGTTCTATATCTATACAAAAATTGATTGGATTCTCAATCTAAACAATATATGGTCATATTAACCTTATCCATCATAGAATAGTGGGGAAAAATAAAAATCTTATACATAAATATAACTCACATTTCTATGACAAGTGAATCATAATAACCACTTAATGATGGTTGTCGTGGATTAATAATGTACTAAATATAAATTTACTCTTTCTTGGGTGAAAGAGGATGTTCTATGTGGTTTAGGATTTCATCCATTGTCTAAGGCAGCTAGTTAGGAATTAAAATAAATTTTAAACGCCTCATACTATGGAATAAGGGATGTCATTTAGATAATCATTATATTTTTTCTCATACATGGTGTTGGAATGGTTTCTCATGGTTCCTACCATTTTCAAAAATAGATTTTTTAAAAAAACATATGAACACAATGAATGAATAAATAATTTATTAATTTATATAATTAACTCTAAATTCATGTCTTATGATATCTATATGATTATAAGATTTATTAAACAAAGATTCTCATTTTTTTATATATTCATAAAATTTTCCAAAGGTATTTCAATATTATTTAACAATCACAATTTCAAAATTAAATATACCCTACCACTGATAGAATCTTTATTGAATATACTATTTATTACATGACTATTACATTATTTTACATAAAAAACATCGTAGTTATACATTCAAGGATCAAAAGGTTTATTATCTCAAGAAAATAGGGATTATACCACACTTATACATAATAGATCACAAAAATTTATTTAAATCCTTATTTTTTACCCTTAGAAAATATCAATTTCTCTTTGTTTCATTTGGTCACATGATGACATATATCAAAGAAAGGGGTGAGCAAAAACTCAAATAATAGAAGGAATAAGGGATATGAGTAAATATAAGATGGGTTATAATAATCATTTTCATCACATTATAATCCTTATAGCATGTGATATGTCTCATTACCTAATGAATTGGAAGTCTATATAATTCTGGGCCCACCCATCACATCATAATATTGATATAATTATGCATTACACTAATAAAATATAGAAATTTTAATAAAAAAATAACACATTTAAATGAATGGGTCTCATATGGATTTCATAAATCGTGATTTCAGGAATAAATTTGTTGTTCACAAATGAATAAGTGAAAATATTTTTGGCAAAACAATAACCATTCGTGTGTGGTCGAGAACGAACTCAAGAAGATTATATTTTTTGAAATCATTGTATTTTTCATAAAAATAAAGGTAAAAAGATGTATATCCTTAAAAATAAAATGTTTTAATTGGGAAAACATTTTTTTAATATTAACAAAATATTCATACTAATGATATCATGAAAATGGAAAACCAAAGGAAAATGAGTTGGGTTCAAGAAAACATAACCTAAAATCCAAATTTATTTGATTATGAATAAAAATCATGGGATAATTAAAAATTAGTTATTGATGTGAATTAGGTAACTATTTACACTACATATACATTATAATTTTTTTTATAATTTATAACACTCTCTTTAAAAGTTTAATTGTTTTGATATCATGTTTTCATTAAAATATTTCATTTTGTATTGATTTCAATATTTTTGTTTAAGTTGATTTATACATTACTAGAATTTAGTATAGAATATTAAAAAAATATCATATAAGTTTATATATCATTAAAAATTTATTGTAACCAACAATAAATGTGAGGATAAAAAATATATTAGAAATTTTCTCATTGGCAATTAATCGACTATTGATGGGACATTCTCGAATGATCAGGGAAGGAATGTTTGAAATGTATATGTCTCATGATTATGATACTACCATTAGGTTAAAATCACTAAAATAATGTTATCATACTACCTAATTAATTATATAATAAATATTTTAATGATTTAGGAATAAAATATAAAATCAATAGAGATAAGGGTTGATAGAAACTAACATATTCCTTGGTGTAGCTTCTCTTGTAAGATACTAAACCTTCCCTGGTATTTCAAGTTAGTATACTGCAGAACATCTCTAGGTATTCCATGGGGATATGGAGTATTTAGATAGAGCTCTTTTTCATATGAGAGGGTATTGGTTTTCAAGTCTAATGGAGAGGGGTAAAATATCTCATGGGGAGAGGAGTATATTTAGTATAAAATATTATATAAAAAATGTGTGATAGATAATATAAAACAATATACATAATATATCAACATAATTGAATTTTTTTCAGACTTATAAACCATTATTAATATTAACTCAAATTATTTATAAAAATGAATGTGGAAAAATTTGAAATTTTAGGGGAGCACTTTTGACTTTTGTTTTTGAAAAATATTATTTGGGTTTAGAAATCAATTTTATTTTATATTAATGACTCATTTATGAAATTATATATATATATATTTATATAAAATATAATTATATAAATTATTATATAATTATTCCATCATGGATGATGTAATTTTTGATACACCAATTATGTGAAAAAAAGTATTTTTATAACAAAATTGAATAATGATTTATTTTAGAAAATTACCAAAAATATTACCCTTAACCATTTTGGAATTGATGATTTCAAAAATGATAAAAAGTTTAGAAAGATAAATTTATGACCTAATTAATTTTAATTTTCTATATAAAAATTATGATGTTTAGAAAATAATTTAAAATTCAATTTCTTATAAATTTCCTTATATTTTAATTGAGATTTTAATAATGAAACATTTTTTATTAAATAATATTTATATTTACTTATATTAGTATTGATAGATATTAATTATATCTCAAATTATTAATTTTGAGATTAAATTACTTTTTCCATTGTTTATGATACTATTCCCAAAGGTCATGTTTTTATTCTATAAAATCATTTTCCAATTCCAATGGTCACATTACTATTCTAATTGTCACATTACATCCTATAAATAACACTTCATTATTTCACTAAATATTCTCTAATATTACACAGAAGTTTATATATTTTAGTTTTCTATGTTTTTTATTGGATTTCTAATTTTTTTGTATCTCTATAGTGTTACCAGGGGTAATGATTCTATCATATGGATGAGATCCATGTTTTCTCATTTTAGACTTTTTATTTTATATTTTTTCACTAATTCTAAACCTTGAAATTTTAATTGGTTTAATAGATGAATATTGTAATGATTTTTATGATAAAAAAACATATTTCATTATGAAATGGTAAACAATTAAAATGTTTGGGTCTTTACATCCACCATCACCACCACTACTATCACCACTATGATAACTACTACGGTAACTACTACTAATAATGATATGACTGATATTATAAATATAAATAGTACTACTAGACATTATCTTTATATAGTTAGTAGAAAAAAACTAATACTACTACAACCACTACCGCTACTATAAATATCACCACACCTATGACCACAACCACTACTACAAGAAAACCTATATCAACTACTACAAATAATATTATGAATACAAGCACAACGAAACTAAAATGACTATTAATACAACTAAAAATAATACAAAGATGAATAAAATAACTATATATACTACTAACTTGACAACTACTGATGATACTACAACTTTCACCACCACAAACTCTAATATTACTACTACTACTATATCTATTAATATATTTATTACTGCTATTGCTATAGTTTTTATTAATAAAGATGATATGAATACAATTATTAATATTTATTCTAATTATTTTTTGAATTATAATCCTCCTTATTTTTTATTACTAATGTTCCTCCTCTTAAAAACAATAATACCATATAATTATCTTACTCCTAATACTACTATTACCACTCCCACCGCCACCTTTATCCTCTTCCTCCTCCACCTCCTCCTCCACTCCCTACTCCTCCCCCTCCATATGCACTTACTATTATTACTATTACATTTTTTTCTTCTTATAGTAATATTTTTACTATTATTACTACTACTAATACAATTAATTCTTGTAACATGTCGGTATGGGTGGAGAAGAGATATAATATTTTAGTTTCTAATTAAATTGTTGCCATTGAAGCTAGAGACTTACGAAAACCGAATACATTTACTATACCCACATGTACTAAGGATATTTTTAATGGTTATATAAATCAATTTCCTTAGGAGAATAAATTGATTAAGGATACTAATGGTTAAGCTATTGAAGACCCATATCAACTTATGGTTAAGGAACCAGTTGGAATATATACCAACCATTCTATAAGACACCCATATGAAGATAATTCTGATTTTGAGGATGTTTTTTACTTTGATCAATCAATATCAGAGAATATGGTTATGGATTTTATAAATGGGACCACCCATAAAAATTGAAACACTACCTTTGATTACACTATTACTACTTTAAAATTTTCCGCCCCCACTCAAGAGGGTGATCATGAAACGTATAGTGATAACTACGAATCTACTCAAGACTATATTAAGAATATATATATATATATATATGAATCTAATTAATCCCACCCATGTGTAAAAATTTATAATAAATCAATGGTAGAATTAGATGTTTTAATTTCCCATCATCATAAGAAGAATCAGATGCTGAAATATTATTTAATCAACAAATAACTAATTGTACAAAATTAAAAGATATTTCCTTTGATGTCGAAAATGACATCCCATCACAACTATATCTTATTTAGTATCCTACAACATCATATTATAAATAAAATTAAAAAGATACTAACAAGAAAATGTATCATCATAGAGTTTTTTAGAATGTCCTTATGGAAAACATTTATCACTTAGTTGATGAGGCATACCTACTAACATTTCAAAGATACCAAAATTGGGATATTACTATAGATGAATAAATTATAAATTGGGACCATATTATCAATAAAATTCAATTTTAATATGATATAAATCCCAAATTTGATTAAATTCAACTTCTTAGGGAGTAGTTTGCATACCATTTACTATCTTATTTTGGAAGGGATATATGATTTTTCTACATATTTGGTGTTATAATATGAATGAATGATAGTGTTAGGTTATGATTCATGATGGGTTATTCATTATGAATGGAATTTGAAGCCTAAAAATTAATTTTCACTACCACATTAAACAAAATTAATTTTTTTGTTAAAATAATTTCTTGATATTTTTGTTGGCTTGTTGTTAATATCTATAGAATCCATTAATATGTGTCATAATGAGGTAATAAATTCCATATGATAGTGAAACTTCTTAGATTTAATCGTATTGTAGTGGTTTTCACCATGTATCAGATATTTTTTGATAATAGGTTTTTCAATTGGATATATAAAATTTGAGTATTTATTTCTTTCTATGTTTCTGCTATTCTAGTGAAAATTTTATATTTGATAATGATTTGTAATTTTTTTGGTGCAAAGATGTAAATTATCGCCTTTAACTTATTGAAACCTATGCTTGTAGAAGCCATTCATTAACATCAAGGAATGTACTTAAAAGTTCGTTTGATCACATTGCACATTATAGACTCATGTTCTATGAAATATATGATTCCTAAATAGTCATGAGGCATCCAAATTTTGAATTTCAAGAGGAATTTAAGTCGAATGGAAATTGTTTCAATGAACCAACCATGAAGGGATGATGATAAATAGTTTTTTTTACCCAGCCTACAATTTAATGGAGTACATTTAATTTTATAAATCCTACTCTAATTTCTACTCACATATTTTTTGGATAATATGATGTTTTTTGTTGTGGAGATTTAATGTATGTATTGAACGTATTTTATTTTTGATGGATATATACCTGATGTTTCTAATATAAGTGATGCGATATTTTATAGGGGATATTAAATTCATTGGGTTTTGTTTGGTTATATTAAGGAATATTTTCTTGGTTAATTAAATGTATTGGTAATTTTTAGGTTTTTATTTTTTAAATCCTATATTGGTGTATACTAATTTCACCTAATGAAAAAAATATCTTAATTATTCTATTTAATACAATTTGTGAATTGTGTGTTGGAATTTCATCACCCACTTAGATCCATATGTGGTTTTTTTGTTACTATTACAAATATTATAATTACTATTATTATTACTAATATTATAGTTTTTTTAATTTTCCTACCCCTATATCGAATTATATTTTTATTACTATTTTTTCTACCATGGTTCCTATAATTACAACTACTGTTTCTATTACCAATACTACCAATACTACAATTATCACTATAGGATCTCTTAATTATATTATTTAAATGATGAAAATTGATAAGAATACTTCTATGAATACAAAAAAAACTACTAGAGATATTAAAAATAATATAATGAAAAATAATACCACCACCACCACCATTAACACTACTAAGACTTCAATGAAATATAGGCAAGTGTACCACCACTAAGATGGGATGGAATGAGTGGTCCCAAAAAAACAAAATCACTCGTGGTAGATTCCGTTAGTTTTTATAAATGAAACAAAATTTCAAAAATTACATTCAGCGATATAGATTTAGATCTCGTCTCATTCCCAAAACACATGTTAAATTGAAAGGAAAATCAAATGTCCTGAATATCGCTATGAAAATAATAGTGGTGACCATCCCAGAACCCATGCATATCTTGAACTACCAAGAACATCATGTTGAGTGATGAAAACAAAAAAAAAGACATTATCCATAATCATTGAAAAATTAGGGTCTCTTGGGATTTTATGAATAGATTAATAAATAGTACTCATTCTGAAATTAATCATTACCTGGTTATTTTAGGCTATTCATTGAAAATAAGATGCTAAGGATATCACAACCCTAGAACCCTAATGAGTTTGACTTATCAAACCATCTTGACTAAATAACTTTCTATTGAAGGTTGGGTCATACTTTCCAGGACTACATCAACATCAAATACATCCTTCAAGGCATAGTCAATTCTGAATAATTGGTGTAAGATAACTCCTCATATTAGGTATCTTGTATAACTATTTCATAGTCACAGGAAGAAAATGGTTGGGAAAACCCCAAGCCATGTGTCTATGGTTTCCAACAATAGGTTGAATCATAAAATATATTATCAACACCATGCCACCTTGAGATAATTGTTTTATAGTTCATTAATTTCTCAACCACCAATGATGCTAACATCAGATACACAAAATATGGTACGGCGCAACCACAGAATGAAAAAAGAGACAAAAGAAAAGGATTAATATTCTTCTATAAAGAAATCTATAACTCTTTCTTATTTCCTCCTCAAAACATCTGAATCATGGAAAATACACCCACAACTTGGAATCCTAATTGGATGAAGAGATCATATTTGGTTTTTTCAATGTTATACACATGGGAGAACACTTATTTGAAAATGAAATTTCTATAGAATACATGATTCCAACATATAACAGGTGGACAAAAAACCTCCAATGAATGAATCTTTGTTATAGGGGATAACATGTGAATGGTCAAACCCATTATTGTAATAAATTCTAATTAGAAGACCTATATGCAGTGAAGAACCATGTTCATGCACTCCAGTAAGCCTAATAATGACATGATGGTGTCTCAGACCCTTTTGGTAGTCGTTCAAAACCAATTAACATAAATGAAATTCTTCCAATCGTATTATTATTAAATAATCACAAATAATAAGTAAGGTCATCATGACTAAATATTATTGTAGAAGAACCTCCCACAAACTATGCACAATAACCATGCCCGTATACCATTAGTGCCTCTACTCCTGAGCAACATGTCCATGAACAACCCCATATCATGGATTGCCAACCTCTAGAAGAAAACAAAAAAGTATAAAGAAGCTTTGGTTTGTCCCATCCATGTTATAAATCCATAATGTTTGTCATCATTAAAAATATCTCATGGAGGCACTCTTTAATGGCCTCAAAATCCAATATTATTTTGAATGATAATTCAGTACAGTTGATGTATATCAAATGGATACCATGTCAGCAGGATGTCATTCCACCATATAATTCACAGAACATGATCGTTACAATATCATTTAGGGGCATATCAAACCCCTATATGTATAAAAATAAATGATAATGTCATCATCTTTAGGGATCGGGTTGAAATTTTCTCCAAGATGAATCTTATTCTGATTCAAACCCTCTTAGTATGGATTATAGTGTAGGGTAATTTCTCGGACCACGAAAACTGTTCAAGGGTATGATAAGTGTGAGAAAAGACCTACTGTGATTAAAAAAACAAAAAACTGAATTTTAGGATCTCACATTTAGTTTTATTTAATGGTAATGTAGCAATACAGAACATTTAATGTCCTACATGGATGTCACAACCTCTATAGGCACATTGAGGTTCCTTTATCATTCGATCAATGTTTAAAATAACCCATCAGTGGAATAGCCGACATAGTAAGTTATTATCGTTCCCCATTTAAAACCTATTATGTCATATATAATAAAGACATACTCTAAAAAAGGGTGGAAAATAACCAATTATGTATGATGAAACATTGTTTTCATCTCACAATGGCTTAGGTATAGCTTCAAAAAACTCTTAGAGTATGTTTTGTAGTGACCAGTTGGACCCCGTAAATCAATATGAGGTGATAAACATACTCTGAGAGGTCCAATCCCCTATTTTACCAAATTATAGTGTAACAAAAAAATAGTTATGACATCTCTCTATAAGAACTCTGGAAGTGTGGGAGGATTATGTGTCTTTTCATGGCCTTTTTCACATTAATAGTGATAGAGAGGCCCCCAAATTTCAATCATTGTCTAAAAATATCTCCACATGCTTGGATTGGAGGATGATGAGGTTGACCCCAAGATCACCCCTCTATCATTTGAGGAAGGTGTATCCCCAACCATCGATGAGCTCATGATTATAAATATAAAAATGGAAAAATTCTTGCAAACAACATTAATTACTGCTTCTATGCCCCTCAAATAGACGGAAGTGTACGTTGAAGTTTTCAAGAAACTCTAATTTTTCTTATCTTAGAACTGTAAAGAAACTCTCAAATTGAATATTGATGAGGCTACACAACATCTCAAACTACTTTATGATCGATGAGGCTTCATGTAGGCTGTAAAGAGGATTTAACCCTCACATGCCACCATTGTTTTTTTTAATTTGAAAAATTGATAAAATATAAATTTTCTCAGCACTGAGATACGAAATATGCATTTTAAAAATTATTCCTATTAAGAAAAATAATGGTCAATTTAAGGTTTTCATCAATTTCATAGACCTAATCTTATTTACGAATGGGTGACTTCCCATTTCAGATCACAAAACTATTCATTGATGCTACTGATGGATTCTAGGCCATTTCATTCAAGGAAATGTATTCATGTTATAATTAAATAAGGATGGACACTAAAGATGTGGAATCCAAAGCAATCAGAGCACCTTAAGAAATCTTTTTCCATCAGGTCATTCCCTTTGGGATAATGCTCATTGGCTCCTCATTCTGACATAATATGCATTATATATTTAATCCATTCCAATAAATGATAACTAAATGTTATGTTGATTACATATTTGTCTAATCCTGATTGATATTTGATCACATGATATATCTTCAATCAATATTTGATAATTTATGACATCACATTCTAAAGATAAATCCACCGATATTTTTTTTCAAAGTAACATCAGGAAAGTTTCATGGTTTTATTGTACCCCACCACACCATTCAAGATTACCTATAGAATACTAGTGCCACATTAGCAATTCCAATGATGGTAAATCTCAAATAACCGAGGGGGATCTATGTAATCTATTCAATCAATCGCCGATTCATATCCAACATCACTGTAGAAGATCCCCCCTTCTGAAAGATTATAAATAATGGAATGACCTATCGAAGGGATGATGATTTCAATGATTCCTTGGAATGTTTCATGTCGTACCTACTACACCCATTGGTTCTTATTCAACCCATATAATGGTAGCCAATCATCTTGTTTGTGGACACCATGGAATGATCAATGGGAAATTCCTTGAAAAAAAAATTATTCACAGAGAATGATCAATATATACTACCTCACAAATATTATTCTAGGTATTGAAACCCAATACTCTTATGTTGAGAAGAACTTCCTTTCACACATCATCATATTGTAAAATATGAGGCATTAGTTGATGTATTATGAACTTGTTAGGGTATTTTTTTATCCTATCAATTGACTCAATGGAATCCCTATGTTTAATTGGTTTAGGGGCTGATTCATTGTCATTTTGAATCAATACAAAATTTGTTTTCTATCTCATTAGTTTGTGATAGGTAAATTCTTGAATGATTTCACTTCATCACACCCTACCCCATAAAATACACCGGAGGACACTAAACTACCAGATGAGGAGGTCTTCTCTTCACATGACACTCACGAACATGGGAGATGTATTTTGATGGCCCCTCAAAATGTTTTATCAAATGAAGTATAGAAAACACAAGGCTGAATCAGGTTGGTCTTGGGGTTTTATTTGTCTCTCATGAAAAAATATTTTTTCCCAACTCTTTCTCACTATCCAAAGGATGCATAAACAAAGAGACTGAATACCAAGACATAATCATTGTCCTAGAACTATCCCTAAAACATCACATACCAAACCTGAGTATAAAGGGGGATTAAAAAATAGTGATAAAACATTTCAATGGAGAATATACCAAAAAAAGGAAATCCTTGTCCCTCACATTATCTACATAACGGAAGTGATAGAATAGTTCTTGTTTAAGATTACAATGCATCATTTTTCCATATCATAAAATTATTATTCTGGATCATTGGAAAATGAAACCACCATATTGGATAAATATGATTTAGAGGAATAAATATTCCCTAACACCCTCTAAAGGATGGTATTATAAATATTCATATAAGATATGAAATAAATATATCTGGTAAAAGTTTCAACAAAGTGTGTTAATATAGTGGCCACCCCTAGATAGATGGAGCCGATAATTGCTTATCTTCAAAATGGGTCTCTCCTACTAGACCAAGCCATAATGGAAAACAGTTGGCACCATCGAGCGAACTTCAACCTGCTAAAGGATCCATATGAAAGAAGACCTTTATATGTAAGGGTATAATGGAATCCTCCTTGTATGCATAAAATAATGTGATATCATTGAGATCATGGAGGAAGTTCATGAAGGCTTTGGTGGTGACCATCAATCTAGGACTAGGTTTTCCTTTTAAATAAGGAATTATTTATTACTAGAAAACCATTATAAAAGACAATTTTTATTTCACCATGATTATTCAAGAATTACATATACATGAAAACATCATTCATCATCCCATGGAATTTCTATATATGACAATATATTATTGTCCACATTTTATTTGGGGAATAGATATTATAGGGTCACATCCCCCTACCACAACTATGATGTTCGTGTATATCATTACTACTATATAATTCTTCCCAAAATGGGTTGAGAAAATACTTCTCAAATAACTCATGATAAAGAATATTATCAAATGTTTGATGTTCCAGGTCATATCTATTTTTGGGGTCCCTAACACGAAATTGATGGAATACAACACCAAATTATTTTCTATAGAGTTGATGAAAATATTTTAGTATTACAATATCATTTCCAATAAATCATCTCTATACCATGAAGCAAAAAAATGTACATGTATAGTCCTTTAATAAAACTCTATCAAATAAACTGTAGAAGATGGAGAATGATGAAGAAATCATTTCGGGACATGATTAATCATTCTTTGTGGTCTTACCATTCTACAATGCACACTGATGCACAAGAAATGCCATAGTAATTGGTGTATGTGACAGAAGAAATGTCACAAATATAGGTCTAGAATTCAACACTCCTAATATCCATTTACATAAACCACTCATATTATTAGAAATCATAAAAGCACCTTGCTGAATCTAAGGAGCTTGATGAGAACTATTAGTCACAATATATAACCAGGAGGTTCATTAAAATCATATTACATGAGACTTTAATGATAAGGGTTTTTCTTAATTCATTAATCCTAGGAAATCACGTTTTGGCCTCTAAAAACCCAATAATATAAGGGTTGAATCCACCGAAAATGGGACCCAGATGGGTTGAATCTAACATCATACATAAGGTCTATCACAATGGAGAAAACTCATAGGCCTCCATGGATGTGGATCATGTGACACCTCCCACCAATTATTGACTTTTCATGAAATAAATGTCAGATATGTCATCAATTTCATCTATATTCTTGAAAACATAAAGAGAAATTTAATAGAGATCTTCCCTACCACATGATGATAAAATTTAAAGAGACCATCTCAGTAGAAAGAAAATAAATGCCACACCGCATGTCCTAAAAAAATAATTTAAACTACATGGTATCCCATATCTTGACCACATGATGATAAACAATATTGATTCCTCTTAGCTTCCAGACATTAAACTGTAGATCTAATTTCCTTACAACATGATATAGAACTACATGACTAACTTCCTTACCACATGACATTAAATAACACGGTTGATGCTCTAACTAAATGAAATTAAACTACACAGAGATAACCATATCACAAATTACTCACCACTTATAAAGTGGATCATTGGGAAGGGAGGTTAAAAATCCCTCATCCCTATGTAAGAGTTAGCTTCACAAATGGAGTCTCATCATCCACGAACTATACAGGGCTAGATTAATGTCATTTTGGGATACATTGTGATCATTTAACCTCTACATTTCAGACCATCCATATCCTCTCTTTTCATTCTTATTGGGTGTCTCATTTCATTACTATGTGATGGTTAACTACACGGTTAATGTCCCTTCATCATGACATTAAACAAAATGGGGTTTGTAGAACTATATACAACTTGATTATCATTCTCAATTGGATACATAGGTATTCCTTGTTCTTATACAATGGTCCAACCACCACATTATTCCAATACCCATATTATATTCATAATTCCTCAACATAGTGTGGGGATCCCTTTTCATTCCTTATTTTTCACACTGATCATAGATCATCTATGCTTAGGAATTATAGTAATGGATTCTCTGCACAAAAAAGGAATGAAATCCCATGACAATCTCAGCTTTGTCCTACAAAAAGGAAAATAATAGGAATATCCTGAGTCCTCACCATATAAGATGAAACTGCATGGTTAATTCCCATTCCATGAAATAAAACTATACATTCATGAGACCCTCACCAAAAAGGATCGTCTTTATTGGTGATGGTCTTCTACCATAACCTATTTAAGAACAAAAATGTATTTGTATTCTCATTACAATGAGATTTGATGTGACACACAGATCTATAGTCTCATGTCCAATAATAATAAAAAAAATCCAAAACTCCACGTTTATGGATCATACCTTCACAGAAAAATTTTCAATAACTATGTGTGGCATGAAACCCATTCTCATGAGATACATACTGATGCTCAAACAACCACACTTGGGACTAGACACAATATTCCAATTTTTTCACCTAAGTTCTACTTATTCCTCATGGAATCACATTAACATATATTGGATTTCAAGAACTACATTAGGATAGATTTATATTTTCAAAGAATATATAGTGATGACAATATTACCATAAACTCGGCCATGCCACAATTCCGCTTATCACATTTAGAATTCAACATCCTTTCTACATGACGTTAAACTGCATGATTCCTCAAGAAAAATGTTGATTGATTCCTATCATTACATTATATATAGTGATTATAAATATAAAATCTCAGGCCCATCTATGGTAATCAGATAATCCAATTCACACCTCTTTAAATAATCCAGACATGTAGAGTGTTTCTCATTCATGAAGATTGTGTGTCTTGATTTCTTTCATTATAGGTCATCTAGTGATGCTTGGATCCCTAGTCATTGATCTAGCTACAAGAATAGACAAAACAACTAAACTAAAACTAAAAATGGGATGGACCATATAAAACCATTTTTCCTTCGTTTGAGTCATATCTATGAATGGATTTCTTGTGCATGTAATATTTCTTGCACAAAAGTTTCACATTGGATTCCATGTCCTTACATCATGAGGATAAAATACAATGAGAAAATCTTAATTTCATGAAATTAAAACTGCAGGACCAACATTTCCTTAGAACATGATAATAAATTCCATTTAATACATCCTTACTACAAGATATTAAAATTCATCTAAGAAAATATGATCCAGCTACATGATAAGAATCTGTGCTGGCCATCATTGATGAATCATCCTTTATCGATGGACCAATAGTTCCTTACCCCCTAAGTGTCCTGAAGGCCTTATTTTTATTATATATTTTTCATAACTACCCTTTCAAGGGATGAGTGGAAACACATACAAGTCCTGTAGGCTTAGTGATTAGATGGACCATAGGATTAAGATACATTACCTATCCCAAAGGCATTAGAGAATTTATCCAGACTATAACTACAATGTGTTTCCCCTCCCCATCATTTTCATAGTGATGGAATCTCTTCACCTTCGCATAGCAATCTGGATAAGCTTATCGTGCACGCATAGGATGGTCCTGATGGAATGGTCATACACTCTCATTATTCCAAATACATTGGTTCTGCTCTAGGGAGTATGCCTCCACTAGGGATACTCCTGTTTTGTAGAGTCTATTTGGGGAAACTACATGTGACCAGAAGTCCTTGAAGTAGCCTGAAGGCCTTAATGGTGTCCCGAAATCCCTACTAACCCAAAGGCCTGGGTGGCCTGATGGTTGGGGTGGCACGAAGTCCTCAAGGACTCCATGCCCAAACCGGTGGCCCAATGTGAGTCGTTCTGGCAGCTATAATACCGATCATTACCAACTACAATACTAACTATAGTACCCGCATAGTACCAGCTACATTACTGCTACAGTTCCTACTATAGTACTACCATAGTGAATTCTAGAGTACTCCTAAAGTACCAGGAAATATGCCTCTACCTGGTTCTCATGGATGCACATTAGGATACCTCACCAACTGGGCTGAGGATCTTGTGCAATATTTAGGCTGCTAACAATGACTCATAGTAGGAGGCCCCAACGAAGCCTAATTCTGCGTTATATTTCCCTACTAAGTAATGGATTTGAATCACCCTATGCATAATATGCACAGTGTATGAGTCTAGCAGGACCGGAGCCTATGCCATTTCCCATAGAGAGCGAGGGGTGAACCTAGTGTGGTAGCACTTGGCTAACACCCAATGGGAATGTTTTGGGTTTTTAACACTAACTACTATTGGAGGAGACCAATCCCAAATGCATACCACATTCCCCTTCTAACAAGTGGCTTTGAATCACCCTATGCATAATACCCATAGTGTTAGACCCTTGTAGGAATCGAGCCTGCGCCATTTCCTATGGAGAGCGAGGGGTAAAATCTATGGGTACCACTCAGCTATGGATTGTATTTGAATCTCCTTGTGCATAATATACGCAGTGTTTGAGTCTGGAGGGAATCTAGCCAATTCTAGTTCCCATGGAGCCCGTGGGGTAAAACCATTGGGTACCACTCAACTAACAACCCATTATCAAAAATGTCGATTGCTATCATCGACTCCAATTAGGGCCCCTGACTAAGCCCAATTACTCACTTGATTCCCCAAGTAAGCAATAATTTGAATCACACTCTGCATAATATGCACAGTTTCCAAGTCTACCAGGACTCGAGCATATTTTAGTTCCCATGGATTGCGAGGGGTACAACTAGCATGTACGAATTTGCTAACACCACATGTTCTAAATGTTGGTTGTGAACACTGGCTCCAAGCAGGGGCCCCGACCAAGCCCAGGTGTGCACCAAATTCCCCAGCTAAGAAATGGATTTGAGTCACCCTGTGCATAATACACACATTTTCTGTGTCTGGTGGGACTCTAACCTGCGCTATTTCCCTTGGAGAGTGAGGGGTATAACCATCAGGTACCACTCAGCTAGTACCCCATTGGAAAAATCTAGGTTACTGACACCGACTACTAGCAGGGGTACCGACCAGGCATAAGTGTCTGCCACATTCCCCTAAAATACAATGGATTTTAATCACCATGTGAATAATACACACAATGCATGTATCTTGTGAGGCTCAAGCTTGCGCTAGTTCCCATGGAGAGTGAGGGGTATAGCTAGCGGGTACCACACGACTAACACCACATGGGATAAATATGGGTTGCTAATACTAACTCCCATTGGGGGCCCCGACCAAGCCCATGTTCATGCCACAATCCCCAGATAAGTATTGTATTTGAATCTCTCTTTGTATAATATGAATAGTGTCAGAGTATGGAGGGACTTGAGCAAACAACAGTTGTCAAAGAGATCGATGTTACAACCAGCAGTTACCACAAAATATGGGTTGAAAACACTGAATCGCATAAAGGGGGGACCGAGAAAGCCCAAGTGTATGGCACATTCCCCATATAAGGAATGGTTTTGAATCGTCATGTGCATAATACAGGCAGTGTTTGAGTCTAGAGGGATTTGTGCCTATGCCAGTTCCCGTTGAGACCGAGGGGGACAACCAGTGGGTGCCCCTAGGCTAACACCCCATGGGAAAAATGTGGATTGCTAGCACCGACTCTCATTGGGGGCCCCAAACCTAAACTATAGTGATAGATGGTCTGAGATAAAGACCATTAACTAAAATGACATAAAGTTCAAGATAAAATATCATAAAAAATAGTGATAAAACGATTCAGATATATGAACATATACTAAATTTATAGAAGGTATGAGCTAAAATACCCAAAACTAAAGTGGTATATGGATGAGAAAAAACATCAAACTAAATTTATATAACATCCATGTTAAAGATAAAAAAAATGTGATTTAAGGTTATAACAAAAACTCAAAAAAACTAACATGGTAAAATATCTAAGAGAGAATTCCTTAATCTAATGTGATTTATGGTCAAAGATAATTGTACGTAAACTAAAGTGAAATATGGTATGAGGTAAAACATCCTAAACTAAAGTAATTTAAGGTCCGATCTAAAGACCCTAAAATATTGTGATATAAGGTCTAAGCTAAAAGACCTCGAACTACAGTTATGGTGGTCCATGTTAAAAGACATTAAACTACATCCCACCAATGATTTAGCCTAAAATAGATTTTATGTCACACCCTATGGCCTTAGATATAATCATTCTATTCCCACCAAGCGTACTACATTGGTAAAAATGGGAACCCTCCCCTATGATAATTATATTCTACCTAAGAAATCATTTTTCAAATAAATTCATATCAAAAGATGGATTAAATTTTAAATGAAGAATATTGTGTCAGTGGGATTCATGAGAATTTATCAAAATGATTTTTTTAAAATTTCAAAATTCAATCCAATGAATTCATCTTTATTTGATATTATGGAATAGATGGGAATCATTTGAAATTCATACAATGTTGTAGTAGAGAAATTTCATGCATATCATGAATTTAAAAAATAATGGACAAAAAATGGAAGGGTCAAGAAATTTCATCCATTGATAATGTTTAATGAAGTATGAATCTTTATATTTTGGATTCTCTCCTTGAATCTCAATAAAAACTGATTATTTTTAATTATAATATGTTTTAGTCTAAAAAACTGGACATGTTAGTGATAGTTTTATAAGAATAATTAATTGAATGCTGGAATGCCTTTTTCCTGAACACTTATGCTTCTTCTAATGTACAGATATTCACAAATAAAGTAGTCATACCACAACTCTATTTTGAGAATATTCTAATGATTATTCTGATATTTATTGGTTAGACCATAGGTGGGAATTTACTTTTATCAAAATCGAACCCTTTACTTTGTGGACTTCACTTATGAGGGGGAAATTGTTGATGCCCTCCACGCGAACATTGAAAAATTCTAAAATAATGAAATATTATGATATAAGTATTATTTTCCCTACAAAATCACCAGATGGATTCGGTGGTTGAGCCTCTTGAATTGTGTAATAATCTATGAGATATGCAATTTCATGAACATAATAAGGTTATATGAATGAACCATGTATAGTTCATATGCTCGTGAAGGATCTGATGATGTCCATTTGATAATTCCATTTTCTCTTATGGAGGTTCCTTAGAAAAAAAGTGATAACACAGTTGTAGCCAAATGAACACCCCCAGGTCATGTAGTTTTTCAATTAGTGGGCACTAGACAATCCATAAAAAAATTCTTCGCAAACTAGTGGAAATTTATGAAAAAGAAAATGGTCATGTGCATCTATTAAACTCATTCGATGGATCACCAATGGGGGGAATGATTTTCATTGATTACATTCAATAAAATTCATTAGATCAATTGAATTTGTAAAATAATAAAAGGATATAAGGTTGGAGGAGGTGTAATCCACTCACAGTTATAAACATCACATGAAATTCCTCTTTAAATCCAAAATACATCAGAATACCTCAACGACATGTCCACCTCATCTTATTAAATCCAAACAGCATGCCACCCATATTACATGAAGATACACAAGTATGTATAGATAACCTCACACTCCCACATTCTCACCCAAAGGATAGATAGATAGAATTTTCCATGATAGTTGTTTGCATCTTAACAGGATCTTTATTGGACACATGAAACATCGCTAAGGGGGTGTTTTTTTCTTCATCATTACTCATGAAATCTCCCATGACTCCCAACATTTGTAAAATATATAATGTAAATAAAAGGAAGATGATGTTGGAGACACTCATGGTCATAAAACTCTTGGGATATGATAATTTAATCTATAACACAGTCTTTTGGGAACCCTTGACAAGTTGGCCTAATCTCACGAAGGATCCATGACAATCTCTCCTTGTCTCATGGAATGTCCCTAACAAGCCACTTGTGATCCCGTGAACACCATTTGATTGGTTCGCTGATACCATGAAGGAACATGGACATGTCAATATAAAAATATGGAAGTCTATTATCATGATCTCTTGATTCTATAAGTCCCCATTAGTTTTAATTAATCCAATAAATGTTTTTTTTATGGGATGGACTCATAGTCGCTAAAAATCAAGTAATGCCCCTGGAGTGATCCAAAAAAATACATGCCAATACATTTGATGTTGAATCACTTTGCTGACTCCAGACAAGACATTCATGATATGAGTCGTGAAATGTATTGAACAACCAGGTGGAAGTGGCCTCTAAATCTCCCAGCACCACCTTGAAAAATTTAGTATGACCGCGACCACCATATGTTGGACCACTACTCTCCATATAAAAAATTGGCCCTATTGAATCTATGTGATAGTGAGTATTTATTAAAGATGTTGATATATTGACATTCATGTTTCCATTGTGTTAGATACCGAGTAATTTCCACAACATCCATGTTACATGCATAATAATGTTTCGTGATCACCCATATATCAAGAGAAAGACTTATGGAAGGACATGTGAAGAACATCCTGCACACATGCTCGATCATGTGAGACCTAAAATAATCTTGCACTGAACAAATATAAGCCATTCATAATAAAAAATAAAGAAATAAATACTAATGGTGGGAGACTAACACTATGGGAAAAATGGTAAATAGCGATGGGGTATTTGAGACGGGAATAATTCCCGTCGCAAATACCTTACGCAAAGGAGTATTTGCGATGGGCAACTATTCCCACCGCAAATAGTCTATTATTTGCGACGGGTTATTTTACCAGTCGAAATAGTTTGGCGTGAAATGCGCGCCAAACCGCGCGAAGGTTATTTGCAACGGGGTTCTATCCCCATCGCAAATACCCAGGCGGCAGAGTTATTTGTGACGGCTCCCATCGCAAATAAACGTGTTTAATGCCGCCCATAATTAAATGCGGTCAGGGTTATTTACGACGGGGTTCTACCCCCGTCGCAAATACCCCGACGGTAGGGGTTATTTGTGACGGGGCCCGTCGCAAATAACAGTTTTAATGCCGCCAATAATTAAATGCGGTCAGGGTTATTTGAGACGGGTCCCGTCGCAAATATCGTTATTTGCGATTTGTTTTCCATCGCAAAAAAGCCCGTCGCAATTAATCTAACCTATAAATACTGCCAACCATTACAATTTTCCCACTCTCAACTCTCAACCGTTCCAATTTTTTCACACTTAATATTTTAAGACTTTCAGTTGTAATTTTTTTTCCGACTTCGAGGATTCAGTTTGTGGTGTTCTACAATTTCAGCACCTCGATATTGACATCATGTTTAAGGATTTTATCTGAATTTTAATTTAATATTTATTTCATTTATTATATTTATTTAGTTTAAATTTTTAGAGTTATTTATGATTTCTAATTAGAAATAATTATGAATAAGTATTAATAATTAACAGTAATTAGAGACAATTAAACACTAATTAATTTAAAATAGTTAGCTGTAATTACAATTAATTAGCAGTAATTATGAAAAATTAAAATTAATTTGAATTAATTAATAATAATTAGAAATAATTAACATTAATTTGTATAATTTATAATAATTACAGAAAATTAGTAATAATTACTAATAATTAGTAATAATTATTAATAATTAGTAATAATTACTAATAATTCCCAATATTCAATAATTGACAATATTTGTCAATATTTGTCAATATTTCTTCTAATAAATTCCAATATTTACAATGAATTGCAAATAATAGTCAATATTTACCAATAATTAGGAATAATTACCAATGATTAGGAATAATTACCAATAATTAAGAATAATTACCAATAATTAGGAATAATTACCAATAATTAGGAATAATTACCAATAATTATGAATAATTACCAATAATTAGGAATAATTACAAATAATTAGTAATAATTACCAATAATTAGGAATAATTTCAAATAATTACCAATAATTAACAATCATTACCAATAATTTGTTATAATTCATAATGATTACCAATAATTAGTAACAATTACCAATAATTACCAATAATAACCAATAATTAGTAATAATTTCCAATAATTGGTAATAATTTCCAATAATTAGTAATAATTAGTAATAATTAGTAATAATTACCAATAATTAGAAATAATTAGTAATAATTACACATAATTACCAATAATTAGTAATAATTAGTAATAATTACCAATAATTCGCAATAATTAGTAATAATTATCAATAATTAATAATAATTACCAATAAATACCCATAATTAGTAATAATTACCAATAATTACCAATAATTCATAATAATTAGTAATAAAAATCACTAATTACCAATAATTAGTAATATTTAGTAATAATTACCAATAATTAGTAATAATTAGAAATAATTACCAATAATTACCAATAATTAGTAATAATTAATAATAATTACCAATAATTAGTAATAATTCGTAATAATTACCAATAAATTGGAAATAATTAGTAATAATTACAAATAATTACCAATAATTACCAATAATTAGTAATAATTAGTAATAATTATCAATAATTAGTAATAATTACCAATAATTCATAACAATAACCTATAATTAGTAATAATTAGTAATAATTGGTAATAATTATTAATAATTTGTAATAATTAGTAATATTTTGTAATAATTAGTAATAATTAGTAATAATTACCAATAATTACCAATAATTAGTAATAATTATCAATAATTACCAATAATTAGTAATAATTACCAATAATTTCCAATAATTAGTAATAATTAGAAATAATTATCACTAATTACCAATAATTAGTAATAATTACCAATAATTAGTAATAATTAGAAATAATTACCAATAATTAGTAATAATTACCAATAGTTACCAATAATTACCAACAATTAGTAATAATTCGTAATAATTAGGAATAATTACCAATAATTAGGAATAATTCGTATTAATTAGTAATAATTAGTAATAATTAGTAATAATTAGTAATAATTAGTAATAATTAGTAATAATTATTAATAATTAGTAATAATTACCAATAATTACCAATAATTACCAATAATTACCAGTAATTAGTAATAATTACCAATAATTAGTAATAATTCGTAATAATTAGGAATAATTACCAATAATTAGGAATAATTCTTAATAATTAGTAATAATTCTTAATAATTAGTAATAATTAGTAATAATTAGTAATAATTAGTAATAATTACCAATAATTACCAATAATTACTAATAATAGGTAATAATTACCAATAATTAGTATTAATTACCTATAATTAGTAATAATTAGAAATAATTACCAGTAATTACCATTAATTAGAAATAATTACAAATAATTACCATTAATTTTTAATAATTACCAATAATTGCCAAGAATTACTAATAATTGGTAATAATTACCAATAATTACCAATAATTACCAGTAATTGTTAATAAATACTAATAATTAGTAATAATTACCAATAATTAGTAATAATTACTAATAATTACCAGTAATTACCAATAATTATTAATAATTAGTAATAATTAGTAATAATTAGTAATAATTAGTAATAACTAGTAATAATTACCAATAATTAGTAATAATTACCAATAAATACCAATAATTACAAATAATTCGTAATAATTAGTAATAATTAGTAATAATTACCAAAAATTAGTAATAATTAACAATAATTACCAATAACTAGTAATAATTACTAATAATTACCAATAATTACCAATAATTATTAATAATTAGTAATAATTAGTAATAATTAGTAATAATTATTAATAATTAGTAATAATTACCAATAATTAGTAATAATTTCAATAATTACAAATAATTTGTAATAACTACTAATAATTACCAATAATTACCAATAATTCATAATAATTAGTAATAATTACCAATAATTAGTAATAATTACCAATAATTAGTAATAATTCATAATAATTAGGAATAATTACCAATAATTAGGAATAATTAGTAATAATTAGTACTAATTAGTAATAATTACCAATAATTGCCAATGGTATCAATAAATACGAATAATTCCCAATACTTGTCAATATTTACCAATAATTAGCAATATTTACCAATAATTGGGAATAATTACTAATAATTAATAATAATTAGGAATAATTACCAATAATTAGGAATAATTACCAATAATTAGGAATAATTAGCAATAATTACCAATAATTAGTAATAATTACCAATAATTACCAATAATAACAAATATTTACCAATATTTACCAATATTTACCAATATTTACCAATAATTACCTATATGTACCAATAATTAGGAATAATTACCAATAATTAGGAATAATTACCAATAATTAAGAATAACTACCAATAATTTGGAATAAAAACATTATTACATTATTAGTATATATTATTATTAATATTAAAATAATATAATTTTCTATATTATATAAAATTCTCCTTTCATCTGTGTGTTTTCTGTCCCCACATGTAATATTTACATTCTTTTTCAAAATTATCTAGCTACTCACCAATTGAGAGGTGAAAGTGAATGCAAATATTACATGTGGAGAAAGAATGTTAAACACGCAGATGAAAGGAGAATTGTATATAATATAGAAAATTATATTATTTTAATATTAATAATAAAATATACTAATAATGAAATAATGTTATTATTATATAATAAATATTTATGAAAAAATAATATTAGTATTTTTAAAATAATAAAAAATTTATATAATATTGAAATTATTAATCTTTGTAACAGGTTTTGCTTTATTCTCAACATATTCAATTCTTAAAGGGTAAATTTTTAGTTCTATCTCAATAAAATGTTTGCGTCAGTTGTGTCTAATGTAAACTCTATAATTATCCTTTCTTGAGTGTTTTTTCTAAAAAATTATTCAAAACCAGTAATGGTTTTATATTTTATAGAAAAATATGGAACAATGAGGTCGTCAAAAGTCATTATTAGATGACCTCATATGGATAAATCAACGTAGAAATCCAAACGATTCTGGTTTAAATCCAGTATATATAAAGTGTGTAGAGACATTTTTATTATTTGCGGCATCAAATCCAGAATTTGTTTCAGAAGGAAAAATAAAATTCCCTTGTAGAAAATGTTCATTGAGAACGTTTGACACATTTGAAAAAGTGGGGGGACATCTCTTGTGTTTTGGTTTTCAACCAGATTATGTTTTTTGGTATCAACACGGTGAACACAGTTCTAGAGTAGGTGATACCAACTTGATTCCGGATCCATCCCGGTTTCAAGATTTAGTACATGATGTTGCAGGTTCATCTGTTCAACATACAGAAACTCCGGCTGATATAGCTTCAAATCTTGAGTTGGCAGCATCTCAATTTTATGAGTTATTGAGGTCTACTGAGGATGCATTATATCCTGGCTTCAAGATTAGAAAATTAGAAGCAGTTGCAAAATTTATGGCTATAAAATCAGATAATGAAATGTCAAACACCAGTTTTGACCAGATATTTTCATTGCTTAAAACACTATTACCCGATGGAAATGTTTTCCCTACAAATTACTATGAGTGTAAGATGCTGGTTCGAAATTTGGGACTTACTTGTCAGAAGATTCATTCATGTTAAAATGACTGTATTTTATATTTTGGGGAAAATGAGTCGTTGGATAGTTGTCCCACATGTGGGAAACTGAGATATAACGAAGGGCAATATGGGAAGTCTGGTTTGATTCCTATAAAACAGTTGAGATATTTTCCGCTTACATCCAGACTTCAGGGTTTATTCATGTCTAAGAATACAGCGACAATGATGTCATGGCATAAAGCGAATATTTCAACTGATAAATGCTTGAATCATCCAGCCGATGGTGATTCATGGAAACATTTTGATAGAGTGCATCCATCCATTGTATTAGAAGCTAGAAATGTTCGACTAGGCCTTTCCAATGATGGTTTCTATATGTTCGGATCATATGGTAGTCAGTATTCATGTTAGCCTATTTTTTTAACTCCGTACAATTTACCTCCATGGATGTTGATGAAGGAGACATATATCTTTTTGACTTTACTAATTCCATGACATCCAAAGAAGAATATTTATGTTTATTTGAAACCATTTATTTATGAATTATGTTTATTGTGGAGTAGCAGTGTCAGTACATATTATGTTGCTACGAAACAGAATTTCATACTGAGAGCAACATTGATGTGGACAATTAGTGACTTCCCGGCTTATGGGATGTTATCTGGCTGGAGTACACATGGTCAGAAATAATGTCCTTACTATATGGGAGAGAACAAAGCATTTATGCTCATTCATGGAAAGAAACCTTGTTATTTTGACTGTCATCGTAGATTTCTTCCAGCTGATCATCCTTTGCGCAGAAACAGATCTCATTTCAGAAAAGGAACAGTTGAAAGGGATGGACCTCCAAATATGATATCAGGTTCGGAGTTAAAATAAGTTGTATTTTCATTACCTCCCATCACTTTTGGTCCTACAATAAACCAACAGAAAATTTATGGTTTTGGGAAAGAACACAATAGGATTAAACGTAGCATATTTTGGGATTTTCCATATTGGTATGATTTGTTGTTCTGCCACATGTTGGATGTCATGCATATTGAGAAGAATTGTTTTGATAATTTTTTTCATACGGTTTTGGATATGCCAGGAAAGATCAAAGACAATGTAAATGCACGTTTAGATCTTGCCCAAATTTACAGGCGTCTAGAACTAGAACTGTTTGAGAATGTCCGAACAGAAAGGTTACTGAAACCAAAAGTACCTTATACACTGTCTAAAGAAAACCGTTTATTATTTTGTCAGTGGATTGCAGATTTGAGCCTTCCATATGGTTGTGCTTCCATTTGGGTAGATGTATAAAGAATGGTCATATTACTGGATTAAAAAGTCATGATTGTCATGTTATAATGGAAAGACTTCTACCCATTGGATTAAGAGGTCTATTGAATTCTGTGATTTGGGATTCCATAACAGACATGTCTCATTGTTTTGGGACATTTGTGCAGCTATAGCAGATTATGATGCTCTATGAAAACATGAAGAAGATGTTGTTGTAATTATATGTAAACTGGAAAAAATATTTATGTCGTCTTTCTTCGACTCAATGGAACATTTTATGTTACATTTTCCATATGAAGCCAAATATGGAGGTCCAGTACTGTTTCGATGGATGTACCCATTTGAAAGATGCATGAAAATTTGAAAAGAAATGTACATAACAAAGCATCTGTTGAAGGATCTATTGCAGAAGCTTATTTTCAAGAGGGAATATCTTTTTTCTGCTCCGATTATTTTGAATCTGAGTATCCTTCAAAACACAACCGAATGGGATGGAACGAGAGGAATATTGATGAAATCGACAATCAATTATCTGTTTTCAACCAGCTAGAGCTTGGTTTTGGTTTAGTTTATGAACACTGCCTTTCAGATGATGAACATCACAGAGCTCAAACGTATGTTCTGCTCAACTGTGAAGAGATTAAATCAGTTGTAATATAAGTGTTTATATCACTTATTCTATCATTTATGTTACAGTAAATAACTTTTTTATAGGTTGTATGATAATCATATCAAGAAAAAAATTCCACAAATTACAGTAGCTACCCACGAAGAACGCCAATAGAAAAATTTCTCTCAGTGGTTTCAAAAACTGGTAACATAAATTCTTTATCTTTTAGAAACTCGTTCAATGTATACTTTACTATATTGATAATTATTTCACAATTTTTCAGGTGTCTCGACATGTGGATAAAATTGACAAATGACTGTGTATATTGAGTATCCCACCTTCCAAACTTGTTAAAACATATAATGCATATGTGGTGAATGGATTTCGATTTCACACACATGAATATGGGGAATCAAAAAAAACAATGAACAGTGGAGTTAGCATGAGAGGATCTCATCATCGAGAAAATGATGTTTACTTTTATGGCATACTTGATGAAATCATTGAACTCTGTTATCTTGGACAACATTACATAACCATGTTCAAATGTCGATGGTTGGATACAGAGAGAGGCGTGCGTGTTCATCCGACTCATGGAATCATCGATATTAAATGTAAAAGTGTTCTTGCAGTATATGAACCATTTTTATTGGCTCAACAGGCACATCAAGTTTATTACTCAAAGTATTATGCTAAATCAAGTGACATCACTGATTGGTGGAGTATAATAAAAATAAAAATTAAAAACAATCAGTTTAGTCAAAGTGAATGTGCTTTCACTGATGTGAAAAGAATTGATGTTTTTCAAGAGAGTACTCAAAATAAATATTTTTTACAAAGAGACATGAGTATCGATGACGACACCCCACATTTAAGAGTCGGTGATGACGATGATGTTAATAATGTCACATATGAATTTGAAATGGTAAGAGATGAAGCAACTGGAACTCGAATGGATATCAATGATGTTGAGGAGGAATATGAAGATTACATTGACATATATGAAGATTATTTTGAAGATGAACACTGATAGAATTCCATGGTAGTTATATACAATCCTAACTAATATATATATGTATATATAATAGTAATTATAAATTATTTTCTAACAACATTATCATTTTCTGTTTCAGATGGACGACGATGCATTTCGTGAGTTGGCGGATGCTGACCTTCCTTTCGATGCGGATGAGTTGCTGGAAGATGACCCTCATCCTGCAGGCGCTTTAGGGAGTATGTGGAGGGGGCACAATCTTGCACGATTGATGATTCCTGACCCCGTCCCCGAGCGACATCCACATCTTGGGTTTGATGCACGCACACAGAGGTGTGATAACCTGTGTCATAACCTGTCGATTTGACTAAGATTTCATTAATCTATTCACATAATAAATGTTTATTATTTTTACAGTTTTCCGCATATCGCAGTCAGACAGGGCAGCGCTATTTTGCGCAACTATTTCTCTCAGCCTTGGACCACATGGGAGCAGATTCCCATTGATGTGTAGCAGGCCATGTTCGGCCATTGGTTGGTACATATGTAAATAAATAAATTTTTTTTAAAATTATTTCATTTCTATCATTATATTTCGATTTATTTGTACGGTTTATGGTATCTGATCGAGGATACCAAGCGTGACGTCATCCACAAGGCATGGGAGGTGGCCATGCGTGATAGCTTTCGTCAGTTTTTTCACAATTTAAGAAAAGATGCCTTGAAAAAAGCAGGAGTGTCAGATTTTGACGAGTCATGTAGAGCACACCGACCATAGTACATTTCATCCCACATATGGGATGGATTGTGTGTGAACTGGTTGAGTGATGACTTTCAGAGGAGATCATCGGTGAGGATCCAGAATCGGGGGAGACATGAGGTGACTCATCGTGCTGGGATTCGTACTTTCAGTACTCATAGACTTCATCCGGTACGTACATTATTTATAAATATTTTATATAAGTATAAATATTAACAGTTTATTTTTTATTCTTATAGGATTTCGAGCACCCCGATATTACGGAATACGACGTATATCGGAGGATGTATAGTGATCCTGCTACTGGGGAGCTCAGAGGTGATCGTCAGCATCACATCGTGGTCAGTATTTATTGATTTCATGTTTAAAAATTAACTGAATATAATATATTCACAATTTTAATGTTAAATTGCAACTGCAGGAGTCATATGAGGCCACAGCGTCATAGACCCTGCCTAAGAGTCAGGCCGAATCATCAGATCTGATCACTGGCCGTCAGTTTGATGAGGCGGCATGGATGCATGCCACCCAGTATGCCTTTGAGATGGGCCGGGTAATTGGTATCGACTCTCAACTGACTCCCAGAGATTATTATGGCAGTGTTGCGATGTCGGTGTCCAGCTCGAGAGGAGCTCGTGCATCTTCTTCTACTACACAGTATGCAGATCAGTTGCGATCTCAGACTGCACTGATAGAGAGTCTCCGACAGGAGCAGGAGCAGATGAGTCAATAGTAGCAGCAGCATGAGGAGGAGCGCCGACGCCAGTAGCAGTTGTACGTGGAGCAGATGAGTCGGTGGCAGCAGCAATAGGTGGTGCAGATGGAGTACATTCGCCGACTCACTCATGCTTTAGGGATGAAGTTTTCTCTACCAGCATCTACAGATCCCCCCTCCCCCCTCCCCCTCCTTTAGATTAGAGTTTTTTTATGTTATAAAGTTTGTTAAATCAAAATATGAATTTTTTTTATTCGTAGTTTCTGTCACATTATAAAATATTAATAATATTATATTTTGAAATAATAATATTAATATAAATAATAATATTATTTATATTTTATAATATTAAATTATATATATATATTAAAATTTTATAATATTATAAATTAATTATTTTTTTTTGTAATATTTGAATTATTTTAATATTTGAATGTAAAATAATTCTATTATTTTTATATTAATTAAAATAACTTATTAATATTTTTTTTATTTATGAATTATAATTCTAATATTATTATATTAATTAAAATAATTTATTAATAATTTATTATTTTTTATTTTTGATTTATAATTCTATTATTATTATATTAATTAAAATAATTTATTATTTTTATTTGTGAATTATAATTCTATTATTATATTAATTAAAATAATTTATTAATATTTTTTTATTTTTGAATTATAATTGGATTATTATTATATTAATTAAAATAATTTATTAATAATTTATTTTTATTTATTTTTTTATAGTATTTGCGACGGGATACTATGCCCGTCAGAAATATTATTATTATTATAATATTAATTAAAATTATTTATTAATATTTTTTTTAAATTTTATAAAATAGTATTTGCGAAGGGCCCATCGCAATTACTATTTTAAAAAGTGTTAATAAATATAGGAACAAATATTTGTGACGGGAAGGATCATCGTCGCAACTAATACTTTTAGTGACGGGCCCGTCGCAAATAATTGTTGTTGTGACACTGTTTTCCGCAATGGGCTATTTGCGATGGACCCCCGTTGTAAAAGCCTATTATTGACGGGATCCCGACGCAAATGCCACGTCGCAAATGCAATTATTTCCAGTAGTGTAAAGAAAAGATCATATGTGTTTCTCCTCATGTTCTTCTCATGAACCACAAATCAAACAGAATAAATATTGGATATGTTTTCCAAATCTCTGGATGTTACTTCGGTATTCTATTTGGGCAATAAAAAATCCTCCGAAAATATCAATGGTAGTCACATTTTTCTCCAAAAGCATGTGACCCATGTATCTGGAAACCCTCCAATATCACCATTATGTCCTCAGAAATTCTTTCATACATTTCATTGGAATTATATGGAACCTCTATTCCATGTCTGACGAGTTTAATGGTAGCACCTGGGAATGTCAACATATTATCATGATTCCCTTCAAGCACACTATTTAGGTCTTGTGACTTTATAATGAAATGACATCTAGGACATGTGACACACTCTATGAAATGTCAAACAGGATCTCATGATGCCTTCCTAGTGCTTCAAAAAGCTATTATGATGGAAGTAGGGAATGCTAGTTGTAAGAACCTGGATCTTCTTTCAAGTACGTTTTTCTTTTCTCATACTTTTTTAGAAAAATAGTAGTTTCTGGAAATTTCAGGAGTAAATCACATGTACATTATGTACACGTCATGTACCCAGTTTTTGTGGGTGACCGAGTACAATCCATGTAAATGTAGAGTACATGGTCGTGTTTGTTGACCTAGAGATGGCCAAAAGTAGAGGCTGGAGAGGGCAAGTACATGCTTTGTACTTTAAAAGAACATGTCATGTACTTGTTTTTATTTCATTAAATAGAATGTGGCCATGTCTGATGGATAGAACAATATTCTTATCAACATATCTTGTTCATGAGTGAATGAGACCACTAGATCTTGACTAAGCCCCCGACGTACCTTCAGTTCTATGATCTGAACTCTTCTAGTTGCATCAGAATCACATCGTTGAGTTCTTCATTCTTCTAGAACCTCGTTTCAAGATTTGTACTCCTTCAATATATAGCCTCGGTTGAATATTTTTGTACGTTTTTGTAGGTATATGTCGTTCTAGGAAATTTCAATGCCTAAGGATCACATATATCGATATCATGATATTGAGGTAGGTGGTTTGTGCCTTTCTGTAGATAGTCTTTAAATTTTATATTTCAAAGTGTCAAATACCCAAGAATGGGGTACTGCATGTTTAGGGTTTTTATCCCTTCTATTTCCTTTTATGCCTTGTTTTTTTGGATAGTGGTTAATTTTTCATGAACATTGTTAAAATTCCAATTCAATGGAGGTTCTCCGCATGTTTTCTTGTTTTTTTGACGATTTGGTATAGCATTCATTTTAGGCTGCTTTGCATTACATGCCTAGTATTTTTAGGATGGAATTATTGTTATTTGAAATGAAATGATATGCTATATATTGTTTATCCAGGTAGTTATCTAGGTTTAATATGGATTCAATGTATAGTTTGCGCATGATTGACTTACACATGGTAGTGGGAAGCTGTTGTAGTAGACCATAGGGAGAATTAATGTTGATGGATTCTCCAAATTGTCTATTAACATTTATGTTGCGACACCATAGGTGGGATAGATGTAAGTTCTCCATCAGAGATTCTATAGTTTCCTTAATAAGGGACTTAGGAGGAATTGGATGTTGATTGCTTCCTCCGAGAGCATATTAGTTTTCGATATCACACCATAGGGCGAATTAATGTTGAATTCTTCTTCAAAGTGTCATTTCTAAAGCTGAAACAAAGGGTTAGACTATGGGTTCTTCTTAGATGGTTGTTTGTGTTTGTTTTGGTTAATATAGATGGGTTAGGCTATGTGTAATTCCTAGGGTATTTCTTGTTTGTGATTAGATTCTTACTTGATATATGAAAATAAATGCATTTGAATTTGTAGGATTGTTACTATGTGTACATCGATGTTTACTAAATCATTTTGTTTATTTCCTTCCATATATATTCCCTGACTATTAGGAATAGATCTTTGGATGGTAGCCTTCTCATATTCATCTCACACCCTGTCAGGGTCATGATTTTGGTCCGAAAAATCTTTTTTTGTTGTAGGTCTAGATAAGGGAAAACACCCTTCTATATCCAGAAATTGATTCCTCTGGAGCTGGGGAGCATGGGACCAAGCTGAGGCTAGCGATGTTGTAAATATGTTTACATGATTTTCTTTTTTTACTTTGGTTTCTTACTATATTATAGTATTGTGATTTGTTTGAATTATTTCCTAGACATATGTATCATGCATTAAATATATACATGTGCTCTAGTTTTTTATCACATCCATTGTTTACTTATGGGATGATTCACTGCTTCCACTACTGCTATCTATTTTACTTCTAATCTGTTACTCCGTGAATGAGGGAATAGTTTCACCAATATCACACCCAAGGCCCTCGCTGTTAGATGGAATCCATTCACTTTCATGGAAATGCACTTGAGGCCATGTGACCAACCAGGTATGGGTCACCTCAGTGTGGCACTAGGAACCGAGACATTACATAGTGGTATTAGAGAAATTTATTTTCTTCTTGACATACTATTTGGAGCCTATATCCTAGGATAGGAAGGTTTAGGTAGTTGGTAATAAGTAATGCCTGGGAGTAGCCAACCCATGTATATGGAAAAGAAAATTTACCTCAGTTATTTCAATTTTTCAGGTTTTTTAATTTTTACAGATTATATTTCACCATTGGGTGATTCACATGTTTTGTACTATTATCATAGATAATATTGAGGTTCTATTTCTGTTGCAACTCGATGAGATGAGGGTATTCCATATCATGCAATATATATGAATTTTCTAAAGATCAGATGTCTTAAACTCATTCCATGCCCTTGAGGGTGCATTAATGATTGCATGTTGTTCTGATTGATGTTGTGCTAGATATGAATGTTGTTGTGATAAATGCCTTGATGGAATACCTACTTTTTATTGTATATGGGACTATGTAAGGTTTTGTATGAATGTGGAAAAAACATTGGTTCTTGAGGTGGTATGGGCACTCATAGATCGGAATTTGGTGGATCCTTGCACTATTATTCTAGAATATGATATGTATAAGATGCCATGATTTGATTCGTGAGGAGTATGAGCCTTCATGGATCTAAATTTGACACATTAATGTTTTGTTTAGTGTTTATTTGGGTTCTAGAGTAGTTCTTGAGGATTACTGTCTAGAAAAACCCAGAATACATGCCATGTAATGATGAATACACACCATATATCCTTCTATTTTGGAATAAACTATTTTTCTTATGTACACACCATGTACTTTATGTTCACGTTGTCTAGTGTTTATCTATGTTACTGGCTATGTGGGAAGATACATAGGGTTGAGAGAATAATTGGGCATAAACACCATTTATCAGTTGTACACACCGTGTTGTAGTGGCTTTGTATCTGGCCACGTGACTAATGACATGGGAGGATGAAAAATCAGAAAGTACACATTGTGTCCATTTGGAACACACCCTGTAGAGTGAGCCTTGTATTTGGATGTTTAAAGAACAACCTGGGGAGGTGAAAATCATTATAGTAAACATCGTGTCTGTCATTAACACAATTTCTAGAGTCATCTGTGTGTCCACCCATGTGACAAACAACACAGGTCGGTGAAATCATTCAATTACACACTGTGTCTATCTAGAATATGTCGTGGATTCTTGTTCTAAGTGAAACTGTGTGGATTATCCATGTAGAATAACTTGGATAGGGGAAGAGGATTCAATTACATGCCCTGTGTTAGGACAACACGCCGTGTGTATGGGGTGTTACATGACCTATGTTGAAAAAAGTACATGCCCATGTGAAGTCATAAGGGAACTTGCCGCATAAAAATTACACACGGCATGTATCCATGCTTTGAAAATCATGAGTGATTTATTCCTCTTGTTCCCTTCTTACAATTCTAGTTTTAGTCCTTGATAATATTGATCTTAGGAAATCACATGACCTAGCAGAGTCATTCCACTGAGACATATTCCAGTTGTACGCATGTTACATGATAGTGATCAGACAACTGATAAGTCTGATCAGGGACTACCAACAAATCCTATTATGGTGCCAGACTTGGAACTAGCTGTCATACTAGACACATGTGCTGATGCACAGTTCCAAGATGGAATTATGAGGTTTATGTATACATTCTAGGGAGCACAGATCCTACCATGTCTATATAAGAGTTTAAGTGGGTTTTCTCATAGTAGCATCCTCCCACCATCAAAGGTAAAGGAGGACCTCAGGTTTTATTATCATGGTTGGAAGACATGCATTCTATCATTGAGAATATAGTGATTCATCCATAGAGGAGGTTGAGTCTTGATACATACATGCTTTGAGATTATACTAAGAGATGGTGAGATGTGATCTCACATGCGGGATTCCAGTAGGTTATGGTGTGGGATGAATTCCAGCATGCCTTCAATGATTACTTATACACGGAGACTTTGAGGGATGATCGAGCCTGAGAGTTCATGAGTCTACATTAGGGTAAACTTTCAGTTATGGAGTACTCTTATCACTTCACATATTTTTAGTGCTTCATGCATATTCCAAGATATGATCAGTTATTCATTGCAAGGAAGTTAGAGTATTGTCTCATCAATGACATTTGTTCTCTGGTGAACATATTCTGGATGACTTCAAAAACTTCTATAGTCAACCAGTAACTGATCACCGAGGGCAATCTGAGGGATTTTTTTGCGGTGATCTATGTTGTTTCAACATATACAGTATGTATCCCTCCTACTAATAGAAACAAGTGACAAAGGGAGTCTACACATAGAGATTTTAGGGGACAAAAGACTTCTTCCTATAGCCAGGTAGTGTGATACATGTGCGGGAAGTGTGTGCATACGAGGCCAGATTCCCTGAGAAACCTATTAGAGTGCTGAAATTGTAGCAAAATGGGACTTCTTCAGCACTTATATCAGTTCTACTCACCAGCAGTTGGTGAAAGGGGTTCTTCTATGACTCCTCGTTTGGGAGAAGCACCACCTGTTTCGCATCAGTCAGGGAACTAGATTTCTTCCAACCATTTGGGACGAGGTTGAGGTCATTAACATGGTAGCCAGTATCCAGGCTTTCAGCGACAACATGATAGATCAGCTCAGGCGACCTCACAGGGTCGTAGGTAGATGGTGTAGGCTAGAAATTTGTAGTGTATACGACCTAGAACGAGTAGGATCCTAGAACCTCTACAAGTCAATGTACAATTATAGTTGCCTCGGTTTTAGCTTCTATAATTTTTGATATAGGGGATTCCCATGGCTTTATATTTTTTTATGTTGTCGAGATTCATAGGATCTATATCTTTTCTTATGAAAATATCTTGATGTTGGACACTCCTTTGGGCACTAGAAATGCTATTGTGCGTCAATGTGAGGAGTTCCGTTTAGAGGTTGGTTGGTGTCACTTATTTTGGGACCTCTATGTCTTAGATATGAAATGTTCTAATGTCATTCTCAAAAATGACGGGTTAGTTCACTTCTAGATTGTTGTCCTCTACAATCACTGAAGGTTGATTTTAATATCACCATAGGGATGATCGTTTCAATATAAGGGAGAATGGGATTCCTAGGCTAGAAGATCGAGACCTGAGCATCATGGGTTCGGTGGAGTTACAACCCAGATTTCTACTCTATATTCAGATGACCAGGGAACTTCCCAGATGGAATCTCCTCCAATTTTGGATCTTTTCATGAACATCTTTCCAGGGGACCTATACTATTTTACTCCAGAGTGAGAGGTGGAATTTTCTATTGAGCATGTTCGAGGATCAACACTGATGTCTTTTCATCCTTATAAAATAGCTACGCCAGAGTTAAAGGATCTCATGAACCCATTTCATGCAAAGAATTTAATCCGACCCAATACTTCTCCTTTGGTTTTTCATATCCTGTTTGCGAATAAAGAGGTTGATACCCTCAGACATTGGGTGGATTATCAGAAGTTGAACCAGCTGACAGGCACGAATCGATATCATTTTCCAATGATTGATGATCTCTTTGATCAGCTTCGAGGAGCCCAGGTGTTCTCGAATATTGAATTGAGATCTGGTTAACATTAGTTGCATGTTAAGAAATATGATATGTCTCTAATTTCCTTCCAAGGTAGGTATGATCTATAGGAGTATGTGATCATGCCGTTCAGTCTCATGAATGCCCTTGCAGTCTTCTTGGTACTGGTGAAATGAGTGTTCAATCCATATTTTGATTCGACGGTAGTATCCTTTGAGGACGATATCTTTTTATACTCTCACACTCGACCTGACCATGCCACAAATCTTAAGATAGTTATGAGTACACTTGAAAAGAATCAGTTATATGCTATGATCTCAAATTGCCACATTTCGATGGACCAAATTCACTTCTTAGGTCTTGTTATCTCAGAGACAAGTGTATCAGTAGACCAATAAAAAGTTAGAGCAGTAGTTTCCTAGGAGAAGCCGAAGATGGTCTTTATGTTATAGATTTTTCTAGGGATATAGGGTTACTACATAATTTTCATACATGATTTTTCATTCTTAGCAGCACCACTGACGGGCCTGAATAAGAATGGTGCGATGTACTGGTTGTCAGAATCGTGTAAGTCCGCCTTTTTGGAGCTGAAACAGAGGTTGAATTTAGCGTTGATACTAGTTTTTTAAAATCCATTCAAGAGTTATACTGTGTACTCTGATGCATCAAGTATCATTCTGGGGTTAGTGGTTATGCAATTGGAAGGATTGGTCACTTATGGGTCTCAGAAGTTGAGGCCACATGAGTGAAACTACCTGACACACAATCTCAAGTTGGCCACTGTCATTCTAGATTTATGTTGTTGGAGACACTACCAATTGGGAGATTATTTTATTGTTTTCACCAAACAAAAAAGTCTCAGGTATATCTAAAATTAGTGTCACCTGAATATGAAATATTAAAGGTGGGTTGAGTACCTTAAATCCTTGGACATTGATCTTTCCTACAAGCATAGTAAAGGCAATGTTGTGGATGATCTGTTGAGTAAGAGAACTCATATACATGCATTTACGGAGGCCATTAGTGAGTGGAATATTATGGCATTGTTCTCTGAGATTCATTTGGAGGTGTATGATAGACAGGGGTAGACATTCCTTTATTTTGTAGCTGTTTACTATACTCTAATTGATCTTCTACGAATGAGGCAGCTATTAGATTTAGAAGCCTTGTCCAATAAGAGATTATTTCGGGATAGAATCCTATTCCTGGATGGACAATAGGTGAGGATTATATCTTGTGTTTTCATGGGTGTCTATGTGTTTTTGAAGACATACACTAGGAGATGATGAAAGAATTTCAATCCTCAATTTGGGCAGTTCATCATGGTGTCACCAGGATGTATCGAGATCTTCACTATTAGTATTGGTGGCAGGTATGATGGGTGATGATGGAAGTTTCATCATAAGGTGTTCCACCTGTCATCTGGTGAACATGGAGCATCATCGACTAGAATAGATTTTTCAGTAGTTACCAATTCCTTAATGGATGTGGAATGATGTCATGATGGTTTTTTTGACAGTGTTTATGAGCTCACCTCAAGGTAATGATGATTTATGGGTTGTCATTGATAGACTCACGAAGGATGCTCACTTCATTCTGATAAAGGATACTTTCAGTGTTGATTAGCTGGGAAGGTTGTACATCTGAGATATTGTACATTTAAATGGAGTTCCACACTCCATTTTTATAGAAAGGATGCACGTTTTACTTCTTGGGTATGGAAGGGACTTCAGAGGGATTTGGGTAAATAGGTACTTTTATGTACACATACCTTCCCATGACATATGACCTCTTTGATCATACAATTCAGGTACTTGAGAACATGTTTTGAGCATGCATCTTGGATTTTGGAAGTTCATGGGGGAAGATAATACAGTTGTAGAGTTTTCCTCCAATAATATTTTTCAAGACACTATTCATATGGAGCCTTATGATACTTTATATGGTAGGCCATGTTGAACACCTTTATGATGGCTAGAGGTTGGAGAGTGAGATATGTTGGGCCCTCGCCTTGTCCTGGAGACCATATCGCAGATAGTTTTTGTTCGTATGAGGATGGATACTACATATTCAAGAAAAATGTCTTCTTCTAATTGACAAAGGCGAACTCTGGAGTATTAGGTTGGAGATTATATTTTTCTATATGTTACACCGAGGTTGGGACACAAGAAGATTAAGACAAAGGGTAATATTTCACCAAGGTACTTAAGGATGTATGTGGTGTTAAAGGGAGTTGGTCCAGTTGCCTATCAGTTGAAATCACCATAGAGGTACATGGATATGCATGATGTATTCTATGTTTCTCACCACTGACGTTACATATCAAACCCCTCTAATGTTTCCTGTCCCAAGGAGGTTGAGTAAGAGGTGGACGCTTCTTTCGAGGAGCATCGTATTTGGATTTTGGATCGAAGTGCGAAGATTCTCTATGTACGGTTTGTTCCTCTGGTATCAGTTCTATATTGGAATAGGTGATTACAGGACAATACATGGGAGATGTATGTTGATGTACGATCGTAGTGGCCAGAGCTATTCGAGATTTATTATTCTATGCCTCCTTGCTGGGGAAATTTGGGGAAGAATTTCATTAAGGGAGGAAGTTTGAGATAACCTGGATCTTCATTCTGGTATGATTTTATTTTCTATTTATTTTTGAGAAAAAGAGAAGATTATTGAAATTTCAAGAGTACACACAATGTACATTAATTTAACGTCATGTACCCGATTTCCGCGGATGGCCATGTATTGGCCGCGTAATGGCTGAGTACATGGTCATGTGTGGTGACCTAGAGACCGTCTGAAGAGGAGGCTGGAAAAGGAATTTACACACCATGTAATATTATTGAATGTTCCATTTACTTTCATATTATTTCATTAAACGGTCTGGGGTCACATTTGATGTACAGAACCATCTTATCCTCGACCTATCTTGTTCAGGAACAAACAAGACAGCTGGATCATCACTGATTCACCGACTCTCCATCCTTTCTAAGATCTGAACTCCGCATGTTGAGTTTGAATCTCATCAGTGGGTTCATCCTTCTTATAGAACCCCGTTTCTCAATTTCTCCTCTTTTATGAGATATACTTAGTTGAAAATGTTGATCGTTTTCTTAAAACTATGGTGTTTTATAGAGATTCAAGGCTTGAGGATGACGTATATAGATGTTAGGATACATAGGTTGGTGGCTTGTGCCTTTCCATATATAGTCTACAAATTTTATTTGAAAAAATGTCCAATACCCATGTACGAGGTATTGCGTGTTTATGGTTTTTAGCCCTGCTATTTCCTTCAATGACTTGTTTTTTTATAAATGTTAACTTTTAAAGAATACGGTTAACTTTTCTATGTTATAGAGGTTTTCCCATGTTTTATTGTTTTGACTATTTGATCTAGGTTTCCTGTTAGTCTTCTTTTCATTCAATACCTAGTATTGTTACGATGGAGTGATTATTATCTAGAATGTTGTGATATATTCTATATTTTTCATACAACTAGTTCATGAGGTGTACTTTTCCTTCTTTGTATCGTTTATGCATGATTGACTTACACATGGCTGTGGGAACCTAGTTTAGTAGACCATAGGGAGAATAGACCTTGAAGGATTCTCCAGAGTGTCTATTTTCTTTTATGTTTCGAAACTATATAGGTTATGGACGTATGTTCTCCCTTAGAGTGCTTATAGTAACCTTGATATGTGCCACATGGTGAATTGGACGTTGAGTGATTCCTTATAGTACCTATTAGTTAACGATATGAGACCACAGGGGGAATTTATGGTGAGTGATTCCTTAGAGAGTCTTTGTTATAGCTGATCCAGAGGGGTTAGACTATGTGTACTTCCCAGAGGGTTGTTTATGTTTGTTTTGGATGAACGTGAGGGGTTATTCTATGAGTACTTACCAGGGGGGGTACCTATTTATGATTAGTTGTTTAATTGATATAAGAAAATTAATGCAATTGAATTAGTAGGATTATTAATATGTGTACTCTATTGGTTATTGCTTCATTTTCTTTATTTCTTGCCATATATATTCATTGGATATTAGGCATAGAACATTGGGCGGTTGCCTACTGGGATTATTCTCACACCCTATTTGGGTAAGGCTTTTGTGCCTAAATAGATTATATTGTTGTAGTTCTAGATAATTTCAAGCACCCATCTACTTCAGGTACTTAATTACTGTGGAGATAGGGAGAATGGGACCAAGATGGGGATTGCGATGCTGTGGAGAGGTTTACTTTCTTTTATTTTGTATTTTGGTTTAGTACTGTATTCCAAAATTGTGATTTGGTTGGATAATTTCCAAGACATATGAATCCTTCATCATATATATGTGTGTGCTCCATTGGTTTATTACATCCATAGTTTACTTGTGGTACGTTTTACTAATTCTACTATTTCTATCTGTTTTACTTCCACTGTGTTACTCTGTCGATGAGGGAACAATTTCTCCACTATCACATCCAAGGACCTCGCTGTTAGTCAGTAGCCTCTGGCATTCTGGGAAATGCACATGGAGCCATGTGACCAACTGGATACGGGGAACCTTTGAGCGGCACCCAGAACTAAGACATTACATTAGTAAGTTCATGTGGCACCATTTGGGCTAGCCAGTCGAGGTCATTGAATGTATTATAGGACAATCCATATATGTCTCATGATATTCACTATATAATCAATCCTCGATCAAATGGAAACCATCAAACAAGCCATCTGGATATTCTGATGTCACCACAATATGTCAAATGAATCATAAAATTGTACAGAGACAAGTTAGGTGGACACTCTTCTCTATGATAAGTAGAAAATAGGGCCCTGAATAGCTGAAAATCAACAATTTTAAGGACTTAAAATAGGCCAGGTAAACTAGGAAATCCAACAATTGGGTAACATTTCTTATCCTTAGTTTGTAATCCTAGAATACATGGTTAACTTCATTGTGTGATCCCAAATCAACATAACTATGATAACTATGATTCCTTCCACAATAAGGAAATAAAGGATACCTCCCCGTGGTTCGAGAAATATATTAAATATACCATGGGAGGTCATGGACCATATTTCCTGGATCCACAAGCAATACCGTCGATTATTTTCTTTACATTGTTTCTCATAATGAATTGGTTCACATGGGCATAAGGATTTATAAAAATGATATCATCTTCACTATAAACCCCATATAAATACAATAGAATAGTAATTGTGTAATCCCTAACTAATTAAACTATTTGGATTCCGATTACTTCTCTAACTAGGATATGTAAGACACATTCTTAAGTCTCCTGACCATGCTCAAATAGGCATACAACATAGAGTGGGTCTCTCCATTTCATTCATATTTCAACCATCAGGACCCAATCATTCTCATGAGATGAAAATTCTACCTCATCTATCAGTGGAATATGAATTTAACGTAACTATGATGCCTGTGATTCTACCTTATACTGAATATATATGACACTTCTCTGTGGATCAAGATCTATAATGAACAACCAAAGGGTAGTAGCAGCATATAAGATCTACATCCATATATAGTGATACTAATTGCATGTTATACCTTTTTTCAATCATTGTGAATTTCTCATGTTGGCTAAGGGAGTTACAATATTCCTGTCATTTGAATCATGAATCTAAGCAAGCTAGGTAAATGATACAATGTAAAACCCAATGAGTGGAATGATATAACATCCCCATATGAGGACATATACTATTGGTCCGGTACCATTTGAGTAGATAAAGAATGTCAAATCTTAATGTCACTATAATCAATATAACTAGGAAATGCCCCAGAGATTTGAGCTTGAATATCCAATTCCCCAGACTACTCATATTTTTTATTTTTGTATGTAATTAAATGTCATGGGATTAACAAACAATGTTATTTTTGATTCATGCAATAAAAATGATATATAGGACAACTCTTAATGGTTCAATACCCCCTTTGAATATTAAACGCCTCCCTGAGTGGAAGAAAATTATTAATCTCTTAGTTATATGGATCTAACACATAAATATCAGTTCATTATTGGGAAATGGGTGAAGAACCTTAGATACATTCTAATTTATTCATAAATGAGATCCCTATAATCTGTATAGATAGAGACTCAACTCATAATAATTTTTTAGGGTAACCAGTCTCGTATTGTGATTAGAAAGAGATTACCTAACATACCATAAATCTATAAGAGAGTCCCAGATTATGAAAAAACAACCCCCAAAGGGTGTAATTATTGAGAAATCACTTCCCTCTGACGAATTCAAGTACCCATGTTCTATCGCGTCTAAAAACCCAGGTGACCACATACCATTGGAATTTAAGTGTTTTCCTAGATTATGTTGGGGGAACCACTGGAAGCATCCATTATAGATAAAGAAAGTAATCTGAATTTATTGATTGTTCCTAGAATCAACCCCCACAAACGACCATTGGGAAAAGCAAGACCTTCCACATAGACAGTAACCGTTCACACTTTTTTCTAGGGTGAAACAACATCCTAAACATGTAGGTACTTACGGAGGTATTCCGGGACCATGTGTATCTTATCCTCAAGGATTTTATGTTTAAAAAATTTAGATCATTCCCCCATCTATAGTGATGAAGCAACATGTCTCCAAACAAGTTCATCTATAATCTCAAACTCCTAGATATTGATAGTAATATATAGATTTTCCAATTCTTGTCTCGGAAGGCATTAGAGTTCCATGAATGAAAACCACACCGATTAATTTTTTTTTGTTCCATGGATGTCACCTTGGTTGAGGACCCAAAAATAGTTTTTTTTTTCTTCTTCCATGTGATGGATCATCATGGTAAAATATGTCTTTGAATGGGCAGTACCTCCATGCCTGTTAATGAAACCAGAGGGGAGGATTTAGCAGGGAATTTCATCATCATGGGATAACCTTTGATGTTTTTTGGTGGCATAAAAAGTATGTGATTAATCCGAGCATAATTAATAGTGTTATGGGGTCTTGATCCCAATTTGGAAAAAACATTCACCAATATTATGTTTGGTCGTGTTCGTAGAGGTTTGTTGATGGTGAAAGGGGCCACTATTGCTGTTGGAGAGGCCTCATGGTAGGAAGGGTTTGTGTCTTGACCCCATGTTCATATTCAAACATTATTTACAAGGGTTATTGGATTAATGATAAGATTATATAGATCATATTTCTATTGTATTTGTTGATGTTGGCATCACGGATGGGTGGGATGCCTTCTTGGATACTCCAGTGTAGTGTCTAGTTCATATGGGACCCATGCCCCCTGACCTCCGTGATGTCGGGGAATGTGATGTTAGAGTTCTTTGGATTCATAATCCAAAAATGGTTCTCCTTCATGAGGGGAGGGGATTACCCCTACATGGTCCCCAAGGGGATTAGCCTCCGAATGGTTTCACCACTTACGTCTTTCCATGACATGCCTATAGTCGAGTTGATCCCTTTATGTTTGTAATTTCAAAAATGGTAATTCATTAACCTCTGTTAGATTAGATTACATAGGGGGTTGGATAAAGGATTATTAAAAGTATTTAATATGATGGATGTTTCTCTAGGAGTGTGGTTCATTGAGATTGCCATAATGAAATTCCTATATCTACCTTTCCCATGGGTAATGAGTCATCGAGAATTACCCATGGTTTGTTCCATATAGAAATTTATGAGTTCAACCATAATTCTATGTCTAATAAAAATGATTCCCAATTTTCATAACTGCATGCATCCTATAGAGGTAGGATAATTGATTAACATCAATAATGATTAGAACTGGTGATATTTATCATTCATCATCTTCCCTGATCTTGAAGAGAAGATATTTCACACCAGTTTCATTATTTTGTTTCTCAATGCTTTTTTTGGGGAATGCGTTGGGTTCATTCATTCATCTCTTGTATTTTTTTGTTCACTCGAATTGTAACAACCCTTCCACAGTGGTTTCCCCCACATTCCATCTTTCTAAATTTATTTAGAATCTACCACCATTCTAGATAATGATAGCTAATTGAACTGATTAAGATGATGTGATGTCAACTCCATTCCTGGATTACTCCATAATGTTTGTTTTCAGGTATTTTTCACCCTTATACATTTATGAAATATTTATTAATCTCATTCCTAAATCCATATTGAAGTGGAATCCTGTTAATTACTCTAATTTTTTCCTTGATAAGAGAGGTCAGTATGTTCGGGGATGATGTTGATATTTGGTGTGTATAATAATATTTTTATTTTTTGGTGTTTTGGGAATATGTAATGTTAATTTTATTTCATAGATCAGGTAATCTCATGTGTGAGGATTCTTAGGTATAAAACTAGAGGAATCCTGAATTTAATATGGGGAAACAAACACAAACATCAAAATGTATCCAAGGATCATTCCCTTGGGAAAACTATACTTGTTATACATGGATTATTTCAATTATTATTTGGTATATAAGTAATTTAATGGTCATAATATTGGGAACCATACCCTCAACGCATAAGGCATTCTATCTTGTTTCATTGGGAACATCATGATCGCCACATGATGTAATGATTTAAATGTATTGGGAGGGTATTGTTTTGAAACCCTATTGAGGACATAATCAATAGTTCATCTAATTTTTTGTTTGTAATCATAGGTTTATAATATTTTTGGGATTATTCCAATATATTCTAATCATATAATAAAATGAATTAAAGTTAGTGTCACATAATATTATTAATGTTCTGTGGATCCTCAAGTTTGGGGGGTGAGAGTTTAAGTGTATTCCAAGGGTTAATTATCACACATTAATGTTGTCACATTGCATGGGGACGATGGACGAATTTTTGGTAATGCTAGGATTGAACCTCTATGAGGAATACTATGTACACTATTTGGATACAGGGTTCAAAACCCACATAGTTCATGTGTCAAGATTATAATTATGTGATATGATGTGTCCAATAAATTTAAAAATGTAAAATAAGGATACATGGTTCATAAGTGGAGAGATAACAAGGGATGGTTAGTGAATTGTCCATATAGGCTACCCAGATAATGGGGGATTATCACAAGATTATTGCATATGGAATCATGTATTTGTCTCATAGAGAAAGGGTGTAGTTTAACAATCTGAGATGATGATATTTAATGCATTTTAACATCATGCGACAATAATGTGATTGCTATGAAACTTAAATTTTTATTGATTGAACATCATTAGGATGTATACAAATCATATCTCATTTTCAATTTCGGTGGGATGATAGGAGGATATATAAATACTAAAGGCCCTCATTAAAGGATAATGAAACTATTTCACTTGATGATGCCTCCTCCCTGGCTAACAGGTTCCCAAAACATGTTATATTGGAGAGACAAGGAATAGAAACACACCATATTAGGTTTCATGCTAGAGTCCCATGATTAGAGAGACTATCTTGTATAGTAGAAGTAAATAAGGCTACACAATCCATTAATGGGATTATGGGAATATAAAAGAGATATGTGGTTATTGATAGTTCTAGTTTGGTTCATATGAATGAAATCAGTTTGGAAGGATACATGGAACTGAAAAACTCATCCCTGCAACTATGTTTTGTAGAAGGAATTATTGGATTCGGTAGTCCAATGTTTTTTCATACAAATTTGGAGTTACAAAGACCTTGGATGTTTCTAGATATCTGGGATTTAGCACAAAAATGAGTCCAAGAATCATGGGGCATAGTTGTGTGCATCTTTTTTTTTGGATTTATTAAGTTTGGGGTGGTGAAAAGAAAAATCATCTTGTGTGAAACATACTAGAAATAAATGGAAGTTTCATAGGGACAACACTAGCACTATACAATGTATTTTGGTTCCTATTTGAGGGCTTTTATGAGTGTTATATTCTTATATGAATCAATTTTATGTTGGAGTTATGGATGTTCTTAAAAGGAATACTTTTCTGAATGAGATCACGATGCATCAAATTTGAAGGTCTATCCCCGAAATGGTTGTTGATTCCCTATTTAATGAAAAATAGTTTCACCAAATGTTGTGTCATGAAAATTAATTCATTTTTTTAACTTATGTTTATATCATTAAACTAAGGGTTATTTGAATTTTATGTATATATAGATGGAGTTAAATCCAGTAAGGATGAGATCTAATGATTCCATTATGACAATTTTATACAATATTTTAATATCTGGCTTACAAAAAAATTAACAATGTTTCATGTGACATTGAAACTCTATTTTATGAATGATTTTAAAAAATATTTAATAGATTAGGCATTCGATGTTTCCTTTCTCAGAAAAGTGATTTGAGATTCATAATAGAGAGTTTCATGAATATTTTTTAAATTGGGAAAACTCATCACCTTTAATATTTAATAATCCACTAGGGAAATGTTTTCCATTAATATGAGAAAAACACGCAGTCTAATGATTAAGATGAACATTTCAAACTAACATTGGAAGTATAATGATTTCACCTTCTATTTTTTGGTCTTCTATACATAGCTACCCATAGTATGGTGATCCATTACCTCATGACGCAATCAATGGTCGAATATCAAGTGATTACAGCTCATTCATGTTCTAAATTCCAATAAGTAAAACAATAAATAATCCCAAAATCCAGAATTAATTGCCCCAAGAATCAATTCATAAAATGCCTCTATTTCATCCTAATTAAGTGTCTGTACCTAGAAAGATATTTTATAACTTATTTTGTGATGTATATCATTTTTATCACATGTTGGAGCTTCCATAGTTAATATATTCATGTCGGGTTCACAATTTTGGTTTCGGGACGAGATGGGGGTATTTCCAACTGGGATTATTGGAGGGGATATGACTGCTATGGAATCCCTGATAATGGGTATAAAATCTTACAATAGTCTTCAATAGATTTTTTCTTAGATATAGTAACACCCAATGGATATCAAATCTATGATTCATGGACTTACATTAAATAGTCAGGAATTCTTTTGGTGTGTTAGGGATTTCCCTAGCCCCTAACCCAATCTATCATCGACGATTTGTCTAGTTTTAGAGCTATATTTTTCTATTCACCTCTAAATATATTAATGTTTGATTTAAGGAAATATGTACCTACATATTCTATTATATATGATAGGATTTGATCCCTCTGCATTGGAAGCCCATAGAGGATGCTCATCCCATGAATGACTTTGTTAGTAGGGGATGTCTTTTTTGGGCGCTGGCGATGCCACCCAATCCCACAAACTTATTTTTTCATATGGATTATATTTTGTGGGATCAGAACTCACTATCTAATCCCCAAAAAAATTTATTTTCTTTTACATGTACCTCCAATACTGCCTCAACCAATGAACTAAATTTTCTATGAGGTGCTTCAGGAAGTGGTGGATCACAATAAAATTGTTGATGTACAAAGTTATTTTTCTTTAAGGGAAAGATCCTTCAATCATGGATTCACCCCTTTGAATATAATTCTTTGATTTCCCCTCTGGACTTGTTTCATTAATTTCCCAAAATTATTGAGTCATATTCGTCATTTATGTGGAATTTTATAGACCCAACACCCTCTAATATGATGTTCATCTAAACACCACATCATAGGATAAAAGAGTGATCATAAGAGAACTACATCCCATGGTGTACAATCAATTCTATATTGATTATGTGTCATTTTGATATAACTCAACTCTATAATTATAAATTCATATTCATAATGGTTCTTCAAAATTCATCCTCAAGAAGGGAACATTAATCTATCTATTTTTTAAAATTGGAAACATGAATATAATAACATGATTTCTTCTTAAAACTCCATATTAAAACACCTTAAGAAACATGGTTGGCCATTTGAAGAAGCCCAATATAAAATTAATGAACACATTGTCTCACTATATCATGGTTTTCTTCTTAACCATGGCTCAATATCAACATGGGGGATTTACACCCTACCCATTATATAAATAAATTTTGATGGGGATATGGACTCATGGAACTTAAATATCATTATTGATACTCATCCAAATCTGATTCGATAATCATGTAGAAGGATTCATGGTGTATCTCTCACTGGACACACATTGACACCCTACTAGAAGGAATTCAATTGTGATATCAGTTTTACAAATACCCAAGGAACATGTATAATTTTAATTGTACTCATTTTTTAACCCTTTGAAGTTTCCCCAAGTACTGAGGCTATTCAATCCATTTGATAATAATTTATTGAATCTTATTATAATCTCAGTTATCTAAATAACTTCAAATTTCACTCACTTACACATGGATGTGTTCTTCAATATGGATTGTTACCCAGAATGGGTATCACATCCACCCCGTTTATGAAAAATAATTCCTTCTAGGAGGAGGTCTTATGGGACATATATACCATGATAGATTCTTCCCCATGTTAAATGAAAGTATTTATTTGATGTTGTCTTGATATGATTCTTTCTGGTCATATTGTGACATCATTCTCCCAATAAGAACTCTTATTAGACCCATGTCATGAGTCCTTGGGGTAAATGTTGTATTTTTTGGGACATACACATCCCATGATTTATAAGGCATCTCAGCTCCTTTATCGTATGATGATGACTTATAAAAGAAATTAGAGTCTCTATCCTATTATAAGATCTATTTTCAATTCTTCAAATTTTCACAACAAATTCATATTAGTGAATTTAGGAAAACAATAATGAAACGAATAAAGTAATTATGGAATAATTTACTCCCAAAAATACTAACATATAAATGATTTAATACTGGGCCAATGGATTCATCATGACATTCAAATAGTTATCATTGGTAAAAATATACCCTACTAAAATCTCATCACTTTCTACCATACCCTTTATGATGTTTTCCATGATGTCGGTACATATTATCCTCTAATGTTACATTAGATTATATTAGAAGTTGAATAAACATAAATTTTAACACCCAATCATAAATAGGTATAAAACATCAATCATCATATCCATATTCTATGTATTTATCCAAATAATTTTATTATGGCTTTTTAGATTGGAACATATTGAAATTCCATTGATCAAAGTTTAATGTAATTCATTTTCACAGAGTAATATGATGTAAAATATCTTTTGACAAAGAAAAATATCCTTTAATGGAATTTTGATCTCTAAAATCTCCTTACTAATATATATTATTATAGCTACAAATATATAAGTATTTACATCCATTATCAATTGTGAAAGAAATCAATATTTTACATGAGCACATGAAGGATCTATATTTTTCCCATAATATGAGACCTATTAGGTTATTTTTGAAACATGTATATAGTGTAACTACAAACACCATGTCTTATATTTATATTTTTAAAAATAGTAGTCTACAAGTGATACTTCAAAAGTTATCTCGACACATACTCCATATTTTTTTATTTAAGTATATCTTAGTCCCATGTGATATCATATTTCTAAAATAAATTGAATTATCCATTTAAAACTTTTTATGTATCTCATGATCCAACTTTTCCTAGGGATATTATATAAAATTTGATTTATTATAAATATTCCATTGAAATAAAAATTTCAAAACAACAATCAATGAAATTCTGAAGATATATATTTTTTATCAAGGAAACACCTCATAAACATGATAATTGATTCTAGATTATATTAACCCATAGATATACTCAATCATAATAAAAATTTATTATATAATCTCCCATGACATATATATTTTCTATCCACCTTTACATTCAATAATTTCATTCTCATTAATATATTTTCCACATTTGATTATAGTTATTGAGGTTATTTATTCCTATATAAGGATTCATTCATCTTCATAAATAAATTAAAATAATTTTTTAGAATAAAGCATTTCATTTGTAAAATATACACCTCCTCCTCATGTTATCCAGTAATGAATAAAATCATTATTTATATTTATAAAATATATTTAGTTTATTTTAGAATAAACTAAATTAAATATTCAAATTATTTATAACCTTGTGATTGAATAAAAATATAATCAGAATAAATTTCATTAATTAGATAATATTTCATGTGAAGAATATATAATTTGTTACTTGCTACTACTCCATCCCCAGATAAATTATTCTTAATAAATAAATTTTAATAATTTATTTTTATATTTTAGATAAGATAAATATTCCCAATTGTTGTTAATATATAATTATTGTAATTCTACTTCTATCTATGAAATCTAACTATCATGTTGTAGGGATTCGTCAACAATTTGTGGTATAACCTTTCAAAAAAAACTTGTATTCACGGTAATTCATAACATTCTTCAAGGTTTTTCTCTATTTTCCTTAACTAAAATATATTTTTATACTTGTTATTAATTATAAGAAATTGGGACATATTATTTACTTTCATCGGGACTTCTACAATTCTTCTGTTTTTATATTCCATAAAAATATAAAAATATTCTCATATATTCCGAATCTCTTCACAGTGTATAGTGACATCTTCCAAAACATAATAAATTGCATCATCAAAAAAATGTTTTATATTATTAATTATTATCCTATAATAAAATACCATAGTATATATCAAAAATAATCCTCATATTCTTAATTTAGCATCATTAACTTCTTCTAGTAGGTGTACATACAATAAATGTGAATTTTTATTACCTCTCAATGAACATTAATAAATTTTTTCCATTAACATTGATAAATAATTTGATTCAAAAAACAGTCATGTTAATCAATAATAAATTATTTTAAACCATTAATAATAGTGTGTTTTATCTTAATTGGGATGTAATAATAACTGTTTCAGATGTTATATTTTGGTTGCTGGGTCTTTTCCAAAAAAATAATTTTTTAGATTCATTCTCTAAAATCATTATTCTAGTTAGTACCACAAGAATTTTATTCTTCTTGTAAAAAAATATATTGTTTTGGGTATTTATTAAATATTATATTAATGTATTATAAAATGATTCTCAACATATTCTTTGAGATCATTATTCTTATAATTTAAACACTCATATAATCCAAATATTTTCATGAAAAAATAGTTTGATTATTTTATATCCACAAAATGGTTTAAAATATTATTTGAGGAAAATATTTACTCGATAAAAATAGATATTATTTATAAGATTAAGATAATAAATCAAATTCATAAAATAAATATCAAAATTAGTTGAATTCATGCTCATGGATTTGAAAATATATTAGTATATTACCTGAATATGTTTATTGATTTCAATTTCCACTAATTTTTTTCATATTCACAATATTTCCAATATAACATATCCAATCTCTATTGTGTATGTCTTGTTTATGCTTCACTAAATTTCAATGTGTTTCATTCTAGAAAATATAACTCATATTCTTCTACCCCAAATGGATAATACTTGTATTCTAGTGATAATTTTCATATTTTGTAATCAAATAACATGTATTTTGACCATAAAAAATGTAAATATATTTACTATTTCTTTTTCTCTACATAACTATAATTGTTCCATCATTGAAACTCTTTATATATCAATAATTCTTATAGAAAATCTCTATAGTATCATTATTATAATGATTAATAAAACTAAGGGGATTAGTTATCAAGCCTTGAACAAAAAATGTCACAGGATTTATTCTTACAAATATTTTTGTATCTGAATCCTTACATATTTAGTGATCCAAATTTTTCAAATTTGGAATATCATTCATTATACCATTTTTGTCTTTAGTGATATTTTTATTTCTAACCATATTTAATTAGAAACAACTTTAAATGATCCACATATTCTCTGTTTTTATATATTTTGAAGCTATGTAAACCATTATAACATTGTCATAATTAATTTTCTTCATCAAAAATTATGAATTATCATTTTATGTAACTATTTTCATATTATGTTAAGAAATTTTAAAATTTTTTTCTATGATTATCACACTTTATTAAATTATCGTTAAGAAAATGAACAAAATTTTTCAATTAAATATTATATATTCAATGTTTTCTTTTATAGAAATTAGAAAGATTAATTATACTTATCACATAATAAAAATGATGCTTTTAATAATGAAGTAAAATATTATACCTACACACAAAGGACTTATTAAAATATATATTTCTAGCACTGATATCATCATTAAATTAAAAAATTTAAAAATAATAAATTAGTTAATATAAATATTCTCAATTGGTTTCCTTCATATTTTATATCCACATTGAATTTAATATCATATCATTTCGTGGATTCTGTTATCTTACTTGATTTTTACCTTAGTATTGGTATCGATATTCTTTTCCATCCATATCCCTTTACATTTATAATTTTCAACCCAATTATCAAACATTTTAGTTGGGGCGTCTTTTTTTTAGGTGATTTAATCGCATTCTTATTTACTTTATAGCTACTACCACCATTAATAATTGCAGTCATAGTAACCAAGTAAATTATTATTTGTACCACATAATACTCAATGGTCCTCCCAATGGAATTTGTATCTTTATATTCTATATTGAATCTTTAACCAACCTAACTCACTAAATATTTTAACTCCATAGTTATGGTGTTTTCCAAGGAATTTCTCAATTCTACTAGATTAGACACAATATGTGTTACCTCCTCAATCATTGAAATTATATTTCTAGTTTTAAACCCAAAAATTTTATTTATTTATTTTTGAAATGTATTGATATATCCTTTATTAATTTTAGATGAAATATTTCTCTGAAATGAATTTATAGTTTATTCATTAATTTATTTACTTAAGGAATAGTCATGAATAATAAACTTTTTATTATCTTTTATGAGACTATTTTTTTATTTCAATCCCACTACGAGAACCAGACATTGTTTAATTAATATTACTATTTAATCATCGCTACTCACATTATCACTTGTCCCGTATACATCCCCACTGGTGGAGTATTTTGGATAATTTAGTTTTTCTATAACAGTTATTTTCCACTCGTTCCCCAAGTCATCAAGTTCTATTACACTATATTCATCACATGATAAAAAATCACGTTTTGAGAAATAAATTATTATTAACTTATTGGATCTCTATTTTTATTTGATGAATTTTATATTTTTGTGATACTTATATTTCATTTTATATAAAGATGATCTTCTTGATTGATCAACCATGTATTATTATTCTAATATATAAGATATTCCTACTAATGTGTAGTCAATATATCGAAAAAAATTATTTAAAAGGTATATTTTCATTGAAATTACCTCTTGATCACTACATTCCTTTTGAAAATATGGATATAAATTCGTTAAATTCCCTGAAATATTATTTGGAATTTTCCTTTCCCCCATGAAAATTCATTGAAAGAAGTTCATTTTTTCAATTAGTTCAGTAAATGTGGTCTACTTCTCTATAGTATCTTAAATCATTAATGTCGCATATCATTTCATAGCTTAGGAAATCATAAATGTTTTGAAATTTTTGATGCTCCACTCATCCAATTACTAATCATAATGGTTTGGAATATTATATTAAAATTTATCTAAAAGTGTTTCAATTGACTTATTCACAATGTTATAATTAACAAATTTTCACCATTTATTGGAAATGTAAACAAATCTTGTTAACTTGATTGATGAATTAATCTATTGATTAATATTATATGAAACAAATATCTTAATATATAACCCAATAACATTGTAATATTGTCACTTTCACCATATTTCCTCTTTCATTTTCATCATATAGTTTTCCATAGATTACATTTTTGTATTAAATCCTAAAAGTCTGTCATAACTTACTTGAAGAGTGATAATAGTATTTTATTGTGAAGCCTCCCATGGAATTTTATATTATTTATATCCTGAAAATAATAATCCATCCTTGTTTTGGAAATATTAACATCATTCATTATGATATCAATAACATAAAGGATAAATGATAGTAGATACAAAACCATATTTTCTCTATATATATGGAATCATTTTCCATAGAACATAGTTAATAAATTTTTTGATAGTTTTAATTGACTCCATGCATCTCATTGGTAAAATAAATAATCAATAGAAACAAATTATAACATATATGAATTATACATTGAATAATGTTAAAAAACCCTCCTATACCACTAGATTGGATCATGGGATAGTGTTCCCCCACTACAAGGGGGTTAATCAGTGGTCACTGAAAACACTTACTATCCCTTTCTCAATATTTGATTCCCAAATCTTATTATTATTAAATGACCTTTGATGGTAACAATTTTACAATGAGAGGACATGTTAGAAATACCATACACACAAACAGGGGGGGGGATTTACAATGTTTAGTCACCCTTATTATTTGGTGGTTAGAACATGGTGTGTAACGATTTCAATCCCACTGCCCATGTTTCGATTTTTTTTTCAAAATTATTATTAAAGTAGAAAAATTATTAACTTCAACTATAATTACAAGATGAGAAAAGCACCACTATGTGAAAAAACATATCTTCGAATAGATCAAGTCCTTCTGAAATCTTGACATAGTGTTAACCCTTTCATCCTTCTTAAGGATAGATAAGTCATCCTTGGAAATATCTTCAAATAGGTTTGTATCTCTTAGAGTCATCACACATAAATTATTTATGTTATTCAACAAATATATAATGATGTAAAATGAATATAAATGATAAATACTTTACTATAATTTGATCATTATATACAAAATATATAGAAGAATATATACCAAAGATCAAAAACTATCTCATAAAATATTGGACATAATTTTTTGCATTTACCATTTATTACAACATTAATATATTGATTATACAGAATAATGAATTAATTAATAATCCCAATTCAGGTATATATTGGAATATATTCTGAATTGTGGAATATAATTCCTAAAAAATATAGAACCAAAAAAACAAAATCCTTTATAACCTAGGTGGAATTGGTGTGTGTATTCCTAATATTTCATATTATTTTTCCATTATCAAACCCTTGAGCCATGAACCATAGTCTCATAGTATAATAACATCGCAATGCTAATGATATTCATACTCATCCATGAGGAATAAACTAATAAATTTGATACAAAACCTTCCCAAAATCATGAATTATATTCCCCAAGAAATAATTCATTGAATTTTTCATGTAGGTTGTTCATCTAAGAAACTAATCATAGGATATAATGACAATTGTGTGAGAATTAAATCCCTTGATTTAATATAAATTTCATATTTACCATGCCCCAATTAAGATAACCCATCAACCTCTTTTTCAATTAATGTCCATGTAGCTTCATTGATTTCCAACCTCCTCAAAGGATAGTATCCTGTACCATGACTACTACTATCACCACTGAAAGTAATACTACTATTATTACATTATTATAACTAATACTATTATCTAAATTACTACTATCACTACTATTAATAATACCATGACCTCCACCACCAATACTATTACAACTATTACTACAACTACGATTACAACCACCACCACCACCATCACCTCCAATACCACAAACACAATCATGATTACGACTAACGCTATTATAGATAATTCTACTTCAACAACTACTAAAACTACAAGTACTAATAATACTATGAAAATTAATATTATTTCCCCTACAACTACTAATATTTCTACCTCTACCACCACAACCACAACTACTATTTTTACTAACACTGCCACTATTAAGACTATTATTACTTATATTGCTTTAGTCATTGTTTTTAAAACTAATCCTATTAATATTGTCACTTTGAATACTATTATTAGTAATACAACTATTTCTATAAATTCTACCAATAATACTATTAATATTACTCAAAAGACATGACTCTTACAACTCTTCATCATCCTACTAATGTTACTACTCCTACTACTGCTCCTATAACTACTCTTATAACTATTGGTACTACTCTTAGAAATATTTATACTCCTCAGACTCCTCCTCCTCCTCATCCTCATACCACTACTATTATTTATAATAATACTAAAAATAATAATACTATTATTTTTATTGGAACAGTTACTACAATAACTCCTCTTACTACAACTGTTAATCATCCTCCAACTCCTCCCTCTACTTGTACACCTAACCATCTACATCGTTATTCAAATAGTAGTAGTAGTATTAATATTAAAACTAGTAACACTACAACTATATTACTTACTAACTATAATGATTCTACTATTATTACTCCTCCTCGTCGTCACCCCACTACTATTAAAATACAAAAAAATACAAAATCTACTTATATTTTAACTACCATTACTAATATTATTAAAGTTTTTCATACTAATAATCATACTATTACTTCTAATTATATTGAATTAAGAACTAGTAATACTACTATCACAAATAATAGTAGTATTGTTACTCTTATTTATGTATCAGCTTCTCATATTTATCCTCAAAATGCTATTAATACTATTTTTTATTGCTGATAGTAATAATACAACCAATAATACTACTAATATAACTAAGAATACTAACAATACCACTATTAATAATCAGTTTATTATTATTACTCATGTTATTATTCCACTTGTTTTTTGTACTATGCCTACTACTAGTAGCAGTAGTAGTATCTTATCTCCTGATGCTTATTCCAAGACTAATACAATTTTTTTTTCTACAAAAATTACTAATAATACTACTTCAATTATTATTATTATTATTATTATTATTATTATAGAAAACATTTTATATGAGCGATATGTGTTCATGAAACTTTGTTGGGTGGGGGCCAGGGATTATACCTTGGTCAATATGAATTTTTTAAACTTATTTTGAGGGACGTTTTTTTGTATCTCATGTATTCATGGGAGGAGACAATAATGGTGGGGAAATATGGGACATGGATTGCTATAGGTGTCATTTAGAGATGTGGGAGGTAGTAGTAGTGTGAGTTGGATGTGGAACACAAATCATGTCTAGGGTATACATGATTGATGGGAATATGGGGAATGAGTAATAAGTGGAGACTATATTATGTGAGAAAAGAATAATATATTTTGGAAAATTATTAATTGAGAAATTAGGTCATTGGTTCGTTTATGGGGGTATTAATACCCCATTTATTGTAATATTAATGGTTATAGTTTTTTAAGATATTTTATATATAGTAACATGTACATTTTATTGTTTTTCATTCCTTGTGTAGGGGGATGAAGCTTGGCCCACTATGGTGTTTTGGGTGTGTGTGTGTAATTGTGATAATAGATGAAGTTTAAACAACTAGGGTTACTATGTGTGTGAATTTTCATTTTCTAATAATATCTTTGACCATATAATCATTTTAATATTATTGTTTTCGTTACAATTTTTACTATATGGTCGGGTTTTTCTTCAAAGGGGTTAGGTTTTTATATCCTAGCCTCATCCATGATACACGGGAAAATCCAATTCATGCAGAAATTATTATCATTAATTATTGGTAGGTGGTTGCAGGAAATGTGTTGTAGTCATGAAGAATAGTATAATTTATGGGTCAACCTAACAGATTATACATGTTGGGGGATTGATGGAATTTGGTAGGTGATATCACATGTTGATTTCCATTTGTATGTTTATTTCACATGGAAGGAGGCATTCATATACATTTATTTATATAAATATTAGGTGGATGGACTTTGGAAAATATAGTATGAAAAATCACATCAAGAATATACATTTGATAAGAAAATGTGACTATTTTCATCAATAAATCATGCATGTTACAGTATAATTATAAATAAAAAACTAAATTATTTTTATATTGGTAGTATTTTGGATGATGATTTTTGAAATGGGAATAAATATTTGTGATCTATATTTATATTTTCTTTTAAATTATCTTTTTGGTATGTTATATAAAATCTATTATAGTGACCCACCTTTTTCAAACATGACTATTAGTTCATTTTTAAGATAAATAAAAAATAGTAATATATTCATGAATCAATGGGTTTTTAATCATGGGAAAATTAACATCTTAAATCACTTTTATATAATAATACATCATATAAAATCTAAATATTGTAGGTTCTCCTTAGAAAATGCAGTCACCTAAGGATATACATCAAAGAAACGTTTTAATTAAGTGTATTATGGGGGGAATAAAATGGAAGGAACATAAGGCATAAAATAATTTAATACAAGGGTTATAATATTCATCATCATAATAGAATAAGAAAAGTATAATAATAAAAATAATTACTAATTCATTTGAAATAATGGAATGGAATTTTACATTCAAATAGTAATAAAATATAATAACATAGCAGTCAAATATATGACATTATTATGGGAAAAGATGGAATCATGATCATTCATAACATTAGTGCAAAAATCATAACATCAAAATTTTGAACAAAGAAAAAATCATGTTAATAAAAACTATGATGAGATACATCTCATTAAACAATTTATTTGAGGGAAATATAATTCCAAGACCACTCGTCACATAATAAAATGCTTATGATCATGCATCCTACATAGAAAGTGAATATATAAAAAATGTAGTCTTGAAATAAACCCATGGAAGGGAAAGAGTTTGATAAGAATTTAATAAGAAAATTATTAATGAATAAAAATTTTGATTAATAAAAGTTTATAAGAGATCATGTTTAACTATAAAAGAAAATTATTCTCAATTGAGGATAAATCATCTCAATAGGTGTTAAAGTAATGTTTTGTGGAATAAAGTCTTTTTGAAGAATATTTTAAATTTGTTTTAAAACATTTTAACAAAGTAAAAATATGTATATTCTTTCAAATAAATGTTAAATAATATTGAATATAAATTTTGAGAACAATAATTGAATTTATATATTGAAAATAATGTAAAATTTGATTTAACATAAAAAAGAAAGAGTGGGATTTGAGAATCCCAATACCTTAAATCTTATTTTGTTTCATCTCATTTACAACACTTGTATATAATTTTATTGGTAAATGCATGACATAAGTAAATATTTATATAAATTTATGTCACTACTTATTCATTTTAATTATTATATTTAATTATATAATACTCTTTTCTAGAAATAATTTATTTTGTTACCATTTTTTCAATAAATTATCCCATATTTTTTTGATATAATTAATTTTTTTATTGTAATATATAAATAATAGATTCAAGAATATTAAAAATATTAATATACATCTTTTTACATTATATATAATTCATACTAACCTTCCATAATGGAGGTTATAAGATGATATTTGGAAATTTCCTCAAATGTTGTTTACAGGTTATTAATATGACATTGTCAAAAGAGGATGAAGGTGAAGTAGGACAAATAATATATCTTAATTGGAATAGTTACTGTAATTTAGAATAAATAATATAATTTTCATATAATAATTAATTACTTTTAAAATTTAGTTTGGTTTCATATCAATAGAGAAAATGAGAAATTTAATAGAACAATGAGAAGAAAAGTATATGAAACATTACCCTCTTCTCCATATTGCATCATTTATATGACACAAAAATCATTGAATTAAAGGAGTTAATTGACTCTAGAAAATAGATATGGATATTTTGGGGATTAAGAGAATAATTTTTATAAGAAATGATAATTTAAAAGTGAGATAGAATTGTTTTTCCCTGAGGAAGGAGATGGGTATTTATACTTGAAGATATGGGTATTTTTTTCTTTTAGAATAATTAATTAAGTATAATATCAGTGATATTAAATTTAATAGTGATATTTGTGACATTTTTATTAACATTTTAACTAAATAAATATAAATTAAGACATCTGAAAAGTCTCTTACTTGACATCAATAGTATATTAAACTATAATGTAAAAAATATGAATTATTATTTTAAATGAATACATTATCATTTTAGACGTGGAAAATAACTTTTTTGGACTAAATGTACTTTTAATATTCTTAAATGAATCTTATATCTTATTGAATAATTTTTTTGTTACACCATAAGTAACAAGAATTTATTTTGTCATAATTACCTCTTAGATTATATAAATAATATACATCAATTATGTAAAAATTATATATTTAATATTCACATAAAAATTGAATTATTTTCACAGTATACAATAAATCACAGTTAATAAATTTCAAATTCATCAATATAAAAATTAAGACAATGTTATTATAATAATTTAATATCGTTGATGGATTTAAATTTTATTCTGCAATTTTTCTTTTCAGAATATATTCTCTAAAACAATTACATAACTTTTACTTTAATTTATATATTTATTTATAAGAACTCTAATTTTAAAATTAATATAATGAATCTACAGTAATGATTATTTACATGAAAATACACAATTTTCTAGTGAAATGGCTATTTATGAATCTATATTAAAATTCATAATGGTCATTTTAATTTTTTAATAATCATATTACATCCTATAAATATCTCTTTTTTAATTAAAACATTGTTAAAGACAATTATTCACAAGGGTTTATATTTTCTGTTCCAAATTTATCAATTTTTTCGAATATTTTTTTTCTATAGTTTATTTCCTGGGAATGACAAATCTAGATGATTAGGAGGATTTATATTTTACCATTCGTATTTTCATTTTTCATTTTTTATCTCATTATAATGTTATTTATTTGAATAGGTTTTATTATTTACTAATGTCATGATATACAAAAATGAAATAATGTGTTTGTATTTTTCGTTGTGTTCTATACGTTTGATACTATATAATATAATATTTTTGACATTTAATCTAGATAAAAGATCATTTATAAAGTCATTTTCATTACATAACCTCTATAGAAATCCCATCCCAAAAATTTCAAATCATATTCTTATTTTATAATAGATGAGGGAACATCTATTTGTTTGTTTCTATAGGTTCTCATGTAACCACTTCATTTTCATGGTTCTGTAATAGAATTTTTTAGGTGATTTATAATTTTGTGTAGAAAATTTTCACTATGGTTCAACATCTTCACCAAGTACTCCTTATAAGAGAGGTAATTCCCTAGTTGTACAATCATCGGATTAAATACATATGAGGAATTAGGTATGAACATCCAAAGGAGGGATGCATGGAAAAAATCATGAACATGAGCCGTGTATTGTGGAATTGTTAGTCATTTGGCCCCAATTCCATTAAGATAAAGGATCTCAAAGGGGACAATGTACCCAGGGATGTACTTTTATTTCTTTCAAGACCACATAACTCTCTTACATGATTATATTTAAAACAATTTTTTGTCTCCAACATTAAACACAAAGTTCCATTAATGATTTCCAGTATATTTATATTTTCATCTCTGAGCGGCATTATTATGTTGATGAATTCATTGAACCTTCTATATCATATCATGAAAAAAATTATAGATAAGGATATATTGTTAATCGACATTATCCCAACAAGTTGGTGTTATACATTGTTTACAATATTGAGCTTATTGTGGATCCATTTGAATTCTCTCGTGGAATATGTTTTTATAAAAGAACTCAATTATTGGGACATGTTGATCCCATCCACCTAGAAATTTCAATTTGTAGTATTTCATCATTATCTCATGTTTTGTTAACGTTATTATTAGATTATCCATTAGATTTATGGAGATAAGTCATACTGAAATTCAATTTAATATTCATAGAACGTTTATGACTCTTCCCGAATTTTGAGGTGAACATTGGATCATGATCAGATATTATGAAAGTGGTTCCCCCTTCACCCGAACTACGTTGTATTCAAATATATTATAAATTTCTTTAATAGGAAATATTCCCAAATAAATATGAATTGGGTAGTTTTTGTGAGTCAATCAACTACAACCAATATCTCATTTCTTCTTTTTAATGTCTTCAAAAGAATAAAAAAATCCATTGGGATGTTCTTACATTTTTATGTGTGTGAGAAATGGTTATATTTTCACCTATGACTTTTTTCACATTGATTTAACATGATAATATAACTATAACATTGATATGAACTCAAAAATATCCTTCTTCATATTTTCCAACAATCCCTGGTACCAAAGAACTAATTACATCTGTTTTACAACTATATTTGTTTGATAAATATGGTCTACGTGAATTATCCAACAGATCATTCATTATCTCTAGTAAAAAAAGGAACAAAAATCCTCCATTAAAACTGAATGAAATAATTTTCATTGATATGTAATTCTTGAGAATTACCTTCATTTTCTACATTCAACTTGTTTTAATGATTTCTGTCATCCCTTTATGCTTCGTTGATGTTATCTTGGATAGAAGTTTGAAAAAAATTAGGATAGATGGGATGTATTCCCTTTAGTTCTGATTTACAAATACATCATTTTCATAACCATGAATATGGGATCTCTCTTAATCCTCATTCTATATACTATAAAAGTTTATTTTATTTTAAGAGGACCACCTCCCTTATTTTAAATTATAGAATGCAATTAATATAGTAATCATAGTCCTTGTTCATATTTAATGATATTCACTACGGAATGTTGAGATTTTGATCTTTGAATGTATATACTAGACACTTCTAATACATATATATATGTCAATGTTATATCCATAAAAGACGAAAAATTGATTCTTTTCTACGTATATTACTACATCCTTCTCCAGGTCATGTGTCATGTATTTTTTTATCATAAATAATCAACTATTATGATGCATCAGCAATCATTTTATCATTATTCTTGATTATACCACTAATTATATTCTTTAAAACATATTTGAATATCAGGGAACCTTCTCCACATAAAGATAGAGTGAGAATAAGAATATAGATTATCCACTTATTGAGCACCATAAATATTTCCCCAAATTTTATTATTCAAACATAATTTCCCCATTACCCTTAAACATAAATAGTATCCTATAAAATCATGATAAATTTATAAACAATTGTATATATTACCTAGATAGTCCAAAAAGATTATGGATCTCTATGAAAATAATTATTCTAGACCAATATTTTATATCCTTTACATTTGAAGGGTCCATGAAATTTACTAACTTGAGGTCATATTCCCTAAAAATGTGTACCTCATTACACATGGAGTAAATAAGAATATTTCCACAAATAATACCATATATTTTAAAAGGTATCCTATAAATAAAATATTATTATAATCCTTGATGATTTATTGGAAATTATTAAGATGTAATTGTGTTACAAAAAACATATAGTATTGATATCTCATACAAAATTCTATCTTTTGAATATACCCTATCATCACCGTCAACTGAAGATATCCATAATAAATATCCTCCTTGGAGAAGTACTTATCTCTTTAATGTTGATTCAACAATTAATTACTCCTTATAAGTGTTATATTTTCACTTATGTTTATATTTTTAAGCTACCACTAATCGAATAATGACTACAAAGACCCAATCCTTCTTCTCAGAAAAGGGCATCATCACACCCCTAGGTGGTGTAATATACCATATGTACCATTTTAAAAATGATTTTATAGCTTCTTCTATAATTATCCTAGTTTTATTGGGGTCATCCTATATTAGAATTTAGATATCGTATTTTCTCCAAGTATAAGTTCTATTAATAATATAATGTCCCGGTTCTAGGTGCCTCTCACGGGTTCCCCATTACCGGTTGGTCACATAGCCTCAGGAACATTTTTTCAAATGCTAGAGGATGCTGAATAAAAGTGACTACCATGGGTGTGATTATGGGGAACCTATGTCGGCATGGGCATAATAACATAGTGGAATCAAATAGTAAACAATACCATACAACATAAATAAACTGCAGAAGACCGATAGTATAAACAATAGAAACATACATAAATAAATTATACATGTTACATTTTCTATGAAATCTTCCAAACAAATCACAATTCTGAAAATACAATACTAAACAAAAGTAAAATAGATAGTAAACTCCAAAACCATCACTAGTACCATCTTGGTCCCATGCTCTCAAGCTCTAACAACAATCAAGTACCTCATGAAGAAGGGAACTTTCCCTTATCTACACCTGCAACCATATAATCTATTTGGGACATAAATAATGACACAAACATGATATCAGACAAATTCACAAAAGCCATGATCAAAAGATACGTGTGTCACTATCAATTAATGTACATTGTAAGAAATATGCAGAAATGGAAATTTCAACTAGGGATTACTCAAATGTAAACAATCACACAGTTTCCAATTACATTCATTTGTGTTTACTCATTAATAAATCCGTTGAATATTGTAACCTTGGTATCTAGCCAAATCTATGTATCCCATTGCGTAAAAGTTACCACAGAAATCTCAAAATACTATCTTAACAACCATGTATGTCTGAGTCCAATCATGTTTTTTGGCGGGGAAGACTAGTCACAATTATTCCATTATCCACCACAGACCCTCTGGGAATGCTCTCGCAGTCTAGCACCTATGGTCCCACATTGAATAGAGTAATTATAATTACCTCTTGGGAAGCTCTCATAATCAATAACCATATTATACATATCATCAATAATCATAAATGACATTTGGATAGCTATCATGGTCAATACCCCCTAGGTCAAAATCTAGACCAAGGCCCCCACAATCCTATGTAAATATACATGGAATACACCACAGTATTCCATGTATAAGGCTCTCATGGTCCAAAAAAGATCAGTGTATACACCAAAATCACTGAAGGCTCAACATGAAATTCAAACTATCACATGGATCGACATTAATCAAATTATAGAAATAATAATCACATTCAACCTATCATCCCCATCCTAAAAAACCATGTCATGGAAAACACGGAATCCCTCATAGGAATCCTAATCCAAACAGCCAATAACAGTGAAACAATGGAACACACCCAAGGGGAGTCCCTTAAACAAGGGTATACAATCTTATGCATATGAAACCACACTTATTCAAATAACCAAACCATTTAAGTTGTGTAATAGGGTCAAAATCTAAAATACACCATACCCCAACATGGTATTAATCCAAATTTGGAATATATATTCAAAACAATCCACAGAAGGCAGATAACACATACCTTATTATCGTAAGATGAAAACTCTTTAATAATGGACCATGAATCAACCCAGAATATTTTAGATCTACAAAAAAGGTCAAAATATTTCATACTTTAATAATATATGTTAGAGTAAAAATAATAAAATAGGATCTAGGGAAATATAGAACTCATCAGTGGGAATCCCACGCACCCAGTGGGGTTTTAATTGGAGCTCTAATTTAGTAACGGGTGGAGCACGAATATATCTGGTCATGCATCACTCTCCTGAATGAGACACCATAAGAAGAAAGAAGTTATGTAGATGATATGTGACCCCGTAATGATTAATCAAATAAAAATGAAAGTGCACTGTGTGTTCATATAATATACACGGAATTTACAAGCCTCAATCATCCACCACTTTAGGCAGTCATCCATACCACCTACACAGCATAGCCCCCTCTCCTACCTCTAGCCCATATTGGGGTGATCGGCATGGCCTACCATCGAATGCCACATTAGTATCCATCTGAATCGTTTAATAAAAATTGTTATTGTAAGAGAACTTCTCTAGTGTTATATGTCTCTCCCAATAACCCCTGAATTCTTTGATGCATGCTTGAATAATTTCTTCCAACACCTAAATCGTTCGCTCAGATTGGCTATCTGTTTGGGGATGGAATGTTGTGCTCATAAGTACCTATGTACCCAAAGACCTATATAGTCTTTTCTCGACCTGATAATTAAAATGGGAATCCCTATCCAAAATAAAAGAGTTATAAACTAAATTTAAATCTAAAATATATCATATGTATAACCTTCCAAGCTCATCAACACTAATGGTTTCCATGATTGAAAAGAAATGTGAAAACTTCATGAGTTTTTCAGAAACAACCCATACTATATCATTCTATCAAGGCATCTTCAGTAAGCCCATAACCAAATTCATCACGACATAATTCCACTTCCACTCAAGAATGGGTCTGTACTTTAAATTCCATGCTAGTCATTGATGATCTTTTTTAACCTGTCGATAGGTTGAACATCTCATAAAAAAACTAGAAGCATCCCATTTCATAAGTAGCCACCTATATTAATGGTATATATATCGATACATCTTGGTTATGACATGATGAAATACCCTATTGTGGAATTAAAATATCTCAAAATATCATCGTATATGTTTGTTGAAACCTATATGTTCCCTTGAAAACACAAGACATCATCCATGTCTGTGGTCCACCATGGAGTTGGGTCCTCTCCTGATACACTCTCCCATAGGACAAGGCCATCAGAATCTAAAAGTTGCCTCATTCTCGCCCATTCTAGTCAAGTAGAGGTAACATCTATAGAAGAAATAATGTTTTACCCCTTTCTTCCATTCACCTCCAAATATATCATAGAGAATAGATCCATAAGCTTCCACTCACTAATGGATGATATTAATATTATTTGGGTCCTAGCAAGTCAACTAATTTATATTAGATGAATATTAATACAGTGTTTTATGAAACCAATGGGAGGCCTAATAGAATATATTATAAAATGTCCAGACAAGTTGGGTTAAATAATAAACCAAAAAACTAGTTCTTGTAGGACTCTCTTCATCCTGTAATGGCTTTAGTACATCCTAGATCAATAGAAAAATAAATAATGTAGGGGCACAGTGAAAATAATTCAAATGATCCTTCACCCTAATAACTCTTTCAAGGAGAATATAATTGAATAACGACTTGATACAAATTAAGATCTTACTTGTATGAATCCAACAAGACCAACTAATGATAAAAATTACTTTATATGGAGATTTTATTGAAGAAACAATTGTTTAAGAGAATAAGCCTCATGAGTGAATAAATATAGCTCCCAAACACTAGAAATTGGAAACCATAATGGTAGTTAAGTTAAATATAATTTAGGGGAAAATGTAATTTAACCAAAGGTTTTAGGGTTTCATGGTTTAGAAACATGGTTAGAGAAAACAGTTCCCCAATTTTGTGAAGTAAACTTCCATAAGTGGAGACCCACATGGTTAGACTATACAGGATGAAAAAACATTTTCCATATATTCTATTCTTTTCTTCTAAAAACTATATAATTTTAGCACAGTTGTGCTACCTTGGGATCATAGTTTCCATAAAAATGAAGCCTTTCAACTCACAATCAAGCCCTGTATAGTTATGGTTAACTATATTACCTTCCCCACATCATTTCTTCTAATCGAGTGTCCCGTCTATTTATCTGAAATAGTTTCTTTCAAAGATACAAAAAACACCCATAAAAACCAAGATTCCCTTGATATTATATTGATTTATATTAGGTTTAATTTTTTTTACTAATATTTAAAGGATACATACATTGAAAAATAATCAAGATCTTATATCCCAAATGGGTGCGGATATGAAACATTATCACAAGCCTCAAATAAAAAAATTATTTCAGGCTATAATGCACTCTAATGGGACTAGACACATAATTTTTTAATGATTCATGTGTCTCTTATTCACTATCTTGATCTCTTATTAATATTTATTTTTTTATTACTATTTATTGATGGATATAGGAGAAGATTATTTTTGTTTGTATTTTATGTATTAAACTAGAATAAAGTAATGTTGTAAACAAAACAATTTAATGACAAATATAGTTTTTATGGGGATAAATTAGAGTGGTATCAATTGTTATTTTCTTATGTTCAAAATCATCCAATTTAATGAAAAAAATGAATTACCATATTTTACACATATCCCAAATATTTATTTATATAAAAGCGAAAATATATGCTTGAATTACTTTGTAATGACCTGAACACAATTACCCAGGGTCAGTGCATTATTACATAACATGGCATGATCATAAAGAAATCATGTCTGAAAAGACCGATCAGTTTATTATTATTGGAAACAAGATTCACACATAAGTCCAACTTTACAACTTGGAAGGAAATACAACACAACTATATTTCATTAGAAACATCCAAGCCTCCTAGATTATGCATGCTGGTCACTCATAACTAACTTCATCATATCCTAGGAAAATTAAACATAAAAAATGGGTGAGATCAAATGCTCAGTAATGGTAAGTAATACAGCGGAAAATGACATAAATATTAAGCAGGGTAAATAATTGAAATCACATTCCTTTACCAATAATAAACATTAATACTTTTATGGAAATAATATGAGATGAATAAATAATGCCATAATAAAACATAATCATGGTTATTCTACTAGTCAAATTACCACACGAAACATCAATATTATTTCTATAATGAGGGAATGTATAATGCCAGACATTCTGAAACATTTTTTCAATGCCTCGGCCAAGACGTCTAAAAATTATTAAGGCCTCGGCCAAAACCATAAATCAAATTGGGAAAGGGCCTAGGACAATTCCACATCTAGTTGTCTCATGTGACCTACCGATGCATCGAGGAGCTATAGCGGGATCCACCCATCACATACTAAGTCTAATACATTCCTCATATGAAAAGGTTTAAACATATCATAAACATTTGTATTAAAACTATCATATGAAATGTCAATACTTTAACCACAAACCATAAATGGAATAAAAATAGTACATCCACAATCAAACAAATCACAAAACCTTTAGTAAAATATAGAAGTTTTGTATCATAATAAATAAACATCAAATAAACATAAAATCCATCAAAGGATGTTGACATAGATGAAATCAAAACCCTTTTTTGGAGAAATATCTCATTCTAATTTGAAATAATTTAAGAGTCATATAAAATAAAACATTTAATTTGAAAATATTCTTATAAGCTTGTAAGGGACGATTCGATGAGTTTAGAATAGTATAAAATATCCTCACCCACAATAAAAGTTAAAAAAATACTTTCTTACCTTAATTTTAATGAAATGGTTACAAAGGACCTTGTATGGAAAACGAAGGAAAGATTCCTTTAAAAAATCATATAAAAGTCAAAACGGGTATAAATTACTTTAACCCATAGTCTATAAAAAAGTAAGAATGTTTTTAAATACATTTTTAAGAAAAATGGATGTGGATGATAAAGAGGTCCCAATAGATAATTACCTATAAACAACCTCGGATAATGAAGAGATTATGAAATAAACCATTACTGTGTAATTTTACTTTGTTGAGGGTTGGTTAACCTCTTGTATGATGGGGAAATAATTGTTATTAAATTATACAATAATCATATACATTAATATGATATCATATATGATCATTTAAAATTTATTTGTTAATAATATATTAGTATTATCATCGTTTCGAGTGTTAACTTTCTCGTTTTATTTTATATATTTTGTTACAAAATCCAAGTTTCTTATGAATAGGTTGTATCATATTCATATACAGAATGATATCAAGTCCTTAAACATTATTTTTAATCATCAAATGAGAATTATAATTGCATGGATACAATGGATAATGAATCTCATCACGTCCATGGAGAGGGTAGTCTGTACGTACGAACGAGCGATAATATAATTCTTCTGATATTAAAATAATGTATAATTTGATGGAATAACATATATACAGAATCATTTTCAGGTTATATTTATTATTTACATAAATTACATATCATTATCATACACATCATGTAATGACCTAACCCTAGTTTCCTAGATTCGGTGCATTATTACATAATATTGGCATGATCACAAAAGATCATGTCTCGAAAGACCGATTAGTTTATTAGCCTTGGAATAACTAGATACATTCATAAAGTTTAAATTACATCATAAATTGAAAACTACTACAAAAAAATCTTGTCTTCATATCCCCTCATACTATCCCTACAGGTCGTTCATAAATTAATTTTTCACGTCCTGGAAAAAAAACATTGAAAGGGGTGAGCTCAGTTGCTCAGTATGGATAACAATATTGCAGAAAATTTCATAAATAATAATAAAAATTTAAGGAAATGTATAACTAAAACAAAATCCATTTAAACTTGAACTTCAGAATAGTATGGAAAAGATAAAATGAAATAATTCCATTTACTTATTCACATAAATATTCTACTAGTCGAATAATCACATGCAATATCAATAACCACTTTCATAATGATGGAATTAATAAAGCCAGACTACCATAACCACATAGCCTAGGCCTCGTGCCAATACTGAAAATATGATTTTGTCAGGGCCTTGTTCCAAGTCACTAGTTTGTCTCATGAGACCTACCGATGCATCAAGGAGCTATAGCGGGATCCACCCGTCACTTATTAAGTCCAATTCATTCCTCATATGAACATGTTTAAACATAAGATAAAAATTCGTATTAAAAATAGCATACGAAATATAAATACATTCTCCATAAACCATGAATGGTATAAAAATAACACATCCAAATTCTAACATATCACAAAACATTCAATATAATATAGAAGTTTTGTATCATAATAAATCAACTTCAAGTAAGCTTAAAATCCATCAAAGGATGTTGACATAGATGAAATCAAAACTATTTGAGAGAAATATCTCTTTTTTATGAAATCATTTAAAAGTCACATAATTATAAAATAAAACATTTAATTTGAAAATATTTTTATAAGATTGTAATGGAAGCTTCGACGATTTTACAACGGTGTAAAATAGCCGCACCTACAGTATAAGTTAAAAAAATATTCTTACCTTAATTTTGTCGAAAAGGATAAAAAGGACCTTGATTGGAAAACAAAGGAAGGATTCCTTTCAAACCATTTTATAAAAGTCAAACAAGAGTATAAATGACTTTACCCAATTGTATAGTAAATAGTAAAAAAAATTGGAATACTTTTTTTGAAACATGAATGTGGATGATAAAGAGGTCCCAGTAGATAATCTCATATAATCAACATCGGATAATGAAGAGATTTTGAAATAAACCCTTACCTTGTACTTTTCCTTAGTCAATGGTATGTTAACCTCCAGTATAATAGTTAAAACATTGTTATTAAATTATACAAGAACCATATACATAATTTAGATATCATATATGATCTTCTAATAATGATTTGTTAATAATATTTTAGTATTATCATCGTTTCAGGTGTTAACTTACTCATTTTCTTTTATATGTTTTGTTACATAAGGTGTATTTGTAATGGATTGTTTGTATCTTATTCATAACCACAATGATATAAATTTATTAAACATTACTTTTAATCATCAATTTAGAATTAGTCTTGGATGGATACGATGGGAAATGAATCTCATCGCGTTCGTGGAGACGGTAGTCCATACGTACGCACGAGAGACAATATAATTATTTTGATATTAAAATAATATATAATTGGATGGTATATCATATATACAGAATCATTATCATGTTATATTTATTATTTACATTAATTAAAAATCATTATTATACCCATCCAAATAATAATATATTGAATAACAATTACACCACGACGTGGAGAATGTAAGTCTTCCATACTCACATATGGTGACAAGTTATTCAAAGGATGGATAGAATACTGAAGTTATTATTTTAGATTGGAAATAACAATTAAAGAAGAAGTTGAAGAAGAAAGGAACTTGAGAGAGGGTGTTGAAAACATTACCTCTTCTTCAGGTTCATCATTTTGATTTGATCAAAAGTCCTCCATAGGTAAGATTTATGACTAATGGGAGGCCTCTAGTATGAAGAGAGGATATTTTAGAGGGTATTTGGGAAGTGGTTGGATGATCCCAAAGGCTTTCAAGGTGTGAAATTGAGAGAAGGGGGAGTTCCCTTTTATAAGAGGGGTGAGGGTCACCTTTGGAAAATCATGAAATATTATTTTCTAATAAATTCATATTCGGTTTATAATGTCTCCAAAGTGGATTATATTAAGGTTAATGTGGTGATAGGTCTAAAACCACTCAACCAGTTGGTTTTAGACAGGTTTGGGTCACTTTATTAACATTTTCATTTAGTTTTAACTCTTAGTTAATTAGTTTGACACTTATCATGTCTCTTTGTAATTTTATATTATATAGTCAATAAACATAATATAAACATCCAAGCAACCCCCAAGTGGTACATTAATGATACACATATATTTACTTAAGTCACTTGGAAGATCCTTAGATTTTGTAGATTAGAAATAAATTAATAATATAATATTTTTTTTAAAAATCTCTTTTTTGTAAATTTTGACACTATTTGGTATTTGATTTTTTTGAAAATCATAACATCATGATTACTTAGAACAAAAATACAAAAATCAATAATAACATGACATATTAACCTATAAAATTAGTATAATTTATAAAAAGTCTCAAATTACATTTATTTGGATATTTGTAATATCAATTATTTTAATATTTCATTAATTAGGTAATTACTACATCACCATTGTGTCATAAATAAATTAAATTATTTAATGTCTAAAAATTATAAAAAATTCCCATTTTGTTGGAAATCTATTTATATTTATAATCAATATTTATAGTCTAATTTATTCTATGTATAACCCTATATTATAAATGTTTTAGTTAGTAAACATTGATTTTAACTCTTTTAACTCCTCTTTGAATTAAATAATAATAAATATCCTAATCTAATCCAAGTGGACCTAAATAAAAATAGTTTATTCCTAAGGTGGTTTTGGGTAGAGATACACTTGTCCAATAGAATTAGGACATGTTTTAGGTTAATATTAATATAATTTTTCCCTTAATTACCCTATTTACTTTTAACCTTGGTAAATAAAAGTACAAAGTTACCATTCACCAAAAATTATTTGTATTTTATTGAACCACATTTTACTTCTTGATATTAATCGAGTCTCTCATATTTTTGAAATTCCACTCACAGAAGTGGTAAAATTATGTTTTATGTGAATTTGAAAATTCTCCTAGCAGGTGGGTAAAAGACGGTGAAAAGTTCCTTAAAAATTTTATATATCTAATGTTATTCTAAAATAACTCAAATGAAATAAATTTAACTTATATAGGTATTATATATCTATTCTGACTATAATTAAATTTAAATAAAATAAATAATTTTTTAAATAAAAATTAGTTTTTAAACTATAACTTAGTGTTTTTTCACTATTCATAAAAAATTAATGTTTTCAGAAAAATACAAAAAATTCACCCGAAGCTAATTTCGATATTCCAAATCCAAAAATGAAGTCCATTTTGAAAGATAAAATGTATAACATTTCAAACAGTTGGTATTACTATTCACAACAGCTAGTTTGATTGGTTGTGGTGTGTGTTAGAACTCGAAATTGCGTACACGACACGCTACTGTATTATGCAATGAGAAGCGTACCATGGAAGCTTTGGGTGTTAAATTATACCCTCCTTCAAATAATTTCATCCTAGAAATATCTAGATAACTACCGCATGAAAATACTTGGGTGGTTCTTCATCATATGTTCCTCGGGTTCCCACGTTGCCTCTTCCATCTTATGGATTGTACATAGAACAGTTACCATGCGAGTCGTCCGGTTTCTCAGCACTTGTTCTCTGGTATCAATATTCCTGATGGGTTCTTCGCAATAAGACAGATTAGGTTCTAGTTCTAATTCCTGGTAATTAAGCACACGTGTTGGGTCAGGCATGTATTTACTCAACAGTGATACATGGAACACATCATGAACTTTGGAGAGATTTGGTGGCATTGCCAAACGATAAGATACAACACCAATTCGTTCTAGAATTTAAAAAGGAAAAATATACCTAGGACTCAATTTACCCTTCTTACCGAAATGTATAACTCCATTCCATGGAGATAACTTCAAGAAAACATGATCTCCTACATGAAATTCCAAGTCCTTCCTTCGATTATCGGCATAGCTCGTCTGCCCACATTGAGCTACTTTGATGCAGTTTTGGATTACCTTCACCTTTTCCATCGTTTCCTCCACCAGTTCTGGGCCAACCAGTTTTCTTTCACCAACGTCAGCCCAACAGGTTGGTGTGCGACAACTATTTCAGTACAAAAATTCATATAGTGCCATCTGAATAATTGAATAGAAGCTATTGTTATAGGAAAATTCCACTAGAGGTAAATATTGAACCCACATACCCTGAATGTGATGTGAGCATGATCTCAACGTGTCTTCTAAGGATTGAATAGTCTGTTCTGGTTGTCCATCTAATTGAGGGTTGTAGGCAGTTCTCAAACGAAGTTCTGTATTCAAGGCCTTATAAAGACTCTTCTAGAATCTTGAAGTAAAACGGGGATCACGATAAGAAACAATCGATGGGGGTACTATATGAAGTCTCAAAACATCATTAATACATAGTTTTTCCTTATGTTACAGTGGTAGATCTTCTCTTATAGTATTAAAATGTGATAACTTGTTAAGAAGATCAACAATGACCCATATTTCAGTGTTCCTTCTAGGAGTCTTTGGTAGTCCCATGAAAAATTCCATCCTGATATTATCTCATTTCCACTTCGGTATGAGAAGAGGTTTCATGACGGCTCCATGTTTTTGCCTTCCAGCTTTCACTTGTTTACAAACCATAAATCTTGACACAAAATCAGAACTCTCCCTCTTTATGTTGTCCCACAAAATATGTTCCATCAAGTGTTTATACATTTTTGTGCTCCCATGGTGTATAGAGTAATTGGAACTATGAGCATCTCCCAACAATTCACTTTTTAGATCAGGTATATTGGTAATACAAAGTCTCTTCCAATATTTCCAAATTCCATCTTCACACACAATGTCACTCAATTTCCCATCATTCATAGCTTTAATATTTCATTGACACTCTTCATCATCGGTCTGAGATCTCTTAATCCTTTCTAGTAATGATGGTTTGGGAACCATTTTAAAAGGAATTAATGATTCACCTTCCATGGTTATTCCCATGTCCATCATCACTGGAACCATGAAAATAGGATCCCTTTCATTTCTCATCTTGTCCTAAACTACATGATCTTTTCTTTTCAAAGAATCTTCCACCTTATTTTCCTTCCCCGGGTGGTAGTGTATCGTGCAATCATAATCCTTGAGTATTTTATTCCATCGCCTTTGCCTCATGTTGAGTTCTTTTTGTGAGAAAATATATATCAAACTCTATTGATCAGTATAAATCTCACATTTTTCACCATAGAGAAAATGTCTCCATATCTTCAAATCAAATATTACAGAAGCTAACTCAAGATCGTGAGTAGGATATTTTTGACCATGAATTTTTAGTTGTCGTGATGCATAGGTAATAACCCTATCATTCTGCATAAGGAAACAACCAATTCCTTTCTTTGATGCATCACTATATATAATGAACCCACAATTTTCCTGATGGTAGAGTCAATATATGATCATTGAATAATATTCTAATCAGTTCTTTGAAACATTTTTCACTCTCTTTTTTTTCAAACAATGTTAACCCTTATACGTCTGAGCTTTGTTAATGGGTTAGCCAACCAGGAAAAATATATTACGAAACGTCGATAATAACCTCTTAAACCAATAAAACTGCTTACCTCAGTTATACTCTTTGGTGCCGGGCATTCTTGGATTTCCATGTTCATAGAAGAATCAATAGATATTCCATCTTTAGATACAACATGTCCATGAAAAGAAATCTTCTGAAGCCAGAATTCACACTTTCTAAACATCCCATATAATTCATGTCTTCTCAGAGTCTTCAGGATAATGCGCAATTGATTTTCATGATCTTCATAGCTTTTTGAGTATACCAAGATATAATAAATAAATTCCACCAAAATTTCATCGAGATATTCCTTTAAAACTATATCCATTAGATCCATGAATATAGAGGGTGCATTAGTCAATCCAAAAGGCATTACTGTAAACTCATAATTCTCGTACCTAGTTTGAAATGATGTCATCGGAATGTCTTCCTTCTTCACAAACAACTGATGATATCAAGATCGAAGTTAAATCTTTGAAAATTATTGACCTCCATGTAGTTGGTCAAATAAATATTCAATGCGAGGTAGGGGATACTTGTTCTTTATTGTTATAGTGTTGATCTCCCAGTAGTCGATATATAACCTCAAAGATCTATCTTTCTTTTTATCAAAAAGAACAGGGGCTCCCCCTGGAGAAACACTAGGGAGAATAAATCCCTTATTACTGAATTCCTCTAGTTGTTTTTTAGTTCATCTAATTCCACTGTGTCTATTATATAAGGGGTCTTTGATATAGGCCTTGATAGAGGAATTAAATCAATGAAAAAATCAACTTCTCTTTCTGGATGATGTCCAGGTAAATCTTCCTAAAACAAATCTACATATTTTTTCACAATAGGTAAATCCTCTATTTGATCATTCCTTTCCCCACCCACAGTCATTTCATTCTCTTCAACCCTAATAATTAAATTTAGTTGAGCTACTAGGGGAGGATCTAGGTAAGAATTAGCTGGTGATGATTCTGCTCTAAAGATAAGGTGTTCCTTATAGTCATCATCAAAAATAGTAACCTCCTTCTTCTTACAATAAATTATTTCATCATGGTCTGAAATCCAATCCATACCGAGTATTATATCAAATTCAATCATAGGTATGATGATGAGATCATCGGATAAAGAAAATTTATTTGCTCTAATGGGGACTGATTCAGAAAACATTTTTTCAATGATACTTCCCTTATATTTTTAACTACCAACAACCTTGTTATATCAAATTTTAAATATTTAAATTTCTTAGGAAACTAGGATGATATGAAACAATGCGATGATCCAGAATCAAATAATGCATTCTCTAAAATTAAGGAAACCATTAAATTACCTAACACCACGTCTTTCAGAGCTTCTACTTCTGCAGTAGTGATAGCATATGCGTGGAATTGATCCCTTGGAATTTTCTAAGGTAAGTTCCCTTGACGCTTAAGACATCAATTTTCATAATGTCACATCTCCCTCCAATTGTAGCATTGGAAATCGGTAGCTTCCTTCTTCCCCTTACAATCATGATCATGGTGGCCTTCTTCACCACACTTATAATAGACTCACATTACTTTTAAGCAAGTACTGGGGTGTTTCTTCACAAATTTACTACAGGATAGATATTCCACTTTTCTCTTCTTCCCCTTATTTCCATTCCCAAAGTGATCAGTAGATCTCTTCTTATCCTACTTTGCTTTAAAATCATAAGACTTTGAGAATTCATTTTCTGTCTTGATAGCACATGAGACAATATCTTCGTACAACAAGAAGGTTTGTAAGACTAATTCTTGACGAAGAAATGGTTTCAACCCAACAAATAAATGATAAATATTAATTCTTGGGTTACGTATATAATCACTAGCATACCTTGCTATCCTTGTAAAGTTATCGCCATACTTGGTGACATTCCCATCCTTCTTTTGTCTCAGACTCAAAAATTTCCTTTCAATATCAGCTCGATGGTCACGAGAAAATTAATTTTCTAATAAAATATCATTGAACTCCCTACATTCCATATTTGATACTTATTCATTATCCTTTGAGTTTTGAATCAAGGACCACCATTAATTAGAATCTCTAGTGAGGCAGTAAACTGCCATGATAACTTTTTCCCTTTCACTACTCCCCAATGCCTGAAATAGTTTCTCTAGGGAATTTATCCATTGACCAGCTAATAAGGGATTTGTACTCCCACTGAACATTGGTGTTTTTTGCCTCCTGAAGTGATATAATATTGATCCTCCACGTTTCGGATCAGGGTGCTCCATATGGGTAAGGTTATTATTCATAACCTTAGTGAGTTGACCTAGTATGGTGATTAGATGATCAGCACCAGTTGCATCACCAACTCCACTATAATTATCTTGAGTAGGAGGGAAATCCTTACATGGAGTGCGTGCATTTATATGTTTTATATTTCTTCCTCTAGGTTCCATTTCTAAACAATGTCTTAAACTAGATAAGTTTATGAATAAAAATACATAATTCCATACATGTAAAACACTAAACATAAAATGAACTATTTATGGATATAACCCATAATCATAAAAATGGTTTATTTGAGGACATATATACTCATAAACCCTTCATAATGGTTTGTAAATAAAATGATAATTATCCTAACCATATCCCCGGGAGTGTCGTAACCAAGAGTGCAGCAAGGACTGTTGTCATGCACCGGTTCCCATTCAATTCTAGCTCAAAGCGGTGTTTTTGGTTTTACCCCTAGGTACATCTATGCCAGAGATGCCCCTACCTGCTCATATCCAGACAGAGATGTATTTCTCGGAAAACTCACAAAATCTCTACAATATCATAATTCAAGGAAGTTCATCTATAATAATCCTCAAAGTCTATCTTAGGGCTATGTGATCTAATCAGAGTTTATCTAAATCTAGATTCCAAGGTTTTTACTAAAGTTTATCTAATACCAAATGTAATTCCCCAACCCCAATTACCCATATTCAGTGCTTTATTACATAGTATTGGCATGATCACAAAAGATAAAGTCTCGAATGACATATTAGTTAATAGCCTTAGAATAACTAGATACATTCATTATGTTTACATTATATAATAAAGTGAAAACTACTACAAAAACATCTTGTTTTCGTATCCCCTCATACTACACCTATAGGTCATTCATAAATTACTTCCTCACATCCTCGAAAAAATAAAACATTGAAAGGGGTGAGGTAAGATGCTCAGTAATGATGACAATATAGCAGAAACTTTCATAAATAAGCATAGACATTAAAGGCAATGTATAACTAAAATAAAAGCCATTAAAAATTTAACGTTAGCATAATATGGAAATGATAAAATGAAATAATTCTATTTACTTATTCACATGGATATTCTACTAGTCGAATAATCACATACAATATCAATAACCACTTTCATAATGATGAAATGCATAATACCAGACTATCATAACCACATAGCCAAGGCCTCATGCTAATACTACAAATAAGAATGTGTCAAAGCCTTGTTCCAAGACACTAGTTTGTCTCATGAGACCTACCGATGCATCGAGGAGCTATATCGGGCTCCACCCATGACTTATTAAGTCCAATGCATTCCTCATATGAACAGGTTCAAACATAACATAAACATTCATATTAAACCAAGTATAAAAAATGTCAATACATTCTCCATAAACCATGAATGGTATAAAAATAACACATCCAAATTAAAAAATATCACAAAACATTCAATACAATATGAAAGTTTTGTATCATAATAATTCAACTTCAAATAAGCTTAAAATTCATCAAAGGATGTTGGCATAGATGAAATCAAAACTCTTTGAGAGAAATATCTCCTTTTTCTAAAATAATTTTAAAGTCACATAATTATAAAATAAAAAATTTACTTTGAAAATATTTTTATAATCGTGTAATGGAATCTTTGGTTATTTTACAATAGTGAAAAATAGCCGTACCCTCCGTATAAGTTAAAAAAACAATCTTACATTAATTTTGTCGAAAAGGATAAAAAGGACCTTGTTTGAAAATCAACGGAAAGAATCCTTTAAAACCATTTTATACAAGTCAAAAAAGGGTATAAATGAATTTAACCCATTGTTTAGTAAATATTATAAATGTTTTGGAATACATTTTTAGGAAACATGGATGTGGATGATAAAGAGGTCCCAATAGATAATCACGTATAAACAACCTTGGATAATGAATAAATTGTGAAATAAACCCTTACCTTGTACTTTTCCTTAGTCAATGTTATGTTAACCTACTGTATAATAGTTAAAACATTGTTATTATATTATATAGAAACCGTATACATAATTATGATATCTATATTATCTTCTAAAAATTCTTTGTTAATAATATTTTAGTATTATTATCGTTTCGAGTGTTCACTTAATCATTTTCAATTATTTATTTTGTTACCTAAGGAGTATTTTTTATGGATAGGTTGTTACTTATTCATATCCATAATGATATAAATATCTTAAACATTAATTTTAATCATCAAATTATAATTAGTCTTTAATGGATACGATGGGGAATGAATCTCATCGCGTTCGTGGAGATGGTAGTCCGTACATACACACAAGCGACAATATCATTCTCTTGATATTAAAATAATATATAATTGGATGTATATCATATATACATAATAATTATCATGTTATATTTATTATTTACATGAATTACACATCATTATTATACCCATCCAAATAATAATATATTGAATAACAGTTACACCACGACGTGGAGACGGTAATCCGTACGTACCCACGTATGGTGACATGTCATTCAAAATATGGATAAAATAATGAATATGGTTGTTACATATTTATAATAACATTACAGTATATAAAATATACAGGATTTATTATTTTAGAGTGGATATAACAAATAATGAAGAATTTGAAGAAGAAAGGAACTTGAATGAGTGTGGTGAAAAAATTGTCTCTTCATTGCATTCTTCTTTTTGATTTGAACAAAATAGCTACTTATGTAGGCTTTCTGACTAAAATAAGGACTCTAGGATAAATATAAGATATTTTATTGGGTATTTGTGAAGATTTTGGCCAAGCCAGAAGGATTTTAATGTGTAAAATTGAGATAAGGGGGAGTTCCCTTTTATAAGAGGGGTGAGGGCCACCTTTGGAAACGCTAAAAATATTATTTTATAATAAATTCATATTCGGTTTCCAATGGACAAAAAGTTTATTATTTAAAGATTAATGTGGGAATAGGTCGAAAACCCCTAAAAAATAGGTTTTTGACAGGTTTGGGTCACTTTATTAACCTTATCTTTTAGTTTTAACTCTTAGTTAGTTAGTTTGACACTTACCATTTCTCTTTGTATTTTTATATTATATAGTCAATAAACATACTATAAACATCCAAGATACCCCCCAAGTGGTCCAATAATGATACACATATCATTTTTTAAATCTCTTGGCCGAACCTATGTTTTTAAGGAATAGAATATAAATTAATAATATAATATTTTTTTTAAAAATCTTTTATGTCAATTTTTATACTATTTGGTATTTGATTTTTGTTAAAATTAGACCAGAATGATTACTTCGAAAAAACATTATTAAACCAATAATAACATGTCATATTAACCTATAAAATTATATTAATTCATAAAAAGTCTAAAATTACATTTATTTGGATATTTATAATATCAATTATTTTAATATTTCATTAATTAGGTAATTACTACATCACCATGGTGCCATAAATAAATTAAATTATACAATGTCTAAAAATTATAAATAAAATACCATTATATATGAAATCTATTTATCCTTTTATAAAATATTTATATTTGAATTTATCTTATTTATAACCCTATATTAAAAATGTTTTAGTTATTAAACATTGATTTTCACTATTTTAACTCTTGTTTGAATTAAATAATAATAAATGTCCTAATCTAATCCAAGTGGACCTGAATGATAATATTTTATTCCTAAGGTTGTTTTTGGTCTAGATACACTTGTCCAATAGAATTAGGTCATGTTTTACGGTAATATTAATTTCATTTTTACCCTTAATTACCCTATTTACTATTAACCGTGGTAAATAAAAGTAAAAAGTTAGTATTCACCAAAAATTATTTGTATCTTATTGAAGCACATTTTACTCTTTGATATTAATAGTTTCTCTCAGATTTTCGATATTACTCTCCCAGATATAGTGAAATTATGTTTTATGTGAATTTTCAAATTCTCCAAGGAGGTGGGTAAATGACGGTGAAAATATCCATAAACTTTTAATACATCTAAAATTATTCTAAACTAACTCCAAGGAATTAAATTGAACATATATAGTTATTATATATCTATTTTCACCTTAATTACATTTTCATAAACTAAATAATTATTTAAATAAAAATTATGTTGTAAACTATACCTTAGTGTTTTTCACTATTCATCAAAAATTGAATTATTTCAGAAAAATACCAAAAATTCACCCCAAGATAATTTTGATATTTATAATCTAAAAATGAAGTCCATTTTGAAATATAAAATTTATAAAATTTCTAAAAGGTGGTATTAATATTCTTAATGGCTAGTTTGATTGGTTTTGGTGTGTGTTAGAACTCGAAGTTGCGTATAACACACGCTACTGTATTATTTAAAGAGAAGTTTACAGTGGAAACTTGGGGTGTTACACATCCAAATAATAATGTTTTTGAATAACAATTACCCCATGACGTGGAGACGGTAAGCGGTACTTGCGAACGTATAGTGAAATTTCATTCAGTGGAAAGATATAATACTGAATATGGTTGTTCCATATTTATCCTAAAATCAAATTATATAGAAGATACTAGAGTTATTATTTTAGGAAGGAAATAACAAAGTAATAATATATTGAAGAAGAAAGGAACATGAAAAGGGGTGGTGAAAACATTATCTGTTCTTCAGGTTCTTCCTTTTGATTTAATCAAAGGGCTCCATTGGTTGGATTTCTGATCAAAATAAGGACTCTAGGTTGAAATGAGGGATGTTGAGAGAGTATTTGGTCAGGGGTTGGCCGAACTAAAAGTCTTCGATGGTGGGAAGAGTTGGTTAGAAGTTGTGTCCTTTTATAAGGAGGAGGAGGGGCTCTTTTGAAAAAACATAATGTATTAATTAATAATAAATAAATATTCGGTTTCTAATGGCTCTGATGTAAATTATTCAAAGTCTAAGGTGGGGATGGGTCGAAATCCTTTCAACCAATAGATTTTATACATGTTTGGGTCATTATATTAACCTTATCTTTAATATTTAACTCTTAGTTAATTAGATTGACATTTACCAAGTCACTTTGTATTTTTATATTATATAGTTAATAAACATACTATATAAATCCAAGAGTCCTCCATGTGTTCCATTAATTATAAACCTATCATGATATAAGTCCTTTCGCGGAAACATAGATATTTTGGAATATAATATCAATTAATAATATAATACTTGTTTTAAAAACTCATTTATGTCAATTTTAACAATATTTAATAATTGATTTTTATAAAGTCTTAAAAAGTTTATTAATTAAAAAAACATCATTTAAGAAATCCTATAATGTCATATTAACCAATCAAATTCTTGTATGGCATAAAAACTTTCAAATTATTTTTAATTTAAATTTTATAATACCAATTATTTGATTCATTCATTAATAAGGAAAATACTGCATCAATACTGTGTCATAAATAAATTTAATTATTGAATTTATAAAAATAATAAATAAAATACCATTATGCAGGAAATATATTTACCTTTCTAATTAATATTTATAGTTGAAAATATATCGTATATAACCCTATGTAAAACTTCTTTTTCTAAAAGATATATTCTTATGTCAATTTTGTATTTACTTTAACTTAATTAATATAAAGTGTCCTTATCACCTACAGGTGGATCCATGGGGTCCCACAATGGACCAAAAGATTCACATGGTCAGAAATGTATCATCCAATATGGTTAGGACACGTTTTAGGTAAATTTATTATTATTATAATATTATTTTTTTACCCTTATTTACAGGATTTACCCTTTAACTATGGTAAATAAAATATTTACCGAAGTAATTATTTAAAATGAATAAAAATAAAAGATACGTATTTACACAATTTGGAGCTATTGATTCTAAATATAGAATAATATTTTTTAAATTAAAAACACATAAGTGGAAGAAATTAATTTAAAATTAATTCCCGCTGTCAAAACAAAAAGCATGTTTTTGAAAAATAATGACTATCAAAAGATTGACACTTGTTTATTTCCAGTTTAAATGTGAATTATGTACAATTACCAACATAGTATTAAGTGGTAAAAATATATTTTAAAAGAAAATTAAAATCACTATGATTCATAATTTATCACTATTAAATATTTCGATTGAAAAAGTTGTTTTTAATTAAAAATTAGTAACTTTCACTATTCATAAAAAATAGAATGTTTTTTGAAAAATACCAAAAATTCACCCTAATATAATTTTGATATTTTGAATCCAAAATTGAAGTTCATTTTAAATGATAAAATGTATAAGATTTTAAAAAGTGGGTATTATTATTCGTAACAGCTAGTTTGATTGGTTGTGGTGTGTGTTAGAACTCGAAGTTGCGTACAACACACGCTACTGTATTATTCAAAGAGAAGCATACCTTGGACGTTTGGGGTGTCACATTTTTCCCTTATTAAAATAATTTATTTATAAAAATTTATAAAATATTATTGCATAAGAAGACTCAGGTGGTTCTTCATCATAAGTTCCTTGGGTTCCCATGTTGCCTCTTCCATCTCTTGGTTTCTCCATAGAACTTTTACCAGACGAGTCATTTGGTTTCTCCACAATTGTTCTCTTGTATCAAGAATCCTAAAGGGCTCTTCACAATAAGACAGATTGGGTTCCAGTTCTAATTCTTTGTAATTGAGTGCATGTGTTGGTTCAGGAATGTATTTTCTCAATAATGATACGTGGAACACATCGTGAACTTTGGAGAGACTTGGCGGTATTGCCAAACGGTAAGCTACATCCCCAATTTGTTCTATAATTTAGAAAGGTCAAATGTACCTGGGACTCAATTTACCTTTCTTACAAAAATGTACAACTCCCTTCCTTAGATATACCTTCAAGAAAACCTGATCTCTTACATGAAATTCCAAATCCTTCCTTCGGTTGTCACCATAGATCTTCTGCCTACATTGAGCTTCTTTGATGTGGGTTTGGATTACCTTTACCTTTTCCATCATTTCCTCTACTAGTTCAGGGCCAATTATTTTTCATTCACCCACATCAGCCCAACATGTTGGTGTGCGACATCTCTTTCTGTATAACGCTTTATATGGTGCCATCGGAATACTCGAATTGGAAGCTATTATTATAGGAAAATTCTACTAGAGGTAAATATTGATCCCACATATCCTGAAAGTCAAGTGACCATGATCTCAACATGTCTTCTAAAGATTGAATAGTCTATTCTGATTCTCTATCTGTTTTAGGGTGGTAGGAAGTGCTCAAACTAAGTTTAGTATCCAGGGATTTCGGTAGACTTTTCCAGAATCTTGATGTAAAATGGGGATCACGATCCGAAACAATTGATAGGGGTACTCCATGAAGCCTCACAACTTCATTTATATATATTCTTGCTAGACGTTCAAGTGTTAAAACTTACCTTATAGCAAGAAAATGTGCTGAATTGGTAAGATGATCAACAACGACCCATTTTGCATCGTTCCATCTAGGTGTCTTTGGTATTCCCATGGAAAATTCCATCATGATATTATCCCATTTCCACTCAGGTATGGGAAGAGGTTTCATGACTCCTCTAGGTTGTTGCCTTCCATCTTTCCCATGTTGAAAAACAGTACATCATGGAAATAAATCAACAATCTCCCTATTCATGTTGTCCCACCAAATATGTCCCTTTAAATCTTTACTCATTTTGGTGCTCCTAGGGTGTATAGAGAAATTGGAACAATGATAATCGTCAAATAATTCCCTTTTTAGATCAGGTATATTGGGAACATAAAGTCTCTTCCCAAATTTCAGAATTCTATATTCATACACAAAGTCACTCAATCTCCCATCATTCACATAATTAATCTTCTTTCAAAACTCTTCATCATCGGTTTGGGAACTCTTTGTCCATTCTAGTAAAGATGGTTTGGAAACCATTTGAAACTGTATTGATCATTCACCTTCCATGGTGATTTCTATATCCATCTTTACTATATCCATGAAAATAGAATCCCTCTCAACTCTCATCTTGTTCTAAACTCCATGATATTTTCTACTCAAAGTATATGCAACCTTCTTTTCCTTCCTCGGATGGTAGTTTATCATGCAATCATAATCCTTGATTAGTTCAAGCCATATCCTTTGCCTCATGTTGAGTTCTTTCTATGAGAAAATAAACTTCAAAATCATGTGATCAGTATAAATATCACTTTTCTCACCATAGAGATATTGTCTCCATATCATCAAAGCAAAGATCACTGCCGCCAACTCGAGATCATGAGTAGGATTTTTTAGCTCATGGATTTTCAACTGTCGTGATGCATAGGAAATAACCCTATAATTATTCATAAGGAGACAACCAAGTCCTTTCTTCGATGCATCTGTATAAATAACAAACCCATCATTCCCTGATGGTAGATTCAATATATGATCACTGACTTATATTCTCTTATGTTCTTCGAAACATTCTTCACACACTTTTTTCCAAACTAATTTAACCCCTTTATGTGTGATCTTTGTTAATGGGTTAGCCAACCGGGAAAAATTCTGGAAAAAACGCCGATAATAACTTTCCAAACCAATAAAACTACATACCTCGGTTATACTCGTCGGTGCTGGCCATTCTTGGATTGCTCTTGTCTTAGAAGGATCAACATAAATTACATCCTTAGAGACAACATGGCCATGAAAAGAAATCTCCTGAAGCCAGAATTCAGACTTTCCTAACATCCCACATAATTCATGTCTTCTAAGAGACTTTAGGATAATGCACAAGTGATTTTCATGATCCTCGTAGCTTTTTGAGTATACCAAGATATCATCAATAAATATGAACAAAAAATCATTGAGATATTCCTTGAAAACTATATTAATTAGATCCATGAATACAGAGGGTTCATTATTCAATCTAAAAGGAATTACTGTAAACTTGTAATGCCCGTACCTAGTTTGAAATGTTGTCTTCGGAATGTCTTCCTTCTTCACACACAATTGATGGTATCCAGATCGAAGGAAAATCTTTGAAATGTATTAAGCTCCATGAAATTGGTCAAATAAATCATCCATACGAGGTAGGGGATACTTTTTATTTATTATTATAGAATTGATTTCCCTATAGTTGATACATAACCTCATAGATCCGTCATTATTTTTAACAAAAAGGACAGAGGCTCCCTAGGGAGAAACACTATGGTGAATAAATACCTTATTACTCAATTCCTCTTTTTGTTTCTTAAGTTAAACAAATTTCACAGTGGAAATTCTATAAGGGGTCTTCAAAATAGGCCTTGAACTAGGAATTAAATCAACGGAAAACTCAATTTCTCGTTCTTGAGGATGTCCTGGTAAATATTCTGGAAACACATCAACATATTCTCTCACAATAGGTACATGCTCTATTTGAACATTCCTTTCCTCACCCATAGTAATTTCATTCTCTTCCTCCCTCATAATTGAATTATGTTGAGCTACTGGGGGTAGATCTAGGTAAAAATTAGGTGGTGATGATTTCGTTCAAAGATAAGTTGTTATTTATCATCATCATCAAAAATAGTAACCACCTTCTTCTTATAATAAATTATTTCATCAAGATCCGAAATCCCATCCATACCAAGGATTATATCAAATTCAATCATAGGTATGATGATGAGATCCGTAGATAAAGAGCATTTATGTGCTCTAATGGGGACTGATTGACAAGACTATGTTGCGATGATATTTCCCTTATGATTTTTGAATGAAAAATTCTTTGTTAAATCAAATTGGAAAATTCAAATTTTCATAGCCAACTGGGATGATATGAAACAATGCGATGATCCAGAATCAAATATATCATTAGATAAACATGAGGAAACCATTAAATTACCTACCACCACATCTTTCGGGGCTTCAACCTCAGTAGTAGTGATTTCAGAAGCATGGCCTCGGTCCCTATGCATTTTCTGAGGTATATTTACCTGACACTTTGGACATTCATTTTTAGAATGTCATATCTCCCTGCAATTGTAGCATTAGACATTGGTAGAATCTTTCTTTCCTTTATAATCACCAGTTAGATTGCCTTTCTTTCCACACATGTAGCATACTCTTTTTCCTTTTAGACAGGCACCAAGGTTCTTTCTTCCTCAATTATCACAGGGTGGAAATTCAATTCTTTCCTTCTTCCATGTTTCCTTATTTCCTTTACCAGTGTGTTAATCAAATCTCTTATTATCTTCCTTTGATTTAAAGTCATAAGACTTAGTGAATTTATTTTATGTCTTAATAGAACATGAGATAATATCTTTATATGATGAGAAGGATTTTGATACTAATTCTATATGGAGAAATGGTTTTAACCCATCAATAAACAATCAATCTTACTTCTTGGGTTACGTATATAATCTGAAGCATACCTTGATATCCTTGTAAAGTTAGCCTCATAATTTGTGACATTATCATCCAAATTTTGTCTCAGACTCAGAAATTCCCTTTCTATATCTGGTCGATGGTCACGATGAATGTATATTTCTAAAAACAGATCTTTGAACTCCCTCCATTCCATATTTGATACTTCATCATCTTCCTTCATGTTTTGAATCAATGCCCACCATTGATCAACATCTCCAATGAAGCGGTAAACTGCCATGATAACTTTTTCCTTTTCACTACTCCCAAAGGCATGGAATATTTTCTCTAAATAATTTATCCATTTCTCAGACACTATGGGATTTGTACTCCCATTTAATGTTGGTGGTTGTTTCCTTATGAAGCAGTTTAACATTGATCTTCTACACTGTGGATCAGGGTGCTCCATACAACTAAGGTTATTATTCATAACTTGAGTGAGTTGTCCCAGAATGGTGATTAGCTAACCATCACCAGTTGCATCACCATCTCCTCTATAATTATCTTGAGTAGGAGGGAAATCCATACATAGAGTGTGTTCATTGGTATGGTTTCCATTTCTTCTACTAGGCGCCATTTCTAAAAAATGTCATACAGTAGATTAGTTTATGAATCGCAACACATTAATCCAAACTTGAAATACACTTAACATAAATTGAACAGTTTATGGATATAATCCATAATCATAAAAATATTTTATTTTAGAAATTATATACTCACAATCCATTCATAATGGTTTGTAAAAAAAATATGAATTATCCTAAGCATGTCCTCCGGGAGTGTCTTAACCAAGAGTGAAGCCATGCCTGTTGTCGTGCACCAGTTCCCGTTTGAGTCTAGCTCAAAGTGGTGTTTTCGGGTTTTATCCCGATGTACATATATGAAAGAGCCTCCTCTACCTGATCATATTCAGACAAGGATGTATTGCTCAGAAAACTCAAAAAATATCTACAATACCAAAATTCTAGGATGTTCTTCTATACTAATCCTCAGAGTCAATCTTAGGGCTATGTGCTCTAATCAGAATTGATCTAAATCCAGTTTTAAAGGTTTGTAATTCACATCCTCTAATACCAACTGTAATGCCACATCCCCAGTTACCCAGGGGCGGTGCCATGTTACTCAACATTGGCATGATCATAAGGAAATCATGACTCAAATGACCGATCAGTTTAGTATTATTGGAAACACAATTCATACATATGTTCAACTTCATAATTTAAAAGGAAATACAACAAAAATATATTTCAATAGAAACATACAAGACTCATAGATTATGTCTGTTGGTAACTCATAAATAACTTCTTCATATCTTGGTAAAATGAAACATTAGAAAGTTGTGAGATCAAGTTCTTACTAAGTGTAATTAATATAGCGGAAAATTACATAAATATTAAGCATGGTAAATAATTGAAACCACATGCCTTTACCAATAATAAACATGAATACTTTTATGGAAAAAATATAATATGAGTAAATAATTCCATAATAAAACATAATAATGGGTATTCCACTAGTCGAATAACCACATGAACCATCAATATTATTTCCATAATGAGGGAATGTATAATGCTGGACATTCTGAAACATTTTGTCAAGGCCTCGGCCAAGATGTCTAAAAATAATAAAGGCCTCGGCCAAAACCATAAATCAAATTGGGAAAGGGCCTCAGACAATTCCATGTCCAGTTGTCTCATGAGACCTAATGATGCATCGAGGAGCAATAGCTGGCTCCACTAGTCACTTACTAAGTCCAATACATTCCTCATATGAAAAGTTTTAAACATATCATAAACATTCGTATTAAAACTAGCATACAAAATGTAAATACTTTAACCATAAACCATGAATGGTATAAAAATAGAACATCCACAGTCAAACATATCACAAAAACATCAACACAATATGGACGTTTTGTATCATAATAAATCTACTTTAAATAAACATAAAATCCAGCATAGGATGTTGACATAGATAAAATCAAAACCCCTTTTAGATAAATATCTATTTCTATTTTAAAATCATTTTAGAGTCATATAAAATAAAATAATTTACTTGATAATATACTTATAATCTTGTAAGGGACGCTTCGACAAGTTTATAGCAGTATAAAATAGCCGCACCGACCGTATATGTTAAAAAAAGTCATTATTACCTTAATTTTGTCAAAAAGGTTAAAAAAGACCTTGTTTGGAAAAAGACGGAAAGATTCATTTATAAAAATCTTATAAAAGTCGACAAGGGTATAAATGACATTAACCAATAGTATATAAAATAATAGGAATATTTTGAAATACATTTTTATTAAACATGGACGTCGATGATAAGGAGGTTCTAGTAGATAATTATGTATAAACAACCTCATAAAATGAAGAGATTGTGAAATAAACTCTTCCCTTGTAATTTTCATTGGTATAGGGTAAGTTAAATACTTTATAATGGCGAAATAATTGTTAGTAAATCATAAAAAAATCATATACATTAATATGATATCATATATGATCTTTTAAAATTGATTTGATAATAATATCATAGTATTATCATCATTTAGGGTGTTAACTAACTCGTTTCATTTTATATATTATGTTAGATAATCGGTGTTTCTTATGGATAGGTTGTATCTTATTCATATTCATAATGATATCAAGTCCCTAAACATTATTTTTAATCATCAAATGATAATTGTAATTTCATGGATAGGATGGAGAATGAATCACATCATGTTCGTGGAGACGGTAGTCCGTACGTATGCACGAGCGACAATATCATTCTTATGATATTAAAATATTATATAATTGAATGTTATATAATATAAACAGAATTCTTATAATGTTATATTTATTATTTACATCAATTACATATCATTATCATACCCATCCAAAGAATAATGTTTTTGAATAACAATTACACCATGACGTGGAGACAGTAAGACGTATGTACGCACGTATTGGGACATGTCATTCAAAGGATGGATAGAATAATGAATATGGTTGTACCATATTCATAATAACATCACATTATATAGAAGATACAGAAGTTATTATTTTAAAAAGGAAATAAAAAATAAAGAAGAAGTTGAAGAAGAAAGGAACCTGAAAAGGGGTGGTGAAAACATTACCTCTTCTTCGGATCTTCCTTTTGATTTGATCAAAAGGGCTCCATCAGATGGATTTTTGATCAAAATAAGGCCACTAGGTTGATGTTATGGAAGTTGAAAGTGTATTTGGGTAGGTTTTGGTCGAACCAAAAGTCTTTGAAGGTGTGAATAATTGGTTAGAAGTTGTGTCCTTTTATAAGGGGGAGGATGGGCTCTTTAGAAAAACATAAAGTATTAATTTATAATATATTCATATTCGGTTTCTAATGGATCCAAAGATAATTATTAAAAGTATACGGTGGGAATGGGTCTAAATCCTTTTAACCAGATAGATTTTAGACATGTTCTCTCATTATATTAACATTATCTTTTAGTATTAACTCTTAGTTAATTAGATTGACATTTACCATGTCACTTTGTATTTTTATATTATATAGTTAATAAACATAAAATATACATCCAAGATACCCCCCAAGTGGACCATTAATTATACACCTATCATTTTATAAGTCGTTTTTTAGAACCATAGATTTTTAGGAATAGAATATCAATTAATAATATAATACTTGTTTTAAAAACTCATTTATGTCAATTTTGACAATATTTAATAATTAATTTTTTTAAAGTCATAAAAACTTTATTAATTTTAAAAAAATTCATTTATGAAATACACACATGTGATATTGACCAATAAAATTAGTTTACGGCATAAAATAATTGAAATTATATTTATTTTATCTTATATAATACCAATTATTTGATTCTTTCATTAATAAAGAAAATACTGCATCATTATTGTGTAATAAATAAATTTATTTATTAAATGTATAAAAATTGTAAATAAAATACCATTATGTAGGAAATAGTTTTATATTTATAATGAAAATTTATATTATAAAATATAAAATATATAAACTTATGTAAATATTGTTTTTCTAAAAGATATATGCTTATGTCATTTTTGTATTAACTTTAACTTAATTAATATAAAGTGTCCTTATCGCCTACAAGTGGCTCCATGAGGTCCCCAAATCAACCGAAAGATTCCCATGGTCGAAAATGTATTCAAAAATAAGGTTATGACACGTTTTAGGGTAATTTAATATTATTATAATATTATTTTGTTACACTTATTTACCGGAGTTACCCTTTAACCATGGTAAATAAAATATTTACCAAAGTAATTTTTCAACTTGTCTAAAAAAGTTACCTATTTACACAATATGGACCTCCATATATTAATTATGGAATCCATTTTTCTAAATTCAAAACACAGAAGTGGTAGAAATTAATTTAAAATTAATTCTCGCTGTCAAAATAAAAAAATGTGTTTTTAAGAAATAATAACTATCAAAAGATTGACACTTGTTTATGTCCGGTTTAAATGTGAAATTATGACTAATGACCATAATTTTATTATGTGGTTAAAATATATTCTAAACATACATTAAAATCACTCAAATTCATTATTTATCACTATTAAATATTTAGATAAAAAAAGTTGTTTTAAATTAAAATTTAGTAATTTTCACTAATCTTCAAAAATTAAATGTTTTCTGAAAAATACCAAAAATTCACCCTAAGAAAAATTTTATATTATGAATCCAAAAAAGAAGTCCATTTTTAAAGATAAAATTTATAAAATTTCAAAATGCGGGCATTACTTTTCATAATGGCTAGTTTGATTGGTTGTGGTTTGTGTTAGCACTCGAAGTTGCGTAGAACACACACTACTATATTAGTGAAAGAAAAGTGCGTCGTGGAAGTTTGGGGTGTTACATACTTCATCCAAATCATCAACAAAGTTTATTAAAGATAAAAATTTAGGGGGATTCTTAAGCAATTTGGATAGATGGAATGTTCATTAGGTGAATTACAAAGCAGTGTGTCATCATTTTTTATTAATCTTATATACCTAAATCAATAAGAGAAATAAATATAATTCATCAACTATAGTGAAATAGACTTATCATAAATATATATTATATCATTTTTAATAAATATTCATTACATTACACTAACACACTATGGAGGACTGAAATAGATTAGTGTCTTTGGAAACATAGAGTCAATAATTAATGGTCCATAGGTAAACTACATAATCTTCCAATTTTTCATAATAAATAGAACCCTTTTTAGACATATCATATGTAATAAAATTCATCAAAACATGGAGAAAGGAAACAATTGAATGGGTCATCTAAAATGATCAGTATAGGTAAAAAAAAATATATATATAACCATAATAGGAAAATAAGTGTTTGAGAACATCAGAATAACATTTTAAAACCAAGCCCTCCATATGAAATATTATAATCTTAAATCATGAATTATATAGTGGATGTTTATAAGCCCTGAATTATAAAGGAATAATATAACTTGATCCATGAAATCATAACGGCCTCATAAGACAAAGATTTGTTACAAAGACATTAGAATAGAAAAACATTTCCATAGTAGTCAAGGATCATTTCCAAGGCTATTATACTGTATTGATTTCAATACAAAAACCATCGTAATAGTCATGTTTCACTCCAAACTCCATCATAGTGTAAATAATCACATACTGAACAAAGTTCACTCCCTGATCAAGTCATATATATCTCTTGAGATAGAAATTTTCACCTAATTAATTTGAGGGAGATATAGGTACCACCCCTCACATAATAAAAATAATAAATATTAATGGCACATGGTCATAAAATAATATTCATATCTTGACCCATGAAAGGATATGGGTTTGATAAAAATTTTACCAAATCATAACCTATAATAAAATGATCGGTTTCACAACCATTTCATGATTTTATCATAGACTAAACCATATAAAAGAAGTATTTTTCATAATAATGTTATCATGGTATAAACCCATGAACATAAATGATTTTAATAAAAATAATTCCATTATAAAAATAAAACATTCATAGAAAGAGTAAAATGTTCGAACAACTTTGTTTATAAGGTTATATTTGTTGTCAATTATTTTCAATGAAGATGAAAAAGAAGGAGATCAAGAATTACTCCAATGAAATGGATGAATGGAAGATCAAAATAAAGGAGATCATGAGGTACTCTGATGAAGTAGAGGAATGGTAATTCAGATGATTGTTGTACTGATCATAAGTTCAAATAACATGTGTCAAAGGTGATACAAATTTTACAACAATGAAAAATATGAGGTGTAATCTATTTGAGGATGATTAAAGAATAATGTGGTTTTTGGATGAAGACCATGCAATTCCTCTTTATTTCATGAGAACCATTGGTTTTGATGAAGACCATGAAATTCCTCATTATTGCATGAGAACCATGGGTTTTTGATGAAGACCATAAAATTACTTATGATTTCATGAGAACCATGCAAGATACTTCTTGACGAATTAAACCATATGGTTTTCATGAAGTAGATCATGAGGGTTGATGAAGAAGACAATGTGCAAATGATTGGAATTAGAAGATGGTCGTGCGGGGATTGGAATTCTAAGATAGCCATGCACATCACATTGTCATTGAAGATGATTATGCTCAATCTATGCCTTAAAATAATACATATCACAATAGTGGAGTTTGTGATAAAAGCATAAGAGTTTCTGAAGGATATAGATCACCAAGAATAAGTGCTTTTGAGGTGATCGTACTTGTTGAAAAAGCATTCAAACGACATAAAAATTTGTTGAAAAAGGAGATTCCATGGTGGCAAGTCGAGTTCAGGGACGTGGATAATGATCCATGTTTTATTCAAGAAACAACGACAAAGGAATGGATGATCTGGAGGTGTACAAAAAGACCAGATACAAGGTGGCGCCATTTCCCAGTGTTTGCCAAATGTTTGGGCCTGGAAATCGACAAATGAAGAAAAGTGGTTTTGGCAAAGATACATGTGCCCCATGTACTTTATGGAGAGGAAAATTGCGCTCTATATGAAATTCAAGATTAGAACATGGAAATATGTCAAAGGGAAGAGGGTCGTTCAAGTGTTGGGTTAGTCGCGCAAGTGACCTGTGTGTCGTGAAGTGACTTTCACGCCAGTGCCTTGAAGGATCCGAAAATTGCGCACCTATCATTTTCCAAGAACACAACATCAAAAATAGGAAAAGGAAATAAGGTCGCACAAGTATTAGTTGTGTCTCGCAAGTGAGTTGTGCGACAGAGGCAAGGGGTGATGAGCAGTGCACCGAGACTTGTGCGCCGAGGGATGACTTGCGCGCCACCGCACAGGTTGACCAGTTTTCCTATAAATAGAGGACCACCCCTAACCATTTCCATGGAGTTCAAAACTTATAATAATTAGAGCTCCCAACACACAGGTGTGGAAGTCGCTCAAGTAGTTTGTGTTCATGTAGGTAGACTTACACACCACTGTTTGAATCTATGCGTCGGTTGTTGGTTGCATGCCCAAGGTAGTTTGGGCGAGAAAGGAAATGTGTCGCACATGTTAGAAGTTGAGGAAGGCAGTGTCGCGCAGGTGGCTTGGTGATACATGTATGCCAGTTTATACCTACGCGCCAAGGACTTGCGTGCACTATTGGGACTTGCGCACTGGGCTTGGAGAAGAGGGCTAGGTATTGTTGGAGTACGCCCGTCCTTTTGGAGCTTCATAAAAGCCAGAAAATTGCCCGGAACCTTCGGTGCAAAGTGATATTGAAGAGGAAATCTAAATGATACCTGCATGATCTCATGCATTCTTGGAGAACTGATTCTGACTATGCAATGTAAGCTGAGCTTCATCTATTGAGCAATCACATAAGTGATTGTGATTTAGGAAAAAAAGACAAGGGGATCTAGTGTATTTAGTCATTGCACTAAAGAAGACGGATTGTACTGAAATGAGAATCAACTCTGAACCCTGATGCAAGAAAAGTCTCATGATGAATATGAGACAAATAACTTCATTTCTATATATTGAAGAGACCTTCACGTCTATAAACTGGGCGGGCCTTCACCAACGATAGTGAGCTAGGGGGAGTCAGCAGGAGTGACACGAGGGACGTAGTGAGCTATCTCTGAACCTTTGTAAAGGCAGTGAGCCTGGGACAGAGTGACTATTCCTAAACTATTGTAATCCACAGCTAGGGAAGATTAGTGGAATTTGGTACGATCGACAAATTTTCAGTGTTTTCTCCTTGGACGTAGCCCTTAGTGGTGAACCAAGTAAAATTGAAGTGTTACCTCATTTCATGTGAATGTTTCATTACTGATAATATCCATCATACAGGTTTAAGTAGTTCCTTCCAACGTGGGAACAAGATACACAACATTAAGAAGAAAAATTTGACACCCTGATTCCCCCTCCTCTCTCAGGGTGTCTTGGGGTCCTACAAGTGGTATCAGAGGGAGGTTGACGTATGTTGGATACTATACAGTAATCATATTCAGAAGAGGATTTTAGTTTCCTTCCTAAAGTCAACAATGAAGACCAGTCTTGATAATGACTCAGTCATTTCTGAGTACAATCCTACATCCATCAAGACCATGACAAATAGGAAAAAGAAAGAGAAGAAGCAGTTTATGAAGTCCCTCATTTCCAAAAAAAAAGCAGTGTCTTATTCTCCTTTCCATTCCAATAATGAAGAATATCAGTCTTGGAATGTATCGAGAAGGTGGCTCAGAATTCATCCAGTGGAAAGGATGACATCCCTAATTCAAGCTTTCTGGAAAAACTCAAAACATATCTGCATGATATTTCTAAAGAAAGGGTTGCTATTATTTTTTCCTATTCCAATCTATGTAGGTTGAGATCACTCGATTAGAAAGGGAATATGATAATATGGAAAAGGGGTTGGAATGAAATGTTATGGAATGTATGAAGCTCACCAAACATGTGAAAGACATTGAAGAAAAAGATGAAGTCAATAAGACTCTAAAAGAAAATATCCATGCACATGAATCTGAGCTGCTGAAGATCAATGAAATCAAGAGGTTTGGTTTGGAATAAAATTCCATGAAATTTAAGGAACTTGACTCTTTGTTACAAAACAAAGTTAAGATGCATGAAGATGAGGTTGAAAGATTGAAGAAGACTTGTGAAGAGAATATGATCATAATTGAATATCAGAAGATCTTCCTCAATATTGAGGGTCAAAATTTGGAATCCCAGTTGACCAATATTGAGAATACACATATTGAGACTTTACAAAAGAATGAAATGAGTGATTCTTGTACTCAATGTTCGTTGGGGGAATATAAAGATGAAATACCTCCAACATGTGACAAGAAGATTATGACAACTCTTGATTATCCACATCAAGAATCAGTTGCTGTTGGTACTCAATGCTCACCGGAGGATTCTGTTGTCGAAATACCTCCAACATGTGATAATAAGATCATGACTTCACTCATTGATCTATCAAAAGAAACTGAGAAAGTAGAGGTACCATCCAAACCATCTTGTACTCATGTTTCTAAATACGTTTCTACAATCAGTGAAGGTTGGAAGAAAAGTTCTAAACAAGTCTGGATGAGGAAAGTTGAGAAGAAGAAACCTTTCACCATGGATATGGTGGATGAGAAGAAAAAGAAGGAAGTTGGTTCCTCAAATAGAGAACAAAAGATTAAGAAGAAGTCCCAACAACCTCATACAGAATATACAAAGAAGAAACGATTTGTGGGTCAATGTTGGTACTGCAACAGATTTTGGAATTGTGTGCTGGATTGTTGGTACAACACCTTTAATGGAAAAGCACAAAGAAAGCCTATGTCAAAAGGAAGAAATCCAGAGAAGAAGAAGAAACATCTGTAGGTCCAAAAGCATCTGTTTACAGCAAACAAATTTATAATTATTGATAACATCTTTGATGTAAGTAGCGGCTGTGGTCACAAGAATGATGCATCCGTATGTCAACAGATATCTAGAGCTGATAAGAACAGAAGACCACACAAGTCAGCTAAGAAGGAAGAATATTCCTTGGGATGAAATAAGAAAAATAGTGTGAAAACACATTTCCCCATGAATATATCAAGTAGGGCAGATGAGAATACCCAGTATTTTAGATCCATGAAATTGAAGGGTCATTCATCCAAAATAAACACTAAGTGGGATGAAACTCAGATGAACCCATGTGGAAGACCCAATCCAGCTGCAATAGTTCGAAATGACATATTGGTCATCTGGCCCAAAGATTTTAAAAGAATGAGGAAACATGAAGATGAAAAGGCCAAGGATGGTGAAAAAAGAAAAGAAAAACTTTCACATGATGATGACACAGTGCATGAGATATTGCAAACAAAGAAAAACACCCATGTCAAAGAAGTTCTGTGTGAGACATGCATGAAATCTGATCACATTGCAAAAGTTTGCCTAACCATAATACCATATCATGAAGAATTCCTTAAGAGGAGTAAGAATGTATCATTAATGAGGGCTGTTAAGTAGAAAAATTCCTCAGTCAAAGTAGAAGAGAATGTGAAGAAATCCATGCCACATCAACAGATGTCAGAACATATGTTAAAATGAGCAGGCATGAAGACTGGTGTGAACAGAGGAACTTGGTTGAGAAAAGAACCTCAACCATACAGAACATATTAATAAATCAAGGATGAACCACCTTATTCCATTATTCATTTGTGTATTGTATTTGTGCTAATAATGCAGGGAATTGAAGGTGATGGATGCTCTTAGGGGGAGAACCTGAGATGTAGTGAATGCTGACAACTCTTGATAGCTAAGCTATAGAAGTTTCCATCCTTATTAGATTATTCAATTGATATTCAAATATTAATATGATGAATGATCAATCTTGATGAAGATGATGAGGAGTGTTTCCCTTGAGGGGGACAAAAGAAAAGAAGCTTCCAAATACTATGTTTCAATCAATAACAACTCCAGCTAGACTCAAATGTAGTTACTCTGTGAATTTCTTGAAGAACATGTCAATGGATAAGGTATGCCATTTCTCAATCTCTATCCCTTGGTTAACCAGATCAAAGATCATTCTAAAAAGGGGGTGTAACTGAATTGAGCAGTGACCTAAGAAGAATGGATGTTCCCCAAGGTCACTTATCCTGCCGATTGCACTTGAATGTTATTGATCTATTTTCTGATGTGAGTGCAGGAGTTTCAGGTTGATTATTACCTATCACATTTGATTTTATTCTACCAAATATAAAAGTGGTAACCCCTTTAAGACAAAATATATGTGTTCTCATCTCATGTCAGTATCATGATCTGTGAATAATGGATAGCCTTGTTGACTTAATCAAATCCTCTTGTTTTATACATCAAGCATTGATCAAGTAGACTTATAGTGAAATGATTAATGATATATTTCTTATGTATATATTGATACCATCCCTACCATTCACATTGAATTTCTTGTCAATAATGGGAGAGAGAGAGCGAAATGAATGTTTGAAAATAAACGTTGATTGGAGAGAAGATTCTCATTTTGATATTGAAAAATTCATTTCAGATGATGTATAAGGTATTGACAACAAAATAAAAAGGGGGATATTTTTGGAACCACTTTGTGTATAAGGTTCTATTTGTTGTCAATAGTTGTCAATGAATGTCAAAATGAAGGAGATTAGGAAGTACTCCAATGAAATGGAGGAATTGAAGATCAAAATGAAGGAGATCATGAAGTACTCTGATGAAGTAGAGGAATGGTAACTCAGACGATTGTTGTACTGATCATAAGTTCAAGGAACATGTGTCAAATGTGATACATTGTTTACAATAATAAATAACGTGAGGTGTAATCCATCTGAGGATGATTAAAGAAGAATATGGTTTTTGGGTGAAGACCATCAAATTCCTCCTTATTGTATGATAACCATGGGTTTTGATAAAGACAATGGAATTCATCATTATTCATGTGAACCTTGGGTTTTTGAGGAATACCATGCAATTACCCATTATTTCACGAGAACCATGCAAGATACTTCTTGACGAATAGAATCATATGGTTTGCATGAAGTAGATCATGACGGTTGATGAATAAGACAATGTGCCAATGATTGGAATTACAAGATGGCCATGCGGGGATTGGAATTATAAGATAGCCATGCACATCACATTGTCATAGAAGATGATGATTCTAAATATATGCCTTAAAATAATAAATATCACCATAGTGGAGTTTTTGATAAAAGTAGAAGAGTTGCTGAAGGATACATATCACCAAGAAGAAGTGCTTTTGAGGTGATCGTACTTTTTGACAAAGCAAGCAGATGAAATAAAAATTTGTTGAAGAAGGAGATTCCATGGTGGCAAGTCATGTTCAAGGACTTTGGATAATGATCCATGTTTCATTAAAGAAACATCGACAATTAAATGGATGATCTGGAGGCAGAAAAAAAAAGACAAGATACACGGTGGCACTATTTCTCAGTTTATGCCAAATTTTTGGGCCTGGAAATCGGCAAATGAAGAAATGTGGTTTTGGAAAAGAGACTTGCGTGTCGTGTACTTGATTGAGAGTAAACTTGGTAGTCATATAAATTCAAGATTAGAACATGGAAAAATGGAAAAGGTAAGAGGGTCGCACAAGTGTTGGGTTGGTCGCGCAGGTGACCTGCACGCCTTGAAGTGACTTGCACTCCAGTGCCTTGAAGGATCAGAAACATTCTCGCCTATCAATTTTAATGAACACATCTTCAAAATATGAAAACAGAAAGAAGGTCATGAATGTATTGGTTGGGTCGCGCAAGTGAGTTGCGTGATAGAGGCCAGGGGTGATGAGCTGTGCGCCGAGACATGTGCGTCGAGGGGTGACTTGCACGTCGGCGCGCAGGTTGACCAGTTTTCCTATAAATAGAGGACCACCCCTAATCATTTACATGGAGTTCAAAACTTAAAAAAATCAGAGCTCCCATTGTGCAGGTGTGGAAGTCACGCAATTAGTGTGTGGTCGCATAGGTAGGCTTACGCGCCTGTGTTTGAAGTTGTGCACCGGTTGTTGGTTGTGTGCCCAAGGCGGTTTGGGCGAGAAAGGAAGTGTGTCGCGAAGGTTAGAAGTTGAGGAAGGCTGTGTCGTGGAGGTGGTTTGGTGATACCTGCATGCCAGTTTAGACCTATGCGCCATGGAATTGCGTGCCGTATTGGGACTTGAACGCCAGGCTTGGAGAAGGGCGCTAGGTGTTGTTGGAATACGCCTGTCCTTTTTGGAGCTGCACGAAAGTCAGAAGATTGCCCGGAACCTTCGGTGCAAAGTGAGATTGAAGAGGAAATATAAATGATACATTCATGATCTCATGCATTCATGGTGAACTGATTCTGACAATGCAATGTAAGCTGAGCTTCATCTATTAAGGAATCACATAAGTGATTGTGATTCAGCAAAACGAAGACAAGGGGATCTAGTGCATTCAGTCATTGCACTAAAGAAGAAGTATTGACTGAAAAGAGAATCAACTCTGAACCCTAATTCAAGCAAAGTGTCATGCTAAACAGGAGACAAAGAACTTCATGTCAATCTATTGAAGAGACCTTCACGTCTATAAACTAAGCGGGACACCACCAATGGCAGTGAGCTAGAGGGAGTCAACGGGAGTGACTGAGGGACGCAGTGAGCTATCCCTAAACCTTTGTAAAGGTCGTGATCCTGGGACAGAGTAACTGTGTTAGAACCATTTTAATCCAAAAATAGTAAAGATTAGTGGAATTTGGTACGACCGGCAACTTGTCGGCGTATTCTCCTTAGACGTAGCCCTTAATTGTGAACCAAGTAAAATTGATGTGTTATCTATTTGCATGTGAATCTTTCATTACTGATCATATCCATCATACAGGTTTAAGTAGTTACTACCAACGTGGGAACAAGAACCACAACTTTAAGAAGAAAAATTTGACACCCTGATTCACCCCTCCCCTCTTAGGGTGTCCCGGGGTCCTACATAAAAATGGTTTCCTTGGTTAATATACCAATAAAAGTGTATTTTGCGTCGAAGGATGTCATCGTATATGGGGAACTATTTTAAAAGATATTTCACGTGGAATGTTTCTTGAGGAAGATAAATTTTATTTAAAAATATATTTTATATGGAATTCAAATATAATCATGAAATATAAACAATATAATGATTTTCTTCCTCTATTTGGAACACTTACATAATATTATGTTTCATGAAAGACTGACTTTCCCAAGTGGCATGCATAACAAACATAACCGAGTGTTACCGTACAATAACATAATATATGAAAATATATAACCAAGATGTTAAATTATATTTTTATAATATTATTAACAAAATTATATAAATATATTTTTTAAAAAAATATAAAATTTATTAATTACTTATATATTGTTTATAAACTAGTTTAATAACCAATTTAATATAAACAAAATATTTTTATAAAAATCTATTATTATGATAACAATGTTTTTTAACTGTAAAAATATAAACAAATTAAAAATATTGATTGATGATATTGTTATATATTTGATATATATATGTAAAAATTTATAATATTCAAAATTATAATTTATATGCATAGAAATTGAATATAACCAATTTAACATATAAACCCCAATATATTTATAAATGTAGTTTTACTACCTTTTAATAAAGGCGAATTTTCATTATAATTTATTTAAACATTTTCACATTTAATATGTAAAAATAAACATCATAATTTAATGAAAAACATAATAATTTTGTTAGGATAATTTTTTTACTTTTCTATAAGGATTTATTTTTTAATTAATAGTTAGTATTACTAGATTTTAATTCAAAACCACCTTTTCATATAATTTATTTATAAGAAATATTATATTTTAAATTTGTTTCAATGATTAATAAGATAATATTTTTATCAATAAATCCAATTTAGGTCAATGGAATGAGTTTCATTTTGAAATTATCTATAAAAACAAAGCAATATTTTGAGCATTTTTACTTTAAAATACGGTTTTTTCTACATGACTACAGAATTAAATTTAAATTTTATTTTACCAATTATATGAATAGAATTTTTTAAAAATGGATTCAATATTTAGAATATGAGTAATTTATAATTTCTAAAAAGGTCAGCTATTTTTTTTTACCAAAAATATTAGTGAATGTATTAAACATTAATTACAACAATTAAGGTAAAATTTAGTTTAATAAGGGACGAAACCGTATACTTATAGCCCAAAATGACCTATAAAATTGTTCAAAATCCATTATATGGAAATACATCACCCTAATACTCCATTTTAATTTAATTGGACCATTATGGATCCACATTCAATAAAAAACATTGGTGGGGTTCCTTTGTATTAAAATATTACAAGAGTGCCACTCCTCCACCATTATAAAAGGCCTCATATCCTCCTAATTCCTCACACATCTCAATAAATTTTGGAATGGGAAAAATCAACCCAAATTTAACCAAAATATCCCTAAATTACTTCTTTGACTATACGTTGTGTATAAATACTTATGAAGAATCACTTTGGGTGAAACCATAAGGAGTTTCCCGATTAACTTGTAACAACCTCCCTCAAAATCATTTCATTAATTTTCTTTCTCCACTCCCCCAATTAATCATATTACATTATTTAATAAAAACACATGTATACTCAATATAGTAGGATTTTTTTATGATGAGGATTAAATATACACTGACGCACACCACCATCTAATGGGTATCTAACATACTATATATGTATATGACAGACTACCGATTCACTAAACGATGATTACTCATTTTTTCCTGTTTACCATATCTCATGGAAGAAATTATGATTAAAAATATATTTATATATGTTATATATTATATTTATTATCTATTTAATATTCTATATTTCTTTTATAATTAATATCTTTACACTTTCCATTTGGTATTAATATGGTAATTTTTTTTGAGGATGTGTGGACTATCACCCCCTCAAAGTGATGTGATTCATATATACACTCCATAGAATGTATTAAGAATAGGATTAGTTATTATATATGATGTATATGAAGTAATAAATCTAACTAAATATTTATATATTCATATATATGTGTGTCTGTCTCTGTGGGTGTCTTTTATATTCCTTCTTTCAGCCCAACAATTTAACAAAAGTAGCATTCAGGCCTATGTACGACATTCTGTCTCCAAGAATGGTGTATCAAATTTGATACATCCATATTATATGGATTATTATAATGTAAATATAATAAATAGAAATTTTATTTATATCATTTTTTATATTTTTTAAAACATGATATAAATATTAGGACCAACGGTATACCCAATTAAGACACGTGGGAAAAACAATGGGGACATTACCCAAAGTGAATCAATAATATAGAATTTTTACCAAGAAGGTAATATAAATACATAATACAAAATTGGATGGTATTATATGTAATAACTTTTTTTGATTGAATTATAATAAATTTATATTATTTACATAGGAGTTTTGAATGAGTACAATGAGAGTCAAGACACAATGTAAGAGAATTTCATCTCACTCTATGTTTTGAATAGATACATTTTTTATTCACTACTCACTTATTTTTTTGTGTATATAATTCACATAAATGTATTTTATGATTCATTTCTATAACTGTATATGTATTTATATAACCATTTTATGATATTTCTGTCATGGGGATTATTTTAAATAATGTAACAAATCTATAACATAATTTTTGACTCCATTTGTCTTCATTGATATAAATTCCTTGTTATGCACCTATATATTTATATTATGTGTATATATTACATTTGAAATGTTATGTAATTAAAATAAATCCATTAATGATATTTTAAGCTTCATTTAATTTCATTTTCATACATGGGAAGAATGGTTCAATGGTACAATGTTATTAGTGTTTATTGAAATAATCTAATTGGTTTTTTAGATTGTTTATAATTATGCATTATTTGATGAAATATATTGATCCACATATAATGAAATTGTATGTTTTCTTATAATCTAATTATTCATTAAATATTAATTTATTGGCTCAATTTTTCCACACTTTGGTTTATAATATTGTTAATATTGTGTTTTTAATGAAGTATGAATTATCCTCCCTATTCAGTCAGAAATATGTTTTCATTCAAAAACCATGTATTCTAAATGGTTTACAAAAAAAATTCAATTACAATACTTTGATATTTAAACGTTGTATTTAACTATGTTTTACATTTTAAGAAAGGTCTTTAAATAAGGAACCATCTTGTTTTTTTTCGGTCAATACACATTTCTAAACATTTTATGGTGTAAAAAGAGTGTTCCATACATCTAGGTTTATCTACCTTCCAATCCAACATTACAGTAAAGATCCATTTACATGATTAGACATTTTTTTTAAAATAATAATTTTTTTTCTTAATTTTCTAAAAAATCATTTTTAAATGTATTTTCAATAAAAAAGTGTTTTCAAAATGATTGGAATCTATTTTTTTAGTTTTCAAAAAAAATATATTTGAAAAATATTTTCATGCTACATTAATAAGGTTTAATGTAAAATGTATTTCAAAATGTTTCCATGATTTATCCATAATTTTTATTCCCATGAAAATGGATTTCAAAAGTTTTTTTTTGTTTTTAAAAATCCTTTTTTGCTGAAGAACAGATATATTCCACAAGAAATTTTTTTGAAATATATTTTAAAATTACATTCTATAAAATATGACATCTATTAAAGTACTCAAATATTTCATGTAAATTGTCTAATGGATCCTTTAATATTATTTCTCTAAATCATTTATTCATGTTGTAATGGTCTTTATGAATCATGTTTCTCTTTCAACAGTTATATGTTTATGAAATATATTTCTCTTTCACGTATAATTATTTTGATGAAATTATTTATAAACTCATATATTTTCCACATTTTATGATATGATTACATGTTTATGATACCTATTTCATTTCATTTGTAAATAAATGATTGTTTATGATTTTTTGGAACGAGTTAGTATGATTTCATCATGATATTGGTGGGACCTATATCCCCATCAAATGCATTGGTTAAATATTTATATCACATGATATATACATATATTAATCATAAAATGAACTTGGATCCGTATTAGGAGGCTGGAAAGGGAAATAAAATCAATTTATTATTTCATGGAAGGAATGGCGACTGAACCCGATTATGTAATACAGTGCTAGAACAGGGTGTGAACAAAGTTCAGTAGAGGAAATTCTACACTAATATGTCATTTAATGTGATTCCTTGACTAATATATAAATCATTATATAAACTTATTTGTCTACCACAATTCAATGTTTAATTCCAATGTTAATATTTTGTGGATTATGTTATTTATTTCTATACGATTCATGTCTTATGAACTGAAAATCATTATTCCATGATTGATGTATTTTATCTTTGATATGAAGGGTATGATCATCTATTTTCTTGATCATTTTAACATACCAAAATGATCATGATTATGCTTATATATTTCCCTTGATTACCATTTCTGAGCATCTATAAAAACTACTTCTATGATTCAATTCCCCTAGTTTTTTATGATATGTATTATGTTTCATGTGTCTAAGAAGGGTTCTTGTCATGAAGAACCCAGTAGGAGATTATGTGTGTCATTTAAGTAACTATGTTTATATTTAAGTTTTTCCAAAGGCACTAGACTGGCATGGAATTTGGGGGTTTTTAATTAGAAAGAATGTCTTCTTTTTTGGGTTGTGAGTTGGGAAACACCCAATGTTACTTTAATAATTATAGATAATCATCACATTAAAAAAATCAGAACACCAAGAAATATTCTACCATATATGATTGTAATTGTAATTTATATTTTTATGCTCAATCATGTTTTGGAAACTAACATGAAATTTTTCTAGGGGGGTTAGTCAATGAATACATAGATCACCAATTAAAAAAATTGGAATCTAGGTGGGATAAATTAATGATCATGACATCATTATGTTGGGTTCCTCATAAGTTGATTGGAAGGCCAACAATTTTTGATGTATTATCATTATCTTTAAATCTTCGGTCTATATAATTTACATAGCATCTCTTAATTTACATGTGAAAAATTTACTCCCATGACACAACTATAATACAAGACTCCCTAGGGAAGGCTCATATTATAAGAGAAATCCTAAATCTGGTAACAATAAAATTTTCTCAACATACATAGTGCTACTCAATAAGAATCAATGTCTTTTTTTATATTCAGATTCCATAAGATAAAACAGTCATTATTGCTATATATTTCTTCTTTAACCAGCTGCCTTGTGAAAGGGTACAAAAAAATGTACACCCCTTGGATCACCAATACCCCAATTGCTGAGTCAAAGAGAAAATTTTTTGTCCTTCATTCAAAATACTTGTTTCATGGAAAAGTTGAATTTGACTCTCAAGATTTATATCCGTTTACCCATAAAATAGTGGTTTTCCTTGATAAATTGGGGACTCAATTAGAAATTTTAATACGTTCAAAATCACAAACCATCCAGATGGATTTTTATAGCAGGTTTCTAATGATTTAACTCAATGCACTACTAAAGAGTCAAAACTATGAGAGATTATGTCCTCCATGAGATTGGAATTAATGAAATTTGAATATATATTAATGAAAACAAGGGCCTATCTATTAGATTTGATGATTGATTTTGAGGCCACCAAAAGGAAGAACTAGGAGTTGATTGAGTGGGTAGTGGAGATGTAACCCCTAGTTTAGGATATGTCTTCTATGTTTACAATAATTACATATTTAATTGAAACATCTCAAAAATTATTGGAATGACTTTGGTATATGGATGATTTATTCTTATCTAAGCTATTTTACATTACTTCCTATTATTAATGATGATTGTAGAATACCTTGGTCTAAATTCCATAGGCCTCAATAGAATTTTTATTCAATATAAAAATTTCTTAAAGAGATATTTTGATCTTGGGATACTCCTCATCCATTGGAGTTTGATAATAAATGAAAACAATTTTTTATCATTTACTATCTACATTGTCACTTTTTTTCTACTATGGTTATTATTTTTGTAACACCCCATGCTTCTAAGGTACACTTCTCTTCGAATAATAAAATATCATGTATTGTACAAAACATCGAGTTCTAACACATCGCAACTAATCAAACAAGATGTTATGAATAGTAATACCCAATTTTTAAAATTTTATAAATTTTATCATTCCAAATAGACATCTTTTTTGTATTCAAAATATTGAAATGTTCCTAGGGTCAATTTTTGGTATTTTTTTTGAAAACATTCAATTTTTATGAATAGTGAAAAACACTAAGTCAGAGTTTAAACCCAAATTTTTATTTAAATAATTATTTACTTTATTTAAATTTATTTTTGGTAAGAATAGATACAAAATACATATATATGTTCAATGTAATTCATTGGAGTCAGTTTATAATAATTTTAGATATATAAAAAGTTTATTGAACTTTTTACCGCCTTTTACACACCTCCTAGGAGTATTTGAAAATTCACACAAAACATAATTTTACTTCTTCTGTGAGTGGAATTTCCAAAATCTGAAAGACAAGGTTTATATCAGTACGTAATATGTTGTTCAATATGATGAAAATAATTTTTGGTGGATAGTAACTTTTTTACTTTTATTTACCACTATTAAAAGTAAATATAGTAATTAAGGGTAAAATGATATTATTATTACCCAAACACATGTCCTAATTCTATTAGCTATGTGTAATTAGACTAAATATAACCTTAGGAATAAAATATAATCATTTAGGTCCAGTTAGATTAGATTAAGACATTTATTATTATTTTATTTAAAGAAGAGTTAAAAGAGTTAAAATCAATTTTTAATAACTAAAGAATTTTAAATATAAGGTTATACATAAGATAAATTAGAATATAAATATTCATTAGAAAGATAAAACAATTTCCTACATAATGGTAGTTTATTAATATTTTTTAGACTATAAATAATTTAATTTATTTTTCACAAAATGATGATGTAGTAATTACTTAATTAATGAAATATTAAATTAATTGATATTATAACTATCTAAATAAAAGTAATTTGAGTGTTTCTATGAAATACACTATTTTTATAGGTTAATATGTTATATTAGGGTTGGTTAGATGAATTTCTTCTAATGTAATACTACTGTTAAGAATTTATCAAAAACTAAATACCAAATAGTTTCAAAATTGACATAAAATAGTTTTTAAAACAACTATTATATTATTAATTGATATTCTATTCCTAAAAATCTATTGTTCTTCCAAAAGACGTATATAATGATATTTTCATCATTAATGAATCACTTAGGGTTCACTTGGAGGTATATAATATGTTTATTAACCATTTAATATAAAAATACCAAGAGACATGGTAAATGTCAAACTAATTAACTAATGGTTAAATCTAAACGATAAAGTTAATATACTAACCCAAACCTGTCTTTGACCTATTGGTTGAGTGTTTTTCGACTCATCCACACCTTATCCTTTAAAAATTCCATTTTTGAGCCATTCGAATCCGAAAATGAATTTATTATAAAATAATATTTCTAGCTTTTCCTAAGGTGCCCATCACCCCTCTTATAAAAGGGCACTACCCCTCTCTCTAATTCACACCTTCAAACCATTTATCTCGACCACACCCTACCCAAATACCCTCTCTAATATCCTACCTTTATCCTAGAGGCCCTCTTTTAGTCATAAATCCAACCTATGGTGCCCTTTTTATCAAATAAAAAGGAAGAACCCGAAGAAGAGGTAAATATTTGATCACATCTTTCAAGTTCCTTTCTACTTACACTTCCTTTTTCATTGTTGTTTCTATTAATAAATAGTAAATCCATTATATTATATATATACATTAATGTTGTTATGAATATGGTACGACCATATTCATTATTATATCCATCCTCTTAATGACATGTCACCATACATGCGTTCGTACGGATTACCGTCTCCACGTCGTGGTGTAATAGTTATACAATACATTATAATTTGGATGGGTATAATAATGATGTGTAATTTATGTAAATAATAAATATAACATGATAATGATTCTTTATATATGATATACCATCCAATTATATATTATTTTAATAATGATATTGTCACTTGTGAGTACGTGTGGATTACCGTCTCCATGAACCTCATGACATTCAGTCCCCATCGTATCCATTCAAGACTAGTTTTCATTTGAGGATTAAAAATAATGTTTTTAGACTGGATATAATTCTTGATATGAATAAGATACATCGAATCCATACACAAATATGACTCATATAACAATGAATATATTGTAAAATGAAACTGTTAATAACCGAAATGACGATAATATTGTCATATTATTAATAAAGCAATGTTAAAAGATCATATATGATATAATTTTAATGTATATGATTCATGAATAATCTAATAACAATTATTTCACCATTATACATGAGGTTAACCTACCCTCGACCAATTAAAAGTACAAGGTAAGGGTTAATTTCAAAATCTTATTATTATCCGATGTGGTTTTTAATTAAGTATCTTCTGGGACCTCTTTAACATCCACATCCATGTTTCTTAAAAATATATTCGAAAACATTTATACTTTTTACTAGAGTATGGTATGAATTCATTTATACCCTTGTTTGACTTTTTATAAAATGGTTTTAAGGGAATATTTTGGTCATTTTCCAAACAAGGTACATTACAAACATTTTTACAAAATTAAGGTCCGAATGTTTTTTAACATATACACAATGTGTGGCTATATTACGTCATTATAATAACATCAAAGCATCCCTTACATGTGTATAAGAATATTTCCAAAATAAATGTTTTCATTTATAATAATATGATTTTTAAATGATTTCAAAATAGAAAGAGATATTTCTCAACAAAAGGTTTTGATTTCATCTTTGTCAACATCCTTTAATAGATTTTATGTTTATTCGATGTTGATTTATTATGATACAAAACATCCATATTTTATTGATGTTTCTTTGATGTGTTTTGCTGTGGATGTGTTGTTTTTATACCATTCATGGTTTATGGATAAAGTATTGACATTTAGTATGCACGTTTTTATACCAATGTTTATGTTATGTTTAAACCTTCTCATATGAAGAATGCATTGGACTTAGTATGTGATGGGTGGATCCAACTATCGATCCTCGATGCATCAGTAGGTCTCATGAGACAAACTAGTGTCTTGGCACAAGTCCTGGACAAAATTTTATTTGTAGTCTTGGCACAAGGCCTTGACTATGTGGTTATGAGTGTCTACCATTATTCATTCCATCATTATGAATGTGGGAAATGATATTTCATGTGATTATTCGACTTGTAGAATTCCCATGTGAGTAAATAAATGGAATTATTTTGATTTTATATTTTCCATATCATTTTGAAGTTCAATTTTAAAAGGATTTTTTTAGTTTTATACATTTCCTTAAATGTTTATACTTCTTTATGAACATTTATGTGATATTGTTATCCTTACTGAGCATCTGAGATCACCACTTTATATGTTTTATTTTTTCCGCGATGCAAAGAAGTATATTATGACTGACCTCCAGAGATAGTCTATGGGATCTCAGTGTTGTCTATGGAAACAATTCAGTTGTAGTTTTCCATTTTATGATGTAATTTAACCCTTATGAATTTATCTAGTACTTAAAAGGCTACTAAACTAATCGATCATTCAAGGCTTGATCTTTGGATATCAGGCCAATTTTATGTAATAATGCACCGAATTTGGGTAACTAGGGTTAGGGCGTTACAGTTGGTATCAGAGGAAGTTTAGTACAAACCATGGAAACTAGATTTAGATATACTCAGATTAGAGAACATAGCCCTAACATAGACATTGAGGATTAGTATAGAAGAACTTAATATAATTTTGTTATTGTTGAAATTTTATGATTTTTCCAAGAAATACATCCATTTTTGGATACAAGAAGGTAGAGGAGCCAATGAAACAGATGTACCTAGGTGTGAATCCCAAAAACACATCTTTGAACTAGACTCAAACGGGAACTGGTGCACGACAATGGGCCTTGTTGCAATCTTGGTTATGACACTCCTGTGGGATATGCATAGGATAATTATCATTTTCTTTACAACTCATAATGACGGTTTTATGGGTATATTCTTCCTCAATGAAAACATTTTTTATGATTATGGATTATATCCATAAACTGTTCAATTTATGTTATGTGTTTTTAATGTTTTGATTAATATATTGATATTAATAAACTAATCTAGTTTATTCCACTATTTAGAAATGGCGCCTAGTGGAAGGAATGGAAACTGTATCAATGCACACACTGCATGTAGGGATTCCCCTCCTGCTCAAGATAATTATAGTGGATCTAGTGATACAACTGGTGCTGATCAACTTATCACCAATCATGGAAAACTCACACAATTTATGAATAATAACCTTACCCATATGGAGCACCCTGATCCACAGCGTGGAGGATCAATGTTAGACTGCTTCATTAGGCAACAACCGCCATCATTCAATGGGGGTACTAATCTATTAGAAATTGAGAAAAGGATAAATTCTTTAGATAAAATATTACATGCCTTGGGGAGTATCGGAAAAGAAAAAGGTTGTCTTTGCAGTTTACTTCCACACTGGAGATGTTGATCAATGGTGGTCATTGATTCAAAAAACAAATGAAAATAAAGAATTATGAATTACAAAATGTTGGGAGTTTAAAGAAATTTGTCATAGAAAAATACTTTCCTCATGACCATCGAGCAGATATGGAAAGGCAATTTCTGAGTCTGAGGAAAAAGGTGGAGGATAGTGATGAAAATAATGAAGCTAACTTTTCAAGGATAGAAAGGAACGCGTTAGATTATATATGTAACCTAATAAGTAATATTGATTGTTTATTAGATGGATTAAAACCATTTCTCAGTCGATCATTATTCTCACAATCCATTTCATCGTAAGAATAAATTATCTAATGTGTTCTCAAGGCAGAGAAAGAATTCCCTATGTATTATGGATTTAAAGCAAAGAAAGAGATGAAAAGATCTGTTGCACACTCTGGAAATAGAAATAAGGGGACGAAGGGAAAATTTGAATATCAATCCTGCAATAAATGTGATAAGAAACACTCGGTTACATTCCTAAAGGGAATGGGAGTATATTACATGTGTAGTGATAAGGCCACAAAGATAATGATTGAAAGGGGAAGAAAGAGGATTTCAATGTTGAATGCTACAATTGTAGAGAAAGGGGGGCATTATAAAAATGAATATCCTAAGCATCTGGGGAACTTAACTCAAAAAAGAGCAAGGGATCAAGGCCAAGATTATGTTATCAATACTACTAAGGTTGAATCTCTGAAAGATGTAGTGGTAGATAATTTAATGGTTTCCACATGTTTGGAAAATGATTTATTTGATTTTTGATCATCGAATTGTTTCATATTTTCCCAGTTTTCTAAGGAAATTAGATATTTCCAATTTGATTTAACATGGGAGTTGTCAGTAAAATCTCCTAAGGGAAATATCATTGCAACAAAGTTTTGTGAATTAGTCCCCATTCGGGAATATAAATGTTATTTACTGACAACTCCCATGTTAAATCAAATTTGAAATTTTATTTTTGGAAAGTTTTGTGAATTAGTCCCCATTCGGGAATATAAATGTTATTTATCAACTGCTATCATCATCATACCCATGATTGAATTTGATATAATCATTGGTATGTATTGGTTTTCATACCATGATGAAAAAATATATTGTAAGAATAAGGAAGTTACTATTTTTAATTACGATGATAGAGAACACATTATCTTTAGAGCAGAATTGTTACTACCTAATTCTTATCTAGATCCACCCCCAGTAGCTCAACAAAGTTCAATTATTGGGAAATAATAGAATGAAACAACTGTGGGTATGGAAAAAATTTTTCAAATAGATGATGTACTTATTGTGAAAGAAAATGATGATGTGTTTCCAGAATATTTACCAAGACATCCTCTAGAATGAAAAATTGTGTTTTTCATTGATTTAATTCCTGGATCAAGGCCCATATCAAAGATCCCTTATGGAATGGCCACTGTGGAATTAGTGGAACTAAAGAAACAACACGAGTAATTGAGTAATAATGTATTTATTCTCCCTAGTGTTTCTCCTTGGGGTTCCCCTGTTCTTTTTGTTAAGAAGAAAGATGGATCTATGAGGTCGTTCATTGACTACAAGGATATCAATTCTATAAAAATAAAGAACAAATATACCCTACCTCGCATTAATGATTTATTCGACCAACATCATGGAGCTCAATACTTTTCAAAGATTTAATTTTGATCTGGATATCATCATTTGTGCGCAAAGAAGGAAGACATTCTTAAAATAGCATTTTGAACTACGTACGGGCATTACGAGTTTACAGTAATGCTTTTTGGATTGACTAATGCACCCTCTTTCTTCATGGATCTAATGAATGGAGTTTTCAAGGAATATCTTGATGACTTTTTAGTGGTATTTATTGATTATATCTTGGTATACTCTAAAATGTACAAATATCATTAAAATCACTTGCACATTATTCTAATGTATCTTAGAAGACATGAATTATATGAGATTTTTAGAAAGTGTGAATTCTGGAATCAAGATATTTCCTTTCATTTGCATATTGTCTCTATGGATGGAATATCTGTTGATCCTTATAAGACCAAGGTAATCCAAGAATGTCCAGCACCGATCAGTATTACTGAGGAACGTAGTTTTCTTGGTTTAACAGGTTATTATTGAGGTTTCCTCCAGAATTTTTCCCGGTTGGATAACAAATTAACAAAGATCAGGCGAAAAGGTGTTAAATGTTTTTGTACAAAAGAGTGTGAATAATGTTTTGAAGAACAAAAGAGAATATTAGTCAATGATCCTATATTGACTCTACCATTGGGGAATGATGGGTTTGTTATTTATAGAGATTCTTGTGTCTTTATGAAAAATAATGGGGTTGTTGCCTATGCATCACGACATCTAAAAATTCATGAGAAACACTATCCTACTCATGATCTTTAGTTAGTAGCTGTAGTATTTGCTTTGAAAATTTGGAGAAACTATCTCTATGGTGACAAATTTGAGATATGTACCGATCACATGAGTTTGAAATATATTTTTTCATTGAAAGAACTCAACATTATTAAAAGGATATGGATAGAACTACTCAAGTATTATGATTTCACTATACACTACATCCTGGTGAATGAAAATAAGGTGAATGATGCTTTGAGCAGAAATGATCATGGAGTTTGGAACAAGATGAGATTTGAAAGAGATCTTATTTTCATGTATATAGTAATGATGAATATGTGAATAACCATGGAAGGTGAATCATCAATGCTTTTTCAAGGGGTTTCCAAACCATCTTTAATAGAAAGGATAAAAATTCATCAATTTGATGATAAGTAGTTTCAAAATAAGATTAAAGGTATGAATGATGGGTGATTGAGTTACTTCCTATATGAAGATGGAATTTTGAAATTTGGGAAGAGAGTTTGTATTCACGATATACCTAATCTAAAAAAAAAGAATTGTTCGATGATGCTCATATCTCCCTTTTTTGTATACACTATCGGAGCACCAAAATGTATAGATATTTGAAGGAACATTTTGGGTGGGATAATATAAAGAGGGATATTGCTGATTTTGCGTCAAGATGTAATTTTTTCGACAAATGAAATCTTGAAGGAAACATCCTGGAGGAGTCTTGCAACCTCTTCCCATACCAGAGTGGAAATGGGATAATATCATAATGGACTTTGTTGTGGGACTACCAAATATTTCTAGAAGCAATGATGCAATATGGGTCATTGTTGATCACCTTACAATGTCAACACATTTTCATGCTATAAGAGACGATTTACCACTTGAAAGTTTAGAAAGACTACATATTAATGAAGTAGTGAGACTTCATAGAGTACCCCTATTGATTTTTTCTGATCGTGATCCACGTTTTAGATCATGATTCTAGAGATGTCTTCAGAAATCCCTAGATACTGAACTTCGTTCGAGCACTGCCTACCTCCACAAAACAGATGGAAAATCAGAATGGAATATTAAAAACTTAGAAGACATTTTGAGATCATGCTCACATGACTTTCATGTTATGAGGGATCAATATTTACCTCTGGTAGAGTTTTTATATAAAAATAGATTCCACTAAAGTATTCATATGGAACCATATGAAGCGTTAAACAGAAATAGATGCCGCACACCACCCTATTGGGATGATGTGGGTGAATGAATTCTTGTAGACCCAGAACTGGTGGAGGAAACGGTTGAAATGGTGAATGTAATCCAAACCCACATCAAAGCAGCTCAAATTATGAAGAATAACTATGCAAATAACCGAAGGAAGGATTTGGAATTTCAGTTAGGAGACTATGTTTTCCTGAAGGTATCTCCATGGATGTGTATAATGCGTTTTGGTAAAAAAACTGAACATTATGTCCCAGGTACATCAGAACTTTTGAAATTCTAGAATGAATTGGGGTTGTATCTTACCTGTTTGAAATGTCACCAAGTCTCTCCAAAGTTCATGATGTATTCCACATATCACTGTTGAGAAAATACATGCCTGACCCAATGCATGTACTCATCTATGAGTAATTAGAACAGGAACCTGATCAATCATATTGTGAAGATCATGTCAAGATTCTTGATACAAGAGAACAAGTGCTGAGAAATCGGACGACTCGTCTGGTAAAAGTTCTATAGAAAACCCATAAGATGGAAGAGGTAATGTGGGAACCCGAGGAACATATGATGAAGAACCACCAGAGTCTTTTTATGCAGTAATATTCTAGATATTTTATGGATGAAATTATTTGATGTAGGGGGAATGTAACATCCCAATCATCCATGGTATGCTTCTCTTTTAATTATACAATAGTGTGTGTTGTACACAACTTCGAGTTCTAAAATAAAAAAACCAATCAAATGGGCGGTTATGAACACTAATACCCACTATTTGAAATTTTATAAATTTTAACATTGAATATGGACTTCATTTTTGGATTTGGAATATCGAAATTATCTTTGGGTGAATTTTTTGTTTTTTACGGAAAAAATTCAATTTTGGTTGAATAGTGAAAAACACTAAGTTATAGTTTAAAATAGAATTTTTTTTATGTAATTTTTTATTTTATTTAAATTTATTTTAGTCAGAAATAGATAGATAATACATATATATGTTAAATGTAGTTCATTGGATTCAGTTTATAATAATTTTAGATATATAAAAATTTTATTGAACTTTTTACCTTTTTTACCCACCTCCTAAGAGTATTTGATAATTCACATAAAACATTATTTCATTGCTTCTGTGAGTGGAATTTCTAAAATCCGAGAGACATGATTGATATCAGTTTGTAAAATGTGATTCAATAAGATTAAAATAATTATTGGTGAACAGTACCTATTTTACTTTTATTTACCACGGTTAAAAGTAAATATGGTAATTAAATGTAAAAGTGATATTATTATTAACCTACAAAATGTTTCAATTATATTATCTAAGGTTAATTGGACCAAAAAAAACCATTGGAATAAAATTTGATCCTTTAGGTGAACTTGGATTAGATAAGACATTTATTATTAATTTCTTAAAGAATAGTTAAAAGTGTTAAAATCAAAGTTTAATAACTAATTCTTTTTAATATAGGGATATACAATAGATAAATTCGATTATAAATATTAATTAGAATTATAAAATGATTTCTGAGACAATGGTGTTTTAGTTATATTTTTTATACATTATATAATTTATTTTATTTATGAAACAATGATGATGTAGTAATTACCTAATTAATGAAATATTAAAATTATTGATATTATAAATTTCCAAATAAATGTAATTTGAGACGTTTTATGAATTAGAATAATTTTATATGTTAATATGACATATTAGGGTTGGTTAGATTAATTTTTTTCAATGTAATAATTCTATTATGAATTTAGCAAAAACAAAATACCAAATAGTGTCAAAATTGAAAAAAAAAACAGTTTTTAAAAAAACATTTATATTATTAATTGATATTCTATTCCTAAAAATCTATGGTTCGGAAAAAATACATAAATAATTATATTTGTATCATTAATAAACATTTTTGGGTTTTATTGGAGGTATATAGTATGTTTATTAATCTTATAATATAAAAATACAAAGAGACATGGTAAATTTCAAACTATTTAACTAAAAGATAAATCTAAAAGATAAAGTTAATATAGTGACCCAAACCTATAAAAAACCTTTTTATTGAGTGTATTGAGACCCATCCCCACATTATCCTTTAAATAATCATTTTTAGATCCATTATATACCAAAAATTATTTTATTATAAAATATTATTTCTAACATTTCCTAAGGTGCCCCTCACCCCTCTTATAAAAGGGCAGTCCCCCTTCATTCTAATTCAAACATTAAAAGCCATTTGGAACGTCAAAACCATACCCAAATACCCTATCAATTGTCCACCGTTAATCTTAGAGGACATCCATTAGTCTGAAATCCAACCTATGAAGCCGTTTTGATCAAATAAAATTGATGAACCCGAAGAATAGGTAAATATTTCAACACCTCTTTCCTGTTCCTTTCTTCTTCCACTTCATAATCCTTTGTTGTTTCCATTATAAAATAATAACTCTAATATATTCTATATACTGTGATTTTATTATGAATATGGTACATACATATTCATTATTATATCCATCCTTTGAATGACATGTCATCATACGTGGGTACGTTTGGATTACCATCTCCACATCGTGGTGTTATTGTTATTCAATATATTATTAATAGGGTTGGTATAATAATGATGTTTAATTGATGTAAATAATAAATATATCATGATAATGATTATTTATATATGATATTCCATCCAATTATATATTATTATAAGAATGATATTGTCGCTCCTGCATACGTACAGATTACGGTCTCCACGAACGCGATGAGATTCATTCCCCATCGTATCCATTCAAGAATAATTTTTATTTGATGATTAAAAATAATGTTTAAAGACCTGATATCATTATTTATAAGAATAACATTCATCTCATCCATAACAAATATGACTCACATAACAATGAATATAATGGAAAATGAATCTGTTAACACCCGAAACGATGATAATACTAAGATATTATTAAGAAAGAAATGTTAAAAGAACATATATGATATCATACTAATGTATATGATTCATTTATAATTTAATAAAAATTATTTCACCATTATACAGAAGGTTAACCTACCCTAAACAATGGAAACATACATGGTAATGGTTAATTTCACAATCTCTTTATTATCCGAGGATGATTTTAAGTAAGTATTATTGGGACCTATTTTTCATACAAATCCATGTTTCATAAATATGTATTCCAAAACATTTTTACTATTTAATATAATATGTTTTAATTTCATCTATAACGTTTTTTGTCTTTTTATAAAATGGTTTGAATGGAATCCCTCCTCCATTTTATAAACAAGGTACTTTAAGACCATTTCAACAAAATTAAGGTAAGAATTATATCTGTAACTTATACGGAGGGTGCGTCTATATTATGCCATTATAACATCATCAAATCATTCCTTACAAGATTATAAGAATATTTCCAAAAAAAAATTCTTTTATAAATATTTGAATTTGAATTTATTTAAAAATAGAAAGAGATATTTCTAAAAAAAATTTGATTTCATCTATGTCAAATTCATTTGATATAATATAAGTTTAATTGAATTTGAGTTACAATAATACAAAACATCAATATTGTATTGAAGTTTTGTTGATATGTTTGACTTGGGATGTGTTATTGTTATACCATTCATGGTTTACGGATAAAGTATTGACATTTTGTATGCTAGTTTTAATACGAATTTTTAAGTTATGTTTAATCCTTTTCAAATGAGGAATGCATTGGACATAGTATGTGACAGGTGTACCCTATTATAGCTCATCGATGCATCGGTAGGTCTCATGATACAATCTAGTGTCTTGGTACAAGGCCTTGGAAAAGTATTATATTTAGTCTTGTCGCAATGCCTCAACTGTGTGGTAATGAAAGTCTGAAATTATGCATTCCATCATTATAAAAGTGGCTATTGATATTTCATGTTATTATTTGACTAGTATAATATCCATGTGTGTAAGTAAATGGATTTATATTGATTTTATATTTTTCATATTATGCTGATGTTCAAGTTTAAAAGTATTTTGTATTAGTTTTATATATTTCAATAATTGTTTATGCTTATTTACGAAGGTTTCCACTATATTGTTATCCTTACTGAGATTCTGATCTCCCACTTTCTATGTTTTATTTTTCCCTGGATGCGAAGAAGTATATTATAAAATTTATGCAGAGATAGTCTATGGGATCTTAGTGTTGTCTATGGAAATATTTTTTTTAGTTTTCTATTTTACGATGTAATTTAAACCTTATGAATGTATCTGGTACATCTAGGGCTACAAAATTAATCGATCTATCGAGACGTGATCTTTTTTTATCATATCAATGATCCGTAATAATTCACTGACTCTTGTTAAATGTGGTCAGGGCATTTCATTTTTATAATATTCTATAAAACTAAGGAAATCAATTATAGGATAACTTAAAACAATATTACCATTGAATTTAAATTTGATGAAGTCAATAAATTTTCCCAAGAACTCAAGTAAGAATGATTTCCTTATTAGAAAGGATAAAAAATGGGTATTTATAGAAATATTATCATCATACAATAGTGTTTATCCATTTAAATATGGATGATTTCCTCTTGAATGTGGTTTATGGATGAGTATATGCATAGATATTTCCATCCCACAGAATAGTTAGTTCTTTATTATGTTTATTACTTCCTCCTTGGTGTGCCTCACATATGGGTATAGGAATATGTGTTGTCACTATACACTAGAGTTTGTGTGTTAATATATATATGATTTTATCCTAGGCGTATCTCACATGTGGGTATATGAATAGGTTTCATCTTCATATAAATTAATTTTTCCATTAATATCTGGATTATTTCTTCTTAGGAATGTATCACATAGGAATATCGACAATGGTGATTGTATCATACACTAAAGTTGGTCAATTTGGATTTGGATTATTTCATCATGTGTATGGTTCATAAATGGGTAAATGCATATTAGTAATCACAATACACAAGATTTTACCCATATAGATATCTATTAATATTTCTAAACATGATGAGGATAACATTAGGGGAATTTATAATATCAATAAATGTTTTTAAGATCGTTTGATTACCCAAATTCACATTATTATGTGTTCTAGTTATAGCATTTGGGATAATTCAATATGTATGATGAGATGATTTATCTTTTTTCTTAGGCACGGGTCCAAGAAAGAATAACATGAAATTTTCATGGGTCATATAGTATACCCCCAAAAGATTTGTCTCATTAATTTTATTAATTTCTTAATTTTTTTTAACAATATATGTTGGAATATAGTGTGAAACAACATGGATTCTACCTTGGATTTCCTTTATGGTCTTTTACCTAGAAAGCTATATGAATTTTCCTTTTAAAATTATCAATTTCATAAGGTCTATAAAATACTCATTACTAAGGATAAGAGGCTTGAATTTTTACCAATACAACCCTTATAGGTTTTCATCTACATCTGTTCAATGTCTCCTACCATATGTGTTTCAAGGTTTTCTATGGTTTCCCGATTTATATGATGTTTAAGGTCAGAGATATTTGACCAAAAAAGGGGTGAGATAGTTTGTATGGATACATGAACAAAACCAACCTAATATAAATGGATAAATTAACATCCTGAATAATGATTAACATAGGTAATGGTGAACATGGTTTAAGGTTATAATGTTTGAACTAGAGGATTATGAATTTTTAGTCGAATATCATTTAGCACACATCACTGTAGTTTAGGGTCATATAGCTTTATTAAAAAATATAGTGAGTAATACTTATATTTTTATATTGGATAAGAAAATCATAACATTAATAGATATATCATTACGTGTATAGAATAAATTATAATGAGGAGAACTTAGTTCATTATCATGATGCATTGACTATTGGGTTATGCAGTTCAGGGTCACACTATAGGTACTAATCAATTGTTCAAGGGTGACAGGTTTTATCCTTGATTTTAAAATGAAATCAATACCCTGGTGCATAACAGAAAGGGTGTAGTATCAACATAAATTGTCATACTATGGGGCATATAAATCACAACTCAAGGAATTTGAAACCAATATTATTCAATTGATTCTATATTCATTAATTATTTATTTTTTTGGATGGGTTTTTGGGGTTAAACAAATTTTGGAAATGATGTTTTTTCATAAATGATATAGTATTTAGGGTCTATTATACCACTCTAAAAGTTATGTTGTTGTGTACTGAACACATTTCCATGTTAAAGAGACTTAATATTTCATTGAACTAATATTTTCCGAAACCAGTGGGTATACTGAGAATGGATCATATTTTTTAGGTATATATGGAATGCTTAAATACATTTGTCCCTTTTTTTATTTTGACATTAATTTTTCTTGTACCATGAAAATTGTAATCAATAGAAGTGGATATTTTTTCTAGTTCTTCCCTTTATGAGTTTTCTATGAAACAGGTTTTATGCCCCTTTTAATAGTATTATATAGTAATTTGATTTTGTTTAATGCTTCTTCTGTTTGAAATTTTATATAATTAAGAAACATGTCCTATCATTAATGTCACCGAAGGTTGACCAAGGTTTACACAATTTATGGTTATTTTTATTTTACCATAAAGAGGGTGATATAATGTGTCTAGCAAGAAAATGTTAAAAACCCAATTTCAATAAAGATCAAAATTATAACATAAAGTGTTTGAGAGGGGTGCACATATTCTATGTTCAATATAATTTATGAAGATGATGTGTGAAACAACAACCCAATTGAGGCATCATAACAAGAATTTCACAATATCATTTGAATGGAATGTGAGGATGCAGTAAAATATGACTGAAGGTTTTTTATCTCGAGACGTCATATAGGAATAGAACCCAAGGGAGGAAAACTGACTATATTCGAATGATGGATTCCATTGTGATGTTGTTAGGGAATATGAGATCTAGGGGAAATTTTTTAGGATGAATATTGAATCCATTGTTTTTATTAAGTAATAAATTCATTACATGGTATAAAATTTAATAATTTGAAGGACCATCTGAGGTTTATTTTCATGGAAACTATGAATAAAGAAAATGGAAAACACAAATATTCATAAAATAATTTTGTAATGATTCCCTATAGATTCATACTATGTTACGTTTTATGTATATCATATCCCATGGATATACATCCAAAGAAAAGGGTTAATAATAAATCCCAGTAAGGGAGTAAAAGTGATATATTTGACATATAATAATGAGGGATACGAAAATTTAAAGATCAAGAAGTATAACATGGATATGTGGTTGTAACATCAAAATGATACGTCAATAACATATAATTAATGTTTATCATTAAGTTTTTAATTATAATAATTTCCAAGGTTATTAACCAAGGTATCATTATAATTTTAATCAACAGAGATTAATTATTTAACCAGTGCATTAAAGAACTATCAGGATACACTATTTATATATATAAATTCTAGTGTCTATCATATATTATAAGAAAACATTTCATTAATAACCCATGGGAATTTATAAATTGGAACTATTAAAAATTTAACATATACCAAGGGCTCTATGCCATTGATTTTGGAATGTTGTTCATATAGGTTACTTATACCAACAGTTTTTAGAACCTTTTGTATAGTTCATGCAAAGGGACCTTATACCATTGTTTCTATAAAAGCATTAGAATAAATCCCAAACTTTTGGGTACCCATAAAAATGGTTCCCCAAAACCATTGGTATAGATACCCAAATTGATTATTAATTTTATTCAAATAGTATTAAATACTACAAATTTTAAATTACATTTTAATATATATAAATATAAATATATATATATATTTCTAATTATGTTATTGATTCTTATTATATTGAAGTGGCTATGTTGTTGAATTATACATGGGATTCATTGGGGTTACAAGACCAATATATTTATCTTTTTTACATTACATAAGAAAATAGATTTCCCAAAACATTACTATATGTATCACAAACTCATGACCTACACCAATGTTTTCAGAATCATTAGTATTTATAAAATACTAATTTATATTGTCCAAAACCGTTGGTGTAGGTATAGACCAACAAAAATTAATCTAAAATCTCCAGAAATTGTTTGTATTTCCTTTTAAAAATGTTTGAGTATCTATAACAATTATTCTAAATAGTTGGTATAGATATTTGTTCTAATAGAGAGGTTTTATGTAAAACATATTAAATTCATAAATCGTAAAATAAATTGGCATTACATAATTTTTAACCCACGAAATCAAAAATTGTTTTATATAGAAGGATATGAAAATAAAATAAATTGTTTTAAATTATACATTAATATATAGGGATAAGAAATATTTTTGGGTATTCAAATTATAAAATATTTCATTTAAAAGAGAAAAAATCATGAAATATATTCACACCCATCCAGGTATAAAACATGGATCCACGAAGTGGAATAATGATAGGGAAAAATGGTCTCTTATGGATGAAACGCTGTTTTGGTAGTAATATTATAATAAAAAATAATGAAAATAATGAAATTAATGTAATTAAATATTTAAAGGATATACCATAAATGTGGTACACGAATAGAAAATAAGAATAATTGGGTTACATTACATTGGGGAGTGACATCATAAAAATAGAGGGGCAACCCATAGTGCCTTGGAGACATCATAGAAAAAATTTAGATAAGGAAAATGATCATTATCTCATGATTAATTGATTTTGAGTGGATATTAATGGGGGGATGGGTGGGTATTTATATAAAAAGTGGAGGAATTATTTAATAATTTCTAAATATATATCTTGGAATTAAATGTTTTGGAAAATGAAAAGTTATCGGATTACCCATTATTTTTACACCATGTTTAATAAAATTATGTCATGTTTTGAGATATTTTAATGAATTAGATCTAACATATATATATTTCTATATTATTTGGGCCACGGAAAATTAATGTTTCTAGAAAATATAAATTTTAATTTCTAAATTCAAATTTTAAACACTAGAAATTCATTTATTGTTTTGAAGACTGATTTACAACTATTAATATAAATAATATTATGAATAAAATATATTATTTTCATAGATTCCATTTTATGAATTATTATAAAATTATATCATATTTATAAAGTCATAAAACCTAAAAATCCAAAAACAATATTTCTACTATTATCTAATAAATATGATAGTTTATAGAATTATAAAAAATTTACCCTATATTAATTTCAATGCGATGATTTAAAATATAATGTATATTTTTACAAAATTTCTTCCAAATAAGATAATTTGTACCTTTAAATAAATTTTCATGATTAATTGAAAAATAAATTTATTTACAATTTAATATACTTTCTGACACCTACAAATAATTTTGTAAGAAATTTTAAAATTATATTATCATTTATAAAAAATAAATATATTTTATAAGAATAATACATGAAAATAAATTTTATTTATAATAATTGAATTTATTATATTGGTAAATATATTTTAAAAAAAAATTTGTATCCCAAAATTTATTTATAAATTTCAAATTATAATATTCAATATTATATTAGATAAAATAATTATGAAAACTAGACTAATGATAAAATTACTTCATTTAAACATATAAATTAGACTTTTATGATACTATGTTATATATTTATAACCCCTTATTATTTATGAATACACTATAAGGGTATGGTGTGTGATGGTGGTATATTCATGAGGTGGTTTTATCGACATTGTCCTAGTTGGGATCTTTAATAACATTGACTTCCCCCATAGGTGATATTATATTAAATCATTAGTTTTTACTACATTACTTGGGATTGGTAAAGGGTGAACCCCAATGATATTTTCATAACCCATTATTTTTATAAATAAGATTCCAAACGTAGGATCTTACTAGTTGAAGCCATCATTTTTCCATTTTGAATCAATTTTTTTTGTCGTTTCCCTTTATAAGGACTATTTCAAGTGATTAAATTATTACCAATGGTCATAATTCCCAATGATCATAATGGACCATGGTCATATTAACAAAATATCAAATAATAGAAATATAAAATTCATATCCTTACAATCATATTTCAATTTTCATTAAATATAAATAAATAAAACAAAAAAATTTACTAATCATCCCAATTTTTTTACAATTCACTTGAAAATTTAAATTATATTCTAATGTTAGTTTTTCTATATATATTTTCATAAAAGGTATAATATTATTGGAAGAGTTTTATCTTATGATGTATTGCATTGTGTGGTAACTTATATTTCTTTTTTATATCCTTTTTGTAGACTTAGTTGTATTAGTTAGTATTATTACAATAAATACACTTTTTATAATATAATTTCATTTCAATTCCATTTTGGAATATACTAAAATTATCATTATGAAATACGAGATAGCTAATTAATCGTAAAAATGATATTCAATCCTTAATATCCCCCAATAAATTATTTTCTTGATATTAGTGTCCAAAATTTAAAAAATGGTATATTTTTCCTCCATGACTTCTTTAGGTTTCTATTTAGCTTCTTCTAGCTTTTTATTTATCTATTAGACTTTTAAAAATCATGTTTTCTTATTCTTAAACACGTTTCCCCTCTACTAAAAATCAATATTGCTTCCTCTTTGTAAGACAAGTCACATTCCAATTCAAAAACATTAATATCATGGTTATGTGTTTGATCATACATATACACTCTATATAAAGGAACTTGGAATAAATAATGGTTATTGGAATGATTTTAAGGTAGTTTCAGTCGATAATAAACACCTCCAACATGATCAAGAATATCAAAGGGTCCAATGTACCTTGGAATAATTTTCCCCTTCTTACCAAGTATAATAAATCATTTTCACTCAAATATCTAGAGTATTATAAATGATCTTGAAAATTAAATTATACGTATTTCATTCAATTATCAACATAACATCTTTGTTAACTCTAGGTATCCTTGTATTTTTTTTTATAATCACTTGTATCCTTTATGTATTATCCATTAGAATGTCTACTCCCAATATGTTCCCTTCTCCATAAACACGTCAACATGTTATAGTTCTATACATTTTGATATGGAGATATTAAAAAAGTTACATTTAAATACTCGTGTTAGATGTATTGTTACTGGAAAATTAAATAAGTTGAATATTTTATTACTAACTCCATTATTGAAAATTTAGAAAAAACATACAATGTATTATGATTTATCGATTATCATCTTTTTTTAAAGGTTGGGGATGAAGCCTCATTTTTTATTATTGAAACAAAGCAAAGACCTCTTTAACTGGGTAGAGGGAGACCCATTATATAGCTCGAAGGCCCAGTGGGCATTTAGCCCATTACATAGCCCTTAGGCCCAATTCTTTGATTGAACATAAGTTTGAGGATAATATGTTGTTCTCAGATATACATATGTATTCATATCCTTTTGAATCATAGATCATGAAAAAAATAATCTATTCTGTTACTTCATGGAGTCTCATTACTTCTTTAATATATAACTGACCAAGGTACTCCAGGGATAAATATTTTATTATGGAAATGAAAAGTTAAAAATTTCTCAACCTATAATTGATTACCCATATAGAATGGTATCCATTAGATGTCTTAAGTAGTCTAGTGAAAAACTCTATAATTATACATTCCCACATCCTTATTGGTATGGGTACTTTTTTCATTACACCTTTTAGATATTTTTATTCTCCCTTAAATTTTTTGAAACACCAAGAAAAATGAAATTTAATCTGTAATATCCCTTTTCATATTTCATCAAAAATAATTATCATGAGGAACCCTATACTTTTTTTGTTCTTAGAGTATCTATAGAGAATAAATAGTTATGAAATTTATCCATAAGATCCATATTTATCTGAAAAATATGTCAGATGCATATCCTTATAAAAAAATTTAGTATAAATTCATGATAAGTATTGAATTCTAGAAACATCCCATTAATTATTCCCTCTATATTATTTTGTATTTACGGATAATCCCTTTAAATTTTCCTGATCATATCTAGTAATTACAGTTGAAAAATCCAATGTAAGAAGAGTTATTTTGTACCTTCCATTATTATTCCCTTGTATAACCATACTTTTTATTTCATCAATTGATCAACAACAATCCTCATCATTCCAAAAAACACCAGGATCATTTCTATTAAATTCATATGTTATTTTTTCTTCTATTATAGTGTCATAATAAATTGAAAAAACATAGTATTTAATATGATTCAACCATATCAATTTTTTTGGGTACAGTTCCTTTTATTTGACTATATACATAAATCCTTTTATGTTTTTTTATAAATCCGACTTTTTCTTATAAGGATAGTGTACCAAAATATTTAGAGAAAAAATTAATACATCTAACTCTATGTCATGAGTAGTATAACTATGTACAAGAGACAATAACTATCAATAAGAATATATTATCCCCTTATTATATTTATTAAAGACACAGCCAAAAACTATCATAGATGTGTCCCGATAGTTAAATAATCCTTTATTGATAATGGGTAAAATTTTCATAGGTTCACTAACTAACCTCTTCTTTAATTCATGGAAATTTTCTACACAAACCACTATCATGATAAAAAAAAAAAAAAAAAGCTATCATGGATGGTAGAAAATAATTTCAGGAATTATTTTTCCATAACCTTATATATTATCTTATTAGACGAAGGAAAATTATAATCATTATTATTATTATAATATATGCTTGTATCCAAGTAACATTTACCTTTTCAAGATCCATTGATATTACTTCAATAGTAATGATGTAACATAAACATTTGACTTGTTGTAACAAAACTAAAATATGATGAATTTAAAAAAATAATTACACTTCAATAATTTTTGTAATATAATCCTTAGATAGTCCAAATACTTCTCTTGACAATAGGTATATCAAAATATCATAAACAAATACCAGAAAAAAATTTCAAGGTATCCCATAAATATTCAATATATAAATCCATATATATGGAAGGGGAATTATTCATGAAATAGGGAATAATAAAAAACAAATTATAACCATATATTTTCATAAGGTAGTCTTTGGGGTATATATTATTCACCCTCAAATAATGATACCTAGATCAAAGTTTAATCTTGGATAATAATTGAGCCCATTCAATTTGTTTGAATAAATCTTGAATCCTTAATATAAGGTATTTTTTTATTTTATATGATCTCATTATTCTCTCTAATGTCAATGTATATCCAGATTGTTCCATATTTCTTTTTCACAATGAGGAGATTTTTTCCCCCAATGATTCAAAATTAGTCCAATAAAACATTTTTCCAAGAGGAATTATATATTCTTCTTTAATTCCTCTGACTTTAGATTTCCAATTCAATAAGGTTTATTTGATATTGTCTTCAATCAAAGTATTAGATTTATTGAAAAACCATACTCTCTTTTTGAGGTAGATCAATATAAATTGCTAGGAAATAGATCATTTCATTACTGAAAAATGGGTACATTTAAATTTCATACATTTTTTTATTCTCCCCTTTGACTGATTTTCTCCATAAATAAGGCTACATGAGCTATTTTTGAATAAATATTTTGTTGGGATATATCACTTTTATAAAACTCAAGGTTTTCCATTGAATACCACTAAAATATAATTACTAATACAATTGATCTAAGAATTATATATTAAGATAAAATATATCCATACAAAAGGGTCGAATTAAACCATGGAAATGACTAAAAATCACTCAATGAGATTGATATTTACAACATAGATACATGAGTTTCTATAAACATTCGATTCATTTATAAACCCTTTAATAGTGTTAACATATAATAATTCATCTATAATTTCATATCATGATTCTAAATTTATTGCAAACATGGATGAGATAATGTATTTTATAGAAAGATATTCAATCTTTTTACATTATACCTTTTGATATCACAATGACTGTATTATACACCTCATCATTTGAAGCCTATACTTTAGCAACCATGATTTTGAATGACTTTACTTACTCCCTTAGACTATACTAATTATAATGGTGGTTACCCTCTAATATATTCAAATTTGGATATTGATTGAAATATTCCCATGTAATCCATATTTTTATAATTTACATTCAAGTTATTATTTTGTTGTCATCCCCTTATCATTTTCATTAAAACGTTGAGTCTTAACCTACAAAAGATGCATCTATGGTATATGGAATTCTCTTTATCTCATTTAGAACTTTCATATTCCATGTAAGAAGTTCCCTGAATGTTTCTAACCACACTTCTTTCACTTGGAAAATATTATATTCATTCCTTATCTTCCGTGATAAATTTTATTAATATAATTTGTCACAATTAATCCCTTATTTTCATTCAGCCAATGAGACCAATACCACTCTCTGAAATCCATGTAAAAATTAATATCACTCAACAGAATATCCTCAATTTTTTCATTTTCATGATTTTATATATTCCTTTTTGGGTGGGGTATTACTCTACAAATGATCAGACTATTATTTTTCTTAAGATACATAATAAATCAGGAGATGTATTAGTAAATTCCTTAAAAATATCATATTATATCTTCCCACAAATTCATTTTCCATCTTATTCATCTCTAATAATTCATTCTCTATTTTTTCGCATTGAACCATGAAAATAATTATTGAAAAACATTATCCTGAACTCTTCTCATTCCATAGAATTAATATTCCACAATGGATCCATGTTTATAATCAATTCCCCCCGCTGACCATCTCCTCATTTTTATTGTTTTACTAACAAGGTTACTTTTAATATATCAAAGAAACAATGTATCTGAAATATATTATATATAGAGTAAATCCATTATTATTCACTTAATGGATTGGTATATACACTAAATCAACATTTTCCTCGATGACTTAAGGACACAACTTCTAGTTATTCTATTCAAGGTGAATCTGGGAACGCAACATGATTTATGTTATTATACATAACCTTAGATATGTTATTTATCATATTTATGAATTTTTTATTCTATTCACCATCATGTTACAAATTCCTTCAATTAATTCTCATTTCACTAATTATTTATGAGGTTCCTCCTATTTCCCCCTTTTTTATAATACATAAATAATATAGTAAAAAACATGCTGCTTTAATTAATATTTTAATTGTCATTGTTTCATTCTAAGTGTTACTTTTTATAAACCAATTTGATATACCCAAACATAATACAAGTATAGTTAAAATATGGGATCAGTCCACAGGGAGAAGAAGTTACTGTATTTTTTTCTAGTTTGTAACTAATTAAGGGAAGTTTATTTAAATTTTGAGTTGATGATTTAATGTTTCAATAAAGTGTAAATAAACATTCAACTACCTGATAAATTACATTAATGATTAATAAAAACATAACGAAATTGAGTCTTGATGATAAATGATAACAATGAATTGAGTCTATAGATTTTTAGGATAATTACTTAATCATTTTTCTTATGAGGTAGTTTTGATCATGGTGACTCACATTTTTGGGTTTTGGAAATAAAGGTAACACCTTGGTCTAGAGAATTTTGATTGAATCAGTAGAAACCAATTCCATGGACTGGAATTTGGTTTCTAACAATTTTGTAAATTTCAACCCCTTTTGAGATGATAAGTTCGCCCAATGGTCATGGATTTTCTTAACAGTATTCCTTATATGATATCAGGATATTCCTTTCATAGCCTGATACGTGTTTTCCAGTGATATTTCGAAAGCGTTTTGTGGTATTATGAGATAAATCTAAATGACATGATCATAATATATAAATTGATAAACAATAACCCATAATAATACAGAGCCATAAAAACATAATGGATTTAGCTTCACATGATGTACCTAGTGAATAATATGCATGTGATACCTAGGTCAAACATCGAACAAACATTGGGTTTATAATAATTGTGATGGTAGAAACAATCCCTCCTCTCCTCTCTTATCAACTTCTTCTACCATTGGGGGTATCCAGAAGATTTCCCTTTTGTGTATGAGAATGAGTATCAAATTTGGAGGTATTTCCCCATAATTTATAAATTTATTAAAAAACATGTCATGTACTACAAAGTACACAGTGTGTACCCATGTCAACCTAGAAAGGGCCATCTTTCATCATCGGTGGGTGAACTATCGTTCCACCCTTGACATTGAATTTGGAGCCTCATGGATGGTGGGTGGGACATTGCGTGTAACGCCACCCCACATAGTGTGTAATTTCAATATTCATCCACCAACCAATTCTAGAAGGAGGAACACATATTGTATATTTTAATCACATGATGTGTAATCACGGGACGTCAACATTAGCATATATTTAGTCCCACAAATCCATGTCGGGAAAATAGTTCACGGTGTGTGTAAGAAGTACATACTGTGTATATTTGAATTTTCGTTCTGGCCCTTACTGATTTGTGTCTTAGTCATGATAATACCTAAAAATAATCATAATTACTTAATTAAAGAATATTATTTTGAAATAAAGACATATATTCGGTGAAAGAATGTTTTTATATAATATAGAATGTATGAAATGATACACACAATTTTGGAACATCAATCTCACCGACAAATAGTCTTTTTCTTGTCCTTATGAAAAATATCAACATCAAATTAACAAAATCCAGGCACTAAAAAGATAATAATTCAACTAATCATAAATATGAATACAATATCCATTAAAGAGGGATTGAAAAGGTAAAAAACATTTTTCAATCCAAAAAATATTCTAATCATTCCTCTTAATTTTTTCAATAAATTATTTTCATTATATTGCATCCATATTGTTTAACATTTCTTAAATAAACATGCCACTTGACGATTTACTACACCAAAAAGTACCACACTCATCACTCAAGACTATTTATTTATTGTTATGCTCAATATTATGTATATGAACTCTATCCATTGTCTTGAAAGTGTCCTCATTTTCAAATTTAGAAGTCAAATCACAAAAATAATGAGTTTTTTAAATAAGGTTCTAATGTTTCTATAGATATGGGGTTGGTAGGTCATGAAGAAAAATAATCTCAGAGGCCGGAAAAGGAGGATAAATTATTAAACAATAATTCATGATATTCAAAATAAATCTTAAAAAAAATGCACCCCCAATCAGGATCATTAAAAGGGTTTCATCATCATGATATCCCTCCACCAAAATGGGTCCATGAACCATAAATAATATGGAATGAATGAATTTGGTCACTCTATTACATTTTTTTCAATATTTTCCCTTTTTTTAAATATGGACCACCAAAAATATAATGAATAGTTGTTTTGGAAACCTACGTCCCAAATGTACCAGTGGAACTCTCCCCCACACATAAATTCATGATTTCTCACCAATATATATCATTAATGGCCAAAACATGCTCTTTAAATCTCAAATGAATAATCATGTAAAATTATAAAAGAATTATTATAGGAAGGGAAAATATTCTTCTAATACAGATTCCTATCTAGGCAGTTCATGGTTTCTCTGGGTTTCCAAATGTCATATATAGGGTAGGATTCAAGGTTAAAGGGGATTAAAAACAATCAATTGCATCAATCATTTTAATGAGATTCAAAAAACATCATGTTTTGAAAAGAAAAATTTTCAGTTTCTGGTATTTATGCATATCCCAAGAATATTTCAAGGAAGAGGGAATATGATATAATATTTCAATAAAGGCATTGAATAACACTCTGGAATGGATAAAAATAAATGTTCAATCAGTTCACGACAAGTGTAAACATGATTAGTCTGAAAAATGTAAATGTACAAGATTTGAAATCCAGATACAAACTATTTTAGTAACAATTTAAAAATACTTTTAAAACTGAAATAATCATACTACATTTAAAATAACATTTTATGTATTTTTCATTTATAAATATAATTATTCAAAATGATTCAACATTTTAAATGATTTCAACTATTTTTGATGTATCCTAGAACAGGTCAGGTGCAAAGACTAGTGTAGTAAATGACCCTCCACAAAACATAATTGCCCACATGGTCCCCAAAGTTCAATACAAAGGTAGAGAAGAGAATTTGGGGAATTAGTAGGAGTGGAGATGAGGGGATGTAGTGAATGAAGTAAATCTAAAGTAAAAAATGAAAAATAAATAATGAAAACAAATACTCCCCTCATGGTGAATCAAAAAGTATTGTAGGTATTAAAAAGAGAGATTGCCATGTGGCACCTAGGGACATGTGACGGTCAAGGTAATGGAAAAATAAGAATGCAGATAAATACATCATACTATCAAAAGAATTTAAAAAAATTGATATATATAATAAAAATAAATGTAAAACAATCATTCAATGGGTCACCTTAGTTTAAGCATCATCTGCAACATTGGAATCCATCAGATGATAAGTAGCCAAAGTAGAAACTATATAGACTATATCAGTACTTTGAGTGGTAGGAATAGAAGGTACCACTTGAAGAATAGTAGGTGAGGGGGAAGGGGGAAATAGTAGATAGTGGAACTAAATTTATGGCTAGAGCTATCAGTATGGTATGTGTGGAATAAGGATGAGGAGCGGATGTAGGTACTAGCGGAGGGGAATTTACAGGTACTGAAAGGCCCATGTACTGGAGGATAAGTAAGAACATACCCACCATCAATGTTTGTGTCTGAGAGATGGTATCCTAGTGGTGCTGTAGAAGTTCCAGACGCTAGTCTATCTCATCTAGGTGAACGGTGGTGGGGGATATTAGCTGAGGGTGTGGGGAGTGGAGGGGAGGTGTAAGAGACTGAATAGGATGGGTTAATGGAAGAAGATGGAAGACCAAAATTAGTGGTGTTAGGTGGAGAAAGAACATACATTGTTTGATGGGGTAGGACTAGATCATCAACCCTAGCTTGAGTAGTTGTGTCTTCTCTAACCCCCACAGGAGTTGTGGAATCATACACAGGTCTGTAGTCCTCTACCCGATGCTCATTCATCTTTATAAGGATAATCATGAGGATGTAAAGATACTGAGGAAATCCCATGGGATATTGGGGGAGAGAGGTCTCAAATACACATATATGGTGGGACAATTGAGTAGCATAGAATCCACCATTCGGGTTTCCTTGACGGCCATAGATCATAGAATGAAAGTAAGAAGCAACCATACAATGTAGGATATAGTAGTCATGCCATAAAAAAGTGATTTGGTCCATGTGGCAGCCAACCACCACACCCATATCCTCATGGAGAGGAAAAAAGAATTTCTCTAAGTCACTGGTGAAGGAAACAATGGGGGAGAAATTATTAGTGTTCTCTTCTACGATGTGGGGGTGTACTTGTGATCAGGAATAACAAGTTGCCTCTACATTACAATAATGTTAGAGATCTCAGGGTGGGTTAGGAGGTAGATAGGGGGTTGGGTGGCGGGATGGGGGTATAATCTCCAACCTCAGCTAAAATATTACATGTTTAGAGTATAAGGGAGGCTGCCTAACCATATTTGGATCGGGGTAGCAGTATCAGTGGGCGTCTATCGGTAGGTGGGATCATTAAACACTAAGGCCGCTATGATATCCAAAAATAAATACATATATGTAGGAATACCGACCTGTAGTATCTTGAGGATATTCTTTTGGCCATGGATCTACTCAATATCCTCCCTAGTGAAAAGGTGTTATGGAAGACATTCATCATGAATGTGGCAAAACAACTAGATAGTAAAGCGTGAGAATCACTACAATCTGCATGTCGTAGGAATATCCTCTAGAACTCTCATGAATGTATAAGGACATGCGTAGGGAAGTTGTGTTATGGGATTAGGGGATATTCTAGTTCTAGTGTTGAAGGGTCAGATATGCTTGATGTAGGATGAGCAACAGATACTAGAGTTTCCTCTGAGGACAGGCTAGTAGAGGATGGAGGTACCTGTGCAGTCTAGTATACTATTTTCATACTAGGTAGCATCAAAGGGGTGTATCCAGAAGATGATGAAAAAGCATTGGGGAACACATCCACTGTGGAAGGTGTGGGAGAAACCATAGTAGGAGTAGCGGGGTAAGGTAGGGGGGCCACAAAATCAATCGGATAGACAGATGGCATGGATGAAGGCGCCATTAGAGGAGGAGGCAACAAAGCCAACACTAGGGGTTGGAAAACTGGGAAATCTATGTTCATCCCCAAGGAATGTAGAAGATAAATTTGAAAATGAGGGGGATGCTATCCCTCAGTAGTGGAATATGTCCACTTCATAGTCTTGTGATCATCACCTTCCATAGCTAAAATAAAAGAAATGAATAGAAAATAAATTAAAAGAAAAGAGGAATGAATGAAAATTCAAGAAAAAAGATAACAATGTAGAAAAATCTGTGTAGATTCGTGATACATGGTGTGTATTATGAGCTATGTAATAGCCAATTTACTTTGGATATACATGTCGATAGGACATTTGGTTGTGTAATAACAGTTACACAATATGTAACAATGTGTACATGGCGTGTGTTACAATATGGTTTGGTTCCCATGTAAGTGACCAGACACGGGACGACCATGGCTGGGGATTTGAAAAAATACACACCGTGTAAATAGTGTACACATTATCTAGATAAATATGTCTTGGAATGTCTGGTATTCCTTCAACTAAAATTTCCATGATGTTATAGAGGAAACAGCGTGTACGAATCATACATGTCATGTGTAGTGACATGGGAAAGTGATATGTTCTTTAAGCCATGCTCTAGTAAATAAGGGATAGAGGAAGGTATGATACATGGTGTGTACTTAATATACATGCCATGTGTGTTTGAAAATATGAACATTTGTTTGTGTGGTTGTGTATATGATGTACTTGGTGTGTGTTCTTCACAGACCCTGTGCATTGCGTAGGAGACCCGAACGGTTGACCGAATCAAAAATCACCCTAAACAAGTATCAGAAAACCAAATTGGAGGTGGAGAATGGAATACCTAGACCTAGGATGGGAATGAGGAAGAAATGATAACAAAAAACAGTGTAAAGTGGAATATTGCTATGGGGGAGAGGTCGACGGCTTTCGGGAGATAAAAAAGAGGAAGATGGGGGTCGCACAACATGGGCACAGGATATATATGGCCCCAATAATTATAGCATGTGTACACGACGTGTCATAAAGAGCACATGATGTGTATATTTCTTTTTTTTATATAACAATAACACAGTAAAATTAATTATGAAAAACATAATTATTCAAAAAGGAGAAAAATATTTTATTAAAAAATCTTATACATGTATTGTATCAAAGAATGAAATGTCGTGTGTTCTAAAATTTGAAAACTAAAACTAAAACATTTGGTCTGGTGAATGGTGCATGATTCGAACTGGGGATCGACCGTTATGAACATAATCAGTCAATTTTTTGAGAAAAGGTTGTATTCTACACATATTTATTTTTTTGAATAATTAATTTATATGTGAAGTTCTACATGAGATGAAAAAATAGACGATGTGTGGTTTTAATTTGAACAAAATAGATGTTGTAGTGAGATTAGTCATGTTCATAGTCGGGTCTTTTAAATCAATGGTTGAGTCTATAAAAATATTACAACTTCACTTGCATGCATTCACTTGTTCGTGATTTCATTTAAATTATTAAAGAAAACTTGGAACACATAGGTATATAGAAATGCACGATGTGTGTTTTTAATTATATGAAAATTGATTGAACTGGTCCGGTTGTTAGGATTCAAACTTAGGATTTGTAGATAACATTTACCACCCTGGAAAGCCATTCCTTACACATAATGTGATTTCATTTATGTAGAAAATGTTATATTTTTTTTAATAATTCCTCACATGTCATTTAATTAAAAACATGTTAAAATGGATGAACCCTATACAAAAGACTGGTATGGAGTGATTCGATCTGACGATGGATTGGATACATTCCCCTGATCATACAATCGACACAAGCATAATCCATGTTTATTTACATAATTAATATGTACTTATACAACTAGTACTATTAAAATATAAATTAAAAAGTTATACACACGTAGAGTGAAAAGGTGATACACAGTTTGTATTATTTGGGTTGACTACCCAGAAGCGTCTTTCTATTATGTCATTGGCATGAACATACTTGAATGTCTTGTTACCTGAATTTTATTGTGGTGATTATACCCACCAGTTCTTCCATGTGAAAATAGGGCTTCAGAAACTTCCCATTTACATTAAATGTTTGACTGTCAGCTCTAGCAACTTCCACTGCACTGCGGTGGAAAACAATGACCACTTTGAAAGGAAACCACCACTAGAAAATTAATTTAGTTGCAAACAATCCAAAATGGGATTTAATAATATTACATCTTCACTTGGTGGGAATGATATCTAAGATATCACGTAGTCATGGACCTCTTTAATCATATCTTTATATAGCACATCATACTCATATGCCTCCCATAAAATCTCACCATTCTCCGTCAGTTGAAACTCATGTTTATCTATTGTATCTTTTAGATTGTAGTTCCTGTCCTTCATAGCTCAACAGGATTTAAGCTCATTTTTCACTACTAACTGACCTAGATTTCCATAATTAAACCGGAAAGGGGATACCCATTAGTTTTTTGTTGGCAGTCCAATATTCCCACAAGGAAACATCATGTTTCTTGGAAGAGTCCTTCCTTGTGCCTACCATTATCATCTCCATGATCTACTTAAATTCTCTATTTTGGATGTCCACTTTTCCACTGTATTGAGGATGATATGGTGACCATGTATTATACATCACAACGTACTTAAGAAGCTCATTCAGTATCAATGCATTGTCAAAATTCATCCCTCTATCCCTTATAATATCTTGTAGAACAACGAACCTACTAAAAATTATTTTTTTCAATAATTACATGACAACCAATGCATTGTTGTTTGTCATGGTTGCAGCTGCCAACCATTTTGATATATAATCCACTCAAAAAAGTATGTAAGAGTATACAAATGATGGGGGAAAGGGTCCCATGAAATCAATACCCCATATGTCAAAGACATTGACCTCAAGTATAGGGTGTTGAGGCATTTTAGATTGGTGTCCCATGTTACCTACCCGCTAGCACCAATCACATCATGTTATACAATTCCGATCATCCTTCATCGTGGTAGACTAGAAAAAGAATGTATGGAGTATTTTATCTATCATTTGGTCTGGACCATGATGTCCCAATGTTGGGGAAGAAAAGATAAATTTTTGAATTCCTTGATTCTCAGTTTTTTGATTCAGTGGAGGATGACGTCGTCTCCACATGAGTGGAAAAGCAGTGGTTCTTCCCAGAAATATCCTCTCACTTCAAACAGAAATTTTTTCCTTCGTTGGAATAGAAGATCAGGGTGAAGGAATCATGTATCAATGTAATAGGAAATGTCATCATACTGTGGATGATATGTCAAACCATTTGAGAAGAGTTTCTCATCCAGGATGTCCTCCTTGATTTATCCATAATTTAAACATTCCAAAGGAGGTAAATTCCAATATGGTTAAATGATTGAAAACAATGTTCATAATTCCCTTCCTATCATAGATCTCCAAGTAAATTTGTGTAGGAGAACAACCCAATAGATTATTTTTGGTTTTCCATCCTTAATTTTTAGAAAATATTTATGTGTGGCATGGTTAGTACCGGCAACAACTTGGGATATAACTAAATAAGAGAATATCCTATCAAATGAAAAAATAACTACGAGCATTTCCCTCTCAATTGTAGTTCAGTTAATTTGTGCTTCATTGGGGACTCTGAAGTCATAGTTGATTGGTCAAAGGATTCAATTATTTCTCTAAACAAGAACTGCACCCATGGAATAGTCACTTTATCACACAAAATCACAAATTGATCCTCCCAATTTGGGGAAATCTTGATAGGTTATTCTATAAATTTTTTCACCATAAGATGGATTATTGCGATGGATGTTTTTTAAAATTCAAAGATATAATATGTTGAAAGAATATTGGTTAGCTATTGATCTATCATTAAAATGTAATAGAAAATTTATATGTAGAAACCTTAATGTTGAAGAATGCTTAGTATTTCCTAAACATAAGGTAGGATAAGAAATTTTGAGATGAAGTCAATTTTGGTTGGGTGAACATCATTTCCATTTATATAAATATGCTTGTGTAAGATGATTCCATTTTTTACCATAAAGTGGCGCTTCTCCCTTTTTAAAACCATAATGTTATGACCACACAATTCCAATATTAATTCTAGATTTATTAAGAAAGTGATGACTGATTTTCCATAGATAGAAAAATCATCCATAAAGACTTATAGAATCTACTTGACCATATCATTAAATATTTCCAAAATGAATCGGAAAAAGGTGGAAGGATCATTGAACATTACCAAATACATCCTTAAATAAGAAAATATTACATAGGAAGATGTGAAGGACAATTTATTTGGGTTTCAGAAGCAATTGAAATTTGGTTATATCCAGAATAGATATCCAGAAAGCAATATAATTTATACCCTGCTAATCGCTTGATAATTTGATCCATGAAATAGATTGGGATGGGATCTCTTAATTTGGAATCATTTACTTTTATATAATCCACACATACAATCCATTATGTGACTGTTATTGTTGGAATAATTTCATTTTTATCATTAGTGATCATAGTGATACCCCCCTTTTTGGGTACCACTTAAAATGACTTGCCCATGGGAATTCATAAACCTGGTAGAGGATTCAAGAATCCAAAATATTGATCACCTCTATCTTCACTACCTTCTTAATGGGAATATTTATCCATCATTTTAGTTTTAGATAGGTCACACATCCTTATTCAAGTGTCACTTTTTGTGTGCAAATGGTTGGGATGATCCCTTTAATATGAGCAGTTTTCCACACAATACCTTGTCTTCTTTGTTTATGGATTTAGAGAAGTGTATTCTCTTTCTCTTTTCAGAGAGATTCATTATTTATAACTATAATTATGGGATTATTTAACAAGTAATCATATTTCAAATATGATGGGATAGGTTTGAGTTCATGTTGTAGGTCTTTTAGAATGGGGGGAACAATGGGTTCCACCTCATACCACTCCAGAATATCTGGAATAATTGTATGTTTTCAATAATGAACACCCTAAAAAATAATTAATTTCCACTATTCTATTCAAAATCAGATTGTATGTCATTGGTGAATGGTTCTTAAATTATATAAAAACATTATATGTCATCTTCCAGGTGGCCCATGTAATTTTTCGCAGTATTCAATGCATAACAATCCTCGTGTTCCAAATTTGATACCTCCATAACTAATTTAAGGACATTGTAAAAGACCTTATCATCTTCCACTCTGATGATCAATTCACCTTGATGAACATTGATCAATAAATTAAAAGCATCCAAGAAGGGTCTTACCATAAATAGAGGTTCTTCTTGGTCATAATCCTGGTTAGGGATGATAAAATCAATAGGGAGAATCATCCTTCCCACTTTCATGACCACTTCCTCAGGTAGTCCTTTAATATTATTAATGGATAGATCAACGAGTTGTCAGAAAACTCAATTAGGTTGTAAATCATTCATCCCATGATTCATAATGACTACATAGGGAATTATATTTACTCTAGACCCCAAATCACCAAAGGATTTTACAAAAGAACAAGATCTAACTGTGCAAGGAAATGTAAAACTACCTGGATCAAGAAGATTTAGAGGAAGAGAGTGTTAAACCACAACTGAACATTCATGATAGGAATTGTTCACAAATACTCCATCTTCCATTTATTTGAGGGGATTTCATTCACGAACATCTTATATGTTGGAATTTTAGTTAATTCCTCGGCGAAAGGGATATTAATATGATGTTTCCAGAATACTTTTGTGAATTTCTTGAACTATGGATCCATCTTCATGTGCTTCATTCATATAATAAATGGTAAGGGGGTACATAAGGTGTGAGCAATTCTTTCCCTTACTATTTATGAATTCCATTTCTTTTTATAGTTCCTAGATTAAGGGGCATCTTGGATCTCAGCTTCATTATTCGAAGAGGGTGAAGGTGGAGAAAGATTTTAAATATGATCTTTAGTTATTTCCTATGGTAGTTTCTTCCCACATAGTAATGTGAGAGAATTTTACTTCTCCAATTGGTTCTTCTTAGGGATACCTAGTAGTGTACCAGGTACCCTTGAATGTTGTTGATAGGAATGTAGCACAATGTGAATCATAATGCTCTAAATAGATGCCTACTGATATGGAAATCTTGTTTCAATAGTTGTTATTAATTTCGACATCATTTCTTCTAGCTTTGAACGGTGGTCCTACTGAGGTTTTTGGGTTGCCAGAGGAGGTTGTGATTTCCTTGGTGATTGTGATGGATGATCATTTTGATAACCATTTTTTTGGAGATATCCCTGCCACTTTTGAGTTGAATATGGATTTTATTATTGGTGTTGAATATAGTCAGCTTTCATTGGAGGGTGTGGTTGAGAATTTTGTTGTCATTTCCCAAAGAATGTTTTTGCGTTATCATTCCATGCTGGGTTTCGGTATTTTGGGAAAATATTTTGCACTATATTATGAGAAATATATAATACTTTACTTATCGAGGCACTAACACTTTTCCCTATCCATTAACCCATGACATGATTTTCACCACATTCGTTGCATGCTGGGTGATTCACTGCTTGATCTTGAGATATATTTTTCATATTTAAAACAAAATTTTTATTTGACACAACATCGAGTTGAGAAGCATGAATCATAGCGGGATGAATGTTATGCATTCCCCACATTTGAGTACCTCACTCCGAGTGCCATTAATATCTATTTTCGGACATGTTTTCTAATAAGTCGAAGAGTTCCTACAGGTATTTCCCCCTTCCTTGTCCCTCTAGTAGCTGTATCCACAATGTATTTGGTGTTTTTTGTAAGTCCTTAATAGAAATGTTGACTTTCATAGATAATTTTAGTCCATGATGTGGTCACTTCTTCAATATATTATCAAAACACTCCCATGATTCATACAATGATTCAGAATCATGTTATTGATAGTGGTAGATTTATTTCTTCCAAATTACCACATTGGAGGGTGGAAAATATATTGATAAAAATGCATGAGCCAACACCTCCATGGAAAGGAAATAATTTGGAGGTAGTATGTTAATCCATTCATTCACATTTTCCCTTAATTTGAAGGGGAATAAGTGAAGGCGAATAGCATCTTTGGACTCCCCATTGTATTGAATGTTGTCACATAAGTCCAAAGAAATGGATAGATGATTGTTGGGGTCTTCTTAAGATATTCCTAGAAATTGTACTGTTTTTTTGATGATCTTCATGATAGACATCATGATCTCAAAATGTTGGGCTTGGACCGGTGGTCTGACAATACATGTATTGGCTCCATGGATAAAAGGAAGATTGTACTCTATAGGGGTATGATGCAGAGGTAGCTATCCATGATGAGGTGGGTGAACAAATTTCTAATCAGGATAAAAATAAATCCCCTAGACTATATGAAGGTTTGTCAACTACTCCTTTGGGATCTTTTGGGGATGACGTGGGCTATAAATTAGATAACATGGAGAAGGTTATCATTTCTAGTTCTGTGTTATGAACTCCATTCTATTTACTGGTGGAAGTTGGACCCTCTCTTCCTTAGTAGCTAGTTTTTATCTCTGATTTTCCTAAAGTATGAATTATGGTCCAACGGTTTGGATAGTAGAATGGTATCCTTCTTCCATATTTGTTGTAGTTGTGTTATGGTTGTGGTCAACCATAAGTGATCGGCATCACCCCATGATCATTTATTCGATCTTCAGATCAATCAGAAGGATTATCGATTACTCCACACTCTTAGAATGAGTAATTATTCCACCCATGCTCCTATTATTCCCTATACAACCCAAAAACATACAAAGAGTAAAAGTGGAAGAATAAAAAAATGAAATGCATAAAGATATTATGAATTTTTTTTTTTGATTTTTTTTTCATTAATTAATACTAAAAGATTAATAAAAACACCATTAACTATAAAATACTCACCAATGGTGAAATAATTTGGAATCGTTTCAACCGAAGTGTAACATTCAATAATCCAAATTGAAAACCCAAATACATTACTATTATAGTGAACATATGGAATCAAACCACATAGGGAGGTTTTTACTGTATTTGTTTATATGGTATTAAATAATTAAATGAAGTTTGTTGAAATCTATAGTTAATGTTTTAATGTTTCAATGACATAGTACATAATCATTCAATTAAAGGATAAATTAAATTAATGATAAATAAAAACAAAAAATTTTGATTTTGATTATAAATGGGAAAATTCAACGGGGCCACAAATTTTTAGGATAAATAATTAATCAATTCTCTTATGATGTTATTTCCCTGATAACTCATATCATAGGATTTTAGATTTAATGGAACATACTTTTTCAAGTGAATATCATTTGAATTAGTAGAAACGCATTCTATGGTCTGGATTTTGTTTTCTATCCGTTATGTTAATTATAACCCCTTCAGAGATGTTAAGTCCACCCAATGATCATGGATGCTCTTAATCATAATTCCTTAGATGATACCTGGTAATCCCATTCTTGGTCTGATACGATGTTTCCAGTGATATTTAGAAGGACTATTTGCGGGATTATTAGAGAAATGTAAATAACAATATGATAGTATAGAAATTGATAATGAACAATAATAAATCTTGTACATACCCAACACATTGGGGATTTATCTACACATGGAGTAACTAGTGACTAATCGAATTGTGATACTTGAGTGAAACATTGCACAAACATTCAATTAAAGATCATGGTTATGGTTGCCATAGCACCTCCTCTCTTCTCTTCTCTCTGTTTTCTCTAGTTGGGAATCCTCCGAATATTCCCCTTTTTGTGTATGAGTATGAGAATACAATTAAGAGGGCTTGACCTCATAATTATAATAATTATAAATGCATGGTGTGTACTCAAAATTAAATGGTGTGTACCCTATTCATCCTATCTTGGGCCATCTTTCTCTTTTGGTGGGTAATATACTATGTCACCCTTGACTATGAACGTGATGCCACCTAGTTAGTGGGGGTACACAGTGTGTAACGCCGCCCCACATGGTTTGTAATTTCAATCATTAGCCACCCACAATTTCTAGAAGGAGGAATATGACATGTACATGGTAATAACATGGTATCTAATCACTGGTCGGCAACATGGGCATGCAATTGGTCATGTTGATGTGTTTCTAGTAAATAGTACACAACATGTGTAAGATGTACACGCCCGTTATATTTGAATTTATGTTCTAAACCTTTCTCAATTTGTTTCTTATGCTGGAAAATACACAAAAATCATAATTATTACTATATTAATGCATTTTATTTTGAAATCAACACATATATCTAGTGAAAACATGTTTTTTATATTCAATAGATTGTATGAAAAGGTATACACAATTTAGTCACATCATTATTTTAAAGTGATTTTTTTCAATAAATAAATTTTTTAAATTATTATATATTATGGATATTATTATTTAATCACTTTTAATAAATGTTATATTTTATATTTATCTTTTATAATGGTTCATAAAAATAATGTTTGAATCCCATGTAAGTATTTCCCGAGTGTTAAACTATCGTTGTAGAAAGGCCTCATTATTGTGCACCGGGGGATGACAGATTTAATACTCAATCCACAATTTTCTATGTTATTACCTAGAGGTAAAACTATTCTATATCGAAATATACTTATAGTATCTATAAATGGATTTCATTTCATGGTAACCTCTTATAGAATACTTCACCAATCAATATATGACATCTTCCTCTATATAGACTTATCCATAAGTTTATTACTAATATTTTCTACTTCCTTACATCCAAACATAAATATACATTACTTTGTTACAAAAATTTTGAACCCCTCCATTTTAATATATACAACATTCAATAAATTGTAGAACATTTAATAATATAAAAGATTTTTTAGGATTAGTATCTTGGAATTAAGTAATGTAATACATAAAAAACATATACTGTATTCTAATACAATTTTAAATATTCATTATATATTCATCAAAGGTTACATTCACTAGTTCTCATAACATGGTGACATAATCAGAAGAAGTAGGTGAGAATAAATCCTTTTAAGGGAGTAAACTATGAAAATATTTAACATGTATTAATGAGACATAAAAATAGAAATGAATATAACAATATGAGCATATAATAGACGAATGATCAAGAAAAATAACATGAAAATGTTATTATAGCATACAAATTAGACATTTATTGTCATATCACAATGGTTTTTTCCAAGGATTCTTAAAACATACTTTATATGCTTATTCACCAAGGTATTGTAAAACATTTAATCTCCAGTGATTAATTATTTTCAGAATTATTCAGAGTTATATCAGGGAACACCAAATATATATATAAATTCATGTGTACTATATGGATTATAAGAAAACATTTTTTAATAACCCATGAGGTAAAATGAAAACTCATCATTGTAATATAATAAAATTTGTAAATGCTTAAATATATGATCATTACATCATTTTAACCCATGAATATAAAATAAGGGATTCATGCATAGTTATCTGATATTAATAAATTTTCATAAATAAACATAAATTTTGAAGGATATGTAATATGATTGGGTGTTAATAAAATAAAATATTACATGTAAAAGAGGGTAATTCATGAAATATTTTAGTAGCACGATAGGTAAAAAATTTGGTTTACAAAAGGGATTTATGACAGGGAATGAAAGACTCAAATTAATAGAATAATATTTTAATAGTAATGAGATAATAAAAATTTAAGAGAGTAATTTAAATGATAATTTCTAATATATTGAACAAAATAAGTACTTGAATTGAAAACAAGAAGTGGAGAGTTTCTTTACCATGGGAAATATCATTCAAATGTTTGGAGAGGGAAAATGTAAAATCATAGAGAGACCATTGAGAGAATTTGTATAGTGAGAAGGGCTATAGTTTCATTATTATGGAATTTATATCAGATATTAATTATGAGATCGGTGGGTTTTTATAATAAAATAGGAGGAAATTTTAAGCGTTTTTAAATATAGGTTATAAAAATCTAGGTTATAGAAATTAAAAAAACATTAGCCTTACTATGGTATTTTCATGGTTTTAGACATATAAATAAGCTTTTATAATATTTTTGCACGTTAGAAATTAAATATATTATTTAAATTAATTTTTTTATAAAATTATTATTTCCATAAAATATCAATTTTAAAAAAAATAATTTATTTTTGATACATTGGAATCCTATTGTTTGGTTTTGAAATTGTTTAAAATCCCTAAAAATAACCACTGTTAAAAAAATTAATTTATTTTGGTAATGGATTCAATTTTATAAATTATTATATCATTATTACATATTTATAAAATCATAACACAATCCAAAAACAAGAAAACTGTATAATTACTATTTATTGGAAAATAATTTATTTTAGAATATTCATGAAATTTTACCCTAACCTATTTATTATTTGTTGATTTCAAATATAATGTTTGTTTTTTCAAAATAATTTTCAAAATTCTGTAATTTTATCTTTTAAATAAAAAATCATTATTTATTGAAAAATAACCTCATTTTCTCCAAAATCAACTTATTCAAACTTATAATGAATTTCACATTATGTTATAAAATTATGTTATAATATATATATATATATATAAATTTAGTTTTAAAAAACTATTTCAGGAAGTTGAATTTTATTTAGAATATTTTATTTTATAATTATAGTTTATATATTTTCTAAAATAATGTATATATTTTTTTCCAAAAATCTATTTATCAAATTCACAAAATATTCATTTGTATTTTATTAAATAAAAATAATAATATATAAGGGATTAAATATAATTATTTTAAATTTATATAATGTAAATTACACATGTTTGGTACTAAGCTATGATAAACGATACCTAATTACACTAGAATATTGTCTATGGTTATGTTTGTGGGGGTAATATTTTGTTGATGTGGTTATCATGTATCAACTTATTGGTGATCTCCAATAACATTCACTACTCTCGTAGGTGATATCATTCAAGCACCACTTATTGACGGTATACTTGGTAATGGTCATGTTTGAATTCTTGTGATTCTACATCCCTCCTGTATTATAATAATTTTGTTTCAAATGGAATCATCTTATTGTATAAAGATATCATTTCCCATTTATGAATCAATTTTATTTTTAATTACCCTTTATAAAATCTATTTTAATTGTTAATTTAGTAAAACAATTATAATTCCAAACATTCATATTGACCAATAACAATATAATATAAATGTAACATTCATTTTTTAACAGTCACATTGTAAATTAAATTAATTATATATACCACCAAAAATCAAAATTACTAATTTATTCTGAAAGTATTTTTCAATTCATATGACAATTTATATTATATAACTAATGTTTCTCTTTATTTTAATACTTTTAATGGTAGGTGTATTCTTCCTATTAGATTTTAATGATACAAATTAAACCACTTCATGGTATCTATTATTTAGTTTATATATATATATAATATTATTATATGTAGTGTTTTTGACTTGTAAAATTCATTTTGTAATTGTATATAAATTTACTTCCATTCTGAAATTTATTAAATTTTATTTTAAGAAAAAATGGTTGTTTTATTAATCATATTTGGAAATTTATATCCACTAAATTAAAAATATTCTTCTATTTGATTAGTAAAATTAGAGGACAGTATTCATAACCATATCAGTGAAATGTATGAATTTATAAACAGTAGATTACATGAATGGTTGATTCAATTGTGACCTGTATCCATGAATGTCTGACGGAAATTCCAGACTCCCATGTTGTGAATTGTGAATTGTAGATATAAATATCCTACCGCATGATTTGGTGTTTTATTACTATGATAAACATGATTAGCATGCTATGATACATTGTTAAGGAGTGAAAATGGATTATGGTGCATGGATAAGATAAAAATATATCCTATAAACATCACAACATATCATGAAATAAAAATAATTAGTTCATAATTATTTTTTAACTTTTCCAGAACATCTACATGGATCAGGATCGCATATTAGAAATTTTTGGGTAATGAAAAAGGATAAATTGATTATTTTATTTTCATTAAGTACAATCCATATGTCATGTCTTTTATATTCATTGTTTGAGGACATACTATTTAAGATGTTTAACATCATCTGATAAAGACAATAATTTCATGAATTATAATATCATATGATAAGGACTCTTGTGTATTATAGATCAGTATAATACGATGAGGATCTAGGTGTCATGTAGTTTAACATCACCAGATAAGGGTATAGGTGTCATGAAATTTTACATCATATGATAAGGACTCTAGTGTAATTTAATATTACATTTTGGGATGAGTAATGACACCATATAGTTTAATATCATGTGGAAATAATGTGGATATAGGAAACATCACACATATCCAACTCATACATGAGTTAGTATATTCAAATCTACGTGATGGATCTATATGGAATTGTAATTGGGATAAAACATTATCATTTGTGGGGTATGTTGTCTTGTATGTGTTCCTAGTAAATAACCAAATATTGGAAGCCATTTCTGATGATATTGCACAAAAAAATCATTTTTTCTAAATGTATAACGATTATTGAAAAAACTTAATCAAATCTAATGAAAAGATGAGGTTTTATTATAAGTTGTAGTTGTGACAAATATATAGGCTCCAATTTTCAGTACATTAAATATAATATAATGGATAAACGCATGTGTATTTATTATTATGACTCGACACATATTGGGATCATGAACAATAAAGATGA